>OZ004661.1:2980242-5809483 GCA_963924505.1 Agonopterix alstromeriana
TTATTGGCCTTGAGTTTATGATTCCATGTCTAAACTGCTTGTGATGTAACAATAAATCAATTAATTGTATTGTACATTATAATAAGCTTTGTAAATAAGTCTTCATAACATGAATAGACCTAATTGTAGTATCATGTTTCCGGTGAAGGGAGTGCGAATTGCAATTCGCGTCGGATATTGGACACGAATCGTTGATAATGTATTTCTGGACATGTTATGAGCATATAAAAAGGGGCGCAAATATTAAACCTAATTTGACAGTCGGTCGAAGGAAACGACTTTTATTGCCCATTTTATAATTTTTAGGGTTCCGTACCCTGAGGGTGAAAACGGGACCCTATTACGAAGCCTACGTTTTCCGTCAGTCCGTCCGTTCGTCTCACCTATTTGGGGCTGTCACTTTTGAACCAATAGCTAGACAGTTGAAATTTTCTCAGAATATGCGTTATTACGGCGGATTTGCTAACAAATAATAAAAATTTCAAAAAGTAAAAATCTAAAGGGGAAATTCTCAACAAGAAAATTATTTTTATCAATGTTTTATCTTCTTGCTCGGAAATAAATCGGTAATTAGACATACATGCGTCGAACTTGGTATGATTATAGAGCAAACTCTACAGGTATACCAACAAATAGTAAAAACTGACCAAGTGTGAGTCGGTCTCGCGCTTTCTGTTAATATGTTGCGTTGTGGTGTGGTACGGAACACTTGGTGCGCGAGTAGCCCGACTCGCGCACCAAGGGATATATCTTCCCATCAGGGAAGATACAATTATGTATGTATACTGCAGGTGTAGGTAGTAAAGATACATTTTTAAGCCATTTCAGAAAAGATTTCTATAGGTAACGAAAGTCTTGTTTTCAAATTACACTAGTCCTTATTTTCGATAGACTTAATCCAACATATACACTATTAAGGAAAAATAAAATAAAACTATTTTAGGAAAAAATATTTCCGCTCCTGTTTCAGTACCAATAAGTATAGGTATATATCTATTGAAGAGGTTATTTGCTTGTTCAACGTAGCGCTTAATGTTGGCACAGTAATGGTCGCACAATATTTTGTCTGGAATAGCAGTCGGGGAATAAGTACCTAATCCTATTACTGAGAAGGTAACTAGATAAGATGGTATTCTCAATGATTGGCAAAATATCAGACCAGCACGTCTAGTATGATTTCTCAACACGCGCGCGACGCGCCTTCGCTGCATACAAAATAACCTGTTCCTGCTCTTTTCGGAGAGCGCGAGCCGCGCTTGCCGCGACTTGTAGTATGGAAAAAAGCCGAGTCGCGCGCGTGTAGATAAATCATGCTAGACGTGCTGGTACGGATCGGACTATGAACAACGGTCAGCACCAAATAATTACCTATACAGAGTGTAAAATATCGAACACCGGCAAAGAGCGTGTCGGACTAGCCCAAAATAGGGTTCCGTAGTCATTCCATGAAACACTTGTCCTGAAATAGCTTAAATAACTTAAGAAAACTTCAAAAGCAATCAATAGTGCGGTTTATTTTCGTTCAGCGCCATCTATCAGCAAACCGCCGACTGCTAATATTTATGTTACAGGTTTTTACCTATTTGATTTTCCTTTTCCTTTTTTCATTGTTCTAAAGCGTTCGTTATAATTTTCATTGAAAGTACTTACGGGGAGTTAGTTACATTGAGAAATATTTTCAGATTTTTTACTCCAGTACTTTAGAAGTTAGAGAGGGGGCGGCGCGTTTTTTTACTTCGAGAGCAGATATCTCGAGATACAAGCATTGCAATCGATTCAATAGGAGCAATAATGATCGAGTAATTGAGGCGGACGGACAGAATGAACGAAAGTATAAGGGTTCCTTGTTTGTCTACGGAACCCTAAAAAGGTGCTTCAGACTATCAAGATGAATAAGCAGTGAAGCCATAAAGAAAGTTGTTCAGATTGACGGTCTGATCATCCCCTTAAAAAAGTGTCAGCATATTAAGAAGGACCCTGTATTGTAGATTAACACAAATTCAATTATGTAAATTAAGTATTTACATTCTATAATTATTTTGTTAATTATTAAAACTCAAAGGCCCTAAAATACTATGTTTTTATAATCAATCAACTGGTTGAATACTTTTACTGTTACAGTGCTTTCGTCTTTTGTCTTCGACATACCTTTGACTAATTATTATAAGGACTAGCCTTGCGGTAGCATTTCCCCTCTGCCACGGTATAATCACAATTGATCTTGTGCATTTACATTCAATTTTACACCTTATCACTAAACGAGACAGCCTATAATTGCGAAATAATAACTTCGAACTTAGAACGTTTGGGGTTCACACGAGACTTCTTTTCATGATTTTTAACATTCAAAATTAGAATCTAAAGTTATGGGGAATAAAATCCAAAGTTGCGGATTTCATGTTACCTCGCCCCCCGTAAAAAGTGGCAGAAATGTTTGTTAGTAGAATTACACGCGTAACCAGTCCACATATAAATAGTCAAAGCGACATACTCGTACAGATAAAAAGCAGGCAAAAGATATTATAATAATTTAAGAATAAAGTAGAAACAATATTTGCTTCTAGTTCCTAGAATAATACATCCATTGAGCCAATATTTGTTGAAGGATATAGCCGTAACAACATTTATCATTCAACTATATGTTACAAGCATTCAAATCGAAACAGGATAATATGTATCGGGAATATAGGTGTCAAAAAGAATTCGGTAGGTCAAGTTTTTTTTTGGTCTTTATTAATTTTTTTACAGGTAGAAGACAATAATAATACAACGTGTTAATGAATTAACGCAAAACTAGTAAGTAGTTTGTTTAGAATCGAGAGCAGAATCGAATTATCATGGTTTCAACATAGGTTTTTTTTTTCTAAATATTAAATAATTTGTTTTTAAAATTTAAACTTTACTTAACTCGATCTCAACCCACTGCTCGGGCACTCTCACCCTACTTAATACCAAAACAAGATTCTTAAAATGTATCCATGAGCATGTTAGCGCTTTCATTCATTGCTGAAATGATAACAAATCATTTTTCCTGAAAACTTAAAATGCGAATAACTTTAAATTTTGACTATCAAAATAATGAAATTATTGTTTCAATCGAATTATTTTGTTAAAAATCTGTTGGGGTGTATGAGGTTTTGCGCTTATTCATTAACACGTTGTATAAAGATAATAATCGATTGATTGTTGATAATTTTAAGAAAGCAATTTAATTTTTATTGCGATTCATCGAGTTTATTACTAGAAATTTAATATTAAATTTCTTTGATTAGTAATCTCTAAATGCAAAAATGGTGGAGAGAAAATAATTCGAACTCCGTGGAGAAGTACTACTGCTTTTTAAAAAAATAAAATCTTTCATGCCTTCTCTTTCTGCCTCTATGCTGTAAACAGAAACGGCAACATCAAATGTCAAATTCTCATATTGTGAATGTATTTGTTTTTCGTAATGGCCAGTTATTTTAAGTTGATTTTAAGTTTGCCAAGGAGTTCACAGGTTTTCCAGTGTCGTCACTGGACGAACCAAAAAACGACGTTATTTATAAAAAATATCTGTAATCCTTTCATTTTAAAATCTCTGACATAGAAATTGTTATTATTGAGACAATTATCTCGAAATGGTTTTCGATTCAGCCCTCAAAAAAAAAACTTGACATACCGAATTTTGCGAAAAAAAAACAATATAAACGAACGTTAGCATTTCATTACGCAACGATAACCCTATATGAAACAATGCCATTTTGCCATGCGAAAAATAATTAAAATCCCTTAAATCGACGGCTTAGCAACACCGAATACTTCCAGAGGTCAATGAAATAAAAAACGCGTTTTCCCAAACCCGCATAGCGTATTCGTCAACAAAGATTAAAATGACCGACCACTTGAATATGGAAATGGGGGGCGGGCACGTATCACGGACATAAAGATAAAACTGGTAGGGCTGAATCCCAGTAGCAATTATTTATACCAACACGCTCCGTGGTCCAAGCGACTACAGAGAGCTGTTACTACGAGTATATTTAGTAAGAGCGGTTTGAATAATCCGCGTATTTATATTTCTTCATTCGAAAAAAGTGGAAACTGTTAGCAAACCATAATTTACATTTCATTTTAAGAAAGGTACCAAAATAAGAAAACCATTTGGAGATTATGTGATTCAAAGCTTATATCAAAATTATCCGATTTTTCTATCCATTATTTATCGAGTTATTTGAAAAATACTGAAAAATATAATAGAGGTTGAATGAGATTTTATTCCTTTGCCTGCTTGGCTTTTCTATTGTATTTGACAGTTTTTATTTTTAATGTTATTGCGGCCAAGGTATCTTAGCCATCAATCCTACGCTTTTCACAAAATTCAAAAGTAAATTAAAACAGAAATCGGTCAAAAATAAATCGGAAAAATACGTATCTCTTATTTTTTAACCTTATTTTTTATTAAAAACAGGTGGTTAAAAAAATGCAATATTGTCAATTTACTACATAACATTCACAGACATATAATAATGAATTAAAATTTTAAATTTAATACTAATTTTCAAGGAACAATGGGCAGTTTTAAGGGCTTAAGTTAAATAAAGACCTGAACTTTCGTAACGGTAATTAATTGACTTTTTAAACTGCTGTAACTTTTTTATTTAACGCCACACAGTTTTGCTGCCTTATAATAAAATGTTGCTATTATTCAAATCTTTATTTTAAGGTACAGTGCTGGGTCCATTCTGTCCATTGTTCTTTGCCCTATTTATTTTTCCATTCGAATTTTTCTACTAGGTTTTGACTGTTGCAATAAGTTCTTTGTAGTTTATTTACATACCCTATTTCTCGCGACAGGGACTTGAATTATGTTTCTATAAAAGTCCGAAAACTCATCATATATCAGAGCTTGACGAAACAATAAACGGAGAAGCATAATATTTAGTAGTATATGTGACAACTATTTATATTAGCAGACTATACTCGAAAATTTGTTATTGATTTTAGTTACAATCTTCTAAAAATAGATAACTACACATTTTCTAGTAAAGTTTGATATTTTGTAGTCCGCTAAAACAAATTTCCTATTGTGCATTGTATTTTATTTGGTGTAAATAAAGTATATTTCATTCATTCATTCATTCATTCATTCATACTATATTATACTCCGTGTATACTGTCGGTGTATACTCTGTGCGTTGTTTCGTATTATTGTTCAAAGCATTTTAGTATGAGAAAACGGTAGCGCTAAAAATTTTAGGCCAAAAACCGTTCGTGGAATAGGCAACAGTGGCTGGATCTCACCGATCCCAGCTATCCAATCCGCCGCGTAGCCCCAGCAACGTCCTATGCCGAGGTCCGTACCCCTCTGGGTCTAAGTCGGTTGCTTAAGTTCATTCATTTGGCTCGGTAGACCCTTCGTGGTCCCTCCAATAGTGCGCAAAAAAAAGCAGTAACTGCTCCCTGAACAACGCTGTATTAGTCATTTCCAAAAAAAAAAATTGCTGGATCTCGCCACAATCACTAGCAATCTTATCTGCCTAGCCATTAGACTGGGCTAAATCATTACTAACTCATTTCGATACAACGCACAATAACTTTTTGAACGTTTTACCGATGTATTTTCTATTCTCTCCGAATGGAGGTGCTTTTCTTATGACTTGTTCCAACAAACAACGTGTCGGAAAAAAGCAAGCAGTAAATTTGAGGATATAATTATTTATGTAAGGTTCATCCGTAACACCAAATCCCATAGGTAAACCGTTTGTTTCAAAATAGTTTTTGCTGAACATTATGTAACACCAAACTATTAGATATTATAATTTGAAGGTCAATCGGAAAATTATACCGTGAACAGTTTTAGCTCAAGTTGATTCGTTACATAGTTTACATTATTTGCTATTCCTAAATCGAAAACTGCGAAACCTCACAATCGACAGAGTGCACCCACAGAATACATAATAGTATGCCGAGATCAGGAAAGATAGGAGTGGGTCATCCAGGAGCCAGATGCGCTGCGATATGATATTGCGAATTAAGGCGGCTGGAAAGACTTGTATGAGAGTCGCACAGGACAGGAAAGAGTGGCATAATGTAGTGGAGGCTTATAGCCTGCACTCGTCATCAGCCTATACTGGGTGTTACAAAAGTAAAAATAAAAATTCAAAACTTTTAAGGGGGTTGTTTAGACCACCAAACTGAACAACTGTCACCGTGGGACCAACATCGAAATCGCGAAAAAATAAATCAGCTGTCCCATACATTGGCAGTTTAGTATGGACCATCTGATTTTTTTTTCGCGATTTCGATATTGGTCCCATAGTGAAAGTTGTTCAGTTTGATGGTATAAACCACCGCTTTAAATGTTTATTTGTATTTTTGTAACACCTCGTATACGTCCCACTGCGGGGCACAGGCCTACCCTCTATAGGAGGGCGAATGGGCGTTAGTCCACCGCGCTCAACACGGATTGGTAGACATCACATACGCATCAGAAATTCTTCTTCAGCATATGCAGATTTCCTCACGATGTTTTCCTTCACCGTTTGAGAGCAGTCGGTAATACATACATAAGTTAGTAAAACTCATTGGTACGTGTCATGTTGTCCGTGCGGATTCGAACCCGGACCTCATGATTGAGAGACCTTGGGCGGGGAAAATCTGATGATGAGAGTACAAGTTCCTGTAAACCTAACAATATTTATTTCTCTTATTACAATAAATTTACAGTTTGGTTCTAACTGACCCAAATGTTGGTCTGGGCCTCATTTAAAAAACGTGGCAACTGTAATTTAATAAATTTGAAATGACTATTGAGGGTACATTGCTGGTTAATAATGAAGCTAACCATGCAGTAGGTAGCATGTGTCCTAACATTGTGTACATTGTATGTACAAGTCTAAGACTATTTATATGAGGACAAGTTACGCGTATAATTCTAGGTACTAACAAACTTTTGTGCCACTTTTTGCGGGGGGCGAGGTAGCACGAGATACGCAACTTTGAATTTTATTCCAATAGTTTAGATTCTAATTTTGAATATTAAAATTATGAAAAACAGTGTCGTGTGACGTGAGAAGTTCGAAATTATTGTTCCTCAATTATAGGCTGTCGCGTTTAGTGATAAGGTGTAAAATGGTATGTAAATGCGTAAGATTTTTTGATCTTGTACGTTGGCAGAGGGGAAATGCTGAGGCGAGGCGGGTCCGTATATAAATCGTCTAAGGTACAAGTATACAAGAAGATAAAAGTTTAAGAGCGAGTGTCACCCATCAATCCCTACTTCACTTTTCGACTACGACTAATAAATTCCTCTCACGACTTTCTAATACTGTAGAAGTATAATCTTTATTAAGCGGGTTGCGGAGTGTCGCATTGCTACGCTGAATGTTCAGGGAGGAATGAAAGATAAGATGGATGAAGTGTGTCAGGTAGTGAATGAAAGGTGTCTTGACATTTTATGTGTGAGTGAGACCAAACGAAAAGGGAAGGATGTTACCCACCATGGTCCACTGACTGCGATATGGTCTGGAGTCGGCCAGACAGAAAGAGCATGTCAAGGTGTAGGGGTCATCCTCTCCGATCGGATGGCTCAATGTTTGAATGGATATGAATGCGTGTCACCCAGACTTATTTGGGCTAGACTCAAATTAGGGCTAAGCCGCATATTCTTGCTGGCTGTATACGCTCCCGATACAAAGCTGTCCATGCCGGAAAGGGAAAAGTTCTGGGACAGCGTTAGAGACATCCTTAATACATGTGAGATGAATGAAAGGATTATTATGTTGGGTGATTTCAATAGTTGGGTTGGAGTAAAACGGGATTTGTATGAAACAGTTTTAGGTACGTATGGGGATGATAAAGTGAATGAAAATGGTGTAAGCTTGTTAGACATATGTCTGGAGAAGGATCTTTTTGTGACGAATACTTTGTTCGCACATAAGAAGATCCATAAGTATACATGGGAAAGGGGAGAAAGTCGAACAATAATTGATTTTGTTATTGTCGATCAAAGGCTCAAAAGTAAGGTTGTCGACACCAGAAGCTTTCGTGGAATCAGCAGCGTGGGAACGGACCACTATTTAGTTTTGTGTCGAATTAGTGGTCTGTTCAAATCCTGGCGACATAGACCACGTAACTCAACAACCAGCCTCGATCGCATCAGGGTCGAAAAGTTACAAGAGAAGGATGTGCAAGAAGAATATTTGAAAGAAGTGCGTAAAAGGACTTCCCACGTATGGGAAGACTTGTATGATGGAGGAATGAAAGAACTATGGGAAACTGTGAAGACTTCTTTAGTTGAATCAGCTACCGAAGTATGTGGAGTGGTGAAAAGGAGGCAAGGAAGAAGGATGGATGAGAACTGGTGGGATGATGAGGTAAAAAAGGTCGTGCAAGAGAAGAAGAAAGCCTGGCTAGATTTTCTAGCAGTAAAAACTAACGGAGACGTTAATGCGGCAGCGAGGATGGATGCTTATAGAGAAGTAAAAAAGAAAGTGAAGAAAATTGTGGAGCAAAAGAAGAAATGCCTGAAAGAGAAGTATGAGGTTAAGCTCTCTGACGATTTTAGGACCAACCTTAAACTGTTTTGGAAGCAGGTTAAGGTGGCTCGTGGAGCGTCGGGAGCGATCCAATTAAGTGTTATAAGAGACGAAGATGGAAGAGTGCTGAACGAAGAAAGACTGGTTTTAGAGCGTTGGAAGAATTACTTTGAGCAGCTTTTTGATAGTTGCGAAGATGTGGCTCCCGATAGCGGAGAAAACTCAGAGCCAGCATGCTCAGAGATAGGGATGGATGAAGAAATTACGGGAGATGAAATAGTGAAAGCGTTAAAAAGTATGAAACTAAGTAAAGCTGCAGGGTGTGACAGGGTGAATGTCGAAATGCTAAGAAGTGGCAAAAGTGTAGTGACAAGCTTGCTGTGGAAACTTTTTAATATATGCTGGAGAGACGGTCGAGTACCAGATGACTGGTGCAAAGCCGTCATCGTCCCATTGTACAAAGGCAAAGGTTCACAGCAAGAATGCAAGAACTACCGCGGCATCAGCCTTCTTAGTGTAGTTGGCAAACTGTATGCTAAAATTTTGATTGAGAGAGTGATGAATGTAACGGATGAAAAAATGTGAGACGTACAAGCGGGATTCAGAAGAGGTATGAGTTGCATGGATCAAGTCTTTTCTTTAAGGTGCATTTCAGAGAAATACTTAGAAAAACACCAAAAAGTATTCTGCGCCTTTGTAGATCTTGAAAAGGCATATGACCGAGTGAACAGGAGTAAAATGTGGTCGACACTGTCAGCATATGGGGTTGATGATCGCTTAGTGCAGGCTTTGAAGTCCCTCTATGAGGGCTCTAAAGCCTGTATCAGAGTTAATGGGGCGTACACAGACTGGTTTAACATCTCTAGAGGTGTTAGACAGGGCTGTGTTGCGTCGCCATGGCTCTTCAATCTTTATATGGACAGTTGTCTGACTGATTTGAAAGAGATGGAATGCGGTCTAAGAATGGATGAGCTTAGTGTCAAGTGCCTCTTGTACGCTGACGACCAGGTCATACTTGCGCCGTCGGTGACGGAGTTACAAGACATGTTGAATGTGATGAATGAGTCGTTGAAGAAGAAAGAAATGAAAGTCAATGTATGCAAGACGAAGGTAATGGTTTTGGAACGTGAAGACGATGTTACAGAATGTAATATTGTTATGGAAGGAGACAGAGTGGAACAGGTGAATGAATTTGTATATTTGGGAAGTTTGTTTAAGAGAGATGGAAAGTGTGATGGGGATGTAGAGCGAAGAGTGACTGCGGGAAATAAGGTAAATGGTGCCCTGCACGCCGTGGTGAGTAGCCGGTCTGTGTCAAAAAGTGCACGTCTGGCTATTCACAACGGTGTGTTGGTGCCTACTCTGATGTATGGGAGTGAATGTTGGGTATGGAATAAAAGGAACGAAAGCAGAGTGAATGCAGTTGAAATGCGCTCCTTACGAAGTATGTGTGGTATGACTTTGGTTGATCGAATCAAGAACAGTGTGATAAGGGATTGGTGTAAGTTGAAGGATGATATAGTAACAAGGATT
This sequence comes from Agonopterix alstromeriana, assembly GCA_963924505.1. Lineage (NCBI taxonomy): Eukaryota > Metazoa > Arthropoda > Insecta > Lepidoptera > Depressariidae > Agonopterix > Agonopterix alstromeriana. The sequence goes on from OZ004661.1 coordinate 2,990,292, forward strand.
GAGAGGGGTATGCTTAGATGGTTCGGTCACGTAGAGAGAATGAATGAAAGAAGACTTACGAATGAAATATATCAAGCAAAGGTGAGCGGAAGTGTTGGGAGAGGCCGTCCGAGGAAAACATACCATGATCAAATCAATGATCTTTTCCGAAAAGGACAAGTGCGTAGCACCCTCAATCGACGGAAGTGCATGAAAAGATGTATGAATGTGAATGAGGCTAAAGAGGTGTGCCAGAGTCGTAGCGTGTGGCGGTCCGTGGTCTCTGCCTACCCCCATGGGACAATGGCGTGAGCTTATGTATGTATGTATGTATAATCTTTATTCCAACCAGAAGCATTGGGGTAATATTTCTACAATGTATTAGGGTAGACAGTTGCATTACTTTAAGGGGGATTGTACCCATGATACTGAACAACTTTTCCTAAGATATTTTTTTCCTTGCAGTCAACCAATAATTCCATAGTAAAAGTTTTTTTATTAAACCGCCGTAGTTCATGGCTTTGCACGTTTATTAATTTTAGTATGGAATTATTATTTTGAAATCGGGTTGTCCTGCAAGAAAACATTTATTAGAAGTACCAAGTGTGATACCATTTTGAAAACTTGATTAAATGGGACAACTTTTGAAATAACTTGCCAGGTTAACGCCATACATTTTTTTTACAGGGTGAGTCTCAAAGATGCCAAAGAAAACCATTTTACCACAAAAGTCTGACGGAAGACGGTGGTTTCTTTAAAAAGTATGGCACTTATAATTTGTCATTGAATTGGGTGCAATGAAAAGATTATTCGGGATTGCGTAACAAGTATTTTCATGGAAAAATTTACAAATTTATAGTTACTAAATCTTTTTCCAATGTTAGATTAAAAGCCAAATGACTGAATGTAAAGTTTGTATGACAATAAAATCCAGAATAATAAATCGATCAGTGATAAATCTGCATCAAACGTCACCGTAACTCATTTGTGATATGATATAACGTACGTTTGAACGAAAAATATTTTAATATTTTTATTTGGCTTCGAAGAGTAGGTAAATAATGCAAGTTTATTATAATTTTATTAGAACGGATAGTGGCTTCACAAATGTACTAAGAAAATGAAATTCCTGTAGCCCACATCAACCCACTGTTGGGCATAACCCTCCTTTTTATTGCGCCGCTCCTCACGGTCCTATGCCAATCTGATTCGATGTACGACCCGCAACCCTTACAATGTCGTCTGACCATCGCATCGGTGGTCTACCCACGGACCTCCTTCCTTCTCTTGGCCACCATTCCAATATTGCCTTGGTCCATCGGCCGTCTTCCCTTCTAGCCAAATGTCCTGCCCATCTCCACTTCAACTTTGTAATCCGGTCCGTATACACTGAGTTAATCCCGTAGATGAATTTCTACTCCGTTATTAAAGCAGGTCAATGTTTATGTAGGTCTTGAATTAAATATTGATGTAAAATTTTCTCGTGGATCCCAGAATAAGTATCATGTAAAAAAATAGGTACTTACCGACAAAACAAAAGTTACGCGAGGGTGATTGATAAAATTTTAATTTGTTTATGCCGATAAATTCGTGGAATTGCGAAACACATCCATCGGTATGCACGCTCCAGTAGGCTTCAGTCCAATCTTCACGCCTGAATGTTTCATTTTACTGTTATTTTACCACAAAAACGGGACAGCATACCACGCAACAAATGTAAAAAATCCCACGAGAATGTTTGTTATTTATAATAAAAGTTGCAATAAAAACGTAGCCCACCTTAGTCCACCTTAGTCAGCATCACAGAAACCTGACCCCTCAATCTTAATCTCTATTAAGCGCAGTGGATCAGATATCTCCGATGCTGACGACAGTACCACGGGTCTTTTTTTCTTCCCCTTGGAACACCTTGTTATTAATACTCCTAACAATTCTGAAGAGACTGAAGATTTTAGGTTCGATTCATTTGTTTATTGCTCTGACCAATGATGGTCTATAACCATGGACTCATCACATAATACAATAACAAAGGCAGAGGCTATTACTGTATAATAGTTTAAAATTAAATATTTTGAATGTAGGCTCTTTTGTAACCACTTTAGTCGCCCCTACGTCGGGAGAGGCTAAAATGGTGTACCTCTTTATATATAGTATATAATAGGTTTTCATTGTATTGTTGTGTATAGTCTCAAGGTTAAGGCACGATGGGGCTGGCAGAACCTCAGGGTTAAAAGCCCAAATAAAAAAAAAATTAAAAATGAAAAACCTAACATGACGAATGTCTTTAATTTCACCATATTAAGCTTCAACTGCTCTTGTATATACATATATTGCCGCTGATACCCAGTTCTTTCAAACGTCCTCGGTCATCAAACAGTAATGTAATCCAATAACGCAGTCGAAGCTACGTATGGTGATTTAGAATTATTGAATAAAGAGAATATAATCACTACGTTTTGACTGACTACACGTCTGTCACTTCCAGACATCTGTATAATTTAATAATATTGGAAATTAAATTGTTTTACTAAATTATTTACACTATTTTGCGTGTTATCTTCAAAAAATTAAAATCATCTTATCGGTGATAAGTCACATCATCTTTTTTTTTGCGTCTTTTGGGTATTATTTTGGATTTTTTTCATGACGCACTTCGGCATCCGAACGGCTTTGCGATCAACACACGACTAAGGAATAGGTTATGCTGACGCCGCCATTAAGCATCACATTGCCGTCTCATTAATATCACGCCGATGCGGAGTCCTTGGTATAGAATGTCATTGGCTCTGAGGTTTATAGTATGCACTGACCTCTAGTAATAAAATGTCTATGATTGTATGACATTAGCGGTTGATTGAAAGCAAGTAAGCTTCTTTCTTTCTGTAAGAAATTTCTAACAGAAAAATTCTGGCGCTCGCCGGAAGGCACTCGGTGTCGAGTAGACGATCGGTCAGAATTTTTCTAACAGTGTGCGGAATCGAATACAAAATGTAAGCACTGAGTGCCTTCCGGCGAGCGTCAGAATTTTTCTGTCAGAAATTTCTGACAATGTGCAGCCGTCCTTAAACGTTAAAAAATTACGATGATCCTCAGAATCTTGTTACTAAATATCCCGCCGCACTATATCACTATACTATGTTGTGTTTACTTCTCCCTTCCTTTGATTACTTACTTCTTTAACCGTATACAGGTCATACGCATCAACGAATTTCTGGTTTTAGTAAAACCGAAAATATGGGTATCCGCCCACCCATCTCTATTATTTGAACGTCCTAACCACTCTTATCTATATGGCCGGCATTTGATGTTATCAGTATATTAAAAGCGCAAAGAACCTTTGAACTCATGAAAAGGTCGATGTGTACGTGGTACATGTATGTAAATATAGCTGTATCCGGTTCAGACTACCATGAGGCAAAAGGCAAATCTCTTTTAGGAAAAAAATCGGTCATTATATATCTACCTTTATGTTATGAAACTAACAAATACTTCAATCCCTATTGCTATTAGCTGTACGAATGTATGCTAATTTTAGGGTTGTTTAAAATTGAAAGGCAAGATAATAAATAGCCTTAATGATGTAGTTAGGGTACAGACCCTGTATAAGTACATCATTAAGATTATACAACTTGTTATTGAATTAACGCAAAACTAGAAAGTAGTTTGTTTAGAATCGAGAGCAGAATCGAATTATCATGTTTTCAACAAAGGTAATTTTTTTTCAAAATAATAAATAATTTGTTTTTAAAATTTACTGAACTCGATCTCAACCCACCGCACGGGTGCACTCACTCTACTTACTACAAAAACAAGATTTTTAAAATGTATCCACGAGCACGCTAGGCTTTCATTAATTGCTGAAATGACAACAAGTCATTTTTGCCTGAAAACTTAAAATGTGAATAACTTTAAATTTTAACTATTGAAATTATTGTTTCAATCTAATTATTTTGTTATAAATCAGTTGGGGTGTATGAGGTTGTGCGCTTATTCGTTAACACGTTGTATTATATGTACAATATGGGAGCCAACCTGAAATCGCAAATTAATCAGCTGTTGCAGACGCACATAAGTATTTAAGCTTTAAATATTATGCTGTTACTGTCTTTAGTCTGTGCAGTGTGAAAGATCGTTCACTAAATACAGTTAAGCTCTAATATTTTCTGGTGCAAACCATCCATGTTTATTTTATTTTTACTGCCAAGTTCTAATAAGTAGGAGCAAGTATTTCGAATCCGTGGAAATTTGAAAATCTATAGGATATTTGCGATCTATCGATCCATACTCGTATTTATAAAGAATATGTTTTTGCCGATGACTACGCCAAGCCTCCATGGCAAAATGTTCCAAACCCTACAATATTAGGGCGAGGAACCATTTTATTTGTACGATAAAGTGTTAAATAAATAAAGTCCTTTTGCACAACAACAAAAAACGATTATTCGAGAAAAAAAAACCTTAGTCAAATTATCTCCACGTCCTACTCAAATCACCTCCACGTCTAACTAAAATCACAATGAATAATAAAACGATATAGGTACTACAACATTGTAAAAGCTATCTTTAAAGTAAATAGTAAGAGAATTTCCAGTACATTTATACACACGCCCATGTCCAAAATGAATTACCGCAGCGGCAAGACTAATGTCGTGTGGTATGAAAAATGTGGTACTTTGACGTGAAATACCTACGAGTATTTCTAACATTCGCCAAGATCGTAGTACCATCGAGAAAACTAATTTCATAATATTACCAAGCCTTTGAAGTGATTTTTAATTTACTACGTTCCTTTATCCGTGCACATAGAAATCCTTTTTTTATTGGTTTTCTACTCATGATTGATTTTTTTGCAATTCATGCGATAGAAGTTGTAAAAAAAGGTTTTTTATTCTACAGATTTGTTTTCTTACATCAAACTTAAGTATCACAGAGTTTATGAGAGTGGAGTATTATGGAAACTACAAACAGATACTTTTTGCGAGAGGCTCTAAAGCACAACGGTATGGTCATACTTCTGTGATCGTCGTTAGGGTGGTCGTCGTTTTGGAGGTTTTTCATATTCAAAGCTTCTGTGCTTTGGAAGACACGTAAAACATTGATCACAAATAGCGCGGTCTAATAATATTAATGACTTTATCGTCCGTATCGAATGCTGAAAACGAAAGTTTTGGACCTGAGTGTATTGTCAGTGATGACATATGGAACGGAGACGTGATCACTCACTCAAGGCCTAATAAAAAGGCAGAAAGTCATCCAAAGGACAATGGAGAGGGCTATGCTCGGAGTGTCCCTGCGAGATCGAATGAAGAGATTCGCAGAAGAACCAGAGTAGCTGACGTAGCCAAAACAATTGCTAAAATAAAGTGGCAATGGACGGGGCACATTACTCTTGCAGAACCGATAGCCGATGGGGCCGAAAAGTTCTTGAGTGGCGACCGCGTACTGGAAAGCGCAGCGTGGGTAGGCCTGGTGGACCTGGTGAAGGCGGCGGGAACCCGTTGGATGAGGGCAGCGCCAGTCATTGTAGCGATCCTTGGGGGGGAGGCTTATGTCCAGCAGTGGACGTCCATCGGCTGAGATGAAGATGATCGAATGCTGAAGATTTTGATCGTTTGCAAGTCTATGACGAAATCATTAAATATGCAATCTCCATAGTGATTGTATGGATTATTCTACAATATATAAACCCAGGACCGTATTCTGTTTAAGTGGGTAGTCAGAAACTGTTGTACTAACGCTAACTATCTTATTAAGCGCGCATTGTATTCACTAACATTTATACAAGTAAATATGTATAATTTTCGTCCACAATAAATGTAAATAACAATTCACGAAGAACATAATCAAAACAAAATGGTAGCTAGAGCACACAAAATACGATATTAAGTATTATAGTGGTTATCCCGTGAAACGTTACGGAGCCACTAGTATGCAAATGTTCTTTGTTCGTCCGCCCGGTTGGCGATAGACTGGACACTTGAATATTATCTTCACGGTTTGCTGTTTGGGCGCTGAGTTAGCATAAATTTCAATCTTTGCGTTCGTGGCGGCAGTGTTGCCACGGACTAACGCCAAAAGACGATTAAAAAATGTCTAAAATCTTTACGAGACTAACACTCAGTTGCAGAAACGCTCTTTAAACTTAATCCTCCATTTAATCTCTTGCTGTCACTTTCTGTCTTGTTGACGTAGTAAAAGCTAGCAAGATATTTAATGGAGAATTAACTCTAATGAGCGTTTCTGCAACTGACGGTTAGACAATTCCGAATAAGTTCTTGTTAGCTTATCCGACAGCTCATTTGACATATTTTGTATGAAGAATATTTCAAATAATCTGTCGGATAAGCTTACAAGAACATATCAAAAAGTGCTGAAAAAGGCCCAATTTACTAAAATTTGTATAAAATCCATAACAAATCTCAAAATTTTATATGATTGGGTGGTCGTTAAACCAACACTCGATGGCAAATGGTTCAAACTTTGTACAAATACTCATATAACTTTGCCACGATGCACAATTTTGCAAATTTGAAGCAAAATCTGGCGCCGAGGTCATGCTATTTCTTTCTCATTAAGTTTAAAAGTTATTTAAATGGTATATGCATTTGGCATTAAAATTTGATCGCATATTAAAATAGATTAAAAACTTGTACACCAAATCAAAATCAGAAGTTCAAAAAATCTGTGTAAAAATTGAGTAAAATCTGTCATCGGTATTGGTAGTCCAAAATCTGTAGGTGCCTACACAGGGTGTAAGTGACAGCCTAGCAAATACTGAAACGGTGAACTCAGACTATCAAACTGAACAACTTTCACTATGAAGCCTACCTCAGGATAAGCATAAAAAATCTGCTGTCCCATACAAAACTGCTGCACCTACCAGATAGGCACATACCTATCTATGGGACAGCTGATTTTTTTTCGCGTTTCCTGAGGAAGACTCCATAGTGAAAGTTGTTCAGTTTGATGGTCTGAGTTCACCATTTCAGTATTTGCTAGGCTGTCACTTACACCCTGTATAAATACAGATAAATCTGTATAAAAACAATAAATATGGCAACACTGCATGGCGGGACGCGATGCCGTTTGAAGGAGAAGCTCTACGGCTCATTTTAATTGTGTTCGAGTATTCAACGGATGCGCTAATGTGAAAGGAATAACTTTGAGGTATTTTACGAGAATGTTCATGCGGTAGCTACGAACACTCGATATGAGAGCGAGATTCTTTGCCTTACTCGAGTCAACTTGTCAAAACTTTTACACAATATCAATTTCATAAAATACGTAAATTATAATAAACTTAGGTACTAGAATCTCGAGTCGACTAATATTGTTAGCAAAACATCGTAGTTTCTGGAGCCTTCAATTCTGACTTTATTAATAAAGAGAAATAATTTTCTTTAAATGTATATCAATATGTTGTGTTATCCTTTTTTTAACTAGAGAGCTAGAGAGGTTTGTCAGGATCGCATTGTCGGATAGCAGGTGGCGTTCCGTTGTCTCTGCCTACCCTAGTGGGAGACAGGCGTGAGAATATGTATGTATGTATCCTTTTTTTAAATTCTTTGAATTAATTGTGCACATTATTAACATAACAGATGTTGATGTGAGGAAGAATTTTTTTTGGTAACTTCATGAAAATTTTCTTATTAATTTGTTACGAACTGAATGGAAAGGGGGCTTATTATTAAATTGAATGGAAAATTGGACGAAATCGGGCTTTGCGACTCCGCAAAATTTCTATGAAACGTTTTTTGTTGAACTCTACTGAGCAACGACCCCAATTTGTTCAGCGATAATAATGACAATTTTACGGATTATTACCAGTTTATCTAAGACTAGCCGACGCCCGCGACTTAGAGTGCTATTTTTGAAAGTCATCCTAATTCATATACGAAAATGATGCCGAACTCTATACATTTTATGCATTATTCGTATATGAATTAGGATGTGACTTTCATAGGCTCAGTTTAGATTCAGAGTTTTATATATTATTGATATTAGTATAGATTATTTATTTTTATAATGATAATTTTAAGATATTTTTGTTTTGCGCTCTGATAGCTCAGTTAAGTGAGTTAGGCGAAGGTCTCGGGTTCAAATACTAACAAGGGGTACAGGCATGTATGGTGTTGTGTATTCGTAATATTTATCTACAGATAACACAGGTCTGGCCTAAATTCGTTACTAAATCGTTAGTCGTTCGATTAGATACTAAATCTGTGTGACAATTGTTAATGATACTTATTGATATTATTATTTATGAATATACTCTCTTATATATATCGTATACAACGTGTTAATGAATTAACGCAAAACTAGAAATTAGATTGTTTAGAATCGAGAGCAGAATCGAATTATCATGGTTTCAACATGGGTAATTTTTTTCAAAATATCAAATAATTTGTTTTTAAAATTTAAAATTTACTGAGCTCGATCTCAACCCACCGCTCGAGCACTCTCACCTTACTTACTACCAAAACAAGATTCTAAAAATGTATCCATGAGCACGTTAGCGCTTTCATTCATTGCTGCGACTTAAAATGCGAATAACTTTAAATTTTAACTATCGAAATAATGAAATTATGGTTTCAATCTAATTATTTTGTTATAAATCAGTTGGGGTGTATGAGGTTTTGCGCTTATTTAGCTTATTTATTAACACGTTGTATAAATATATATGAATGTACTCTCTACAAACTAGACCTTTAATGTTGTTACTGCTCAAAATTCTAACGGTAAAATGTTTCACAAAATTAATTAAAGCGATTAAGTAAACACCTAACTCACTTCACTTTATAATGTTAATATATAAGTTTCTATAGACGATATTACGCGAGTCTCTGTTTTAGTTGACTTCACACGAGGCTTATTACAAAAGTTTTTACATCAAAACCTCGTATATAGACCTAACCACAGCCTCACTACGACCTGAAGAAATAACCGGCTACAGTGCGTACAATATGCATTAACAATTCTAGTTTTCTCTTCCATTGGGCACTTCTTCTTATCGTGTGGGCAGCAAGCCCTGGTGTCAGAGTTTTTTCAGACCGCCTTACGGCCTGTGACGTGGTTTTTATTCAACGACTACTACCACCAGAGTTAGTAGCCGAGACCAACGGCCATCCGAAGCACGGAATCATCTTTCTTTTCAGACAATCAGGTGATTCAGCCTGCGATGTCCTAACCAACTGGGGAAAAACGCACAATGTGACATATCTCTAGGTGAAGCCATATTTGGTTTGGCCTTTAATAGACCATCCATTTCATCTCGCGGTTGTCGTACGAAGTAACTAGAAAAAAGGTATTTCATGCAGAGTTTTTGTGGGCGAAACCTTCTATACTAAAAATAAATTATGTTAAATATATCAAAACTTTTGTGACTTCCATACTGTTATTCAGCACATAAACGTTAATAAAACTGATTAACAAGAAAAAAATTAACAGAATTTGACCAAAATAATGTTTTGTTAAATTTAACCGAATTTTAGTGACTTCCGAACTATAATGTAGTATCTAACCAAAATATGGTTAAATTTAACAAAATTTCGGTTAAATTTAACAAAATATTCGGTAAGATTTAACAAAACATTTTTTTCTATTCGGTTAAAAAAAAATCAGTGTTGGTCAACGCCATTGTTAAGCAGAAAGTTGGTAGTTGTGACAATGTTTCTGACAAGTCCGAAAGGGACTACGGTCGCATGTTTATGTATGTATGTATGTTTACGAAAATATGAAGATAATAATAACAAGAGAAAAGCGGTTACATAAAAGACAGTTGTTGGTTATAGCAGAGCTTCTAACCAACCCTGTGTGTGAAAACTTTGCCAGAATAAAATTGTACCTAGTATTAAATGACACAATAAAAGTTTCTAAAATTCTAGCAGTAACTCGAAAATAATGACAAAAAGATAAACGGTAGGTACGTCTTTCTTGAAACTTTGTGTTAGATAGAATAACTGCGAAGTTATTTATCATACAACATATACTTATATGTGCTTTCCTTTCTTTTTGAAGAGTATTATTCTGACTAGGGTTGGAACAATACAGAATAAAAAACTATTCATTCTTGAAAATCTATTCAATGAAAATATGTGTTTTTTTTTTCATATACTATTATTCACCTAATAATAATTAATGAGACAATTATGACAAGATCAATAAAAATTACCAAAAGTATGTAGGTACCATAGACGCAGATTTAAACCACTTTGCATCTGCCGAAGTCGTATTGAAAATTATATTACTGCTTCGAATTTAATCGATTATAATAACAATATATTTTGTTTTCACAACCCTAGGTCTAACATTTTTGGTATTCGGAGCGCGCAGACTACGAATTCGAACATATTGTGAATTTTTGAAAACCCTCGTGGATTATCGGCAGGCCACTAACGGAGTTTTCTACATTCCCTCAGATTATTACAGCTCCTTTCTCAGTGTTTTGGTTACATTTGAAACGGTGTTACTGACATTAATAATATGTACGAAGCTAAAACAACACGCTTGAAAACGATATTTGTTATAATTTCTCTGACCCACGAAAGAAAGGGATATGGTTGTGAGTTTAAATATGTATAAGATAGGAAAATAGACAATTCAATTGGATTCTTATGGGCACCCATGAATCTACAATAACATATTAAGAAAAACAGAAAAAAAAGGAGTCCGAATACGAATTGTTCCGAAAAATATAAGTAATTTGAAAACCCTTCTACTGTAAAAATAGCTCTAGAGATCGAAAAGCTTCAAAATTTTAAATCCGTTTTAGCCGGATACTGTGTCGGCCACATGATAGTGAGGTTTAATGTTTTCGGAAATATACAAGACTTTTATTTTTGGAAATCTGAAAGGGTCTCAGTTCACGTTTCAGTTACATTTTGATAGGGAAGGCAATGTTTTGCACTAACTTACGCAGCCCAAGTTATTAAAGAATACAGGCAGTTGATCAACCCGAAATCTAAATGAGCACGTAAGCACTAACAAAAAAGAAATGTTTTTTTCCTTTGTATAATATGATAAGATTGATAAGTGCTCACATGCTCAATTAGATTTCGATAAACAATCGAACAAAATAAACAACAACAATTCGATAAACAATGATAAACAATAAATTTTTATTGTAGATGTTTTATTAGGCAACAACATTTCATTCCATTTTAGTGTACGGTTTCTGACATTAGTTGATCGGATCCCTCTTAGCTGATTGCACTGGTAGACATTTAGGGTCCCTTGGGAAAATTATAGGATTCAAACGCCTGCGTCAGGTCGTTTCTGAAACACTAACTACTGATTGAGTAGTTAACGACATTATTAGGAACAAATCGACGATGAAATTGTCTTTAATGCTTGCGAAAACGATCACGATTGACTTCCGTCAAAGTACATATTTTAGTCTTGCAGTAGGTACTAAATGCAATCCACTGATCGGACGTTTGTATAAAAGTTGAAATTTATTCAAGTGCTCATTTATGTTTCGGCTTGATCAACTGCCTGTATTCTCTAATAACTTGGGCTGCGCAGTAAGTGCTGACCACAGTACCCTATCAATATAAGAATACCTAGGTGATAAGTGGCGATCCTTGGAGGAGGCTTCTGTCCAGCAGTGGACTTCCATCAACTGAGATGATGATGGGGTGATAATTGGGTCTCGTTTTTTGTAACAAGTTATATCACCTATGTCCACAAGCAAATGTATTTATACAGAATTGATACATTCACATTTAGGTAATAGGAATATTTAAGCTTTGCTCTTTCGAGTTTTCTTAGGTATCCTAAAGTAAACATTTACTTGAGATATATAGAACTATATACTATTCTGTGCCTGAGATTCTTTTTGAATCTTTCCGAAAACATGTTTAAAACTCAAATCAAAAAAGTCCTCTATAAAAAAGCATATTATAAACTGGATGATTATTTAAATGATCAAAATGCTTGGGTCTGAGGTCACTAGCTTATAGTTTATTTACTTTTATGTATTATTGTATACATAACCTTAGCTTAAGAATTTATATTGTAATAGTTATTAAGTCGTGTTATGTTGTAGTGTTTCTGGCCGCATCTTCTCTACAGCGACAACACGTTCCGACGCGGTGGTAGCTTTAAAAAAGATTTGACGTTTGATAAGTGTGCTGCAAGCCCCTATATTGAATAAATTATATTGACCTTGACTTTGAGATTCAATCTTCTTTCTTACATTAACTTTAAAGATAATTTACAAACTATCGGTATCATAAAATCGGGGTATGTCAAGAACGGGTCGTCATAAGACGGGGAATGATAAGAATGGGGTATGAAGACGGACCCGTAAAAACTTGGTACTACGCGTAGGTAATTACTAACTACATTATTATTCCAACATTTTTAGTATTAGTTGGAAGATAGTTAAAGTAGCTTTTAGGCTAAGATCCGGACACATTCCTGAAAAAGGCACCCTCACCTAATTGCGAAGTATGCGGTATTGCAGAGGCTTTTACTGTATGATAGTTTAAAACTCGACCCTGTTACAAACTCTCCGGTTTCTAGGATTATTACCCGACTGCGCCAGAAGGAGTGTTATGTTTATCGAGCGTATGTATGTATGTATGTATGTATGTATGTATGTATGTATGTATGTATGTATGTATGTATGTATGTATGTATGTATGTATGTATGTATGTATGTATGTATGTATGTATGTATGTATGTATGTGTGTGTGTATGTATGTATGTATGTATGTATGTATGTATGTATGTATGTATGTATGTTTGTATGCCTATTTCTTTGACACGGCCTACAGCCTAAACGGCTTGATGGATTTTAACGTATGAGGTGTCATTACATTCGTAAAAATTGTGGGAGTGACATAGCCTATATTATCTTAACATGGCGTCTGCGAAATAATAAAGAGGGGGGGGGGATAAATTTTTTTTTTAAAATAAATAACAATATGGGTATCAAATGAAAGCTAGTAATCAGACGATTAAAATATATGTATATTATAGTACTTTTATGTTACCGTTTCGACACAAGACTAAAAAGTATGAAATAAAACTAATTAAATAAGATAAAAAAACCCCGACTGCATAAAAAACCTATTAACTGAAAAGATAAAAACAAGCTCTATAATCACTAATCAGGTGTAACAGCAGCTAGGCCTTTTGCCTTTTATATTCTGTAATTTTGAAAAGGGTTTTCTAAAGCTATTGTTTTTAGTTTTGCGATATTGTCATAGCGAGTAGAAAATTGTAATAGTTTGCTTTTTCCATGTTATTAAACCCGTTTGATCCACATCATTTCGTTTGCAGACAGTCCACAAGTCCACAATCTAGGCTCTTTTGTCACCATTTTAGTGTACATTTTGATATAGTACTAGTGTTTAAGTTTTATTTTAGTTGGGAAGTGTTAGGTTTTCATTATTTTGTAGAGGCTCTAGGTTAAGGCATGATGGGGCTGACATAACCTCAGGGCTTTGACTATTTATATGTGGACTGGTAACGCATGTAATTCTACTAACTAATTTGAATGTTAATAATCATGAAAAGTAGTCTCGTGTGAACCCCAAACGTTCTAAGTTCGAAGTTATTATTTCGCAATTATAGGCTGTCTCGTTTAGTGATAAGGTGTAAAATTGAATGTAAATGCACAAGATCAAATTGTGCTTATACCGTGGCAGAGGGGAAATGCTACCGCAAGGCTAGTCCTTATAATAATTAGTCAAAGCCTCAGGGTTAAAAGCCCACGTATAAATAAATAAAGAACGAATTTAGTATTTCAATAAAAAAATCCCTAGCATATCTGTTACTTCACTCTATTTCCTGCCTGCGTTTTAGTAAAACTATTCAGTGTAGGGTTTTTCTATTTTCAGATTTATTTTTGAAATAAAACAAAATTCAACTAAATGAAAAAAAAACAGAGTAAATTAATAAAACAGATTTATTTGTTCCACGCTCCACCGCTAGACTTTATTACTTTTTCCTCTTTACGGCCGTTTATAATGTTGGGTTATGCAGATGGATTTACTTTTGACACAGCCTTTCACTTTCCAACAATTATCCCTATCTGCAAAGTCCATTATTTACATAATTCAAGTCAAGATATTGGATTGATTCAATCTTCATCTTCTTAATAAATATCGTAATAGATTTTAGGTATATCAAAAATTTCTATCAGAATGAAGATAAATTCCATTTTCTAAACTGTAATATTATCGAATAGATACAATAATCCCAAAAATATATTTAGTAATTTGTGAAAATCTCTGTAGTAAACTTGTTGAAAATATTTTCTATTTGGACCAATATTTCTATACAGTATATAGTTATACAGTTTTTGAGAGTTACGCGGTTATTATTTAATCTAGAATTAAACATTTTAACGGGCTCTTACCGCGTTTAGGTATATTTGAGTTCCCGATATTTCGGCAGTGTTACAAATATACCTAAACGTGGTAAGACCCCGTTAAAATTCAAGATTATATAATATAGTTATCTCACAAAACTACAAATCCACTTTGCACAATCATTATTATACGCACACTGAAATTATGAAGTAACCTCGATATTAAGATGCAAGGAAAGTAGAGGGGAAATGCGCAGCAATTTCATTATTTTACAAAATAAAACACCGGCGTCCATAAGTCACGTTTCAGTATTAGCATTTCAAATACAGCGAAATACAAAACGAAAAAAGTGGAGACTGGAAAGAACCAAGCGTTTTAGAGGCAAAAACAGGAGTAGATGTTGTGTTTGCATTGTTATTTGAGGAGAGGCAGCTCAAAAATGCTGGTTCGTGAATATTGAACACTGTTGATAGTCGTAGGTCTATGGATGATGCGCTCAGCTTACAAAATCATCGTATTTTATTTCAGCTTCATGTTTGACGGCGAGACTTAGATGCTCCGCTCAATTTGTAAGGATTCTCGGTTATCAAGCTCAAAAATAGAAACAATCGACTACCCAACGTATAGCGTTTTATTGGCTTTGGTTATCGACCTTTCTTTTGAATTACTAAAATATCTTGGTCTTTATATATTCCTGCTACAAGGGATGCTCATCAGTAACTTACCTAATCTTACTCCTTGTACCATTTTAACACTTTTTAATTGAATGTCTACCAAACTATATAGGTCCTTCTTAATATGCTGACACTTTTTAAAGGGGATGTTCAGACCATCAAACTGAACAACTTTCTCTATGAAACCAATGTCGAAATCGCGAAAAAAAAAATCTGCTGTTCCATAGTAAACTGAAATCTTACTCGACCCAATTGTATGGGACAGCAGATTTTTTTTTCTCGATATGACATTGGTCCCATAGAGAAAGTTGTTCAGTTTGATGGTCTGATCATCCTCCTAAAAACTGTCAGTATATTAAGTTGAACCCTGTATACATCGTGTTGATGAATAAGCGAAAAACCTCATATAACCCAACTGATTTATAACAAAATAATTAGATTGAAACAATAACTTCATGTTTAAAGTTATTCGCATTTTAAGTTTTCAGGCAACAATGATTTGTTCAGCAATGAATGAAAGCGCTAGCTTGCTCGCGGATACACTTTAAGAAACTTGTTTTGCTAGTAAGCAGGGTGGGTGAGTGTACCCGTGCGGTGGGTTGAGATTGAGTTCAGTACATTTTAAATATTCAAAAAAAAATAATATATTTTGAGAAAAAATAAATTGAAAACATGATAATTCGATTCTGCTCTCGATTCATAATAAACTATTTCTACTTTTGCGTATACGTTAATACAGTCAAAACTTTTGACTGCAAATCAGTTAAAAAGTGGTTTTGACCGGTTATATGTTTTTAGACCCCATATATAACTCAGTCGGTTAGGTTAGCGATGAGCGAAGCGACGAGCATGTTAGGTTTCTTGCGACCACAACAGAACTGAATTGCTACTGTCTACCTAGTACACTAGAAATTATACCTAAGCAGGGCACCGGTCAAAACCACTTTTGACTGCAAAAATCTGTCAAAAGTGGTTTTGACCGGTCAAAAATTGTTTTGACTGGTTATGAGTTTTGACTGTATCATTATATACTTATAAAACAGTTCCATGACTGACTGACAGACAAATACAACTCACAACCTAAACCGCTGTTGATAGAAACATGAAATTTGGAATATAGATTCTACGATTTAGGGGTGCACTAAGAAAGGGTTTTCGATATTCTAATTTCACGCGGCAAAGTCGCGGGCAAAAGCTAGAGGAATATAAAATTAAAGTGAAAAAATTCTGGTAGCGAAACAGATGCCTCTTTTTGCGCCGTTGGTAAACGATAAAATTAGCTGTGCAAAGCTAGATAAATAATAGTATTTGCCTTCCGAATTCGGATCCTGTTACGTAGTAATAATAAATTTTCGACGAATTAATGAGATTAGTGGATACAGCAACCGGTTATAATCGGTATTGAAACCACAATGATCCACATTAACACTTTGAATTTAATTACGCGTGAAAACGATTAGCATATGGGATCCGATGAATGCAAAAATAACACGAAATATTAATGATAATAGGAAGTTCGATATTCTTGTTAACAGTTGAAATAAGGTAAGCGCATATTGCACCGGGTTGCTTTGGGGTAGGCAGCGCAAGAATCCGCCCAAAACTCTTCTATACTATTCATTTGAAATATCGCATACTATGCCGGGGCGGAAAGGGTCGTATTTTTGCGCGGCGGATTTCTATCACCGTGTACCAAGCGGAACTTTTTATAATGTCTGTCAATATTAAATCGAAACTAAAAATCCGTCAATGATTTGCGGCCCGGCCTTTTCCGGCATTTTCCACTGTGATACTGCCTACTTCGCTCCGCTTCTAAGTGGCCCACGATAATATGCGCTTACCTTAAAGAAGCAAATAAATAAAAAAATATATACAACGTGTTAATGAATAAGCGCATAACCTCATACACCCCAACTGGTTATAACAAAATAATTAGATTGAAACAATAATTTCACTATTTTGATAGTTAACATTTAAAGTTACGCATTTTAAGTTTTAAGGCAAAAATGATTTGTTATCATTTCAGCAATTAATGAAAGCGCTAACGTGCTCATGAATACATTTTAATTATCTTGTTTTGGTAGTAAGTAGGGTGAGAGTGGCCGAACGGCGGAACGGTATTTAATTATTGAAAAAAAATTACCTATTTACCATGATAATTCGATTCTGCTCTCGATTCTAAACAAACTACTATCTAGTTTTGCGTTAATTCATTAACACGCTGTATATATAATATTGTTTAACGTTCAACCTTTTGCTGTGGTATGGAACAGACTATTTCAGTGATCGAATTTATATTATAGACAAGATGTAAGTAATGTTTTTGAATTAATCTCGATCTGAAATCAATCTCGATAAGTTGGTCTTCTGGAACCGTTTCTCGATTCTTGAAACAATCTGCCACAAGCCTTGAAACACTTACCCAAGTCTTCAGAGTCATCCGACCAGCCCGTTTGACAAATGGAAAGCTCGAAGACCGCTATGAGTAATGTGCACCAGGTCACCATCCCTCGAAACCGATACGCCATATTGGTATCGACAAAATCTTATATCAGTTAGTGTTGGTGAAGTGTACCTGCAATAGAAGAAATGTTATTTTTTGAAGAAGTTATCATGATCGGACTTACAATCACGGCTTCATGCTAAATTCCGGTAAAAAATTTGTTTGTTATTGGTAATAAGAACTTAAATTTACTGGAATATTTATCCTTTTGAATCATCGCTATAAAATACATTGAAAGCTAAACAAGTAATAGTAAAGGTCGCCATTCTAGGGACTGTCTAGACACGTCTGCTATCTGTGACGGTCAGCATGTGAATGCAACTGCCGACTCTGCATCGGCTGCGGCTGCGAAGCCGTTAACTAGGGCAATCTGATTTCTGCTGAGCAAAAACTCTATCAGCATATGCTACTGCTACCACTGCGTTAATTATTACAATTAATGACATTTCATATTCACAGTCTCATGTAAAATCTCAACAATAGTTTTTGACTATACATTTAAATTGTAAATTATCGCTATAATTTTCCGTGAGACAAAACAGACTAGGTAACTATTTCGCATTGCAAATTAACAAGACAATATTTTCCATACAATTTTGCCTCCTGGACCACCACAATTCATCCCGTGGTTGTCGTATGAGGCGACTAATGGATTAAAGGTTTCTTATGCAGCGTTTGTGTGGGCGATAATAAATACTCATTATGAACTTGATACAGCCGAGGTAAGATACCCTTGATGGTGATAGCTGGCCCATAAAGCGACATTATCTCTCGCTTTGTATGACTTTAAAAGTAACGCTTTGCTATCGCTATCTTTTCTTATGCAGCTTTATATTTATACAGGGTCCTTCTTAATATGCTGACACTTTTTTAAGGGTATGATCAGGCCGTCAAACTGAACAACTTTCTATATAGGACCAACATCGAAATTGTGTTAAAAAATCAGCTGTCCCATGCATTTAGCTCGAGTAGGTTTGCAGTTTTTTATAGAACAGCTGATTTTTTTTCGCGATTTCGATGTTGGTGTCATAGAGAAAGTTGTTCAGTATGGCAGTCTGATCATCCCCTTAAAAAGTGTCATCATATTAAGAAGGACCCTGTATAAGGCTAAGAGCCTCGTGGGAAATCTGAGGGACAATTTTGTTCTTTCAAAATTTTTCAGTTCGGCGGAACATTTCTGTAAGTTCGACTCGAATGTATAAGACAGCTGTTTTTTTTTTACGAATTCAGTTTTGCTTCCATAGTAAAAGTTGTTCAGTTTGATGGCCTGGGCATGTGATGCGGAGAGATGAGTGTGATGCCTTGACTATTTATATGTGGACTGGTTACGCGTGTAATTCTACTAACAAACATTTCTGCCACTTTTGCGAGGGGCGAGGTAACATGAAATCCGCAACTTTGGATTTTATTCCCCATAACTTCAGATTCTAATTTTGCATGTTACAAATCATGAAAAGTAGTCTCGTGTGAACCCCAAACATTCTACGTTCGAAGTTATTATTTCGCAATTATAGGCTGTCTCGTTTAGTGATAAGGTGTAAAATTGAATGTAAATGCACAAGATCTATTGTGCTTATACCGTGGCAGAGGGGAAATGCTACCGCAAGGCCTACCTTATAATATTAGTCAAAGGTGTGATGTTACGAGACGAGTATTAAGTATGATTGTGGATGGCTGTGGTAGGAGAGGATTGTGTGAAGGATGATATATGTAAGACAGGAGTGAGTGCTGAAACGACGGCTAAGAGAGATGAATGGATGAAGAGGACATATTGCGCCGACTCCAAATAATCTGAAATGGGCAAGAGAATGATGATGCTCGTTAAATTGAGACGTTTAATATGAACACCCTATTTTAGTAAAGCATATTCTAATTTACCATCGTCATGGGCCTTATTCCATCTAAGTATATGTTTCAAACAGCGTATGTCTGGTTAAGACACCGACGGTCGTGACTGTTTGCGGCATGCACTAGTGTTGTGTGTCGGTTGGTGCGGGATCCTGTAGGTCCCTGTGTCTTTTGGCTCGCTTTGCGGTCAGAGATTCGAACCAGACTTCATCGTCAGTTGTATGACCGTTTGCATCTGCTAAATCCTTCCTACACCCACTAATGTACCACTATCTAAGTAATTAGTTTTGTACCCAATGCCTAAATGGTAGCCAGAAATACACAACATGGATTCTTGACCATACAGTGTAAAATTCACGTACTACAAGATACATTCTCATCCATAATAAAAAGGTTTTTAAAAGTCAGCGTAAAACTGAAATGTTTTCCAATTTAGCCCCATAGTGAAAGTTGTTCAGTTTGGTCTGATCCATCTCGTTAAAATTAATGCATCTAACTACCAAACACCCTATATAACATCCATGACCTAACCGAGACTCGACCCCAGGTTCGGCAGTCTAGCGTTGTAACCATTACACTAATCTGGTCGTCATTTATTAATATGGTTCCTTTTAAATGATCCTGCTCAAAACAACGCAACAACGCAGAACTAACAACGTTTTCAGCGGGAAAACAACTTCATTCGAAACAAAACACGACGAATCCATATTTTTTCATCCGAACCCAGTGACCCAATCCGAAGTGAGTAGATTTTTAAACAAAGCCCAATTGGCCATTCATGGACAGATTAACGGACTGGCAAATATACCGCACAAATATATGTTAATATCCCCTATCACTGTCCAGCCAGCTACGGTTTATTTGCATTGTATTGAAATCGCCTGGGACGTGGGGTGGGTCGCCGGTGTCAGCGAGATGATGAAAACATCTGTAATCTAAAGTAGCCTTTTGAAAGCTGCAAGCAATGTAAATAATTAAAGACCAGAGAGCTTGGTGCACTCTAATTCAATTAGCATCATGAGCGGATTCCCTAAGCGGATTTACGTTAAGTTTGTTCTTCTTTAGCCGTGTCGTGTTTCGCCATCGTAATTTGATTTCCTTTTTGTTGACAGAAAAGCACAGGGAAATATAAGTGGCATTAGTAGGAATACTAATTCCACAAGTTTGTGTTAACACGCAATATAGACGAAACAAGGATCTTGCTAATTAAGTTAAGCTAATTTGTAATTTACTCTATAAGGATAAAGCTTGTTTTCTGAAGTAATATCTACCACTTAAAAGAACTGACATACAAGCATTTTACCCTTCAGCTGCACACTTGAAAGTTTATTTGATGGTTTTAGAAAAGATTCTGGCTATCCATACGGTCGTACGTTTATGTATATCTGTGTGAAATTGAAGTCACTGGCATCAAAGTTTTTCTCTAATCAGAGAACCACTCCAGCGTATTATAATTAAATTAATTCATGCATGCATGCATATGCTCACGACTATATTCCCCAAGGGGGTAGTCAGAGATATTCTGAAACTTCAGAACATCCACGTTTCACCAGTAGTACCGAAACTCTGTAAAGTGTGATGGGGGGTGAGCCCGTCGCCACTTATAATGGACAGTGGGTACAATACATGCCTCGAAATTGAAGCATGCAGGTTTCCTCACGATATTTTCCTTCATCGAAAAACCAGTGGTGTTACAAATCGTACATAAATTCTGAAAAACTCATTGGTACGAGTCCGCCTAGACGGGGATCGAACCATCGCCTCCCGCACGGCAGGCAAGGTTACTCGCCATTGGACCACGGCTTTTTTATAAACGATAAAAAAATCGCCGCTCACAATATCCAACCTAAATTTAGTGTATTTTGTTCGTGGTCCGCTCTCCCACGTTACTGAAGCCACACCCTAATCGGGGCGTTTTTGTCAGTTCATTCATTGTTGTGGTTGGTCTATTAAGGCTTGTAAGCTCGGATTATTATTTAACGAACTCGAGTTTTTAGGGTTCGTGTTATATGTTAGAAACCCCTATAAGACTGTCCGGTCCGTCGCGTCGCGTCTTTCTGTCCATATGTCACTAGAAGTGAGCATCATAATTTCTGAAGTAATGCACGCAGATGCATGGTATTCTTCAGATACTGTCCCTTTAGTATGATTTCTCTACTTGCGCGCGACTTGGCTTTTTCCATACCTACTACTTGTCGCGGCAGTTCACTCTCTGAAAAACGCGGGAAGAGGTCATTTGATATGCTGAGAAATCGTACTAGGGGGGCTGGTCTCAATTTTGATTCAAATTATCATCATCATCAGCCTGTGAACGTCCCCCTGCAGGGCACAGGCCTACCCTCAAGGAGTATGGGAGTTTAATTAAAATAAAACATAAACTGAAACGGCACTTCAATTCCGAAGTTTATTTTTATTCTTTAATGTCTAATTATTTTTAATAACGGTATAGAATACATACTCAATCAAATCAGCCCACATCATCCCCCAGCTGGGCATAGGCCTCCCTTTTATTGCGCTATTCTACGCGGTCCTGTGGTAATCTGATCCGCGAGCCAGTCACATTTATTAACTTAAAATAAAATTGAAAGAAAGGAAAATGTACACCTAGATACTTGTAACTACTGAAACAGAGTAAATAAATGAGAAACGAGAAAAATAATAAATATCATGGGCACGTTTCCAACGGAGAGAACTTCTGATTATATCTAGCACGGCTGTATAACAGCCAAGTTCGGGAAAAAGGGGTAACCCACTGACCGTTTGTATCACACAACACATTTACAGGTTTCAAAGATATACTCCACCGTCTGAAGAAAATTTGGCTTTGATATTATTAAAGTCTGCAAATTTTTAATATATTATTAGGTATATGATGTAGAGTTATACTCCAAAAAATTACAAAAAACTAGAACTTGCTTCAGATAATAGTTCGTAACCTGGTTCGCCGATATCTAACATTTATAACAACTGTATAATATGAAGCTAACAACACATAATGACAGTTGAAACCAGAAATATTCAATTTTAGATCAATATTAATATGAGATAATGAGAATACCTAAAGTGTATTTACCATAAGTTCGAAAGTGCTATAACATTTTATAAATATGTATATTAACATGTACCCGATGTATATTTTTGACACATCATCAACTCTAATATTATTATAACTAAGTGGATATTTACGGCTGCTACGCCCGGGCTAATAAGCGCATATTACGCGGGTCGCATCTCGGGGCGGAGCGGGCCGCATCGCACAAGAAGATACACACTTCGCACACTAGAGCATACCGAGTCGCTACGCATTGACGTAAAGGACTTTTAGTTTAGAGGTAATGAGGCGTTTTCGACACTAATGTTATGAAGAGGAAAGATTTGATTTTTTGTTTGTTTGTTTGTATTGAATAGGCTCCGAAACTACTGGACCGATCTGAATAATTGTTTCACCATTAGAATGCTATATTATCCGTGATGAACATAACCTATATATTATATCTACCTGTGCGAAGCCGGGCGGACCGCTTGTCATTAATAAAATTGTTCAATAACACTTACCGGATGACGTTATAATTGCGTTACAACCTCAAAAATGTTGCCGTCAGATCTACAATGTTAAGGTTTTTTCTCAATTTTCTCGGTTTAGGAAGAAATTTGTTAACTAATTTATACGATTTTGATGGTCACAATGTGAAAGACGTATTGATACTTTGAATTGATTTACTTTTTATCCAGTTTTCAATTCAATTTTCGATGTTATTGCGTATTTATTGGTATTGACCAGTATATCTAGAGGCAACACCGGAAAATGCAAACAACACTCGATTAACAAACCATATACAACCAACCCTTTTAACCTTCCCAATTGACAGGTGTTTTGGTCAAATTTACTATCGCCATCTGCTGATTTCAAATTTTACTACTCTTGGAAACCGCCTCATACTGCAGATTTAGGATTTTTTTTGCGCCTGATGCGGTCTGTCGTAATATGAGCTTACCTTAATAAAATTGCTACATTTCTGTTTTTTTTATTTTATTAATAGCTGCAAAAATGATATTGAGGTATGGGGTATGGGCATAAAGACAGAAATGGACGAAGCTATAACTACGAAACCCTAAAAATTTAAAGAGTAAAATGAAGAAGCGTGTTTGTTTGAGTCACTTTATATACTTTTAGGTTTGAGTTTTTCATTTAGTAGTAAGCAAGCAGTATTTTTTTGTAATTTTGGTGAGTCTGACCCTTCCGGTTCATAAGGACTTCTTCCCAAAATTACAGATTTTATTTTTAAGACAATTTATTATAACTTGGCACAAACACTTCGAACAGAATTCTTATACCGGTTAAACCAACAATCTACTTCTTTTTTTACCGAACTCGGTCCCTTTTTATTATCATATTATGTTTGGGTGAGATTATTTACTTCTATCATAATTTTATAGTACAATGAAAATGCCAGTTCAAAAGTAGTCGAAAACAACGAGAATGTATGAAAGGTGAATGAATTCAGAGAAAGCAAGAGAAGAGTGTCAAAACCGCTAAAAGTTGAGGCTCATTTTTCCCTGCCTACCCTCCAGGAAAAAGACGTGAGTTTAAGACTTCATTCATACATGAAGTAAAACTTAAATGCCACTTAAAACCAACTGTCGGTCACAATAACAATAGATCTTCCATTGTTTGTCGGTCAGTTTGGTGATCTGAACTTCAGACCATCAAACTGAACAACTTTTACTATGGGAACAACATGACAATGACAATGGTTTTGGGTAATAAAGATTGTTAATTTTTTATAACACGATAAATCATAATGAAAAGGTAAAGTTTCTGCGGTCTTCTAAATATATTCGAGCAGCACGCTAGGCTTTAACCCGTCTTTAATCCTAGATTTATTCACCTCCTTACTTTTCTAAAGTTCGTTTTAAACTGGCAGGTTTCTAGTCTAAGTGCATCTACTTTGCACTTGGTGAACTCCAATCCGCTCTAATCCCGGATTAAGTTGTTCCTTTTTTTAAGGTTCTTCACTAAAAAAGGTATAAAACCATTATTGGAGAAGTAAATAAATAGTTGTCTGACTTTGTTGTCTGTCTTCAAATGGTACGAGTACCTAATGCAATAAGCATTCTAGGAATTTCGCATTCATACCGGTGATTATTATTTACAACAACTTTTTTCCAAAGGTTAACTAATATGAAAGGTGATGACTAGATTTTTAGCGTATCGGTAATGTTTGTCCATTATGTGGCGACGGGCTCACCCCCCGTCACACTGGACAGAGTTTCGGTACTACTGGGGAAACGTGGGTGTTCTGTGGTTTCAGTATATCTCTGACTACCTCCTCGGGGAATATAGTCGTGAGCATATGCATGCATGCATGCATGCATGCTTGCATATGCATGCATGCGGTAATGTTTGCAACGCTGAAAACAAAGTACCTAGGTAAAATTTACGGATAAATTACCGATTCACGAAAATGTCTTTATAAAAATTCTGTGTTACGATGGAATCGTACATGATAACTCTGACATTTACAAACAGTTTGTGGGGACTTGCCACAGATGTCAACACCCACAAGTTATAGCAACGAAGATAACAGATGGCGCTACGGTCGCATTCGCAAATGTGTACCTAAGACAACTTGCGACGTCACATTGGTAACCCGTCAGCCGCTACACATAAGGTTCACAATCGTATACAAGACATGAATAGCGCAAGAGAAATAATCACAGAGATTCGATATTTATACAAGGTCCAACTAAGATCTATTGGACCACGGCCGGTCCCCAGGCTTCACACCTAGCCTGGCGGAAGATCTTCCCTTTTCACCGGAGGGACCTTCCACAGTAGTTCCTCCACAAGTTAATTAAAAACCGTCGTTGTACTAAATAGTACTGAACCCACTACGTAACTAGCATTAAATCTGTCTCAGTGCGAGAGTTCCTTTCTCTCGGCGGGTTTTTCTTCCGCGATGAATGTTACCTTAGTCTGAGGTAGTTTAGTTTTTTTCTAAGGCTAATGTTTGAATGTCTGAAAAAAAAACAGTAGTACCAAAACGGAATGTTTGTTCTGCGATTTCGGCGGTCTCTCCAGTTGTATGCCTATTGCTCTTGATGGCGTGCCTTTACCAGTCAGCTCCGACTTTCGGTACCTCGGTTCCCTGATACAAAGCGATGAAGAGATAGATCGGGACGTGAAACACCGAATCAACTTAGGGTGGATGAAGTGGCGGCAGGTTACGGGAACGTTTTTGCGACTCCCGAATCCCCCTTAAATTGAAGGGGAAAATAAATATATATAGCATAACATATGCTCACGACTATATTCCCCGAGGAGGTAGTCAGAGATATTCTAAAACTCCGAAAATCCACGTTTCACTAGTACTACCGAAACTTCTGTCCAGTGTCACGGGGAGTGAGCCCGTCGCCACTTGTAATGGACAGTGGGTACAATACTTGCCTCGAAATTGAAGCATGAAGGTTTCCTCACGATGTTTTCCTTCACCGAAAAGCCAGTTGTGTTAAAATTATAAGATCATAATAAGACCTGTCGTCATGTAGGGATCAGGGCCACAAAAGGGACGGATAAGAAACACCTGTATACAGCTGAGATGCGAATTTTGATATGGATGTGTCGTGTAGAAGGAATGGACATGATTAGGAATGAATGAATATATTAGAAGTTTGAAAGTACGCACCTATGACGGAAAAATTGCACGGTAATAAATAGTTTATCGTGGTATGGGCATGTGATGCGAAGTGACAAGCGTCATGGTACGAGACGAGTGTTAATATGTGGATGGCTGTGGTAGGAGAGGAAGGCCGAAGAAAAGAACGATGATATGTGTAAGAAAGGAGTGAGTGCTGAAACGACGGCTAAGAGAGATGAATGGAAGGCTGACCCCAAATAATGGGAAGAGAATAATGAAGACTTACGAATGAAATATATCACGCAAATGTGAGCGGAAGTGTTGGGAGAGGCCGTCCGAGGAAAACATACCATGATCAAATCAATGATCTTTTCTGAAAAGGACAAGTGCGTAGTACCCTCAATCGACGGAAGTGTATGAAAAGATGTATGAATGTGAATGAGGCTAAAGAGGTGTGTCAGAGTCGTAGCGTGTGGCGGGCCGTGGTATCTACCTACCCCTATGGGTCAATGGCGTGAGCTTATGTATGTATGTAGAATGATGAAGGATGCAAATGTTAGAGTTTCAGTGTTTCTTTAAACATCTAGGTTAGTTTCCTAGCCCTTAAAAAAATGTGTCTTGCCATAGAGTACGTATTAAAAATCGTATCACGAAAAAAATCTCGTAACGGTTTTATGCTTTTAAT
This sequence comes from Agonopterix alstromeriana, assembly GCA_963924505.1. Taxonomy (NCBI): domain Eukaryota; kingdom Metazoa; phylum Arthropoda; class Insecta; order Lepidoptera; family Depressariidae; genus Agonopterix; species Agonopterix alstromeriana. The sequence continues at coordinate 3,016,941 of OZ004661.1, forward strand.
TTTTAAAACGGAACGTAGTACCTAACTATTGATTAATCTGTGACGGAACGTCATGGAAAGCTCTCTGAAAAAAGCCTGTAAAAGGGTACAAAGAAACCACTACCCCATGTTTGATTACCTACGTGACAAAGTAAACCCGATAATTATAGATTCCAATTAACAAACTCATCTGGAATCAAAGGAAAAAATATAGGAGAACGTATCGGTCTGTAAAGAAATATCTAGCTATTAGTGCCAGACCCGGAAGTCAAAATTAACACCTTCTTCTCTTTAACATAACGCATCCCAGTGGTACTGCACTAAACAGAGACTAGTGCGTGCCGTTTACTAGATTTTTTACGAGTACATATTTTCAATCAATCAAATCAGCCCACATCAACCCACTGCTGCTAGGCCTCCTTTTTATTGCGCCACTCCTCACGGTCCTGTGCCAATCTGAGCCATGTACGACCCGCAACCCTTACAATGTCGTCTGATCATCGCATCGGTGGTCACCACCGGTGTCACCTTCTCTTGGCCACCATTCCGATATTGCCTTGGACCACCGGCCGTCTTTCCTTCTAGTCAAATGTCCTGCCCATCTCCACTTCAACTTTGTAATCCGGTCTCCAACGTCGTCGACCTTAGTTCTTCGACGGATTTCTAAGTTGGGTACGCGGTCCAAAAGCGATATGCTCAGTATGGTACGCTCCATGGCTCTTTGTGCGACTTTTATTTGGTGCATGTTTTGCCTAGTCAGCGTCCATGCTAAAAAAAAGTATATATTTTATACTGATCAAAATGCTTGGGTCTGAGGTCACTAGCTTATAGTTTATTTACTTTACTGTATAGTATCAATTATTTTATTAAATAGACTATGTATTATTGTATACATAACTTTAGCTTAAGAATTTATATTGTAATAGTTATTAAGTCGTGTTATGTTGTAGAGTTTCTGGCCGCATCTTCTCTACAGCGACAACACGTTCCGACGCGGTGGTAGCTTTAAAAAAGATTTGACGTTTGATAAGTGTGCTGTAAGCTCCTATATTGAATAAATTATATTGACTTTGACTTTGACTTACGAAATAGCAAAATAAAATGATATAAACTTTCGACATCTCATCTCATCACAACAATGAACACCTAACTCGACCCTTATAATTATAGCAAATGAAATAGTTAAATTGCTGAATAAATAGCGTAAATTGCATCGTCCTCAATCAAAAAACATTAGGTATCTAAATTTTGTTTTTTCGTTTGGGTTTGCACGTGGGATCGTTTAAATTTACATTAGCCCAGTCAATTTGTTGAGTTTGGTTAGGAGGGGTGGGAAGTAATTATGTATGGGACTTTTAAACTGTGACCGGAACCATTTAGTGACAAAAAGACTATCGGAAAATATTGTTAAATAAATTTTTCTTTTAACTTACTAACAATAATACCTATGTACTAATTTTAATTAGATTTAACAATATACATTTTATATAGAAATTGACGAAGCTTGTTGCAGATATACGGGATGTATTTGTTGACGAAACTTGTTGTGGATCTGCGTGATATATTCTCTTTGACGAAGCCTGCTACTACACAACACAAATGACTTTTGAGCAATACCTAAATAGGCATTGTAATTAAAAATGAGTAATTCGTTAGAAAATACTAATGTATTTTTCAAAGCCTTCTAAGTAGACACAAATTTTTACTCCGTGTTTGAAGTGTGTGTAATAGTGATGCCATAAAATGTGAAAAAATATTTACCGTCAGGTTTTTTAGAACGAGATAATTGCTAAATTTTAAATTTGGGGGTTTGCTGACGTGATTTTTATTTAATTTTGGTATATTTCTGGGCGTAAATTGGCTTTTAAATACTATTAAAAAAAAAACTTAATTAGTACCTGCTCAAGCCATAATATGACTCAGCTAGTACACATTATTAAACTATTTCAAAATTCTTTTATAATATTTTCCCGTAAAATTTTGTACCATCTTTCTAACCACTGGTCTGTATTCTAACCATAGCATCAACAACAAGTCGACAAAAAATATATTTTGTAAATACGTAGGTATAACATTTTCCAAGTATCCCCCTTCCCACAAAACAGTTTTATTCACACAACGTAGTTTCGAAAAAGTCACGTCAGCGTGAATTGTCGGGTTAACGCCAAGCTCAAAAAATGCATTCAACGGGAATACGCATTCGCAAAACTCGTATTCAATATTTCCGTAACACAAAACACTCGCTGAGCCATTGATAAACCAAACAAAATCAATAAAAAAACTTCGCAGGGCCAGAATTACACATTCACATGTCAAGAAATCATTACCATTTTCAATAAAAACGTAACTTCAAAACTACTTACCGTAATCGGAACACATCACCAAAAAAACTGTTAAACAAACTGAACTGTCCTTGGTAAAAGTTTCAAGTTTAATTGTCCATTTAGTCCGAGTCCGAAAATATCGTTGCACTTTTAAAACTTATAACAAGATCGTGAGTTCCGGGAGGTGAGAAAAAGGAGCGACCTGCCCCGGAGGCGGTCTCTGGCGCACTGTGCACTGTGCACCTTGCCAGCCGCTACCGTAGTATTACTCGAACGTTTTCAGGCCGTACGTTTCATGAAGCTTTCCCGCGCCGACTTTTCAAGTTTGCCGGATTGCATGTTACACCTTAGGATAGCCTGAAAGAACGCTGAGCTCGTTAGTACGCCTAAACAACCATCGAATTTCATAAGTTATATTGAAAGCTGAAGTATTTTTTCACAGTAACTATCATGAGCTTGTATCGTTTCGGGTAGAAATATCGTGGTTTCTTTCTTACCTTTGAATTATATCATATCAGAAGTGTGTCTCTACATGAAATGAAAGATATTTCCAAAAGAAGTTACAACATGGTCCTTAGGGACGGTTACTATTTCTTATACTGTGGTTTAGGTGTCCCTGACTCCAAATCGCAGTTTTTTTTATTTTAGTCTTTCTTTCGGTTTGTTCGAGCATCACGAAAAAACTACGAGACAGATTTGGATGAAAGCTTACTATCTCCGACCAACCAACCAATGCCGAAGAAGTCGCGGGGAAAAGCCCGTTGCTAATAAAATTTTAAGAAATTCATTTATTATCTTTCTGCTAATTTAGAATCTTTAACAGATAAAAATTCAGAAACTAAGTCTAAAATAAAAAAACGAAATTAAAATGATCTCGAACCGATAGTTTGAATATTTATGTACACCTATAGAAGAGTTTCTTCCCTAGATTAGCCCGTGACCGCATATCAGTCCGTATTCACATCACAAGCTTTCACTTCGACCCCCGACCCGTAGAGCAAAATTGGTTCCTTTAGATACGATATTGCAATTGGAATCGTGCTGTTGACAGGTATATCCGCCTACCACTTTGTAAGGCACTGCGTTTCTATAAGTACGAGTATGGGATGAAAATATGTTTATTGAGAATAGATTTAAAGTTAATTGGAAACCATCAATTACGGATCATACTCAGCAATCATTTTACCCGGTGTAGTTCCCGGAAAAGAATAGGACTACCCCATCTCTACTCATGGGTGTCGTAAGAGGCGACTAAGAGAGGGGCAAAGTCCCCCTTTTGACCTGGAAACATACCATCTTGTCCTTGGTCACCCGGATAGTGGCGGGGAAACCACTACAATTGCATTCCCAAAGAGGGTTAGCGTCAGGCAGGCGGCCGGCCGTAAAATATAAGCCAAAACCGTAGCAATATGAGTCTTAGAATGGAGAAAGACGACATATTGCGCCGACCCCAAATAATGGGATAAGGGCAGGAAGAAGAAGAAGACTCAGCAATCATTTTATTTGTATTTTCATAATCAGCTTATGTTCGTTCACTAATTTCAGGATATACTAATTAGTCTTCATCAAATCATCTGTCCTAGTCCTATGCTAATTAAATTCCACAGATTGACTTTGATCGCTTGATTGATAGACTTGCTTCTGCCGCTGCTTGGACTTGATTCCTTGCTTGGGCTGGCTGTTGGCAACACCAACATACAATGTAGTAATTTTTTGGAGTTTGCTTGGCGCCATTGCTCTTGTTGTGTTTCGTGTTATTTGAAATTCGTAAAAAGTTGGTTTTAGTGATATTTGTGACACAATTTCGTGCGGATTGTGTACCAAACAGTTGCGTAAAACGACCGACGTAACAGGAATCTCAAATAAATACGATAACAGAACATAAGTTTTGGTTCAAGTTAACTCGTCCATGGTCATTTTGGCGGCATCGCGCGAGCTTACGAAATCGACCATAGATTCATCGTCATCTATCATCCCTTCATCAAAATAAAGAATATAAAGAAAAAAATAACGAATGGCTCAAAAGGACTAGTATCCAGAGCCGTTAAAGACATTATAAAAAAAAATGTAGTAATTTAAAAAGTTGTATTTCCGTTTCCGTCTTCCATATTGGTACGGTGCTTGTGCGTGTAACTAACTCTGGTGTAAAAATCACTAAAATAAACCTCCAGTGCTGCAAACAAGACTTTCCTTTACATCGAACCACTCCTGCCACCAGAAAAACTACAGTCCACTAAAACCTCTCCAGCGGAGCCGAATAAAACACCGGTAGGCCACGTTCCCTACACTGGCTCTTTTCTATTCCTGAAAATTTCTTATTCAAGATCATAAATAAGGTTGTAAATAGAATTCAACGACAAAGTATTTTCTCAGCATCGTTTTGAGTACAAGAGCAACTTTTTTCAGAGAGAAAATTTAATTAAATAAATTGGTGTTGTCACTTTATTACAATTACTATTTCATTCAAACTTTATATAACGTTCTATGGTGTAAATGGAAAGGAAAGCCTTTTTAGAAAGACCCTTCTTGATTCATAGACTTAATAATTAGCATTGGAACGCCTACATATTGCCTGGTTTACAGTTAATTAAAGATCAAAAACTACGGAGATACAATGTTTTTGTAAGACCGAACCGACTGGACAGAATATACCCTTATTTCTTCAAAAAATAAAATGTTGTCTTGTTTTATAATTCCCTGAATTTTGTGTAAGAATATATCTATAACTAAACAACAATAATGTTATAATTTTTTTTTTTTTAAAAGGTTCTGTTGTTTTATCTTTACAAATCTTTAACATGGATTATCTCGTAAACGTTACACTTTAGGACTATATGTCATATGACATTTTTTGTTCGTCTATATATCCTCCATCAGTATACATAGGTTTCAGGATGCACCGCATTTTTGAAAAATTTCCGAAATTATTAGGTATCCTGGACTCCAAATCAACCTTTTTTAGAATTTTTGTCTGTCTGTTTGTTTGTTTGTTTGTATGTTTGTAACAGCATCACGCAAAAACGACTGAACCGATTCTGATGAAACTTTTTTGTTTGATAGCTTATGATCTGACTTAAATCTGGTATATTATTTTTGCGGACGAAGTCGCGGGTTAACTCTAGTATACTATAGAATCAAACATTGACTATTACGAAACACAAAAGAAAAACTAAGAAATATATTCGTTCTAATCTAAATTACATTTATGAACTTTAAATCAGTTATTTCTTCGAATTTTGTCTGATAATCCATTAAAAAAAAAAATGTTATCTTTGGAATCGTATGACTTAAGAAAAAAATTACTAATCGGCATCGCACTAGGATGTCTAATAATTATAATATATATAATAATAAAATAAAATATATATATATAAAACAAAAGCTTTGGAGATTTTGATTTAGGCGCCAAATTATGATGTTCGACGTAGAGAACTTAGTTTAATTTTGGTCCTTGTTGGCAACATATAAAAACACCAAATGTTTTTTGTCTACGGCAACACCGCCACTTCCTCTTCCTCTTCCTCTTTGGCTCTGGCCGCGGTGTGGGGCATGTAAGACGTTCAACCTGTAAAGCAAAGGATTGTACAGTGAGTGACTAAATAACGCCAATAAACAGTGTGTTTTCTTCAACCAGCCCAACCAGCCAACCTAAAATACTACCAACGCATATTGTGAAGGGTCCTGCACGGGTCTGTCGCAAACCATCCACGCGCCAGATCAATGTCGGCTCACTAAGCCCCCCACAATTTAAAATAATAAATAAAATAAACATAAATAACCGGCAAAATTGTATAACTTAGCCACTAAAAAACTACAAAATAATTCGCTTTTCTTGTCCTAAATCGTAATTATTTTAATTATTAAACTTCACTTTCCTCCACACCACTGTAAGAAATACGTTGAAACCACTTAGGATGGTTGTTATAATTTGCGGTTAACATTACTCGTATTTGTTACTAGTCTGAAGTCTTAGTAAGCGAATCATACTACTTTTTCCCTTAGTATTTCAGACATACGTCTAATATCTTTAGAAATTGATGCAAAAAAGGACTTTACGTCTAATAGCGTCGTCTAATTTATTAAAATCGTTTTTAAAGTACTTATGTATGTGGACTGGTTACGCGTGTAATTCTACTAACAAACATTTCTGCCACTTTTTGCGGGGGGCGAGGTAACATGAAATCCGCAACTTTGGATTTTATTCCCCATAACTTTAGATTCTAATTTTGAATGTTAAAAATCACGAAAAGTAGTCTCGTGTGAACCCCAAACGTTCTAAGTTCGAAGTTATTATTTCGCAGTTATAGGCTGTCTCGTTTAGTGATAAGGTGTAAAATTGAATGTAAATGCACAAGATCAAATGTGCTTATACCGTGGCAGAGGGGAAATGCTACCGCAAGGCTAGTCCTTATAATAATTAGTCAAAGTAGCCAACCTTTAAATACGATCATACAATTTATACACCACCAATATACAGGGTTTAACAAAACACACAATTGTCCCCAATATTTAATGGGGCGGTTTAGTTTACACCATCGAACCGAAAAATGTTCACCAGGGAGCCGGAATCGAAAAAAGCACACAGAAACAGCAATTTTATACAAAACTGCAGAACCTAATCGGCTCAAATGTATGGGACAGCTGATATTTTAAATTTTTCTGTCTACCGTAACACCCTGTATAATAAAGTCAAAGTCAAAGTCAATATAATTTATTCAATATAGGAGCTTACAGCACACTTATCAAACGTCAAATCTTTTTTAAAGCTACCACCGCGTCGGAACGTGTTGTCGCTGTAGAGAAGATGCGGCCAGAAACTCTACAACATAACACGACTTAATAACTATTACAATATAAATTCTTAAGCTAAAGTTATGTATACAATAATACATAGACTATTTAATAAAATAATTGAAACTGAATAATGACAACGATATCAATTATTTATCTAGGTACTTCTCTAAAACGTGTCAAAGTTTAATTTTATTTAAAACTTTCCGTTCATTTAAAAGTAAACCATTATCTTAACTCATGTCCGCCGTCAAATCTACAAACTCGGTTTATTTTCCTAACTCAGCCGAATCTCCGACCGAATCCGGTATAAAACCCCAGGATAGAGATAACAAACAACACTGTGTATATTTTTAAAACGTCTGTGGCAGTAGCATTTATAAATAGTTGCAAGACAAAAGAAATATCTAATGTACAGTCAGTCACGTAACCGTAGTTAGATTGTTCGCTTGATGGTACGAAGATACTAATGTTAGTAGAATTAAGTTTAGAACGTTTAAGTCGCTAGTCGACAGTTCCTCCCTGCATTTTTATTGATTTCATTCTAAATAATACCGGTCAAGTGCGAGTCGGGCTACTCGCGCACCGAGAGGGTTTCGTACATATAGCATAATAACTAAAGACTTTTTTGTGTCCTGGAGCATTAACACGAGACCGACTCACACTTGGCCGGTTTTTATCATGTGTTGTTATACTGTAGAGTTTACTCTATAATCACACCAAGATTGATGCTTGTATGTACCGTTTTTACGATAGAGCGAGAAGAGTTAATTTTTTTATATTTTTATTATTTTTTAACAAATCCGTAATAACGCATATTCTGTGAAAATTTCAACTGTCTAGCTATTATGGTTCAAAAGTTACAGCCCTAAATAGGTAGGACGGACGGATAGACGGGCGGGCAACGTAGGCTTAGTAATAGGGTCCCATTTTCACCCTTTGGGTATGAAACCCTAAAAAGTTTAGGTTTAAAACCTAGTTTATATACGCATAAAACAAAGTTTGCGTTCAATCTTTGTTTTTAGGTTCAATGAAACTATCAAAATAAATTCATTATTCGTTAAGATTTTAATTAAATCCCGAACCGTTGAATGTTGATTTTAAAAATTATTTACGTTTTGTTTTTGGAAACGATGGGTCGGGTATTGTTTTAAAAAGCATTTTGGATTCATTCTTCTACTTTTATTTGATACCACACAAGGCGAAATTGAAAATAATTTATTGATGATTTCCTAATATTAACTTCCCAATACTAACCCTCACAGTCTAAAGGTAAGTGCATATAACGACGGGTCGTATGGGGGCGGGGCGAGCCGCATCGCAGCGGAAAATGCAAACTTAGCACACTAGTGCGTGCTTGATCGCAAAGCACTGACGAATTTTTAGCAGACGTTGTATAAATTCCGCTTGGTATGTCACACTACGATCCGCATCGGGGCGGAGGAACGGGCCGCATCCCGGACGGAAATCCGCCCCGCAATAATGCGACTCGATGTGGCCCGTCGTTATATGCGCTTGCCACCTTAAATCCAACATTAATAAACTAACTTCACGTCAGTGACAAGCAAGTTACCAGGTATTGCACCGCTACAATTTCAATTTTCCACTTCTAATAGTTACTGCGAAAATCACCTGCCAGATAAACTGACGTCGTCCATAAAACGGAAGGAAAAATAAGACCAATATTATTAACCGATAAAAAAAGGAAGGGGTTCTTTTTTTTAGTGTTACGCGTTAACTTTAACGTTCCAGCCCCCCTAGACAAAGTGACTTTCTATTGACGTTGACGCTAGTAGAAAATGACAGAATGTATGGATGTGACATTAGCGATCGAAACATTTTGGCGTTTGCTTTCGTCACCATACGTCAAGTCCATACATTTTTATGTTTTCTACTGTCTAAAGGTGCTGGAACGATAAGGATGAATATTTTTCTGTTCAGAAGGAGTTACCTTTGAGGGGGTCCCATTTTAATTTGAGGAAGATATTTTTAGCGCTTCGGAGACAATAGAACTCCTCAAAAGTTAACAGCAAATCGTCGGCTGTTCAAAAGATGTAATCAGTACGAGTAATAATTTCAAATAATAGAAATCCATTTTTGATCAGAAGAACTGCTCGATAAGCCATTTATGCAGCTTGTAATTACAATTGGAAATGCAGCTAGTGATTGTATTAACAACTAGCAGCCCGTCCCGGCTTCGCACGGGGTAGACAAATAAATTTTAAGACTCATTTTTCTACACCTTCGGTTACATTGTTCAAATTTTACCAAGGATCCCTAATTTTTTTCAAAATGAAATGTAGTCTATGTCAAATTGGAAGAATGTAGCATTCTATTGGTGAAAGAATTTTTTAAATCGGCCCAGTACTTTTTGAGCCTATTCATTACAAACATACAAACATACAAAAATAGGTACAAATCTTTCCTCTTTATAATATTAGTGTAGATGTAGATAAGCCGTGGTGGTCCAGTGGCGAGTAACCTTGCCTGCCGTGCAGGAGGCGATGGTTCGAGCCCCGTCCAGGCCGACTCGTACTAATGAGTTTTTTGGAATTTATGAACGATTTGTAACACCACTGGCTTTTCTGTGAAGGAAAACATCGCGAGGACACCTGCATGCTTCAATTTCGAGGCATGTATTGTAGCCACTGTCTATTACAAGTGGGGACGGGCTCACTCCCCGTCACACTAGACAGAGTTTCGGTCTACTAGTGAAACGTGACTGTTCTGAGTTTTCAGAATATCTCTGACTACCCTCTCGGGGAATATAGTCGTGAGGGGAATACAGAATTAAATAAATTTCTTGTAACTAGCTTTGCGGTTGAGAATAAATAATGTGTCTTTGCATTATTTTAAATGATTTAAGAAATAAATGTTTAGTCGACTATACCTTACTAGGCACAGTTACAATGCACAGGTGGTAATGGTTCTGCCATTGAAATGTTTATATTTTTGCCGCGTCTTGCTTAGATTAAATAAATGAACTAAAATAAAATACTAATAATTTTACATTAAACAAAAACCATACTAATGCTTTACATAAAAATTTTCTGGCCTTTTATTAAACCATTCGTTATTGCCCATAGCTCGAATCGAAGTCGCAAAAAAATCAGCTGTCACATACATTTGTGTCGAGTATGTTTGCAGTTTTGTATGGAACTGCAGTTTTTTTTTCACGATTTATATTACAGTCCCATGGAGAAAGTTGATGATACTGTTGGCTAGATATTTGGATCCCGACAGACTGTAGAATCATGATAACAGTTTACAAGTTTACAGTTTGCGAGAGTTCAAGCAGAAAGACGCGTAGAGCGTATACTACGGAAAACATGCTAATGAGATGCGTCTCTATCGGGTCTCTCTATCAATTTCAAGTATATTCAAACTAAGGACGAGCTCACCTATGACCTTTGACTATTTATATGTGGACTGGTTACGCGTGTAATTCTACTAACAAACATTTCTGCCACTTTTTGCGGGGAGCGAGGTAACATGAAATCCGCAACTTTGGATTTTATTCCCCATAACTTTAGATTCTAATTTTGAATGTTAAAAATCATGAAAAGTAGTCTCGTGTGAACCCCAAACGTTCTAAGTTCGAAGTTATTATTCCGCAATTATAGGCTGTCTCGTTTAGTGATAAGGTGTAAAATTGAATGTAAATGCACAAGATCAATTGTGCTTATACCGTGGCAGAGGGGAAATGCTAGTCCTTATAATAATTAGTCAAAGCCTATGACAGTCTGTAAATATGAATAAATAGAAAAAAATCGGTTTGTGGAGACTTACACAGGGTGTAAAATTGAATGCATTATATATCGAACAGGGCGCTTCAGACCTTCAAACTAAACAACTTTCACTAAGGAACCAACATCGAAATAGCAAAAAAAATCAGCTATTCTATAAAAATGTCAATATCTAATCGACCAACAATTAAATTTTACCTCAACTATGTAATAAAGATTATGTTTTATGAAAATGTATGAAGCAGTATGTTATCTGTATTTTCGCCATTTCAATATTGGTCTCGTAGTAAAAGTAAAGTAGTCCAGTTTGGTGGTCAGCAATGAAGCAGGCCATTAGTATTAACGTATTTAAGAGGATATGTGAAAAAAATAGTTTCTTCTAAAAATTCTTCAAAGCATCATATATCATGAAGTACTAACAGTAGGAGTATGATTTGCGGATATGTGTAAATTGAACGTATAATTGAAGTTTTGATTAGAGCCAAAACACGATTAAGAGACATTTTCTCGATAGAAAAATAAGCCAAAGTAGCCTCCGTCTTTATCGATAAACGCTTGGAACTGCTAAACGGTGAATAATAGAAACACGAGACTTAATTTAAAAAAAAGAGATTGATATTTTGTAAAGTTTGATTTGAGCAGAAATGAACTTACATAAATAGTACAATTACAATTAAATAAAGTTTGTTTTATGCTTGCGTCGTTTCAGGCGCGCGCGCCGCCCTGTCTCTTTCTCTCGCACCAGGCAGTAATATATGATATCACACGCCCATTTCGCTTCAATTATTTTTCGACATAGGCCCTTAAGGGTATATTACGGTTGGGGCGCTCCATACAAACGGTGAGAAGAAGAAACGGTGAAGTCTGGTGATATTTTCAATACTAACCAATTACAGTCAGTGACATTTTTCAGAAACAATCTAGAAAGTAATCTCTATGCTTGTATCTTGTCAGATTTTCGTTAAAATGTGTAGTTTTAAAGTTACAGTGCCTCAAAGATATCCATACAAATCTTGAATTAATCCTAGCACTGAAACTGTATATTTTAACGAAAATCTGACAAGATGCAAGCATAGAAATTTGTTTCTAGATTGTTTGCAAAATTTCATTGTCTTTGAAAATATCACCAGACTTCGTTTGTATGCAGCGCGCATTTACGCATTCAGAATAAACTTGTCTTAAGTTTACACACTGTATAGGTAGATAATACATCGAAATTTAAACTATAAATACTTAGTTCTCTGCAAAACTGATTTGATTTCATCCCTGATCTAACAACAAATTGGTTGTAAGACCACCGACCTTGATTAGTTTGAGCGCTCCTTTGAATACTAGCGCATTGAATAAAGTGATATCTGCTAATAGAAAACAAGCAATTTTATCAAAGAGATTGTTCACGTCAAAACAATATTACAATTTATATACAAGGCGAAAAACTTGCAGGTAAAAAAGAAAATTTAATTTAAAACAACGTTGGTTTGTACTTTCCCTCGACGTTTTCATCGTCGAATCACTTTTTTTTCATCGTAACAGAAGTCAAAGAGAGAACTTGGAATTTTTGTACATGCACATTGTAATAACTTTGTACAGTGTACTTCAGCAAAAACGTATCCTAAACTAAAATAATACATTCAGTGCGCGTTCGACAAATTTATGCTCAACGGTATTCGGAACGATTCAACTTTGAGTAAAGGAAACTTCGCTGACAACTTTCATACTATTGATATCTTTGTTTATACAAGGTTACTGGTAATTCGATACATTCCTTTAAGGACGTAATAGTAAGCTATCAATTTAGCCTTATATTGTTATACTATACAACGTGTTAATGGATAAGCGCAAAACCTCATACACCCCAAATGATTATAACAAAATAATTAGATTGAAACAATAAATTCATTATTTTTATACTTAAAATTAAAAGTTAAGTTTTGAGGCAAAAATGATTTGCTATCATTTCAGCAATGAATGAAAGCGCTAACCTTGCTCATGGATACATTTTAAGAATCTTGTTTTGGTAGTAAGTAGGGTGAGAGTGCTCGTGCGGTGGGTTGTTATCGAGTTCAGTAAATTTTAAATTTTACAAATAAATATTTAATATTTTGAAAAAAAAAAAAAACATATGTTGAAAACATGATAAATTCATTCTGCTCTCGATTCTAAACAAACTACTTTCTAGTTTTGGGTTAATTCATTAACACGTTGTATAGGGTCCTTCTTAATATGCTGACACTTTTTTAAGGGGATGATCAGATCGTCAAACTGAACAACTTTCTCTATGGCACCAACAACGAAATCGCGAAAAAAAATCAGCTGTTCTATACAAAACTGCAAACTTACTCGAGCGAAATGTATGGGACAGCTGATTTTTTTCGCGATTTCGATGTTGGTCCCATAGAGAAAGTTGTTCAGTATGATGGTCTGGTCATCTCCTTAAAAAAGTGTCACCATATTAAGAAGAACTCTGTATATAAGAGTTAGATTAATTTTAAACTAGCGCCAGACTCACATTGCTCGGGCAGTCTTACTACCAAAGTGAAGTCTAATCTAGATTCCGTTTTTACCCGACTACGCTAGAAGGAGGGTTATGTTTATTAATTATACTTTCGATGACATCAATCGCGTTGCTGCCTCGCCCCGGTTCTAAAGACGATTGAGAGAAAAGGGATGTTCTTCTGGTCACCTCTGTATAACACCATTTTAGAATCTGCATTAAAAAAACGGTAACATAAAAGTACTATAATTTATATATTTTTGGAATCTTCAAGTCACTAGCTTTCATTTGATACCCATATTGTAATTTTAATGAAAAAAAAATTGTTTATTCTCCCTCTCTTTTTTATTTCGCAGACGCCATATTAAAATAATATAGGCTAATATAGGCTGTAGGCCGTGCCAAAGAAATAGACATACAAACATACATACATACACACCTACATACATACATACATACTTACATACATACATACGCTCGAAAAACATAACCCTCCTTCTGGCGCAGTCGGGTAATAAGCAACTTTTGAGAAAGTTGGCCACCCTGGTCTCCATAAAATTTTTTTAGACCACACATGCTCGAACTATCCCATAACACAAATCAACTGTCCCATATTAAACTGCAATACCTACTCGATTCAAACGTATGGGACAGCTGATATTTCTTTTGTTCTGACAGGTTTGCTCCCATAGCAAAAGTTGTTCAGTTTGATAGGTAGAGTTTTCTATAAAACTTTCTATACTTTCTATAAAAGGTTTATAGAAAGTTCGTGGTTTGCAATTGTACTTTCTGAGGTTACCTATATTTTACTAATATACGGCTAAACAGTCCTACCATGAGTTTTAACAGTAGTTTACTATTGTAGTTACGTCGCCAATTTCGTATGGCAGAAATTTGTTCTCGACGTAATCACTAGGACCGCTGTACGAAATTCAATACAAAATTGGTGTCGTTACTACAGTAGTACAGTACAGTAAAAACTCATGGTAGGCCTACTGGTAGCTTACTATCTATACTACCACACCCTTAAAGGAATGTATCGTATTACCAGTAACCCTATATTTTCTATTTTATTAGGGTTCTTATAGGACAATTTTACCAAGTAAAGAAATAAACAGCCTACATTTTATCGTCAATCTTAAAATGTTTCTTAACTTCAAGGGCTGGCAAGCTTTTTCCTCGTAGTGTTTTTCTATTATTAAAGTGAAGGTGATGGTAAGAAATATATAAAAGTTAAGAACTAAGCAATAACGTTTGTTCTTGTTTCTGCGATACAAAGTCCATTATTATACATACTAAGGTAATACGAGACGCTCGTTGGCGTAGTCGAGCTTCGGTACCTATTGGAAATGAACATCGAAGTTAAACATCGTCGGGTCCGGTCAGTCTTGGGATGGGTGACGTTAGCCTCCGTGCTATGGAAGGCACGCTAAGTAGTTGATCCCGGATAGTTCCTTCAGATGGCGGCACTAACTATTCGTTAGCCCAGTAGGGCTAGCATGCCACGCACGACAAAGCGACAAAACGAAAAACCCGTCATGCGCGCTCTCTTTCGCATACGCTAAGTAACAAAGGCAGAAGCACGTCTCGATTTTTGTCGTTTTCTCGGGGGTGGCATGCTAGAGGGTCTGGTTAGATAAGATAATAGGCCATTAAGGCGACTTCAAAATGTTCTTACAGCAAGTTGACTTACTAACTGGTCTCTAGCAATCCGCATTGCGCCCGCGCCGCGTGGTGGAGTATGACCTTCCTTATTCGTGAGAGGAGGCCTTTGCCCTGCAGAGGGGATCCCGGATCCTGCAGGCTATAAATAAACTTTATTTTTTAACTTACTATGATTTTTAGTGGACAATTTTCTGTCTATACAATATTATGTATAGATAGCCACAGTATGAGAAAGAGTATCTAGTACCTAATTCATACAGTACGGACACTCCCTGCCTCCCACCAATTTTTTACCTCACCCCCTCTGGCTGGTTCGAGGTAAA
Organism: Agonopterix alstromeriana; assembly: GCA_963924505.1. Classification (NCBI taxonomy): domain Eukaryota; kingdom Metazoa; phylum Arthropoda; class Insecta; order Lepidoptera; family Depressariidae; genus Agonopterix; species Agonopterix alstromeriana. Next base: position 3,032,263 of record OZ004661.1, read on the forward strand.
CTGTGGCCTAAATACTAGCGTGTCAAACGATAGTATTTATCTTTTTGAAACAAAGAGTTAATCTCAGGACAAACGATTTTACTGTCTAGGTAGGTATTTAGTGAAAATAACTTTAGGTGGTTCACTAAACAATATTTCAGTTTATGCTGCGATAATTATTCAATAATTTTTTGGTATAACTATAACATGTCGTCTCGCGCGCCATCTACTCGTCAAAAATTGTACCGCACGCAATCATAGTTCCTGCAGCCCTAGGCTCGGTTTTTATGTGCTGGCGTCATTTTGTCACTGTCTCTGTCCTTTGTATGCAGTGTCCGGGGTGTGGCATAGCTCTAAACAGCGGCTTCGCCCGCGTAGAATTTAATTCGTTTTTGATACCTACAAAAATACCGTAGGATCTACCGTCCATCTCTGCTATATAGGATATCTGCATACCAAATTTTATGGTGATGCTTTGAACGGTTGAAGCGAAAAACAAACATACCTACACCATTAAACACGCACGAACCTTCTCATTTAGAATGTTCGGTTAGAAAAAAAACGACCAAGTGCGTGTTGGGCCACGCGCAGGGTAGGGTTCCGTAGTTCCCGGTCACAATATACGGACTTAGAAGGGGGCTTTTTGTTTTATACTACGGTTTAACGGCTCATAAAGTCTAAAAAGTACATTTTACAAGTTGGTCGACTATTATTCGTTAACTTGGAAAGCCTACTTAGCGGTGATAGTTTTCCTTTTAAATTCGTTATATACATTACTGCCATGCATTTTTTCATGTATCCAGAAAGAACCGTTTAGCTTTCAGGGGAGGGGGGGGGGGGCACTTGATTCTAACAAAAATTGTCACTTTAAAGCTTAATATTTCGCTAACGGATCCCCTAATCGAAAAATAGTTTTCCCACGCCCCAAATATTTTTAAAAGATATATCCAACGATACCCTACACCATGCATCCCCACTTTTCGTGTAGGAGACAACATACAAAAAATATTATTCAAGATCCTATTTTACCACTTTGTCAGATTTATATGTATACTCATGTCAAATAACAGCTTTCTAGTATTAAGCGTCTCTGAGCTAACCGTTGTTGACTACGGAACCCTAAAAACGGGTCAATGCAAGGGCAGGGGCAAGCTTGTCGAACTTATATTCATGATCCGTAGCAAACCGCAATAGAATAATTATTTATTTAAACGAGAGAAAATGATGCGTTTTCCAAGAGTAATAATAAATATTAGCAAATGGGGTTCGTAAATTTCACAATAAGCTATCAATTTAAAGGTTGGTCGTCTATGGTTTGTTGCCAGTAAATTAACTGCACATTAATAAAAAAAAAGAATTAAAAAAAAACAACACGGATTTGGATGAAATTTGGCACACTGATAGAATACGTTCTGGATTCACACATAGGATACTTTTTTTAAATACACGCAGACGGAAACAAGTTCGCGGGAAACTGCTAGTTAAGGGTATATTACCGTTGGCGCGCTCCATACAAACGAAGTTGAAGTTTCAATACTAACAAATTAATGAAGTTTTTCAGAAACAATCTAAATCTCTATGCTTTTATGTTACCAGATTTTCGTTAAAATGTATAGTTTTAAAGTTACAGTGCCTCAAAGATTTCCGTACAAATCTTAAATGAATCCTAGCATTGTAACTGTATATTTTAGAGATTTTTAGATTGTTTCTGCAAAATTTCATTGACTTTAATTGGTTAGTATTGAAAATATAACCATACTTCGTTTGAACGCAGCGCGCATCAACTCTTTTGGAAGAAACTTCTCTTAATAATAAATAAGCAATAACATCGAAAGAAGTCTGTTGTACATAAACATCCACTACATAAAAATATATCAAATCGAAGTATCAATACATCTCGTCTTTCATATTGTAGCAATCGAAATCCTATTTAATGAATGAATTGCTCCCTAAAATTATACTCCAGGCATTACGGAAACAACGATTTGAAACACTTCCTCTCAGTTTTTTTTCAAAACAACTTTAGTTATGACCAACATATGTCGGTAGTATATGTATATCCAATAAATTAATTACATTTGGTAATCAGAATTGGCCAGAAAGCTAAATAGGAATCGGAAAATCTCGTCGTCCTTATTTGGAATGAAGTATAGGTAATTAAGAAAAACATGGAACTATCGCTCTGACAGCAAAGTTTTTTCCATTCAGTGTCACAGAACAATTTTTAAAATAAACCGCCTCATTAACCCCAAAATCTAACTTCACGTCGGCGTCGGACCTGAATATGCACTGTAAATTGTTTTGCGTAGTCATCCCAGGCAGCACAAAAGTCAGATAACTGGCCAACAATTTAACCAGGGTTAAGATTTTTTATACGTGTTAATCAATTAACGCAAAACTAGAAATTAGTTTGTTTAGAATCGAGAGCAAAATCAAATTATCATGTTTTCAATATAGGTAATTTTTTTCAAGATATTAAATAATTTGTTTGTTAAAAATTAAAAATTTACTGATCCCGATCTCAACCCACCGCAAGGGCATACTCAGTACTACAATAATTACGTTAGTTGTAATTTTTCGTATCGTACATTTTTTTAAATTGAATATTAAATAAATATCTGAATTTGGTAAGAGCTAAAAAGAACAAATGGTATTCCTATACTATGGGTTTTCATTACTAAAATGACTGAATCCTAATTGTTTGATTTACAGTATGAATGTGTGTGATTATAGAACAGATATCGAAAATATGTTGTGTGCAGACCACTTTTAACAAGAGAACAACATAACTACACGGTAAAGTTGCATGCGCACCTACAATTTCTTTCTTTAAGCATAAATAAGGGTAAAATTAATTTTCTTACAATACAATAATTTTAGCCATATTATAATTTCATACCGCAGTACCTAACCATACAAACGCGTGCGCCGGTGTTCGGATTTGACAAATTTAATTTGATTACTTCTTGATAAAATATACTGAAACAAGCTAAACGCTGTTTATCATCTGAATATCTGAGCTTTGAAGGACTTATGCATAGTTCATTCATCATTAATTCATCATCTGGTTAAGAGCTGTAAATACTTGTATCAAAGAACAAAATGCTTAAATTCAGAAGATACTCAGCTCGTCGTACAATTATTCAAAACTTATTCATCTGTTACGTTGCTGTTACACAGCTATATGCAGTATAATCGTGTGCCCATATTGCTTGAATAACGTTTGAGTAAGCGCCAAATCAGCAAATTCAGTCTTATTCAGCAATAAGTTTCTGTGAATTCTGTTAAACAAAACTTACTCAGAAGTTTGGTGCTGGCTGGGATTGTAGGTGCTGAAATTGAGTAACAGACAATGATAATCTAATAATACAAACGCAGCAAAGGTACGGTATTAATAAGTTATTAGCTAAGAGTTCAGCCCGAAACAGTGTAGGCATACAAAAACAATTAGTGATGATTTCCCAAACACCGACGCGTATTCACAGGGGGATGCTAAATGATCGATGAGCGATAACGATTATACGCTCCAGTTGTTTTGATATGCCGCAAGTATCAGGAAAAAGCGATTTATTTATTTTACCCTTTCAAGAATTGTTTTGTAAGTAAAATGTAAAGGCGTATTAGTGCGGGCCACGTTTTAAATACGCTCACACAGTTATTCCACGGGAAAAGCAGACTATAAAAAAATGCTTAACTTAACCTTAAAAATTATATAAGTGGTACGTTAACCTTTAGGAGCTGTCGGATCGTCTGTTCGGAGGAATGTCAGTTTCCACAAGGTAGACCAGTTGCTATCAAGCTTGGCATAAATTTAACATAACAACGTGGTGATACGAAATAAATGGTAGGTAGGTATAGAAATGAAAATTAAAAAAAATATTTAAGAATTAATGATAAATATTTAAACCCTAATTGCCTGTATGATCCCACTGTAAGACAAACGCCTCTTCTTACGAATCATGGTGCGAATGAATAATTTAAGTTCTTTGCGTTTAAACATTCGACTCGATTAGATTAAAACAGTCTTGCTTCATATAAAGTACGTTGATGCCATGCCAACATTAAGTTCAAATAAAAAAAAAATAGTATTTTTAGAATCTAGTTTATTTATTCGGCAAAGATGTACGGTCACAATAATTTTATGTGTTGTGGTAAGCCGTCGATTTTTCAACAAACGCTTTTAGCTTGCACCAAGCGGCATCAGAAGCGACGAGGCGGCAAACGGAGCAGTTGGGACATACTGTATAGATTCAAATTAATTTCACAAAATATTTTTATATCTTTCCTAAAAAGTTAAGACTGAAATTGAGCTTCATAGCTTTTTTTCACTATTCACATCAATTCTTGCTGTGCCTGTGTCTATCCTAAACTACGGTGCTCAAACATGGTTTTTAACAGGATCACAGAAGTCCATACTCAAGGTAGGTATGTCAGAGAATATACCCCTAATGGTATTCCGCCAAATGATCTATTTAATAATAACCTGCCGTGGCGCGAATAAAAGCCGCCCGAGTCATACGGTAGTATACCTACTTATAACATTGACCATAATAGACTAAGATCAGGCCGTTGGCAACCGTACCTCATCGAGTAACAAGATATGATCTATCTGGGGTGTCACATATCGGAAAGGAACATCTAAAAGTACAGGGTTGCCTACGAAACTCAATCGCGTTACTACATTTTATAGTTTTTATCACGTGGTCTTTTCTATTGCTGCCTGCCCCATCCTAAAGAGGCACAGGAAGGACAGGTACAGGAAGGCCGGCACAGTACTGGTGACGACCTCCCGACTCAGCCTACGAGGGGGAGCGCAGAGGAGAAAGAAAAGGAAGAGGACATCCCAGTCGCCCCTTCCCTCCCCAGATGCCCACACCCAGCCCAAGAATAATATACTTTTAAAATTAAAAGAAAATCTGTGACAACTTCTAAAATAATTATGTACTCTCTAAAAATTTAAATAGAATTGTGTCGGAGATGAGTTTCACTTTCACATCGCATGAACAATTTACTAACACAGGTCCCATGAGGTAGACAGCCGTGCAAGGAAAGAATCTCCTCGTGTTCTTCTGGGCCTTCGGCAGTCATTCTCCACTTTTACATCACTTTATCTCACGACTTCGTCTGCAGTCTGCTGACTTTAGAAAAGTATCGAATGTCTGAAAGCAGAACATTTATTCTACTCGTACCTGTGTACCAAATTTAATCCAAATCCATTGGGCTGTTAATGCGAACTTTCAAATTTATAATAGATTGCCATGCGATATAGCTATGAAGGAAGAAAAAGAATGAGGAAGGTAGAGTCTATTCTACACAGAAATGTATAGTACAACTAGAAACTCTTACTTATACATGCGAACTGCGATGGTTCAGACAGATTTGAATAAGGTTATTTAGGTTATTAGTTACATTAATTAAACACAAAAATTAAAAAGTAAAAGAAATCGAATGTTTTTCAAATTTTCAATTACATGAGCTCTCCAAGTATTACAAATACGTGGCATAGAGTGAAAGACAAGAAGAATGTTATACTTCATACCAGTGCCGTAAATAGCCTTCTATGCGCCCGGTGCGTGCTTCTATAACCGCGCCCCTTTTGAAAAATTATCTTAAGGGTGCGAATTAATTGTTCAACCGTATAGGGAGGTTAGGCATCGCACGCACATGCATGGACCCAAACTTGATCCTGTCCTGGTATCATTTCTGCGCCCCCCAAGGGTCTGCGCCCTGTGCCGGGGCACCGCTCGCACCGCCCTATTTACGGCACTGATTCATACTAAGTAGCGTACACCGGAAAAACATCAAAAGCCCTTCTGATAGATGGCGCTGACTCCTTGCCCGCGAGTTCCGACAACAATTGCTTCTCTTCTTTACTCTTTTAGCCAAGCTACCCTCTCTTACGTAGATGGTTTGGTTCATACTATTGGAAGACTATCAAAATTTCTCTGCGTGTGTTGGCAATTCATCTACTTGCGGGCATGGAGTGAGCGCCATCATGAGACGGGATTTTGAGCATATTCCGGTGTACGCAGTATGGAGTATATCACTCTTCTTGTCTTTTACGTTAACCGCTCAGATGTAAGCATTTAACGCCGACTGTTCGTCTCAAAGAGTTAAGACATAATGTTCGAGGACTAGGGGTGTATCTGAGTTGACTCCAGTGATGTCTGTAGGTATAATAATACACGTATTGTATACTAGAACCTTATTTTACAATCTAGTAATGTCTATTTATTTATAGCCAGGGGAGGTTAAGAGGTCCACGCGGTAGCGAATTTAGGGGTCAACTTGCTGTCAGAGCATTTTCTAACAAACAATTACTACCCGACTCTAGGATTTTTTTACAAACTTACAATATAGGTTTTTGTACCTGAGTCATGGAAGTATTCTATATCGATATTTTGTAGTCACAAAATAAATATACACTAGATTCGTTGACAAACCGGACTGAGTCATATCCAGTGATTTGTGATCAAAAGATGCTATCAAAATGATGAATTCACATCCCGTTTGCACTTGTTAGCAGAGAAAATGAGTTTAATTAGAGCCCGTTTTGAAAAAAGTTGCCGACGACGTCGCCAGGGGACATGAGAGCAAATTGCGCTGTTTCTTCCCTTTGCGCCGGAAACATGTTTGTTTTAAAATATGCTTTTGACTTTACAACGGTTTTTACTCAAGTGCTGATCTTTTAAAACCTTTATATTACAGGGTTATTTTTTTATTATTATGTAACGGAGTGTTGAAGTTTGTATGGAAAATCATTTTCTCTGTTTGTACCCGAAGTCCACGCGGACGAAGTCGCGGGCAAAAGCATGTAAACAAAAAATAATGAATTTCATTTCTGAATACAAGAAGTATGAATTTAGCAACAAATTTTGAGAGTCATGAATGCATGCTTTGAATAGTTTTCACAATAGCTGTTGCTTGGAATATTAGTTCTGTAAATACATTAATGGAATTCCGAAGAGAAACCTTCTGTAACAGAGTAAACAGTGCTTCCTCTAATTTGACAGCGTGTATTTGAAGTAAGACCGAAAGTATTCCAATCTCATGTAGATTCACTAAATGCCGTCGGTCGGTGGGTACCCTTCGAACCCCACTATTGGCCGTGAAGCTTTTCCCTTTTCATTTCCTCCGCACAGTCGTACAAACAAATGCCTGTGTGCGGGTTGTCTATACGGGCGGGTAAGCAAGCACAATACTACTGGTACAAGTCCGCTTTGAACTGTACAATTCTGTTTGTTGGCTATCCTCTACGTGTAAACTGATATATTTGGTCTGCTTTCACGTTTGATTTGTAATGAGTTTATCCAATCTAAAAAACATGAAACTGCAATCCTAATCGACCCAAATTTAAACGATGTGACAGCTGATATATGGGACAGCAGATTTTTCTTCGCGATTTCGATGTTAGTCCAATAGAGAAAGTTGTTCAGTTTCATGGTCTGATCATCCTGTCAAAAAACCGTCAGCTTATTAAGTTGGGCGCTTAATGTATACAGGATCCTGCTTAATATGCTGACACTTTTGTAAGGGGATGATCAGACCATCAAACTGAACAACTTTCTCTATGGGACCAACATAGAAATCTTGAAAAAAAAACAACTGTTCCATACTAAACTGCAAACCTACTCGAGCCAAGTGTATAGGACAGAATTTTTTTTTTCGCGATTTCGATGTTAGTCCTATAAAGTAAGTTTTTGAGTTTGACGGTCTGACTATCCCTATAAAAAAGTGTCAGCATATTAAAAAGGACCTTGTATTACATTAACATTCTCATAATCTGTAGGTATGATGAGGAATGCTGCATATAAACTGTAGACTGGATCTTGACAATAATGAAATACTTATTTTTATTCAAATAGTAAAAGAATCATTTATAATACGTTAAAGCCCTTGTGTATCTCTATACGTGGAAATTGTGAAATAATATAACTCTGATGCGTTTGGAGTCTGTAATCCCATTGTTTACAGTTATTTAAAGATGTGTTTACTTTGTAATCAATGCTGTAAATCTTCCTAAGACTATGTTCCCCGAGGGGGTAGTCAGAGATATTCAGAAAGCTCAGAACATCCACGATTCACAAGTAGTACCGATACTCTGTCGGGAAATAGTGTGACGTGGGCTGAGCCCGTCGCCACATAATGGACAGTGGGTACAATACATGCCTCGAAATTGAAGCATGTAGGTTTTGTTCACGATGTTTTCCTTAACCGAAAAGCCAGTGGTGTTACAAATCGTACATAAATCCGAAAAACTCATTGGTACGAGTCGGTCTGGACGAGGATCGAACCATCGCCTCCTGCACGGCAGGCAAGGTTACTTGCCACTGGCGGCCCACAGCTATTGTTTATTTACTTTTAAATTAAATCGCAAATTGTTTATATCTTTAGTATTCTAGTTTAGGTAATACGTTTTCTGTTAAACATGCGTGAAGTTATTCGCTCCAACAGACGACTCACCCTTACATTGGAACCTTCAATTTCCTTTTTCCAGTCTATGATATTGAATTGCTTTTCGTAGAATATAATGGAACACTTATGTCATGTGTGAAATTGTCCGAAAATCTGATACATTTTCATGTTCCATCGACCCATTGGCCATGTTTTACTGCGTACCTAATGGCAGCAGACTAATCGGACTAAATTCCAAATGTCAGCATACTATGAGACACAGACCAAGCTTAGTCTGGGCAAGACTACAGAGATTATCAAAAGAGATCTTCTTCTTATCTAGTTCAGCATTGATTACATAGTTTTTCAGACCGACTTACGGCCTCTGACATGGTTTTTATGTAACGACTACTACCAGAGATAGTAGCCAGGACCAACGGCTTAACGTGCCATCCGAAGCACGGAATCATCTTTATTTTAGGACAATCAGGTGATTCAGCCTGCAATGGTCTAACCAACTGGGGAAAAAACGCACAAAGTGACATATCACTAGGTCCCCTGTGAGAATCGAATCCACGACCTCCGTGAGAGCCCAATGCTCTGAACCATTACCACCACGGAGGTAGTTTTTCTTTGTGAATACAATAAAATATAGAATAAAAATTTGCGATACTTGTATTTTTATTTCACTTTCATTATTTTTTTAATTCATTAAGATTTTTTCTGAAATTAGGCAGCATTATCATTGTTAACCTTGGTTGGAAATGATGATGAAAATTGATTAAGAAATTTTTTGTGTTATGTAAAGATGTCAAACGATGATTCGATTCAGATCAGGCCGATAAATTTTCCAAAAAACTCGAGAAGTAGGGGCCAGAAAAATCTGTAAATTTTATATTAGCTTTGTACATAATCTTTAGACATAATCTCCAAATGGTTTTCGAATTTTGGTACCTTTCATATAATTTGATATTGGAAAGAGTTATTTTTATTGTCGTTAAAATAATAGAGCGACGGGTTGTAGAACTCAATTTGTGTAATCTACTAGTGGAGACGTTGAATTGCATCACTGAGGTCGTCTGTCACAGCGGTAAAGTTTAGGTACTATTTTAGTAAAGGCGACTTGGGAAAATAGAGCCAGTGGGGCTAGGAAGCGGAAGGGATATTTTGCTTCTATATTTTTTTGCATGGAAACTGAATCATCCTCAAAACTAATCAACAATAATCCATTTTTCCTGTTGCACAAATTTATCACTTGCGATATTGTATGCAGCTTTTCTAATATGCTGACACTTTTTTAAGGGGATAATCAGGCCGTCAAATTGAACAACTTTCTCTGTAGGACCAACATCGAACTCGCAAAAAAAATCAAGTAAGAAAGTAAGGTTTACAGTTTTATATAGAACAGCTGATTTTTTTTCGCGATTTCGATGTTGGTCCCATTGAGAAAGTTATTTAGGTTGACGGTCTGATCATCCCCGTAAAAAAGTTTCAGCATAATAAGAAGGACCCTGTACACACATGCTCTAGATTATATTTCCCTAATGGTATTCAGAGATAGCCTACTAATATTATAGTTTAATAGTTTATTAGGTATACACGGCGACACATCAAGCTATACAAAACCAAAATAAGCTGGCCGCGCGACGTTATACGATATGCAACCTACACGCGGCCAGCTTATATTGGTTTTGTATAGATTGATGTGTCGCCGTGTGTACACCAACGACGCATTCACAAATTTTATCTAGGCCGGATTCGAAGTAACTATGATTTATCCAAGAGTAATACAAGGAATAATACCTAAAGAAAGAGGTCGTTGTATCCGTACTTATTGAAATGCGAGGTTATACATTTTTAATTTGTGGGTTTATACGTCACTTGTAGTTTTAACAAAAGAGATTATACCTAAAGGCATAGAGTGAGCCATACCAATTGTAAAGTGTCCACTTTTTTTGACGTTTCAGTTTAAGTGTGTCGTGTTAAGTAGTGTGGACAAAAGAGGACCAAGTGACATATGGCCTTATGTTTACGGTCACTTTTCACACACACTAGCTCAAAAAAAGTGGATAGCCGCATAAACAAATATCTATAGTTCCATCTCCTTCTACTATTAAAGGTACGTCATAAGACAAAAGAGACTAACAACAATCGTAAATTTATGCGGACTCTATGGAGATCCTTCCTCTGAGGGTTTTAAAATAAAAATAAACACAAGTGACATGACAAGGACGGACTTAATGTAAGAATAAACTTTATTCGCATCGAATCGGGCCTTAAAGGTTTAAAAAATACACGAGTGTCTTATGTATATCACAGCTTTGGTATGCATCAACAATTAGGCAAATGAAATTAAGTATACAAATTAAATTTAATAAGAAAGAAAGGATTAGATAAGATACAGTATTGGGTTCAATTAATTAAACAACACTTTATTAATTTCATTACATAACATACAAAATATTCCACGACAATATTTGCAATTAAAATTTTAAACAATCAAAACAAAATAGACTTGATATAAATTAGTCAAATAACGATTTAACTATCATAGAATTCAAATTAATTTCAATTTAAAATAGCATATGCTCACGTCTATATTCCCCGAGGGGGTAGTCAGAGATATTCTGAAACCTCAGAACATCCACGTTTCACCAGTAGTACCGAAACTCTGTCCAGTGTGACGGGGGGTGAGCCCGTCGCCAATTCAATTTAAAATACTGGTAAAAATATATTAAATTCAAATAAAGATGTGTCACATTGTAACATGATATTAGGTTAAAATGTAGGTAACTATAATAATAAAATGATTAAATCTTAAACATTCGACAGTAATATAACTTCTATTATTCTGTATCAATAATATTTATTCAAATGAAAGATAACAATAAATAGAGATAAATTATGTGAAAGTTTGTGCCTATGTTTGGGTGTTTGTGACTCACAATACTGCATAAACGACTGAACTGATTTTTATGAGATAGATAGAGATAGAATAAGTTCTGGATTAACACAACAGTTCTGGATTAAAGTCAACGCAGACGAAATCGAGGTAATAAGCTATTTATCAATCAAGCTAATTCAGAATATCCATATTTCATTAGCGATCGGTGCTCAATATGCTGTTCAGTATCACAGGTAACATGGGTGTCGCTGTCGCCAGTCAAGGGACAGTCAGTCACATGGAACCTGTGTAAATTTCCTTTACGGAAAAGCCCATTGACTTACCACTACTGGACGGAGGGTCCGCGCTCAAAAGTGTCCGAATAAAAAGAGAACGAAAACGTAAAAAAGAGAACGAATTACGCAACATTCTTCGTTTGATCGGCCGACTACGCGCACGCGTGGGCGCGCGGCGCGCACCGTGCCCCGATGGGGAAGTGGGACGGAAAAGAATTTCAGCATTTCAGCGTCTTCTGAATGTTTTTAGTTGGTTTATATTACTATACGTACTTAGGTTTGTGTATTTTAGTCACAGACACTTTATTAGAGTACTTTGTACTAGACCCGGCGTCCATAGTATTCTACGTCAATGGAGAAGCCAGTTAAAAATCGTACATGAATTCCTAAAAACCCAAGCCAACGGCGGCGCGCCCAACGATGTTTTCGTGGCCAGCCGCTAAAATTAAAACTACATTTGTATTCAAGGGCCGAACGTCAAGTTTTACAGCCTTTGCCAATTTAAATCAATTCCGAGGAAGTTGCGCGCCGTAAAACCTCGATGGTTCCGGAGCTACGAGTGAATTAAACGAAGCACCGTTTGGTATCAAGGCCGCTTTTTTGTTTTGTTTGGGAATCAATAGCAAAATATTTTTCCCCGGAAAGTGTATTGCGACTTTCACCCTATTCTTAGAAACGAAGAATGTTAATCGGTTAGAAATCTTATTTTAAATTCAATATATTGGTTTTTTTTTTGTGCGTATTAAAAACCAAATGTTACAAACTATATGTAAGGCAATCGAAAACCAATCCGTACTGTATATTAACAAATGAAATTGCAAAACAATTATCGCGAATTTCGGGTATCCCAGCGGATACAAACAAGGTGGTCAATCGAATTACGGAAACAGGTCCGCTGTATCGGTACAAAATAAACGTATTAGGTCGATCTGTCTACCATCCCATGAAATTGATGAAAAATTTTAAGTCTTCTGCAAAAATATGACTTTTTCTATGATATTGGATAATTCCAGTACTGAATTGTGAAATGAAGTAGAGTAGGTAGAACCATTATATAATAGTTTCAACTAAACGATCGCCTCGATGTGACATTTGTCACCGGCTCTGTTTTCCCCTAACTACGGGATGCTTCTCGGTTTAGAATGTCACCTACCCAAAAATTCTACTTCCCGAAACGTCCAGTTCTCGAAACGTCTACTTCCCATAACATCCTATTCCCGAAATGTCCACCCTTTTTTTTTAAATTTTATTTATAATTAATGAACTTCTTGCTTGTGCGTTAGCATCGCATTTCCGCCAGTATAAAGTGATTTGAGGGAGTATCTATCCAATCGCGAGAATTGTTTTTGAGTGAGAACACAACTGAGAAGGATTGCGGAGCCTCGTGGCAGGCTGAGACGCGAACCGCGCGAACACCACGCGAAAGACAAGTGTTCAGGGCCAACTCTGCAACGTGACTCCCAATGTCCACTATGGCAATGCCCAAAATGTCCACTCTGACAATTTCAAAGTGAAAAATTTATCAAATGGAATATTATACGTAATTTTATTATGTAGAAGTAATATAACGCAAATCTTAATGGTGAAAAAAATGAAGAAAGGGAAGTTTCAACCCCCCTCAAACCACCGGTTCACCTACACACTCGGGGAGTTTTAGTATGTTCATCGTAATATCCATAGGACGAACTGTACCAATCATCAGACTACACGAATTATTCCAGAAACATGCCTGCATGCATGCATGCCTTTTTGAGATAATCTGCCTTCATCTACTACCATTTTTATAGGAAACATTATTTCAGAATACCTATTGACTTTAGTAAAAAAATGTTAGATCATTTACAATATTATCAAAGAAGATAAGAGAAGAAAAAATAAATATCCGAATTCCCTCCATTGTAAACGGGAGACAGCAATAGGAAAAGCTTGGGTATTAAACACGACAACTACAGAGATCACTAATTTAATTTATCGCATTTTCATTGAAAGATTGCCAATGCCAATCACATTTCATGTCGTATTTTTGTATAATAAAAATTTTACTAAAGTAAATAAATGCACCGAACAAAGCTACGGACAAAAGCTAGTTTGCAATTTGCCATTAGTGGTACACAAACAATACATATTTCTGACCCTAAATTGTAAAACATGCAAACACACTTACCTCTCGATGTTGTTTTCATATCTATCCATATATTACCCTGCCTCGTTTTACATATAAATTGTTTGAATACAGCCTTCAGTAATTACAGTGCAAAGGTGCCTTCATAAATATTCTTTATTGCACGGCAAATTTTGATAATAGCCGGATGCGGAGGTAAGGTTTCCCCTACCGTTTAGAACAAGGTCTCCGACTCTTACATATTTTGAAAATGCTTTATCATCAGATAGACAGCTTAATTATCTGCCTGTTGATTTTAAATCTAACCAACCTTATAAATAAGGTGCCTATTTCATAAACATGAATTAGTATTTACAATTCTTCTTCTTTTGTGTCAGTATGAGCCATATCGCATGACAAATTACTCATGTAGTGGAAACCTGATACTCATGTAGTTGGAACATGGTATCCACCACCATGCAGTGGAAAGATTAGCCAGTCAGCAATGATCGTATGACTGCCATACATGGGGTGTGGTGGGGGTATTACAATGACAATTTGAGATACATTACTGAGAATTTAGGGACACATTTTTAACGTCAAATTGCTTGAATCTTGCAGTCTTGTACCTTTATGAACTGATGTCACCTTTATCAACCCATTGCCCATTGAGGTAAGTATTTGTGTTGATTCACTATAAAAGTTCTGACAGACACCGCCACACGACGGCGTCGCGATCGCGGTTTTGGCATTCGGTTACCACTAAGAACGAACCTTTTTTTAAATCCTACCTATTCCGTTCTACTGTTATCAAAACCTGCAAAGCTATGTGTTGGAATTATTCCTCCTTTGCATACAAAATAAATCTATTTCGTTGATCTGCTTTTTTGTCGGGCTTTTGGAAAGTTATGAGTAATATAGTTCAGTCAAGTTAAACATGAAAAGGGGTTCGTGCTTGCAAAATGTCCGGTCGTTCTGAATTTTTTATATGTTATTAGGACTTAAACCAATATTAAATAGCCTGATTTGCAAATTCCAAAGTGCTGTGCGAGCGGCTGCGTACCCAAAAAACCATGAAATTTTCGGCCTTTTTTCGGTTTTTCGCTTATTTCTTGGAATCTGTAACTCGTATCGAATAGTTTTGTAGGTACAATTTTATTCAGACAACATTTCACAATTTTATTCATTTACAAAACAAGTAGTATGCACTTTCTTGAAGTTGAAGATAAAAACAAAATGATTCCATATTCTTAATCAGTGACCCCGAAAACCCCCGTATACAAATTTTCAGTTGGTTAGGTGAACCTTTAAAAGTTGCTTTGGCGTTTGAAATTTCCATGGCAGCCATTTTGGATTTTTTTTACCGCTTATCAAATCTGTTGCCGTAGCATGTTACACATGATAAAGCTGTATCACGTCTTTTATCTCGTTCGTTCGCGCGGATTTCCGTAGAAAGAGAGCGAAGGAATACCGCTGTATCACGGTGCCATGCTACCTATGCTGACTAGGGTCCACTATGACATTTATTCGAGGTCCATATCCCTATCTGTCATAGTTTCCGCGCGCCGTTGACCTCATTCGTAAATAAAAAAAACATACAAAAGTATTATATAAAATAGCTTGAAGGCTTTTGTAGTTTATTGGAGTAGCACTTGTTTAATTTAGGCTTTCTTTATTGAGAAATCTTTATTATTGTGATGAGGGCGCCACTTTGCTTGTAATAGTACGACTCTAAAATAAGATTCCATGAACTCTTTTGTCATTTTATTTCTCCAAAATGAACCTACAGAAACTTAGCAAAAAACTTCCTTGGGTTAAGTTGGTCGGTATCATGAGCACCCTGAAATGATGCATCTGTCTAACCTACACCCTGTATAGTAAAATACTTTTTTATTACTAAAATAGTTTACTAAATTTTGCAAGAGCACTATAACGTTTAATTTTTTAAACTGCATCAAAATAGAACAAACATAGTATAGTAGCAAAGTTTCACCGTTGAGGCTACTCAGAGTTTGACGTTTATTTCTATTCCAGCCAGTCTACAGATCCAACTCTCACGGGTGATATTAGCCCGTAGCTTAGTGACTACGCTGAATGAACATGAGCTATCCTAAATATAAACTAATCCAGAGGTTGCCAAGACGACGACGACGACCGACCGGTTTTTGTATCTTGCTAAATCTGTTCTGGTCGATCGAGGAGGATAAAGAACGAGGACGAGGAGGATCGAGGAATATATCGTATCTACGTTTTATCATGCCCATAATCAAAGTCAGATGCGATAATTTTCAATGCAAGAACATTCGGAATGGATTCAAAAAGATGTCAAATGCAGGTATATTTTTAATTCTGTTAAAGAGTTCCCAGGTTTTTTTTGTGTTCTTTATTAAGGGTCGGCACCACCTAGGGCCCGTTTGACATTAACTGTCAAAAGAAAAAGACCGGTGGCCGATAACACTTAACCCTATGTTATTAGATTAACGAAGAAATCAATTTGTAGCTAAATTAGGCTAAAAGTAAGTAATAAAGAACCGGCTAAGAGCGTGTCGGACTTGCCCATGATAGGGTTCCGTAGCCATGGCATAAGTAGAATACGAAAATAGTAGTAAAATCGATTATCTTACTAAAAGAAAATTATGAAACCTAACGATAGTGTGATTTAATTTTCTGCAACGCAATCTAGTTTGCGTTGATGTTTGGACATTGATTTGAAATATTTTTGGTGTTTTATTTTGTTTAACTGGATCACAGGACTCGGGACGCGGCAGTGCTTTTCTAGAGTTTTTCATGAAATTCTCGATTACATTCTGATATAACTATACAATTTTACTGATTTTTTTTTGTTCATCTTGTACTTCATCTTCTAAAGTAGCGATGGTACTAATTTTGTGTCGAAATATAGCTATTTACTGTCCTTAAAAGTCGGAACGCCGAACCCTGTTTGGGTAGTGCCGCCCCTTAACAAGGTGCACGATATCTAATTTTGTATACAAAAATTTAAATAGTTTTTTCGGAACCGGAGTTAACAAAACCAGTAACCAAGTAAGCCTGCTATGTATGCCTTTATAGTAAAGTTAAAGAACACACAGCGGTGCGGTATCGTGCCGGATTTACCATCGTCTATCGATAGGTCGGGGCTCGACACCGCATAAATAAACCATGAACCGCTGCACACCTGCCGTGTGTACAACTGCTGCATCTTATGGACACTCTACATCGTTTTAATTTAGTGTGATAATATATCAGTTCTCAAAGTACGGATTAGGAAATACATTTTACTACAAAATAGTAGGTAGATAAATAATGAGTTCACGCGTATAAACAGAAATGTTAAAATCGATTATAGTTTATAATCTTACTGAAGTGTAATCTTGTTATATTAAATCTAATTATAATTATAGTCTAATCTAATTATTAAGTCTAGAGGTAGTAAACACTAGACTTAATAATTCGCAAAAAAATAATTAAATCGATTGGGCCACGTGGTCCGATATTTTTTCTGTCTGGTTTAATTTGATTTTTTTGTCTCACAAAAGAGTTTTAAAGGATGATGCAACTTTTTGGCACAATATTTTTTTTTTGGCGATGTGGCGCAGGAAGATGCTTGACTTTAACTGGGCGGATGGGCGCAGGTTTGTCGTACAGTTCGATAAGTAGCGAGTTAAAGAGAAAAATTTGGTCATCAACTGTACTATATCTGTACAGTTGATGTCTGTACTATATCTACCCGATCTATAACTGACCAGTCATTTTTTACAACATCTTCAAGAAGCCCATATATGTCCATTGCACGAAAATTGCGCTGTAAAAGGACTTTAGGTTTGGATTTAGGAGGACGGATTTTGTAGGATAGGTAGATGAGATCATGGTAGGAAAAGACATCAGCACTGTGCTGGCCATGTTTAGCGACATGATTAACGGAACTAACTAATATCAGGTCAAGAAGAGGTGTACAGTTTGGAAAATTATGAGTTGCAGGAAGTGGGAGTATATGCAAATTGCAGGATTTGGCAAGAGATTTTAAACGGAGAGACCGAGAGTCATTTTTGCGGAGGCAGTTGTTCAAATCGCCCATGATGATGGAATGACTGTATGACGACGAGAAATCTTCAAGAAGTTTTTCTAGACTGGAGAAGTAGTCAATAGTAAGAGACGGACTGTAAAAGACGCCGAGAAAAATGATGGTGTGGGAGAGGGTAACTTCCAAAAAGAGATGTTCAGCAGTGCTGGGGGGAGGGGTTTGGGAAGACTTACTGATGATAGAGAAAGGGATGTCACTACGAAGATAGATCGCAACGCCACCATGAGAGGTATTGGTGCGATCGTTTCGAAGGAGCTGGAAACCTGGTAAGGAGTAAGAGGTAGAAGGTAGACAAGGATGAAGGAATGATTCTGAAACTAGGACTGCGTGAATGTTTTTAATGTCGAAAGTCGCGAGTAAATCGGGATAGTGATCAGGAATACTCTGAGCGTTGATATGAACAAAATTAATTTTTTTTGAAACATCTGATAACTTTAGATAGTCATTGACAGGAAGAGAAGAAGTACTATGAAAGCTATCATCACTGCTCAGATTTTCAGAAGATGAAGGGAAAGATAGAAAATGCTCACTGTTACTATCGTCAACGTCCTTCTCACCGATCCCAGCTACCCAATCCGCCGCGTAACCCCAGCAACGTGCTATGCCGAGGTCTCACAGTATATTTTTTGGCCTCAAAAAGTGACACCCATGTTTGATTGCATAGTTCGACAAAGCTTTTAATTCTAAATGTATGTGTCAAACTTCCGCGCGTCAATTCTAAGTAGTTTTTGAGAAATAATGTTTTTTCTATTTGACCCCCAACCAAAAAAAATATCAAACATTTTAATTTTACGGAAATCTGTATGCGTTAGAATTTCTCTGTATACCTTATTTAATTAGGCTATAATGACAACACATAATCCTGTTTTCAACTTCGCTAAATGTCACATAGAAGCGAAGTTACCTTGATATTTTGAAAATTTTTATTTTTGTTTAATTAAATGTTTTAAGGCCGAGTTAGCAGCTGTGTCCTTAACAGATGCATGCCACAAGATGTTAGCATCAAAGTTAAAAAAACAGTTTTCTCCTACTCCGCTTTACCTTTGAACAAATCGCATTTTAAATAATATCGTCAGAGTTGTCACCTCGGGGGGTCACTACCCTATCCCACCCTACCTATTCAGCTTTTAACCAAATTCGATCTCTGTTTATTAACGCATACGATCTAGAGACATTGTCAATGCCCTTTTATGGTTACGGGAAATGTGAGATCAGTGAATATTTTTTATTTGTACATTTATACAACTTTGTTCTGGTTTTAATGCTATTATTCTGTAAATGTCCTGTCCTTGTCCTATTCCCAAAGTACAGGATAACATTCTAGTTAGGCATTAGACAAGTATATTATGTACGTATCTAAAGTGAAAGGGAAAACACCGTAAGGGAGTTACGGTCGTGAGTTTGTGTATATATGTATGTACCACCTATAAAGTTGTTTATTTATTTATTTATCCTATTCTAGAGCAATTAAGGTATTTTTTGCTTTGAGTGTTTTTTAACAGTTTTGTTTTCTTTATTCACCTCTATCTTTAAGTACTAGAAAAATTTAAAGGATGTATTCAGATAATGTAACTAAACAACTTTCCCTAAGGAATGGCCGAAAAACGAGAAAATTTCTAAAATATTTCTAGTAATTAAAAACAAGTGGTGCATAAAAGAATTCTCTGATGAAGAGCTCACGGTGTGTGGGAAGTGGTCCAACCTCGATAAGCTGTCGCTAAAACCCCACACTAATACGTGTAGCTTGAAGGAGCGGAGGTGAGGCACCATGGAGCCGAACCAGACCCATGGCGCCACATTGCCTCAGCAGGGGCTTACCCAACCTGCTGGGGGATGTCCATCCGGGCCCCGACCGGAGGACTTATTGCAAGGGAGACATGATGGCGCCAACCCTCATGTTGGTGGACGAGTGGCAAATGAAGCAAATGAAGCTGTGGATTGTGCCATAGCCGGGGCTCCTCATACTCCGGGAGTACTGACAAATGAGCTAGAAGGAATAATACATACTCGGTTATACATGTATGAATATTTGAGCAGAGGAAAGCAAAAAGTTAAGAATAATTGGGACTGCCGCAGACTTAAGTTACACCGAGTTATTTGACTTGATTATCGCGAAAATTGGGCACATACTGAAACCATCTCTTTCGACCGATGATAAACAACGACTAACCAAAGTGATTCGTCTGTTTTTATGCCAAACTCAGAAATTGTTTCAGGGCTGCAAAAGGAACAAAAACATTTTCAAAATAAAACATAAGAAATATTTAGAAAAACCTTTCTTGGCTGTTATACCTAGCGACTTAAAGAGGGACGTAAGCACGTGTTAGTAATTCAAAAATTACTAACACACTAACCAACATACTAATAGATACACGAACTGACCTTAACCGACACACTTACGGAGACACTAACAGACACACTGACTGAAACACCAACAGACACATTAACTGACATACTAACTGTAAACACCAGTAGCGCTAGAAGCATCTTGGGGATTTGATGGCAGCTCTGGACAATCCTTATATAAACAAAATTTTAGTAAAAACAGTAGATTATCCTGTTTCCAACGAAAACATACAGATTTCCGTAAAATTTAAATTTTTGATATTTTTTTTGGTTGGTCAAGGAGAAAAAACATTATTTCTCAAAAACTACTTAGAATTGACGCGCGGAAGTTTGACACATACATTTAGAATTAAAAGCTTTGTCAAACTATGCAAAAAAAACTTGGGTGTCACTTTTTGAGGCCAAAAAATATACTGTGTGTCCGTACCCCTCTGGGTGCCCCTTAGGTCGGTTGCTTAAGTACATTAATTTGGCTCGGTAGACCCTTCGTGGTCCCTCCAATACTCCGCAGTAAAAAGCAGTTACTGCTCCCTGAGCAACGCTGTAGTCATTTCCAAAAAAAAAAAAAATTCAACGTCCATTGTTGTAGTACAAATAAATTGAAATAAATAAAATATATTATTAAATAAAATTAAAATACAGATAAAACCTACATACTAAAACTAATAAAATAAAAAATTATAATTTAGATTTTCTACCCGCCAGCAAAATGGGGATATTTTAAAATAACATAAAATAAAACCGTGGGCAGCTTTGTGGAAAAATCTGGTAAAAAAAAAGAAAAAAAAGATAGCACAAGCAGAACAAAACATAAAATTTAAAATGCGTGGAACGGAACGCGAAACAAAGACGCCACAAAAACAGCAACATTAATTATGTTATTAGATTATTTTGCATAGCCTCATCTTAAAAACCTCGCTCAACTACTATGGAAAACCTTACTAGGAATATTATGATTTCAATTATTTTGCTTAGTAAAATAATAATATTACCTACTAAAACTAATCCGTAACAATGTGAGAACGAGTCGATTGACAATAATACGGACAATTACTAGGAAGATTATAATTGTCCTGCTTTAACAAGATTCCTGCGAAAATATATGTTTTTGTATGGAAAGCCCAACTAGTGAAAAAAAGGTAAAAAAACTAAGTTGGTTCTTCCGAAGCGCCACCGCGTCCTGCGTCTGTACATCGACAATCGATCGGCTCATTACAGCCGCATTCTGTAATCACCTACATTTAGTTCAGTTCGTTGTTCGACTACGTATTACTATTATTCCATCCATGCTGTGCACATTGTTCCTGGTCTAACTTACAACAGGATTGCGGTATTAAGGGTATACAACGTTTTAATGAATTAACGCAAAACTAGAAAGTAGTTTGTTGAGAATCGAGAGCAGAATCGAATTATCATGTTTTCAACATACATAATTTTTTTCAAAATATTAAATTATTTGTTTATAAAATTTAAAATTTACTGAACTCGATCTCAACCAACTGCTAGGGCACTCTCATCCTATTTACTATCAAAACAATATTCTTAAAATGTATCCTTGAGCACATTAGCGCTTTAATTCATTGCTGAAATGATAACAAATCATTTTTGCCTCAAAACTTTAAATGCGAATAACTTTAAATTTTTAATTATCAAAATAATGAAATTATTGTATCAATCTAATTATTTTGTAATAAATCAGTTGGGGTGTATGAGGTTTTGCGCTTATTCATTAACACGTTGTATACTGTTGGCGCGCTCCATACAAACGAATGCTGCTTATATTTTCAATACTAATCAATTAAATTCAGTGAAATTTTTCAGAAACAATCTAGAAAGTAATTTCTATGCTTGTATCTTATCAGATTTTCGTTAAAATATATAGTTTTAAAGTTACAGTGCCTCAAAGATTTCCATACAAATCTTAAATTAATCATAGTATTGAAAAATCGGACAAGATACAAGCATAGAGATTAGTTTCTAGATTGTTTCTGCAAAATTTCATTGACTTTGATTGGTTAGTATTGAAAATATCACCAGACTTCGTTTGTATGCAGCGCGCATTTACACATTCGGAATAAACTTCTCTTAAGCTTATTCCCTCTATTCGCGCACTTATATGGCGCTTCCTACTGTTTATGTTTCATGCCATAGGAAACGCGGTTTGGTGTCAGAGTTATGGTGTTGGTGAACAGAATTCCTGGCCGCGTCTTCTCAACTTTGACTAATTATTATAAGGACTAGCCTTGCGGTAGCATTTCCCCTATGCCACGGTATAAGCACAATTGATCTTGTGCATTTACATTCAATTTTACACCTTATCACTAAACGAGACAGCCTATAATTGCGAAATAATAAATTCGAACTTAGAACGTTTGGGGTTCACACGAGACCACTTTTCATGACTTTTAACATTCAAAATTAAAATCTAATGTTATGAGGAATACAATCCAAAGTTGCGGATTTCATGTTACCTCGCCCCCCGCAAAAAGTGGCAGACATGTTTATTAGTAGAATTACACGCGTAACCAGTCCACATATAAATAGTCAAAGATTCTCAAGTGGTATTAAAAAAAAAATTGTACTGCTAAACAAAACAAAAAGATTTATAAATATATTCAAGGAGGTGCTTTAAACCATCAAACTGAACAACTTTTACAAAATATTTAATTCATTCATTACAATCAAAATTACATAAGATAAACCATTACAAAACAAATAATTATAAAATTGGCAACATGCCTCGTCCAAAAGGATTTACAGTCAAATATCCACGACAAGCTTAATAGTCTAGGAAAAATACGGTTTGAGATTGCATTAAATACACTTTAGTAAACTGTGTTTGAAATTTTTGTCGAGATTTCGTGGTTATATTGGCTCAGGATCCTGAGAAATACCTTATTATCGATATAAATTAGGGCAAGCTTATTTCGAAAGATATTTCTTTCATCATACTAGCAAAAGAGACGACAGTTAATTATCACAAAGCAAATTTAATGTGTACAAACAAACAGTAAATAATTTAGTTTTGAGGTTATAATTTTTGAAGACTTACAAAATATTAAATATCTACTCAAATTTATGATATTAACCGGGGATTATTATTGTTATAAGTAAAACGTATTGAATGAAGCCATCCTGTACAAAATCACCAGTTTTCCATTTTTTGTTCAACCTAAATTTAATGTTTTGTAAATGTCTTAATTATTCAATAATACACAATAAAAAATCGGGGAATATTGAGAATTTATGTTTTTCAGGTATTTATCTACTATATTCCAAATTATCACCAAAAGTGCAATTAATGCAACCTTCTCCATACAAAAATCCATAGATTTCCCCGACTATAATGGGATGATCTTCGAATTAGCGAAAAAAAAAACAACAAGTGTTTCATACATTTCTTTTGAGTAGCTAATACTATTAACATTTTCTATGGAACAGCAGATTTTTTTTCGTGATTTCGATGTTGGCTCCATAGTGAAAGTTGTTCAGTTTGGTGGTCTGAAGCACCCTGTCTGTTCGATATGTAACGCATTTTATTTTACATCCTGTACACAGGATCCATCTTAATATGCTGACGGTTTTAAGGTTTTGATCAGACCATGAAACTGACCATCTTTCTATAAAGGACCAACATCGAAATCGCAAAAAATATCTGCTGTCCAATACATTTAGATCGAGTAGAAGTAGCAGCTTTGTATGGAAAGGCAGATTTTTTTTTCACGTTTCCCATGTTAGTAGTGAAAGATAGAGAAAGTTGGTTAGTTTGATAGTCTGATCATCCCCTTCATTAAGAAAGTCGACCTGTAGGGATCAAGGTCTATAGTTAGCCTGCGGCTTATAATTTATGCTTTCGTCATTCGAATTTATTTATAGCCGGTATTTTGAAATAAAATAAAAAACCGGCCAAGTGCGTGTTGGACCACGCGCAGGGTAGGGTTCCGTAGTTGCCCGTCACAATATACGGACTTAGAAGGGGGCTTTTTGTTTTACACTACGGTTTAACAGCTAAGAAAGTCTGAAAAGTACATTTTAAAAGTTGATCGACTTTTACTCGTTAACTTGTAATGCCTACTTAGCGGTAAAAGATTTCCTTTTAAATTCGTAATATACACTACTGCTGTGAATTTTTTCACGTATCTAGAAACAACCGTTTAGCTGGCAGGGGGGGAGGGGGGCGGGGGGGGGACACTTGACTCTAACAAAAATGTTCACTTTAAAGCTTAATATTTCTGTAACGGATTCCAAAATCGAAACATGTTTTTCCCACACCTACAATATTTTTAAAAGACCTATCCACACCATGGGATAGACAAGAAAAAAAAATCATCCCCACTTTTCGTTTAGGGGAGGTACCCTAAAAAAAAATATTTTTCAATAAATTGTCGCATAATATACTTTATAATACGGTATCAGATTTTTACGATTCCTTAACATCTTATAGCTTTTTGTTGCAATGCATCGAAGAAAAATAATTACGAATGAGATGACATTCTGTTAATACCTTTCTACAACACAACAGATGTTCACATAAACACAAGCTATTGTTAAAGCTTTCAATTCACCTCCTCGATGAATGGTACGGAAAATTAAATATGCCTTTAATATTAATAATTCGTAATTACAAATCGATTCATTGAACCACCTGGTGTTGTGTTTTCTTTAGAGCATATGAATTGCGACTGTTTCTTATCGTCCTGTGAAAATATATGAGGAGGTATTTACTTTTGTGACATTCGTAGATTTTAAGTTAACGGTTAAACGTGTTCGTGTTTAGTGACTATATGGAAATCTACAACGTGTTAATGAATTAACGCAAAACTAGAAAGAAGTTTGTTTAGAATCGAGAGCAGAATAGAATTATCATGTTTTCGACATAGGTAATTTTTTTCAATATATTAAGTAATTTGTTTGTTAAATTTTAAATTTACTTCAGTCGATCTCAACCTGAGTGTGCCCGTGCGGTGGGTTGAGATCAAGTTCAGTAAATTTTAAATTTAACAAAGAGATTACTCAGGGTGGATAGATCCAAGGCACGAAAAACAACCACATAAAATTTTCCGGCAGTTTTAAGAAAAAAAATACTTTTATATTAACCTTTTCTTTCTTTTATTTTATATTATGCTGTTATGTGGTTGTATTGATGGAAGAAGTTAAGTTAGGTTATAAATAAATAAAATAATAAATAAAAATAAAAAAGCCTTTAATTTCTCATCCTTAAGTGCTAAGAGAATAACAATATCATTAAAAACTTAAAAAGTAGTTGCATGCAGTACAATAATAGTAGTAAGGTCTATAGTACGTTTACATAGTTATTTTGTTCGGTTTAAGTATCAGAGCAGCAGGTATAATATCATTTTTACTATGGAAATTATTACAGCAGAATTGTATTCATGTTACATTTAGTTATCAATTATTAAAGTGTTGTGTCGCGTAATTTACTTAGATTGAATACATATATTGTTATTCAGGAATATTAATTTAATGCATGATTTTGATTATTGATGAATACATTACAAGTATATTTATTTATTACATTATATTATAGGATGTGATGAGAACCCCTTTTTAGGGTATAGGCCTCCTCCAGACCGTGCCAATTGTCTCTGTCCTTTGCCACGATCGTCCAGTCATTTCCGGCTATATCTTTGATGTCGTCGGACCATCGTGCTAGAGGCCTGCCTCGTCTTCTCGTGCCTGCAGGTCCGGCCCAAATGGTAGCATCTCTTGTCCATCTTCCATCATCGATTCTTGCTACGTGTCCAGCCCATCTCCACTTCAGCGTCATTGCCTGTTGCAAGAAGTCTATGAGATTGGTTTTCTTTCTGATTTTAGTGTTGCGTATTTTTTGAATTCTTTTTATTTTTAGCATAGATCTTTCCATGGCAGATTGACAGGTTTTGATTTTATGTTTCACTGTTCTTGTGTATCTCCAAGTCTGGGAGCCGTATGTGACGCAAGGTAAGATGCAAGTGTCCATTACTTTCTTTTTAAGTGCTAGAGGTATTTTGCTTTTAAAAACATCTTTTAGTGCCCAGTATTTATTCAATGACAAGTTAATTCTTCGCGTTACTTCGTCTTTGTTATTGCTTTTTTTCAATGATAGCTGTTTTCCGAGATAGATGTATGACTCTACATACTCCAGCTCAGTTTGGTCTATGAAGATGGGTGTTTTAGTAGTGTTAGTCATCAGTTTAGTTTTCTCTAGATTCATTTCTAAGCCCACCTTGCCACTGGCTATGTTAAGTGAGTGTATCATGGTATCTAACTCGGTTATATTGTTTGTGAGTAAAACAATGTCGTCAGCAAAGCGTAGGTGATTTAGATGTTTATCTTTTATTGGTATACCCAGGCCAGTCCAGTCAACCTCTTGGAATACCGATTCTAAGACTGCAGTGAAAAGTTTTGGTGATATGGGGTCGCCTTGCTTTACTCCTCTGTTTACTGAGATCTTTGCTCCCATTGATTCCAGTTTCACTCTGCTTGTACTCCCTTCGTATATATTTTTCAGAATAGCAATGTAAGTGGGGTGGATTTTGTTATCATTCAGTGCTCGCCAGATTGCTGTATGTGATATCGTATCAAAAGCTTTTTTGTAATCGATGAATGCAAGGTAAAGCGGTTTCCTGAATTCTTCGTGTTTTTCTATCACTTGCTCTACTACCTGGATATGATCTATCGTCGAATATCTTTTCCGAAACCCCGCTTGTTCGGGTGGTTGGTTACTATCTAGTTGGTCTCCGATTCTTCTTTGAATACATGTTGAAAACAGCTTATAAATACTTGGTAAAAGGCTGATTGGGCGGTAATTACTGATGTCGTTTGGGTTTCCCTTTTTATACAACAGAGTTATGTTAGATTCTCTCCATTGTTTAGGTACTGTTCCAGAATTTTTGATAAGATTGAATAAATGTACCAGCGGTGTAGCCAATGCAGAGCTTGCAAATTTTATAGCTTCATTTGAAATCCTATCAGGACCAGGAGATTTATCTAGTTTTAAATTTTTTATTACGTTTAAAATCTCGGATTCGTCCCAGTCTTTGATTGGGTCTATGCTTTGTTTATTCGACTGATTTAACTCTACTTTTTCATGGCTCTCGGTTTTACTTTCGTATAGCTGTTTGTAAAAGTCTGTGGCTATTTCTAAGATCTCTATTCGGTTAGTGGTTATTTTCGAATTTGATTCTAGGCTAGGAATCCACTTTACATGTGTAGTTAGAGCCTTATATGCACTTTTGGCACTGCCTTTACTTCTGATATGTGTTTCTATCGTAGATAATCTGTGGTTTTGATAGTCCTTCCTTAGGCTTCTATTCGTCATTTTGTAAATTAGGCGGAGATCTTCTTTTACTTCTCGGGTTTTATGTTTGTAGTTTTGAAGTTCATGCCGGCGTGTTATGAGGTCCAATGATTTTTGTGACAGAATAGATTTATGGTTTTTAGTACTGGATGTAGCTGACTGCATGCTTTTCTTTATGAAGCTTTCTAGTTCGTCGTAAAACGCTTGTACTGACTCGGCCGCTGCGAAGGATGTCTCTTTTTGATATTTTATTATATTGTTTATGTAAGACTCTCTCTGTTCTTCGCTTCTAAGGTTGTTACTTGGTCTCACAAATTTTGCTCTGCCTCGTTTTGACAATGTAAGGGAAATTTTTGATCTTACTAGTCTATGGTCGGATGGAAATAAAACTTGATTTAGCACCGAGACATCACTGAATCTTGAAGGAAAGTTTGAGAGAATGAAGTCGACTTCGTTTTTTGTGTTGTCATCTGGCGATCTCCAGGTCCATTTCCTATTTGCTTTTTTCTTAAAGAAGGTGTTCATGATCGACAGACGATTTTCCACGGCGAAATCTAAGAGTCGCTGTCCTCTTTCGTTTTTTGTACCGTAGCCGAATTTACCCAATATCAGTGACTTCTCGGGCGGTGGTATTCCTATTTTCGAATTGAAATCTCCCATTACGATAACATTGCTGTCTGCAAATTCCAGCGCCTTGTTCAAGGTATCATAAAACTGTTCAATCTCTGGATTTTTCGCCTTTTTGGTGGGCGCATATACCTGTATTATTGACATAGTGAAGTCGTCAATTTCCAGTCTTAGTATGGCGATCCTTTCAGAGAGCCCTTGGAAACTTTTTATACAGGGTTTATATTTTCTTTTTATGAGGAATCCTACACCGTGTTTGCCTTGTGTTTCTCCGTTATAACATAAGATGTAATTTTCGTGTTCCTCTGTTTGACAACCTTGTCGTCTGACTTCTGAAAGACCTATTATGTCGTAGTTTATTCCGTCTAGGGCTTTCATGAGCGCCGTTTCTTTTATTTGGGACGCCAACGATCTGACGTTGTAAGTACATATATAGAGAGCGTTTTCGGGTTGCGTATGGGCGCTTTCTTTTTCTGGGGTGTCCGTATCCGGATTTAACGCAGAAGTAAACTGGTGTTGATCGGGAACGGCGCTTTTTCTTTTTCTTTCTTCGCTGGAGGGTTGCGGTCTACTACTCCCTCGGGGACCAGCCGTGTTGGGAGAGTTCTTTCGTGTTTCTTTGCAGTTTCTAGTCAATTTAAGTGTAGCCGTAGGTTGTGTTGGTTGACGTGCTGGAGAGGCGGATGGTTGCTATTGTTTAGAATAATTTCCCATTGGTTTCGTAGTGGTTGTAGATTTTCTTTTAGGTGGCGACCCTTTTGATGTTGAAGGGAGCGGGGAAAGAGATTTGCCGCCTTGTTTATTCTGTGACGGGGTCAGGATTTGCTTGTTATTGTTAATTCTGCTCGAGAAAAAATTATTCACACTTCGTTGCGCTTTTGGACTTTGTGTAGAGACTTTGTTCTTCTTAGGGGCTTGTTTTGTGCTCGGAGATTTGTATGTATTTTCGTTCTCATTGTCTTCTGTTTCTTCGGAACTCTTGGGGCTAGCAGAAAGAGCTCTCTTGTTGGGTTTGTTGTTTAAGATAACCAACTTGTCTTGTTTCAGGAACGCTCTGTTTCCTTTTTCTAGTTCCTTTGATAGAGCTTCTTGTAGTGATTTCCTTGTTTCTAGAACTTTTTTCGTAAAATCTTCTTTGACATAGCAGCCGGTCTTTTCAAGCTTATGTTTGTTTTGTAACAGCTCTATTTTTCTGCCCATAGTTGTTACGCTGACTAAAATCGGTCTTGGTTTGACTGATTTTCTCCCTATGCGTTTTACTAATTCGATTTCCCTTTGAGTGCAGTCGATTTCCATAGTTTCAGTAATTATATGAAGAACAATTTCTTCGAGTTCCTTGTAGGATCTTTCTTCCTCGGCGACACCAAACAAAAGTATATTCTTTCTGCGGAGCTGCCTATCAAAATTTTCTATTTTCCTGTCCTGGATGTCAGTTTTCTCTCTAAGTTCATCTACTTCTAGTTGGAGGTTCGTAAATTTCTCATCAATATTTTTATTAATATTTACTGTTATATTGGTTTCCATCGTTTCCATATTTTTATTTATCGTGCAAATTTTTTCGTGTACATCCTGGCCTATTTTCTTGATTGCGGCTAATATTTCCTCTTGATCCGTCATTTTGCTACTAGTAGTGACCTCTTCTGGTGTGTTAGAGTAACTAATTGATCGTTAGAGTCGAAGAGTAGGAGGGTAGTCAGCGCCACCTTGCGGTATTAAGCGGCAACGTTGAGGTAGGTAGGGCAGTCTGGTCTTGGTGTGTCTGCACTGTCTGCTTCTGCGTTTTTGACGTGAGGCACTAGATGGCGTTGTTAATCGATTTGTAGCCGATACAATCTTTATGGAAATCTTTGTTTGCAGCAAATTATTAAAATGTTCTGTTATTACTTCACTGACCTTTCCAAATTTAGTATTCACTGTTGTTCTGTCCCCTAATCACTGTTTATTTCATAGCACTGGGTCTGATTTCACTTTTTACTTTGTTTTGCACTGTCACAATTAGATCGATGAATACATAAACACTTCACAGTTATCTTGTGTTTCCTTATGTAGTCCAGTTTCGTTTTCCGTTTTGACTCAATTTCAATAAAATCTCAACACTGTTTCTATTACATATTTAATTTTAAATGCGGAACGACAAATTGTTACTGTATTCGTAGGGCCTACCCTCTTTTTTTTTTCTTATCTACGTTATCTTCTTATCTAAGTTAGGTTAGGTTAATATAAAAGTATTTTTATTTCTCAAAACTGCCGGAAAATGTTATGTGGTGGTTTTTTGTGCCGTGGGTGTAAAAGGCAACTATCTTTTACACCCTGAGTAATTTGTTTGTTAAATTTAAATTTTTATCTATAAAAGCGCGCGAAACTGCTGTTATGTGGTTGTGTTGATGGAAGAAGTTAGGTTAGTTTAGGTTAATATAAAGGTAATTTTTTTCTCAAAACTGCCGGATCACTTTTTGATGCCACTTTGCACAAGGGTGTAGTTGAGGTTTCCCAACACAAACACCGAAACCGTGTCGCTATTAGTTCATAGACTTAATAAATACAAAATTCCCTTCAAAGTTTACTCTCCTTACTTTTTTCCATCCAACACTACAACAGAACTATCGTTTGTTCGCAGTCGGTCAACTTAGCATAAAGTCCAATAAAATTTACTGTAGGAGATGAGCAATCGGTCATCTTATCTCGACTCTATCGTCCACAGTAGGCGATGATCACAAAGCCTGGGATCTTCGATCTCAAAGGTTCAATGTGCAATGAACCACTCCGTAAATGCCGTTATTAACTAGTCCCTACATTCCCTTTACACTAAGAGGCGCCTGATTTGAACGAACTAACATTCCTACCACGAGATACATAATGTAGGTTTCCTCTCATTTTCATTCATAAAGTTTTCTTCACTTTCCACACCACGGGTCTGGCACTCTATAGATCTTTTTTATTTTCGAAATGGCGTCTGCACATGCGCACTTTGTGCAAACCGTCCATGACATTGTATATAGGGCTGAAAGACATCCCTTTGTATTTATGTCATCTATAGGGTCCTTCTTAATATGCTGACACTTTTTTAAGGGGATGATCAGACCATCAAACTGATGAACTTTCTCTATGGCACCGACATCGAAATCGCGAAAAAAAATCTTCTGTTCAATACAAAACTGCGAACCTACTCGAGCCAAATGTATGGGACAGTTGATATTATTTTCGCGATTTCGATGTTGGTCCCATAGAGAAAGTTGTTCAGTTTGATGGTCTAGACATCCCCTTAGAAAGTGTCAGCATATTAAGTTGGACCCTGTATATTTCCAACCCTTTATTGTTCGTTTTATTATCTAGTAGAACTACTCAAACTGTGAATTTAGCGTTGTTTTTAGACGTTTTTATTTTAGCACTGAAAAGATAAAATTGTATGTAGTCAAATACTACGGGGGCACGCGCCTGACTGCATTCCCTTGCTCGGCTCCCCTAAAGTGTCTCCAGAAATTGTGAGGTGAGGTGGGGTATCTGAAGTCAGAGGGGGCGGGGAGGGGGGGGGGGGCTTTTATTTTTTTAACATATTAAAAAACGTAACCCTCCTTCTGGCGCAGTCGGGTAACAAATAAAAGGAATGAAATTAATAAATAAGACTAGTTTCTCTTGTTATAAAAGAGACTACGTCTATGAAAATAAGTGACGACTAATCTTCTTCTCTACTTGTATTTCTATGACCATGTCTCTAAAGAGGGGCTAGAACTCTTAATCCATATGCTCCTTTCTTTATTTTATTTCTCTACAGCTTCAAAAAAACATAGGGTCTTAAAACGATTGGAAGACAGCTTGTAAAATAAGCCTACAAGTCACGAGCGAATGACATGGACAACTCCTAAAATAAGCCTACGGTTGGAACGGTTGACAACTCCATAAATAAGCCATTCTGTCGTGTTCAAGAACATCCCTCTGGAATGGACGACATTAACTGTGAACACCACACCACCCCTACGTATGACAGATGCCGGTGTGAAAAATTATATGATTACATAATTCCGATAGCGTAAAGAATAGTTTAAAAAAGTAGCAACCATTCAATATTATTTTCAAATTTTCTATTTCTTTGGGGTTCGATCTTCGCCAGCCATTACTCTTTTTTTGTGACCAGGACGGAAACTTAATCGATCTCTCGAGCTCTGTGACCGTAAGGTAAAATAATTGATCTTTTTGCAGGAAAACAAAATGTCTTGACTCAGTCACAATAGGGGTACGACCAAAAATAGTACCAGCATAGGTAGCATGGCACCGTGATACAGCGCTCTCACACGTGCGCTCTCTTTCTATTTGCGCGCGAACGAACGAGATAAAAGACGTGATAAAGCCTTATCACGTGTAACATGCTACGGCAACAGGAGAGGGATAGGAGTGATTGATTCACGCAATGAAGGACAAGCACGTATCCAGGGTATATGTTGAATTTATCCCCCCAACCCCCCAAAATCCGAATATTTGTATGGAACAGTGGTGGCAGCTTTAATTTTTTCATCTATTTTCAATGAAAATCTCTCCCCGAAAATGAATGTCGTCGTCCTCGAACAAAGTCTGGATACCTACGTGCTTGATGGAGGACAATAAAAAAACCCGCTCTTGCCGACTAACAAAACTAATAGAATCAAATACGACATCAAACTCTTTGTTTCGTGTAAAAATGACCTGTTCATATTTTTTTTTAAATCTGCTGCAGATTTAATTTTAATAATAACACATCAATTGCATGGAGTATTAGGAGTAGAACACACCTGCGACCAATCGATGTCGAGTCGCGACGCGAGCCACGGCTCCCACCCTGCCGATGCCGTGCCGCGGACTTGCACATTGCTTTTACGTTACACAATCTTTTGTAGATTATCTTCGCTTCCCTATGTTTGGATTCATATATTTTTTCATATTGTAAATAAATTTTGAACAAGTCGCTTTAACCGCTGCTGTTTTTAACTTTATATTGTTCAATTTTGTAATCGCTTTCGTAAAGTGTTTTGGTTATTAGCGCCACTACTGCGTTAGGGGGATATCCGCGCAATGAAATAGTGCGACAGACGGGACGCGGACGGTTCGCGTCACTATTGCGTCACGGAGCGGGATGATCTTTGAAACAGACCGGAACGCGGGACATCCGCGGATGCTCTTAGAGACATAAAACCAATTAAAATTCGAAGGTGATTTCCTAGAAAAAGTTTTCTGTTGGTAGGCGGTAGGTGATTTTTAATCGACCTCGGGTGTAAGTGCAGACAGTTGCATTACTGTAAAAGGTGATTGTATGCACTTATGATATTGAACAACTATCCCCAAGGAACCTACAGGAAGTTAGGAAAACAACATTTGGACTTGTCATACTAAATGCATTCAGCTGATCAAAAGTTAAAAAAATAAGATATTTTTGTATAAAAAGATACTTTTCTTTGCTAAGTTTCCTTCTGGTAACATTTTCAGTATCATGAGTACAATCATCCTTTAAACTAATGTAACTGTCTACACTTACACCTGTGTTTGTTGGTACCACAGAAAATTATAAGAGGGGTTAGAAATGCAAAGTAGCGCTTTTGCTTCGGAAACGACTGTCGCCACTTGTCTTCCCGCTCACGCTGTTACAATTACTCATGCCCTCTCGCTCGCAACACGCCGCGCGCCTAATGGTCTTATGCAAATCATTGCATAACCTGTGGCGACACGTTCCACGCCTACTTTGCACTTCTAACCCCTCTTATAATGTTCTGTGGTTGATACATAGGAACTCATTGTCTGCGCATACCTCACGTAATGTTTTCCATTTGTTGATTTAGGCTGTGTTAAAATGTTTTTGTATTCGCAGAGGCCCTTCTCAGAACGTTGCATTCCGAGTTTACTCAGCATTTTCGCTTCCGGGCCTAAGAGAAACCTAAAAAGCAACGTGTACCCGAGTTAACAACAACAATAACAATTATCTGAGCACTACCAATTAGCAGTTAACACGTACGAGGTCTCGAAGGCCTTGTTACACTAATACGGTCAGGCTGACCGGCCGGGTTAGTGCACAGTTTTTATTCCTTGCCGGAATGATTTAGTGGTCTCTCCAATGATGAGGACGTGAAAGGCTGAGCTTTTTCTTTGTTCAAACAAATAATTAACGTATTTAATAAAATAAGCCTAATGTAATGTAGTTAACTTCATTCCACCCCGAATGCTTCAATATGGTATAATTATGTAGCAATGTTTCTGATCACTCCAAAATCCCAAAGGATCTAAGGGATTATGTACACACGGCGACACATCAAGCTATACAAAACCAAAATAAGCTGGCCGCGCATAGGTCGAGTAACGCATTACGTCGCGCGGGCAGCTTATGTTGGTTTTGTATAGCTTAATGTGTCGCCGTGTGTACCTAATGTTGACAAATTATCGTTTGAGAATCAAGACATGCTCTAAGACCTAAGTGAATAGAAACGGCTACGTCCATTCATTCAGAGTTACATTTTAATCGGTACTCTCTACAATTGCATCGAGGCGTCGAGATAATGTTTCCGACGCCCGGTTAAACTTAAGCGAGCGCTTTGTCCATGTGTAAACTTATAGAAACATTTTATCCGACGACCCGGGAAACACAGTTTGCTGATCTTTTCTGTCCAAGGCTATTGCAATCGTATAAGAATTTCATGCTCCGTTGCGGCGTATTTTTAGACTAAATAAACTTCTATTCAAATAATCGCATTTCGAGCTAAGATTAAAACTTGGTTCAACGTTTAATCTCCGGCAGAGAGTTGCGCCCCGGGGAGATTTATGAGATAACGGCAACAAACAAATGAGTACCTAACAATACTACTTCTAACTTGAAGCACTTGCCAAGAACAACATTAATCCACAATCAGCTCTGCATTCATAATTAGTCTATTTCTTGTGCATGTCGACTGATGCACTGTTGACTATAAACTAAATAGTTACTAGCTTCTTGAGATTTGTTGTATGAACACAATGACAATCTATATACAAAGACTTTGCATCAGTCCGCTGTAACGGGGCCGCTAAATTGTGCTTAATTGTTTTAGATTACTGCTTAGTGACCGAAGACTTTTGAAAGGGACTGGAATGAGCGATTTTCTATTCTTTTTTAAATTTAGTTCGTAAAATACTGGACAGATGGCATGTTTATCGCTCCATAGACTCCTTAGAGACGGTCGCAAGATTTTTTTTAATGCCAAGGGATCGAGCCCATACTGCCATGTCAGACGTAAAAGATCCAAATTTTCGATTAAAATTATTCGTTAATAATGAAATATTCCATTAAAAGATGCGCTGGCATCTTTTTGATCATCTTTTCCCTTTTTATTATTTTAAAGAAATACTTTTTGAAATTTTGACATTTATTTGCACAGACCGTAGCGCCATCTATCGATGCCCTAGAAAACCAAAAGATAAAGGCTCATTGTGTGCAATATCAGCGGCAATATATGACAGCCGAGCATAACTGAACCATACCATATAGTCATAACACATTAGAGAAAAGTGCCATTTTTTAGTTTTCTTATTGTATGACGAGGTAAGTCCATTGTGTATAGAATGTCATTGTATGAGCATAATGAATATGACATAACTCATTGTTGTGGCTTGCAATCGCCTAGGTACTTGTTTGACCAAAAAAGTTGTGCTAGATGCCGTTGAGCATAGCATAGCATAGCATATGCTCACGACTATATTCCCCGAGGAGGTAGGCAGAGATATTCTGAAAACTCAGAACATCCACGTTTCACTAGTAGTACCGAATCTCTGTCCAGTGTGATGGGGAGTGAGCCCGTCGCCACTTGTAATGGACAGTGGGTACAATACATGCCTCGAAATTGAAGCATGCAGGTTTCCTCACAATGTTTTCCTTCACCGAACAGCCTGTGGTGTTACTAATCCTACATAAATTCCGAAAAACTTAATGTTACGAGTCGGCCTGGACGGGGATCGAACCATCGCCTCCTGCACGGCAGGAAAGGTTACGTTTTAATTTTGGCCGATATTTCTATTTTTAATTTACTTTTGAATTTTCTGAAAAAACGTAGGATTTATGGCTAAGATATCTTGGCCGCAATAACATTAAAAATAAAAACTGTCAAATACAATAGAAAAGCCAAGCAGGCAAAGGAATAAAATCTCATTCAACCTCAATTATATTTTTCAGTATTTTTCAAATAACTCGAGAAATAATGGATAGAAAAATCTGATAATTTTGATATAAGCTTTGAGTCACATAATCTCCAAACGGTTTTCTTAGTTTGGAACCTTTCTTAAAATGAAATGTTGTCAATAAAATTCTTGTTAAATCTAAATATCACCTAATACGTAAAACCTCAGTCGACAACGGCAAGGTCATCACGTAAAAACTAAAAGGGTATTTTTCCCAAATCTGGATTTATTCCAGCGCCATCTGTCGGAAACATTCCTTCTAAACGGCGGCATCCTATAATCCGCCGATGGGTAATACAGATAGGACGAATATCTAAGGATTTGTGGCCCATTAATGGTGTCAGCAAGCCCATGGGGCCGGCTATTGCCTGTCCCTTTAGGGATTATCTATAAACCACGTGCTGAATCAATGTGTGGTCATTGTTTTCACGCGTTCACCTGCCTGCGTCACATATATCCGGAAATCTGTAACCGAATTCTGATTCGGAATAAGGATTTTGTATGTATTTTTCCCCTCCAGAATTCCTGATGCATGTGGCATTCCTTATTGTAACTATATCAAATATTGCACATTGGATTTATACATGTTACGAAATCATAAATTGACTGCACGACTTAAAAAAAGAAATAAATAAATAAAATAAATTACTTCACACGAAAGTTTTTTTTTCGATAAGTTAATAAGTAACGCATTTTAACATTATTTTCTCAAACTAAAATAACTTGCAACCGTTTATAATTGCTGGAATTTTTCTCACATATTCACCATTAGTTTATCTAATGAAATTATAAAAAAAATGTATAATAGCACTATTATTTATTCTTTTAAATCGAAAATACGGCACACGCACGCACTTTTCGGAAGGCTGGGCAATCGCGTTTCTCATAGAAAATATTCGCCTGAACCTATGGCCAGGAAGAAAATCAAGAAAAGTTTTTCCAAGTAGCTTATGATTAGCCCCTAAAGCTTTATATTCGCGGTTTATGTGGGACGGCGTCGGTCGGATGTATGGATAGTTTTTATGAAAAGACTCAGTAGTGATTTGTGGGGAATCGCTAGAACTATTTTTGCGAGGGAAATACTTGTCTACTTCGATATTTTCTAAACTGAAGCTTCAATACCTACGAAGACATATTTTCAAAATTATTTTCAAATATGTTAGTAACGAACATCGTTCGCACATGAACATTTGCCATTGAAAAGCTAAGGTTGGCTGGCATAGCTTGTGACAACGTTATTTGAGATCAATGTATCAGATCCAGAGATCCAGATCCATAAACTATACCTACAGAAATCTGGCCGGATCTTCTCTTCAACGGTGCACATCAAATTCGATTTAGTAAGGATTGATAAAATATTTGTGCGGGATGTGTGCTTGTTAAGAAGAACCACGTGTTAAATTTGATTCACTTTATTGTTTTAAAAATGTTATAAAATAGTTTATGTTAATGCGTTACATTTGAATGCTCGCCCGATGCCGACGCGATCGGAAAATGCACTAATTAATTACGAGGCGGCATCGAGCGACGCGTTAGAAAAAAGGTGTTCGGTTACACTAAACCGAACATATTCCCGGGCAGAAAAGATGCGTTACGGGAGGCTGGGGTGCATCCAAATGTTACAAAATATTATTAAGAATACAAAAATGTTAAAAAATTAAATTATACAAAATGTTAAAAGTAAGAATAAATCTTATACAGAATCATCTTCAAACACTAATTTTCTAAACACCGGTTTCGTCCTTCTAAACTCCTTCATCTCATATTCTTGATCAGCATCTTGAGATGCGTCTCTGCGGGGGATAACACGTGGGGCCCGTTGCTTCGGCGCAGGCGTCGCGGGTGCTTCCACCACTTGAGATGTTTTCCAACTTTGGTGAATTCGACGGCAAAACGACACTATTCCAACCAGTGCCAGTAGTGCCACTATGACATAGATTACCACGTAGTGGTGAATATCGTGGTATGAAACACGCACATCGTCTTCATAGGCATCACTCTCCTTCATATGTTTCAGTTTAGCTTCTATTTCCTTGTACAGCTCTATGCGTTCCAGATCTGTTTCATTCAAGTAGTTCTCTCCTCCCTTGTCTATGGTGATATTGATAATGTGGTTGATGGGCGCTATAGAAGCCGTTTTGATGTCGTACATAATAGTCAATGTACTCTGACGATGTCTATGTCCATAAATCATAAAATCGTTTGTTTTGATGACGCAGTCCTCTTCTATTGTTATGATATTAGCGCGTGCTATCTGGTGAGCGGTAACTTGATCACCGCATATGATTCGCAGTAGACACCGCTCACAACAAAAATAAAGGTAGGTGTTCATTCTCACAAGACTAGTCCACTTGTTTTTGCACGTGGTTATGCTTGTTTTGCATTCCTTATTTTCATTTAGGATACAAAGGTCTTTATCAGATCTCATGGTATATATCGGATGTTGTGGTTTGCACATATATGTTGAACTGTCTTGTATGAGACAATTTTGTAGGTTTTCTTGTGTGATTGGTATGAAGGTGTCCTTGTGCAAATTGATTGCTACATAATCGGAAACTGGTACTGCGGTTATAATGTTCTTGCTCTTCGCTCCATACTGTTTAGGGATGCCGATAACGTGATATAAATCGTAATTTCCTCGGTTGATAAGTGGGATTTTGATCTCAAATATGAAATATTTCTCCGACACTCTTGCTTTTATCTTCAGCAACTTGTAAATGTTGTGTAAATCTGTGTTAATATCTTCTATTGGTAATGTTACATCTGCAGACAAGATCCCAGAAATAATGTTAAGCTGTTCCTTCAATTGTTTTGGCGTCAATAGATGTAAATTAAATTTTCCCTGATAAATATCTGATATCGTGTTTAACATCATATTTTGAATGTCTTTTAAGTTTTGTAGTATACTGCTTGCCGAAATTACTGATAAGATAAAATCTTGCTCCTCGTTCACTTCGTTGACTTCGGTCTGGAGTGTGTTCACAGCCTTATCTAAACTGTTTAAATGCTTGTTTATAACCTTATGATGTTTGGACATTATTTCTTCATTCCTTTTTATAACGTTATATTCTGACTCTACCACCGATGTTTGATTGCGCCACAGGTTCTTTAAGTGCGCTTGGTTTTGTTTAATCAACTCTATGTCTCGTGAGTATTGTTCTGCGAATTGTTGATCTAATACTCCGAACAGGCTATTAGCTAGGGAGCCCACGGCATTGATAAGGCCGCGTCGCTGTCTGGAGTGCTCGCCGATAAAGTGCTGCGTCAGTAGCAGCTGATTAAAATATTGTAGCTCCGTGTACTCGTGACGTAACTGTGACCCGATCATGTTACATTTGTTGTGTACTTCCAGTTTACTGCACTTTATCTCTAAGTAAATAAGTAATTTTTCAAGCGCTGCTGTTCCGTCCCAGTACGGAAACATATCATAGTATGTTACTAGAGTCCATTGATCTCTCAGAAGTTGCATCTTTGCCATCGGATCAAAATATAATGTTTGATTAGTTTTTATTTCTGTTATATTGCTCATTCCGTGAGAACTTGATACTAGTGTCATAAAAAATAGTATGGCCATAATGACTGATGATAATTTTGGACAGCCCTGCTTGTTTCTTTTCTCCTTAGCATCTGTCTCGGATTTCTTGTTACTTGTTTCAGGTTCATGTTTCGCTGGTTGGATAGGTAATAGGCACAGTTTGACTATTGGGCGCTTGATGTTCCCGTTTTTGGTTTTTAATGAGACGACACGTACGTATCCGTCGCGGCCGGGATGTAACTCGATCACTCTAGCCATTGGCCACTTCCCGGCCGGCAGGTTTTCGTCCTGTACAATAACTAAGTCTCCAACTTGAATGTTTTTCTGTGCTTGTAACCATTTGTTTCTTGCGTTAAGTTGTGAAAGATATTCAGTTTTCCACTTCATCCATATTTGTTGAAATAATTGATTGGTTAAATGCCATCTTGTTCTTCCGTCTTCTGCTGTTTTGATAATTGTTAAACCTGCGCGCCCTGTTAGGAAGTGGGCCGGCGACAGGAAGTCGAAGTCGTCGATGTCTTCGGTTAGAGCGCACAGTGGCCTTGAGTTTAAGCAAGCCTCTAACTGTGTTAGGAGAGTGTAGTATTCCTCGAAAGTTAGTTTTTGGGAACCGATTACTCTTCTCAAATGGTACTTCAAACTTCGAACGGCTCGCTCCCAGAGGCCTCCAGCGCTGGGCCAGGATGGGGCGTTGAAGTGCCATTCAATGTTCAATTCGGCTAGTACTCCCATGAAGTTGTCATCGAATGTTTGTTGTAGTTGTTCGTATTCTTCTTGTAGTAAGCGGTCCGCTCCTACAAAGTTGGTCCCACAGTCACTGTACAAGTGTTGTGGGGCACCGCGTCGGGCCGACATCCTTCGTAGAGCTGCCAGAAAAGCCGAACTTGTTAAGTCTGTCACAAGCTCCAGATGCACGGCCTTAGTCACCATACAGATGAAAAGTGCTATGTAACCTTTAAATGACCTTGCGTTTCTCGTCTTGTTACTTTTGATCTCCACAAAACCCGTGTAGTCAACACCTGTATGGCTGAATGGGGGAGCTGGCTCTGTGCGAGCGATCGGTAGGTCACCCATCAGTTGATATTGTTTTTTCGGATTGTTCTTTCTACAGGTTCCGCAATTACGCAGCTGTTTCTTGACGGCATTGTTTCCTCCAGGGATCCAGTACTGTAGCCTGAGCTTGGCGAGAGTCAGGCGAGGACCTCC
Source organism: Agonopterix alstromeriana (assembly GCA_963924505.1). Lineage (NCBI taxonomy): Eukaryota > Metazoa > Arthropoda > Insecta > Lepidoptera > Depressariidae > Agonopterix > Agonopterix alstromeriana. Next base: position 3,073,178 of record OZ004661.1, read on the forward strand.
GTGGAAGGTGAGTTTATGAGCTTCATCCACCAACAGCTCAGTCAAGCGACTCTCACGCGGTAAAATTTTTGGATGTTTCATCTCCATGTTCAATGTTGAATTTTCTAATCGACCTCCGACTCGTAATAATCCGGATTCGTCAATAAATGGATGTAAATTCAATAATTTACTTTTTGCATCTAATTTTTTGTTTTTATACAAATTTTCCATGTCCGCTCTCAATTCTGTTCGTTGCACGTGTTTTATAATCAGCAGTTTCGCAGCGGACAGTTCATGTAACGTGATATAGTTCGGCATTTCCTTACGCTTAAGTGCAAGTGCACGCAATAACCAAGCGACGATTCGTGTAACTTTATTGAATGAGCTGTATTTCTTCAATAAAATATCAATGATGTTTTCTCCCTATTGTATGACTACGTGTATGTGTTTTAATTTCATTTCTTCGTTTGTTGTGTATGTTTTAGTTTGTTGTTGTTCTTTCTTGAATGTTGAAAGCCAGGAGGGACCCCGCCACCATAAATTGTGGTCTTTTAATTGTTGTGCGTATAAACCTCTACTTGCTGCGTCGGCGGGATTGTCACTTGACTTTACGTAGCGCCAGCACGTGCTCGGCATGACGTCAGTTGTTTTTTGTACTCTATTGGCTACAAAGGGTCTCCATCGACTCGGTTCCCCCTGTATCCACCCGAGGGCCACCATTGAATCAGTCCAGCCGTATATTTCAGTGTTATGTTCAGACAGCGCTTCTTTTGTCTTTTTCATAAGTTTTGATAACAAATGCGCCCCACTTAATTCCAGCCTAGGTAACGTGATCGCCTTTTTGTGGGGTACAAGTTTTGTTTTTGCTGCCACTATCACTGGCCCTGTTTGACCTTTGACTCTCGCATATACGACACAGGCATAGGCTACAATTGACGCGTCACAGAAGCCGTGTAGTTCTATAACGTCATTTTTCTGACAACGTATCCATCTTGGCACCTCATACTGATTTATTACGTGGAGTTCTGCCTTGATCTTAATCCACTCTTTCTGTATGTCATCCGACACTTGATCGTCCCATTTCATATTATGCTCTTTCCATAACCTTTGAAATAATAGTTTTAGTTTTGTAGATAGAGGCGCCATCCAGCCCAGTGGATCAAAGAGCTTTGATATCTCGGATAAGAGATTTCGTTTAGTTGTTTTATTGTTATTGTTTGTTATGTTGTACTGAAATGTTAGTTTGTCTTCTACAGAATTCCAACTCAAGCCCAATGTTTTTGATATGTTTTCGGTTTTGAATGTGAACACATCATTTTCAGATTTAGTTTGCTTCATCTTGATGTCTTCTAATATGCTCTGTTCGTTCGAGGACCATTTTCTCAGATTGAATCCGCTCGACTTCATTAACGAATTTAAATCAGATATGAGCTGTTTTCCTTCTTCGACGGTGTCTGTTCCGTGTACAAGGTCATCCATGTAAAATGCTGTTTCTACCACCTTCGAAGCAGCAGGAAATCGTTCTCGTTCATCAGCAGCTAGTTTTCTTAAGGTCATCATGGCCAAAAATGGTGCGGCGCGGGTTCCATATGTTACAGTTGTTAGGCAAAATGTTTGAATGGGCTGTTCCAGATTGTCCCTCCAAAATATCTTCTGGTATTTCTGGTCATCTTCATTAATTAATATCATTCTAAACATCTTTTCAATATCAGCTGTAAAAGCATACTGATATTGTCTCCATTTAAGTAGTAGCATCTGCAAGTCGATCTGTAAATTTGGGCCAGTTTGCATGAGATCGTTGAGACTGCACCCTGTATTTGTTTTGTGTGAGGCATTAAATACCACCCTGTATTGTGTTGTCAATGAATCGGCGCGCTCGACTCCATGATGCGGTAAATAGAATTCAGGTGTCTGGTTACCGCTCGCCGGCGTCATATGTTGCAATGTCTTATATTCGTTCATAAAAGTTTTATAATCATGTGCTAATTTTGGTTGTTTTTGAAATTTATTCTCCAGACTTCTAAATTGTGCTAGAGCAGTTTGTTTTGATGATCCCAGTTTGCTCTCAATGTCTTCCTTGAGCGGTAACCTGACCTCATAACGCCCATCTTCCTTCCTTGTTGTTGTTTCGTTGAAAAATGTTATACATTGCTGGTCCTCTACTGACAAATTTGATGGCTCAGTAATTTCTTCTACTTCCCAAAACTTATGGATGTCTTTCAAGTTATGTAACACTATGTTGCATTTATATGTTTTGGCGCTGCCGCACAGCAGCCAGCCAAGTTTTGTTCGTTGAGCTACAGGCTGAGTAGCGTCTTGCCCTTTAATTATGCCGTCGAGTATTATTTGCGAATAAATGTCTGCTCCTAGTAATATGTCGACTGGGCGGCTAATATAAAATTCAGGGTCCGCCAGTGAAATGTTTTCGATAATCGTCCACTCCGGCCTTGTAAATGTTTTGTTAGGTAAGTTACCGATCAAACTAGTCATAATGATGACGTCAGTTTGAAACTCAAAGTCACTCTGGGTCGAGTGACACTGAATGCTGAGCATGCCTTTTCCACTGTTTTCTTTTTCTCCGACTCCAAAAATAGTTCCCTTACATCCCTTTCGTTTCAGTTTTATTTGTTGCGCTGCCCGTTCTGTTATCAATGACACTTGAGAACCTTGATCGACTAAGGCTCTCAGGTTATAGTAAGATCCATCTGCTCCCTTAACTTTCAGCATGGCGGTTGACAACAAAACTTCAGCTGATGTGTTACCTCCATTTTGTGTGTCGTCCTCATTTTTGTTTTTGTTCTGTTTTGTTGCTCCTGCTGTCGATGCACTTTTGTCTGGTAGCGCATCGTGCATAATGGTGTTATGTTTCTTATTGCAATTACGACATGTTTTTGTCGATTTACATTCATTGCCGTTGTGACTAAATAAGCAATTGATGCAAACTTGCAATTCCTTGACGGTTTTTAGTTTTTGTTCATTTGGTAATTCGAGAAATTTCTTGCAATTGTAAAGTCCATGCTCGTTGTTGCAGAGTGGGCATTTTCTGAAAGTCACGTTGTATGTTGATTTCGTCATAAGTTTTCTATTCACGTTTCCTTTGTTCCAGTTATTATTCGTTTGATTGTTTGGAAATTTTCCATAATATGATGTTGAAGGGTTTGGTGTAAAATGTTGGTTTCCAGATTTTTGTTGAATGTTTTCGTTCTTTCGGCGGGACGACTCCAAGGCAGTAAATTTTCCCTCCAAAAAGTCGAGAAATTCTTGAAGTATTGGTAGTTCTCGGCGATCCTTCAGCGAATCTATGTACTCGGCGTGTGTGTTAGCGTCTAACTTTTGATCTAAAATATGCACGAGCAGAGGGTCCCAAGTAGTTATATCCACACCTAGGTTTATTATCGCGTTAAGGGTTTCTTGAGTGACGTCATGAATTCGCTTGATTGGTGCCAGTGACTGTTGCTTTATTACGGGCAAATCCAAAAGCATGTTAATATGCGATGAAAATATAAGTTTTTTGTGGTTATAGCGGCGGTTTAAGATGTCCCAGCATACAGTGTAGTTGTCGGAGCTTATTGGCAGATGTTGTATGAGACGTTCAGCTTCACCACGTATCTTACTTTTTAGAAACTGCATTTTTTGGGCCTTGGATAATGAAGGATTGTTGTGGATGGCTTCCGAGAACAAGTCTTTGAAAGACACCCATTGATTGTAATGCCCGTTAAATGTTGGTACATCTAGATTAGGGGTTGTTTTTTCTCTATGTTTCTCCGACCACATCTTTGAGTTGATAAACTTCTTTAAACTGCAGTAACGTTTCTCATACCTGTTATACAAAATCTCCAATTCCATGTTATCGGTGCCGCTTAACTCGCTCTCTATCTCCCAATGAAGAGAGTCGATTGTTCCCCACCGTGATTCCAATGTTTTCCGTGCATCTTCTAACTCCCACATTTCTGTTAATGTTTCGATGTCAATACTGGAAATAGTTCGTTGAAAAGCTTTGTAATTTGCCGCTTGCTTCCGAAGTTTTTCGTCTAACTTGCTGTCAATAGTCTTGCCTCCTGGAGTTTCTTTCGACCCACCTGGTTTTGTTTGTGGGTTAATAATCTTTGTAACGTCAATAGTTTCGTCTTCTATTTCGGTGTTTAAAAACTCCTCTCCCTCCACATCTTGTACTTTGGTATACCTTCTTATGTAACTCATGGCGTCCAGATAATATGTTTTTGTTGATGCATAGTAGCCGCCCGTAAAGTAATCGTCTGAACGGTCCTCGCCTCCTCAACTTTGCATCGTTTTCATGATACTCTCGAAATAAAACTTCTAATTCATCTATTCTCTTCTTAGCTATTAACTTCCTGCGTTCAATGTTTTCCTTTTTAAAGTTGTTAATTATCTTCTCGATTAATGTTGATAGTTCAGTTTGTTTCTCCAGAAGATCTTCCATTGTTGTTAATTGTTGAATTTTCTTGTTAATGTTAATGTTTTCACTGTTTGCCGACTCCTCTAATGTTCAATGTTAATGTTGTAGCACACTTCCCTGTTGTTGCTGATTCCTTTAGTATCCCAGCAAGCTCTATAGTGTGATATAAGCCCCGTCTCAATTCGATTGGTGAGACCCGCTTGTGGGAGGCCAACCGAACCGATAGCTAACACACCAGAACTCACCAGAACACCAAAAAGGCTTCGAAGGACCAATGTGCGGGATGTGTGCTTGTTAAGAAGAACCACGTGTTAAATTTGATTCACTTTATTGTTTTAAAAATGTTATAAAATAGTTTATGTTAATGCGTTACATTTGAATGCTCGCCCGATGCCGACGCGATCGGAAAATGCACTAATTAATTACGAGGCGGCATCGAGCGACGCGTTAGAAAAAAGGTGTTCGGTTACACTAAACCGAACAATATTAATTCTTAATTTCTTGATTATGTAAATCACTATAAATCAAAATCAATCAAATCAGCCCACATCAACCCACTGCTGGGCATAAGCCTCCTTTTTATTGCGCCACTCCACACGGTCCTGTGCCAACCTGATCCATGTACGACCCACAACCCTTACAATGTCGTCTGACCATCGCATCGGTGGTCTACCCACGGACCTCCTTCCTTCTCTTGGCCACTATAAATAATAGAAGTTATAATAGGAGTTATGTTTACAGTTTTGTATGGGACTGAAATTATTTTTCGATATAATGCCCTTAGAGAAACGTGTTCAGTTTGACGGTCTGATCATCCCATTAAAATAGTCTCAGCTAATTTTTTTAGACCTTATATAAATCTTTTCATTTTATACAGAACCAGTTTAACCGCCGTTGTGGTCCAGTGGCGAGTAACCTTGCCTGCCGTGCCGGAGGCGATGGTTCGATCCCCGTCCAAGCCGACTCGTACCAATGAGTTGTTCAGAATTTATTTACGATTTGTAACACCACTGGCTTTTCGGTGAAGGAAAACATCGTGTGGAAACCTGCATGCTTCAATTTCGCGGCATGTATTGTACCCACTGTCCATTACAAGTGGCGACGTGCTCACCCCCCGTCACACTGGACAGAGTTTCAGGACTATTGGTGACACTAGGATGTTCTGAGGTTTCAGAATATCTCTGACTACCCCCTCGGGGAATATAGTCGTGAGTATATGCTATGCTATTTAACTATTTTTTAGGATTAAGTACATTACCCCAAATACCCCTTTAATACCCTATCACAAATGATTAATAATTTACATGTGGTTTTGTAAGAATTCGACGGCCCGATACCACAGTCGGTAGTGAACCTGCCTGCTATGCCGAGGGTCGCGGGTTCGAATCCCGTATGGGACAAATATTTGTATGATGAATATGAATATTTGTACCCGAGTCATGGACGTTTGTATCTATTCTTATATGTATTCTGTCTCGTTGTCTAGTCATCATAATACAAGTCCAGGCTAGATTCTGGTACTTTAAATGTGACTAGATAACTTGTGTGACAATGTCCACGATATTTATTATTTATTTATTTATAAATTATTTATAATTTTCAGATGTCCACGCGTACGAAGTAAACGCTGTAAACACCTGGCCGGGTCATATTTTATTTATTATTTATTATTTATTTATTTATTTCCTTTTTGGAGAACTTACAGCTAAACAACAGTCGGGTTGCTGGTTTATAGAAGCTATCTTCTCGTTATTTGAAATACATACAAATTAATTTAAAATTTAGCAATGATCTTCAACATCTCGGTGTTATATCTTGTATTTTTCTATAAAAACCTAAATATTTTAATTCGTACTATATTACGTGCATCTACATTATAAGTTGTAGTCACTTTTACTTGCGACACACACCGTTCTATAAACAATATTATGATCAAAAAAAAAAAAATTTCTTTTAATACCATTTTTAATGAGTTGTTAAATAATTTGAAAATGTTGTGCGAATTTTCGCGATGAAGTAAAAGCTAGTCAAAAATAGGTAGGTATCCCTACTAAAATGACGTAGTTTGAGGCTGTTCTGAAAGGGTCAAGGTCGTTCAGTTAAATGCGTTACATAAGAGGGTGTGCTTCAGAGGATCAAACTGAACAACTTTCACAATGGGATCAACATTAAAATCGCGAATAAAAATTTTAATGTTCCATAGAAAGTTCCACGGTCAAGCACTTAATTGGCACTAAGATGGATGCCACAATTTTAAAATTAGAATAGGATAATTGCAGGTTTCTGGTACCTAAATAAACGCTTTCGGGCTGGGCTTTTCAATCAATAAGCTTGTTCGCATTGAAATGTTTTTATTTGTCATTCACAACTTTGTTTACAACTTGATCGATAGCCCGTCTAAATAAATCGGAACGTATTTAAATATTTGTCAACGAAGACAAATCGTCGGGGAGTTTAGATTCCAGGAGCTAGGGAGGGGAATAAGAGGAAGGATCTCTCTTTAAGACTAGAGTGAGCCATACCAATTGTAAAGTGTCCACTTTTTTGACGTTTAGGTTTGAGTGTGTGGTGTCAAGTAGTATGGACAAAAGGCACCAAGTGACATATGGCCTTATGTTTACGGTCACTTTTCACACACACTAGCTCAAAAAAAAGTGGACAGCCGCATAAACAAATATCTATAGTTCCATCTCCTTCTACTATTAAAGGTATGTCATAAGATAAAAGAGACCAACTACAATCGTAAATTTATGCGGACTCTATGGAGATCCTTCCTCTTAGCTTTTAATATGTATTTTAATTTCGTTAACTTTTATTTTGTTTTTGAAAGTTTTTGTTTGTTAGAGTGTGCTTGTCATTATGTGTTTTATCGAACGGACGTATTTTCATTAATTTCGCTATGGGTCCAGTCCAAAAAATTGTTGATAATAAATACCGATAAAGTAACATATTAGTTTTGTAATCAAGATATTATCTTTATTAGACCAGACAATGACAGGTATCAAAATCATCAAGCATGGAAATGGCTGTCTAGAGTTAACTAAGAAGTTTTCTATACACCACAATTCTCCCCTCCTAGCTGCTGCGGATCAAGGGTGCAGCCAAGAGCTGGTCGAGGTGTCTGCGCCAGACATCGCCGCTATCGGTGCGGAGCTCGTAGTGCAGTCTGCCCAGTCGTTTCGTGATAGTACCAAATTGCCAGCACTGTGCGGTACTGCGGCAGTCACGAGCTTGCACACGATCACCAGGATTGAACTGCTTGATGTTGATCTGGTGTCTTAGAGAAGTCTCTTGACCTGCATTTCTCAAAAACATAGCATGCAAAGCTGTGCGTATTTCTCGATGGCTGTCTAGAGTTAACTAAGAAGTTTTCTATACACCACAGTTGACAATAGGTAAATGTTATTTTTGCAACTACGAAACAGGGTCTTAGAGACAGGGCCAGACTGAAGAGAAAAATAAATCTTCTGCAAAATTTTTTTAATAAGTACATTATCGAACACCGCCACATCACTATTCGTTCATCTGAAATCAATCCGTTTCATTTATATTGTTCTCAATAAATAAATTACTATTATTCCCTAATGCTGTTTAGACATTTTGGGTACTAGGCACATACCGTACTACAACATTAAGAGAAGTTTATTCCGAATGCGTAAATGCACGCTGCATACAAACCTAGTTTAGTGATATTTTCAATACTAACCAATTAAAGTCAATGAAATTTTGCAGAAACAATTTAAGAACAAATCTCTATGCTTGTATCGTGTCCGATTTTCGTTAAAATATACAGTTTCTATGCTAGGTTTAATTTAAGATTTGTATGGAAATTGTTTAGGCACTGTAACTTTAAAACTGTACATTTTAAGGAAAATCTGATACGATACAAGCATAGAGACTTGTTTCTAGATTATTTCCGCATCGGTTAGTATTGTAAATATCACCAGATTTCGTTTGTATGGAACGCGCCAACAGTAATATACCCTTAACGGGACAGTCTATGAAGGCGCGTCTTCAACATATTCGGTTTGTATAACAGTCGGTGATTTTCGTTAAATTGTATTGGTTCAAAGTTAAGTGGCTCAAAGATTTGTCTCTGGCTCAAAGAAGTGGTGATCGTCATGATGGGCAACTCATGGGAAGAAGCGACTCCGAATATATTATTCCCTTGTTTACATTACACTAAAAAAATAAATTGAAAAGTTTAAAAACATTTTTTTATAAATCACATGATACTCGTACCCTTACGTTACCGTTACCTTAAATAAATGAAGGTTTTAGAAAATGAAAATCAGCGATTACAGTCATTACCCTACATGCAGGGCCGATTTCAGCATACATTTCTTGCTTTGATCGCTACACATTAAAAAAAATAGAGAGAACAAATCAGGGCTGCAATCGCGGTAAATATTCGGTGATTGAACCGTTATTGGACTACGTACGAACCATAACTTTCGACATATTTGGTATTGCGCTAATCGCGATACTGCTCTTGACAGCCGTTAGAGCCGTTTTGACAGATCGCTCAGACGTTAAAGGCTGTCAGTTACATAGAGTTTAGCGCGATGCGGAATTCAGCACAGTTTAATAGTAATTGGATTGCAATGTCATTAGAACTGTAATTGGATAAAAATCGCGGTAAATATTCGGTGATTGAACCGTTATTGGACTACGTACGAACCATAACTTTCGACATATTTGGTATTGCGCTAATCGCGATACTGCTCTTGACAGCCGTTAGAGCCGTTTTGACAGATCGCTCAGACGTTAAAGGCTGTCAGTTACATAGAGTTTAGCGCGATGCGGAATTCAGCACAGTTTAATAGTAATTGGATTGCAATGTCATTAGAACTGTAATTGGATAAGAATAGAACTTTGATGTTTTAACTTAGCGCAATCGGGCTCCAAGCAATGTATGCCGAAATCGGCCTGCTTGTAGGGTACCTAATGTAATCGTTACTGTAGCCATTTTCATGGCTTAAAACGATTTAAATACCTAAGAATATAAAAAGTAAGTATCGAACATATACTCAAAAACGAATACCGTGAATAATAAATTATAGCATAGCAGACTACTTAGTAAGGAGAATTCGTTCAGATTAATCAAATCCATCTGTTCAAGAGTTGATCACGTTCTATTGGTTGAGGTACCTACTGCATTTTATTTATTAGACATCGTTGGAAATTTATTACTATGTAATTGCGTAATAGTCTTGCATTGTTAAAATATAATATATATGACAAGGCGAAGTGACGGCAGCTGGCAGGCAGGAGGCCGGAATTATAGGGTGTCTGTTCACTGAAGCGGAGCGAGGCTGCGGAGCGGAGAAACGAAGAATAGGATTGCATAAAATCTCCGCTCCGAGATTTTATGCTATCCCATTGGCCAACATTCCCTCGTTTCTCCGCTCCGCAGCCTCGCTCCGCTCTAGTAGACAGGCAGCCTTTAGAAGAAAGGAATGTAGATAAAGCGTTTATTCTGCGGCGGTACGCTCATCGAAATATATTTAGCGACTTCGCGGAGCCATATAACCACATTCTAGTCTGTTTTTTAGAACAGGACGTAGGAACTATTTGAAACCATGAACTCTGAAATGATCGATGGAATTGCGATTCTGCTGTTGTTGAGATTCATTGATAAAAATTTATAGCTGTAATCACTGTTCCTTGGGGTACACAGAGACAATTGGTCAGCAGTCTGCCACACGCGTCGGTTACGGGTAGATACGTTTTTTGGTCATTGATGTATAAAATTTCACCGCTGAATTAGCGCCAAGCCGTGGTGGTCCAGGCCGACTCGTACCAATGAGTTTTTCGGAATTTATGTACGATTTGTAACATGACAGGCTTTTCGGTGAATGAAAACATCGTTAGGAAACATGCATGTTTCAATTTCGAGGCACGTATAGTATCCACTGTCCATTATAAGTGGCGACGGGCTCACCCCCCGTCACACTGGACAGAGTTTCGGTACTACTGGTGAAACGTGGATGTTCTGAGGTTTCAGAATATCTCTGACTACCCCCTCGAAGAATATAGTCCTTAGCATATGCTATGTATGCTATGCTGAATTTGCGATTTATATAAAAAACTACAACAAGCATTTTCATCGGCTCTTGAGCTGTTTTGTCATATTTAGTTATATGACCTTTATTAATTCGGCATACTTATAGGTAACAATTAGCAATCAAAAAAGTTTGTAAGTCAGTCAGCCTCGGCAAGTAATTTATTTTAAAGAATAAACCTGGATAAGTATTATAATGAAGTTTTCTCTCATCAATCACGCCCGCGCCATCTGTCCGTTCCTGGAGAAAGCGATGAGATTCTTTTCTATCTATAGTGAAGTTCAACTTCTCTGATTCATTATAGCAATTTTAGAGGCAGATAGTTCTTTAGGCGATGTTCGCGGCACAATTTTCTTTTTATTTGTTTTAGTAACTAGTTAGGTCTTGAGGAGATGCTATCGGCACTATGGTCATTACGCGACGAAACAGTTCAGACACAACCGAGACAGACCGTTCGTTCGCATTAGTTCCATTGTCTAGTTCCATCATGGTACTACTACGTTTTTTTTCGCACTAGTTCCATTTATGCGTTTCAATCAGTACGCCATGAGTTTTCACAGTACTTTACTACTGTTGTTACGTCGCCAATTTCGTATGGCAGAAATTAGTTCTCGACGTAATCACTAGGAACGCTGTACGAAATTCAAAATAAAGGTGCATTTCCTATGCGAATGACGCGCGCGGCTCGCGGCCGACGGCCGATGCGACAATATTAGTAAATTTTTTTTTTTTTTTTGGGAATGACGTATACAGCTTTGCTCAGGGAAGCATTTACTGCGTTTTACTGCGGACTATTGGAGGGACCAGAAGGGTCACCGAGCCAATTGAATGAACTTAAGCAACCGACCTAGGGGCACCCCAGGGGGGTACGGACCTCGGCATAGGACGTTGCTGGGGCTACGCGGCGGATTGGGTAGCTGGGATCGGTGAGAACTAGTTACTATGAAAACGTATGGCGCCGCTTCCGATGCCAGTGACTGACGTGTGCGTTAAACGCGTTCGGCCGATGCGATAGACATATGGCACAAGACAGAACCACGCGTCAGATGCACGCGTCAGTCGCATCGGCCACTAGCATCGGAAGTGCACCTTTAGTGACGTTGCTACAGTAGCAAAGTACAGTAAAAACTCATGGTAGGCCGACTGTTCGTAATGTCGAATATAACATCCTGCGCTATCCACCGCCAGCTACCTCAAGAATCAAACAAAAATTGTCAAGCAAATAACTAACCCCTTTAATTGTCAGCAAGTGACCTAACCACAACCAAGACTGGTGGTAATTTCAGGAATAATTCAATCTTCTTCTATAGCATCAATGACATATCATTTTGAATTTTCCAGCCATGTGTTTTGCGATAGCACTGCCGTCAGCGTCCAAAAGAGTCAGCTAATAGGTTTAAATTTTCAGTTTGTGGTTTATCTCTTTAAGAATACTTCTGCTCTTAGGTGCACTAATCATTCGTGACCAGAATATGCCGACAAAAGAATCTATCCCGAATAAGAGAATAATTGCTCCTGGCTTTGCTACGTAAGGTCAAGGAATAGGCATGTGCTTGGCCACACATGACAAGCCTGCTTCATGCCACACCAGACTAAATTTCCTTTGAAAACTTTTACATCAAAATATCTAGATCTTCGCCATGACTATAGATGTCTCCAGACCGAAAACAAAAATTTACGTACTCAAAGGAAACTTTTGCAGGCAGATGTACTACTCTCTAATTGATTATTCTCCGCTGAATTTCAGGTAGCTTCCGTCTTATTAAGTATTCAACGTGTTATACAACGTGTTAATGAATAAGCGCAAAACCTCATACACCCCAACTGATTTATAACAAAATAATTAGTTTGAAACAATAATTTCATTATTTTTTAGTTAACATTTAAAGTTATTTGCATTTTAAGTATTGTGGCAAAAATTATTTGTTATCATTTCAGCAATGAATGAAAGCGCTAACATACTCATGGATACATTTTAAGAATCTTTTTTTGGTAGGAAGTAGGGTGAATGGGCCCGTGCGGTGGGTTGAGATCGGTTTCAGTAAATTTAAAATTTAACATACAAATTATTTAATATTTTGAAAAAAATATCCTATCTTGAAAACATGACAATTTGATTCTGCTCTCGATTCTAAACAAACTACTTTCTAGTTTTGCGTTAATTCATTAACACGTTGTACTATATCCTTATTAAAAGCTCTCTCTTGTAATCTTTATTTTGACACTGGCGCAAAAAGAGAGGTGTTGTAAGTTTGGCCGTTCTGTATGTACCTGAAAACGATTTTGATGCGTTTTTTTGTAATCGAATGATAATTTTTGCAACATGGTTCTTAGCTGTAAATGAATAAAAAAAATAATGTTAAATAATTTATACAGATGGCTAGTGCAACATAGTTTTTATAACGTTGAAGAGTTTTTAAATTTTAAATAGTAGATGTAAAATAATTACAGAATGTTAGTATTATAGGTTTTAGTTTTTTTAAGTTGTTACACATTTGCATGCTGTTGCCTTGGACTTCATAGACCAAGAGCTAGCTGGCTATCTTTAAGTCGTCGGTCACGTAATGAAATCAATTTTCGGTTTTACTATCTTGTTTTTCAATTTCTTCAAATAATTATATTTATTTGTCATAATGGAATCTGGGTATAAACGTATTTATGAACCGTTGTCAGTATTTTTACCGAGTTGAAGGATTATATTGCTCCGGAACATCTTGCCTGGTATGAGAGTTTGAAAACTCTGTGGCCCTTAATTGTATGGGTCGTCAGTATGGTGAGCCAGGCTGGAGGGCAGGGTAGGGAAGGCCAGTGGTCGCAGAGAGTTTCTTCTTCCAAGTTGTTTCTTTCTTGAGTGCTGGATCCGGAATGAATCTACGCCGATTTGGCGCCATTTTATATCATTTTCAAGTAACCACCCCTCCTTACCCCGCACTCTTGCCCTGAATACAAATCATCTTATTTTATTATATTTTACCATCTTTTGTATACCTGTTTCAAGGCAAATAAATGATATTTCTAATTTCTAATTTCTGTTTCGTGGAAATCGGTCATGCTAAGGTGGGTCTGTTTTTGCTACTGGGAAATCACGCCGAACTTCTGCGCCGGTCTCTGCGCGTCTCCACGGGCGTCTCTGGTCTTCTTGACGATTCCCGCCGAATATCGTGATTTAGGAAGTACTTTTATATTGTGTTGTGTTCACCATCATCCTCATCATCACTGTGACTGTCATCCAATACAGAACCCGTGAGATCTTTCTATTTCTTCTCTCCTCTAAATTCTTAAATAAGTATCGGAGGTTAGGACCCTTCTAGGCCCTCCTAACTTTCGTGACATGAAAAGGTCCGGGCGACGGCCCGTGAAATACCTGCTGAGAATCAAAATAATAACCATTAAATGAGTTGGCCGTCGCCGTCTGTCATTTTTGACAATACAGAGACATTTGTTACGGCAGGCGTCAAAAGTCTCCCCGAATAACCCTGACTTCCCGGTCCCCCAGTTCACCCCCATAACGCGAGTAATTGTCTGTCCTTTCTGTAATAGTCTCTGCACCGAACGTGGTATGTCTTTGGGTAATTTTACACAATTCTTTTAGAGATTGTCCACTATTGGTGCATCCCATCGCATTTAGATAAAAGTGCATCGAAGGGGCCTCTACGTGTTGGACCTGTGGCCCACGCACACAAGCTTCGGTCCAAAGGTCCGGGCTACGGACAAAGAAAATCCTTTACATACATCATTTATAATCACAGTATCTTATGTCATGGGCTTGCGCGACGATCCCCTCAGCTTTCCTTCGCCAAATAAACCCAAAATTTGATTTCTGCGCATTCAAGGTCAGCGCAAATAAACCTTTTCTTTCACCTGTGCTAGGTAACTCGGCCTAGGCACTGTATAAAAATTACGATGTTGGTCCCATAGAGAAAGTTGGTCAGTTTGATGGTCTGATCATCCCCTGAAAAAGCCGTCAGCACATTAAAAAAGAACCTGTAATATCCTAAGCGTGACATGAAAATACTGGCATTTCATAATTCGAAGTAAACATGCTGGATAACAACTACCGGAGTCCCGTGGAAAACGGAAAATAGAAAATGCTGAACCGGAAAAGTAAAAAGGACTATAATTCTTGCAAGAGCATCGCGTCAAATAAGAAATTAAGATGAAGCGCTGCGGCGGAGGACGTATTTAATTTAATAGCCCTACAACGAAATTAAAATAACAAATGACGTGCAATTACCCACCCTATTGTAGGCATTAATTTTTACTTTATAAAAAGAACTTGTTTCTAAAAACATCGTTGACTTATGGCTCGGTTTTCTATAAGTAGCTATGTGCTTTATTACTTATTATACTTGAATATAACATTTTTCAAATTAAATCCTTTCACATTCTAGTGTTTACAATTACCTCATTCCTCTTATTTGTTTTATAGGATTTTTATGTTTGTAATGTCTACTAGTGAGTAGTGAGTAGTTAATGTAGTGACATTAACTTAAGGGTATATTACTGTTGGCGCGCTCCATACTATCGAAGTCTGGTGATATTTTCAATACAAATCGATTAAACACAATGACATTTTGCAGAAACAATCTAGAAATAAATCTCTATGCTTGTATCGTGTCAGGTTTTACTTAAAATGTACAGTTTTAAAGTTACAGTGCCTCAAAGATTTCCATACAAATCTTAAATTAATCCTAGCATTGAAACTGTATAATTTAACGAAAATCGGAAACGATACAAGGATAGATATTTGTTCCTAGACTGTTTCTGCAAAATTTCATTGAGTTTAATTGGTTAGTATTGAAAATATCACCATACTTCGTTTGTACGCAGCGCGTATTTACACATTCGCAATAAACTTCTCTTAAAATAATTTAATTAGAAAAATTTATGGTTATTTAGTTAGTATTATGTTTTACTTTTATATTAAACCTGGGTTATACACTGGTTTATTCTACAAGGGTAAGGGGTTAAAGGAAAGCGGAGTGAACTTTTTTGTTTTTCAATCTAATGCTTCAAAAATTGATATCTGGGGGTTAAGATAAGAGTAATATATTGCACACTTGAAAACTTTCCGTTATGTGTATATAGGTACCAATAGTTTTTAATTACTAACATAATTTTGTATTCATACAATGAAACTAAACATCTTTCCCTAAGAAACATTTTTCGTTTTTCGACCCATGTTCCTGAGGGAAAGTTATTTAGTTTCATTGTCTGAATACACCCTTAAAGTAAACAGTATCTTATCTTAACTATTATAAAACTGTAACAGAAGTGTATCTGTACATTGAAGATTTATACAAAAAGAAGATTACGATATGGTTATTAGGTGTCCATGACTCCAAAACAACCTTTTTTTGAATGTCTATCTGTTTGTTTTAGTGTATGTTTGTGCGAGCATCACGCGAAAACCACTGAGCCGATTTTGATAAAACTTTTTTGGTTGATCTGACATCAAATCTGGTATATAATTTGTGCGGAGTAAATCGCGGATTAACTCTAGTTCGTTATATAACACCATTGCCGCAGTGATGTCGTTTTGACGGACTGCAAGCCCCGCATTGACGGACGATTGCTCGCATTGACGCAGCCGCCTGCCGCTCCGTCATACGTTATCGTGTGTAAACCCTCTTACAGCTAAGTTTATCAAGCTTTACGATTTTTACCATATAAAATTTGTGTTATCGTCAAATGCTACGATCAGAGTGCTTTTTAAAAAGAAAAATCAAACAGAAAAATATTATAGAACTTGCGAGAACGAGAATAGACAGCAATATTTCAAGATTACGTACACTCGCCTACAGTTGCCGAAGGAATTTTTCAAGATGGCCTCCCAGAATTCCCATCTTTTTGTTAAAACAATGAATGAACTCTGTCATCGCTGACAATCGCTTTAAGAGATCCCTTAATGATAATTTATTTTGTCTCTTAGAGAGGCCCAGGGCAAACAAACTGTCTTTTTTATAAAGTAAGCGAAGTAAAAAGGCGGAATTCTTTACCTTTCTCGTTTCATGGAACATTTAATTTTATTACATTTTATCATAATTCCTGTAACGAGCGAAATCTTTTAAGTTGATTGTAAATACGCGTTACTCAAAATAGCCAAGTTTTAAGAGATTATTCATTAAACATCGTCTCTTTGACATGGATCTTACCGAATTAGCCAAATTAATTAGAATCAACCAACATAAAGAATCTTTACTTACTTCCTTATTCTCCAAATTAACTGTCCAGGTAGCCTCAAACTAAATTCCGAATACCCATTCATTTCCTATGATCTATTTCCTGTCTCTGTCCATCTCCATCTCACCCCTACTTTCCTCCAAAACAATTTCTCAAGTTCACCGACAAGGTGTAAGCTCATAATTTCTTCCGAAAAAATCCGACAGTTTTTCTCTAAGGGAGTGAGGGGTGAGTTTAAACAACTTGCCGTAGCCAGATGGTGTGCGGCTATTCAAATTTCCTTGTTGGAATTTCTTGTTTTATTAAAAAAAAGTTCGCTCTTGACCTAAAACGTTTTGGGTCAGAGTTCTCAAGTGAATCGTGGCTACTTTGTTTGACTGCCCGTGATTTTTTCTGACGACTGAGTGAGAAAATGGAAAATGCAAGATTCAAAGAATATTTGAAATAGTATGGTACCTACTGGCAACTGATATGATGTTTCTGTTTGACGAACTGTAGTTACGTGGATTTCCAACAGACATACAGGAACTACCAGCAATATCCTTAGTTGTACTCATATCAAATTTGGCTATTTGACAACTGTAACGTTAAAATATAAAATATTATGTTAAACATATAAAATATTATGTAGCTTATAGGTTCACAATAATCATACAATATGTTTTTTTCATTAAAGGAAATTGTAAATATTTTAATTCTTGAAAAATAAATTCGAGTTTTTTTATCTGTGGATTACAAAAACTGAAACGCGGGCGGCCATGATTGAGCATCGTGTGACGTCACATTTCAAACAATAAAACGTCATGTGAGTTGAAGCGTCGTAGTTAGCTTTACTTGTTAATTGTGATGTGACGTCACAGCCAGAAATGTCACGTGACCGGCTATTTTCGCGCAAATCTCAAATTACTTAATGAGAAATATATATTTTTTTTCGAATAAATAACGTTTTTTTAAGAAAAAGATAATTGTAAGAGGTATAAAATATACCTACGCATATTTTAAAATAACTTTCCCAAAAATTTTAAATAGCCAATTGAAATAGATTTTACAAAGAGAACTAATAATAACCTTTATAAACATAAGCACAGGACATTAAGATAGAAGAATAATAAAAAATTGAAGTAAGATTAGGTACTACAAAATCCTATAAATATTAAAAAAACAGATGCATTATTTTATGTATTTATGATGAGCCTGTCCGATGCCCACCGCATTCATACCTAATGACTTATTCTTACATGCACACCGCGATACATCAAGCTACGCAAAACCAAAATAAGCTGGCCACGCGTAGGTAGAGTAATGCATAAGGTCGCGCGGCCAGCTTATGTTTGTTTTGCGTAGCTTGATCTGTCGCCGTGTGTACTTCCAAAAAGTAATTGGTTCTCAATTAAAAATTATTGGTAAAATAATATAAATTTATGTAGGTATGTTTTATTAAATTTTTCACACTATGAAATCTATGCGCTACATCTCTTATTCCCTTAGATTCGGAGACAAAACCACTATGACGAAGCCTAAGTTAATGGTTTCCTAATTGTTCGGTTTTTATTAGGGTTCCGTATTCAACAAGGAACCTTTATAGTTTCGCCATGTCCTGTCCGTCCGTCTGTCCGCGGCTTAGCTCAGAGTCGCTTAGTGGTAGAAAGCTGTAATTTGACTTGGGTATACATATTAATCACGCCGACTAAGTAATAAAATAAAATCACACATAAAGTGCCTTTCCCATAGTGTGGGGTATCGTTGTATAGGTATTTTAAAAATATTGTAGGTGTGGTAAAACCATTTTTCGATTTAGGGATCCATTAGCGAAATATGAAGCTTTAAAGTGAAAATTTTTGTTAGAGTTACTCGTAAGTGTCCTCTCCATGTTTTTCTTGACGTAAAAGACAATTTCCATGAATAAGACTTCCTTGTCTTTTAACTACGTGTATAAATTTTAACTGTAATTGATGTAAGTATGTAAGATAATATATTATGCAAAAACTCTTTTAGAAACAGGGTTAAAAGCTCAATGTATTTTTATAAAGACTGAAAACAAAAACTTTTTCAAAAAGAAAATAATTAACGATTTTTATGGGCGTTTAGCCGTAAACGTTTAAGGCTACTTACATGAGGGCCTTCCAAAATGGGAGCCGACTACTGGGGCCTATTACATTTAAGGTACACGTATAGTGGACCAATAGGTAACGTTATCATTTTTATTTTCTTCTATTTTATCCTAGTGGAAATAAAATCATACATTCGCTGAAGTTGAAACTCATACTTTCAACTTTAGCGACTGTAATTTTGTAAGTTCACCTCATGTACTTTTCTTTCATCTTATATAATTAACCTCCTTATATAAGTGGATTAGTGTAATACGATATAAGCTGATGATGATTGAAAAAAGCACACACACACAAACATACACACCCCACTACTATAGAATTTTAAAAAATCTTTGACGTAGACTCGACGTAGAGAAAGTCACTATTACGCGACGTGACGTAGCGCGACTCACTATAAAGAGAAGCGAAGTAAGAGGAAAGCGGCGTGCCGGGAATAATTCATACAAAAGCAGTCAAGTACGTAAAGCAGCTTCTTCACGGTTGCCAACCAACGTCCGACAGAGATGACCTTCGTGGTTTGTAACCGTGTAGACACCGGTTTGCAACCAAATTCGATTTGCCATTCTACCATACCGCCCTGATTGCGGGAGATGCCCTAGCGACCAAGGGCGAGTAGAGGGCGTTGGGTTGGGACGACCGTGTAGACTGCGGTTGCCAACCGCGAGTCTTTCAGTCGCTGTGAATCGTCACGTCGGTCTTACGCATTAATAGACTTGTACCCAGACCTACCCTGCCTGTGGGATCTAAGTTTTATTCACAACTTTATAACTTTTTATGAAGTCGTAAAGCGTCGTAAAGAATAAAAAAAAATTGAAAATGTTAAATCTTTGTACAAACGAGAAGCTGGTTGGCGACCATGTAGTTGAAAACAGTCCCAACCGTTCGCCGGCCGACCAAGGTGTCACCTCTGTCTATCGGGCGTTGGTCGGCAACCGTGAAGCAAGTAAGCAGCTTCTACCATGAAGAAGCCACATAATTTACTGTTTTTTAATAGGTACAAAGGGAAATCCTCACGGTCAACGTTTGTATTTAAAAAAAACGCAAACCGGATTAGATTGCGGAGAATTGCCTTTTAATTATCCTACGAAAAACTTATCGGGTAGGGTAAATGCAGTTACTCAGTCATTAGGTGTCAGGTATAAGTTGTTGACTTTGACTGTTGATTTTGGCACTTGACTCTTAACAAAATTTTTTAATTTAAAGCTTAATATTTCGCAAACGGATCCTTAAATCGAAAAATGGTTTTCCCACACCCGCAATATTTTTAAAAGATCTATTCAACGATATCCCACACCATGGGAATACGAGAAAAAAAAATTGCATCCCCACTTTTCGTGTAGGGGAGGTACCCCAAAAACATATATTTTTCCAGATTTTATTCTACCACTTTGTTGGCGTGATAAATATGTATACCCATGTCAAATTACAGCTCTCTAGTACTAAGCGTCTCTGAGTTAAGCCGCGGACAAACGGACAAACGGACGGACCTGTCGAAACTATAAGGGTTCCTTGTTGACTACGGAACCCTAAAAATTAGTGGTGTTAATTCGTATAAATCTAGGCAACTAAAAGATTTTACCAAAATTGGCTTCATGAATTTTCAGTGTACGTTGCGCCCTGAATTATTGCCTCTTACAGTTACAAGGCGTATAGGACGACAACGGCCACTTACGTTCTAAAGAGGCATTTAACTGTACGTTGTCCTTTTCGCCTTATTATTATGAAAAAAACTGAAGAAAAAAAAGAACGAAATCCTTCGAAAAATATATCTTGGAATTGGGACCAAAATAAAGTCTCAAATATTAAAAGTGATGTGAGATCATAAACCTTCTTATCCAAATAAAGTTTCATGTTTTTTCCTCGGTATAAAATTAAAAATTGAGCCGCGTACGCCGCGGTCGTTTTTTTGTACGCATCATAAACCTAATGTTATTTATTGTTGCAATAAAGGAGGAAAAGTGCAAAATACCTTTCTGCCTTCTCCCGTAGCCTGCCCCTCAACATAGCCTTCTGTTAGGTTACTATGAGACCATAAGGCCGGCAAGAAGCTATTACGCGATGCTAATGCTAATGATCTAACTAGTCTGTGAAAATAAAACACTGATAAAATTTCATATGCTCACGACTATATTCCCCGAGGGGGTAGTCAGACATATTCTGAAACCTCAGAACATCCACGTTCACCAGTAGTAACCGAAGCTCTGTCCAGTATAACAGGGGTGAGCCCGTCGCCACTTGTAATGGACAGTGGGTACAATACATGCCTCGAAATTGAAGCATGCAGGTTTCCTCACGATGTTTTCCTTCACCGAAAAGCCAGTGGTGTTACTAATCGTACATAAATTCCGAAAAACTCTTTGGTACGAGTCGGTCTGAACGGGGATCGAACCATCGCCTCCTGCACGGCAGGCAAGGTTACTCGCCACTGGACCACCACGGCTTTACGACTGATAAAATGGTATGTTAAATAAATCATTATTCTTATGATTATATTCCTTAAGGGGAGTAATAGTCATAGCTATTTTTTATGTGAGGTCCTATAAAATGGTCCTTAGGAAAATGTTATACTTGCATTATCTAAATACACCCTTTAAGACACATATTCCTTATCTATGGATTGAGTACCAACTTTTTTTAATGAACGAGGATGAATGTCAGTTATCCGTAATACTTAATTAGCCCATTTAACGCATCTGGGCCCCCGTAAGTTCACCTCTTCCAAAACTCGTTCAACTTCATTAAAGGAGACAATTAAGAAACGTTTACAAACTTATTAATTCTGCGAAATGCGAAAAATTCACCTTAATTGTTAAGAAATTAAGGCTGGTACAGACGGTAGGTAATTTCTTTGTGTGTTGAATAATCGTCGCTAGGTAATTTGGGTCCTAATAGCTGCTTCCCTTTTTCTGTCGAGAAATGATTTTAGATGCTTTTCAGGAATATTTAAGAATTTTTTTTTCCTAATCAGTGGCATGCATGCTTACCCCCAGGGGTACGTCAGGCTGCTTGAGGGGTACACGCGGCAGTTGAATAAGGTAAATCAATCAACCAGCTTTTTCATTTGCGCAAAGAGAAAACTTGCATATTTCATTTTGTGCCATTGTTCCCTAATTACTGTGGTTGTTACAGGGTCCTTCTTAATATGCTGATACTTTTTAAGGGGATGACCAGACCATCAAACTGAACAACTTTCTCTATGGAACCAACATCGAAAGCGCGACAAAAAGAAAGCCTGACCTATACATTTGGCTCAACTAGGTTTGCAGTTTTGTATGGAAAAAGTAATTTTTTTTTCGCGTATTCGATGTGGACGCCATAGAGAAAGTTGTTCAGTTTGACGGTCTGATCATCCCCAAAAAGTGTCAGCATATTAAGAAGGACCCTGCATGTGGTTTGCGAGTTTGAACTCTTTTTTGAAATGGTACTCAGGAAAAACTAACTGGGAACCACTGGAGTAGAATAATTTTTATTCGTTTAAAACCAATTTTTAAGCCTGGATAAAAAGAGCACGCCGAAATATTTATTCAGTATGAAACAGCTTTCAAAGGGAAACGGGCCTGAAAAAACAAACTCACAAATTGTAGACTTTGAAACATCACGATATAAATACAGTATGTAAACCTAAATGCGTTACTTACTTAAGAGAAGTTTATTCCGAATGCGTAAATGCGCGCTGCATATAAACGAAGTCTGATGATATTTTCATTAATAACCAATTAAAGTCTACGAAATTTTTCAGAAACAATCTAGAAACTAATCTCTACGCTTGTATGAAGTCAGATTTTCGTTAAAATATTCAGTTTTAGTGCTAGGATTAATTTAAGATTTGTATTGAAATCTTTGAGGCACTGTAACTTTAAAACTATAAATATTATCGAAAATCTGACTTCATACATATCCTTAAGGGAATACTAGTACTATAATTTTACAATAGTTTCATTGGTGACCTAGACATTAAAAAAAAATTACAATACCTTTACTCATAGCCATTTATATTGGCACCACTTTTATTTCCTATTTGAATTTATTTCGGGGTTTTTATCATTGATGACATACCAGCCCAGTCTTTCTAGGTATCTAGGTAGTTTATTATAAATCAGAACCAAAGTAATTGCAATGTCCGATAGTCTAATTACACTTCTACCAGTAGATGCTCGTGCCCGGGTTACAGGTGACCCGGATGTCAGCACTCGGTTGATGACAGAGCAGCCATCAACTTTGATTAAATTTCGCAAACTACCTTGAATAACTACGGAGCTGCGAACTACGGAAGCGCAGTCTTATAAACTCGAACAGTAGTCCCAACTCATGTAGGTACCTACTGCCGTGCCGGCCGGCAGCGTCAGCGTGTCCCAACTTCGCTAATTTGTTGCGGTCGCTATTTGAAAACGCTGCCACCAGCACGTCTAGCATTCTCTACTTGCGCGTGACTCGGCTTTTTCCCATTCTACAAGTCGCGGCAAGCGCGGCTTTCGCTCTCCGAATAGCGCGGTAACAGGTTATTTTCTATGCAGCGAAGGCGCGATGCGCGCGTGTAGAGAAATCATACTAGCCGTACAGTAATAACTGAGAGCGCTTACTTTTGGATACTAATAAATATCGCCCCTAGGGCCAGTTTCACCACTTTTGAATAAGATCTTGTTAGCTTATGAAGAATATGTCAAATGAGCTGTCGGATAAGCTAGCAAGAACTTATCCAAAAGTGGTGAAACAGACCCTTAGTCTTTTACTTTTACAAGGTTGACATTTAGTTTTATGGGAAATCTTCTATCCTTCAAAACTGACCTTAAACTCCCCAGATGGACATTGGAAACGTAAAACTTTGTAATAACAGTAACTTTACGACTTTCCCCGATATCGACAATCTGATAAATTTAATTTGTACCGGTCGTTTGCCCAAATTGTTGTCAAGATCAGGACCTCCGTCCATAAAGCACATTGTTTTTTTTTTCTTCTCAAGAATAATCATTTTGTAATTTTTCATGATTTTCGCAAACAAATTATTGTTTCTCTACAGGATGAGGCTCACTGAATAGGTACACGGTTTCAGACTGTTGAACGATACGTCTGTCCTGTAAATAGTACCTTTTTGTTGTCCACGTGAAAAGCGTGTCGAGACTGTATAACGATTTCTATGAAATAAGGAATTTTTATATTTAGGTTTATGTTTAGGGGAAAACCGGGATGCTTGAACAGGTGGGATAGATGAGCCACCTCTATTTTTCGATTTCAAATTTCGTGCTATCGGTTCGGTTGACAAGTTATTGCATGCCCGCGAACCTCATCTTCCACCACAAGCGCCGTCTAGGCTGCTGGCAGAGTAGTTTGACATCCAGCTGAGTTTATGTTTTTGATAGTAAAAAGTGAAAAAAATGTGTTAGGTTTATTTGTTCATTACTGCATCGTATTTAAAGGTACGTATGATATTGATTTATTGTTATATTATCAAAATAGTGTAGTTTGTTGAGTTCAAATCCTATTTGACCTGTGATTAAGAGTTTTCTGAAATCTAAACGAAAGAAGGAACGGGTCGATTAAGGATGGTTGAACCACCCCTCAGAGGGATGGATGATCATAGTGTAATATTTTTCATTGATTTTCTTTATGTTGCAGCTCCAAATGCCATTCCAGTTCAAACTAAGCAGAGTAAAGGCTTCAGCCCTAAGAAAGGAAATAAAAAAGCCGAAATTTTTAGATTCGGACTTCCGAAGTTTCTAAGGCCACATACTACGTTTTTGTTTTTGGCCATGATTTAGTCAAAAAAAATGTTCTTTGATAAAGCTTTTGATCAATGTGTTCATTTTATTAAAGAATAGTGTTCATAATCGTAAATTTGGCATTAAATGTTTACTTTTAATATCATAGTATGTAGAAAGGCGAGTGTAAGAAAAGACCAAAATATAAAGATTGCAAAAATTGTTTACATGTCATACTTTATGGTAAGAGCTTAGATCACGTTCCTATCATAAATGATGGCAAATACAATGAACTAAATTTCTGTGTCCAAATTGAGGAGTGTGGTTTTTTCAATCTACTATACCTAATTATTTCGGCGCCACTCCTGGTGGTGTGTTGTCGAAGTGCCCCATTTCCGCAAAAGGTCTCATTCCTGATGACCAAATTAGTAAGAACGAGGTAAAAAGTAAAACTATCTGAGTGGGAAATTGATACGTAGCACTGAAGACACACTTTTAAAGCCAAGAAATGATAAATCAGTCATCTAAGAGTACATCAAGGAAGCTTTGAAAATCAACAGCCATAATCATCTCAAGCATCATCATAAAAAGGCTACTTTTAAATTGAATGCAGCAGGTAATCACGAAATCAGTAAAAGTCACTTAACGTCAATAAAGTCGATTGAACAATGAAATGTACATTGAAGGGATTTATTGATATAAACCAATGGATGCCAATCCTCTTTACAAGCTGTTCGTCCTTCTTTCGTATACGTTTCCATCAATGTTCCAACGTGTTTGGTTTACTTTGTCCCTTTCTATCCAATAATGCAATTTCCTTCCTCTTAGGTTTTACGCATGATAGAAAGGGACAAAGTTAAGACGTTGGAGACATGTACGGAAATTTATGAAAGAAGGAAGAACATTACCGACCCCGCCATGGCCTATTTTCATGTTTCACCGCTTGTCTAGTCTGTTCTCCAGGTATAGACAATACCTATGCCAGCTTCCTGGATTTCAGTCGCTTGCGGTAAACCTGCCATGTATTTATTGTTTTGTAAAACCTTGACTTACTAGAAATTATTTGACACAGATACATTAATTATTGAGATACATACATAATTTATAATGTAATAGTAAGACACTAAAATTATTTTAGTCAGATTTGATCTAAGAGGAAGGATCTCCATAGAGTCCGCATACATTTTCGATTGTAGTTGGTCTCTTTTGTCTTATGACGTACCTTTAATAGTAGAAGGAGATGAAACTATAGATATTTGTTTATGCGACTGTCCACTTTTTTGTGAAAAGTGACCTTAAACATAAGGCCATATGTCACTGGGTGCCTTTTGTCCATACTACTTGACACCACACACTCAAATTTAAACATAAAAAAGTGGACACTTTGCAATTGGTATGGCTCACTCTAGTCTTAAAGAGACATACTTCCTCTTAGTATTTGATACAACATCCGTGCCCTGGAAAAATATGATGAACAAGACACAGAAAGAAAGGAAGGACGACAGCTCTCGGTAGACAGTAGTATATTCCTTGGACGACAGAGTAAAAACAAAAGACATTACAAAAACACTAGCAAAAATAGACACGTATAAAAGAGATTCAATATTCTAAACACGAAGGTTAACACTTTCCCTCATTAAATACGTATCACTAAATCCAGTTCCTAGTCCTTTCGTCATAACGTCTGCGATCTGATCCTTCGTTGAGATCCGTTTGACGGTGATCTCTTCGATCGACGACAAGCTCTCTCACAAAAACGTGACGAATTCTAATGTGCTTTGTCCGTTTGTGAAATTCTGGGTTGTACGAGAGCCTTACCGCAGCTTCGTTATCAACACTCAGACTCGGGGTACATTTCAGTGTCGTTAGAGCTTTTTAAGCACACGCTTGAGCCAAACTAATTCTCTTGCTCCTTCGCTGGCGGCCACTATTTCGGCGTCAGTAGTCGAAATTGCCACAGACGTTTGTCTTTGGCTGAGCCACGAAATCGCTCCTCCAGCATAGCGGCAAACAACTCCAGTCGTGGAACGTCCAGTCGTGCAGTCACCTCCGTGGTCTGCGTCGCTGAAGCCTGAGAGTGGTGCTATCAGACATGCATTAGGATTGTCCTATTATTAAATATATTTAAAAAAATGAATCTTAAAGTTAACATTAAATTTTTTCCGGAATTTTCACCCAAGAGTTGCTCATGGGCTCATTGCTCATTCCACACATGCTCGAAGCATGTGTGGTCTAAAAAAAATGTATGGAGACCAGAGTGGCAAACATTCTCAAAAGTTTTCTATTTAATGCAGATTCCAAAATGGTATAATACATGCTATTTGTTTCTTTAAAAATAAAGATGTTGCTACTGAAAACGAGTGATTTTCGCTATAACGAAATTTTATTTAATATCGATTAATACCTGATTTGCTCGAAGACAGCATGCATGAAACGGTTTATTTTTGTCAGAAGTACTCTAGTTTTAAAAAAAAGCTGTCTTGAATCGCACCAAACAAACGTATATAGGTACATTCTTCATGAAATAAATGGTTTCGAAAGCATTAATGTCAATTTACTACTATTTGGACTGCCAAGAACTATATTATTAAATATATTTTTGACCTAATCATCATCAGAATCTGAAGAGTAAAGATACGGATCACCACAAAGCAACTAGACATTAAATTTGTGCCCAAACTCGATACTCCTTTTACCCAAAATCTTTTTTTTTTTGCCATGATCGTCAAGAGAGTGACAAAGGTAAAAAAAATTCCAGAAAAAAATAAAAGTCCAAATGTCTTGAAAACCGTGGCACTTTTACTGGACATGAAAGTCCATTTTCTGAACGGGTTTGAGGTCCTCTCTCGACAGTTACTGGGTTATCCATTACTTACCGGACACCCTGTATAAGGGAACACTATTGAATCAGAGCTAATGTAGAATCAAAGATATAAAACTTACTCAAAAATATAAAAGATAGTCAAAGAAATAAAATTATATTCGAATATCCTGAGCCTGACTTTCATTTGAAATCATTTCTATGCATACCTTCCTCATCCTCATTGTAGAAGTCCTGAAGTGGGGACGACATATGATAGATGATGATGATGATGATGATGGTATTCGTAATAACCTACCTATCCATTACTTATTGAACACTTCCAATAAGACTGGTCCAAATTACACAATACACACATAATACACAGCAGTTGATGATGATCATTCTTTTCATGATGATAGCACAATACATGATAGATTTGATTCGATGTACTACCTACACAGCTTTCCGCAGTTCTCTGTCAGCGTCTTTGAAACTAGTAGCATTGTCTGAACACACTTCTTGAGGTCCACCACGTCTGGCTATAAAACGTCGTAGAGCCAAAATAGCACTGTCTGTCGTCAAATCATTTACGACTTCTATAGTTACAGCCCTTACGGTCATGCAAGTAAACAGTGCCCCATACCTCTTCTCTTATCGGCCTACCTTGACAGTTATTGGGCCAAAGTAGTCTATTCCAGTCACACTAAATACTCTGAAGTTCGTCTTGAACCTAGCCGAGGGAATATGACCCATCATTGGAGGACTTGGGGCAGCCCGGTTATTTAGGAAAAGTTGACAGTCTCGCTAAGACTTTTTTGCGGCTAACCGTCCCGTTAAGATCCAATATCTCGATCTTAGGCTTTTTAGGACACTTTCCATCTCAACATTGGAAGCATCCCTATGATATTGGAAAATGAACAGTCTCGTAAAATAATCACTTGGATCAAGAATTATAGGATATACACATCTTGGTTCGCCACTGCGGCATTTATACGCCCCCCCCCCCCCCACAGTCTTAAGAGACCGTCAGGGTCTTAGAAAGGGGTTAGTTCAAAAAATAATTGTGTTAATTATAAACACATTACAACAAGATTTACGATAGTAAGTTACTAAAAATTCGATATTTTCGATTTTAATCGATGTTGCTCTATGTTGCTTAATCTAATAATGTTTAGATTGCTCGATTAATATCAATAATTTAGATTCAAACTCATGATATGACTCATGACTCATTCAACCTAATGACAACTTATATTTCTAGGTTTTCTGAACAATATTAATTTACATACATTTTTAGATTATTTAATTCTAATATTCTAACACGCGCGACGCACCTTTGCTACATAGAAAATGACCTAATTCCGCGCTTTACGGAGAGCGAAGTCGCGCCGGCGCGACATGTAGTATGGAATAAAGCCAAATCGCGTGTAAAAAGAGAAATCATACTAGATGTGCTGCATGCCGGCCGTCCGGTGTTAGTACGTACTGTTAGGTACCTACATAGAAATTTCCAATAACGTTCACTTTGTTCTCGATATGTCGGAACGACTAGTAAATTTTATTGTGCTGGAATACAGATTAGGGACACAATAAATACGCGGATATAACATTCGAACTTCGAAGTAATACATTCAGTAAGCATATCGTAACTTCCACGTTTTCGCGACTTTAAACTTCTAATACTTTTCCCTCTTTAGTGTCCAAGTACCTACACGGCAGGTTGGTGTACTTGTAAATATTTTCTTGAAGTAAATTCGACCATATTTTGGTTTTTCCTGTACTTTTTAAAACTGGTCCTGTTTTAGGGTGATGTTTTCTGTATTTTGTCATAGGAGTGTTAATGATTCGCTGTAGTTTCTGTAGATCGGTCTTTGACCAGTTGAGAATTCCGAATGAGTAGGTTAGCACGGGGATTGCAAAGGTTAATAGGTTTAATACTATTTTTAAATGTTTTCATATTAAGTTGAGATTCGGTCTGTTTTTGATAAATTTGTCGAGCCTGATGAAAATCAAGATACTATACGTAGGTGCTGCTTTGGTCTAAAGCTTTGGTCCAAAGGTTCTATTTCGTCGCCAACATTGAGAATGTAACAATTTTTGTCAGGTTTACCGCGATTGATAGAATTAGTTTTATATTTATCAATACCAAACTCCATGCATATATCTTGTGTGATGACTCATTTTTGTTTGTTGCATAGAGTTTAATTATTATTTTCTGAGTTTTGAATTGTCTTTTCCAAAGCTTCTACCAGTTCCAGAGCCCTGCCTTGAATACCGTAGTGATGCTATTTGATCAAAACCTTAGACTACTTATATGAGGAAAGTTACGCGTGTCATTCTACTAACAAACTTTTTTGCCACTTTTTGCGGGGGCGAGGTAGCACGAGATACGCAACTTTGAATTTTATTCCATTAGTTTAGATTCTAATTTTGAATGTTAAAAATCATGAAAAACAGTGTCGTGTGAACCCCAAGCGTCATAAGTTTGAAAATATTGTTCCGCAATTATAGGCTGTCGCGTTTAGTGATAAGGATATTGTATGTAAATGCGTAAGATCTTTTGATCTTGCACGTTGGCAGAGGGGAAATGCTAAGGCGAGGCGGATCCGTATATAATTCGTCTAAGATCAAAACACTCAAATGCTTAGGATAAGTTACAAAAGATTCCGATTGCATTTTCGTGCACCTCCCAAGCGCTAAAGATAATATGCTGAACCAGCTTAACTCCAGCGTTGATTGTTGAGCGACCCTTGGTGAACCGGTGACTGCTGCTCATGCAGCAGCCTCTTGAAGTTAATGTGGGAGAGCATTTGACTTAGTATAATCTTATCAAAAACTTTGCTGAGAACGGGTAGAACTGACATAAGTCGAAAGTTACTAGGGTCGCTTTTATTGCCCGTTTTAAAAATAGGTATTACTTTGCTGTGTTTCGTTAAGTCAGGTTTGATTCTCGGGTGACCAGAGGGCTTGCAGCTACCTCGGCCAGCGAATCAGCTAGTCTGGCCACTAACTTCACCATCATCAGCCCATCATCGTCCACTGCTGGACATGGGCCTGTCCCAAGGCGCGCCACAAAACTCTGTCCTCGGCCTTCCTCATCCAATCGCTCCCCGCTACTAACTTAATTCAATTCAATTCAATTATACTTCATTGCACACAGAAATACATTACTCAATTTAGTTATCAAAATTATTGAGTACTTTTTATTTTATTTAGAAGTATGAAGCATTCAAACTGTTGTTGGTAAGAATTTCAATTATTGGCATTAAGTACTCATAACCACAGATAAGAATGACCAAACACTTATCCTATTTAATGAAAAACATCCTATAAACAACTTGGAGGCTGGCAGCGCAGCGTTACCTCTTTTTGCGAGTATGTCTGGACTGATACACTGGCCGAGGTTCTCCGGCTTATATAAAATTAAACTACTTACCTATTTTATTTAACAAAGATGACAAATCTGATAATGAAGAAATGGCGGTCGCGAGCTTTTAAGACGTTTTCGTCAATTATAAGCTTGTCTCAAGTACTTAACAGCTTTTAAACTGTTGACAGGTACTTTGATAATAAAGTTATGGAAGCCATTTATTTGTTACGAAAATCGTCTGCGAAGGGTGGACGGGGTGGTTCTGACAGGTTGCTAGCCAATACCAACAATGAATCTCTATTCTAATCTCAGATTTACTATAATAAATTTACGATTGTAGTTAGTCTCTTTTGTCTTATGACGTACCTTTAATAGTAGAAGGAGATGAAACTATAGATATTTGTTTATGCGGCTGTCCACTTTTTTTGAGCTAGTGTGTGTGAAAAGTGACCGTAAACATAAGGCCATATGTCACTTGGTGCCTTTTGTCCATACTACATGACACCACACACTCAAAACAAAACGTCAAAAAAGTGGACACTTTACAATTGGTATGGCTCACTCTATTAGGTATAATCTCTTTGTGAAAAACTCTTGAATTTCTTTCAACTCGACTTGACTGTAACAAAAATTTTCACTTTAGATCTTAATATTTCGCTCACGGATCCCTAAATCGAAAAATGGTTTTTACACACCTACAATAATTTTTAAAGACCTTTCCAACGATACCACACACCTTGGGATAGACGAGAAAAAAATTGCATTCCCACTTTTCGTGTAGGGGAGGTACCCTATAAAAAAATGTTGACTTCAAGGAAGGTTCCTTGTTGACTACGGAACCCTAAAAATTAATTCATGGCAGTCCGACACCGCTAGGGGCGCTAGTATCGTGCACATAGCACAATACACTTCATGGCACCCACGAAACACCACCGCTTAGTTGGTTGTCATGGCGACTAACGCGAAACAAAACATTCCGCTTGCATTCGGCGCATTCGGATATCAACTGTTAAACCAAAACCTGATACCAAAACGTTTCGAACAAATTAGAATGTCGAAAGCGAAGATCGGAGCCGTGTGGGAAGACCGAGAAGTACTATTCGACTTGCCATTTTCGTAAGACACATTTAATTTACATAATGTCTTGTATAAATCTTAGAACAGCCAGCATCCCTGCAAAATGTTGCGATAACAACTGTTTGGAAAAAGTATACCTATTTCAGTTGACATTGCATACCTTTGTTAAAACCATAGTGAACATTGGAGAACCACGTTTTGTTTTCGTGCGTTATCTAAGGGTTTATACTTTATACAACGTGTTAATGAATAAGCGCAAAACCTCATACACCCCAACTGATTTATAAGAAAATAATTCGATTGAAATAATAATGTAATTATTTTGATAGTTAAAATTTGACGTTATTCGCATTTTAAGTTTTGAGGCAAAAATGATTTGTTATCATTTCAGCAATGAATGAAAGCGCTAGCGTGCTCGTGGATACATTTTAAGAATCTTGTTTTGGTAGCAAGTAGGGTGAGTGTACCCGTGCGGTGGGTTGAGATCAAGTTCAGTAAATTTAAAATTTTACAAACAAATTACTTAATACTTTGAAAAAAATTACCTATGTTGAAAATATGATAATTCGATTCTGCTCTCGATTCTAAACAAACTACTTTCTAGTTTTGCGTTAATTCATTAACACGTTGTATTTAAGAGCGTTTGAACGCCCAATTTATCTGGCCGGACATTTTCATCTTGTTTCTAAGAAAAGACATACAATTTTGTAGCGCTGTTATAAACGTCCAGGGGCTTTATAACGCTTTAAAATTGTATACCCCTAAGTTGGTAGCCCTTAACTAGCCCCTCGCACCAAAGGCACTAACTTTGTCTGTGTACCTTAGCAACAAATAATAGTGTAATTTTCTGTTCTTTTTATTATTATTTTTCGGTCCTCAAACCTGATTTTTGTATGGAGTAGGTTACATTAATTGCACTTATGGTGAAAAGTTTGGAATATAGTAGATACATACCTGAAAAACATAAATTCTCAATAATCTCCGATTTTTTATGTCCTATTATTGAATAATTAAGATATTTACAAAACATTAAATTCAGGTATGAACAAAAAATGGAAACCTGGTGATTTTGTACAGGATGGCTTCGTTCAATACGTTTTACTTAAAACAATAATAATCCACGGTTAATATCGTTAATTTTCGTAGATATTTAATATTTTGTAAGTCTTCAAAAATTATAACCTCAAAACTAAATTATTTACTGTTTGTTTTACACATTAAATTTGCCTTTTGATAATTAACTGTCTCTATTGCTGGTATGCTGGTCGAAATATTTTTAGAAATAAGCTTGCCATTTGTACATTAATATCGATTTTAAGGTATTTCTCAGGTTCCTGAGCCTATATAACCGCGAAATCTCGACAAAAGTGTTATAAACTAACAGTAATATTATTTCAAACACAATTTACTAAAGTGTCTTTAATGCAATCTCAAACCTTATTTTTCCTAGACTATACTTAATGGAACGAAACGAGATAAAACAGGCAGGCGTGGACTCGGGTAGAGAAAATCTTATAGTACCTACATATAGGTACATTCGCCATCAAATATATCGCATCATACAAGGTTGTCAAATATTTCTGAGCAGTGCTAATTTTCAATAAATTCATTACAGTAAATGTTACCAATGATATCTAAACGTGTATTGTGTCATAAATTTCTGAGCAAATTTTCAATAATTTCTTTACAATATTATTTAAAATTGAAATTTATAAGAACGGAATAACGTTTTTCTTCCTAAGTTGCTCAGATATTTATGATCACCCTGACTGCCTAGATATATTTGATGTTCTAGGCGTTCAGATATTTTTGATTGGCTATGTGTAAATATATTATTGAAAATAAGAACTGCTTAGAAATATTTAAACACCTTGTATGCTACGATATATCTGATGGCTACATACAAAATGGCTACTCCCTGTACACTAACATCAGAATACCTACCTCACCTCAGCCCGCACTTCAAGGGTGATGTTAAAGGAGATGACGCGTATCTGTACGTTATCTTGTAGTATTATTACTACTATTCAAGTACCTACGAGTGTAACCAAACACACTAGTAATATTTAAAAGGGTAGTTTACAACTTTAGACAATCAAACTGAACAACTTACACTATGGAGCCAATATCGAGAAAAAAAATCAGCTGTAACTCGACTGAAATTTATTGGACAGCAGATTCTTTTATTTTTTCTACTTTTGCCCCTTAGTAAAAGTTGGTCAGTTTGATGGTCTAAACCGCACCAATTTAAATATTGCTAGGGTGTTTGTTGCTATGGAGTGCCAGGGGTGTGATCGGTGTATTGAGGTTGCGATACGAGCTATAAGACAAAATGTAGGGTCCAACTTAATATGCTGACAGTTTTTTAAGAGGATGATCAGACCATCAAACGAACAACTTTCTCTATGGGACCAACATCGAAATCAATTTGCTAAAGAAGGTTTGCAGTTTTGTATGGAAAGTTGTTCAGTTTGATGGTCTGATCATCTCCTTAAAAAAATGTCAGCATATTTAAGACCCGAAGAAGAGGACTCTATATTTACAACTTAATAAACTAAGATCCCACCTTAAGGGAATATAATTCGGAGCGTGCTCCATTCAAACGAAGTCTGATGATATTTTCAATATTAACTAATTAATGTCAATGAAAATTTTCTGAAACTATCTAGAAACTAATCTCTATGCTTGTATCTTGTCATATTTTCCTTAATGTGTATATAGGTAGTTTTAAAGTTACAGTGCCTCAAAGATTTCCATACAAATCTTAAATTAATCCTAGCATTTAAACTGTATATTTTAACGAAAATCTGACTTCATACAAGAATAGAGCTTAGTTTCTAGATTGTTTATGAAAAATGTCATTGAATTTAATTGGTTAGTATTGAAAATATCACTTGACTTCGTTTGTATGTAGCGCGCATTTACGCATTCGGAATAAACTTCGGTTCCTCGCCTTTGATTTTATTATTAATTTATTTGTAGACACTTGAAACTCAGGCCGGGTGAGAAGATATTTGATAGGATTGAACCAATTGAAGACACGAAGGGCAACAGTGGGACTAAAGGAAGAATGGTGGTCTCTAATTTGAGGATCATTTGGCATTCCTTGTCTTCTCCTAGAATTAATCTGTGTAAGTTAAACTTCTTGTTTTAGTCAGTCGACATTTGGTATTCAGAAAGTTCAAGGCAAAAAGTTAAAAATCTAAATGTAGGTACTTAGTTTTTTTTTTATTTATAATTAATGGACTGTTTGCTTGTGCGTTAGCACCGCATTTCCGCCAATGTCAAGTAGTTTGTGGGAGTATCTATCCCAATCTCAGGGATTGTTTTTGATAAAGAACAAGAAGAGATTAAGGAATGCGGAGCCTCGTGGCAGGCAAAGACGCGACGCGCGGACAACACGCGAGACAAGTTCTCGGGTCAGAACCTGCAACGTGACTCAGGTACTTAGTTGAATAGGCTACTTGATAACTAGTCAAATCAGCTACTCTTTATCAGACGTCAAAACGCGCACTTTGTATGAAATTTGTACTCAATTCTGAGTTGTGACGTCATCAACATTTCATTACTTTTTAAAGTTTATCTTGTTATTAAAAATAGTATTCAAGCTAAAAACTCAGAAAATGTGAGTTTAGCGATATTTTATTTATTGATTTTTTACTTTATTTTTATTGAGAAGATAAGAATAAAATATATTGTATGGAGTCAAATACCCAATTATATTCCGTTAATAAAAGAGGGGCCTATGCCCAGCAGTGGGTTGATGTGGGTTGATTTTATTGATTAATTTAGAGAGCAGGTATTTATACTTTTATTAACCTGTCTTGTTCCACTGCTGGCTGGGCAAAGGTCCTCCTAAACTCTTCCATTCCACAAAATTAGTTACTGAAACCAATTGGAAAAGCGATTCGCGTTTTAAGAATGTACAAAACATGGCGACGTAAATATTTATATTTTTTAAATGTGGACGACCTGATTGAATTTGTTTGCTCTGATACCTGACGCTTTTGGACAGTAAAAGCTTTTTCTATGTCTACCACACTATTGTCTATTTTTTATATTGTATCCCGAATAGAAAACAGAACGTGGCCTGCTCGTGGCGGTAAAAAATAAAATAAATGAATAAAAATTAACACAATAGGGGAGCGGACAACTAGTCAAATTAGCAACTCTTAATCGAATGTCAAAACGTGGGCTTTGTATGAAAAATTTTACCTATACTAGATACCCACAAGTGACGTCATCAGGGCTGCCAGATTGTATAATTGGATACAACAACTGTATAATTGGGTAGCTGTTTGTATCCTCTATGTATCCTGAACTCTCATGAATAATTGGATACAAAACAAAAATCATATCATATTTATTTTAATGAACTGAAAAGCCCTGCTGGAGTCCAAAAATCGCAAAAGAGTGCTCCGTTCAAGTTCTGTACAATCTTGTCTCTCTCGATTGAACCAACAAATGCTGAATTTGGTGCAAAAATAACTGTAGTGAATAAAAAAATCCACCTGAAGTTCAAATTACGGGACAAATAATCAGGAAAAACACAATTTTTAGAAGTTTCTGAGTTTTCTACCCCTGTATGTATCCTGCGAGGCAATTTTGTATAATTTCAGGAGCCTAGCTGAATAATTGTAAAAAATGTACTGGCAGCCTTGGACGTCATCAACATTTCATTACTTTTTATACTTCATCATATTATTAAAAATATTATTCAAGCTAAATAATTACAAAAAATGAGAGTTTAGCGTTATTTTCAAAAGTTTTTTTAGTAAGAAGATAAAACTAAATATATTTATGCTGTCCGATCCCCAATTGCTTACACAAACACACCAATTGGTTAGATTGATTCTAAAAAAAAATGTTGGCCTTTCTATACTAAATGCGATCTGCTGATCGAACGTTTGTATGAAAAACCAAAAATATTTTTTGGGAATTGCTTATAAGTTTCTTAGGGAAAGTTGTTCAGTATCATGGGTACAATCACCTCTTAAAGTAGTGCAACTGTTAACAGTATAAACAAATAATAAAAACCGGCCAAGTGTGTGTCGGTCTTTCGGTAAAGGTCCCGGAGAAAATAAAAGTTTTTGTAAGTTATCTACTAATTATGTTATGTGGACGTGTGGTACGGAACCCTCGGTACGCGAGTAGCCCGACTCGCGCTTGACCGGTTTTATTAAAATGTGTTAGCATCTTATAGAAATTAAGTGATTTGCTGTTTGATGTACAATAAGCATAGCATAGCATATGCTCACGACTATGTTCCACGAGGGGGTAGTCAGAGATATTCTGAAATCTCAGAACATCCACGTTTCAACAGTAGTACCGAAACTCTGTCCAGTGTGACGGGGGGTGAGCCCGTCGCCACTTATAATAGACAGTGGGTACAACACATGCCTCTAACTTGAAGCATGCAGGTTTCCTCACGATGTTTTCCTTCACCGAAAAGCCAGTGGTGTTACAAATCGTACATAAATTCCGAAAAACTGATTGGTACGAGTCGGCCTGGACGGGGATCGAACCATCGCCTCCTGCACGGCAGGCAAGGTTACTCGCCACTGGACCACGGCTATTTATATGTACAATAAAGATAAATTAAATTAATTTTCCAGCGATAGGATTGAACTGCGTACAGAACACCAGCACTAAAGTGGTGAACTCTGGCCTGAGGGGCACCACGCAGGCACTCTATGTGTTGGCTGGGTATAAGAACAACAAGTATGAATTCATATTTACGAACCTCTCACCCACCTGCGTAAGGCATTATACCACAGTTGTTGGTGTTCATAAGTAAGTGACATAATATAAATAAGATCCTATGCAGGGTCCTTCTTTATATGCTGACACTTTTTAAGGGGGTGATCAGACTGTACGGAACGGACAGTTCGATGTTGGTGCCGTAGAGAAAGTTGTTCAGTTTGACTGTCTGATCAACCCCTTAAAAATTGTCAGCATATTAAGAAGGACCCTGTATTTTGTCGTTTGAGCCGTTTTCGAGTAAGTGTGTCGTGGAAACTTGTTTTTAGATTGGCTATACAGGGTCCAACTTAATATGCTGACTGTATTTTAAGGGGATGATCGGACCATAAATCACTAGATGCCTAGACAGCGCTCCCTGTATTCGCACTCCTGCTGACATTGATGCTGCCCATTCAAAAAAAAATTATATATTTTCGTTATTACAGTTCCTAAGGAGTACAGTATTCATTCATTCATTATTATTATACTAGAGTTTACTCGCGACTTCATCCGCACAAATAATATACCAGTTTTTAAGTCAGATCATAAGCTATCAAACAAACAAAAATTCATCAAAATCGGTTCTGTAGTTTTTGCGTGATGCTGTTACAAACAAACTAATAGACAGACAACAATTCTAAAAAAAGTTGATTAGTAGTCCGGGATATCTAACACCATATCGTAATCTTTTACATGTATATATCTTCAACTCGTTGCCCGCGTCTCCGTCTGCGTAGACCTTAAAAAAGTATCCTATGTGTTAATCCAGATCATATTCTATCTGGGTGCCAAATTTCATTGAAATCCATTCAGTAGTTTTTACGTGAAAGAGTAACAAACATCCATCCATACTTACAAACTTTCGCGTTTATAATATTAGTAGGATACGATAGGATGTACAGACACACTTCTGTTACAGTTTTATAACCGTTAAGATAAACGGCTTACGGTTAAAGATGTTTAAGGGTATATTACTGTTGGCGCGCTCCATACAAACGAAGTCTGTTGATATTTTTTATACTATCCGATTAAACTCAATGAAATTTTGCAGACACATTCTAGAAACAAATCTCTATGCTCGTGATCAGATTTTCAATAAAATGTACAGTTTTAAAGTTACAGTGCCTAAAATGATTTCCATACAAATCTTAAATTAATCCTAGCATTGAAACTGTATATTTTAACTAAAAACGCAGACAAGATACAAGCACAGATATTTTAATCTAGATTGTTTCTGCAAAATTTCATTGATTTTAATTGGTTAGTATTGATAATACCACCAGACTTCGTTTGTAAGCAGTGCGCATTTACGCATTCGGAATAAACTTCTCTTAACCTTTAACAAAAACATAGAGAGAAAATAAAACTAATAAAAAGCATTTTCCTTTATCGTAAATACTTAGGTATTTCTTTCAATGCTTCAAACATTTATTTTAAAATATGTTATTTATTTTAGAGCATACGCCAGCTCTAGAATGTATCGAGATCTCAAGTTGAGAAGTGCAATAATACACAACAAGCAACTGCGTATACTGCCGCTCGAAAAGGTAGGACCTTTGACTAATTATTATAAGGACTAGCCTTGCGGTAGCATTTCCCCTCTGCCACGGTATAAGCACAATTGATCTTGTCCATTTACATTCAATTTTACACCTTATCACTAAACGAGACGGCCTATAATTGCGAAATAATAACTTCGAACTTAGAACGTTTGGGGTTCACACGAGACTACTTTTCATGATTTTTAACATTCAAAATTAGAATCTAAAGTTATGGGGAATAAAATCCAAAAATGCAAAGTTCATGTTACCTCGCCCCCCGCAAAAAGTGGCAGAAATGTTTGTTAGTAGAATTACACGCGTAACCAGTCCACATATAAATAGTCAAAGGGTAGGACTGACTTGTTCTGCTAGACTAAAATGTCAAGTATATTTTGCATCCAGTTTTCAGTACCGACTGAAATTTTCCCATGAAGTTGGAAACATAAAACATTGCAGCAAACTGTGACAATTACCTACCACTACACGTCAAAGGGAATAAATTCAACAAAGAGAGAAAGCTTGTTCATTTCAGTTTCTAGTCTATTATTATACAGGGTATAAACTTAAATGCGTTATAATGCTTCAGACAATCAAACTGATCAATTATAACTACGGAGACAACATCGAAATCGCAAAAAAAAACAGCTGTTCTATAGTAAATGTCCATAGCTTTGACGACCCGATAGCACAGTCTGTAGTGAACCTGCCTGCTGTGCCGAGGGTCGTGGGTTCGAATCCCGTAAGGGACAAATATTTGTATGATGAATATGAATATTGGTACCCGAGTCATGGATGTTTGTATCTATATATGTATTCTATATAGTTGTCTAGTCATCATAACACAAGTCCAGGCTAGATTCTGGTACTTTAAATGTGACTAGATAATTTGTGTGACCATGTCCAAGATATTTATTCCAAGATATTTATAGCTACTCGACCAAAGCTAACAGCTGATTTTATTTTTCGCGATTACGCAGTTGTTCAGTTTGATGCTCTAAAGCATCCTGTTCGATATTGATCATTTAATTTCACACCCTGTATATCCGTAACAGAATTTAATATCACAAATTCCTTCTCCGACAAAAACAGTTTGCACTACCCTTAGAGGCACTACCCGTAACATGTTTTAATAAAAATTCATCATTTACTTTGCATGCGCGTCATGCTTGCTATAATTGTTTAGATTCATTGTTTTATAATTAAAAATAAGTGAAAATTCACTGAAAAAACCGGCCAAGTGCGAGTAGGGACTCGGTGGGCACAACATTATTTTGCAGAGCATATTTATATTTATGCGAATAATTCTAAAAAAAATTGGTCGGCAGGACGAAGCAATCCATCTTAGACGTTAACTTTCTGTGCAGATCTCCCTCCACGAGAACGGAATCTGGAACCTATCGAGCGAATCCGGTAACGTGGGCACTATGATCATATCCAACGTGAGGGTAGTCTGGTATGCAGACATCAACGAAGCCTTCAACGTCTCTATGCCTTACATCACTATTGATACAGTAAGTAATTTATAGTAAGATTCCAACAAGAGGACAAAGGCATCCTCTCACGAATGACGGTGAGAGAGCGGCCCATACTCGACAACGCTGACCCAGTGTGAAAGACAGAGGTGTTAATACCACTATAAGGGTGCCTGTCAATTGACGCGGATATAGGCACCGGAGCGGATAAACGGAGTTTTATTAACCAATAAGATTGCATAAAATCTCAGCTCCGAGATAATAAAAGTCCGTTTCTCCGCTCCGCCGCCTATCCCCGCGTCAATGCGCAGGCACCCTAAAGGTGTATTTAGACAAAACGAGCGAATGCTCATTCTGGCATCGCTTTTATGGTAACAAAGAACGATCATTCATTCGTTGTTATATTTGTGTTCGCAAGTTTTCGCCACAAGAGCCCCCGAATAGTAGCTTCTACGGCTTTGGAAAGAATGGTCTAAGTTCTGTGGTGATTTGGTGTAAACCATGTCTGAACGGTGAGAACAAATTGCCGTTTATACTAAAAGAATAAGAAACAATATCCGGGTGCCTGTTCAAGCTCTATGTTCGTTTGGTCTTATTCCACCTGGACAGGAACAAGATGGAATAATACACTAACTGACTGGAGAAGGTGTTGCATTCGGCGATCGTTATCACTACCGAAGCTCTGCAACGTCAACAAGCCCTATTGATAATGAGAATATTGTTGGAGAATTGATGCGATTTAGTAGGCAGGTACTCAATACCGCAAGCCTTCGCCTCATGAAAATTCCGTTACGTATACCTAAGTACGATGCAGACGACTCTTATCTAGACTTTATTTCCATCAAGACGACAAGAAGATTTTCGGTAAAAGGAGCGCCACGTTGCGTTCTCGCCTCGTTCTAGCAGAATTAACAGATATTAGGATGAGAACGAACGCATCGCGTCGATTGAACCAATTGTCAATCTTGCAGGAGAGGGAGAGACACAAAAAAACAACATATTATGTTTTATTTAATTGTTTTATACTTAGATCTCGCTTCGGAGCTCAAAATTTGGTGAAGCGCTGGTCTTCGTAGTCCGTCAGACTTCAGGAGGCTACGTGCTGGGCTTCAGAGCAGATCCCAGTGAGAGACTTCAACCACTCTTAGCAGAACTACAAACTCTACATAAGGCATATAATGAAGCACCTGTATTTGGCGTCGAAATTAATTGGGGCAATGAGGTTAGATATGAGCAAATAGTCCTTTTTTTACACTCTCATATTATTGTACTAGTAAAGTCTGCATCACGATTTGACCTACCTACCAACTTTAACGTCAATTATCAACAAATTCATTTATAGTTAATAAGCTACGTCCAAAGTTGGTCATCGAATTATGAATGCCTACTGCTGCTAGAAAATAAATAATGTTACTGCTGGAAGACTATTTTTTTCCATTACTTTCATTCTGCACAGGTGGCAAAACCAACTACAGATGAAATAGAAGATTTGGAAGAAATAGGAGAGGCTAGAGGAGAAATGGGCCCCAACCTGTACTTAGCTTCGCAACTTGCTCAGGGAGTGAAAAAAGATGCTATTATCCAACCAGTGTATAATTCGTATTTGGGACTTGCTATAGAACCTTTGAAAGAGGGGTTCACTCTTAAAAGTATGTTTGAAGTTCAATCTACAACATAAATTACTGATACTCTACTCTGGACGGCCTTTCGTTCAAACTGTTCTAATAATTATTACCTTTATAATGTTGTTATGTCGACGGTCCAGCATTTTTATTGTGTTGTAAACTTAGCGACTTAAATACTTTATGAAATAAAGAGACATCGGTTTAGTACTTGCCTACATTTATTTTCGACAAAACACAAAATCATTAGCCTTGTTACCTTTTCATGGCTAAGAGCAAGGATAACTTGCCTCCTAATCCGAACCTAATCCATTTTAAAATGCCCTGTAACTTTTCAGCATGTGCATCAAAAGTACTTACTCGTACTACCCAAAGAGAATGGAATCACTGTACTACCTACCTGTTGCACTGCACGTAGTTATTATACATACCTACACCAGAAAAAAGGGGTTTTGCGCGGGAAACAAAACGAAACGGACGGACTTTGTTTCTTAATTTTTACCCGACTGCGCCAGAAGGAGGGTTATGTTTTTCGAGCGTATGTATGGATGTATGTATGTTTGTATGTCTATTTCTTTGGCACGGCCTACAGCCCAAACGGTTTGATGGATTTTAACGTATGAGGTGTCATTGGATTCGTAAAAATCGTGAGAGTGACATAGGGTATATTATTTCAAGATGGCGTCTACGAATTAAAAAGAGAGGGGGAATAAACAATTTTTAGTTAAAAGTTACAATATGGGTATCAAATGAAATATAGTAATTAGTCCATTCCAAATATATAAATATTATAGTACTTTTATGTTACCGTTTTGACACAACACTAAAAGTATGAAATAAACTAAATTATTATGATAAACAAAAAACCCGACTGCATAAAAAACCTATTAACTGAAAAGAGAAAAACAAGCTCTATAATCACTAATCAGCTGTAACAACTTTGTTTGAGCTAATATAATTTGATTCTTATTCGGTAGGTATTGCTGGCCAAACCAATCAACCAATCAATAACCAACCAAAAATTTTCTTTGTCCCCGTTTGCGATACCTACCTAATAAGAATCAAATTATATTAGCTCAAACAAAGTTGTTACAGCTGATTAGTGATTATAGAGCTTGTTTTTCTCTTTTCAGTTAAAAGGTTTTTCGTGGCTATTATTGTGATAATGTGATGGAATTAGGATAATAATGAGCCTTTAATAGAGAACAATATAGTAATAAAAGTGATAAATTAAGTAAGGCGCGACCGTTTGATTTGGATTGATCCTTGCGTAAAACTCCCCTGAACATTGGAATGTGTGTACCACCCTCGCATTTCAAGAGTTAGGTATTAAGGTTAGGTTTAAGTACAAAGAAATAAAAAACTAAAGACCACGGCTGTAAGGGCTAGTTCCCATTGCCTTTCCGTAAGGATACACTATTTAAAAAAAAACATCAACAACAAAACAAGTTTCAACTTGCGAATGCCAATTTGCCTTGAGTTTATTGTATTTTGATAGTACTGTACTGGTATTAATATATTTAGACTGTGTCTGTGACCGTGTATTATGATTTTTTGAATTAGATGCTATACTAAAACTTCCAGTTCCCATTTGCCACAAAATAACCAGGTTATTTCCTGAACTGCAGGAGCAGCTGTTATTACCAAAACCAAACCAAAACTTTCGGGTAAGTAGCTTTATTTGACACTGTGTATATTATAATGAAATTTATCTGGTTCTAACTGCCTGCCTACCTGGCGTTTAGTTATAAATTATGCTAAAAACATAAGATTACTCGCCTCCAGACAACTTCTTTCGCGTCCGCATGAGCTATATCCCATGAGAATCTCTCAGTCATTTCTCTCATACATTTTCCTTGTTGGATCGCATCTTGTGACCAGTCCATCGCCTTTTGAGCATTGCCCTACGGTATGGGTTACATATCTCAATCATTATTTAAGAAAAAAAAATCAGATGCCGCATGCAATTAGGTCGAGTAGATTTGTAGTTTAGTATGGAACATCAGATTATTTTTTTCGTGTATTCGATATTGGTCCCATAGTGGAAGTAGTTTAGTTTGATGGTGTAAACCACCCCCTTTAATGTTTTTTTTTTGTTTCACTAATTTCATCTGCAATCGGCCAACGTTGGCCATAATCAGATTGTTTCTCTGTTGCTTGTGAGTTTCATCTATGGGTGATTCTTCATCAAGCCTCAAGCCCATTTTTTCACTATCTCAATTCGAGATAAAGTACATGCCACCTCTTAAGCCGTGTCCTTTGATTATGATTGCACAGGTTTCTGGCCAATCTATTAGTGTGTCCCT
This sequence comes from Agonopterix alstromeriana, assembly GCA_963924505.1. NCBI lineage: Eukaryota > Metazoa > Arthropoda > Insecta > Lepidoptera > Depressariidae > Agonopterix > Agonopterix alstromeriana. Next base: position 3,117,562 of record OZ004661.1, read on the forward strand.
TGAGCCTTTTTTTGTATCTTATACAAAACTTTTTGACCTCATCCTTGATAGTTGGGAATTCCAGGTATTCATGTATTTCGTTATTCCTTGTAAACCAGGTCACACCAGATATTGATCTCAGTGTTTTATTTTGGAATCTCTGGAGTATCTCTAGGTTTGAGTTGCTGGCAGAACCCCAGAGCTGGATGCCATATGTCCAGATAGGTTTGATGCCCTTTAATGTTTATTTGTATTTTTATAACTCCTTGTATAATACATTTTTTACATTCTCAGATATCATAAGAAAATGGACAAAGAAAATAGTAGAAGTGCAGCGGGACTGGTAAGTAGATAATCAATTGCTGTTATCAAATAAAAGCCCATCACACAACCTAATGTATGTGTGTATATAAATTCTCAACTCAGGGAGTACTTTTCTAACCCATGTAAAATGCAAATAACTTCCTCTCACTTGCACAAGAATGTGTTGAACTTATGTCTGCATGCATTAGAAATGTACATCTGAATGTTTACAAAATCACAACCGGTTAAAACCTCTTTTGACTGCAAAAATCAGGCAAAAGTGGTTTTGACCGATGCCCATAGTCATAATTATATTTTCGAGTAAACAGGATCAATTCGATTCTGGCACTCTCCGACCGATGCCGCGCAAGCCTTGCCGATGCAAGAAACCTAACATGCTTGTCGCTTTGCTCCTCGCTAATCAAACCGACTGAGTTAGATCTGGGGTCGTAAAACTCATAACTGGTCAAAACCACTTTTGAATGATTTTTGCAGTAAAGTGGTTTTGGCCGGTTATGATTTTTGACTGTAACATATATGTTACAAGCTGTTACCTGTAACTGCTTGGATTTCAAAAAACTTCAAAACCCCGTTGTATCACATTCGGGGTAGATTTTTCTAAAAATCCTTTCTTAGTGCATGTTATCCTACTGTAGAATATGTATTCCAAATGTCAATCTTCAGCGGTTTAGGCTTTGAGTTGTCAGTCAGCCACAGAACTGTTTCAGAAGATAGTACACTATGCGGCAAACATCTTGGCCTGCAACGAATAGGGTGAGGAGTGTGTGAAGAGGGCTTTTGCTTACAAAAGTTGTTCTGCACACTTGTTTGCCAGCCATTATAATACGTGAAAGCCACGGCCTGTCTGTACTTAGTCCCTTATTGTTAACATACTGCTACAGTTTACTTAATTTTATTTCTGTATAAAAAATGTATATTAGATAATAAATAGAAATCTCTTCTCAAGTCAATTCATGTCATTCTAAATCTTTCCAGCCCAGTATTTCGCCACACAGATGGCATCTTTTATATCATAAGTCATTTTATTTACATCTCTGTATTATATGTAAAATTTATACATTTACAGCGCCGTTCCGCAGTAGCAGAGAGAATAAGATTGCGTGAGGAATGGTCAGCACTGAAGGGAATCCCAGAGTCAATTACTTCCAACAGACAGCCAACTAAAACAGTGAACAAGAAAACTGTTAGTAAAAAAACTAAAACAAATCCCATGGTAAGATAGATTCATTGCTTTAGTTATTTATGTTTAATCACATTTTAATATTGTTTTATTTTCATATTTTTGATTTATTTGTGTTTCAATTTGTTACTGTAATCTAATTAATACAAGTTAGTAGAAGATGTCCAGCATTTACTAGTGGAATGTGCCCAGAATCAATCGCAGAGGCTGTTACTATATGATAGTTAGAAATTAAACCTTATGTCTTTACCATACCCTGTACTACAACTACATTGTATACTTTAAATTCATCTCATTTATTCTTAAATTGTAATGTCAATTAAAGATTTTTATAAAAGAAAAGATTGTGAGGAAATCTACACGCTTCAATATTGAGGCTGGCTGGCTGGCTCGCATCCACACTATGGGCAGTGTTTAAACATGCTATATATCGTGACGTTGTGCCATATTACTTTGTTCTGACGAATCGATAGCATTAAGATTGACTTGCCAATGAGGCATAGAGGCGGGCTGAATGCCCATTGGTTGCCCCGGACCTTTGACTATTTATATGTGGACTGGTTACGCGTGTAATTCTACTAACAAACATTTCTGCCACTTTTTGCGGGGGGCGAGGTAACATGAAATCCGCAACTTTGGATTTTATAACTTTAAATTCTAATTTTGAATGATAAAATCATGAAAAGTGGTCTCGTGTGAACCCCAAACGTTCTAAGTTCAAAGTTATTATTTCGCAATTATAGGCTGTCTCGTTTAGTGATAAGGTGTAAAATTGAATGTAAATGCACAAGATCAATTGTGCTTATACCGTGGCAGAGGGGAAATGCTACCGCAAGGCTAGTCCTTGTCATAATTAGTCAAAGCCCCGGACATATCTGGAGTGGGGTTCAATCCGTCACTCCAGGCTTTCAGCTTTTTCTGGAGTCAATTGTAAAAAAAATTAAAAATGAGTAATTTTAACTTTGCAGGTTAATAACAAAGTAGTGCATGTGACCAGCGACGTGCTCCGCGGCGTGGTGGCGCTGGTAGAAGTAGGTGCGGAGTCGAGGGCCCTGGCGCTGAGGGCCGCGCTGGGGGCCCTCGGGGCCACCGTGGTCCCCACCTGGAACCCTCTTGTCACTCATCTTATCTGGGCGCAAGGTTAGAGAAACAAGCTTCTTCAATAACTTTCATCATCTGCTAGATCCAAACCTTTGTTAATGTAAATTTTGTAGCTGCAGGCTACTTGTTCCTAGTTTTTCATGTACCTATTTATTACAATTTCGAGGCATGTGTTGTGTTAAAAATTAGGATAATATAGATCCGTTTTGTCATCACACATTACTAGTTACTTTGTAACAGATACATCACTTCGTTAGAAACCGATAAATTCTCACGCTTTTTACCTACTGCCAGATCGTACACGCAAAAATGTATCTGGTAATCGCAGCGCGCGACGTATGCGATGTTGCCGTCTGGAATGAGCGCCAGAATCTTGCAATCATGGTACATCGCTTGCTGCTGCAATAAGTACCTACTTCGCCGCGTATCTAGATAGATATAGACTGTCGCGAATTGATTTCGCATTTTATTTCGTCGTTCGTAGTGATTGGTTGAAAAAGAGCGCGAAATCGAGAGACTAGTATCCGTTACATAGTAACTACTAAATAATCAGTGGTAATAGTTTGACACGGTACTACCAGGTGGGTGTAGAAACACGCGCGCGAAGGCCCGCGCGCTGGCGTCCCGCCTCGTGTCGCCGCTGTGGGTGGAGGCGTGCGCAGCTTCCAGCCGCCGCCTGCCCGAACAGACCTTCCCAGCGGCCGCCAGGGCGTCGGATCTGCCCTCACCGCGCACCCTACGCCGGCTACTTGTTAGTATTCACATTTGAGATAGCCTGCCCCTCTAGTGTGATTTCTCTATAAACGCGCGACGCGGCATAGAAAACTACTTCTTCCCGCGCTTTTTCGAAACCGAAAGCCTCTTGCAGCGACAAGTAGTATAGACAAAAGCTCTAGCACAACGCGCGCCAACGCTCTAATTCATCTTATATCTCGTCGTAAATTAAGGTTTATTTAAATTGAAGAAGAAAGACATTTATCAGTGGAAAAGTCTCAGGCAGTTCTCCGCCTAATCTGCTTTCTCGTGAGTTATAATTTATATAGGGTCCTTCTTAATATGCTGACACTTTTTTAAGGGAATGATCAGACCGTCAAACTGAACAACTTTCTCTATGGGACCAACATCGAAATCGCGAAAAAAATCTGTCTGATTTTTACCTTAAGTGGCATTTGGATCTGTAATTTCTACAACATGAAACACTTCTTGTAGAAGTATTTAGGTAGTAGTATGTAGAAATTACAGTTCTTTTTAACTTCACAACGGCAAGGTATTTGTCACAGAACGTTTTTATTTAATTGATTTCAGTTATAATTTGCCATAATTATCAAAGTAACCATAGACATTGATTGATTAGTGGTTGGGCTGTATAACCATAGACATTAGATAACATCTTTTTTTTTAATGTTATCATTGCAGAAAAAGGCAGAAATGGAAAACATTCCTCTTGTGGACTTACTGTCCGACAGCAAGGAAGACGAGGAGCCGAGACCCAACCGACTGAGGATATCGAGCGAGACCGAACACGACACGACCGGCGACCAGACCACCGACACCTCCCACGACACCACTCGCGACACTACTGGTAGGATAGTTGAATACAAACGTAGAATCGTACAAGTTTATGCCCGTTCTAGTATACAGGAGTATACTAGATACTAGTATACACGTTCTAGCATTAGTGTAATAGACACTATTGTATTGATTGAGCAAGGAAAAACCTTAGTTGTTTGACCCTGTCTGCGTATGCGATATTTTTGTTTGACTCGGTTGAAATTGCATACAAAATCTTGCAACTGAGTCAAAGGCGTGATTTTTCATACATTTTTGTCTCCATCCATTTCCATAATACGCGCTCAGCTTGTTTAGATAATATTCAGTCTACGCATAGAATATGTTTTACCAGTTTGAAAACCCTAAACTCACATTTTCTGTCATTTTTAAGCTTGAATACAATTTTTTTATAACAATATAAACTATAAAAATTAAATGTTGATGACGTCATAATGCAGTATTTAGTACTACTATAATTAGGTACTTACTACATTGTATTTAGGATGATTATTTCCAATTGCTACAATCTAGTATGACGCACCATAGCATAGCATAATCGTATAATATAGCATAGTCGTGAGCAAATCACGACTATATTCCACGAGGGGGACCAACAAATCTAGATAAGTACGTATTTATGTAGAATTAATGTATTAAAAATAATTATCAATTCCTAGATATTCGTCCACTGGGAAGATTAAATATATTATCTCTATCAGCGATAATTGAGGAATCAACGATAATATCAACACAAAGTGAGAAGATGTATACTCCCCAACAGAACGGTAATTTTCACCAGAGAACAGACATTTTGAATTTTACACAGGGTCCTTCTTAATATGCTGACACTATTTTAAGGAGATGATCAGACTATTAAACTGAACAACTGTCTCTATGGGACCGACATTGGCTCGAATAGGTTTGCAGTTTTGTATGGAATTCCTGATTTTTATCACGTCCTCGGTGTTGGTGCCATAGAAGTTGTTTAGTTTGACGGTCTGATGATCCCCTTAAAAAAGTGTCAGCATATTGAGCAGCGCCCGCGGCATGATAGCGCGATAAAGCTCTATAGCGCCCTAGCTCCCTTTCTTTTTGCGCGCGAACGAGTTAATAGGCGCGATAAAACGTTTATCGCGGCACCATGCCGCAGTTAGTTCATTCATTACACTAAACTCGGTTCATTTAAAATGTAGGTCAATGCTTTTGCATTTGTTTTAGATGTAGAAAGATTTTCCATTGAAAGCTTTGACTAATTATTACAAGGACTAGCCTTGCGGTAGCATTTCCCCTCTGCCACGGTATAAGCACAATTGATCATGTGCATTTACATTCAATTTTATACCTTATCACTAAACGAGACAGCCTATAATTGCGGAACAATAACTTCGAACTTAGAACGTTTGGGGTTCACACGAGACTTCTTTTCATGATTTTTAACATTCAAAATTAGAATCTAAAGTTATGAGGAATAAAATCCAAAGTTGCGGATTTCATGTTACCTCGCCCCCCGCAAAAAGTGGCAGAAATGTTTGTTAGTAGAATTACACGCGTAACTAGTCCACATATAAATAGTCAAGGGGGAAAACGCACAAAATGACATATCACTAGATGTCCCCCGTGGGAATCGAACCCACGACCTCCGTGTCAAGAGCCCAATGCTCTTAACCATTAGACCACGGAGGCAGTCAAAGATCCAATAGCAATATTAATTATGAAACTATGGTTTACAAAAACTAAGTCTAAAAAAATTAAGTTAAAAAAATTAAGTTAAAAAACAATTACAAAAATGGAACCAGCCCCGACACCGCCCGCCGCCTTCCGCCTTCACTTCTTACGGATTTTTTTCTGCTCTCTTGCACGAAGGCATCAAATGCGTAGGTATTCGAGTCATTGGGTAAAAATCTACATGATCACGACGTTTCGTCGGTTTCACAATATCTGTCAAAGGGATAGACTACTTATTCTATGACTTATTACACCAGTTTTCTTGTAAAAAGAACCGATTCTTTTGAGTTTCTCATCATTCTATAAAAATAAAACAGTTTTTTTTCTTGATTTTTTTTTTTTTGTTCAATTCAAGGCAAAAGGTTATTTATCCCATACAGCCGATGTCTTTAATAAAATTCTCTTATTTATATCAATTAAAACGTTGGTGTTCGACGTTTTGACGCTTCTTTGGAGTTTTTGGAGACACCCGAAAGACGAAGGAAACGGAGAGAAGTCCACAGGAAAGAGGTGAACCGATCGCTTTGCCGCGCTACAAATGACGGAACACTTTTTCTGTTTACGACCCATACACCATCATATTTCACAGAACCGTATATTGTTCACTTGCACGACACTTTGTTACGCAAAACAACACCAATTTTACGAACCAAAACTCACTATAAACAATAAAATTCGAAGAAATATGAGGACTCCAAACGTGGCTGACAAATTCCCGCCAAAAACTCCTTTTTTTTTCTTGATTTAAATTGTACCATTGTCATTACCCTAGACTTCATAGGTAATACCTATGACAGCTTCTTGCTCTAGCCTCGGGTAACTACAATGGGCAAGTAATACGAGTAACTGAATGAGACACTGGGCAAATTTTAATAAAATTATCGGTGAGTTGTGATATTTAATCGTCAAATTCTATAATTTTTAAGTAGCTCTTGGCATTGCTAATACCGGCAATTTCTTATTATTATTGGGGTCGGCCTTCCTTGTCAGAGGAGTTCTTCACTGAACAAAGTTTTGTATTTTGGTCTCGACGCCGATACGACAAAACACAAAACCTCGTTAGTTGAGCTGACCTTCTTTAAGGTCTTTTTGGACCTTGGTCCACCAGGTTTGTGGTCTTCCACGAGAACGTTTCGTCGTACCACCATAAGCAAATTTATTTAACCTTATCTTTTATTGGGGCGACTTTAATCCTCTTATGTAGTAATTTTGGATGTCGTATTGTAGTATCACATCGGGCAATGGTGCGATCTCACGATACTTGTCTTTCCCTTTTTTGCATGTCTAAATTGTCGTTATATTCAGTGTGGATGATTTTTTTTTTCAATTCCCAGTAAACTTGTCGAAGGTACCAATAAATTTTTGAGTTTTCATACAATCTCCATTATTATTTAAAAAACATGTATTTCTCATAATGTCTTGTTAAATTTTTCATTAACTTCGCATCTGCTGGTCCCTGTTTAATAAACGCGACAAGTGACTATTGACAATGACAATTCAGAGTACATTGCTACTAATGACGCTAAACTTGCAGTGCTTCATGTGTCCTAGCATTTTCAGCAATGTACTCTGAATTGTCATTGTCACTTGTCGCGTTTATTAAACAGGGCCCTGGTCTTACCATCCTTTGGATTTCAATTTGAAGGAAGGGAGGGTTGAGACTCATTTACTGGCGGCGGACGGCTTCCCATACTAAATTTCATTTTTGTATGGGCCCGTCGTCGGTAAATGTAACGCAACGCTACGACTAATTGTTGGATTATTTATTTCCTTTGCTTTTGAATAAGAAGTACAATTTTAAACGCAAGATATGATTGACTTGAAATTCTTGACCTGCTACAAATATGAAACAACTTACAGTAACTTCACAAAATATAATGTGTCCAAACGACCAAAACATTTCGGTACGGTCTTTTCAGTTGAATTCACATTTTTAAAGCTATTATTAAAGTGTTCTCGCGTTGTATTTAATCTTGTAAAACTTTACTATTTTTCCAATAAGGTGGGCCGAATCATCGCATATGTGTTCATCAGATTTTCTCTTTGCTTCTAGCCAATTACTCAGCCACAAATGTATTTTCTTTTTTTTTTACTGCCCTAATCATTTATTTTTCTGTATAAAACTGATGCCACTTTCGAGGATTCTGAAGGCAAGCGTGCTAATCCTGCACATCTGGATATAAGTCGCTTTTTAACAATTAATGCTATTTTCACTTTTTTTGCCTTCCGGTCCAGACAACCATTATAAATTATAATATAATATAAATGCAAGTAAAGCAATGCATAAAATTTTTTGACAGCTTTTATTACTTCCAACTCTTCTAATCTGTTCCAAAAATCGAGCGTTATTTTCGTTGACTTTGTAAGTACGGTATACAGGGTCCAACTTAATATGCTGACACTTTTTTTTAGGGGATGATCAGACCATCAAACTGAACAACTTTCGCTATGGAACCAACATCGAAATCGCAAAAAAAATCCGTCCCATACATATGGCTCAAGTAGGTTTGCAGTTTTGTATGCAACAGCTGATTTTTTTTTCGCGATTTCGAGGTTGGTGCCATAGAGATAGTTGTTCAGTTTGATGGTCTGATCATCCCCTCAAAAAAGTGTCAGCATATTAAGAAGGATCCTGTATTTTCCATTAATTTGAATCAATATTATAATACTAGTAGTATCATGACGATTTAAAGGATTGGATAAATTTTGAACTCCACTTACGCAGTCATGCGTAATGTAGTAAATGTTTGCAGAACTAGCTCCCCCTGACGGGAGCTTTAGTATTAACCATTACCGTAGTTTTTCTAACAATTTATTGTATTCAGTGACGGACGTGGAGAGCCGGGTGAACACAGCCCCGCGCCGGGCGCTGCCCGCCTCGATCACGCCGCAGCCGGCCAAGAACTCGCGCAGGAAACTGTTCACACAGAAGGAGCCCGAGTTACACTCCTCCGACGAGGACGACGGTAGGGACATTGTTCTTATAAAATTTTGGACCTGGTAAATGTAACTACCTATGAAGAAAATTATCATTTAGAACCATCATGCATCTGGAAAATTGAGTATTATCCTTATTATTTATCTGTATGGATTGAACCAATCAAATTGAACAACTTTTTCGAAGTTGCTAACTTGGAAATCGCAGAAAGACTTTCGGGACAGCCGATTATATTTTTATGATAATATTTTTTTTTCAATTTCGTTGCTAGTCCAATAGAGAAAGTTGTTCAGTTTGACGGTCTGTTCATCCCCTTGAAGTAGTTTCAGTTAATTTTGTTAGTCCTCATAATTAGAAGAAAATTTCTTAGTTAGGTACATAATACTCATATAAAATGTAGATCTGTGATCGATCTATACCAGCAGCATCAGTTTGTCTTTAACTTTTTTGTATTTTCTATCTTGTGAAATTAAACTTTAATTTTTTTTTTTATTTAAAATAAACTTGTTTTCATTATATTTACTTCCCTTCGTTATTTTAAAAACAAGTTTGCTTACAGAATGTATCATCACAGTCCTTTCACATGACGACTCGACTCAGTAATTTCTTCCGCCTTATATTGTAAAAAAATTGTTTAATTTGAAGTTTGCTATCAATTGTAATAAATTAGGACTTGAAGAGTTTGGAACACAGAATACTTAATGTAGGATTTAAACTTGCAGAAGACGAGCAAACAGCAGCGGTGAAGCGTGTGGATTCGAAGCTGACGCAGCGAGCGAAGAGGGAGCTGGCGCGGGCGGAGCGCATGGCCAGGCGGATGGTGGCCGCCTGCACGCCCGCCACCCAGCCCGGCCCCGCCGCCACCACGCGCCCGAGAATCGTTAGCACTCTGTTTTTTATATCAGAGACATTGGCTCACCCATTCGTCACCAACCACAGAACATTACAAGAGGGGTTAGACATGTAAAATAGCGCTTTTGCTTCGGAGACGGCTGTCGCCACTTGTCTTCCCGCTCACGCTGCTACAATTACTCATGCCCTCTCGCTCGCACCACGCCGCGCGCCTTATGGTGTTATGCAAATCATTGCATAACCTGTGGCGACACGTTCCACGCCTAATTTGCACTTCTTATCCCTCTTATAATGTTCTGTGTCACCAACTATACCCGTCATTGGTCGCGACTCTGCTTTTTTTTTCCATACTACTTGTCACATCAAGCGCGACGTAAAAAGAAGAGGTCATTTTCTAAGCAGCGAAAGCGCGTCGCGCACGTTTTGATAAATCATACTAAACAGGCAGATTTAACAGCGGCTACCACATACAATACTAGACAATCTTCTTATCGAGTGGGCAAGCCCTGGTGTCAGAGTTTTTTCAGACCGCCTTTCGGCCTCTGACGTGGTTTTTATGTAACGACTACTACCACAAGACTATCACAAGAGATAGTAGCCGGAATCAACGGCTTAACGTGCCATCCGAAGCACGGAATCATCTTTCTTTCAGACAATCAGGTGATTCGGCCTGCAATGTCCTAACCAACTGGGGAAAAACGCTCAAAGTGACATATCACTAGGTGGCCCCCGTGGGAATCGAACCCACGACCTCCGTGTCAAGAACTTAACCACTAGACAATGAGGAGCGGTTTAGATGAATCCAGGGACAGGATCCAGTGCCGTTAATATTAAACCCTGTATAAAAGCTATCACATGCATATTATAATGAGGCCGAACTCCCCATACATCTCGATTGATATCTTTTGTAAATCGAATTAACGCTTAACATAATTCCACTTTCAGGTTCTAACCGGAATGTCGCGATCGGAACGTCACGCGGTGTACGAAGCAATCCGATCCCTGAACGGTCGACTACAAGCCCACATCAACCGCAAGACCACCCACGTGCTACTGGGCTCATGTCGCGAGGACCCCGATATCACTTGCAGTAACGTCACCAACCATCCCAACGTCACTGGTATCACAAGTATAAAGACAAATGCAGATTTAATGATACCGAGGTGTGATATTCAGAAAGCACGTACGTCGAACGCTTTGGCAGGAGCGGCGCGTGGCTGCAGGGTCTTGTACGGGCAGTGGGCGTTAGACTCGTTAAAAGCGAACACATGGTTGCATCATCACGGCTACGAGGTGCCGCATTTGAAGAAGATTTCTCAAGTAAGTTGGAATATCTTATTTGCCGAGATGGCACCGTCGGTAACATTACGTCTTCGAGTACCAGCATGAAACTGTCCCGAGTAAAAGATAGGATAAGAAGTTGTCAGGTCTTGTAGTCAAGAAAATGCCAGATAAAACTGCCAAGCTGGGGACTGGCAGGCCAGGTAATTTTATTAAACTAGGATAACACATTATTTTCATGCTACTACTCTACGACGGACATTAGCGATGCTCGAAATACCTCCTATAAATATGAGAGGGGATTTTAAGATAAACACTTTATAAAACGAACAATGTTGCAAACTTCATGAATTTACCTCACATAAATATCTTTTTTTTCCTTCTCAGAAAGCTCGCGTAGAACGCAAGGCATTAGGACGCATGCGTTCGGAATACGCTTACGATGTTTTCAGCGGCATGAGAGTTCGACTGTCATCTTCCGTAGACCAAAAGGACGCTGCTACACAATTACTGACACTTTGCGGCGCTGTAGTGATAGACCGAAATGTCGGCTTAACACAAAATGGCGGGCTGACACAAAATGGCGGACGCATACAAGACGGTGGTTTTGACTTAACTCTAGGAACTGGTAACGGTGAAGTGAGCTCTAAGTGGGTATTCGATAGTGTTGCTGCGTCGCGCATGCGTACTACTAGAAGATATGTTAACAATACAATGAGAACTTCATTAGAAATTCAACATCCAGACAGATGAAATTGAAACTATAATCTTATGAACCTTTGTACACATATTGTTAATTTATTTCATAATAATTTAAGTACACAATGTTTAGTACCTAGCAGTGTCTAGTCTCGAGTATTTATTAAGATTTATATACTTGCTGAAAAAATATGTCTGTAACTAATGATTGAACTGCTAATGATACTAGATATGTAAAGTAAGGAAAGGTCATAGTGCCAGTGTTCAGTATTATACTTAAGACCTGTTTCACCACTTCTGGATAAATTCTTAATAGGCTATCTGAAAGATCGTTTGACATTATTTCGTATGAAAGATATGTCAAACGAGCTGTCAGATATGCTATTAAGAACTCATTCAGAAGAGGTGAGAAGGGCCCTCAAACTGTTTAGGTAATGAAATTAGGTAAAATTTTTGATTTGACTGACTCTAGCAGTATTGCTAGCGCCAAAGAAAAATATATTGTTTATTTTGCAAGAGATATATTTTCGTTAGTTATTATTGTTCAACAGAGTTTATTTACAAAAATGATATTTGTCCAATCATGAAATGTTACACGATGAACAAAATGCCTATTTAAGTTTTTTTTTGTGAATTTTGTAAGTCTTAAGTCGTAGGTACTATTGTGCATGTTATCGTGATATACAATGTTAAGGAAACAGGCGTAAACATATATTTTTTTCACGCATCTCACACTATAACTTTTTAAACAGAAGTTTGCTGATTTTGAGTTTCCTCCTATTATTTGTTATGTAACTGCCAACTTTTCATAGTCTTTAAAACATATATTTCATAACAACCATTGGTGATCTCTAGCCCGCTCAGGTAATCAGCAATGAAGTACTGAACAACATTCTCTAAGAAATCAATCTACTTGTCATACAAACGTTCGATCACCTGATTGCATTTAGTATGGGAAGTCCAAACATTTTTTTTGGGATTTCTTAGGGAAAGTTGTTCAATATCATGGGTACAATCACCCCTTAAAGTAATGCAACTGTTTACCCTAACATCTATATACACCCCTAGTTAAAAATAATTAACACAATTTTAAGGGTGCATTCAGACAATGAAACTTAACAACTTTCCCTAAAGAACTTTTTTTTTTGTCGAAAATCAAATAAATTTTTGGCTTTGATTAAATTAATAGAGGCCTTCCATAGAAAATCGATGGGCTGATCCGCAATTTTGTAAGGAAGGTCCAAAATATTTTCGTTTTCCACCCTCATAATGTTGTTAGTAATTGAAAATGTGTATTATATATGGCTCAATGATTTCTGTAAAACCTTCGATCAAATGCAAAACAAATCTTTTTATTTGATCCAATATTTTTGATACCGACCCACTGGCTTTTTCACCCGTCTATAGAAAGTTAATTTTGATTTCTTACTGCACCTTGAATCTTTGTCATATAGTTATACGCTTACTACAGTTCAGACATGGCACAAGGGGATAGTCTGAGTTATTGTAAACACATTGCACAGTCAGATTATCCTCATTTTACTAGCAGCTGTCCAGAGGGATGTATTTAGCCCGTCCTCACTTTATTGGACTGTCGACGTAGGAAAGGTTTCATATATCAAAATAGAGGCAATATTTTGATAAATACGCTTCTTTAAAATCATAATCATAATCATAATCACAAAAAAAGAAGATGCTTTCTTCAGTTTCGATCATTATTACGCAATTATAAATCTATGGTATAGTATGGATGGCATCGAAGTGGTCATAAGTAACATAATAATTATAAAACAACACGGCTAAGTTATGCAATCATAATTCATATTGTGTCGCTGCTTTCCTGAATCTAAATCTCAATCTATCATTAGTTAGATCATTCTTTCAAAAGCGATCAATCTTTTTCCTGGCAGATTTTACAACTGTTTTTATTTATTTTTATAATTTAGCTATAATTATGTTGCCCTTTTCTTATTTGCTTAATATAAGTCCTTGTTACTTTCTTGGAAATTCCTCTTGAATGCTTCAATATCGTTTTATGCGTAGGTACAAAATCTTTTAACACTTTATACAATAAGTAAAAACATACCTATTTTATAGCACAAATGTATCCATTAATTAAGTACAGTTCTGTCATTAATAAATTATACCAATCATAAAACACAATCACACCTTTCATTTATGTAATTGGCAGCAATCGACAAATCAATATTATAAAATGAGGAAAACATAATGTGTTGTATTTTCAATGCATTTGTATTTTTACGCATTGTATTTTTAAGAGAAGTTTATTCAGAATGCGTAAATGCGCGCTGCATACAAACAAAGTCTGGTGATATTTTCAACACTAACCAATTAAAGTCACTGAAATTTTTCAGAAACAGTCTAAAAAACCTCTAATAATCTCTAAACCTCTAATCTCTATGCTTGTATGAAGTCAGATTTTCGTTAAAATATACAGTTTTAGTGCTAGGTTTAATTTAAGATTCGTATGGAAATCTTTGAGGCACTGTAACTTTAAAACTATATGTATAGTTTTAACAAAAATCTGACTTCATACAAGCATAGAGATTAGTTTCTAGATTGTGTCTGAAAAATTGCATTGACTTTAATTGGATAGTATTGAAAATAAGACCAATCTTCGTTTGTATGGAGCACGCTCCGAATTTTATTCCCTTAATATAAAATACCTACCTGATCAATTTCAGACTAAATTAATGTTGCTAAATCACTTTGCATGATCAAACTTTATGTTGTAGAAGTGGAACAGGGTTTTTTTAAAAAAAAATGCATCTTCGATAATTATATTTAATATTAGGTACAATAATTACAAAGTAATATACCCTTAAACAAAACTTATAGCGCTGACGGAATTGCCCCGCCTGATAAACCAAGTTGGTTATTGAATTGTAGCAATTATACTGCCCACCCCGAATGGGACGGGAGTATGGCCGCGATGATATGTAACATATGTACATCTATGTATGGAGTCCATAAATAAGACTAATAAATGCACACGTGTCAAAGATAAGCTACTACAGAATTTTGTGAATCGTCGCTGAATATAATTAGGCAATTCATAAATAATACATGATTCATAACAATTACGTAACAATAACAAAACGAATTATCATAAAGATTGGTAACTAGCTAAATACGGAACAATCGTGTCGTTCGTTCTATTATTGATGAATTTCAAATGTACCTTTCCCTCACATGGAAGCAGTCACATAGCTCACCACTCCTGAAGGTTAGTTTCCACTACTTACCAAATTCGAAATTTCATTTGGAAAATACGCAATAAGCACAATTTGTTTCCATTTACAAATTAAACACCATTGATTGTCAACTTAGGGACGTACGTGGAAACCAGACCGAAATTTTTTGTGAATTTCATCGATATTATATGCATTGTTGGCAAGAGAAGCGTAGACCTTAAAAAAGTATCCTATGTGTTAATCCAGTTCATATTCTATCTGTGTGTCAAGTTTCATCAAAATCCGTTCTGTAGTTTTTGCGTGAAAGAGTAACAAACATACATCCATCCATACAAACTTTCGCATTTATAATAATAGTAGGATTAATTTCTAGGATTATAAGTCTTTTATAACTTATTCTTACAAACTCAAACTTAAATAAATTATTAAATATAGGAACTTCTCCTTAACAAAGCTATACTTATCACTTCTTTGTCAGAGCAGACTCCCATCTCCAATGCTCTTTGCTATGCAAAATAATTAAGAGCTTAGTTTTTTTTTGAGATGTCACAAAAGGAGGTACAGTATCGAATAATAATATACAGTATCGTTAGGTTAGACGCGTTTCTTAGTTCTGGATGTACCAATGCTTAGAAGAGACTTCCAGACACATAAAATACCTCGTCACGTGTTGCAGAAAATCATTGGAACGTCTAGTAATTGTCATTAAAGGTTATAGTCGATTGTAGCACCCCAAAGCAGTCTTTTTATCCGACTGCGGGATGCAAAGGAAGGGTAGTGTTTATCAGCCTATGTATGTATGTAAGTTTGTTCTTTTGTGGCACTCTAGAAACCAAACGCGTGGCCCGATTTTGATGATTATTACGTCAATCGGTTTGTCTTAATCTTGCGAGTGTCACTAAAGACATGACAGTAATCAAAATTCAATATGGCGACAACCAGACGAACGAAACGATTTTTACCAAATAGCTAAGAACCACCGCAAGGAAACTTCCTTGCCTACGATGCCACAGACAGACAGACAGACACACAGACATTAGCATCAAACTTATAATTATAACACCCCTCTTTTTTGCGTCGGGGGATAAAAATAGAACTCTACAACTCACAAAAAATTTCGTAGGCAATAAAAGCCGAAAGAAAAACACTCAACTAACTTATTGTTCTACACAGGCTTAACTTCCAACAATACATACATACACATACATATGCTCACGACTATATTCCCCGAGGGGGTAGTCAGAGATATTCTGAAACCTCAGAACATCCACGTTTCACCAATAGTACCGAAACTCTGTCCAGTGTGACGGGGGGCGAGCCCGTCGCCACTTATAACGGACAGTGGGTACAATACATGCCTCGAAATTGAAGCATGCAGGTTTCCTCACGATGTGTTCCTTCACCGAAAAGCCAGTGGTGTTACAAATCGTACATAAACAAATAAACAACCACAAACCACCAACAACCCAATCCAATAACCCAAACCAAACATGAATTCAATACATATTTCCTTGTACCCCGAATTACAAAAGCTACGTACTAAGGTACGTGCACATTAGTTTCTCAACGCTTCGACTGAGCTTAGAGCACTTCACCGGCCATTTACCAAGTACGTGTAAACACAGAGTCAACGGTTTAACGGTTTTACTTAACAAAGTAAGTGTTACGTCACGTTATCGTCAGTTGCCTAGGCTCGAAACGCACTGTAACACTAATTATTAATTCGCTCTTTTGTATCACACGTGGGTAATAAAATAACAATAAAAAACGGCCATGTGCGAGTAGCATTTTAATAGAGTTCCGTAGGAAATTCTATTTGTTTTTGTGCGCTTTTTATTAAGTTCATTACCACTACTGACGCTACCTTTTATATAATTACTTCATTAGCTCACTGATCATGCTCATCCTTTGACTATTTATATGTGGACTGGTTACGCGTGTAATTCTACTAACAAACATTTCTGCCACTTTTTGCGGGGGGCGATGTAACATGAAATCCGCAACTTTAGATTCTAATTTTGAATGTTAAAATCATGAAAAGTAGTCTCGTGTGAACCCCAAACGTTCTAAGTTCGAAGTTATTATTTCGCAATTATAGGCTGTCTCGTTTAGTGATAAGGTGTAAAATTGAATGTAAATGCACAAGATCAATTGTGCTTATACCGTGGCAGAGGGGAAATGCTACCGCAAGGCTAGTCCTTATAATAATTAGTCAAAGTGCTCAACCGAATATAATTGAGATATGTATGATGTATTTTTGTTTTTCCTAATACAAAACGAGGTAGGTTCCTTATGTTTCCTTTTTCTTACCTTCTCTTTTTCGTGGGTTGCATACATTCTGATAAGTAACTTATTGATAATAATATTTTGAAAATCCATAACAGGCATGACATAACGTTAATTAAACAACAATTAAAATGTTTATTATGAAAATAAGTAATCAATCAATCAATCATTCAATTATACTTTATTTTACACCAAAAAACATAGTATATTGAGACTTAACAAACAGGCAATACAGACGGTACAAAAAAAGAGATAAGACCGCGATTATTTGACATAATAATGATAAATCCATAATTTGTAAAACTATGCATGAAAATTCACAACTTTTAAAAACTCGTTTTTTGACCCCTAATTTAACTAACTCGGTTAGGTTAGCATGTTAGAGTTTCTTGCGTCCACAGCAGAACCGAATTACTTCTGTTTACATAGCATATGCTCACGACTATATTCCCCGAGGGGGTAGTCAGAGATATTCTGAAACCTCAGAACATCCTCGTTTCACCAGTAGTACCGAAACTCTGTCCAGTGTGACGGGGGGTGAGCCCGTCGCCACTGTTTACGTTGTCCACTCGAAAATATAAGTATTTAGTTACATAGCCCAAAGAATTGCTAAACTAAAGTGGCAATGGGCGGGGCACATTGCTTGCTGAATCAATGGCCGATGAGGCCGAAGAGTTCTCGACTCGAGAATCTCATGTGGCGACCACATACCGGAAAGCGCAGCGTGGCAGCGTGCGAGGGAACAAGGTGGACGGACGACCTGGTGAAGGCGGCGGGAAACCGTTTGATGAGGGCAGCGCAGGACCGGTCGTTGTGGCGATCCTTGGGGGAGGCCTATGTCCAGCAGTGGACCAACGCACCACTCCTAACAAAAAGAGAAAAATCGGAGATGTGCCTGTCTTTGTTACTTTACGCATGTCATTCAAAACGTGCGCGCATGACGGTTTTCTCTTTTTATCGCTTTGTCCTGTGTGGCATGCTAACCCTTCTGGTATAGGTAACTCAATGGGCGCGAGCGACAACTTTCGAGTTTGCAAAAAAACTAACTGTTGGACTTAGTAAGTATTCAATGTTGATTTCTCGAACCTATAGAAACGATTTTCTAGTTTTGCTTTCATTTGTTAACATTTTGTATTGAATGCGGAACCCTAAAGCGTCACGCGGAGTATATAGTTCACATTAGGGTAGGGAAGCAGAGGCAGAAGCAGACCTTGACATCAAACCACTAGACCGTTACACTACACACAGAACAGCCGCCGCCCCGCGCCGCGCGCGCAGACAACAACAAATGCACACGATTATCATAATAATTAAAAGACGATGTGATGTCGAGACGTCCATTCACACATTGATATCAGAAAATTAATTGCAGAACTGTGACCGTAGCATGGCAGCGGTATATAGCGCTATCGCGACTTCGCTCTCTTTCTATTTGCGCGCAAACGAACGGGATAAAAGGCGTGATATAGCCTTCATGCTACGGCATCAGTTGCCGTAGAATGTTACACGTGATAAGGCTGTATCACGTCTGCGCGCAAATAGAAAGAGAGCGAAGGTGTGATAGCGCTCTACCTATGCTGGTTTACAAAAATAGGTCTTAAGGTGCACTTCCGATGCCAGCGGCCGATGCGATTGACGCGCGCGTCTGACGCGTGGTTCTGTCATATGCCATATGTCTATCGCATCGGCCGCGCGCGTCTGTCGCACGCGTCAGTCGCTGGTATCGGAAGCGGCGCCATACGTTTTCATAGTAACTTTAAGATCGTTTCAAGGCACAATTCGTACCAAGACCAGCAAGTCTAGCATGATTTCTCTACTTGCGCGCGACTCGGCTTTTTCCCATACTACAAGTCGCGGCAAGCGCGGCTTTCGCTCTCCGAAACGCGCGGGAACAGGTTATTTTCTATGCAGCGAAGGCGCGTCGCGCGCGCGTAGACAAATCATACTAGACGTGCAGGCGTGCAATTATAATTATTCATTGTTGTAATCATTGCATAAAGCAAATCAACAAATGACAAAAAATAATAATATTGGTTTATGTCTACAGATTAATGCGAATAAGAAGTCAATTATCCTGCAGAAGAGCTCACCTTTGACCAGTGAAATTAAAAGTATTTACTTACCAGCTTTAAACAACTAAGGCGCTAAAAAGAACTTAATTGTAGGTATTAATTTAACGGGAAGTTAACGAACGACAATGATACATATTAATTCTAGATCGTATCTACAACAGTAGATACACAATTTTATTGAGTTTGTTTACCTATTCATATCCAAATTAGGACCAAACTTCGCGATATTTAAGTTAAATGCACCAACTTTTACTCATAATGGTTTAGCTCTTTTCCCATTAGTTGGGGTTCAACTTTTCTACTCTTTTATGAAAGTATACAATACGATTACGAAGGAAGTAACCTAACTTCGAAACAAAGCATGAGAAAAGACGAAAAAAACATCAAATCATAAAAGAGAAATTATTACTTTTCGGGCCCGGGACTACCTGCTTAAATATACCAAGAAGTAAAGTTTACAACAAACTAACAAAAAAATGGTGGCGATGACAATTGGATACTATTATTTAGAATATCATTGAATGCTTTACAATACATTAAGTTATTTAAAAAAAAACGCGTACTTAGTTATTATTCAAAATCTTTAGGTACTTGCAGTAAAAATACGAGTAAGATCGTAGAGCAGTTTTACACCTACCTCACCTCGTGTAAGTACCTTGGGTTGTACTTATTTATATTATGACCATGACACGGTGGGGTGTCAGAGTTCTAGAGTGGAGACCGCGAGCTGGCAGGCGTAGTGTGGGACGCCCTGCTGCCCGCTGGACAGACGACCTAAAAAAAGTAGCGGGGTGCGATTGGATGAGGAAGGCCGAGGACAGAGTTTTGTGGCGCGCCTTGGGAGAGGCCTATGTTCAGCAGTGGACGATGATGGGCTGATAATGATGATGATGGTAGGAAGTACGAAGGTAGGTAGGTACCTATACATAGTCCGGCTTTGAAGACAAGAGTTATGTAACTAATTACCCGATTCGATTGATATCAAATCGACATGATAGTATAAGAGACAAGAGGAAATTTGGTAACCATCAGCTGCAAGGCTGATTCAGTATTCATAGGGTGTAGAGCAACTCTGTGATGGGGATGGACCAGGTCTGCCTGCATAACTCCCGTCGGTTTAGGAGTCAGCCTTTCAAAGGTCTGTATCAAATAAAAGATCAGCTGCAAGGCTGATCATAGGATATTATTGTAATAGCCACTGTAGCTCAGTAAACAGCACAAAAACTGTTATGTTCTGTCAGTCGGTATAGGAGATTTACACTCAGTTGCAGAAAGAAAGAGAAAGATCATTAAAGTTAATCTTCCATTAAATCTCTTGCTGTCACTGTTTGTCTTGTTGACGTAGTACAAGCTAGCAAGAGATGTAATGGAGAATTAACTTTAATGAGCGTTTCTGCAACAGAGTGACAGCCATTCAAAGTCCCAAGCTTTGAACGGCTTTATCTCCTAAACCGACTGATAGACCAAGTCAGTTTTTGTACTGTCCGCATAGCTACAGTGCATATTACAACAATACCTACGTATTCATTTTTAGCAACCATACCAGACCTTTGAACGGCTGTAACTAATATTAACCGACAGGAGTTATGCAGGCAGACCTGTCCATCCCCATCACAAAGATGCTCTACACCCTGTATTTGCGTTACTAAAAAGAAAATCAATGTTCAAGACACTGAAACGTAAGACAACAGTTGCAGAACGATCTTTCTATTCTATGAGCAAACACTTACCGTTTTTGTAGTATGAAGCGCGAAGGCTCATATCATAATCCAAGATTTTTAGTTTACAATGTACCCAGATAACGTACCTTATTGCAAAAACTAATCATCTGCACCAAAATTTACCAAAATGTTTTTGAGATTTAAGCACTTGAAAGTTTGACGACACAAAAATATATTATAATAACGTTTATTTTATATATTAATGGTAATTTATAAATAAGCAATTATTCTAGTTTCATTAAGTAGGATAATAATAATTGAAGAAAACTGACTATATACATACATACATAAACTCACGACCGTAATCCCTTTCGGGGTGATCAGAAACATAGCTACAACTACCAACTTTCTGTTTAAGAATGTAGTTGTAGCAATGCTCACATTTAGCAATTTAAGTTTCAGGATGGAATGACGTGCCAAGCGGTGAGAGGTGGCTAGCCTTACCACACTACTGACTATATTTTATATAAAAATCAGGTATTTAACTCATTTTTGGTAAAAAAATGCAGATAGTTAGTTTTTGCAATAAGGGTACGTAAGATATAAACATAGGGTGTAAACTTAAATGCATTACATATTATAATTATTTTCAGGTTATGTGGGCTGAAGCACCATCAAACTGAAAAACGGAACAAACATCGAAATCGCGATAAAATAAAATTGGTTCCATAGAAAACATCAACGGCACACTCTCAGAACAGCAGTTTTTCTTTAGATTTCGATATTTAAAATTGTCTAGAATGATGGCGTATCCGCCCGGGAACACGGCTCTCCGTGCTAATCGATGATGTGAACGAGCGCGTGGCACCGGCCGTTTTCTTTGAAAAATTAGATTAATTTTCAAAAAATAAGAAAACTTTGTATTGTCGAGTATATTGTAAATTATCATTTTCTTCTGATCAACAACGTAAGAGTAAAATGGTTACAACTGGAAAAAAAGAGGTGACTTTAGATTTTTTCTCCAGTTTTATTAATTAAATTAAATTAGATTTCGAGAAAAACCAAATCACTTCTCATGTCCTGTAGATTGATCAGTTTTGTTTTCTGATTAAATTGTGACATATTTTATGTATGAAATGTTTACAAAGTTACCCAATTTTACGGTAAAATCGGGCGGTGGAGCCTTAATATGCAACGCATTTAAATTGACACCCTGTATGAATGAGCCACTCTCAGAGGAAGGATCTCCATAGAGTCCTCATAAATTTACGATTGTAGTTAGTCTCTTTTGTCTTATGACGGACCTTTAATAGTAGGAGATGGAACTATAGATATTTGTTTATGCGGCTGTCCACTTTTTTTTGAGCTAGTGTGTGTGAAAAGTGACCGTAAACATAAGGCCATATGTCACTTGATGCCTTTTGTCCATACTACTTGACACCACACACTCAAACCTAAACGTCAAAAAAAGTGGACTTTACAATTGGTATGGCTCACTCTATTAGGTATAATCTCTTTGGAGCCACTTCATGTTCATGCTTTGCGAACTCTACAAGAGAATCCTTCTGCAGACTTTAACCCGTAGCCCAGTAAAGGTACGGTGCGCTTGTATGGCGAAAGTAAACAATTTATAACAGCCGTTTTTTTATTATATGCTTTCGATTGTAATTCTAGTTATCATTTAGATTGAAAATCGTACTAAAAATAATTAAACAAAAAAAGAAAACATGTAAAATTGGCAAAAAACATTAACACAATTTTTGTTATGTCATTTGTTAAATAACTTTCTATTCTTTATATTAGAAGTACCTTTGGTTTTAAATAAGTAGAAATTACGAGATACTCAATTTGTTTTTTATATTCTTTTTATTTTTTTATATTGTGGCTTTTAACCCTGAGATACTCAATTTTAGTACAAACTTTACACAGTAAACTTATAACCTACAGCAAACAATAAAAATAAAAAAGAAAGAAATCTTTCACTAAATAAAAAATTTACATTTTAGTACTAAAAACTAAAAATACGAAATTTAGTTGGATTCGTTAATAAAGTATCTTAATATCATTAGTATCAACGATCTAGCAAAAAAATTGCTTTTTATAAATTATTTCCTTTCGACCCGTATTTTTACTGGGCTACCGTGCCGTAAGCACACTGTGACATTTTTTTGTTACGGAATTAAAAAACAAATAACAAGTTAACAGTTTCCTAGTTTCCCTTTCGTTCTTCGTTTGGTTTTCTCTTGCTTCCTCTGAAACAAATAAATGTCACTATATTTTTAGATGGAAATTGTACAACAAAGCGCACTCGTCGCCATACCGTGTACTTTGAAGATTATGTAGGTACCGCAATTCGTGAATGCCCCATGAGCCCATGACAGCTGTTGTAATTTAAATCATAACGGTCGCGCGATTTCTCGACTCGAGTCGCCTCGCCAGTGAATCATCTATCCGCCTGATTCACATCGCCATTCTTTGTACCTAATACTACCATACAATGTACATGTGGTTACGAATATTAAGATATATGCCGTGTGTTGCTATACTTTTATGTTAAGGCGAGGTGTGGTGTGGCGCTAATTTTTACGCGACTAGGCACGTTTAAGCACCCTCTAGATTGGCAATTTATTGCAGACTTTTTCCAGGAAAAATAGCCAAGGAGCCGGTGCGTAGAGGAGAGAGAGTAACACGCGCTGTTTGTCTAGTTTGGGATAGTTAGTTGTGCCTAGGTGTCGTTCGCGTTGTAAAAACTGGCTAAGTAGTCAACTAACAATGTTGGTAAGAACTCAATTAGGGCGGTATGTGTAAACCGGTCATGAACTTTGTGTGTATAGATTGGGAATTCAAGAAATGGAAAGAATTCATCTTACGACACAATTCCAGCTTTCGCGGGCTTTGTTGTGCGTCTAGTGAGAGAAGTCTTAAGAGAAGTTTATTCCGAATACGTTAATGCGCGCTGCATACAAACGAAGTCTGGTGATATTTTCAATACTAACCAATTAAACTCTATGAAATTTTGTAGAAAAAATCTAGGAACAAATCTCTATACTTGTATCGTGTCCGATTTTCGTTAAACTATACAGTTTCAATGCTAGGATTAATTTAAGATTTGTATGGAAATCTTTGAGGCACTGTAACTTTAAAACTATACATTTAAGGAAAATCTGACACGATACAAGCATAGAGATTTGTTTCTAAATTGTTTCTGCAAAATTTCATTGAGATTAATAGGTTAGTATTTATAATATCACCGGCTTCGTTTGTATGGAGCACGCCAACAGTAATATACCCTTAAGAACGCGCAAGCGCTGGGATTATTTTAACGATAGATTAAAAGTCATTAATTATTAATACTTAGGGATTGATTACATTAATGTCCCATTTGTTTGCATCAAGTAGGCTGTTAAGGTCGTCACACACGGGAGCTAAGATGTATTAGCACCGTTTATGAATCTTTACGTATGGTACAGCCAGGGATGTACTATTCAAACGCACGTAAGCTAACTTCCTCTCACTTACTTACACAGGAATGAGACGAGCTTATGTCATTTTAAGTGAGTTAGAAAAGTACATCCTAGGCTGTCTGTACGATACGGAGCTATAGGTACATTGTAGATCATGTGTTATGGGCTTCGGACTCGTCAAACTTCCGGACAACTCACAAGTTTTTTTTTTGCTTTGTCGTACTCTTTATCCTTAGTTCAGTGCTGCCGATTTCGGGGAATTTCCCCGAATTATGGGGAATGAGATGCATGCGGGGAGATGATTCAAAGCAAGGATTTTTAGGGAATCAACGATTTTTATTGAATAAGGAACAAGGGATGTCTAAGTTCGAACCGAATTAGACTATGCTTAGAGCAAAAGTGTATGAAAAAATAAATACATAATAAAGAAACGTACGTAGGTAGATAACTTATAATTTAATTTTTTAGAAGAAAAAGACGTTGTTAAGCATTTGCCGGTTTTTCTTGAATAATATTTAGTGTCGGGGAATCTTGGAAATCGTGCAAATTCGGGGAATTGACTGGGCGTACCAAAGCGGGAAATCTAGAAAGTACCTATGTGTGTGTTACTTATGCATATAATTGTTTATTTTTCTATCTGTCTATTAACATTGGCAGCACTGGTGCATTACACATGACAATCTGAAGATTGTTTATCTACACAGCATAACTGCTAATTTGATAGCTGCGAAGAACAAGCTAGTAGGTACATAGGATACAAAACAAAACGATATGTAGAGTTGCTGTAGGTACGATACTTTTGTTGAGATAACAGGAGAGTGCGCGTAACCGGTA
Source organism: Agonopterix alstromeriana (assembly GCA_963924505.1). Lineage (NCBI taxonomy): Eukaryota > Metazoa > Arthropoda > Insecta > Lepidoptera > Depressariidae > Agonopterix > Agonopterix alstromeriana. Next base: position 3,142,724 of record OZ004661.1, read on the forward strand.
TATCTAATGTTTAGTTTAGTCTAATCTTAACAGAATGACTCGGCATTTCACAGCAAATGAATGAGAACAGCTGTACCAAATCAAGTAGGTACCTATCTCCAGGTGATGGGTTGCAAATCGTATGTTAATAATTTGCCTGGCTCAAAAAGCTGTCTCCGAAATTGTCCTTCGCTTTGGCGGTGTTACAGATAGCTTGCATGCTTATGTAGTGATACGATTTACGGCTCAAACCGGTCGGGCTTCAATGCCTGTCTGCTACATCAATTCAGTCACCCCGGCCAATGCCGATGCGAGCTTTCTTACAAAATGAATCACGCGTGTACATCGCCTTTACTGACTTTCTAAGTAGAGGCTTATTTAACAACTATGTCATTATATTATGTATTTAAATAACAATTCGCGTCCTTAATGTACAAGAAACCCTAGGTTAGTTAGTGCCCTAATGCAGACCTAAAACCGCAGTTAACCTTTAATTCGCTTTGTTGCAAATGCGTTTATAAATCAAGAAACAAGAAGAATTTACAACAGGTGAGTAGGTAATTATGTACAAAGCAAAACAAAATGCGATCGTTGTAAAGGCTAATTCAGATTGATGATTGAACTTTGAAAACTTTGATAGCTTGCATAAGCATAATAATGAACTAGCCTTTACAGATTAGTTAGTATAGTAAGTACATAGAATGTAATAGAAACAACAACAAAACAAAGATACAGTAGGTATGACAACAATAACGATGAACAATGGTAAATGAGGACATTCGCAGTGGCGCTGCTAGTTGGTTTGGAAGTAGGTAGGTGTTACCTGCGTTTCGCTGCGTGCAGCGAACTCAACGGGAAACCTGTCTTGCGGAATCCGCCGGGTCTCGCGGTGACCACATGCAGGCCGGGATTGGTGCAATTGGATATCAAGGCACACCGTTTACACCAAATCACGTCCTAAGCGTGGCCACCGCAGTGAACGACCGGCGCGGCGGGTAACGGGACCGCGCGCCGCGGATGCTGAGTAGCGGTCTTCGACGGCCGGGCCCGCTTGGATAGGCCGGGACTGGTGCAATATCGCACTCGAACCGAATATAGCGCCAGTCACCGCCCAGCCACACGGGCCTCCCGGACAAAGGATGCCGCTCCTGCGCCGCGCCCGCGTCTTGCGACCTCTGCCTCACCCGACGACACTTCGGCTGCGACTGCGCACCGCCTCCCGACTGTGCTCCTCTTGCAAACTTGCTGTTCTACCAAGGACGGATCCAGAGAGTGGCCGCCGACTCAGTATTTCATGCGAACACTAATCTCTACATGAATTGCAGCTAGTTTTGTGTTCTTGCAAAAGAATTCTCTTTTGTGCCACGCTTACTCTGATTTTCTTCCTCCGAAATGTGATCCTGGATCCGCCCTTGCACGCGACTGTCCCAGCGGAATAATACGCGCGTATTTCGCGGGAGTCAACAGGCGCGCGTGCGCTCACTACGATGACCGGCGGCGGAATGGCGGAGAGAAACGCGCGGGGGTAAAGACGCGCGCGCAGCTGTCGCGCCCCTCTCCGCACCCGCCACCCGCCGGCCCTTTATCGTTCTGGGAAGTGGTTCCTGAACTTCCCGACTGTGTTGTCAACTACAAAACTTTACCCGTTCTGTGTGGGAATTACCATTATGAGATCAAATCGATGTCTGCATGACTTGCGATGAAAGTTGTGAACCTTGACACGGTAGTGGTAGCTGCGTCTCGTCGTGAGTGTCGGCGGCCGCGACGATGTTAAAGTCGAGCTTTTCGCGTACATACCTAGATGTCGACCTATCCAGTCGAAACGATCGAAAGTCAAGATAGGTAATCGAGTTCTTGTGTGTAATCAACATAAAGTAGACTACAAGCCTACCTACCTATTTTATGTGATTAGCACACAAGAGCTTATGTAGTAACGACGAAGATACCCATTCCAAGTTTGCCGTCAAGGAATGAGTTAAACAATTCAAAAGGTCCTACATTTAAGCTTAACCTATTAGGTAGGTAGGTACTGGACCAAAACAAATACATTATGTATAAAAACAGCATCTACCTACCTACCTACAATGTTTAGTCGAAATCTAAAATGTCAACGGTAGATAAGTATACCTAGCTAATGTATTGAAATTTTTTGTCAGTTGTCAGCCTGAAAAATGTAGTTACTAACTTCAAAGTTTTCAGGCTAACCATGTCTAGTGTCCTAATCCTATAACACAGACAAAAGATTAATACATTTCTGTGGTTAATTTATGTTAGGTTTGTACCCTACTAAGCCTGGAGTAGCCGGAGTAATTGATCTTCTCTCTGGCAACCCCACTATGTTCGATATTCAAACCGTCCATCCCGAGCCTACCTGCCCAAGCGCCTGCCTGATGCCATACACCAAGCAGTGAAACATTAAAAATCTTAATCGTGTCATTGACAAAGTCTACGCACACGCCACGTGGTGATTGCAAAACAACTTTTTATTTCACTATGTAAATTGTACCTTTAATATATTAATACACTAGGTACATATGACATTTTTAAACATGATGACGAGCTCTTGAGATGAAATGGTAGGTGTTTCATACATAAAATCAAATCTTCTCGAAAGCTGTGACGTGCCTAGATGGTTACCTACCTAGCCTTGCCCAGCCGCAAATAATATTTTGCTACATTAAATCCGTTAGCCAAATAGGCTTTAGAGCAAAAGATCTTCAGCAATATTGATTTTATGAATAATTTCATATTTTGGTCCAACACCTACCTATACCTATGTCCCGCAATCTGACCGAGATACGACCAAGAACTGCAGTTAACTCGGAGACAAACAAAACAATCGTATTCGTGACCTATTAAATATAACTATTACGTAGGTATTGTAAAATAACTGACGAGTAGCTCTGACTTTTTTGCTTTTCTTATACGTGCCAATTGTGGAGGGGGGAAATCCATACGATCTTAATCCTGATTCGGAATTCGGTATGTCAACTTGTCAAGTTTATTTTGGAGGGCTGAATCGAAAACCATTTCGAGATAATTAACAATATGTTCTATGTCAGAAATTATAATACCAAGGTCCCATCACAAGTTTTCGAATCCCATACATTTAGTCCGTTGTCTCGGCCTACCCCAGTGGGAGACAGGCGTGAGAATATGTATGTATGTACATTTAGGCAATTATACCTTGTTCCTTTTGGTCTTGATATGGTCTATTAAAGCTCATATATGTAGGAAATGAATTAAAACCAAACTTACTTATCTCTCTCTGTTACTTTACAATCTTATCTTAACTACAAGATTATTTTTTTAAAATGTCTTTCACGGCTCTCGATACTAGTCCTTTTGAGCCATTCGTGAATTTTTTCTTTATATTGTTTATTTTGATGATGGGATGATATATGACGATGAATCTGTGGTCGATTTCGTAAGCTCGCGCGTTGCCGCCACAATGACCATGTACGAGTTAAGTTGAACCAAAACGTATGTTCTGTTATAGTATTTATTTGAGATTCCTTTTACGTCGGTCGCTTTACGCAACTGTTTGGTCCACAATCCGCACGAAATTATGTCACAAATATCACTAAAACCAATATTTTACGAATTTCAACAGCAAGAGCAATGGCGCCAAGCGAAATCCTTACTACAAGAAAGAAAATAGAGTTGCCTGCGTAAAAAAACATGCATCATACAGATGCCACGGTGTTTTCGTTCGGTCTTATCATGTGAATAATGAAGGGAAGATTTATTTACTCAGTACATAACATACTCGAAAACTATTTGACGGAAAGGTTGAAATATGTACTTATACACCACTAGTTTTTAATTACTAAGATAACTTTAAGGGTGTATTATATATTCAGATCATGAATCTAAAAACTTTCCCTAAGGAACATGGGTCGAAAAACAAGAAATGTTTTAGGACCTTCGCTTCCGTACAAAAGTTTTGATCGGCCGATCGATTTTAAATTGGAGGTCCAAAAAATTTTTGCTCTTTTCGACCCTTTTTCCTTTAGGAAAGTTGTTTAGTCTCATTGTCAGAATACGCCCTTAAAGTAATGTTGATAATTAAAAATTAACAAGAACAACATTATTGAAATAGGTAATTAGTGCAATTTCTTAATAATCTTTGGGATATGTATGTACCATTTCCTAAACATTATGGATGTAGAGAACTCGTAACTGGATCTTAGCCTATAAATACTGCCTCCTAAACCAGATAGTAGGTAGGTAGTACTAGGTAGGTACTCTTAAATGATCAGACACGATCTTGACACGGAGGTCGTGGGTTCGATTCCCACGCGGGACACCTAGTGATATGTCACTTTGTGCATTTTTCCCTAGTTGGATAGGACATTTCAGGCCGAATCACCAGATTGTCTGAAAAGAAAGATGTTTCCTTCCCGGCTACTATCTCTCGTGGTAGTAATGAAATGACATGACAGTATAGATAAAAACTGTAACCACGAAATAAAAAAATGACTTAATTTTTTTATTTTTCTTACGGCGGGTTGTGATCTGTAAGGCTTAGGTTTTGATATTAATAGGTAATTTCGTACCTTACAACAATATCAAAACGGCAATCGGTAATCATTTTTGTAATTAAAAAGTCCCGGGCTACAGTACTATTTGTAGGTAGAGGTACATTAAAAGAGTTTAAAGATAGTTTTAAGAGTTTAGAGTTTTGTAGAGGCAAGAAAAAGAAAAAAAGAACTTTGCATAGTATCTATAAATATTTTTAATTTTATGTGGACTGGTTACGCGTGTAATTCTACTAACAAACATTTCTGCCACTTTTTCCGGGGGACGACGTAACGTGAAATCCGCAACTTTGGATTTTATTCCCCATAACTTTAGATTCTAATTTTGAATGTTAAAAATCATGAAAAGTTTTCTCGTGTGAACCCCAAACGTTCTAAGTTCGAAGTTATTATTTCGCAGTTATAGGCTGTCTCGTTTAGTGATAAGGTGTAAAATTGAAAGTAAATGAACAAGATCAATTGTACTTATACCGTGGCAGAGGGGAAATGTTACCGCAAGGCTAGTCCTCATAATAATTAGTCAAAGTTAATTTTACGTCTTTTGGAGCGTTAATAAATAGTCAAAGGGAACAACATACCAGAGTTCATATTTTCATCCTGTGACGAAGGTTTTCGCGCCGTTGTTTTGGACGCCTACAGGGTCGTACTTAATTATGCTGACGATGATCAGCCAGGCCATCATCATTCATCATACTCTTATATGCGGACCCGCCTCGCCTTAGCATTTCCCCTCTGCCAACGTGCAAGATCAAATGATCTTACGCATTTACATTCAATTTTATACCTTATCACTAAACGCGACAGCGACATTGCGGAACCATAATTTCAAACTTATGACGTTAGGGGTTCACACGACACTGTTTTTCATGATTTTTAACATTCAAAATTAGAATCTAAACCAATGGAATAAAATTCAAAGTTGCGTATCTCGTGCTACCTCGCCCCCCGCAAAAAGTGGCAGAAAATTTTGTTAGTAGAATTATACGCGTAACTAGTCCTCATATAAGTAGTCTAAGATCATACTGAACAACTTTCTCTATGGGAACAATGTCTAAATCGCAAAAAAAAATCTGTTATTCCAAGGAAAACTGCAATCCTGCTCGACCCAAATGTAGGTATGGGGCAGCAGATTTTTTTCGCGATTTCGTTTTTGGTCATATAGAGAAAGTTGTTCAGTTTGATGGTCTCTGCATATTTATTATTAAGTTGGACCCTGTATAGGGTAAATGTTTCCATAGTGCGGACTCCAGTCCGATATTTATTCTTTTCTACCATTTTTAGGGTTCCGTAGTCAACAGGGAACCCTTATAGTTTCGCCATGTCTGTCCGTCTGTCCGTCTGTCCGTCTGTCCGTCTGTCCGTCTGTCCGTCTGTCCGTCTGTTCGTACCTACCGTCGGTCCTCCCCTACACAAAAAATGGGGATGCAATTTTTATTCTCGTCTATCCCATGTTGTAAGGTATCGTTGGATAGGTCTTTTAAAAATATTATAGGTGTGGAAAAACTATTTTTCGATTTAGGGATCCGTTAACGAAATATTAAGCTTTATAGGGAAAATTTTTGTTAGAGTCAAGTGTGTGTGTGTGTGTGTCCTCCAGCTAAATGGTTGTTTCTGGATACGTGAAAAAATTAATGGCATTAGTGTATATAACGAATTTAAAAGGAAAACTATCACCGCTAAGTAGGCTTTACAAGTTAACGAGTAATAGTCGACCAACTTGTAAAATGTACTTGTTAGACTTTATGAACCGTTAAACCGTAGTATAAAACAAAAAGCCCCCTTCTAAGTCCGTATATTGTAGCGGGCAACTACGGAACCCTACCCTGCGCGTGGCCCGACACGCACTTGGCCGGTTTTTTAAGCATTTCCAGTTTTGATTTTTGTTGTCACGACGGTTAGCTTAGCTGGTCGTCACCCCTCAATTATTCCATTACTTACCGTTTACCGTGAAATTCGGAAATTACACACAACTCCCTTTTATTGTTTTATACTGTTTATATTAAATACTCTGATAGATATAAGATATGTAGTTAAGAGAAGTTTATTCCGTAAGCGCTAATGCGCGCTGCTTACAAACGAAGTCTGGTGATATTTTCAATAGTAACCACTTACACCCTGTATTCAGACGATGAAACTAAACAATTTTCCATAAGAAACATCGAAAAACCAGATTTTTTTTGGACCTTCCATACAAAAGTGCTGATTAGCTGATCGATTTTGTATAATAGGTCCACACAAAAAATATCGTTTTTCGAAAAGTGGTTTAGTTTCATCGTCTGAATACACCCTTAAAGTTATGTTAGAACTTTAATTAAATTAAATTAATAACTAATTAGTTTAATTAAAAACTACTGGTGTATAATTTGAATGTTATTAGGAAGGTATTGCAGGCCATTTAGGCCAGGCAAATATTAAAAGCCGTGGTGGTCCAGTGGCGAGTAACCTTGCCTGCCGTGCAGGAGGCGATGGTTCGATCCCCGTCCAGACCGACTCGTACCAATGAGTTTTTCGGAATTTATGTACGATTTGTAACACCACTGGCTTTTCGGTGAAGGAAAACATCGTGAGGAAACCTGCATGCTTCAATTTAGAGGCATGTGTTGTACCCACTGTCCATTATAACTGGCGACGGGCTCACCCCCCGTCACAATGGACAGAGTTTCAGTACTACTGGTGAAACGTGGATGTTCTGAGGTTTCAGAATATCTCTGACTACCCCCTCGGGAATATAGTCGTGAGCATATGATTTAGGCCAGGCAGGGCATTACAAACCAAAAACCAAAAAATAAGTAGATTTTGTAATTTTTCTTTGCCCCGTTTGCGATTGCACAAAAAAAGTTGGTATAGCTGATTAGTGATTAATGATTTTAGAGCTATCTTTTCTCTTTTCAGTTACTATTTTTTTCGTGGCTTTTTTTACTGAACAAAATAAGCCTCATAATAATAAATACCCTTTGACTATTTATATGTGGACAGGTTACGCGTGTAATTCTACTATTCTACTAACAAACATTTCGCCCACTTTTTGCGGGGGGCGATGTAACATGAAATCCACAACTTTGGATTTTATTCCTCATAACTTTAGATTCTAATTTTGAATGTTAAAAATCATGAAAAGTAGTCTCTTGTGAACCCCAAACGTTCTAAGTTCGAAATTATTATTTCGCAATTATAGGCTGTCTCGTTTAGTGATAAGATGTAAAATTGAATGTAAATGCACAAGATCAATTGTGCTTATACCGTGGCAGAGGGGAAATGCTACCGCAAGGCTAGTCCTTATAATAATTAGTCAAAGTAAATACCCTATACAAGGTGTTACAAAAGTAAAAATAAACATTTTAAACTTTTAACTTGTAAGTGAAAGTAGTTACAGTTTGATGGCCTAAACCACCCTCTTAAATGTTTATTTGTACTTTTGTAACACCTTGTGTACATATTCATTAAACCACATACCTATAAACTCGATCCGTCCGTTACTTATACCTACACATAGGTAGGCAGGTATGGAGGTAGCTATCTATAATTTTCATTTTTAAGGGTATATTACTGTTGGCGCGCTCCATACAAATGAAGTCTGGCGATATTTTCGATACTAACTAAAGTCAAAGAAATTTTGCACAAACAATCTAGAAAGTAATCTCTATGCTTGTATCTTGTCAGATTTTCGTTAAAATGTATAGTTGTAAAGTTACATTACATCAAAGATTTCCATACAAATCTTAAATTAATCCTAGCATTGAAACTGTATATTTTAATCTAGATTGTATCTGCAAAATTTCATTGATTTTAATTGGTTAGTATTGACAATATCACCAGAATTCGTTAGTATGCAGTGCGCATTTACGCATTCGGAATAAACTTCTCTTAAGGGATCCAAAGTTATGATCTATCCTAAACTGAGGAACGCACGCGCTCCGCCGATCAACCTAAGTAAACAGAAACACAAAAATATTTAGGTGGAAGGTTTTTATAAAATACTCTACCTAGTTACCGAAGTATGTTTTTTGTAGGTAAAGGAATTAGGTACCAAAGAAATTAGTGAAGAGTAATAATTATACATATACGGGTCCTTCTTAATATGCTGACACTTTTAACGGGATGATCAGACCGTCAAACTGAACAACTTTCTCTATGGCACCAACATCGAAATCCCAAAAAAAAAGTCTACTCTAAAACTGCAAACCTACTAGAGCCAAATGTATGGGACACCAGACTTTTTTTCGCGTTTTGGATTTTGGTCCCATAGAGAAAGTTGTTCAGTTTGACGGTCTGGTCATCCCCTTAAATAGTGTTAAACAAAATTAGAATCTAAAGTTATGGGGAATAAAATCCAAAGTTGCGGATTTCATGTTACCTCGCCCCCCGCAAAAAGTGGCAGAAATGTTTGTTAGTAACCAGTCCACATATAAATAGTCAAAGATACATTCTTACTACCTGTGGCTCTAGTAGGTTATTTCGATGTTGGTCCCACAGAGAAAGTTATTCAGTTTGACGGTCTGACCATGCCCTTAAAAAAGTGTCAGCATAGAAGGACCCTGTATACAGGGTCCAACTCCAACAGGGACATGAACTCTAAACGTTGGCGTATGTACATATAGGTACGCCAAAGTTTAGAGCTCATATCACATTATATTGTTTCTATGTAAGTAGGTAGAAGTCGCCTTTTTGCAAGCAGATCGAATTCGCGAGCGAATTTCGTTCAATTTAGAACAAAAGGAAGCTCACCTCTACAAATTATATTTATTTGTCACAACTCATAATAATCTTTTCTTGCTTACACATAAAGTTTAAATTGTAATAGCAGCAAAATCACCATGGCCTTCGAAGATTCCAAGAAAACATAAAAATGTTCGTTCCATTGAAATTTTTGCACACAACCAACTTATAAAGTAACTATTGTTAGCACATCAATGGATAGCTTACATTTGTAACAATAGGTTTGCTATTACTATTTAATTAACTGTTCAGGAAACACTATAGGTACCTGGCTGGTTGTTGGTGTCGGCTTCTATTGTAAAATCTGCAAGAAACCGGAATTTCTTCTTCTTCATACCTACACTACAAAAGTCCCTTCCTAATTATGAGCGCGTAAAAATACAAAGCAATGGTAAATATACTCAGAGCTATCTAAGTAACTAGCTAGCTATTCAACAACTCGTAATATAAAACATTTAAAAAAATGCTATATAAATTGTTAAGCCCTTTGTAATAATCTAAACTATTATAAAACTGTAACAGAAGTGTGTCTGTACGTTGAAAATATTAGCAAGAAAAAGATTACGATATAATGGTTTTTAGGTATCCCTGACTCCAAATCAACCATTTTTGGATTTTTTGTCTGTCTGTTTACGTGTTTGTTTGTTTGTTCGAGCATCACGCAAAAACTACTGACCCATTTTTGATACAACTTTTTTGTTTGAAAGCTTATGATTTGACTTAAAATCTGGTATATACTTATAAATAATTTGTGTGGAGAAAGTCGCGGGTAAACTCTAGTACTGAATATGAATGTAAAGTCGATGAAAATAAGAGTTGCTTTGTGATTTTTTTGAATTTATTTCGACTTGTTTTAGTTATGCAAAATTCAAATCTGAGATATTAGCCGATTTTGCTTTATACTTACTTACTCTGATCCGTTTTTTTATGGAAACACAACTTCTTCATATAAGTAGGTACCTATAAGTAGTTAGGTTTACGAGTATACCACCATTTGCAGAAATTGCTGATTCCCATTTTACCCCACTACCCCAGAAGGATTTCATCCTCCTCTTTCAGTTCCATCGACAGTCCTAGTTTTTTATTCGGACCCTTTTTTTTGGGAAATCATTGGTGAGCACTAGGTCACTGATTACTTTACAGAGCTATGCAGGCACACTAGGCTGGTTTTCCGTTAGACGATTATGCGTACAAACCATGAATGAAGGTTGTCCTTATGTGTCCAGGATGTTATGACTGGCTCTTCTGTTCTGCTGACTTTGCGGCGCATACGCATGGCAGTGGCCGTTCAATGTGTAGCCTGTACGCAATATGTACCTACCTACATATTTCATGAACGCTGCAGTTTTTGCCCCAAGCTTTCAAGTTTCAAATATTACGCTAAGGTACTTCACAGCTAGATTTATATGCGTGCAGTTGTGACTGGTTTCGTGAATTTTGGGTTCAGGATGGGATGGAGAGGAGGAACATTAAACCAATAATGTTATGTAGTTCATCAACTAGGTAGGTACTAAGATTACCTTGTCATCATCGTCTCAGCCGATACAGGTCTACTGCTGGACATAGGCCTCCCCCAAGGATCGCCACAAAAGCGGCCCTGCGCTGCCCTCATCCAAAGGGTTCCCGCCGCTTTCACCAGATTGTCGGGCCAACCCTACCTACGCGGTAGATTACCTAGTTTTAGTATTAAATATCCTTACCTAAGTATATTTTAAGTAATATTTTTGCTTAATTATCGTAAAGAACTCTCTTATTTTTCTGTATAGGTAACTAAACATCTATCAATAGTTTCTTTCTGCTACTTGTAAATGGGACATTGTAATAAGAGGTCGTTTTGCTTTTAGGGCCATTTGCTAACAGGTCATTTTGATGAATAGGACGTTTCGCTATTAGGTCGATTTGATCTTGTGTAATTTTGATGTGTAGGACATTTTGCTTAAGTGTCCTTACGATACGAAAGGAACAGATTTTTTTCCGTAATGAATGTCGTGTAACTCTGTGATTTTAATCTAAGGTAATAGCGTACTGAACTGGGGATGATTGATGATCGAGACTCGCGGATAAACGAAAGCACCTACACAATACACAAAGGTGGAGTGCGTCAGAATCTGTCGCGTGCGCATCGCAGCTGCGCGGCCAGCTGCCACCCCCGCACCCCGCACCCCGCACACCCTCCAGCCCTGGTCATCCTGCCTTGTCTTGTGAGTTGTGACACACATATGGACCCTCATTTCCTAACCTTTTTCCGACATCAATCATTATCTTTTTAACTTTTTTTTAGTGGCCTTTTACATCAGTGGAGATTAGCGGCGGCTATTTCTACGCTGTTGAAATGAATGGGTGATTTTTATTGTTTTTCCCATAGAAAATGAGTTATATTACCTACCTCTAACAGGAACGAACATCAGAAGTACCGTGTGTAGAGATGGATGGCGTTACTATCTTGTGCCCACAAGGTGCAAAGAAGATTATTGAAAATTTCAGAGGTAATATTAATCTGCTTCCGGACTTTTGTTATAGAATAACAGACAGGATGCAACGCAAAGGGTGACGGGTGAACCCGGGAACACAGGTGAGATGACAATAATTGCTAGATAAGTATTAAATAACTTACAATATCCCAATCGAGGATCCAAGAATGCCCTCAAAAATGAGGTACCTATCTAACTTAATCTTTGGTAAAATAATGAGGTAGGTAGGTATCTAGGGTTTAATGCATTTAAAATAAAGTGCATAATATGTATCGTGGGTAATAGAGATTTCAGCAAAAATAGCAATATACAACGTGTTAATGAATTAACGCTAAACTAGAAAGTAGTTTGTTTAGAATCGAGAGCAGAATCGAATTATCATGTTTTCAACATAGGTAATTTTTTTCAAAATATTAAATAATTTGTTTGTAAAATTTAAAATTTACTGAACTTGATCTCAACCTACCGCTCGGGCACTCACCCTACTTACTACCAAAACCAGATTCTTAAAGTGTATCCACGAGCAGGCTAGTACTTTCATTCATTGCTGAAATGATAACAAATCATATTTGCTTGAAAACGAAAATGTGAATAACTTTAAATTTTAACTATCAAAATAATTATATTATTGTTTTAATCTAATTATTTTGTTATTAATCAGTTGGGGTGTAGTTTAGTTTAATAGTTTAATAGTTTATTAGGTACACCAGGTTGAGGTTATATGCGCTTTTTCATTAACACGTTGTAGATATTTGCTACCCATTAAAAAAAGAGATTATCATTTTAAATCTTAATAAAAGAGTAAACTAAAATTACCGATATGGAGTATTACGTTATTTACGTAGCATGGTCGTGTTAACACTGCATACTTTTATACCGACTTGGAGCGAGTGGAGAGGAGAGCGACATCGACAGGTCGGCGGACGCAAGGCGCAATCTGCTCGAGGCGCGGCGCTCTGGCGCAGGCGCAGGCGCAGCTGCGGCGACAGCTGCCTGCCGCGGCCCGCCCGGCGGCTCACTATAGTCCTAACCTAACATAGGTAGTATACTTAGGTACCTACGTACCGATTACCGATGTACTGCAAGTTAAAAGCGAGCGGATGGTAGATGTAGGATTGAATTAAAACATTGTCAAACAAACGTCAATAGAACTGATTTGAAAAAAACCGGCCCAGTGCGTTTTGGGCCACGCGCATGGTAGGGTTCCGGACACTTGAAGCTAACAAAAATTGTCACTTTAAAGCTTAATATTTCGCTAACGGATCCCTAAATCGAAAAATGGTTTTCCTACACCAACAATATTTTTAAAAGGCCTATCCAACCTACCCCACACCATGGGATAGACCAGTAAAAAAATTGCATCCCTACTTTTCTTGTAGGGGACCCTAAAAAAATATTTTTTAATGATTTTATTTTACCACTTTGTCGGCGTGATTAATATGTATACCCATGTCAAATTACAGCTTTCTAGTACTAAGCGTCTCTGAGCTAAGCCGCGGACAGACGGACAGACGGACGGACGGACTACGGAACCCTAAAAAAACCGGCAACCTGATACTTAATTTTCCTACTATCTACAACTTCATTTCCAGTAATTTCCGCATGACTTTTCCTAATTTCGCAGACCGGGCAGTGTAGAATTAGTCTATAAAATGTATTTGTAGCGCGTTTTCATATTATTATATATAATCTTTCAACATTGACCACACGATTATAGAAAAAAAAAACTGTTTACTTTTTTTTTACTTTTTATGTGATTGGGCTAGGATTGAGCCAGTAAATAAGACATAGCTATAGAGCAGCCAATGAAGATAGATGTTTTTATTTTAGGTATATAAATAAAGTGAGCGCGTCAGATATCCCATACCGGGCGATTTCATTTTTATGCATTGCAAGAATTAGGTACTTTCATTTAGTACTCTACTTACCTAACATCATATATTTACACCACAAACGGAAAAAAATAGGAATAGGCTCTATTTTGCATTTAAATGTGTTTGCCCCATACGATTGCATGAAAATCACTGGCGCTGGACATCAGGTTTTTGATTTGAAAATTTTTGTAGTACGAAAATTTTATAACGGCCTCTGTGCACGGGGCTGCTATCTGAAATTTCTCAGATATTTTTACGGTAATCTCTCATGACCCTCTAGCCCCTCAGCTCTTCAATTTACTTCCTGAATATGACAGCGTTGGAACCTTCGGGGCACCCGGTCCACACAACTATACAGGGTGAAATTGATATAATTGGCATCCTTTTAAACTAAGAGACTAACCATGAAACTGAACAACTTTTACTATGGGAGCAAACCGATCGGAGCAAAAAATACATTCACACATTTGACATTTGAGTGGCATACATTTGAGTCGAGTAGGCAGTTTAGTATTGATCAGCAGATTATTTTTACCCGACTGCGACAGGAGGAGGGTTATGTTTTTCGAGCGTATGTATGTATGTATGTATGTTTGTATGTCTATTTCTTTGGCACGGCCTACAGCCTAAACGGCTTGATGGATTTTAACGTTTGAGGTGTCATTGGATTCGTCAAAATCGTGAGAGTGACATAGGGTATATTATTTTAAGATGGCGTCTACGAATTAAAAAAGAGAGAGGGAATAAACAATTTTTTTTTGTTAAAAATTACAGTATGGGTATCAAATGAAAGCTAGTAATCAGACGATTCCAAATATATAAATATTAAAGTACTTTTATGTTACCGTTTCGACACAAGACTAAAAAGTATGAAATAAACTAAATTATTAAGATAAACAAAAAACCCGACTGCATAAAAAACCTATTAACTGAAAAGAGCAAAACCAGCTCTAAAATCACTAATAAGCTATAACAGCTTTATTTGAGCTAATATAATTTGAATGTTATTAGGTAGGTATTGCAGGCGGGGACAAAAATAACCAACCAAAAATCTCCTTTGTCCCCGTTTGCGATACCTATCTAATAACATTCAAATTATATTAGCTCAAATAAAGCTGTTATAGCTGATTAGTGATTTTAGAGCTTGTTTTTCTCTTTTCAGTTAATTTGCTTTGATCGGTTTGCTCCCGTAATTAAAGTCGTTCATTTTGATGGGTAGACTCATAGTTTAAATCCTTCTAATGACATCAATTTCACCCTGTGTACCTATTATTTTTATGTTACGAATCATCGTTACGAACAGGTAGTACGATTGGTATCCTCATGGATAATAAAATTAATAAACCAAAAAACCAAACAATCCCTATGCCACCTTCATGATTGGGATTGATAAATAAAGAGGAGTTAAAAAATCATTTTGGGAATCCAAAAAGTTATTATTTCTCGTCTACATTTTCATTCAAACAAAGAGTTTTCATTACATCTAAGAAATACAGAACTGGCAGCTATGACAAAAAAAAAGATGAGAGCTTAAATTAAAAAGTTAAGAGTTTTATTCCTTTTTAGTTTTTATGGCTTTTGACAATATTGTTTCCAAGACATCTTGCCTGAACATATAAAAAAAATTGAATTAATAAAAAGTTTTGTTCTGAAATCCCAATAATGTCTCTTTGGTGCCTATTTTTAGTGAATTAAAATATTAAAAAATCAACAAGAGTTTTTCCAGCTATTTTTCTGGATCGCTGGTGTATGGTAGGTAAATTATATTGGTTTCAACAAATCTCATAAACGACTGGTATACAGGGTCCAACTTAATATGCTGACAGTTTTAAGAGGATGATCTGACCATCAAACTGAACAACTTTTTCTATGGGACCAACATCGATTCTTTTTTTTTCGCGATTTCCATGTTGTTCCCATAGAGAAAGTTGTTCAGTTTGACGGTCTGATCATTCCCTTAAAAAGTGTCAGAAAATTAAGAAGGACATGTAGATCGATTTTTTCTAATTATTGTTAACAAAATAGATTTTTATTAGATATAGTCATGAGCTTAATGCTATGCTGTGCTAAATTTGTTCTTTTTGTTGAAGTTCCTTACCGAATTTAAGGAAACTTGAACAAACATAATTATAATATTTTGTAATAACTCTATGGTTTTTTCTTCATTTGAAGAAGAACGATTATTCTTGCATTATCAACCTTTAACGGTCCAAATCTAATAAGCATGCGATATACCCGTCCCTTTCAACCAAGACTTAGTTGAAATCAAGCGCATACAACAATGGTCCAATTTTTTTTTATTTTATTTAAATGTAGAGTCTTCATTCGGGTTTCATCAATTACATTTTGATAATATCCTATCATTAAACTATCGAAATAAATAATAACCATAATTCGCCATACGCATAAATTAATAATGAACTGTTGTGGTCCAATGGCGAGTAAGCCGCCGTACAGGAGGCGATGGTTCGATCCCCATCCAGGCCGACTCGTACCAATGAGTTTTTCGGAATTAATGTACGATTTGTAGCACCAGTGGCTTTTCGGTGAAGGAAAACATCGTGAGGAAACCTGCATGCTTCAATTTCGAGGCATGTATTGTACCCACTGTCCATTATAAGTGGCGACACGACGGGCTCACCCCCCGTCACACTGGACAGAGACTACTGGTGAAACGTGGATGTTCTGTGGTTACGGAATTATTTCTTAATAACCTGTTGTGTTGTGTAGCCAATAGTTTTTGAGGATGATATGACAACGTTTTAATTTGAGACCATGATTACACGATTTTACGGTACGTATAAGTACTAAGTCTTCCACTCGCCGGCATGGTTCAGTCCAGAGCGTTCAGAGCGCGTAAATACAAACCCGGCTTTTTTTCAAACGAACGCTGCTGCGTTACAGAGCAGCAATGTGTCTGTGCTGCAGCCGGGTTTGTATTTACGCCTCCAGGGCCTCTACCCAGGCATTCGAACTTTTTTCGTTCCAATGTCAACTCTATTACACTGAAATTCGGGCCGAACCGAAACGGTCGCGATATACCGAATAACGAAAGTCCGGGGTACAGAGCCTGACCTCCTGTCCTGACACTCACGAAATAATCGGCTCCTGCCCTGAGGGTAGGCCTGTGCCCTGCAGTGGGACGCATATAGGCTGTGATGATGATGATGAGACGTAGGTTAGGTAGGCAGTCGATATAAAGCATGTATGGATATCTAGTGAGAAATGTATTGCATGCCTGCATACTTTTTAAAGCTGCCAGGTAAGTGTAAAGCTTAGTGAGTTCTCTAACATCGCCATCACTTCCTACTGTAAGAATAGTTGGTATCTCCACCTAGTACAAAATGGTGGGCAGTAAGAGAGATGGCACTACGGCACGGCACGGCAGCGCTCGCGCTCCACGCGCCCGCTCTCCGGTGTGAGGTGAGCCCGGAGAGTGGATAGTGCGGGCACACGGACCGGTCCGCCAGCCAGCACCGTTACTCAGCCCACGTGCCTCCGAGTGCTGCCTCTTGCGAGCTACGACCGATCAAACGTTCAAATTCACATATTTTATAGGCACCTTTCATATATGCGAGCCTTGCAAGCCGCCATGTCTGGTTTAGCTGATTGACTTCCTACTGCTTCGCGTAGGTTCAATTAATATAAATAGGTTGGTTATATGAACTAGAAAAAAGTAAAAATCACTTATAAAATAAAATAGCACATAACAATGATCTACTAGATATTGCATTTAAACCACTTTAATAATTTATCGTTCATTTTCGGGTTGTCCCAAAATAAGAAAGAATTGAAAAAAATCCTCTTCAAAACTTATTGTAAGCTTATTGTCCATCTTCTATTAGACTTCATCATGTATAACTATCCAACATTAACAACTTATTATCTTAATTTATTAATTATTAAAACTATAGGTACAACATTAATCAAATTAGCCAAGTGTTGTTCAAAAATTATTATCTCAATTTAGAATCGTAGCGTCTACCTAACCTAACCTTACACTTGGAATTATATTCCAGCCACGTATGTAAGGGATTTTAATTTAATTTATTTTATAAATTTTGGCACACTACATTTCTATTGCTTTTTGGCATAATATGATGGCCTAATAATTTTTTTAGATCCATCATTGGCGCGGAGATACATATATTAAAAAATGGGTTCGCCATCCCTGGCCTATGCCCTTTAGTGGGACGTATATTAAATAGGATGATAATGAGTATATTGATTAGATATCGAGGAAAATGTTCGTAACTTGTCAGCCGTGATCATTTTGTAATCTAGGTGTATGAAAACTCTATCTTCTCTGAAAAACGTTTTAGCCAGGAATCGACACTGCGACTTTCTTCGTCACAGTCTGTCTTGTTCGTCTTACAGCCGTGGCCGCCGCGCTCATAGTTGTCGGTTGTCTTTGAGTTAATGAAATGAATCAGTGTTTTATTTCTTGCACATTGCTGAAAGAGGTTTGTATTGTGTTCATAGAGCTACAAAAAAGGGTAAAGGGCTAAATATAAAACTGTCAAAGCCTCGAGCTCACTTCGAGCCAGGGTCAACAATATTTGATGACAGCCGCCACTTCATTACACTGAACTAAACAAAACGAGAGCGCTATATTGTAAACAGTGATTGTTTACACTCAACATAACACTGCGACTGTTACGGGAACGATAAATTAAATAAACTGGGAGTTGAACCCGAGACAAAGCAATGCAACATGTGACGAAAGTTTAAATCCGATATACCTACATAATCTTTTTAAAAGTCGTGTCGAAAGTCATGTTTTTCGATCAATTTATTTAGTGAAACATGTCTAATTAATTCAATAATTAAAAATGACCGATTTAAAAACAAAATCGATTGCAAAGGGTCACCTACTGCGCAACAGTTCTAATGTTTAAAGCTAGTCAATACCTAACGATTGTTTTAAACGTTTATGGATGGAACAATAAAACGAAATGTAGGGAATGTAACTACAGATAGTTTCGAAAAATTGTTGTCCCCGGAAATTCCATACAAAGGATTTAGGGCCGACATGTTTTTTCATTTGCAAGTAAAAGGTGCATTCTTAGAAAATGGATGCAGGTAGTAACTTAACTATTGTCGGTATGGAGCACAATTGGCCTCGTGTTGTTTTTCTGTACTGTTTTTATGATTTATTATTCCCAGTTTTACATCGGTTTACAGAAAAGAAAGAGCACTTTTGACAAAATTAGGTTTCTTTAAAAATTATTTATTTTGAAATTATCTTTGGAAATATCTATTGAATTTTCTGAATTTCATACAGGTAGGTAGGTGCCCAATACTTGAATAAACTGATCAGAAATAGTATTTAATGGAATTAAATGGAACTCTCACTGATTGCATTGCTATCTCTACCTGCATCTTAATCGTTTAACACGAATGTTAACCTAATAAGTTACAGTTAATACTTATAGTTTTTATAAATACCTTATGGCTAAACTAATAATCCATGATCAACAATGGTTCCTTTACGATAAGTATTATGGATAAGTGGTGGAGGGGTCAGCTCAGCCCCTCCCCCTGAACCTGATACCTCAGGGAATTTAGTCATGATGAAGCTCACCAGAAGCTTATGTTTCTCGCCAGGTCTTAGAACAGATAGTGACTTAACAATCAGCGCCCACCACGCTTGCCGGTAGCAGACTTCAAGACTAGGTCGTCGTCAGTATAAATTCACAAGTAGTCAAAACCCCTTTGATTTTAATTTAATCACACCAAAAACTACACAATATGAGTAGACGCTATCAAATGTAAACTATGGCCTGTGATGTAAGTAGTCTAGGGTACCTCACAAAAGATAAGGCGAAGTATGTACCTACCTACCTAATTGACACAATTTTCTATACTTATAACAAAAACAAATACAAATTTTGGCTCTACCACCATAAAAACGTCATTTTTGACTCTATACCACCGCCGCGTCGGAAGGTGTTCCGTTATAGAGAAGATGTGGCCAGAAACAGTTGTGAAGATTCAGACAAGAAAAATAAAGACTTGAAATTGTTCAAGAAGCTTTTATACAGTTGATCTGATAGTCTGATAGTTTGGTGAAAGCGGGTCAAAATTTGTTGTCTTCTCCTAAATATTGGATAAACTTAGTACTTTTATTACTACGCCTGTTAATAAATTCAACAAAAGTCTCTTGCAATTAAAT
Source organism: Agonopterix alstromeriana (assembly GCA_963924505.1). Lineage (NCBI taxonomy): Eukaryota > Metazoa > Arthropoda > Insecta > Lepidoptera > Depressariidae > Agonopterix > Agonopterix alstromeriana. The sequence continues at coordinate 3,162,480 of OZ004661.1, forward strand.
GTAATGACTCAATTGAAGTGAGTTTAAACCTGATATAAATTTCGTGTTAGATGAGTTGGTTGTTGTATGATCAGTGCAATTATTGGGTCGGTGCGTAGGCGCACACTACGTCACACGGCGCCGTTACTTGACTCTTGTGCCAGCGTGTCATCCGCAGCCCGCAGCCCGCAGCCAGGGCACAACTGGTTTAGGTAGTAGGTACGTTAGTGCCTACCTACTCGCAATACCGATGAAGATCTGGCACCGAAACCTTTTTTATAACTTCCTTTAGGAAACCCGTCTCTAATGAAATGAACCGCTAAATTTCAATAAGTTTAGTGCAATGACTTTCTTTCTGTTTTTTGTTCGCACATTTTCTTAATGGATTCGAAATTAAAGTTACACGAGATTTTATAATTATCTACGAGAAATACGATAAAAATAAGGAAATTTTAATTATTTAATAAGTAGGTAAGTAGTTATGCAATTTTTACTTGTCGTCATTATGTAGAGCTTTACATTATCGTACCTGCCTACCGAATTATAGTTAGGTACTTGGCAAGAGAGTAGTCAAAGTAAGGTAGGTACCTAACACTATTTAAATAAATTAGAGGTCAATGAAAGAAATAGGTAAATACTAACATAAGTCTCTCCCTCTCGAAACACAAGCTGTGAGAAAATTATAGTTCTTACTCTTAAGTTTGCATTCATTATTTATAAAATATTATAAAGACCTAGAAAAAATGTTACACAAAAGTAGGAAGGACATCTGTCGATCGGTAGCCTAGGTAGACATGTAGGAATATCGTTAAACCGTCAAGATCACAATTTCGCATAAGCATAAACATAATAATTTCATTATAATACAAAGCAAGGGGAGTAGTTTCCGGACTATTCATCCAGGACTCGTTTAACGGCCGTCGGTTGTTTGTGCGAGCCCCTCTGTCCAAGGCCAGTGCCGGGCCGCCGGTGCAAGGTCATATCAGGTGCTGATCTCCAACCAAGCTTCGACCTAACGCCGCACAAACATTGTTTCCTAACGGTTTTATATTAGGTTATGGTTTAAGTTTAAATTGCCTGTAAATGAATGAAAACGTGTTATTACATTTTCACGTTCATAGCTCCAAGGTTCTTGCAATAGTCTTGCATTATTAAAAGAACTGTTCCAAACCTAGTATTTTTTTCCAATATGAAATTTTGAGACAAAATTGGAACTGTAATCAATAAACTGGTACCCCAAAGCGTTTGATCTGCGCGCTATGGCACCTACCTAGGTACTTTAAAATGAAATGATCGTTTATCGGTAGCTTAAGATTACGTTGACAACCGAGCCCCGAGCCGGAGCCCCGAGTGCCGAGAGCCGACCGAGCTCAGGGCAGCTGTGTAGGAAATCAGAACGAAAAGAAGGCATTCGGATATTGTTGAATAGCGGCGCACACCTGCGTTTATTCATGTTTATTGAAATGCGAACGCACACAACCGTGATGTACTTTTCACTTATCCCCAAGGTCTGTATACGACAATCAGTGGAGTACAAAGAGGGACCCGGGATAAAGACTCGTTCGTTTTGGGATAGGTTGGTACCTGTGACTGTGAGCGCAAAAAATGTTAATAACTCTGATTTGGCTGAGTGTGGAGTGCTTGTCGCTGGGTAGGATATCACTCTGAGGATTATGTAATGTTGTACTCAGGTACCTCTATCTATACTACACCTAGCTTTGATCCTTCTCGTACTTATTAGGTACCTAATAGTAGGTATGTAGTAGGTTAATTAGGAATCAATTTTTACAAAATTAGGCCCCTATAGTTAAGGTTGAGAGGTATTGTATATACAATCTTCAAGACAGTTTGTGTGTACTTCAACTACTGAAACAAGTTATGCTTAAGTTTAAGTTTTATCCTGGACTTGGTAATTATTTCACAGATTAGGTAGGTATTTGACTAAAATACACCTTTAGTCTTAAGTAGGTACCTATCTATAGTACCTAGTAGCTTTACTCGACGACTCCTCAATTTTCGTCCCTTCAGGAGTTTATTTTCGGCTAGTTTCGGGTTATCTAATCTTAGTGGGTTTGTTACGTCACAAAAGGAATTTTTCTTTCTTTTTACCCGACTGCGCCAGAAGGAGGGTTATGCTTTTTTATATTTCTAAGTTAAACTGGGCGTTGCTGTTGATGAGTTCCTGACCTTTAATCCCACTAAATGTATCTAACCAGTGGTTTAATACCTACATTACATGCCAACATGTAATGTAGGTATGTACCTACCTTCGGAGAGCAGCTATTAGAGGTCAACTACAGGCAGACCGTATAGAAGGCAGCGAGCGAGGCTGAGTGTGTTATATGAACCACCTTTCATACCTATCTGTCTACAATAATAGGAAAGCGGACGCCATCGGAGGTCAATGCGTCGCTCGCATCTCGCATCATCTCACTCATCAGTCAGTCATACATAATTATACCAAACATACCTACCTACACCCACCCGCTTCGAAGTTGGTTATGTACTTTTTGAGACATATCGACGAAGTACCTAGTAGGTAAACCTAAGATTTTTCTTACTATTCGGATCGATTAGTGAACGATAGCGTCGGTGGCGCGTCACGGAAAGGTATGGACACTCATTCGTGAGGTTCCGGGTTGTAGTCTACGCCCTACAACGCCACGGGTGTAGTTATGACGTCATAAGTTTTTTGTATAGGATTTCACCACCTTTTAACTTACGTAGGTGCATCTATCAAACTGCTCTCAAACAGTCAAGGAAAACATGGCGCAGAAACCTGCATACCTAACTACACTGAACAAAAAATTCTGATGCGTTACCTACGCATCAGAAAGTCAGCCGTTTACTTATGTTAGTAGTTGGTTGGGCCCTTGGGCCACATGTACTTCGTATATCCCAACCAAACGAATTCCCCACTGTGGGCCAATTGAAGCCAATGGCAAATGCTACTGGGAACTAGGTAAGATTTGTATATTGCCTTCGAGTTCGAGGCAAGATTTTGTAGTGAATGAATTTTCTAGATCCTTGAACGTGCACTGAGCAAGCAAGACAGACACGATATTGTGTGTCCAAGGTGAAGAAACTCAACTCAACACTTCTAAGAGATACTGATGAGTAATGACTCACGGTTTTGTATGATATTAACTATACTTAACTTTATAATACTTAATCTTAAAGTTTTAGGCCAAAAGAAACAAATTTTATTCACTTCACTTCGGAAAATTTACGGATCTGAAGAATTATGGAAGTAGGGACTACCTACCTATGTCTTAGATTTATATTTTAGTGATAAGACCGCTTTACGTTAGTGCCTTCTGCGGCCGTAGTGTCAGCGTGATACAACGCTATCCCGCCATCGCTCTTTCTATTTGCGCGTGAACGAACGAGATAAAAGGCTTGATATGTATGGCTTCTGTGGGTAATATTTTATTTTGTGTTTTAGGTGACGTCTGGATTAAAACTGTAGCTAGAGATTGTACATTTCGTTGATTTGTTCTGAATACAACTTGACCATAACAAAAATGGGTGTCTTCGATGGGGAATTTATGACTTTCAATAAAAAGATCGACTGTTGACTTTGCGTCCACTTATAGTCCTTTTTAAAACTGTTTGAGCTGTTTAAACTTTATAATATACTACTGCCAGTTGCACGCACGTTTATTAAAGTTAATCCTCCATTAAATCTCTTGCTGTTACTTTTTGTCTTGTTGTAGTAAAAGCTAACAAGAGATTTAATGGAGGATTAACTTTAATGAACTTAAGTGCAACTGACCGAGGCTGGCTTATACACAAAAAGTATTTAAACTTAAACATGTTTAAATATACGCTGTCACTGTCACTTGTATGTGCAGTGTGAAAGACAGAACTATCACTAAATATGTTTAAGCCCCAATACTAGTTGGTGCAAGCCGGGCTCAGTATGTCTTAGGCCGAGATTCAGAGACGATTTTTTTAGTCTTAGGTCGAGCTAAGCAGGGCGAAAATGTATGGATTTTGACATATGGGAGTTCGAACTATGACTTAAAAATCGTGTCTAAATCTCGGCCTTAGACTATTTATATGAGGACAAGTTACGCGTGTAATTCTACTAACAAACTTTTCTGCCACTTTTTGCGGGGGGCCGAGGTAGCACGAGATACGCAACTTTGAAATATATTCCATTACTTCAGATTCTAAGTTCGAAATTATTGTTCCGCAAATAATTGCTAATAACGTATCACTAAAGTCGACAGCCTATAAAGGCTGTCGAGTTTAGTGATAAGTTATAAAATTGTATGTAAATGCGTAAGATTTTTTGATCTTGCACGTTGGCAGAGTGGGAATGCTAAGGCGAGGCGGGTCCGTATATAAATCGTCTAAGGTATAAGTATACAAAATTAACATGTAACTTACAATTAATGGTTTTACGGCTCAAACATTTTGAGAAAGTAAAATAATAAACCATCTGTTAAAATCACGGAGCTCTCTTGGACGAACTATGAAGAACCATAATTTTTGCTCTATTTTTATTCGACGAAGAAAAATAAAAGTTCGTTCCAGTAGCTCCATCTGTAATTGTCTAAAGGCAATGAATGTTGACTGAAGCAACCAAAGGTGCGGCAGGTAGGTAACGGTCCATTACAGAGGTGAAGATCAGTTCAGTTTCATTGTCAAGAGATGGCGGGAGCAATACAGCGCCGCGCCGCCATCTTGCCGACTCGAGGTCATGGCATGACATGTAATGCGATGACGACCGGTCGCTCATCAAAATGGCGGACTTCTCCATTAGCTTAGCCCCACTCCAGACTCCACTGAACTTCTTGTCCTTGTAAAAATGTTCTGTTGAATGTGCCATTTGTGCAAATTTTTGTCATGCAATAAATTTATTTTGAATTTTCGTACCTATTGTGAAAGAATTTTAACTTTTTTATTAATATGATCCGCGCGAGATTTGAGCTCGTCGGTAGGTAGGTAAATAACAAACGTTTACAAATGAACACAAGGCATGGAAAACCGTTTGCACAGGTGATCAACCATTGATCAGCGGTCTTTCTTGTCTTGATCATATAAATAACTAGCTTATGCCCGCGACTTCGTCTGCGTTGACTTTAAAAAAGTATCCTTAGATTAGGCATTGTATTACCTACAGTGTTAATCTGTAACATACTTATTTTATCTATATGCCGCGTGAATGTGTGATAAACATCTAAACATCCAAACTTGGTCAATTAATAGTTGAAAACTGAATAAATCCCAAAAAACTTGTTCTTCGGTATGTACCAGTACCACCTAGATCTTTCCAGGTTTGGAAGGTGGCCGCAAAATCACTAAATTTTCATGATGCCTAAGTTACAAAATTACTACTGATATCACTTGTTTTAGATATTTTGAACTGAATCAACATTTAATTAAAAAATAAAATAGGTTGGTAAGTACTTATGTTTAATTAATCATTTACTTAATACATTTTAGCGATCCTTAAATGAATTGTTATGTCTTCACTCTCATATCTTTAAATTTGTTTAATAAATTCGCAAAAAGCAAAATTGAGGTTCTGTTTTCTAAACAGGATACAGTATACATTTGATTATCATTCGCAAAATATGCAATTTTTAACTCTTTGAAATCCGACATAAGTATAAATAAAATAAAACACAAACTGCGTGTTGCCACCATTTATTGTAATTTTCCTAAAAAAATTGAATAAAAAATATGGTATTTTATCAACATGCCACTTTAGAAATGAATAATCATATACAGTTATAGAAAACATTTCCGGACAGTGTCGCTCTGTGCACTCGAACATTAACAATCATTTATAAGAATCCATATTATACCGTTATCATAATTAATATTAGAATAGTACACTTATAAACGTATATATGTAGAGCGACCCACGGGGTGTAGGGGGGCGCCGCCCAGGGGCAAGTGGGAGTGGGGGTAGGGAGGGGGCACGACTACATGCAGTGTTCCGGAGACCGGTGCGGGCTGGGCGTGGGCGTGGGCTTGGGCGTGGGACGGCGCGCGTCTTGTCAGTCTCACTCGCTGCTCTTATCCTAATCTTCGTCTTCTCCGCTCTCGGATTCTGCAATTGATACATTTATTAAGAATATTTATGTTTGTTAGGTTGTTTGACGGCCCGATAGCACAGTCGGTAGCGAACCTGCCTGCTGTGCCGAAGGTCGCGGGTTCGAATCCCGTAAGGGACAAATATTTGTATGATGAATATTAATATTTGTACCTGAGTCATGGATGTTTGTATCTATATATGTATTCTATATCGTTGACTAGTCATCATAATACAAGTTCAGGCTAGATTCCGGTACTTTAAATGTGACTAGATAATTTGTGTGACAATGTCCAAGATGTATAAAAATGTATAATATGTATATGTTATTATTTTACAATAAGATAATGATGTTCCACTACCTTGCCCTTCGGGAACTTATTCTGTATACATTCTCCGTACACTTTCGGAGGGATAACATGATTAGGAAGGACATTAGGTATAGTTTTGAGTTGTAAAAATCAATTCTACAGCTTGGAATGAATTGTAAGCCAGTAAAGGCCTACATTTCCTATTATAGTGAACTTCACTACGCGGTGGAAGCCAGTCTATACTTGCGGTCAGTATTAAATGTGTACTACTGATTGTAGACCTTTATCTGTTCATCTGCGAAGTAATTTCTAGTTTGTCACCGAATTAAGAGAAGCAAGATACTACGACCATCGGAAACAGACTATTTGCATGGGTTTTAAGAGGTTGAGTAATAATAAAATCAGTTATAATAGCACACCTTCTTCAGCTGATTGCAGCCACTCGACGAACTTCTTCATTTGGTCGAGGAACATCATCTTGCCCTTGCTGGAGTTGGGCTCGCGGTACCACTTGAGGATCACCTCCTCGGACAGCACGTTCGTCTTGTACAGCATCAGCACCAGCTTGCTGAACGCACGCATGAAGCTCATGTTCTCGTAGCAGTACTCTTGCACCTGCATGGTCAAATGTTACACTTATAAATAAACTTGAGTTAAACCGCGACTTCATCCACACAAATTAAATACCAGATTTGAAGTCAGATAATAAGCTATCAAACAAAAAAAGTTTCATCAAAATCGGTTCAGTAGTTTGTGCGTGATGCTCGCACAAACAAACAAACAGACAAAGATTCTAAAAAAGCTTGATTGTAGTCAGTGACATCTAAAAACCATATCATCATATTTTTTTGTAAATATCTTCAAAGACACACTTCTGTTACAGTTTTATAATGGTTAAGATGATGCCACTTTAATGCATAAGTACACCATGAGTTTAGCAATGTTTTTTTTTATTTTTAGTTTGTTCTAGTTTTCGTTTAAATAATTTTCAGACGCAAATATAAAAATTAACATCAAGGCTGAATTACTGAATAAATTCAATCAACTGTAGATCAATGAATGTTCCTTCTTCAAATAACGTTTTACATGTTATCTTCCACGGCGGCCATTTTGTTTTTTACCTACTCAAAATGGTCGTGGCACCCATAATTTGGGAACAGCTATCAATATAGTAAAGTGAAATACAAACAAATGTATCGTAGCAAATGTGATCAGACTGGACAGAGGTTCCTCGCCTGTGTTATGAGCCACGACTTCACTGTCGCACACTTCGACACCGATCCGAGCACAAAACGCGGGCCGGCTCTAATCGTGTGCATTATTGGTATTTAATAAAGAGATATCATAATACATACCTTGGTGAGTAGTGCGATCTCAGCCTTGGCCGACTGTGCGAAGGCGGCCAGTAGCGGCGTGTAGTGACGCAGATGTTTGGCGGCTTGCTCGGCCAACAGCTCCTCCTTCTTGTTCCACTCTCCACGCGACATCACGCACTGCCAAATCTACAAGCATACAACAATCTTATTATAGTAAAAATGTCCTTGTAAAATGCTGTAAATTTAAATAAGTAGTATAGATCAGATTGCCATTTCGACACGGTAACTCGACGTGACGATGCAAGCAATGGAGAAACTGAAAGACTCAGTCGCTCCGAGCTCGTAAAGTCTTGTCGCGCCACTCTGACTCGTCATCGGTTATCATCATTTGAACAAGTTCCAACTATCGTACACTGTTTTTTAAAATTTAGTACCCTTTTCCTTCAACGTTGAACAAGTAGAGGTAAATTCTCATGTATCTACTAGGTAGTGTAGTGGCATTATGCAAAAAAATAGGAGCCAGAATCGTGTTGCAGAAAATAAGCCCGCTCAACCAATACCGGTAATAGGTATTGACAGAAATTTAAGAAGAATCTCGCCGTTTAAGTCTAGCCGATTAAATCTCAAGGATGCGAGACACACACGAGGTAGCTAAAAGGTATAAAACAAGTTTTTACTCACGATGGCGACGACCTCATGGTCTGGAATGGAGTGCTTCTGTGCCATGTCACGCAGCTCCTGGATCAGGTCGCGCACGGGCTTTTCGTCGGCGAGCTCGTCGAGCAGCGCCTGAGTCAGCTCGCGGCGAGCCTCCTGCGTACAAACACATACCATGACGCCATCACGAACAAGTCTATGTATTCTTTGAGAAAACAATTGGCTACTAAGAGATTTTCAATAAATTGTTCAAAACTTGTGCTTTATAATTTACTACCCGGCTTCGGCCGGGTGGGACCTATAACATAAATAAATATACTATACACTTAAACCTTCCGAAAGAAATTTTCTAACTGACGGTGAATACCGTATCAAAATCCGTTGCGTGCTTTAGAAGTAAGCGGAGAAACAGAAAAGATGAGGACAGACGCGGATGGCGACTTTGTTTTATACTATTTAGAGATTTGTCACCTAGTCAATTACATTGTTCCACATACAAATTACCTAAAAGACATCCATACATTTGTTCATAGTAAATGGTAAATAGAGATTACCTCGTTGCGTAACGCTATCAATCGTCTGACAACGGCGAGTAGGTCCTGAAACACTCTGTTATGCATGGTTGACTAATCCTTTCGACCGCCAAACTGTATCGCAACTAAACTGTTTCGCGGAACAACGCCGCTAGATATCCCTTCTAAAGTAGGCATTATGCTAACAAGTTAATTGACAACCAAAATAATGCGCTATTGACGTAACCCCAGACATGCTGTTCTATGGGGTACATAAATTTTAAATCGATTTAGCAAAAATGTTATTCAATTACGTATAAACCGTGTTGATACGACAGTAATGGTCGATCACGACGGACTCGTGCTCTAATTGTTAGTAGCTAAGTTACAAACTATCAAACAGTAGGTATGCTAATGATCACTCCAGCACCGAATAGATGGGTGTGTCTAGCACTATCATATCATAGCGCTTTTCCTATCCGCCTCCGAGAAAACAGAGATCTTCGAAAAAATCGATGGATCTAGAAATCCATACGATTTCTAGAAATCCATATTAGTTATATCGGTTAGTGGTGTATGCTATATGCTTTCGCATTGCATCCGAGAAATCACGCTCCGTCTAGACGGATATATCATACAGATACAGAGCGTCGGTGGCGCGTTGCGGAGAGATATGGGACTCAATCTTGAGGTCCAGATTGGAATCCGCACGGACGACATTACCAATAAGTTTTTTAACTGTATATACTGTGTGGTACAGTACAGTAGCCCGATGCAGTACCTGGGAAGCCTGGGCGCGATGCAGACGGAGCAGCTCTGCGAGGCCGCGCGAGGCGAACGACGTGGCCAACACCTCCTCGCTACGACGGTTCAGCGGCAGGAACTCCAGCAGCCTGACGGACCAACCACCACACTTACATTGTTTTATCTCTAGACATTTCTTGGAACTGCGCACAATGTAGTATTACACTGTAGCGACATTAATGACTCCGCTGCAAGAGTGCAACGGGCCAGTACATGCCGCGTCTGTCTGCCCGATACTACGATACAGAACCTCATAGGGAGATAACTATGTTCGTTCATCGGGTAAAGCTTGTGGAGATGTACTAAACGTTAGTAATAGAATAAAAATAGTAGTACTGCGTTAGTTAGTAGAAATATGCACGACTGCAAGCCAGGCCAGTCAGTAGAAAATTCAAATTAGGTCTAATTTAATTTGGTTTAGTTTGGCGTGGTACCATTACACACCCTGGGTTCGAAATAAAGTATTTTCTTACTGAACAGTAATGACAACATTACCTGCCCTCCAGCTGGCCCCTCTTGAGCGCGGTGACGAGGGAGGTGACCCCGCGCTCCGCCTTCACGGTGGCGAATACCTCCAGCACGAAGTCCAGCGCCAGGTTGTCCTTGAGCAGATGCTCGTTCACCAGCACCAGGAGCACCGAGGGCGGCACGCATCCGTTACCTGATGATCAACACTATTTTATAGACGCTGCGTTAAAGTACAAATCATGTATAGAATTACCAAACTACCAGTTAGAATTTCCATTTTATTGATCTTTAGGCTTTCTTATAAATCAAATGGTTTTTTCGCGATTTCAACGTTAGTTAGTCCCTTAGGGAAAGTTTAGTTTCATGGTCTGATCATCCCCTCAAAGAACTGTCAGTATATTAAGAAAGACATACATGTCCATGTCGTAAGTTAAATAATCAAACCAACATTTGAGATATTATTCGTACTTGATCACCAAGAATAGTTACGTATCCGTAGAAGCTTCGACAAATTGAATATCAATTCAATATTAAATTGCAAATCTTGTCTAACATCATGTTAGCAAGCAACATAAATATATAATTTATTACCAAATAATTCAAAACTAAAAGTACTTCAAAGAAAAATACAAAACTAGGCAGACTGTCTGGGTATGTTAGACAGACATATGACCGAAACCTGAAGTAGTGAAAACTTTTCGTGGTAACTGAATCATATCAGACAACTGATGATTTTGGTCGGCGAAAGTCGGTGGCAGATATTGGCACAGACTACTCAAGTAATAAGGAAAGAAGTACATGCCTCGTTTCCACAATGATTAACGTTGTCTCGCTTATCATAATATTATGGTATCATCCTAAATAATAAAATTCAGATCACATGCATAAGCATATGCTTACGACTATATTCCCTGAGGGGGTAGTCAGAGATATTCTGAAACCTCAGAACATCCACGTTTCACCGGTAGTACCGAAACTCTGCCCTGAAATCACATCATCTCATCATCTGCTGAAATTCAGATCACAAATATATAAATTCCAAGTATTCTATTATTTCTTGGAAGTTTTTTCTTTAGTATAGAAATGTTAAATATAATTCTAATTGTGTATTGTGTATTCAGTGTTACGGAATTTATTTAGGAGTTTGAAGTTACTACTACGCTTAGTAGCTTACATGGCGGCCATTTTGTTAACATCATCTCAAAATGGCGGAGGGTGACTAATTTCCTGTAATGTAACTAACATAATATTATGGATCTTGTTTTCTGAATTAAATGATTTGATTACGATCAACAGAGATACGTTGAAACACGTGTCTTGCGGTTTATAGCAATGTAGAGGCGTCGTGTATAAAAATGTATCGTAGCATATACGATCAGACTGGACAGAGGTCCCTCGCCTGTGTATAAGCCACGACTTCACTGTCGCACACTTCGACACCGATCCGAGCACACAACGCGGGCCGGCTCTAATCGTGTGCCGTGTTTTTAAATATTCTATCAGTAAATGTAGGTAAATATTTACCAATCCAAAGCGCCGTCATGCGAGCCAGCTTGGTGCGCTGCATCGGTTCGAACCCCTTAAGATACACGAGCACCTGCAGACAAAGTATTGATTAAACTTCCTCGTCATTTTAATACATCGTTTTATTGTTTAAGAACTGAAGCTAAAAAATGTTACCTTCTTCATTTCCTCTTCGAACATTTTCTCTAGATATTTGTAGCGACGCATCAGCTTCACAAACACCTATAAAACAAAATTGCGCTTTAAGTTGACTACCCTCTATCTAAAGCTAAAGAAAATCTGGTAAGTTAATTAATAATCAGAAGTAAGTGAACGAGAAAGGGTTTCTCAACATTTGTGTTCAGGACTCTAGCCATGTTTTTCATCATTAGCGAACGTTAAGTAAAAGGTGAATTCGGCTGCACCATCATGAGTAGAACTAAGATATAGCCGTGGCAAAGGAGGATGGTGTGAGGGTACCTGTTCGAAGTTACGCATGCTCTCCATATCCTCGTTAGCGGAGAAGATGCAGATGTTGGTCTTGGGGGTCTCGCCGTCCATCGACACCGATCCGCCGGGGACTGCAACAAACACAACACGCTCGTCACAAACATATCTATCTACGCTATTCCTGAGATCTTGACTCTTGCACGTGCTCAGATAATAAACGAACGAGTGAGGTTTTATCAACACAAATATTCAGGACTCTAGCCAGTTGTTTCATCATATTCAATAACAGCTGTTTAAATAACAGTTCGGTTACACAATATATCGTCAAATAATGATTGTGACCTACATCTCACATATACGATTTAAAACGTTTAGGCTGTTATATATAAATGTTGGTAGCAGCAGGAGTTGTTTTCCCGTCTTTGATGATAAGAGTGTACTTACGCAGAAGGCCCCCCGCGATAAGGACGTCGAAGATGACCTCCCCATAGCGGCGGTAGTCGAGCTTGGATCCGGCGGCGTCTAGATACTTGTACGCCGCGTCGAGGTCGCCGCCGGCGCGCTCCAGGCCCTGGACGAGCGCGTCGCGGAACCCGTTCGGGTCGTACTTCTCTTTCTCATCTGCCGGAAATACAAACCAGTTAAGATTTTCGGTTAAGACAGAAGAGCATATATGATAAAGCGACCTTTGAATGTTGAATATGTGAAACGTGTATCAGAATCGTAGAATGTGTTCATCAATTGTAACTGCCTACCCATTGGCGCATAGGTGTGAGCATAAATGTTTAAAATATTATATCCCACCTCCATCCCGAACAAATACTTTAATATATACAGGCTTTTTTATAGACCATCCAACTTAATATGCGGACGCGAAAAAAAACTGTCCCATACATAACAGGTCGAGTAAGATTGCAGTTTTGTATGGAATAGCAGATTTTTTTTCGCGGTTTTATCATCATTCATGGTCTGATCATCCTCTAAATAATCCGTCAGCATTTTAAGAAGGACCCCCCTATATATAAATAATGCAAACAGCATTGATTGTTTTTCTTTTAAACTGTTTCCCTCGACAATGCGCTGCCTGTAATGTCTCGGTCAGGGTCTGAACTTTATCAAAAATGCAACACTAATTGCCTTCAGCACAATGTTGCTTTGCATTTTGCAAATTAATTAATCAGATAGTTGTCATAGAAAATTACAAGCTAAGGGCGAAGATACTTAACCACAAGGTAAGTAAGTTTACTTGACTGAAGGCCATTTCCTACATGGGACTAATAATAATATTGTTGGTTCGCCATATGGACATAATATGACGTCACCTGTCGTCAAGGCGATAAAGTGTATTGAATTAATTAGCCATAGAAATAAGTTTAATATTAATGTTTTACTTGTCGGAGCTGTTAGTTGTAGCAGAGTGGATCTAATTACTCGTTACAACTTTTTAGGTTTCAGCTTAATCACACACACAACCATAATACGGCTAATGGTAATGTTGACTCGTTTAAGGATAGCTCATTTTAAAATATTAATTTATCAACTAATAATAGGTAGTCTCGACGAAAACCTGTACAGTCAACTGCAAATGTCAATGGACTTCAGCGAAATTCGTAATGGATTGATATTTGACAATGTTATAGAATGGTAGATGTTAATATAACATCAGATAATAATTTTGAAATTACTTTCCTCTTAATTTACTTCTGATGTTGACTGTACATTTTGTAAATCTCTAACTGCCAGTTGCACTTACGTTCATTAAAGTTAATCCTCTATTAAATCTCTTGTTAGCTTTTACTACGTCAACAAGACAAAAAGTGACAGCAAGAGATTTAATGGAGGATTAACTTTAATGAACGTACGTGCAACTGACCGTGTATCTTGAGATACACATACGTGAAAACGGTATGTATAAGATTGATTTAACCCATTTACTGCCAGGATAAAAAACCTAAGTGGTACGAGTACTCCATCGCCAGGGCACAGGTCCGGCACTCTATAATAGAACGTTTTTTAATTTCGAAATGGCGTCTGCACATGCGCACTTTGTGCAAACTGTCCATGACATTGCGTGTAGGGTTGAAAGCCGCGCTTTGCATTTAGCGTTATCTACACTTCGATACTTTTTATTGTTCGTTCAGTTATTAAAATATATTAGTATTTGAGCTATAAGAGTGTCCCCAGAAAGTGTGAGGTGAGGTGGGGTATCTGAAGTCAGAGAAAGGCGGGGGAGAGGCCGTTCTGTATGTAGAACTATATACTATGACCTATTCTGCGCCTGGGGGTGATTCAGAACTTAAAGTGAACTACTTTCACCACGGAGCGAATAACATCGAAATCGCGAAAAACATGTTATCCGTGGTAGTGATAGACGTCGACGTCGATTATTATAGCAGACAGGCCACAGGGCGGAAAAGGGAAAACGTTATCTAAAAAGAAGCGATGACAGACTATCTAATTAGATTTCCTTTTTATCATTATCACCTATTTGCGTTACGAGGAAGTGCTAAATGTTAGTTGTTATCTAGCTCCTCCATTTCCGTAACTGATGATATGATGTCAAACTGATTTTGTTTTATCAAATAGAACACACAAGATTTTCCTATGCTGTCTGTGAATTTAGAAAAGACTGGCCAAGCGCGAGTCAGACTCGCGCCCTCAGGGTTCCGTACGAATTTAATTATGAAGGACAAACTTTGCAGTGGAAAAAAATCGATACCATACGTTTCAATCACGGTGGATGCTCCAACTGAAAATGTAAGGTTTATTATAATCGAAAAAAATGTTTTCATGTGATATACTTAACTACAAATTAGAGATTTTTTAAATATTTATTCCCTTACTTGTGTTGTGTGGCTACTTTCAAAATCTCATGATTTTAGGTCGACGCGATGTACCCGTAGGTTTTGATTTGCGAGTTGGAAGTATCAAAATATGACACAAATGGCCTTATCTATTGATTGCCTTGACTTGGAAGCTTGCAGATTTTAGTTTTTTCATTATTTGTTAGCAAATCCAAAATAATTAGTTTCAAAAGATACAGCCCTTTGGGGTTAGGTCAGACAGACGGACGGACGGACAGCGTAGGCTTAGTAATAGGGCCCCGTTGGCACCCTATGGGGAAGGAACCCTAAAAACGAAATAGCAGATGTTTATAATTTTTATTTCAGCGATTCTCTTTCGAGAAGCTCAGAAACTGCAATATCTAGTTAAACATTGTCCAATCGTTTGTTTCATTTTTGTTAGTTGCGTTCACCATTGAAGAAACAGTATCAGATTAAATACATGAGTAACAAGAAATTGTAACTGTCAATTGACACAAACAAGATATAATTGACTACACGACGTGATGTAAGGAACATGGTTCTCTCACACAATACAACCAACCTCACTCGGGGAAGTTAGTATTATAAACTGAATTATGATTCAGTATTTCCCTAGGTCTATTTGGATTCCCGCCCGAAAAAACTCACTCTGTTGTCGATCACTTTGTTTTCCATCTGCCGAGACTATTAGTACTAGATACTAGAGGTATCAAGTTGAATTTAATACTAAATACAAAGGTGTACGTTTCAATTACCTGTACCGGCATGCTTCAATTTCGAGGCATGTATTGTACCCACTGTCCATTATAAGTGGCGACGGGCTCACCACTGTCATACTGGACAGAGTTTCGATACTACTGGTGAAACGTGGATGTTCTGAGGTTTCAGAACTATGACTACCCCCTCGGGGAATATAGTTGTGAGCATATGCTTATGTTTCAATACGAGTGATATAATTCAAACTTTTAAGTCCACGCATTCAAAAGAAGACCTTTTATGTCATACTTATTTTGATACTCGCAACTCGCAAATCAAAATTTGTAATAAAAACTATACGGGTACTTCCCGACACCAAGAATCATGAAATTTGGAAAGAAACAACACAACACAAGGAATAACGCAAAAAAAATTAAGTTAGTAGGTAAGTATTTCACATAAAAACATTTCTTTTTTCGATTATAAACTTACGTTTTCAGTTGGAGCATCAACCGTGATGTAGACGCATGGAAGACAATTTTTTTCCACTGCAAAGTTAAGTTTGTCCTTCATTATTAAATTTGTACGGAATCCTAAGGGTGCAAGTCCGACTTGCACTACGCCAGTTTTTAGGGGCTCTCAACGGGTTTCACTAATTCAACCCCTTAACGTTAGAGGGTAGGAAGTTACAAGTCAACAGTATAAAGACAAACAAAGATCAGACAATTTTTAGATAAAATCTATAAAAATAATTTTCTCTCTTTTTACAGTCGCAACTATTTAAACCGTGGGGAAATTGAGTTTGTAGCCATTGAAGTTTAGGGTGCTTCTTTATAAAATCTATTGTTCTAAATTCGTTCTAAGAGATAACAGCGGGTACTTATCTTAGAAACTTTACACATATGACTGTAAGTCTGCAGTTGTATAGGCATCTTTACAGGTAACATGGTGACGATACGACTAAGCCTAAAATTATGCTGTGAAAACGACTTTGCTATGCGTATATAATTCGAATAATAGAAATAGAAGCAGAAGCATTTGCAATGCAACATTTAAAAATTTATATCCCACTGCAGGGCAAACACAGTTAAAGAGAGAGTAAAGGCCTCCAAGATTGTTCAAGTTGACCTATACCTTAAAAATGTGTATAATAGAAATGTGAAAGTTATACCGATGTTTGTGACTCAATCACAGATAAACAGTTGACAAGATTAAAAGTCAACGCGCATGAAGTCGGTCAAAAAATAAAGCTGCGATGTGGCATTAAACGCCAACTGGAGCAGTGTTTTATTATTGTCAAAACGGTATAATATGAATCTTAAAATGCTAGTTAACTGGTATTTTTCTCTCAATTTCTGTTTATAGAGGAAAAAATACAAAAACCATAATAATTCACAAAAAATCATAGAGCTAGATGAGTAGTCTAGAGAAATAGGACATAACTGTAAAACCGACTATCTGCAATTTAAAAAAAATACTAATTTGTAGATAGAAGGGGCAGATAAGTAGACATCCCCAGAACAGCACCAGCAGATAACGGTAGGCATACACGACACGAAGGCTAACCGCGTCAACATGGCGTGGCGCTCGACGAAGTAGGCAGTGAGTGAGACGCCGGCACAACGCCGCCGAGCCGAGTGTGCGCGACCTACATATTGGATGGCAATGACCAGCAGCGTAGATACGCGAGCGAGAGAACATTACAATGCAACTTCAGTATTTAATTACATTTCTTTTTATGATAATCACTGACACCTTAGCTTAAACCATAAAATTATATATTACATTTTATGAATTTCACAATCACAACAATATAAAAATCGGAAATAATCATAATAGTCGGTATTTTTTATATCCATGTTTTATCGTATGATAATACCTATATCCTAGTCATCATCATCATATACAAGGTGTTAGAAAAATAAAATAAACATTTAAGGGGTGGTTTAAACAATCACGATGTTTTCCTTCACCGTTTGAGAGCAGTCGGTATTACGAATTTAAGTTAGAAAATCTATTTGGTACATGGCATGTCATCATTACGGATTCGAACCTGGACCTCAAGATTGAGTTTCAATAGGTCTCCCAGCAACGCGCCACCGACGCTTTCTATTCTATTATATTAGTATAATTCAGTAAGTATAACGAAAAATTAATCAATCTTCTAAACTCAAGTAAAGCTTTCAAAACACAATAGAATGCCGCAGGTAGTGCAGTGGGAAGTTTCACAAAGCAAAATTATTCTCCTTTTCTGAGAATTTAATATCCCTCTAAAGTAGACGCAAAACTTTACAACAAAGTATGGCTTTTATTATGAAAATTATTATTTTTAGTTCAAAAGAAACAGAGCTTTTTAGGGTTCCTTAGTCAAACAAGGGTCCCTTATACGTTCGTCCATTCTGTCAGTCTGTATGCCCCCGCCTCAATTATTCTTTCCTTTGTGCACTTATTGTTACAACATTTAGCATGTAGGTAGATAATAGTAACCCAAAAACAGAAAAGTGATAAAAATGAAAAAAAAATCTGGTATAATAGATGTTATTATGATTATTAACGCAATTATTATTTGTTTGTTATTTACTACCAATGAGTAACAAACGCAACTATTAGTTTGTTCTTTGACTACCAATGAGTAACAAACGCAATTTTTATTATTATTTAATCACTATTTATAATATATTGTCAAATGTATTAAGTTAATGAAAAAATCTGACTCCATGAAAAGAGAACCATGAAATAAATCTGCGTAATCATTCGGGTTTCGTCGTTATTCGACTAATATCGCAAATGATTCCTATATTCTTTAGGAAAATAGCTCTAGTATAATTCTCTGTAAAATAAGGAAAAATGAGAAATGACATCCGAATCATACCAAAACTTGATCTTTAATCCAACCAAAGTAGGTAATTACTGTAGCATCTAGTCACTATCTGCAATCATTGTACACACTACACATTAAAGCAGATTACACACCAATTATTAAAATATCTCATTCATCTCATAAACTAAGTAAACAAAAGTTTAAAGTCTCCATGTCAGATACACCTTATTTGTCAAACACAAGGCTTGTAATTAACATTTCCTGTATCATATACATACAATAAAATTATAAAACATAAATTTTCATATCATAGATATTTATTTTACACTTAATCAGGGGGGAGTAAACTTAAATGTATTACATACTTTGGCTTGGCTAGGGGGCTTCAGACTATCAAATTAATGTATGACCAACATTCTAGAAAGGGTTATACCATAGAAAATTTCAATGGACACCCATACCTAATAAAAAAATTACCCTCCTGAGGCAGTTTGGTAATAACTTATTTTCAGATAACACGATCCATGGATGGTACAGATGATTTTTTTAATAATCTACACCCCTTAAATTATGTCAGTGTTCTGAGATGGCAACTTTAATAATTGCCCCTATTAAAGTATGTACTTGAATTTCAATTCAGACTCCAACTAACCCAAAAAAGCTCCCGGTCGTAAGATTGAGTATGTTTAGGACTTGCTCCTCACTAAGTTTTCGATTAATTCTGATCTAATTTTTATCATAACATTATATGGAGAGGTTACCATTTTGTAAACTTCTTCCGGTTAGCAAATGATAATTGATGCATTCTACCTTTGATCAAAGTAAAATTCCTTTACTATAAAATAAAATTGATAATGATTTGAAGAATATAGTAACAAAGCAAAGTTAGAGATTATTTATTATTAAAAATTCAGTGAAAGATATTTGTAAGTTTAATCTACAGCTACCTATACTTCATTCCAAATAATGACAACGAGATTTTCCGACTCCTATTTAGCTTTCTGGTCAATTCTTGTTACCAAATTTAATTTATTTATTGGATACATATACTATCCGACATATCTTGGACGTCACTAAAGTGTTCTAAGAATAAGTGAGACGAAGCGTTTCAAATCTGTTTCTGTAATGCAAAATAGCCTTAAAATTTCGTTGCTATTTTGAATGGAGTATAGATAATATTAAGTTAGGTTTAGGTAGTTTGGCTTTACAACTGTCATTACATTGTAGATGTTAACATGATAATTGAAGTGATGTGGCAGTATTTGAAAACATGCAAATAACTATGTACCCAGCTACTTTAAAACAAGTGTAACCCAATTTAAAAGGAAAAGACAGATATTAGAGTTGAGGAAAATACATGTTTTATGAAGCAACACGCTTCATGAAATATGTAGATTTTCAAATGTTTTCCTACATGTAGGAATATATTAATTTACAGATTTTAAAGACATACCTATATGTATAGAGTGAAGTCTAGTAATGTTTTTACATGGATATATAAACAGGAAAGTTGTGATGTCGAGTAAATTAATTAATGTGCCGACACACTGTCAGCGACACATTTCACCGACATATGAATTTTACAAATTAATAGACTATTGATGTTTTGTATATTTTGCAAGACATTGATAGATTCATATTACTGAACAATAAAGTTTCCATTTCAAAAACTAAAAGCTTGTTCAGGATGCTTTCAATGAGGAAGGCATCAATAATGTCAGCTAGGTAGATTTTAGAACAAAGATGAGGGTGGTGGGTTAGTGCACGACAGTGATCAATACGCGACGCGCAACATTTGCCAACAAGAAAAACATTAAAATAAGTGATAAAATAAAAGAGAGCTCACCTCTTTTTCTGGTCTTGATCCGTTGACCCGATAATACTGGTTTTTCTACCTTCTGACTCATACAATATATTGCTGAAACAAACACACGTGGCAATTAGGATAGTGCAATCGTGGTCGGGGAAGGTGGTCCGTTAGGTCATCGGCCGCGTCGCGCCCGTCGCCCGTCGCCCGCCACGCATGGCCCGCCCCGGCGCGGCTTCGCCCCCTAAACCCATGCCTTATGGCGTCATCCCGACGCTCGCTCTACTTACTGCGACGGACTCGCCACGAAACGCACCACACGACCCCGAAGGAAAATTACGCTATTACAAGATCACCTATGACTCAGCTATGTTCCCACCTCGAAAACGGACAGAGGCAAACGATATCCGCAATCGACTATCTGGTATCTATCTGCGCACAGTTATACTTACGTAGTGACAGGTTATGTAGGAGCCTTTTACTCCTTTTGCGGGTTCTCTCGGACTGCGCCTGCTCAGAAAAGAAAGAAACGCTGCGACGATATCTATTCCCTAGAGTAGAGACAACGCGTATGGAGTCGCCGGATATCCGGTGGCAGCGGGCTCGATGAAAAATTCAAATTCGCCAAAGCAAAATTTTCGTCTCGTTTTGTTTCTGGACTACTTTTATTCAAAAATATGGATATTTATTAGACAAAATAATAAGAATTTATTGAATAACACAATTTATGTACAATATCTATCATAAACCAGATAGCTTTGAATTTATGAAGAATATATCGATGATTTACAATAACAAAGAAACATTTACAACTTTTATTGTAATAAATAGAGAAATATTTTAAAATACGACACAATAAATTTTAGTAATTTTGTAGTACACACAAAAAATCACAAGTTGAACGGA
This sequence comes from Agonopterix alstromeriana, assembly GCA_963924505.1. Lineage (NCBI taxonomy): Eukaryota > Metazoa > Arthropoda > Insecta > Lepidoptera > Depressariidae > Agonopterix > Agonopterix alstromeriana. Next base: position 3,183,584 of record OZ004661.1, read on the forward strand.
AAGTATTTTGACTAAAAATGGCAGAAAAAACAAAACACCATAGACATTTTTTTTTCTCGGATCAACGAAACGAAACTGAGGCAAGGACTTTGGCCCTTTATAATGCCTTTTTATTATTAAAAATAACTGAATCATAAAGTTATTATATTATGCTTTGAAAAACAAATGAAATGAGTTTGAATGATGATAAAATTATATTCTTCATTAAGCTCACAAGGCGTAGCATGTTGCACGCCTATTATCTCGTTCGTTCGCGCACAAATAGAAAAACAGCGCAGGTATGATAGCGCTATATCACATATCACGCTGCCATGCTAGCCATGCAGTAGTATAGCGCTATCGCGCCTCAGCTCTCTTTCTATTTGCGCTTGAGCGAATGAGATAAAAGGCGTAATATATCCTTATCGCGCGCATCATACTACGGCCGCTTATATTAATTTTAAATACCTACCCACCAGCTACGTGAAGATTATCAGGATCTCTCAGGCCGAGATTCAGAGACGATTTTTTTAGTCTAAGCTCGAGCTAAGCGGGGCGAAAATGTATGTATTTTGACATCTGGGAGTGCGAACTATGAATAAAAATCTTCTCTGAATCTCGGCCTCAGTGGAGGACTATCTTCGGATTGACTCTTGTATTAAAATAAGACGAACAGTTTAAAGACGACTTGAGAGATATTTGACAGAAAATAATACCTGTAGAATACTGCTGTATTGGCTAGATCCCTTGCTTCGCTGTAAGCGCTGTAAGGACGAATGTAACAACAACAATCGCTTTTTTTAATTTACCCTTTCGGAAAAGCAATGGGAACTAGCCCTTTCAGCCTTTGTCTTTAGTTATATTTTTTTATGCTTCTATTCTATTCTAAACCCAACTTTTGAATTGCGATGGTGGTTCATACATTCCAATGTTCAAGGAAGTTTTACGAATTAAACGGGAGCGCATTTCTTTATTTCTTAATTTTACTAGATTGTTCTCCATTTATAGCACATTATCACACTAATTCCACCACATTAAAACATTAATAGCCACGAAAAACTAATTTAGAAAATTAAGAACCAAAGTCCGTCTTTTTCCCGCGTTCCCGCACAGAACTCGCAACAACTATAGTGATGTTTGTCAATCAAATCAAAATTGTCAAAGTCGAGTTGACAATCGAATTGCGTTTTAGGTTATTTTTCATACAAAAGTAAAACCATCAAAGAGAATCACAGAAAAAGTGTATAACAGCTGCTTTACGATATGGCTAATTCAATATTATCAAAGGTAAGTAAAAGATGGTTTATCGTAGCGTTGGCCGCCCGAATGAGAACGTTCCCAAATTGAGAATTATCTAACAAACTCGGTTCGAACATTGTAAATTTGTTCTATACAGGGCCGGATTAAGCCATGTAGAGGCCCCTAGGCAATGCTGGCCCCTATTCCCATGGGCTTAGCAATGATTTTTTTGTCAGGTACAGACTGGGTGGACTCTGTAAAATAACATTATCCACTAAAATTTTAAGCAAGTCGAGCTTTACTGGTTGGTACCTAGTGTACCTATAATATGAATATGTCGTTGCAATACGGTCTAAAACCTGGGGGGAGCAAAGCAAGCAACATGTTCAGGTTGCTGCACTGCAACATTATTTAAATCCAGAAGCGAGTGAACAGAGCTTTCACTGACCACATTGGCTTTACAAGGAAGTAAACACGAGAACCGAAACAAGAAAATAATATTATGTTGATTATTGTAGTGGTCTCTGGTTTTTCATTGCCGAAGCCGGGCCCTAGGGCTTAGGTAGTTGCCTAAAATGCCTCTTCAATCATCATCAGCCCTTTGCTAGGTCCTAGAGTCCCAGTGGTGACGCTAGACAAAATGGAGGCGTCTGCGACATCGCTTTGCAAGGCCTTTTCCACATCCCATAAAATGTTAGGATGATGTGGGTATGAGAATTCTGTTTCTGAGTAGCTGCCTACATTTTCCGCCGAGCTTCCTACCAAGAAGGGTAGAGGTTTAAATTGGTGAGGGGCAGGGAGTATCCATACTGTATGTACTAGACACTCTTTCTTATACTGTGGAGACTGTGGGGTGGTACTGGTTATACATCGGCTGTCTATTGCCTATGCTGTGTGCCACCACTGGTTCCTTTTTCTGCGCTCACCTCAACCTCTCCCAGTGGAACGGGAGATAGCGGTCAGTCAGTAGTGGTTTAGTCCTCCCTTGGTACAAGCCCATTGTATAAAGGATACTAACAATCATCATCATCAAATTCCTACCCTTATCCCATTATTTGGTGTAGTATTCCTCCATTGGTAACACAGTGACACAGCAACCTATACAAAACCAAAATAAGCTGGCCGCGCAAGGTTATAGGTTATGCAACATCATGCGGCCTGCTTATGTTAGTTTTAGATAGCTTGATGTGTCACCGTGTGTACACTATGTCAATACAAATATTTTTTTTGTATTGATTAGATGGCGTCTCTACGCCTGTCACCAGTTGTCGTCTTCAATCAGCCAGTTCGTACGACAACATCCAAGCACTGGAACCCTAAGTTTAAGAAAAACAGGGCTCAGAAGTACCTGAAAGTTGACCTGCCTAAATTGGATGAGGAATTAGGAGAGATGTCTCAGGAGAAAGTGAGGCAAAAGATGAGGGAGCGAGGATTGCAGCCCGCGAGGCCTTGGATGGAGAGGGCTTTCTATATATCTGCTACTGGTAATATACTTTTCTATTATCATCTTTACTACAAGAAATCTGTTTCACATTGCAGACCAGTAGGAAAGCGACAAGACGAGAAATCATTCAACCTCATTTGCACACGTTTTGACATCAATCTTTCTTCATTTCTCGGGGATGCGAGAAGTTAGTCCTACAGGTTAGGCATACTATTACTATCACATGAAAGATGTGATACTGAATTTTAAGAAATAAAGTTTGACCCTTCCTTTACAGATGTCGATTCTGTTCAAATAGTTTTCAGATTTTGACGAAGTACAAGCTCATATTACCTAAATAAATATAAATATCTTGAACATTGTCACACAAATTATCTAGTCACATTTAAAGTACCAAAATCTAGCCTGGACTTGTATTATGAAGACTAGACAAAAATATAGAATACACATATAGATACAAACATCCATGACTCATTTACAAATATTCAATATTCATCATACAAATATTTGTCCCTTACGGGATTCGAACCCGCAACACTCGGCACAGCAGGCAGGTTCACTACCGATTGTGCTATCGGGCCGTCTAACAACAACCAACCACGAAACAACCTACACACATCCTGCCCTCTAGTTTTAGATGGCATATACATGTTGTGTTTGTGTTTTAACTAGATGTTGCTCGCGACTTTGTCTGCACAGACCTCCGTCATCGTAGCGAAATATACTCTACCAGTTTTTGATTGTACTCACAAGCTGTTAAACACATCAAAGTTTAATTAAAACGGTGATCGTTGATCTGGAGTCAGGGACAACCATATTAGAATTTAAAAAAAATATCTTCAATGTACAGACACAGTTCTGTTACAGTTTTATAATAGTGTACTTAGATGGAAAAATATAATTCTATTCCAGGTGGAACATTTGAACCCTATGTACCACCAGAAGGCGACGGCAAGGCATCTATCGCGTCCACGGCGCGTGCAAAGCAAGCCGTTGAATTACTAGAGAAAAAATCCAAATCAGTGATGGCAATCCGCAAAATAAAGTCCTTTGATGAAGACTTTAACTCCAAAGAGTTTGTTATTCAGGCACAAAATATTTACATAAAAGCCCATGAAAGTCTAGCCAACCATGATAAGAGGACTTTAAGGCAGTATGTCACAGAGAAAGCATATCCAGAGTTCATGCACAATTCAGTCATGAGAACCATCAGGTGGAAGTTCCTGGACTCGCTGGAGCCGCCCCGTGTTGTCCATGCTCGCTGTACTGACGTTGTGAGCAAAGAAAATATTTTTGGGCAGGTGAGTGTTTCTTGTAGGACCTTCATTAATACTTTTCATCATTAACACTTGCAATAAAACAATGTATCCCTAGTATTTGTCTCGACACTACTATTTGACTGCCCTGCCACTTCCACTTCAACTTTGGCAGGTGACTGTACTCATGTTACTGAACAACGTTCCCAGAGCAAAAAAGGGAAATTCGCAAAAAACATTTTCATACAAATGTTCGAACAGCTGATAGTATTTAAAATGGAAAGTTCAACATATTTTTCGCTAATTTCCTATATGTTTCTTAGAAAAGTAGTTCAGTATCATCGGTAGAATGACCCCTTAAAGTAATGCAACTGTTTACCCTAACACCCTTTATTATGACTCTGTAGAACTAATCCGCATTGAGCTGCTTGAGTAGCTACCTTGAACCGAAAGACAGAAATGCCCACGTCCAGCTATAAACAAATAATGAACATTATGAAATTACTTTTAGATAATTTTTATAGTCACAGCTCGAAAGATAGAAATACTGTTATTGCCATACTGGTAACACAGAAAATTTTAATACACAAAACAATAGTACAATTAAAAAAATTAAATTACACGTCATGAACTATTTTCTTATAAATAAGATAAGGCGTCAGCTGCTGCGAACTTATGTACAAATGTGAACTTAAGTGTGTCATTCAAATGATCTAAAATCGATTTCAGGTGACCGTTCGTTTCCACACGCGCCAGCAACTGTCTGTGTACGACCGCTTCGGACGTCTCCTGCACGGCAGCGAGATCCTAGCCAAAGACGTCCTCGAATACATTGTTTTCGAGAAGCATCTCTCCAACCTGTACGGCACTTGGCGGATCCACGACAAGATCATACCAGACTGGGCTCCTCCTAAAGATCCCTCTAAGTTGACCAGAGTGACGAAAGAAGAACTGCCGGTCCCCGAAACCGCACTCATAGAAGGAGAGAAAGATACTCCAGCGATTGCTGACAAGTGATTAGTAGATTGTACCAATAAATAGTATTTATAGTTAACTGTAGTTTGTTTCATTATTACGTATTTTAATGTTACCTCCACAGGCTCGCGCTAGCTTAGGCGAGCCTGCTTTAGGTAAACCGACTTTTCTATAAAGTAAACTAGTAACTATTAAAACTAGCCAAGCCCGCGTGAGCGTGTGTAGGTAGCTTCAAACTGTTCTTTTTTCAGCTTGGGCTTCAATAGGGTATTTGACGACTACATTCCTGTGAAGGTCATTAAGAACAAATTAAATAAAACGAGGGTTAACACATGTACTACACATTTATTAAGAAAATATGATACATCATTATAATTTTGCAGGTACTCTAATACATTTTCTAAAACATTATGGTGGTACCCTAACGTTAGTACTATTTTATTTATTCTGTGCCTTAATCTTTAGTTGCTACGGTCCCATTTTTATTTTAGCATTTACACAATAAATTACATGAATGATTCCATACCTTCAATTTTACATTATCAGAGAGAATGATACTTTAACATGACACAAAATTATCTAAGTACTTGCAACGTTCGATTATTAAAATATGCTTAATTGCTTACTGTTTAGATGTTCTTATGATTATACTAGGTACGCAACAGACCTAAATGTGAAGCTCATCATCAGAAGACCATGTCAACCCGAAGAACGTAAAATTATCGATACATACAATTATTTAGTCCCAAGTTAGGACAGACATAATTTTAAATAGCATATCGTCTAACTAAATTATAAGTTGAGGTAAATTGCAAATATGGACATATTAAATATGTGCACGAGGAGTGGAAATAATAATTAGAACGGAATGGATGAAATATATAATACTTATTTGCTGAAATCTGAAAAATATATTTTACTTAAACATTTTTGATTAGGATTAATAACTCATTTCTAACATCGATAAATCTTATCGAAAAAAGCTCTGGCTCTAATCGATTCGTATTGAAGAGAAAAGTCGAAATCGCTTCTCTCGCTCTAAGTTTCTATTTTTGCATGTATAGACCAAAACATGCCTGAACACAACCCGGGTTGTGTTAAAGTTCATTCTAATGAAAATTATATCTTGAGATAGTAAGGTATACAGCGTACGTAATACTGGACTATAATTCAGTTGACGGTATTTACAGGGTTCCGCTGAGAAAACTATCTAACCTAAAGTTAATCTATTTCATTTAACTGTAGCATTAAATATCTCGAATTCAGCCGGTTGTGCTATAGAAAAGGCAGCGGTCGAAGGTAATAGTTAAGAATAGTCAGACCGTAAATACAACATACAGTAGATATCAAATGTGTATAAGGCACTAAAGTTAACCCGCGACTTCGTCCGCACATATTGTATATCGGATTTTAACCCAGATCATAAGCAATCAAACTAAAAAGTTTCATCAAAATCGGTTCAGTAGTTTTCGCGTGATGCTCGCACAAACAAACAGACAGACACAAATTATAAAAAGTTTGACTTGGTAGTCAGGGACACCTAAAAACCATTTTTATAAAAATATGCTCAATGTACAGACACACTTCTGTTACAGTTTTATAGTGGTTAAGATTCATAAAAGTGATTAAGATTAAGTGAGGCAGCGTGACGTAGGTACACCAGCCAACCGATGAAGCCGGGTTTCGTCCCGAATTCTCCACTACTGACTATATGCATGCCCTGAACCAAGTTATCGAAAAGTCGAGTGAATTCAATAGCCCCTTGTACTTGGCTTTTGTCGCCACCCGGTAATATTCACACCACTTCGTAACCAAAATATAGAACAAATGTATATTCAACCTCAGTCAACATATTTACAACAATAGTACAGCGAACATAAGGATAGATTCTGCAGGCCATACATTTAAAATAGAAAAAGGGGTTAAACAAAAAACTCTAAATTTGCAGCAAGTCGGCTGCCAGGCGGTTAGGATTTAAATGTTGTTGCCTAGCAAATTACATGCCGCAGATACACAGCACAAAAACTTTCGTGTCAAATGAATGCGCCCTTAGGGAAGACATTTTCAATTACATAATACGATTATACCACAGAGGTGAGCACCAAGTAAAATTAAGTTTATGGTGAGCCAAGTCATACGGTGAGCACTTAGAATAGGATTCGGCTGTGGATTAAAATCGCTTTTATTCGTATGGTACATAAGATTGCGGCCATTGACAATCATTTTAAACTCAGTAACAATTTAACTCTAGAGAAGTAAACAAGTGGTTTAAAAAACAAATCCACAGGAAAAGTACTTTGTCATTTAAGTAAATAATAACACGATTTTTTCTATTTTAGTACGATGTAGACTATTTATTAACATTAAATAAAAATGACTTAAACATCACGGATTTTTTTTTTGTTAAGAACGCCCATATACGAATAATAAAAGATTTTCCGATAGCCGAATCCTACGAGTATTCTAAGAGCTATCGTACTGTAAATTATACGAAGTAGGTAGATTGTCAATATCATTACGTAAATATAGGTACACTCGAGAGCAATGAATACGGGTCACCAATAACATAAACATTAATATCTCGGTAACTAAGAATGATAGCGTATTCAAATAAAAAGTATTGTATAGACAATTTAATACTACTACTTAAAATAATAAAATTACTGGTTGCTGTACATTAATGACAATAAAAAAAGGCTATATACTAAACAACGGATTTTTTGGAAATTTTATTGTTAGTATTCAACCTTTATTATTAATGTGTTAATTATATCACTCATACGTTCTAAAATGTGGGGAAATGTTATATCTGTGACAAAAAAATATCATTTGCAATTTTTGTTCTGCGATAGAATTGACGAATTTGTATTTATGTATTTTAATTAAGTCATACAAATGAAAACTAAAAATGTTATTAATTTAATTTAAGAAGTTTTAAATAGTGTATAAAATACGTTTTATTTGAATAAGCTTAGTACCATGCTTAGCGTCCGAGATATTAAGGTATGTTGGTGCCCGGATTCATTGCTCTCGAGTGTAGCACAAGTACGTTTGACTACAGTATATCCATTCTCTCATTATTTATTTATATTTACATAAAATTGGTGCTTTGATGGGAACTATAGTGAATACAGGGCCTTTCTTAATATGCTGACAGTTTTTAAGGGAATGAACGAGTCCACCAAACTGAACTATTTTCTCTATCCGACTAACACGAAAATAATCTAAGAAATAAAAGTGGTTCAGTTTGATTTGAGTGTGGTGGTCTGAACATTAGTAAAAAGACCTTTAAACAACCGTCAGCATATTAAGAGCAATTTCAAGGAGTGCAATATTTACGGAGGTGATTAAATCCTTTACACTGCTACGAATCAATGAAAAACGGGCGCAATACAAAAATGATCATATGTTATACAACTAATATTGCACACCTTGAAAGTTACAACCTGTATAATAATAATACATTTTCAGTTAACAATTTTGTGTTATTTTAACAGTTAATACCTTATCAATTTATACATAATATTGATTGGTTTACAAAATATGATCATCTTTCGTTATTTTATTAATACTTTGTATACACAATACAATAGACTGCACAACATATTTCATCAACATTTATTATCTTTCCATCACAGTATCTTTGTATTCACAACACAGTCTGGCACTAGTTGACTTCGCAGTGACCCGCAATCATTACTGCGACTTAATACTTAATGTCCGTATAAATAATATCTTGTACATTGTTACATAGACATACTTGGACATCTATTTCCGGTCCGAGTCTAGAAATTTGTCTGGACTTATATTATCGTAACCGGATAACGATATCATATACCTACATATACAAATATAGATATAAACATATCTAAATTATGCATAAAGATAAGTATGTTTCGTGCCCACGGCTCTCTGGTCAGCAGGCAGTAGGCACAGACCTCACTAAGGTGACCTTCCTGGATACCGGGCCGTCCAAATTTTCAACACACATTTACGACAGTGAACATTCATCGTTCATAAATTCATATACAGATATTTAAATAGAAGCACATCAGTTCACATAATGTTTAGGTACATAAAACGTAACATTTCATTAATTGAGCGTTACACGGTCGTTTCTTATAATTTCTATAGTGATTCAATCAACAACCAACTTTTCTATCAGTCTTTACCATTCATCATTATGGCTTGATTACACGTATCGAACGCCGAGTAGCGAGACAGTAAAATTATATTAGGCTGGGATAGTTGGGTGGGCGAGTAGCTGTAAAGTCGGGCCAATTTAATAGGTCACATTTGACATCTATTGATACTTCACCAAACGTAACCTTGTAACGGCGGTCATAGAATAATATATATTTTTCGAAGTTAGAACTGCACAACTGCTTTACTCTTTTTAATTACGATTACGTATTTATTGTAATAATAGCCAAAGAAAGTAATTTTACGATTTACTTTCACTAATAAACCATTCTAAAGAACTGAACGTCGTTACAATGTTGCATCTGTGAACCCTTTTTCTTTTTTAACACTAGGGATGTAACCCAAAAAAATCGAAGTAGAACGTAGTTCCAACAAACCGCGATATTCACATATAATTCGATTCACGTATGTTTGAAATCCGTATCGATTCATTAACTTTAATCGATGTTTTTAAGCAGGTCACCTCACTACGAAGCTAAAACAGACAGATGTCAAATGTGACCTATTATATTGGCCCGACTCTTATTTGCTTGTTTAGCGAGCCAGTTAACTTTAGATGCAGTGACCGACTAGAATGGACCGCAGAAAAAAGTTTTATACGGATTTTCGACCGGCTCTACTATTGCAATGAATGCTGCATCATACGAACCAAGCACTCAGCCGAGGGCACTGTCTCGTCGATGTACTCGGTACGTGTAACCAAGCCATCAGTTTCACCTGTTATTAAATACATCTATTAAATATTATAAATCTTCAAAGAATTCCTATTAAACATTTAATATATTTAATTTAATCATGTATATTTCTTGTATTTGTATAACTTCACCAACGGCAACAGGCCGCAATATAACATTATGGCAGTATCCGTGGACATGGATACTCAAGGAGGCTCTTGCGCATCAAAATCTTTCATGTTCTAAGGAGCATGACATGAAATCGGCGCGTTTCTTAGAAATGCCCAATCATGCATGGGCTATATAACAATCAATTCGAAGTACTGATGCATTTCCTCAGATCAATAATAAGTAAGTAGGTGTTTCGAGCGTCCTACTAGCGTCTCGTCTCGTCAGGTCTCATACGAGGGTGGGTGTCCTCTGGGAGGGTTTCGGAGGTAAGGGCGGCGGGGTGCGCGGGGAGGGAGGGAGGACCGGCTCGCTCGGCTTGTTCTGTAGGCGCTGCCGCTGCGTCTCGCGGAGGTTCTCCAAGAAATCTGTCAGATTAACACAACATTATACAATATGAATCTTAATACTTAACGGTTAAAGCAGAGATCTGTTTTGTCAGAGTGATGTCAAAGTGATTTGATACTTGCAACGTAATTTCAATTTTGAATTTTCAAATTTAAATAATAAAATGAAACTAGGATTTCGAAAAATTATAACTTATGTGTACTTGACATTGATGTACGAGTAGAATACTATGGACGCCGGGTCTAGTACAAAAACCTTACGTGTACGTAACGTACTTAACGTGCAGTAATAAAACAAACTAAAAACATTGAAAATACTAAAATTCTTTTCCATCCCACTATATGGCACGGTGCGCGCCGCGCGTTCGCGTAGTCGGCCGATCAAACGAAGACTGTCGCGTAATTGGTTCTCTTTTTACGTTTTAGTGCTCTTTTGGTTTGGGCATTTTTGAGTGTGGACCCTTCGTCCAGTAGTTGGTAAGTCAATGGTACTTGATGTCTTTAGTACTGGGACATCGCGGGAATCATTCGATGGTAAAAAATCATCCTCTTAATAGACCGTCAGCATATTAAGTTGTATATTTATACAAAAACAAAAATACCTAATCGATACGTTGAATCGTCTTTATAATTAAACCAAAATCCCGGGATTTCTCAGGCAAATCAATGTTAATTTAGCATTTGAGATCATTGACCCGAAATTACTCTAGCTAAAGCGATCCTTGTTTATAACGTAAGCATTGACTTACCAACTAACTGGACGTAGGGTCCGCGCTCAAATGTGTCCGAACCAAAAGAGTAACAAAACGCATAAAGAGTAACGATGACGCGCCAGTCTTTGTTTGTAACTACGCGTAAGTCTTATAATGCCATAACAGTTCTGTAAGAATTTGTAAAAACTACACAATCAAAATGAAAAAGAATTCCAACAGTTTCAATGCTTTGTTTGTTTATACAAGGTGTTACAAAAATACAAATAAACATTTAAGGGGGTGGTGTAGACCATCAAAGTGAACAATTTTCACTATGGGACCAATATCGAAATCGCGAAAATAAATTCTGATGTTCCATACTTAACGACAAATCTAGTCGAGCTAAATGTATACAGCAGTTTTTTTTTGCGATTTCGATATTGGTCCCATAGTGGAAGTTGTTCAGTTTGATGGTCTAAACGACCCCCTTAAAAGTTTGAAATATAATTTTTTTACCTTTGTAACACTTTGTATGTATGACACGTAATAACGTTTATGTATACAGGGTCCTTCTTAATATGCTGACACTTTTTTAAGGGGATGATCAGACCATCAAACTGAACAACTTTCTCTACGGCACGGCACGGTCCCATAGAGAAAGTTGTTCAGTTTGATGGTCTGATCATCCCATCAAATGGATGATCAGACCATCAAACTGAACAACTTTCTCTATGGGACCGTGCCGTGCCGTAGAGAAAGTTGTTCAGTTTGATGGTCTGATCATCCCTTTAAAAAAGTGTCAGCATGTTATGTGTAGTGTTTCGATCTTCTTTGAGTTCGTAGTTGACATTGTTGTTTATGATTAGTCTTGAATAAACGTCTAAGGTGACGGTCGTATTTTATTTAACAAATGGCAAACGAGGATAAAAATAATAAAGAAATAATGGAAATATAACGGAAATTATTGCGATCTGGTGCGTGCAAAGCTAAATAATAAAGGATAATTTAGATTTGATCGGCGACAATGTCGGTCGGGAAGATAGGTGAGTTCGATTTGAAATCGGGGGACTGGACGCTATACGTTGAGCGGTTAGAGATGCTTTTTAAAGTAAATGCCGTTACGGATGAAATGCGTTTACCGATGTTAATTGCGGGTATGGGTGACAGCGCTTACGAACTATTGAGTAATCTGACGAGCCCCATCAAACCCGCGGAGAAGACGTATGGAGAGGTTGTAAAGATACTGCGAGAACATCTTCAGCCTAAGCCTTCGTTCATGGCGGAGAGGTATCGGTTTCGGCAGAGGCGTCAACGAACCGGCGAGACAATATCACAGTATTTGACGGAACTCAAGAAGCTCGCTAAGCATTGCCAGTTCGGGTCCGTGTTGGAAGACAATTTACGTGATCAGATGGTCTGCGGTTTACGAAGTGACGTCATCCGGCAGCGTTTATTTGCCGAGGAGGAGCTTAAGTACGCGAGTGCTATTAAAATCGCATGTGTGCTAGAGGCGGCTGAGCGGGACGCGGCCGCGGTGGAGCAGCCGGACGGTGCCGGCACAAGCGCGGGCGGCGAGCCCGGCGCGGTGCATGCGGTGTCAGCACGAGCGGAGGCGGGCCGGCGCGACCAGCAGCGGGGCAGCTTTGAGCGGCACCGCGAGGGGGCGCAGCGCTGCGGCGCGTGTGGAGGCCAGGATCACGGACGCGATGTGTGCCGTTACAAGAGATTCACTTGTAGCAAGTGTGGTCAAAGGGGGCATCTACGCTGGGTGTGCCCTAAGCAACGAGGCAGTGGCGGCGGAGCCGGGCGCAGTGACCACGGCCGGCCCGTGCATCATGCGGAAGCGCCGGAGTCGGAGAGTGCGGACGAATCGCACTCCGAAGAAAGCGTACTGGAATCGGAGGAGTTAAACCACCTTTGCTTGAATGGCTATAAGCCGGTAAGCTTGTCATTAAATATTGATGGTAGTAAAATTAAGATGGAGGTGGGTCAGCGGTATCTTGCATCAGCAAGGAAACTTACGATAAGTTTTGTAAGAATAGACGGCTGGAGGATACCGATTTAGTTCTGAAATTCTATGACGGTAGCCGGGTTAAACCGGTGGGTGTTATAAGACCAGTAGTGAGATACGGAAATAGGGTTAAAAAACTGGAACTGTATGTTGTCGACGGGGGAACGACATCACTGCTTGGACGACAGTGGTTATCGGAATTAGAGATTAAGATTCCAACATTTGTAAATAGTTTGGACATGAATTGCTGTAGTAATAAGGCAGTTGATAATGAGTTGTATGGTTTGTTGGACAGATATAAAGAATTGTTCTCGAGCGGGCTGGGTCGGTTCACGGGGGGCAAGGCGACGCTACGGGTGCGGGAGGGTGCGGCGCCCGTATTCTGTCGCGCACGGCCGCTACCGTACGCGCTGCGCGAGCGCGTGGACCAGGAGCTCGACAATATGCTACGAGACGGAGTCATCGAGCCGGTGGAGTCCTCGGACTGGGCTACTCCGCTGGTACCAGTGCGCAAGGCGGACGGAGGGCTGAGGCTCTGTGCAGATTATAAGGTTACTTTGAATCCCGTCTTACTGGTCGATAGGTTTCCTCTGCCGCGGATTGACGACATATTGGTAAACCTGAATGGTGCGAAAGTATTTTCGAAAATTGATTTAACTCAGGCTTATAATCAAATTGAACTAGATGATTCGAATGGTATGACGGTCATTAATACCCACAGGGGGTTGTTTAAGTACAACAGGCTAGTGTTCGGTCTGGCATCGAGCCCGGGAATCTTCCAGAGGATCATGTCCAATTTATTCAATGATATTCCGAATGTGGAAGTTTTTTTGGACGACATAATTATTGGGTCTTCGGATAAGAAGGAGCATTTAGCGACCTTAGAAAAGGTTTTCAATCGCGTGCAGGCTAACGGAATGAAACTAAAGAGATGCAAATGTTCCTTTATGATGGAGGAAGTAAAGTATTTAGGTTTTATCATTTCCAAGGGAGGGGTCAAGGCCGATCCGGATAAAGTCGGAGCAATTTCAAAGATCCCACGGCCCAAAGACGTATCGGAGCTGCGATCTTTTATAGGTCTGGTAAATTTTTACGCAAAATTTGTGAGGGGTCTGAGTACTATTTTAGCTCCGCTTTATGATTTACTAAAAAAAAGAGTGACTTGGAAGTGGGACCCAAGTTGTGAGGCGGCTTTTGTAAAGGTGAAATCAGTGCTAACGAGTACGGAAGTGTTAACGCACTACGATCAGAACAAGCCTCTGACACTGACGTGCGATGCGAGCGCGCGCGGCATCGGTGGGGTGCTCACACAGACGGGCGCGGGAGGCCGGGAGCGGCCTGTGGTATATGTATCGCGCGCACTTAGTGAGGCGGAGAGGCATTATTCTCAGATTGATCGGGAGGGGCTGGCGATTGTGTTCTGTTTACGGAAACTGCATCAGTATCTGTACGGCAGACGGTTCACTCTGCGTACGGATCACAAACCTCTGGTGAGCATTTTCGGTCCAAAACTCGGCATACCGGCTATGGCAGCGAGCCGCCTGCAGCGCTGGGCTGTTATACTGTCGGCGTATTCTTACGATATTGAGTACATTAACACGAGACTGAATGGCGCAGACGCCTTATCACGTTTACCGGTGCCAGGCGCTCCTACATCGCAGGTAAAGGTGCCAGAGCAAACGTACTTACATTTTGCACAGGATGATTTGCTAGTAGATTATCAGGAAGTCAAAAAACAAACTATGAAAGATCCCATTTTGGGGCGAGTGTTATTATACATTAGGGATGGTTGGCCGCTTGATAATGAGATTAAATCTCTGCAACCGTTTTTTAACCGGCGCAATGAATTGTATGAAGAGTTGGGGTGCATAATGTGGGGGCATCGGGTGGTTATTCCTGATGCTTGTAGGAGGAGGGTTCTGGAGGTGCTCCACGAGCCACATATGGGCGTAGTGAAGACCAAAGCAATCGCTCGCAGCTACGTGTGGTGGCCCGGCGTGGACGAGGCGGTAGAGGCGATGTGTCGCGAGTGTGCGGTCTGCGCGGTGGAGGCGGACTCGCCGCACCGACACGCGGTCAACCCGTGGCCGTGGCCAGGCCGCCCTTTGGTCACGGATCCATGTCGATTTCCTGGGCCCTATTTTTAATAAACTATTCCTTGTGGTCGTCGATGCCAGAACGAAGTGGTTAGAGGTTTTTCAAGTACCCAGTACGGCCGCTAGCTATTGTATTAACCGATTAAGTGAGCTTTTTGCCAGGTGGGGTATTCCTAAGCAGTTGGTCTCTGATAATGGACCGCCGTTCACAAGTAAAGAGTTTTTGGGGTTTGTGTCAGGGTTGGGAATCAATCATACGTTTTCGGCTCCATATCACCCCGCATCTAACGGGGCAGCGGAAAATGCGGTGCGCACGATTAAAAAGGCGATTAAAAAGGGTGTTCGGGAAGGCCAAGATATAAATTTATTCTTAAATACCTTTTTGTTGCACTATCGGAACACAGAGCACTGCACCACAGGTGAGAGTCCGGCGGCCCTAATGCTTGGTAGAAGGTTACGTACTAAATTGGATCTCTTGACACCTGACCAGGAGAATAAGGTCAAGGAGGTACAAGATAAGCAGAAAGATAGTGGCCCCAAAGGTTCCCGCGTTTTGATGCCCGGAGAGGAGGTATGGTTGCGCCAATATCAGGGTGCTGATAAGTGGTTGCCTGGGCACGTTATACGACGGGTAGGTGAAACTGATTATGAGGTTAGGGATTTCGTGGGCAGAGAATCGCATAGGCATATTGACCAGTTGAGACGGCGACATAAAAGTTCCTTGGTCTGCCCGGATCCTCCAGGAGTTGGGGAGAGAGGAACCGTGCGTTCCGAGGCAGGAGGGGATTCCACCGACTTGGTGGCTCCTATGGCAGGTACGGACGGAGGAGGAGTTCCGAATTCTCCGCCATCACCAGCAAGGCTTCCGCAACCACCAGCAAGACTTCCGCCAACCCCGTCACCGCCCCGGTCCGCTCGACCGATACGGCAGTGCCGCATTTTAAACCCTCCAAATTATAGGTTTTAAGTTGATTTGATATTATAGTATTATTGTAGTATAGGAGGGAGAACTGTAGTGTTTCGATCTTCTTTGAGTTCGTAGTTGACATTGTTGTTTATGATTAGTCTTGAATAAACGTCTAAGGTGACGGTCGTATTTTATTTAACATTGGACCCTAAATAGGTTACTGGGACACTTTTTAGACCCTGCGTCCATTAGAATGTAAGTCAATGAACAAAAGAAACAATGAGGGTACCTGGCGGGTGATGATGCAGAGGGGGACCCTGGCGCAGGGCAGCTCGCACCCTGCCACTCGAGGTGCTCGGGAAGGCAACACCACCGGCACCCGCGACCTCACCATACCCGCCGGCGCCGGCGAGGCCAGCTTGACTTGCCTCCTCGTTTTTCGTGCGGCTTGATTTACTTGTGTTACTCTGTTAAATGTTAATTTAAAGTTAAAAATAATGAAATAAACCAACGGATAATTAATTTTCGTTCGTTGGTTCATAGTAGTCTCAAGTGGGTCGAGTATACATGGATTACATGGTAAACATTTGCATTACTTTAAGGGTTGAGATACATTTACCGACGGCGATCGACGGCAAGCCCATACAAAAATGTCATTTAGTATGGGAAGCCGTCCGCCGTCGTCCGCTAACCGTGTTGCTCCAGATAAATATGACCTTTAATAAATAAATACATTTAAAAAAGTGCTCAGTTTCATAATAAACCACCCCATTAAATATTAGTAGTGAGTATTGTCACACCCTGTATAATACAGAGCGTACCTGCGAGTCATCCCTGTCGTCGTGAACGCGAAGCGCGAGGTCGCTGAGCGAGTCCGTGTCCTCCTCCTTCTGAGATATCTTCAAACACTCCACACCCTCCGTCAGCTCCACTATCTGAAGCCGAGCACCGTCCAGCTCCTGAAATATTTAGTCGTGTTAATAAGGAGTGCGTAGGTGAAGATTTCAGGTTCGAATCTGCACGGACGACATGCCAGACACACGGCGACAGATCGGTGAACTCTGTGTCCATAAACATAGAGTTCAACTATTTTATTTTGATTATTTTATTTTTATTTTATTTTCTTTGGAAGACCAACAGCTGTTAACACGATACAAATATGGATGGCAAACAGAAAGCCAATTATAGGTCTCCGCTGATAGAAACAGAATTTACTAAATACAAAGCAGATCTTAGACTAAAGATAGAAAGTGGGTAACAAAAAGATAACGAACGTAATCGAGTTACAACAATCGACCGAATAAGAAACAGTTTTCCTCGCAATAAAATTGATTACAAAGCGATATCATTAAACTAACATTAACACAAAATAAATAAAAACATCTATGAAGCCTTTCACTAAAAAATCTACGGTTTAGCGCATTCCTCGCTGACGCCACGCTGGTACAGGAGATATCAAAGTCGTAATCTTTTGATAGAGTGTTAAGAGAAGCGTAAATGCGCGCTGCATACAAACGAAGTCTGGTGATATTTTCAATACTAACCAATTAAACTCAATGAAATTTTGCAGAAACAATCTAGGGATAAATCTCAATGCTTGTATCGTGTCCGATATTCGTAAAAATAAACAGTTTCAATGCTAGGATTAATTCAAGATTTGTATGGAAATCTTTGAAGCACTGTAACTTTAAAACTGTACATTTTAAGGAAAATCTGACACGATACAAGCATAGAGATTTGTCTCTAGAATGTTTCTGCAAAATTTCATTGAGTTTAATAGGTTAATATTAAAAATATCACCAGATTTCGTTTGTATGGAGCGCGTCAACAGTAATATACCCTTAAAGTTGTGGCTCGCTACCCGCGTCCGTTGTGTTTGTGGTAACTATGGGTAGGTTGACCTGTCTCCGTGTGTACACTACGCGGCAAAACTTGTCTAATTCGGAGGGTGACGGGTGTGTGCAGTTGCGCTTTCGCCTTCAAATGTTGTTCTGCGCAGTCAAGGTTTTAGCCAAGTTGTTGGCAGTTGTTACACCAATTAATTTTTCTAACGTCTGTTCTACCTTAATACGGACTACACTCAAACGGCGAAGGAAACATAACATACGCTGAAGAAGAAATTCTGATGCGTACGTGAAGTCTACCAATCTGCATTTGGAACGCATGATGGACTAACGCCCATACGCCTAGAAGTTTATGGGAAAATACAGGGTGTGGTTTTGGTTAGCGACGCCCATTTAGGGAGTGCTTCAGACCATCAAACTAAACAACTTTCTATATGGCACCAACATCGAAATAGCGGAAAAAAATCAGCTGTTCTAAACAAAACTGCAAACCTACTCGAGCCAAATGTATGGGACAGCTGATTTATTTTTGGCGATTTCGGTGGGTCCCATATAGAAAGTTGTTCAGTTTGATGGTCTGGTCATCCCCTTAAAAAAGTATCAGCATATTAAGAAGGACCCTGTATTGTTGAATATTGCACTTGAATATTCTCACTGACACAGTATTTTGTTACTAATTGAACGAGAAGAGGAGACATTTTTCTGTTCATACTCGTGTTAATGGTTCATCCTCGATTAAACGCGCTCTATAGCTTCCTTATACATACCCTAAGGTAACTACTATATTGTATTGCTGTTGGTTTTCCAATAAAATAAAGTATTAACACAAAACAAACCAGCATGGTAGTGTCTGGATGTACGACGGTGTTGTCGCTGAGCACCGCCCGCTGCGCTCGCGGCTGGCAGCAGTATCGCGCCATCACGGGCCGCAGCACGTGCCGCAGGCGCCGCGCCGGACGGCAACGCACCGCCACGCACCGCCCGTCCACCTCGATGCGCACCACGCACCGACGCTCCACCACTATCTCACGACCACCCACCAAACTAGAAGACTGCTGCACGTCCAGTAATTCCGCCTGCGTTTATAAACAATCATCTATTGTTCAGAGAATAACAAACATGTTTTACATAGAGTGTAAGTGTTGACGGTTACATTACATTAAAAGTTTAAAGGGACAACTATACAACTTGTTTATGAATGAACGCAAAACCTCATACACCCCGACTGATTTATAACAAAATAATTAGATTGAAACAATAATTTCATTATTTTGATAGTTAAAATGTAAAGATATACGCATTTCAGCAATGAATGAAAGCGCTAACGTGCTCGTGTATACATTTTAAGAATCTTGTTTTGGTAGTATGTAGGGTGAGATTGCCCGAGCGGTGGGTTGAGATCGAGTTCAGTAAAGTATAAATTTTACAAACAAATTATTTGATATTTAAAAAAAAATTACCTATGTTGAAACCATGATAATTCGATTCTGCTCTCGATTCTAACCAAACTACTTTCTAATTTTGCGTTTATTCATTAGCACGTTGTATAAAGGAAATATGCAAAACAAATTTTAACTCTCTCTTTCGCTTTTGACATGCATTTATTAATGGCTGAATCAGGAGATCATGTATAATTGTTACGAAAATCCTACAATATTATACCCTTTTCAAAACCAAATAAATGTTGTCTAATTTCTTTTCATAGAAATTATTTATTTTGCTTGAGTAAAGTTGGTCAGTATCATGAGTACTTACAATCACCTTTTATAGGACCTAATACCACTAGACTGTTAGACTTACACCCTGTATAATAAGCATCAGTCTGTTGACACTATAGTATATTTATGTATTTATTTTCGTACAATGCTCCTACTAATTGATTTAAGAACTAATTTTCATTACGCCAAATCAAAATTGTACAGTTGAGACGGCTTCAACATAGCCTTATATTAAGTTAATAACTATCTTGCATCCACTTAATCGCACTTGTAGAGTAAGCCCCGCTCCCTAAACTCTTACTATTCAAGTGTATGCCTTTGCCTTACAGAGATGAACATTTAGGATGACGATGATGATCAACAACATGCCAGTCGAACTCGATACCACAACATCTAAAACACCAACGAGTAAAGTATATAATACCCTTCTTCTTCTCCTCCGATCCCTAAGCCTCATATAGCGTTGCCATAATCGCTGAGTCCATTGGGTAAGCGTGTAATAGTAACGGTAAACAATACACTCACATAATACTACATTTTTTAAGAAGAAATTCTTATTTATTAAGTCGCGCCTTACAAGCGCCGGATTATAATTATCGTTTGGTTTTGTCTCCGTATTCTTTTTCTGCTTATGTTTTGATGTGAAATGTACTAAAGTTTTTTTTTTGTGTGGTATTTGATTTAAAACAAATTACTTTGGAGGAATTTTCTAAAAAAAATCACATCTACGTATAGAAGTTCAGATTCAAAGGTAACAATCTACACTAATATTATAAAGAGGAAAGATTTGTACCTATTTTTGTATGTTTGTAATGAATAGGCTCAAAAAGTACTGGGCCGATTTAAAAAATTCTTTCACCAATAGAATGCTACATTCTTCCAATTTGACATAGGCTACATTTCATTTTGAAAAAAATTAGGGATCCTTGGTAAAATTTGAACAATGTAACCGAAGGTGTAGAAAAATGAGTCTTAAAATTTATTTGTCTACCCCGTGCGAAGCCGGGACGGGCTGCTAGTTATTTATAAATTGAACAAGTCAGCAAGAAAGAATTACCAAAATCCAACCATGACAACTGTTTGTAATGAATACGATTGCTTTAGTATTTTTTGTTCGTAACGGAATATGTTTTCAGAAAAAATGGACGTACGAGGAAATGGCTGTTTGCGTAAATGTCCGCTCGGGGAAATGGACGTTCAGGGAAAAGGACGTAACCGACCTGGGCCCCTAGACAAAGTAATTTTAAAATGTATGGACTTGACGTATGGTGACGAAAGCAAACGTCAAAATGTTTCGATCGCCAATGTCAAATCCATACATTTCGGTTTCTTCAATAACTATCTTATGGTTTATCTTTAAAATAAAAACCATAAATTAATAGAAGATTGAGTGGACTAGCCAATGGGAAAGGTTGTCACGCTCGCACACACACCTTTATGATAAATAAAGTGAAATACCTTTCCTCCATTTTTTGCAAGTCAGAACCAATTCACTTCTTTGTTAGTTTTATTTTACTCTACAAGTATTGCTAAGTTTCATTTACCTTACAACATTTATTTAGAGGTACCGTACTCCTCTAAGACTGGGTCCGAAATAACAGGTCTTCCTGTCACTCTTCTTTAGTTTTCCTTCGTACACTGTATAATCCCCTTTTATTTACGGACTTGTCTTAGCAAACACGCATGCGTTGTGAGATTTGTATTAAACACTTTGGAGGTGCGGGCCATGACTAAAGACCTTTCTCTATTCAAGCTGATTTGCCCCAGCTTGAGTGTCTCGCCCGCATTCTATAGTTTCATACTTGCCTGCCGCAAGCGTATGGCATACGTGACAGATGAAGCAAGTATTGGAACGATAAAAGCCTATCTGCATAATAAACTTACAAGGGGAGAACTGACCTGATTGCCGCTGCAGTCTCGCAGCAGTACATCGTAGGTGGTGCACAGTAGGTTGCGGCGCTGCAAGAGACGGTCCACCATCCTCTTGATGGTGACGGGCGGCTCGACGCCGACCACGGAGGTTGCGCCGTCAGGCAGCACCACGCGGCACAGCGAACACTGCCCCGGCCCCGCCTGGCTTGCTTTCACCACCTACAACCCAAACTATGGTGCTACACATGTCGGAAAGTCATTCAGTGGCTCTCTTCACATTATTATAAACTGTAACAGAAGTGTGTCTGTACATTTCAGATATGTCTTCGTCCGCACAGGTTCCTGGCGTCGTATTGAAATAAAATAAATCTCAGGTTATAATTATAAGTCTAATCATAAGCTTACAAACATGAAAAGTTTCATTCATAAAAATCGGTAAGGTAATTTTTGCGTGATGCTCGAACAAGCAGATAAAAGATAAAAAAACGTGATTTGGCGTCGATGAAATCTAAACCATATCGTAATATATATATTTTTTAAATTGTAAATATCTTCAATGTACATACACAGGTCTGTTACAGTTTCATAACAGTTTAGATATAAGTGGGCATGCCTAGCAAGCCATCCCCATGAAAACAATAAAAATCGAGACGTCTTTGTTACTTTAGCGCGTATGACGATTTTCTCGTTTTGTCGCTTTGTCGCGCGTGGCATGCAGCATGCAACGCACGACAAAGCGCAACATGCCACATGCTAGCCCTATAGGACACGACAATTTGTTATTGTACACAGTTATAGACTTAGTAGACCGGTTTTCAGTTTTTTTGCACTGCACTTTTGATATTGGTGTGTAGAGTAAAATAAGTGTTAAATTATTATACTCCATTCAAAATAGCAATGAAACTTTAAGGCTATTTTGCATTACAGAAACAGAGATTTGAAACACTTCCTCTCAATTATTCTTAGAACAGCTTTAGTAGCATCCAAGATAATTATGTCGGATAGTATATGTATCCAATAAATTAATTACATTTGGTAATCAGAATTAGCCAGAAAGCTAAATAGGAATCGGAAAATATCGTCGTCCTTATTTGGAATGAAGTATAGGTGGCATTCTTATACTATGTTAGACCGAGGAGGTGAAAGATGGGCGGAGAAGGCATTATTATTTAAATTTGCTTGCCAACGTTACCAAGTCCCCTATCAGTTTCAAGCTTTGATCTTCGTAAGTTTCAAGTATCCCTTATATACGTTCGGTGTCCTATCCAGGCATAATATTGGAAGCGTGCCCTAATACATTGTGCCTAATATGTCTGGATCCAAAGCATATCTCTACATTCCATTGTGTTATGTATTAGGCTTCTTATTGTTTTCTACATCCATAATTCATGTGAGAGAACGAAACGTCGATGACTGCGAGCGATTATCAATGTACTAAATTAATTATTCGTTAATACTAGAGTTTAACAATCATATACCAGATTTTAAGGCAAATCATATGCTATCAAACAAAAAAGTTTCATCAAAATCGATTCTGTAGGGTTTGCGTGATGATGTTACAAACAAACAGACATACAATAATTCTAAAAAGGTGATTTGGTGTTCGGAATACCCAAAAACATATTGTAATCTTTTTCTTGTAAATATCTTCAATGTACAGACACAATTCTGTTACAGTTTTATAATAGTTTAGACTTAGAAAAAAAATATGTCTAGAATTTAGCCTTACGCTTCTACCGTATAAAACAAAACGGGGCATCTTTCTTAGGTTGATGTGCGTGAGGCGTCATACAAATTATGTCTGTGTGCGTGTATATGGATAGGGTTTAGAGGCAAGTACTGTTTTTCGACACTTTCTTAGCTTGACAGTCAATCTTGAGATATAACTTTATCCACGAGTTTAGATTACATCACATCAACAGTTATATCAGATAGACTTTTAAAATACCCGAGCTATTATCACTTACAATGGATAAATTAATGTGTAATGTGTGTGTGTATGTAGTATGTGAAAGTAGTGCGTTTGTTTTTGTACGAAGTACCCTCACACACAGTATGTAACTTTCCGCGTGTATGTTGTTTCTAGCCGTTTCTTTGCAAAAACTTGTCAGCTCCGAGAACAAAATCTATATCTTCTATTTATCTATATAGATATATTTATCTATATAGAATATAATAAACTTGGCGATGATTGAAGATATTTGTAAACAAATTCAGGGGGGTTCAGGATACATAATGGAATACATTAAGACCATTTTATGTCTATTTATTATCTACTAGCAGCCCGTCCCGGCTTCGCACGGGGTAGACAATTGTCTATTTTACCAAGGATCCCTAATTTTTTTCAAAATGAAATGTAGCCTATGTCAAATTGGAAGAATGTAGCATTCTATTGGTGAAAGAATTTTTTAAATCGGCCCAGTACTGTTTGAGCCTATTCATTACAAACATACAAAAATAGGTACAAATCTTTCCTCTTTATAATATTAGTGTAGATTTGTGTTTAAAAACTACTGAACTGATTTGGATGGGGTTTTCACAAAAGCATAGGGCTAAGTTTGGATTAACATGTAGGCTTTCATCGCCATCGGTTCTTTCAATCAGAAGTTATAAGTATTTAAAGTGTGTACGAAGTTATGGGCGCCGCTAGCATATTTATGGTGTATCAATTATATTAAGTAGTCAGTATCAGCAGTCATTTCTAAATATAAATAACAATGACTCGACTTTATTTATTTTTAGAGACGGTTGCGTGAGTATATTTGCACTAGTAAATATTTTATAGTTGACAATGGCAAGAGCGATGTATCTACATATAACTGTTATGTACCTAGTAGAAGCTGTTCTATGACCATTGTTAGCCTGCGCGTTGTAATTGATTAACCCGCATCTAAGTGGCTGCGCGATAACAACAGTACAAATAGATCGCATGTCGAGATAAACGTTACAAGAATAGCTTATTTTGAATGTTGAAACACGAACGTTTTCCTCCTTAGTTTATCAATGCACGTCTTCAGCGGGTGTGTTCAGAGGTAAGTCAGGCACATTTATAGTGCGAAGTCGTGGCTCTACCGGCAAATATTTACATTATGTTATCGTGATTTTCCATCCTGCATTACGATGGTTTATTATTAGGCAAATTAACGTTATCGATTTCACAATGTGTACAGCGATTACATTTTCCATAGCAATAAATTCAATACACTTACACACCGCATTGAAAATCATTTCATAAATTACCAATTAACCATAGCGCAGTTTAAATTATTGTAACAAAACATTCGCTACGAAATTCGCACCTGCTTGCATCAATTATACACGGTGAATTAATTATCATCCGCAGTAGCATTCGCATTGCAATAAGTATACATATTTGAAAGTCTCTCAAAATAAAATTATTTTATTATTGAATAATTTTAATTAATTATTATTGAAAAATTTTATATATAAATATATTTTATTTTTGATAAATTTTAATTAATTATTATTGAAAATAGTAAACGAACCACAACAATGTGTTATGAGTATTTTATGACACTTTAAATAAATATCTAGGACATTGCCAAACAGATTAACTAGTATTATTTAAAGTACCAAAATCAAGACCGGACTCGTAATATGATGACTAGACAACGATTTAGAATAAATACGTAAGATCTACAAAAATAAGCTGATCAGACCACCAAACTAACCAACTTTCTCTAGGGGGCAAACATCGAAATCACGAAATAGTTTTACCCATCTGTCGTCCCACACATATCGAGTAGGTTTGCAGTTTTGTGTGGAACGACTGATTTGTATTTTGCGATTTCGATAATGATCCCATAGAAAAAGTTGTCGATGTCCGATCATCCTCTTAGGATAATTTCAGATAAAAACGTCCATAGTTCGGGTACAAATATTCATATTCATCATACAAAGCTCCTTGCGTAGAATGTTGTAACGTTTCGTGTACTATTTTCAACTAGGGTTTCTATGAAGGGTACTAACATCAGTGACGAGCAGCCCGCTGGTCGTCTGCGACGTGGTGGAGGTGCTCGTGCTCGTGCTCGTGCTCGTGGTCGCGGTGGCAGGGAGGGCACGGTCGCGTGACCCGCCGCGTAGCCGCCATGGCAGCAGAGACGACCCGCCGCTCCTGCGCCGCTCTGAAGCATTGCTCGCTGATTTTCTTATCTGGAAACAATAAATGAGATTTAAAACTGTATTATGTCAATTTGGTTTATTAAATAAATAAACAAATTTAAGTATATATTGTGAATATTGTGAAGGGAATGATTTTCAATGAGGAGTTTAAATAAGAAACAAAATTAATTACTCTTTGTGGATGTCGTTACAATCGATCTCAAAAATAAATAAGTAATAAACTAAAAACATAACCCTTCTTCTGGGGTAGTCGGATAATAACTAAGATTTTGATGGTTACAAATGTGAAAGACATACGAATACTTGGAAATGATCGACTTATATGTTTTATTTAGTTGATTTCTTTGATGTATAATTGAATAAGGTATTTGACAGGTTTTTAAAAACTGTTCAGATAATCACTGATGTCTAAGGGCTCTTCAGAAAATGTATATTTTACGTTCCATTACATATAGTGCAAGAAAAAACGAAAACTTAAAATGTTATTTAAATATCACGCAGGTGCAAACAAGCAGGTGACGTCACAATGCCGTATGGTAATGTCAATCTGTCATCTGTCTAGTAAAAGTAGGCCCTTTACAAACTGCTACTTTTTGCAGCGATACAAACGCGCGTTTGCCAATCGCGTGACTGCATCGCTACACTGGCAATTAACAGGCGTTTGTATCGATTCAAACGCGTGATTGCAGCGATGCACATTTACGTATATATCGATGCACGCGCGCGTTCGAAATGTGATAAAGGCTGTCGACGAATAACTGATGATTACGAACGTTTTGTGTCGTGGCTGTATCGCGACAGAATCGATGCAAAAAGTCGCAGTGTGTAAAGAATGTTGCTCGATTTCGTTATTTGCCATGAGACTCAGGTCCACCTATACAGGGTGGAATTGATATCATTAGCATCCTTTTGAACTAAGAGGCTACCCATCAAAATGAACAACTTTTACACTGCAGGCATTGCACTCGACTCAAATGTATGCATCAAAACATTTTTTATATTCCGATCTGTTTGCTTCCATAGTAAAAGTTGTTCAGTTTGATGGGTACACTCTTAGTTTAAAAGGATGATACTGATATCAATTTCACCCTATATGTATGTATAGTTACCCGCGTGGTGGCTGCGCCGGGCGCCGGCGCCGGCGCTGTGTCGGCGTCGTCGGCCACGGGAGGAAGCGACGAATCTTGTTCCAGGAGCGCTGCGGATGACATCCGTGCACACAGCTCTCCTCTCGCACTTTTAGAGTGTGTATCGGAACGCAAAAACCTCGGGTAGCTATCAAATTTCATTACGGTAAAAATTTGGTTTTGGACCTGAAACGAAAACGTTTGATTTAAAAGCCAAGTCGGGCATAGTAACTTGCAAATTTTGCGGCCACCATTTGAACTTGGAAAAATCGTTATAATATAAATAAAACCTCCTTTGGAAAAATCTCCTACAACGTCCCCAACCTCATGGTCAAAGTCATGCTGTGAAGTTTAATTATCTCGGTTCTTAGAAGTTGTAGAATGTTTTACTAAAGGGCGTTTTATTTATTTTCACTACCTATGTAGAGTTTAAGAGGCATACTAAATAAAGTGAAGTTTAGTTACTCACAGACTCGAAAAGGTCTATAGGAGTAGGTTCAGCATTAAGGCGGAGGGAAGTAGCTCTCCGAGCGGTGGCGTCGACGTTGACGGCTTCGGGCGCGCCGTCGGCCAGATATTTAGACCAGATGTCTGCGGCCATCGCGGCGCGTGTCGCGGCGTCACTCGTCATGCGGTACTTCTCGCACGCCCACCAGAATCTAAAACCAAGTTCACGGTAGCTGAGTTAATTGCTAAGGAATACCGAATCTCTTTCTTCTGCCCTTATCACATCTTTTGACGTGAAACGTCTTTCATTTCGGTCTGTAGTTTCATTACTTGCAAAAACAATATGTAACGAAATAAGTTATGACAAGATTGCTTTTTATTTCGGAAGCGTAGGACCTATCGGCATTATTTTATAACCATTATTTAGAGGATAGAAGCCATTACTCGATACAAAACGTTTCACTTACTCCACTGCGGCTGCGTCCCAGATATTTTGGGATCAGTGCAATATACGATCTTACTTTATATGCAGACAGTTTTAAGGGGAGAATCGAACCATCAAACTGAACAACTTTCTCTATGGGACTAACATCGAAATTGAGAAAAAAACAGATGTTCAATTCATTTGTAGGACTGCAGTTTATTACAGAACAGCAGATTTTTTTTCTCGATTCCTATGTTGACATCGGAATTAAACCCATACCTACCAAACCCGTAATTTAAGACGGACTGTTTGTCTGCCGTGTGTTACGGTTATGTAGCACATCACTAGAAATCCGTCCCAACACTGTGGAGGGTCAGCCATTACTTTGTTTTTTGTCGTGCGAGCGATCCGATGCGCTTACAATTCCAATTATGTAATTTTCAATTTAATAAAGTTTCAGTACTCCCGTGCGCACCATTTAATTTATTATCCTGCACTCCAATCAACACGGTATGCGTTACATCCTATTAGAGCTTCATACAGTATATTTTCACGGATAAAGGCTCAGCGCCTTATCAGGCAATCAGCCATGATGAGCAAGAATACCTCTAGCTGTGTGTTAACGATAAATAACCGAAATGTCGTGTTACCTGATGTTTTCGTGTGCAAATTCTTTAGCGAGGAATTGTGCGAATGCTGCAGCTCCGTTAGGGTCCGCCAGGAGTTGTTCTAAGCCCATGGACCAGCGCGTGATGTGGCTGGGCGAGCCGTGTGGCGACACGCTGCTCGGCCCCGGCGCGTTGCTCCCCTCACTCATTTGCTGCATTTGAAACATTCACGTCAATTAAACAAGTATTTTATTTTATTACCAAAAATTTACAATATGCGACATTTTTATTTCTAATAATGTTTGCTTTTTTATATAAATAAAAAATAAGAGAGAGTCGGTGACGCGTTGAGGAGAGGTATGGCCACTCAATCTTGAGATTCCAGATTCTAATCCGCACTGACGACATAACATTCATGTACCAATGAGTTTTTCGAATAACTTACGTATGTACGTAATATCGACTGCCCGCCCTTAAGCAGTGAAAAACATCGTGAGGAAACCCGCATACGTCGAAGAAGAAATTCAGCCGCGTATCGTATGTGAAGTCTACCAATCCGCATTGGGCACGCGTGGAGGATTTTATTTCCCTCTCAGTAAATATATGGCTCGTTTATCGGCTTTGTACCATTTTTAGCTGAATTAATAATTTCGCCTCGCGAGACCTGAAAGGAACAAAAAATTCGGACACTTTACCGATCTTAAACGATCTACATTTCTCAGCTTGAATTAAATATAGATTTTCAAAAATGCACTATTCACTATGACAGTTAATAACACCAGTCTCATACTGATATGTTTTTATCCAGTTGGTACGAGTATAATATGACATATACAACGTGTTAATGAATTAACGCAAAACTAGAAAGTAGTTTGTTCAGAATCGAGAGCAGAATCGAATTATCATGTTTTCAACATAGGTAATTTTTTCAAAATATTAAATAATTTGTTTGTAAAATTTTAAATTTACTGAACTCGATCTCATCCAACCGCACGGGCACACTTTACTACCAAGACAAGATTCTTAAAATGTATCCATGAGCACGTTAGCGCTTTCATTCATTGCTGAAATGATAACAAATCATTTTTGCCACTTAAAATGTTAATAGCTTTATATTTTAACTATCAAAATAATGAAATTATTATTTCAATCTAATTATTTTGTTATAAATCAGTTGGGGTGTATGAGGTTTTGCGCTTATTCATTAACACGTTGTATTTGCAATTAGGTTTTAGTAAATGACTAACTTTATTAGTTGTACAAGAATCATCAACGGCAGATGTATGACTAACCTTATTATACAAATTTCGATGATCTTGATGACGGTATGAGCTCCCCGAGCCACTGCCCGTTGTCCAACGGCGAAACGGGGACGATTGTTCACTCTGTGGACAAACAAACTAACATAAGAACATATTTAAATTTAATCCATATCAGTAGTTACTAAAGAACTTGTTTTTTAAGTCTCAATCAAATAAATTCATCTTTCTCACAACAATTTATTATTGTATTCCCCGAGTAATAAGTAATTTGTATATTTAAATAAATATGAATAACGCTCACATGCACAACATTGTATTGATCGCACTCACAAGCAAACACGAAATTATTTATTTAAATAAAATAGTAATGCAACATTATCGAACTTTTTTAAGTATTACGTTATACTTTTTCATTGCACTTCCATAACAGACATTTTCGCTAGCTCTAAAATATAACATTATTTTATTTATAAATTGTTATTCTTATTCCTATGGTTGGTATTTATAAATATTATATGCATACTAAATTAAATTCGCTAAGCAAAATCAATTATACAAGTATCACAAGTATTATTTGCTGTAGGAAGGAAGAGACTTATACAGGTTCCTTTTTAATATGCTGACAGTTTTTAAGGGGATGATCAGACCATCAAACTGAACAACTTTCTCTATGGGACCAACATCGAAATCGCGAAAAAAAACAGCTGTTCTATCACTGCAATCCTACTTGAGCCAAATGTATGAGACAGCTGATTTTTTTTCGCGATTTTGACGGTGGTCCCATCGAGAAAGTTGTTCAGTTTGATGGTCTGATCATCCCCTTAAAAAAGTGTCAGCATATTAAGAAGAACCCTGTATGTGAAAAGAATCGTCATAATAATCGCCAGGGGTCTCGAAAATGTATGAATGTGGATGGCTGTGGTAGGAGAGGAAGGCCAAAGAAAAGATTGATGGATTGTGTGAAGAGTGATATGTGTAACAAAGGAGTGAGTGCTGAAAAGACGGCTAACAGAGATAAATGGAAGAGGATGACATATTGCGCCGTCCTCAAATAATGGTAAATGGGCAAGAGAATTATTTATTTATTTTATCACTATATTGTACACACGGAAATATAAATGAAAACAACATAATAACCAATTAAAAAGGACAATGATGATGCTCTCCACACACACAATAGAAAACGGTTAGAAAAAACAGATTTATTGTTATCTACTGTCTATTTCTAGTTGGATACGCCTAGCGGCCTCCTTGTCGTAGTTGTTTCTACCTAGTCTTAGATGGGGCTGCTTTCGGGAAACAATTCTCCTCGGCCCTACCACAATGCCTCAATGATGCCTCAATGGTGCAGAAACGTGGACAGGACTAGTTCATCAATTCATGGTCGCTGAGCGGGCTATCGAGAGACCTATGCTCGGTGTTTCTCTGAGAGATCACATCAGAAATGAAGTGATACGTCAGAGAACTAAAGTGTTTGACATAGCTCACAAAATCAGCAAGCTGAAGTGGAAATAGGCTGTTCATATCTGGCGAAGAACTGACAACAATGGGTGTCAGAGTTCTAAAGTGGAGACCGCGAACTGTTGGGCATAATGTGAGATGGCCTGCTGCCCGCTGGACAGACGACCTAAGAAAAAGTAGCGGGGACTGGATGAAGAAGGCCGAGGACCGTGTTTTGTGGCGCACCTTGGGAGAGGCCTATGTTCATCAGTGGACGATGATATGCGGATGTGCACGGAAAAAAAACAGTTTCAATGATGTCACATAATTAGTATAACATTAGATACAAGTGTGATATTTTTTAACGTTCAAAATCATGATCGAATGACGTAATCTTCATAATAATTTAGTCATTTTCTCCTGCTGATTTGAAAGTGTGACTTTAAAAATCACACTCCTGTATACTGCTGTAAAATCAAACAGTACGGTAGGTTACAATAAAACGAACACAATTGATTTCGTTCACAAACATGTGAAAACAATCAAACGCAGGAGCCAGACGAGATAACACTCGTAAAATACATTTAAAGAAACATTGTACCTATGCATTTCAGATAGTATCGCTTAAACGCATCGAGCGTGGGAACGAGTTCATACGCGATTCTTCTTCAATTTCGTTGTAATGAGCCTTCGTTATTTATTCGTCGTTCGCTTTCCATCAGATGAGATGTTAGGAACAACACATCCAGGGTCCTACTTAATATGCTGACGGATTTTAAGGGGATGATTAGACCAGCAAACTAAACCACTTTCTCTGGACCAACAACGAAATTGCGAAAAAAAAAATCGAGTCGACTAAGTTTGCAGTTTTATATTAAAGCACATTTTTTTGGAATTTCTGTATAACTTAAAACAAAAACTGTCATTAGTGTATGTAATCCCGCATATCCGCGGGATCAATGACCTCAATCCCGCAAGCTTGCGGTACTGAACTGAGGGTGCGGGATTGCATTCTCTATTAGTTATGTCATGTCACAATGATTTCAACACCTAGATAGTATTAAATATCCTTAAATTCTTCAATTTAGTAATGCGTACCTATCATCGATACCAATAGTCTTCGATATTCGATTGCCTCGTCGAGAACTACATTTATTAAAAAATGTTACAAAACAAAATGGTCATTACATTGATACTATATAGGGTTCTTCTTAATATGCTGACACAATTTTAAGGGGATGATCAGACCATCAAACTGAACAACTTTCTCTATGGCACCAACATAAAAAAACACGAAAACAAATCTACTCGAGCCAAATGTATAGGATAGCTGTTTTTTTTTTTCGCGTTTTCTAAGTTGGTCCCATAGAGAAAGTTGTTCAGTTTGATGGTCTGGACATCCCCTTGAAATAGTGTCAGCATATTAATTTGGACCCTGTATTCAAACAATACTGGTTATCAAAGTCAAAGTCAATATAATTTATTCAATATAGGAGCTTGCACACTTATCAAACGCCAAATCTTTTTTAAAGCTACCACCGCGTCGGAACGTGTAGTCGCTGTAGAGAAGATGCGGCCAGAAACTCTACAACATCTGACTAATTGAGTAGATTCTACAACTACACGAGTAGTCAGTCGATGTCGCTTTACCTATTTATTACTAGTAGCGAATGCATCTTACCCGAGATCAAAATCGACAATATGTATCCTATACCTAAGTTTAACAAAAAGTATGTCAAAAGTTGAAGATCTTGCAACTTAGACGATTTATATACGGACCCGCCTCGCATTAGCATGTCTGCCAACTTGCAAGATCAAAAAATCTTACGCATTTACATAAAAATTTATACCTTATCACTAAACGCGTTACACAGCCTACAATTGCGGAACAATAATTTCGAACTTATCACGTTTTGGGTTCACACGACACTGCTTTCATGATTTTTAACATTCAAAATTAGAATCTAAACTAATGGAATAAAATTCAAAGTTGCGTATCTCGTGCTACCTCGCCCCCCGCAAAAAGTGGCAGAAAAGTTTGTTAGTAGAATTACACGCGTAACTTGTCCTCACATAAATAGTCTAAGACTTGCAATAATATTGAAAAATTATCACGTTGATTCAGAGGAAATATCAGTCAGGCGCCGACCAACTGATGTTTGCTGAGTCGCTAATTTGACGGACACTTTATTTGCGGACGGAAAACCCACTCGTGCATACAACATGGTACAAACACAACATCTATACTTATAAGAGTTCCGTGACTGACTGACAGACAACGCACTGCCTAAATCGCTGTAGATAGAAACATGAAATTTTGAAGAGATGTAGTGGTGCACTTAGAAAGGATTGTTCTAAAATCGGGCCCTAAAGGGGTAATCCACGAAGTCGCGGGCCAAAAGCTCGTTTAAATATAGTGTCCAACTTAATATGCTGACACTTTTTTAAGGGGATGATCATACCGTCAAACTGAACAACTTTTTCTATGGGACCAACATCGAAATCGCGAAAAAAAAATCAGCTGTCCCATACATTTGGCTCAAGTAGGTTTGCAATATTGTATGGAAGAGGTGATTTTTTTTTCGCGATTTCGAAGTTGGTGCCATAGAGAAAGTTGTTCAGTTTGACGGTCTGATCATCCCCTTAACAAAGTGTCAGCATATTAAGAAGGACCCTGTATACATGTATGAAAAATTTTACTAATTGATAATATAAAAACGATATCCCTATTTCAGCAAGGTTCGGTCTGCTTCAAAACCTTGTTAAATACATGACTCATAAAAAAATCTTCTGAGAGCTACTTATGTAACTATTAAAAATCAAGAAAATACCTGATCCTTGATGTAATCCAGAATGTCGTTGATGTACCATACAACCATTTTTGCACCACTAAGGAGAAGGAACCACTAAGCACTACATGGAAATAATGTGAAACTTTTTAAAAGAGCACTTATGATGGCTCCAGTCACTCGACTAACATTCCCGTGACTAGCAGCGCGTCATGTCATCAGCTCGCTCATACAATGCGAAATTATGATAACAATACAGTTTAGCAATAACAATGCTGGCCTGTTTCCGTCCAATCAATTGACGGTATGCAAAAAGATATGCTACTATTTAAATCTATATTTG
The DNA here is from genome assembly GCA_963924505.1 of Agonopterix alstromeriana. Classification (NCBI taxonomy): domain Eukaryota; kingdom Metazoa; phylum Arthropoda; class Insecta; order Lepidoptera; family Depressariidae; genus Agonopterix; species Agonopterix alstromeriana. Next base: position 3,217,592 of record OZ004661.1, read on the forward strand.
TTTATACGTCACTTAAAATTCATTGTAAAAAATCTGGTTATATCTAGTAGTTTTTATGATCTAACATTTGTATGCTTACTACAGGTTGTAATTGAAATGAGTTGACAAATTTTTATGAGTGGTTCAGACTATCAAACTGAACAACTTTTTCTATGGGAGCAGGCGTTTTTGCGTCGACATCGATTGTCACAGACAACATCAAGAAACAGAACAAGATTGAAGCATTGAGGGAAAATAATGTTAATTATTATTCGGCCTCATTCATATTATTAACATTTGTGGTTTTAGCTGGAATCGAAACATTGGTAACAAATGTTTAAAACTACCTACCCTTAATACAGTTTTAACTTATGAATCGGCAGGAATAATTATACATTGAATTCTTAAAGAGTAATACAATGTTGACATTATTGGCTGATGTGCCCTCGTTATGGCTTTTAGGCTATAGCGTGGGGTTTATCGACTCTCAAGTCATACATAACATACCCAATACCGTAAAAACCACACATTGATTTAAGGTGTTAAAAGAACAATGCAACAGAATACAAGTTACAGCACTTTTTAATACAAAACAAAGTAATTAATTGAGGCACCAACTTACTATACGTGAAAATGTTGCCAAGAACCTCTCAAAGACAACTGTAGGCATTTCTTAGACAGAAACAAATAATTTTTCAAAAATTTCTTATCTTGAAAGTGTTCTCACAACAATAAAATCTTTATAATTCACAATATGTTCACAAACAACTATTTAATGTCTTAAAAGAGCGCGAAAAGTGGTGTTGATAAAAACTTTCGGTGCGTCTGAATTGCGCGAGAATTCCGTACAAACTGTTGCGTTATTAATATTAAACAGAACGAAAGCGTAGGTGTTTAATTAGTAATGTTATCAGTAGATGTGCGGTATCGGCTACGGCTTATCGCACGTGCTGCTTGCGTGGCGTGGCGTGGCGACTCCGCAATAACCGAGTTACCGACCGGCGACCGCGCGGTACCCAACAAGGTCAATCTACAACGAACTGGCCTCAATGCACTCCCTTTACATCTATATCAATATAAATAGACTAACCGAATTGTATATCAAAACTCCTCGTTTATGAATGGCATTAATTATTATTGTTAGTTTGATAATTCGCATAATAGATTTCCATATCGCAATAAATTCCTAGAGGATTAGTCTAATAAATCTTATCAAGCGATCGACACTTTAATGCTGTTTAGTTCTTGGATGCGTTATACGATAAAATATGTAGGTTTGTGTGAAAAAGAGCAAAGTTTATGCGTGTTATCACTGCGGATAACTTCAGCATGTATTCTACTCATCAAACTGAACAACTTTTACTATGGAGATAACATAGAAATCGCGAAAATTGTATCGTTCAGTTTGATGACTAGAACACATGAAATTATCCGCAGTGATATAAAACGTACCCTGTAGAACATCATAGATTAAAAGTTTTTCCGCATTTGTTTTTGGTATCACCCGAATTACTCGTCAACCTAAGTGAACCTTGAACTCTATGGTTTAGGTCATGTTATACCCTTTGAAATAGACGACCTTGTTTGTATTGTTATAATGGATGTGATGATCGTTCAAAATATTCTTCTCTTCTTTCAGAAAGGCGTTCGGTGACAATTATTATATTTTTGATTGTAACTTTTAAAAACACCATCAAATCCTAAACATCTGGACATGTAAACATTAAAATGTTGTACAATAATAACTGTTCTCCAAAAATAGAATCACATCGTCATCCAATATAGATAAGATTAGATAGATGTAGGTACGGTTCTAAGATGTTATATTTACCAAACTTACCATAGTAATACAAATACAATACGAATGGTTATAACAATATAACCAAAGTTTAATCATTATGTCGGAATCCGAATTAAGAATGTTGATGAATCCTCCTCACATGGCAAGCCTGGATATTGGGGTCCCAGAAAAATAAGCATTACAAAAACACAGAAAACAGCAATGTTATCCGGAATAGCTGTTGTTTAAAGTTGCCTTGCACGACTACTGAACAACTTTCCTCTTCTTTCCTCTTCTTTCCCCAGGAACCTAAGGAAATTAGCAAGAAAAAATGTGGACTTGACTAAATGCAATCAGCTGATTGGACGTGAAATTTATTTTGCGAATTTCCTTTTTCCCTTCAAGGTTCCTTGAGGAAATTTGTTCAGTATCATGAGTACAATCACCCCTTAAAGTAATGCAACTGTCTACATACAGTCTACACATTAACATTTTCAAACATAAATTTTAACTCTTCTAATTTTTAACTTTATAAAGTCCTTTATAAAGGCCAGAAGAGATATAGAAAGCGAGAGAAGTAATTAAATACAAAAGCAATTAAACACGTACCAGGAATATTAACCACCAGATAATTATTAGGTAACCATTGACTTATCACAACACAGTTAAACAAAACCTGTGATTTCAGTGTGAGATAGAACGATATATTTTTGTACTTTAATAAATGGACCGCACACGTCCAGCTCGCGGAGGCAGGGTTGCCACCTCAAAAAAATTATTCGTCGCTTAAACTGTCAAAAAAGCGCTATATTTTTTTCGCTCGGGTAGAAAAAGCGCTAGATTCGGTGATAAATTCTTCTTCTATAAATAGTCAAGTGAGTCCTAAATAGTCATTACAGTCTTTCCGAAACCCATCCATAAGTCAATTTAACTCAGTCATATCGTAGGTCTCAAATAAATCTATGGAAACTGAAGAGTTCAGATTTGGATCTCCCGAGCACTGGGCTCTCATGGACATATTTTGACCACAATACGCTATCAATATTGATCATGTTTCAATCACAAAATTTAGGATATTCAAACACGAATAATGTTTCTTTAAGAGTTTAAAAGGCTTTAGATTTTCCGCTTGGCGCTAAATTCTCATCTATGGCGGTAAACATGCTAAAAAAACGCTACATCTGGCGCCGAAAGCACTAACGTGGCAGCACTGCGCGGCGGTTTCTGAAACTGATCTCGACACCGCAACCCTGACATCCCTTGACTACGGACATCCTATTCGTTTGTTTACAGGTTGTTCGCAAGTTAATGTCTGACCTGATGGTGCAGAGCGGAATCTCATTTCACTAATATTATAAATTCAGTCAAAGTTTGGATGTTTGTCTCTCAATCACGCTTGAGGGTATATTACTGTTGGCGCGGTCCATACAAACGAAGTCTGGTGATATTTTCAATACTAACCGATTAAACTCAATGAAATTTTGCAGATACAATCTAGAAACAAATCTCTATGCTTGTATCGTGTCCGATTTTCCTTAAAATGTGCAGTTTTAAAGTTACAGTGCCTGAAATATTTCCATATAAATCTTAAATTAATCCTAGCATTGAAACTGTATATTTTTACAAGCATAGATTTGTTTCTAGATTGTTTCTGCAAAATTTCATTGAGTTTAATTGGTTAGTATTGAAAATATCACCAGACTTACTTTGTATGCAGCGCGCATTTACGCATTCGTAATAAACTTCTCTTAAACGGCCTAAACAGATTTGGATGAAATTTGGCACGTAGATAAAATATGATCTGTCGAGTCGCGGGCAACAGCTAGTTTGCAATTTGCAATAAGAATTGCGTTTCAATTGCGCGTTCGATTCGATATGAATGAATTTTTAATTTCCTGCAAGTTATAAACCGCTTCGGTTTCATTGGTACCTGATAATACCTATTGTATCATGAGCGCACCCGAGCGCGCTGCATGCAGAACGAAGCTTGATACTATTTTCAGTATTAACAAATTAAAGTAATTACATTTTTCAAACACAATCTACAATGCACTTTTAACGCAATAACGAAATCTTTGAATCACTATAACGTTGAAACTTTACATTTTAACGAAAATCTGATCTTACAATCAGTCCCGTTGTTTCCACGTGATGCGTGAACAAACAAAGAACCAGATAGACAAACATTCAAAAATTGGTGATTGGTAATCAGCGACACCTAAAAACCATATCATAACTTTTGTTTTAAAATAATACCAATATAATCATTTATACGAGTTACCACTGACCAGGACTCTTCACTCCACCTGCATCGACAGTGCTGCATGTCTCATGTAGCACTATACATCATGCAGCACCGGTTTATGTACGAGCAGTCAAGTCTACTCGCGATCATCTTCTTCAATGTACAAACACACTTCTGTCACAGAATAGGTAATAGTGTATAGTTCTAAATACAGAACGGCCACTACCCGCCCCCCTCTGACTTCAGATACCTCACCTCACCTCACACTTTCAGGGAAACTTGAGGGGAGCCGAGCAAGGGAATGCAGTTAGGCGCGAGCATCCGTTGGATTTGACTGCATAAAATATATTTTATTTTTATCCTCTCAGTAAAAATTAACGTTGGAAAATAACGCTAAATTCACATGTTCAGTGATTCTTTAGCTTAGTTTTTTTTAAATAACAGAATGAACTATTAAAAGTAACGAAATGTAGATGATGTTCATACGATGCGTGGTAAGTCAACCCTACACAATTTGCGCAAAGTGCTCACGTGTGAACGTCATCATGTCAAATCTAAAACGTTGTTTGAAGTGCCTGACCTGTGCTTCTGTTACAGTTTTATAATAGTTAAGATAACTAGTTTCCAAAATTGGCTTCGCCTTCAAAATTTAAATTAACGCTGAACAGAAAGATCGCAGTAAGCACCGGTATCAGTGCATACTATCGGTGCTCTACTACGGAACAGAGACATTCGGTTTTACGAAGGATATCACTGACCAACTCCGAGTAGAGCAAAGAGCAACTGAGAGGAAGATCTGCCCGAAGACCGAAAGCAAAAAGACCAATGGCAAAGAGAGCAGAGCATAATTACTGACATCATTAAGCGTTTCGCGAAGCTCATTTCGCAATGGGCTGGTCATATCGCCAGAAAAGAAGGCTCGTGGAGCAGAGCACTGTTGAAGTGGAGACCTGGAGGTGAAACTCGCCCAAGAGAAAGACCGCAAATGCGTTGGAGTGAAATGGGTAGAGAAGGCAAAAGATCGAGAGATGGCTTAGACTGAAAGAGGCCTACATCATTACGGTTGAGAACGACTAAGAAGAACTAGGTACATAGTCATATGCGTTATTTAGTAGTATGCGATAATTTTCAACGATTTGATAGAAAAATCCGGAGCAATTATTATATCAGCAGTATCATTAAAATATGAAATTGTTTATTAAAGGAATAATAAATTTTATTTGTAGTATCTGCAGTATTGTAAAGATTTTAATGACAGAATTTTAAGGGCTAATATTACCACTACAGCATGATTGACTGTCATGTGATTTTAGCTTATATTGACAGGAAAAAAAAGAAGAATGATAGCATAATCAGAGAATAGCATCTAACAAGTGTTAATTTAAATGAAATATTTAAATTTCAGAAAACATGTTAAGAAGTAGAAAATGTTTTAAAATGCTCGCCATTTCATTTAACAAACATTAACAAAACAAATTTATTAACAAAAAAAGTTGCTCACAAGATCGCAGAATTCAAAATTACAACAAACATAAAGAATGTGATTTAAAAACAATCACAAAAATGTAGTTTTTAAATATTATATTTTAAACCTTCCGACGTTAATAATACAGCACATTTACAAAGTTCTCAGGCTTATAAAGACATCGGCAACAACTTTCACAAAATAAACACAAAAGATGTTCTATGTAGTAAAGTCTTACCTATTACTGAGGCCTAAGACAATACTCTATGTATTGTGAGAAAGTAAATATATAGGTACTAGATGCGCGATTTGGCCAGTAGTGGGGCCAACCGTTGTAGAAGACGATTGGAGTAGAACTGAACTGACTTAGCAGTGCAAGGGACTACCTTGCCGAAGAACTGCGCAGGGAGTCTGCGCGGCCGCGCTACCACCATACAATTTTCCATTAAATTCCCACACCCACATCATGCGATTCAAAGAATTGATGAACCGTGTAAATATAATTACACAGTTCACCTTTAATTATGAATACCTGATTCACAATTGAAGGTAAGAAAAAAAGGTTCTACGTTTGACATTAAATGAAGCATGTCCATTTAATTGTCCTTCGAGTCAGTAATTAGTTGGGTATTAATAGGTTACAATGTCTTGTAGACAAGCCTTATCAAACCAGTGAAAATAAAAATCTGGAAGAAACGTCAATAATTCGCAAGCACAATTAGAAAATGCACTTGAGACGAAACGAAAATATATGCTCTGACTTCCCACACAAACACCTAACGCAACTCATCCATACATATTAAGTAGGTACCTTTTCATGTGGAAACCGAAATACGTCTAGAGAATGGACAGGCATAAATTTCCCAGAGTTGTAAGAGTCTAATAATAGAAAATATTCTAAACAACGTGAAATCATTAACATAAATTATACCTATCTTCCAATTTGATGTAATTCAATTAAAATTGAGAACCATTGAAAGCATAATTCGTCGTAACATTTATCAAACGATTTTCACATGTGAACCGCACGCGCCGCCGCCGCCCCCGTCAGACTGTACCCACATCTGGGCAAATAAATGCTGATATACAACAATAGATACATAGGAATTGTCAACACCAATGTAATTTCTGAACAGTACGTTACCACGGGCAAACGTACGTCAGAAAAGTAAAACAAATTATTACGATGGCCGTTTCATTCTTTCAGTGAATGTATGACGGTGTGCAATAATTATGCATAATTAGGGTACTACATACGTGTTATTGGAGTGGACTTGCAAGACGTAAGATCATTTGCATGGTAGACGTTGACAACTAACGGTGTTGAATAGCTCGCTATCAAAGAATGTACTCTCAGCTGTAACTATGTGCAAGCGTACTGTATATTCATGTATCTAATGTAAACTATTATAAAACTGTAACAGAAGTGTCTGTACATTGAAGATATTTACGAGAAAAACTGTATGTTTGTTTGTTTGTTCGATCATCGCGCAAAAACTACTGAACCGATTTTGATTAACCTTTTTTTGTTTGATTGCTTATGATCGGACTTAAAATCTGGATTTAGACTCTAGTACATTACATTATTATTTATAAAGCATGGTCTTTTTTTAAAGGCTGCTATTTTAAAGTTCGTTTAAAGAAATACAGAATACATTAGAAAGTTTACGTTATTTCGTACCTTCATTCACCAACTTCACTAAGGAATATTGAAACAGATGAGATCTATGAAAATGTCGTAATGACTTCGAACGTTCCGAGTTACCTACAAGGAAGATAATGAGCAATATTGTACCTCCTAAATGAAGCCGTAGTTCTGAGTGAACTTCTTAATTCTGCCTAGTACAAAACTATAGTAATAAGTTAAATGACATAATACAAGATTTACGGGGAGTTTGGCCAAATTATGATAGTACCTATATGTAACTTGCATATATGCTCACGAATATATTCCCCGAGGAGGTAGTCAGAGATATTCTGAAACCTCAGAACTTGCATTGACTTCATATTGCTGATTATTTTACTTCTGGAAGAGTTTTTCCAAACGATCATGTTACAAAAACAAAATGCAAAAAATTCTTACTATAAAAATAGTCTTTAAGCCGCTCAGGTAGAAAATTCTCAATTACGCTTTTAATAAATCATAACTTCTGAACTACAAAACATCGTGGAACAAACATTGGCTATTTTCGGATACTTCGGATATTTTCAGATTCGTACTCTGGACAAATATCACATGAAATGCCTTCGTGACATACTAAACAGGTTCTACGTCGCTGCGACATTGGGGTTAAGGTGTAACTCCAAGACGGGAAGCGCAAGCAGGGTGCAACTCCTCCACTTCAAGGATGTGCAAAAGAGGCACATGAAGAACGGCAGCATTGGGAAGAAAGTGCTGGGATCAGAGACGATTGGAGGCAACTGGTGCAAGATAGCGTGTTTGACTTCGAGGAGCACAGACGTGCCCGCCCACCTGCGGCCTATCATTATATTTATTTGGTCGAAATCGGTTGGACTACTATACAACGTGTTAATGAATAAGCGCAAAACCTCATACACCCCAACTGATTTACAACAAAATAATTAGATTGAAACAATAATTTAATTATTTTGATAGTTAAAATTTAAAGTTATTCACATTTTAAGTTTTGACGCAAAAATGATTTGTTATCATTTCAGCAATGAATGAAAGCGCTAACGTGCTCATGTATACATTTTAAGAATGATGTTTTGGTAGTAAGTAGGGTGAGAGTGCCCAAGCGGTGGTTGAGATCGAGTGCAGTAAATTTTAAATTTCACAAACAAATTATTTCATATTTTGAAAATAATCCTATGTTGAAAACATGATAATTCGATTCTGTTCTCGATTCCAAACAAACTACTTTCTAGTTTTGCGTTAATTCATTAACACGTTGTATATGTTGGTTATTTTGTTTCTAGTTTAATTTAAAAGTTACAGATCGCAAAAAAACACCCCTTCTTCAGCTAGTTTGGATGCGTTCAATACAGTATTCCCACTATTAATTATTATATGTATATTCCAATAAATTAGTTTTCCCACATCTTCGACTCTGTAAAGTCAACACATCTTTCATGGGGCACTGTATACGCTAGTATAATACGATACCAGAGGATATTCTAAACTTACCAGACAAAAAGTTTAAGTCCCATGTTAAGCAAGTCCTCTGTAATAAAGGTTATTATAAACTCGATGATTCTATGAATGACCAATAGGTCTGGTCTTGACAATGTTACACTGTGTAATTCAATATTGTATTTGTAAATGTACTTTGTATATTTTGTTTTTTTTAAAAGATGCGTGTTGTAGAGTTTCATACGCATTCGTACTAATGTGTCCTACAACCCTCTTAAAAATCCTAATCCAAATTCTAGTTACGGCTTCGGGCTTACGTATATTGTGAACCCCAAACTGAATAATGGGTTCCTTCCCGGGGCCCTCGCGAAACTCATCTTGTCCACGTCAAAAGTAAGGGTCAATTCATATTAGAAGAACATCGAAGATAATCGGCGTGCGGCGGCAATCTTATCACTAGTGAATAAAGGTCAAATTTATTTGGAACTACAAGGGTATCGCAGCGCCGCCGGCAGTCGATGACGACGCGTCGGCGGTTCACTAGTGATAAGATTGCCGCTGGGCGCCGATGCTCTTCTATTGTGAATTGACCCTTAGTCTTGCGCTGACGCTGGCGATGGCTGATGAGCTGGCCAGCTGCCTTAGGGAAAGTCCCTAGCTACGACAGTCCGTCGTAGAGTCATTGTTACAAGATTATTGGTGAATGCCCATTTAAAGCATAATATTTATATTATTATTATCTCCGTTTTAAGTCGCACAGATCTGTGACGTCACTTACGATACAGATAACATGTATCTTTATCCATGAGGTTACTATCAGTTAAATAGCCTTTATATTTATGAGATTACTGTCTGTATCAAAACGAACTACACACCATTTAAAATATTCAAGCTATACAAAACCAAAATAAGATGACCGCGCGTAGGTCGAATAAAGTATAACGTCGCGCGGCCAGCTTAGGTTGGTTTTGTATAGCTTGCTTAAAGGCAAAAATGAAAGCTTTGTCCTGTCCTGTCTCTGCTGAAACTGCACTGATACACAAAAGTTCCAGAAAATGCAAATGCACCAAAAATGGATAACAATTTTCCCAAAAGACAGAAAATCTGACACAAAAATCCAAACAAAATTACGTTTTTACTTGAAAAGAGAGACTTTTAAGGGTGTAAAATTTAATACGTTACACATCCAATAGGGTGCTTTAGGCCATCAAACTGAACAACTTTTACTATGGGAGCAAACCGACCGAAGTAAAAAATATCAGCTGTTTCATACATTTGAGTCGAGTAGGCATTGCAAGTCATCTCGAATATGATGAATACTTTACTGATAAATTTATTAGCATCCATAGGGAAAGTTTTTCCTTTTGACTGTCTGTAATTTTATTTTAGATTATGCTCGTATTTTTAGATCGAATCCAAATATAGTTCCGCCATTTGCATGCCGCAAATGGCGGATTATATTTGGATCAAATTGATAAAACTTCATCCTTTTTCCATTGTCTACATACCAATTTTCGCAAAATAAATGACCACCCTATAGAATATAAAATCGCAATAGCACACAACGCGGTCATATTAGTAATTTTGTTTAAAAAAGCCATTCGCAAAGCAACTTTATATACCTATACAACGTGTAATGAATACACGCAAAACTAGAAAGTAATTTGTTTAGAATTGAGAGCATAATCGAATTATCATGGTTTCAACATAGGTAATTTTTTTCAAAATATCAATTAAATTGTTTGTGAAATTTAAAATTTACTGAACTCGATCTCAACCGACCGGTCGGGCACTCTCACCCTACTTACTACCAAAACAAGATTCTTAAAATGTATCCATGAGCACGTAAGCGTTTTCATTAATTGCTGAAATGATATCAAATCATTTTTGCCTCAAATCTTAAAATGTGAATAACTTTAAATTGTAACTATCAAAATAATGAAATTATTGTTTCATTCTAATTATTTTGTTATAAATCAGTTGGGGTGTATGAGGTTTTGCTCTCATTCATTAACACGTTATATATTTGCAAGCGAAAAATTAGAACAATTCATCCGATTAGTTAGTTAAATTTAACATTCATAAGAAAATCCTGGGATTATAGGTATACTAAAGACCTACACTACACTTTACTAGTTTTCACAGATATCAGTTAACGCCAGCTCAACATATTTAAAAACCCAAAACTAAACAGTATTAAATAATATAGTTGGACCCGCTAAATTATTTGTCTTAAAGCCTGTTCCACCACTTCTTAGTAAGTTCTTGTTAGCTTATTCTACAGATATTTTGACATATCTTTCATACAAAATATATCAAACTATCTGTCGGATAAGCTAACAAGAACTAACTCAGAAGTGGTGAAAAAGGCCCTTATTAAACGTAATTAGTTTAGAGCAACAAATTAACAATTTGAAAATTCGTCAAATTGCCGACAGCGTTCTACTCTTTCTTATACTGTGGTTCTGCCTTCAATTTTGTTCCCAACATGTTTCTCATTTTCTGTTTTGGTAACTTACAGTAAAACTTGTTCACTTGGATTCAATAGAACTTAATAATAATTAGCAATGAACCTTAAGAGAAGTTTATTCCGAATGCGTAAATGTGCGCTGCATACAAACGAAGTCTGGTGATATTTTTATTACTAACCAATTAAACTCAGTGAAATTTTGCAAAAACAATCTAGGAACAAATATCTATGCTTGTATCGTGTCAGATTTTTGTTAAAATATACAGTTTCAATGCTAGGATTAATTTAAGATTTGTATGGAAATCTTTGAGGCACTGTTACTTTAGAACTGGACATTTTAAGAAAAATTTAATTAAGTTTAATCGGTTAGTATTGAAAATATCACCAGACTTCGTATGTATGGAGCGCGCCAACAGTAATATACCCTTAATCAATCAATATGTACCTGTTTATTCGTCAATACCAATTTCTGGGGATACAACTCCTGAAGCCGCTGGCAAATATGGGCGGCGGTTGTCGCGAGGCGCGCCATCTTTGTCTACCAGGTAAATCTTTAACACCTGCTACTTCGTCCTGCTTTTTAGGTCAGACACCTTCACGAGTCGATGGCTTCGATAAGCTAATCCCCGATGACACGGTCAACCCACGTCTCGTCCCACGGTTTATCTCACTTTATCAACAAAACTTTGTATTCCAAGTCCACAACATTGTTACCTCCAAAATGCAACACAATTAACGTTTAATCCAGTTATTTAATTACAAATCACTGCGTTCGTTCCATGTATATTGTTAAATAACGTAATTAACAGTGAGAAAGCCTAACCGTACCAAGGTGCTGGCGGACCGGTACCGGTTACCGTACCGATGCCCACAATTACATTTGGCGCGATCGTTTGCGGCGTTTGAACGCGTGCAATATGGTGAATGGTCGTACGATAACTGCCTGCCTGTGTAGCTCCAAGTTTTCAAGTGTCTACGTCACGAGGCTTGTATGCAAATTGATTGACACTATGTTGTGTTGATAAGCTGGCAAAACTACGAGCAACTGTTGTAAACATCACTGATACTTGATCAAACAGTACCTCAGATAGAACCAAAAAGGGAAGGACACGAGCAGTTGTTCAGTAAGATGTTTTGTATAGAGTCATAGTTTTAATGGATGCGAATGACTTCCATTTCACCCGGTGGAGTGTAGAAAGTAGATTGAGTCGATTATATTTAAAAACACCGGAGTTATTTAACAGTTTTGACAAAGTATGATAGGTGGGAAGTAGGTGGCTTTTTTTTGCGATTTTGATTTTAGTCCCATAGAAAAAGTAGTTCAGATTGATAGTCTGTTCATCTCCTTAAAAAACCGCCAGCATAATTAAGAAAGACCCAATATAGATTTTATTGCAATTGTAGATTTTTCCGATAACTGTTTTTCTACCCATAGCATCGTCTCAGTACAAAAAACATTCAAAAGACCATATATTTTTAACCTCATGATGCGTGGTCCGAAATAGTGGTACATTGAACATTGAAAATAGTGGTGCACTTGCACGATTTACACCGTGGTCTGAACAACATAAATAATGATTGACTTTGGTCAACCGTGGGAATCACAGCAGACTTAAGCGATATGACAACTACGACACCACTGGAATCATAAAACATTAGTAACGTGATATGATAACAAGATGCCAAGTAAAGCCGTTGCCATTCGTATGAAAAACAACATGGAATAGTTGAAATGACTATACCAACTTCATCGTGTAACCGTAAATACTACGTATTTTTATCGGATAGTATGGTGTAAAGTTAAAAAATATTATGAATAGTACTTAAAAGATCATGGGAATCATAGGGGATTAATCTTCAATACTTATAAAACAATTCCGTGTCTGACTGACTGAGTAACCGACAACGCACAGCCTAAACAGCAGAAGTGAAGATAGAAACATGAAAGGAGGATGCCAGGTGTCCATAGTAACTTAGGCCTTCAGTGCACACATATGAAACTATGACATAATGGTATGTATTGCTAGTTATTAAATTGGCAAAGGAAAAGATTTACAGAAAGTTTGTGGTTTGCAATAATTGTCCTTTGTGAAATTACCTAACTATATTTTAGTTGTAGTGTTTTCAGGATCCGTTTATATATCAGGCAATTACATGATGATCCCGGGTTCAGTTGGGAGGTCGGGAGGTTTTTTATACTCAGAGAAAGAAGAAATTCATACAAAAAAAATTCTTCGTCTTCGATAAACTTTTTTAATATTCTAATTTCACGCGGACGAAGTAGCGGGCAATACCTAGTTTATCATAATCCCTTTGACCAGACAACAGTACAGCAGCGTGGTTGGATCAGTGAGTTATTAACGCAAAAGACACACGCATATAGTCAGCATCAATATTATTGTTATCATGCATGAAGAACACATTTCTTATTTTCCTTACCTATCTGTGCAGCATGAGCGTGACTGATTAAATTATTTATTTAATTACGTATTGAAATGGCCCGAATGTTATTCCGCAGAATTGGTTGGAAAATAACAATGATCCTTAAATATTTTTCCCGGTCAAAATGGTAAATATGGTCATTATAATGTTCTTGTAAATCATAAAAACGTGGGTCGGTCACGTTGCTATCAAGTTGCATGAGTCTCTAGTTAGCACCACAGAGGTGACGTGACGTGCCGGTGGAAATTAAGTTTACTTTTTAGTGTATATCCTTTTGTTAAAGAGAACCTGACTGTTATACATATTCCAGGTTTGTTACTATCGAGCTGACGTACTAATTACCTAGCAGTAGTCCTACCATGAGTTTACACTATTAGTTTACTACAGTTTTTGTATTGAATTTCGTAGGGCGCTCCTAGTGCACCTAGTAGTGGTGGTGGTGGTTGAGAACTAATTCTATCACATAAAATTGGCGCTGAAACTATAGTAGTAACGTACAGTAAAAACTCATGGTAGGCCTAGGGATAGGACTTATACTGCCAGTTGTAGCACGTACATTAATTAAAGTTAATCTTCCATTACATCTCTTGGTGTCATTTTTTGTCTGGTTGACGTAGTAAAAGCTTGCAAGTTTTAATGGAGGATTAACTTTAACGAACGTACGTGCAACTGACTGTAAAGAGTGACTTCAACGCACTTTAAATTCGGCGCTGAAACTGTCAACTAATTGATACCACACGACAATATTATAGTTTGTTACGTATTTTCGTCGATACCAGGCAGATTTCGATATTTAAGAGAAGTTTATTTCGAATACGTAAATGCGCGCTGCATACAAACGTCTGGTGATATTTTCAATACTAACTAGTTAAAGTCACTGAAATTTTTCAGAAGCAATCTAGAAACTAATCTCTATGCTAGAATGAAGTCAGATTTTCGTTACTTGAAAACCCTAGCGATGTCACGCTGTCAGCACGCGAAAGAATGAAAGAGGGAGACTATCAAAAGGAAGCTTTCATGTCTAATGACTCGGTTCATTTTTGTTTGCATGCGCGCCGTTGTGACGGTTGGTAGGTTATTCGCGAATTGTACGATAGGACGGGTGCGAATAACTTTGCACCTTATTGCCGTGCAGAGAGAGTCGCTATTTATTTAAATCTGTTTGCGAAGTGATTCTTCTGTACCGATAGGTACTAGTATTTATTCTGTGGTAATACGATTCTTTTTTCTGATAGGAATTTACGTAGAAGCAAAGAAAAAGTTTTCATCATGAAACATGAGAGAGAATATGAAGCCGTATGCTTACGTGACCATAGGGTCTCCTTGGGTCTTAGACTCCTAATCAGGCAACTAACGAGGCATTGTCACGCTCAAATGACGTCAGCATTCCATTTCCGTCTAGTTGTTCATCACAATTTAGGGTAAGGACATTGTAACTAAATTTCATTACACCTTTTTGGAATAAGCTACTCAAGCAGTTAAATATTAATCGGTAGTCGAATGCAATGCAAGAAAATAAATCTATTTTTAACGGGGTGCTTCAGACCATCAAGCTGAATTAAAGAAATCGCGGAAAAAAAGAGTTGTTACATAGAAAACGTCAACCGAAATGTATGTAGTGGAGTAACTTTGGGTTTTACCTCGGAACGCAATTCCTTTGAGTAAACTTTTGTGAAACCTTCTGAATTATGTTAGTTACATTAAATACAAAACATTTACCAAATTTTTTGCCCTTCTCCTTATGAATTATATGAAATGTTATTATATGAATGTTCTAATTATGAATTATATGAAAAATATATGAAATATCTGTTACAACCCCCAACAAAATGTGTTGTTTTAAAAGTACTTTAGTTAAATCTATCACAATTAATTAGATTTACAATAACACATTTTCTAGTAAAATCTACAAATTTAAAGTACTTATAGTCACCGATATTTGTTTCCATGATTGATATAAATATTTACATCCAATCACAGGAATCACATCCAATCCTTTCTGAAGTAAAATGTCTATTGGGAAGAAATAAGCCAATAACTATTTTCATAAAATCATACAAGTATATCATGGTGTGGTGGTAGACACAGAGGGTTTTTTATTAACTCTGTAACTGGGTGTCACGTTGCAGGGTTTGCCCCGAACACCTGTCTTTCGTGTGGTGTTCGCGCGGTTCGCGTCTCAGCCTGCCACGAGGCTCCGCAATCCTTCTCAGTCGTGTTCTTACTCAAAAACAATCCTCGAAATTGGATAGATACTCCCTCAAACCACTTGACACTGGCGGAAATGCGGTGCTAACGCACAAGCAGCCTTTAATTATAAATAAAAAAAACCCTGGAACTTCGACTTAGGACTTTTGTTATAAATGTTTATAAAGCAATGTAATATGTATCGGAAACAAACATAAAAATTTAATGCCTTGGTATATTGCCTCATTTAAAGCAATAAAGATATTCGATATTTATGGCTGTTTAAGAACGAGTTATAAATTAAATACCTACTACGATACAAATAGATTTTGTTTCTTTTTTTTATTTAGAACCAACCATAACAAACTTTTTATACACAAGAGTTCTCAGATCAGGGGGCAAGCAACAATACCACGAATCTATAAATAGTAATAATAAAATGACGGCTTGACATGACGGTAATAGCAGCTTATAGCAATTATAAACAGAGACAAATTGCTATGTAACGACATGCAATATTTGATTTAAATTGCGGGAAAAATGTGAAATAAAAGACAGTTATTTATAAAGTTCCCACGAGGATCTGAAGAATTGGAGTCTTATAATTAGACAACAACTATCAATGTCTGGAAAAAAATTTACACGATCATGTAAAAAGCAAATTGGCTATTAATTCCAGGAGAACGAGATGATTGTTAAGATATTATGATTATAATCGATTTAAATTAAAAAAAAGTTAGGGAATCGGTTTACAAATCCGTAAATCGTTTTTGTCTTTTATTATGGCACGAAATGATAGCAAATTCAAAATACATAATACAGGATGTAAACTTAATTTCGTTACATACTTAAACGGGTTCTTCAGACCATCAAACTAAAAACTGTTACTGTGGGAACTACTTTGAAATAACGTAAGAAATCTGCTGTTTCATACATTTCATACATTTGCTTTAGACATTTTCTATGGAACAGGTTTTTCTTTGCTATTTCAAAGTTTGCCACGTAGTAAAAGTGGTTCAGTTTGATGTAACATGTAACGCATATTTTATGAAAATTTCTACTGGCTACTGGACGGATCGCGTGATCATAGTGTAGTAACCCCCCTATTACGGTTCAAAAGACAGCTCTTTAAAGTTAGGACAGCACAGACGGACAGACTGACGGACAGCGTAGGGTTAGTAATAGGGTCCCGTTGGGGTCCTTTTAAACTCTAAAAATATTGTTTTCGCATTATCCCTGTACTTCCACCAATTTTAAATGAGCATGTTTTGAAACTATAAGCATATAAACATACTATACCAAGATCCGGCCGCAAAATTATGCACCTATTGGTTCGGTGAACGAAATGTGATTTAAGTGAATGTTCACACAGAAGTTCATACAACGCCGCCGGGTTGTCTAGCAAAATCTAGCCGCAAGTGCCTTATGATGATGATTTATAGTACCATTTTTTCCACCGATCTGGCGATCTGTTTGGGAAGTAAATAAATGAGGTGCCATCTGAAGGAGACCGATGTAAAAAACTGGTAAAACTAGGGTTGCCACCTCTCAGTCTGCCGCTACTAAAGAAGTCATTTTTAACCCTTAGAGTTGCGAAGTTGTGGCAGACTGAGAGGTGGCAACCCTAGTTTTTCTAGTTCTTTGGATTGGTCTCCTTCAGATGGCACCTCATTTATGTCCCAAACAGATCGGTGGAAAAAAATGTACCATAAATCATCATGGTACAGGCACTTGCAGCAAGATTTTGGTAGGCAACCCGTCGGTGTTGTATGAACCTCTGTATGAACAGTCACTTAAATCACATTTCGTTCACCAAACAAATAGGTGCATCATTTTGCGGTCGGATCTCGTACCATACAGCCAGAGACATTATTGTAGAGAATTTAATAAAAACATACCTATCAAAAATTTTACAGTTTTCTCGTAGTTTTAAGTCCTTTTACCGTTCAGAGGCATTTTTCAATAATGAAAACCTACATTTAAGAAGTTATTCCAACTTTCGTACTCGCACTTGGACGCTTTTATTGAATTCTTTTCTAACATAGGTTTCCAGTAGGCAGACCACCAGCACGATGACATTGTGAGGGTGACGGGTTCGCATTGGATCAGATTAGCACAGGACCTTGAAGAATGGCGCAATAAAAGGGAGGCCTATGCTCAGCAGTCGGCTGATTTGATTGATTGATTGATAGGTTTCCATGCCTGTGTAAGTTAAATAAATCACAAAGAAAAACGTAGGTATTACCTTTACGAAACACATTATGTTTGTATTTGGTCATCGAATTGGTTTCCTATGTACCTCCGCGTGCGTCAACACAACTCACTACTACTGTAGCATACTAATGATTACTGCATAATCGCTTTTATTATATTATTATAAGGTTGGTTATTTATAACATTAAACATAACGCATTCATGTAAGGTCGGTCAAAATTAGCTGAGACTATTTTAAGGGGATGATTAGGCCATCAAACTAAATAACTTTATAGGACCAGTGTCGATGCCGAGAAAAAAAACAATTCGTGAAAAACTGCAAATCTACTGGTTCCAAATGAATATAATGATAAAAATCTGCTTTTCCATACATTTGGGTCGAGTCACCTAAAGAGTTACCATTGTTGACATTTTCTATGGAACACCAGTTTTTTTCCTGATTTCAATGTTGGTCCCTCCGTTGTTCAGTTTGATGGTTTGAACCATCCCATTTATTAACGATATTCAATTCAATTTTTGTTTAGTGGCATCCGATGTGTTATCACAATTCAGCCAATGTCTCGTTATGTGGATAGTATATGAAGGAAAATGATCAGTAGTATTTATTAAGTCTAGAGTGGCAGTTTTGCCAATGTAAGTAGTTTATAATCTCAAGTGATTGTTTTAAGGTTAAAACACAAAAGAGTTCACAAAATGGTGGAGCCACGTGCAATCCCAACGCGTCGATACGCACGCGCGTCCGTACTCCGCCAGCGATTGCAGCGCGACTCCTATTAACGATATTCCATAATGGTGAATGGTGACGTGACGAGGTATACAAAAAAAACAGAAAGGTAACAAAACAGTTTGCTAGAGCATAGCAGTGATAAGGCAGGGGTGGTCACCTGCCGTGACCGTGGGGTCGCAACAGGTGTAACGACACCTGACTTTTAACGTAAGGTTCGAAGTTTAAATCATAACATAACGGACTTTTATAATGTTCAAACTGTTAAACTGGACTGTTAAAAGGATATGTGAAAAAATAGGATTCTTCAAAGCATCATATATCATGAAGTACTAACAGTAGGAGTATGATTTGCGGATATGTGTAAATTGAACATATAATTGAAGTTTTGATTAGAGCCAAAACACGATTAAGAAACATTTTCTCGATAGGAAAATAAGCCAAAGTAGCCTCAGTCTTTATCGATAAACGCTTGGAACTGCTAAACGGTGAATAATAGAAACACGAGACTTGATTTAAAAAAAGAGATTGATATTTTATAAAGCTTGATTAGAAAAGAAATGAACTTACATAAATAGTACAATCACAATTAAATAAAGTTTGTTTTACGCTTGCGTCGTTTCAGTCGCGCGCGCCTCCTCGTCTCTTTCTCTCGCATCAGGCAGTATTATAAGCTATCACACGCCCATTTCGCTTCAATTATTTTTCGACATAGTAAGGGCCTATGTCGAAAAATGTTGAAAAGTGAATGTTATAAGTTTGTATACAGGGTCCAACTTAATATGCTGACAGTTTTTAAGTGGATGATAAGACCATCAAACTGAACAACTGTCTCTATGGGACCAACATCAAAATCGCGAAAAAAGAAAGCAGCTGTCCCATACATATGGCTCGAGTTAGGTTTGCAGTTTTGTATGCAACAGCAGATTTATATTATATTTCGACATTGGTACCATAGAGAAAGTGACTCAGTTTGACGGTCTTATCATCCTCTTAAAAAAGTGTCAGCATATTAAGAAGGACCTTACTCGGAGAATATAGTCGAGAGTCGAGAGCATATGCTTATACAAACTGTGGCCGCAGTATGTCAGCGTGATATAGTTTCTCTCTTTCTATTTGCGCACGAACGAACGAGAAAAAAGGCGTGATATAGTCTTATCGCGCGCATCATGCTACGGCACCTGCGGCCATAGTATAGCAGCGTCATACAACGCTAACGCGCCTACGGTCTCTCTATTTGCGCGCGAACGAACGAGATAAAAGGCGTGATAATGCCTTATAGCGCGCATCATGCCTACAACATGCTACGGCAACAGCTTACTTTTACACCTGAAAACTGAAAATCGCGTTAAGCACCTGATCAATTAGTATTGAGCATGATATTTAATACCCTATTTATTAATTGATCTAATCATATACGACCATTATACAGGTGTACAATTTAATGCGTCATCGTCACCTACACATTAAAGGATTTCCACTATGGAGCCAACATCGAAATAGCGAATAAAATATCCGCTAGTGACGGTATCTATGGAAAAGCATTTTCTTTTCGTTATTTCGATGTTTGCTCCATAGTGAAAGTTGGTTTGATGGTCAGAATGGGGTATCCATTCAATATTATAATACACTAGCAGCCCGTCCCGGCTTCGCACGGGGTAGACAATTGTCTATTTTACCAAGGATCCCTAATTTTTTTCAAAATGATATGTAGCCTATGTCAAATTGGAAGAATGTAGCATTCTATTGGTGAAAGAATTTTTTAAATCGGCCCAGTACTTTTTGAGCCTATTCATTACAAACATACAAACATACAAAAATAGGTACAAATGTTTCCTCTTTATAATATTAGTGTAGATTTAATCTTACAACCTGTATAACTTAAAGCTTTATAGCTGTATTGTTAGTTTTAGATATTGAAATCGGAAGTAGAACGTAATAAGCGAATAACTTATAATAAAGCCGTTTAACATTAAGTTTACCGTTTTTGATAATAGTTGTAAAATATAATAAGTGGTTTAGATGTAAACGCGCCGTGATTGATCATCCAGAGATAAAAGTGACTGATTATTATTATAAATATTCCAGTGTCAAGGTAATGATTATATTTTTACGACAATTTGTCTGATTTACAATGCCCAGGCGTTTGTATGAAGAGGATAGTCCTTGCAGAGAGGCGCTCTGCATACAAACGCAATTAGATCCTATTTCCAATACTAACCAATTGAAGACAATTAAGACATAAACACGGTCAGATCCTAATCTCTGTGTCTGCGGTTTGTCAGATTTCCGTTAAAATATAGTTTCAATACTAGGGTTAATTCAAGATTTGTAAAGAAATCTTTAAACCACTGTAACTTTGAAACTGTACATTTTAAAGAAAATCTGATAAACCACAGGCAGTGGTGAGAGTAGACCCTACTCGACGTAGAGAAACTCGGCGTAAGGGGAACTCGCTGCAAAGGGAATAACTCGCACATAAAGGTAGATTAGTCTCTAGATTGTGTTTAAAAATATCATTGAATCATTGACTTAAATTGGTCAATATCCAAAATATAATTAAACTTCGTTAGTATGGAGCTCGCAAAGGGTTAAATCGTCTTAATACAATGCTTCGTCAATGAAAATGATCGTAAAATAATTATTCCATTTAAATTACTGGTGCTAACAAATGATATTTATCTTTGACCAAGACAATCGTAGATTAACTTGAATTGGGAATTCATTTACAGCGGTTACGGTTAAAACGGAAGTCTTGTGCTATGGATGGATGCGAAATAAAAAGAAACTGGTAAAGTAATAAAAAACAAACTACGAAATAAACAGATCGAAATTAAATAGATCTACGAAACGTGAGGATATCCGTCGGAACTGTTGTTCACGCAGCCGCCGCCGCCGCGCCGGCAGCGCCCGCGCCGTAAACAAACACATCCTTGTATGCAGGTGAGTCACGACATGTCGAGTTAGAGTTACCCAGACATTGATTGAACTAATCTTACAATGAAAAATATTATATCCTGTTTCATTCTTTACTCAATTTTAATTTAATTCCTGGACAGCTTACTAAATCACGCTTCTTGCTGAATGAGAGCAATTGATAATTTAGGATTCGCAAGTGATAATTATCCTAACTTCAACAATAACAGCTCGCTTATGCATTTAAATATCGCAAAGGATCTAAAAGGACTTTTTAAAAACTTAGTAATTTCACATATCAATATTGAGTTGATAGATGTCAATAAAAACGCACCGTTGTCTTCGCCTGCGGTTTGCGGGCACGCAACGACATGTAGGCTCTGTCCATGGCCGCCACAGCGCCATTCGTGCCACACAACATCACTTTACTTTTTCAAAACTTTTCAAAAAATCCATGTGTATACGGCGACCGCGTGTCGGGAACTGCGCGCGCGCACGCCTGGCCACGCCCTGCCCCCTCCTGCACTATTTTAGGAGCCCTGTACCTCCCCCCCTGTTCGTCTGTACAATTACGCCATATGTGAGTCCCCGTATATGGGTGAAGCGACATTCTATGGTCGGTTGGTAACTTGGTATGGAACTTTCACGTTACGCACTTATTGGTACCTTCATTCATTACCTTCTCTAAATAGTACTGCCATTTCTGAGCATCTTTTCAAAATTTCAAATTAGAAATGATCGAAACTAATAACAACAAACATTCGTCCAGTTATGAGTAATCTATCATAAACAGAGACAGGTAAAAAAGTTGTAAAACAAGTGCATTAATAATTCGCAACTAATTTGACTGATGGGTGTGATGTTTATGAGTTGATGACTCAACTCTACCAACTATTTGTACCTACACGTAAGCTGCCACAATAATTGAATCGGAACAGAGTTATTTTTACGTAACTATTTATTATACAGTTGGTTATTATACAGGTTGACAGTTGCATTACTTTAAGGGATGGTTGTACGATACTGAACAACTTTTGTGTGCCCTTTATTAGTGATGCCCTGGGCGCTTGGTCATCCCTTTTTGCGAATCAGAATAGTTGGGATTGGGACGCGATAGCATCCAAAGTACTATACTTGCACAGCTTAGAAAAAGAGCAACTAGTTCAGACTAAACTAGGATGCCTGTTGTCTCAGAAAAGGAGTTGGGTGCTTGGTTGCATGCGCTGCCGCCGCGGCGCCACACACGGGTACCCTCCTGGACAATGATATTGTAAGGATTGCTGCTGCTTTAAGGCTGGGTTGCGATTTATATATATCTCACCAATACGTCTGTGGCACAATGGTGGAGGATAATCGTCACCATGTTCTCAGCTGCGGAGGACCTATATTACAATGTTTTTGGTTGTATTACAATAAATGATACCTATTCCATTAAATACGAACATTTTTTAGAAATCCATAGTGTTCCAGTGGCGAGTAACCTTGCCTGCCGTGCAGGAGGCGATGGTTCGATCTCCGTCCAGGCCGGCCAATGAGTTTTTCGGTATTTATGTACGATTTGTAACACCACTGCTTTTCCACTGGCACTGGCTTTTCGGTGAAGGAAAACATCGTGGCAACGGGCTCACTCCCCGTCACACTGGACAGAGTTTCGGTACTAGTGAAACGTGGATGTTCTGTGGTTTCAGAATGTCTCTGACTACCCCCTCGGAGAATATAGACGTGAGTATATGCTATGCTGAAAACATCGTGGGGAAACCTGCATGCTTCAATTTCGAGGCATGTATTGTACCCACTGTCCATTATAAGTGGCGACTAGCTCACCCCCCGTCACACTGGACAGAGTTTCGGTACTACAGGTGAAACGTGGATGTTCTGAGGTTTCAGAATTTCACTGACTACCTCGGAATATAGTCGTAAGCATGCGCATTTTTTAAGAACAATGCATCCAAATAAAATATATAATTTTCTACCCACTTTCCAAGAGTAGGAAATGCAATTAGTTAATTTAAAAGTATGGCGACAACAGTACTCTTCGCATCGCATGTGATGCAGTTTCGTCGGGACAGTATCCTGACACTGGTATGGCATGCAGCAACAATCATTCAATTAGGCCACGTTAACAAACATTAATTGCGACAAATCATTAATGACTGCGTCATCACATCATGCTGGACGATTACCCACGACGATGCCACAACTTTCTGGCCGAATATGAAATTTTCAGATGATAGGTTTTTTCCATTTTGATAGGTCTATGGTGGATAATACAGACTTCAGACTCCTTCTTATTATGATGATGGATTTTTAAGGATATGATCAGAACATCAGACCGAACAACTTTCTCAATAGGAACAACGAAGTAATCGCGAAAAAAATCGATTCCGTACATTTGGGTCGAAATGGTTTGCAGTTTTCTATGAAACAGCAAATTTTGTTTCTGCGATTTTGATGTTGGTCCCATAGAGAAATTCGTATGTCAGTTTAATGAGCTAACAGCATATTAATAAGGACCCTATATACAGGGTGTAAACTTAAATGTGTAACATATCGAACAGACAACTTAGATCGAACAGGGTACTTTAGTTTAGTTAGACCATTAAACTGAACAACTTTTAGTACGGGACCTACTTCGAAATCGCGAAAGTTTTTCTTGCGATTTTAATTCAGCTGTTTCATAAAAAATTTTCGCTATTGACATTTTCTATGGAACAACTGTTTTTTTTTCTCGATTTCCATGTTGCCTCCATAGTGAAAGTAAGCATAAGCATATGCTCACGACTATATTCCTCGAGTCAGAGATATTCTACCACAGAACATCCACGTTTCACTATTACCGAAAATCTGTCCAGTGTGACGGAGAGTGAGCCAGTCGCCACTTGTAAGCCACGTGCCACGTGAAAGTGGTTCAGTTTAATGGTCTGAAAGCACCCTGTTCGATATACAACGTGTTAATGAATTAACGCAAAACTCGAAAGTAGTTTGTTTAGAATCGAGAGCAAAATCTAATTAAAATGTTTTCAACATGGATTTTTTTGTAAAATTTAAAATTTACTGAACGCTATCTCAACCCACCGCTTAGGCACACTCACCTTACTTACTACGAAAACAAGATTCTTAAAATGTATCCATGAGCTCGTTAGCACTTTCATTCATTGCTGAAAGGACAACAAAACATTTTTGCCTGAAAACTTAAAATGCGAATAACTTTACAATTTAAATATCAAAATAATGAAATTGTTGTTTCAATGTAATTATTTTGTTATTAATCAGTTGGGGTGTATGAGGTTTTGCGCTTATTCATTAACACGTTGTATAACGCATTTTACAACCTGTATACTGGGTGCAATTTAATATGCTGACAGTTTTTTAAGCCGATGATCAGACCATCAAACTAAACAACTTTCTCTATGAGACCAACCTCGAAATCGCGAAAAAAAAATCAGCTGTCCCATACATCTGGCTCGAGTAGGTTTGCAGTTTTGTATGGACAGCAGATTTTTTTTTCGCGATGTCTATGTTGGTGCCATAGAGAAATTTGTTCAGTTTGACGGTCTGATCATATCCTTAAAACCATATACGAGTATGTACATAACAGCGTATTAAGTTGGACCATGTATTGATACAAATATTCATATTCATCATACAAATATTTGCCCCTTACAGGATTCGAATCGAATCCTCAACCCTTGACACACCAGGTAGGTTCACTACCGACTGAACAATCGAGCCTTAGACATAGAGTTACGGATTGTATGGATACTGTCTACGGAATAATAATTTTATTTATATTTGAAAAACACATTAGTCGGGGAAATCTAAGGATTTTTGTATGGAGTAAGTTACATTAATTGCACTTTTGGTGAAAATTTGGAATATAGTAGATACATACCTGAAAAACATAAATTCTCAATAATCCCCGATTTTTTATGTCGTATTATTGAATAATTAAGACATTTACAAAACATAAAATTTAGGTATGAACAAAAAATGGAAAACTGGTGATTTTGTACAGGAAGGCTTCGTTCGATACGTTTTACTTATAACAATAATAATCCACGGTTAATATCGTTAATTCGGGTAGATATTTAATATTTTGTAAGTCTTCAAAAATTATAACCTCAAAACTAAATTATTTACTGTTTGTTTTTACACATTAAATTTGCCTATTTATAATTAACTGTCTCTATTGCTGGTACGCTGGTCGAAATATTTTTAGAAATAAGCTTGCCATTTGTACATTAATATCGATTTTAAGGTATTTCTCAGGTTCCTGAGCCTATATAACCACGAAATCTCGACAAAAGTGTTCTAAACTAACAGTAATATTATTTCAAACACAATTTACTAAAGTGTCTTTAATGCAATCTCAAACCTTATTTTTCCTAGACTACATGGAATCACTAAAAATGGAAGCCGGTAATATACGAAATACCTTCTTGAAATGTAAGGTAGTTAGAGCTTCCAAAACATACCCTTGCGGGATCTCGGTATAACGGGAACCCGCATTTTATGATTAAAATAGTTAAAAGTAACTAGTAAATAAAATAAAGCATGATGTAGTTTAGAATAACAGCATAGCATAAGCATATACTCACGACTATATTCCCCGAGGGGGTAGTCAGAGATATTCTAAAACCACGGAACATCCACGTTTTGAATAAATTTGCAAACAAAACAAACGAACCTAAGTCGAGAAGAACGAACTATCAAATCAAATATGGCGACATTCGCAACGCAGCCGAGCCGACAATTTTCGGAAAAGGACGTGCCCGTAACTATTTTCAATCCCGCAAATCCTGCACATGTAATCCCGCGCTGAGCGGGATTGAAAAATCGTGCGAGATCTCGGATTTAGATTTTGTTAAAAATTCTAGGTCAAATTTTGGTACTGTTTCTTGGTGAATATTGTATATTCTACAGAGGATGTAGGTGCACAAAGAAAGGATTTTTCGAAAATCACCCGAAGAGGTGCATACACCCAAAAGAAACAAACCAACGCCGACCGAGGCGGAACAGAATCCTATTGGCCGCCGTTCTTCTACTATTCTATTTTACAGATAAACTGCTGTGCAGAACAGATCTCAATAGATTAAAAACCGCATATCCACTATCACGTCGCCATAGACGTTACGTATCGCGCTACATTTCTCGCCTAGTGAAGCCCTCTAGCCCTGCGATTGTAACGGGAAACGCAATTTGCTCCATTCCTTTGTACAAACAGGAAATTAACGCTTTAAATGAATGTTGTAAGCATTAATTAGGTATATAGTTACACAACAATAATCGTTGCACGTAAGATCGCTTTTAATGTTATTTTCCGCAACCACGATCGGCTTGACATAAATTTTTACTTAGAAAAAACGCAAAGTACAGATGAGAGCACGATATTCGATCAACCAAGTTGTTGATGGATATGTTGAAAGATAGAGGGCCAAGATGTGATGCCCGATGTCACAGAAATTGGTAGTCCTTGACTGCAACCTGGTGGCTTGTATTGTTAAGGTAGGAACAGATCCACCGGACGGAGTAGACATAGATTAATATGTAGGGTCTGTCCGCGTAGCACGGGCACGAACTCGAAAAATAATTGTCTTAATGTAAACAATTTTTCACGTGTAATGATTAAGTGAGAGTAGAACAATATGTTTTTCAAAACCGTTGACTAATAACTCGGCTATTGTGAAAGATAGAGCGTTTTATCTGCTAGTGATCCGAATCTTACGCAAATCCTAGTGAAAAGTGCTGAAGTGAAAATTAATTAAAAGGAAATTATGCCTCTTTTATGGATAAGGAGCTTCAATTATTAAATCAACAAAGAATGTAGAATCTTTTAGTAAATATAGATACAGTTTAAACATTAAACTCTGATTGGATACACTGTCGAAAACAGCACACTGTCATGTAACGCGAGTTACCGATAACCACAATTTTTACATTTTTACCCTCCTAAACCTTGTCCTAAATTATCGTATTTAAAATGCTCTGTTGTCATGTTCAATAGATCCTACTGACATCCGTTTTAATTTGCCAAGTGAATAATCATTCAAATAAAACGGTCCAAACTTTGTAACGCGAGTTACCGGTAACTCGTATTACCTAAATTAAAGTTTATGTTTTACGTTTTTTTATGCGAAATTCCTTTTTCAACTGCAGAAAAGATGAAATGAAGAAGGGAGAAACCTAAACAATAAGGGATATGCAAATTATAAAAAATTAACAAAAACTTTGACTAATTATTATAAGGACTAGCCTTGCGGTAGCATTTCCCCTCTGCTACGGTATAAGCATAATTGATCTTGTGCATTTACATTCAATTTTACACCTTATCACTAAACGAGACAGCCTATAATTGCGAAGTAATAACTTAGAACTTAGAACGTTTGGGGTTCACACGAGACTACTTTTCATGATTTTTAACATTCAAAATTAGAATCTAAAGTTATGAGGAATAAAATCCAAAGTTGCGGAATTTATATTACCTCGCCCCCCGCAAAAAGTGGCAGAAATGTTTGTTAGTAGAATTACACGCGTAACCAGTCCACATAATAAATAGTCAGAGAACAAAAATTACTTGTCGTAACTTTCACGAATGGTCTAATGATACCTGGCATTTGTAGTCACATAATGTACTGGGAGTCTAGAAAGTTGCAAAGACGTCAAACGTCACAGGAATTCGACATAAATGTTAAAGAGCAGCGAAATCTTTGTGATACATACGCTCGAAAAACGTAACCCTACTTCTGGCGCAGTCTGGTAAAAAGCAATACACGCGAAAAATAAGTAAATTTGCGAATTTTTCGAGGAAATCGCGTACCTACCTTATCTACTAGGATTGTGCCGAATCTTTATTTGCAAGTGTATCATACGATGTCCTGTGTTGTGTTATGTCCATGACGTACCGCATGTTAAGTTATCGCAAGCGTTTTCAAAAACGCTGTTTTTAAATTACTCTATTTTAATCATTTAGTTTTCACTATATTTAATGGTTTGTTAATCTCTATAAATCGGCATTAAAACATTTTCTGTATACAGGGTCCTTCTTATTATGCTTTTTCAAGGGGATGATCGAACCGTCAAACTGAACAAATAAAAAAAAGTCAGCTCTTCCATATAAAACCTCAAACCTACTTGAGACAAATGTATGGGACAGCTGATTTTTTATTCGAGATTTCGATGTTGGGCCCATAGAGAAAGTTGTTCAGTTTGACGGACTGATAATCCCCTTAAAAAAGTGTCAGCATATTAAGTTGGACCCTATATAATCCTCATTGTACCTATAATCTGCACAGTATTTTTCAAAACTGATACGCAATTGGCAAAACCTAAAACAGGACAGTAACAGCAAATGTTAATAAAACACAAATGCATCAGTTACCTCTGGTTCCCACAGTAATTCCTCAGTCCTCTTGTATTCTGTGCAACAAAAACCTCAATGGCTTAGAAACAGAGACAGTGAAGAAAAAAATGAGTGGAGAACATAAAAAATGCAGCATAAAAAGAAACGAGGGATTAGAGCTCATTCTCGACAAAGAAGAGTTCGTCGAATATCTACAAAAGTTTATCTGTAAAATCAATAATGGTCTCATCTCTGTTTTAACTATGAATATTTTGCCGATTCTGGACGTGGACGGTCTCCCAATGCACAGGCCTTCGTCTTTACAGTGAATTTTAACGTTAAAATATGGAAAACCACCAAAATTAACGCACTGCAGTACACTTTAGACCGTTATGCGTAATTAAGAAATCCTGACAGAAATTCGCAGAAAGGAGTTAAGTTATACAGGGTGTACGGAAAAGTATCATTAAGCTTTAAACCATATACTCTACCCATCAAACTGAACAACTTTTAATATGGGAGCAAACCTGTCAGAACAAAAAATGGAATCTGCTGTCCCATACGTTTGAATCGAGTAGGTATTGCGGTTTAGTATGGGACAGCAGGTTTTTTTTTGTTAATCTGCACCCAACATATAGATTATCTTTGCTTCCAAAATGTCGGTGTTCTGTATGATATTTCTTTTCAATATTTTGGATTTGTGTGTATGTAGTTTTTTAAGAGGATGTTCAGACCATCAAACTGAACAACTTTCACTATGGGACCAACATCGAAACCGCGAAAAAAAAATCTGCTGTCCCATACATTTGGCTGGAGTAGGTGTCAGCATATTAAGAAGGACCCTATATGTGACTACTAAACATAATTTAAAAAGAAAAAAATGCTGAGAATTTTCCATACTGAGCTTTTAATAGTTTAAAATAAATTAATATTGGTATGCATTTTTATTTTTTTATTTTCTTACACGTAACGCCAAATTACATTTTAAGGTAAAATAAGAAAAAAAAAATTACTCATGTTTGAAAAAAGTTTTGTATTTTTATCAAGTATCACATACTGGTATAAATAACTCTTTTGGTAAAGTAAATTTGGACTGAGAAATTACTCGGTTCAATATACAAGGTGTTTCAAAAATACAAATAAACATTTAAGGGGGTGGTTTAGACCATCTAACTGAACAACTTCCACTATGGGACCAATATCGAAATCGCGAAAACAAAATCGGATGTTCCATCCTAAACTACAAATCCACTCGAGCGAAATGTATGGGACAGCAGATTTTTATTTTTTCGCGGTTTCGATATTGGTCCCATAGTGAAAGTTGTTCAGTTAGATGGTCTAAACCACCCCCTTAAATGTTAATTTGTATTTTTGTAACACCTTGTATAAGTTTTGGCTCATATTTTATAACCCAGTAAAGTTTCATCGACTGAGGAATTAATTTATGGGTCTCCATACAAATAATCGGTTCATTCCCTACATTTACACGGGTCGATTTTCACCATGCTGCGAAATGCGATTTGAAATACATTGCGGCGTGAGCTGTGTGTCAAGTTTATGTCAAACTAAACACTTACAGCATGCGTAGCATGCTACACGTGATACGGCTGTATCACGTCTTTTATCTCGTTCGCGCACAAATAGAAAGAGAGCCAAGGTGTGATAGCGCTGTATCACGGCGGCATGCTACCTATGCAGTACTTCAAATCGCACTTAGTCGCACGGCATATCGATACGCACAAGGAAACCCGAACGATGTCAAAACACCAGCAGTTACCGGCAGAAACAGTACCGTCGATATTGACATTTCAACAGTTATTGTACTCACCATAAGATTATCAACAGAATTGTATCCGCAGATGACGTATCCCATCACTCTGTTAGCCATGTTGACCTCGTGACCGGTCACTTCACTACAAATCACAGAGTCATCACTATAAGTCACATCACATCACTTTGCCGAGAGGACCTTTGTCGCGCGACTACGACTACGACGTCTTTATTATACAATAACAACAATCGTAATCGTAACATTACATGTTCATTCATTACCTTTCGTTGAGGCAGTCAACAAGAAACTCAATCAAAAGTGGATAATTACAGCTGTTCAGCTTTTTTTTTCAGTTTCTTGCACAATTATTATTGCGAAACGAGATGCTTGTGCTAATGAAAACAATAGTCACTTTTATAAACTAATAGTTTCAACGGAGAAGTTTCAGACCCGCCAAACTGAAAAACTTTTAATTGTTGGTCACTTTTCGAAATGTTTGTCTTATCCAAACTCATAACGGTAAAAATTTAATTTACAAGGTGTTCCTGATATGATATGTCTCGTCGATATATCCAATAAAATTAGTTTAGTAATAACTAGCGAAATAAACACCTGTGCTTAGCTTACCCGTCTAATAGCAAAGTAATACACAACTTGTGAACACTTTCAACAACACTTATCTTTGTTAATAAAGTAAATCACATAATGTAACATTTTTAAGTTGTTATGTTAACTCGTGCACAGTATAGAACACGTCACCGGCCGATTAAATTGTCCAAGCTAAAACAGTCCAAATGGGCTTGTTTAAAGGTCCATTTTTAAGAGTCAGATAAACACAACATAACAGTGTTTCTATGCTCTCGGGCGTCGGTGAACGACAGCGGTTCGTGAGAGACTGATTCGTGGCGATGCGTCCCATTTATACTCCACTACCATCATTGTGGGACAATTGTAAATACGACCATCGTCGTTTAACGCTGAAATTAACAAAAAGATCCAACGGTCACGAAATGAATATGAGAAAAACGAGTTGAATTTTTCTTATTTCAGAGTGGTGCAAGCGAATAAGCAAGATACAATACCAAGTAAGTATTAATTCCGACAAAAATAATAATCTGAATAATACTTTCCATAAAAACCAACAAATCGAAACAAAAAATGTAGATGAGAACGAACGCGACAATTGTTTCTCAACAATAGTTGTTTCTTACAAGATACAATTGCTATGAACAAATCAATGAGGCAGAACGAAACAAATTAGGTACACAGGGTACATACACATCCGAGGCTATTAAAATCAAGACGGTCGTCTGGTAATCAAATCGAAATAATAAAACTGTTATCTTAATTCAAAAGAAACGTGAAGACCTTTTGCGCGTATGCATCCGAAAAGAGGTCAATCCCAGTAATGGTCTCATTATGGTTTGGCCCGGACCCAGCAGCCCAACTATAGTCTATTATTCTGCATTTTGGCTCCAGACAGAAGACACAGAAACGTTTATATAACACGATTTGGGTCCATCTTATTCAGCGTTTCAGTCATATAAGCGTCACGAAAGTTGCTAATTAGTCATATAACTATCACCGGCGCGACTGTTTCCTGACTGATTTGCGCTATAATTGCAGCTTATATGACTTATACATTACATATTTGTAATATAATAGCGACTAAAGATACAAAAACAGCTGAAAATCTTTAAAGAAAAAAAGAATGATGTCTTATGATTAAAACTACATTTTAATATACATAATTACTTAGCAGCCATGTTAATTTATAACTTATTGTACCAAATTCAGGTTCGTAAAATCGGTTGTTTGTTTATTTGTTTTTTAACGCTATAATAGTCATATAAATGCATCATATACGACTTAATAGTCGTATACTGCGTCTGGCATGTCGTAAGAAAGTTATATACGATACCATTACTAACCAAATAGTCATATACGCGTCGTATAGACGTGACTGATTCAGCAGCTACTTATATGGCACTATGGTCATATAAGGAAGCTGAGTAAACGCTTATATGACCGAAATGCTGGGTAAACGTTTCTCATATGACTGTAATGCTGAGTAACTAAAATGCTGAATAAGCTGGTTTTATATGACATGCATAAGCATATGCTCACGACTATATTCCCTGAGGGCGTAGTCAGAGATATTCTGAAACCTCAGAACATCCACGTTTCACCAGTAGTACCGAAACTCTGTCCAGTGTGACGGGAGGTGAGCCTGTCGTCGTCGCATGTTTTATATGACATGTGCTGTATAATTCGCGTTTATATGACTTATACGCTGAATAAGCTCAGTCTTATATCATACGAGTAATTAGGGCCCCTAGCCCTTGCGACAGTAAAAAGCATATTCGTTAATCATTTGATCAATTTTTGTCGAAAACAATTAAAATTAGCGCCACTTCTTCAATCAAATAGATTGTAACAAAAAGTTTGGCCTAAATTAGACATAAGACCTACTTCCCTAGCTACTACGCAAAATACATGTCCGTTCCTAAAGAGTTCCCGTAGACATAGAGGGACTAAATTGGAATTTTGAATTTTTAGTGTGTGAGTGTGGTCAAAGAGAATGAGTGTGGTCCTTCAATTGATCACGGACGGATGATCACGTTCGGTTACGGAGTCGGGAACACACTGGAATTTAGAATTTTTTATTCGAATCTTGCTTTTACTAAAGCCGGACACTCTTCAGTAAGCATTCAGAAACTCTAAATTCAAATTTGATCTCTCTATGGGAACGGACATCAAATGACGGCCCTGGCTCCCAGACAGCAAGAGTGCGGAAGTAAGCGAAGCTATAATATTATTATTACATCTATTTATCACTTAAGAGTGTCGCTCTCAAAATATGGACTAAGTCATCGGGTTATCTTAAAAGCGCCCAGACCTGTTCTACTACAATCAATAAAAACGTCCTTTTAGAAACCTGTAAATAACAATCAAATATACAACGTGTAATGAATAAGCGCAAAACCTCATACACCCCAACTTATTTAAATATATAAAAAAAAAAATAGATTTAAACAATAATTTCATTATTTTGATAGTTAACATTTAAAGTTATTCTCATTTTAAGTATTCAGTCAAAAATGATTTGTTATCATTTCAGCAATGAATGAAAGCTCCAGCGTGCTCGTGGATACATTTTAAGAATCAAGTAGGGTGAGTGTGCCCACTCACCCTACTTACAACCAAAACAAGTGCGGTGGGTTGAGATCGAGTTCAGTAAATTTTAAATTTTACAAACAAATTATTTAATATTTTCAATAAAATTATCTATGTTGAAAACATGATAATTCGATTCTGCTCTCGATTCTAAACAAACTACTTTCTAGTTTTGCGTTAATTATTAACACGTAGATACTTTAAAACATAAGCAGCAAAATATACAGGGAGAAAATACAAGAGGCACAAAATAAGGCGGTTTTATCGCTTAGAAGCGATTGCTTCCAGTCAACAATAGCGAATAGAACATCGATCGTTATGTAGGTACTCGTACAACCTACTAAAAATACTGAATTTTATTTTGCAGTTGGAAAATATGACTTCCGACTTCATTTCAATATTTGTAAGTCTAGGTTCACCAAGTCAATCGGCATGTACTGAACTGACTGACATATGATACGGGGAACTAGCAGTGTCAAAGATTCACAAAATTGCATTTCAATATTCATTCATACATCACAAGCCCATCAAACGTCAGGTTCGATGCTTTTATTTAACATTTCGTGTTTACCTTGTCTACCACAAACGTAACTATTAAAATTGTTTACGGGTTTTTTGCCTTTGGTAAAAACTTTTATTAAAACACTAGCGTCACCCGGGTGAGATCTATTAAATGAGTAAATATATATTACAATACACATAAACCTTCTTGAACAAATTATCTTAATGACAGTAAAAATCTTATCAAAATCCGATGCGTGGTTTAGAAGAAGTAAGCGTAGAAACAGAAATGATGAGGACAGACGCGGATAGTGACTTTGTTTTATACTATTTCGATTGTTATTTGGATTTGTCCGAATTACTACTTGCTTGAACCTGGAAATTAGAATATATTAAGAAACTACAAATAAACTAAAAATAGTCTATCATTAACAAAATGTTCAAACGAAATATATTTTTAGACCTACGTTCATCAAAACAGATGAGTACGTAAAAAGGACCAGATATACCCTTTTTATACCTTTTCAGCCCTTAAAATTATTATTCTAAGTCAAAAGTCAAAATTGTTTATTCAAAATAATATCACATAGATAATTTTTTGACGTCATGTTTTTGAATCTACTAATAATCTAATCTTTGAGGCCAGAAACTCTACAACACATTTCTTTTAAACAAAACAAAATATACAAAGTACAATTACATAATATACAAAGTACAATTACATATTTAGCCCCTAGCCCAATTTCTAGCCCCAAAATCGTGTAAGAAAACTAAACTGGCACACAATTTTTACTGAGCAAGGCTGACCTTGATGAAGCAGATAAGGCTCAACCTCAACCATCAACTTCGTCAGCACAAAGTGAGAATGAAATAATCTTGTGTGGCGAAGAATCCCCTGATGAGCACTTGGACATTTAAACTGCTTTTTTTATTAAGTTAAGTTTGTTTTTAAATTTTTGACTGTATGTTTGAGTAAATTTATTTATTTATTTTTACTAATAAATAAATTTAGCCCTATTTAAATTTATTGAGCAAATCTAGCCCCTTTTAAAACTCTATTTAGCCCGAAAACCTGACACCGAGTTGGCAACAATGGGACCAGATAAAATGTAGGTACCGTCGAGCATGTATGAAGTAAAGCGACTTATGTATGTTGAACCGGCGAGTGATCTATTCATCACGCTTATAAGTATCCTATCCATCCATACGCTTTAGACCCATATCCAATGAGTAATTTTTGAACGTAAGCGTTGACAGAACGATATCGCCGCGATATTTCAGAGCAATCATTATCATCCATCATCCTGCATCCTGGCGTCGATTCAGTTGCGTTGTCGCGTTGGTGCAATTGCAACGTCGTCGTCACGGTACAGTTGCGACATCGCCTACGCTCAAAAATCGTTGTTGTGATATGGCTCTTACTTCCGTTCCGTAACAAAATGCCTATCCTATTCGATGTGCCAGCAACCAGTATCCCTAGTAGGACGACAGAATATTTAGGACTCATATTTGTTTTATTACCACATCAGTCAATTCTCAATACATTCCTGGGTGCCATAATACAAGTATTGATTTATTATGTCCCATTATTGTATTCTTTATTCTGTGCGTTTGACGCGACACACATGACACCTGAGGCCCTTCGATGGCTTCAAACGCTGGATGTAGACTTATGAACCCATGCGTACAAACCAAATTCGCCATACGCATAAATAAATGTGCGTTTGAGATTCTTCCTTTTATACTATGTTATTAGCTTTTACCAATAAAACCTGAACAGAGCGTTTTATTTCGCAGTCGATTATCATTTCATTATATTCGCAATTGCGAATCTTTTTAAAAATAATGCCATTGTTATGACTCTAACTGCAATTCCTTCGTTTTATTATTTTGTATAAAATTTAATAATAAGTATAGCATTGCAGAAACATTAATGTTTTCTTTGTAAAAACACATTGTGGGGTTTTACGCAAAGCCACTTTAAAAGAATAAAATTCTTAGCAATAGGTACGTTTTGTTCATCTCCGTTTGTTGGAAATTCTTTAAGTCTATAAAATTTGCGATGATATATTTTTTTCTTTTTTTATAATTTGTCAGATAACCCAGGTAACACATTTATTCAACAATTTAACTGGAAATTTTTTCAGTGCTTGAAAAGTCAGCCCTAGGCTTAACGAATCTATAAACATCAGTTAACAGTAAGTCAGTTATAAGTTTATAATAACATAGTTTATAAAGTTGGACGTTGGATATAATGTTTCTGAAGGACCTCAAATTAGTACCTACTTAATTCATGATTTCAAAATGAAGTCAAGGCATATGGTTTTGGTTTAGAATAGACCACACTATGTCTTCTCTTGGGAGTCATACGAGGCGACTAAGGAGTACGGGTTTTAATACGTTAGTCGTCACTAGAGTTTTTGAAAACTACACCACGAATGTAGCAAAATCAGTGTATCAAAATTACTACAATTCCACGCTATAAAATATAGGTCAACCTTAACGCTCCACCCCCGTTTCTTCCCGTGGCGTGGGAGTCGTGGAAGGCGACTCGACTAAAGCCTATAATTATTAAGTTTGTTTGGAGTGTATATACAGAGTCCTTCTGAATATGCTGACACTTTTTAAGGGGTCGATCAGACCGTCAAACTGAACAACCTTCTCTACAGGGTGTTAGGGTAAACAGTTGCTGATACTGAACAAATTTTCCTAATAAACCTATACGAAATACGCAAAAAAATTTAGACTTCCCATACTAAATGGAATCAGCTGATCGAACATTTGTATGAAAAGCCGAAATATTTTATTCCTATTTCCTATAGGTTTCTTAGGGGAAGTTGTTCAGTATCATGGGTACAATCAGCCCCTAAAGTAATGCAACTGTTTACCCTAACACGCTGTATAGCACTAACACCGAAATCGCGAAGAAAAAAATCGGCTGTTCCATAAAAAACTGCAAACCTACTCGACCCAAATGTCTCATACATTTGGCTCGAGTAGGTTGGCTGGTATTTTTTCCGCGATTTCGATGTTGGTCCCATAGAGAAACTTGTTCAGTTTGATGGTCTGGTCATCCCTTAAAAAAGTGTCAGCATATTAAGAAGGACCCTGTATAGGCAGATAGCCAACTATCACCACTATCGATATCGATTTTAAGAGCGATCATTTCAGAATCAAATAAGTTCAAGATGGCGACCACTTTTCTTATTTCTGATGACGGATTCTACCCGCCGAATATAAAACACTGACTATCGAACATCACAGTAAATAAGCTTTAAAAATTATGAAAAGTATGACGTACACAAGTTACTGTACAATAAGCAGTAATAAAATAACGTGTGGCAGACAAAGTTCCGGCGCGAGACTGGTCTCGCTCGCTACAGATCTCAATTGACGGGACGCCCGCGCCGGCTGTAGTGCTGACTGTCATCATTGGTCATGGTCAGTTTCTTGATACTACGTATACAGGGTCCAACTTAATATGCTGACAGTTTTTTAAGAGGATGTTCAGACCATCAAAATGAACAACTTTCTCTATGGGACCAACATCGAAATGGCGAGCCGCGACAAGATGGTGGAGTGGCAAGTTTAAACGCAAACGACACACAACCGCTCGCGAACAAACTTGCATCGCGACTCACCTTGATACTACTATTAAAACTGAGCGTCTTGACTTTTGAGACTTTAATAGAATTTCGGAAATGTTATGTATGAGAATTAGATTCCACACACGCGTACTACATGAACGTTTACAAAATAAAAATAACACAACATGAAAGGCCCATGCGCAGTGCTATCGACAGAAAACTTTGAAAAATAGTAATAAAATCGATACAAAAATGTCTATCTCGATATTATCGATGCAACCAATAACATCGTATGTTACTCAAAGATATGGAAAAATTTAACAAATCGGTAGTATTGTTAACAATCGATAATAACGATAGTAATGCTAGTTTTAGTATCGATAAATTACCAACTAACGTCCACCACATATTTAGTATTTGTTATTGACACGTGTTAACAAATGAACGCAAAACTCAAAACTGTTTGTATAGAACCGATAACATAACATTAAACTTTTTGAAAAAGGCAATTCTATTTGGAATTTCCAAACAAACTCAAGACGCAGTTGATTTGTGTGAAAAGGTTTTTTTTCGTTTTCCACAAAGTTTGATATTATGTTCATAATTCATTTGTTACACACTACATATAACACAAGACCCTTAAATAAACCGAGAGTTGTAACGAAGAATAAACAATACCCTACTACCAATCGGTACTATCTTTTGTGATCAATATTAGTCAGAACTAGGTTTGTAGGACTGAGAGCAAAGGTGGTGTAACCTTCTAAGAGCTACTAAGTTGTCTATACCACTATTACCTCAGTAAAGCAGATTAAAGTTGTATAAGTACCTTCTTCACTCACTGTAAGTTACACAACCTTTGCTTTAACATTTACTACCAAGACCAAACACTAACCAATGCAGACCATCAGTACTATCACGGGCAACAGTCAATTAGATCTAAATTAATCGTGCGGGCGCGGGCGCGGGCGCGCTGACCGGGCATTACTGAGGCTAATTCGTAGCTGTACATTTATGAATACTTATTCTCGATCACATGCAGGGAACATTGGAGCGTCCTAGCTCGAAACGAGACTAGTGATGTCTAGTGATCACTGATCAGTACGCATTTGCCAGTTATATTTAGATAACTACTAGTAAAATCATTTGGTGGTCATAAAAGGGGTTACCTGGAAAGTTTTCCGGAAGTTTTGAAAATTTGTATTTTTATAGATTTTGATGTGCATCATATTTTGGGTTATACACATTGAACTAGAAATAAATATGGAATCGTAATTTATGCCATAAAATAACACCACGACATTGGTGCTTGGGCAAGCGGGGCTTAAATTAAAAAAAAAAAAAACATAATTCAAAATTGGTTATTCAAAATAATATCAAATAGATAACTTTCTGACGCCAATTACTTAGAATTAGAATTAGGTGCATGCGACGCTGTCAGTCCCCTGTGGGACTGACATATTGCTAGGTGTCCCCCGTGGGAATCGAAACCACGACCTCCGTGTCAAGAGCCCAATCCTCTGGACCATTAGACCACGGAGTCCAATCTTTCTAATTGGTCTGTACCAATTAGAAAGATTGGACTGACCGTCCGTCACTAGCTCTTGGCCGTGCGGGCGTTCGATGTTAAAATTTTTGATGAAGCTCTTAAAGCCCTTTTGACATTTTTTCGTACTAAAATGCCAGCTTGTATAGTTAAATGGTGTAGAAGCAACACAGGCAAATATTCTTATGGAATTTTTTCGACAGGTGAGGAAATAAACATGTTGAGAGCCATACTAAAAATAGTGGCAAGAGTTATGCAACATGAACCAAAGATTGTATTAATTTTAATTTCAACCAGAATACATGCACTATGGAATATGTTTATGTGCACTAAAATGATGATATCAATTGTCATTGTCATAATGTTGGTATTTTTCGAACAATTTTTTTTTCCTAGTTATTTTTGCCGTAAGAATCATTTTTGTCTTGAAAAAAAAAGAAACGACTTTCTAGTGTGACATACATAAACTCATTTTAGAATTCTCTCCCTTTTAGGCTTAGTCTTTGTTGTATTTAAAGCAGGTGGTCCGCGCGTACAAAGTCGCGACTGAATTTTGCATACAGACAGATTTTATGGAAATAGAAGCAAGACCGAGTAAACCACCCCACACCTTAGAAGCAATGAATCCA
Organism: Agonopterix alstromeriana; assembly: GCA_963924505.1. Lineage (NCBI taxonomy): Eukaryota > Metazoa > Arthropoda > Insecta > Lepidoptera > Depressariidae > Agonopterix > Agonopterix alstromeriana. The sequence goes on from OZ004661.1 coordinate 3,257,658, forward strand.
TTGTACAGTACTCCCTTAAGCGTTCCTACATCTGCCCCCCTAGACAAAGTGACATTCTATTGGCGTTGACGCTAGTAGAAAATGACAAAATGAATGGATTTGACATTAGCGATCGAAACATTTTAACGATCGCTAATGTCAACGTCAATAGAATGTCACTTTCTCTAGGGGGGCAGAGACCCTAGATAAAGTACTTTCGATTAGCGTCAACGACAGTAGAAAACATAAAAATGTATGGACTTGACGTATGGTGACGAAAGCAATGATCGCTAAAGTCAAATCCATACATTCTGCCATTTTCTACTAGCGTCAACGCCAATAGAAATGTCTCTTTGTCAGGGGGGCTGAAATAGAATCTGTTTTTGACAGCCCTAGAAAACATAGGTGGAAAAAAGAATTAAATTGGAAGTCAGGAAGAAAAAAGACATATAAAAATAAAAATGTTGCAAAGCAGAAATTAAAGATTGATTAAAAAATATAACATTAAAATATGTCTTGACCAAGTTAAAAAAGAAAATCCTTGCTGCCGGTTGCACGTACGTTCATTAAACCTAATCCTCTATTAAATCTCTTGCTGTCACTGTTTGTCTTGTTGACGGAGTAAAAGCTAGCAAGAGATTTAATGGAGGATTAGCTTTAATGACTTTACGTGCAACTGACCGTGAGTGAATCAAACTTGCATACTGCACTTAGCGGATTTTCTAGCGATATAGTCTGCACGCTTCAAAAAAAGAAATCAAAAGAAGGCCGCAGCATGGTTAAGTTTACACCAGCTACAAATATTTGCTAAGATTTTGTATGAGACTTGGAGTCTGTAATATTTATGTCAATGGAAGTACCTATGGCGCGGCCATGCTCAGGCGTCACGCAGAGCAAGAATGTTTGCCGGACATATTACCGAGTTTTCGTAGCAAGACGATGAAAATTTGATTCATTTAGTGGTCCAGTATTAATTTTTGTACGATTTAAATCTGTCGGAATAAAAAAATTCGTTCAAGCGGGATAACGTATGGGAAGTTATATCGGAAATATAGGCTAAAACTTAGAAAAAAATGCATGTCAGTGACTAAGGCTGAGATTCAGAGACGATTTTTTAGTCTTAGCTCAAGCTAAGCAGGGCGAATATGTATGGATTTTGACATACGGGAGTTCGAACTATGACTTAAAAAACGTCTCTGAATCTCGGCCTCAGTCAGGCACATCCGTTGACGAAGAATGTATTCATATTTTTAGTTTTTACTATTTTATTTGTGTTTTATTATGTGAAAAGTCGCCCATTCATGTTGCGTCAACGCCATCTATCGAGCCACTTGGAACTACTTTTTCTGTTTTAATTCCTTTTGCCTTTAATAATTATTAGTTGCACAGCGATCACATACACAGGATAAAAAGCCAAGGGGACGCAACGCATCCTTGTCTAATCACTCCCAAAAATGTATTTTATCAAAAACCTGTAAAAAATTAATCTTCAAACGGGGAAAATACGTTAAAGATATTAACACTCCGCACCTGCATCCTCTAAGCTCCGCACAATAGGCACGCGTCAGTCGCTGCCCTCAGAGGGAGGTCTGGCGTCATTCGCGCGCGTCTAAGGAAAAAATCCTGTATTGCATACCCGACGATGGAAAAAAATTTTTCGGATGTATGTGTAAAATATGGGTGAGCTTGGCTATGGGCGAACACAATAGACCAGCAATGGTCGCAGTGTTAAATAACTAACCTTGCTTGCAATAGCCCAAGCCAACGATAGCAATAATGTTACGTATTTAAGTTTACATCCTGGAGTGGTATTTTTGAAAGTCACACGTTCACACAAAATTACTATGGAAAATAAGCATCATCCGATCATGTTTTTGAAACTTTGACTATGTATATGTGGACTGATTACGCGTGTAATTCTACTAAAATACATTTCTGCCACTTTTTGCGGGGGGCGAGGTAACATGAAATCCGCAACTTTGGATTTTATTCCTCATAACTTTAGATTCTAATTTTGAATGTTAAAAATCATGAAAAGTAGTCTCGTGTGAACCCCAAACGTTCTAAGTTCGAAGTTATTATTTCGCAATTATAGGCTGTCTCGTTTAGTGATAAGGTGTAAAATTGAATGTAAATGCACAAGATCAATTGTGCTTATACCGTGGCAGAGGGGAAATGCTACCGCAAGGCTAGTCCTTATAATAATTAGTCAAAGTTTTGAAAGTATGAGATAAAAAATAGCTCGTCTTAGTATCTACAATGAGTGTGATGTTGGCTGACCTGTGCGTCGCGCAGGTCCGGCTCGCTGGCGGTGGCGGGGAGGGGAAGGGGCGGCGCGGCGCCCTCCCTCCCCCCCTGCTCCGCGCCGCACACGTCGCCGGCGCTCGCGCTGATGGCGCGCCGCCGCGCCGCAGCCTCCTTCTCCTTCCGATCCTTCCCCGTCAACATATGCTTCGTCTTATATAGAAGGTTGAGGGGCTTTATCGACTTTCGAACCTGGGAATAGTTAATTGAGTTACAGTAGAAGTGATTTTACGTGCAGGTATTATCATCAGCCTTTAATACGTCCCTCAGGGAGGGTGTGTATGAGCGTGAGACACTTAATCATGAGGGGCCGGGCTCGGATTCGCACGGACGAAATGCCATGTACCAATGTGTACTTATGTACGTAATACCACAGAGTACTATAATATACTGACTGCCCTCAAACGGTGAAGGAAAACATCGTGAGGAAACCTGCATACACTGAAGTTGAATTTCCTATGCGTATGGAAAGTCTATCAATACGCATTGAGCACGCGTTGTAGACTAACACATAGATACACACACATCCCTGAGAGTAGGGCAGTGGCACTGATGATGATGAGACGAAAAAAATTTGAAAATTATTAATAAATATAATATATCTATGTGTATGATGACTAAAAGGTGCGACGGCGACATCGAACGCGCGGACCACTAAAACATGTGGCAAACTTTAACATCTCATAACACGATTGCGATGAAATAAAAACGTAATGAAAATCATTAAGTTTTGATAGGATTATTTTACACTTTGCACTTAGCCCTGTTTGCACAAGAGCGGGGTGACCTGACGAGATTCTAGTAACAATAATGCAATTTGTTCATAAAATGTTAATACCAACCTTGCATTTGACACTCGCGGGGTGAAGGAAGTTGGCCTCGTCTTTGTCGTGGAGGGGCGGCGGGTCCCGGAGGCCGAGGACCAGCATGTCGTCGAGAGAGGCCTGCAGGTGCCTGCGGCGCGAGGGACGCGCCTCCTCGTGGCTCCGCGACGAGTACACCGACACCGAGTCCATGCTCGCCTTGCTCGTCCCACCCGATATCACCGTCACATTCTCCACTGACTCGTTTGACTGATAATCGCCCCGAGATCTTTCCTCGTATATCTCTACGGAGTTAAATGTTTCGGCGACGCGCTCTATCTCCAAGTCTACGTCCGACTGCTGCGGCACCAATGCGTGATGGTTACCTTCGTTTTCTGTGTAAACTTGATCATAGACTATACCATTATAAGACCTCGAAGTGGACGGAACGTTGCCGTATAAGTTATTGTAGTTGTAGTTGTCGTCATCGTTGCGCGGACTGACGTGACGCACCGGCTGGAGATCATTCGCGTTCAGAATAACGTCGTCCAGATTCAGCGGTCTGCCCTGGCCGCCGAAACCGTCGACCACTGGCGTCGTGTTCGATAGGAACGAGCCGTCAGCCTCGAAACTGCTGCAACCGACCAGGCCCATCGGCCGCCGGGGCATATCTTGTCTAAACATATTCGGAGGTGGTTGTTGACCGGCGAAATCGACTACTAATATTCTGTCTGCGATATTTCGACAGTCGTTATGAAACCCGATACCCGAGTCGCTGTTACTGGATGTTGTCGTCATTTCGCTGTGGTTGCTCGGTTGAGGAGAATTAGCTACGAATTCTTGGCCGTCAATTCTAGCATCGTCATATCTACACGGCCTTCTATCTCGTGGCACTCTGAACACACCTCTATTACACCGTGAGAAGTTTCCCACAGCTGGGCTGTCACCCTTCACGGCCAGCTTTGATATTTGCTGTAGTGTCGGGCTAGCGCAGTCGTCGGGGGGCAACGAAAACATTCCTCTGATGACTCCAACTACATACTCGGCCGACGGAGGAAATTCTAAACATCTCTCCGCTACTGGGTCTCTCGTGCACGCAATTTGAAATTCTCTGGCCCTTGAAGAGTGGGCTTCGTGATCGGCCATCCTAGGATCGACAGCGAACACGTGGCAGCTGTGTGAGGCTTCCGCTTCAGCCATTTCAGCCGAAGTAACGAGTCCGAAGTATCTTCTGTCGGCCTCGGAGCCACAGCCTGCGTAAAGAATGCGCTCTCGTTGATACTGAGCGAGGATTTGTCCGGTGGGGCGGCGGAGGAGGAGAGCGTTCGGGAGCACGGATAAAAGAACGGGTGCGGCCGGGCGGCGCTCTTGTCTTAGCTTTCGAACCGCGGTCCGCACGTTGCCGGGCGCGGCTGTGGACGCCGCTTGTGGAGTTTCTGTTGATGGAAATAAATATATAGATTCAATTACAATATTTGTCGTGTTGAAAGTTCATAGCCAACTGTACTGGGTGTTATAAACTGACCTATAGTTCCGAGGTAGCCGACGATGGCACGGCACTCGAGGCGGGCGGTGTGACTCGGCGACAGTTGCGCTCGACTCAAGTTCTGCAGGATCTCGTTGACGCCAGACGTGCTCGGCACGGCGTGACACGCTGCCAACATTTTATTCATTCATTAAATACTTATACAAATATTCCATTTCGCTTTTGGAGACTGTTGATTTTTACAGAAGTGAAAGAATAACAAAGCAAAGAGCAAATAAAAACTTCATTGAACAGTTATTCAAAACGTAATGAAGAGCACACTCTTCACACTATGTTGCCGTGCATAATACAAGTTGACACAATGATGGCAAGAAAAGGTAGGAGGAATACATTATATATTTCTAGTAAAATATGCATGAACAATAACATCTCAAATAATATGCTACAATTATAATGAGATTGTTGTTTACGCAAGTTCAAGGAGAAGTCTAATGGTACTTGCACACAATCGCGCTCGTTTAGGCGAGCTCGCTGTACATTGACTCTTCTATATAGTAAATTAGTAAAAATAAAGTATACTCTTAGACGAGTCAATCTAAAGAGCTTGTAGAGGTAGCATTACGCGCTATTCATTTGTCTCGTATCAGGCGACTTCACGAGCGTAAAGTAGAGATTTAGAAAAAAAAATGCTACCAAGTATGTTGCATAATTATATACAGGGGCAGGGTCCTAAGCCTCTCGCGATTTCGATGTTGGTCCCACAGAGAAAGTTTTTCAGTTTGACGGTATGATCATTCTCTATGGGACCAACATCGAAATCAAATTCGCGAAAAAAAAAACAGCTGTCCCATACATTTGGCTCAAGTAGGTTTGCAGTTTTGTATGGGACAGCTGATTTTTATTTCGCTATTCGACGTTGGTGCCATAGAGAAAGTTGTTCAGTTTAACGGTCTCATCATACCCTTGAAAATTTTTCAGCATATAAAGAAGGATCCTATATAGTATGTTACTCATAGGAACCATTCTTGGTTGGTCAAGGTCCCTTTCCCCCAAAGAATGTCCACTATACTTCTCATATATTGGATATTGTCCAACTTTGATGGTTAATTAACCAATTCTAAGACAACTGATTGGCCGAACCACTTTATGGCCAGTAACATTGCTGCAGTTATAGTAAGCCTCACATAACATAACATAAACATTCTTTATTTACACAGCAACAAAATTTGTGGTCGCTTTTGGCCTTTGGCTTTAGCCTAAAGCAGGTTTCAGGGTGCAATAACGCATCAAATAGTGATAGTTAGCTATCTAGCCTTTCGCACACAAATACATTACATAAGAAACCCTATTAATTATACATAACAAATTATATTGACTTAAACGATAATTACAGCAACATTATCAAATAATTAAATTAATATAGTGGAGACTTTTAATTGGCTTAGATTGTTCATTATTGTGCTTGTAAGCTGTAAGTTTTCCAAATAAAATAAAAGTAACATAATCTTATCCTTTTTTAAGGAAAAGTAATTCTTTTGTTTTGAACACTGAATGATAAATTGATAATGTATTGATTTGTACTTTGAGAAGAACAAGATTTTAATTCAATCCTAATTAGTCACTACATACCTAAACATAAACAGAATCATATTTCTTGAGTGCTTCAGATCATATCATAGGTAAGCTTGTTCAAACTGCTTTCAAGTAATCAGGAATGTTATTTTTTAAATTTTGACTTGATTTATACAGGGTCCTTCTTAATATACCAACAGTTTTTTAAGGGTTTGATAACATACCCTCCACGGCAAACTTGCGAACCAGCTTTTTTATATTTTACAGGGGAACCTAATAACTGTTTTATGTGTTCTTTTATTGTGTGCCTGCTGATAAATAATTATAACATTTCTTTACATTTTTGTATGATAAATCATATAAAAGTAAAAAAAATCACATTAAGTAGAGCCATTAAAAGATTGTTTCCCGTGCTCAGCGCTGATACGCAAGTTTTGCAGATTCTCAAGTTCGCCGTGGAGGGGAATTAAGTCCATCAAGCTAAACAAGTTTCTCTATGGGATTAACAAAAAAATAGCGATAATAAATCCGCAGTCCCATACAGTCATTTTGGCTGAGTAGGATTGCAGTTTTATAAGGAGCTTTTTTTTTTGCTATTGTTCAGTTTGATGGTTTAATCATCCCCTTAAAAATCATCACGCATATTAAGAAGGTCCCATAAAGTTAATGCTGCTACTTTCGAATATTAATTAGGACATCAGTAAATTAAAAAAATTTGCTTGTTGTGTTTTTTTTTTCAGCCTTTGGGAATGTTGACATTTTCCATTCAATGAGGTGCAACTCAGATGGTTAGGTTAGCAAGGAGAGTCCGAAGGGAGCTACGAGTATGTTAGGTTCCTATTGACCACAGCACACGAGCCGAGCAGTGCGTGGGTACTTGGGGTCCAGCACCCACAGAGAGTAAATAGTGTGTGGGATCGGAGCAATCATGAATACAGACTTGCAAAACTGATTAATACAGTTCTGTAAAGGCCTTAACTACCTTACCCAAGGTAGGGCAGGAAGTTTATTGACATCCATCCATCCAATCATTGCTATATAGATTAATGAATTTTAAAAATATTTTTTCACTTGAATATAATAGACAGCTTGCTACATTATGACATGTTAGGTAAAATACTGACTGTAAAGCAAACCAAACTATACCACTTAAGATAACTCTGTGACTCTGAATATTGATCAATAGCAAATTATCATGTTTATAAACAGTAACTGGCTATAGCAGTGATAACAATAAAACTTATATTGTGTCTCGTTCACTTCCCACAAACATGTTAAATTAAAAATCGTTAGAAGTAGGTACAATATTTCAGATAAACTTCAGTACTCAAGCATTAAAATGTTACTGGGATAACAGCTAATTCTTTCACATTGTTTTTTTTCTATGTCCATAGTCTGGATAGAACTAGAAGCTTGTCGGCACTCCATCTCATAAGAAATTTTAATTTCTGAGCCAAAGAAAACACACCCTAATTATAACACTTCTTTAATGTAGGTAATCAATTTAAGATATACCACATAATAGGTAATAGTATATAGTTCTACATACAGAATGGCCACTCCCCGCCCCCCTCTGACTTCAGATACCCCACCACACCTCCCACTTTCTGGGGAAACTTGAGGGGAGACGAGCAAGGGAATGCAGTCAGGCGTTGCATTTAACTACATAAAATATGTTTTATTTTTATCCACTCAGTAAAAATAAATGTTGGAAAATAATGCTACATTCACATCTTCAGTGATTCTTTAGCTTAAATACTATTTTTAATAACAGAATGAACTATTAAAAGTAACAAAATGTATAATGGACCTGTGTATATACTAGGTAAATATATTTTTAGAAAGTTTTATAAGGAACTTTTATAAAGTACGAGCTTTTACCTGTGATTTCGTCTGCATAAATTAAATTAAATTAAGCTTACAAACAAAAAGTTTCATCTAAATCAGTTCTGTAGTTTTTACGTGATGCTTGAATAAACAAACAGACAGACAGAAAATCCATCAAATTGAGACTTAGAATCAGGGATAATATCTTCACTGTACAGACACACTTCTTTTACAGTTTTATAATAGTTTAGACAAGAGATGCATCAAAGCTCACCAGGATGATGTAGCTGGGTGATGGGTTGAGGTCTGCGCCGTGGCGGCGGGTGTCTCCGTCTAGTCCGCGACCTCTCGTCGGGCTCCGTGTCCTCGGTGTCGGTGGGCGGCGCGTCGCGCGGCGCCACGCTCAGCGCGATCGCGCCCGGCGCCGCGGCCACCAGCCGGGCCACGGACGCGTGCGGCGCCCGCGCGACGCTCGCCCCGTCCACCGCCAGCAAGGCGTCTCCCGCTCGCAGCCCGGCCCGCTCCGCCGGCCCGCCGGCAGCCACCGCCGACACTACGCAGGGCCTCTGCCCCGCTATGGTGAACCCGAAGCCCCCGGCACCTCTCGCAACTATGACCCTGCGCTCAGAGGTACGCGGCAGAGCCGTCCTGCGTCGTCTTCTTCTTTGCTGCTGAGGCACCATCATACCAAACTTTCAAAAGCTCAAACTCACTTTTTTATCAATTAAAAGTGCAGATTCATTGTATGCCATTTAGATGTCTAGGTTTAGTAGCTTCGGGCGTAATTTCTATGTGATAAAAACTAGAAAAACTAGAATGAAACTTTCGAAGGTCTTGCAGTTGACGTTTAGAAAGTTTCGTTTGATTTATTTCAACGCGTTCATGGAAAGTTCTAATTTTAATTAGGTATTACGATTTTATAGTATAACGCTGTTTGATATAGAAAATTATTGAATATAACAATTAATTTCAGAAGTGTTAACGTTTTTAATATTTTATAATAATAAATAATATCCGTCAGGTAATGAAACCAAAATTTTTTGTTTTCTCGTATGGTAACATTATTCAAAAGCTTCAAAGGTTCTATTCAAATTAGCTTGACGACAGCAGCGCTAAAACGGACCTGTTGGAACTAAGTGAAAATTTCACTGTCGTATCTGCAGCTTTAACTTGAGGTTTTAAGAGAATTTAAAACGCTAACGCTTAGGCCGAGATTCAGAGACCAATTGTAAGTCATGTTCAGTTCGGACTCCCGTATGTCAAAATCCATACATTTTTGCCACGCTTAGCTCGAGCTAAGATCAAAAAAATCGTCTCTGAATCTCAGCCATAGTGTGTTGCAGGCCTATCACAGCTTTAGTTCCGATATAGCCGTTGTAGCGCTAAAGTCACTCTTTCCCTTATAAAACGTCATCATTGGACGATGATACGACGCCATATTTAACTTACAGCAACAACAGTGTAATGCCGTGTTGTTGCGTCAGAAGCTTATATCTTTTGTTTTTCCAGGTATTTTCGCTTGAGTTGAGAATCCTTGAGAAGCCCTAATTCTTCTCCGTTGTATGACATAATAATATCGTTGATTACTTTGTTCCTTGGTCAAATATCCCTATTTTTGCAATCCATAACACATGTTCTTCCACCGCCTATAACTACAAGTTCTAAAATCTAAACAAACTAGCTTGACGATAGCAGCGCCAAAACGGAAATGTTGGAACTACGTGCAAATTTCATTGTCGCAGGGCTGCGTTCAGAACCTTCGAGTGCGGTTGTTTGGTTGTTTTTCACTCTAAGGTGCGGAACGAACAGTTGTTTTTTAACTCGCCAAAAGGTACGGAACGATACCGGTTGTTTTATAACCTCAAATTTTGACATTGACAGTTAATATGGGCTTCCAGATCTTCCAGGGCTTCCATCATTTCCAAATACAATAAAAACTCATCTTCCATGCTAGAGAATCAAAAAGTGCGTAAAAATAATTTGAACAAAACTAACTTTTATTCAAAATTAGCAAAAAGTCAAGTAACCACAGATAATCAAAACGTCAGAGTGTTTTTTAACCATCTAATTTGATGGTTAAAAGTTGCAACCCGTCAGAGGTACGGAACGGTTGAGTTGTGACAACCGAGTTGCAAAGGGCGTTTTTTCACCGAGGCTCTGAACGGCGTTAGTGCGAAAAGTTGCACCCAGAGTGCACTCTGGGCGTAGGCTCTGAACGCGCCCCAGCTTGCTACATCTATGTAACATATCAATATCAGTAATCAGTTAATCTGTGGTTGTGGTGTGTTGCTTGTCAAATGTCAAGCCGAACCCACGTTGTTTTCATTGTTTAATTTCTATATTTGATTAGAAATAACTAAATAATATTTTAAACTAAAAACAAATAACAACAAACATACAAGATGGCTGTAAGTAAAAACGTTTAAATACTATAATTTAGCAAAAATCTCAACATAACCTCCATCAAACTGTCGAATAAAATAATTGAACAATTTCTCAAACATTTGCAGAAAAAGGGCAAAGCCAAGATTAGTAAAGTAAAACGGAACAATCAGACCACCAATAAAATGAAAAAGCAGGGCAAATTGAACTTGCAACGGCATAGAAACAAGCCTCAAAAAATGAAGGTGCAAGAGGCGCCCAAGGTGGAGTACAGCAGTGAGAGCGACTCGGGGTCGGGCGAGGAGTGGGCGGACATGCTGGACGCGGACGAGCACTCGTACATCATGAGCCGGCTCGCCAAGCAACCACAGCTGCTGGCGCACGTGCCCGACAGTGAAGTGCAGCAGAAAAAGTTAGTTTATATCTTTTACACTTAGACTATATAACTAGGGACCAGCCTCGCGTTAGCATTTCCCCTCTGCCTCATTACAACATCAATTGATCATGTGCATTTACTTCAAACAATAACTTCAAACTAGTCTCGGTTCAATCAAAATTAGAATTCAAAGTAATGGAATAAAATCCAAAGTTGCGGATTTCATGTTACCTTGTCTAAAGTGGAACAAAGTTTGTTAGTAGAATTACATGCGTAACACACGGATGGAAATCAACTGCTAGACTTAGGCCCACAACGACCAGCCCTGGGCCTCCCCTTATCCAACTGGTTCCCATAACCTGGATCAGGTCTTCAACCTACCGATGATGCACTTTCCGAAATGTGGTTGCAACTCGAGAACTCTTCGGAGCGATAGGCCATTGGTTCTGCAAGTTTGCGTTTTAGAATACATATTAATGTGAAATAGATAATTGTAGTATACAGTAGACAAGTATTTTTACTGGTGGCAGGGCATACAAACAAACAGAATGGACAAAGTATAAGATTGTTTGACTACCCTAAAAAGTGAGGGCAAGAGTTATTTCCATGAAAAGAAGAGCTCCTTAGTTCTTTTTTATGTCTTCTTAGCATTCATGCAACTTATATACCTTGTGTATATGTATATTTATGCATAAGCTCACGATTATATTCCCCAAGGGGGTAGTCAGAGATATTCTGAAACCTCAGAACATCCAAGTTTAACCAGTAATACCGAAACTCTGTCCAATGTGATGGGGGTGAGCCCGTCGCCACTTATAATGGACAGTGGATACAATACATGCCTCGAAATTGAAGCATGCAGGTTTCCTCACGATGTTTTCCTTCTCCGAAAAACTCATTAGTACGAGTCGGCCTGGACGGGGATCGAACCATCGCCTCCTGCACGGCAGGCAAGGTTACTCGCCGCTGGACCACCACGGCTTTTTTGAATACTATATTTGAATGTAAATTTATACAATTAATTTGTTGGGTGTGAAATTATGTTAATGTGATACGATTCCCGAAATGCAACCCACATTTTGGCAACACTGTGCACATGTTGATATTTACTTTACTATGATAATGACTGCTATAATCTTGTGCAACTCATTTTTCTTTTTATTGTGCAATGCATCAATCTGATTCTAATGCAATGCGAATAATTTCTATGTTATCAGATGCCATGTGAACTACAGTTAATACAGCAAAAGCAGCTTATTTGAAAGTTAAGAATCTTAGGAAACCCTTGTTTTAAATCTGAATTCAACCTTTGAAAGTGATTTGACTGTACTTGTGTACTTTTATAATGCTATGTGAATGTTAACTATGCTTTGCTTCTATTTGTAAGAGATGTCTATGTCTAAAAGTAACAGATAATATTAGTAGGGCAATGTTTGTTTATAATATGATAATTATCATTATTATTTAATTATTGATTAAACATCGTGAGGAAACCTGCATGCTTCAATTTCGAGGCATGTACCTATATTGTACCCACTTTCCATTACAAGTGGCGACGGGCTCACCCTCCGTCACACTGGACAGAGTTTCGGTACTACTGGTGAAACGTGGATGTTCTGAGGTTTCAGAATATCTCTGACTACTCGCTCGGGTATATAGTCGTGAGCTTATGATGATGATAATTATAGTTCTCTGTAGTTAAAGCTTCGCGTTTTTGTTTGGTTTTATTTTGTACTAGAGTTAACCCGTGACTTTGTCCGCACAAATTATATCCCAGATTTTAAGTCAGATCATAAGCTATCAAACAAAAAAAGTTTCATCAAAATCGGTTCGTTAGTTTTCGCGTGATGCTCTAACAAACAAACAGACAGACAAAAATTCTAAAAAAGGTTGATTAGGAGTCTAGGATACCTAAAAACCATCGTCATTTTTTTTGTAAATATCTTCAATGTACAGACACACTTCTGTTACAGTTTTATAATAGTTAAGATATCACATTTAGGCCGGATTTAACCAAATTTAGATTTATGAAAGAGGTTGTTGTATCTGTAATACATGAGTTATCTATCTATCTATCTATCTCTACTTATTGCAATGTGAGGTTATACATTGTTAATTTGCTGGGTTTATACGTCTCTTGTGGTTTTAAATCAACACAAGTGATGTGACAAAGATGGACTTAATCTACTTTTTTTTTCTTTTTTTTTGTTTCACTAATTTCATCTGCAATCGGCCAACGTTGGCCATAATCAGATTGTTTCTCTGTTGCTTGTGAGTTTCATCTATGGGTGATTCTTCATCAAGCCTCAAGCCCATTATTTCATTATCTCAATTCGAGATCCAGTACATGCCACCTCTTAAGCCGTGTCCCTTGATTATGATTGCACAGGTTTCTGCCCAATCTATTAGTGTGTCCCTTGAGCCTTTTTTTGTATCTTATACAAAACTTTTTGACCTCCTCCTTGATGGACTTAATCTAAGAATAAAATGTACTCGCGTTTCGTGAAATCCGGCCTTAGTTTGATATATTATGAAAATTGTCAACATTAAATCTTAAGAATCATGCAAGATAAATATTTTTAAAACAATTAATGAAAAAGTCATGTACATTATACAATACACTAGCTTTTGCCCGCCAATTCGCCCAAGTGGATAAAAACCCGATCGGAGCAAAAAAATAATCAGCTGTTGCATACATTTGAGTCGAGAAAGCATTGCAGTTTAGTATGGAACAGCAGATTTTTTTTTCTCCTGTCGGTTTGCTCCCATAGTAAAAGTGGTTCAGTTTGATGGGTAGACTCTTAGTTTAAAGGATGCTGATGATATCATTTTCACCCTGTATATAGTGTATAAGCATAAGCATATGCTCACGACTATTTTCCCCGAGGGGGTAGTCAGAGATATTCTGAAACCTCAGAACATCCACGTTTCACCAGTAGTACCGAAACTGTCCAGTGTGACGGGGGGTGAGCCCGTCGCCACTTGTAATGGACAGTGGGTACAATATTTATGCCTCGAAATTGAAGCATGCAGGTTTCGGCCCGATGTTTTCCTTCACCGAAAAGCGTACGTAGTACGTAGCGTGTTAAATATCGTACATAAATTCCGAAAAACTCATTGGTACGAGTCGGTCTAGACGGGGATCGAACCATCGCCTCCTGCACGGCAGGCAAGGTTACTCACCACACGACCACCACGGCTTATATAGTGTATAGTATAGATTATACAACTACCATTTATTATCCACTCTAATATTACAAATGCGAAAGTGCCTGTATCTATTATATTTTCACAGCTTTTTATATAGAGATAGCTTTTAGCCTCAGGAAGCTACATAGGCATAATTCCACGCAGACGAATTCACTGATAACACCTAGTTGTGAATAAATATGAAATGCAATGAACGGCTATCTTACCTTATAATGGGGGCTGGCAAGCCAGCTACACCCAATGGAATCTTTTGTATTGACCCCTACATATTTATTTCTTCACTCTTCAAAAACGTGGTAATTGAAGGGGGTATTCTGTTCAGGAGGTTCAACCTATAGTCTCCCGGTTTTGGATAACCTTCTCCCAGAGGCTCATGCGTAATTATCTACCTAAATTAATTATGAATTACAAGTGTGTACCAATGGAACACGCCAATAAACCAGACTGTATGGGGCCTGATGCAGACAGGACACAGGCCTCCTGTCATGAATTACGATGACAGGGAACATACCATACAACAAGAACCAAAAAAACCAGCGAAGTGCGAGTCGGACTCTGAGAGTTCCCTAACATCACATAATCTATACTTATAAAACAGTTCCGTGATTGACTGACAGACAACACAAAGCCTAAACCGCTGGAGTTAGAAATATGAAATTTACAATATAGATTCTAAAGAGGATTGGGGTCCACTAAGTAAGGATTTTTCAGTATCCTAATTTGACGCGCCCGAAGTCGCAGGCAAAAACTTCTCCAGGATCTTTACCACGAGCCCGACCCACACTTCGCCGGTTTTTATTATTTGTTGTTTTACTTTAGAGGTTTTACTATAATCAGACCAAGTTTGACGCTTTTATGCACAAGTATTACAAAAATTGTTAGTAAAACCGAAGAAATAATAACATTACCATGTATCCTGTGTAAAAAACAATAAAGTGTTAAAATAAATAAATAAAATAAAATTTCAATGATTTTTAGGAAGTACCCTTTAAAGGAAGGACAGAGAGACAGATGGCGTAAGCTTAGTAACAAGTAAGCTCTTTTGGTACAGAACCCTAAAAACTAACACTTTCACTTGTTTTTAGGCCACGGCAGAAACGGAAGCGAATAACCAAAGATCATTCTGAAGAAAACATAGGCAGTGACAGCGGAGCAGAGAGTGAGGGATCTGAAGTAGAAGATAAATATGAGAAGGAAATGTCAGAGAGACCCGCGAAGAGGCTCAGACCACTGCTGCCTATCAAAACCAAGGAGGGCTTGATGGAGAGGGCCGAGGAGTATGTAGGTAAGGTATAGAAACACGCTGTAACTGATAAATCTAAATCATCATCCTCAGCCTGTCATCGTCCATTGCTGAAATTAGGCCTGTCCGAATCCCATGGTGTGCCACAAAACTGAATCGGTGTTTCCCTGGGAGATTACATCAGGAATTAGGTGATACCTCAGAGAAGAGAACTAAAGTGGTTGACGTAAGCACTGAAAATTAGCAAGCTGGCAATGGGCTAGTCATATCTATGGAAGTACTGACAACCGATGGAGAATCAGTTCTAGAATTTTTGCAATGTTGTAAAGCTGTTTAGCTTTATGAGTCTGTACAGTTACTCTGTGGCAGAATATTCCATTTCAAATATAAAAATTATGGTCAGAATTTGGGTATTAATAGCCTTTTAAACTTTATGTGAACAGATACAGAATCAGAGAGAGAAGATGATGAGCCTGAAGTGGAAACTCGAGACACGGAAGAGGCCGAATCGGACTCCGGCATGGAAGGCACAGGGGAGGAGGGCGAAGCGCCCGAGGCCGGAGTGGTGACCGCCGTGGAACTGATGGCAGCCCGGAGAGACCGTCTGCAGCATGACAAACTGAGGATTGGCGCCCTCTGCTCGTCGCTGCTCGAAAGTCCTGAGAAAAAGGTGAGTTTCTAAGATGTAACACATAACCGTATTATTCCTTGCTAGTCTACTACACTCCTGTTCAGGACGCTCAGGGATTTCTCGCAGTGGACTGTACATTAAAATACTTCGTTTTCAGTTTCACTTTCCATAGGTTGTTCACCTGTTCTTCTGTGAAGATTTCAGATGTGTCAGTATAAAAATGCCAGATTTTTAGATTAGGCAGCCGCGGGTGGCAATAGTGTTATGATTCCTGTTATTTAGAGCATTCATACGACGATTTTGGTCACAGTTGTTCTTTCGCTATCAGATTTAATTTCATTAAAAATAACTTTCCTTTTTCCACATATGTGTGTTGTGCCTATGCCACAGAATAAGTAATAGTATATAGTTCTACATACAGAACGGCCACTCCCCGCCCCCTCCGACTTCAGGTACCCCACCTCACCTCACACTTTCTGGGAAACTTGAGGGAAGCCAAGCAAGGGAATGTAGTCAGGAGCGCGTACCCGTTGGATTTGATTACATAAAATTTAGTCTTTTCAGTGCATAATAAACGGTGAAAACTACATGTCGCTAATATCGTGCACACAGCCAATATACGTGATCACGTCCGCAGCTCAAGAACCTCTACCCGATCCTGTACCTCATGGAGGAGCGGCTGAAGGACGGAGCACTGAACCTGCACTCTATCCGCAAGCTGGCCACCCTGTCCGCCTGCGAGGTCTTCCGCGACATCCTGCCCGACTACCAGATACGACATCAGGATTATTCGAACGTCAAACGTACGTTTTATTTTTATTACAACTCCATTTTATAGGTATATAGATGCGTAGTGCATGGAACAAACAAGTTACATACTTATAATGTGGGCATAAAGAGGTCTGTATGAGCCTGTGTGAATGGCCGTCTAGTACTTAATAAGTAACGACGAGCTCGCAATTGGTTCGAGTATGATCGTTTAGATTTTGAACTTTCTGTCCAGACCACGAGGCTCCGCCAATGTGTATTAACTTGAGATTATGACGGGTACTCCCGAAACCCATTTGACAGTGGCAGAAATGCAGTGCTCAGTCGCTGCCAAATATAAAATAAGTATCGACATCGCTACAAGCTAGCAGGAAAAAATATTTATATTTATATTTAATAATGATAATACATCAATACCTATATGGGTATATCTGTTCTAGGTGACTCTTAAGGGTTGGGACACATATACCGATTTAGCCGTCCGCCTACGTCGCCGCGTCGACATACTAAATGACAGTTTTGTTTGGGCCCGCTGTCGGTCGCTGTCGGTAAATGTGTCTCAACCCTAAGTGATATTTGATATTAATTCTCCGACGTGTGATTTCGCCAACTTAGCAAATAAGTGTAAAAAAGCCTATACGTTTATATTCAACAGTGAAGAAAGATACTTTGGCGTTGTACAAATACGAAAAAGAACTACTGGAGTTTTACAAGCGATATCTGCAAAGACTTGAGAAAGCTGCCACAGTTCTGAGACGGAAGAAAGGTGACAATCGGTAAGGACAAACAGAATACATTTATTTTTTATTCCTCTATCCTACCGTGGGCACACAGGTTATCGGTGCTTCTCTTGATGACGGACGACCCTCTTAATGTATAAAACAGAAAATTGGCTTGTATGGTTAGGCCCGCTATCCACCAAAGCGGAGCAGAGATGTGTGACATCCAGCAATAGCTCGCTCCGTCGATAGCGTTATAAAAAATTAAATCTATTTTATTGGTTGAATTGAAACATCTCCAACTTTAGACCAACAAAACATCCCTAGCATATAATGACATGCCTGAGTGCATGCATGAGTATGACCTTTCATTGTGGTGAACAGATTTGCCAATCAGCATAAGTGCAATAAATACTCTGTTTATCCTAACTTTATTAAAAGCCAAAACAATTAAATACTTTTACCTAGACCTAGGGTCTCCTACGTACGTCCTACTGGGTCGCTAGGAGGATGTACCGAGACCCGATTAGGGAATTCATTAAAAAATACCAGGTTAAAAGTAGCCGGAATCGACAGGAATGTATGACAAGATGTAAGGACCTTGAGGATGCAATAGAGGTGTGTCAGAACTGCACAAAGTGGAGATCCATAGTCTTCTGCCTCTCCTCTGGGAAAAAGGCTTTAGTTTATGTATGTATGTACTTTTCACCCAGAAAACTGGACGACTCTACGATCAGTCTGGCGCTCATATCGTTGGACTGCATGTGCAAGATGCTGGTAGCCCGGCCGGACTTCAACTACTCTACGAACATCGCCCAGAGCGTCGTGCCCTTCCTCGACTGCGGTGAGATACGCGCGAGGGCCACCGTCACTGAATGCTGCACGTGCGTGTTCGCTGACGACAAGAAGGGAGAGATCACACTAAATGTGAGTTGATTTGGTTGCTATCTAAATGCTTTAAAAACTACATACTGAAATATTAATCAGTGCAATGTACACGGCCGTCTTAAAAGCATCAGATGCAAACAATATGTATGTAGGTAGATTCCATTTCTTCAGATATATGCTTGGGAAGACTATTGCGTGCTATTGCACAACAATGACCATTATCCAATAACAGGCCAAAACAAGACTAACCATACAGGGGTATAAACTAAATTGCGTTACATACCCGCGAATACGAAAAAAATTTCCATAAAAAAGTCGGCCAAAATGTGTATGAAAAAACCATTTTATTTCACGTTTTTAAAGTTGGTGCCATAGCAAAAGTTGTTAAATTTGATGGTTTGAACCACTCCCTAAAGTAATGTAACGCATTTAAGTTTACACCCCGTACTCGACACAAGTTATAATTCAGAGCCAAATAAGAATTTCCTAACACGAAAACAAGCAGACTGGCGATATTTATGAGGATTTAATAATCGTCAACAGATCGTCCGACTGATCAACCAGCTGGTGAAGAGACGCGGCGAGCGCCTCAACCCCTCCGCCCTGGACTGCCTCCTCACGCTCAAGATACGCGACGTTGATATGGATGCCGAGGCAGACGTCAAGAACAAAAAGAAACTCGACGAGAAACATAAGAAGAGAATCGTCAATTTATCCAAAAAGGAAAAGAAGGTATGTGAGAAACTATTCAAGCATTATTCGATTTTATCATCACTATCAACAAAAAATTACAATTGATTGGTAACAGAGCGCCCACACATAACAACACTGTTTTGGGTTTGAAGAATATTTTATTTATTAAAAGGTATTTAAGTTTAACTGATTCGTGCGGCTGACAATACTTTATTTATTATTTTATGCAACATTCAAGAACTCAAAGATGTAATTAAAAATTGTTATACAATTTACAGCGAGCGAAGAAATTGAAGGAAGTGGAGCGTGAATTACTCGAGACTCAGGCGCAAGAGAGCGACCTGGCGCACCGGAAACAGCTGACCGAGGTCACCAAGACAGTGTTCCACATCTACTTCCGGTTGCTGAAGACTGCGCCGCGGTCAAAGCTCCTTGCTGCGGCTTTGAATGGTTTAGCCAAGTCAGTTGTACTTTTATTATGATCGAACTTCACTTGGCGTGGCGTATTCGCGTATTAGCTTTATTGGTCCAAATACAGCGATGTGTAGAGGGATCTATTCGTTGCTGTTTGCTTTATTGTACAAAATATGACTATGGTATTATTTGCCTTATGTATACAATCCAAAGCCTTAGTCATCTCCTAAGACACCCAGGTTAAGAAATGGGGATAACGTAACATTAGTTAAAGCCCTGTGTGTGTTACGATCTGTACAGATTCACGCACGTAATAAACATGGAGTACTACTCTGACCTGGTGGGGATCCTGGCGCGGCTGATGCGCGACGATCAGATCGACGCGCGGTCGCGGCTGCTGTGCGTGCGCACCGTGCTATGCGTGCTAGCCGGCGCCGGCGATGCGCTCAGCGTCGACCCCGCCTGCTTCCACGCACAGCTCTACGAGAGCGCGCTCCAGTCACACGCAGGTCAGTACGCACCGTGCTGATTCGTTATACGGCTCAACTTTAACACTTTCGCTGCTAAGCTCAAAATCATGAGTCAAAAGTCAAAATTGTTTATTCGAGATAATATCACATAACATTGTGACGTCATATTTTTGAATCTACGGAATCTACGTCGGAAGGTGTTCCGTTGTAGAGAAGATGCGGCCAGAAACTCTACAACACACTTCTTTTAAACAAAACAAAATATACAAAGTACAATTACATAAATCCAATATTAAATTACATAGTATAACATCGTCAAGACCAGATCCTCGAGTAGTGCTAACATTTACCCCCCTCGAAGGTCGCGCGCACAGTCGTAACGTGAAGACGACTCGTGGTCACCCGCGCAGGCGTAAGGTTGTCGGCGACTCGCGCAGTAAGTCATAAGCACGGCCGAAATGCAATGGAACTGACTCGTTGCGTGGGTTATTGAGCACTGCGGCCCATTTGTCGCCGACCGCTGCTGCCGACCTCCGATGTAGGTCGGGAAAAAGTTAATTAACCGTTCTTAAAAATAAGCATTTATTATCAGGGTCGTCACACGAGGACTGCAAGATAATCTTGGAGTCAGTGACGCAGATCTGCGCGAGGGCGCGGCGCGTGTCATCGGCGGTGCTGCAGGCGTTTGCCAAGCGGCTGTGCACGCTGGCCACTCAGACGCACCACAACGCCGCGCTGGCCTGCCTCGCTCTGGTACATCAACTCGCTCAGGTACGCATCATCATTATGTACAGGCTCCTAACATATACAACGTGTTAATGAATAAGCGCAAAACCTCATACACCCCAACTGATTTACAACAAAATAATTAGATTGAACAAATAATTTCGTTATTTTGAAAGTTAAAATTTAAAGTTATTCGCATTTTAAGTTTTGAGGCAAAAACGATCTGTTATCATTTCAGCAATGAATGAAAGCGCTAGTGTGCTCATGGATACATTTTAAGAATATTGTTTTGGTAGTAAGTAGGGTGAGTGTGCCCGTGCGTTGGGTTGAGATCGAGTTCAGTAAATTTTAAATTTTACAATCAATTTATTTAATATTTTGAAAAAAAATACCTACGTTGAATCCATGATAATTCGATTCTGCTCTCGATTCTAAACAAACTACTTTCTAGTTTTACGTTAATTCATTAACACGTTGTATAAACTCAGACGCAAATCAAATCAAATCAAAACAAAATCAAAATGTTTCATTCAAAATAATATAACATGGATAGTTTTCTGACGTTATTTATGACTCTACCACCGCGTCGGAAGATGTTCCGTCGTAGAGAAGATCCGGCCAGAAACTCTACAACATACATCTTTAAAAAAAGTATATCTTAAAAAAATTATAAAAATCTAGAGTTAACCCGCGATTTCGTCCGCACAAATTATATACCAGATTTTAAGTCAGATCATAAGCTATCAAACAAAAAAAGTTTCGTCTAAATCTGATGCTGTTACAAACATACAAATAAACAAATAAGCATATGCTCACGACTATATTCTCCGAGGGGGTAGTCAGAGATATTCTGAAACCTCAGAACATCCACATTTCACCAGTAGTACCGAAACTCTGTCCAGTGTGTCGGGGGGTGAGCTCGTTGCCACTTATAATGGACAGTGGGTACAACACATGCCTCGAAATTGAAGCATGCAAGTTTCCTCACGAATAAACAAATAAACAGACAAAAATTCTAAAAAACGCTTGATTTCGAGTCCGGAATACCTAAAAACCATATCGTAATCTTTTTCATGTAAATATCTTCAATGTACAGACGCACTTTTGTTACAGTTTTATAATAGTTAAGATTAAGACTGTATGTATTGCACATTGCACAGCAAAGTAAAGCAGTGGCGTCGCTGCTGGAACCGGACCCGGAGTCCGGGTCAGGCCGGTTCGACGCGCAGCTGACGTCCCCGGAGCACTGCAACGCGCACGCTGCGTCGCTGCACGAGCTCGTCGGCAGCGCGCTGGCCCGACACTACCACCCGGCCGTGCGGGCCGCCGCCGCCGCTTTGCTCCACCTCCACCCACTGCCGGAGCTAAACAAGCTGTGAGTTACACTCTGCCACATCATTAGAAATAGTACTACCGTACCGTACTGAAGAAACACTGTCCAGATCACTGTATACAGGCTCCTTGGGATGATGATCAGAACATCAAACTGTAAAATTTTCTCTATGGCACCAACAATCTAAATCGCGAAAAAAAATCAGCTCTTTCATACAAAACTGCAAACCTTCTCAAGTCAAATGTATGGGACTGTTGAGTTTTTTTCGTGATTTCGATGTTGGTCCCGTAGTGAAAGTTGTTGAGTTTGATGGTCGGATCATCCCATTAAAAAAGTGTCAGCATATTGAGAAGGGCCCTATATACAGGGGGTGGCTAAATTTTCAACTTCGCAGTCTACATTGAAACTCAGATATACTTGGCTATGGAATTAATATGTCTGACTTTATTCGATCAAACATTATTTATGTTGTTGTTGGTTGTTTGGAATTTTTAAAAGCTCGTCAGTTAACAGAGACCGATGTTTCATAACATCATAGATAACGCAAATTCTCACTCTACGTTTCGTAGGTAATAAGGTCATTATTTTATTCAAGGTGCAATTTAGATTAAATCATATTTTCTTTTATTGTGTAAATTCTATAAGTATTTTTTTACCGCCTTATACCAATTTTTGTTCATTATTGTTTATCAATAAAGACATTTTCAGCGATGTTTCCTTGCTACTTCTTACATTTAATGATGTTTATTCAACAAAATAATCACTGCGTTACTGTCCCTCAAAATTATATTGCGTTGCTTAAACAAACAAGTGAGTTACAGGAATTTGCAAAATAAGTATAGTATTATACTTTCATTCCTACGTTTTTCGAAGACTGGTTTCTTATTCGGTAGCTACCGTTAACAGTTTTCTTTTTGAATTTAAGCTATTTTATTACTAAATCGCCTTTGTTCCGTTGCCTTTGATGGGGACCGGATTATGGTACCCTAAATAAAATAATGGCCCAATATGGAAACTAGCCATAGTTAGCAAAAATGTGCACTTTCAAAAAGTATGTCGTAAGTATCAGTTTCAATATTTCCTGTAGTTGTAGAGTTTCTGGCCACATCTTCTCTACAGCGACAACACGTTCCGACGCGGTGGTAGCTTTAAAAAAGATTTGACGTTTGATAAGTGTGCTGTAAGCTCCTATATTGAATAAATTATATTGACTTTGACTTTGACTTTCCTCCTCGACCACAACAGATTTAGCATCAATTATCTAATCTATGAAATGAATCGCCCGATTGCCTTCGCTATAAGGGAAAACCATGAAGCTGATCGTTTAGTTTTATAATTCTAAAATAGTATTTAAAACGTTACAGCGAAACTTTGGAAGTTTTGGAATTGAAATCATAATTATTCGTCTTTTTTTAATGTATTGAACTCTTCGCGGGCTACCATAAAAGTGGACGCAGTCGTCTTGGACACCCCTGCAGTATAATCTGTCCAGGTCGCGGTAGCTATTGGTCATTGACCAAGCCCTCTCAGCCAAATAATCTCGTGTAGTTCGACGGTCCGATAGCACAGTCGGTAGTGAACCTGCCTGCTGTGCCGAGGGTCGCGGGTTCGAATTCCGTATGGGACAAATATTTGTATGATGAATATGCATTTTTATACCCTTTTTATTCATGGACGTTTGTATCCATATTATAGGTATGTATTCTATATCGTTGTCTATCATACAATCCAAGTCCAAGTTAGATTCTGGTACTTTAAATGTGACTAGATAATTTATGTGACGATCCAAGATATTTATTATTTATAGTACGCGTAGGACGCGTGAATTCATTTGCAGTCAGGCTATCGGCGGGCGAGGACTACAAATAGGACAGATAATCGCCTCTTCGCGCGATATAATTACACCAGTGAGAATGAGGACTAAACATGTGATTGTGTATTTTTTGCAGATCGCCAAAACAAATATTCGAGCAATACGATGGATCACAGATGGCATTCAAACCAGCCGTGCCGCCGCCTAAGCGCGACCATCAGCCCAAGAACAACCCCCACCCGCACCCGTGGATGCAGCCCTCGCTCAAGGAACTCTGTGAATCCGTTGAAAATAGCGTTCACATGAAAATAGATTGTAGTTGGAAATAAATAAAGCTAGTTTATTATTGCAGGTTTTCTTATTATTTTTAGGTGTTTTTCTATTTAGGGCTACCGCTATTGGCTTAGAGCCATATCACACAAGCTATTTTTGACCGTAGGCGTTGACGAAACGTTATCGCCGCGATATTTCTGAGATCAATCAGTGTCGCGTCGGAATCGCGGCGATAAAGTAAAGTAAAATTCGTGGCGATCAGGTGTACTTCTGTACGCTCGTAAGAAGTTATAGGAGAAGTCGTTGGGGCTGGCAGGATTACGGTAGTAACCGGCTATACATACTTATTGCCAGCTTCCTGGTCTATACCTATTCCAACTTCGTGGTATAGAGTAACTTTATGGTGGAAACATCCTAGGTCTAAGGATGACAGCAAGAACTGTCATTTTCCTACATTTTCAAAGAACACAGATGTCATTTTACACAACATTTGATGGTTATTGTAATTTTTTAATAATATTTATTTTTATAAAAGTAGCAATTTTTTCCTGTAGAAAATAGTTATCGCTGTTACAATAATGAATTAATCAAAAACTGGTTACGCGATTAGTTCAATCATTTGCGAAGAAATAAAAGTAATCGAAATGTCATAAGAATTACGCGTGACAAAAATGCAATGAACTAACTTTGGTTATAGGGGGATGATTTTGATCCTTGGTGCGACCCAGCCAAGCCTCGAAAGGTTACTTTCGAAGACTGCTCCGCTGCCGCCTTCAGAATAAAAAGTGGTATTGTAAAGACGCCATGCGTGGTGGGTTGATTCATAGGATATTATTGTGCTACATTATACTTAATGTATAACATAACTCAACTACAAGCTCATGCCTAAATCGAGTTGAATTATCCTCAGATCAATTAGAATTATCAGTCAATCAATATACTGCCCCGCCCTTCCTCCTTGGTGACGCCCTTGTCGATACACAAAATGTTGCAGTGATCGTTTTTCAGATTATTAATTTTTATTTGATAAAATATTGCCTTTTTTCCAGAGATCTCATATAATTGTACCAAGTAAGATAAATCTGTATATGAAATGTGAATTCATGCAATATACTGGAAGGTAGATATGTTAAAATATAATCATTTTAATCGGCTACTTAGTGCAGTCAAGTAAGGGCTAAAAATGCGATGATCTCGGGACCCAATTACTTTGAATAAACTTTTGTAAAACCTTCTGAATTATGTTAGTGACATAATATACGAAAATGTTTACCTTTTTTTTTTCCACTCTCCTTTATTCCACAGTATACAGGATCCTTCTTAATATGCTGACACGTTTTAAGGGGATGATCAGACCGTCAAACCTAACAATTTTCTATATGGCACCAACATCGAAATCGGGAAAAAAATCTGCTGTTCCATACAAAACTGCAAACTTACTCGAGCCAAATGTATGGGACAGCTGTTTTTTTTTCGCTATTTCGATTTTGGTCCCATAGAGAAACTTGTTCAGTTTGACGGTCTGGTCACCCCCTTAAAAATGTGTCAGCATATTAAGAATGACCATGTATAGTGTTTTTTAACAAGGACAGTATGGGGAAATCCAAAACCACATGAGATACAGGGAATAATGGAGAGCGGAAAAAAAAAACAGGTTTCACAAAAGTTTGTTCCAAGTAATTGGTTGGGGTGAAACCGTAATTTCACTCCAGTAACTACAAATTCGGAAGATATTTCAATAACATCTTATTTGATGAAATAACTACAAAAATAAAACGTTTGCTTCAGTTTCAAAGAGCGTGGTGCTCGCAACTCTATTATGTTACTAGATGATAAGACTAAAGCTAAAGGTGTCATAGCCGCTTCCCTGGGCAACCACTCTCAGGTATAAAACTATCAAGCAATTCAATTTTTAAGTAGAATATCTATGATATTATACAGTTAAATTGGTGATAGTATTATCTAGTGACTATTTAATGTACAGTCGGCAGGACATGAAGCTTAACTATGCTTGTTTCGTATCTCAACGTTATTAGAGTTAAAATAGAACTACTAATGGTAAGTGTCACGTACTTTTTAGTTTACATATCGTATAACCAGAGCCGTGGTGATCCAGTGGCGAGTAACCTTGCCTGCCGTGCAGGAGGCGATGGTTCGATCCCCGTCCAAGCCGACTCGTACCAATAAGTTTTTCGGAATTTATGTACGATTTGTAACACCACTGGCTTTTCGGTGAAGGATAACATCGTGAGGAAACCTGCATGCTTCAATTTCGAGGCATATATTGTACCCACTGTCCGTTATATGGCGACGGGCTCACCCCCCGTCACACTGGACAGAGTTTTGGTACTACTGGTGAAACGTGGATGTTCTGAGGTTTCAGAATATCTCTGACTACCCCTCGGAGAATATAGTCGTGAGCATATGGTTATGCTTATGCTATCGTATAACCAACATACTAACCTTTGTAATCCCTTAGGGTATGAGTTACCACGCCGGTCTGTTAAATGTCCCCGTGACGGTGGTGATGCCTGCTGTTGCACCCCTTGTTAAGATAGAGAAGTGCCGGCAGTACGGAGCTAACGTCATTATTCAAGGCGCCAATATGATGGAAGCTAAGCGCATTGCCATGGGGATCGCCAAGGAGAAAGGCTTAACTTATATTAATGGGTGAGTGTGAGTTCAGAATGTCAGCACAAAGTCACCTAGCTGGCTACCCTGAAAGCTACCCTTTCACTTGGTGAGTTTAGTGCGTATCTTGTGATACGTGAATACTAATCAGGTATTTTATAATAAAGGAATGTCTTAAATACAACTTTTTACTTCAAGGTTCCTACTTTGATAAAAAAAGCGTTATTTTAAAAGGTTTCCTTGATTTCCGATACTATTCTCTGTTCTTATGCGATAGCATCATGATTGCATTTTGCAATTTTAGAAGTGAAAACTAATTCAGTACCTAGTTCATGTTTTATGAATAGGTATAAGTTGTAGAGTGATTTCGTAAATAATGAGGTAGGTAACATATCGATAGGTACGACCACCCGCACATAATAGCGGGCCAGGGCACGGTCGGGCTGGAGATCCTGGAGCAGATGCCCGACGTGGAGGCAGTGCTGGTGCCGTGCGGCGGCGGCGGCCTGCTGGCCGGCATCGCAATCGTTATCAAACACCTCGCTCCCGAGGTTCTCGTTTATGTGAGTTGTGTGTCTTAATTAATAACATACTTGGAGATCGGCAACGAAAATTTAGAGGTTCTGAACCTTATTCAGTAGTACAAGAATTAACTTTATTATTATTGAGCGTGGTACAGGCAATCGCCTGCAAGACATGCATTTCGTATAAGTAGTTACCCATAGTTTTGAGTTGGAGGCCTCGTAATTACGTAGTCAAGGAAAATCAGAAACTCGGAAAGAAAGTCCAAATAAACTGTGAATCTTCGAGCTTGCTAATAATCTTCCGTCAGTATAAGAAAGACCCTATATATTTTAATAGACATTACGAAAGGGCTATTTAAATGTATGTTTAGTTTTGACGGCGGCTTTGCTATGGTCTATTCCTATGGCTACTGCCTTCCTAGTCGTACTGACTGCAGAAGTCGCTCCAGATTTTAGATCATATTGTGACGAGCTAATATCATATTGCCTGTAGAGCGAGCGAGCTCGCTACGGTCGCTCTAGAATTAGAGATCCTATGAATCTCGAGCTAATTTTAGATTTTATTGCAACGCAAAACTTGACATTGACATACCTCCCTTCCATCCTAAAACCCACCTATCTGATCTGACGTGCGATTTTAGACTCTTAACAAATAACTATATGACTTAATGGTGATAGATGCTAAAATCTGATATAATAAACTTGCAGGGTGTAGAGACCGACAAATGCGCCAGCATGTCGGCCGCCTTGCTGAAAGGAGAACCAACGCCTACGGATATTTCATCCACCCTGGCCGACGGACTAGCAGTCTCCGTCGTAGGATACAACTCCTTTTACAACATTAAACCCATCCTTGATAAGATGGTGGGTACCCTTATTCATCTTTTATTTTACACTTTTATTTAGTTACTTTATTTAACCAGTTACTACTTTTGGGGTGCGATGCTGATGCTACCTCCAAGTGTGTGCCTGGGTGGTGTGGCCCTCTGGTTTGTTTTGTTCAGACTAGGAGCTGCAACATTCAGGCAACGGTGTACCCCGGGCAACGTGGTTCGATATGGAGGGCTGGTTTGCTCTATACATAGCAGTCCCGCAATCCATATCTAGCCACGGCTGAGAGCATCTCACATAGCCTGGTTTTGTAAGTGGGATCAGGGAAACCTACACTTACCTGCGTCTTGTGACCTGCGCAGTTGAGCGCCGTACGCCGGGATGAAGGAATCCTGGGAGGTTGAGCCGAGCGATGCCAGGGTGATAGTGCACTCGTAAGGCAACACGCCCCTTTGGTCTGGATTTCCGGCTAAACGGTAACCCTTGCAGCCAGCCACTGCAAGGGCAATCGGTCATGCGTCCCGTCAGAGGGCCGTTGGCAAGATGTGGTAGGTCTGTGGTGACCACTCTGGTCATCACAGTGGGTAGTCGGCCATGCTGACGGAGCGAGGGTGTGTGGGGGAAACTGGCGGAAGGCGCAAGCCAAATGCCAGCCGCACACCTGCAGCACCCGATGTCGCGCCGGAGCGCCAACCTGCCACATCTATACTCCCCTGGTAATCCTAGTGCTCTCCTATTTTTACTAGGAAGGGCACTCCCATTTGCGGGCTCCGTGGAGGGTGGGAAACCAGGTGGAATGAAGCGTCACAATCTTTATGGAGCACACACTTTT
This sequence comes from Agonopterix alstromeriana, assembly GCA_963924505.1. Taxonomy (NCBI): domain Eukaryota; kingdom Metazoa; phylum Arthropoda; class Insecta; order Lepidoptera; family Depressariidae; genus Agonopterix; species Agonopterix alstromeriana. The sequence goes on from OZ004661.1 coordinate 3,286,386, forward strand.
TCCACACCCAGGGACGGCGCCGGAGGGGAAACCCAAAGGTGACTCCCATTCGAACTCGGCGAAAGCTGATGCCCGAAGCGCTAGAGTTTCAGAAGCAGGGAAACCCGCTGATGGCACTCGCGCCGAAGGACAGCAAGTAGCCACAGGGCACCGTGCAGCCGGAGTGAAGTCTAAGGGGCAACCCAAAGACCTAACACGGGCTAGGACGGGCCCACATGGTGGATCGGAGTGGGGGCAACCCCGTACCAATCCACAAACAAAGGCCACGGGTAAAACCAAAGCCTCGGCAGACACCGGGAATCCGGCCGATGCCAAAAAACGTCCAAGACCACCGTCAGACTCGGGGAAACCTGGGTCGGTGGGAACGGATAATGCTGGTAGGGACGGGGGGCAACCCCAAGTCCCGGTCCAGCAGGACCCCTTCGACGCCGCGTGGACGCTTGTTGGTCCCAGACAGCAGGGCAGCAAACCCCGTAAAGGGGGGAGCGGCCCAGCTAAAGGAGTTCCGCAGCAGAAGCCCGTGCTAGGGTCAAAAGCGAAGCGGAAGCTGAGCTCCAGACAGCGGCGGAAGCTGAAGGAGAGGGCTTCCGCGAGCAACGTAACCCCTCGCAATAAAGAAGTGAAGGAGAACCCTGTTGCTGGCCCCAGTGGGAGTGGCCGACCGACTGCCGGTGAGTTTAAACTCCCGCGTACAGTTGGTAAGTCCACAGCGCAGGGTGTTGGGACAGCGAAGGAAGCGCCAGCCGCTGGCAAAAGGGACCGCGATGAGAGTTCCTCTCCAAGGGGCGAGAACAAGCGACAGCGACTAGGTACTCCCATCATCACGCACCCAGAGGGGTATGCCAGCGCTGTGAAGGCTGACCTTGTGGTCGCCGTCACAGAAGCCCAATCGGGCAACTTGTCCTCGGCACAGGCTGGCCAGGTCTTGGAGATTCTGTATAAGAAACTCCTGGAGCTGGCTAGGGTGGCGCCGGAAGGAACAAGTAGCCCGCTTTTTCAGGGCAAACCCACGCACGTGGATGGAGCACTCCAGGTTTGGTGTACCGACTCTGGTACACTGACGTGGCTCAAGACCTCCATTGAGGGCATCACGCTGCCGTCTGGAGAAAAACTCGTCGTGAAGCGGCCTTGCGATGTACAGCGGAGGGTGCGCTGTGGCATCGTCATACCCGGGGCTTTTGAGACCAAAGACATTGGCACAATGCTTCGGTTTCAAAATCCCTGGGCGCAGGTCAGACGATGGCTGCTTCACCGAGCGGTTAAACAACCGAGGGACACGTTCCTCGTCGTCAGCATCCCGGAGGATGTGGTTAAAGCCCTGGTTGAGCGCGAGCGCCGGCTCGGCTTTATGATGGGATCGGTGTACGTGAAGTTCCAGGGCCCCAGGGGGAAGTTCACGAGCATACCTCCTGATCCGCGAACAGACCGGGACTCTGACGACGAGGAAGGTGAACCCTCGCCACAACGGACTGACGGCTCAGAAACAGAGGCACTTAGCGTCACTTCTGACGGGCCTCCCGAATCTCCCCCTGGGTCCATCTCCGAAGGGTCGGTCCCCAGTGCAGCATCCTGCCTGGGCTCCGACAACGAGGAAGAGTGGACCAGGAGGATCGAAGCCCTGGTAATGGGGGATGGAGAGGAGATGCCCGATGGCGTCCCCCTCTGAGAGCAAGATCCTCCAAATCAACCTCAACCACAGTGAGACCGGTACGGCTCAGTTACGGCGGTGGTTAGAGGTCAACAAATCGGCCATTGCATTGATCCAAGAGCCGTGGATCTACAATGGCAACAGTGTACGTGGGCTCTCTAACATAGGAGGTAAGCTCATCACAGGAACAGATCCTGGCCCTAGGGCCTGTATTTATGTATCTAACAAAATATCGGCATATCCGCTAACAGATTTCTGTTCCAGAGACCTGTGTGCAGCTGTGCTCACATCGTCGCAAATGATTAGCCTCAGGAAAATCGTCATCGCGTCGGCGTACATGCCGGCAGAGGAAGATCCACCCACCCATGAGGTAGCGAGGCTAGTCCAATACTGCGAGGATGGCGGGATGGAACTCATCATCGCCACCGATGCCAACGCACACCACACTATTTGGGGCAGTGAAGACTGCAACAATAGAGGTAACACCCTTATTAACTATCTTTATTCAACAAGCCTGGATATACTAAATACGGGCTCGGAACCGACCTTTGTTCGAGGCCGGAGTAGGACTATCGTTGACCTAACCCTGGCCTCTAACGGAGCCGTGGAGCTCATCTCTGGATGGCACGTCTCGAACGAGGCATCATGCTCAGACCACAGATGGATACGCTTTGACATCAAGGTAACTATCAGCGAAATTATACCGCGTAGAAACCCCCGGAAAACCGACCGGGACAAATATCGGAAACTATTGATCGACAGACTGAGTAGATATAACATTCCTGACAGAGTAGAAGGGACTCAACATATCGAAGGCAACTTTAACGACCTTACAAACACGATAACAAGCTGCTATCACTCTGCCTGTCCCCTGACTATCCCATCCGTATCAGTCCAGATGGGCCAAAACTGGTGGGGCCCTGAGCTGAACAGGCTCAGGTCTAAAGTCAGGAGACTATTTAACAGAGCAATGAATACAAGCGACTTACTGGACTGGGACACCTATAAGGCTGCCAAGGCCAATTATAAGAAGCGCCTAAGATTTCGAAAAACGGCCGCATGGCGCAGTTTCTGCGAAAATGTGGAATCAAACGAACAAGCAAACCGAGTAAGGAAAGTGCTAAGTAACCAACCCAACCATGGTCTAGGGTCCTTACGTAAAACAGATAACACTCTAACCAGCTCACCAGAGGAGGTACAACTTGTCCTTCTGCAAACTCACTTTCCGGGCTGCAGAATAGTTGAGGATGATGATAGCTGCTCAGAACCAACAACAGAGTTAACACCGACAGCAGAGTGCTGGCAAATCGCCCAAAACGTTGTCACGCTAGACAGAGTAGAATGGGCAATAAACAGCTTCCACCCGTATAAGGCAGCAGGTGTTGATGGAATCTTCCCCGCCTTAATTAAGTGGGGTGGCAGACAGCTAGCGGAAGCTCTTACAAAACTGCTGAGCTCGTGCCTAGCACACAGGTACGTCCCCGGACAGTGGCGCCAGGTCAAGGTAATCTTTATACCGAAACCAGGAAAAAGCGATTACACTAACGCAAAATCCTTCAGACCAATCAGCCTAACATCCTTCCTCCTCAAGACGTTGGAACGGCTGTGCGACAGGGATCTGAGGGATAAAGCACTTCGTAATATACCACTACATCGGAACCAACATGCATATAGTTCGGGTAAATCAACGGAATCGGCTCTTCACATGGTCGTGTGCAAAATTGAAGAAGCCCTCCAAAACAAAACAATCTGTCTGGGGACCTTTATAGACATAGAAGGGGCCTTTGACAGAACGAGCTTCACCAGCATCAACGCCGCCCTAGCCAGACACGGAGTAGACGAGGTTATGTCTGGCTGGATAGGTAACATGCTAAGCAAAAGGGTGGTAAGATTCGAAGGGAAGGACTCACAACGAGCACTAGTCGCGAGGGGATGCCCCCAGGGCGGGGTCCTTTCCCCGCTGCTCTGGAACTTAGTTGTGAATGATCTCATTACAACCCTAAATAACCAACGGTTCTATACTATCGGATATGCTGACGACCTGGCTATCCTCGTAACAGGACGATTCGCAAACACGATCTGCGACGTAACCAGAGCAGCTCTGCGCATAGTCGAAAGATGGTGCACCGAGTACGAGCTAACAGTAAATCCGGCCAAGACGGAACTAGTTATGTTCACAAACAAGCGAAACCTAGGCAACTATCAATTGCCTAGGCTATTCAACACCGAGCTAAGGCTGTCGCCTGAAGTAAAATATCTCGGCATTATATTAGACAGCAAGCTGAACTGGAACAGCCACCTGACCAACAAAATAAACAAAGCGGGCATTGCCTTCTGGCAGTGCCGAAGGATGATGGGCAAAAAGTGGGGCCTATCTCCAAAAATAACGCTGTGGCTCTATACTGCAGTAATAAGACCAATGGTTAGCTACGGAGCAGTAGTCTGGTGGACACGGGCGACGCTCGCTACTACCATCAGCAAACTGCAACGGTTCCAAAGAGCGGTCTGCATGGCAACAACGGGATGTATGAGGACGGCGCCCACTGCCGCCCTTGAATCAATGCTAGACCTCCCACCATTGCAGCTATTCATACAACAAGAGGCAGCCAGCTCCGCGATCCGTATGAGCACACTTAACCTCTGGAAAAACACCGGTGTCCCACACACAAAAATTTTCAATAATGCAATAGAGGACATCCCCCTCTACCCGGCTATAAATGATAGGATACCGGCTCAGTACGTATTCGACAAAAAATACAAAATACAACTGTACGAAGAAGATTTCGAGAGCTTAAACACCAGAGATCTAAGAATCTTCACTGACGGTTCCAAAACTGATACAGGCACAGGCTCCGGCGTCTTCTCGGAAGACCTGCATATCAAGATATCTTCGCCCCTAGGAACACACAATACGGTCTTCCAGGCTGAATGCATGGGCATCACCCTAGCAGCCAGAGCGATCTCGGATAGAGCGACTACCAATCACTCAATCAGAATTCTATCAGACAGTATGTCCACACTAATGGCGCTTCAGAGCAATGTTATCACATCAAGCATAGTTCTGGAGTGTCACAAAACCCTATCAGAGGTATGTGAGCGAAACCACATCACCCTGCAATGGATAAAAGGCCACAGCAACTCACGTGGCAATGATGCAGCGGACGAATTGGCGAGACGCGGGTCTAGCACAGACGCCATAGGGCCCGAGCCCATTATACCGCTACCTTTCGGCTGGATCCGCTCGCAACTGCGCAAGCGCACTAGTCAAAAACGGGACGCACTCTGGGCTGCACTAACAGATTGCGAACAGGCGAGGAGCGCTCTACCAAGGGTTAACCCTCGCCTCACCAGGAGCCTCTTGCGTCTCAGGAGAGCTCAATTACGACTAGTTACTGGAGCCCTGACTGGTCACGGTCCTTTTAACAGACATCTTTTTAATATTGGTGTTACTAACAGTCCGCTGTGCAGGGTCTGCATGGAGGTTGAAGAAACAGCTGCGCACGTGCTATTAGAATGCAACGGGCTAGCACAATATCGAGCACAACACCTCGGATCACCGGGGTCTCTTCCAGAGGCATTCGGTAGTGTTAACAAGCTGGTGGGCTTCCTGGAGGAGCTAGGGTGGCAAGAATAGTCATTCCCACCTCACGCAAAATAGGCGCCTAAGACGTCGAGTTGCGGAAAATGAGCCCGCTCAACCAATACCAATACCAATAACCAGTTACTACGACCACTCATACATACATATTCTCACGCCTGTCTCCCACTGGGGTAGGCAGAGACAACGGAACTCCACCTGCTGCGATCCTGAAAAAACCTCTCTAGCTTCCTCCACATTCATAAGTCCTTTCATGTATGCTCGTCGGTTTCGGGTAGATCTGACCTGGCCTTTTAAGAACGTCGCTAATTTGGTCCGTATGTGTACGTCTAGGCCGTCCCTTTCCAACATTTCCACTTTCGCTTGCCTTATAGATTGCACTCGTCAATCTGCTCTCATCCATTCTTTTCATAATGCCCAAACCATCTCAACATACCTTCCTCTATCTTTGTCACATCCTCTTTCAGACCACAAAGTTCTCTAGTTAAACTATGTTTATCACAGTTACACCACACATACTTCTCAATGAGCGCATTTCCACAGCGTTAATCCTACTTTCGTGCGTCTTCTGCCTTACCCAAGATTCACTTCCATACATCAATGTCGGGACTAATACTGCATTATGAACTGCCATCCGTGCGTTTTTGGATACGTGTTGACTTTTCACAAAAGAATGCATTTCCTGCTTTCACTCTTCTCTCAATGTCACCCTCACACTTACCGACTCCCATCATTTTAAAGAACATAATTCTTTTTAAATATATAAACTAACTTAAGGAATATCATTATTGCACGGCACGGTAATAAAATCGTAATATACGGGTGTAAGGGACAGCGTTCCGCAAATTGAAATGGTGACCTCAGACCATCAAACTGAATAACTTTCACAATGGGATTAATGTTGAAATAGGGGAGAAAATACCTATGTGCACCCTTAGATTGCCTTTTGCCAGCGCCAGCGGGACCAGTGTACCCTCAAGAAATCTTTTTGCTAAATTCCATCGAAATCGATTTGATAATTTAATAGTTACGCCGTTGACATAACAAAAAGACGGGCGAGTTTCAACTTTCGCATTTGTAATAAGTACCTTGTATTGGGCATACATAATTATAGAGCTAAAACTCTTGTGCTCAGATCGTGGTATCGGAAGACTGGGCGGCGCGCGCGATCCTGCGCATAGTGGAGTTGGAGAAATACGTGGTGGAGGGAGGCGGAGCCGTCACCACGGCGGTAGTCATCTCCGGCCTGGTGCCCGAACTTTCCGGCAAAAAGTTCGATTTATTTTATGCCATAATAACACTTATTCTCTCATCCTGTCTTATAGGGTTGCCAATCATAGAGTAAAAAACATTAGTATGCTTTATTTCGCTCTATAAACTGTATACTGTTCGATAAAAAATAAAGTAAGTACACAATGTGGACACATCAACCTACGCATAGTTACTACCTATTGGGGTCAGCCCTGATACTGTTTCTCTCTAACTCTTGGCTGTTTTGCATCATTTCTGGCGTTGCTAACTGTGCTGCATTTAATGTCCTTCGCAGAGTTGTATGCGTCCTCTCCGGTGGTAACATAGACACGTCCCTGCTGAGTCGGTGCTTAGACCGCGGGCTGGCGGCCGAGCACCGGCTGGTGAAGTTCAAGGTGAACGTCAGTGACAGGCCCGGCAGCGTCGCAGAGCTCCTCATGCTCATCGCCAGTACCGGAGGCTCTCTGAAAGAGATCACCAATGAGCATGCTTGGCTACGGGGAAGCATATTCAAAGTTCGAGTGAGTCTCTTAATATAAATGACTTCCCATTGGTGTAGCGTTGGTTTCGGTCGCCTGGGGCACAGACAAAAAAAAACGCTCCGCTCGCTTCATTCGTTCGACGAATTTATTCAATCATTTCAAAAAGCCGTTGTGGTCCAGTGGCGAGTAACCTTTCCTGCCGTGCAGGAGGCGATGGTTCGATCCCCGTCCAGGCTGACTCGTACGAATGAGTTTTTCAGAATTTATGTACGATTTTTAACACCACTGGCTTTTCTTTCTGACCCTGGAAACTATGAGATGAGCCCTCCCCCAATATGAAATCCTGGAGCCACTGCCGCTAGTGACACGCCCGCTGTTCCAACAACTGAGTCCCAACATGTGTCTGGTTCATAGTTGGCATAAATTGCTTTACAGGTGAAAGTGGTGTGTGAACTGCGAGGGCCAGACCACTTTGTGGAGCTTCGGGACCTGATATCGTCGAAATATACGGAATGTTACTTCCTGCCCCTGGACTCCAGTAAAGACGATCGCTTATCTCTCACTGACTCCCTTATTCATGTTCCTGGAAAATAATGTATTTGTTTTATATTATTTATTGAATTTTACCCTTGTTTATTTTAATTCTTTTGATTTTCAACCTGCTGTGTAATTTTGAAATATACAGCTATTACAAACGATGACGAGTTAATATGGTGTTTAAATTTAAAATTTATCTTGAACAGCGCAATAAGGATTAAATATAACTAAAGGTTAAAGTGGGAGGTAATTTTCGGATCAAAGTAAGGAAAATTTTCTGTTTATTTTTCGGTTCATTAAAAAAACATAAATTTGAAAAATTATATTTAGGTACCTTCTGTAAAACTTAGATACAAAGTAATGAAATAACGTATATAAACCAAGCCATGACCATGTATACTGCCCTGGGGCACACCATATTCTACTGGAAAATCAATGCTTGTGTGGTCATCAAAAGTCACACACTGTATACGATTGCTCAGATAGTTCACAAAGAGCTCGAATGGTATGCAACATTTATGAGTCAAGCGTTTAAAATGCATCCTAGTACTTTCGACCCTTCCCACTGCAGTCATCTCATAAGAGACTTATACGGTCCACCTCTCCTGTATCAGGGAGGAGAACAAAGGAGTCCGTGGGCATTACAGAGGTGGGAAGATCAAATGACTCCTTCATTTAGGGCTACAAAATACATACAAATACCCAGTAAATCAAAGAGACTATCTCGATGCGGGTAACGATTAGTGAAGTTCACCGAAGATTGCGCACAAACTATTATATTTACTACTGCGTGTCTGCGCACAAAATCGAGGCAGGAAATTCAAACAAGACCTGTTAATTTTCTAACAAAACCCCGTAATGGATTTTAAAAAATTAAGCTGAAAATAAAAGGAATCAACAAGGTTCAAATTACTTTAGTTATTAAATTTTCTTAGTGGGAAACATCGCACTTCCGCGTTTTTTTATTATTTCTTCTACACCCACAATGGACGTCTTATAGAGCAAGATCCCATGAACGCCAGACCTTCGTTATTTTATAAAAGTTGAAAGTTTCTCAGCGCACGCTCCCAACACAGGTAGGAATGATGGGGGGAACTCGGCGCTGAACGCGACTTAAATGTATGGGAGAGCAGTTTTTTTTTTCGCGATTTTTCTATCTGAAGCACCTCCTAATGGTTCCAACAGGGTTCTTTTAGGGATCCTGTATTTATACCTACCGCTCCACTGAGCAAGTTATCACTAGCTCTCGGCCTGCGGCTAGATTGGCGGCAGATTGACCCCGGTGTCACCCAGGTTCCAGGGGAGCCGCTTCGGAGCTTCGCTTCGGAGCTTCGCTCCTACGCGTAGCTCGGCTCGGCCTGTGTGCCCCTCTATACTAAAGAACACTTATAATCCTGACGGATCTCTATATTAGCCTCACAAGAAGGTGACATAGGTATTAATGGTTAAAATCAATTGGGTTTAATATCCATGTAGCCAAGATGTAGCCTACCATACCAAGAGTACTCTTTGATTATTACCTTCTTGGCTCTTCTATTATGTCTATTATGTCACCCGAGAACGCAGAAGAACTGTCATTTTACCTTCAATGTTTGCGATATAGTATTCACAAATTATTGTAATATATAATTAGATAATATACTTACATAATATCTTAGTATAATATAGTATTGTTTTAAATTCTCTTTAGCAGTATTTTACACAATTATTACTACACAATGGTTACTTTACTTTTTAAATAAGTATTTATTTTTATTAACCTATTTTTTAAAGGTCCATGTTCCTTTAGTAAATATTTATCGCTGTTACAAAAGTAAATAATTAATCGGTCTGTCAGAAATCCGTCACGGTCAAACATTTATTGTGAGATACAGTCAAGTTTGCGAATACCATTGGCGAAGACACAAGAGAAATCGAAATATCATAAGAATTTCGCGTGACAAAAATGCAATGAACTAGCTTTGGTTACAGGGAGATGATTTCGATCCTTGGTGCGACCCAGCCACGCCTCGAAAGGTTACTTTCGAAGACTGCTCCGCTGCCGCCTTCAGAATAAAAAGTGGTATTATAAAGACGCCATGCTTAGTGGGTTGATTCATAGAATTTATTATTTTCTTCTGTTTACATTTACAAAGAAGGTATCAAATGAGGATCTTTGCTACTAGCTTTATGAACTTAACGACCGTTTGTTAAGCGATACTCCTTTCAGAGCGCCCGAGAGCGCTGCATACAAACGAACTTACATCCTATATATTTTCGATACTAAACAATTAAACTGAAAAAATAATATGGTATGTGTACCTAACTAGATTCCAGTTACAATAAATTTATTGCTCTATAAGAGATGACAGCTCGTTTTATAAATGCTACATAACGGTCAGTTAAATCGTGCCTGAAATAGTACATCTGCCAGTTCTAATGTGTAGGTACACTACTTTGACGTCAAGTAGGTCCGTACCAGGTAAAAAATATCGATACCTCGTAAAGTACAGAGGCATTAACTATTTATTTGACCTAGGCACTATTTACTGGCACTATTCATATCCTGAGCCCTTTAATGTGTGCTTTTTGTTTCCAGAAATCTCATATAGTTGTACCAAGTCGAATAAATTTATATTTGAAATGTGAATTCATGCAACATACTGGAAGGTAGATATGACTTATCTTAAAATGTAGGTAAGTAACATACTAACTAATTGGCGAAGCAAATCATGTAACAAATTGATAAGATTGTTTTTAGGGGTTTTGATGGTCACTCTAGGGACCGGGAGTAAAAAGTAGACCGAAAAAAGTAAAAAGGAGCACGAAATTTTCATTTGTATCCTAATATATCATCAATTCATCATGATCAGCGTATCAGGGTCCAACTTGATATGCTGACGGAGGGATGATCAGACCATCAAACTATACAACTTTCTCTAAGGGACCAACATAGATTCCACTGTCCCATACATTTGGGTAGAGTATGATTGCAGTTTGGTATAGAATAAGTAATTTTTTTTTCTCGATTTCTACCCTGGTCCGTTTCAGTTTGATTGTCTGATCGTACCCTTAAAGATCCGTCAGCATATTAAGAAGGACCCTACATACGTCCCTCTGCAGGGTACAGACCTACCCTCAAGGAGGGCCCAATGCGGATTGGTAGACTTATCACATACGCATCGGAATTTCTCTTCCGTGAATATCAATCGGTAATTACTAACCTACACAGGGTCCTTCTTGATATACTGACACTTTTTAAGGGGATGATCAGACCGTCAAACTGAACAAATTTGTCTATGGCACCAACATCGAAATCGCGAAAAAAAAATGTCTTCCATACAAAACTGCAAACCTACTTGAGCCAAACGGCAAATTTTTTTTTCGCCATTTCGATGTTGGGCCCGTTGAGAAAGTTGTTCAGTTTGACGGTCTGATCAACCCCTTAAAAAAAGTAACAGCATATTAAGTTGGACCCTATATAAGAGATAAAAACTCACTGGGTACATGGCATGTTGTATGTGCGGATTCGAACCCGGACCTCAAGATTGAGTTTCCATACCTTTCCGCAACGCGCGACCGACGCTCTCAATCCTAATCTAAAGATTTGTATTTCAATAACGACTTATTTGATGAAATAGCTACAAAAATAAACCGTTTGCTTCAGTTTCAAAGAGCGTGGTGCTCGCAACTCTATTATGTTACTAGACGATAAGACTAAAGCTAAAGGTGTCATAGCCGCTTCCCTGGGCAACCACTCTCAGGTACAAAGCTATCAAGCAATACAATTTTTACTAAGTACACGTACCTATAAATGATATTAGGTATAGTTCATGGATATAGGGTCTCTCTTAAAATGCTGACGTTTTTTAAGGGGATGATCAGACTGACAAACTGATCAACTTTCTCTATGGGACCAACAACAAAAACGCGAAAAAACTATCCAAGTTAGTGCCAGCCTGACAATTTTCCCGCCATCTACACTTTACTTCTAATGCTCATGATTTTTTGCAGATCTTACATGACAATAATTTTTGAAATATCGGTGGGGACAGAAGTTTTTTTGTGTTTATTGAAAAATTTTGTTCAACAAAGTTTCAAAGAGAAACTAAAAAAAATATATTTTTAGACTCTATTTTTATAAGCTTTCATTTGACACCCCACACAATATTGTAGAAACATTTTTTTTTGTTTTGTATCTCTTTCTGCCCCCCAAAACTGCCCCTCAGTATAAACATTAAGCTTTTTTGACTTTATTTTAGTCAATGGACCGTTAATTGCTATAACTGTACCAAGTTTTAGTTTCCTGTGTCTTACGGTCTCCGAGAAAAATGCCTGTGGCAGACGGACGGACGGACGGACAGACACCGAGGTGATTCCATTAGTGTTCGTTTTGGCAATTTTGGTCCGGAACACTAAAAATTCTGCTGTCCCATACATTTGGCTCAAGTAGGTTTGCAGTTTTTTATGGAACAGCAGATTTTTTTTCGCGATTTCGATGTTGGTGCCATAGAGAAAGTTGTTCAGTTTGACGGTCTGATCATCCCCTTAAAAAAGTGTCAGCATATTAAGAAGGACCCTATATAGCTGACTGCCAACCTCCAGTAATGAAGAGGAACCCGAATGTTACGGTTTTTCAAAGGGACGATCAGTCCGTGATACTGAACAACTTTCGATAGGGTCATTCGTAAGGACTACTTAATTTCTTTCAGAAGGATAAAAAAATAATTAGTTCAAAAAGTTTCAAATAACAAAAGAAGAACGAAGCATTGTTCCCAATTTCAAATTCCAAAAATTTAAGTCGACACAACAGTGTCGAAATGTTTTGTAACGGCGACTAAAAATGGCTATTTGGGCTAGGTCTACCACTATACTAATCTTTGCAATCCCTTAGGGTATGAGTTACCACGCCGGTGTATTAAATGTCCCCGTAACGGTAGTGATGCCCGCTGTTGCACCACTTGTAAAGATAGAGAAGTGCCGGCAGTACGGAGCTAACGTCATTGTTCAAGGCGCCAACATGATGGAAGCTAAGCGCATTGCCATGGGGATTGCCAAGGAGAAAGGCTTAACTTATATTAATGGGTTAGTGAGAGTTTGGACTTTAGATTACAATATCAGCGCAAAATCACACCTACGCACCAAAAATCTCACCAAATAAGATTGGTGCATAGGGAAAGCTTCACGTTATATTAAGACGCTCCCACTAGGTAAACGCATCCCGTGATCATGGCAGTTGCAACACTGCTGAAATATCGGGAACTCCAAAAACAATAAAAACGCGGTAAGAACCCGTTAAAATGATTAACTTTAGCTTAATTAATAACCGCGTAACTCTCAAAAATTGTGTTTATTTGCTATTGTTCATATGTCTTATTTCTCCTTTAAATACATATTAAACCTGTGTTCAAGTTAAAGCCTGAATATTTGAACTAGTACTGTATTACGTGCATCTACGAAATGTAGGTACGAGTAGGTAAATTAAAAATATAGAGAACTTATAACTAACTTAACCTAAAATATGGTGAAGGTCTGGGCCGCGCGGGAGGGTAGCCAAGATGCTGGCAGCGTTTCCTCGCTGAACGGCTAAGCTGATCCGTTGAGCGAGGAAAGCGCCAGCCCTTGGATCCCCGATCGAGTCTACCAGGCGCTTTGACAGCGCCTGGTAGACTCTTTAAAAAGCGCCTGGGCGCCGGGACCCCACAGTCCAAGGGTTTCGACACCGAATGCCATGAATTTGTATTGGGTGCCGATACCCTTGTATTTCTCCTCTTTTGCCTTTTCGGCAGATTCCGCCGCCGAGCCCACTCTTTTGCTCGTTCCCCGTAGATGGGACGGGGCCAGAGTGTCCACACAGACAATATTATAATCTAAAACTGTCACTTTTAATTTGTTACAATCGGCAACCTTTTTGGTAATTAAATAGTCCTCTGGCTGCAGTACTAGTTCAAGTTGTAGAGTGATTGCGTAAATAATGAGGTAGGTAACATATCGATAGGTACGACCACCCGCACATAATAGCGGGCCAGGGCACGGTCGGGCTGGAGATCCTGGAGCAGATGCCCGACGTGGAGGCAGTGCTGGTGCCGTGTGGCGGCGGCGGCCTGCTGGCCGGCATCGCAATCGTTATCAAACACCTCGCTCCCGAGGTTCTCGTTTATGTGAGTTTTAATTGATAACGTACTTAGAGATCGGTAACAAAAATTTATAGATATTCTGCTGAACCTTATTCAGTAGTACAAGAATTAACTTTATTATTATTGAGCGTAGTGCGACGTTTTACGTTACTCGACATACGCGCGGCCAGCTTATGTTAGTTTTGTATAGCATGATGTGTCGCCGTGTGTACATGCAGTCGCTTGCAACACAAGCATTACGTATAAGTACACGACATACACATTACTTTTCTCGCTCTAGAAGTCGTCCATTAATACTGTGAGGTTTAATTCACTTGGTGATGATGAGGTAGAAATAGTAATAGAATTCCACTATTTTTCATAGTTTTGTCGCGTTCATGGATAGACGTTTCGATACATCAACCGTCACGAACCCGCGATGGACCCAGATGTTAATGGTGATAAATGTTAAAATTTGATATACCTAAACTTGCAGGGTGTAGAGACTGACAAATGCGCCAGCATGTCGGCCGCCTTGCTGAAAGGAGAACCAACGCCTACGGATATTTCGTCCACCCTGGCCGACGGACTAGCAGTCTCCGTCGTAGGATACAACTCATTTTATAACATCAAACCCATCCTTGATAAGATGGTGGGTACCTACGCTTATTTAATGTTTAACTCGATTTTTTTTCTACCTATATATTTTTATATTTTGTTGTAGATCGTAAGATATTGTCCTTGGATGGATACGGGAAGCGGGAGATCCGTGATTTTTATGTATTATTGTGCCCCACTTTAACCCTACGTAGGTTAGTTACACATTTTCTTGGGCGAAAGCAGCCCCGGGATGTCATTGGTCTGAGTTGCATGCGCTTTAATATTGCTACAGTTACCTACTTACAGCAAATTAGCTCGATAGCTGTCTGTAGTGAAGCAGCCTGTGGAACTGCGGATTCAAATCGCGTAAGGGGCAAATATTTGAATGATAAATATGAATATTTGTACATACCCGAGTCATGGATATTTGTATCTATTATAAGGTCAAAAAAACATTAGCTGAAACTATTTTAAGGGAATGATCAAGCCATCAAACTGAAAAACTTTCTCTATGGGACCAATATCAAAATCGCGAATGGTCTGATCATTGCCTAAAATAATTTCAGCTATTTTTTTTATACCTTATTATATGTATTGTATATCGTTGTCTAGTCGTCATAATACAAGTCTAGGCTAGATTCTGGTACTTTAAATGTGTCTAGATAATTCGTGTAAAAATGTTCAATATGGTTATTATTTATTTTATTAATTAATTTACAGTTGTAGCAAAATGTCTGACCACCCCTAATGAATTGGACATAACATAACAAACAGACAGACAGAAGCGAGTACTCTCGCGTTCGTAATATAAGTATAGAATTCGAATTAAGGACTGTGTTGAGAGATCTAAAGAGCTAAAACTCTTGTGATTAGATCGTGGTATCGGAAGACTGGGCGTCGCGCGCGATCCTGCGCATAGTGGAGTTGGAGAAGTTCGTAGTGGAGGGGGGCGGAGCCGTGACCACGGCGGCGGTCATCTCCGGCCTAGTGCCCGAGCTCTCCGGCAAGAAGTTCGATTTATTTCATACTATAATTTTATTATCTCATATAGCCATATTCGGTCGCAGAAATTATGGAAGCATTTGTAAAACTCTTTGCAGTTTTGTAACTGCATCAACACATGGTTACTGTGTGGTGTTTGGTTTTTATGCATTGTAACGGTTCAGACACAGTCTGACCGAAAAAGTTTCAGTAACTGTGTGTTGTCGTTGTGACCACGCGTTACGTATTCACGGTAATCATTTGCGTAGGCACTATTAATTATACACATTGCGTACAGTTTGCTACTAGTGTACAATCTAGTTGGATGGTCTGAAGTACCCCTTTAAATATGAACGCACCTTTCTGTAACTTCACAGAGTTGTATGCGTTCTCTCCGGTGGTAACATAGACACGACCCTGCTGAGTCGTTGCTTGAACCGCGGGCTGGCGGCCGAGCACCGGCTGGTGAAGTTCAAGGTGAACGTTGCCTACAAGCCCGGCAGCATCGCAGAGCTCTGCACGCTCATCGCCAACACCGGCGGCTCTCTTCAGGAAATCAGCAAGGAGCAGGCTTGGCTACGGGGAAACATATTCAAAGTTCGAGTAAGTGCGGAATTACCTTACAGAGCGCTGGGAGGACCAAGTTAGTGGGACAAGGTAGCAGATCGGTGAAAAATCACAAAAAATTGAATAACTTTGAAACCGTAAATTTATTGGTCACGTGTAGGTACACAACCAAAAAGGTTGATAAGGATGCCCCCTACCCCATATTTTCCTTTGGGCCATCTTAACTCGCCCACCATGTCCTGTATGTCAATTCCATCAAGCCGTTTTTGATCCGAACATACCATTGCAAGTTAAATAAAAGCTTGTAAGGCGCGGTTTATACAGAAGAGACTTGTGGCGGTGGCGGATAGTCATAGTAACACAATTATAAACCTTATAGTACGTAGCATAGTGTCGTTTGGAGAATTACGCCCGCGCCTCCAGGGGACGTCACCTGGAGGCGCGCGGCGCGATTCTCCATTACGACAAAAACGACGCTATACTACGTACCGTAAGGTTTATATTGTGTTACTTCGATTATCCGCCACCGCCACACTTCTCTTCTGTACAAACCGTGGCTTAAAATGTGTTTGATTCACAAGGTGAAAGTGGTGTGTGAACTGCGAGGACCACATCACTTGTTGGAGCTACGGGAAGCGATATCGACGAATTATAAGGAAAGCTACTTCCTGCCCTTGGACACGAGCACAGGAGAGCGCTTGTCTCTCGCTGACATCACCCTCCCTCAGGGAAAAACTGGAAAGTAATGCCTTTGTGTTAGATTATTTATTTAATTTAAAGCAGGCACTTCATTTTCGCCGAGAACAGGCGAGAAAGACCGAGAACGAGAGTGTGGATGCCCTTCATTGTTCTTGCGGCGTCGTGAGGCCTAGTAATTTTCCTTGAAAGTTCTCACGTGATTGAAGTGCCTGCTTTACACTTTTTATTTGATTATTTTTTTACCCTTATTACTATGATATATTTTTTTAATAAGTCAAATCTGACTGTGTTATTATGAAATATATTTAAAACGACGACGAGTTACTTAATTTGGTGTCTAATTTAAAACCTGTCCTGGGCTGAAATCGCGGTAAATATTCGGTGATTGAACCGTGACTGGACTACGTACGAACCATAGATTTTGACTCATTTGGTACCTATTGGACGTTAAAGGCTGTCAGTTACATAGAGTTTAGCGCGATGCGGAATTCAGCACAGTTGAATAGTAATTGGATTGCAATGCGATTAGAACTGAAATTGGATATAAGAATAGAACTTAGATGGTATAAATTAGCGCAATCGGTCTCCGGCAAGCCGTCCTACCATTGGTACCTACTGATGGTAGGACGGCTTCGTACCGTTTCGTTTCTCACTAGTTTCGGTGATCTAGCAATCATGTTGCTTGGTATTTCCATAAAGTTAATAATAACTTTATGGGTTTTTCTTTAAAAAAACACGTGATAACACGCTGATTAAAGCCGGCGTTGTCTAGTTGTAAACAAACAAAATATAGCTACCTATCTATATATCTGTGTGTTGCTTCTTTTCGCATTAGCGGTTGGCGTATATTTTCTTTGCTTTGGCACAGGCCTACCCTCAGGGAGGGTGTAGAATAGAGGCTTCTTGCTTCAGTCCACCACGCATGCCCAATGAGGATTGGTAGACTTCACATACGCATCAGAATTTCTTCTTCAGCGTTTGCAGGTTTCCTCGCGATGTTTTCCTTCACCGTTTTAGAGCAGTCGGTATAACGTGTAGTAACTATTAAATAATCTGTGATAACTGATGATAACGTACTTAGGATAGAAAACTCATTACATAGTATGTCGTCCGTGCGGATTCGAACCCAGGCTCCGATGGTTGAATATCCATATTCCATTCCATTCCTTTCCGCAACGCGCCACCCACGCTCTTAGTAGGTAGCTCGTAGTAGCAAGGTAGTATCAAGTTGAACGAGTTGTTCGTGTTGTCCGAGTTGTTCAAATATCCAAGTTCTACCATATTTTGTACGTCGACTTAGTATGTCGATAAAACCGCGGGACTTCCTGGGATGTTTTCATAAAATAAATGAATCTATTAAGACGTGTCCACATTCTTCTTGTGAAAAATTTTGTTTGGGTAAATATGAATCCGAATATCCGATCTATAGAAGTGACAGAAACCACAGAAATTATTTTACTTGGATTATGAAGACTACGAAAAATAATAACAAAAACAGACTTGGCTGCATCGACTATGTACCCTTTGCCTTTCTGTAAGGAAAAGCGTAAAGGCGTGGTGTCTCTTGCTACAAAGAAAACAATAGCAATGGAGTTGTTAAGGACGGATAAAACTAGTTCACGCTCATCCGCTACCATTCGATATCGTTTCGTGCCGCAACGCAAGACTGCTCCCAGGACAATGGTTAATTGTGTTGTTATTCAATGTAAAAGGCGATCTGCCACTTCAAATTATTCTTGTTAATGTTCGGTGAATGAGCGCCATGACAACTCCATTGCTATATGCACTAAAGAGAAAACAAAACAGATTCATTTTTTGTCGTCCGCTGTCTTGTTAAGATTGGATTACGCGATGCCATTTTGTATTATGTTTTTGTGAAATGTTTGCTAAAAAACAAGCGCAGAAGACTTGGCTTAACTTAAACAAGAACAGCAAGGGGTTTTGCGCGGGAAACGAGAAGAAAAGGACAGGCAAGACCTAGTGCTTGAACATTGGAATGTGTGGGTGTGAACCGCCCTCGCATTTCAAGAGTCAGGTTACGATCAGGAAGTTGGAAAAGGTATTGTCTGGTAAGAGCTTACTCTTACCAAGAATGGAAAAAAATACTGAATAAAATGGCTGTAAAGGCTAGTTCCCATTGCCTTTCCGAAAGAAAGAAATAAAAATTATCAATGTCAAACGTCATACGTCAAAGTCAAAACAGGGAAATAGGCGGATTCACGGCGAATTGTTTTTCATTTCTACATTAGAAATTTATGTAGTTTTCTTGTGTTGTTAAATACAAATATAACTTAAATGGCAGGAACCTATTACTTTGTTATCGTCGGTCATTCGGACAATCCTATTTTCGAGATGGACTTCTTACCAGTTACCAAAGAAGTGAAGGTACGTTTATAGTACAATAAATCATTGCTTTTATTTAGGTAACAATTTTTTCATGTAAACGATAAGGGGAGGTCAAAAAGTTAGGGGGTGAAAAATGCAACCAATTTTCCTTTTGGATATATCCCCCAAAACACTTAGGACGAGATTCAGAGACGATTTTTTTAGTCTTAGTTCGAGCTAAGCAGGGCGAAAATGTATGGGTTTTGACATACGGGAGTTCGAACTATGATTTAAAATCGTCTCTGAATCTCGGCCTTACGGTCCATTGCACGTACGCTCATTAATGTTAATCCTCCATTAAATATCTTGCTAGCTTTTACTACGTCAACAAGAGATCTAATGGAGGATTAACTTTAATGAACGTACGTGCAACTGGCAGTTAGTCTCCTAATGAGTTGTTCATACCTCCAAAAAATATAATTGGCCCTGTAAATGAGCTTTAAATAATGAATTTGATGAGTACCAGGGTGGTAAAGATTCAAAGCCACATTTGTGTAGAAGGCTATCACAACATGACAGGTGCATTGGTGTGCAAAAGGAGAATACCTCGAGACCACTTTCTCAAAACTTACTATCGTTGCAGAAGGAAGACAACAGGCATCTGAATCAGTTCATAGCTCACGCGGCTCTGGACCTGGTGGACGAGCACATGTGGAAGGTCACCAACACGTACCTCAAGTCTGTAGACAAGTTCAATCAGTGGTTTGTTTCTGCATTCGTCACAGCAAGCCAGGTGAGATTTCATTTTTACTAGCTTCATACAGGTAATGCAGCGAGAGTTGTGTCGATCCAGAACAACGCACCCTCTTTGTTAAAAGTAACATTTATTTGTGTTTATTCACTTATGGTTCACCTCACAAATAAATGTTAATGTGGGAAAGGAGAGTTATGATTTTAGCACTTTGGCATGTCTTGTTCGTCTTACTACCTTTTTGTACATTAAGTTTGCTAAATTTTCCATTCAGATGCGCTTCATAATGGTACACGATACGCGATACGAAGACGGCATCAAGAACTTCTTCACAGACGTTTACGAAGCTTACATAAAACTAATGTTGAATCCTTTCTACAAAGAAGATACACCAATAACTTTGCCCGCCTTTGAAAAGAAAGTGCAGTTTCTTGGAAAAAAATATTTAACGTGAAGTGTGACAGCAGTGAATATTATTAAATTATATGAAGTAAGAGTTATTTATTTATTAATATGCATACTAGCCTACTTTATAACTTTCATCTAACATTTATATAAAGAGAATTTATAAGTTAATTATCTTAATAAGGCTGCCGCTGTATATCATATACCTAGGCAGAAAATGCAGACTCCTAATCTGCGTTCCAGAAACATGGAATTGTTGCCTTGTGACTGGAAAGAGATGTCTGTAAAATAGTTAATATAATTATGTAAAAATAAGTACAATAGTTAATGTAAATATTAAATAAGTTTTATCATTTTACGTTAAATATAAACATTTAGCAAAGAATAGTTTGTATAAGTTTTAATATTTTGTATTCATCATCTCAGTTCTGGAATGCAGCACAGCCCAGGACTGGTCATTTTGGTGATCCTTGGGGGAGGCCAATGTCTAGCAGTAGACGTCAATTGGCTGATATGATGATGATCTCAGTTCTGATGCATATTAGAAGTCTACCAATCCGCATTGTGCATGTGTGGTGGACCAACGCCCACTCCGAGGGTAGCCCTGTGTCCTGCAGTGGGACATTTAGAGGCTGATGATTGAATAATAGTCCAATGATTGATGAAATTTCACATTTTATAAACACAACCTCCTGTGTGGTGATCCTTGGGGGAGGCCTATGTCCAGCAGTGGACATCCATCAGCAGAGATGACGATTATGAACCTACTGTATATAAAGGTCATTGCCTCCACTCCACATGATATTTAGTCAACAGTGTCCAGTCACCATCATATATCTCATAGCAAAGAAGGTGGTCAAATATTTTTAAGCAGTTCTAATTTTCAATAATTTCTTTACACATAACCATTCAAAAATATCTAAATGCCTATAACACCAAATATATCTATGCAGTCAGGGTCATCATAAACATCTGATCAGTTTAGGAAAAAAGACTTTAATCTGTTGTTACACATTTCAATTTTAAATAATGTTGCGTAGAAATTATTGAAAATTAGGTGTTCCGATATTTATGACAAAATACATTTTTAGATATACATGTAATTGGTAACGTTACTATAGAATTTATTGAAAATTAGCATTGCTCAGAAATATTTGAACACTTGTATGCTACGATATATCTGATGGTGACTGTCCATGTCCAACCTCTGCAGGCTCTTCCTTTTGTATTACTCTTGGGAATCATATTTGATTCTGGTTAATGGTAATCTAATACTCAAACCTTGTTAGTATTAGAAATGGGATACCATTTGTCTTCAATGCTTATTTTGTATTCAGTGCATAAACTCTAAAATAGATTGAAAATTTGGCGGGTCGCAGGTATGAAGAACAGGTTATTCTGAACACAACACATACATTGACATAGTTCTTACAAAACCTCTTTACTTGTATGCATCAGGTCAGTCTATAGGAACAATCACTGCAACTCTACAGGGTGTAACTATACACCCTAGTTATACTTAAGAGGGTGCTTCAGACTATAAAAATGAACAACTTTCACTATGGAGCCAACTTCGAAATTGCAAAAAAACAGCTTTCCCATACATTTGAGTCGAATCGGTGCTGTTACTTGAAATAAATAAATGATTGATTGATTGCGGAAAATGTAGGCAAAGGCGTATTCCTGTCTCACTCGCACTCACTCAGTATCGCAACATGCTTTTACCTCCTGTAAAGTTTTCCAATTTTTATGAAATGACAACTAAGGGTTGAACCCTCTGTAGCTAGGTATTTCAAATTTCTTGGTGGAACCTCATCTGGCAGCACGGAATCGCATTTTTAGACGCTCCATCCTTTTCTGTTGCTCAGGAATGTCATTTGCTAGAGCGAAAAAGATAGCGGGAATGCGATCGCACATCGCACGCGGTAGTACTGCGACCTTTCTCACTCTACCAATAATATTACTGAGCGACAGAAAAGGGAGCGTGAAAAAATGCGATTCCGTGCTGCCAGATGAGGCTCAACCCTAAGTGTCCTAGGTGTGCTATGCTAACGGTATTGACAATATTTCTACTTTCACATCACATACAATTTTTCAGTTGGGTTTCTGATAGGACACCGTTGTACTGTATTTTGCGGTGGATCTGAGCTGACGCATTGTATTGTCTACTTACATAGGGTCCTTTTTAATATACTGACATTTTTAAGAGGATGATCAGACCATCAAACTGAAGAACTTTCTCTATGGCGTCAACATCGAAATCGCGAAAAAAAAACAGCTGTTCCATACATCAATGCAAACCTACTTGAGCCAAATTTATGGGATTTCGATGTTCTATGGCAATAGAGCAAATTGTTCAGTTTGACAGTCTGATCATCCACTTAAAAAAGTGTCAGCATATTAAGTTGGACCCTGCATATCTGTCAAAATACAATATAGGACCCGTTTAAATTGGGTAGGGCTTTATAAATAAATTATTTGAATACAAAATTACTGATGTAATTTTAAAAGTAAAACTTTTAATCACAAAATACTTGTCATTTATACTTATTGTAGCTTATTTTCTAATTGAATAAAAAGTTTAATTATTTCAGTAAAGAAATATTTATCCAGTAGGTACCACTTAATACAGATCAGGCAAGGCATCATCTTGGAATGGGGCACTACTATCCAAGTTATTATCTGCAAAACCAAAACATTAGCTGATTAATCTTCCTACTATTAACATATTGTATGAGCGACACATCCGCTTAGTAACAAAGGCGTCCGTAAGGCAATTCAGATAAATGTTAATCATATAAAATACAGTATTACAAAAACTGATAAATTGCCGATTGAACAATGTTTAGGATGCAATCTTGTATGAGTTAACAATGAATGGTGCATTATTTATTTATTGTAAAACAGAAAGTATTCAGAAATTTTTGGTGAAAAAAAGGCTGTATTGGAAAAAAAATGCCTGTGACAGACGGACGGACAGACACTGAGGTGATTCCATAAGTGTTCAGTTTTGCCAATTTTGGTATGGAACACTAAAAACGAGAAATACCACACTTCAATTAATTACGCCACTGTGTGCAAGTTATCATACATGCTCATACACATTGCTGAGGGTACCCGACGACCAGAACATGTGAATAGGGATTCACTATTCAAACCCCACTGTCACTGCAGTTCTAGGTTTACTTTTAACCTATTTCATAGCAATGGTAGCAAATCTTTTAGTTAATCTTATCTATTCAAATAAGGAACTTTTGTAAATTATGTGAAAAGATTTATAAGTGAAATTGCTCCATATAGTTGCAATTACCCCGGTAGACCTTACCTAATAAGAAATAATCTTCATAAGAAGCATCAAACTCTAGTAATCGTTCAAACGTGTCAGGTTTTGGTGTTCCAGGTGGATCCGCACTGTGCTCGCAAGAAAGGCTCGGTGAAAACAGGCAGTCTATGGAGTCAGTATTGAACATTTCTGAAAAAATACAATTTAACCAATGACATTCTATATACAAGGACTTCGCTTCAGTGCGCTATTAACGAGACCACTTGGTTATGCCTAATTGTTTTACATTACTGTTTTGTGACCAAATACATTTGAAAGGACTTGAATGTCAGCGGCAATGTATGACAACCGAGCATAACTGATGCATACAAAGGTGACATTAGAGATTTTTGGTTCTGTTACTGTATGCCGTGGTGAGTCTTATGTACAGAATGTCATTGAGTTTAGCACTTTGGTTGGTAAGCTCAAATCAATGATACTCGCGCAGTGCTGAAATTGACACCCCTAGGTGAAATGCTATAGAACGGACTCGCTACGTGGGTTCTTGCGCACTGTGGCACCTTTATTGCTGACCTATGACGTAGGTCGTCAGCAGCCAAAGTGTTAATATCTATAGCTGATTGCAAGATCACATACCCGCAAGTGATGGTAACTTCAACTTGTTACCAGGGCTGACCTATGTCATGCTTAGACCATAAAATAATTACTCACATATTTTCAGTAAAGGAATTCAAAAATTGGTGAACAATTATAATATTAATTTATGAGTGACACTAACATAATTAGAGTTAAGCATTATTGTTAAGAGCGATGATAGTCTGTTCGGAAGATAGCTAGTGACTTAATCATGAGGCGGGGGTTCGATACCTGGCCTGTACCACTAAGTTTTACGGAATTTATGTACGTTTTATTTGTCATTATTATTGGCTCGGTGGTGAAGGATTAAACTTCGTGAGAAAACCTGCGTACCCGAGAACGAAAAGAAAATACCATAAGTTAGTAGGTATGTTTAAAATATAGCGAACACAAGACCAGCAATATTCTCATTTTTATATACCACTAACAAAAAAAACGGATCCATTCAAAAGTAACGTCATTACGAAATTGAGTTAGGGCAATTATATCATAATGCTTACTATTAATGTCTATGGGATGGCTAAATTCCAGCTCTACGGGCATTTGTTCGTCCTCTTCATCGTGATATATAAGTGGAGAGAACGTCTTCTGATGTATCATAGACGAAAATGCGGTGAAAGTATTCTGTGCAGGAGTAGACGGCAAAGCCAAACCAGTGTTCGACAAAAACGATTTCTTTATCGTCTCACCAGTCTTTTTAGCGGGTTCATTTGGTTTAACAGGTCCGGTTAGGCCCATTTCACCACGATTTTCTGAAAAATTCAATTAAAATGCTTTATTTTCATTTTAAGAGAACAGTGCCTAGCTCTCAAACCAGGATTCGCCGTGCTACTAGCTACACTCAATATTATCGTGCAATAATACATTTGTATTGAATTAAAGAATAGTTTAAAATATAACTTACCATCGTAGAACAACGGTTGGCGCATAACATTTGTAGGTTTGGTAAGTATATCACCGAATAAGTCAAATAGTTGGTCGCCCATATTTATGCAATTCAAATCGTCGTTCTTTGCTAAAAAAAGATCGTCAGGATTAACAAAAATCCGCACAAAAAAATACTTTTGATATATTATAATAATATAAACGCGGAAAACCGTTACTTATTTCAAAATTATTTTGTTTATTTATAAATATCCTGAAAAGGCAGACCGTCAGAGCCATTCAGCCATCATCTTCTGTTAAGTACCCTTTAGACGGGCAACTGATGATCGCATGCTTTCTGCCTAGGCATGCGATCAGTTGCCCGTCATAGCAAAAATGGTTGGAGGGGAGCAGCGAGCACTCATTAGCTGAAACCAAGACCAATCAAAATCAATATTGGCACCACTGATCTTAGGCCGAGATTCAGAGACGATTTTTAAGTCATAGTTCGAACTCCCGTGTCCAAATCCTTATATTTTCGCCACGCTTAGCTCGAGCTAAGGCCGAGATTCAAAGACGATTTTTAAGTCTTAGTTCGAACTCCTGTATGTCAAAATCCATACATTTTCGCCACGCTTAGCTCGAGCTAAGACTATAAAAATCGTCTCTGAATCTCGGCCTCAGACTAAAAAAAATCGCCTCTGAATCTCAGCTTTAGAAGCACGAGCGATGCCGCCAAAATCATTGTATACGATTTAAGTGCCCTTTATACGGGCAACTGATCGCAGACTTTCTGCCAAGGCCAAATAGAAAAAATGGTTGTGTGATCACAGGTTAGAGCAGCCAGCACGCGCTCCTCTGAGACCAAGTTTGCGATCGTGCAATCGGCCTTTTTAGATAGTGCAATTTGGCTAACGAGCGATTTGGCCTTGATAGACAGCATACAATCGATTACCTGTCTAAATGGACCGCATGCATTCTGCAAACCTTTTGCCAAAGCCAAATAGCAAAAATGGCAGGAGGGGCGCAGCGCACGGTGAGACCAAGTTTCCGATCGGCCTTAAAGGTCACAGTAGTCCTACATGTAGGACTACAATGCAGGATGTGCCCACACACAGCCGTCCGTTGGCCCCATTCACTTTCCTGCAAGCAGTCCGACGTGGTGGACTGGGTACCTACTCATGAAGCTTCAAATGTACCGTACCTACCTTTGAATAACTTAGTTATATCAATGGTATCTACAGAAAGGGTATAAAATTCTTGAGGGTACAACAGGTACAAGCTGGAAATAGGTACCTCTTGGACCCAGGTGACGTCAACGCCATCTAACGAGGCATGCTGAACATATTTAAACTAGCTGTATGGTATACATGTGTTACCAAAATAAAATTGAAAAATTTGAAGTCAGTTTGATGGACATGCTCTAAAATTCCTAAAGTCCTGACCAATGTTCTGTTCCTTTCTAAAAGACCGATTAAACGACACTTTTATGGGTGGTAAAAGAAAACCCTTTTTTGACCCTCGAAACCGTTGAAAAATATTATTTCTGGAGACACAGTAGATAATTTGAAAGCTGACTGTTTCTGGAAAAATGTATTCAGCGGCAGCGTAGGATAATGTATGTCTTTCTGACAAAAATTAAGTGGGTTTTGCGAAAACATTTACGAATGTCTTCCTGATATTCTCCGAATACGAATATTCGGTGATTGGCTGCTATTCGGCGAATACGAATATTCGTATTCGTATTCGTTGCATCACTAATTATAATGTGTTCTTTGATCGAGCAGTACCTACCTACAAGAGAAGTTTGCAGATTACAAACTATAAATAAAATAAATTATAAAATTCAACAATTTTATTGAACAAGCTTTTTACATTAAAACATAACATCCAGCTGTTGACCAGATTATTTGATTTGATTAATTCTTTTCATCAGACTTGTCCCAACTGACAATTTTCTTATTGTACCAAACATATTCACCCCTAACTGAGTCTGGGGCATCTAGAGCAAGGAACAATGGAGCTTCAGCACCCTGATCGATGGTCAGAGGACCTTTGTGTGAAGACATATCCGTATCAACATACCCAGGATGAACTGCATTCACTTTTATATCTGAAAAAATAAAAACAACATATTTTAAATTAACAAAAAAAAACATAGCATAGGTGTGATTTCAGGACACAAAAACCATTTTTTGAAGTAGATTTGTCTATGTGGGTGATCAATTCAATAGATAGTCGTGTATAAATAAAGGTATTCTGTAAAAAAAGGTAGTGTGTGTAGGAAAGATTATTTTCTTCGTTATTCTCAAGGAATATACTACTCTCTACCGAGAGAAGAAAGTCAACCGCCGTCCAAACAAAGGCGACATACATATATACTACTGAGACACCGCGGATCCGCAGTGAACTAATCTCAAATTAAAAAAAAAAAGCGGGAAATTTAAAAAGGGAAGTTTTTTTTTTGGTTGCAGAAAAATTTGACAGCTAAGACTAGGCGCGCACGAGCAACTTTTGTCTCCGCAACTACATACTTAATTTGTCTCTCATAGGGTTTGTATGGAAAGTCTCGTCGTTACATGCGCGCACTTTCATACAAGCCTATAGACTTGATGTGAGAGACAAATTAGTTACGGAGACAAAAGTTGCTCGTGCGCGCCTAGTCTAAAGGGAAACGAGCACTTCTAATTTGTGCGTTAGTTTGTTAAAAGAAATAAAACTGTTCTCTTAGGTGCAAAAACATCTTATTTATTTTATATAATAGCACTGTCTGTGAAACAAGAGTCCTCGAAGTGCCTTTTACATAAAACTTTGGTGCTAGTAAATAGCTTGTTAAGCGATTCTAAAGATCATGATTCCTGTTCTGGCCAACAATATTTAGCCCATGCTTTAGCTCTGAAACAAAAATTCTGTAAAGCTATTTTGTTAACACAAATTCGCAATCCGGTAAAAATGTGTTTATTAAATAAGAACGTAGGTAATACGCTTTGTTCCCTTTGTACCAGATTCCCAAAATACCAGATGACCACTTGCTGTATGATGAGGAAGAATCCGTAGATTAATGAAGAATCTGCATTTGATATAAGCTTCAGTATTTCTATCATGGTGTAAAAATAGCTAGGTAAACTCACCGCAAAATGTTTGTTTTTCCAGGCTTTGGAAACCGATGAAATGGTAACAAATTATCCTGTTGCGGTGTAATTCCGCATTTTTAGCACTGATGGTATAAATCTATGGACATGTTTGTCCAACAACTACAGAAAATTAATTAAACAAAGTCTCACAAAATTTTAAATTACACGCCATAAGTGAAAACCCCGAAAGTGAAGTTTGTGATGGTGTTGCTAGAGTAAAGCTTTAAACTTATACTTTTATTTTACATTTACAAATAAATTGTATATTAATACCAAAATAATCAAAGAATTGACAAATAGACATTCAATTTCAATAAATTCATGTATTTATTTAATTATACAGCTAATTTAAACTTGTTGTTGTTTCTACTCTTTTTCTACTATTTTTTTTGAATCACGTACAAGACAACACTATTTGTTCCGCAAACGCACACTAACAAATAGCCATGAGAAAAAGCATTAGTACCACACATGAAACCCCATGGTTATTCTGTTGTTTTGTTCATATTTATGTTTTTTGGGTTACTATTGTCTTCTTGCCAAATTGAGTTTTAATAGGTTATAAAAAGAGGGAGTAATTGAAACGGGGCATACAGACAGACAGACAGAATGGACAAAAGTATAAACGGTTCTTTGTTTGACTATGTAACCCTGAAAAGGTCTTTTTTTTTAAAGTATAAACAAAGCACTTCAATTAAACTTCCGTAATGTGTCTCTTCCTTCATTGATAACAAGTAGGTAGGTAATTTCAGTACATTGCATTTATTTTTGCACCATTATACCAAGTTAAGTGTTAACATACTAAACTGAAACTCTCAGGGTACGGGTAAATACAGTTTGATAGACTTTTCCTCTTTAATTATATAAAACTATCGGAGTGGTTCAAGATTGCGTTTGCGCGTCTCTTGGCAGGGAGCGGGGGAGGAAGTGACGCTGTCAGTATTGACAGTCTTCGAGTGCAGCCAAGAACCATATTTCCGCTAACAATACTTGTATGTTGAAGTCTGGTTGAAATTGAATAATGGAATACCTTTGTATTTTACTTTCCTTTATCTAATGTCCATAAAAATATAAATTGGAGACCAAAAAAAAACTTTACATAACTAATTTAGTAGTATCAGGGAGCGATGATAGTCCACAAGGAAGAGAGCTAGCGAACTCAATCATGAGGTGGCGGTTCGATTCCTGCCCCCCCTAGACAAAGTGACATTCTATTGGCGTCTACGCTAGTAGCAACGGACAAAATGTATGGATTTGACATTGGCGATGGAAACATTTTGACATTTGTTTTCATCACCATACATCAAGTCCATACATTTTTTATGCTTTCTACTGTCGTTAACGCTAATCGAAAGTACTTTTTCTAGGGGCCCTGGGCTGTACCATTAAGTTCTACGGAATTTATGTCTGTAACTTACCTCTATCATTGAGCATTCTCTGTTGAATCTTGGACAATGCTGTTACACCAACTTTAGAGACAGCGTATGAGGAGTTACCCCACTCCGGACCCTGAGTGCCTTGCTTAGCCGCCTCCACGTAGCGTTGCATCAGTCCTGACAACTGAGGCACGGTCAGGTTTGGATCCTGGAACTTCTGTCTTAGTATCTCACTCGGGATGTTAGTCAAGTGGCCGGCAGAGCTTGACACATTCACCACTCGTCCACCTCCTCTGAGTATAGGAAAGAGTATTTCGCAGGTCGAGAGCAACGAGAAATAGTTAACGAACAATGTCTCCTCCGCCTGCACAGACACGGGCTCCGTAGCGTTTCCCTTGAATGCAATCGCAGCGTTATTCACCAGAATATCGATACCTCCATAGTTTTTCTTTATGTGATCTCTAAATTTCTCCACGCTGGAGGGTTTCGTAACATCGAGCTGATGATAGTTGGGGTTAAAGCCCTCTGTTTTGAGTTGGTAAATAGCCTTTTTCCCGCGTTCTTCATCTCGTGATGTAAGATAGACTACGCCTTGAAACCGCTTGCAGAGGCCGCGAACTATTGCGAAGCCAATACCTTTGTTAGCTCCTGTCACTACGGCAACTTTTTGAATTTCACTCATTTTAAAAGTTTGAAACAAAATATCGCACGATTGGTACAAGGAAGCGGAGCAAGGAATAACTTGATAAACAACCGGCTGTGAGTTTAAGAAGTTCGATAACTCGTTATTGTGCTTTTGTTTGTTATCTTTAATGTTTATTTATCTATTAATTGATCTGAGATTTATCTTTATTTTTTCAGCGATGAAATCCACAGTAAAACTGGTAAAACGTTTTTTTTTGTGTTGTTGACGTTGTTGTTACATTTTTCTTTGTGGAAAGCAAAGGGAACATAGCCCATGCAGCCAAGTCTGCTTTTGTAGGAATTTTCTTATAAATTCATTATAAAAGGCACTAATTTGGTCGGTCGCTTTACGCAAGTGTTACACAATCCCCACGAAATTATGTCACAAATATCACTAAAACCGTTTTATTACGAATTTCAAATACGACAAAACACAGCAAGAACAATGGCACCAAGCAAACTCTGGTAAATGTAATGAGAGATTACTACTACACACTACTAACACATGGAAATGACAAAAAAATACAGATATGACATTACTACAGAAAAATTACAAATTATATACTTGGATTATGAAGACTTGGAAAAATTATAATAAATAAAACCCAGAACAGGCACATAGTGCCTTTTATAACGAATTTATAAAAAGACAAATACAGACTTGGCTGCATGGGCTATGTATCCTTTGCCTTTCCGTAAGGAAAATAAAACAACAACAACAAAAAATAAAAAAATCAAAACAAAAATTAAGTGTCGCTGCCAGCATGGTGATTAGATAAATTAGGAAAATTTAGTTAATAGGGGTTTATTCAAGAGACATGTCTAATTCAGACGAGACATCTAAGCAGAATGGCTTGAGCGGCGACCCGCTCCAAAGGCTGACGTCGTTTAAAGCCCCGCGAGACTTGTCCCTTGGCGGAGTGAAACCCAACAAGAAAGTTTTCATTCCGAATCTCAACGTAGCGAGGAATAAAAACAAAGGGTTTGTTGAGACTTTTAACTGTTATTATTAGCCGTCTATAAGTTCAGGACTGCAGCCTCTAGGGTCCGGATAAGGCCAATTAGGCAACCTCTTGGTGAAGTCAAACCTTTACAACTAGAAGCAATCTTTCTTAACTGGTGAAACTGGTGTTGGAACTGTTATCTGTGTAAATGTAGCTGTATGCTTGCCGTCAACGGTATTTACCTCCATGACCTCGCATTGGTATTTCATTCAAAATTTTAAGAGATTGCATGCTTTAAGATTTGCATGTTTATAGGTTTTCAGAGATATTTACACTGTGTCTTTTTAACCCCCGACGCAAAAAGACGAGTTGTTATACGATTGACGCATTTGTCGGTCTGTCTGTCTGTTTTTCTGTTTGTCTGTGGCATCGTAGCTCCCAAATGGGTGGACCGATTTCAATATAGTTTTTTTTTATTTTTGCGAGCGTGTTCTTAAGAGCTTTGTTTGTCACCTATTGTTTTTGCTTACAGCAAATGTATGTTTTACTTCTTAACTCTCTTTAAGATATTTTAGGTCAATTTATGCTTAGGGGACCGATATGAAATGACCATTGATTTTTCTACAATCACTTGCTGTCCCCGACACAATATACAACCTAAAATATCTTAAAGAGAGTTAAGAAGTAAAACATACATTTGCTTACATCACTTTTTATATGTTTGTTTTTGGCGTTGGTGGTTTTTTAATGCTCAATATGTTGAGAGTTAAATCAACACTGTAAGGAACATTTCCTCAAGCCAGCTGAGTAAATGGAATGACAACAATCATATCTTACTATGGAGGCTGGCAAATCAGCAACATTTTGTCCCAATGGGATCTTTTGCATTCATCCGTACATATTTATTTATTTCACCCTTCAAAGACGTAGTTAATGAGGCAACCAATACCGTTCAAGGGAAGAAACTTGTAATCTCCCAGTTTTAGAAAACCATCTCTCAGTAGGCACATGCGTTTAGCGTTTAGCCGCCAAGACATCGACAATGGCAATAGGTGGGTTCACTCAGACCGAGCAGCCTCGCGTGTCATTTGCTGCCTTTATCGAAAGTATTGACACTGCATGGCTCGGACGTGGCTGTGTTTGACTGGACCTGTCTAATAGGATGTGTGATGAGATGAAAGACAATAATGGGTGTTGTGTCATTTTACATTTGCATGTAATGGTGCTAATCTCTGTGCGGTCTCCAACACATTATTCTGTCGCCTTTCTGATCAATACCAAGTCTAATTTAATTGTAAAATTACAGACCCTCAGCGAACAATCGTGACCATAAAAAAGAAGAGAAAAACAGAAAGGATCGTAAAAATGATAGAAATAAAAACTTTAGGAACGGCCCAAATATAATCAAATCAAGTGGAGTTTTCTCTGAAGGTAATAAAGATACTAATATTATAATTTAAATATATTTACTTTTTAGATATAAATTCTGTCCAGGTATAACATTTTTGATAAATTAAATAAAAATAATTCTTTATTGGTAATGTCTGTAAAAATTTTGGTGGCTTAAGTATCTATCTTTAGGTATAAAATGTAAGCCATACAGGGTCCTTCTTAATATGCTGACACTTTTTAAGGGGATGATCAGACCATCAAACTGAACAACTATTACTATGGCACCGACATCGAAATCGTGAAAAAAAATTAGCTCTCCCATACAAAACTGTGAACCTACTCGAGCCAAATGTATGGGACAGCTGATTTTTTTTCGCGATTTCTATGTTGGTCCCATAGAGAAAGTTTTTCAGTTTGATGATCTGATCATCACCTTAAAAAAGTGTCAGCATCTTAATAAAGACCCTGTATATACACAACAGAAGCTGACACATGTAATCAATAACTCGAAATTGTGAACCAATAGCATAATTGGACAAAAATACAGCTCTGGATTGACAGGTTACAGGTTCAAGTCCCTATGATATTAAAATGTTTCTTTTTTTTTTTTTTTTTTGTTTCTCTAATTTCATCTGCAATCGGCCAACGTTGGCCATAATCAGATTGTTTCTATGTTGCTTGTGAGTTTCATCTATGGGTGATTCTTCATCAAGCCTCAAGCCCATTTTTTCATTATCTCAATTCGAGATCCAGTACATGCCACCTCTTAAGCCGTGTCATTTGATTATGATTGCACAGGTTTCTGGCCAATCTATTAGTGTGTCCTTTGAGCCTTTTTTTGTATCTTATACAAAACTTTTTGACCTCCTCCTTGATAGTTGGGAATTCCAGGTATTCATGTATTTCGTTATTCCTTGTAAACCAGGTCGCACCAGATATTGATCTCAGTGTTTTATTTTGGAATCTCTGGAGTATCTCTAGGTTTGAGTTGCTGGCAGAACCCCAGAGTTGGATGCCATATGTCCAGATAGGTTTGATGATGCTTTTGTATACAAGCAACTTGTTGTTCAGTGAGAGGGTAGATTGTCGTCCCATCAACCAATTGAGTCGCTTGATTTGCAGATCTGCTGCGTCTCTTTTTACCTTAATATGCCTTGCCCAGGTGAGTCTTCTGTCCAGATGGAGCCCGAGATATTTTACACAGTTTAGGTGTGGCAACTGTTTGTCTCCCATTGTTACAGGCGGGCAATCTCCCTTACGTAGTGTAAAAGTAATTTGGTTTGACTTTGTTGCACTAGATTTAATTCTCCACTTTTCCAGCCACTGATCAATTTTGATAAGATGTGCTTGAAGTTTTTCAGTAGCTCGCATTGGGTTCTTGTCACTGGCAAGACATGCCGTATCGTCAGCGTAAGTAGCTGTTAGTACTCCATCGGTGCATGGAAGGTCTGCTGTATACAATGAGTACAGCACCGGTCCGAGGACCGAGCCCTGAGGAACCGATGCCTGTATATTGTACAGGTTGGATATTTCATCCCCAACCTTTACTTGAAATTTTCTTTCCGATAAGTAGGATTTCAATATCATGTAGAATGAATTAGGTAGCAAGTTTTTTAACTTAAATAAGAGTCCTTTATGCCAGACCTTGTCAAAAGCTTGTTGTATATCCAGAAACACAGCCGAACAGTATTCCTTCCTTTCCAGTGACATCCTTATTTTGTTGACTACTCTGTGTACTTGTTCAATGGTTGAGTGTTCCTCCCGAAATCCAAATTGGTGGTCTGGAATTATACTTCCCTCGTCCAGTACTGGCTTTAGTCTAGTCAGAAAGATTTTCTCAAATACCTTTGACATGGTGGGAAGAAGACTTATTGGTCTGTACGAACTAGTCTCAGTTGGTGGTTTGCCCAGTTTTGCTATCATGCATATTTGGGATACTTTCCATAATTTTGGGTAGTAATGTATTCTGAAGATGGCATTAAACAGAATTGTAAGAAACACTATTGCTTTCCTTGGGAGGTTTTTTAGAACTTCACCAGTGACGAGGTCAAATCCTGGTGCCTTCTTGTTACCAAGGCTCCTTATTGTTTTGTAAAGTTCTTTGGGTGTTATTAGTTTTAGCGGGAGAGACATCTGTTGATCACTGTTTAGGATTCTATTCACTTCATCCTCAAATTTATCCATGGTAGATTGGTTTGGGGTGAAAGTGTTGCATAGATATTGTGCAAACAGTTCAGCCTTATCACGAGGTTTTATAGCCCATGGCTCAGTTGATGCTGATCTAATGGGTGGTATTGAAGTTTGTGGTCTTTTAAAGCCTTTTGTTATCTTCCACAGGGAATAGTTGTCATTTTTGGTAGCAGAAAGTGATGATAGTTTTTTTTGAAATGTGTAGTTTTCATTTTCTTCAATCATTGTTTTTAACTCTTTAGCGACTCTGTTCAGAGCTGTCTTGTCCTCTTGTAGTCTACTAAGTTGCCATCTTCTTCTAAGCCTCCTTTTCTCTTCCAGTTTCAGGCGTATTCCATAGGGAATGTTGGTTACCCTGACTGTAGGTTTTAAATTGGGTGTAGAGCGCCATGCTGCCTCTTGAATTTTGTTAGTGATGTAGAATGTTGCCTCATCAATATCTTCCTCTGTCTTTAGATTGACCTTTAGGTTGACTTCTGTTTCTAGGTACTCAGCAAATGCATTCCAGTCAGTTTTATGATTATAGAGTGTCATAGGTGGTTCCCTATACATTACAGTTGCACTGAATGTTCCTATGATAGGAGTGTGGTCAGATGAGGTGTCGAGACATGACTCCACATCATAGTAAATATCGGACAGTCCTCCGATAACAAAGAAGTCCAATAAGTCTGGCATTTTAGTGTGATCGGTGGGC
Organism: Agonopterix alstromeriana; assembly: GCA_963924505.1. Taxonomy (NCBI): domain Eukaryota; kingdom Metazoa; phylum Arthropoda; class Insecta; order Lepidoptera; family Depressariidae; genus Agonopterix; species Agonopterix alstromeriana. The sequence continues at coordinate 3,321,522 of OZ004661.1, forward strand.
CAGTTCGTGGGTTCACCAGTCGATAATGTATTTAATTTATGTTGCCTAATGCTTTTATGTAGTTCCCGCCCTCGGATGGTTATGGTTCTGGAGCCCCACTGTGTGTGCTTACTATTCCAGTCTCCACCAACAATGAATCGATGTCCCAGTGACCCGAAGAAGTCAGTAAACATTTTCTCTGTAATTTAATATTTTGGAGGGCAATATATTGCACTTACATTTATAGTTCCAGCTCTGTCTTCCACTGTTATAGTAGTGGCTTGTAAATAATTTTCATGAACACAACTATGTAAATGGTGTTTGATATTATCTTTGATGATTATTGCTGTTCCCGCATGGGAGGTGCCATCTGGATGGTTGGCACAGTATACTTTATAGTTTTCGAGTTTGAATTCCTTTCTATCGTTCAGGTGTGTTTCAGATATCAGGATAATATCAACCTTGTTATTATTAAGCATGGCTTTAAGTTCATTTTTCTTTGGCGCTAAGCCATTTATGTTCCAGGTGCTTATTCTTAAACTAGTCATTTTAACTTACTAATGAGTGTTGTAATAAGGTTAAACAAAGTCCCCATGTTATGTATAAGTAGATCTATTTTTTCTGCTTGAAGTTTCAGTGTGCTCAATAGTAGTTTTTGGTATTCATAAGGACTTTCTCTACTTTCAGCTTCCCTTTGCCTGAAGTGGTTTGGCTGTGACTGATAATTGTCACTGTTGTTGTTGTTTAATGTCTCAATTTGGCTTTTTTTCTGTTCATATCTATTCTTCTGCTGTATGTCACTGTAGGATAGGTTTCCTCTGGTTTTGTACGCGTCCGAAGGGGATAGGTTTGGTTGTTTTACATACTGTTTTTGTGCATCACGAGGTGCTTCATGTTGGTTGTCAGTTATTGGTTGTAATTTTGGATTATGGGTAGTCTGCTCATTTCCATTAGGCTGTCTTCGGTTTGGCTTGGTCTTCCTAGCTTCGATTTCACGGTAGACTTGACATCCTTTGTAACTTGCGGGGTGATTTCCTTGACACAATGCACATACAGCAGGGGTGTTGCTATCTTTGGTACAGTCTGTAGTCTTGTGTGGTCCAGCACATTTTACGCATCTGTACGGTCTCATACAATTATTTTTAGTATGTCCATACTGTTGACATCGAACACATTGTACAACTGTTGTTCTTTTTTTAGGGTCTTCTATTATAACATTTGATTTGTAGATGTATTGTATGTTTTTAACTAGTTTGTTGTTTTCGCTGGGCTCGAGGTTAACAAAAAAGGTATTATATTTTTCTTTTGTATGTTTGTTGTGGGCGACTACAATCTCACCTTTCACCTTGTTGCCTGTCTCTTCTATAGCTTCTTTTATGGCCTCTATTGGTGTCGTATAGTGAAGGTTTTTTATCACAATTTTTTGAGTTCTTTCTTCTTTTCTGGTGAAGGTATGGCCAATCAAGCCCTTTTTTCGTACATGTTCTATCAGTTTTTTATAACTTTCAACACTTTTTGAAGAGATGATAAGCTGATTCCTTGAGATTATCTTGTATGTGAAGTCACTGTTATCAACCACTTCGAGGATGAAATCAGTTAGTGCTTTGACGTCTTGTATACCGTACAAGATGATCGGAGGAGGTTTGGATATCTTTTTCATTTTTGTTTGTGTCTGCGTCTCAGCCGTTGTTTCCTCTGCATCAACACTGAGCAATGAGTATCTGTTACTGGATTCCATGTATTGTGGATTTTCATAATTCCCCTTGTTGTTATTGAATAATTGGTGTCTAGTTTCATTTCTTTTTGGTAGTTTGGAGCTAACCTGCTGTTGCTCTGGGGAGCGGATTCTCTTTTGATTTGATTCTGGTACTTTCTGCCATAGAACTCTGTTGCTGGTTCCCAAGCTTTGATTATCGGATGGTTTGTCAAGACTCGGGTCATGAAGTTGGTGTGACTCATGTTGTGGCATGTTTGTTACTATGCTTTGGGAGGCAGGTCTTTCTGTTTCGCTCATTGAGCTGCTTCTAGGTCTGGCATTGGCGTTAAATAGGCTCTTATGGAATACTTGTTGCACAAGTGGTTTGTTTGTGGACATTTTCTTGGTTTTCAAGCAAAGTTCCACTGTATTTTTATTGTTGTCACTGATTATTATGCGTATTTAACCGTTTTCAATTAGTATTAAACCCGACATAATGATTTTCTTAGAGGATTTTAAACGAAAATTGCACTTGGAGTTTTTGAGGTTATGTTTTAGCACGAGAGAAAATGTTTCTATCTTGTATTTGATTTTATACTATAAGCATAACTCTGGATACACCAACTATTTTATTAATGAACAAGACAATTGTAATTTACATTGACAATTCAGAGAATGTTGCTGAGTATGTTAGGACACATGATACCTATGATTATCATGTTTAGAGCCATTAGTAGTAGGACTGTATGTAGATTTTATTATTTTTCTATTTTATTATTGGTAACCAGCGATATAACCCTGAATTGTCATTGTAAATTACAATTGTGATGTTTATTTAATGAGGCCTTAGCTTAAACCATATAACTCGAGACCAGCCTTGCATTAGCATTTCCCCTCTGCCATGTTACAAGATCAATTAATCATGTGCATTTACATACAATTTTATACCTTATCACTAAATGAGACAGCCTATAATTGCAGAACAATAACTTCAAACTATAGTGCGTCCAAAATAGCTCAGTTATTTTGACAGGCGGTTTTAGAGATTTTATAGTCCTTTTCAAAGCTGTTCGACCCATCTAAACTTTATAATACATTAAAAATATACAAGATTAATTAACTTTGAACATAAAATTAAAGGTTTTATGGCTCAAACATTTACAGAAAGTAAAATAATCACTCTAAAACAATATGTCAAAATCACGGAGCTATCTTGGACGTAGATACTCTTTCTTATACTGTGCTATAGTCTTGTTTGGGGTTCATATGACACTATTTTTAACAATCAAAAATAGAATCTAAAGTAATGGAATAAAATCGAAAGTTGTGGATTTCATGCCACTTCGTCCCCTGCAAAAAGTGTCAGAAAAGTTTGTTAGTAGAATTACACGCGTAAGTTGTGCATAGTTATATGGTCTAAGGGCCCTGGTTGTAGCAAAGCTTAATAGTGTACATTCCACTTGCAGGTTTGGGAAGTACAGAGCGACATTCGAGCCGAGGGTCTTACGGCAGGGACTCAGACCCCGCACCAACTCTCCAGAGACCTACCATTAGGATTAAAGATGTTGTCAAGGTAAATGAATAAATTTCTTTGACATTGTCACACAGTATCAGTCAGAATCGAAGTACATACCAGAATCTATATACATATAACACAAGAAATAAAAATAAATTAGTATTCCCGTATTTTCGGCTCGATAAGGTCATCTTTCATTTCACGCTATTATAATTAGATACCGGAGGATATTATAAAATTCCCTTCTTAAGCAGGTCCCAAGCTGTAAAGAAGTCGATGATTATGTGAATGACCAAAATGCCTGGTCATGACAATGTTACTCCTACGTTATGTAATTCAATGTTGTACATATTTATTATGTAGTTGTACTTTTTGTACTATGTTATGTTTAAAAGATGTGTGTTGTAGAGATTCTGGCCGCATCCTCACTACAACGGAACTCCTTCTGATTAGGTGGTATAGACGAAAAAAAAGATATTAAAAAGTTATTTATATTATATTATTTTGAATAAAACGGATGACTAGATAAGAAATAAGTACTTTGTAAATTCCTCCTTTCAGCATAAGGATTTATTGGATATTTCTAATGGATCTTTATTGTCCTTAATAAACTTTTTTTATAAGCGTGAGTGGAGGCCTGTCCCATATCATCATCAGCCTATAAACGTCCCACTGCAGGGCACAGGCCTACCCTCAGGGAGGGTGTATGGGCATTAGTATACCACGTTACTGCACTGTACTATCCCGTATAGTGGCGCTTAAATAGACTTACAATTTATGATTGTCTAATTTAAAAATTTAATTATTGTGTTTAGATCGACAAAGAGTCTGAAGAAAAGAAGATCAGATGTGTTGTCGGTGATGCCGGATTCAACGAAAATGATGCATGCGAGGATTTCAAGCAAGGGCTTCAAATTGATGCTCCCGTCAAACTGCCTATGGATGATGGAGGTATGTTTTTTACTATCAACACAGTCTTGTATTCTGTCTGTATTATCTCGTACAAAATGTTAATACAACCTTACTCTACACTGATGGTTTTTGAAGTTATACTTGTTTTGGCGCTGCATGTCACATAAGTTGTGCTCGCCAATGTAACACTCCATGAAGTTAGTTTTTTAGTGTTCTATGCAGTGAACATAGCTGAAAATCCAGTTCGATTAAGTTATATGGTTCAAGTACTAAAGAGTGACTCAGTTCAAATTTGTTTGAATGCGTAATTTCATGCAGAAGAAGTATAACTTCTTACGTGCATAAACACACGCATTTTTAATATTATTGCATCACTGCTATACAGAATATAAATATAAGATTGATTTTTTTAAATAATGATTCTATAATTCTATAATTCTCTTTATAAGTTTTCTGTTTTTAATCCATTTGTGGGTGAATTTATCTTTTTTCAACTATCTTTTTCACACACATTTCTTATAGGCTGGTCAAATATAACAAAGGCAGCGGTGAAAGTGAAAGAAGAAGTGATCGTGAAACAGGAGCCCGATGATGAAGGCGCCAGTAAGACTATAATATTACAGTTTCAACCGTCAGTTCCACAACAGCTAAAGCAATCAATATGCTTTAGCTCAAAGAACTGCTATAGCTAACAGCTTTTAATTATTTAATCAGTTAGAAATTTCGATGCATTTATTGTGTATTCGAAATATTTGCACTATCGGGTCTATTTACGAATTTGACTAACGCTGTTTAAGAAATCAGCAAATTGTCATCTATTGTCTTCTCCAATAGATGACAATTTGCTGTCATGTGTTAAATACCTATATTTTTAAAGTTTCTGTCATTCTTATTTCTTACTTATCGCTCCGTCCAGCTGTCACAGGTGTCAAGCTAAATAATTATCACTATCACAAACATAAATGCATTACATACGTAAGGGGTGATTCAGACCATCTAACTGAACAACTTTCACTATTGAGCCGATATTAAAATGGGGGTAATAATTGTTGTTCCATAAAAAGTATTAAACCATTGATACTTCTTATGTATGAAGTATGAAGCGGTTAATAGCCGATTTTACGATTTTGAATGTTGGTCTCTTATAAAAATCGTTCAGTTTGATGGTAAGTATGTAACGTATTTAAGTTTACAACCTCTATAAAATCGGCATTCGGCACTAAACATGCTGCCAACATGCTGCATATTACATGTTTTGTTTTTATCCAAGTGTATTCCTATAAAATTTGAATATCCACTTGCGTCTAGTTCATTGCGCCAGCATTGCGCAATATTTTCGTCAGTCGTTGAATTGGAATAATCCATGAACGTGGAAGCTGAAAAAAATTGAGAAGCTTTGTAAGAACAGTGGATTGAAATATTTATTAAATGAATTATCTCATTAATGGATGAACCGATTAGGATTCTGTTTTCAAGTTTTGAAAGATTATTCGATTCAAAAGGTAAGGAGAACGCGGTAAGAAACTGTTAATATATTATTGCTATGAATATTAACATTGCCATCCCAAGTGTTTGTAAGAAGAACGATGTTTATTATAATATATTTAAAACATTAATTTTTGTGTAGTGGTGGACCAAAATGTGTTTGATATTATCTTATTCAACCATTCCAAGAAGACTTTCATCCAATCAAATCTATTGTAATGTGAGTGGACTTTTCTAGCGGCGTGACACACGAGCAAATGTCAGTGTTTACGACCAAGCTTGTGCTTACTCCATGCTTACTATCCTTAGACCATTTAACTATGGACAAGTTAGGCGTGCAATTCTACTAACAAACTTTTCTGACACTTTTTGCGGGATGCGAGGTAGCATACAATCCGCAACAGCTATGGATTTTATTCCATTAAGTACTTTAGATTCTAATTTGCATTGTTAAAATCATGAAAGATAGTCTCGTGTGAACCCACACTATTGTTCCGCAATTATAGGCTGTCTCGTTTAGTGATTAATAAAATTGTATGTAAATGCATTTGATCAGTTGATATTGCACCTTAGCAGAGGAGAATGCTAAAGCGAGGCTGATCCCTAGTTAAATGGTCTAAGTTGCCTATCTCATCTTTGTGTAGATCTGTCACATGAGATGACATCAATCTCTTTCGAGAAAACATAATACTGAATGTGGTGTGATTAAGATTTGATTGTCAACAGTAATAGTGGAGCGGAAACCGCTGCCGGACGTCAAGAAAGAGGTTTTCGAGAACACCGACGTTGTAAACCTGCTGAGGAGTGATAAGCCCACACTTATTCTACTGCAGGTTTGTTCTCTATTACTTAAATATTTCCTGCTTCCATATCGACGCTCATTTAGTCATCGCAAAGTCTATGTAACAAAAGCCGACAGCACTAGTAGCGAGCATATCGAGTAAGAAAACCAATATGACAGCCATAGTAGCGACCATATCGTCGCGAGTCGATAAAACTACACAAAAGCGAGCGCCAAATAGCATATTTACTAATTTTGCAGTCATTTATTAACAGTATGAATAGTGTTAATGGAGCCAACTTCGAATTCGCGAAGAATAAATCATTTGAGTCTAATTAATATGTACTGAAGTCATTGATATTATATATATAACTGAACTAGATTCACAATCAACGTTCGAAAAATGGCAGAACCAAAAGAGCTCATAAGAGCTTTTTTTTTGTACTAGCTGACAGTAAACATGCCAAATACGACTAAATTTATGAATCAAAAATAACATTCGTGCCACCCAACAGCATGCATACTTGTGTGTGGGTTAATTGTGTCAGATTCGGAACATATTTAGAAATATGAGCTATGATTTTTTATGAGACTTTGAGTCTAGTATTTATGTCAATGACTGCAGTGTATAGAACAGTTGATATTATTTTCTCTATTTCGAAGTTTGTTCAATAGTAAATTTTATTCAGTTTGACGATTTGAATTAGAATACATGGTTAAAGTTACCGCAGTGACAAAATGTATACTGTATGAATTACATTTAACTATTTAATGTAAGCAATCGTTTGGATACCGCCATGTGGTAAGATTAAAGATGTGACATTCCCCAGTTACCGGACACGCTGCCGGGCCGCGGCGGCAGCGTCGACGACGACCCGCCCCGTCGCAAGCCCAACGATAATCCCTCCACCTCCAGCACTGAACCCAAGGAAGACAAACCTGTGAGATTTTACACTATTATTATCACTTAACCTAAGTAACAACCTTACTTGAGTAATGGTCATGCGACACAGCTGATGCTGACATGAAAAGCGTCGCTACGATGCTCCATTTTGCGGTGGCTCAAACTTGTGCTTACTTACAAAAACAATCCTTGAGATCACCTAAATTTCTATTATCGAACAACGTCAAGCACGTTTGCTATTTATGCTGGAGATTGGCAAAATCATCGACACCAAAATAGAGCCACAATTTGAAGATTTGAATTAGACACGAAAGAAGATGATCACTTACCTAATAATAGATTATAAACTTAGTTTTTATCCCACATCGACAACAGTCTTACATTGGCCTCACATTCCTACCACACTAACCAGGATCAACAGCGGCGACCACTCACAACACCTAGACCGAGGCATGTCAAACTCAAAGTTATTGGTGCGCCAAAAGCAAAACTATAGTAGAATCAGTTAGCCTCAGAGAACATAAAGGAACAAAACTCATTGCATCGATTATATAACTTATTTCAAGTTGTCACATCAATCATGACTCAATACAGTGGTGGTACCTACTTAATATAAGTACCTAAGTAGGTACCTACTTGTAAAAGAATGCACGCTCGCGGGCCGCATAGGGAAGCTGTTTATAAAATTAGAACCGCAAGAAAATGTAGTGAGGGCCGAGGGACATAAGTCCAATGAGCCAGGGACGAATCTAATATGTTTTAGAACCCGCAACGAATTTAATTTAAGCCGCTAGGAGGTCGGAAAAAATAAATAAATACCCCACTCCATTTCAAACGGGAGACAGCTATAGAAAATGCATGGCTATCATTTACGGCAGGGATAAGACCCTACCGGGAAAGCATACGTTTTATTGCATAACAAAAAAGAGTAACTTAAACCAATAGGATACTGGTACTAGACCTACTTTGGTTACATGAACTCTTACTTACTCTTGAAAACATTGTGTAAGACTGTTGCCGTGTGATTTATCTTTTGGCGTAATGAGAAATTGCTGGCTAGAGCAGCTGGCTCATATTGCGGATGGCAACTCCCTCTTGAGGGTTCGAGAAGGCTTTGTACTGCAGTTCTCCTACAAGCTAAGACATTTTTTTCAACCATATTTTCATAACAAATGCCGCCATTAACATAGGTAAGCAGAAGCAGATCTTAAAGACGTAGAAAAGATTTAAGATGTAGAATATTGTTTAGCACTAAAGTGATAAAAATGATGGTCATAGGCTTATTTATGTTGTGTTTCATGTCTCCGAAAGTTACACATCTACTGTTAAACTGAACTTGTTTGGTGTTTCAGGTGAACAACAGATGTCACCTCTCGGATCTGGAGGAGGGTAGGATCGGGAAGCTCTTGGTGCACCGCTCGGGGCGCGTGAGCCTCGCGCTTGGAGAGACCATGTTTGAGGTACTTATTTTATTCTTTATAGTCATCGCCGGCTGTTGTAAACCTTTATAACTAACTGAAAGTTTCATTTCGGCGAGAGGCGATGCAGAGTCGATGTATGAGCGAAAATCTTAAAGCAGCATTTTCATATGCTTTATTTAGATTTTAGAATATCTGTGGTGATTGCATAGCATTACCATATGCATAATATGAAACCTTGAATCAGCGGCCAAATAAAGGCAGGGCCAGGTCCGGGCAGGGGCATGCGTGCTGGGGCGGTAGTGTATAGGGATTATTTTATTACAAGTGACCGATTTTATATAAGACTTGGTAAACAGAAACAGCTTCTTACTAGGTACCGGTCTGATGCCGCTGCGACTTTTATGTGATCGTCGCCGAAACCTTATTAAAGACCAGAAACAACCAATATTCTTAGACACCAAGTAAAGATCATGAAACCCATAAATGGGCTAAAAGTGAAACTATAACAACTGGGTGCAGTTTTTAGGTAGGTAGGCTGTATCAGAGTTTCTGGCCACCCTTAGAAAGAGAGCGGTCGTGAGTTTATGTAATCAACTATGTATTTATTGTGTGATTTTTGTCGTCAGGTGTGTCTCGGTACCAAGCCGGCGTTCCATCAGGAAGTGGTATCCCTAGCGGTGGATGACACGTCGCGGTCCGCGAACCTCATCGCCATAGGGCCCTTGCATCACAAAATCAACCTCGTGCCTCATTGGGAGAGCATGTTCAGTGACCTGCCCATTTAGCAGGCAGTGTGTGATAGTCAGAATGATGATTAGCCTTGATTTTATAACAGTAGTACATCTAATATATAAAATGCCGGTCGACTTAAAGTATGTCGTGGCAGAAATATGGTTGCAAGCGAGAACAGGCGTAAAGGTCTGTGATAGTCAACCGGCATTATGTATTAGTTATGATATAATAATATAATTGTCTTGAAAGCTTTTATTCAGACACATATTTGCCTTGAAATTGACGCAGTTGTTTGTTTATGTCTGTTTATAAAATTAGGGTTGTAACAGATGACAATTAATTTTGTAGTTCTGTTCTGTAAATGCACATAAAAATCAACAGGAAAGAAACGGAAATACAGTAGTCAATTTATTGTGATGTTAATAGTAAAATAAGAATTCAGCGATTTTTGATTTCGGTGCATTATGCCTGTTATTTATTTTTATTTTAATACTTTATTTGTACACACGGAAATACATACATACAAAGGGCGAGTTTATCTCACTTCTCTTATTACCTTAAAGTTGACTAAAATTTTAGACAATTAAATAAAACGTGGCGACTCAGATGTATTCGCCCTGGTTTAGAGTATGTGCCGATCAAATTGCTGCTCGCTTTGTTTCAAGGCAGTGTCTGACTATCTGTATCTGAGATCCTAAGTTATAGTTGAAAATCCTGATAGCTAGCACATCCTGATAGATCACTATTGATTACGTCACCGCGACATGCTTTGAAAAGGGAACTCACCACTATATCGCCGCGTTTTTTCCGCGTCGTTTACGCCCGGAAATTACTTGTGTAATCATTAGATAACTTGATAAGGCTCTTACTATTGTTATTTAAAGTGCCTATAATATATCGTTCAATCCCTATGACATTTAATTTTTTCCATGAGAAATCCGATGGCTATGGCAGCGTGATGTAGCGCGATGTAGCCTTATCACGCGCATCATGCGACGGCCTCTGGTCATTATAGGTGGCGCCCCCGGATGGTTGTTATCAAGCTCGAAGATAATATAATCTTAACTGAGGCGAGAAAAGGAGATAATCAGTGCTGCTATGCTGCCAATTAGTAAATTTATATAACAAAGCAGCTTCATGCTCCTTGTCACGCCAAACTCCCATGAAGCGGAGGCTTTTTTGAACGTAATCAAGCAGTCGTCTATCCCAAAGTGCCTATCAGAGGTAGCCGTCGTCGGTCAGTGAACAAGTAATCACTACGGCGCCAGCAAGCACGTATTCGGATAGGTTGGATTTATCTCCGAATCCCCCCGAAAATTCCACCTGTATGTATATTACATTAATTGCCAATTTCTTTACCATTATTTTTTCAATGAATGTTCCCCCGAACCAATAGTCTCGATACGTGCTTGGGCGCCGTGTACCCGGCACGGCAGCGAATGCCGGGTAATTTGCGCCGGTACGTGTGCAAGCTTACGTGCTCATACTGCGCCTCGCCGGCGCCGGCTACTCGGCAAAGTGAACGTTGGGGACCGGGACGTGTGAAATTTTTGTTACCAGAGAAGTAACTATTAATAAAAAACCTAAAGGGGTTTGTAATTTGTTTCTTTTTCAAAATCGTGTCGCATTATGAAAGTTGATAATTGGACATAAAGAAGACTAGAGTCATTTTGCGATCTTGGTGTTCAATTGTCTCTATAAAGTGACACTAGGTTTAGTGCATTATATGCATTGATATCATATACAACGTGTTAATGAACAAGCGCAAAACCCCAACTGATTTATAACAAAATAATTAGATTGAAACAATAATGTCATTATTTTGATACTTAAAATTTAAAGTTATTCGCATTTTAAGTTTTAAGGAAAAAAGGTTTTTTGTTATCATTTCAGCAATGAATGAAAGCGCTAACGTGCTCATGTATACATTTTAAGAATCTTGTTTTGGTGGTACGTAGTATGCAATTATAATTAATATTGTATACTTAAAAAATCCACATTATTTAGTCGCCGTTTCAAAGTCACGTCATCCGACCAGATCTCATCTTTCATAATCACGATCCTGTGTTGGATGGACTAAAAAGATCAAACTTTGACATTTATATCATTAATGAGATAGTGAGATGACATTTTCGATTCGGCATTCGGTATAGTTATATATAAAATCAAAATATTTAACTTTCATTGTGCGACGAGATTTTGAAAAAGAATTAATCGTGAAGCCAGCAATTTACAAATCTCTTTAAACATGATGTATTACAGTACCTTTATAACAGTTTGCCTTAAAAAAACAGCAATAGTTTTAACAATTTTATATACTTAATTATGTTTTAAGCAGTTAATGCTTACTTTAGGTAAATAGATCAGTGAAACATTTTAATGTATAGATATAAGAATATAAGTTATTATAATATGGAGTTAATCGAAATTTCTGCTTTTATTTAAACCCTACATGTTGCTGCTGGCTACACTACTCTACTGCTTAGTTCCCTTTCCTTTGAATTCGGAAATAGCTGTGTAATGTCTGTTTAGCTGTTTTTGACCTAGAGTGGTAGAAAGTAAGATTAGTCACGTGGCTCCTGCTTAGAACAGACAACCTCTTTTCTTTTTGTGTATGAGGTGTCCAAGGGTTATGAAGCGTTTCTGTAGGCGAAATGCTTAGCCCCCTTTCACCACTTGACCCGTCATTCCAGCCCAAGGAATATACTACTCTTTTCAGCCTGAATCTTCAATAAGCTAACAGTGAGCATTGATACAATGCATTCAAAAAATAAGTTTATATATAACATTTTTGTATTATCATTGTAAATGTTGGTAGATGGCAGGTTTTAAGTTACTGCTTCAGTTTTCATTTCGCAAACTGGTCAATATAAACAAAACAATTCATAGTCCATTGTGCCAATTTCGCAAAGCAGCTTATCTTATAAACATAAGAAGTTAAATTTAGTCATTATATTTCAAATAAATTGTGTTCAACCAAAAACCAAAGCTAAGTGAGAGTGATAAAAGGTAAAATCTTTCTTCAGTTTCTGTACATATCATGGAAACCACAATCTTATTTGTGTGAGAGCTTTTCGCAAGGGCGCAAGGCGTAAGTATATGTATAATTATAGTGAGTTGGAGGCGATAACTTTGGTCATGCAGCAGCATTGTCGGCTACATGCATGGGCTACCCGGCGACTTTGGTGTGTAGAAACCAATATTTAAGCTAAGAATAGCTCAAGAAAACAATGATTATTACATAATTTTGTTTATTATCACTACCTTATTTACAAACTTGAGGAAAAAAGTACATTCCTGCTATACTGTCCTCGTGAATTATTCTATTTTACAAAGAAATAGAACAAAACCATTCTTGAAAATAGTTCATTTTCTACCAGACTATGTAAAAGAAAGATTATTTTTAACATTGAAAAATTATTAACGCAAGCATCTTCATTTTAAAATAAGAGGTATTTTAGTTTGTGGTGATATTGGATCAATGCAAAATGTGTCCACGTCTTAGAAACAATATTGTTTTATTATTGGGAATTTAATGCATTGGCACTCTTCTGTGCATCAATAGGTGTGGCAGGTGCGTCACGACCCATATACTGTTGCCCTCGCACGTCAATAGCAAAGTTGTAGTCTACAGGGTTAGCTAATGCATGGTCTATCGCTTCCTCCAGTGACTCTGGAGTGATGAATGTTGAGCTGACTTCCTGAAAAGGAGAAAGAGATATTTTATAATATAAGCATATAATTTTTTTATTTATAAATTAATGGTGTTTTGCTTGTGTCTAACACTAAATTTCTGTCAATGATTTGCGGGAGTATTTATCCCAATCTTGAGGACTGTTTTTTGTGAATAGAGATGGATTTTTGTGCAGAAACACAAACCGCGCAAATGACACAACCGATCCTGGCCAAACTTACAGCGTGACTACAGATATTATTAGTTTTTTGTACAATAAATGGAAATGTCTATCAACCAGAAGTTATTTTGAATACCTTTTGCAGTCTGATTTCTTCCGTAGCTTTGTCGATTCTCTCCTTCAGTTGCCTGTCCTTGTCCAGCATGCGAGCGAGCGCGTACTCCTCCATAGCGGCCAGCTCCCGCTCGCGACGCTGCTCGCGCTCGGCCGCCACCTGCTCATTCCACCTGTCGTTCACCTCCACGCAGTGCGCCCACTCGTCGGCTTCCAACTGCTGCGACATCTCCGAACTGGCACTGTTTAGCGTCGACTTCTCCTTTATCATCTCCTCGTGATAAAACCTCCTTATTGCCCGCATCTGTGTCTTGTAGTTGTTGTTTATACGCAGTAACTCCAGCCGTTCCTCTGCGGATACTTCTGGCCGCTTTGGAATTCGATAGATCTTGCTTTTAGCGACTGGAACCCATCGAGGTTTTCTGTGAGCCTGTGCACATTGAATCACCATGGGCCACGTACGTTTTAGTAACGAGTTTTGGGAAATCATATTTATAATAAATTGAAAAAGGACTTTGTTTTAGTTAGTAGTTTTTATTTTCTCAATTCCTATTTATGATGATAACCTCAAAAATGCCTCAAAATTAATCCTCTGAGTGACAGTGACAGATTGGTTTTTAAATAATAGTGATGGACAGTTGGTAGATCAATTGAAAATATATAGTTCGTGATTGATTCGTTCAACGATTTGAGTAAGGAATTCTAGTCTCTGTTTGCGGAACAGTTGGTAGAAATGTCTTCAGAGATAAGTTTACCTTTGTATTGGTCGTATCAATATATTTGTGTATACATTAAAACTGCAAACCTGCAAACCCTTTTTGTGTGGAAGTCAACCAACGCATGAAGAGCAACGTATCCGATTTTCGATTCGATTCGAAACCGGTAATTTGTGGACTGACATATCACAAATTTTTTAATCTGTGGGGGGTGAAGTGAAACACCGGTTCGCGGGTGCAATGTTTTGTGCAGCGATTTTATTTATATAGTCGATAAAACTTGAAGCCAAGCTAAACAAAGATGATCAAAATATCTGCTTTGAACAAAGAAACAGAAGAGGAAACCCGTTCTGAAGAAGAAGTTACAAAAGAGGCACTCGAACAGATCGCGCTGCAACAATATGCAAAAGCGCTTGAACTGCAGAGGAAAGGAAATCTCAAAGATGCCACACAGCTTCTCAAGGACTTATTGGAGACAGAGTTGCTTGACGGAATCAAAAAGCCATCGCCAGGTGAGAAGATCATTGGGCCACTATTCAATTTGAAGTACCTATGTCACAAAAATTTAGGTTGTATGCTGGGTGCAGCCGGGGAAGTGAAGGGTGCGATAGAGGAGTACTGCGCCGCGGTGGAACTCGACGACACCGACGTCACGCTCTGGCATCGTCTCGGCGTGCTCTGTATGCGCGCTCAGCGCTATGAGATGGCCCTGCAGGTGTTCCAGCGCGGCGCCGACTGTAACCCCAAACACTGGCCGTGCCTCGACAAAATAATTACACTTCTGTTAGGACTGGATAGTAAAGAAGAGTGTATCGTCTCTATTTATGATGCTTTGAAACTCGATCCAGATTATTTGAGAGGTTTAGCCTACAGAAAGTATATTTATTCCAATTATCGTTATGTTAGAGATTATATGGAATATTTGAACCCGATGTACAAATGGAACGAACAGAATGATGAACCCTTCGACGAGGAACTGGCGGAGAAATTGATAAAAGAAGCAGAGGGGATTCATGAAACATTTATAGAGCAGCAAAAAGCTCAGCATTTCATGTGTGGACTACCAACTCTTAAACTAGATAAGCCAATATCAACATTAAGCTGGGAGTCTGTTGGAGATTCTCTTGTTCACATGCATCACCACATGACAGACAAATGTTTGAGTCACGCTTGCCCGATAGAAGTTGTGTTTAAAAAGGAAGATAAAGCAAAACCTACAGAAATGACCATAGATGATCTTCCTGAACCCATTGAGACAGCTCCTGAGGAAGTTCCTATCGAAGTAGAAAAAGTAATTGAAAAGGTATCTGAAAAGGTATCTGAAAACGTATCTGAAAATGAAAACAATGATTTGTCTGATAAAGATAAAACGGCAACAGATACTGAAAAGGTTGAAAGTGATGTAGAAATGGTAGCAGTTGAACATACTCCAGAGCCCACTAAGAAGAAGCCTCCGGCACGTCGTCGTGGTAGTGCACTCAGCTTTCTAGAACAATGGGAGTGGTGTAACAAACGACGTTCAAGTCGCAAAAAACCTGTAAACAGGCAAGATCATCTTAATGACAATATTTATGACACATTGCGCAGAATGGTTCCTGTTTGTTTAGCTACTGAAATTGAAGATAAGGAAGACAGTGAAAAGATTGGATCTTGCGAGACTGCAGAATGCACAAAAGAAAAAAGTACAGAAGGTGATATTGAGTACTTTGGATCAGAAAATGAACAGAGAGAGGTTAAGGAGTTCATTCATAAATACACAGAGAACAGAAGGGATATAATAGATATGCTAAATGATTTTTTAAACATTTTAGCTGAAAAGTGGAAAGTAAAGTGGTCTGAGAGTCTCGCCAAGATATTTATTGAAGCAAACAAATGTTACAACAATCACATTGAAATTCCTGCTAACACTGATGAAAATAGTCAAGAATTACTTCACTACACCAATGTTAACCTTTTGGTAGAAGAATTTTCTGTCAATGAAAAATTACATTCAAACACAAATAATAAACAAACACATAATTTAAGTGTAATTGAAGCAATAGGATTGACACTGTCCCTGAAACCACATATTTTCATTGATAATGATATCCTAGATTTGATGTTGAGATATATTTGGGTTAAACTCCACATTCACATATTGAACAAAAGTGAAGAATGTGCTTTAGACTGTCTGTATCAACTTTCAAATGAGTTTGAAGCAATGGGAGAGCACAGTGCCACATACAGCTTGAATGTCATTAACTTCACATTTAAGCCATTTATTAATGAAAATGAGATATCGGCTTACATAAAGTTCCTAGAGAGAAATAAACAACTATCAACTGTCCTAGAGCTATATGACAAAGGCTACTATGAGGATGTTTTGACGATTGTTATGGATTCTTTTGAGCACTGCAAGAATAGGGCCCGCCAACAAGAAGAAGAAATGTCACTGGATTTTGCTGTTCAGTTGTCACTAATATTAGATACTTTTTGGGCCCTAGACCAGGTAGAAAACTGTTTCAAGTGGTCTCTAATTTGTTTGCATGAGGCCTTAAAACATTATTTCCATTTCACATCTGGCTCCCCAGAGTATGAAAAGTGGACTCTTACAGTTGTTAAAATACTTTGTTGCATGGAACACGTTCTTACCACCGAAGGCCTGTCTTCCTTAGATTCAGTTTCCCAAAGAGAACTCAGTCAAGGACTTGAAGATCTTATTAGAATTATTGGTCACCAAATGGAAACAAATGCAGCCGACATGCCTTTTGGAACTGTCATACCTTGGATTATTATGCACTTTATTCTGCAAAGAGAGGAGGATCAAGGAAGAGGCAGAACTACCAATGAAAACGAAAAAATGGCGTGTGACGATGTGCCTAACCCTTTAATGGTTTTGTTCATTGCACATGAACAGTTAGGAAACAGAAATTGGTGCTGTAAATCAGATGGAAAACTTTTATATTTCATTTTGGATACAGTAGTTCCACGTTTGCGATCCCCAGCCTTGTCAAAATCTTTGGAACAGGTGTGTCAGTACATGGAACAATGTGTTTACTGCCTATTTGGACATCCAAGCAGAAAGAGTAAGGTGAAATATTTAGCAGATCACAATGCCCCAACTTATACTTTAGATTGGAAGAGAGCACAGCAATTGTATGAAATATTTAGGCCTCTTACCCTTCCCGAATTAGAAGGCAAAGTGCCTGCCATATCAGCCGACACAGAGCAGCTGTTTCTTCGTATTCTTGATCTATTACCTGCAGAATCTCATCCACAAAAATATGTAACAGAAACAGAAAAGTACATAAAAGGCACTGAACTAAAATTGCCATTGGTCCCTCCGATATTGCCATACAAAATGAAAGATATTTACTATTTACTAGGTGATTACTATTTCAAAAAGGAAGAAGGAAAAATGGCTATCAAATATAATATGTATGATGTTATTGTTAACAATGACAGATTGGAGTCCTGGGCAGAGATTTCTTTAGCAAAAGCTGTCAATTTAGATAGAATTTTAAATTCCTGCAAGAATCTCAATAATGAAAAGGAATTCCTTACTCCAGCGAAGTCAATAATACGGTGTTTCAAGCGATCTCTGGAGTTGGATCCTACGCATTGCACTTTGTGGATAGAGTACGGAATTTTTGTGTACACCGTGCATTCTTTTTGCTCTAGATTATTGAAGCAAGCAAGTGAATCGCTGAGTATGGAAGATTTCGAATCCTTAGAAAGGCAAAAGGAAGACATGTTGGACACGACACATAAATGTTTCATGACTGTTTTGGGAGATCTTAATAATAGTAATGATACTGAAAAGGCAAATGAAGATTCATGGCTTCACTATTATATGTTAGGTAAAGTGGCAGAAAAACGCAACAAACCACCATCTGTTTACCTAAACTACTACATGCAAGGTGTGAAAAGTTTGCAGGAGACTGATGCGACATACCCATTAAAAATTAATTACAGTTCACCGACCCGATTATGTATAGAAGTCTTGGATCTCCATTATAGAATTCATGCATCTATTCTCAAATACATAGAGCAGCATGAAAACAAACCGATCCCATCTTCAGTAGGAAAGGTATTCGCGAATTGTATTGAAAAGTGGAAAAATGGTCCTTTTACTAAAAAACCTAAAAAAGAAGGTGTAGCTGAAACTGAACCTGATACGAAACCTAATGATCATGTTCATGCCGCTAATATTCTTAAACGATCTGTAAGCGATGCAGGCGAAGATGATAATCGTGAAAATAAAAGGATGAAGTTAGAATCTGCAGCAGCCAAAGTAAAAAGATCTGCTTCATATGACACTGAAGCTTTAGGAATTAAAGAACCGCCACAGCCACTTAACAGTGGTCCAACTAAAGATCTAATTAATGCTACTACTAATGATGCAGTGGCTTGTGAAACAAAGAAGCAGGAACTTAAATCTGTGCCGAATGCCAAAGCTCCAGAATCGACGACTGTTAAAGAACCCCAGGCACCAGCAGATAAACCACAGTCAGAAAAAGGCAAAGAGACTGTAAATGGAAAGAAAAGCGAAAGTTCAAGTAGTAGTTCGTCATCGTCATCGGACTCCAGTTCTAGTTCATCGTCGTCTGAAAGTAGTAGTGACTCCGACAGTGACACCTCAACAAAATCGACTGTTGATAAACCATTGCCTGACGAAGAAATAATGAAAATTGTATCAGATTGTTTGGATGCCCTAGAAGATTGTGCAAGCAGGTTCCCTCCACATTACAAAGCTATTTACAGGCTAGCTCACTACCATTTTTACTACAAAAAGGGAAAAGACATTGAGAGGTGTAGGGACCTCATGTTATCAAATTTTACTTCGCGTTCTGGTCAGAAGCTGGGGGGACTATTCAGTGAAAGAAAACCTTCTAATTTCTTCAATAATATATGGAAAATTCCATTAGCTGAAGTGGAAAGAGCAGGAGGATTTGCTTTTCATATGAATCGCTCTGTTCTACTTACTATGGAGATACTGAAAGAGATCGATGATCATAAGACACTGCTTGATTTAAGTTTACATCTGCAAAGAATTCCTGAACCAGATAAAAAGTACTTACGGGACTCTGACAGGGAAGAACTAGCACAACAAGCTTTTTCGCTTTGTGTCCAGTCATTAAAGGGCCAGTTGCTTAAGTTTAGCCAACAAGCTGATTTAAAGAGTAATGACGTCGAAAGACAAGCTCTCAAGAGCCTGATGTTGGACATTTACAGAGCTTATCAGAGAGCTCAAAAACAACCGAACTCGAAACAATTCACTAACTTACTTATAGACGCATACAAACTAGTCAGCACGACACCGATAACGGAAAACACGAATCTTGTGGATCTCAGTATGAAGTATTGCCAGTCACTAATACAGGCCTTAAAGCAGCAAGCAACTCAGGCTAGTCTGGATAAAAGTCATAACGCACAGAAGAAACAAACGGCTAAAATTGCTGCCGCTGCCGCCGCTGAAACGGTTAAGGCTACAACTTCCGCTATATCGCAGCCGAAAGCCGTAGATCCTAAATTGCCGCCTCCTACCACGTCAGCAACTGCAACAGGATTACCAAAAATGTCGTCTCAGGAAATGGCAGCAGCCTTCCAAACTTTCCTGCCTGTGTTGAATGACCCTGTTCTATCTCAGCAGACTGCCGCTGCCCTCTCCTACCTGAGGAACATAAGCGCGTTAGCTAGCTATACGCCGCCTCATCAAAATCCGCTGCAGACTGCACTGCAAAGCACTCTTCAAAATTCCTTCCAAGCAGAGTTCTACCGTCAGTTTCTCACACAAAGTTTTTCGTCTTACAATCTGCCTCCACCACCTAAAAAGAAACGTGGCCCCAAACCTGGAAATCAGTCTAGGCCTTTAACGAACACAACCCAAATGAAATCGTCCAAATCATTTAGCGGAACGGCTTTGACGTCCGTGAGCAAAACTGCATCAACTCCTGTGACAACGAGTCTTCACAAGTCGTTAACTGCACCTTTAGCTCCCAGTATGGGTACAGTGTTGCCCAATCTTCCTGCCTCGATGGCTGCAAACCTGTCGTCGTTTGGCGCACCCCCTCACTCGACACACTCGCACTCGAGCGCCCTGCCAGCCCAGGCGCACATGTCTAGCGCTTCGTCAATGAACCCTGCTATCCATTCGAAACCACCGATGCCGCACCAACAAGTCAGTCCCGGCAAAACTTTGCAGGAGAAATTAGCGGAACGTCAGAAGAATCTGCCTTCCGTGTCAAAAAATTCAAAGGATATTACAGCGTCGATAAACAAGTTACCATCTTCTCTGACAATAACCAAGACGTCTGTATTTAAACAGTCAGCAATACCTGGCAAAAAAACGGATGTCAAGAAAGCACTGCCATTTGGTGAACCTGCTCTTCGACGGAAACCTATGACCTCTGATGAAGTAATTGTACTTGATGATGATTAATTGGTATTATAGTCTAGGTTAAAATTATAGTGTATGTATTCAGACTGAAAATAATAATATTGTGTTATATAATACTTGCATTTCATATACACGATACTTAATGCAAAATAAATAATTGTCTAACATATTCTGATAATTGTTTTATTTATAATACAAAAATTATTAACATTACATTATTTACATATTCAATTATCTTAATTATTGTAGGTGTATTATAAAGATTACACTACGGATATTGCTTTTCTCTTATGGTGGCAATTCACATGGCCTATTTGGCAAATATCACGCATGACAAATACGCGTTTTTACGTGAAAATAGGCAATAAAAAACGTTGATCCCAGGGCATGCTTTGGTTGCATATTTGCCTGTTTCACTCCATTTAAGTGCGTAGAAAACCGATTGACGCGTATTTTTCATGTGTGATATTTGCCTAATACGCCATGTGAAGTGCCAGCATTAGGTTTTCCCCTTTACAATAGCGGGTGTACAATTTCGCGTGACGCCTAAGCGCGGCGCAGTCAGAGGCCAGAGGCAGCAGTAGGTATATCGACTATTGTCACTAGTTCTGTTTACAAATATTTCAGTGTACATCTGCCTCGCGCGAGAGTATACAGCCGCCATAAAACAACACAAACGTAAGATTGGCGTAACAAAATGTTCTAAACCGCATCGACTTCTCATAATCATTATTCCATCAAATTCGTAATCTGAAAATAGCCTTTAATTTTTTTTAATGCTATTTGCATTTTCATCACACAATAGGTAATGATAATGATTTAGGATTATTCCTACGAGATGCAAAAAATTTCGCACACGTAGTGATAAAAAGGAATAGTCACGTAGATGGGGTTTAAGAAACTAGAGGCGCTTGTATTCAAATTGGTTTATAATTTATGTAGTAGGTACCCGTCATTAGATGTGTTTTCGGGAATGCCTCTCATTAGGTATAGGTCACAGAATATATAGTTCTACAGAGTAATGTTATAACATCGTTCTAATTATATTTTAACAAAGAACGCAAACCTAAAACCGTTTTTCCACAATATTACTATAAATTGCATTTCTCAAACTATTCGAAACGAGCAAAACAATATTGTCATTTAGAAAGTTTACACTTTAATCCACATGAAAAGGCACCTTACGGGCGTTCGTCGCATGCGGCTTACGAACAACGATTAAGAACAGCCCATAAAGTTACATTAACATGTTTGGTATTCTTTTGCTAATACGTCGTCGCGTCGTGTGATTGAATGACAAACTATTTTGCTCACTGCGGCAGTCTTCCTTCATATTATTTCTATTAACTACATTATTCTGTAATGATAGAACTCTATCAACATTTTGCTGAGGTTCAACCCGACGCCCAGCGATAAAAGATACAGCACGAAGAGGCCCAGCAGCGGCAGTAGAAACACCCTCGTATTATGTAGCATCGGCAAATCTGAAAAATCACATTTACTTTTATTAACACTGTAATAAAATGTTTCATTTAAATACTTAAAATCAATTTCCGAAAAATTTACCCGGAGGAGTTATTTAAATCCATATGCAAGGTGTTGCAAAACGTAAAATAGTAGTATATGCAAAACACCCTATAATAGTAATATTTAAAGGGGTGGTTTAGGCATCCCGGACACAGCTTACAGAGGACAGAAAGTGACAAGATGTTGTCAGCACATGAAAAACCGTAGAGGGAGAGGTAATAGAGGTCGGAACGTGTTTTGTCATATTCAACCCGCCGCGACCTCTGAGCTTCGCTACTATTAATTTTAACACTATGCTTATACTGTGCCCTTGGTTGATATAATCAAACTGAGCCACTTTCACTATGAAGCCAACATCGAGAAAAATAAAATGTTTAGCTGTTTCATACAAAACTGCACTACCTACTCGACTTATATATAGGAAAGCTAACTTTTTTCCTTTAACTTAAAGGAAGGAAAGACATAATAAAAAAAATAGAATTCTTGTCTCGCGGACTTAGAAATCATGGTGCGTGACAAATTTCAAGTTTGTAGGCTTTGTAATTAGTTATGCAGATTTATTGAATAGTCGGTCAGTTTGAGGCTTTTACATAGGGTGTAAGTGTAGACAACACGACGACAAGTTGCATTACTTTAAAAGGTGATAGTACAAATGATACTGAACAACTTTCCCCAAAAAACCAAATACACACACAACACATGCTCACGACTATATTCCCCGAGGGGGTAGTCAGAGATATTCTGAAACCTCAGAACATCCATGTTTCACCAGTAGTACCGAAACTCTGTCCTGTGTGACGGGGGGTGAACCCGTCGCCACTTATAATGGACAGTGGGTACAACACATGCCTCGAAATTGAAGCATGTAGGTTTCCTCACGATGTTTTCCTTCACCAAATACAAATAAGCAAAAGCTTATTTTACGGGAGCAAACTGAGCGGGGCAAAAAAAATCTGCTGTTCAATACTAAACAATGCCTACTCGACTCAAATGTATGCAACAGCATTTTTTTTTCCTCCGATTCGTTTGCACCCATAGTAAAAGTTGTTCAGTTTGATGGGTAGACTCTTAGTTTCATTTCCCTGTAAAGAGGCGGCCTTGGATCTTCACTTACTGCTATATCCAAGGAAAGTGATGTACATGTAGTAGATGACAGATGCGAGCCAAAACGTGTTGGATACCAGGCAGGATAGGAATCCGTCGTGGACTAGAAGATCTGAAATAAAAACATATTTGGGTCATTATTTATTTAGGGTACAATAATCCGGCATCCATGCCTGCATGCATCAATTTCGAGGCATGTATTGTACCCACTGTCGATTATAAGTGGCGACGGGCTCACCCCCCGTCACACTGGACAGAGTTTCGGTACTACTGGTGAAACGTGGATGTACTGAAATTTCAGAATATCTCTGACTACCCCCTCGGGGAATATAATCGTAAGCATATGCTTATGCATTATTAGTAAGGTTAACATGAATGTAAATATTTATTGCAGTGTCATCGATATCAATGGCGGTGGCAATATGGCATGCTATGCTATGCTATGCATGCATGTATGAAAATGAATGTTTGTACCAAAGTCATCGCAGTTTGTATCTTTATACTTATCCTACTAATATTCTAAACGCGAAAGTTTGTAAGTATGGATGGATGTTTGTTACTCTTTCACGTAAAAACTACTGAATGGATTTTAATGAAATTTGGCACACAGATAGAATATGATCTGGATTAACACATAGGATACTTTTTTAAGGTCAACGCAGACGGAGTCGCGGGCAACAGCTAGTTCTTTATATATGTCTTGTCATCAATGTACAAGTTTAGACCAGAAGCCGTAGCATGTTGCGCTGTATACGGCTAGCGGCTATAACACGCTTTTTATCTCGGTCGTTCGCGCGCAAATAGAAGGAGAGCGAAGGCGCCGCAGCGCTCTTTATCTGAACTGTGACTAATTATTATAAGGACTTGCCTTGCGGTAGCATTTCCCCTCTGCCACGGTATAAGCACAATTGATCTTGAGCATTTACATTCAATTTTACACCTTATCATTAAACGAGACAGCCTATAATTGTGAAATAATAACTTCGAACTTAGAACGTTTGGGGTTCACACGAGACTACTTTTCATGATTTTTAACATTCAAAACTAGGATCTAAAGTTATGGGGAATAAAATCCAAAGTTGCGGATTTCATGTTACCTCGCCCCTCGCAAAAAGTGGCAGAAATGTTTGTTAGTAGAATTACACGCTGGTTACGCGTCCACATATAAATAGTCAAAGTCTGAACTAGATAAGATGCGCGACAATGTCCAAGACATTTATTTATTATAGTTAATTAGCTACTCATTCAGAACACAACCGAAAGAATGAAAAAAAGGAGAGGGCTTTAAATGAATAGGTGTTTCGCAATTGACAACATTTAATTTTAAGAAAGGTACCAAAATAAGAAAACCATTTGGAGATTATGTGATTAAAAGCTTATATCAAAATTATCTGATTTTTCTATTCATTATTTCTCGAGTTATTTGAAAAATACTGAAAAATATAATAAAGGTTGAATGAGATTTTATTCCTTTGCTTGCTTGGCTTTTCTATTGTATTTGACAGTTTTTATTTTTAATGTTATTGCGGCCAAGGTATCTTAGCCATAAATCCTACGTTTTTCATAAAATTCTAAAGTATATTAAAAATAGAAATATCGGTCAAAAATAAAATCGGAAAAATGCGTATCTCTTATTTTTTAACCTACTTTTATATTTTTTATAAAAAACTGGTGGTTAAAACAATTTAATGTTGTCAATTTGCTAATTCCTAAGAGGTTCCCCTGGACAAGTAGAATGGACTCCAATTACAATCTCAACCTAAATAAAAGCCAAGTTCGAGTAATGCATAGTTTTACTTACTATTAAACAGTACTATCTGAAAGCAGTGAAGCAAGGAGAGCGGTGGGAAGAACGCGTTTATGTGTACGTCGAACGCGTATCCCCACTCCACGTCCGGACCATCAGGATCCCGCCGTAGGTACTTGTTACTTATATACCTGCCAAAACATGATTCAACAATCATTATCTATCTAATTTCGTGTCAATTAGGTATGTCAAGTTTTTTTTGGAGGGCTGAATCGAAAACCATTTCGAGATAATTGTCTCAATAATGATATTTTGTATGTCAGAGATTTTAAAATGAAAGATTTAATAAAATAACGTCGTTTTTCGGTCCGTCCAGTGACGTCACTGGAAAACCTGTGAACTCCTTGGTAAACTTAAAATCGACTTAAAATAACTGGCCATTAAGAAAAAAACATTAATAATGTCCGAATTTTACATTTGATGTTGCCGTTTCTGTTTCCAGCATAGAGTTACGGAGAAAGACAGCAAAGAGAAGACAGGACATTTTTTTAAATAAAGCAATAGTTTTTCTCCATGGAGTTCGAGTTATTTTCTCTTCACCTGTTTTGTATTTAGAGATTACAGATCAAAATAATTAAAAAAATATATTTACCTATATATTGTTAAACTCGATGAATCGCAATAAAAATTAAATTGGTTTCTTAAAATTATGTCTTCTATCCGTAAAAAATATAAACTGAAGACAAAAAAAAACTTGACATACCGAATTGCTAAATGTGACCATTTCTACAGCGACATTCTTAAAAGTACCAACTTTCTGTAGCTGTAGCAATGCTCACATTAAAACCAACCCTTAAATTACACCAACCATTACACACAACTACCAAGTTGAAGCAATGTTTCTGTCTATCCCGAAAGGGATTACGAGTTTATGTATGTATGTAAGTGTTCTTTCGTGTCAGAATAAGCTATAAGTACACCGTGGAATCATGGTCGTTTTGAAGCCGGAACAGAGTTTCAGTTTGATGGTCTGAAGCACCCTGTTCCAGCTTCAAAACGACCCCGATACCATAGACAGCAATGGTAAACGGACATTTGGTAAATGAGTGCACTCTGCGCCGTTTCCCCGATGGAATTGAAAAACTCCATAGGTTAACCCCGGCAGCGGAAGACTGGCTGGCATCTTGACCTCCAAATTTAAACCTCCTCGGATCCAAGCAGGAAGACAAAAATGCCATACGATATGATGATGAACGGTCGTCTCGAGGCTGACTGCCCAGCCCAGGGTGCGCAACACGAACTCAGGTTTCGTGATGCGAGGAAGCTCTTCCCTTGCCCCCTGTTTACCTATATTAAATACTATAACGCGAACGATTTCACGATGCTTCAATAGTACTGGGATGAAACATGACGGCGTCGGCACACGCGCCGTCCCGCTCGCACGCGCGTCTCGTTTGTATGTACTTCTTGCTCTAGCGGTAGCCATTCTGTATGTAGTACCTAATATACAGGGTTCTTCTTAATATGCTGTCACTTTTTACCATTACACTATCAAACTGAACAACTTTCTCTATTGCACCGACATCGAAATCGCGAAAAAAATATCAGCTGTCCCATACATTTGGCTCAACTAGGTTTAGCAGTTTTATATGGAACACCAGTTTTTTTTCGTGATCTCGACGTTGGTGCCATAGTGAAAGTTGTTCAGTTTGACGGTCTGATTATCCTCTTAATAAAGTGTCAGCATATTAAGAAGGAACCTGTATACAATGTTTCTGTTTAGTGCCTGGGCGGCAGGATGGCGCGTGTCAGCATGTGTTAGCAACACAAACGCAAAACTCATGTTTCCATAATTAGACTGTATCTAACTCACCAAAAGAATGTGGAAACCAGGATGCCTGCTCCGATGAAGTCCACGAACACCACGAATAGAACAAACAGCATAAACTTGCCACCGCCTAGACCCATTGCGAAGGCGAAACATATCGATGACACTGCAATTAATATTTACATTCATGTTAACCTTACTAATAATTATAATAAATTATACATTTGTAACTGAGTTTCAATCTTTCAATCAAACTCCATGAAATGGCATGCAAATAGACTGAGGTACTTTTATTCTGTAACTAATTAACAGCGGGTGACGCTAAATAAGTAGAAAGAAAGTTATTGCTTGTTGGGTCCCGGTGTAGAGCAAAGGTACCTCTCACGCATATGGCTGAGAGTTCTTTGTTCAGTTCTTTGAATGCAGATTGGTCGGAGTTCCATTTAAGCGATGAGCGATATTCGAAAGGCCATTTAATGAGCGTTTTTCCTGTGGTTTTCTAGGGGATCGAGATAAAATGTTTCTTTATAATAATAAAGAGCGAAAAGATGCCACGCATCATTTAATAGAATATTTCATTTTTTACGAATTATTTTAATCAAAAATTTGAAACTGTTTACATCTGACATGGCTGTATGGGCTCGATCCCTTGACCTTTAAATAAAAGGCAGTCACTGTTTCGACATGATATCGCACACTTCTCTATGAAGTGATGAACCCATCTGTTAAGATTTTTAGAAAGTTAATTTAAGAATGAAAAGGAAAACGTTCATTGATAGACCAAATATATTACGTTACGTTGATAGTCCATTGTCGAACCCCAGTAGCTCTACGATTAGTTAGGATCGAAGTTCAATATTGGTTGACAAATATAATAGCTAAGAATGTCCGTACAAATATCGTCGTCTTTATTTGCAAGCACAATGTAATTATTGATGTTAAAAGATTAACAACTAGGTATGTAGCAAAAACTAGTCATATTAAAGCTTAAAAGTAAAAAAAACATTACAACTCTTATAAAAGCCATAATAACGTTAATAAGGGTGGATTTGGGCACAAATATCGTAGCTTTATTGCAAGCAAATATTTGTTGGTAAAAAGTTTTGTTATGGCTAAAAACAAGTGTTATGGTTGAACGAGAGCCTTCGCTGTGCATTTTAATTTTATGAATATAACATGTCATGGTCATTAAATTATGTTAAGGAATATTAAGACTGTGTTATTTAGGGGTGAACAATAACTTTGCTATAAGTAACAAACTTTTAAGTGACAACCACCTATCAAGTAAGCTATACGATACGACTAAGAGATAAAGTTTGTTCTGCTGGTTTTGCTTGGGAAATACCAGCTGGCTATCACTAATGACACAATATTGTCCGAACTGTTATGGCTAATTGGTTGATTAGGTTTTATAATCCAAGTGTAATTATTAATGCTGTGTATGTTTCTCTAATCCAATAAAATATTCCATTCTGAAAAACTGAGTAAGCTAAAAGTGATTTTTATTGTCTAAATAAATAAATAATGCACAATTTTCAAAAACAACACAGGTCAATAGTCAGAAGATAAAATAATTAATTGACATTGTCAAAGTAAATTATACAACGTGTTAATGAATTAACGCAAATTAATTGAATTAAATTTTAACTATCAAAATAATGAAATTATTGTTTCAATTTAATTACTTTGTTATAAATCAGTTGGGGTGTATGAGGTTTTGCGCTTATTCATTAACACGTTGTATAATTCAAGTCAAAGTACCAGAATGTAGTCTAGACTTGTATAAAATAGGCAGAAGTAAGTAAGTCTCAATTAAGTAGAAATTCGCTTAGGCATCCGATTGTTGTGCAAAGGTAAATAACTAGTGTTTACTATACATCGTTAAGTAAAAATATCTGACACGCAAGCACACACATTATTATATCAGTACAAATTCGCAAAAATTTTTACCATTCTATGACTGTGAGTCTGATGAAATACCTTGTGATCTTTACAAAAGCATTTTATATAATATAACCATTAAAAGCGTAATTAAATTGTGATAATAAGAAGTAAAAGAGTATAGAGTACTTATTTAGTTATTCATAAAGATTATAAATGACATACTTACAGAATAGCCAAACACTCAGAAGAACTACAAATGCAGGGTCATCTCTTGCAAACTGTGACTTGGTATCTAAAGAAAAAATAGGAGAACAAATTGTAAAATTTTATACAAAGTATCTTTTTTAGGGGTCCATACCCAAAGGGTGCCAATGGGGTCCTGTTCATAAGTGTATGCAGTCCCTCTGTCAGTCCGTCCGTCCTAAGGGGGGTACCCAACAAGAAAATATGTTTTTTCAAAAATTTTTATTTTGGTCTATAGTACAAACGGCAATACATACTAATATCAAACTTTGTGTGATTATCAGAGATCGGATTCTGCTGGTCAGACCGCATTGATATTAATAATTATGGACCCTCTTTTAGAAATTATAATGTGACAAAGAATGAAAGACAGAAAACTGATCTCCTTGGCATCAAATCTCTATGAAAACTAACAAATAATACTCATCAACAAGACAGACTTTCAAACTCATTCACAATAAATTTATGAGAGATTTATGACTTATGGTAAAGAAATATTATGTCCTATTGACATCATATTTTACGGCAATTCATTTCCTACATTGCTTTGATTATGTGTAGGCAAGCCCCTTCGGTTAGTCCGGTAACATTGACTTACCACTACTGGACGGAGGGTCCGCGCTCAAAAGTGTCCGAATAAAAAGAGAACGAAAACGTAAAAAAGAGAACGAAAACGTAAAAAAGAGAATGAATTACGCAACAGTCTTCGTTTGATCGGCCGATTAAGAGAACGCGTGGGCGCGCGCCTTGCCCCGATGAGTGGGACGGAAAGAATTACAGCATTTTCAATGTTTTCAGTTGGTTTATATTACTATACATACTTATGTTTGTGTATTTTAGTCTCAGACACTTTATTCAAGTATTTTGTACTAGAGTCCTTAGTATTCTACGTCAATGTCCAGTAACAAATTAAAAATGGCTTCGGGACTATCCAGAGCTCAAATATGATGATGTTACTCTAGCATCCACTATTGTGTATAACATTTACTAGCATTGTACATTTTTCGCATTCACATTTTTAAAGTATGGTAAATAAATAAAGTAGGGTCCATGTCAACATATACATATATTGCAGCCCTGGAATGACCGGCAGAATCCGACCTCTGGTGATTATAGTGCAGTCTAAGGTTAAACAACATATTATAAAACCAATCAATTGTGACTCATGCTTGCGCTAAGGATTCCAGAGAAAACTTTTTCGTAATATTGTATGATGGTATGGAACTCTCCGCGTGAGAGTTCAGCTCGCACATGTTTTTTTTTCTGTCAAATTATATTAGCCTCTCATATGATTTTTATGGAGCTGAGAAGAAAACAATTAAAATCCTACAGTCTGAAAAGTCATTATATGACGCATTTCCACCATTGTCAAGTAGTTTGTGGGAGTATCTATCCCAATCTCAGGGATTGTTTTTGGTCAAGAAAAAGAAGCCACTGAGGATTGCGGAGCCTCGTAGCAGGCAAAAACGCGACGCGCGAACAACACGCGAGACAAGTGCTCGGGTCAGAACCTGTAACGTGACTCCGCCTTATTTTGTACAGTTATAAATTTTTGTGTCAGAGTAAGTTTGTGATAAGACAAAGTTATGAATTCAGTTTTGTTTACATTTTAATAGAGTGGCTATTTTAATAGAAAATCCTTAGAAGCGCCAGGCAAGGAGTCCTGAGGTATACTCACGTTTCCTATAATTAAAATTCCTGAAGACCTTCTGTGGTGCAATAAATAAGTAGATCATTTGCCAGGCCGCAAATTCAAAATCCATTTGATTGAATTTGAACAATCTCCTGAGATACTTGTAGCGTTTGACTGCAGCGCTGGCCACTGTGGGCTGGTAGTTGGCCGGAGCCGGCAGGGGAGAAGTGCTCCTCGGAAAACTGCTCAAACTTGGCGTAGGTGATGTGGGATACTTCATTTTTACAGTAAGCTTCTTGTTCGGTTACTCAATAAAAGAAAACTGTTCGGTTGATCGTAACTTCACAAACTCATTGGTGATATAATAAAGAAATGCACGCATTAAAACGTTATGTTTATTTTATGAAAATATTGTACTCTTGAAAATATTAAGAAATATTCGGGACCAGTCACCTATGAAATGAAATGTCAATTTCGATTCGATGATGTTATTGTTGTTGTAAAAGTCAAAATGGAAAGGCAAAGGTATTTAGCCCATACAGCCGTTTTCTTAAGTTTTGTAGTTTGGTCGTCAAAGTCGTCGAATCTCTCTAGCATAGACCAAGATTTATTTTTCACTTGTGCTCTCTTTCTACGCTCTCAAGTCGATGTCGTAAAATGTCCTCCAAATAGCCTTTGACTCAGTCCAAAGGACATCTCCAAGCTCCAAGTCCAGTCAAGTCACAGTCAAATCCAAGATTCTCAGTGCAACGATATAACGGTATAATATAAGCGCCTGCCGCTACCTACAGCGCTAAAATGGCGATAATCAAATCGGTCAGTGAGCTTAGAAGAATAACATGAAAAACCGTTTTAACGGATTTTCCGTAGCATTGTTGATCCTCATTACACGCGTAGCTCGTCCATAGTTATACTGTCTAACTAAGGCTGAGATTCAGAGACAATTTTTTTAGGCTTAGTTCGAGCTAAGAAGGGCGATAATTTATGGATTCGAGCTATGATGTAAAAATCGTCTATGAATCTCGGCCTAAGATTTCAAGAATAATAGGTAGGTAACGCAAGAAGATCAAATGCCTACATAGATGAAGATTGCATTCCTACAATTTTTTTCAATTTATTTGGCTTCAAAAAAATGTTTGTAATGCAATCTCTACCTCTGTATTTTAAACTTATTGAGGTAAAGTTAGGTTAAAAAAACTGAAGACAACGGCTGTAAGGGCTCGTTCCCCTTGCCTTTCCATGAGGAAGTATTAAAAAATTAAAGATCTTTGGCGCCATTTTTGGTTGTTTTATTTTATGTGAAATTCGATGGATATTCGCAAAAAATGGTTTTAGTGATATTTGTGACATAATTTCGTGCGGATTGTGTACTAAACAATGTAATATCAAAAACATACGAAAAAACAGAACATACGTTTTGGTTCAAGAAAACTCGTACATGTTGATTTTGGCGGCATAAAAGAAAAGGGCTACAAGTGGACTGAATTTAAATATTAGGATCAAATAACTAGGTGTGTAGAAAACAAAGTAACCTCCTATACCATTCAAAAGAGCAACGATATTTTAAGGCTATTTTGCATTACAGAAACAGAGATTTGTAACACTTCCTCTCTCTTATTCTTAGAACAGCTTTCGTAGCATCCAAGATATGTTGGATAGTATATGTATCCAATAACTTAATTACATTTGGTAATCCGCATTAGCCAGAAAAAATATTAGTTAAATAGGAATCGGAAAATCTCGTCGTTATTTGGTATGAAGTATAAATGGATAGGTAGGTACCTATTTATACTTAGGTCATTGAACAAGTAATCACTGTAGGTAGGGTATCCTTCGAAAAGGACGTGCGTAGCACCACAGCGTAATTAAAACGAATAGTGGTGAAGCTCAGCGGTCGCGGCAGCAGGGCTGCCAGTAGATTTTTATAATTATTCAGACAGGTTCCCGAAATTATACAAAATTGACTCGCAGGATACATACAGGTGTAAAACCTCAGAAACAAATAAAAATTATGTTTGTTATGATTATTTATCACATGATTTGAGCTTAGGTCGATTTTTTCATTCCAACAGGTATTTCTTCAGTTTCACAGGATCTATTGGGCATCGGTTGAACCGAGAGAGACAACATTTTACAAAATTTGTACGAAACATAGCGTTTTTGCTAGATTGAATCGTAACGTGACTGAGTACAGCGGCTTTTATCTTACTCTTCTGCCATTTACCAACTCAAGCAGAGCTATTCAGTTGAAAATATATGATTGGTATCCAATTATACATGAAAGTCCAGGATACATAGAGGATACAAACTGCTACCCAATTATACAGTTTTTGTATCCAATTATACAATCTGCCAGCCCTGCGCGGGTGGTCAATCGAGCGCGGTGTGCGGGGGCCGGGAGGAGCCCCGACCCCCTCTGCCTGCGCGCGTACCCTCATAGCGAATTTTAAGCAGGCACTTCATTCTCGCCCAGAACAGAGGAGAAAGACCGAGAACGAGAGTGTGGATGCCCTTCATTGGTCTCGTTGCGTCGTGAGGCCTAGTAATTCTCCTTGAAAGTTCTCGCGAGAGTGAAGTGCCTACTTTAGAGTCACGCGTGTCACGCGTGTCACGCACGCCGCGTGGCGCGGGCATTTACCCGCTGCTGGATGAGGCTTAAGAGAAGTTTATTTGTTTATTTACAAACGAAGTCTGTTGATATTTTCAATACTAATCAATTAAACTAAATGAAATTTTGCAGAAACAATCTAGAAACAAATCTCTATGCTTGTATCATGTCAGATTTTCGTTAAAATATACAGTTTAAATGCTATTAATATAAGATTTGTATGGAAATCTTTGAGGCACTGTAACTTTAAAACTAAACATTTTAACGAAAATCTGACTCTATAGAAGCATAGAAATTTGTTTTTAGATTGATTCTGAAAAATTTCATTGAGTTGAATTGGTTAGTATTGAAAATATCACCATAGTACGTTTGTATGGAGCGCGCTCCGAATTATATCCTCTTAAGCCGCAATAGTAGGGTGAAATACCTTGAAGGCATCTTTTATTTTTCTACTAGATCTATACAATTGTTAATTCTTTTTAATCGAAAATACTGCACACGCACGCACTTTTCGGAGGGCTGGGCAATTGCGTTTCTCATTTATTTTATTCCTTTAGGATCGCCGACAAGGTGAACACAATCTTACTCATAGAAAATATTCGTCTGAAGTAGTCTGAACCTATGGCCCCTTAAGAGGTGTGTGAAAATCGTAGCGTGTGGCGCGCCATAGTCGCTGCGTACCCCCATGTGGCAATAGCGTGAGCTTATGTATGAATGTAGATGACAATGTAGGTAGGTACGTAAAATGTGTAGTAATTTTGAAATCCATTATAGATTCATTTATTTACATACAAATTATTTAAAAAAGAAAATACAGGTAGGTTACTTACATTAATATTAATTAGGTAAATAATCTAGTTAATTATGCCAGTCAGTTTCCTTATCTAGCTAGATTCTTAATTTTCACATAAAAATAATTTATATTTCATTGAAATAAATAATAAACTAATACAAAATAAATTTTCTAGTTCTTACATGACTGTGAAATTGATCGGGATATGTGGGATATGTGATGGGCATATGATATGTTGAATTCAAACAGAGCATACTGATCAATAATAGTTTAGGAAAAACATAATTACTTAGCTTAGATTCTAAACTTGTCATTCGGTCGACCCATTAACTTTTATCTTACCAAAAAACTCTGACACCAGGGCTTGCCCACACGATAAGAAGATTAACTTTTATGAGTCTTGTAAAACATTGAAATTTTTTAAGTAGGTAAGAATTTAAATAAGAAAAGTGAGCATCCTGGTTGGTTCCGGGCTGAAATAAAGTCACGGCATCTGTACTCCTGGGTTTCATAGATGTCAAAAGTTTATCAAGGCAGCACCCAGCAATAATTCATTTGTGTAACAGGTGTAGGTTCTGCCATCCCCAAACTGATAGCCATGTGATCAATTGTGAAAAATTTTACTCCCATATTTACAACTTTCCAGAATCTTTATTTAAACATTTGCGATTAACAGAATGAAATTGGAGAAAAGTAACATCGTTATTTATTACCTATGTTGAATAAGTAATGAATTCCGGCAAAATGTGTTTGAGGTTTCGTTTTAATCCTGCACAGGGATCAGTTCGCTGGGTGAATACAACAACGGCACAACTCAAAAATTGGCAGTTTTGAGTTAGCACCGTATTCTGGTTCTACATCGCATACTTTATCTTGTGCAATATAGACCTCACTCGATATTTCACTGAATCAAGAGATAGGTGGTAGTTGTGCCACTACTACACTTAATAAAATTGTTATTTTGTGTTATGCAACAATGACACGTTTGAGTCAAAAAGTTGAATTAAAATTATTCCCGTCTGCAAAAACTACCCCTGTTATATTCTGTAAACCACAATGTGAAGGTTTGTGATGTCAAAGTAGGTCCTCCCTACTTCCAACTCTTCAGGGAATCATAACATCTCTTCTCCTATAAAGTTTTGACTTATGATCATCTACCAATCTGCTTTTTGTACCATGGCTTTCTAGTATAGATAGAAGACTGATCTGTTGTATGAAGTTCCAGATCAGAAGATTAAAACAATGTGATAGTGTAATTTTGTGGAAAAGAGCGTAGCTATGTAAGCGTGAGGCTCTATTACTGCTTTCGTATGGTTACTTCGTAAATATATAGCTTTGGTAAATCATCTGATTCCTGCATATTCAATATTACCTTTATGCTTTAAAAATTCAGTTTTCTTTTCCTCTTACCTCTTCTTGTCTTATCATTCATCTTTCATCCCAAATGACTGATGTCAGGATGTCTCCATTTATTTCCTCTGAGATAATTTGGGAAAACTTGAACAGATATTTTCATTGGCTTTCCCCAGATGAAAATATCTGACGACGTATTCATCCAATTGCAAACGAAGGTATTCAACCTGAACATAGGGATCAAGGCAGACACATGAACAGTGACGATAGAACTAGTCCATCATTGTGAGCTATGGAAACAGCTACTGGTTGGTGTTTTTCTAAGAGATAACATCAGAAATGAAGTAGTAACGTCTGAGAACTAAAGCAAATAACGCAGCCCTGAAAATTAGCAAGCTGAAGTGGCAATAGGCTTGTTATATCTGCTGAAGAACTGGCAACTGATAAGGAGTATGTGTTCTAGAACAGAAGCTACAAACTAGCGAAGTTATTTTATAATTAAATAGTATGGGACGACCACCGGCCAACTGGCCTGACTACGTAAAATGGGTAGCTGGTAAGAAGACCGAAGATAGAGATTGATAATTGTTTTACACATCGTTCTTGATTTAAGTAGTACTAAAAGATCTATTAAGATCAACATGTGATTGGGCTCACGAGTAATTTCTTGGTCTGCCTCTTATCATCGAACTCGTTGTGTATCTGTCCCGAAACTCTGTCCTAGTTTCGGTACTACTGGTGAAACGTGGATGTTCTGAGGTTTCCGAATATCTCTGACTACCCCTCGGGGAATATAGTCGTGAGCATATGCTTATGCGTTGTGTATCTGATCTGATAGGATCTCATCAGACAACTTCCTCCAATTCAGTAACAGATCAAATTTCCTTTTCCTCATTGCTTTGTAAATTCCCATTTCTTCCGTCTCTTCTCTAATGCCATAATTGTGTTTTATTTTGGGTACTAATTACTATCACATTTCTTCATGTTTTCTCAATAATTATCTGGCATAAATCTAAATCGTACCAAAAAGTTAATGCAAAACTGGCATAACTCGGAACCCCCATATTTATGGCCCTATAAATAAAAAAATTGAAGAATATAAATCAAATTCTCAACTGTTATAGATTACTGAAATAACACAGATATACAAAAGGCAAACATAAACAATCTAACCCTTACTGTGTAGTAACTACAGACGAATTTGTTCGCGCGCACTCTCTCGCGCCAACTTTAATGTCATTTTTCTCAAAATCAACTTTTTTGACTTGTGCCGTTGTTGTATTCACCCAGCGAGTTGATCCTACTCCTAACACCAATTCAGGTGCAGAGTTTATAATTACCCTTGATTATATGAACGTCCCAAATTAATTTGCAATCAATATGAAGCGGGAGAAAGTACACTAAGAAAATTGAACAGCATGCAATTTAATACCTCAACAAACTCTCACGTACAAACCATATTCTAAGACTTCTTTGACTTTGAGGTTGATGAAGAGTTTGATCGCAGTTTGCACGGGTTTCTTTTTTACTTTTTAAGTTCTGTTGTTCTGAAAAATCTGGGAAGTTTTATTTCATTTCCTTAATTGTTATGGAGGCGAGGTAGCTAAATGGCGTAATTCAACGGCGCCGTCGAGACCTATCAAAATCGAAAGATAACATAATTTCGAAAAGAAAAGCTCGTATGGTAAAAACCATTTTAGCGGTGGGTTTGGCATGTACGGTTTTTCAAAAATGTTAAAAAAAAAAGTTACTTGGGCATTCTCGAGCGCGTCAGATATTCATACTACGTATGCCCCAAGCGCCTCTGATAACAACGGTATACTAATCTGCCGGTTTGCGTGGTGGGGGTAGGCATATAAAGTAGTCAAAAATGCAAAAAAAAAAAATTTACTCGAGCGCGTCAGATTTTCGGAAGGGGTGTTAAGTAGGCCCCAAGGAAGCTCCCTTTAAAAAAACTGACGATTTCGGCGTGACGATAAGTTACGATAAATTTTTGAAAATGCAAAAAAAAAAAGTTTTTTTGAAATACTCGAGCGCGTCAGATTTTCATACGGGGAGGTTTATCTCGGTATCCTGAAAGCATATTTTCTTAATCTGACAAAAATGTTGGTGGGTTCTCTTAATCTGACCAAAAAAGGTTTTTTGGTTTCTTTTTTTCCTTTCTTTCTCCTTGATAAAACGGGGAATTTAAGAATGACAATAAAGCGATAGATACAACCAACGTAAATGTAAATGAAATGTAGTACGAATTGTATTATTTATTGTATAAAAAAATGAAATGATATAAAAATTGTATTATAATTGTATTGTTATGTATGGCGACCTTTACATTTTTGCTCAATACAATTCATCTTCTTCTTCTTCACTGGAACTTTGAGTTTTTATGATGCTTCAAGTCAAAAAGTTTTAACTTTAAAATAAAATTACCTTTTTTGTTTATTTAAACTTTTTTTTTTGTAAAATGTATCGTTCGCGACTTAAATGCCGCAACGCGTTTTTCGGAAGACGAAATGGCTCCTCCACACTTCCGGTCATGCGGAAACCGGCAGATTTTGTATTTTTAGTAAGTTTTAGATTATATTCTTCAAAATAAAAATAGAAAAAATCGCGCTCGAGAATGCCGGATTAACGTTTTTTTTTACAAGTCCGCGACCCTATAACTCGGCGCCGTCAAGGACTTATCGTCAGATTAGTTAAATTTAGTCTTAAAACACTAAAATCAACCCCCAATATCTTAATCTGACGCGCTCGAGTATTTCAGAGTATCGATTTTTTTTTACTAATCTGATCGTCTATCCTAGGCGCGCGTCACTACATATAGAGCTAAATACTTTACAAGGTTGTTCTATTAGGTCTAAGGTATCTCTCATATCTTAAACTGCCACGCTCGAGTATAACCGAAAATTCCCCTATTCGCCTCCCTAACTATACAACCAACAGCTACTTAATTTATCTCTAAACTAAACTGACAAAATTGTAGCAGTCTAAGGTAACTTTAAACAAGTTTCTTTGTTATATTTCAGAGTAGATTCTGTTGGAGCCAGTTGAGATAGTGTGTGACCCTGGTGTACACGCCAGGGTAGCCCGGTTCACCGCACTTGTTGCCGAAGGAGACGACGCCGATCTGAGTCCAGCGCCCGTTCGCCTGTAGCATGAGGGGACCACCAGAATCACCCTGCAATAAAAGTAAGTAGTTTAATAATAAGAGAGTCATAGCTATTATAAACGTTGACTGTAGTTGCCTTGTTAAGAAATAAAATATTTGTTCATCTCCAATTCTCCATAGAAACCAAAGGAAAGGTGTGCTCTCGTTAGGTAGTACATAATCAAACATCAATTGTTCATTATCATCATCGTCCATCGTAATCGTGCCCACTACTGAGATACCTACTCGCCCACCACCACATGACGGTCCTGCCCTTTGCCATGACCACAGATACCTAATTGTAGCATAGTTTCTTTTCACCCCGAAAGGCGTGTGGTTATGGCAAAAGTTATTAGTGACGTCAGCTTTATGTTGTGCCAATGATTGTATTGTATATAAGGAAGAACGGTTCTTGTAAAGAGAACAACATAAAGTTGAGTTGCCTATCTACCTATAAAGCAGTTCGCAATAGACCTACCCACTCATATCCGCTTTTGTTTTTAGTTATTACGTAAGTTAGTAGGTATAGTTGAGAAACTGCTCTGAAAATCAATAACAGATTCCAACACCATACCTACACACCACACTAAACTGTAATGGCCGACTCGATTCAAATTTATGAGACAGCAGTTTTTTTTCGCGATTTCCATGTTGGCTCTATATTGAACGTTTTTCAGTTGCATGGTCAGAAACACCCCATTAAATGTTTATTTGTATTTTTGTAACACCTTGGATAATATAAGTAAAATTTATTATACTTATACACAAACCTTCCGGAAGAAATTCTCTAAATGACAGTGAAAACTGTATCAAAATCCGTTACGTGATTTGGGAGAAATAAGTGGAGTAACAGAAATTAAATGATGAGGACAGACGTGGATAGCGACTTTGTTTATACTATTTAGAGATAGAGATACTAAACGTAAAATATAACGTGATTAAATTCTTTGACTCACCTGACAAGCATCGACGCCCCCTCTCGCGTACCCGGCACACAAGAAGGTGTCCGTGATG
The DNA here is from genome assembly GCA_963924505.1 of Agonopterix alstromeriana. Classification (NCBI taxonomy): domain Eukaryota; kingdom Metazoa; phylum Arthropoda; class Insecta; order Lepidoptera; family Depressariidae; genus Agonopterix; species Agonopterix alstromeriana. The sequence goes on from OZ004661.1 coordinate 3,360,890, forward strand.
GGCTGGAAGTACGCCCGGTCGCAATCCTCGTTCCTCCACACCGGCAGCTTGGCTTCCAGCTGCCTGGAACTCTCTCCGCCGCCGTAGCGCGTGGTGCCCCAGCCCACCACGGTGGCCGTGGCACCGTCGAACTGCTGCCGGGCCAAGTCACCGCCCGGAAGACAGATCGGAATAACGTATTTGGATTTTTGCACGTTTTCTGGAATAAAATTTTTAAGTGTTAGGTAGGTCCAATAGTTTTCTAGCACGATACGTTAAAAAATTAGCTGACTATTTGAATCTAGCCTAGAGCGTGTCATTTCTCTTTGGAATGTAGTAAAATATATTAAAAGAAATAAAATATTTGTTTCTCGGTTCGGAGTAATTATGAATGACTTGTTTTATTCGTTTGAATTATAGCTCATTCTGACACGAAAGAAGAAGACTCATGCCGTCATGCTACGTGCTTGCGGCAGACGATTCTGACCATAATTTTATTATAACGGACCATCTGACATAATTCTTTCACCTCATACATCTTCTTATACTTTAGAATTTATTGATTGATATACACTGTTTCCATCTGCTGAGAGTCTTTTTCGGAGAAGTGGATATCTTACCAGCTAGCAGCAATATAGCGATGTCGTTGTAGAAGCCGACCCTGGAGAACTGGTCGTGAGCTCGTACTGCGGTGACCCTCAGGGTGACAGGTCTCGAGGGCTCGTCGTCTCGAGCCAGGTCCACATCGCCGAGGCGGACACTAAACTGTCGGGCGGGGAATCTGCAGATGAGTTACATTTTAGTCTTCAATTCAAAATATCTTCCCCTTCTCTTCCCTTGTTAGTACCGTGTGTCATCATTAAAAAGAAAACAGCAACCAGCGACCGATATTTGCCTTCATTCTCCATACTAAAATTATTTTTTAGTATCGAATTTAAAATTGTATGAGGAAGATAATGATTTCTGAAACTCAAACGTTTGAATGCAAAAAGTTTTAAGTTGTTTTGGCTCTTCCTGGAACATGGTTATTCATATATTAAGAAAATAATTTGAAATTTGAATAATAACTATCTATATTTTCAAAAGAAATATCTTACGGTCTTTGCTTAGAATCTCTCGTGCAATGTGCAGCGGTGAGGACATGCTTCTTGCCCACCAACGTTCCTCCACACCAGAACTCCCGTCGTTTGCTACCGTGCAGGTAAATAGCTGCCATCCACGGCCAAGCTCCTGGCTGCGCTTCTGTTCCACCAACGATACGTCCACCTTCATCTTCTCGTTGACCACACTCTGCAATTAATAAGGATACGGATTGTTGATTTACGACATTTCTGAATTTCCATTGTTTCCTAGAAAGCTTTTTGATTACTCAAAATATACAAAGCTTACATGAGCTTAAATAATAGATGGTTCAAAAGATTATGATCATATTCCGTTGCCGAGCTTGTTGATTATGTTTCAATGTCGGTTATTGTATCTGCATAAATATAAAGTAGAATGGTGTTGTTAAATCTCTCATAGACAAGCTTAAATAGAGGAAAAAAATAAATAGTTTAAGCCTTCCTGTTCTATAATAATATAATTATCATAATTCCGGACCGGACATAGGGTGCAAACGAAACCCTATTCATAAGCGTAATATGATGATCGCAATTTCCGTCGTTGTCAGTTCAAGTAGAAAGAAAAAAATTTAACAAAAACTTACCACTGACGTCAACAATATTGGAATAGTTTCCAATCACAGGTGGCGGCACAGTAAAGAACGTCGAAGTTTGTGGTCGTGCGGTAGTTACAGTGGTGGTCGTAATCGGTCTTGTTGCCAGCGTGGCGGGCTTTGGTCTCTTTGTGGTTAGCACCAGGATCGCTGAAGGCTTCTTCGTCGTCGTGGGTTTGTGAACAGGCCTCTGTGTTGTAACTGGCACTAAATATGTCGGTTTACTCGTCGTTGTTACCACTGGCTTTTCTATAGCAGCTGTTGCGGGAACAATCACGTCTTTAGGACAACATACACCAGGGACAAATAAGTCCTTAAAGCAAAGTGATTCTCTGAGGTTCACTAAGTTTAGTAGTAGTTGTGGGCAGTTGCTCAAGTCTTCACAAATTCCTGTTTCACCTTCGGGAGTAGTGCACGACTTAGCGTCTTCTTTGTCTCCCCCTGTTGCAATTTTAGTGATGGGCGCGTCGGGAAGAACTTTTGGTAGCGCTTTTTTAACGATAGGTGCGATTTTGTCCGTGACATTTCTACCCAAAACGTTTTTGCTGATCGTATATATCGCCTGTGGAAGCTGCTGCAGGTTAGGATCCGATTCGTTTCTCTCATTCTCGTTCACCATGTCTACGAGGTAATGTCCTACTGTGTTTATCGCTCCTAGAGTTTCGGATATTCTCGTGAACGCTAAATCTGACAGTAATCTTCCATCGTTAGGATTATCTCTGGTTTCCGAATGAATGAGATCGAAAGACGATCTACTGTCGTAATTCTGGGGCACCCTTTGGTTTTGGAAGCCAGATCTTAGGAATGGGCCTTGGTTATACGAGACTGGTTGATATTGCGGAGAATTGTGGTACGTTATGTGCATAGAGTCGGGAGATCTTTTTCTTGGTGATGAGAACTGCCAGGGTGGGTTTCTGGGTTGCATGTGAGGTTTTGGCCATTCACCCGTTGTCTGCATGAAAGCGACTGAAACATAATAATTGAGTTGTTTTATACCGTTATTTTCAGTAACACTTAGTTCTTATCCATGAGTTATTGAAGAATGATGCATACCTACCCGGATGGTGATCTAGTTGTTGGCTTGTTGTGTGAGACGTCACAAGAAGAACACCTGAAAATAAATTAAAATATAAAATAACTCTGCTGAAATCGATAAAGTATGTGTACGTAAGAAGGCCTTATCTAAACATGAAGGCAGCTGGCCTGCTGCAGGCAAACCAGAGATCAGTTGACTCGCCTGTTTTTTAACAAAAATGGTTAGTAGGTATACAAAGTGATATTGAAATCATGCATCAAACTGCACAACTTTTACTATGGGAGCAAACCGATCATAGCAAAAAAAATTCTGTTTTGTTTAGTAAGGAACAGCTGATATTTTTTTGATGCGATCGGTTTGCTCCCATAGTAAAATTTGTACAATTTGATGGGTAGACTCTTAGTTTAAAAGAGATGCCAATGATTTCAATATCACCCTGTAGATACCATAATGTATTGTAATTGATACAAGAAGCCAAAAGGTGGAATGACATGATTAGTTATGTTTTGTTTTGTTATTAACTAAGGTAGGTTACAATAACTTAACCCACTATCTCTTAACCTTCTCTACGTTTAACCGTAAGTTTCCATAAAATATCAGCACGAACTTTCGGCTGTACAAATATAGACAAGGCATAAAATACCTATTTAACAAGTGAAATCAAGGTATCCAATTTCGGTACCATCATTATTACCGAAATCAGAGGAGAAACCGATATTCCGCAATAACGTGTTCGATAAAAAGCGCACATAAAAAGTCGAACGATTGAGTTTTGTACAATAAGTAGAGCCTGAATTGGATTACGTCAACACACATTATCCAAGCGGTTGAAACATTTTTAACGATTATGTATACAGTGTGTATGAAAAGTCTAATTTCTTTTTGCCAATAATATTAATTGACTATATTTACCCTTTAAAGTCTGTCTGGCAAGTGTCTACCGTAACACCATGTATTTATTGCAGTGCTTAAGAAATTGAGTTTATTGTTTAATTAAAAGTTTAATGAGAAGTTAATGTCTAATACAATAATAATAGATAGGTCCTAAACTAATAGACATATACACGTCGTGTCGGTGCCAGTGAGTCACTTCACGAGAAAGCGTAGTTTACGCAAACGCAAGCGTTCACGTTGCATAATGATGTAAGCTTAAGAACTGTTTGTTTCCTTTTGTTTATTTTTGGCTAAGGCACGCAGAGGATATACTTTTTGGATTATTTGTTAACCGGACACTGACTCACGTCTCCGTAATACTTTTACTGAACGGCCGTGTGGGGAATTCACGGAAACGTGGAACAAGGTAGCGAAACCAAACTATACCTAAGAACTAAACTTTTAAAAATAAAAAGTTGCATCAAAATCGTTCCAGTAGTTTTTGGCTTTTTGGTGATTTGGAGGACACCTTCAATGTACAGACACACTTCTGTTTCGGTTTTATAATAGTGCAGATACCTATACCGGCGGGTACATCTTACATTTGCGTTTTGCCGATGACATTGTCGCCATGGCGGAATCGCTGCAGGACCTCAACGGGATGCTTAGCAACATTAATGCCGGTTTCCGCCGGATCGGTCTCGGCATGACCTTAGACAAGATGAAAGTCATGCTTAATTCTCATGTCGAGCCAAAGGCGGTTTAAGTCGGTGAGGTGGCGCTAGAAGTTGTGCAAGACTACGTCTACCTTGGACAGACTATAAGACTAGGCAGAAACAACTTCGACAAGGAGGCCGCTAGGCGTATCCAAATAGGATAGGCTGCTTTCAGGAAACTCTCATACATTTTCCTCGGTTCTACCACCATAGCGTAACTTACATATACTTTGCTACCACGATGCCTCAAAACGAAGATGTTCAATCAGAGCGTCCTGCCAGTGATGACCTATTGTGCGGAAACGTAAGTCGCTCAGCGAGCTATGGAGAGAGCCATGCTGGGTATTTCTCTGAGAGATCACATCAGGAATGAAGTGATACGACAGAGAACTAAAGTGGTTGACTAAGCTCAGAAAATGAGCAAGCTGAAGTGGCAATGGGCTGGTCATATCTGCCGAACCTGACATCCGATGAGGTGTGAGAGTTCTAGAATGGAGACCATAAACTGGCAGGCGTAGTTTGGGATACCCTGCTGCCCGCTGGACAGACGACCTAAAAAGGTAGCGGGGAGCGACTGGATGAGGAAGGTCGAAGACAGACTTTGTGGCGCGCCTTGGGAGAGGCCTATGTTCAGCAGTGGACGATAATAGGCTGATGATGAAGATACCTATTCAGGGTGTAAACTTAAATGCCTACTTTAATGACCTATACATACTGAAACCTTCAATACTTGTTTATTGCTATATGCTACAAATTGGTAGTTGTAGCAAAAAGTCTAACCACCCGGGTGGTTAGTGTAGTGAGTTTATATTTGTAGTTACCTATGTACTTAGGTATTTAAACAAATTGCGTAAATTATCACCATAATATTATTGGTAAATGTATAATACCATAATGACATTTGACATTCGCAAACTCTTACAATGCCAAATGGGCAGTGATGCGTGACAATGGATCCGTGTTACATAAACCAACGTGCGCATGAGTGGATGACATCATGCGGCTTTCACTAGCCGCCGCGAGAATTGGTGCGCCTGTGATGCCGACGAACGGGCCGGCGGCGCCGGTTTATGACGGTCATCGAGGTTCTACTCTATTACCTACTTACTGCTGTTTGTAAACATGTATCTAGTCGTAAATCAATTTCATTATTTCATCTTTTATTATGTAATTAATTAAGTACCTACTTGCACTAATTTTTAAAATATTATGCATGTAAGACTATGCTTTTAACTTATCTTGTTGTGGGGGCAAACCAGCGACCCTCGATATGTTGTGTTAGCCCCAATACTTTTTATTAAATTATAATACCATTGAGGGGAAGAAACCTAAGATCTCCCAGTTTTGGATATCCATCTCTGATGTTTAGCCGCCAAGACATCGCAGTCACAAAGGATATGTTCCATGGTCTCCTCCTCTCCGCACGCTCGGCAGCTGAGATCTACAGTTTCATCTTGTGCATCATCGTGCCTGTGGCGTGACAGGACAATGCTTAATTCACGTTTAAAAAAATCGTAAGAAATGCCCTCTAATGCCTAACTTCATCCACAAAAGCTGAGCTGGACGCTCGCTGATGACATTTCCCCTCAACTTCACAAATTACGTCGCTCTGAAACAGTTCCCTATATTTAGTCTTCTTACTAAGTTCCACACTGGCAGCCACACCACACCAATGCAGGTGATAGGTAGGTAGCCAAGTGCCTTTTTTTATGTCGGAAGGAACATACTTAAATCTTCCATTTCTTACTATATTTTTAGTGCATTGTAAACGATTCATCTGTCGCGAGTTAACTACTTAGGTAGGTACTAAGATTATGAAGATTCATATCAAAAGGATGGCTTCTATAGAAGTCGAATCTAATCTTACATAAATACCTACATACATAAAAAAGAATATACCTAATGTGACGAAACAAAACTCTTACATTTCTGAATATCCGACTTCCAAACAGAATACCAACTGTCGCAATAAGGACAACAATGCATTCATTGCTCAATAGACTTATTGAATGACTCTCAGGCGGATGTCTCATACTCATGCGAGCAATACGCAACATTTAGCAATCAGGGGTAATCCGTAACATGCCGTAACTTACCGCCAAACAGCCTTGACCGTTCCGGCTTCCAAATGAGCAAAGAGAACCAGTGGCGGCGTAGTGTACGTTTTTTTAATGTTTAGCACAACATCTCTGCTGTGATCACTCTTTTAGTCTATTCGTATTAAAACATTTCGTATTGAAGAAATAACTGAGGCCTCCCCGGTCTTTTGATATCTATGACTTTTTCGAGCCGTGGTAAAAACATGACATATGCGTCCTTCCTTCCATGGACGTAGATAGCAATCATTATTTCCCAGGGAGTTTCAGGTCCAGGTTAAGTCGTTGCAATAAAATCTAAATCCAGGAGCGAGTAAAGCGAGCTTGAGATTGATACAATCTAAAATCTAGAGCGAGCGTAGCGAGCTCGAGATCTTACTACAATATAATTTTATACATTACAAGATAATTACAAATTTTATATACTCCTCAAAATGATACAGTCATAACCAGCACGGCTAGCATGCCACCCACGACAAAGCTGTCCAAAAAACATTTAATTTAAAAAAATAGTTTAGACCGATATATGTATACATAATTATACTAGTAATTATATAATATACACAGAGTGTTAGGGTAAATAGTTCCACTGTTTTATGGGGTGTTTGTACCCATGATACTGAACAACTTTCTCCAAGAAACATTTGGAAATACGCGAAAAAATTCTTCCTTGTACGATCGTCAAGATACTCATTGTTATTTGTTTTATCCTTCAGATGAGTCTCCCTGAAACATTATCTCCATCGTGCGATGTACCGACTACCGATATAGTCCCCGTCTCGGTAAGCATCCAACAATCCTCGATTAAAATCAAACATTATTTAAACACGTCAAGAATATCAGATAGCTTCGGTCGTTTCTCACGTTAAAAATAACTGATTATAAATAAAAGGAGCAAAACCAAGACATTGTTTCTTGGAAAGCAAAATAAGAAGTCGGGGTCCAAAATACGAGCTACGGTCACGCAAGAATACTCCATGTCCTAACTGTTTGTTTCTTTTTCATTGTGTTTAATTTGGTTTGCAAGACCAAAAACTTTCTCGTTGTTATTGTTATGACATAATTTAACGTCATCACTTGTTCATTTTAATTTTTAATTAAATGTCTTGAGTGGTTACTATAATAGTTTCAGTCGGTACGCTAGATAACCGACTTGCTGATCCGAGTGTCGCGGGTTCGAATCCCGCGAGGGGAAAATATTTTTATGATGAATATTAAAATTGTTGGTACATTTGTTGGAGTGTTTGTATCTATTTATGTATGTATATCGTTGTCTAGTCATCATAATACAAGTCCTGGCTAGATTCTGGGTATACTTTAAATAGGGCTAAATAATCTGTGTGACAAGTCAAGTGTAATATTTGTCGAAAGTTTATTTTATTAAAAATTGCAGTTCAGGGTTTCAATAAGGTCAGGAACAAACATTCGTATACGGCACTAAGGATATGGCATGTTAAAAAACCCTCCTTCTGACTTAGTCGGGTAAAAAATCGCTAATGCACGCATAAAAATTCATCAACTCGCGTAAAAAAAAGCACAGATAATCAAATTATTCGCAATAAGCTACATAGTATACTATACAATTCGCAAAAGGTTATAAACAAGCATTTTTTAAGGGTATGTTACAGTCAGCATCAGAGAAACCGGACCGCATAAGCGCAGGGGTTTAGATTTCTCTGATGCTGACCGTACGAAAATATGAATCATATGATGAGTCTTTCATCTTTATGTAAGTGAAATATCGGAATTCGACGCTAAAACACTTACAAATTATTTAAAAAAAACATTTTCTTATCAAATAAGAAATATGGTTAAGGTTTTATGTCAGCATTATCATTACATAAAAACACGAGCAACCTGCAATAACAATTTTATTTTCATCAATATTATATCAAAATAAAAATATGTTTAAACGTTGAAAATATTGAATTCGGTAAAAAATTATAAATTGCATAAATCTGACCACATATTCAGTCGGCGTAAGATGAATCATGTTTATTAGGAGTAAAAAAAGAAAGTTCTTTTTTGTGGTCCGAATTTAAAGCTTTTATTTGAATTGAATTGTTTAGTAGTAAGTAGGTAGGTAACTAGGTAAGTTCTTCATTTTCTATAAGTTTCATCATAAGCCTATCATCAGTCACTGTTCCCAAGTCGCTAAATTTTTCGGTTTAGGCTGTAACTGGTACTGTATCGTAGTTCTTGGATTCATACAAATGAAAACTGTGTTTTTTGTAAGCTTTTTAAAAATACTGGCATAACGGTAATTTGCAACCAGGCATTGGGAATAACTAATACCGTACTGTAACTTACCGTAATCTAAGTAAGGATAGAGTCGTCGGTGGCGCGTTGCGGAGAGGTATGAACACTGAGAGACACTCAATCTTGAGGGTCTAGGTTAAAAACCGCGAGTACGTACCTAATACCCAGACTGCTCTCTAACAGTGAAGGAAAACATCGCGAGGAAACCTGCATACGCTGAAGAAGAAATTGTGGAGCGTATTGTATTAGTGTATTTTGATTGTAGCTTTGTAGCAATGGATACTATAGGTCTTAGAGGTTTTTCGAGTGGGGATATGGAGCAACGTGTAGTACTCTCAACGATCCCCACTACCGACCCAATCGGCCGCGAAGTCCCAACAACGCCCATTGCCGAGGTCCGTACCCCTTGGGGTGGCCCTTGGGCAGGTTGCTTAAAAGGATATACATAATTCGAAGCGCGCTACATACAAACGTACTATGGTTATATTTTCAATACTAACCAATTAAACTCAATGAAATTTTTCAGAATCAATCTAAAAACAAATTTCTATGCTTGCATAGAGTCAGATTTTCGTTAAAATGTATAGTTTTAAAGTAACAGTGCTTCAAAGATTTCCGTTCAAATCTTAAATTAATCCTAGCATTGAAACTGTATATTTTAACGAAAATCGGACTCCATACAAGCATAGATATTTGTTTCAAGACTGTTTCAGCAAAATTTCATTGAGTTTAATTGGTTAGTATTGAAAATATCACCATAGTACGTTTGTAAGGAGCGCGCTCCGAATTATATATATAAGTTCTTTCACTGGTTCGGTAAACATACCGGGGCGCTTCGCCATCGCTGGCGTGGTCCCCCCATAGTCCACAGTAATAAGCAGTAGCTGCTCCCTGAGTAATACTGTATGCATATGCATATGCTCACGACTATATTCCCCGAGGGGGTAGTCAGAGATATTCTGAAACCTCAGAACATCCACATTTCACCAGTAGTACCGAAACTCTGTCCAGTGTGACGGGGGGTGAGCCCGTCGCCGTCGAGTAATACTGTATTTGTCAGATAAAAAACCGTGTAGTCCGAAAGATAGCACTGTGATAGGGACGTAGCAACCACACTACCCTCTAGCTAATGATATAATATTATTTGCAAAGAATCGTCAAAAATTAACTACCAGACCTATACGGCAGACACAAAGCCGAGTAATTGCAAATTTATGTATTTGGAATTCGTGTTTGAAACGCTTTCTTTTGCACTCTTTTTGTCATAGTTGTGAGAAAACAAAACCAGATGGTAAATACTTTGTTAATAATAGGCGAGCGAAAATGAAAGGAAAGCCTGAAAACAATTTGCGTAATTGGAATTGAAAACAGCGAACAATATTGCAATACTCATTAAAATTAATACCGCCATGTATTGTGAACAAGGAAGAATATCTCAAACTATATGTATGTATGTATTACTATTATCTTGAAACTCTATGTACTGATTTTAATGATTCTTTCACAGAATATTTCTATAGATTCCCCATACTTATTACTGGAAAGATTTTTTGAAATAATATTGTCGTCGGAGTAGTCATTTTAATGATCAAGTGGACAAAGATGTTGAGTTATACCTCGAGTTAAGGCGCAATAGTAGGACGAAATACCTTGGAGTGCATCTTTTATTTTTAATTTTTCGACTAGATTTATACAATTTACTGAAATCAAAGTCATACCTCAGTATTCTTGGATAGTTTATTTAGTGAAATCATAAATTGATAGAAAATCATCACAAAGATGACGTATTTTCATGAATTTTAAACATTTTTTTCGTTTTAGAAGAACTTAAAATAGTTTCCGATTTTTGGTATTTATACTCACATATTTACCATTAGTCTATCTAGTGAAATCATATAAAGTACTTATGTTAAGTCTTAATTGAAAATACGGCACACGCACGCACTTTTCGGAGGGCTGGGCAATCGCGTTTCTCATACAAAATATTCGTCTGAATCTATGGCCCCTTAACTAGGTGACTAGTCCACAAGAGCTATCGGTGCTGCTATATAATGATATACCTACCTATCTATTGGTCACATACATTTCAGTATTACCATCAGTTAATTCGATTCACTTTGTGACTGGAGATTACTATGTTTCAACGCTCCAACGCTTTCAAATTACTTTAGTGATCTGCTCGTATTAAAAACCATGGTGCATACAGCGACGGAAAAACTATAAGTACCTACAAAGCTGTATACATTGTCCCATTTGTTAATGAATACCTAGACGAGCAAGACCCATTGTGGGCGAAAGTCTTGCCAGCATCATCACTAGGCGCGAAATAGCTTTTTGCAAGCTGCAATATGATAAAATCAAGCTTAAAAAGATTATTTAAGAGTAGTAGGTAACATCTTAATAATAATTTTCCTTTCTACTAGGTACCTACCTCCCGAATAAAGTCGTAAGCATATGCTGTTTTAAAAGGTTATTATTTTATCAGATCTTTATCTGATTAATATTTAAAAAAAGATTTCTTGTAACTTATTTATACAATGCAGTGTAAATAAAATTAGTACTACTTGTTAGGTACACTCATGTTATTTTGACCTGACTGCGCGACGCAAAAGAAGGGTAATGTGTTTATCAGCCTATGTATGAGTGTATGTATGTAAGTTTGTTCCTTTGTGGCACACTAGAGACCAAACGCTTGGGCCGATTTTGATGATTCTTACGAAAATCGATTTGTCTTACTGCTAGTTGCACGTACGTTTATTAAAGTCAATCCTCCATTAAATCTCTTGCTGTCACTTTTTGTCTAGTTGACGTAGTAAAAGCTAGCAAGAGATTTTATGGGGGATTAACTTTAATGAACGTACGTGCATTAGACCGTTAATCTTGCGAGTGTCATTAAAGACATGACAGTACCCAACAAAATTCAATATGGCGATTACAAGACGCCATATTGTAAAAATTAAAAAAATGAATGTTGACGAATTATGTCGAGTGTGGTATCATTGAATAGGTATTTGAAAATAATCTTTAGGATTCTCTTTTTTCATTTCGAATCACTTTTCTCTCTAAATGTAACGATTCTTTAAAGATCATGAATTCAAGATCAATGAACGATGACTGCCATCTCAAGTTTCAAATCGATCCGCATGTCGTGTTCTTGTCGCACATGATCGATTATAGTGACAATGTAATGAGAAGCAATCGTTTAACATAGCATAGCTATACCTACCTGGATGAAAAAGCGTGTAGGTACTGAGGTTTCAGAATATCTCAGACTACCCCCACGGGGAACATAGTCGTAAGCATATGTTATGCTTATGCTGATACCTCCTAAATTTATAATTTTGTTGGTCGCAAGATGCTACGCTCTCCGACGATTTTATTTGGAAAAAGAAAATAATGTGCATGAGATGGAGATTGGTAACTCAAAAACAAAATGAAATGGTAATCAATTGTCCAAGAAAAGGGAAGTAGGTAGGTGCCTATCAATGAACTTGACAGACAATTCAGACCGCGCCATCTAGCGAGTAAGTTGGCTGGTACTAATTCATGGTTTCTTTTCAACACTTCATAAAATAGCGAATTTCCCAAATTTCTTTTGAAAATTAAGTATTTTACTAAATTTTTGTCTGAATTGCCATGTCTTTTTTTTTAAATTATTTTTTAAGGCAGTGTTGCCAAGTCCCAGCCAGTCTGACTCGCCAAAAATCTCGGGCCAAGTAGCCTAAAGTCGCCAAAGTTTTTCCCGTGTAATATAGCCTAAAATTACCGCAAATTGGCCAAAATAAGTGCTATATAGGCTGCTCGTGACAGAAAAATTATTTTTGCTACAACTGCAATCTCTACTCACAACTTAAAAATAGCCCTACCACATAAAATACACGTACGTTATGTGGTACATGGTGTTTTATATTGCAGTTTATACAGTCTGCGATAAAAAAAACATATCATTTTAGTTACTCAGTAAAATATTCCAGATTTTTATTAAAATATCCTAAAATAATCCAAAATAGCAAATTTTTCTGAATATTGCATAAAATCGCCTATTTTGATTTTGGATATAACCTAAATGGCGACCGGTCGTCAATCGAATTTTTAGGTCGCCGATAGACGTCCTGCACCCGCTGCATGATGGCGCGATAAAGCTCTATCGCGCCCTAGCTCCCTTTCTTTTTGCGCGCGAACGAACGAATTAGCAGGCGCGATAAAACGTTTATCGAGACACCATGCCGCGGGCGTTGATGTAGCCTAAATGGCGATAAATCGCCTAACTTTGGCAGCACTACTTGAGGGAACGCTTTGGCATGTTTAGTCGTTCGAGTTTTGGTTTGCGATGATTGTGTAGGTAAGGTACCTATCCAGTTTTTTATTAGTGAAGGCTGTTTCCAGAATTCAGAAAATTGATTGCACGATAGTTTCGAAGCACAGTTCGTTCCCAAAACAACATATGAAATAAATTACCACAATTGCATTATTATGACAAAATAAAAATAATAATGTAAAAAATGCAAGCTAATGAAATGATGAAATAAAGTCAGTTACAATTGTTTCGACACTAGGTACTCCATTCTCTCAACTTAATTGTTTCATAAGAAAAGTGCTACTTTCACCGCCATCTTTGTCGTTTGTAGAAAGAAAACTGTAGGTACCTACATTAGTAGAAACTAGCAATGTTTTCTGACTTCGTATAGGCTTCTCTCTTAATAAGAAATATACGAACACGTAAAATGTTATATTGAACGATTTTAAATTTACACTCTGTCTGTATATGCACATCAATAATAAACTCTGAAATAAAAACAATTTTTATGACTTTAAAAGCATATAAACGTCAATTTGAAACCTATAATATATCATTTTGGATAACCTATCTAAACTACGCAAAACCAAAATATTTAGTGCAAATAGTACTTGATTTTTTTCTTTTACGTATGTATATTATATGTTTTTCTGTTATGTAGATAAATTAAGAAAAAATGCGTAGCAGTACTCCGCCACGCATTTTTTTGTAATTTCTCTACACGTACGAGTATATTTGTATAGCATTTTATAGAAAACACCTACCTTTCATTACAATTTTCTATCTCAAAGGGACTAAACAAGACTGATTCTTGTTAGGTAGCTATAAAAATAAATTATATTTTAATCCCAACTATATTGGTTAATCTATTAATGACAAATTAAAGGAATAATTTATTATAATTTAATTATTTTTCATTATAAGTTTACCAAGATAAAGCAGATAGAGTCTGTTGCATCCAACTCCGACCTCAATACTGCAAGGGCCAAGTTGCGTTGCGTTGCTCTTGCGTTGATCGCACAACACAAGCTAACAGTATGCGATATAAGCATGCGATTAAAGAAAATAAAATTAACTGTGTTGGTATAATCAAGATGTTAATTTTTGAAAATAGATTACGTTTCGGTACATAGGTTAGGTACCTACCTATATTATTTGAATCATTAGTGATCTATTGAATGAATAAAACCTGAAAACAAGTAATCAAATGTGGATATTTTATATCAAATATACATTATAATTTTACAACATAAAACTTCCTAGAATACCTATTAGGACATAAGATTCTTATAATCCAACTGTATCCTGTTTATCTGTTACGTTTTCACGGCTAAACCGCTAAACTGATTTTGATATTTTTTATGTGGTATAGAGATATCTTGAACCAAGAGGAAGGACATAGGCATAAAAAATTCCAGGCAGACGAAGTCACGGGAAACAAGTAGATGTTCTTATATAGGTATGTTTAAACTCTTGTTCTAACTCATCTTCTCTCATTTTATCTTAATGACAGGTCTGAAATCTGCGCATAAAGTAAAGAGATTAAGAGAGATTTGTTTAAATATGTTTAGCTTACCCAAAACAGTAAGACACTGCTTCCCGAATCGGCCGATTTCCGTCATAATATCTCTGGTCTAATGTAACGCTTACGTCACAACACTTTCACTACGCGTCGCGGTACAATAACATGCTATAATCACTTATGAAACCGCGGCCTCGGACGCTGCACTCCCAAGTTCAACGATCGGGATTTAAAAAAATACTAATTAAAAAAAAGAGTCAAAGATGGGATCAGGGTTTTGGACGAAACTTGAGAGTTGGAGGGAATGTTTGAAAAAAAAACGCGTGGTGCACGCTCACTTTCGTGGCGAGCAGTGAGCCGAGTTCTGTGAGGCTATGTGCTTTTACTTTCCTGGCGAGTCAGTGGGGAGACTGCATCATCATGGCTGGCGCCAGGCGACGTCGGGTGCCGGATCTACGATACGGCACTATCTTGCAGTGCCTAACCTATCCTAACCTAGCTCTCTTGCCTAGGAGCAACCACGAATTATTAGGAACCTTCTCCTTTTATAAGCTTAACGATTAGGGAGTTTCGAAGGAATTAATAGGTAGGTACAGTACGACCAAGAAAATAATTACCCTCGTCAATCTTCGTTTGCGCTGAGTCCATAGAATGTATAGGACACTTCATTTTTTTTTTTCGTGATTTCATTGTTGGTTCCTTAAAAAAAGTGGTTCAGTTTGATGGTCTAATCATCCCCTTAAAATAGTTTCAGCAAATTTTGTAGACCTAATTATAATAACCTTTTATACTTAAGTAGTAATCCCCACTTGCGTCAACCTGGGTTAGAAAATAACTCCAGGTTAAGTTTGTAATCTATGATTTTTAGTATAGCAGAAAATCCGAGATAGCTATTTAACCCAGAGTTAATTACTAACCCAGGTTGGCGCAAGTGGGGCTAAGTATACTAAATTTACATCATCGGCGATTCATAAATTTTTGGTCCAAATATGAAAGTGCCGGCCAACAAAAACGAATGCTATATTCTGTTAGAGCTTGTCCGTATAAGCATTTATTATTAAGGCATGAAAGCTGTAGCTGCTAGTTTTATTTCATCAAAAATGTATGAAATGACAGATTTTTCAAACCTTAATAAAACCAGGCCTGTCTCACTGCACCGCTCAGGTACGTTTGACGGCCGATCCCCACCGAGGGGTGAATGGTCGCTCATCGACATAAGGCGCATTTTAGCTTTCGTTCCTGAAGCGCAAAGATCGAAATTCGAAAAATCTGGTTGAGTGAACTACCTGTTACGTTATGGTAGTAACTGTTAAATAATCTGTGATAAAACCAAGGAAAATCGCCCTACAGCTTTGGGGCTATACTAAAAAATGCTGCGACGGACTAGTTCTAACAGAATAGCTTAGCTAATTTCATCGAAAATGTATAAAGAGGTAGATATTTCGAACCCAAATAAAACCATGGACAATGGACCTACAGCTTTGGTGCCTAAATAATAATTGTATAGACGGACAAGTTTATTTTGGCCGGCACTTTCACATTTTGGACCAAATCTGATGATGTCTTTTACGGTAAAGTTGGTGATTAGTTGAACTCAATAACGCATAGATAGATAATCAATTACGAAATGGTTAAAAAAAACAGTATTTTCAACAGCTGATGACAATGTGACCTACGTCCCGGATCTTTCCCCATATTCGAAGTTTTGAAACACTCTTTTAAAAAGTGTAAACACTTTAAATGTAGTTGTGCAAGCTGGGTTTTACGTTTTCATAATATTCGAGCTATGAGTCGACGGTCAATTTATTTCGTTTTAGTCCTACCTACTCATTTTCCTTTTTATGCAATATCAAATAAAGTTCGCGCATGATTATAATTGCCTAAATTACTTTTGGTTCTTTGTACGGCTACACACTACTTGATACGATGGGATATGGGATGGTAAATTCGGCAAACGGCTAAGGCGGTAAATAACTTCCGTACAGGCATAAAATCCATTTTTTTTTAATTGTTAACTTCAGTTCGTATCTAAAGCTTACATCAGGGTTCTTCTTAATATGCTGACACTTGTTTAAGGAGATGATCAGACCATCAAACTGAACCACTTTCTCTATGGGACCAACATCGAAAACGCGAAAAACAAATCTGCAGTCCCATACATTTGGCTCGAGTAGTTTGCAGTTTTATATGGAACAGATGATTTTTTTTTGGTGACGCGATTTACATTTTGGTGCCATAGATAAAGTTGATCAGTTTGACCAGTTTGACGGTCTGATCATCCTCTTAAAAAGTGTCAGCATATTAAGAAGGACTCTGTAATTTATTATGTACCTACTAGCGGCGCCCGCGACTTCGAACGCACAGACCACTGACACTCATAAATTTTGATTGATAGAACAGATAGTCAAAAATTCTAAAAATGATCGCAATGCATTATACGTATCGTAAACGCCACCCCAAGTTTACAATTTTATTACCCAGGATGGTCCAAATGGAGACGTTTAAGGTATGTTACTGTTGGCGCGCTCCATATAAACGAAGTCTGGTTATATTTTTAATACTAACCAATTAAAGTCAGAGACATTTTTCAGAAATCTAGAAAGTAATCTCTATGCTTGTATCTTGTTAGATTTTTGTTAAAATGTATAGTTTTAAAGTTACAGTGCCCCAAAGATTTCCATACAAATTAATCCTAGCATTGAAACTGTATATTTTAACGAAAATCGGACAAGATACAAGCATAGAGATTTGTTTCTAGATTGTTTCTGCAAAATTATATTGACTTTAATTGGTTAGTATTGAAAATACCACCAGACTTCGTTTGTATGCAGTGCGCATTTACGCATTCGGAATAAACTTCTCTTAAACAAATTCTTAGATTCTTCACACCACTGTAGTATAGGTGTATCCGAAAATACCCCATTTATAAGTTCCGCGATTTTTTGCAGTTTAGAAGTTATCTTTTTTTTAAGTATCTCTTTGTGAATTTTCTACCACCGGTATCTTTTTTCATACCTAGTAAGAATTTTGGATGGATCTTTCGTTGATAGTTGTCATAATACATAGTTACTCATCTAAGTTAATAATATTAAGTACTTTATATATTTTTTTGGTTAAATCTGTACTAGAACTTTTTATTTTTATTCTTCTACAAAAATTTGAAACAGTAGGTACGTAACGTATGAAATATTAAGAATTTAATTACAAAAAATTGCTTATTTAAGAACAATTTCTGTAATTATAATAGGTTTGCCAAAAAATAACAAAATGATACCTATAAAATCAAAGTAATATTATTTTTTTGCAGCAAAAGCTTTGACCAATCTAGGTATGCAGTCACCAAAATAAAAGAAGAGTTATCGACCTCTTGCTCAGTTAATTGCGTTACGCTTTTATTATGAGTCGACTTCTTCTCATAGGTCAACCTACTTCACTTTTAAGAGGATACCGATAGTGCGCTCCATACAAACGAAGTTTAATTATTATTATTATGTATAGGGTTCTTCTTAATATCCGACACTTTTTAAGGGAATGATCAGACCGTCAAACTGAACAACTATCTCTATGGCACCGACATCGAAATCGCGGAAAAAAAATCTAATCTCCTATACAAAACTGTGAACCTACTCAAGCCAAATTTATGGGACAGCTGATATTTTTTTCGCGATTTCGATGTTGGTCCCATAGAGAAAGTTGTTCAGTTTGATGGTCTGCTCAACCCCTTAAAAATGGTGTCAGCATATTAAGAAGGATTTTCTGTATTTCGGATATTAACCCATTAAAGTCAATGACATTTTTTAAACACAATCTAGTAACTAATCTCTGTGCCTGTGTGTAGTTACAGAGTGACAGCGGCTTAAAGATTTCCATACGATACAAATCTTAAATTAATCCTAGCATTGAAACTACATATTTTATCGGAAATCTGACAAACCACTGGCACAGAGATTAGTATCTAGAATTCTGTATCGTGTTTTAAACAAATTCATTGTATTTAATTAGTATTGAAAGAGGATCTATCTTCGATTGTATGCAGCGTGCTCGGGCGCTCTGCCGATCTGTGTCGAGAAAATGCATTGTGATGTGAGTTGGAAGTTAAGAAGATAGTCCCCTCTTAACTTCCAACTCACATCACAATGCATTTTCTCGACACACGTCTAAAGGCTTGAAAGGGACAACAAAGAGCTGACTTCCCGGATGTGCATTGTCGTCGCACTTTATAAAATTCCTGCTTTCACGTCACTTGAAGGGATATTTTTAGTTTCGAAGACCTTTGTCAGGCAGTTTGCGTGCTCCATTGGCTGTTATGTATAGGATTTATCACTGCAATTGCATTCTCGAGAGTAGGTATTTTCTTTGACTGGGTATCTATGTGCCGAATGGAGCAGAGCTATACCTTTTCATGCCTCCTGTAATCAAATAAGAGCAAAAAGTTCACGTTTCGCCTTTGAAATATTCTTGCTCTGCTTCGATTCGCAGGCGCAGGCTTATCCAGTTTTCATTCGAGAGTCTGAATTTCGCAACTTGAAATGGGAAAGAAGACAAGTTTACGTGGTCCTAATTTCACAAAGAGAAAATATAATTGTTATAATTTGCACCATGTTTAATAATTTTATCGAAAATAAGACGACACGGGTGGAGCTCTGCTAACCTCCACCTTTATTATAAGTGTAGATTTGCTAAATATAGGGCGTAGAAAAGTTGAAGTGAGATCTTTATCGACGAAATTATTTAAATCAAAACAAGCTAGGCGCAAAAGAGTCTCAAAGTAATTTCAAGTCAAGAAACATCTTGAATCGTACCGAAGTATAAGAACTAGGGCTTAAGTAATGTGGTAGGTATTTAAGCATGTACCAATTTTTAGGAGATGACACGATGAATGTGACAATCATAAAGCGTAATAAAATAGGATAGGGAATTATGTAAAACTAAGTAATTACATTACATCGCATAATTCTCAGCAGATGCAGCAGCAGCATCGGTAAATTTTCGCACCAGAAGGAATTGAGTCCTTCAATCCTTTTACTTATACTAAAGTACCTAATGTCTATTGATTGTACGAAACCTTGCACCACCTTGTACTTACTATGAAATAGACTAGCGCTCTTTTACATGATTCGAACTAGATGCCGTACTTGCAGAACTTCGTTTTTATTGAACACGATCACCACTTGCAACTTCACCTTCCTACATAAATTGGTACTATTTTGTACCACACGCAGCAGTATCGCTGTTAGCGGTCCGTCAAACTCAAACTCATCAAAGAGTGGTGAGACGGCCTCGTTTCTCATGGCCCCACGCGATACTGCCTTCCACAGCTCTACTAAACAAACGAAAGGTATTTTCGCAAACATAGTGCTTGATGTCCGCGATATTTTAACAGAGAGAGTCCGCAGTTGAGTTCGGGTTATTAATTGGTACGGGCCTTAAATATAGAAATACTTGCGAACAACCTCCTTCTATTGAGATCACTCACACACTGCAAACAATCATAATTATGCATATTGACTCGACCAGCTGCAGATTTTGCAAAGAGGAGCCATCTCCTCTGTATCACCTTGTGAAATTGGCTCACTGATTTACAAACGAAATACCCATCTGAGTAGACAGTTATTGGCGATGATTCAAACTCTCCCGTTAGAAACCTATTAATTCCTGACTGCAGTGGAGATCAATAGGGAACTATAAAAAGGGGCATTCAGAAACTACCAGCGATGGTCGGTCGCAGTGCAGTGGCACAAGCCGCGTTTCTGTCAACCCCACAAACAACCAATAATAGTTAAAATATAGGTACGTATTTGTAGATACTAAGCGAGTTAGATACAGTGTTCTATGCAAATTTTTTTCATTTCCGTTATTTTCTTTTGGTTTGATTTGTCCTGGCAATCAAATTGTTTTGAAAACTTAGATATCTTTTGTAAAATGTTTTATAGAAAGGGTACACATAATATTGTACATAGGTACGGCGGCGCTGTAACTATGAAGTAACAGATACTATTTCTTGTACTGTGCTTTAACTATGTGGTGTATAACATGATAGTATTGTGAGAGTAAGTGAGTAGGTATAAGTACCTACGTGATACGTATTTGTATTCTTTGTAGGAACCTACTTACTCGTATTCCGCCTAAGATTCCGTAATCTTCCTCATAGGCACAAAATATTCAGTTGTGTAGGTCCACGCATTTTATGAGGTTTTTTTCTGTTTGATTGAATATTAGCCTCTATCAAGCAATAATAATGTACCTATATTATGACATGACGTAATACTTGGTAAGATCACAGAGTACTATAACTATAAGTAACATTATTATACCTAGGCACTCTACCACAGATTAATAATAAGTACTCTACATTTGCAATAGATATCAACTCCCAAACTGAGCACGCACCAAACCTGTGGAGCTTTTTATTTATTTTATATTCTTAATTTTTTTTTTATTTCTTTTATTGGTGTTTTTCTTTAATCGTTAGCATTGATGTACTAATCAAATCTCGGACCGGTCTTTAATTTGATTTGAAATAGAACAATATGACAGTAACATGTTTGAAAAATTGGTGCACTATTTAGAAACCTATATTTTTCTCTTAAATTTTGAAGGTGGTCCGCGACTACAAAATGTTTATGAAACCCTGCTTCTAGTCAAAATTACTTTAAATATAATAATAATTTAATCACAAGTGAATTAATAGAAAATTAAGTAGGTACGTAGGTACGGTTAGCATTAGATAAATCTAAGCCCCTAGCGCTTATAAAGTTTAACATAGAGATCAGGTTTAGATATCTGATGCTGACTGTACAATCCGCAACGTAGGCTTCTATTAAGTAGGCTTTTTGAAGTCGGTTCATTTTGTATGTCTACATACTGTCACGAAACAAATACAAAATTGAGATAGGTACCTAGTACCTACCACATTCTTATAAATTAAATAATGAAATATATTGAAATACAGGTGTGGCACTTTTGACTTAAGTAGGTGCGCAGAATTTGGCAGAAATCTGGAGGTACACATTTCTTAAGATGATATCCATTGCTGTGTCAGTATAGTCTACTTCCAAACTATTAGAATGAGGCGAACGGTTCCGCCTTAAATCAATAAATTAGGCAGACGAGCTTGGAATAATCAAATCAGCGATAGTACAGGTGCCATTAGCCTGTGCATGCCTCTAAGTTTCACGGCCTTATCACTTATGGACCGGGTGCCCAAAACGTTGAATTCAGGGCGTAAATTGAATAGCTGAGGTGCTAGGGGGTCATGAGAGATTACCGAAAAAGTATCTGAGAAGTTTCAGATAGCAGCCCCGTGCACAGAGGGGCGTTTTCAGATAAATTACATACGATGCCAGTGATTTTCATGCCATCGTAGTATAGGGCTTGATGCGTAATGACATTTAAATGAGGAAAAATGTTATAATCTGAAATTCGCAAGTGAAACTGAGGCGGCTAAATATTTCGAAATGAAAACCGCAATGTACTTCGTCTCGACTCGTCTGGCATCGACCGACAAACGCGTAGTGGTCCATGAGGCTGCGCGTCTCGACGATCGATGGGACGGCCGGCATGCGCCCCCATCCCCCCCGAGTTCAGCACCGCCTCTCCACAGTCCCGCTGCCGTACCAGTGTTGTGAAGTTTACTCTTAATTTAGATACCTAAATTTATTTTTAATCTCACATCCACTTGCAAAGTGGCTTTCAGAAAGCGGGGCGGGCTCCGGTCAAACCTGGAGATGGGTGCTTTATGAGGTAAGTAATTTTTTTTTTATAGCTGAGCTTGCTCAATAGTAGGAAGGTTTATCGAAACTTTACAACTTTATGCAAAGCTCTACTATTTACGATCGCAACTATTTTCGATAAATACGGTAGGTTTATGTTAAAATTTTTTTTTACGATGACTAAATTAAGTTACAATGGATTAAAAAACAGAGGCAGCGTGTAAACATTCAATTACTTGCCTCGCTTACTTCAAATGAGTAAAAACACGGAAAATAATGACAAAATGACTCATCATCATCATCAGCCCATCACTGGCCTACCCTCAGGTAGGGCGTGTGGGCGTGAGTCCACTCGTGCCCAATGTGGAAATTTTAATAAATTTAATCATCATCTCATCAACCTCTAGCGAGGTACTTATTATTATACTTCTATCAGAAGATTATACAGGGTGTAAGTGATAGCTTAGCAAATACTGAAACGGTGAACTCACAGCATCAAACTTAACAACTTTCAGTTTGGAGCCTACCTAAAAATCAGCTCTCCCATACATTTGAGTCGGATAGGTACAGCAGTTTTGAATGGGACAGCTAATTTTTTTTTCGCGTTTTCTTTAATAGGCTCCATAGAAGGTTGTTCAGTTTGATGGTTTGAGTTCACCGTTTCAGTATTTGCTAGGCTGTAACTTTCACCCTGTAATTTCTTTGGTTCACAGTTGCTTTCAGTGTTCTGGGACTGGGATTACATTAACGTAACCATGAACCGTTGTAGAGCTAGAGCCTTTGATGTACTAGCAATATACTTACGGTATTAATACAAAAATTTCAGTTAGCAAAACATGGGCGCCATGATACATTA
This sequence comes from Agonopterix alstromeriana, assembly GCA_963924505.1. Classification (NCBI taxonomy): domain Eukaryota; kingdom Metazoa; phylum Arthropoda; class Insecta; order Lepidoptera; family Depressariidae; genus Agonopterix; species Agonopterix alstromeriana. The sequence continues at coordinate 3,383,950 of OZ004661.1, forward strand.
CCTATTTTATCTTTATTGACATTTTGCCAAAATGCTTGGCCTCAGCTGAGGATGCGCAAAGGGCCGAGGTCGATGCATTTGTTGAAACGCACATTTGAAGATTTGAAACATTGAAAGGTGTTAAGACCAGAAGTTATGTCAAATATCTGAGATCAAGAATCTGGATTTCTTTATCGAAATTATGTTTAATTTTCGATGTTTACCCAGGGCGCACGCGCGTTATGTTTGATGAAGAATGTAGGCATGCATGCACGCATTATAGCGCATGCGCGTTATGTTTTATGAAGAATGTTGGCATGTAAGTAGGTACAAAAACATAACTACGTAAGATTGCTTGCAATAGAGTTCCAATTGAGATGAACTACCTACCTACACACTTCCTACACTCTAGTTAAATTTGCAATCATTCAATTGTTTTCGCTCCTAAAGATTTTCAAGCACCATTGAATAAAGATTGGATGTAATACGATTCAATTTCTAAAATAAATAGATAGCAGATGCGTTCGATTGAGCCTATTATACATTTTAATGTACCTATTTGGTTATGTTAGTAAATAAATTATTGCATTACTAAATATATACAGGGTGTAAAAAAACCCTGTTGGAGCCCCTAGGGAGTGCTTTAGACCATCAAACTGAACAACTTTCACTATGGAGCCAACATCGAAATCTCGAAAAAATATGTCCCATACATTTGAGTCGAGTCAGGGTATGTCATGATGACCAGCTCAATTAAAATATTTTCAAAGGGATCTCAGCTTTCAACAAAGGATTTCCGCCAATATCACATCTAGGCATATCAAGCTTGCTTGATCTCAAATTCTTAGTTTAAGTTGGTACGGTTTTTATCTTTAGAGTCTCATGATGACCAGGACCATAACAATATTTTTGTAGGGATCCTGGCCAATATCACACCAAGGTGTATCGAGTTTGGGGACAAATTTTAACGTCTAGTTGCTTTGTAGTGATTTTGTATCTTTACTCTTCAGAGTCTGATGATGATCAGGTAAAAAAAAATCTTTTTAGTCCAAATAGTAGTAAATTGACATTGATGCTTTCGGAACCAGTTATTTCCATGAAGAATGCATACGTTTCTTTGGTGCGATTCAAGGCAGCTTTTTTAGAAACTAGAGTGCTCTTTTGACAACAATAAACCGTTTGATGCATGTTGTCTTCGAGTAAATCAGGTATTAATCTACTAACTACTAAATACTAAAATAAAAGTTCGTTTTAGCGGAAATAACTCGTTTTCACTTTCAATAGCAGTATCTTTATTTCTAAAGAAACAAATTGCATGTGTTATACCATTTTTAAATCTGCATTAAATAGGCAATTTTTGAGAAAGTTGACCACACTGCTCTCCATACATTTTTTTAGACCACACATGCTCGAACTTGGATGAAAATTCCGGAAAAAAATGTTGACTTTAAGATTCTTTTTTAATAGAACAACCCTAGCTACTCTTAGAGAATATTATGCAAAAAGCCGATTGCAAAAATCTCTTCTTTGGTGGTATTGACGTTCAAAAGAGTGACAAAGGTCCTTAGCACTTTTATTTAAAAAGAAAGTCCATTTTCTGAACGGGTTTGAGGTCCTCTATGGGCAGTTACGGTTATCCATTACTTACCAGCCACCCAATTTGGTAAGACCTTGTATACATATATATCAAAATCACATGCTCCAGATCGATGTCGATACCGTATTCATTCATAAATCCGTTGCAAATTACCGGGAACACCAATGCAATTTCCACGAATTTCGTTAATGAACGTGTACTACGGTCATCCTAGTAATTCTGAGAATTACTAGGAATGCCCTAATAGAATGCCCTGTAGTTTAGATAAAGTATATGTCTAGATTGAGCCTTACGCTTCTACCGTATAAAACAAAAGTGGCCAACATTCTTAGGTAGTTGTGCATGAGGCGTCATACAATTTACTTACACGGTTTATCACCGAGAGTTCGGTGATATTTTTTTCGACGCGATCGTAGTTCCGACTGTCTATCTAGACAACTTATCAAAGCCCTGTATTTATTTCTGTTATCCATGTCGCTTGGTGTTGGTTCGGTCGTTGTTTCGTTACGTTCGTTTTTACTCATAACTCATAATTGACAAAATAAGCATCATCAATCAGCAATATTTCATATAAAAATTTGGTTAAGGGTTTATTCACTGCAAAGATTTCTATCTGTGAAATTCCGTACATGGAAAGGCATGTTAAATAATCCGATAACGGTATTCGTTGCGCAAAGTTAGACTTTTTTCGCCAGATTGATAGATTTGGACTTGTACCTTCTCACCCTAGTTCGGGTAAAGATGTCTATGCCCAGCAAAGGGAGACCCTGTATCTGATGATGATAAATTAATAATGAATAAATGCCTTGCCTTTTCCTTAGGCCATATATCTAGGGATCAGCCTTGCGTTAGCATTACCCTTTGCTAAGTGACATGGTCAATTGGCCATGTGCATTTACATACAATTTTATACCTTATCAGTTACCACTAAACAAGACAGCCTAAAATTGCGGAACAATAACTTCAAAATAGTCTCGTTTGGGGTTCTCACGCTCACGAGACTAAAGTACTAGAATAAAATCAAAAGGTGCGGATTTCATGCTACATCGTCCACCGCAAAAAGTGGCAGAAAAGTTTGTTGGTAGATACCCGGTCGTCTGATACCCGGCGTCGGGTACCCGACAGCGAAGTTTATGGGCTTGTATGAACTTCCACGTGTTACAGAAGTGCTACTTTTGAATCTACTATTGTGTGACTTTGTGAAGTGCTATTGTGTGGCTTTCAAAAATCGCACTCCAGCGCACTTTGCGTGGCAGCCGGATAAAGAGAGAAAACAACATTTCATTTTAAGAAAGGTACCAAAATAAGAAAACCATTTGGAAATTATGTGATTCAAAGCTTATATCAAAATTATCAGATTTTTCTATCCATTATTTCTCGAGTTATTTGAATAATACTGAAAAATATAATAGAGGTTGAATGAGATTTTATTTCTTTATTTTTATTTTATTTGTATTTGTCAGTTTTTATTTTTAATGTTATTACGGCCAAGGTATCTTAGCCATAAATCCTATGTTTTTCAGAAATTTCAAATGTCAATTAAAAATAGAAATATCAGTCAAAAATAAAATCGGAAAAATAAGTATCTCTTATCTTTTAACCTATTTTTTTATTTTTTTATTAAAAACAGGTGGTTAAAAAAATGTTATTTTGTCAATTTAACCAAAACCGGGCTTTGACTGTAAAACATAAACCTAATACTCTTTATTTACCACATGACACTTGTAGTAAAGTGCAGCAAGAGATTGTTTTGAATTATATACCTATAAATAAAATACTATCGGTCGATTGCGTGAATTGGATGGAATCAAACGATTTACGCATAAAATATGTAAGCAAAACGAAGCTCAAGCTGTTTGTTTCTGTATCACTTTAGGTAGGTATCCATCGCAAGTCATTTATATAACTAGATACACTTTCCACCTTTTTAAAGAAATACGTTTATGGTGTTTTTCGATAAATTGATAAAAATATAGTAACTTCAGTGGAATTTTTTAAACTTTTTGTACTATTTTCTGTTTTATTTCATAAACATAAACTAAAATATAAGCTAAACTGTTTAATTTAGGTCAAATATTAAATCAATTAATTCTTGTTTCACCAATTTTAATGCAGCTTTCTACGCTTTTTCTTCTCTCAACAGAGGGAGGGTTGCATTTTGAGACGGCCAACTACAGAACCCTACAATCGTAAATTTGTCGCCATAATCCGGCAAAGACAATTTTTCACCCGCAGGGGGCCAATCGCTCTAAATAAATCACAACTGAAACGTCATTGAATCGCATGCGAATTACAACTTTTTTGACACATTCCGTATCGCGCTAATCATTTCAGAGCTGGTCTATATCGACCACTTTACCATCTACCACCACCACCACTTTACCATCGGTCTAATCTAAACCAATTAGGGTATAGAAAATTAACAGGGACACAATTTTTACATTCGATTTTCAGGGGGTTTCGTCTTTCGACAGGCGGTAGGGTGGAAAGGCAACCCTATTTATACCCGACTATGCCAGAAGGAGGGTTGTTATTTTTTTTACTCGTATTATTGCCTGTAAACAAATAGGTATTACAACTTGCAGTGGGATCTTGGAACAGTAGTTCGACGAAGATCGGAATACAAGAATTATTAATTTAATCAGATAAATGAATTTGAACGTAAAACCAAAGAGATGGGGAAAGATTAAATTCGCTTCCGCTCCGCAATATTCTTCCTAGAATATCAAAGGTTCAAGCGAGCGCACGGGTGTAGTAGTGCCTGTAATACAAAACCACACAACGAAGCCTTCATCTACATCCTCGCATCCCTCCCACCTCGTTTCCTATCGCATCGCATGCTATGCTAGCCCAGTTCCCGCCTAGCACTCATCGGAAGAGATCGTGTTCGGGGCAGCTAAATCGAATATTCACTGACATTTAAAAACTTTCAACTAAGGCTCATTTAAAATTCAAGTTTATTCAAACTTCATTTTTGGTGTCATTTTTTTTTGTTGGAAAGTTTGACATGTATTTAAAAAAAAAATAGAATTTCTGAACTTTTTAATTATTGGGTGAGAAATGGAGTTTTCCGGATTTTTGTTTAGTTTGTGGAACCTGACGAAAAGGTAAGTTATCAAATTCAATTTCAATGCGCTTTGCGACGGCTAATTTTTATTTTAACTTTAGCATTTTGAGAATGTTATAAAGCTATTTATTTCGATAGCTGCTGGTTAATAATTTTATTTATCACGTGCAATGCAAGCATGTGTCGTTTGCGAATGATTTATATTGCATTCCGTGTTGTTTTTAATGAAATTACCATTTTAATACTAAGGAAAACCGGCCAAGTGCGTGTCGGACCACGCGCAGTTAACTTTTAAATCCTACTTAGCGGTGATAGTTTTCCTTTTAACTTCGTTATATACACTACTGCTGGGAATTTTTTCACGTATCCAGAAACAACCGTTTAGCTGGCAGGGGGGCGAGGGGACACTTGACTCTTCAAAATTGTTCACTTTAAAGCTTAATATTTCGCTAACGGATCCCTAAATGGAAAAATTGTTTTCCCACACCCACAATATTTTTAATCCAATCCTTTTTTCCTATCCAACGATGCCCCACACCGTGGGAAAGACGAGAAAAAAAAATGCATCCCCATTTTTCGTGTAAAACAATATTTTTCAAGATTTTATTTTACCACTTTGTCGACGTGATATATATGCTCGAAGCATAATGCCCTAAATGTATACCCTTGTCAAATTACAGGTTTCTAGTGCTAAGCGTCTCTGAGCTAAGCCGCGGACAGACGGACCGACGGACGGACATGGCGAAACTAAGGGCTCCTTGTTGACTACGGAACCCTAAAAAATAAATCAAATGGAAAATTATGTAAGGTGTACACAGCGGGGTAGGATACCTACGTAGCGTAGTGTAGTATTTAAAACAAATTAACGCAAGCAGTTAAATATCTGTGTTGGCGTGTCTCCAACAGATTACCCACGATGATCTTTTTAGTCTGGGCCACCGTGAACATTTAGATGCGTATCCAAGTAGATATAGCTAGGTACCTAAACCTATACCTAGAATCATAAAATATTCTAGTGACACTGGTTAAAAACAAAAATACTTTCAACATTTAGAGATTTGTGAAATGTTCGACTCTCGTCTGATCACAATATTTCTTGCCGAAACAAAAAACCCCCAACGCCAAAAACAATCATTTAAAAGTAAAAATAATTCTGTCACCTATTTGCTTACAGCAAATGTACGTTTTACTTCTTAACTCTCTTTAAGATATTTTAGGTCAATTAATGTGTCGGGGACCGCAAGTTATTGTAAAAAAATCAAGGGTCATTCTCTTTTTGCGTCGGTGTTTGAAAATTAGAAAAACCGGTCAAGATCGTTCGGACACGCCCATGATATCGGGTTCCGTAGCCATTGTCTAATTAATGTTTAACTGTTTTTAACTTTCAGCAAAAATATCTCGGATTGGCATGTTATTTGAAATAGTTTGAAAAGGTGTTTTCATATCTCATACTCTGAAAGTAGGCCATAGTTTATCTAAGAAGCGAGTCAGCGAGAGCAATTTCTTCCATAAAAAGCGGAAAAATAATTTAAAAATCAAAGTCTATCATGAGGAATTAATAAAGCTTTGACAGTTCTATAATCTCTCAACAATTCCAGAAACTGGCTGTTTTATTGATACTACGAGTAACTATACGTTTTCTATTATTTATTACTTGATTTTATTTTTATTTATGACTTTAAGAAGTCCGAAGTTCCGAATTAAGTATTTCAAGTCTGCAAATATTCGGCGCTGCAAATTTGATTCTAGGTATTTCGAACCCGCCGTAGGGTACATCGCTAGGTATCGCTTATTATTTTAAATAAATAAAACAAATTTCTACAAACTAAACGAAACTTTGCTGTATCAACTCACACTAGCGCTTACTGGAAACAGTTTAAAATAAACGTGCCTTTGTTCGACTGTTGTTTGTAAAACGATGGTTAATTATTGTGGCCTGCCGATTTATTGAAATAATGCTGGTTTCACAAATAGAACTGTAGACTGTAGGATTTCATAGTTTTGTAGTTGCGACCGAAATTCACATCGTTTTAGAAGCAGTAGGTATACTGGCTTTTACATTAAATTATGTAACATTGTAATATAAATAAATAATGGCCTGTAGGAACCCCCCGCAGGGTGTCATCAACAAAATCGCCGTCGCTAGACAAAGACTTCAAAAACATCAGACGTTTCAGTGAAATCTGAAATTTTCTTCTGACTACCATGGAAAATTATATTTAGACAAAAGAAAACTCTTTGATTTTGCTACAGTATGAGTAGAGGTTGTTGCAATACAATCCGAAGCCTGGAGCGAGCTTGCTTATTTAAGTGATGATTAATGTAGGTAGTAACATACTAATGTTGCTATATTTACAATAGCGCGTTAACAACCAAAATCTTGCTGTAGCGACTGTAGAGTATGAAGAACGGCTGTATTTTTAAAGTAAGTTAACAAATTAGCTCGGGATAGCAAAATAAAAAAACAATGACAAGAACGACAAAAATAGCTTGAAATACTCGATTAGAGCAAATAGTTTTCCCAGTTGGGCTTTGGACGGCCTAATGCGCTCACTTCCGCCGCCATTTCCTCCAACATGGTGTGCCGTTTGGCTACAAACAAACATGCTATAAGTAATATTATGGCACCACTAATGGGAAGGCATCACCAGTTCGAAGAAAAAAGGTTAGGTACTATATTTTATTTTATGTTATTTTTTAGGAACAAAACAGATTACGAAACGAGACTAAAAGGTAAGGCAAGCCTTAATACTAATATGTGCACATCATGAAATAACCAAAAGATAAATATAAGCATCTTGTGCGTGACTTTAAACAACACTTAAAAAAAGGAAACAAGAAAATGATTTGTCATTGCATCCAACGACAAACAATTACTAAACAAACAATTTTGAAAACCTCTAATAAAATAAAGTAATTTAAACAAAATAAAAGATAGATAAGTACTTCGTTAACGAATAAAAATCTGTATAAGTTTTATAGTTAAGCATCAAAGCACAATTATAATCCTGACGTTAAGCATATATAAATATAGAATCTTAAGAATAAAAGGTAAGTATATACAAATTGATTTGTGGATGTTCTGAGTTTTCAGAATATCTCTGACTACCCCCTCGGGGAACATAGTTGTGAGCATATGCTTATGCTTATGCTATGTATATACAAATTTATAACCTTAAAAAATTGTAAAACAATCATTAAGCATAGTATAAAATGTTAAAAAACCGATATGGATATAGAAAAGTATCCATATCCGTTTTTTAACATTTTTTGCTCTGTCCTTGTATCTTAACTATTATAAAACTGTAACAGAAGTGTGTCTTTACATTGAAGATATTTACATGAAAATGATTACGATATGGTTTTTAGGTATCCCGGACTCCAAATCAAACTTATTTAGAATTTTTGCCTGTCTGTTTGTTTGTATGTTTGTAACAGCATCACGCAAAAACTACGATTTTGTTTGATAGCTTATGATCTGACTTAAAATCTGGTTTATTATTTGTGCGGACGAAGTCGCGGGTTAACTTCTGATTGGATTCGATAGAAAAAATTCGGAAATAAATCCCAGACATACTCGCATCGTTCTAGGACATGGGGTCCCGCTGAGTGAAGGCACATTAATAAACCAAGTAAACTCCACTAACACATTCCAGAAACTTTTTCTTTTAAAACTGATTTTTATTTGCCACAGCATCCATTATAATTTACATTGAAAGTCCATACCTACCGGGAACTTTTCGAGGAAAACAAAAAACATTCTAACTAATGTTATGCGAGCACTTAAGATGTTTTTATCAAAATGAGACTTCAATCAGGGAAATAATAAGGCATTTGTTACACAGCACAACAGCTTCAAAATCGCTTTTCAAATATCAGCAAAAATCACTCCCGACAAAAATGTTATAAAATTGCAGCGACGAAACTTTCTTGATTCTAAAAGTAAGTGTCATGCGCTTTATTTTTACATTGAGCGCAAATATGTCGAGATAAAAGCGTTAAAATTACATTTTCTCGATCCGGTGCTGCGTTAACTACTAAGAAGTTCGATCTACTACATGCATGCCTGCCTGACTATAAGAATATACTCTTGAAATCAGTGCCTTACGCTTACGGAAATGTGTGAATGTTAAACAGAATCTACTGAATTCGATAGTAACTTTATGAAATAGAAATAGGTCCCTAAGTATGCAAAATTACAGGAGGAACGATCCCAGTCATCGAGTCAAGCAAGTTTGAAGAGAATCGTTTTACATATAGGGTCCAACTTAATATGCTGACACTTTTTGAAGGGAATGACGAGACCGTCAAACTGAACAACTTTCTCTATGGGACCATAATCGAAATCGCGAAAATAAATCATAAATCTGTTTCATTTTCACCTATTTGTTTGTAACGAATTAATTATTAGTAACCAGGAAGCTATGCCAGGTTCGGTTTAAATCCATGATGTTAACCCTGATGAAGTCGGTTTGGCAATTCTTTTACTGTTCATGACTAAAAATTGTCCGTCTTGCGCTCGCTGCGTAGCTAAAAAGTGGGTACCTAGTCGTACCTAATCCTCGGACTCGTTGATTAAATATTTGCGTGTTATACTAACGAACTGACCGCCAGAGGCGAAATAACAAAATTTTTCTGGGTGCGATATATTCTTACTTCAATTGAGAAATTCTTTTCGTATTTGCTACGGGCTACAAATATCACAAAAGAAATATACTTTATTTCAGACCACTGTTACTTATTACGGTAAAATAAGTAGGCACAGTCTGAAAATTATGGAAATAGTGGTCATTAGACACTTTATAGCAATTTCCGTAGCAAGGGTTGGTCAAATATATACAGTCTCGTGTTTCACAAGTACCTAACACAATTTAACTTAAAAGCTGTAATAAACATTAATGTTGGAAATACAAACCATTTACGAAAACTCTGTCTCTCCAGCGCAGCGGGCTGCCAATTGTTACTTTGTAAACTTACCGTTTTCAATGCAGCTACACTTTGTTAAACGTTGAATGAAGAAACCGAATAGCTCAATATAAAACTACTAAAAAATAAATCCCTTGCTTAACATTTTCACGTTAAAACATAATGTTGTAACTGACCCTTGCAAATTACGAACATTAAAACATGGCTACCCTTATCGTTAGGCTTGGTCGGAGCATTATATTGCCTCCCGTGTTTTGAAGACCTGCGTTTACTATCTGTAATAAAATAAATAAATGTTAAAGTTAGATCATTTATAGTAACCTAGGAAGAACTAATCATATAATTTATTATAGGGAAAATTAAGCTTGCTGTTAGTATTTGAGTTGTGTAGTGGTGGCACAGATATTATAATACAAGTAGTGGACTCTGTAAGTCTTGAACTCCTGCTTGAAGGCAAAGCAAGTCAAACATAATATTGTGCCTCCTATTCCTACTCTAGATGATCCGGTGTCCCAACTAAGTTGAAATACACAAGTATATCTAATAGGGGAGTTGACTACATAAAATATATTTTAGTTTTAACTGCTTATGAACGCTGCCGAAAATGCTATCCGTGTGGCGAAATTCTGGGCTGGAAAGATTTAGAATGACATGCCATCGACTCGATAGAAGAGAAAAACTGCTCAGTAAATAAACCGTTTGAAAATAACGCTAAACTCACATTTTCAGTAATGCTGTTGCTGGAATACTATTTTTAATAACTGGACAAAATATAAAAGTATCAAAACGACGACAAAAAAGAATGACGTCACTGTTAAATTTTTAGTACAATATTTCATACAAAGCACGCGTTTTGACGTTTGATAAAGAGTTGTTAATTTGACTAGTTGGAAACTCGCGGATTGTGCAGAACAAACGTTTCCAAACTACTACCTACGCTGTTAAAATTATTGGAGAACGTATGAAGCGTCTTAATTTAAACCTTTCGTGCTAATGACGAAGGTTTAATCAAAGCCTGGATTAAAAAAATATACACAGGGTTTTGAGGGCCTAAGTACAATTTATAATGCCACTTCTTTGAAGGAAAACATCGTAAGGAAATCTTCATGTGCGGAAGGAGATACCTAGGTATTCTGATGATTATGTGAAGTGCCCAAATCCACATTGGACAAGTGTGATGTGAAGGTAGACTTGACTAGGTTTTCCCCAGTGTGGGACGTATATTTATAAAGCACGAATAAAGCGAGCAGAGAGAAGACATGTTTAGTTTATCTCAATAACTGCTGCTAATTAAATCTGTCATACAACTATCACAATATATTTACGGTTTGGTTAATATTGTAGAAAACCTCATCATTAAATATCGCTTGCTGTCGAGACGAGGACACATGCCAACATAAACTACTTTCCTCTGTTTCACGAGTAATTAGTGTGTCTCGTGTCATCAGTCCAATTGAAGACACTCTTCATGGATAGAGTTACAAAGCTGATATGAGAAGACAATACTCGTTCTATTAATTATTAATTTTCACTGAGTTCTTTAGGAATGTTGCTTTTACGACATTTTTTATTGAATAAATGTATCATTGACTATTAGTTATTAGACTTGAACCACATGTGGCGCCGCCCGCGCGGGTGTGGCGTGTGGCCAATTGCGTGACAGCCAAACTGACGTAAACGTTATGAATTTTAATAGTTGATTCAATCGCTTGCGATTATACGTGTTAATGCCTTTAAGCAAATTAGAAAGTCCGTAACCAAAAATTTTACTTCCAAGTGAATTTTATAATAAACTCCTTTTCAGAAGAAAAACGCTTTTAATATCGTAGTGTGAGTGTGTCGTAGAAATTGATAAAAGTGTCGTAAGTAATTAACAGTTCTACTAGGTCACTTAACGATTCAAAGCTGGATTATTTAAGGGCAAAATATAATCCAATGCCAGACTTATTGTTAAATCTGTGCCAATGCCTATAATCCAGGTACAAACTACTCACTCAATAGTAAAGAAACTAGAGACAGTATATTGTGCCTAAACTCTTGGAATGCTCTACATATTAGGCTCAGCCAAATTGACTGCTTATTGTGTTTACAGGAACACTTTTGTATTATATTTTTTGTTATGTGACTTCCTTATAATAGATGGGAAACTTAGGCGGAGACGTAACGATAATTTATAATAGTCATGTCACGGGATAATGATAAATTTTACCGTACGCCTAGCCAAGAAAAACAATTTTCTTGCCCTCATGAAGCTTTCTATACCATTGTAGTTTTCCGTTCATCTTCTCACACCTCTGAGCTCTGTTACATAAATAAACAACCACTATAATAACCACCCGTTCTATCAGAGCAGAGTTAGGAATGTGAACAAATATTACGTTTCTTGACATACATAATTATGCTCACATTTTTCTCGTATTGGGATACCAGACACAACAGAAATTGTGTTGACTTCAAAAATATAATTTTAAAGCCACGCGATTTGTCTACATTAAAAAAAATCATCACGGAGTTTAATTTTATGCTCCATTAGTTACATAAATTAATTAGACCTTCCACAACAATGCACATTGTATCTGCCCTTACCATATGGTAATTAAAATATGTAACCAAAGACTTAATCTATTAAGTTAACATCTAAAAAAAATCTAATGAATAAATGCTACTACAGTATTTCAGAATTCTTGACGATAAATTAGATACTTCGATGACTCTACAAGTAGCAATTTATATTGGCCTATTTACCTACTTATCAATTTTAATTTATCACTTGACTGGTAATTTTCGAATTAACTAATACATAATACTATAATTTGTTATTATTAATAAGACAAATAGTGGCTCTTTATGTTTGCTATGCCCTTAAAAGGCGTCACCTGCCTATTTTATATTATACTAGAGCACAGAATAGGTAATAGTATATAGTAGTTAACCTGCGACTTCTTTCGCACAAATTATAAGTCAGATCATAAGCCATTAAACAAAAAAATCGGTACATTAGTTTTCGCGTGATGTTTGCACAAGCAAACAGACAAAAATTCTAAAAAAATATGTTCTGGAGTCAGGGATACCTAAAAACCATATCGTCATCTTTTTATTGTAAATATCTTCAATGTACAGACACACTCCTGTTACAGTATAACATCCCAATAACTTGTGACTTGCAATAAATACCTGAATCTGAATCTGTTAATTCATTCGATGAAACTACATAACTTGTATTCATGATTAATATGTTGCTTTTATTTTGTAACGTAAGCACTATCCTTTTGTCTTACTATCACTCATGTCAATAAATATAGTGTAAAAGCTGTTACTTTGTCCTTGGGGTGGAGACCTGGTAACCTGAGGCACGAGAACCTTCATAGGTATCTTGAGTCAGGCACCAGTCTCCACAATACAAAACTAAATGCTCTAAATTTATTTAGCTCTAAGTAGTATTACCTGTATTTGTGGAGAACAAAATAAACAAATTTATTATTATTATATAATATGTTTAACAATCATTGTGTGCTGGGATGAGATAGATGGCATACAAATTAAGTCAGGTAGCATTTTATTCAGATATCGAACTGTGCGGAGATTATGCAATACTCGGTGATACTTTTACCGCATTGCGATAAATGCAGCTGTGTGAAAGATCGCACGCGTTCAAATACAAAATGCACTTCTAGGACAGATATACAGTAGCGTAGCAGTATCGTATTGCCGGTATTACAGCAGCAACTGTGTGGATTTCCCTTTAGGAATACGAGTATATCCGTCGCTGCCTTCCAAAATGTTTCAGTATTTATATTGTGTTCTATTATCAAAATGTTAAAAACCGGCCAAGTGCGTTTCGGGCCACGCACAGGGTAGGGTTCCGTAGTTGTCCATCTCAATATACACTTAGACTTTGAAGGGGACTTTTTGGTTTATACTACGGTTTAGCGGGTACTAAAGTTTCTAAATACATTGTTGCAACATTGTACAAAAGTGCAAGTTGGTCGACTATTACTTCGATATATACACTACTGCCGTGAATTATTTCACGTATTCAGAAACAACCCTTTAGCTGCCATGACAGGGGGGGGGGGGGATACTTGACTTTAACAAAAATTTTCACTTTAAAGCTTAATATTTCGCTAACGATCCCTAAATCGAAACGAAATGATTTTCCCACACCCACAATATTTTTAAAAGACCATGGGATAGACGAGAAAAAATGGCATCCCCACTTTTTGTCTAGGGGAGGTACCCTAAAAATCATATTTTAATAGATTTTATTTTACCACTTTGTCGGCGTGATAAATATGTGTACACCCATGTCAAATTACAGCTTTTAGTACTAAGCGTCTCTGAGCTAAGCCGCGGACAGACGGACGGAAATGGCGAAACAATAAAGTAAATATCAACGAGAAGGTTTAACAAATAATTGTAATATGCATTTTATTTATTTGTTATAACTAAAAAAAAGAAAAAACCACCGCCAAGCGCAGCGCAAATACCTTTTCTCACTAAAGTGGGTGACAGGGAACTGCACGTGTAGTGTGGATTGATAGTTGGTGTTATAATAATTTCAAATAAGCTTCGTAATAACTAGAGTTAAACCCTACAATTTAAAATAGTTAGAGTAAACAGGGCGTAAAGACAAGCCTGATCTTTGCCGCACCCACCCAGACGATCTGTTTGCATTAAAAATAAAGTGCATTGCCGGTTGTCAACCTCGTGTCGATTTAGATTACTGCTCTAGTTACGACGTAGGTAGTTAATTTCTTCGAAACGGCAATACAACGCTTACCTTGACATTTCGGGAGAAGTTTATTATTTAATTTCGAACTTTAATGTTTTTGCCTTTTCGAACTAAGTAATAATAAAATATAATCAGACGGTCGTTTCTATGCAATTTTGGGGCGTATCGACAATACATTAATGGTTGGAGCTAGAAAAAAATATGATGGAGAATCCATTATGGAAATATTAAACCTAGGATTCTCATTCTTTGTTATTGTATCTACCTAACCATACAATTAATTCAAAATCAAAATGTACAGATAAAACAATGCATGTTACAATAATCTACTTAGGATTTGATAATTTGTATTTATAAGGGCGTTTGTTTTGTTTCAGGTGGAGAATGGACGTACCGCGGCCATCATGCGCACGTCTAGTCCTTCTGTTACTTTTCATCTGCTTCATCGACATTTCAGAGTGAGTTAAATTTTTGCTCCGTTCTCTACTATTACAATATACGGACCTATCATCCACTTGAAAGAGTTCCTCTCCTAGCTCCTGCGTGGTCGATTGATGACCAAAGATTGTTACTCAATAAAGCATGGTGGATAGAAATCTATCTTAAGTTTAGTTCGAGACTGTTAATGTCAAGATACAAAGCTCACCTGGCTGCTGAACGACTCATACTTCTCTTGCCTGATCTGGGCCACCATCGGTCAAGGTAATTCTACTATTAATATAATAAAATGTGGAAGTTGTGGCGAAAGCTAGTAAATTATACTTCATTTATTATTAATTCATTCATTATCTGATATACCTATTTTAATTTTAACAAATAAAATGGCAGAAGTAGCGTGTGCTTCGAGTACGTCACCCACGCAAGCTATACTTAAATAGAAATAAGGACGAAAAGATTTTCCGATTCCATAGCTTTCTGGTCAATTCTGATTAGCAGATTTAGGGCCTGTTTTACCACTTTTGGATAAGTTCTTGTTAGCTTATCCGACAGCTTATTTTACGTATAATATTTTGTATGAAGAATATGTCAAATGAGTTGTCGGATAAGCTAACAAGAATTTATTCGTAAGTGGTGAAACAGGCCCTTAGTTTATTTATCAGAAAGATATACTATCCAACATATCTTGAACATTACTAAAGCTGTTCTAAGAATAAGTGAGAGTAAGGGCCTTTTGCACCACTACCGAATAAGATCTTGTTAGTTTATCCAAAAGTGGTGAAACAAGCCCTAAGTGTTTCAAATCTCTGTTTCTGTAATTAAAAATAGCCTTAAAATATCGTTGCTATTTGGAATGTAGTATAGTTGCGTATGGAAAATTTCTCTCAATTTACCCTCAATGATTTTGCCCCTGACCTTTTCATTTCAATAGGTAACTGCATGGTAACTGTTATTGAACATTCAATATTTCATGTCGGTTTCCCGCAGTGATTCGATTCATTCGTCGACACAATTTACAATACAGTTTGGTGGTTTCATTTTCACGTATGATATGAACAAAGGATTTATAATTGCGAAATTACATTATAATTCGATTTAATTATACAGTCAGATACACACGTAAACTCACGACCAACTTCCAGTTGAGAGTGGTCAGAGCATGGAAGGAAAACTAGCTTTATGAACCTCCCGTTAAAGCAGGACAAGAAATATCAAGTTGTAGCTTAATTACAAGCTATAACACAGCGTTTCTCTTGCAAAAAGACTGCATAAAAACCTTATCCATTAATCGCCTCGTACGACACCCGATATTCTTATAATAATCCAATCATATTTTTAGACCTACACGCAGTAAAATCTTCGTGGCTTTTAAAATACCTAATATTATGATATGGCTTATGAGGTATGAGACTAAGAGAAGTTATGTTTTTTCACATTTGATAGAATCTCTTACGAGGCCTTTTAAAATTCAGTGGGTTTACACTTTTATAGGTTCTAAACATTCCACTGTTAAGAATATTGTAATTCTTTACAAGTACTGAAAAGTTACAAATTTACCTCATCTAATCTAATCGTTTCATCCAACCCTCAGACATAAGATAAATTATGTCTTGAATCATACAATTAAATGTCATGACCAATTAAACGACCCGCTTCATTGCAGATGCATCAACAACAAGATCAACTTCAGGGAGAAAGAGAAGCAAATCCTGGATCAGATTCTAGGTCCAGGACGCTACGACGCTCGCATACGACCTTCCGGCATCAACGGCACTGGTCAGTACGAAACTCCGAATTTACTAGAAACCGGCAAAAGCTAATACACTCAAATCAATAGTAACATACGTTATGAAAATAGGATACCCGACAAGTGATACTGAAGGAGAAGAACGTTAGATGAAAATGTTGGGATATTGTTTTTGCGAAAAATCATCTTTCTCGGTGGGCATAGTATCTAAATTTAGGGCCTGATTTAGGGGACAAATATGCTAAAAACCCTAGACCTCTAAAATATCCAAATAGTTGCAAATATCCAAGTAGTTCGTAGTAAAAAAAATAGTTTTGAATATAAAGTACTGTATCGAGTTTAAGAATTATGATCTTACCTATATTGCTGCGCGAGAAAGAAATGGTGGCATTATTGCCTTAGTTTCTTGACCCCTAGATTGAAGTTTTTGGGTTAGGGACAAACATACCGGCAATATTACTCACGGTGAGGTTCAACGTTTTTTAACCATTCGAAAATTCGGTTCATATTAAGAATAATCTAAGTTATTTTAAAACTTTAACCGAAGTGTGTCTGTATTTAAGAAAACAAAATTTCTAGGTGTCCTTGATTCGATCATATATTTTTTGATTTTTTTGTCTGTCTATTTGTTTGTATTTTGTTCGAGCATCGCGAAAAACTACTGAACTGATTGTGATGAAACTTTTTTGTTTGATAGCTTATGATTTGACTTAAAATCTGGTATATAATTTGTACGGACGAAGTCGCGAGTAAACTATAGTGTTAGATAAAGTTTATTTTACGATTTCTCTACCTAAATAGGTAGAGAAATTGCGATACAGGGCATAACAAGTAAAATTAAATAACAAAGAAAAACCAGAGTGGAAAAGAAAAATGGAGGTTCAACCCGTAGTGTGGAGCATCGATCATAGATTGATCGGACACAAATTGCAGATTAAATCCCTAATTATGAAAAATTTTAAATCTCCTAAGCTGAATTCAGCTGAAATTTTGTTGCTAGATTTGTACCTAAAGAAGGCCCTGGACTCACAGTATTTAATAATTAATTAATAATCAAATAACGTATTTACACTGGCCCATCGTTGCGGCGCGCTAGCGTGAGCTAAACGTATCTACACTGTCCTTGCGTTGCGGCGCTCTAGCGTGAGCTAAAGGTATCTACACTGGCCCTGCGTTGTGGCGAGCTAGCGTGACCTAAACTTATCTACACTGGCCCTGCGTTGCGACGCGCCAGCGTGAGCTAAACGTATGTACACTGGCCTTGAGTTGCGGCGCTCTAGCGTGAGCTAAACGCATTTACACTGGCCCTGCGTTGCGACGCGCTTGCGTGAGCTAAACGTATCTATAGTGGCCTTGCGTTGCGGCGCGCTAGCGTGGGCTAAACTTATCTACACTGGCCCTGCGTTGTGGTGAGTTAGCGTGAGCTAAACGTATCTACACTGGCCCTGCGTTGCGACGCGCTAGCGTGAGCTAAACATATCTACACTGGCCTTGCGTTGCGGCGCGCTAGCGTGAGCTAAACGGCTGCGCTGGCCAAGCGATGGACAATACTAGCTTGATATTAGATTATGTAGATAAATAGGTACGTAGTATCATGTCCGTTTATCCGAAGGCAAATTAAACAGTACCTAATATTTAAAGTAGTCGATCCTGTAGCAGGACGTTACTATGCCAAATTAATGCTCAAGAGGGTAAGCCAAATTAACGATAGGTACAGTATAGATCTATGCTATAAGCAGAACAATATATTGAAAGCGACACTATCCCTTAGATTTATTGATATCTTATAATATGTAATTGAGATTACTACTTATTATATTCGATTATAGTTCGTCCAAGATAGCTTCTTGATTATGACAGATAGTCTTAGGATGGACACGTCCACCTTTACTGATATAACTGCTAATGGCTAATAACTAGTATGGTACTAGCTACCAATATAATAATAGGTAATGACTAGTAGCCGTGTTTGATAGGCATATTTCCGTGTTTATGGGAGAGAGAGCAGGCTCCGTTTTACACGTAGCAAAGAATTGACAAAATAAAACATGTATTACGGAATCAGAATTGCTAAGTCACTAATATAATAATAGTTGCGATCCTTTATTTATGTCACAGACTTAGTGAAAATGCCGTCACGTTGGACATTGCGCGAGCGGCATTCACCGCAGCTTATTGCTAACTTATTAGTAGTTTTTTTTTGTTATTTCGCTTTCTGAAAATATTTGAGGTATCAAAACGTTATGTATGCAATAAGAATTTTAATTAATAGTGTATACTTTCAACATTTGAAAAATATCGGCATTATTTAGTCGCCGTTTCAAAGTCACGTTATCCGACCAGATCTCATCCGTTATCATCACGACGCTATGTTGGACGGACTTATAGCAAAGAATTTCGCGATGAAATATTAATACAGATAAATCTCACTTGAACTACAAAAGACACGTGTAGAATCCAACGAATATACGAGAATGAATTGACGAGTTATTAAAAATCTTTTTATGAAATACATATTTATATCGAAATCACCGACGATTATTTTTGTTAATTTGGACTGCATACCAACTTATTAATTTTAAATGAATACTTCATTCAGCACGATTGCATTATGCATTATTATACGTGTTAATGAATAAGCGCAAAACCTCATACACCCCAACTGATTTATCACTAAATAATTCGATTGAAACAATAATTTCATTATTTTGATAGTTAACATTTATTGGCATTTTAAGTTTTGAGGCAAAAATGATTTGTTATCATTTCAGCAATGAATGAAAGCGCTAACGTGCTCATGGGTACATTTTAAGAATCTTGTTTTGGTAGTAAGTATGGTGAGAGTGTCCGAGCGGTGGGTTGAGATCTAGTTCAGTAAATTAGAAATTTTACAAACAAATTATATAATATTTTGAAAAAAATAGTTGATGACAATCATGATAAACAATTCTGCTCTCGATTCTAAACAAACTACTTTCTAGTTTTGCGTTAATTCATTTACACGTTGTATAGCCTAGCCCTAATCTCCTTGTATAGGTAATTGACGGCTATGTCTAAGGTTTATAAAAAAAAGTAAATTAATCTTATTGCAAGATGACCTTTAGAGGTGGCCCTGGCCAAGCGTTAAGTTCGTGCGGATGTTTTTTCGTCGGATTACTAACAGTTGACTATGATATTAAAAAATGAGATAGTTATTTTATGAAATGGCCGTCTCACGTATGGAAATTACGGCAAAACAGGACGTCACGCCTCTTTCATATTAGGGTAGGTAGAGACTACGGGGCACGCTATTTATTACGATCTCCTCTCTCACTTCATTCGCATTCATACATGCTCACTGGTTTCGAGTAAGTAGTCGAGTACTTCGCTTCTCACTTTGCTGTAGAACTTAATATACTTGGTGGACGTACTCGTAGCTACCTACGTAGGGTTACCAACTTTTTTTAGACTAGACTAATAGAAAATAATGCATACTGTAAACGCAAAATCGCTAGATTCGATAAAGAAAGATTATAATTTAAAAATGTTTGGAGTACTTTTTGTCATTTTTCAGCAGTAGAATTAGTAGAAAATTATTCAGGAAGTATCTACACGTGAAGAGGAGAGAGAAGAATGTTAAAATTATGATAATTTATTGGGCATTTTTATTGGAATTGGACCTAAGTACCTAAATTAAAGTACTTAAATTTTCTATAAATTATTTTAATTATTTGCTCATCAAATTATAGTAGTTTTGCCTACTATATATTTTTCTCAGAATTATAGTAGTAGGGCCCCAAATATAGTAGGATACTATATTATATAGTAGGGTTGGTAACCCTACCTACGTCCTACGAGGTCGCCCTCTACCGACACTTCCATGCACATCAGCTACTCTCTCTACGTGTCCAAACCAACGAAGAGTACCTTTCCTAATCCTGTTGAGTGTTAGCAACACTAAACATAGATTAAAAACTGCAATGTAAGTTTCTAGCTCTTTATCTTTGACTTTGGCTGTCGTCCTGGACAGGTGCAGAGAAATAAAGTGAAGTATTTTGACCTGAAGAACCGGTGGTGTTTCAATTATTAAACAGTCCACTAGCAACAACAGGAGACCGCTTCAAATCCTGATGTCGTGATCTTTTTGCCATTGAAAGTACATTGAAAGGAGAAAAGTCCGTCAAAATTAATTTAAGCTAGATACAACCTCTAGATTAATAATAACAGGTCAATATAATTATTACCTAGAACGTTCGCCTCGCCCACGGCATTTATACTATTTTAGTGACGCTGTTTTTGCAAGCGTTATTTGATGAGGTTAAAACGTCCCATCCGATATTAAATTTTTCAATCTTTAATTTGATTAAAAAGCTGAAATACTTTTAAAAACAAATTTTTATTGGTTCCCAATATCAAAAATATGACCGGGTTAACCTCTTAAAAATGCAGGTTCCCGACATACCTAATATAGATACAAGGGGTAACAAAAGAGGGTAGTAATATCAACTGGTATTGTTTAGACCGTCAAACTGAACAACTTTAAAAAAATCATCTCTACTTTCTGCTGTTTCATACAAAACTGTAGCCGACTCGACTCCTATGGATGGAACAGCAGTGTTTTTTATTATATTTCGATGTTATCTCCAAAGTAAATATTACTACCCTCTTTTGGTACGCCTAGTATATTACTAAGACCGTTAGATTGTAATAACGAACACCACCTACAAATGAGGCACAATGTTTTCAAAGAATCGTCATCATTTATAAGAATTGAGAAGTCCACTGACCAGGCACGGGTCTCTATCAAAAAGAGGGGATTTGCCATAATTAGTTACACTTGGAATGTACATTGGCCGATGGCCGACTAGATCAGTGCACCGTCCCTCTTTTGACAGCTGTAATACGTTCCTACAGCCCCGGCGCTTCGTATCGCATGAAGCTGCAGAATTAGTCTGATGGATGACACATTTGCCGAATTTACGCGTCTACTAGGAAAAATGGCGCGTAAGGGCGAGAAAGATAGCGGGAATGCGACCGCACGCGGCAGCACCGGCAGTGCTGCGACCTTTCTCGTTCTATCCAATGACTTTTCTGAGCAACAGAAAAGGATAGAGCGCAAAAAAAATGCAGTTCCGTGCTGCCAGATGAGGCTCAACCCTAATAGTGTGTCGCTGGTATAGGGAAAAGCATTACACGCGTATTTTACGTCGCGTAAATTCGGCAGATGTGTCAACCAAGGCTTATTTTAAGTTAGTCTTTCAAAAAAGCGTGCGAAATCAGGCAAGTGCGGTATCTGTTACAGCAGTAACTATTGAATAATCTGTGGAGGCATCAGGCAGTGCACAAATGAACGCCACTGCTCATTCCAAGCAAGTGATTACAAAAGTGATGGATCAAGTTCTAGCCTGTATGGAAAAAATTTAATTGCATTAAGATTGCTAATGCTGGAATAGTCATTGTTAGTGTTAGAGACCAAAACAAAATGGAACACTCGACTAATGGTCATTCCTCGGTGTTTCTCCGTCCGTCTAACACACGCGTTTTTCTTGGAGACCATAAGACATAGGAAGCTGAATCATGGCATAGTAATATAGTAATTAATGGCCCAATCACATAAACGAAGTCAAAAATAGTTTCTATTTTAGGTAGTTTTGGGGGTTAGAAGTGTTAACATTTTTTTTTTCAAACAAATTGTGTCATAAAAGACGTAAGAATACTTATTTGATCATCTATTACGCTAGTATTTTAAATGTAGGTAACTTCTAAAAAAAAACATTACCCTCGTTCTGGCGCAGTCGGGAACCTATTGATCGTTTACTACTTCACGTTAGTTTTTAATCGAGTTAACTACTTTAGCGTACTAAATTAATCAACGGACGTGGTAATACTCCGAAAAAATCATTTGTCACTCAATAGTTAAAAAAACCGGGCAACTGCGAGTAGGACTTGCGCCCTGAGGGTTCAATAATAAACTTAAAACCATGATACTTATAAAAAATAAATTATACACTTTTAATTGGTAATAAATCACGATCGACTTCTTTTCGTGTCACGCGATAATATAAGATAACGATAGTTTTGAAACCCCTTTCTAAATTAAGTATTTTTTTACCTCAATTTGTGCTTTAACTATACCAAGTTTTAACTTCCTTATATGTCTAAAGCTCTCTATGAAAAACGCGTGCCTTGTTGTCACAGATATTTTTCACCGTGCATCGGTACTAATTTATTTCTTTTATGAATGTCGAGGACAAACAAAAATCAACAGCAAAATAACATTGTGCTGTCGGATGATAAGGAAAAAAATTTAAAATAGCGTAGAATTTTTTTATTTCTTTATTACAGAGTGTTTGTTTTTCTAATCCCTATTTTCAACAGTGTTCCGAATAGCGAATGTATAAAACCACTGTTTATTTTTACGTTAGGTTTAATTTATTTTTAAATGAGATCGATATGAACGATACGGAGCTCGGTCGTTCGACGCAGCAGAGGTCAATGCGGTGTATTTTTCATATCATTTAACTAATCACATTGAATAATTTATATATTTCACACGCAAACACTACACTGGTTGTTAGTTTATTGTATACATTATAGCCTTCATATAAACAACGCGTTATGTATTAATTAACATTTATATTTCATATAGTGTATACATATATGTTTGATATTGTTCGAGTAATGAGTGCCTACGTAAGTATATCATGTTTTAACAGATGGACCAGCTATAGTTACCATTAACCTGTTCGTGAGAAGTGTTACCACCATAAGCGACAATAAGATGGTTAGTAACATTTAGAGGGCGTCCAAAAGTTTATCTTTGTATTTAGAAATTGGGAAAATAAGACTATTTTGATTCCTGATAACTCACTCAATTTTTGCCTAATGAACACCAGAATAGATTTTAGTTTTTAAGGAAAATTGAGAGAGTTTTCGCCGTATATCGTTATCCCTTACTATATGTCTTGTGTTATGTTTACCACATAATAGTTCCAACTATTAAAAAGTGTTGGGAAAGTCATCTTCGTTACTGAAATAAATTACTGAAATATTATTATTTTACGAGAAACATTTTCTTGAGTATTCGGATTATCCTCAAAATTAATACGCTAACCAAATACATGACAAAACGATTGTTAAAAAGCGACTGTATGGTAAGGGGTGTGTGTAGTAGGTTTTCTTTTTTAATTTTCTTTCAATTTATTTTGCCTGAGCGTGGTATTACAGTGTTCTCAAGATTTCCAAGACAAAATTTGTTAATTTTTCCATTGTGAGATTAAAGAAAAATTTAAATTGCTATGGAACATTTGCGGTTCATTCGTGAAATGGATTTAGCTGCGATTTGTTTAAACCGAAACATTTGTTTAACCATGTCACGAATATCTCTTAATTGAAGTTTTATACAACTAATATTGATTTTGCTTTAAATATTTAAACTTACATATAAAATTTAGTACCTATTATAATTTTGTCTTGATAGTCTTAAAATGTGGGTGGAACGGTCAAATGTTTATGTCTTAACTCGACCATTCCTGTTCCACCGAATAATTTGTGAGAACTTCGTCTTAGGGCCCCCGACATATAGTTAATTTATTTGGAAGGTAATCCACGATCCGCTCGAGTGCGGGCGTGCTTCTATTATTTCGACCTCTGACTTATTTATAAATAATTGTATTTATTTATATCTGGAGTGCATATTACTTATTATCTAATTACATTATAGAAACAGAAGGTATTAGAATAATAAAGTTATACTTATTACATACATTTTTGACATTCAACGGTAAACGAATTAAGTAGGTATGTATGGGTTTTCACGTTGATCGAAGGTTTTCACTTAAGATTCTGGATGATACATCGATAGGTCCATTATGTAATTTTTATTTACTTGTATTTGTTTTATGTAAAGCACGTAAATATCAATAATTTATTTAATTTATCTGTTAATAAATTGAAAGGCACAAAGAACGTTACAATCGTTATTGTCGGCCGTAGCGTAGGTAGGTACTATCTAAATCAGATTACTCAGCAAAAAACGTTGCAGTGCTATTTAAAAAATCAATCGAAGGACTTTTGTGGCACGCACACGAAAAGTTAAAAACCTTTCAATATTTTGTTCCCGCCAAACAGCGCTACGTTTTGTACACGGTGTAAATAATTGGACGTAGCTATGCCAAAAAGAACCAATCCATGTCATAGTAATTTTGAGTCGTAATATTTATTTGAGCTTAAAGGTTTAGACAAAACTTTTTATATAATGAACTGGTTTGATGAAAAATGAAGGTGTATTATTAGTCTCAAGAATTGCCTTTTGCGGGTTATGTACCAAAATATTATGTGCGGGCTCGTTTTGGCAAAAAGGTGGTTTATAGAAAACGTGTTCTGAAATAATTTTACCAAAGTGATTCAACTCACTCATGCAGCTATTAGGTACTTAAAATACTTACGAGATAATCTCTTCGATATTATAATTGTCGGAATACTATATTTGATAACAAATCTAAACTATTATAAAACTGTAACAGAAGTGTGTCTGTACATTGATGATATTTACAAGAAAAAGTATTTAATTAGTTACTAAAGTATTCTAATCAAAGATAAATAAACCATATAAAAATATCATTCAATTAGGTAACAAAATTATTATCGTCATGACTCATATTCATATATTATGTGGGTAGACCGTAAATATGATTGATATAAATTTAAGTATGACACATGAAAATTGTATAAAACGTATTTTATTTTACTGTTTTTGCCAATAAAAATCTCGTCTTTCACCAAAGTGGCTCTTTGTAGCATAACTACGTCCAATTATGTACAATTAAAGAAAACTCGAATCTGCTTGATTACATTTTTATCTGCATCTTGATTTAGTTAATAATCTTATAATAATATTTACGTAGGTACTTTTATTTTTTCTACTGATTATGACGATTTAGGAATGAGTTATCGAACTTTTCGATATTTCAGAGTTAAAAAGTTTTAATTGTACTTGAAGTTAATAGTTGCACTTCTCAATAGTACTTAAATCGATTCGTGAAGCTGTGAATAGGGGAACTCTCTAAATCCCAAGATAGATGTTTAAAACAAGATAAATAAAATAAATTTAACAAATATTGTAATTGTTTCACTACCCACGTATTTAAGTTATGTTTATTTCGTAATAGTGCAATACTCAACTAGCAAAATGTGGTTTTGATTAAGCCACCAATGGGATTTAGTAAGATTTAATGCAATTAGAAATAGTCTTTGAATAGTCTTGTAGTGTTGTACAAGACCCGTTTTGGGCACAAAATTCAGGATCTCTGATCTTGAATTTGTTTTTGTACAAGTCATAGAAAATGATAATGGCTCTCATTTTGATCCGTAAAACGCACTATATCGTATTTCGAATCTTTTACACTGCTAACCTAGACTTATTATGAGACTAACAATCAGTTACAAAATGAATCTCTGAGTGTTTGTGAATTTAAATTAAATACTTAATAATTGACAATAAAAACACAGAAGCCATTACTCCATCTTATAATTTTGAGACTAATTGTGACTAGCTACGACCAGTTCTATGTGCGAAGGTAATTTTTTCGTTGTTATATATGTGTTTTTGTGGTATATTTTCAATGTCCCCATGTTTTCCTCTATTTAAATTTTACTCTAATATTAAAATGTCATGTGCCGGCATAAATTAAACTGTTTAAGATCTGATATCTAACAACATGCTTTTGTGAATCTTTTGTTTTCATTTAGACTGTCACAGTTTGATCTTAACTGGTGATGGTGAATCAATTTTTTTTTTAAATATGGAGTCAAGGTCTTAAAAAGCACAAAAAATATTGGTTTGTGATTTATAGCCAAATTTGTAAGCAATTAGGCTCATTCAATGGTAATTTCATCGGTTGAGATGATAATGATGAATGCTAATACTCCTGTAAGAGCCAAGAATCTTTCTTATACAGGATTAATAATATAGCTAGAACAATAAATGGCGTTCCCAAGACTATAGGTCTTGTGTGTTCGACTTGGTTCAGACTTTTATTTATATTAAAGTGGTTAGCGTAGAAATAAGTCCCACATCTTGCTAATAAAGGACTAATACTTGAATATATCATATATTTTAATCTCTAATGCGCTTACGAGATTTATTTTAGCAGATTATTACTTTTGTCATTAATTTAGCATTTAGCAGTGCATATACAAGTGGTATATATTATCAATGACTTTCCTGTGACTTGTATAAGACTAATAGCATAATAAGCTGCTATTTCCAAGATCAATTTGCTTGCTTGTACGTTTCTTTATTAGGTATCTTAATAAAAAATGAATCAATTTTTATCGAAAAAAATCTTTTCTTCGCCAGCAAACTCTTTTTCTTAAGCTCAGAACTCTTTAATTTCCGGCACATGATAAGGATCATGCCATGCCTTACACACCTTTACTTTGCCGCTAATCATGACTTAACATTTTTTTTCGTAGATGCTGTTTTCACTTTTTATTTTAAGAGTCTTAGATAAAAGCGAAAAGGGAAAGATGCGGCATGTCTTCTACTGTGTTGTAAACGAAAAATGTACAAACTGGAAATTAAATAAAGACAGAGATGTTAACATGGGCTTGCTCAGTCGTGCAAACGAGACAGTGTCTCATATTGCACAACCCTCGGTCGGTGGCATGTCTGCGCGACTGTGATGCGACTAAACGAAGTGAGTCCACTGTACTCAGTAGGTACTTACAGCTTACACGTAGCTTACACGCATGCTAAGTGAGTGCCGCATTTTCTCTTGGTTCCGTATAATCCTTTCTTCTCACCCTTGCTCGGGAGAGGACTCCTGTGCCATGAAATGGACTTATAGGGCTATGATTTACATAATTTTAATCTTTTTCGTTGGACTAGGTAAAATTAACATCATCAAGAAGTTTACAAAGCCATCGATCGTGAAATCATGAGCTGCGTTTTTTATTTCGAAAATAATAATGTTGTCCAACGATTTAACGTTTTGGTCATATTTTGTAACAATAATCTATGAGAGCATCGAATTATTGTTACATTATCTGATAGCTCCATTCCGCTATCCACGAATTTAATTCAACTGTATTGTTTACTATACAACAATGGTTTTATCAATAAATCAACAATATGTGTGTATAAAATGATAATTAATAGGTAAATCGATGGTGAAATCTGTTCCGAATAACTTTAAATAAAAATGGAACTTTACAAAACGTGCATTATTTTTGTTTGTTATGGCTTAACTTTTACGATGCGTCTTTTTAAAGTTTTTTTTTGTAGTATGAACTTATGTTTTTATTTGTGGAACGAATTATTTTATACTTACCAGTTTTAGCCCATCGTATGTTTAAAGCCTTTTCCCACGCAATGCTTTCGCAACGCGTTGCGGTTGCGGTTAGTTTCCGACCGAGTTTTTGGCCGAATAATCTTCGGCAGAAGCCGAAACCGAAAATGCGTAGATTCAATCATACATACAATAGCTGACTAAAAAGTAATAAAATCAATGCAAAATCTATACTGTTATTTTCTCAAGCACGTGTAGGTAGGCAAGGAATCTATAGATTACCGCGATATTCAGTTTAGATACCTATGAATTTATGTCAATATTAATTAAGGATTTAATTTAGCCACACGAAACGTTAAGGCAATTTCATAGGTTGCCAAAACCTTAATTTGATTGAAGTAAAGTGCACCTTTAAATTTTGTTTATTCAAAAACTACCACATCTATTCATATTTATTAATTCTTCTCTTCTTTCGTGTCATCTTGGGCCATATCACAATTTGAAAATTTATTACTCATGCTGTAGTGGAAAGATTAGTCAGTCAGTAATGTTTGAATCGAGGCTGACTATCCAGGGTGCGCTAGACGAACTCAGGTTTCGGCACTCGGGAAGACTCCTTCCTTGCACCCCATATTTATTAATTGAAATTAAGTTAAACAGTAACATTGTAACAAACCAGATGGCTTAATACTAAATTCGGCTTCGGCCAAAATTTCGGCTAAGTTTGGCCGAAACCGAGGGCCTGGCCTACAGTGTTTTTTTGCCCGATGGTGACGAAGATTCGGTAGGACACAGTTGACGATGAAAGCGCTGCGTGGGTAAAGGCTCTTAGTGCGACAAATCTTTCTCGTCTTGTGTTTAACTCTTACAATATTTATAATATTTTATAAAGAAATATTATAATATGATATTTCGACGCGATGCCATCCGGCCGTGTCTAGTGCAGAAAGGTTTTGTAAAGTACTTCACCCTTTTTTATAATTAGTAATTTCTTTTCACGTATTAAATGGGGTAGTTGTATAACTAATAATTTTTAGATCATATAATATTGCAAATTCTAAGAATAATTTATGTTTGCTATCCGTAGCAAAATACATTGAAACAAAACTTATCTTTATTTGACTAATAAATTGTTTCAATTCTACGATTACATTTTCTAGCTGATTGTATAAAATATTCGTTCCTATAATTGTTTTATCGTTTCTACCAGAGAGAGTCATAGTTGTTCAGTATTTGCTAGGTGTTTACCCATGCATAAAAAATTCTCAAAATGTGTTTCGCCAAAATCTAAGAGTTTTGATAGTAGTTTTGTACTAAACCGACTATCTAAATTGCGGTACCCATGTACCGATCGTAGAATATTGTTTTTTTACATACAGTTTCTTCTTCTTTGTGATTTTTTTCCGCAGTAATCTTTTGTCATACGTCGAGATTCATTTGTCCCCATAAAATGTCATAAGAGAACACTTCGCGTCTTGTTTGACGCTAATAAAATTGAAATGAATCTCCACGTGCTTGTTATAAACTGAAGTTTAAGTTGAAACAGTAGGTAAGTAAATAAAACAGTAGGAAGCCGACGCAGAATATAATAATTATGTTACAGTGCTATAAGTTCTCGTCAATAATACGAATACGATCAAAAAACAGGACAGCTTTTACTGTCGGATGAAAATTCAGCTTACTAGTGTCTCTTGTTATATTACACTAACACAAATTCCTTTGAGCAAGCCGATCGCAAATCTATTTTATCCTTTTTTAATTTAATTTATTTGTTTTCCAACGCGATTTATGATTTGTTGTGTACCTAGTGTTGTCACAATCATGTTTAGTTTATTTATACTCGACCATGTATTCTATCATACATAATATCATGTAGATAACTCGTGTAGTGTACTCGCAGGTATGTTTTCAGGTACCTACATGTATACGATGGTGAAACGGGCATAATGAAATGTTTTATTTTCAGAATTCAACAATCGAATGCAGATAAAATATTGTTACGCTTGAGTATAGGATTTAGTTTAGTTCTCGTTAATTTTTACCTGATAATTTTATCAACTGCAAATTTTTGCTTGATACTTAGATGGGCCAGCGGTAGTGAGCGTCAATATATTTGTCAGAAGTATATCAAAGATTGATGACGTCACAATGGTAAGTCGACATAAGGACTTGTCAACAACGCATAGATTTTATAATTATTTTAATATTTCCTACATTATAAAATATAAACACGGTTTCGCGTTTTCAAACAAGTCAAATGAATGGGCAACTCCCTCCTGATTTATGAAGGAGAGATTTACCCAAAGTTAAGTGTAAATGTTCCTTTTTATTTATCTTATAAAACTTACAAGATTCTGTTTGGTGTACGACCAAAATCGTTTTTAAACGGTTTTATTTAGCTTCGCTCCGTATATTTGTTTCTTTAAAAAATTACAGTTTCGGAAATAAAACTCATAAGTGTAGCTAACTACAGTTAAGATTAATTTAGAAATGATTTGTCGTGTTTGTATGCTTTCTAATAGAATACATAATTTCTTTAATTTTACTTTTTCCTGAAGGGGCTTTCATGTTTATTTAAACTCGTTATTGTAACAGACAATTTGTGTGCGATTGGGATTGTACCGTTCATTGAATTAAAACTATAATACAATAATAATATAGTTGTTACCTATTAGTTATGGAAGAATTTAAAAAAAGGCCAATCTTTTGGTCGACTATATAGGAATTTAAGGAATTTAATCCTAAAAATCAGAATACGTACCTAACTATACAATTATATTTCTGAAATACACTCGAGAGCAATGAATACGGCTCACCAACAACATAAACCTTAATATCCCGGAAACTAAGAATGATAGCTTATTCGAATAATAAGTATTTTTAGACTATATAATACTTCTTAAATTAAATTAATAACATTTCTTAGTTTTCGTTTGTTTTACTTAATTAATTAATATACATAATAAAAATGCGTCAATTCTGCCGAAAAACAAATAACAATATAATATTTCCTCACATTTTTGTGTGTTTGAGTGTTATAATTACTACATTAATAATAAAAGCTGAATACTAAAAAAAAAATTTCTTATAATTGTATAGTTTACGTTAAGAAAAAAAAATATATCTCGAGGTCGTCTTCAAAAGTAAATCACTGATATTATTCGCCAATACGATGTTAGATTGGTATTGCTTCACGACAAGTAAACTAGTGAATGAAAAAGGTAGTCAGTTTTAGAAAAATGTAGGTTCTAAGTCTCAATCCGTGTTTAACCTGAAAACATTTTCAGCAATAAAATCCAACCAATAATTCATACTTATTAATCTATGAAAACCTTAGCAGGAAGTAAAAATTGTTGCAAGAAAAGATTGGCTTTCTATAATTATGTGGTAAAATGAACATCAGGCATCCTGTTTGATTATTTTATTACTTACCTAACCGAATTCTTTAAAAAAAAATACAGTCTTCTACTTATTACAAAAGCTTATAAATGAAAAAAGGAATACTTTACTGTACTACATTAAGATTTCTTTAATGTCAGTGCTGAGTTAAGTTCATGTACCAGTTTTTTTTGTGCGCGTTTTACTCTGGTTTATTTCCGCCGCACGACAGGCCGCACGGCGTAAATCTACTCATGTTACTATATTATGTGTGTGTGACCACACCTTGGACACTGTCAGCTGTAATTTCATACAAATAGGATAAATTGACAAGAAGAGTTAAGCATGTGCGATACTGAGGTGTGTGAGCGAGACAGGAATACGCATTTCCTTAAGAGGTAACCAGAGGGGGAGAGGTAAAAAGTTGGTGGGTGGTAGGGAGTGTCCATACTGTATGTAGTACTAGATACTCTTTCTTATACTGTGGTGTGACAGTCCAGACAACCTAATTTAAGTATTACGAGAGCGTAAAATTATTATAAGATGTTAAAAAATATATTAATCCCCGTGAGGAGTGATATTCCAACTATTCATACATATTCAGAATATCGATAATTTCACTAGCAGTGCCCAAAATCAATGTCAACGCTTAGCTTTGATTTTCCTGTGTAAAGCGTATAGAACGGTCAGCACTGAAGCACTCCCCGTTCTAGCGTTGGTGGTTCCCGTAGACTTAGAAATACAACGCCGCGCGGCCCATTACTATTGTTCAAGAAAAATTCGTCATAACTTCCTATTCCTTTCCTATGACTTCGCGACTGAACTAGAATTAGTAAATTATTTTAACTTTGTTTGGACCATCTTAGACGAACTTTTATTGAGAATTGCGGTGACTAGGGTCTACAAAGGGTCGGCATCTATACCAATTTTTTCCATCTGTTGCGACCATCTTGACAAAACATGGCTTGAAATAGATCACTGCGTAGCCCAATTTCTGACTGGATATGGTAACTTTAAGGGAAAGCTATTTATTTGGTTGCGTTACCTTGTGTGAATATTCTGTTGACGGTAACGAGTTCGAAAAAACCGCTCATCATATTCTTTGGGAGTATGAGCTTTGGTACGCCGAGCACTAGCCCATGCTTAACTCAATAAAATCGTTTTCCGGTTTCCATTATTTCATGGATCTTGTTTCAACTAGGGATAACTTCCGTGTGTTCAGATGTTTTTGCCATACTTTTTACTTGAAGCAAAATTATATTGTTTCAGTACAATGCTAGGTTCCTCTTTTGTTTTTGTAATCTTCTTTTTTTTTTGTTCTTTTGCGGTAGGGTCTTTAACTCTGCCGTAAATGATCTCTGGAATTGGCTTTCTAATAGCCATGCCTTTTTCTTATTACTGTCTCCGTTTGCAACGGTGGGAAGTCGGATATTTGTTTTTCCTACTCCTATAGAAGTTTGATTAAATTCATTGCGGGATCCAAGACAGATTAGAGTTATCCCCCGGGCTAGCTGGACTTCATTGTTTAGTGTTGTGAATGGTCGCCGCTGTTGATCCTGGTTCACAGGAATTACAGCGGTAGGAATGTGTGGTGGGCCCATGCCCGATTTTAACAGTGCCCAAACTCTGTTGTCAATGGGAAATGCAGTGTTGCAGCCGCCCCGTCGCAGTACCCCCACTGAACGAACTTGACCCTTTCAGAACCTATACTATTTTTGACTGGCTTGTCCTTCATTATGTCACTGTGGCCCCTTCTAATAAAAGGAAACCAAATTCAAAATCATAAGAATCAAAAGAAATATAAAAATTATCTAATTAACTCTAAACTAACGTTGAACACAGGTGTAATTATGTAGGTATTATAGAAAAATAAGAAATATGATCAATAGCAAATAAAGCCGAGATGTTGAAGATTATTGTTATATTTTTCATTAATTTGTATGTCTTTCAAATAACGAAGAGATAGCTTCTAAAAACCAGAAATATATGGCCCGGCCCAGCGTTTAGTACCTAGTGGGAGCGTCTTAATCCTGATATTTTCTTTGACAAAACTGCCTATGTTTCAACTTGTACAAAAGTTCTTAAAATCTCATTGGTGCAAGGCTGGAATCTAACTATTAGACCACCACGACTTGAACGGTGAAACTGAACATGAATAATCATAATTAATATCGAATGCTTTAGCTCTTAGTAATTGTCAGACCACACATTGTTTAGATTGTCGTTTGGACTCCAATTATAAATATCGAATTACTATAATGTTTCAAGCTATGACTTTTAATGAACAGAGTGTAAGTATGATTGAGTTTTGATACGAGTCTATTCAACAGTATAGAAGTGTGTTATATTGGGCAACATAGTCTTTCGGTCGAGGAATGTCCAAAACGATCAGAGCTCGACGACTTGATGGTGGAGCGTTTTAGTAATGTTATATTTTCTGTTATCAAGGCAATGCGCCGACTGTGGTCGAAGTCAACTTGTATTTAAGATCTATCAGCAAAATAGACGATTACAAAATGGTGAGTCAAGTGCACGATTTTTTTTTAAATTAAATTGTGTTCTAAAGTTTTTGTAACAAACTAATCGTCTAATCGTGCCAAATAATTATGAGAGATTGGTCATTCAATAGTAGAAAGTGGAAAGCAGTGGCGTACTGCACTTTGCTTACCGTATTGTGGAGTCTTGTGTTTAATTTATTTGTGTTTGTTTTATTTTCGTTATTGTTTATGTTGTTATGGGTTGTTCCGCAGTCATCCTGAGCCGTTTACTCGCTAATTACTCATATATTTTTCACAGTTATCTTTGTACATATCATTGATTCAACAACATTCATAGTAAAGTTCATCATATATTTTTCCATTCGGGGCTACATTGAAGCCTTCTGTCCCCAAGGATACTTTAACAGTGAACCTTTTGTACACATGTATCCATAAATGGACTAAATCAACTAAAATGAGTCAAAGAGGACAGATGAGTATAAATAATGGGTATTTGAAACACTCAGTTCCATTAATTGATTCAAATAAACTAGCACGTACCTATACGTAGCAAAAATATATTCTGGATTTAAGCCGTCCTTTTCTATACTCAGATCGAATAATGAAGTGTTCAATTCGAATTAGTTTATACAGAGGTTTATACCTACTTCATCATCATTATCTCAGCCGATGGGAATCCACTGCTGAACATACCTACGTATACCTACTTGAAATTTTATTTTAGAACAATTATTTTAGTCAAAACATTTTTGTACGTTTGAAAAAGAGACGTGACTAGTACCACCCTATTATATCGGTATGAAAACGACACGATGTTTTTTACGGTTCTTGGTGATTCTGCTGTGATATTTAGTTATTTTATTTCAGTCAATGGATAAGATGATTGGAGGAACACAATATTACTTAGAAATTGGCCAGGACAGTCACAAAATACGTTGCCGATTTTGTATTCGATGTAAACGGAAGCTTACACGACAAAACGAAAGCAACACTCCTCAATATCTAATAATTTAGGCGGGCCGTTGACTCTGAATTTCTGATCATAGTATTTAGAAAAAAAATGGTTCCCGAAAATTTGATCCTTGATAGATTCTTGACATTTTGTCTTCTGGCATCATGGCATCACCCCCATGTCTTTTCAGGTTTAGACGAGTGGTCAGAGAGTTACTTGAATCTACTAACCTCTGTTTCTATATACCTCTGTAACTATTATTTATAGTAAAATCAATATGGTTCTAAGTGTACGAAAGGGCCACTCGGATCCAAAATGGATTCTTGCAGTGGACAGAAGCAGATCTTAGGACTAAATAATGACAGTGATTGCCATTGATATCCTATAAAGTGATTTTTATTCGTTATCGTTGTGTAATATCATTCATTTTCATGTTGGGTATTTCTTTTGTGAGTTTAATCGAGTTCATCTTTATTTACCAAAATAACATCATGACTGCATTGCATGAGCGTCTATGAATATTGTCAAAGCAAAATATTAAACGGTTCTTTCGGAGTTTTTATTATAATTCATTATTTAACTGGAGTACCTACCTACTACAAACCGATCGTTATAGATACAGTAAATACAAAGGTACCTAAAGGTCCTCACGCTTATGTCCATATGAGGCAGACAGAAACAATTGATCGCCTCTTGATACGATCTCTGGCAGTAAGAAACAAAAAACGTTTAAATACTTACCCTATCTTACCACAAATTGGAGACTGTCCGCTTCACTTGGTTCCCATCTATTTGTTTTTTGCGAGAATATAATGTGGTCCACTTACAACTAGTTTGTCGACATTTTGGGATAGATTTTCTTGCAAAGGGTTTTAATCTTTAACTGGAAGCAGTTTGGACCCGCGTGTCTTCCAATATCATTGACCCATATTTTTCTGGCGGGCAGCCTTTATCCCGCGTGGTATCTCTGGGTTTTGGGTTATCAGAACATTTAAGATAATTTCGTATTCACTTATAAAATGTCACTAGGTATGCTAAACAGTTTATTTACCTGCCTTTCATTGTAGGTTTAATTCATATTTAAAGGGGTACTACAAACCATAAAACTGAACAACTTTCTCTTCGGGACTAAAATCTAATTCCGCGAAAAGCAAAATCTGTTGTGCCATGCCATGAGTCGAGTAGGACTTGCAGTTTTGTATAAAATAATAGTTTTAAGTTGTGCAGTTTGATGTTCTGTAGCCATCATTTAAATATAATCACACCTTTTTGTATCAATTTATTAATGCATTTTTTAAACTTTGTTTGCATTTTTTGTCTGTTTTTTATTTTGTTTTCTTGCGTGACCAGTCGGCTAAACTAACTGAACCGTCTCTTGTAAAAATTACATAGGTACCTACTTAATAAGTATAGATACACTGACACTGTATAGTTAAGCACTTATTCTATAAGCAAATTTTACCACATATCGCGGCATAGCAAATGTAAAGCACTCACGACCTATTTTTTATTAACAATTTGATTGTTGATTGTCACAGCAGTGCCACTCTAAAGGACGGTACTCGATGCACCGGAAGCATTCGTTTAGCAAACAATCGAGCATCAACGAAGGTTTTCTAAAGGAACTGCATATGCAAAGACAAGATCTTCCTTTTTCTTCTGTAGGCTAACATTGACATAATTTCATTTGCGGGACGAATGCTGCCGGTGAGTTTCGTCCTTAACTCGAATTTTTATCGTAGTTCAAACAACAAAAATTACTAAATACTTAATTATTAAACATTTTTAGAATACTGAAACCATGAACTTCTGTTTATTAATTATAACAATGACTTAATCCTCAAAATCAAGGAAGAGGTTAATATGTCTTTACAATGATGCTACCGAGAATTATAGAGCCTAAAAATAATGCATTTTTTTTAAATAAAAATCTACTTTAGTCTGCGGAAATAATACTCGTAATTACTAACAATACATTTCAAATAGGTACATATTTGCAATGGAAATTATAATTATTAAATGTTTGTTTATAATCATAATTTTAAATTAATTAATATACTATAAATTTATTTACACTTAATTATTTTATAATTAAATTAAAAATAATGGAAATTTCGAAAAAAAAATTAAAAAAGTCCTATGGTTCCATTATTCATTCTGTGGGTATGTGAGTAAAGAGGACAATGTTTCGTCAATCGTTTTCATTTTGGATAATTGCAGGTCCTTAGGTTCCACAACCTGTGAAATGGTGCACATAAGCACTAAACAATTCAGCATTAGGTACCACTTTGTCTTAATTAATTTGAACTTAGAGAATCGAGAACAAACCACGCTTGTAGTTCTACTTCAAGTAATAGTCAAGTATGTACAACCGGACACAGGAACAATGTCTGCCCGCACATTCACTTTTCGCTCATCTCATTCTTTTGTTTCCTTCTCTTTGGGTTCTAACCATTATGCTTTGCTTTGTATTAATATCCAACAATGTCTAACAATGACATTTTGATAAAAACAATTTTGGTCGTGTAAGTTAAATGTATTTAAGTTAAATAACTAAAACAACTTGTTAATGTGAATTTGTGTTGTGTAAGAATTTTGTTATCGGGACGTATCGGCGCGTCCGCACTCGGCTTCGTGCTTCCGTTCGGTGGCTGACTACCGTACTGTGATACCCGAACCCCATCGCCCACTAGACGTAACTTAGTC
Organism: Agonopterix alstromeriana; assembly: GCA_963924505.1. Lineage (NCBI taxonomy): Eukaryota > Metazoa > Arthropoda > Insecta > Lepidoptera > Depressariidae > Agonopterix > Agonopterix alstromeriana. Next base: position 3,421,240 of record OZ004661.1, read on the forward strand.
CTAGTTTAACTGGCCCATAGAGACTGCATGAAGGTAACAGTGGTGCCAAAGCATTCCGTTGACGAATGCGTCACGGTAAGTCCATTGGAAGCTTCTGCATGACACGCCTTTATGTAATTATTATAATAAATGGTGCATGGAGTTTGCATGTCTACGGCCCCATTGTCTATCGAGACTAGCTTTTGGATGTTGTATTAAAAGCTGGAGATCAACTGTTTGAAGTATAATAGATAACGTACGTACAGAGCGACGGACCTTTTCGTTCCTGGCCGGCTGCCACCGCAGAGAGTAACTATTCATAATGTTGTGGTCGCATCAATCAACGTCAGCGGTTCGCAATGCGGTGACCACTATATTATATTATCTGTTTATTAACTGTTCATCTCTCGTATTATCTCGATAATATATTTCAAAAGCTATTGTTCGAGTTTGCATGCCTGTTATTTTGAGTACTATTGTAATTCATTTGACTTGCTCTTTTGATGTCGAGGGATCGATTCTTAACTCTCTTACTAATGTCAATGTTACTAACCAAGATTCTTCGGCACCATACTTCCCTTAGATACTAAGCTGATACAAGGTTTGTGACAATATGCCTCGGAATCAAAATTACAAAAAAATGAATGGTCATTCATTACTTGTACTTGACGCATCATCGCATCGACACGAAATTGGTCTACATTATTATAAAGCACAACAGGCAACTTATTGGCACAAACATGTCATTCACTTATAAAGCTTTTTGTAAAAGAAAAATAATCAAACGTTAATAATATACATAGTAGACTAGCTTACTAAATCACGCAAAAAAAGTGGATAAGACTAATGAAAGCTTTTAGAATGATTGCACCAAAAAATACTATTTTCAAAAAGTGACACAAAAGGAATTATTGGGTAACGACATAATTTTTTAATAGATGTGTAGATAGGTACATTATGTTTATGGGCATCGATATATTGTCGAAACATTTTGATTGAGCATTCTGTTTCTTGAGTACAAATCGTTTGAAGAAAGGCGTGCCGATGAGTAATCAGAATGAATTTTCGACAGTATGTAATGCCACTACGTAAAAATGCTGGTTTACGAATGGCTGCAGACGGTACACCTTTTTTCAGGAATACTCGGTACAGCTCACGTTCCGGGAACAATGGCTAGACGAAAGATTGAAGTTCAACAACTTGGGTGGTAAGTACGCTTGTCATATACTTACCTACAATTTCTAGAAACCTACGAAACTATAGGTATATACCTATAGTTTCGTAGGTTTCTAGAGAACTAGGATACTACTATACTATACTTGGGAACTTGTTGTCAGCATCTGACTATCAATTTGTCTTCTGAAATCCGACTGTTGTTTTGCTGTAAGTTCTCCAAAAAGGAAATAAATAAATAAATATACTAGTATATATAGGGTCCTTTTAGGAGATGATCAGCCCGTCAAATTGAACAACTTTCTCTATGGCACCAACATCGAAATCGCGAAAATAAAATCTTCTGTTTCCAAACTCCAAACCTACTTGAGCCAAACGTATGGGACAGCTGATCTTTTTTTTCGTGATTTCGCTGTTGGTCCCATAGAGAAAGTTGTTCAGTTTGATTTTCAAGTTTGAGTAGGCAGTGCTGTTTAGTTTAAAAGGATTCCAACGATTTAAATTTCACCCTGTAGCATAGACTTATAATGTATTTGTGCCTTTGACTTTAAGTGTAGCGACGCACCTGTTGAACGAACCGCGACGCGCCTTCGCTGCATAGAAAATAACCTGTTCCCGCGCTTTTCGGAGAGCGAAAGCCGCGTTTGCCGCGACTTGTATCCTGACTTGTATGTAGTATGGTATGGGAAAAGGTCGAGTCGCGCGCAAGGAGAGAAAACATGCTACGGGGTCTGGATGCGCCATTTTTCCTAGTAGACGCGTATTTATCCGAACGATCGGCGCCGTACGTTTAGCAGGTGTTTCGCTACACTAAAGGCCAGTTTACACCGAGACGCGACGCGGCCCACACTTTTTAAGATAGCCATACAATACAGATCTTTATTAACTACACAAAAAGGTACACATTTCAGTGAGAGAATTCGATTACGACTAGCGGCATCGCGCTGTGCCTCGCAATGCCGTGCGAAGCAGCTGTGGCTTGCAAAATATAGACCGGAGACTGTCGACGCGCTGCCAGCAATAGCCCAGTAAAAATACGTGTCGAAACAAAATAATTTATAATAAACAATTTCTTTTGCTAGATTGTTTAAACAAATGATATTAAGATACTTTATTAACGAATCCAATAAAAAAATTTCAGTTTTTAGTACATTTTGTATCTTTTTTATTTATGTCAGACTTCGTTCTTTTTTATTTTATTTTTTGTTTTAGGTTAGTTTACATACACTGTGTTAAATTTGTAATAAAATTGAGTATTTCTGAAAATAGTTAGTCTTTTCTACTTAGTTAAAAACAAAGGTCCCGTTGTGATTTTTCTTTAGATTTACATCTATTATAAAAGAATATAAAATTTAACAAATGGCAAATAAAATGGTGTATATTTTTTTTTCGAATATTATATGATTTCTTTTTGACTTTGTTTATTTCAAACTCAAAATGTTTTATTCAAAATAATATCGAATGGATAGCTTACTGACGTCATTTTTGACTCTACCAACGCGTCGGTAAGTATTCCGTTGTAGAGAAGATGCGGCCAGAAACTCTACAACACACATCTTTAAAAAATGTATACCTATACAACGTGTTAATGAATTAACGCAAAACTATAAAGTAGTTTGTTTAGAATCGAGAGCAGAATCGAATTATCATGGTTTCAACATTGTTTTTTTATCAAAATATTAAATAATTTGTTTGTAAAATTTCTAATTTACTGACCTCGATCTCAACCCACTGCTCGGGCACTCTCACACTACTTACTACCAAAACAAGATTCTTAAAATGTATCCATAAGCACGTTAGCGCTTTCATTCATTGCAGAAATGATAAACTCATTTTTGCCTCAAAACTTAAAATGCAAATAACATTAAATGTTAACTATCAAAATAATGAAATTATTGTTTCAATCTAATTATTTTGTTATAAATCAGTTGGGGTGTATGAGGTTTTGCGCTTATTCATTAACACGTTGTATACAAAGTACACTTAAAAATACAATATTGAATTACAATTAGCATTGTCAAGACCAGACGTTTTGGTCATTCATATAATCATCGAGTTTATAGTAACCTTTTTTACAAAGGACTTGTTTAACATGGGACTTAAACTTTTTGTCTGGTTAGTTTAGAATATCCTCTGGTATCTTATTATAATAGCGTATGTATATAGGTATACAGTGCCCCATGAAAGATGTGTTGACTTTACTGAGTCAAAAATGTGGGAATATTCATTTATTTTAATTTCTTGTATTGTAACTATGAACGTCACTGTTTTTGGAATTTCTATAATGAATAAGAATTTATTTTTTTATTTTTATTCGAAACGATAACTATAATTATAATCTAAAGTATAAACGAAAAAAAAACGGCTGTTATAAATTACTTACTTTCGCCATACAAGCGCACCGTAACTTTACTGGGCTCTTCAAGCATCGTCGCGTCGCGTTGCGTCTCGGTGTGAAGTGACCCTTACTTCGCAGAGAAAAAGTAATTAAAAGTCAAGTGTCTCATAAGCGAATGTTTCACAGGCCGTCTCAAATACCTGACTTTAACGGAAGCTAACCGAGTCTGGATGCCCGACCTTTTCTTCTCCAACGAAAAGGAAGGTCACTTCCACAACATCATCATGCCGAATGTTTACATCCGTATCTTCCCGAACGGCAACGTATTGTACAGCATCCGAATATCTTTGACGCTGTCCTGCCCTATGAACCTCAAACTGTACCCTCTCGACAAACAGACGTGCTCGCTGAGAATGGCTAGTTGTAAGTATCTGTTCGTTATAGTATTTACCATAATAATACAATTATCATTGTCGTGCCGTGGGGTTCGAATTCTGTAAGGTGCAAATATTTGTTCCTGAATCATGGATGTTTGTATTTAAGTACTAGGTGTTGCCCGCGAATCCGTCTGCGTAGACCTTAAAAAAGTATCCTATGTGTTAATCTAGATCATATTTTATCTGTGTGCCAAATTTCATTAAAATCCATTCAGTAGTTTTTACGTGAAAGAGTAATAAAAATCCATCCATACTTACAAACTTTCGCGTTTATAATATTAGTAGAATATACAGGATCCAACTTAATAAGTTGACAGTTTTTAAGAGGATGATCAGACCATCAACCTGAATAACTTTTACTATGGGACCAAGTTTGTAATCTCGAAATAAACTTCGGCTGTTCCATACATTTTTGTCGAGAAGCTATTAACATTTTCTATGGAAAATCCGTTTTTTTTTTCACGATTTCGATACTGGTTCCATGGGGAAAGTTGTTCAGTTCGTAACTCTTCATTGAATAAACCGATTGCGATGAAATGCAGCCTAAATGTTAATCCAAACTAAGCCCTATGCCTTATGCTTTTATGAAAACTCCGTCTAAATCGGTTCTGGCGGTTCATAAACAAACAGACAAAAATTATAATAATGGTCTCAATGCATTCCATTACGTACGCCAAGTTTACAATTTTATTATATGTAGGCAATGACGTAGGTATAGATTGAAATTCAACTATATTTAATTCATATACGACTGAAATTGGCAGAGTGAAATAAAATCATACCGGCTCTTTTGGACGCTGGTGGCCGCTCAACCGAAATACATCACTATTTTTAATTATTAGACAAATTGTAAGGGTTTTTCTGATAATGATACTTTCCTTGAGAAACATCGAAAAACGAAAATTGCGGATCAGCCGATCTATTTTCTATGGGTGGCCTAAAAAAATTGCCATGTTACTTAGGAAACGTTGTTAAGTTTCATTGTCTGAACACACACAAAAACGTTCTCTAGAAAATAGGGGTGTATAACTAAAGTTGAATTTTAGTTGTTACAAAATTAGTCGCTTCGCCGGCACTCGGTCCGTCTGCGCTGACCCTTACATAAAAAGTTGGCTGCAGATGCTCTACAATAATAGTTTATTTTACAACTAATAGTTTATAGTGTCACGGAAACAAGCTAGACGTAGACATCTAAATGTTTACATTACCGAAGCGGAATGCTTTTCTATTTACATTTTTCTGTGGTGCTATTGTGTAAATAGTTTAAGATACCAAGGCCGCCAGACGTCACTTGTTTTCTGATGAACAAAATGTGTAAGATTGCGTAGTGTTAGTATGTACTATGGTCGTATGCCTATCTGCTAGCTTGGCCAGACGGCCAATTTCCAGGCAACAAGTATTCAAGGTACGTAAAAACGCTACTCACCTCAATTCTGATGGCATATTCGCAGATCGGTCAGACTTTGCAGCAGTCAATCACATCGTAAATAAGACAAGTTTAGCCAAAACACAGTTGAATAGTAATTGGATTGCAATGTGATTAGAACAGAAATTTAATAAGGATTGAACTTGGATGTTTTAGATGAGTGTGCCAGTAGTGCTCGCATGTCACGCACGCGCACGACAAAGCAACAGAACAAGAAAACCGTCATTCGTGCTCACTTTTGCCACAGGTCCGGCACTTCAAACAACGTTTTGGATTTGACAAAATGGCGTTCGCACATGGGCACTTGGTGCAAATTGTCTTTGACATATGTGTAGGGTTGACTTACCACGCATCGTATGAACATCATCGACATTTCGTTACTTTTAATTGTTCGTTCTGTTATTAAAAACAGTATTTGAGCTAAAGAATTAATGAAAATGTGAATTTAGCGTTGTTTTCAACGTTTTTTATGCACTGATAAGACTCAATTTTATGTAGTCAAATACTACGGGTGCGCTCGCCTGACTGTATCCCTTTGCTCCGCTTCCCTCAAATTTTCCAGAAAGTGTGAGGTGAGGTGGGGTATATGAAGTCAGAGGGGGGCGGGGAGTGGCCGTTCTATGTATAGAATTATATACTATTACCTATTCTGTGCTTTCGCACCCGTAAAGTGACCAAGACAAAGGCACATTGGGTTGCCAGATGGTCGGGATTCGTCTGGATTGTTCCGACATTTCATATTGATGTCCAGACTCCCGAAAAAATACACAATGTCCCGACAAACAACCAAACCGCGCGGTTTCAAATATCTGTGTGAAATCTATAAATGTATGTATCTATCAACTATCGTGCGGTTCAACGTAATGAAAGCACATATCATATTAACAACTGTCCCGCTACCGTTTCTTAGCATCTCCAGACTGATCCCCTGCAACCTTACTACTTCATATTCATTGTTTTCACGCTGAATACATTGTCACACTAATTTTCCATATTCGTGGAAGCAGCTGAACGTTTGCAAATCTATTCACATCTTCACAGTCAATAAACTTTCAAAGTACACCTTCCAACATTCTAAAATCTTTCCTTATTTATTTATCATGCCTCCATCACTCTATTTTTTTATTTACTTTCTATTTTTCTGCCTCTCTGAGAGACAATTTTGGCAATTTTCAGAACAGCAGATGGACAGAGAATCTTCTGTTTTTTTCGACTTCATCACTTTTTTTTCTGTACATATTCTTTATCAGTTGTGAGTGTGAGAAGCATCCTACCTATCTTACTAATATTATAAATGTAAAATTGTGTGACGATGATTTTTGTGGCTAAGACTCAATCACGCATAAATGCTTGAGCGGATTTGTATGAAATTTGGCACACTGATAGAATATGTTCTGGATTGACACATAGGATACTGTTTGAAAGTCCACGCAGACGGAATCGCGGACAACAGCTACATAAATTCAGTCGTCTGTGCGTACGAAGTGGTGCATTGGTACAGCTAGTAAATAATTAATTAATTAAAAACTCATAAAATAGTATACTTATAAAACAATTTAATTTCCCAGATGGTTGGACAACAGACGACTTGGTATTTTTATGGAAAGAAGGAGACCCGGTACAGGTTGTGAAAAACTTACACCTACCACGATTTACGCTTGAGAAGTTTTTAACTGATTATTGTAACAGCAAGACTAATACTGGTAAGGAATAAAATGAAATAAAATTAAGATCGCTGTACTTTCGATATTTCCCATAGATATACCCTCATTTTCATACATTTAGGGAGAAAAGTTGAAAAGCTCTATTTCAAGATGTCGCTGCCTTCCTATGGTTCGCAGTAGCTCAGTAGTGACATGGCTTATTACAATATATTCTAGAAATGCAGTGTGTTTTAAATGCATGAGAGGCGAAATATGTTTTGTATGCATTTCCAGGAATGAAAATTGATTTCATTATCATCGCTTTCATCGCATTCGCAGTATTAACCCCTTCCTATTTATTTTGATGTTGGATTCGACTAGTAATCAGTAGGCCCAAGGCACAGAACAGACGAGGAAGGCCGAGCTCGAGAGTGTTGGGCACGCTTCTTCATTGTTCTCGCGGTGGGTGGTAGGTGGTTCCTACACCCACGAGGGCTGACAAGGGGGTAGTCATTTCCGAGAGTACAGTGCCTACGAGTAATGTCATCCAATATGTAGATTTTATTTAAATAAAGTATACCTATAATGTAGTACGGTAAACATCTCGATATATTTGTTCGCTTTTTTAGTTCTCTTATTCTCACCTTTCTTATTTTGTCTGTTTGGTTTAGTATGCTATTGCGAATTCAATTTGTTATAAGTGATCTTTGCGAATTTGCCTTAATATTAATATTTACTGAACTTGTTTGTAGTTACTTGGTCCTTGCTGTCGTATAATAAAACGAGTTAGAGATGAACAATTTTGTCAACAGGTGAATACAGTTGCCTCAAAGTGGACTTGCTGTTTAAAAGAGAATTCAGTTATTATTTAATCCAGATTTATATACCATGTTGTATGTTGGTGATCGTGTCTTGGGTCTCCTTCTGGCTTGACCAGGGTGCAGTGCCTGCAAGAGTGTCACTTGGTGAGTTAGTTCATACTTTTCATGTACCTACCTCCAATATTGTTGCAATACGTTTTTAACTACGTTAAGATTTATTTCTGATACAGTTCTACAATATATTTGATCCTTGTAAATTTCTAATACATAAAATCAAAACCTCTATTTATCAACAGGAGTGACCACGCTACTGACAATGGCGACACAATCGTCTGGAATTAACGCTTCCCTCCCACCCGTGTCTTACACAAAAGCAATAGATGTCTGGACAGGAGTGTGTTTGACGTTCGTGTTTGGAGCGTTGCTTGAATTTGCATTAGTAAATTATGCGTCTCGTTCGGATATGCACAGAGAAAATATGAAGAAAACGAGACGGGAAATGGAGGCAGCCGCTAGTATGGACGCTGCTTCGGATTTGTTAGATACTGATAGTAATGCTACGTTCGCAATGGTGAGCTCGCATCTATTTTAGTGGGGGTAGATTAAGAATATTAGCTTACGTGCAATGTTCGTAGAGCCGCAAAAAGGCCGCTCAAAGCGCGCAAAGGACTGCACCCTTTCGTCCACTCTCATAGCCAGTAGCATAGCTTTTTATGCCTACATAGCCAGAGCTGGCTAGTCAAAGTCCGCTGAATAGACTAATCAACATTATACAACGCCAGATTAGCAGTGCTGACAATGCCCACTATGATATTTACAAAGGCCACAATAAAAGACCTCTGCGGACGTTAAGAAAGATGCAATGTCGACTATGTACTCGAACATTGCTAACATTATGGCTCTGCAAACATTGCAGTAATATAATATTATTACTTATAAAATAGTCAGGATACTCGCTTGGCGTTGTCAGAAACTAATACCCTTGTTATGCTTGGTGTTCCGTAACATGTTGCCGGTGATACCGTACGTCTATATCACGCCTTTTATCGCGTTCGTTCGCGCGCAAATAGAAAGAAAGGTAAGGCGATAGCGCTATATCACGTTGCCATACTTTGGCCACAGGCTGGAATGCGTATCACGTGGTGATAGGGTGGCTAACCAACCTTTCGCTTAGTCGTTATGTACGAAGGGTGGTCTTTGGACGATTTGAAGTTACAGTTTAGTCTAAGTAGGGTCGATAATGTATGTATTTTGACACACGGAAGTTTGAAAGCCTTTAACTTAGAAAAATTCTCTAAATCTCGGCCTGAGTATTCTAAGCCATGGAATCACACTCGCTGGCTTCACAAAGGAGTTCAATGTAATCATAATGTAACGGATTTTCTAGTTTTGGACTAAAGTTGCGTTCTTCGTCTGTGTAGACCAATATGATATACCTTTTCCCACTTAGTGCTTTCAGCGTCGCATCGGCAACGCGGCGCTATGTCTTTCAATACATTGAGTTTGAAATGAAACCAGCCCCTTGTATGGGGAAAAATCCTCTACTGGATGACCTTTACTACGAAATCAATAACAATGATTTCAAGTTTGTTCTAAATGATTCACTTCTAGTTTATTTAGGGTTTTAGGATGGAAATACTGGTTTAAGGGACAGGAGCTTCCGCTTTTTGGCAAAAACATTAGTAAAGGAAACCAAAGGGTACCAACGAAGAAATTCGAATATTAAGAACATTAAGGGGATATAATTCGGAGCGCGCTCCATACAAACGTACTATGGTGATATTTTCAATACTAACCAATTAAAGTCAATGAAATTTTGCTGAAACAATCTTGATACAAATATCTATGCTTGTATGCAGTCAGATTTTCGGTAAAATATACAGTTTCAATACTAGGATTAATTTAAGATTTGTATGAAAATCTTTGAGGCACTGCAACTTTAAAACTAAACATTTTAACGAAAATCTGACTCTATACAAGCATATAAATTTGTTTTTAGATTGATTCTGAAAAATTTCATTGAGTTTAATTGGTTAGTATTGAAAATATCACCATATTACGTTTGTATGGAGCGCGCTTCGAATTATATCCTCTTAAGGTGGTGAAGGATGATGACTAGTATAATAACTTAAGGATAAGCTATACAGGGTGTAAGTATAGTTTCATTACTTCAAAGGGTGATTGTACTCCTGTTATTGAATAACTTTCCCCAAGGAACAAATTAAAATAAGAAAAAAAAATTTGGCCTTGTCATACTACATGCAATCAGCTGATCGGACGTTTTGTATGATAAGTTTCTTTTTCGAATTTTCCTTTTGGTCCTCTGGGAAAGTTGTTCAGTATCATGAGTACAATAATCCTATAAAGCGATGAAACTGATAAACTAAGACCTGCATATCACTTCAAGATTTAAATAGAAAATCTGTTCACTATTAGTGTATTCAATGTTAGCTAGGTGGACCATCAGTCACAATACCTTATACAGGGTGTAAGGCGACCGCTCCCGAAAACTCAAAGGGGTTGAAAGTACCCAGCAATATAAACAACTTTTCACACATTTTGCGCGGTGTTTAGATATTTCATTTTTAAAATGAGATTTCAGATTTTTTTGGAGTTCTCATATTTGGTCCCCTAGTAAAAGTTGTTCATATTGATGGATGCTTTCACTCCTTTGAGTTTTCGGGAGCGGTCGCCTTCCAAACTATATTAGTTAATAATAATAACTGAACACGTGCGGGATGCACTATTGTCGTCCTCCCTGACTGGTCTGCAACTAACAGAAACCGTTGGTGCGTGGCTCTGCGCTGGAATCCAAGATGCGGCAATGCGAGATTCACATGAGCCCCCCGCGGAAGAACTGCTGTCGGCTATGGATGTCCAAGTTCCCGACGAGGTCCAAGAGGATAGATGTCATCTCTAGAATAACCTTCCCTCTGGTCTTCGCCCTCTTCAACTTAGCTTATTGGTAAGTCTATAATTGTATGTATGTATGTTTATTTACTTCTATGTGCAATAAATTTGAAGAAGTAATTTTTTTGGATTCTCTAGTAAAGGCGAAGAGATTAATAAATACTTATGTATCTCTTCAACTAACATAATATTGATTTGATAGGTAGGTAGGTATTGAGTTGATTAGGTTGATAGGATACTTACACAATAATTTATGTAATATTTTTTTCCTTTACATTAACATTTATTAATTATCTCTTTAACACTAAAACAAACTAAATATTTAGAATATTTTAAATTATTGTTTTGTTGTAGGGCATTCTGAATAAATAAATGGAATGTCCTAATCTGTTTGCTGGTGCAAAAAATCACCCTAGTAATATTTAAAAGGGTGGTTTAAACCATTAAACTGATTAACTTTCACTGTGGACCCAAAATCGAGAAACACAAAATTTTTATTACAAAACTGCAGTTACTCGACTCAAATGTATGGGACAGCAGATTTTTATATTTTTTTCGGCGTTGTCTCCCTAGTAATAATAGTTCAGTTTCATGGTCATAATTACCGCTTTAAATATTAGTAAAGTGTTTTGTTTCACCTTTAATTCGAAACACAATCATCCCCCCTAGACAAAGTGACATTCTATTGGCGTTGACGCTAGTAGAAAATGACAGAATGTATGGATTTGACATTAGCGATCGAAACATTTAGACGATCGCTAACGTGAAATCCATACATTCTGTCATTTTCTACTAGCGTCAACGCCAATAGAATGTCACTTAGTCTAGGGGGGTAGGAACGGGCGCTAGCGCTACGCAACGGACGCGGCGTAGCTCCGCGTAGCACACCGCGTCGCGTAGCAATCCAAGTAGACCGTAACGCGGCGCGGCGTAGCAACGTTTTATATGTTTTACAGACCTAGAAATCTCTATATAATTTTCAAGAATCATGAAATGAAGCTTTATTATCAATTTCTCCTTTTTCCTCAACAGACATTCGATATGTGCAGTTTCGAGCAAATTGTTATGGAATAGGTTTTAAGATCCAGAATCCTAGAAATAACGTTCATAGTTCATAGTTTAAACGAAATAAATAACTGACAAGTTTTATAATATGATTAGTTAATTGATTACCTATATCTTTTTGCCCGTTGCTGTACTGCACCTATACTTACAGTTTAATAATATACAGGGTGTTAGGGTGAACAGTTGCATTACTTTAAGGGGTTATTGTACCCATGATACTGATCAACTTTCCCTAAGAAATCTAAAGGAAAAACGCAAAAAAAATTCGACTTTTCAGACAAACGTTCGATAAGCTGATTGGATGTAGTATGGAAAAGTATTTTTTTTAAAGTATTTCCTATGTTTCTTAAGGAAAGTTGATCAATATCATGTGTACAATCGCTCCTTTAAGTGATGCAACTGTTTAACCTAACACCCTGTATTGTGCCTTCCCCAGGTCCACCTACTTATTCCGAGAAGAGGAAGAAGAGAAGTGAATCCGGCAGAAGTGTGTGAGGTCACTGACCCCGCGTCTCTTACTCATAGCGCGCGTCTACAAACAGTCGGGTCGTGCCTACTCTCCCTCATACTTTACTTCTGCATCCTCTACCTCTAGAAACCTAGCTAAACAGAAGAATGTTGAGAGATATATCCTATATTAGAGTGATCTCATTATTGATAATGATGTAAATAACATGGAGAACCTTTATTGCTGTTGAGTTTTGTGTAAGATCCCGCCGCACACTTTACTAAGGTTGCTAACTCACTCGTATTTACAAATACAAATATATTTATTCAAAAAATTCGGTTCGGATACATGCGGTATGGGTTATAGTGTTGGCTACTGCTCTAGGCACAGCATGCGGGTGTTTTCGTCATACTTGGAAAGTATAATTGAAATATTGTAAATAGAAGCACTTTTTGCGATTGCGAAGATTTAGGTAATACCCGGGCGCAATGTATGCATTAGTTCATTTATATCAACAAAATATAACGGTGGGACTCTTATATTATTGGTAGAATTGTACATATTAATACTTTTATATAGGTGTCGATAAGCTAATCCGTGGTCACATTTTTATTACACTCTAGATTGTATTTAGAAAATCGTTGACGTAATAAAGTGTGATTGATTCGATAGCTGGCAAAAGGGAGAGCAGCGATGCTCTATCGTGTCGAATGCGTGGGGTTTAACCGGGTACATTGCAGCCACACGACTAGGCCGTAAAAGTCGACTAGTAAATAGACTGCAGGTAACTAAAATCGGAAACGCCAGAGTTGACTGGCTTCCGATTGTTAATGAGCGGAGACAGGCAGATGAAGAGAATCGACCGTGGTAATTATAAGTCGCCGGTGGTAGTCGCTCGCCGCACAAAAGTGTAGCACGTAGATATTGTAGAACGACCGCTCAATATTTTAAAACAAAATGAGTTAGTTGGTAGATAGTTAGCTGGTAGTTTGTTGTTTCCTTCGCTTCTATTGTGTAAATGGAGTGGTTGTGTGGCTGTATGAGACAAATTGGCTATCAATTAGCCGGAAAGCGAAAAACCGACTCGAAACCAAACTGCACTCTGATTGTCAGTGTGAACCGCACTTTAGAGTAAAATTACTTTAAAACCAACGAGTGATGATCATGGCTGTGTTTAATAAAAATCCAGCAATTAATAGAATTTAATCTGAATATTATAACTTCTTGTACCTACCTACCTTACTATATTATTATATGTATATATCATAAATGTAATTTATAAACAGTCAGAAGGTCTACTCGTATTTTGTCTGTCGTTTTTGTTGAGAAATCTGACTATGCATCCTCTCCCTCAATATGAGTAGGTTGCACTCGTTAGTTTTAATTAAAACACATATATATCTTCAAAATAGTAAAGTCATGTTGTGTCGCAATCACTCCTTTCCTTAATGTGTGTAATAAAACATTTTATTTTATGTATGTATTATTTGCCCACCACTCGTATGTCTGGCACATACAAATTCGACATCTTTAAGTCGTATGATTTTTGAAACGATCAATCTTTGTACTAGAACACGAACAAAATAAATGCAATATATTTTTTATTTTATATTTTGCGTACAAACGCAGTTGTGAGAACGTCTAGTAAAACTTTGTTACTACAAATATAAATTATTTTTAGGCTTTATTTTTAATTTGCAGCATTGATTACATAGTAAATATCTTAAAAAACTTTAAAATCTCAAATCTTGCATTAACTTGTTGATACTACTTACTACTATACTACTGATTGAAATATCTCTCACTCACAAGATCGCACGACTGTGTTCCTTAATAATTGCCTTATAACTATCACGTCAAAATAAGAAATGTTAAATTTCTTCGATGGTCCTACTAAGATAGACGACGGTTGCGTATTCAATGTAGGACTGTCTGTCTGTACTAATTGATCATCTAGGCCCATGAAAAATCAAGTAAAAGGCATCGATGTTTGAAAACTAAAGCATGAGTCAGTTCAAATTTATTATGATTATAAATTACATGGAATCGTGAGTAGTATACTTTTGTTATTAGTTGTTCCATAACGTTTTAATTTCGTCACAATTTAAGTGTTGTATAGAAAGTTGGTTTATATTTTCGCATGCATATAGGCACCTACCTAAGTCCGATTATTTACACGACACACGTTGTGCAACATTGACAAAAGCCCCTTGGGCTTAACACCGACGGACATTTGTGATAAACTTGCTGCAATCACCTTAAATAGATAATAAGCAAAAACTGATTGTACAAAATAATATTTCCAATTAAATATCCTTTTCGATAATTTTACTTCTTGATAATGACGACGTATTAAAGCCGTGATAAATATCTATGTATAGTTAAAGTAGATTTCGGTGATGGTTGCATGTGGGTTTTTGAGGTTTTTTTTTGGAATGATTTTAATGCAATTAAATAAAATATAAGTAATTGGAAACGAACACGATGCATGGTATTAGGAATTGCCTAATACTAAAACAAGAATAAATAATGTATGTAATGAATGACCTCGACGAGTGTGTGCATGAGTCAGGAACAATTGTAACTAAATTTTGTCTCCTTGTAAAAATATGATATGAATATAAACTAAGAACTCTGTTAGCTTCATTGTGTGACGCAACTTTATTAGAAATCTTTGTAATTCTACAAAACTCGGAATATTTGTGCTGTATCGAAAGAGTCAACATGTTTACATTTACAATAGCCGTTTGGAGTAGGGTATTAACTCTGTAGTTACTAGATTACGTTAGATACTTGTTGAATTACACTGAGTGTCAGCTTTCACACAGTCAAAAGTCACGTTTAAATCGAATCGAAGCCACCAACACTATTAAGACGTATCTTTAAAATGACGTATGAATATGTTAAACTCATACTTATTGAGACTTTTGTAAATATATATTTATATTCAATGAGGTGTACTGGTAGGTAATATGTGTTATAAGCTCACTGTCTCATAATTAGATATGTTTAGGTACGTAATTCTTCCTATGCACACTACATTAGTGACTTCACCATAAAACACTTATGAGACAAAAATAAATGGAATTAGATAATATAGATAAGGTATATTACTTGAAAGTATGCAGTGAGGTATTATTGATACCTATGCAGGGTGTTAGGGTTAACAGTTGCATTACTTAAAGGAGTGATTGTACCCATAATACTAAACAACTTTCCCTAAGAAATCTAAATTCGCAAAAAAATATATCGACTTTTCGTCCAAACTTCTTTTGCGAATTTTCTTTAGGTTTCCTAGAGAAAGTTGTTCAGCATCACGGTTACAATTATTCCTTAAAGTAATGCAACTGTTTACCCTAACACACTGTAGTAGTTGGTTCATGGATTTGTCATTGAAACTATTTAGAGATCTCGTGTTCGATTTTTCTTCAATACGAAGGGTCGCTAAAGTTACAATGATAAATGCAACACAAGTTGAAAGTGAATGTAATTTTATTGAGCCTTTAACTTCTACACCTGTGTCGCTCACTCTACCGTATTCAACTAATAATAATAAAGTAGGAAGCCATCATTCAAAATGGTAAGCATTAGCTGTGGCATTAGTATGACTAAGTACCTACATTAACCATTTTATTGTAGTGCGTAAAATACGTTTATTATCGACAAAATATTATATTGGTTGATCATTTGTTTAATATTGCGTTGTAGGCAGCGCTGTAGGTAACTACTATGGTAAAGTTATTATCACTTGTTGGACTCCGCTAAATCCGAAATAGAAAGTTCCAAAAATATTGCTCATTATTATTCTACAATTTTATGATGTTTTTTCAAACTTTGTAGCTGCATAAATGTTTATAAGTACCTATTTTTAAAACGAATTAATGTTTTAGCATAATTCTCAAGACAGCTTTTAATTAAAATGTATTTAACAGTTAAGACATTTGAAATATGGGCTATTTTAGAATCTTGTGACAATCACGTTAAATCCCAATTAACTTATTTGAAATATAACTGCAAAAAAATTGCTGTGAAAAGGTCTTACGATGGTCTACATTTCAGATTGGTATCTATCTACACATACTACATTATGCTTAACAATATATAAAAAAACACCCTAAATATAGCTTGCTCATCTATTAGCAAGCTGGCCCTCTGGCCCTCTGGCCAGTTCTATTTTATTCAAAGAGGCAAAATAGATAACTGCCTACAGGCGACTTGGGGGTCCGATAAACCGACCGTCGCGTTGACCGCAGTGCTCGCGCTCAGTAGGGCGATCGCGCTAATTTAAAACATCTAAATTCAATCCTAATCCAATTTCAGTTCTAATCACATTGCAATCCAATTACTATTCAACTGTGCTGAATTCCGCATCGCGCTAAACTCCATGTAAATGACCGCCTTTAATGTCTGAGCGAAATTAATAGCGCAATACCGAATGTGTAAAAATTTGAGGTTCGCACGTCATGGTTAAGTTGCGATTTATTTAGCGCGATTGCTCTCCTGTTAAACTAACTTTGACGTACCTATTACTTGAAAGTGAGCTCGCTATAGCTCAGTAGGTAGCGGTACTGGTTGCTGAGTCGAGAGTCGCGAGTTCTTGATTTACTTTCGCATGTTGTCTGATGGATACGTATATATATAATTTGTACCCATGTTTAGATTTTTGTTAAATATTTGTCTTAATTCTAAGATTTGTCGTATTAGACGTAGATAAAAACAATAAGACATAAAAATTCGAATTTAAAAGTACACTATATAGATTTGATCGTAAGTAGAGTTGAAAGGGATATCTTTTATTACGAATGAATGCATAAAGAATAATCTGATCAATTATTCTTTAATGCATTACAAAACGTGAGATCTATATTAAATCTTGGGTTTGAGCCCTCAAGTGGCAAATATCGGTGATAAGTATGTGGTGATGTATACGAACTCATGGATTTGTAATTGATATACATTTTAAAGTGGTGTTAAAAAATAACAACCTCACAATATAATTCTCTGAACGTCCCAGTACCTATTTAACAAAAGTCGAGGGTTTTTTTTCAGGCATAGGCCTACCACACTGAAATAGGTTAAAAAAAGTAGAAGATATCTGTTTTAACTACCTACCCTTACGTTTGTTATAATTTATGTAGTTATCACTTTTACTAAATGTTTTTTCAATACAAATTAAGATAGATTCAAATAAGTCAATATATACTTTATAAGTATTATAATAAAATTAGATAATATACTATTTATGTAACCTATGTGATTTTCAATAATACAATTTTATGATTTTAAACTTCAAATTGGTTTATTCACGTTTGTTTGAAGACCCATGTCGTTCCACTTTAATTATTACCTTATCACCTTCATAATGAAGGCTTTAGCGCATCGCGTTGCGTCGCTACTTTTGCGATTTGTTAATTTGAATCGTGAATTTCTTGACTCAAAAGTTTATTTTTATTTTATTTTAACTCTTTATTGTACACACGGAAATATATATGAAAACAGCATAATAGACAGTTACAAAGGGCGAGCTTATCTCTAAAGAGATTTCTTCCAGCAAACCCGTTCAATTAAGTAATTAATTGTTACATTGGAGCTGAAAATCGTCGCATCATCGCCTCACTCCACCTCATCCATCGCACCTCACGGCCTTATTCTTGACGTAAAACTTCTCTAAAATGAGGTAGAAGTAAAGTTTCCTAACTTTTCCATTTAGATGTACCTAGATGTACCTCTAGGCAGCGTCTCTAGGTAAGTTAGTTATTATATTTGTTTTCGAAAAGTTTTGCTCAGTTTTCTGATTCCATCCTTTCCGTTCGGTCTATTATATTGTTTATAAATTATCTGTTAAATGTACAACGTTAATTACGTGTATTTAGGTGTTAGATTCGTAGTTTAACTAGGGAATAATACAAGAAGTATACAGGACGTTTTCGACTCTGATTATACCTAATCACTAGTAAGTTGAGTATGAATACATCCATTTTTGTTTTTTTTTTCCTATCAAATTGTACCTTGGTAACGGAAAATAACAGTTTGTACAATTTAATAGGTAATTAAGGATTCTGAAAATTCGGAATATGGAAATGTAAATAATTAATTTTAATGAAGATTACCTATAATATCATACCTACGGACGGGAATGACGAAGTGCAGGTTTTTCCAAGAACAAAATATCTACCTATTGTTCGAAAAGTTTACTACGAAATTCTACTTTTGATAATATTTAAAACTGTATATTATGGTATTGTTCTACACTCTTTGTAAACAGTGATTGAGTTCAGTCTTTTTTCAATGTTGGCCAAATGGTTAGAGCCAGGAAGCTGGAAATAGGTATTGGTTATAGCACAGGTTACAGTGTTGACCTAATAAAAACGTTAAACAAAGATAAACATAATCATAGACTTCTACTGCAAATTGACGTGAAACACACTTCAAATTTCATCGTACATTGAAATTGTTCCAATTTCACGCAGTAAATTAACCAACGTCGATGCTCTAGTTAGATCTATTTTATGAAGTTGTGAAATCACAATGACGGGCTACGTCTGCTCGGCCTCGGTTTGAACCGTGTGCTCCGGCCGTTCTTCGCATTATATTCTTTGTCTCTGCATTAAAGATCACTGCATAATAACAGACTACAAATTTAGTTTTTAAGGGTTGACAAGAGTCTTAGTTGCAGACAGAGGAGAGGCATTTGCCTAACAATGGGACTTAACAATAAGTCTTTGGAAGTTGGCCTAACATTGTGGCGCTATAGGTATATGAGAACCACGAGCTAATTTTTAGAAAAATATGACTCGTATTGATTACAATCGATTAGTCGCAGTGGATTTCCATCAACAATGACTAGGCGGTGCAAATTCGGGACAATAAGTAGGTTTATATCTATGATATAGGTATAGATAGGTACGGTACACGGACATATATTATCATTGGGTATATTCATGAGTTTATAGCACAGAGTTTTTACTACCGTTAGTTTGTATTAACCTAGCCTGAATACCGTCAGCAAGATGATTTAATAATCAAATCAGTTGTGTAATAAAATCACCGAAAAGACGTGAAAAGTGTAATTTTTCTTAACGAACTAAAATTTTTGTTAACTATAATTTCTTCATATGATATTCTTCAGGTATTTTCGGCTTTGACTATAGTATCTACGCAAGGTTAAAAAATAAATGTAAGTATTCAAAATGTTTCTTGTTTTTAACAAACGTTGCGCCCACGCACCTTGTAAATGATTACGAGTGTTGGTGGACAACCTGTCACATCGGCGTGAGTGACATCCTATCAGTCCAGAATACCAGACCATAATAGCATTTATTGTTAGAATTTGGTTGGGCCACATGCGGATCGTACCTACTCGTATATCCCAACGAATTCGTTGCGGGTCTTTGGAAGCCAACAGAAAATGCTACTAGGGGAACTGATGGCCTATTCGTTGAATGAGGCGCACGCGGTATCCAGTCTGTCATCTCGGTACAAATTTGAAGTAGGTATAGCATTCATTTGTTTTGCCTTATTTTTCTGGTTTGAAATGTTCGCGTATAAGGCCTATCCATTTTACTTTGATCTAAGTGTCCACGCACTACGACAAATGTAACTATCTTCAAAATGAAGCAAGATGGATAGGTGAACGATTTGACACAGATGATAGGAGGTTGTTTTATAAATAGTAAATTGTAACTAAGCAGTTTAAATGTATTGAGTGGGAATACGCCAGGAATTAATAAAAGTAATAGGTTCTTGTATGTGTAACTATGTGTTTTATTTATATATTTATTCCGCTCTACATACATATAATAATCAAATCTTGATGATCTCATTACTAATAATTACAACTTAATTCAGTAAAAAACAGAAAATAGGTATTGCTAGGGTTAAAAAATTTATGTAGTGTATTCTGATTTACAGTCAAACGCCACATTAAGTTATTTTTTATTAAAATATTGTTTTGCTACCAAACATTGATCTCAGAAAACTATACAGAGTGTTTGGAGCGGGACAAACATAAGCGTCGTCGGGTGCGGGCGAGGAAGTAGCGTGCGAGTGGCGTCCGAACCCCGACCGCACTCGGCCCGCGCCACGCCGCTTGTAATGGTAAACAGTTGTATTACTTTAAACATTTAAAGTAAAACAATAGGTACCTAACAACTTTCCAAAAGAAACCAATATGAGGGCTGAATTGCACCAAAAAGTATTTAGGCTTAAACATATTTAAATATGATGCTGTCACTGTCATTTTTATGAGCAGTGTGAAGGAGAGAACTATCACTAAATACGTTTAAGCTTACTAAATACATGTTGGTGCAAGCCGGGCTTAGTATAAGAAATTCGTGTTTTTTTTTCGACTTACGAACGTTTGATCAGCTGATTGCATTTAGTATGGAAAGTACAATTTTTTTTGCGATTTCCAGGTTTCCATTTCCATTTGCAGGTTTCTTAGGGATAGTAGGAATGTAAAAACTTTAGTTCCGTTTCATATAAGAGATACCTACTGTTAATCAAATAGCGCCTCCAGCCTGGCTCTATCATTGATTAAAGTTTTCAAAAATACGGTTTCGCGACGTGTTCTGCAGTCTGCGAGTACAAAGTCACACACAGCTACTTAGACAGAACTGTTAAAACAAAAATCTTAAAAGCCTCCGCAAGTCTAACTATCACGAACAAAACAGTACTAATTTCATCATTATGTTTTATTCAGCTATAACGTCGTAACTGATACGGTTATAGAACTAAATTATGTCTGATAGTTCTTATTAACTTCCTAAGACACTCATACCTAATCATACACCAAGGATTGTCGCTACAAGGGTTACGAAAAATTTATCGACGGCGATCGACGGTTTGTCCATACAAAAAGCACGATTTGTACGGGACGCCGCATCCTTTCGAATTAACGTCGTGGCGAACGGCGTCCCATATAAATCGTGTCCCATCCTAATGGAAAACAGAACATAATTAACTGTTTCAATAAATATATTTTAAGCGCATATTAAACAAGGTAAGTACATAAATTATAAAAAGTATGATTCTTTACACTTTTTACAATAAAGTTTTGGCATTTTTATTCAACAATATTGGTTAAATATGGGTCTTCACTTTACATTAAAAAAAGCTAAACAATCTATTTTACTTTAAATTAGAGCAATCCGAGTTTGTAATCGACAGTTTAAAATTAAAATGGTGGTGGTTGCTACAAAACCATGTATCCTAAATTCAACTTTAAGACGGTTGGGCATGGGGTATAAAATGTTTTATTTACGCACGGCGACACGTCCAATCTATTATATATAACTAGCATAAGCTAGTCACGCGTAGGTTGCGTCACATAATATAATAGTTACGACACACACGGATCGACGGTTTCTCCATACAAAAAGCACGATTAGTATGGGCTCCCATATGCATCCTTTCGGATCGACGTGGCTTATGGGTTACGTACGACACACTGATCGACGGCCATCGACAGTGTATCCTTACGTCGCGTGGCCAGCTCGTGCTGGTTATATACAACTCGACGAATTACAAAGTATTAGTAATTAATAAATATTGGAAAACGATATTATGAAACAGAATTTAGCACAATCAGATGGAGACCAGTTAAGTTTTAATAATATGTCATTAATAATCTTGATAGCAGAGTTTCGTCGATGGATGAGGTTCGTATGGCCAGTGGTTTATTTCTGACAAACAATCATTCTTCCGGCTTCGTTCTGTAAATATAAAAACAATGGATCACATTTTGGGGATGAATCTGTAGGGTGTAACGAAGCACCCTAGTAATATTTAAAGGGGTGGTTTAGACCATAAATCTGAGTCTTTCACCATGGAGCCGACATCGAAATCGTGAAAAAAACAGCTTTTTAATTCAATTCAAATGTATGAGACAACTGGATAGTGAAAATTGTTTCGTTTGACGACGTTTTGAAACTACAAGTATACGAGAATAAGGTTCGAAAGAGTGTAATTGCATAACTTTCGTTGCCGAACATAAACTCACGACCGTAATCCCTTTCGGGATGGTCCGAGACTTTGCTACAACTACCTACCGATGTATCGAGCGCACAGTTGTACCTTTGCCTTGCTACACACACACTGAAAATAGTATTTCCCTTAATTGCGTCTTACGACACCCACGAGAAGAAAGGCGTTGTCTAAACCGGGAACTATAATGAGTAACACATTAATTTCACTAAACAAAACAAAAAATTACTTCTGACTCTGTTAGATTGAAGATGTAGGTAAACACCGACTTTTCACACCCCTTCAGACTCTTCAAAATGGGTTAAGTCAAAGTTTTATCTACAAAAGACCGATTCTAGAAATGACTACATGCTTTACAAGCTTCGAAAGTTTCCAAACCACCGATTCGTGAAAATAATGACCGGTTCTAAAAATAAACGAAATCAATTATTTTAGAGCAATTTAAATTACCGCGTTTTCTCTACGTCATGCATGTGCATAGAACTTCTGTTTATTTTTAGGGTTAACGCATATCTATCCGCGGCGAAGGAGGCGAACGAATCGAATTTACTTTTAATTATTCAGACGATTCCACCCTTAGTGACCACTACGACCACTTAAGAGAAGTTTATTCCGAAAGCGCTAATGCGCGCTGCATACAAACGAAGTCTGGTGATATTTTCAATATCGAAAATCAGACTGCATTCAAGCATAGAGATTAGTTTCTAGATTGTTTATGAAAAATGTCATTGAGTTTAATTAGTTAGTATTGAAAATATCACCAGACTTCGTTTGTATGGAGCGCGCTCCGAATTATAGGTATTCACGTTTTCTCCAAGCCATGTCACAAAAATTCACCCCACTAATTCTGCCTAGGATCTTTACTACGGGTACAGGCTACGGTTGGCCTACGCCGTAGCAGACTACGAATCTGCCTACTACGGTCGGTCGGTACAACCATGCTACGTGGCGAGACATGACATCACTTAGATCCAACCATAACGTGACCGCACATGGAACAGCAATAGTTTGGCTTTTGCTTACGAAAAGACAATTTGTTTGTCAAAGTTCCCCAAACTTGACATTTTGACAACTTTATTCGCACATCAAAACAAAAGAAATACACTTATTATATTTTTAGCACACTTCACTGTATAGTGTTGTCAAGTTTTATTTTCACATTACCTTCAGACTGGTCTAATTAAAAAATAAACTAATTTCTCCAGTTACAGCTCAAACAAAAAAAAACTTTAATTTTTTTTTACTTGAGTCGCTTCCTGCTTTACGAATTTCGCTTTACTTCTCTGGCCTCCTATTATTCACTATGGAGACAACGTCAAGTAAAAATTAAAAAAATATATACTGTTAACTATTAGATACTAGGGGTTGGATGTTTTGTTACACCCTGTATAGGTATGTCGTAAACAGCCTAGAGAAACCATAAGGTAAATATTGAACTAACCTTGATAAGTTCATAAATAGCAATAAGAGTTTGATCTGGCTTGCAAGCAGCGTCCGATCCCCCATCCGCCGACCTCTTCCAACCAGAAGAAAATGTCAACTGCCCTTCCGAAGCCGCAATGAAGGTCGAAACCAACAGCACCAATACCAGAGCACGGAACATCTTGTAGGAATTCTAAAAAGCAACCGCACTTTATAACGAATATCTCTGAATAAAATGGAGATGGCTCAGATGGCCTTTTATATAACGGGAAGCTACATACTACGTACGTAGATAGGTAGGTAGGTAGTATACTACAATTATAATTGTGCGCTCGAAGGCATTGGCTTCCCGTAATAAAACAAATGAAATGAATCCCACAAAATGTAAACGAGAAAACAATAAATTCATCAACGTAAATTAATACTTGATGGTAAGTAGGTACCTAAAAAATTTTACGTGAAAGGCTAGTTACGAACAATTTATACTACATACCTATAGGTGAATACTCTTCAATGAGATTATTATGATGATAATTGTTAGTAATCTACACTATAATATGCATGCATAGACAGTCGACTACCTTGCGACTATGGATGGATGAAACATAGAGGGTCCTTCTTAATATGCTGACACTTCTTTAAGGGGATGATCAGACCGTCAAACTGAACAACTTTCTATATGGATCCAACATCGAGATCGCGAAAAAATCTGTTGTCCCATAAATTTAGTTGTTGGTGCCATTGAGAAAGTTGTTTAGTTTGACGGTCTGATCATCCGCATGTAGGGTCCTTCTTAATAAGCTGACACTTTTTAAGTGGATGATCAGACCGTCAAACTGAACAACTTTCTCTAGGGCACCAACATCGAAATCGCGAAATAAAAATCAGCTGTTGCATATAAAATTGCAAACCTACTCGAGCCATATGTATGGGACAGCTGTTTTTTTTTCGCTATTTCGATGTTGGTCCCATAGAGAAAGTTGTTCAGTTTGATGGTCTGATCATCCTTTTAAAAAACTGTCAGCATATTAAGCTGGACCCTGTACACAGGGTGTAAAAAAACCCTGTCGTGTGTTATATCGGATCACATATACTCCTCACACCTCACATCGGATACTTTCCTGAAACTTGAGAGAAAACAAATAAGATGCGGGCTTTGCCCGAAAAAGTTAATAGGTACCTTCCTAAAATTAACAATCCCAGTAGATATCAATACGGAGGTCTTATAGTATTGTACAGCTTATAGTGCCAGCTTACCCAATTCAATCGGTATCAAATCGACATGGTGTTTTTTGACAGTTCGTGGCGATTCTGCTTCTAAATATTTAGTTAGGTAATTAATTTCAGACAACGGATACCTAATTAAATATAAAATAAATATCTTGGACATTGTCACACAAATTATCTAGTCACATTTAAAGTATCAGAATCTGGACTTGTATTATGATGACTAGACAACGATATAGAATACACATATAGATAGAAACATCCATGATTTTGGTATAAATATTCATCATACGAATATTTGTTCCTTACGGGATTCGAACCCGCGACCCTCGGCACAGCAGGCAGGTTCACTACAGACTGTGCTAACGACGAACACATAAGCAAAATGACTTAAAAATTGCCTAGTATAGTCATAATACGTTATCGATATCGTAAACGATGTACTTTTACACAAACGGTTTCTGCTGTTTTTTGACGATTATCGCAAAATAAAATACACCTCTGAATTTAGATGCATCCTGTGAACCCACTATGGCTGCGAAAGTTTGATTAAATTCGTAATTTCAATTAGATCCACAACCCAGTTATGTCCACAAATTAAAAACTGCAGTGGCTTCTTTCATTAGCGTATGACGGCAGAGTCCAGATAGAAAATGAGTATAAAAGAGCCTGAAGCCTTCTCCGATCACCAAACACAACTCTGCTTTCGTTTGTTTAGTTTAAAACTAAGTACCTAATAAAATAAGCTACCATGTACAAACTCTGCCTTATTTTCGTCCTCGTGGTGTGTTTCTGCGTCATCAGCGATGCCCAGCTGACGTTCACGTCGAGCTGGGGAGGCAAGAGATCGGCCGCCATCGCCGCCTCCGTGTCCTGCAGAAACGATGAAGCTATCTCCTCCATTTACAGGCTCATACAGGTACTATATAAATCCATTAGAAAAGAGCACTAAGAAAAAGATTTATTGCACAAGCAAATATCGCTCTCCTTATTGTACCTACCTACAACTATACAGGGTCCTTCTTAATATGCTGACACTTTTCAAGGGAATGATCAGACCATCAAACTAAATAACTTTCTCTATGGGACCAACATCGAAATCGCAAATAAAAATCAGCTGTCCCATACATTTGGCTCGGTAGGTTTGCAGTTTATATGGAACACCTGATTTTTTTTTATGTTGGTGCCATAAAGTTTATTAGTTTGACGGTCTGATCATTCCCTTAAAAAGTGTGAGCATATTAAGAAGGACCCTTCCTGTATATGTAGAATATAGTGAAGGTAGAGGTGGTATCGGGTATGACATGGTACCCAAGTACCTATCAATGTAATCCCGCCAAGATAATATTTTACAACTAGTTCTTACTGCTATTTTGACGATTTTTATTTAAATTATGTTGCGCCTTAAATGATTGCACTATTATAAGTAGCTGTGTTGTTTACTTGGGTTATTTATAATTGATTGCCTAGCGAAATTTTAGTTCTTCTTTTGTGCTTCATTCAATAAATAATTGTAATAGTAGGTAGGCAGGTATAGTCGCCCTCAGATATATCGTAGCAATGGTGTTCAAATATTTCTGAGCAGTGCTTATTTTCAATAATTTCTTTACACATTACCAATCAAAAATATCTCAACGCCTAGAACATCAAATGTTTCAAATATTGTTGATTATAAACATGTTACAGCCATGTTGTGCTATTTCGAATCAAATTAAAGATTGAAAAATTAAGTCTCTGGCGGGACTTGACCCGGCAATCTTCCAAACATCAAAGGTAAATCATATCAATCATACATCAAAAATAAGGACTGCTCAGAAATATTTGAACACCTTGTATGCTACGATATATCTGATGATGACTGTACATACTTAATATTGTATTAGCATGCTCGCGACTACTTTCCTGGAGGAGACAGAGATGTTCAAAATATACCACATTCAGACCATTTACATTTCACTATGTGCCCAAACTGTCTCCAGTCCAATCCTACTTCCTGTAATGACCACACTGCGACACGTATGTAAGCTGGCCGCGTGTAGGATGAATCACGTCACAAGGCGAGCTTATGCGCCGGTTATGTACCTACTTATAGCTTGATGTGTAGCCGTGTGTACCTAATAGTTTCTCTAAATTGTTACGATTTTTGTATTTCTATCTTTTTGTATTTTTATTTATAAATTCTTGGTCAAGCTAACACTTAAATATATTTTATTATTTTCAGAATGAAGCGGAAAAATTCCTCCTCTGTCAACAGAAGCCTTGAAGAGATGATCACTACTGAATTTTTTTCATATTATTTCAGACAAAATCGGAATCGTTTAATGATTGAGAATAACTTAGTATAGTTAAATATTTTAAATATTTCAAATAATAATTATTAATGCCTTACGACGACATAGTTATTTGATTATCGTATTTTATACATATTAGCTCTATTTTGATATAAGCATTAAGTAGGTACCTACTAAAATGATACAGTAAAGCAAATAAATTAATTGTTTCAAGTTTGTCTGTTATTTCTATTGAGATATTGAACCACCAAACTTCTATACTTTGGTCGAAATAATTCATAATTGTTGTTACAATTAAACATAATATCTTTAGTTGTAATACTTAGGTATAACTTCCTGACGATCAAACGATCAGTTGGTAGCTAACTCATAAACAACCCCTTGTCGAAAATCACAACAATAGGAATACCTATTCATTTTGCAACTTATTTGAATTAGATCTCTTATACAACGTGTTAATGAATATGCGCAAAACCTCATCCACCCCAACTGATTTATAACAAAATAATTAGATTGAATCTATAATTTCATTATTTTTATAGTTAAAATTTAAAGTATTCACATTTAAGTTTTCAGGCAAAAATGATTTGTTATCATTTCAGCAATGAATGAAAGCGCTAGCGTGCTTGTTGATACATTTTAAGAATCTTGTTTTGGTACTAAGTAGGGTGAGTGTACCTGTGCGGTGGGTTGAGATCGAGTTCAGTAAATTTTAAATTTTACAAATTATTTATAATTTTGAATAAAATTACCTATGTTGAAAACATGATAATTCGATTCTGCTCTCGATTCTGAACAAACTACTTTCTAGTTTTGCGTTAATTCATTAACACGTATATTTGTCTCTTAATACCTACGTGGTTAGTTTGGGTGATATACTATACCCTGTGTACACACGGCGACAGATAAACCTACCCATAGTTGAACTCTATGTTCATGGACATAAGGTCCAACTATGGGTAGGTTGATCTGTCGCCGGGTGTAGATCGAAGCCGACAACATTTGGCACAGGCACACCTTGGACACTTGGTTGTCACTTCATACAAATGAATATATACCGATAAATACGTTTTAACCACAGGTATAGCCAGGGTATAATAGCACATAGTTTATCAGCGTGCATTTAAAATAGTATTATAGTAACTTTCTTGACTGTAAAAAACAGTCTTGTTTATTAATGCGAATATTTTGCAAAAGGGCAAATTGGGGTATCATTAGAGATGATGATAAACAGTTTTAAAACAAACCATGTCGCTTGTATTTATTGCCGTTTTAACTAAAGACCAAACACAAAAAAATTTATAAATAACTGTTTCTTATATGGGCAACCTGTTATTTATAATTTGTTATCAAATCCAAAATAATAATACATACTGCCAGTTGCACGTACGTTCATTAATCCTCCATTAAATCTCTTGCTGTCACTTTTTGTCTTGTTGACGTTGTAAAAGCTAGCAAGTGATTTAATGGAGGATTAATGAACGTACGTGCAACTGACCGATAGAATGAAAATTTAAACCAGCTACTTGTTGCACTTCAAAAGATAGCCTTTTAAATTTGGGATGGATGGACGGACGTCATAGGCTTAGTAATACGGTCCCATTGGCACCCTTTGGGTACGGTATCCTAAAAAACGAATTAGTTGACAAACAAGTAAAACAGTGAAAAATGCAAGAAAGACTGCATTAAAACACATAAATATGGAACAATAAAAAATGATTAATTGAATATTACTTAAATATTTTTATTTCATTATATTTTTCTTTAACCTTATCTTCATAAAATTTTTTGGCTATCCATACACATCTGTGCTTGTCTGCTACGGAGACAATGTTTATTGAAAGGCCATGGTATGCGTTGGCCTCATCTGGGGCATTAAAACAAAATATAAGGCCCTTCATAATATACTGTCTTCGCGAAGTCGATGGCGGACGATTTCCCATACTAAATGTCATTTTTGTATGGGACAGCCGTCAGGTAATGTGTCTCAACCCTAATGCGGCGGCCTCAGACTATGGCCCATCTTGTATGCCCTTCCTGCCCAGACAAATGCACACTGATGAAGCTTATGGATGCTACCAGAGTAGTGCAATCAGTGTGGAAAAATACGGGGCAGGAAAAATTTTGAATGGCAACCCTTCGACTTTATAGAAGAAAATACTGACAGTTTTTAAGGGGATGATTAGACCATCGATCTGCATAGCATATGCTCACGACTATATTCCCCGAGGGGGTAGTCAGACATATTCTGAAACCTCAGAACATCCACATTTCACTAGTAAACTCTGTCCAGAGTGACGGGGGTGAGCCTGTCGCCACCATCGATTTGAACTTTACAAAAATAATCTAATGCTGCATACAAAACTACAAACAACACGACCCAAACATATGGGACAGCCAAATATTTTATTCACAAATATTATTTTGGTCCCATGGTCTTCTATCATATACGAGCTTATATCGCATGATAATTGCATACTAGTGAACGTTGTTCAGTTCGATGTTTTGACCATCCCCTTAAAAAAACTAAGCATATTAAGAAGAATTCTGTATAATACACCTATGTATACCATACACATTACATTACATATTAATGTCTACAGTTTACATCTTCCTAACATGGTTCAGATGTGTGTGGATAAGACCTTAAGGGCCTGTTTTACCAATTTTGGATAAGTTCTTGTTAGCTTATCTGACAGCTCATTTGACATATTCTTCATACAAAATATGTCAAATGAGCTGTCGGTTAAGCTAACAAGAACTTATTCGGAAGTGGTGAAACAGGCCCTAAATCTTTATTCTTGATTTGATATTAAATTTACTTCTTCCAAAGGTCATGTTTATAAAATATTTTAGTAAGAAATAAAAGACTTAACCAGTAAATTTTATGACGCTGAAGGTGACAAGACTTGTGATATGCCACTAGTGTCCAAGGACATTCTGCTCGTCCCGCTGTGTGGCATGTCGTCTTCATCGAGAGCTTCTCTCATGCGTCTCTTATAAATCTCACTAACTGGATTGTTTTCTTGATTCCTACACCTGTCCAGCTTCTTCTCTATTGTTCTGACTCTCTCTCTTGCTGGACCCTCTACCATTTTAACTAGTGATCGTATTTTACGGACCGCTTCAATTAAAACAGCTAGCTTATCTGGCCCGGCATCTCTGAATAACATATCAGTGACGTAGCTATCCAAGTTTTCCTGCTCCTTACTAGCAGCATGAAGCACTGCCGCTAAAGCTATCTGAGACGGAGCATAGAGCAAACACGCATCTGTTAGGAACACTTTCTCAAGAAACTCATCGATGCCTCCTCGGAGACGTTCGGGGTTGGCCAGGCTGCAACGTGTCTTGATGTCTATGAGGAAGCCTTCCACCGGTCTGAATGGGTTATGTATAGTCAAATGATAGTTCAATTGCTGCATCAGCAGCAGTTCGTTGTTCAATATGATTTCCGATGCTTTATCACGATCTCCTTTGAGGTTTCCTACGAACTGGCCGATGGATACATTGAATTCTTCAACTTTACACGCCAAGTATACGCATGTAGCTAGAATTTCCTTCGGGTGGTAGTCCATCGTCGAGTTATAGAGGTAGAACCTTTTGAAGTAATGGAATGCAGTACCGAGTACTCCTTTTGGCATTGGCGGAGTGAATCTTTTGCAGAAATCTCTCAGATGAAGCTCGTATTGTCGGAGGATCAGGCGCTCCTCATCGGGCGACAGAAAGAAGTTATATCTCTGACATTCGTCGATATTAGACCCGTGTCTTGCGATGTAACCTGTATTGTGAGTTTCTCGGAGACGAGCGAGTTCACTTTCTTCAGAGAATGTCCAGAACTTAATCTGGGTACTCGTGGAAAACATTTTTTTACTGCCTAATACTTTAGCCAGGATTTATACTCGTAAATTGGAAATATAACCTGAAGAACGGCTGCCGGCTGCACAAGTTACAATACAATACAATCACAATAATTTCGTTGAAGATTTTTAAACGTTTTGATTCGACTTGACGCTTGCTTGCTGCATATGTAATCTGTGGACTTGACATTGACATTAAGTTTTTTTTTTTATATTTATCCTTTCGGAAAGGCAATGGGAATTAGCCCTTACATCCGTTGTCTTTAGTTATATTTATCTTTGTACCTACCTAACTCTTGAAATGCGAGGGTGGCTCACACATTCCAATGTTCAATGGAGTTTTACGCGAGGATCAATCCGTATCAAACGGGAGCGCCTATCTTTCTTTCTCACTTTTACTATATTGTTCTTCATTATTAACTTAAACCTAAGACTTAAACTTAAAAATCGTCTCTGAATCTCGGCCTAAGTTATGCTGTGTAAATAGTCGGGCTTCAGGGGACAGTCAAGCCCGTAAGCTGCGACCAAGCCGCGAATGAGTCTCCAAACTTGGCGGTCGCGCCCCGTCTCGCGGCTAATCCGAAATAATTAATCCGTCTCAATATGCAAGTATCTAAAGCAAGAACTAGATTTTGAGGGTTCCGTAGTCAAACAAGGAACCCTTATGTCTGTATGCCCCACCTCAATAACTCACTCTTTTTCTTTTTTCACCTTTTGAATCGAAATTTGGCATCAAGGCAGGTAACAGTAACCCAAAAACGGAAATGTAACAGTTATTTTGAAATAATTTTTTTCGACCCATACAACGAAAAAGGGGTTGGAAACAATTAGTTTTTTTTAAATAAATCGAGTTTGTGTCGTTGATTAGATATTTTCTAATAGAAAAAACTCCCATAGAATCTTCAGAGCTTCAGAGGCGTTTTTCAAGTCTTAGATCGAACTTCCGTATGTCAAAATCCATACATTTTCGCCCTACTTAGTTCGAACTAAGACTAAAAAAGTCTCTGAATCTTGGCCTTAATCGTTATAATGCTTCTGTCTCGGGATATCTGCGTTCGTAGTAAAAATAGGGCGTAGAGTACCACCAACTTTAACTTCTAAAATACTGGAGTAAAAAGGTAAGAGAATCGACATTACTACTTTTTTATTCTACTGCAATG
Organism: Agonopterix alstromeriana; assembly: GCA_963924505.1. Lineage (NCBI taxonomy): Eukaryota > Metazoa > Arthropoda > Insecta > Lepidoptera > Depressariidae > Agonopterix > Agonopterix alstromeriana. The sequence continues at coordinate 3,453,421 of OZ004661.1, forward strand.
GCTACGGAATCCTATCATGGGCGAGTCCGACACGCTCTTCGTCAGTTTTTATAATTTGGTATGAGCTCCGTTCTACGCAAATATTGTTTGAAACAAACCAAAAATTTGTAGGCTAAATCGATATTGCAAAGATCTCAAACAAACAAACTAAGATTTAAAAAAAAATTAATATTTATCCATAACATCAGATTCTTATTAAATTTTAATAAAATTTTCTTCTAACATGACCAAATGCTAAAACGGAACTCAAAAGCTGTTCTTTCTCACTCACTCGTCAGTAATGCCATAGAATTCCTAATAATTCTATCTCTATCTCTTGTCGTTCTTGTCAAGTTGAATCATCCGACAGTAAAGTGCTGTTCGAACTAATCCGAGGAGAAATTTATTAAATTAGAACGATAAACTAAGTGTTATTCATAATTTCAGTGTAATTACACGATGTCGCGTCCTACCCAAGCCCAAACATTCAAGCTAGTGGTCGTCGGAGGCGGCGGTGTGGGAAAAAGCGCTATCACAATACAGTTCATCCAGGTAAGTTACCGCGGCCTTAGATTAGCCATTCATAGGCCCATAAATCTTCTAGGAATTTCTTGCATATCTGGACCATCTGGTTCACAATTTGAGGTCGAAATTGTTCGTGTGGGAGGCTTAGTGTGTCCTAAAATGTATCACATATGTTCATGCTTATAAATAAGTCGTAGGAAGTATGTGTCAAGGTCTATATGTATGGCAACGCCTACTATACAGAGGTGGTCTTTAGAGGCCCTGTGTCATGCTCACAGCCTCCTTATTCACAGCAGCTGCTACTTAAAAAAGCCAACTTTTATTATACAAGGTGTTCCTGAGGTTACGCATTATCTTTGGCCTGTTATAGAGACCATAAATTTGATCATATTTCACTATGGGACAAACATTGAAATAGAGAAAGAAAAATGTTTCTTTTTCGTTTCGTTCTCTAAACTACTAATTCTTAGGGTCTTTTGTTACACCCTGTATAAGTATTTATAATCTTTGGTTCATTTAAATTAATTATATATGTCATAGTTATTATTAAGATATTGTTCCTTTGATCGTAATTGAGCAACACCGCATACTATTTTGTTTACCATTTCCTCTACCCTAAAGTTGTCTGGAAGAAAGAAGTTCTAAGTGATAAGACCACCTTATGTTGTGCCTCTTGTACTTTAATTCTAATTTTCTGCCACTATTGTTTTCGGTGTAAAATTCATACAGAAACTCACAATCATATTGCTACAACTACCAACTTTCTGTTTTTCTTTAATGAATAATAGTTGTAACAATTTAAAATAAAGATGATGATTGATTGACTGAATAAACACATTTCACTTCATAAATGAATGTTAAAAAGTTCAAGACGAAATGAAATTTTATGAGTTAGGTAACTTTTTTCAAAACATTAAATAATTTGTTTTGTAAATTTTACTGACCTCGATCTCAACCCATCGCTCGGGCACTCTCACCCTACTTACTACCAAAACAAGATTCTTAAAATGTATCCATGAGCATGTTAGCACTTTCATTCATTGCTGAAATGATGAAACTTTAAATTTTAACTATAAAAATAATTAAAGTATTGTTTCAATCTAATTATTTTGTTATAAATCAGTTGGGGTGTATGAGCACACAACAAAAATCCCATTTATTGTGGTCTGAAGCTTTGCTACAAATACCGTTTGTTATAAGCAAAATTTCTGTGTAGATTAGTTTTTTGTACATCACCTACATTTGGAAAGTTTTCTGTATCTCTGTTGTTGTTGATGTTGACTACATCAAATAAATTGATAAATCACATTGAAACAGCAATTTTTTTTTTGTGATTTCCTATTTTTGTGAAAGCTCTTCAGTTTTGTGTGTAGAGGCTTAAATGAATTCAAAGTATTTAAATTTCAACCAATATAATCCCAAATTTTTCAATGATTTTAATAGCTGTCTGATCTGCAAGATGTTTCTGTTTTGTTTTGTTAAAATTGGTTCAGTCAGATTGAAGGTAATCAAATAACCTTAATTGAAAGCTTCGCGGGGATCTCAGCTAACATCACTCCTACAAACATTGAGTTTGAATTCAATTATTTGGTAACATTGCAGAGTTTCTATATCCACGATCTTTATGGTCTGATCCTCAGGGATTGATGACCAGCTCAATAACAATAGTTTCAAAGGGATCTCAGCAAATTACACATCAAGCTTGGGCCCAAATATTTAGTAGTTGAGTTCTATAATTAAATATTTTTTCTATAATATCGTCAATCTTCCGAGTCTGATGATAATGAGGTCAATAGAAATGGTTTATAAATTATACATTTTATGATCAAGTTAATTAAAAATGTTTAAAAACCATAAAATTAAGAGTTCAAAAAACCAACTTTAAATACAAGCTTTTAAAGAGTACACAATAATTTGGAGTCCTTCATTAGTGTTTTAAAATTGTTAATTTTATATTAAAGTTTTCTATATTTTACAATGACCAAGGAATTTAAATTAAATGTTAATCAATCGCTGAAAGACATTATGATAAGATGTCCACCGACGGAATATTGAACAGTAATTAGTCATTCATGAACTAAATCCCATTCAAAAGGCAACATGGTCATAAAACAATTTTAATTTCCTGTTAACTTCATCTCAGAAAGTTAAAACGTTATCTGCGAAAGTTAGTCAACTATCTTCCAGTAGGCCTCGCACTCCCCTAGAAAACGATAAAAATCAAGATGTGCCTCCATCTTTTTTATTTTACGTATGCCAGAAAGAGTGCGCATGACGTTTTTCTCGTTTAAACGCTTTATCGTGGGTGTCATGCTAGCCGTGCAGTACATAACACAATTTCTGTTAGGTACTGTATAACTTTGCAAAGTTGACAGGGACTTTGGAATTGTTTTGAGAACCTTCTTTCTAGTTGGAGTCGCGTTGCAATTCTGGCGGAGTACGGACGCTTGCGTATCGACGCGTCGGGATTGCACGTGGCTCCACCATTTTGTGAACTCTTTTGTGTTTTAACCTTAAAACAATCACTTGAGATTATAACCTACTTACATTGGCAAAACTGCCACTCTAGACTTAATAAATACCACTGATCATTTTCCTTCATATAATATCCACATAACGAGACATTGGCTGAATTGTGATAACGCATCGGATGCCACTAAACAAAAAAATTGAATTGAATTCTTTCTAGTTAGTCCAGGGATGGTGAAATAGATTTAGAGGATATAAAATAATTAATGTAGGGAGGCCATATAGGATATATTACAAGTTAAAACTAACATAATCAAGATTAATAATTTGTCAATGAATAGTTTAGTCATGCTCAGACATATGGGTGCTGGATTTGGCTAACATTTTCCCATCATTCCTAAGTTAGTCTAATACGTTCAGTAGACTATTCCAGAATGTTATTAATGCCCTTTAAAAATTTTTTGCTAATGCCATTACAAAGTCTCTGTACACCCCAATAATGCTCATTGAAATGAGCAGCTTTGCGAATAATTTGTCTAGAATAATTTCATCATACTGTTTCCTTGATTTTTATTTTGTATCCATATCAAAATTGCACTCTAGAATTATGTTTATATGTCTGACATTTTGAAATATATAAAATAATGTAGTTATTGTGTTTAACTAAGTGGTCCCACCCAGCTGACAAAATATGTTTTATTAATTTTTGAATTACTTAAATTCCTACTTTAGAACAATAATTATATTACATTATCTCTATAATCTAAAAATGGACACATTTCTTTAGACCTATAAAACCTATCAAACTACTCTATAAAATAACCCTCCTTCTGGCGCAGTCGGGTAACTTTAAGGCTTTGGTAGTAGGTTGGAGTAGCACTTTTAATTAACGCATTATATTGTGATTGTGACCACTGAATGGTAAAAGAAGCTTTACAAATTAACACACTTGTTTTTATTTTGAATTTTTGTCGATATCAATTCTTATTCTCATGTTAAATTCATAATTCTGTTATTTAGATAAGTTGTTTGTTAACTTGCAAAGTGGTTAATATTAAATGGTGGCCGACTTTATCATGCTCTTGCGAATTTAAAATTAAGTAAATGCCAATGTGTTTTTTTAAGACCGACTTATTTTGTGCCTCTTGTATTATTTTTCTGTATTTTATTGTTTATGTTTTGGTGTAAAATAAAGCAAATTTGAATTGATTTCTGTGTTCTAAACTTTATAGAAAAATAATGTTTGTTACTATGAAGCTATTTTGATGCTAGTGAAGATTAAAAATGGCATCGTGTTGTGCGAAATTAATAAGGCCTTGAATTTAATTTTAGAATCCTAATAAAAGTCTCGACCATGCATGCTTTTTATATTTGTCACAGAACATTATAAGAGGGGTTAGAAGTGCAAATTAGGCGTGGAACGTCTCGCCACAGGTTATGCAATGATTTGCATAACACCATAAGGCGCGCAGCGTGGTGCGAGCGAGAGGGCATGAGTAATTGTAGCAGCGTGAGCGGGAAGACAAGTGGCGACAGCCGAATCCGAAGCAAAAGCGCTTTGCATTTCTAACCCCTCTTATAATGTTCTGTGATATTTGCCATCCCTCTAAAACCGGTACTAGGTTTCTATTTTACTTTTAAACAAGCAAGTAGGTTTCCAGACTTTGGTTTCGGGGGAAATTAATATATTTAAAAAAAAAGTTTAGTTAAGGTTAAGGAGTTAAAACGTTTTCGCATTTTGTAAGGACACTACTAGAATCACAATCGTCTTAATATCGGTGTTCACTCTTATGCCTGCACTACATTCTCGCCGTGAACAGAGGAGAAATGCCTAGAAAGAGAGCAAAGTGTAATAAAAACTAGTGGTTCAGCTCGGCTGTCGAAACAGGTCAATCGTGCGCGGTATGCGAGGGCTGGGGGGAGTGCGTCCCGGTACCGTCCCCCGCATACCGTGCGAGCATAGCTGCGAGCCCGCGACCGCTAAGTTGAATAACTATAGTTTTCATTACACTATGATGAAAAAGTGGATGCCCTTCATTGTTCTCGTGACGTCGTGATTAAATTTCCTTGCAAGTTCTCGCGTGAGTGTAGTGCTTACTTAAGATGACGTCAGAGTCACACCTAGCGCTATTACGAATATAATGACGTCACATTCGAATGTTTCAGAGCTACTTCGTGACCGACTACGACCCCACCATCGAGGACAGCTACACCAAGCAATGCGTTATCGACGATATACCCGCGAAGCTGGACAGTAAGTGCCTTTCAATTGCTATTTATAACATAGGTCATACATTGGTAGAGAGGTAGGCAAAGACTGGACCTCATGGATGGACACAAGACGTTCCTAACGCGTCTCTTGCCTCACCCCTTCCTTGGTTTCGGAGTTTTGGGATACTGTTAACCTGGAAATTTGTAAAGTCGTCTCTAATCTTATAAGTAGTCTGTTCATTCATATTTTCAATTTGTTCAAAACATCGAAGCATACCTTTCTTCCCCTTTCATTTCTATATCTCATTCAAGCCATTGTTCTCTAATCAAACAATTAAATACAAATAAACGAAAAACCTGGAAAGAATAAAACAGATTTCAGTTTTTCTCTTACTTCATTTCAAATAAAAAAGATAGCTTTCTGGCCAATTCTGATTTGCAAATAATTTATTTATCAGAAAGATATACTATCCGACATATCTTGGCCGTTACTAAAGCTGTTCTAAGAATAAGTGAGAGGAAGTGTTTCAAATCTGTTTCTGTAATTCAAAACAGCTTTAAAATTTCGTTGCTATTTGAAATGGAGTATAGGTGACTTGACTACTATTAATAAAAAAGCTAAATGAATATCTCTGTACAGTTCTAGATACGGCCGGGCAAGAGGAGTTCAGTGCCATGCGCGAGCAGTACATGCGGTCTGGCGAGGGTTTCCTCCTCGTCTTCTCCGTGGCTGACCACGCGAGCTTCGATGAGCTTTACAAGTTCCACAAGCAGATCCTGCGGGTCAAGGACCGCGACGAGTTCCCTATGCTGGTGGTCGGCAATAAGGCCGACCTGGAACATCAGAGGGTGGTGAGTACAATCTTAGAATTACTTTGAACTTTAAGCCTTCTTTTCTGGTGATATCTTTAATGAATACTTGGATTTGTTTACGCTTATGATCATGACGTAAGTTGGCAGGAAAATAAGGATAACATTAAGACATGTTTGGAATTACAATCTGTCCACCCACCATACTTTCATTCCATTCAATTCTGATGACTATTGTTGGATTAGACAATTGGTTGTAAGCATATTAGTCATTGGGATGATAGATATTAACACTTTCATAGACAGTGATTGAGACACCATATAACTTTGATTGTTATCACTGCTAATCTAAGAGGAAGGATCTCTCTTTAAGACTAGAGTGAGCCATACCAATTGTAAAGTGTCCACTTTTTTTGACGTTTAGGTTTGAGTGTGTGGTGTCAAGTAGTATGGACAAAAGGCACCAAGTGACATATGGCCTTATGTTTACGGTCACTTTTCACACACACTAGCTCAAAAAAAAGTGGACAGCCGCATAAACAAATATCTATAGTTCCATCTCCTTCTACTATTAAAGGTATATCATAAGACAAAAGAGACCAACTACAATCGTAAATTTATGCGGACTCTATGGAGATCCTTCCTCTTAGCTGCTAATACACGTTCGCTGTCGTCCGCAAATGTGTTAAATACATTGACCAATTTTTTTTTTCGCTTACGCTTGTAGACAGAATGTCAGTGTAACCGCGTATGAGATAGCGAATCCTATATAATTTATATGAAGTTACATTGAGTCAGGTGACCGATTTATATGAAGTCACATTGAGCCAGACACAAAAAAGTGGTTATGTCGATAAGGACAGCAATAAGGTAGCGATCTCCTTTTTTAACTAGAGTGAATTCGCTATGTGCATCTCTTATTGATTGAATATGGCAAAACACGTTCCGACCTTTATTACTTCTTCCTCTACAGTTTAATAGCTCCTTTTATAACAAATTTAAGATGTTTATTTTATTTGTTTGGTTGTTGTGTGATGTTTAAAGAGGCTAAAAAATGTACAAACGTCACGTCAATATTAATTTGACATACTGTCGAATACAAAAAACTGTATAGTGATAGGTTTCAACCATGGATATAAACCGTTGGATACCAATCTTACTTACAAGCACTAAAACACGAAAATTAATCATGGCGGTCAGCAACGTTCGTCCGTTGTCGATGTTTCCGTCTTTACGTTTGTCCCTTTCTGTCAATTTTTGTGGATTAGAAAGGGACAAAGTTGACGTCGGAAACAACGACGGAAATATTACCGACCGCCAAGGAGTATTTTCATGTTTCATCGCTTGTAAGTCCTCTCTCCAGGTATAGACACCTATGCCACCTTCCTGGTTTCAACATAATATGGGATAATCAAAAATTATTGGAGCCAATCACGGAGAAATGATTCGTTCTAGACAATTTATTTAATTTACCAGAAAACTTTAACTGCTCAGATTATAATTGCTCTAGTTCTTTGTGTGCAGGTGACTCTGGACCAAGCGCAAGCGTTGGCTCGTCAGCTCAAGGTGCCCTACATCGAATGCAGCGCCAAGGCTCGTATGAACGTGGACCAGGCCTTCCATGAGCTGGTCCGTTTAGTTCGGCAGTTCCAAGACGCCGAGAGGATCAATGTCAAGCCTGACTACAGGGTGGGGGGGAGGAGAAAGAAGTGCACCATTCTGTAAGCTGGTCTATTTTTTGATGAGTGTGGGCGGGGTGGCTTTTTTGTTGCCTGTTTTTCTGAGGACAGCATCAATCTTCCGGAGCAACTTAGCTCACAATTATACGCTTTTGACGAGAAAGTATTCTCTTAATTTTTATCGCTGTCATTCCTTGAGCAGTGTCCTATTGATGGATAAACAGAAAACCGAGAATAGAATAATCATTTCGCCCCATTTCGTTTCGTTCAGATTTAAGATACCATAAATACTTTGTTTCATTCTATTATTGTTTTTTTTAACAATTTTGGTATCCTAATTCTGGACATTTATTTTACTATTGTATTGATTTCATAGTGACTATTTGGGTTGTAAAATGATCAAAAGAAATGAGCATATTAACAACTGCCATTTATATAGATGAAGGATTATTCGCGGTTAAGGTAATATCTAATTTAAATAAGGGCGTTGTGCTCACGTCTTTTATCACAAGTATTTTATAAACATTTTACATGAGTTTTCGTTTTTTAACCTTATTAGATAAGGTGTTTATTGTGTTCTAAGGTTTTATAAGTCTTGTATTTTACACTATTTTCTACAAGGTTTAACTGCTGTTTTACATCTTTGATATGTATTTTCTCTGTTCAAGAGTAAAATATTTAAGGTACTACTTTTTCAGTGCCATACTCTCGTGCTGTAAACAATATACCAAATGATGCTTTAAAATAGGCTTTAATTTTCCAGTGATTTTTCTATAAAACTATCGAATGTATTTCAGAAGTAAAACAAATGTGTAGAAAATGTTTGCTATATTATACTATTCAACGGCAATTCTTGGATGATAAATCGTACATATTACACTAAATTATGGTCTAATAAAGGCCCATAGAAACTAAAGAAAAAGTTAAGTACAGAATTATCAGATTAAAATAAAAAATGTATGATAAGTGCCAAAATATTTCAAATGTGGCGTTTGATATCGGAGAGCAAATAATCTTGTTTGTCAAAAGCACCGATCGCCACGATCTAACCAGGGTACTTGCATATTAAATTAACGCTGTTCAAGCTGACTGCTTATGAGCCACTTGACTGCATTGTTTACGTATTATCGATATTACAACGTCGATCTGTTGTCAATGGTATGGCACGGGGTGGCCGACGATTATATCAAAATTCATTCTTTATATGGCAACGGGCACAGAGCAGGGCGACAGCGACCGCGAGTTCGAGAATACGACAAGTCATTTCATAGAAAAAACCGGCCAAGAGCGTGTCGGGCTCACCCATGATAGGCTTCCGTAGTCATTATATGAACAGCTTATTCCGACATAGCTTAAATAACGTAGAATTCAAAACTTTTGTATTAAAGAATTCAAAACTTTTGTATTCAATTGACAACTCTGCACCCACATTAACTACCACATTTCTGTTTTTGGGTTACTGTTATCTATCTTCATGCTAAATTCCGATTTAATAATGAGTCAGTAATTGAGGCGGGGCATACAGACAGACAGAATGGACGAAAGTATAAGGGTTCCTTGTTTGACTAAGGAACCCTAAAAAAGATAACATTTCTATGAAATGACTTGTCGTGGCCGCGGTGTTCTTAAGTTTACCTTACGAGTGCTCTTGAATTCCAGTAACTGCCCCGTGTTATGCCGTGTACTTTTATATTATTGTATGTATTCGGATTTATAGGCCATACACTTATCTCGGATTGAAATCATAGACTAAACAGATATAGACTGCTTATACCAGACCATTAGCTACTATTCAATGCAATACTATATTTCAACGGGTTGGATTGATAAATTTCATTGCCCCACAATATCCAGTATATCCATGAACAATGGGATAATTGCAGTGGGATGATGATAATAATGATTGATTAAGTCAATCAACGCATTTGAAACCAAAAGGTTGTTGCAGTTTTAAATGAGCAGCCTATAAGCTAATTAGTCTATGCGTGAAATGTTTTTACCAAATGTCAGTAAATTACACATAAGCGCTATAAAAATAATTGGAAGTATTAAATGATAACACGAGCGCACGATTGGCACGTCTCTACAGTCGACAAAGGTGCTAAAGTAGTGAGAAAGAATGTGTTCGGAGGTTTCCAATTAAATTGTAACTAGCAAGGGATTTGATCCTTTGCGGGATTCGCTGACTATTCTTATCACAGGAATTTGATGGTAATCGCTGTTTTGCAACTTAAGAAGAGGACATGATAAGTAAATGAACCGCAGCGGTACACGCACCACATTTTTTATATGAGACAAACGCGAAGTGATGCTGTGGTTTTAAAACGAGCTTTTCAATGTCCAAAGAACTGGTCTCTTCTTCTGATTTCTTGCTAAGTTAATCAGTGTTTTTCAAAAACTAATTTTAACTTATTTTAAACAAACATTTTCTTTGAAGAAACATTTTGAAAGAAGGTAACTAAACAAGCCCGTAGATTCCGGTGGTGATAGATGGCAGCAGAATCCCTATTAATAGTTAGACCACTATCAAGGTTTAAATATGGGTTTGTGTGTGTGTGTGCTCGCGTGTGCATATGATGCTGCTCTAATGCAAATTTAAATTTGCACTTTACCCATTTAACGATTGGCTCGCTTTTATTTCACTGTAGTAATAGAGCTTTATGATGGAATAGGCTAACTGTTGAACTTTACTTTTATGAGGGTTTATTTGGCGTTTATAGATTTAGTTTTCTAAACAATGTTTTTTACCCTCGTGAATTCGATGATAATGTTGCGTTTAATTTTACAAAAGTATTGGACCCGTATTAGATTGCACTTTCTGTGCCTATTCTACTGTATAATAGGTCTCTTTTGAGGCTAGCTTTCTTTATCCCGCAGAGTGCCCATACCAGTGTCCACAGTTATACTGCATTACACATAGGAAGGGGTCAGACAGGACTCGTATGTATAATAATAATAAGTGCGAAAATTGCTTGTTTCACGCACTATCCTATGTGAATTGGATTGAAGTTTTATATTGATGTATGAGCATGCAAAAACTTTTGCTGTTCTATCTGTATGTTTGTAACACCCGTGTGTATGAGAACTCAGGTGAACTGTCAATTTCCTACATTTAAACAAGGCGGGCGAAGCGAGAGCATTCGCCACGAGCTCATGAATGAGTTTGAGGCGTTAGCGTTTATTTTTATTGTAGTAAAAATAACTATTAAAATAATGGTGTATTCTATTTGGTAAGTAACTGTTTTTGCAGTCTTACACTGAATGAGCTTGTTAAAATAGTCCGTGTTGTGACGATCTTTAGTCAGCTTCATGTGTGGACGGTGCTCCATATTCATTAGACTACGAGGGTAACAGACTGTACTAAAATAGTCTGAACGAATTCTTAAGATCGCAGCTAAAAAGTAATAACATCTAAATATCGTTTAGCCTAAATAAAATTCTTACGTATGAATACTAACTTGTATATTATGCTTGTATGTAAAAATATGGAAAAACAGAAAAAAGTGTTTAATACGCGTGTTGGCGACTAGAAACCAAATACTAATGTGTATAAATATTATTTTTGTTACTTATTTTTTCTTTCATTATTAATCTTAGGGTAGCGATAGTGTTTATATTATGTCAGTCGTGGTGGACTGAGCGGCCCGTGCGGCCTGCACTGCAGTGCTAATACACCAAGGCCGCTGAAGCTTTAATATTTCCTTAGGCAGCATGTTTCTAAACAAACGCAGAACTATTTCATTACTTTAAAATAACCGATGTCCAGTTCTTGCGTGTCTGGAAATATACAAAATTGTGTACCACCAGGAATTTATTCAATTTAATTTGAATAATATCCAATCTTTTAATAACCGGCCACCTGTCGCACGGCCTTGCAAGCGAAGAAGACGTGTAACAAACAATCAAAGAACGATTTCTAGCTAGAGAAAGCGAGAAAGATTTTTAAGTCCACAGATTTTTGTACATTAATTTTTTTAGTAAGAGATGTAACTAAGTATATATATTTTTGTAATCTTTCTATTGATTTTTATTCAATGCTAGAAAATCAGAGTTGTGATGCACAATCGTTTTGATAAATGTTTACAATCTTATTAGAGTATAAAGATGGTGATTAAAATCGAGAGAAATAGAACTAGATGCGTATCATCAGAATCACGTGAGAAATACAATGTAGGTCATACATAATCGATACTATCATTGATTAATGATTAGCGAGTATTAACTAAAGTAAGAGAAAAGCCTTGGTAAACCGTGTTTATAGTGTCCAGCCTAGTAAGTATTTAATTTCCTGACAAACTACACAAAATCACATAACAACATCTCACCGTAATAATATATTGACAAAACTACAATTAAAAAAAGTAGGTATTACAAGATACCTACTTTTTGAGAGATATCATTAAATTAAAAAGTAAATAATTATATAACAACGACTTCAATTTATAGATGTGCGCTCTTTATAATACTAATTAACTGAAAAACTTCTATCATTTCACACTTGACAATTAAATTGAGCGGAGAACAAAAAGGTCGAGAGTGAGTTAAGAGAGTTATACCCAAGTAACAATTACTTTTATGTATAAAGTATTCGTGTGCGGTAGCGCGCGCCCGCGCAGGCGCTGCCTCTCTGTTCCTCTCTGTCTACCGTTCTTGTTCTCTTGTATGAAGGATATGTACTTTGTTCTATGGTATGAAGTAACCTCCACTCAGTGGGACATCGTTAGGTACGCGTCTAGCGAGACAGTACTGATATCCTTGGGGACGTAGACAATATTTATTTAATTGTTTTGTTTACCAAATCAAGTCCCTATAAACAAGTTTTATGTAAAATGCATTTTGTTACAGTACAATGTATTTTTTTTAAAAGACGGTATAATTATTTAGTCTTCACATCATAGGACTTATATATAATCCAGAACTTGTTAATATAACGGAAAATAAAAAGTTAAGAATTAAGTTTGAATAGGAATGTGATTTCAACAATTTATTTTATTATTTGGTCACACCCTGGTTCAATCTGATCTAAATCCTTATCGATTTTATTAACATTACAAAACAGAAAAATATACAAACATAAGTAAATCTAATTTTAAAAGCACTTGATGATTTTGAGGCCTTTTACACTCGTTCGTTTTAACTTCAAGTTGCGATAATTTGTAAATGTCTTTCCAATAAATAATTATGTTTTAAGCCTGCAGTATTTTGCAGAGTATTGTGTTTCAAAGTCGATGTATTTAATAAATTTATAATATTATTTAACTTATTGTAAAATGTGTAAGTTGAAATCTACTAATTCTTTGAAGTGGCTAATGTTGTACATTTTACATTTACAAACTTAAGTAATTTGTTTTAATTCACATTCACAACAATTGAAACCTTCATACAACTATTGTGACTGCATTCGCGAAGAAGGTCACTTTACTCTTAGGAGATTAGGTCGAGATTCAGAAACGTAAATACATTTTCATTTTCATTTTTTTTTCATTTTTAAGTCTTAGTTCAAACTCCCGTATGTCAAAATCCATACATTTTCGTCCTACTTAGTTCGGACTAATACTAAAAAAATCGTCTCTGAATCTCGGCCTTAGACTGTCAGACACTACTACATTTCACCTGATTGACCTTGACCTTAAAAGTACTATTTTGTGGGGACAGTCGTATTAAACTATTTATTAAAACAGTGTAAACTCCATACAATATGTACACTTCTTGCCATTTGCAATTTAATATTGAAAGTATTCTTGAGGTGAATTACTCGTAAATTTAATTTACTGAATCGTTTTATAGGCATCGATCTTCTGCTGTGTAGGTATTTTGTTATTATCCGTACAACAGATACGACAAAAATTACAATGTATCCAGTTTCAAATGAGTAAGATATAAGCGAGATACATATTTGAATTTTAATAGAAACCCAAAATGTTTATTACCTCTGTTAACAATTTTCGTATGTAATATTGTATAAGGTTATTTAAACCGATATATTATATAGCTTAATGTAATTGGTGTGTAATTGTTTGTTAACAAATTATATTAATGAAATATGATTACTGATTTGGATGAATTTCTGGGTGACCCTATTAGAGCTAACAGTCAGAACCCAAACTATATTGCGATTTTAGACTTTATTTCTTTTTAATGTAGTTCAAAATAAGAGTTATGAATCCTTTTAATGAAGTTCTGTTTAATGTGCTAAAATGAACTGTAATGAAAAGCGACATGGTTCAGTAATACCACAGCATAACTATATAGTCCTTACAGTACGGCAACGGATGTACTTGCGCAGAGCAACGGAGAGGGCCTTGGGGAAGCGGGCGGCGCGGGTCCCCGATCTTTGTATGAAGAAGTCGGGATTGACTGCGCATATGCAACGTAATTTGCAACTATACTGTAAGCCTAATAGTTATACTGTGGTAATACAGTGGCATTTAAGAGGTTCTGGTATAAAACAGCTTCATGTACACTTTAGGCTAAAACAAGTCAAGCCTGGCATAAAACAACTTCATTCGTAAAATATAGTCAGAATTTGTGTATAATATAGTTGATGTACTTTAGTAACGTCGTTTTAGACTAACGGACCATCATCACTTATCCAACTTATTATGACAATCAATTTTAACAACATATTGGCAATTGTAATTTTTTTAAATGAATTTATCAGATAAGTAAAATTATTTGTGCATCTGTTAAATGTTTGTGGTTTTATGTATTGATTCTGTGATAGGTACTATACTAATAAACTACAAATTATTTACATTTTTCTATTTAATTTGTTTACGATATTCTGTTGAAATTATTAATAAAATAGCTGAAATGGCGATGCTACACTTATTCAAATATAACCACACAGTAACAGTATTTAATGTCGTGTAGTAATTATTATATACCTAGTTTACATCAAACTCCATAGTACATAATATAAGTATATTTACCTACTTATGTGTGTATAAAGCACGGTGCGACCGCGGCCATTATAATTATGTCCGCGTATACAGTATACAACTTGCAGCTCAAAAATGTCTGCGACAGTAAGCGAGTGAAATCCAGTTTATTATCAATTGCTTACTCAAAATGTCTCCGTGGACTTGTACGCTGGATAAAAAGTCATAATATAATTTTTTTCATTTATGACTGTTGCAATGTCAAATAATTCATACAAAATGTATCACTTAATGTTTAGATACATGTGTAATAAAAAAAACTCACTGTAAACGTAAACTAAGTAAGATTTATATTACAGATTTTAAACGTTATGTCTATGTTTAGGATGTTATTCTCCTCGTATACCCTGGGCTGTGCATTTTAGGGTCGATTCACACTAGAAGAGCATATGCTCGCAGCGGCAATCTTATCACTAGTGAATAAAGGTCAAATTTATCGCCGCGCGCGGCCTCCGCTTCGGCGACTGGCAAATAAATTTAATCTTTATTCACTAGTGATAAGATTGCCGCTGCGAGCAAATGTTCTTCGATGCTCTTCTGGTGTGAATCAACCCTAAATGGTGAGCGAGGAAAAAATCGCATTAGCATTGCTTCATTTTCTTAGCTTCGCACAGCACAGCTCTGGTGGAAAGGCACCCTAAACATGTCGGGCTTCAAGGAGCAATACCACCCTAAACTGAAACGGACATTTCTTACAATAATAATTGTTTACACCCGGATAAGTTATATCAATGCCCGGATATCAACTTTAGCTCATACACTAAAATGCAAATAGCGTACCATTTTGTACCTATTCTTTAAAGCAAGCTTTAACTAGGGTATCTGCCCGTTAACTGACTAAACTGTCAAACTGTTGTCCAGCTAACACTGTATCGTGTCATTTAAATAAATATACTGTAACAAGTTGTTTTCTTGTCTTTTTTAAGAGCCCATGTTGCATAGTGTTGAGGGAGAATGACATTTTGCCTACAGGTCGATTAGAACCCTAGGAGGGGAGCGTGTAATTTCCTGGGCCCCTAGACAAAGTACTTTCGATTAGCGTTAACGACAGTAGAAAGCATAAAAAATATATGGACTTGACGTATGGTGACGAAAGCAAACGTTAAAATATTTCGATCGCTAATGTCAAATCCATACATTCTGTCATTTTCTACTAGCGTCAACGCCAATAGAATGTCACTTTGTCTAGGGCCCCTGTGATAAGAAAAGAAAAGCTACTCTTTCTAAAAGTTTATTTTTTGATGATTAAAGACAATGAGTTGATAACAGGCAACGCTGTAGACAAGAATCGAATATGTTAAGGTCTTAAGACCGTTTTTTTTTACAAATTAACTAAGTAAATACTTAGGTAAAATACTTACCAAATATAATTTTGTTTGTTCGTTTGTGAAACGAAAGAGAACGTGAGTATTACGTAGGTACAATTGTATGTATTTTGTGAGCAATGACTATATTGATGATGATGATGGATGAGAAGGGCCGGACTGGGACCGATACCAGCCCCAGACCTTAGGTATGCCTATCTGATTTCTGTCTCCTCTCTTTATAAGGAAAAGTCAGGGGTTCAAAAAAGTGGACCCCTTTATAACGCGTTGTTGTGACCTTATAGTCGTCGAAGAAGTGGTGGAAGAAGAAGTGGTTATTCTGTATGCAGACCATACAATATTATGTTCTGTGCCTAAAGATAAAAATACATACTTTTAACCTTATTTGAGAATATAAGGTACTAATGTGATATGCATTTTCATTGATATTGGAGCGCGAGCGGTTTAATTATACAGACCGATAACGAAGATAACGTAATGTTACTTATCATGTAAACTACATCCAATGTCTTATATTATATACTACTCCGCAGCAGAGTATTCAATGTAAAAATTGGTTACAACAGCCATAGATGCGGCGAGAGTGCAGCAGTAGAGTAGGTACTCTACCGACATATCAAATCAAATCAAAATGTTTTATTCAAAATAATAAAACATGGATAGCTTTCTGACGTCATTTTTGACTCTACCGCTGCGTCGGAAAGTATTCCGTTGCAGAGAAGATGTAGGCAGAAACACTTACCTACAATACTTATCTTTTAAAAAAATCAAATATACCAAGTACAATTACAAATACTCAAGACTGGTCTTTTTGATCATCCATATCATTCATTGTTCGTTTGTCAATGTATTAAATTGTAATAGGAACTGACTGATTGATGCAGGCGTGCACACCTGTGCCCTAAAGTCAAAAGATGAAATATCTCTACAGCACAGAATAGGTGATAGTATACAGGGTCCTTATTAATATACTGACACTTTTGGTGATGATCAGACCGTCAAACTGAACAACTTTCTCTATGGCACCAACATCGAAATATAGTTCTATGATAGTATTATAGTTCTACATACAGATCAAAAGGCTAAGACAAGCGGCCGCAGTCGCTGATGTACCGATAGTTACTTATTGTATGGTGCACCGACAGCAGTCGCCGTATTCCGATCTGTAGGGATATTTAATCATGTGCTAACTTCTCTTTCTTCTTCTAGATGTAGTTACGCCTGAGTGTGAATAAAACAACGATAAAACGTTCCGGGTTACTTCATTTAATTACATAATGGTACAGATAAATATCTACTAGATGGGTCTACGTTCACTTCTTCGCGGCGAGGGCGGCCAGGTCGGCGATGCAGCGGTCCATGTTGGCCTTCTCCTGGTCCGGTGTGATAGCCTTGTGCACGCTCAGTACTACATAGTCGACCAAGTGCTTTTGGGCAAGACGTCTCTCCAAGTTAGACTTCGCAAGCTGGTAGTCCAGGCGGCGCTTGACCTACGATCGTAATTGTGGTTTCATTATAATCATAGTTTTTTGGAAAATGTCGATAGAAGATAATTTACTATATAATTTGTTTATGGAATTAAACCAAAAATGAGGATGATTTTCGTGTATTTGCATAAGCATATGCTCACGACTATATTCCCCGAGGGGGTAGTCAGATATTCTGAAACCTCAGAATATCCACGTCATGTGTTTGCAGCTTAGAATTTGCAGAGAGTATAATGGAGGCAAGTGTTGTTATGTTAAATAAACACATGAACAAATGAATTTTATGAAAAGGTAATCAGCTTACACCATAGAGGGAGAAGTAAGCGAAACTTTTTGGTTAAAGGCTTACTCATAAGCAAAGAAAGATACGAATGATATATATTTTTTTCTGCTACAGCAATTAGACAGCAGTATAAACTAACCTCAGAGTAAGCATTCATAATGCGTTCCCTGTAGGCGGCCTCCAGCTGCAGGAGCACATTCTCCTTCTTGGCCTGTATGAGGAGCTCCTGGCCCTCCGCGCGCCACTGGGCTGTCTTCTCATCCTTGATGGCATCCTCGAGCCCCTTGATGGTCTGCACGCGACCCTCGTTCCACGTTGACTCTACGGCCTACATTATAACAAAACATGTTTAAAATTTTGTGTTTAAGGTATAGTTAACAAAAAAAAAATGTTTCAATAAGGACTGATGCTAAAAACGTCAACTGCCGGTCATAGGCTTCCTCCAAGGATCGCCAGGACTGGTCCTGCGCTGCACTTAATCTAACGGGTTCCCGCCACCTTCACAAACTCGTAGGTCCACTTTGTGGGGTCATATCAGCTCTCCGTCACGATTGAGTTAATACGCATACATTTTTCGAAATGGTGCAGCTATTTCATTTAAGACATATAGTTAATTTCACATAAGGACAAAGATTTTCCGATTACTATTAGCTTTCTGGCCAATTCTGATTTGCAAATATAATTTATTTATCAGAAAGATATCTGACATATCTTGTACGTTACTAAAGCTGTTCTAAGAATAAGTGAGAGGAAAAGGTGAGATTAAATCTCTGTTCCTGTAATTCATACATCATACGTCAGGTCCTGTCAGTCTTTGGATGGGTGACAGTTTAGTGGTATTTTATCTTGAGCGTTACCGTGCAGCAGTGAATGTGTTTAGTGCAGAACTCCATTTCAGCTGATCCGCCTGTCCAGACTTTGAATAAATGGTAATATAAAATAATACATACATCAACTTCCTTGTCGAGCCACTTGGCGATGTTGGGTCCTAGCTTGGTGGCAGCGAGGTAGCACATCAGGATGAGCGACAGACCGGTGTAGTACTCATGCTCCATCACATATATCTCCTTGCTGAAGAGGTATGTGGTAAGACCAACACCAAAAGTGTAGGGGCCGGTCACACCAGTCTTTGAGTGGAAAAATTGGAACCTGTCAGAAATAATATAAAATCAATCAAATAATAATAAAGATAGCCTTTATTCACTGACTTCTTACTAGCTAAGTACAATACATCAGCAACATTTTAATTTTTTCCTGAAATTTTTAATTGTCAGTTTTGATGAGATTATAATTTGCATTGTACATTGTGCACCCCAATTCTAGTGTAAACTATTTTCTGTTGTTCAGAACATTTAGTTAATACATAAACTCACAACCATAATCCCTTTTGGTAAGAATAAGAATCATTTTTAACTTAATCTTGGCACTAGAAATGAGTCCACCCAAAATGTAGAGGTAACAAATTTTGGAAAATTCACATTTTACAAACTAGGCGAGTGAAGTGTCATTTTCTATGTAATTTTTCGCGCTGAATCGAATGAGACCATCCCCATGCTTATAGGATCCTTGTTCCGTTGCGGTCATAACTTCGGTCTGGGTCATTACTACTTCTATACCAACTTTCATTTAATTTAATCAAATAGTTTGCAAATCATTTTGTCCAGCAGAAGAATGTAACTCTTAATTTATGAAATATTAGAGCAGGAGTGAATACACTTGCAGTGATAAGAGAAGAATGGTGATCGCTCAACTGAAAAAATTGTGACTATCCAATAAGGTAATATTTATTATATCAGCTCCCTCTCACTGTTTCTCTGCTGTGTCTTAACACCATATCTGCGGTGCAGTTATGTAGTACTAAATACTCTTTCTTATACTGTGGTGCAGTGGTACCTATAGACTGACAATGAAAATCACCATTATGTTAGTATTGTCGCGTCAGCGGGGTAACTTAAATCAAACGGGTATACTTTTGTTCAAGCTCTTATTCAGCCTATTTAAACCAGACTGGATAAGAGCTTATAGTACAAAATTATGGTTAGTGATTTCTAAATTTCAGATTACAGCAGGACCATGACATGACATCATTGGATGATAGAACATCTGTGTTAAGTCAACAGCTATGATCAGTCGCTGTGGTCGAACACAACCATGAAGCATCATCACCATCTGTGTTATTTTTAGAGGTTTTATAATCAAACTTAGTAGGTTTTAAAATCACTGATGTTTTATCTACAATCTTGTCACATTATAAGTCACACAATATTTAGAGAAATATACAGGGGTGTATACTTAAAGGGGTGCTTCAGACCATTAAACTGAACAACTTTTAGTATGGGACCAAATATGATACTGCGGAAATATAGGTTGTAAACTTAAATGTTTAAGTTCTAAATGTTTAATTAAAGGCCAGGTCACACAGGCGGTACTGGAGGCCAGATTTTTGTAATTTATGTGTTTATATGCCCTGCCACACAAAAATCCGGGCCGAAGCGGCGCGGTACCGCGAGCGGCGCGGCGCGGGCCGGGTGCGGCGCGGAGGCGGGCGCAGCCGCTGTATTCCATTGTAGTCAATGCGTGATCGTGGTCCGAAGGCAGTATTTATCGCATTTGTATTTTATACATGGCCGCTTTCGATGTCACACCGGCTGCCTCCGCACCCCCACCACGCCGCTTTTCCGCCGCGAATCCCACACCGGACCGTGTGACACACCCCGGATTGTACTCGTACACCCGCAGGTCCGCCGCCGCACTGCTTTCCAGCAATTCCACCCATGTCTGGCCTGGGCTTTAAGTTTACGCCCTGTATATTCCTATGTACTGACCATTCTTCGGGAACAAATCCGAGCCTGACTTTGCCGGGCTCGCCTCTCACGGGCCGTGGGAAGTTTGTCTCGTCCCTCGAGCTGGAGACATCCGAAGCGGAGCCCCGCGCCACCAGGGCTGTGGTGGCGGACTGTCGGGCCGAGGCTAGGGGAGCAATCGCAAGAGCAACCGTTAAGTTACATGACACGACCAACGAACTTGGGTGTGAAGGGATCGATGCAGGTTACACTATGAAAAATTCTGTACCTATTACCGTTCAAAGTAAGTTGATATGGGAGATTTGAAGGTAATATGTAATTATATTAATGTATTAACAAGTAATTTTAACCAGAAATGCTGAAATAAGAGTTTACAGCACCTCCTCAAGGTGATTACATAAACCCCTTTAGCACCAAGGTTATGATATATTATATTGCAAATATTTACTTGGAAATACATATTTATAGTAAAATATACATACCTGAACGCAAAGCTACGCGTGAAAACATTTTATTATTTCAATTCGCAATTAATTTCAGAAATTTCGACAGCCCCCGAAAAATGTACTTTGCGTTAGTGATGTCCCGTTGACGACAAAAATAAAGTAGATTCTAGTCAGGTGATTCGGCAAAGCACATTCAGTTTTTTTAGTTATTCGATTCGACTCATTTTATTTACAACGTGCAAGTTTCCATACATTTTTTTGCTTTTGTGTGATTCTTACATGGATTCCTCATATTATTTTGAAAAATAAAACAGGATTACATACTAATAAAGAAAGTACAAAAAAGGTGTTTCGTCAGATTTTTCAAAAATGTTGTATACCAAAAACCGGTTTTACTTTCCTAAACGTTTTTCCATTGTAAATATTGTCGGACGAAAACGTTTCCGTTCTGTCACCTCATGAAGAGTTTTGCGCGGGAACCGAGAAGAAAAGGACGGGCTTTGTTTCTTAATTTTCTAAATTAGTTTTTCGTGGCTATTATTGTGTTAATGTGGTGGAAATCGTCGAATTCGTTGAATAATGTGTCATCAATGGAGAACAAATAGTAAAAGTGAGAACTAAAGAAAGTGAACCACCCTCGCATTTCAAAACTTAGGTTAAGGATAGAAGCAAAAGAATATAAATAAAGACAAACGGCTGTAAGGGCTTGTTCCCATTGTCTTTTCGAAAGGATTAATATTTAAAATAAATTATAAGAAATGCGAAAAAGCGCGGGAACCTTCAAATTGAATAGGCGGGTTTTTCAATTGGAAAATTTTATTTTAATTAAAACACAGTAAATTTGTATATAATTTCTTAATAAATAGTTTATAATAGTTTGTATATACTGTGTACGTAATAATTTAACTGAACATGTCGCGGCGGACGAAAAGTAAAAAGCGCAAAAAAGATGGTACGGGCTTGGAGGTGGAGGATGATGTCAAGAGCATCCAGTCTTCGTCTGGGACCTCGGAAGCAGATGATGCAGATAAGTCGAAAGATTTATATGTTCCATACTTTGTGACAGATTATACACGGCGTTATCCTGAAGATTCTCCGGCAACAGAATTCGTCGTATTCCTGGAATCAACAAATAATTTAAAACCGATCGGTACAAGAGATTTATTGTCAATCTCCTCCTGCATCAAAAGATTTAACAAAGGAGTAAAATATTTACGGTTTATTAACAAACACAAAATAGGGGTATATTTTGAAAAACCTGGTTTAGCTAACGCCTTTTTGAACAACAAAACCTTCTTTAAAGACTATCAGTTTAGTGCAAGCATTCCTGCAGCCACAACTGAGGTCACAGGAATAATACGGAACGTTCCAGTAAAACTGAGCAACAAAAAAATCTTTACTAAGTTGTCCAGTCAAAAGAAAATTATTTGCGTTAAAAGATTTCTACGTAAGTCATTTGATGAAAACGGATTTGTTCTGCAGCCAACTCAGACGGTTGCCATTACCTTTGCATCTTCAATTTTGCCTGATTTCGTGGACTTGGATGGATGGAGACACGATATTTCTGTTTATATTCCGCCAGTAAAACAATGTTTTCAATGCTTGCGATATGGTCACATGGCAAAGTACTGTAAAAACTCAGAAAGGTGCTCAATCTGCAAAGAAAATCACAGCTATAAAACTTGTTCTGTTCCAGTAGAAAAAGCAAAATGCATTCACTGCGATGGCAATCACATCAGTATATCCCCACAGTGTCCTATAAAGAAAAATAAAATTAAAGAAAACCAAATGAAATACCAGCGAACCCCCTTTTCAGACTTGTTTAATGAAAATAATTTTCCTTTGCTTGGATCAAAATCGAAGTCGTCTCATCTTTTGAATATTCTAAAAAATGATAACAAATCCTTAACCCTTTTGGTAGAGTCGATTGTAAAAATGATCACTCTTCATAAGAACAATGAAACTACCATTTGTTCATCAAATGTCTTAGAAATTTTAAACGAAACATTCAGTAAAAATAATCCCCCTCTTCAAAATTCACCCCATACCAATCAATAAATATAGTACAGTGGAATGCACAGAGCTTGATGAGCAATCGAAACATTTTTATAAAATTTTTGTATGATCATAATATTCATGTTGCAATCATTAGTGAAACATGGCTTAAACCTCATCATATCTTTCAAATTAAAGGTTACAATATTGAACGTAATGATTGTGGCAACGATCATAATGGTGTTGCCTTAATCATTCATAATAGTATTGAATATAATAAAATTAACACCTTTTACGATGACTCTTTACAAAATGTTGTAGTGCAGTTAAACATTAGGAATTTTCGACTTTCGGTAGCTAGTATTTATTGTCCTAGAAATACTGACCCTAGATTAACAAAATCTAAATTTACTCAGTTAATTCATAGCATTCCTAATCCAGTATTAATAGCAGGTGACTTTAATGCATATCATACCCTATGGGGTTGTAACTCCACGGATCCTCGTGGTAGAATTATTCAGGACTCTCTAGAAGATTGTGACTTAATTCTTTTGAATGATGGACAAGTAACAACCACGGGAACTGATAGACGGAGACCAAATGGTTTAGATTTAACAATGGTTACATCTTCTTTAGCTCTTAATTGTAACTGGTGGGTTCATGATGATCCACTTGGTAGTTATCATTTGCCAACTTTAACATGTATAGTTCTTAATAGTAATTTTATAAATAGTAATGATTTTGTTTCATCCCTAGGTAAATCTATAGAGCCTCATCCTAACTTAAAACTAGTCAACTGGGAATTGTTTGCAGATTTAGTTAACAGTAAACTGGAAAGCTTTGTTATCAATACTGATGATCCTTTACAGTCTTATTATTATTTATGCAAAACTATGACTTCTGCTATAGAGCAATCTGTACATAAGAAAACATCCAATGTTAGGCACACAAACTCAGTTTATCTAAGACATCCACCAGTACCTTGGTGGAATGAAACTTGTGCTAGTGCAGTTAGGAATAGCAGAGATGCATACATAGCGTTCAAACAAGATCCTAGTTTAGAAAAGTTTATAAATTTTAAACATAAACAAGCTCTCAAAAAGCTTGTGATCAAAAGGGAGAAAGTTAAGAGTTGGAACGAATTTTGTTCTAATATTAATAGAACTACATACATTTCTAAAATTTGGAAAACTATTCGTAAATTTAACAAAACATTTGTTTCTTCAACTACTAATAGTAATTCAGATCTATCTTGGGTTAATGAATTTTTAAGAAAATATACGGCAGATTTTTTCCAGTCCAATTCAATACAGATATTTCTACAACTCAATTTAATTCATATATCATTAACCCATTTTCTTTTAATGAACTTAGTGCTGCTTTAAAATCTCGTAAAGATACCGCTTGTGGCCTCGATTTTTTATCATATAAAATGTTTAGGAAATTGAACAATTCTAATTTACATAAATTTTTAGAAGTTTTAAATGCACTTTGGAATTCAGCTATTATACCTAAGGAGTGGAAAACTGATTGTTTAATACCAGTATTAAAACCTGATAAAGTTAGAAATAATGCAGATTCATATCGTCCTATTGCCTTAACCTCTTGTGTTGGTAAAGTCTTTGAACAGTTGATAAAACAGCGTCTAGAGTTCTACATAGAAAGTAATAAAATTCTTCCTAATAACCAATTTGGTTTTCGGCGAGGATTTTCTGCACGGGAAAGTCTTAGCCATTTGTACCTTGACATTCAAAATTCTCTTTTCTATAATCAACATTGTATTTGTGTTTTCTTTGATATTGTTGGCGCTTTTAATAATATTAATTTACACATTCTTTCCTCGATTCTTAGCTCAATAGGTATACCTCAAAAATTAGTCAAATGGATTTTTGAATTCCTAAATGGCAGAGAAGTTTATGTTAAAGTAAATAATCAGTTATTTGGCCCTCGATTGTGTCATAAAGGTGTTTGTCAAGGAGGTATTTTAAGTCCTTTATTGTATATATTGTATATCTATCGACTAAATGAAATTCTAGGCTCAGAGGTGAGCAATCTACAGTTTGCTGATGATTTGGTTATATATTGCAAGGGCTCAGATGCTCTAAACACTCAAAATAAACTTAATCAAGCTATGGAGAAACTTCGTAATTATTTTTCTTACTTAAATCTAGACATTAGTCCAAGCAAAAGCAGAGTGGTTGTGTTTAACAAAGGGAATTTACACAGACCAATTAATGTATGTTATGAAAGTCAGAATCTTCTAGTTCAGTCAAGTGTAAAATTTTTAGGAGTAATCTTTCAAAAATCATTGAGTTGGGTACAGTATGTTGATCGTATTGCTCAAAAAGCTCTGAAATCTACGAATATTTTAAAATCTTTAGTAAGTTCCCAATGGGGTGCGGATCCAAAAATTTTGGTAATGCTTTATAAGGCAATTGTTAGAAGTCATTTTGATTATGCTTTTTTTTGTTACGCTTCTGATACTAAATTAATAGAAAAGATTGAAAAGATTCAAAATAAAAACTTACGTTTGATATTGGGTGCAATGTCAACTTCTCCAATTAATTCAATGCAAGTTGAGTGCAATTTGTCTCCTATAATACTTCGTTTTGAATTTTTGAGACATTCTTTCATTATAAAGTTATTAACTTGTGATAATAATCCATTGCTTCAAAAGCTTATAAGGCTTCCTTTTACTTGTTTTTTTACCAAAAATTTATCTGAAATTATCCAATTTAAAGACACTTACAATTTGTACAGCAGTGATATTTTGCCTTGCTATTCTGGGAAATTTGAAAGCAAATATGGGGAAATTCAAATTCATATTGATGAGACTTTGAAAAACAAATATGATGTTTATGACATGTTATCCTACTGGAGTGAATACAATCATTTATATACAGATGGATCAAAGAATGACGATAATGTTTCTATGGCTTTATATGACCTGAAAGTTCGATTAGGACATGGTTTCAAGATTCCATCTAATGCAAGCATTTATACTGCCGAAGCTTACGCTATATTAATGGCTCTGGAGTACATAGAGAAGTCAGAGGAAAAAAAATGGCTCATAATTACCGATAGCATGAGTGTTTTGTCAGCATTACAGAATCCTTCTTTTAAAGCCAGTACTCATTTTTTAATTCATCAAATAAGAGAAAAATATTTGGCACTATCACAGCTGAAAGAAAAAGAGGTTATTTTAATATGGACACCTTCACATGTCGGAGTTGCTGGTAACGAAAATGTTGACAAGCTTGCCAGGTGTATAACACGTACTCCCAACACCCCTATTAAAAATATTAAATTACCCGCTTCTGATTGTTTGATTCTTGTTAAACTGAAAATTCATCAAATGTGGACATCACACTGGGAAGAGACACTTCAAGTCAAAGGTACTTGGTACAGAGAAATAAATTCTAAAATTGGGAGATCATGGTTCACAAGAGGGACATGCATAGATAGAAGATTCTACACTACCTTATGTCGCCTAAGGATAGGGCATGGACGTTTTAATGCACATCTTCATAGAATGAATATTATAGCATCACCTATATGCACATATTGTGACTCAGAATTACCTCAAACTTTAGATCATCTCTTCTTTGAATGTTCTCATTTTCACCTCCAACGAATACTTTTAATAGACCGGCTTATAAGCATTTATAAAGAAGCCCAGAATGTACCGCGCGCTTTACAGGATCTTTTAAAAAATCAAGAAACGTATCAAGCTTTATATGAATATGTAAAATCTACTTTTGAAGATCTTTAACAGGACTTAAATATAACAAAATATGAATACTTACTGAAGAAATTGGCTAAAGCCTTGTCTTAGAAAACAGGATTGGAAAATTTATCGGACTGGAAATATATTAAGGAAAAAACACAGAATGTATTATTAAAGAATTGGCTAAGGCCTTGTTACTGGATTATTACTGAAAATTACTTACGACTGACCAGGCAGCATGGGCTATGTTCCCTTCGCCTTTCCATTTCCTAATGGAAGAATTTACCAAAAAAAAAAATTATAAGAAATGCTAGATGTCACAATTAATATAATAAATACCTAATAACTTTGCTAATAACCAGCTAATAACAAAGAAAAAAACAAAATTATCTTCAAAATGGGGATATTTATGTCCTGCTGTAAACCTTCGGCCACAGATGTAAGGACACCAGACGCTGTAAGTATAAGAAAACGTACAATAAGCATGTGTATAAGGTGTAAAATACAATTTTCACAATGTTTATGTTTGGCAATTTCAACAAATATTTTAATTTACATGCGTAAATGCCACAGGATTCTTATTACGGTTCTAGTATAGTAATTCTAGTATCTAGCTATGCTTACTGCAGACGAAAAATCTTATTTAAAGTGGTAATAAGTCTGCTTCCTACTTGTGAAATATCTCTTGGATAGAACTCACTAGATTTATGTATATTAACATATAATCACCATAAAAGCCATATCGCTTATCGCTAATCAAATAACAAGTTCTAACTATAGAAGGTTGAATGTGGTTCACAGTGGTTCTAGAAATGTAAACTGTTTTATTGCATCATTGTTTCAAAGTTGACTTACATCAGGTGTTCTTAATGATTGAGAAATTAATATCTGTTAATACAACAAATTGTTGTTCTACTTAGTTTTATAATCCTAATTAAGAACCTAGTTTCAATTTAACCCATGGAATTAAAAACAAAGAGTACAAACAATCAGTAGTGTAACTACAATAAATGAGGGCGCTGCTCAAATCGTGGTAGTGTAGCCATTAGCCTCCCTCAATTAAAGTAAAATAACCCTCCTTCTGGCGCAGTCGGGTAAAAAGGGCATCGACGTACTGCCGTCCATTACCTATAATGCCTTTATCTATGAAAATGAGTTTTTGATTTACGCGGGATTTAAGTTAAAATAGATTCTGATTGATAAATAAATCAGCTATTTACAAGTTCGAGATATCATTGAAACTAGATAAGATAGGAAAATATGAGTTACATAGGTCAATAGAGAATCTTTTTGTGATTATGATGACATCAAAAAGTGAAAATCGAGCAGATGTCGGTTAACGGTACTATAGGTAATGGACAGGAGCGTAGCAGACAGGCAGGCAGTGGCGCGCACTCAGGATAGACACAAAGACAGTAAAACCCTAATTTATCACTGTCTTTTTGCCTACCGGGAGTGCAAAACCTTAATAATCTCTAAACTAAAAAGCATTTTGTTTACTAAATGACTTTGGTTTGTTTAAATACAGGTAATTAAACAATTAAAAGTAATTTAAACAAAATGCTTTTAGTTCAGAAATTATTAGGGTTTTATTGTCTTTGTGTCTACCCTGGTGCATGTGACTGCAGGCAGGTCCAGGTTAGATCATAGGTAGCTGTATAATTTAAAACCTGAAATTACTACATAAATAGGCCATTGCAAATCTGCAATATAATCTGAATCCTACATCCACAATCCTTAATTCGTTATTACCACATATATAAAGTTGTTCCAACATAAAATTCTTGCCAGTCCTGCCAGCCAGTAGTTACGCCCCTGCAAATAAGGCAATAAGTAATGTCGAGAGTCTTTTGATACTGCTGGTGTACCTCAATTTCCCAGCCACCTTTAAGGTTTGATTGGACCAATCAGTTTTGCTATATACTATTTATTAACATGCTCCTTATGTACCAGGAGACGAGACGTCGCCAGCTAGTCGAAGCTGCAGAGAAAAGACGAACGGAAGCAGAATCGAGAGGAATCAAAGACCCTGAGAAGCTTAAGAAGCAACAGCAACGTGTTGAGGAGTTGGAGAAACGACAGCAGGAGATTTCAAAAGATGGCAGCCCTACTTTGAGGGTAAAGTTATGTCTGTAATATTTTTACCCAGACTGGCCTATCATGCTGGCAGTAGGACCCTCTTAGACTCTTTTAGAGGGTAATCGTTTGTCCTGTAGTGGGATTCTACTATAACTTACCTCAATTTTATAAGTTACTAGAATTTACCCTCGACTTCGTCCGCACAAATAATAAACCCGATTTTAAGTCAGATCATAAGCTATCAAACAAAAAAAGTTTCATCAAAATCGGTTCAGTAGTTTTTGCGTGATGCGGTAACAAACATACAAACAAACAAACAGACAGACAAAAATTCTAAAAAAGGTTGATTTGGAGTCCAGAATACCTAAAAACCATATCATAATCTTTTTCATGTAAATATCTTCAATGTTTTTTTCTTCACAGTTTTATAATAGTTAAGATATCACTCTTTCAAACCATTTTGAGAGTTGGTGTAATCATTTCTTAAAATGTTCCTTCTAAACTGGAAATCATAAACCCGCATATCCCTTCAAAAAGGTATGCATTTATTGACCATCAAACTTAACAACTTTCACTATGGAGCGGACATCACAATAAAATAAAATCTGCTGTTTCATACAAAACTGTAGCATCAACTTTAATACAATGTAACAAAAGATTTTTTTTAATTTCTATGTTGGCTCCATAGTGTATGTTGTTAAGGTCGCAGAGTTGTCAATTAAATATAAAAGTTTGACGCATAATACGCGTAGACGGTATTAATAGTAATATTTTGTATATGGAAAAATAGTTTAGAAAGTCTAGATGCCGCGTATCAAATAACATTTGCAATTTATAATATAAGTACGAAGATATAAAGCTTAGAAATTTTCTATGGATAAGTTAACTGCATAAGTTAAGGCATCTAGATTTTCTAAACTATTTTTCCATATATAAAATATGACTATTATTAATACCGTCTACGCGGTATTATGCGTCAAACTTTTGTATGAAATTGACAAGTCTGCAATCACCTTAAGTTTGATGATCTAAAAACTAAAGTAGAATTTTAATTGTTACTCAATTAGTTGTTGCGCGCCGCCATACTCTGTCTGTCTGCGCTCTCTTTTGTTACACCATTTATCATAACATAAATAAATGAGATTAATCTTTGTTGCAGTGGACGTCAAACTGAGCGTCCGTCCAGCCATATCAGCACGAAAATACAAATTCACTATAAGCATTAAGTGAGTCATTTCATTATAGTAATCAATATGGATCAATTTATCTATCAGTGATCTGATGACTATTGAATGGTGAAAACTATTGATAAGTGTATTTTCCTCCTGCAGAGTATTTTTATAGTTTGTGATATGATACATACCGACGCAGATGATTGTGTGGATTATATTTACTTTCAGATAGTGACTCACACTGTCTGTTTAGTTACTAAGCTAGCGGCATGGTAGTCAGTATGATTGCACCTATAAAGTTTAAAACTAACATGCAAAATTATATTTTATTGTGTGGTATTACAGGTGACATGTTTATACCAAACTATATGTTTTAAAGTCACATCGAAATGAATCCTTAATTCGAAGACGGAGCATCTAAATTTTATCATCAGTTTTAAAGGTCATAGGTGCCATCATAAAGTACCGGTAGTTTAAAGTAATTTTATGCACTTTATAGTATTTTTTCTATGAACCTAATTGGCAAATTAAATCTTAAGTTTAGATACTTGTATCACTTTAAGTTTGAATGAAGTAGTAGAATACAGTACTAAAGTTTAGTTTATAGTTAACATAAATAAAGAATATTACTGAATGCTTTAGACCCTGTTATCTCTTTCACACGAAGACAAGAAATTAAAACATTAATTTTAGTTTACAAATAATTTATATTGCATGTTATAAATGAGTCGTATAGAATCAAAGGCAGCAATCTGAGTTATGGCTGATTATTGGCAATTTAAAAAAAGTATTTCACTGCTTTAGTTTTGACTTGACAGATTGCCCGATTTTAATTTCATACTTTGAAGTGGTTTTCCTATTTTCCAATACGATATAGCCGTCTTTGACACCACCTGTTAATAATGGTAGAAAGTATTCAAAATTCTGAGTATTGCTATGTTCACAGCTCATTTTTTACTATAAACGTCAGATTGCCGCCTTTGATTCTATACGACTTAAATATTAGTGGAGACAAACACACACTCATGAATTACTCACATAGCTAGCAGAATATACGTCTGACTAATTATAATAATGTGTCCGTTTGTTTTATCACTGAATATGTGACAGGAAAACATCAAATTTGATCCATTGAGCTATTATAGTACGTACTAGATACCAAGACGCAACAAACGAACGTCATGCGCCGTATGCAATAGGAGAATTACGGGCGAGTACAAGAGAATCTGTGAGTACAAGAGAGCGTCGGTGGTACGTTGCGCAGATGTTGGAATCTCAATCTTTAGGTCCAGGTTCGAATCCGCAAGGACGATACGCCATGTGCCAATGAGTTTATGTAACTTATGTTCGTAATTATCTACTTCTCAAACGGTGAAGGAAAACATCATAAGAAAACCTGCATTCGCTGAAGAATAAATTCCAATACGTATGTGAAGTCTACAAATATCCGCCTTGTGCTCGCGCGGTGAACTAACGCCCATAAACCCTCTTTGTGGATAGGCTTGTGCCCTGCAGTGGGACATATGTAGGCTGATGATGATGACAAGAGAATCTAGCAAGTAAGTGAGGTGTGGCGAAAACAAAAGCGTAATGAAGTGCAGTGTCTCCTCTAGTACGTATTATAGTACCTAATGGCTCAATAATTTGATCGTTGTGTTATAATTTATTTGCTTATTTTGGCGTGCCTTTTATTATTAGAACTACGATGCAACATCAACCTGTTTTGGCCGAAATTAACGCTTCTGCTTCTGTATTCAATTATTCGTTAATTTATTATGTGTTTGAACCATTGACCTCTATACAGAATAAGATACTCAATCACCGGTTCAAAAATGGCAGACCCATAAAAGGTACTTAACGAATTAAAGTACTTGTTTTGCATTTGTACCGCGCCAACTCTCTGACTGTAAACATACCTAAGAGGAAGGATTTCTCTTTACGACTAGAGTGAGCCATACCAATTGTAAAGTGTCCACTTTTTTTGACGTTTAGGTTTGAGTGTGTGGTGTCAAGTAGTATGGACAAAAGGCACCCAGTGACATATGGCCTTATGTTTACGGTCACTTTTCACACACACTAGCTCAAAAAAAAGTGGACAGCCGCATAAACAAATATCTATAGTTCCATCTCCTACTATTAAAGGTACGTCATAAGACAAAAGAGACCAACTACAATCGTAAATTTATGCGGACTCTATGGAGATCCTTCCTCTTAGAAACATACCAAATACGACTACGTTTAATAATCAAATATGACGTATTAGTATCACCCTACAGCATCCATCTCTGTTCTGGAGTGCGATTTTTGAGGGCCACGCGTTCGGATCCGCAGTAGAAAGATTCCATAGGACGTCAATGGTTTGAACATAGCAATAACCTTTGACTATTTATATGTGGACTGGTTACGCGTGTAATTCTACTAACAAACATTTCTGCCACTTTTTGCGGGGGGGCGAGGTAACATGAAATCCGCAACTTTGGATTTTATTCCCCATAATTTTAAATTCTAATTTTGAATGTTAAAAATCATGAAAAGTTGTCTCGTGTGAACCCCAAACGTTCTAAGTTCGAAGTTATAATTTCGCAATTATAGGCTGTCTCGTTTAGTGATAACGTGTAAAATTGAATGTAAATGCGCAAGATCAGTTGTGCTTATACCGTGGCAGAGGGGAAATGCTACCGCAAGGCTAGTCCTTATAATAATTAGTCAAAGGCAATAACCGAGTAACATTAGATGCGATGACAGTGATGGTACTACGTACCGGTGCTAAGTACAGCATGGCCGCACCCTGCCCTACGCTGCGATAAAAGGCCGATTAGCTAGGTGCTTTGTATATAGGCTACACGAACTGAAAAACTGATTAGTAAAATGATGCTCGAGCAGAAATCCAGAAAAAAAGAATTATTCGTTTTACTTGGTCTAGTTTTCAGTCAATTGAGACTTTGTTAGAACAAACGTAAACAAAATGGACATATCACCATGCTAAGTAGTAAGGCAGAGATTCAGAAACGATTTTTTTAAGTTTTAGTTCGAACTAAGTAGGGCGAAAATGTATGGACATACGGGAGTTCGAACTATGACTTAAAAATCGTCGTATCGCAAATTGTAAAGAGATCAGTAAAAAAAAACCGGCCAAGTGCGTGTCGGGCCACGCGCAGGGTAGGGTTCCGTAGTTGCTCGTCACTATATACGGACTTAGAATGGGACTTTTTGTTTTATACTACGGTTTAACGGCTAATAAAGTCTAAAAAGTACATTTTATAAGTTTGTCGACGATTACTCGTTAACTTGTAAAGCCTACTTAGCGGTGATAGTTTTCCTTTTAGTTTCGTTATATACACTTATGCCGTGAATTTTTTCACGTATCCAGAAATAACCTTTTAGCTGGCACGGGATAATCTGATTGAATTAGTCTGATCTGAGAAATATAAGTTGTATGTTAAGTTAGGTAGTTTGTAAAATCTTATCCGAATTAGGTCTATCTATGCGTAGCTGTTACGTGACGCGAGCATAAACAAACAAAATTGATCGAAATTAGTTGTACCCACAGAAATGGAATGACACATGGATCTACCACTCATTCTTCATATATCTACCTATCTTCTACAGGTAAGTACATACATTTATATATCGTTTGATAGATTATATTAATTAACTACGCTTTACGAACAAAACACTACATACAATAACATAAAGTAGTCAGTACACAGTACATACAACGTGTTAATGAATACGCGAAAAACCTCATACACCCCAGTTTTCAGGCAAAAATGAGTTGTTATCATTTCAGCAATGAATGAAAGCGCTAACGTGCTCATGTAAACATTTTAAGAATCTTGTTTTGGTAGTGTTTTGGTAGTTTTGGTAGTAACCTGGGGTGAGAGTGACCGAGCGGTGGGTTGAGATTGATCTCAGTAAATTTTAAAATTTCCAAACAAATTATTTATTATTTTGAAAAAAATTACCTATGTTGAAACCATGATAATTCGATTCTGCTCTCTATTCTAAACAAACTACTTTCTATTTTTGCGTTAATTCATTAAAACGTTGTATAAAACGGTTCCGTCTCATAAAATTTTATTTTAATACAAGGTACATTTTCTATAGAGAATGTCCCAAGAAAGGATTTGTCGAAAATCGAATCCTAAAGGAGTGCAACGGGGTGTTGAAGTTTTCCGAAATCCACGCGGACGAAGTCTCGGGCACTAACTATGTAGTTGCTAATAAAACATTAGTACCTAGGCGATTTTTGTAGAATCCCTAGTCATAATAATAAAAAAATTTTTAAAAGACTGCGACATTGTGCACTGAATAGAATAAGTGATTTTTTATCATTTTAAATGCAAATAAAAAATGAAAATTTAACTTTGGTTTTATTTCAAACAATTAGGTACTCAGTCAGTCCGTAAACTATCGTGTGGGCAGAACCCATCAGCCATCACCTCCAAATGGCTCTTCGAACCTCGCGGTTAATCGAGCCTAATCGCGGAACGCGCTACTTTAGCCACGGTTTATACAGAAGAGACGTGCGGCGGTGGCAGATAATCTAACTATTGACCTGACCGTCGTGGGCCACCACAGCTCTCCAGGCCGCTCGATCTTGGAACTTTAGGAAATTAGAAAAGGTAAAGGGGCTGAGTCGTGTATTGCCTAGGGGCCCCGACATGGTTAATCCGGCCCTGCTCAAACTCATAGGTATTTTGATATTTTGTTTCTGAATCTTAGCCTCATATATGCTGCATCATCGCGAGTGTATCGATGCTGCATCGCGACTGTATCGTTGCCAATGCGCTATAGTACATACCTAACGATACAGAATCGTGACTGTGTGTGCGAAGCTACGCCATACGAAATACTTAACGTATCAGTACCTAACTTAGACAATATAACTAGGGACCAGCCTTGCGGTAGCATTTCCCCTCTGCCACGTTACATGATCAATTTATCATCTGCATTTGCATACAATTTTATACCTTATCACTAAACGAGACAGCCTGTATTTTCAGAACATTAACTTCAAACCAGTCGCGTTCGGGGTTCACACAAGACTATTTTAAACAATCAAGATTAGAATAAAGTACTCGTGCTCCCCGCAAAAAGTGTCAGAAAAGTTTGTTAGTAGAATTACACGCGTAACTCGTCCATACTTATATTGTCTAAGATAAGTAACAACCCTAAATCAATATTTGCGCAGCTGATGACCCTGGTTTTATTTAGTATGTTAGAGCCATGGCTAATTGAGCAATTACTGTTTTTTTAATTATACGGTTTTATACAACTTCGAAGCTGTGTAACGATCCAACTAACATTCTAAATCTTGTAATCTTATTTTCACACACTTCCTGTCAAACCGATTGAGTTGTGAAATTAAACATACAAACAAACATGAATTGAATTCCAATGAGCAGGTCTATATCCTTAAACTCGAGCGTCTTGATGACCAGCATATTTTGGGCTTTAACTTTTAATTTAATGTTTTCACTATCAGACATACTTAGCATCGCAATTCCTTCCTAATCACTATTAATAGATTTATGAGTACGTATTGTAATTGTTATGTATTATGGTGAGGGCATCGGTATCTCGAACGAATCTTTCATATTTTCTCAGATGATTCACTACCTATCTAAATCTTTTGAAAGATAACAGTAGGCGGTGCAGTAGGCGAGTGTATTTTCTTTGCTAAGTATATATTTACGTACGACGTAAATTCATTGTAATACAAGTTGGAAACACTCGCTCTATTTATTTCGTAGACGACACTCTTGTGTCACCATCGAGTGTGATAACAGCCAAGTTGTATTTGGTTTTTAACACCGCATTTTAACGGTAAAAGATTAGACTTATTTCAGAGATAAATTGTTTTAAATTCAACTTGGAAATCAAAGTGAAACAATTAGGTACGGTACCTATTGTAATGTGGATCGGAGGTTGGTATTGAAAATATTATGAATAAGTCTAGGGACACACCCGCTGAACGTTTTCCCTATACCGGCGACACACCAGAGCCTATAGACAAAAACATAAAAATGTATGGACTTGACGTATGGTGACGAAAGCAAATGTCAAAATGTTTCGATCGCTAATGTCAAATCCATACATTCTGTCATTTTCTACTAGCGTCAACGCCAATAGAATGTCACTTTGTCTAGGGGGGCAGGAGACGGTAGGTAGGCCAACGGGGTCATATTCATAAGCCTACGCTGTCCGTCCTTCCGTCCATCCGTCCGTCCTAGCTTTATAAGGCTGTATCTATTGATAGGTAGAGAGTTGAAATTTTGACAGAATATTTGTTATTATTTAGGATTTCTTAACAAATAATAAAAAAACAAAAAGTAAAAATGAAGGGGCCCCTTACAAGAAACGTGTTTTTTTCCAGGGGTTTTGTTTTAGCTTGATCGTAAAAACGGCAATACCTACAAGCGTGAAACTTGGTGTTATTATAGTGCATACTCACACCAAGTGCACGTGTACTCTACATACTCTAAGGTAAAACAACAAGTAATAAAAACCGACCAAATGTGTGTCGGGCTCGCACTAAGGGTCCCGGAGAAAACAAACTTTTTTGTTAAATAAAACATGTTTGATATTTCTGGTCAGGCTTTGCATACATACAAAAAGCGGAGTTAGTTGCCTCGATTTTGGTATTTAATATTTGTTTATAAGAAATCAATGCAGTGGGATACCGAAACGGTATACAATTTATCAATATTCAAAAGTACCTGTATATACTTATCATTATCACATACCCTCGGATGTTTATATTAGGTTGTAGAGTTTATGGCCTTATCTTCTCTACATCGAAACTCCTACGGACCGACGTGGTGGTGACGTCAAAAACCTGTCTAGGTATAGGTATCCTATATTTAAAAATATTTTACGGGACAACTATATAAGATATCAATGGGATGACTAGATTCTGTTTCTTATACTGTGCGCGGGACTAAATAAGAATAGATTTATTTTTCGGGTATATATTTTAAGAGCCAATTTGAGCTTAAAATAAAAATATATAATTATAGATTTGATTTTTCATGTCACATAATGCCCCTTAAGAGGATATGTGAAAAAAATAGGATTCTTCAAAGCATCAGATATCATGAAGTACTAACAGTAGGAGTATGATTTCAGGATATGTGTAAATTGAACATATTATTAAAATTTTGATTGCCACCGAAACACGATTAAGACAAATTTTCTCGATAGAAAAACAAGCCAAAGTAGCCTCCGTCTTTATCTATAAACGCTTGGAACTGCTAAACGGTGAATAATAGAAACACGAGACTTGATTTAAAAAAAAGAGATTGATATTTTATAAATTTTGATTGCAGCAGAAATTAACTTACATAAATAGTAAAATCACAACTAAATAAAGTTTGTTTTGGCGCTTACGTCGTTTTATTTAGTCAGGCGCGCGCGCCGCCCCATCTCTTTCTCTCGCGTCAGGCAGTAATATAAGCTATCACAATCTATTAAAAAGCTCAGTCGGCTGTGGCCTTTGCCCGCGTCGGACCTGCGTTCGCATGCCCAATTTCCGAATTACGATTAATTATCCAGCTTACGTGTAAATATTATAGTGTAATATATTAAATACAATCTAAAATAAATTCGAGGCCATAGCAGCTTCACATTTAAGAGAATATAATTCGGAGCGCGCTCCATACAAACGAAGTCTGGTGATATTTTCAATAGTAACCAATTAAAGTCAATGAAATTTTTCAGAAAAAATCTAAAAACTAATCTCTATGCTTGTATGAAGTCAGATTTTCGTTAAAATGTATAGTTTTAAAGTTACAATACCTCAAAGATTTCCATACAAATCTTAAATTAATTCTAGCATTAAAACTGTATATTATAACGAAAATCTGACTTCATACAAGCATAGAGATTAGTTTCTAGATTGTTTCTGCAAATTTTTCATTTACTGATTGGTTAGTATTGAAAATATCACCAGACTTCGTTTGTATGGAGCGCGCTCCGAATTATATTCTCTTAAATGTGAAGCTGCTATGGCCTCGAATTTACGCATTCGGAATAAACTTCTCTTAAGTATATTTCTCACTCAAATTTGTTTAGCAGTTTTTTTGGACTTCATAGACCAAGAGCTAGCTGTTATTATCTTTAAGTCGTCGGTCACGTAATGAAATCAATTTTCGGTTTTACTATCTTGTTTTTCAATTTCTTCAAATAATTATATTTATTTGTCATAATGGAATCTGGTTATAAACGTCTTTATGAACCGTTGTCAGTATTTTTACCGAGTTGAAGGATTCTATTGCTCCGGAACATCTTGCCTGGTATGAGAGTTTGAAAACTCTGTGGCCCTTAATTGTATGGGTCGTCAGTATGGTGAGCCAGGCTGGAGGGCAGGGTAGGGAAGGCGAGTGGTCGCAGAGAGTTTCTTCTTCCAAGTTGTTTCTTTCTTGAGTGCTGGATCCGGAATGAATGTACGCCGATTTGGCGCCATTTTATATCATTTTCAAGCGACCACCCCTCCTTACCCCGCACTCTTGCCCTGAATACAAATCTCTTTATTTCTCATACAATCTTAATTTCTACGCTTACAAACCAATATAATTATATAGTTAAGATACTTATTTTCTTATTCTAAAAATAGCATGTGCATCATCCGCCGGTGCATAACAGAGTGCAGAACGAAAAGGAAAGGTACAATATTTATATTACCCCGGCCCCCGCTTCCTCATAACACAGGTTCCGGACGCCGGGGCCCCCCTCGCTCGCCTGTATACGCTGACAGAGATGGAGCGTTCTGTCTCTTTCTAACAATTATTTCTAATAGGATTCTACCCCTTCTAATGAGATAGTGAAGCTTATTGGCGTAATTTCTAATTGGAATTTATAAGTTATATCTCGATTCTAATTATTTTATTTACTTGTGCTATGCGTTAATTTTAATAGAAAAGTGTACCTAATATAATCTGGGGTAGAAATCACTAGAGAAATCTAATAAGAATCCTATTAGATCTATTTACACAATTTATGCGCTAAGCCCTAATTCTAATAAGAAAAATTTATTTATTGAAATGAACACTTAAACCTAAACTTATCCTACTAAAATAAAAGGGTATATAAAACGAAATAAACAAAGTAATGTAAAAAACTATGTACAAAGGTAGTCAATTCAGGTTCTGTCGTGCACATTTCTCCCGCCGTCGCAGCTCTGCGATCCAACCTGTAGCACGACGATCCTCTTGGTCGGTCTCCGGAGGACATGCCCGTTGCTGGTTACGACGTCCACGATGCTCACCTCGCCGTCTCGCCGGCTCTTGGCGAGCTCCTTCTCCGCAGCCTTGAAGCACGTCGCGTTGTCACTCCATAGCTCCTTAGGCACTCCTCTTCGTGCCACGAACCACCTCAGGTCGCCGGTCGCCGGAGAAGTAGGCTTCGCTCTTCGTATCTTGCATAGTTGACAGTGTTTGATGACGTTCACGCACCGTCGGTCGTATCTTCAGTACCCATAGTCGCTGCTGTAGCTCATTCACGACGGTTTCGATACCGCCATGTAGTCGCTCGTGTACGTATTGTATGTACAGTCGCGTGAAGTAGTGTTTCCCGTCGAGTACGGTCGGGCTCGCGGTGTCTTCAAGGATGTCAGGTGCTACGTGGATTCTTCCTTTGAGCCATCTTCGCCAACGACCACTGATAGCGCCGACAGCTTGTCTCCCGGCTGAGGCGCCGCGCCGCTCCTTACTCGACGTAAATCTTCGGAAAGACAATATTCTTGTACAGGTTTCCACCATAGTTTCTCAGCGCGAATGAGATAGTGCGCTTCGATACCGATGGTGTTGCTATCTCATTTCTTCACGTACGGTGTCTCGCTCTTGCGTGTTTTCTTATCAATCTTTCAATTAGAGTCGTTTTTATTGTTTTCTTTCGTTCGTTTGCGCTTCGTAGCCAATACTGTTTCATTTTTCTTCTTTCGACATAAATTGACGAACTGTAACATGCGCACAGTAGCTCGTAGCAAACGTGGGAACGACGAAAATCGCTCGATTCGAGGTAGGTGAGCGTGGTCAGGTCGCTGGTGGGTGACGTGACAAGTCCCCTCTCTTCTCCTGTCTTCGGTGCTTCTGTCTTCGTCTCTTGTGGCCATTCTCGTTCGTGGTTTCGTAGGAAGCTCGGCCCGTTGTACCATCGGACCTCGCTCCCGCCGATAGAGACCGTGGCGCCGCCCGAGTTGGCGGAAAACTGCTGTACTACTGAATTTGTATTGGACACCCATCCGCATAGCTCGAAGCCGGCTTGCCGATGAATGTAGTTGACTGATTTCGATACTTCTTTGGCTTCTTTTTCGGTCGGAAAACTTGTTATGTAGTCGTCCATGTAGTGGTTCTTTTCAATGGCTCGCGCGGCTGCAGGATACTTTTCTTTGAAGTCTGAAGCATTTCTATTC
Organism: Agonopterix alstromeriana; assembly: GCA_963924505.1. Lineage (NCBI taxonomy): Eukaryota > Metazoa > Arthropoda > Insecta > Lepidoptera > Depressariidae > Agonopterix > Agonopterix alstromeriana. Next base: position 3,493,767 of record OZ004661.1, read on the forward strand.
TTCACGTATAGCGCGGTGCATGGTGATGACATCGCGCCGAATATCACCGACTTCATGCGGTACTCTCGCGGTTTCTGGTTCCCTCTCTCGTCGCCCCGCTATAGAAATCGTAGTGCCTCTCTGTCGTCCTCTTGAACTCATATTTGCATAAACATTAATTCCTTTATGTCAGCTGACACGGCGTGTTGGTGTTGACGAAATCGCATTACAACTCCCGGCAGAGATTGCAGCAAGTCTGGACCGCAGAGTAGCATATCGTTCAGGCTGCGTCCGGCTGTCTTCGCTGTGGCGTTGTGTACTACTCTTATCTTCGGTTTCGCGGGGTATTAACCCCGTGGTCATTAGACCGCGAAGTGGGGTAGGTACCACGTTTTATTTGGCACCGGCGGTGTGGTAGCTTCCTCGGCGTAGTCCAAAGTGAAGAGGGTTTGCATTCTTTCTTCATATTTCTTTTTCAGGTCTTCATCTCGGTCTAGTTTCTTCTCTAGGTTGTGCAGCCGTTTGAGTGAGTTTTTGTAGTTGTTCGGAATCTTCATGTCATCTTCTTTTCATATAAGTATTGTTTTGAAGCGTCTGTCGGGCAGGCGGTGACTGGTTTCATTCAATATCTTCAATGCGCGCTGCTCAGGGTCACTATTCTGTACTCGTTTTTCTATCCCGATTGATTCAAACTCGAAATAATTCTTCATCATCTTCTTTCGTGTATAGTTATTGAAATTATGTATTTTCATTAATAACGCCTAATAATATTATACAGAGTGTAAGGAAAAGTATCATTTTACTATGGGAGCAAACCGTTATGGGAGTTACAACTCTTTGCGTTCTACCTATCTATCTCAAGAACGGGTAACTATATTAAATATTATAAATGACCAAATTTGAAGAATATTTAAAATTCTACAATTTTTTAAAACTTCAAAGGTCATTTAGAGCATAGAAAAAAAGATATTTCCTAAAGACCTGTTTTTTGACATTTTACCTTGAATCTTTTGACCTGCATAAACGAGATTTTATGTGACATTTGACCTAACGTATAGGATGTCATAACGATGATTTAAAGAAGTTTGTAGCTTATTATCTCTCATTCAGAGGTTGACCCTTTTTTTCACCTAATTTTCCTGGGGTACTAGGAGAAACAGTGATAATGAAAAATAAAACGGAACGGAGAAAAGAAAAGGTAATAAGTTGTAAATAATTTTCCAGCACTCTGTGACCTAAACCTGCATATACGTTTAGCACCCTTGCTTGTGCTCGGGTGCTAACTTCACGCTGTGCAATAATGAACTACTTAAGTCACACTTATCGTAATGTACTAATGTAAATGTGAGAACGCTACCTTTACTCGCGTATTTGTGAACGCACCAACATTTCTTTCCCGCTCGCTCGGGTATCGCGCACTCTCTCTCTCTCTCGCTACTCTTGTCATGGCGCATAGTCTGCCACTAAATAAATTAATTAATTATATTTAATCGGCTTTCATTGGACTATACAGCAAATGGCGACGAAAAAATACGAACCTGCAGCCGGGTGAAGTACAAAACCTGCAAATTAAAAGCATCTGCTGCGAGTAATCTTTCAATAAAACCACGAGACGCGCCGGTAAAAGTGAAGTTAGCAGTGAAAAAGGATATTGCAACCGCATTCCAGAACAACCGCGTCGAAGTGCGGGCGACACTTGTCAACTTCATGTTTGTTGACATTACAAATGTCACACACAGATTCCGAAACGGAATATTACAGTGATAGTGTTAATCCTGAAACCATATTTCATAGTAGATCGTGGATTTATAAATTAAATAAACCATTACTGCTACAAAAACTAGACGAGCTAAAAATAAACTACGACCGATCAGCGAACGTCGATGACTTACGAAAATTGCTAAGTACTTACTGCAAACAACAAATAAAGAATACGGACGTTTCCAGTCAGCAACAAACAGGAAATTTCACAATAATGGCAAGTTATGACCTAAAACAGTTCGATGGGGAGAACTGGGAGGTGTTCCAACAACAACTGGACTGTATTATTACTTTGAATGAGGTTACCGAGGACAAAAAAGTTCCATTGTTAGTGACAAAATTGTCACCAAAAGTATATGAAACACTGATATACTTATGTGATCCAGACAAACCCATAAAAAAAAATTACAGTGAACTATGTAACCTTCTAAAAGAGAAATACTCTCAGAAACAGTCAACATTTATAGAACGGACAATTTTTAGAAAGAGGAACCAACTTCAAAATGAAACCATAGAAGACTATATCATTGTGTTACGAAAACTCGGGAAAAAGTGTGATTTTAAGGACACAGATGATCAAATCAAAGAAAAGTTCATAGACGGAGTTCATTCAAAACAAGTAAAGTTTGAATTGCTAAAGAATTCACAGAAATCATCACTAGAGGAGACTATACTGTTGGCTCGAACAGTTGAGACCGCACTGCTGAACACAAACGAAGATCGAAGTGAAACCGAAGTGTTTCAATACGTGAAATTCAACAACAAACAAAATAAGAAAAAACACTTACAAACTCAAGAAAAACCACATAGTGAAAAGAAGTGTTTTTGTTGTGGAAAAAACAATCATCTACAATCGGAGTGTACCTTGAAGTTGAAATATTGCTCGGAATGTGGACGGCAGGGGCATATTTTTAGAATGTGTAAAAAGGAACAGCAACGCCAAACAAAGCTACTCATGATAGAAGGGAAAAAAGAGGAACCAGAAGATGAGGAACCTGTAAACGACAATACTCATGAGGAGTTTCAAATGTATTCCCTTCATCGCAATTAAAACAAGAAGTCGAGGACAAGTTCGCAGAAGTATTTAGCCCAGGTTGGGGAAATTTTAAAGGACAAACAATTTCACTAAAATTAAAACCAGATGCGAAACCAAAGAGCCTGCCAGTACGTCGTGTACCCTACGCTTTGAAAGACAAGGTAACAAATGAAATTAATAGATTGTTAAAGAATGAAAGAATACAACCAGTGGAACATAGTCAGTGGGGAACACCAGTGGTACCAATATTGAAACCAGACGGTACTGTACGGCTGTGTGGAGACTACAAATTAACAGTTAACCCTCACCTAGAAGTAGACCACTTTCCGCTTCCACATGTTGATGATATCTTTGACTCCTTGAAAACTGGTAAATATTTCTGCGAGCTTGACTTGAAAGAGGCATACTTACAGGCTAAGTTAGACGAAGAATCTCAAGATTGCACAGTTATTGTAACAGAAGTAGGAACATTTAAATACCTATACCTGCCCTATGGTGTTAGCACAGGACCAGGATCGTTTCAACGTTTAATGTCTAAGAAATTAGCAGATATACCAAACACTGCTATATTCATAGATAACATTTATATGTCAGGTTCTGACTTACAGGACACAATGAATACATTATGCAAGGTATTGGAAAGACTGAAAGAATGTGAATTCAAACTGAAATTGGAGAAATGTAAATTTTTTACAAAATATGTGGATGTTTTCGGGTTCAGAATTGATGCCAATGGTATTAATGTAATAAAATCAAATATTGAACCACTTCTGAACACAAAGCCACCCACCAATCTTACAATGTTAAAGTCATTTCTGGGTAAAATAAACTACTACTCACGTTTTTTAAAAAACATGTCATCAATTATTGCACCCCTCTACGAGTGCACAAAAAAGAACTGTTTTAATTGGACCAAAGAGTGTGAGAAGTCGTTTCAACTGATTAAGGAAAAATTAACGAATGTAGATAATTTAAGGCATTATAATCCGGAGTTACCTTTAATCTTAACTTGTGATGCTTCACAAACTGGTTTGGGAGCAGTAATTTCAAATAGAGATATAAATGGAATAGTGAGACCCATTGCATATGCAAGTAAAAAATTAAATACAGCAGAACAAAAGTACACTGCAATTGATAAAGAGGCTATGGCCATTGTTTTTGGTGTGACCAAATTCTATAACTATACATATGGTAGGCCATTTGAACTAGAAACAGACAGTGCAGCATTGGTCCGAATTTTTGGTCCCACCAAGGCAATACCAAAAATGGCAGCAAAAAGATTGCAGCACTATGCAATTTTTTTGTCAGCATTTAAATACAAGATAAAACATATCAAAACAAATAATAACCCGGCCGACTTCCTATCACGGTCATTAGATAATGTCAAGTGGGAAAAATTAGATTTGCACAGTTTATGTATTGGTGGTAATGAGAGTTATTGTAATTATGTGAACAATTCCAAAATTGATGGACTAGATTGGAAATTGATACAAAAAGAAACAAATAAAGATCCGGTGCTAACACAAATAATTAGATATACGTATGATGGATGGCCAGAAAAAAATTTAATTACACACGAAAGTAAACCCTTCTACAACAGAAAAGAAGAAATATCAGTAGACAGAAATTGTTTATTTTGGGGTCATAGAATCATAATACCATCATCATTACAAGAGTCAATACTTGGGGAACTTCACAAAAGTCATTTTGGAATTGTGCGCATGAAGGAAATAGCACGGTCATATTTCTGGTGGCCATGTTTAGACTCAGAGATAGACAAAATAACCAAAAATTGTATAACATGTTTAAAGAATCATAAAAACCCACAAAAAGGAGACCTGAAACCATGGCCTGTTCCCCCTTCTTCTTGGTACAGAATTCATGCTGATTTTGCGGGACCGTTCTATAACAAAATGTTTCTCATTATTGTGGATAGTTATTCAAAATGGCCAGAAGTATTTGAAATGTCAAGTATCACTTCAACAAAAACTATAGAAATATTAAAACAATTATTTACAAGGTTTGGCTTTCCGGTTCAATTAGTAACAGATAATGCACCCACTTTTACGAGTGAGGAATTTGAAAATTTTTGTAAATTAACTCAAATTAAACACACTTTCTCTCCTCCGTATCACCCAGCAACAAATGGAGCCGCTGAAAGATTCGTGGAGACTTTTAAGTCTCATGTTACAAAAATAAAAGAAAGCGGACTTACCTTGTGTTCAGCACTTAATCTCTTTTTGTTTGACTATAGAAGCACACCACAACGAACAACCGGCATTACTCCTGCAAAGTTGATGTTGGGGAGAGAGCTCCGAAACCGTTTTTCTCTCTTGAGACCTCCTCCATTTTCAGAAAAATGTTACGAGATGCAAGAGAAGCTAAAGCACACTCACTTAGGTAACAGAAACGTAACTTTCACTATAGGACAAAAAGTCATGGTCCGTGATTATCGCAAAGGACGCAAGCCATGGGTTCAGGCTGTTGTAACCGGTGAATCGATTCCTGGAGTTACATATATTGTTGATGTTGACGGCTCTAGCTGGAAGCGACATGTTAACCAAATCCTGTCTTGTAGTAACAGCTTAAATGAATAAACTGTATTGTTTATTTATAAGTAGTTTATAAGTAATATGTTTTGCTTTTACTAGTACAAAATTATTTTGTACAGTTGGGGAGAGTGTGAGAACGCTACCTTTACTCGCGTATTTGTGAACGCACCAACATTTCTTTCCCGCTCGCTCGGGTATCGCGCACTCTCTCTCTCTCTCGCTACTCTTGTCATGGCGCATAGTCTGCCACTAAATAAATTAATTAATTATATTTAATCGGCTTTCATTGGACTATACAGCAGTAAATAAATGTTGATTTACCATTTTAAAATTCATTCATACCTGTTATAATATCCTGCATCATCCTCATCCTTCAATGCTATGCCATGCATCTGAGGGATGCGAGGTATTTTAGAATTACCTATGGATTTTAAAAATAGGTTTATGAGTGTTATAAAACTTCTCAACCTGAAAGTTCTTGTGGTATCGAGAATAACTGAGATTATTGCAGTATTACGAAACTTATTTTTTCACGTTCTTCTTACATTTTTGTTGACGGCGTAAAATAACTTCCAGGTTTCATCTAGATAGTCGGTATGTTTTGACCATAGAATGTTTTGACTTGTATTATATCAATTACAAGTACAAAATAAGAAGTGAATTGATTTGATTACGGGACCTAATGAAAAGTAAAGTACCAACAGGTAGCTCTCGTACTATAAAGTAAAACAAAATCCTGTAATGATAGTTTTTTTCCGTCTAGATAGGTACAGTGATTTTCGGTATGATATTAATGAGTTTTAAGTTTTTTAAGTGAAATCAATTAAAGAGTATCGTTAGTTAGGTATTGTTTCTATCTATAAATTGGTTGTCCGTAATTGATCCTGTAATAAATTAATAATTGATCAAGGAGGATAAATAGAACGATACTTAATTATGATATGTTGTGTTTTTTCATACGACAAAAGGTACTAATAATATCTTAACAGCGAAGCGTCTTCTACGCATTTTGAGTGATTTGATTTTCGCGGGCTAGTGCGCGACGATGTTCGGTAGCGGGGCGCGGGGCGCTTGCTGCGACTAAGCCACGCCCATTTCGCTTCAATTATTTTTCGACATAGGCCCTTAACATAGTAACCCAGACCATCTCTGAATTAAAAATACCTATGTCAATAAGATTTATTAGAATACAAACAAATACTGTAAAACTTTTCACAAATAACGAACACTAAATAAACATTAGGTTTGCGGATGAAATTGTTGCTTTTGCAGAAGACACAGAACAATTAGAAGAACTATTACAAATAATGGGCACTGTCTTCGGAGAATTTTGGTTGAACATAAACATCAGTAAAACTAAAATAATGGTAACAGCAAAAAATGGATCAGTCAATAGTTCCGTCAAAATTAACACAAATTTTAGGTACTTGGGTAGTCTTATTACAAATGAGTCCAGACAAAAAAACTCCTTTATAAAGCAAAAAATATCAAGCAAAATCCGAAAACGCATAATTAAAGTGTACATCTGGAGCATTGCACTGTACGGTAGCGAGACGTGGACATTGACTAAACGAGATCGAGACAGGCTGGAAGCTTTTGAGATGTGGTGTTGGAGGAGAATGGAGGGGACAAGTTGGACAGAAAGAATAACAAATTAAGAGATGTTAAGAATAGTTAAGGAAAAGAGAAATATTTTAAAAACAATCGAAAACCGGAGAGGAAAAATGATCGAACACTTGATACGAAACGACAATTTCTTTAAAACCATACTGGAAGGGAAGATAGAGGGAAAAAGAGGCAGAGGAAGATCCAGACAGAGTTATCTAGCCCAAGTGAAGGAAAAGGTTAATGTGGTGTCGTATCAAGAACTCAAGACACTAGCGGAAAAGATACAGGATTGGCGAATACTCCACCGACAAGAGCGTAGCTCTTAAATAAGATGATGAAATAAACACAAATATTGAGAGAATAAAACAGTCACTCTACATATATACCAGAGATCTTGGTTGACCTTCGGATGTCGTTTAAACGAAACAGCTTGAACTGCAGCTTTAGCTTCCCGAAAGCTGCAGAAGCGGTGCCAAACCTGGTGTGGATCTCGGCGTCTAGATCTCTATTACCTATCAGGGTACTACCTATGTACCTATCTGTACTTGTTCACCTGCTTCACAGTATTCTCACCTAGGCCTACTGATACCACTACTACACATACCTACTGATTCGATAGCGTACCTACTCGTATCTCAGATTACCAAAATCGAGTTAGCAGTGGCTATCTGTTTTAAATTGATATTGACACGATAAAAACAAAACTGTGTCAGATTAAGCAAAGCACAGTCGTAGATTTGGGTAGAGCTGACGGACGCATGACTTGCTAGAAGAGATGGAACGCGACAATCTTTTAGGTCACGGTAAATGTCAATGTGGTATACAATGTTTTGTTTTCTTTTGTTATCATCAATGCGTTGTACGGGGTGAAAAGGGCGGAAACGGGGGTCAAACGACGGAGAAAAATACAAGTAACAGATAACATTTTTTTCTGTTCGAATGAGGTCACACGTTTGCCGTGCGAATTGCATTATTTGTCGTAATTTGTCTAAGTACTGTTTTTAACGTTGGTTACCATTTTCAGTGCGAGAACGTCTTGGATCATGGCTCTTCCCGAAAAAATTTGTCGCTGCAGCGATGCGCGATACAGTTGCAGGCGCCATATTGCCTATCATGACGGCAGAAGTGGTATTATTCTATCAAGTTCAAGCGTCTATAAAATACGGAGACATGCCTTGGTATATGACTGGTAAGCAAATAATTTTATGTATTAACTATCACAGTTGCCGTTTACATCGCAACAGTAGGTACCTTAAAGTAGGTAATCTAATTTGTAGGCGGATATTTTTTTAGTGAGTGTGGAAACTCTATTCATCATACTTACTAATCATGCATTCTATTCTTCAATCTGAACAACTTTCACTATGGAGCCATCTTCGAAAATATCGTAACAAATAGTATTCGTGAATAATAAACTTAAGTAAGTATTATTGGTTGCATAGCATATGCTCACGACAATATCCCCCTGAGGGCAGTCAGATATACTTAGACGTACATTTTTTAAATAAGTGTTCAAATACCCGAAACCGACGAGCGTGTATGAAACGACTTATGACTGTGGAAGAGGCACAAGAGGTATGTCAGGATCGTAGCCAATGGCGGTCAATTGTCTCTGCTTACCCCAATGGGACACAGGCGTGAGGATATGTATGTATGTATGTATGTGTTCAAATACACGGTATATACATAGTGTGTCAGCCACTTTGATCTTCTCTACAACGAAACACCTTCCGACGCGGTGGTAGAGTCGAAAACGGGCCAAGAGCATGTCGGACTCGCCCATGATAGGGTTCCGAAGCCATTGTATAAGTAGAATAAGAAAAAAAAGTGCAAAAATCTAGTATCTTAAACCTAAAAGAAAATTTTGAAACACAACGATAGCGCGATTTAATTTCCTATAACATTTTTACATTTTTTTACTCCAGTATTTTAGAAGTTAGAGAGGGGGGGGGGGGGGATGAAACTAGGCGTTGATGTGAAATCCATACATTTGCAACATTAAACTATTAAAAAATCATAGCACATAGGTATCATTTACGTACGAACTAGACAGTGTGAACTTACGTTACCCACCTATGAGAACTGCCACAAACACTATCGAATCTATAGGGTCGCCATTATGAACCCCTACCTACTTGCCGTTTGAACACTTATCGAATACTTCGTTCTCTTACAGACGTAGTAATAATGACAGTGGCGTTCGTGGAGGCCCTAACTTCACCCCTCTTCTCCTGGCTGGGCTACAAGAGCCGCAGGACGGTGATGCTGGCTGCGACGGGGACCGTCGCCACCGTCATCTTCCTGCTGTTTGCGGTCCCTGCTGTCAACACTGCTATTGGCTCTGGTATGTTCATTTATAATATGCAGACAGTTTTTAAGAAGGGACTCTATGGGACCAATTTCGAAATCGCGAAAAAAATCACCTGCTCCATACAAACGAATCCTACTCGGCCCATTTGTATGAGACAGCACATTTTTTTTTCGCGGTTTCAGTGTTGCACCCATAGAGAAAGTTGTTGAGTTTGATGGTCTGATCATCCTATTAACATGCTAAACCGTTAAGTTGGACCCTGTATACTGGGGTGATATTTTTTACCGTTTCGAAATTTTCAGGGTGGTTCAATCCAACAAACTAGGCATTGCAGTTGAGTAAGTTTAGTATGAAACAGCTGATTTATTTTATGCGATTTCAGGTTTTCACCCACATTGCCCACTATTGAACCCACCTTCAGGTTCGGGTTCGAATCCGCACGGATGACATGCCATGTACACACAGCTACAAATCAAGCTATACAAAACCAACATAAGCTGGCCGCGCGACGTTGTACGTTACTCGACCTACGCGCGGCCTCCTTATTTTGGTTTGGTATAGCTTGATGTGGCGCCGTGTGTACCAATGAGTTTTCCTAACTTAAGTACGTAAGTAATACCGGCTGCTCCCAAACGGTGAAGGAAAACATCGTGAGGAAACAGTACAGACAGACCTGCATACGCTGAAGAAGAAATTCAGATGCGTATGTGAAGTCTACTAATCCGCGTTGGGCACGCGTGGTGGATTAACGCCGATACACCCTGCCCGAGGGTGGCCTGCAGTGGGTCGTATTTAGGTTGTGATGATGATGATGATTTCCAAGTCGGTTTAAATTTATTGTTAAAAAAAATCACCTTTTTCAGTGGTGAAACTCTGAAACCAGGGCTTTGCCCACATGATAAGAAGTGGTGAAATATAATAGTTCGACTCGTAAGGATTACATCGATACAAAGCAATTCCTTCAATCGCCGAAGATTCGCTATTACTATAATTTTTGAGCAGCTCCATTGCCTATCTACGAAGCCCTTCATTATTATATCACCAAATTAAAATGTGACCATGTCGGGATAACTTCCAAATCGGTCAGGAAAAGCGAGAGTTATCATCTAAGAGCATACAGACGAATTGCGAGACCACTCCTTTTTTAAAATCTGTTAAAAATAAGTAAAGTACAGGTGTACCTACTCGCGCAATTACAAGTTATTTTTAATGTAATGTGACCCCTATGTTATTATTTACCCAAAGAGTTACTTTATTTTAACGAAGTGTATCAAGAATTGATAGAGTAGTTAATACCGATAAAGCGCTTACGATACATACCACACGATAACGTTTAGTCAAAAGTCACGCCTAAAATGATAATAAAATGTAAAATTTATACGTTACATACTTAAGGGGGGGGAGGGGGGGGGGCGACGACGGCGACGACGAAACATTGAAAAGTCGAAAAAGAAATCACAAAACACTGATATTGTTGTTTACAGATCTATGTCGCGGTGTCGGCAACTGGGTTCCCCTGGGCATGACGGCGCCGGCCATCCAGCGGCTGGCCATCGTAATAATCTTGGCGATACCTATAGGCATCGCCCGGAATGCCTTGCTGTCTCACGGAGTCGGGTACATTGCCGAGCATTCCATCGATGGCATGAGCATGGTCGTTGGTTAGTACCTACGAATTATTTTAACCTCTGCTCCGTGTAAACGTAGATTATGACACAGATTTTCTAATATTCTCTATTTATGCACGTATCTCTTCAAACCTACCGATTTGGATAGTGTTTTCAGAATGTATTATTTTCACCTCCAAATAGGAAACAAGGTAAAAACTCGTAGAAAGGTCTAAAAACCTTTTTTTTTCTTAACAGGTATCTTCATCCTAGTCAGAATAATAGGCCTCCAGCTCTTCCGGATTGCAATAGACAGCACCATGGCACCATGGATGTTAATCCTCGCCGTCGCGGGCCCCTTGATCTTCAATCTGGTGTTATTTTTTAAGTTTCCTCCAATGCCGCCTCTAGCTGATGGCAAACCAAGGATACCAAGTGATGGAAGAGGTAAGACCAACTAACATTTTATAACATGTTTTAAGATAGATCCCATAGAAGCTGCGTTTTAAACGCTTAGTTGGTTCTCCTTTTCACATCCCTATAATAACGTATTTTTTTATTTAACTTGCTTCTCTGTGCAAAGTCCGTTGTAATAATAAATACTGTAGATTAATTAATAAATAACAGTCACATGCACGTCGTAATATAGGTACTTATGTACGTAATAATTCTTGGAAATCAGCATGTGGATTTTGATTTTGTATTTACCGGTTAAAATACCATAACTTTTAGGGTAAAGGTAATCAATACTTACTTATCTACAACTTTATCACTGAACCGAAATGTTTTATTCTAGTAAAATAGGACGTAATCTGCAAAATTGTTGATCGGTATTTTGTAAGTAAGCAGGTTTAACTGTTGTGTTTTAACGAATTTGATAATATTGCAGCCTGACTAAGAGGTAATGCAATGCATTACAGGTGATCTTGGATAGATTTTACTAGACTTCGTGTAGTAACAACTGTTCTTCTGTTGACAGGACTGTGCAGCAGCTTGTCCCGCGTGCTCAGTAACAGCTTCGCTATGACACAGATATGTGCCATGGCATTCCTCGGGGCTGCGCTCTGGGGCTTCGGCTATCATCAAATGGATATTGTTAAGGTGTTTACAGTATAATTTTTAATTAACATCTATAACTATAATCTATATATAACGTCACGCCTCTTTCCCAGTGGGGTAGGCAGAGACCAGAGCGCGCCATATACTACGATCCTTACATACCTCTTTTGCCTCATTCACATCCATACATCTCTTCATACATGCCCGTCGGTTTCGAGTACTCCGCACCTCCCCTTTTTTTAGGACGCAACCGATTTGATCAGAATACGTCCTACGAGGGCGCCCTCTGCCGACACTTCCACTCACTTTAGCTCCATATATCTCTTTCGTACATCTGCTATCACTCATCCTCTCCACATGCCCAAACCAACGAAGCATACCCTTCTCTATTCTTGTCACAACATCTTCTTTCAATTGACATCGATCTCTAATCACACAATTTCTCACTCTATCTCTCAGCTTCACACCACACATATTTCTCAAGGAACGCATTTAATTAACATGCATATAGAAATTTCAGTTATGTGGTTTCAGAATATCTCTGACTAACCCCTCGGGGAATATAGTCGTGAACACATATAGGGTCCTTCTTTATATGCTGACACTTTTTAAGGGGATGATCGGGCCTTCAAACTGAACCACTTTCTCTTTGGCACTAAAATCTAAATCGCGAAAAAAAATCAGCAGTTCCTTACAAAACTGCAAACCTACTTGAGCCAAATACATGGGACAGCAGATTTTTTTTGAGAGTTCGATGTTGGTCCCATAGAGAAAGTTGTTCAGTTCGATGGCCTTATCTCCCCCTTAAAAAACTGTCAGCATATTAAAAAGGACTGTATGCATATGGAAATTTTTGTCTTAGCATCACAATGATAGCAACGTATTAAAGGTGGCACATCCTGTTTGGTTAACATAATTTCGCGCGCTATTAAAATTTGTCAACTGCGCAGGCACATCCGTACACACACTTATAAATCTAGTACTGCTGTACCTATCTAACTATCATGAAAATACCTCGTCCGTCCAAATCAGCCTGTATCTGAACATTCCGTGCTAGAGGGAGAAACGGGGTCATATAAGCACTCCAGCCTCTTTGCATTCTTCACTACTGTGACTTTGACCTTTTTTTTTTCACTTTATGATGACAAATACAATGTTTTCTTACAGACAAAGTACTACTCATTGAGTTCATCCGGTTTTTTAAACGAGTATCAGGAAATCCTCCGCCTTCACATCGTATTCTTCGCTGTCATAGTAAGTATCGTTGCTTCTTCTAATTAGTAGGTACTAATTCTATCGTATATGTACAGTTATCTACACTACACAATTTTAAAAGCAAAAGATTAAACCAGTCCATAAGAAACACCTAGTAAAGACGAAATGAAATATTCACAAATTTACGCCAGAGTTTTAGGTAGTGGACGCCCACCGTCCACCTGGATGCGAATCGTCCGTCTCGAAGGATATGTTGACGATGGGCTTAACGCCAGAAATGACGCAAAACCGCCAAGAGTAGCGAAATAGTATCAGGAGGGCTGACCCCAAATAGGGAACGAGCCAGGACATTGATTGAATGTTTTGGCGAAATGGCATGTTATTAGGCGCATTAAGGCCTTTTAGTCAATGCACTAACATAGGATCTAAAAATTATTTTTTGCAGATAATCGGAGCAAGATACGTCACACCGGTGATGCCTGTTTTCCGACGAGCGTCTGCAGCTAAACTGGCGTTGATTTTTACTGCAATTTCTATCGTAGTCTACATAGCTATAGTCGCAGTGTTAAACTGTGATGCAGGACAGATTGCCGGCCTCTCTAACAACTACTATACGCAGCCTGGATGCAGTTTACAGTGCGGGTAAGGATACCTACCAATAAGCCTTTATTTATTGGTACCAATGGCATTCTATGCATAAGACTCACCACGTCATACAATAACAGAACCAAAAAATTTCACATGTCTCTAATGTCACCTTTGTTTGTATGCATCAGTTATGCTCGGCTGTCATACATTGCTGCTGACATTCCAGTCCTTTCAAATGTATTCGGTCACAAAACAGTAATGTAAAACAATTAGGCATAACTTAGTGGTCCCGTATAGAATGTACGTAGGAACTTGTGTATAGAATGTCATTGATTGGTACACTTTAATTGTTGGACAGGCGTGGTGGACTAACGCCTATAAAACCTCCTTGAGGGAAGGCCTGTGCCCATTAGGGCTAGCATGCTACGCGCGACAAAGTGACAAAACGAGAAAACTATCATGGGCGGTCATTTTGGCATGCGTAGAGTAACAAAGACAGGCACATCAAAATTTCTCTCGTTTTGTCGTGAGCCGAGGCCTACTGCAGTGGGTCGTATATAGGGTGGTGATGATGATGATGAACACAGTAATTATGTGTCTTTAGAGATGTGTGGCATCAAGTTTGCTGCGTATACCCTTGGAAGCTATAGGAGTTAATCACCATGGTAGTAGGTAACATACACAAAAAAAACGCAAATAAATCTACAGAACACATGTACAGTCGCCATCAGATATATCATAGCATACAAGGTGCCTAAGTTTGCCTTGTAATTATTAACTGTCTCTTTTGCGGGTCTGCTGGAAGAAATCTCTTCAGAGATAAGCTCGCCCTTTGTACATGTCTTCTCAACTTTGTATATTATTATGTCTTTGTGTACAATAAAGTGTTATAATAAAGTGGTCAAATATTTGTTAGCAGTTCTTATTTTCGGAGTTACGACGTCATACATTTTTTGTATAGGATTAACATTTTTTTTGTCCTGAAACCTATCGTGTGGGGTATAAAATAAAAGAGCTTCATGAGACAGTTCTAAAAATATACTACTTCATTACCTTACAGCCACTTGTTTTCTAAACATCGAAAAAATATGTTCAAAACATTATCATGTTTGGGCTCATCTAGTTAGGAAACGGCTGAGTAAATTTTTGTAAAGCCTACGCCAAATGTCTCGTAATATCCTCATATCTCACGTCAATAAAGCAAGTTCAATAATATTTATGATAACTATTATTTTTTATATTTTCATTATTAGAATGTTGGACTATAGAAAAATTAATTAATGACTAAATTGTACACACGTACATACATATACTCACGCAACTATCCCACAGGGGTGGGCAGAGACTACGGCTCTAAACACACTACGATTCTGACATCTCTCGCCTCATCCACTTTCATACATCCGTCGGTTGAAGGTGCTACGCACTTGTCCTTTTCGGAGAAGACCATTTATTTGGTCGTGGTAAGTTCTCCACGGACGCCCTCTCTTGAATGTTCCGCTAACATTGGAGGCATAAATCTCCCTAGTGTCTAATCTGATCCACCAAAGCATACCAAGATCAAGAAAGACCCTTTATAAAGTTATCATTAATATGATTGATATACCTACTTAAACATTGACCTCTAAAATGTACTTAAGTCATAAAATGGTGTCTTTCTCGCAGATGTACCCCAGCCCTGAATGAGTTCTCCCCGGTCTGCATGGTGGACCAAATGACGAGCTACCTGAGCCCGTGCCACGCTGGATGCTCCAGTAATGTCACAGTTGGCGGTGTCACGTAAGTACAAACAAATCAAAATTAGAACCTTATCATAATCACCTGTATCATCGACATTATTACTAAGCTATACCTGCCTATTGTCAAACGTAACTAAAAGTTTGTTGTAGCAAGGTTCTACGGTGGTCTACAATTCTATATTTCTAGTTGGTTTGATCGTACCTATTTTCTTCCAATAAATTTTTTTAGGGTTCCGTAGACAACAAGGAACCCTTTTAGTTTTTTTTAAACTTAACTTGAAACCATGCATGCATGCATATGCTCACGACTATATCCCCCGAGAGGGTAGTCGGAGATATTCTGAAACCTCAGAACATCCACGTTTCACCAGTAGTATACGAATCTCTGTCCAGTATGACGGGGGGTGAGCCCGTCGCCACAAACCTTGAAACCAATTTTATTATATTAACTGGGTACTTAATGTCATCATCAATCATTAATATCTGATAGTATTTCGTGTAACTATACTGAAAGAAATAAAAGTATTCTGATAGTACCCTTTTCCAGTAGTTTTCACTATTTTAATACCTAAAGCGGTATATAGAACATTTCAGTGTTTTAGGGATAATAACGTAAGGGTAATTAAGGGGGTTCGTAGGGTAGGATAAAGTCTTTGTCCGTTTATATTGTCCGATTGCTAAATACTCGTATCGATCACTTAGTTTTCCCAATATGAAGCTAATGTTTATGTTTGCAGGTTCCTGGGCAACTGTTCGTGTGGCGTGGGGCGAGCCATGCCGGGCATCTGCAGTGTAAGCCAGTGTAGAAACATCCATGAGCTCCACAAGCTGCTGTTTATCGTCATCATGACGTGTACAAGTGAGTTTATGTGTAGCAATGAGCGTTCTTCCAGTAGGTTTCCTACAGCTCATTACCAATCTATAGCGAAAATTAAACATACTGTTCCATAAAACAAAAAGACTATTGCTAAATTGAAAATGCTAATGTGGAACTACCAGATACGAACGATATCAAACCTGAATATAATGTAAATGTCATTTGATTTAAAAAAGGAGATCTCTACCTTATTGCTGTCCTTATCGACGTAACCACTTTTTGTGTGTCCGACTCAATGTCCCTTCCTCAGAGGAAGGATCTCCATAGAGTCCGCATTAATTTACGATGGTAGTTAGTCTCTTTTGTCTTATGACGTACCTTTAATAGTAGAAGGAGATGGATAGATATTTGTTTATGCGGCTGTCCACTTTTTTTTAGCTAGTGTGTGTAAAAAGTGACCGTAAACATAAGGCCATATGTCACTTGGTGCCTTTTGTCCATACTACTTGACACCACACACTCAGCCTAAACGTCAAAAAAAGTGGACAATTGGTATGGCTCACTCTATTAGTTATAATCTCTTTGGTCCCTTCATATAAATCGGCCACCTGACTCAATGTCACTTCATATGAATAGGGGAGCGGACTGCATAAAATATATTTTTGTTTTGTCTTCTTAGTAAAAAAAACGTTTGAAATTAACGCTAAACTCTCATTTTCTATAATTCCTTAGCTCGAATACTATTTTTAATAATAGGATGAAGTATAAAAAGTAATGAAATGATGATTGTGGGTATCTAGGAAAATTTTTCACACAAAGTGCACGTTTTGACATTCTATTAAGAGTTGCTAATTTGACTAGTCGTCCGATCCACTATTGAATAGATTCGCTGTCTCGTACGCGGTAACATAGACATTCTTTCTACCAGAGTAGGCGAAAAAAAATCTTGGTCAATGGGTTGCAAGTTCCTATATTGAATGAATTCGTTTCGAATAGACAATACCTATGCCACCTTCCTGGTATCAGTTAAGACTAATGGATATATTATTTCGCTCACAGAACTCCTTCCTACATTCTGTTAGACGTAGGTTAGACGTTAATTAATGTTTGTTTAGAATGTTGCATTGTTTCCCCAGCGGTGGCGATGCAGAAGCATGCAGTTCTGTTCGTGCGTGCCTCGGATCCTCGCGACAGAGGCGTGGTGGTCGGTGTTGCGTGCACGTTCGTCTCTGTCATCGTGTTCATCTTAGGACACGGCATATTCTTAGCAATTAGAGGTAAGATATAAACTTGTGGATATGGTTTGGGTTACGACTTCTTGATGAAACACTGTGGACAGTTTCATTACTTTAAAGGATGATTATACTTATAATACATACGTAATCACGTAAACTCACGACTGTAATCCCTTTCGGGGTGGTCAGAAACATTGCTACAACTACCAACTTTCTGTTAAAAAATGTATTTCTAGCAATGATACTAAAAAACTATCCCCAAGGAACGTATAGTAAATTAGCGAAAAAAAAACGTTATTCTCCCTGTGGGAAAGTTGTTCAGTACCTATCATCAGTACAATCAGCCTATAAAGTGATGAAACTGTTTATACCAGCTCCCTGTGTAAGTGCCTACGCTCTAAATACTGTTACTCCTATATCTGATGAAATGGGAAAGGACAGAGAAGTCAGATGCAGAACTATAATTTCAAATAATTAAAAATGCTGAAGTATATGAAAACAGGTGCTAATTCCTTTGATTGCTAGCACACGTTTCATACTTTCTGGATATCTGCATTTTATTTTTAATCTTCTGAAAGAAAATAATTGTGAATTCACACCATCAAACTGAACAACTTTCACTATGGAGCCATAGGCCTCCTCGTAGGCTCCATAGTGAAAGTTGTTCAGTTTGATGGTCTGAGTTCACTGTTTCAGTATTTGCTGGGCTGTCACTTATACCCTGTGTAGGAAAGAATCTTAACCATACAGCCAACTGTCCAATGCGAATATAAGTAACAAATCATTTACCATATTTAACTTTTTTCTAGCAACTACGTGCGTATGGAACGAAAACGGAGTATGTCATCTGCAGAACTCGTCATTCCCCTACATAGTGGGAGGCACGAGTGCTGGCTTCGCGCTGATTTCCTTCTTCATAAGTATCTTCACGTGGTTCTCTCTGAGGCGCCGAAAGGACCCCATTGATCAGTCAGTCGAATATGAGATGTAGGGTTTAGGGGTACCTTACCTACCTACTGTATAGTCAGCTAAGTTAATAAGTATACGCGCTGTCTGCTGTATGAAATGTATTCATGTATTGCATCGTATCAATGCTTTATTATAGGTATTATAGAAGTTTTCTTCAGAACTATAATTATTGTCAGTCAAGGTTCGAAGTCGATATGCATTTATTGTATACACTGTCCATTATTGGTGGCGGCGGGCTCGCTCTCCGTCACACTGGACATTATTTCGATACAATTAGTGAAACATGGATGTTCTGAGATTTCAGAATATCTCTGACCCCTCAGGAATATAGTCGTGAGCGTGTTGTGCATGTTTCTACCCAGACCCACTAACGTTTTTTGAGTTTGAGTTCGAACTCCAGTGTTTTTGACCCTACTCACGCTTAAAAAACGTATCTAAATCTCGGCCTTGGTCATCTAGGCTTTACTTAGTTAAGTCTGGTTTAATGTCTTTGATGGTGATGTAATGATTGTAAGGTAAAGCTGGGCATATTATACTTAACCAACTTTTTCTATACCATTGAAATCTTTATAAGCATTAAATTGTTGTTTTGTAAATTTTTACAACTTTCTTTTACTTAAAATTAAACCCCATATATTCCACGGTCTTAAGAATATGAGGGGACCGTAACTGGTTAATAAGTGTGTTTGTACAATTATTGTCCTTTCTTCACGTTGGACCGGACCAAAACTTAACGTGATTTCGAGCACGGAGTTAGGAAATAATAAAATATTGTAATTCCAACAATTTGTATTGCTTATACCTTTTTTCAACCTAATGGCACTCCGAACAACTATACATTCAATCAAAACTATTTCTTATTCTTAGGTTACTGTGTAGGTACTTAGATAAAAATATTTTAAAAAACCGTACAAAATAATTGCATTAATAATTATTAAAAATAGGCGCTTATTACAATTATTGCGCGTTTCTAAATAAACTAAGTTGTACAGCAAAAGTAAACTTTGACTAAATTAAAATTAAAAAACAACGATACTGCCATAAAACTTAGGTACATACTAAAATAATTGAATCCCTGGCTTTTTGGCATAAAACCAATAAAAATAACAAAACAAAACGATAAAAAATGTGTAAATCCAAACAAAGATATGATTTTTGGTATAATTTCGTTAGATAAAATTTCTTATTTCGTGTATAAAACAATTTATCACGATCTTGCCACATTAGGGTCGAGACACATTGACCGACGGCGGGCCCATACAAAAAGAACGTTGCAAAGCACGCAATGTGCCCAGGAGTACGATTTTTGAAACTCATTTGTTGAACTCAGCAGCTGAAAATGACAAAATTTCTATGGAGATATGCATCTTACTACTGCTGATTTGACATACTCCAGGAGTGCGATTTTTCAAAGTCCATATCTCCATAGTAACTTTGTCATTTTCTGCTGCAGAGTTCTTTCAAAAATACCTCTCCTGACCCTTATTGAGTAGTAGTTTACATAAAATTATAATCACGTACGTAGATATCGAATAATGCCTTTAATCCTTTAATGTATTAAGGTAAGTACTGACAGACTAAAAACATCATAGTCTCAAACTTGTCTTATTTTGATTAAGAGCTAAACCACATGGTGCGTTGCGGCACCGCCCGAAGAGGATGCCATCACACGGGCGGCACTGCGTTGCGGCACCGCACCGCAATAATTTCACCGCAAAAGATTCCGTTACACGTTGGCGTTGTGGTGTCGGCCGCAGCCGCGGTGTTTCATAAGTTCCGACGCTTCGGCGGCGACGGCGCGAGCATCGGGTGCTACAACGCACCCTGTGACATACCACATAATGTTCCGAGGAGGGTTAATAATGAAAATCTGAGTTATTTTTTGTCCCAAACTACGTGTCCTTGAAAGTACAATTTTATAAAGTAGTTTATTCAAGTCATCACGCTATTTGAAAAGATCACTATCGAAACAAATTATTTTGTGTAAACATTTGAGTTTTCTCTTTTTTTTTATTTTAAAGGCCTCTCTTATGGGGAAAGAACAATGTGCTTATGAGCGTTACCATTTATTTAAAATAATTAAATTCCAAAACCTAGTATGTACATAGGTAGGTATATGCACAGAGTACTATAATTACTACCGTAAGTACATGTTTTCTATTTATATCATAGTAATTAGTTAGGTTAAACATTTGGAACTTTTTCGTAGATAGGAAGGGATAGAGTAGGTAATTATTCGTCCAAACGAAGTTGTGTCGTTTGAAACAAACATTACTTGTTGGCAGTTTATAAGAATCACATAACTTATAGTAACTTAACTGCAGTAACTGTTGCAACAGTGTGGTGCATTTGGATTCGGTATTTATAGGAATAGCTTAAAAAAACCGAATATGTATTGTTTTAACTCTTAATAACTTTACATCAGGATTGATTTAGTTACAATTAGTAACTAGTTGTTTACATTGTTTGGGGCTCCTTAGTATTAATATTTAGCTAACGAAAAAAACGTATCATAAAGAATTACCTAAGTATAATTATGTTGATTATGATTCACCCTTCTATGACGTCTTTTAAAAGTTATTTCGAGAACCATTGAATCAATTCCGCTAACTCAAAAATCTTTCAAGACTTATTATTACTATTAAAAACAGTTACGTATAATACATGATTTCTATATTATGCTGATTTCGCTACTATTCTCGTATTGTACTATTAATTCTGTTCAAACGATTTTTTTACCTCAGTTTTCTTAAATACATTAAAAATTGTAATGAGTGTATATTCTTAAGTTTAGCACATGCGAAACACGCTGTCTGCGGCGGTGGATGATTCATTCCTGGGTGAAAACAGTAAGAAACTAAACACACTAAGTGGCAGGGATTTTAATCGTGTGTTTCTTTCTCGAAAAATAGTATGATACTATGTATGATTATAGGTTTAACCAAAACCAATAATTATTAAAATAGCTGCGCATCATGCTAACGTGCAAGACAACAATAGTTTTCTTCGATTCAGACGATTTTTCTTAATAATATAATTTTACTAAATTTTAGGCCTTCAATAAAATATCTCAACAAGATTTGAAATGAATAATTGATCGGAATTGTATGTATAGTACAGTATCTATAAGGCCGTGACTTTAGATAAGTGAGGTAACTGCGCAGCGGTCAAGGCAGAATTGGTGTTATAAAACTTAATATTGAACTATTGAATTTTTGTCAAAAGAAAGATGTTCAATGTCAAACGCCTCCCCAAGATTTGTTGCATCAACACACGATCGTTGTATTGTTGCAAGACGGCGCCAGCGCCGCATCTATACTTGTTTCGTACTAACATTACTATCAGATTCATTTTACGTAATGGAGTAAATAAAATACGTTCAATTTTACTTTGTATAAGATGACAATGTTTGTAGCACTAGCACGGCAATGTAAAAAAGCAAAAGGAGAGAACTAGCGAATGAAAGGAGTGAGTGTGTAACTGTCATTCATTCGTGTACCAATTATTCAGTTATTTACTTCATTGTTTAGTAAGATACCACCCAACCAACCGACAGAGCAACACCTGAGCAAGTTTGGCTAAATTAGGTAAAAAACATTCGTTGTGCCTTTTTCTCTTGTTCATATCCCGTAATGTTATGTGATGTGACGTAGAATATTAAACATAATATAGTAATCATACCATCTTCAGTATGATTGAGAGCCACTGTCCGCTGCCCAGCAATCAACCACAGCCCTATTACTTACAAGTTAAGCTTAGTGATCCAAAATACGTAAGTTGCCAGACACTATTTTGTTTTCTAGCACGGCGCCTGAAGGTATGTCGATACGGTCCCCGTGATTTGCGATTATAATCACCGTGCCCTGGAAATAAATATGATACTACTATGAATGCTTATGCTTTGAGTTGATAATTAATAAAATAATCGTAATAATCATTCTTATCTAAGAATGGAAATCACAGCAATATGATATGCTAATCGGGTAATATTTATCTGTCAGCGTTTGTTCTAAAAGTTATTATCGTATTAGCTGGTGTAAAATCCCACTGCAGGGCAAATGACTCCTCTCACTAAAGGGGAGTGGGTCATATTCCATCACGCTATACCAGCTCAGTGCGATTTGGTAATTAGGTCCATAGTAAAAGGAATTTAATGAGATCATCATCTCACACATCCTTCCTCATCATCATACCCTACAGAAAGTAAAATGTCTCACCTTCAAAGAAACTCCTCTACCGAATGTGACATCGCCAGAAACCGTTAAATGATCCAACTCGATCAGGTCAGGTATCGTCGCGAATCTGTTAAGGTACTCCTTCACTATCGCAAAGTGATTGTCTCCCAGTTTCACGAGAGGCGTCGACGGGAACATCCTCTGCGGGGACATAACCAGAGACCCGTGCGAGAGACTGTACAAGTTTGACATCACAAGCATTAGATCTGACGTCTTCTTGACAGGCAAGAATCGGCTTCGAGGAACATTGACTCCGATGCCGCCTTCGAAACATTTCATGGCCGCGCCCACGGCCGTCTCCAATTGGATAACGTTCAGACCGTCTGACAAAGACTTGTTGTTCACTATAATCTCCATGTTCAAAGATCCTTGCTCGACTACTCTCTGAATAGCGTTCAATTTCGCCCACAAGTTGTTGGTGTTGAAGAATTTGAACTGACTGACGGATTTGAAGTCATCGATGTGTTCTTTAGGGACCTGGGCTATTTCGAGCAGTCGTAACTTATCCTCGTATTGGATAAGTGTGCCACCCTTGACGTCGGCTCTGGTCTTGTCGGTTACTTCCATGACGAATTCGGAGACGGTTTTCTGGGGGTCGGGGTTGAGAAGCAGGTTGAGGATGTTGAGGTCGACGGTGGCTCCGAGGTTGTCGATGTTGCTGATGAAGCAGTATGTCCTGCCCTCCTTTATGAACTTTTGTAAAAGACCGGAGTTGCTGAAGGACTCGTAGAAGTCACCGTGGCCGGGAGGGTACCATCTGTCAGAAAATATTTGAGCTAAATTATTGTATTCAATATAAACCAGTGGTTACTGGTGGAAATAACATGTGGACATCGTACATTGTTAATTTATTATTATTATTTCTTATTCTTTTAGACTTCTTACATCACTCTTGTTGCGAGGGACTGCCAGTGCGACATAGTGAATTATTATACACACTCTAACACTGAGGAAATCTCAGTTAATAATACAGTTTCTTTACGGTCAGGACAGTTTGCAGGTCTAGTCTAGTATACCTAGTCTAGGATTACCGAATTACCTTGTAAGTTTGTCATTAATTGTAGACATTGTACTTACGCATCTATGTCGTTGTGAACATCTCCATTCTTCGCTATAGGGAGCAAGCTCTCGCGGTTGATGCGCGGGTGGCAGGACTGGTTGAAGGTGTGGATGTCCAGCTTCAGGCCCTTGTACTTGCGGATCACCTTCTGCGTGTCGTCGTCCGTGTTGAACGAGTTCATCAGCACCAGGGGCACATTGCATTTGTACGTCTTGTTCAGGTGCTGTAATGTGAGTTAGATGTCAACGAACGAACGCAAAACCTGAAAACCTTTCTTCATAATAGATAACTGAATACCATTTGATGGATATCACGGGAAATTGAGTGCAGCATTTTACTAATTTAGCTTCATCCAACATTTTGCCGTGGTTTTAAAACATCGATTATCTTTAAGTGGTACGAATAGTGGTGGTAAGTAACATAAATAATAAAGTTTTAAAACAGCGCTTATAAATTGCTTATACATGACATTAGACGAATTGTCATACTTCATAGGGATTCCTCTTATTTTTACAAAAACAATATTAAACAAACCTCTATCTGCTGCACGGTCAAATCCAAGAAGGTAAGTTCATTCCTAACTTGGATCACGGACTTAGGACCCTTGCAGCCCATGGAAGTGCCGAGACCACCGTTCAGCTTGACCACGACCAGCTTATCCAGCATATGGTGGACATTATCCGTGGTCGGCGTCTTCAGCGACGAATAGTCTATGACGGCACCTTCTGGAAGCTTCTCTATCTTTTCCCATGACACCGACGGCCCCTCTGCAAAAGGAATTCATGAAATTTATAGTTCCATTACTCAGATCGTTCTTAAACTTTTAATGGTGTGATGAAGAATAATAAACATTAGCATATTATTATGAATGTAGGTATATTACTTTACTTTTAAAAATATCACAATAATAAAGTGTATAAAGTTTAACAACGTAGCACACGCACAGTAAACTTGTTCACTGATGCAATAATATATGTCGTTTAGGAGCGACGTAAGCATTAGAAGAATACGATTTTGAATTCGCAGATACCATTTAGAATTGAATTAAAATATAAGTAAATCTAAGTATAAGTAGGTAGACAATAGAAATAATAGTAATAGAAACTCTTTCAAAATCAATCAAACAAATCAGTTAACATTAATTTGTTTTCTCTTAAGTGATAAAAACTGTAAATTTGTGAACTTAAAATATAGCTATATTATTAATAAAATTCAGTATAACTTCCAATAAAAAATCGCAGATAAGCAATAGAAAATGAGAGTTGAAAGACAAAGCAATTCGCAAAGCAATT
This sequence comes from Agonopterix alstromeriana, assembly GCA_963924505.1. Taxonomy (NCBI): domain Eukaryota; kingdom Metazoa; phylum Arthropoda; class Insecta; order Lepidoptera; family Depressariidae; genus Agonopterix; species Agonopterix alstromeriana. The sequence continues at coordinate 3,518,830 of OZ004661.1, forward strand.
TGATACGCCACTGAATGATTGTAATTTATAGTTGCAACGCGAACGTGAGGTAAACAAAACACTTAATTTCAATTTAGAAAGTCGCTTGCAATTTTTGATTTTTACCTTTTTAAATGGATATTTGAAGTATGTATCATGCATAACCTTTATCAACCACGAGAGTGGAGTATTTCTTATACTATGCCAGTGGTGTAAAAACTCTGTCCAGAATAACAGAAAGCCGTCGTCGATTACGGACAGTAGTTACAACAATAAACTATAAAGGTTGTTAGGGTAAACAGTTGCATTACTTTATGGTGATACCCATGATACTGCTGAACAACTTTCCCTAAGAAACATGTAGGTAATGTCCAAAAAACTTGTGTGGGTTATTGTGTCAATGCGGACATAAATTTACTAATAGTTTATATGAGACTGGGGGTATATTATAAGAGGTCCATGATGAAACGCCGATTTTTTTTCGAATTTCCTATAGGTTTCTCAGGGATAGTTATTTATTATCATTGGTACAATCACCCTTTAAAGTAATGCAACTGTTTACCCTAATATCCTGTTTAGAAGAATGTAAGTATCCTCACAGCGTTTTTCATCCCCTTTAAATTTGATACAGAAATAAATAAGGAAAATTTTTAACTATAGTGGTGCGAAATATTGCGAAACAATAAATCAGATGGAGCTAATATCAAAACAATCGCTGAGGTTCGCCACGCATTGAAATAATCTCCCATAATAATTAAAACTAATTGGGCAACTGTGTAATCAAAACTAATTCAATGTACATATTAGTAAGTATGGACATTATTAGTGATTGCATGGTCGCAAGGCTAGTTGCAAATAAGTTATTAATACTACACTGCACTGGTCCTTGGTCCTTTTGAAGAAAAATCGGAAACCTTAAGAACCACACGATGTAGTCGGCAGCTCATAAAGTGGTCGGCAACTCTTATTCATATATTTTATAACGCTCATGATGGCAATGTGTGTCGAATTGAAGCAGAATCCTTTTTATCCCACTAACACCTTATCAAAGCGCTCGTTGGCGTAGTGGAGCTTCGGTATTGGAAACGATCACCGAAGTTAAGAAAGGTTAGGTCCGGTCAGTCTTTGGATGGGTGACTGTTTAGTGGTATTTCATCTCGAGCGTTTCCGTGCTTCGGAAGACACGTTAAGCAGTTGGTCTCGGTTAGTTCCGACAGATGGCGTTGTAACTATTCGTTAAGCCAGGTCACAGACCTATTAAAGCGGCTTGAAAATTCTCGGACAGCAAGTTGACCACTAACTAAACTAAAATCATAAAATAATGGTGTTTGGCTTTTGTCTAATAAGGACCTTGCAAACGCAACATAAAAGTTAGTTTCTATTATTTTTATCGGAAAATAAACAATAATTCGCATTTAATTAATAATAACTCAAAGCATCAATGTCAAAACCTCAAGAACTTACATAGCAAACATGGCAGCACTATCGATGGATAGCTTAGAAACGAGGGTCATCTTAACACGAATAGAGGTAGAATAAATATCTACAATAGAAGCGCCAAAACTTCCAACTTGATTACCAGTAAAGTTGGATAACTAAATTTATAGTTATATTTTACAGTTAAACATTTTTATAGCATACCATAACCACAGTATAAGAAAGAGTATTCCATAACATAGTTAATTATTAATGCCAAGCATTATGGCAAGTCAGTTGGAATAGTCAGGCATAGGAACGCATAAGGGACAAACAGACAAACATTGATTTTTAAATATCCATATCGATTAATTGTCTAAACGAATCGCGAAATAAAAGCCGCTGTCCCATATGAGTAGGTTTGCAGTTTTGTATGGAAAAGCGGATATTTTTTCTGCCGCTGCTAAAGAGGGTATTTTATTGCCCTGCAGTCAATTGACCGAACATAGATCGCGATGGTCATGCGTCAGGCGCGAAATCAATCGACTAATAGGTGCAGATCATTTTTGCGTGCAATCGTAGAGTATCGTGATTGGTTCTAAAAATAGTCAACTGTGCAGGTACATCCGTAAGCATTATAAACTTGGTACTACTATATCCATGCTGGTATCGTAAACGAAAAACACTTACGCTCTGCAAGGAATCTGGAGAAGAGATTCTTGAAGCCGTGGAACTCCTTTTCAACGAGTGGCTTCTTGATGGCCGGCACGGAAGTAAGCAGTCTGTCCAGTTCCACCTCCACGCGGGCCAGGGCATCCCGCTTAGTCGCCTCCTTGAAGTCCCGCGAACCCGACGGCGTGCGTTGGTGACTGCGGATCTGGAGGTATAGATATCATTGTATAATATGTCAGAAAAGGATAATCAATCAATCAATCATCAAACAATTAATGACAAGCAGGATAAGATACCAAACAGACATGCAAATCATATTATTATTTTATGTACGATCGAAGGTTCGTATCAAACGAAACTTCAATTCTGATAGGCTCTTAAGTAACGTCTCAAACACATACTAAAACGTCATCTTAAGAGGACGCCAGCGTTGGAATTTCTTTTATTAATACGGGCCTTAGTTATCGAATAATATCTAACCACGAATAATTTGAATGCAGGAATAAGAGATAAATGTTGCAGACTAACAAACTGAACAACCTCTCCTTCAAGACCAACATTGTTATCGCGAAAATATCATATGTTTTGTTATTTAGGACGTAATTTAAGACTTAAAATAACGGAAATGCTTCCAAATAGCTTTCAAACCCAAACAGCATATTTTTTCACAATTTTAATGTTGGTCCCATAATGAAAGTTGTTCAGTTTGATGGTTTGAAACACCCCAGTCTGTAACGCATTTAAGTTTACAAGAGATGTTAAGAAAGAGACAATTTTGAACACAGAATTTACAGCTGATTCGTTGATTGAAATTGTCTCGGGTGACCTTAGTTATTACTATTATGAGAGTAGTAATTGCGTATGTTTTAGTTTAGCTTTTTCACTGACGATTCACGTACCTAGCAAGCAATTGTTAGAAACGTTTTATTTGACCCCTAAAGGTAAGGTTACACATACAATTAAATAAATATCGTCAGTAACGTTGGCTGTACGTTTTATACGTCATTAAGATTAATCGCTATAATCACCACAGCACAATTTTATACTTAGTCAGAACGCGGAAGACACCGAATGGTCGAAGGACACTAATTATGTTAAATCTAAGTAAATATAGGCTTATTTACGGACGATAATGGATTTAACTGCGCATCAAAAGGGACCTGCAATAAGACCAACCACACGGTAACGGCAAATTGAGAAATATCAGATAATAGCATCTACTGTTTTTGATTCTACGAAGATAAATGGAAGAGACGCGCGTATAGAATCCCTAGATTTGTGGCCTAAGCATTATAGGTGTAATAAGTGTAATAAGCTAGTTCTGCATAAATTATATTTTAGGTTTATCTTTTCAGTAAAACACTAAGTATTTCTTTAGCTTGAATGCAATTTAATAACTGGATAAACTATAAAAGTATTGAAATGTTGATGACGTCACTAGTTACATTTTAGTACAATAAAATTATGCGCGCTTTGACGTTCGATAAAGAGTTGCTGTTTTGATTACCTTTTCTGACGGTCATATGTCCCATAGCATGACATCATAGACATAAATACTATATACTCCAAATCTCACACAAAATCTTAGCATTTTTTTGAATCTGACACATAATCCACACAAATTAAGTATGCATGCTGTTGGGTGGCACGAATATGTTGTTTTTGATTCATAAACTTAGCCGTATTTTGCATGTTTACTGTCAGCCAGTACAAATAAGAGCTCTTTTGGTTCTGCCATTTTTCGAACGTTGATTATAAATCTAGTTCAGTTATAATAATATATCAATGCATGACAGAGATAAGCTCACGACTACAATCCATCTAAGAGCGGTTAAAAACCTCGCTACAACTGCCAGCCAAGTTATTGACAATTAGAAAAAAACGTACTTAGCTTGAAGCTAATAAAGTAGTCTTTACCTAAGTATTGTCTCCGAACCTAAAATCATCTAAGTCTAAGTACATAATATCAAATCTTATAACTATTATAAAACTGTAACAGAAGTGTGTCTGTACATTGAAGATTTACTTGAAAAAGATTACGATATGATTTTTAGGTATCTCCGAAGTGTTAGGTGACTCCAAATCAACCTTTTTGTCGAATTTTGGTCTGTCTGTTTGTTTGTATGTTTTAAACAGCATCACACAAAATTTTGATGAAACTGACTTGACTGGTATATTATCTGTGCGGACGAAGTCGCGGGTTAACTCTAGTTAGTTATAAGCTTATAACAACAACAAAATTGTTAATACAGACCCATGACCTAACGAATTCACCGGTATCTGGCATCTTTGCAACTGTTCTTTTATCTTGCTAAAACACTGCACTGTACACAACAGGAAAGGTTTGCGTCTCGAAATATAATGAACACTGAAGCCAATTATTTTAACATGTTACTTTTAGGCGGTTGCACTGATAACAAAACACCTTATCGTTAGGTACACCGACCGTCTATATACTTCTAGATAAAGGACAATGCATATTTGCGAGGACTATTAAAACCATACATACATACATACATAAACTCACGACCGTAATCCCTTTCGGGGTGATCAGAAACATAGCTACAACTACCAACTTTCTGTTTAAGAATGTAGTTGTAGCAATGCTCACATTTAGCAATTTAAGTTTCAGAATGGAATGACGTGCCAAGCGGTGAGAGGTGGCTAGCCTTTCGCCCACATAAACACTGCATGAGAAAGATTTTCGTCTATACTTCATTCCAAATAAAGACGACGAGATTTTCCGATTCCTATTTAGCTTTCTGGCCAATTCTGATTACCAAATGTAATTAATTTATTGGATACAAATACTATCTGACATATCTTGGTAGTCAAAGTATCTTGGACGTAACTAAAGCTGTTTTAAGAATAAGTAAGTTTTCTGTAATGCAAAATAGCCTTAAAATTTCGTTGCTATTTTGAATGGAGTATAGTTGTTAATAAATAAATAGGTAGAGACCTTAATTTTGAACCTAGCCTTACTTAGTTTAACATATTTTGAATGGCTTCTGCTATAATATGAATTTAGCTAATCTCAACAGGTAATCAGTTGATATACATTAAGTTATAGTCATAAATATCTATATTTTCACAATAGTACTACTAACCAAGCATTTTGAATGCGTATAAAAAAACTCCATTAAAATCTTCGGAGTCCGTCTTTTACATGATTTATTGAATTTTAATTTAATTAATAATTATAGTGAAATAATTAATATAATCTATTCAGACTAGGTAATTCTGTAATAGCTACTCTAAGCAAAGTTATGTTTGCTTTAGCAAACGCTTAGCACATAACTGATAATGATAATATACATGGTGTTAGGGTAAACAGTTGCATTATTTTAAGAGGTGATTGTGCCCATGATACTGAACAACTTTCCCAAAGAAACCTATAGGAATCTCGCAAATTTTACTAAATGGAAAAGTCGAAATTTTTTTTGCGAATATGCTCTCGGTTTCTTGGAGAAAGTTGTTCAGTATCATGAGTACAGTCACCCCTTAAAGTAATGCAACTGTATACCCTAACACCCTGTAGAGTGTAATATACATTTTGAGTATTTGTATGTTATACTTAATTACAAACAAAATTCTGTCCTCCACACAAATCAGACCAATCGGTTGATTTAGTACTTATTGTATTGTTTACCCTAAAATAAAATATAATTATACATGTGATTGCTTAATTAATACGGCGCCGGCGCTCCATACAAAACGAAGTTCCATCCTAGTTTGAACATTAAGTAATTAACATAAACACAATGTTGTTAACACAATCTAGAAACCAATATCTGTATCGGTACCTTGTCAGATTTTATGTCGTTAAGGGGCTATGTGAAAAAAATAGGATTCTTCAAAGCATCATATCTCATGAAGTACTAACAGTAGGAGTATGATTTGCGGATATGTGTAAATTGAACATATAATTGAAGTTTTGATTAGAGCCAAAACACGATTAAGACACATTTTCTCGATAGAAAAACAAGCCAAAGTAGCGTCCGTCTTTATCGATAAACGCTTGGAAGTGCTAAACGGTGAATATTAGAAACAAGAGGCTTGATTTAAAAAAAAAGAGTTAGATTTTTTATAAATTTTTATTAGAGCGGAATTGAACTTACATAAATAGTACAATTACAATTAAATAAAGTTTGTTTTACGCTTGCGTCGTTTCAGGCGCGCGCGCCGCCCTGTCTCTTTCTCTCGCATCAGGCAGTAATATAAGCTATCTCACGCCCATTTCGCTTCAATTATTTTTCGACATAGGCCCTTAAAATGTATATTTTCAAAGTAATCGTGGCTTAAGTTTCCGATACAAATCTTAATTAATCCTAGCATTGAAACTATACAGGGTGTAGAAAAAAGTATCATTAACTTTTAAACCACATACCCATCAAACTGAATAACTTTTACTATGGGAGCAAACCAAACAGAACAAAAAAAAAATCTGCTGTCTCATACATTTTAGTCGAGTAGGCATTGGAGTGAAACCAAAGTTGCCTCATTTAGTTTCATGGAGGTTTTGAAATAATTACGATCAAGATAGTTCGATCGATAGTCAAACCATCTCTCATATTGCAGTATTTCTGACAGGTCTGCTCGCATACTAAAAGTTGTTCAGTTTGATGGGTAGAGTGTGTGGTTTAAAGGTTAATGATACCTTTCCTCACAACCTGTATATCTTAACGGAACTCTGACACGGTAGCGACACATGCATTGGTTTCTGGATAGTGTTTAAAACATTTCATTGACTTTAATTGGTTAATATTGAAAATACGACGGAACTTCGTTTGTATGCAGCACGCTCGGGAGTTTGCGGAATAATCTAAAAATTTTTGTATATTAAGTGAATATTGGTGCTCTATTCTTGCAACACAAAAAAGTCAAATCGATAAAAATTTGCATCCACATATTCGATAATCATTATCACTCGAGTGTGTTTTGTTACCTATATGATTATTATTTTATCACTAACAACTTTTGCGTCGAAATTTTTAAACGTGGCGACGTCTTAAGAGACGTGTATATTTGACGAGGTAAGTTCATGGACTACCTTATATAAGTTTTGTGCCTCTATGACTGCGTAAGTATGTAACTTCTTTACATATTATATTTATATGTGTTTGCTATATTAATAAAAAACTACGGGTACTTACCTACCTAAAAGCCTAAAGGTCGTGTTTAAACTTCTTGGTCACTCTGAATTGGAATTTACAACACAGTGGGATATTATCAGTATGTTGTTAACGTGTTAAGGGAATATAAGTCGGAGCGCGCTCCATACAAACGAAGTCTGGTGAATACTTACCAATTAAGGGTATATAATTCGGAACGCGCTCCATACAAACGTACTATGGTGATATTTTCAATACTAACCGATTAAAGTCAATGAAATTTTGCAGAAACAGTCTAGAAATAGATCTCTATGCTTGTATGGAGTCCGATTTTCGTTAAAATTTACAGTTTCAATGCTAGGATTAATTTGAAATTTGTATGGAAATCTTTGAGGCACTGTAACTTTAAAACTATACATTTTAACGAAAATCTGATTCCATACAAGCATAGAGATTTGTTTCTAGATTGTTTCAGCAACATTTTACTGACTTTAATTGGTTAGTATTGAAAATATCACCATAGTACGTTTGTATGGAGCGCGCTCCGAATTATATCCTCTTAATGAAATTTTTCGGAATCCATCTAGAAACTAATCTCTATGCTTGTATGAAGTCAGATTTTTGTTATAATGTAGGTATAGATTTAATGTTACAGTGCCTCAAAAATTTCCTTTCAAATCTTCAATTAATCCTAGCACTAAAACTGTATATTTTATCGAAAATCTGACTTCATACAAGCATAGAGATTAGTTTCTAGATTGTTTGTGAAAAACCATTGATATTAATTGGTTATTATTGAAAATATCACCAGACTTCGGTTGTATGCAACACACATTTACGCATTTGGAATAAACCTCTCTTAAGTATTATTTTTAATGAAAATGTATGTATACTTATTCGAGCACTCAATAAACATAAAATCTAATGCTGAAACTAAGAATTGCTACAACTACACGCTTCAAAAGATAGTCGTTAGTTGTAGTGAGGCTTCTGACCGCCCGAATAGGGATTATGGTCTTGATTTTATGTATGTGTGTCAGTTAGCTTTTTTCGTATTTTATAAACAACTAGAGTTTACCCGCGACTTCGTCCACTCAAATAATATACCACATTTTAAGTCAGATCATAAGCTATCAAACAAAAAAGTTTCTTCATAATCGGTTCAGTAGTTTTTGCGTGATGCTGTTACAAACATGCAAACAAACAGACAGACAAAAATTCTAAAAAAGGTTGATTTGGAGTCCGGGATACCTAAAAACTATATCGTAATCTTTTTCATGTAAATGTCTTCAAAAATATCTTCAATGTACAGACACACTTCTGTTACAGTTTTATAATAGTTAAGATAACAATAATTTATCAAAGCGCAATACCTACCGAATGTGTAAAAAGTTGTGATTCGCATGCGGTCTAATGACGTTTCAGTGGAGATTAATTTAGCGCGATCTGTCCCCTGATCAAATTGAAAATGCTTCGTCACATTGATCACTTATTATTAATCTGTGACATCGATTTCGTACTAAATCATTAAACTACATTTACGGCTACTACGTACGAATTTTTTAAAAACAAGTTTATTCTCTCGCATATTAATATATTCCACGGCTCTGCAACACGTGTACAATATCGTTGTTATTAGCTAACTCTTAAATCGTAAAGCGAGTTAGATTCTCTTCCCACATGCTCGAGAACTACGCAGTTTCTCTTCAACAAACTGATGCCCGCGACTAAGTAATTTAGTTAATTTATACCATGAGTTTTCACTGCACTTTACTACTGTGGTTACGTCACCAATTTTGTATTGAATTTCGTACCGCGCTCATAGTGGTTACGTTGAGAACTAATTTCTGTCATACAAAATTTGTGACGTCCTCTATTAAGAAGGACCTCCTTCTTAATATGCTGACACTTTCTTAAGGGGATGATCAAACTGAACTACTTTCGCGAAAAAAATGAGGTGTCCCATACATTTGGCTCGAGTAGGTTTGCAGTTTTGTGAAGACATTTTTCAAAGAGAAAGTTGCTCAGTTTGACGGTCTGATCATCCCCTTAAAAAAGTGTCAGCATATCAAGAAGGACCCTGTATAGGGTGTAAACTAAAATGCTTTTCATACATAACTAAGGGGGTGATTCAGACTATCAAACTATACAACTTTCACTATGGGACCGATAATGAAAACGTGAAAAAAATCAGCTGTTTCTATGGATCAGTTGTTTTTTGGTCTGAAAGTTGGTCAGTGTCATGGTCGGAAGCACTCCCATGGTAAGTATGTAACGATTTTAAGTAACATCCTATATTATATCCTAATTGACTCAGGGATAGACAGTGTAGCTTTCTATTAGTGCAAGAATATCTTGACGAATCTATGATTTCAAATATGTTTAACAAAAATGTCACAAATAATTATTTTGATTAATTTGAGGACCACTTTGACTCGCGGGCCTCATGCATAAAGGGCCATTTGGCCGCCAACCCTTAGTACGACCGGTTTATATTTTTTCTTCGACGTCATTGTAAACAGATTCTACTACACTTGTATACCTGATAGCTATTATCTACAATGACTTGCACTTTAGTTCAGTCATCAAAGTCATCGTGATATTTTAAAATCGTATGTACACACGGCGACAGATCAACCTACCCATAGTTGAACTCTATGTTCATGGACATAAGGTCCAACTATGGGTAGGTTGATCTGTCGCCGTGTATACTTACCTACCTACTTATAGCATAATTTAATAAATCATGTAAGAAGTCACGGCGGTCTAGTGGCTATTAGCTTGACACTTAAGATGATATAATTCGGAGCCCGCTCCATACAAACGTACTATGGTGATATTTTTAATACTAACCAATAGTCTAGTAAATTTTTCAGTATCTAATCTCTAAACAAATATCGATGCTTGTATGGAGTCAGATTTTCGTTAAAATATACAGTTTCAATGCTAGGATTAATTTAAGATTTGTATATACAAGCATAGAAATTTGTTTTTGATTGATTCTGAAAAATTTCATTGAGTTTAACTGGTTAGTATTGAAAATATCACCATAGTACGTGTGTATGGCGCGCGCTCCGAATTATATCCTCTTAATGTTTAGGACACAGACTGGATCTGTAACGTGGGGCGAAAGTTCGATCCTCGCCCAGATCGACTCTGTTTATACCAATAATTTGAAAGAATGTACGATTTGTAGCACCACTGGTTTTCGGTGAAGGAAAGCATTTTGAGGAATGCTTCAATTTCGAGGCGAGTAATGAATGGTGTGCATTGTCAATTTAAAGTAGCAACGGGCTCACTACCTTTCACTGAAAAAGAGTTTGGACACTGCTAGTGAAATGTGGAAATTCTGAAAATGGTACTTTTATAATACCTCTGACTGCTATGTAATACTAAAAAGAGTTTGACTGTAGAGATCAATTACATGGCGATAATATAACTTTGGCCCGCGGTCATACAAATAATGATGAGCTAGTGAGACGAGCAGTTATTTGTGGATGTTCTGACGTTCCAGAATATCTCTGACTACCCCCTCGGGGAATACAGTCGTGAGCATATACTTATTCTTATGCAGTTATTTGTTTTTGTATTGGTAACATCCATCTCAGCACACGCATGGGTTGTGATATGAGAATTGCAAACACTTTGGAGGCCCGGGTCATGTTATCGCAGTGTATCTGTACGTACAAGAGAACAAAAAGTAAGGTGGACCTATCAACGGATGGTGAGTGAACTCAGCAGCATAGGTAGCATGCCACCGTGATACAGCGCTATCACACCTTCGCTCTCTTTCTATTTGCGCGCGATCGAACGAGATAAAAGACGTGATACAGCCGTATCACGTGTAGCATGCTACGCATGCAGTCAGAGGTCGAAACTTATCAATTCGAGACTAAACAAACTCTTTAATAAAAATTTCTTGCGTGACATTTGTTTTATTGGAAGTGTTCAGATTTAAAAACAGTTGAATAATCAACTAATAAGACATACCAACTTACATTTGATGTAATTATTATAATTTAATCACTAAAACACGTTAAATAAAACTTCTAAAATGTACCTATTTGTGTTACAATATTTTTTATCAATGATAAGCGGTGGTTTATCAGACTAGAAAACTTTTACTATGGGAGTAATATCTACACCGGGAAAACCTACGTAAATTTAGTACATTTACTTATTTTGAGTGTCACAAGTTCATGTAAGGAAGTGTCAAATAATATAATTATTAATTACAACTCAGACAGTAGTGTTAGTAATGAAAATAATAACTTTATACAGACTGCTTGAGAAGATGCGCAACTGAGATACCAAAATAAATATTCACATTCAAAGTTACCATTTATTTACATCGATACAACATTTTCAAATGCTTAAAGAGCATTCTTTAGGTACATACATTGGCTTAGGGTACAATTATATAAATTTAATTTTCCTATAGTTCGTATCTTATTTGAACCTTTTGAGTGTGTAGATTAGTTGGATGATTTTAACGTGGTGGTTGCTCAGTCATTCTTTAGTTGTACCTACCGATGTATTGGTACCATTGAATAGATTTATATAGGTATCTGTGTTGCTTAACTCTCTCTCCCGCAACAGATGAAATAAATTCAGCATCAGAAGATGATGACTGTATTTATTTCATCTGTTTGCATAAATTAAATGTGTTGTTTAGTCAAGTATCAACATTGATTGTAAAATTAGCACATAATTCCTAATACCAAAATTTATTTAACATACGTATTAAAATTAAAAACAATTTATTACCTTACTTAGTAAATCCATGGCTCTTTACAAACAATTTTCTAAGAAACTAAATAAAAAACCAACAAAAACACGGCCGTACTATAGTTGGACAATCCTAACTTTGGCTCCGACAGCCGTCGTGTGTCCGGTACAGAGGACGACAACTGAAGTACCAATTATTGCGACAATTGTGTATGGAACTAATTGAGATAACGTATCGTTTAGAGTCTGCCTGCGCACACTACTGTAGAAACTACTGGGGACTGTCTTGAGGAATATGTGATGATTTTTTTCTTATCGTCGGCGACTTTACAAAAGCCATCGGGTACCAGGGTATTTTTCATTCATTCTCACGTCGTTACCCTCCTAAATACGACAGACTGAGTAACCGCTACGATCAGAGAAGACGTCGGATGCATCAGTAACACTAAGGGCCTAGTTTGCACGATACATTGCGTTTTGCAAAATTGTATGAATTTAAATGCAACTAATAACAAGCGCAGCGCATGACACGCCTGTCATAACTAGGCCCTAACCGGTAGTCACTCGGTCGGTGTGGGCAGAGATGCGATGTTACAAATGCGAAAGTATCTCTGTCCGACTGTTAATTTTTCACGACTAAACCGATGAAACGATTTTGATTATATTTTCTTTAGATATAGATAGCTTTAACCATAAGTATTCAGTCTTGAAATGATTAATGTTTTTATTTACTCTGATGATTCTTTTATAATGATATGAAATCTACTCCTTTCTGGGAAGATTTTAATTACATATTACACTAGCATTCCCGCGGAGTTTTTTTTTATACTCTTCTAATCAATTCTATTTTTATGGATGATCTACTTACCTAGTAGATAAAATAAGTGACACAATTGAATTAGACGTAGAGAATATAAAATAAAAAATAAATATATATTTAACATGTACAGATTTTAAAATATGTAGGTACCACCGACGCGTCGCCTTTAAATTCGTACAATGTTGCTTAAAGTAATTGACTTCAGGAAATTTTTAAACTAAATTGTACGGATTTTGTAAAGTCGGTTCAACCAAAACCAGCCATAAACTAGTTAGTAAATAATGTTACTACTCATGCTTACGTTTTTTAAATAACTCATGCAAATTGTTAGATCTAATCATAATTTTAAGTTTACGAGACAGGTTAGAGACTAATAATTTTGAAAGCAACAGGTGTGTAAACCAGGTTCTAATAAAATAATGAGTGATTTTTGAACAACAAATTGAGAATTAACGAAAATATACAAAGAAGTAAATATACGATTGCATTTTATTAGAATAATAATGTGTGATCCAGCCTTCATTGTACTTTTATCTAAGAATCCAGCAGTAAAGCTTACTTTTGAGATAATTATAAACTTAAATGTGTTATAGGTCGACCAGAATCTGATGGCTAATAAGGAAGTCAAATTTTAGAGTAAGCAACACTGGGGTAATTGGATTAGGGCCCTTTACACTCTGTGACTTTTTGCAGCGCTCGCATCGCATCGGTGCAAACGAGATACAGCATCGGTGCAAACGCGATACAGCAATCTGCATCGGTACAAACGTGCGCGTGCATTGCTACAATCATGCGTTAGAATCGATACAAACGCCTAGTGTAGAAATGCATTCACGCAAATGACAAACGCGCGTTTTTAGCTGCTCAAAGTCTCGGTTTGTAAATGGCCTACTTTGACTAGACAGATGACGACATGATGATGACAGCAGTAGCAAATTACAGGGTGTTAGGGTAAACAGTTGCATTACTTTAAGGGATGATTGTACCTATGATACTGAACAACTTTCAGTAAGAAACTAGAATTACTTTTTTGGACTTTCCATACTAAATGCAATCAGCTGATCAAACATTTGTATGAAAAGTGAATTTTATTTTGTGAATTTCGCTAATGTTCCTTTGGGAAAGTTATTCAGTATCATGAGTACTATCACTCATTAAAGTAATGAAACTGTCCACCCTAACACCCTGTATATTAGGTACGTATTAATAAATATCATAATATTATTATTAAATCTATTGTCATGAGCAGATCCCAGTTACTTGAAAAGTTATACAACGTGTTCATGAATAAGCGCAAAACCTCAAACACCCTAACTGATTTACAACAAAATAATTAGATTGAAACAATAATTTCATTAATTAGATAGTTAAAATTTAAAGTTATTTGCATTTTAAGTTTTGAGACTAAAATGATTTGTTATCATTTCAGCAATGAATAAAAGCGCTAACGTGCTCGTGGATACATTTTAAGAATCTCGTTTTGGTACTAAGTAGGATAAATGTGCCCTTGCGGTGGTTTCAGATCGAGTTCAGTAAATTTTCAATTTTACAAACAAATTATTTAATATTTAGAAAAAAAGTTCAAACCATAATAATTCGATTCTGCTCTCGATTCTAAACAAACTACTTTCTAGTTTTGCGTTAATTCATTAACACGTTGTATAAAAACCTTAGTAATATTTTTTCCAGAACAAATGCAAGCATAGTAAAATATTCAGTTTGTAAATTGATTTTCAATAGTTGTTTTAAGTACTGTTGTTACATAGCGATTCGCTATGTATAGGTATATAATTGTTTATCGCTTATAGCGAATTTGTATATCTACCACTGATAGCATCACATTATGTTGTAATAGATAGGGAACCTAATCAAATACTTAAACATGATGTCATTAGGTACATTATGTTGCAATAGGTAGGTGACCTAATCAAATATGTACTTATCAAAATATGTTTATACTTATTCTGACAGATAAAATGTAAATAAAAGTAACATAGAAGCATGAATTTGCAAATCAATCAATAAACACAAAATGCCATATCGTCGTTGGTACTTCAATTAGTCACATGTCAGACGGGGACAATTTTTCAGGATGTTAATTTTTTTTTCTTTTTTTTTATTCTGTACATTTAAATTTTTTTTTTTTTAAGGTAAGCTAAGGTAAGTTTAAAGTAAGGTTGTATCCACAGGCACCACAATTGACCGAACTGACTTGACAGATAAGAAATTGACATTTTTAGAATATCATTAACACGCTTAAATAGAAGACATGTGACAATTTGCCACAAGCTAGTAACCAGATATCGGATATGTTGCGATTAAAAAACGAAAATTGATTTTATTTGACATGTGACATAATTCAGTATCAACGACGATGCCCAGCTTGATTAATGGCAAATATTCTTGATTCGATTTTCTAAACATCTCATGAAAATGACATTAGATTTGATATGACATTTGACTTCAATCAGTTATGGGATTATTCAGAAAAGCTATAACTAAGAAATACCTCGTTAAGGGCCTGTTTCATCACTTCTGGATAAGTTCTTGAAAGCTTATCTAACAGATCTTTTACATAATATTTCATGTGAGAGATATGTTAAATGATCTGTCAGATAAGCTATTATGAACTTACGCAGATCAGAAGTGGCGCGACGGGCCCTTAAAATTATGAAAAATTAGTATGCACTTAGGTTTGGATTTTGTATGAAAGTTGCATGACTACTTGCTTTGTTTCTGCACCAAACACAATGGGGTCTGCTTATGACATGAGTCTAACGATAGTAATCATTTGAAATAATAAAATAATATAATTTGCTTTAAATTATAACAATTGTTATATATAATTTAACATTTTGTTACTTGTAAAAACTTTTTGTGCTGTTCAAATAAATCTATTCATCATTTCATTCTGTATTAGATACCCTGGCAACACTCCTGTTTCATGCAATAACATAGCTTACCGCCGGCCGCAGCCTGTTGTCAGTCGCCTGCAAGTTACAAGTTTTCTTTTAAACCGTTAGTCTTTGTAAATAATCATTCAGTATCAGAAACTAAGCAAAGTTAGTAGGTGTATATAATTTATAATATTATTTATTCCAGTAAATTTTATAGAAGCTAAACAACAGTATAGCGGTTAGCGCAAGTTCTTATGCAAAGGTTTCACAATTGTTTATCTGTTGTTATTTCCAATAAAATTTAAATCGTATTATAGCTCAGCAGTGAAGCGACAAAAATTTATAATATTTGCCGACTAAAAAGGTAGGTAGGAAGCAAAGAATTTATGTTCAAAGGCACATACATTTTTTTTTACCATAAACAGCAATCATCATCATCAGCCTATAAACGTCCTACTGCAGGGCAAAGGCCTCAAGGAGGGTATTTGGGTCATCATTAATGCCTAATGCAGATTTGTAGACTTAACATTTGCCTCAGAATTTCTTCTTCAGCGTATGCAGGTTTCCTCACAATGTTTTCCTTCACCGTTTGAGAGCAGTCGGTATTACATACATCAGTTAGATAAACAGCAATAAAAGTCTTTTATTCAAGAAACTCGACCACAACGGTAGGTACAATTTATAACATCCAATTCAACAGGGATTCTTACCCCAGCTGAAAACACATTTATATAGGTAAGTATTTTTCTTGAAGCGTAAAATATTACTAAAAATATTTATATCTGTAGGTACCTAAAGGTCTTGTAACCTAATAGTTGTTCAGATATACAAATGCATTGCATATAAAGTAGGTATTACAATCATTTATTAAGCTTAACCATCTATCAAAGTGCATCTAAATCATTTTGTAAAAAAACGCCGGAAATAATGTATGGTCAGATAATCGTGGCGTATTTATCCACCTTCATTTATTTATATAAAGTAAGCATTGTAGGATATAAACTGTGTAAGAAATACGGTAGGTAATGAACGTGTTTTTAGTTATTGTGGACCCACGAGTGACCTCTAAATGATGACAAGGTCAACATAGATAAACGAACTGAAATAAACGGCTCTATAATATCGACAATAACTTGATAGCATACGACGCGGTTCACGAGTGAATCTGATAAAACTGTTTATTACCTTCTTATCTCCTTCACCGCTCTCAGCCATTATTTCTATAAGTACCTAATAATAACACAGAATTATCTTAAAAATTTACGTAAGTTTACGAAACGAACAAAAAAAGTCGCTATCAGTTTTTGACATTGACATTGACAAATCGAAGATGAATGAATTGTCAAAAAAACGTTTTGTTATTGCTATTTACCAATAAAGAAACATTGTGTGAAATCATTCTTATCAAAGAAGATTGTAACTTAAAAGTCTCATAGAACTGTTGTATTCTTCAGGATTTCTTGATATCTTGCAGCTGCCAACGGTGGATTCATGACCCGCTAAATAACGAGTTTTAGCCGTACCTATTGAAGAACGCGAAGCGCTGATACAATGCGGCGGGCGGACATTCGATCAACCGTAAGACCTACTTTCCGGCTAAACGTTGATCTGCCGTAATACATAAAAGCTGATTTTTAAAATGACTTGTTTTTATATAATGCTGAGAATTCTACAATTTGGCTGCGACATAATTATTTATAGGACTAAGATTGACTTTAGCGTTAGCAAAATTAGGTTCCGGTGATAACAATTGCTTTTATTTTTCAGTAGGGGGAAATTAAACTTAAACTATCAGTATCAGGGTATTTGCTACCTAATCGTATTATATTACTTATACCTATATTATTATGATAAGTAGGTATAATAACAATGTAACGTATATACGTAGATACGTACGTGTAGGTAATTGCTTCATTCACTGATTTCTTTACTCTCGGTAGAGAGTAAGTATATTCCTTGACCTAGTACCTACCTACTTTGTTTACGAGATACACAGGTGTTATTTCATGCATATGTTACCGGCAATCTGTAGGTATAATCCGGTATTACATACAATACCTAGGCATTTAATAGAATACCTAAAACGTATCGGTAATGTAGGTAATGCGATATTATTTATTCTATACTTTGCCTAGGTATTCTATATAGGTATATTACAGAATGCGCAGCCGGAAATGTGTGTAAAAGACGAGAGCAAGTAACAAGCAAGCATGCAGCACGCAAGCAAGCATGCAAGATACAAGCTAGCAAGCGAGCATGCAGCATGCAAGCATGTTGATGCTCCGCTCTAGGCGAGACCTAGGGATTCCAACCTAGACTAGAATTTTAAAAACACCAGTTTGTCTTTCTCAAGCAGGGGGCATCCGCCTCTCACAACCCTTTCGCGGGCTTCTATTTACTTTACACATTGCCGGTGGACCAGCCAGTTCTCCCCGGTAATTGTATATATTACCTATATAAAGTATGTAATGGACAATAATATTAATAGTATTCCAAACATTGCCTGGACCCTCCAGGTATTCTAAACATTGCCTAGGTATTGTATAGAATACTTGCATTATAAAGATTGCCGGTAACACATATACATAAATCATTTATATACCTAGGTAGGTATTATTTTCTATCTTAGAATGAATTTCCCAGCCGTAGTCCCGACTTTAGGACCCGGACCGCAGGCTTGCGTGCACACAGATCCAAAACGTAGAGGCTTTGGCATAACAATAATTAAGGGTATATTACTGTTGGCGCGCCTCATACAAACGAAGTCTGGTGATATTTTCAATACTAACCGATTAAACTCAATGAAATTTTGCAGAAACAATATAGAAACAAATCTCTTTGCTTGTATTGTGTCAGATTTTCCTTAAAATGTACTGTTTTAAAGGAACTGTGCCTGAAACATTTCCATACAAATCTTAAATTAATCCTAGCATTGCACTGTATATTTTATCGAAAATCGGACACGATACAAGCATAGAGATTTGTTCCTAGATTATTACTGAAAAATTTCATTGAGTTTAATTGGTTAGAATTGAAAATATCACCAGACTTCGTTTGTATGCAGCGCGCATTTACGCATTCAGAATAAACTTCTCTTAATACTTTGGAGACACTTTTATATAAATGCGATGAGATACACCAATCGTGGTCTATCTCTGAATGTATTCTGTAAATGAATGTTCAGAACTGGGTGGACCGGGAAATCTGGGTTATTGCGGAAAAACTAGGGCTTATGCTATTTGAATTTCAGTCAATATGGGAAATATATACGATTTGGACTTTGGTTGTTCTTTACTGGAGGCTAACAAATGTCGTTTCTATGTATATTATTAACTACATACTTAGGTATATAATTTAATTTTATTACAACCGTAAGCGAAACTAATTGTTGATTTTAGATGCTTAAGTAGGTATAAGCTGGTTCACTTCATTCTTAACGACAAACCAATATTACTTTCAAGTATATAGACAACGATTTTTATGGTCTTCGCTGCGGTAAATAAGCATAGGCCTCCCTTAGAGATGGTTGTATTATAATTCAGTATTGGGCAAATAATTATACGAAAAACAACAACATCGTTCTACTGGTGTATCTTTATTGTAATTCATTGTGTCTTCGTTCTACCTTAGCAGCCGCATCACCTGGCATCTTACTGGCTACAATACTGATGACGGCTGAGAGCAGTGCCATCACGGAGCTGGTGGCTGCTATGATCCACAGCGTGGGGTGGTGGAACACACATGTCGCTCCTCCGGTCCCTTCGTAGGCGCACGTTAAATCTGTTGGTGTAAAATGATCGTATACCTACGTATCTTGTCGAATATGAAGTCCACTACATATCATACATTTGGACTACATTCCTTCTAATCTCGTAAGTGTTGGTCACGGAACTCACGGATCCGACTATGAGATTGACAAAATGTATAAAAAATTAATTGTGTCTGGAATATGTGCGTGTGTGCGTGCGTACCTCGTCTTTTGGTAGTTATTCAACAAAACCAAAGGCAACAACTGAATTTATGAGTACCACATGAGTTTTAACCTTAGATCAAAGTAAAATAAAGGGTTGGGCCTTACGTGAACATTGCTAACCGAAAAATGAGTCAATACAAATGACAGGTATAGGTACTTCAAATATGTACCGTACAGACCAAGTATCATACTTTGTGTGGACCAAGTGTGCTAAACGCGCTTTGGGCATATCCATTAATTTTACTTTCATCTAAGGTTTTAACATATATATTTGACTCTGGCGCTAAAATTTAAAGCTTATTTTGGCATAACTGATTTAAAAAGTACTCTTTAAAGTCTTGGCTACAGCTACAGACGAATATAATCCTCAATTTGACGGTCTTAAGGTTGTAAAAACGAACTTAAAGCCAGTAGGAGAAGTTTTGCAATTTTGCCTAACTTCGCCAATGCTATGTAGCTCCCGTTTATCAAAGCGCCTGTGGCTGTCTATTACTGTTTATTTTACCTAGAATTCAAGCCAGGAGGTACCTACGATTGGCGATTACTCCACCGACAAAAGCGTAAAAATTCATTGACTTACGGCTAATCATCATGTACAGGAAATGGCCCAAACCATGGGCCAGTAAGGAAACGATGCCAAACGTTGCTCCAATTGCGATCGCTTTATCTCGCGCTCGGACCGCTCTCAGTATCACCATGCTCTGCATCAGGATAGCAGCCGCTGTAACCAATGAGGTACTTACTTGTTATAATAGTAAGTAGTTTGTGTACTATTATTCCCTGCTCGAGGCATTGAGAGGCTATTTGATGGTCCATTTGATTAACCTGCTAATCAACAGAAGCTCCGATTACGTATAGGGGTTCGGTTTTTTTTCTTTTGTGGTACGGAACCCTAAAAACGGTTTGGTATACGTTTTCCTTTTGACTTTTTTACTTGAGAATAACAATAATAATACAACTAAGTAATTCGTGTCTTTCCAATAATTAAGATTTCATGGTAATAGTGAAAAGTATATACATTCATGATCCCACGACCGCCATCCTTTTCGGGGTAGTCAGAAAAGTTTCTACAACTGCCAAGCGAGCCTTTCTAGCTTGTTTCATTTTTAACCTAGGTTTCAGGTTAAGATTACCGCTTATTGCGACCACGACGGTGAAGAAGAACTGATAGAGATTGAAGGAAAACCGGCAGGATGGAAGAGTGCAGCTTCCGCGGACCATACGCTCCGAACCACAGGTGCAGTTGTGAAATAACCTTCGAATGTGAAATAGAAACGTTATAATTAGGTATATACCAATAAGATACTCTAAAACAGCAAGCTGTTGGAACTTACAAGAAACCGTTCAAGTCTTCGTAATCACTACATCCAGAGCTACACGGAGAGAAATAGGTAGTTGATGAGTCAACATCACATACAGGCGTGAACTCGTATGTTCCCTCCAGGCAACTGAAATCAATGTGTCCATTTGTAATATTATTCACATAAAATAGCTGTTCATGGTGTTTAATGTACTGATGGTACTTTGATAGGATCTTACCCACACTCCTGACTGCAGACCGGTTGCTGGTACATCCCGTTGCCTAATCCAGCAATGTCTCCTGTGCTACAAGGCAGTATAGCAAGTACAGCGAAGAACACAGCGACGAAGATTGCAACAACTCCTCCTACTTTAGATGCAGTGTTCGCTTTCACACCGTCGCTTCGTCTGACCGAGAATCGGACTCTGAAAATCTAAAATAAAGTAGAGTCAGCTTATTTGATGATAGTAAAGTAAATAAAACATTAGAGATGATATCGATGAATTTTACCATAACGAAGAAGATGACCACCAAGGCTCGGAAGATGTCACTGATCGATCTGGAAGTCTGAGGATCCTGCCACACAGCTTCAATATGGAACTTTGCCTGGAAAATGAACATCGAAGAGGAGTTTTTGAGTATAATATATACCTGTAATTATTTCTACATAATTATTAAAAGCATTCCTTACTTGTACATATTTAGAATCTAATCGAATGAAGCCAAAAAGTGCAGTATGGAGAAAAACAAGGGCACATGTTTGAACGAGTACCGCTTTGTTCCTCAGAACACGCCCTAGGGCTGTGAAGAATCCTGAAAATACATATTTAAATGAGATGTGGAATAATTATTACCAAACACGAAATATGACAATTTAGGTAATAGGTATCAAGTATTCTTGTGATTTAGGAGCAATACCAGTCTCATCAGGCTTCTCAATGTTGCTGTTTGGCATCTTCTTCGGGAATAACGTGAAGAGTACAGCAAACATGAGGGTTAGCATCGAGAGTGACAAGTGAGCTTCCCACCAGTCGTCTCGGAAAGCCCCGGGACGCAGCCACACCTGACCGCTGAGGCCCAACGATAGACGGATCGAGATGAGAATACCTGGAAATCACAAGGATAGAAAAGCTTTTCATATTGATCAATCAGTATAGATTTCGAACTCGGATTTGTCAAAATATGTGAGAACGCGCGCTGATAAATTTTCAAGCGATTCTTCTCAAACAAGAACTAAGTTTCTTACCATAAAAATAAGGTCCATTCTGAGGCTCATGGTCATCGAGATAAGTCAGCCCATGTGCCCAAATGCTTATTCTAGTGAGAGCGCACGAGATTGCTGTGATGACTAGCAAAGTAATACGAGCAGACACAAAATAATCAGTGTCAGATTCCGAATATGCTGATACGCTGTCGCCTCCGCAGAGTTCTGAAATTGACAAGTTTAAGGGCCTTAGGGAAGGTTTACCTGATATGATAGCCTAGTCGGTAGACTAGGCCTGCCAACGAAACCTAGTATAGCCTCGTGCTTTCGGATCATGTAATGAATTAAGAAATTTGTACATTCTGTTGAATTATAATAAAATAAAATATTTGGTTCACAGAATTCCTTTACATCCTGGAACAACGATTAAGATAGGATAATTATTTATTTATTACGTTTAAATGGCTTATTTGTGGAAATTCAAGATATTGGTTCCTAATCTGTAAACAACGATTTCGTAGTCATAAGGTCATGTGATGTCTTAACTACTATCTAATATGATTACGATAGCACCACCATCTGCGTGACATAAACCTTGTACTTTGATTTTGTAGTAACTGAATGCTTTTCTAAGAGATATTGCATTTACCAACCAACTACAGGTGGACTGGATTCCTTATAAGGGAAAGCCAGCACTAAAAGGCCTCCAGTTGCGGAGAGCAACAGCATCGCGGTCAGCGCCAGGTTCCTTCTGAATCGGCCCCACCAAGCCAGAGCAGCACCTAGCAAGAAGTCGGCTCCAGCTGATCCCATAAATACATAATCTGGAAGAAAAAAAATCTACATTGAAGAGTTTTAGAATGATAATGATGATGTATTTTATGCAAATAGGTGTTGGTATTGTGGAATAACTCAAATCCTTTCATCTTATTCTCTTCTTTACTTAATTGTACTCTGTCGGTTTTCATTCTTCTCTGTTTAATCGATTCTAACCACGATCACTTAATCTTCTATTATTCCTACTTCAACATATCACAGAGTACTATAATCATATTGTGTAACGCCTGCCACACACAAATGGAAGTCCGAATTAGAATGACGATTTCGTATGTTCGGAATTATGGAGACATCAAATCCTATACAAATTCCTAATTCTTATTCGGAATTCCGGATCGGAAAAGATGTTACCTTCAATAAAAGAAGGAAGATACCCGGTGCCAGCGTCTCTCCTCAACAGCATGTAGCAGTTGCTCTCCAGCAGTATAATGATTAGCAGCGACCCCTGGAGGAACAGGTCGAACCGCTTGATCGTCAGGATGTACGTGCGTAGGAAGTACCATAGTTTGTGAAATACTGCAATATGAGAGATGGGTTGACTAACGATCGAACCATCTTGATCGTAAGTATTTCAATAAGTTATGTGCAAAACCTTCATGAAACTAAATGATTGCAACATTTTTATTTTCTGACAGGTTTGCTTCCATAGTCAAAGTTGTTAGAGTTTTAAAGGTTAATGATACTTTTCCTTACACCCTGTATACAGGTTGTAAGGAAAAGTATCATTATATTTCGATTCAATAGGTGCAAAAATGAGCGAGTTATTGAGGCGGGGCATACAGCATGCAGACAGACGGACATACAGACAGAATAGACGAAAGAATAAGGGTTCCTTGTTTGACTTCACACTAAAAATCATCTGTTGCATACATTTGAGCCGGGTAGGCACTGCAGTTTAGTATGGAACAGCGGATTTCTTTTTTGATCCCATAGTAAAAGTTGTTCAGTTCAGTTCCCATAGTAAAAGTCTACCCAGACTCTTAGTTTAAAAGGATGCTAATGATATCAAGGTCACGTTTCAGGGTTTGCCCAGAACACTTGACTTTGGTGTTCGCGCGGTTCGCGTCTCATCCTGCCACGAGGCTCCGCAATCCTTCTCAGTTGTGTTCTTACTCAAAAACAATCCTCGAGATTGGATATATACTTCCTCAAATCACTTGACACTGGCGGAAATGCGGTGCTAACGCACAAGCAAGAAATCCATTAATTGTAAACAAAAAAAATAAAATGATGTCAATTTCACCCTGTAGTTTGAAGTTGTGTTAGTTTCTGACCTCTCCGAAAGGGTCAAGTTGTTGAGTTTATGTATGTTATTTATTATAATATTAATAATTATTATATAAGTAGATAACTATAATTAAATATGTGCTTACCTGTAGATATCTAAATATCGAATTGATGAAAGTAAAATTTACAATTTGCACAACAGTTTTTCTACAGTTTCTATAAAATTTTGAACAATAAAAAAAATATTTTATTTGGATAACATTTGATTTTTATTGTTGCCGATTTTGGTTCGTTATTGGTTTTTGTTTATAGATATCATTAAATACATTTACTTGTTTTGCTACTTCTTATAATTTATTGATGTTTATTCAATAAAATAACAAAGAACTGCGTTACCTATTGTCGTACTGTCACGCAACTTTGCAAATAAGTAGGTATAGTAGTTTACTATAATTCCTACGTTTTTCTAAGACTGGTTTCTCATTCGGTAGTTACCTAGCTACCTGTAACAGTTGTATTTTGGAATTTAGGTATCTATACTTCATTCCAAAAAAGGACTACGAGATTTTCCGATTCCTATTTAGCTTTCTGGCCAATTATGATTACCAAATGTAATTAATTTATAGGATACATATACTATCCGACATATCTTGGACGTTACTAAAGCTGTTCTAAGAATAAGTAAGAGGAAGGGTTTCAAATCTGTTTCTTTAATGCAAAATAGCCTTAAAATTTCGATGTTTTTTTGAATGGTTTTTATGATAGTTTACTAAAAAAATCGCCTTTGTTCCTTTGGTTTTAAAGAGGACCGGATTATGGTACCCTAAATGCCAAAAAACCCCTTTGTAATAAAGTAAAAAGAAATAATTAACAAAAAAAACGTGTTTTCGTGATACGTTTCAATTAAAATATAAAGTCGTACCTGTTTTGCCTTGTAGTACTGTCATGTTTTTATAATAAAATTATTTAATTTGACACTTAAACTCTCTATTTAATATTTTACTTCATTTATTTAGCACATTATAACGTTTATGCTAAAACCAAACAAGGCAGTTTATCTAATTACAAAATGCTGGGTGGTAGTAATCTTATCACACGATAATTTTTGCTATTCAAATATTTTATCTTCAGATAATCTCTTTAGTTTGTATAATTAATCGATTTTAATATGATTCCTGTTCCCCAAAAATAATAGAGAACTAAGTCCGAAGGTTTCGATCTTTCTCATAGATAATAAATGACTTATTTCATACAAAACTGCATAAATGTAAGGGACAGCTGAATTTATTATATTTTTTCGAAGTTGTCTCCGCTCCATATATCTAGTGAAAGTTGTTCAGTTTGATGGTCTAAACCACCCCATTAAATCAGATCAGATCCTAGCCAAAAACTCGATCGGAGCAAAAAAAAAATCTGCTGTTTGTTGCATACATTTTAGTCATTGCAGTTTAGTATGGAACACCAAATATTATATTTTGCTCCCATCTGTTTTTTCCCATTGTAAAAGTTGTGATGCTAATGATATAAATTTCACCCTGTATACATATATCTAGAACGTGGTTAAAAAAAAATTATCGACTTTAATTGGTTAGTATTGAAAATAGGAGCTTACTACGCTTTTGTGCAACGCGCAGTAATGAAACAAAACCAAAAATACGATTGCAAAAAAAAAATTAACTGAAAAGATAAAAACAAGCTCTAGAATCATTAATCAGCTATACCAACTCTGTTTGAGCAAATTTAATTTTAGAATGTTAGCTTATATTGTTGTGGCCAACTGGTAGCATAAAAAGGACCATAACAAAATATATTGTTGGAATCAGCTTTCACTAGCTTTCATTTGATACCAATATTGTATTCCCTCCCCCCCCCCCCCTCTCTTTTTTAATTTGTAAACGTCATCTTATAAAACAATATACCAAGAATATAATATACCAACAATAATATACCCTATGTCACTCTCACAATTTTAATGAATATATAGACACCTCATACGTTTCAATCCATTACGCCGTTTAGGCTGTAGGGCGTGCCAGAGAAATAGACATACACACATACGCTCGAAAAACATTAACCCTCCTTCTGGCGCAGTCGGATAAAAATGTATTTCGTCTGGCGTACCCTGAGCAATCAATCCTAGAGACAGGCTAATTTTAAAAGAAAAAATACAAAAGTTTAAATTTTTTGTCAAAGTTTAATACAACAATACAATTAGTGTCAAAATAAATTAATGTTAGGTAGGCACGCACCTACTTACCTATTAATTTTGGACAGCATTGCTATATTGCGATATTATTTAAGTACTGAATTATCTTATTTCTATATAAAACACTAATTCAAACTAACAACATAGGCAAGTACATAATAGAATGAGAGCTTTTTATTTAAAGTGATAAAAGAGAATACTTTTAAACAATTTTATAAATTACTATTTTATAGTCAAACACAATAATCTTATTATTACCGAAAAGGACAAAATATACTAAAAATATTGGGTGGTATATTGCGCGCAACAAGAATTAACAGCGAAATATAACTTCTCCATCCATCTCGTATTTCTGAGTCGACATAAAACAAACATTTTATTTTGAAACGTTTCTTGGACTAGCTTTCGTTGCGTTGCGCGCTATTATTATGTACTTTTCAACACACTTGCTCGTAATGTGGCTCTTATTTCACCGCTTTTAGGTACATAATGCAGCTTATAGAACATGCGTGCGTAAATGTTACATTATTGCACTAATGTGGTAAGTTTTTTTCTAAAAGTAGTTTGTTTTCAAATCTCAGCAAAAAGTTTTTATGTAAAAAAAATCAAACTTTTTTCTAAATAAATAAAAATAATCTGTGTTAGTGAAAATATGATAAATCAACGTTTCATTTCATCAAACAATTTATTTTAGTAAACAAATTAACATTAATTTGAGTTATAAAAACATAAATATTAAGTAGTATTACGCTTAAATAACGTTTTTAATATTAGGTTGTTTGCATCAAAATGTCGTTGATTGAATGTCGGCTAAGTCATTGCCTGCGTGCGTATAGCTATCTCAACCAAAGAAAAAAAAAAGAAGCCCGGCGCCAGTCGCTCGACAGATAGAACAAAGTTTTGGTTGTACTAAGCAAGTCTAGAATTTGCTACCAACCGTAACAAAATATAAGCTTGCCAAAAATAATGTTAGGCAAGTTCAATCATTGTCTCCGAAAAAGTAGATTTTTAAACAAGTCGAATCAATCAAAATTAAAAAAAGAAATTGAATTTAGTTATTGGTAGCATTGCGCGCTAATGAATTTGTCAAAACAAAATGGCGTGGCGTGTTTGAAAACATTTTGATGAAATTTTCTGCGAATTTTTATCCAAATTGTTTATAAAATGGCAAAATCGACTCAGAAATGTGAAGTGTGCGGCTTAAGGAGAAAGTCCAATGACATTTTGTTCGCAAGAAGAGACCTAGACCGGTAAGTATAAAGTGCTTAGTAATTTTAGTATTAACTAGTTATATGTTCAAATATTGGAAATAATATACAATAATGCGATTAGACATCTACATGCCGTGGTAATTCAGTGACGAATACCATTCCTGCCGTTCGGGAGGCGATGGTTCGATCCCCGTCCAGGCCGACTCGTACCCATGAATTTTATGGAATTTATGTACGAATTGTAACACCACTTGCTTTTCGGTGAAGGAAAACAGCTTGAGGAAACCCGTATGCTTCAATTTCGAGGTATGCATTGTACCTTCTGTTCATTATAAGTGCCGACGCGACGGGCTCATTTCCCGTCCCTCTGGACAGTGTTTCAGTACTACCTACTAGTATGTAGAACTATAGGTAAATACTATTACCTATTCTGTCCTACTAGTGAAACGTGGATGTTTCGAGGTTTCAGAACATCTCTGACTACCCCCTAGGGAAATATAGTCGTTAGCATATCCTTATGCTGCTACATCTACATGATAGTATTAAAGCAAGAATACATTGCTTTCGCTTATCGTAAACCAAATAGCATCAAGCATTAAATAAATTAAATTAATTAAGCATTAATTAAATTTGGCTCAACTAGAACGTCTATACATTGAAAATCATAGTCATTTCATCCTCTCCAGAACCCACTGCCCCTGGTTTCGAAGGTTTACCATCTACTTCGTTCGGGACGTCGTCGTCGTGTTGAAGAAACAGGTGACTATTCATAGTGTACTTTATTGTAGTTGTTTGTATGAAATCACATTAAATTTGGCTCAACTAGAAAGTCTACGTGTGGTCTGTCTACACACCTAAACACCTTTGATTAAATTAAAATAGCTAAAGACACATTTTCGTACTTTAAGAAAATTTTATGTAAATACTTACGCTTAGAAGGAAATTATAAATATTAAAACAACATTACATATGTTAGGACAATCGATTATTATCATCTTTCCCACGCCGAATCAATCCACTGCAGAGCATTAAACCTCCTCCCCAATTTGCCATATATTTCAGACCAGCACCAATCTATCCTCCAAGTCTTGCTTGCTCCTAAGCGAAGCTTCTATTGATGTCATCATAATATTATTAGTTTACATGAATAAGAACGTGAATTAATCTTGACATTTTTGTAGTTACTTCTGCTACGGGCTCGGACTTCAAAACGACTTCTTCAACAAAAAGGCCACAAGGAGTTGCAGGTTTGTAATTATAGAAAATTCATTTATGAATCAAACAAAGAATTAAAAATAAAACGAGTGTAGTAGTCGTTTCTATGGTCCAAACATTTATTTCGTTTTCGACCCATGTTCCTTAGGGAAAGTTGTTAATTTCAGTGTCTGAATACACCCTTAAAAGGAAAGAGCCTCGTTACGTTCCACCCAGTATAAGTTAGAAACTCATTGGTACATGGCATGACGTCCGTACGGATTCGAACCCGGACCTCTATGATGAGTATTCATACCTCTCCGCAACGCTTCACCGACTGATGCTCTGTACTTACTTTATTTTGGAGATTTTTTTTGTAACAAAATCGTGGGCATATCTTCCAACAGGAAGGATGTAGGTATATTAAGTTGTTTGTAACTTAGAATACATAGGTCACCCTTGCTTTTTGTAAACACAGTCCTGATTAAAGGTCCGTAGTGTAAAGACTTCCGTAGCGAGGTCCGTAGCGAGATAGCATAAGCTCACGACTATGTTCCCCGAGGGGGTAGTCAGAGATATTCTGAATCCTCAGAACATCCATCCGTAGCGAGATTATCACTTAAAACCCCTTTTGTAATTTAAGTATCGATATACTTCTAAGGTAAGACAGTTATTTGTACCGTTTAGTGCAAGGCTATGATGGTTTGACTTCAAGTGGAACATTCCATTTCTTCCCATAAGTGTAAGAGAAGGCGACTAAAGGATAGTGGGGCTCTTATGCAGAGTTCTCGATCGCCAAAGTGTATCCACCTAAAACTATAGGAAATCGAAAACTGAAACGTAACTTACTAGCTTTATGAAATAAAATCGTTTTCTTTTTGCTTTCAGCAAAATCTTCAACAGTCCATCCACAACCACTGATGTCAAAGCGGGAAAAAGCGTTAGTGGAAAGGTTGCGCAAAGCACGTGCGTTAAAAACGTTGACAACTACTAGTATTCAACTTGAACTTGAAATTGTCACTCAGGCCATAAAAAACCAATCGAAGAAACCACAACGGAAGAAACGGAGGAAACGGTGGAATCATAAAAGCAAGATTAAAGTGTTTAAAAACCATATCACTATTCGAATAATAACTTTTCACCTAGACTAAGTTTTTGTTAAATAACCGTTCGGGTGGAGGCCTGTGACACCTTATTCAAACTCACCGCCATGTGAAATTAGTCCAGGACACCGATCGTGTTAATTTAAAGCATCGAAGTTCAATCTCAGTTCTAATCAACTGTGTTCAATTTCGTATCGCACTAAACTTGACTTATTTACTATGTGCGACTGACAGCCTCTAACGTCTGAGCGATCTGTTAAAACGGCTCTGAGGCCGAGATTCAGAGACGATTTTTTTAGTCTTAGTTTTAACTGATTAGGGCGAAAATGTATGGATGTTGACATACGGGAGTTCGAACTGAGGCAGAGATTCAGAGACGATTTTTAAGTCTTAGCTCGAACTCCCGTATGTCAAAATCCATACATTTTTGCCACGCTTGAGTCGAGCTAAGACTAAAAAAATCGTCTCTGAATCTCAGCCTTAGAGACGATTTTTAAGTCTTAGGCTGAGATTCAGAGACGATTTTTTTAGTCTTAGCGCGAGCTAAGCGTGGCGAAATTGTATGGGTACATGTATGTATGTTTGACATACGGGAGTTCGAACTATAACTTAAAAAACGTCTCTGAATCTCGGCCTAAGGGCTGTCAAATGATTAGCGCGATACCGAATGTGTTCAATGTTGTAGTTCGCATGTTCGTAGCCCA
This sequence comes from Agonopterix alstromeriana, assembly GCA_963924505.1. Classification (NCBI taxonomy): domain Eukaryota; kingdom Metazoa; phylum Arthropoda; class Insecta; order Lepidoptera; family Depressariidae; genus Agonopterix; species Agonopterix alstromeriana. Next base: position 3,549,412 of record OZ004661.1, read on the forward strand.
GTAAAAATACAGGTCAAAAGGAAATAATTTATAATAAGCAATTTTTATGCTAGATTGAAAAAAAAATTATTAATTATACTTTATAAACGAATTCAACTAAATTTCGTATTTTTAGTTATAGTACTAAAATGTATATTTTTTTATGTATAGTGTCGGATTTCTTTATTATTTTATTTTTATTGTTTGTTTTAGGTTATGAGTTTACAACCACTGTGTAAAGTTTGTACTAAAATAGAGTATTTCTTAAAATAGTTCGCAATTTCTACTTAGTTAAAAACAAAGGTCCCGTGGCTTTGACTATTTATATGTGGACTGGTTACGCAGGTAATTCTACTAACAAACATTTCTGCCACTTTTTGCGGGGGGCGAGGTAACATTAAATCCGCAACTTTGGATTTTATTCCCCATAACTTTAGATTCTAATTTTGAATGTTAAAAATCATGAAAAGTAGTCTCGTATGAACCCCAAACGTTCTAAGTTCGAAGTTATTATTTCGCAATTATAGGCTGTCTCGTTTAGTGATAAGGTGTAAAATTGAATGTAAATGCACAAGATCAATTGTGCTTATACCGTGGCAGAAGGGAAATGCTACCGCAAGGCTAGTCCTTACAATAATTAGTCAAAGTCCCGTGGTGATATTTTTTTGGATTTACGTGTAGAATAGAAATATACAAATGGCGTAAAAAAATTGTATTTATCTACGGGTGGTTCAGACCATCAAACTGAACAATTTTTATTACGGGAGCAAACCTGAAATCGCAAAAAAATATCTGTTGTTCCAAACTAAACTGCAATGCCTACTAGACTCAAATATACAACGTGTTAATGAATTAACGCAAAACTAAAAAGTAGTTTGTTTAGAATCGAGAGCAGAATCGAATTACCATATTTTCAATATAGGATTTTTTTTTCAAAATATTAAGTAATTTGATTGTAAACCTTCAAATTTACTGAACTCGATCTCAACCCACCGCACGGGCACTCTCACCCTACTTACGACCAAAACAAGGTTCTTAAATTGTATCCATGAGCACGTTAGCGCTTTCATTCATTGCTGAAATGATGACAAATCATTTTTGCCTCAAAACTTAAAATGGGTATAACTTTAAATTTTAACGATTAAAATAATGAAATTATTGTTTCAATCTAATTATTTTGTTATAAATCAGTTGGGGTGTATGAGGTTTTGCGCTTATTCATTAACACGATGTATATGATCGATTTTTTTTTACGAATTAATGTTTGCTTGCATAGCAAAAGTTGTTCAGTTTGATGGTCTGAACCACCCGTAGATAAATACAATTTTTGCGTCTAACACCCCTCTTTTTGCGTCGGGGGTTATACAGGGTCCTTCTTAGTATGCTGACACTTTTTTAAGGGGATGATCAGAACGTCAAACTGAACAACTCTCTATGGGACCAACATTGAAATCGCGAAAAAAAAAATCTGTCGTCCTATACTTTTGGCTCAAGTAGGTTTGTAGTTTTGTTTAGAACAGCAGATTTTTTTCGCGATTTCGATGTTGGTGCCATCGAGTTGTTAGTTAGATGGTCTGATCATCCTCTTGAAAAAGTATCAGCATTTAAAAAAGGACCCTGTATGCAACGTGTTAATGAATTAACGCAAAACTAGAAAGTAGTTGGTTTAGAATTGAGAGCAGAATCGAATTATCATGTTTTCAACATAGGTATTTTTTTCAAAATATTAAATAATTTATAAAGTTTAAAATTTACTGAACTCGATCTCAACCCACCGCTCGGGCACTCTGACCCTGCTTACTACCAAAACAAGATTCTTAAAATGTATCCATGAACACGTTAGCGCTTTCATTCATTGCTGATATGATAACAAATCATTTTTGCCTCAAAACTTAAAATGCGAATAACTTTAAATTTTAAGTATCAAAATAATGAAATTATTGTTTCAATCTAATTATTTTGTTGTAAATCAGTTGGGGTGTATGAGGTTTTGCGCTTATTCATTAACTGAACTGAACTAAATAGGTACGTTTAAATACCTACGTATCTTACCTAATACCTACGCTAATTAACAATTTTAAAATAAAATTGATTACCTTTCTTTTTGTTGTTTTATTAGTAAATAGTTATTAAATTACGTCGCCTCGCCGCCACTCGCCTAATTGAGATCTCGATATCGATGAAACACGCACATCACTACGATCGAATATCGATAATGTGACAATGACGAAGGTGTCTCCGCACTAGTTACGTCAACTTGACGTTGTCAAGCTTTTCATGTTCTTTAGGTTGGTAGGACTGCATTTTTAAGTGTTATTGTTGTGGTAGAAAACACTAGATGCGCTTCATACTATTTTAGGATTTCGAAGCTAGTTAGACAGTGCCGTCTCTTAAAACGTAGTGATTCCATTCTCTTTGGCCCGGCGCCATATTCCACAAATATTTGTCTGAAATTGTTGTTTTACAAAATTTTATTACTTTTCCTCGCAAGTGAGTTGAAAAACGTCGTATGAAACGCGTGGGCGTTGGGTCATTACAACCTCAGCTAGTACATAGAGCAATCCCGCCTCGGCTGTAAAGACTAACTTCGCTCACTTGTATCAAAATGTACTATTAATATAAATAGATTATTAAATGAGAGTTGACTGTCTGAGAGTAAACGGGCAATCAAATTGAACTAACAGTTAGTTTCCTCGGTGATCGTGAGTGCATGTATGTAGTACACGTAAGTTATCACTTAGCAAAAAAAATAGAGAACAAATTGAGAGCTCATTCGTTACAATACCTACACATTACAACATACAGTTTTTACTGAAATATACCAAAATGCGGTAAGAACCCGTTAAAATGTTGAATTCTAGATTACATTACAACATAGCTCAAAGTATGACGCGTCAGTGAAATGAAGTAGTACCTATACCTACACACTTTCTACTTAGGTACCTAGCAAGTGCCTTACTTTTACTTTCAAAAATGAGATTAGCTCTAACTGCAAAAACTTATTTTCCACTCATACAACACTCTCCTACCCATAAGTGAGTGAGAGAAACAAATCGAACACTTTTAACCAGAGAGAGAGCACATGTTTATATTCCTTTTTTAGATGAGTAAATGATGCGTAAAAAAGAAAATGAATATCAGGTCATTTTATGAGTCAAGCAAGCACTCCTTATTGTAATACAAATATAATATTCTGTAAACCCTATTTTTTCAAAAACACTGGGCAGCATCCATTATCGACTTATTATACTTTAATACTCGTAATAGTCAATCAAATACCAAAATTTAACAATCAATCTCAAAGGGACCCTAATACTTGCTCCTCAAGCCAGGGCACGAAATGTGTGACCCTTGAATATATTCCAGGGAAACCAGCCTCTGCACATTTGTACCCGAAGGAAACCACGCCGATCTGGTAGAAGTGCGTTGTAAAATCTTGGCTGTTCCACTGTAAAAGAAATTTATATTTTGTTAATACCTCGGGGCTTTGTAAATCAGACATTACACTCCATCTTGCCTGTCTCGGACTCCGCTTATGAGCAGACTTTCTCCTTCTTCTTATCGTGTGGGCACCAAGCCTTGTTGTCAGAGTTTTTTCAGACCGCCTTACGGCCTCTGACTCGGTTTTTATGTAACGACTACTACCACCTGATATAGTTGCCGGGACCAACGGCTTGACGTGCTATCAAAAGCAACTGCTTCCGTGGTATTAAAGTCAGCTGAATAACTATTCAGCAGACTTTAATACGAAGGTATCTCATAAGCGGAGGGAAGGGAAGCGATCTGTGGGTCGTCCGTCGGCACTATGCCTTGATGATATAAAGAGAGTCCGTAGCTACGTGGATGCGAGATATTCATGACAGAAGAGGGTGGCATAAACAAATGGAAGCCTATACCCAGCTATGGGTGAATTCAGGCTGAGGATGATGATCTTATAAGTAAGAATAGCCTATTTTTTAAACCCAGTGCGGATTTCTCACATCTACCTGTACCCATTTTACTGGTCAACCACTTAATTTCAAAGCGTCCAGAAGTTCAAAACACTGCTCTGATTTTGTTGAGCAAATGAGCTTTAGTTACCTCTCAAGGAGAAAAAGACTAGAGACTACTACTCACAATAGGTTGCATAAGAGGACCTCCACTGTCCCCTTGGCAAGCATCCTTGCCTCCCTTCTTGTAACCAGCACACAGAACCCTCTGATCAATGACCTGCTTCTTGTATCGAACGTACGCCTCCTTACAGAAGTCGTTGCTGACCACTGGAAGTTGCAATGCTTGTAGATGGGACGCTGATGGACCACCTGGGAACGATTTGTTTAACATTAGACGGGTAACAAAGTTAGAACATGTCTTGTTCTGTTACTAAACGTGGGGGTTTTATACTTAAATATGTTAGGTTACTTACGGAACTGGATGTCACCCCAACCGGCGATGATGGGGTTGTAATTCTCGAAGTCGTTCGATCTCAGCTCAGCGGCTCGTGGAATGCAGATCGGTCTGATCAAGCCTGGTAGAAATAATTATATCGTAGGTAAGTAAATACTTACAGGTTAAAATGCATTTCACAAGGATCTTTTATCATTAATTTACTTTTGGTTTCAGTCAGTTTTGTTATGTCAGACCTAAATAGTTGCTCCCTCTCTATGGAGTCTTTTCCACGGTCGTATTAAATAATTAAACCCGGTCCACCCGGGGGACCCCACACACAGGGGAAACAGTTGCTTTACTTTAAAGAGTGATTGTACTGATCAACTTTCCTTATGAAACCTATTAGGAAATGCAGAAAAAACATATGTTTTTTCCCATTCTAAATGAAATCAGCTGTTCAAACGTTGTATGAAAATGCGAATTTTTTTTGCGAATTTCCTATAACGTTTCTTAGGGAAAGTTGATCAGTATAATGGGTAAAATCACCCCTTAAAGTAATGCGATCCAAACACCCTGTATACGATACGCTAATAATGGTCTCAGTCTGGATCAGACCCATAACTCTGATATTGGTATATGTACAGTAACAGCTTTTGGGCAAAGGAAAACATCGCGCTCCAAAAAGCAATGTTGATGCGATTAGAAGTCCGTTAATTCGCATTGGGCACTACTCTTGGAGTGAGGGAAGGCCCCAGCTAATATATATGCTGATGCTGATTCTTTTCCGCTAAGAAGCCCAAAGTAGTTCTTTAACTTTCGCTTAGTGATATTGTACTGACTTGTGAACTCGACATCTCGCTCCAGGACCAGTAGTCCGATGTCATCGGTGTACGCGTTAGGATCGTATTTCTCGTGCTTGATCTGTGTCTTGATCAAGATGTCGACGGGGGTGGCACCATCGTCCTCCTTAGCCAGATCCAACTCACCCAGCCGGACGAGGTACCTGCAAAAAAATGTTTTATGTTAACAAAAGGACTTCTTCGCAAAAGGATCGCTTCGCAAAAGGATCACTTCTCGAAAGGACCACTTTCTAAAATAAAAAGCTATTTAATTTTATAAATATTATTGAGGGCTATTGTGTAAGTTTTCGATTATATCTGTACTTCGCAATTATTAAGTAATATTTTGTTTCTGTGATCAGCACTATATTCTGAAATAAATTAGCTAAATATTAAGAAGCAGAATCGCTAAGATGTGCAAAAAAAAACACTACATTGATTTGATTACGATTGAATCGGACAGACACACAATGAGACCCTTGTTCCTAAAATTTGTAATTTTATATATTAAGACTAGCGGCGCTCGCAGCCCCGTACGCGCACACCACTGACTTTAAATACTCAGAACTTTTGATTGAGTGAACTGATTGCGATTAAACAAAGCCTAAATGTTAACCCTAACTAAAGCCCTATGCTTTTGTGAAAACCCCATCCAAATCGGTTCAGTAATATTTCAGTGATGAGTGCACAAACAAACATACAACAATTCAAAAAAAAAAATCTAAATGTATATTCCATTGCGTATCCTAAACACACAAAATATTTTTTTTACAAATATCCTTAAATGTACATCCACACCAAGTTTACAATTCTATTATAATGTATGCATAAATTTATACATTGTGAAATTGATATCATTAGCATTCTTTTAAACTGAGGCCGAGATTCAGAGACGATTTTTTTTGTCTTAGTTCGAGCTAAGCGTGGCAAAAATGTATGGATTTTGACATACGGGAGTCCGAACTATGACTTACAAATCGTCTCTGAATCTCGGCCTAAGAGTCTACCTCGGTTTGCTCCCATCAGTTTGATAGGTAGACTCTTAGTTTAAAAGGATGCTAATGATATAAATTTCAGCCTGTAGATAAATAAGAATGGTGTGGTTCATGGATATAAACTAATACCTTTCACAGCTTCCTATGTCATTTTGGTACGGAACTAACGTAGTAGGTACTATGTAGGTAACTATCGGAACACTAAAAACAATATTTATCAACTCTGGAACAAAACAACGGTCATTTAGTTCCATTTTGTCTTTTTTATAACGAGAGGCTTTTCGAATTACTGTCATCAAATGAGTGGAGATATGATTCAAAATTCGTACTTCCCCATAGTTCATTGTCACACCGATCTTTTTACACAAATAATAACAATAATAAGGGCAATTTATATTATGTACAGTCGCCATCAGATATATCGTAGCATACGAGTACACACGGCGACACATCAAGCTATACAAAACCAACATAAGCTGGCCGCGCGACGTTATACGTTAATCGACCTGCGCGCGGCCAACTTATGTTGGTTTTGTATAGCTTGATGTGTCGCCGTGTGTACATACAAGGTGTTGAAATATTTATGAGCAGTGCTAATTTTCAATAAATTCTTTACAATAAGGGCCTGTTTCACCACTTCCGAATAAGTTATTGTTAGCTTATCCGATAGCTAATTTGACATATTCTTCATACAAAATATGTCAAATGACCTGTCGGATAAGCTAACACGAACTTATCCAAAAGTGGTGAAACAGGCCCTAAATGTAATTAATTATATCTTAACGTAGGTATATTTTGTCATAAATACCTGAACAGCTAAGTTTTTTACAATGTTATTTAAAATTTAAATGTATAACAAACGAAATAAGGTCTTTTTTTCCTAAACTGCTGAGCTATTTATGATAGCCCTGACTGCATAGATATATTTGATGTTCTAGGCATTCAGATATTTTTGATTGGATGTGTAAAGAAATTATTGAATACTTATTAAAACTGCTTAGAAATATTTGAGCACCTTGTTTGCTATGATATATCTGATAGCGACTGTACATCACATCGATACACCACAGCGCAGTATATAGCACCGTTTCCTGGATTACCTTTGTTATTTATAATGAATGTTATTATAATGCAGTACGTACAATCAAAATTTATAAATAAACCGGCTAAGTGTGTGTCGATCCGTAGCTATTTATCTAGACGTTGGAAAGCCTCGTTTCAAAAAATAACTCTTCAACGAACTAAGATAATAAATATAACACCTTATTTTGTGCCTCTTGTATTTTTTCTGTATTTATACTGTTTATGTTTTGGTGTAAAATAAAGTGTATTTGATTGATTGATATAAACTACAAAAGAGAAATAAAGGATTGCAAAATATAAAGCCTTCAATTTAAGTCATGCAATTTGATACTTAACGACGCTGTGACAGATTGGGAGACGAGACTATTAGTACCTACTGGAGACCGATTGCGCTAATTTAAAACATCGAAGTTCTATTCTAATCCAATTTCAGTTCTAATCACATTTCAATCCATTTACTATTCAACTGTGCTGAATTCGGCATCGCGTTAAACTCTATGTAACTGACAGCCTTAAACGTCTGAAAGATCTGTCAAAACGGCTCTAACGGCTGTCATGAACTCATGAGCTGTACCGCGATTAGCGCAATACCAAATGTGTCTAAAGTTATGGTTCGTACGTAGTCCAATCACGGTTCAATCACAGAATATTTACGATCAGAAAAGAGTTCCTTGTGGGACTACGGAATCCTAATATAAAACTTAATTACAGTCACAGCGCATTTCAGATAATACAGGTACCTACACATTATTCCATCTAATACTGATAATATTTGTTGACTACCTTCGGGGAATCAAAAATATACAACGTGTTAATGAATTAACGCAAAACTAGAAAGTAGTTTGTTAAGAATCGAGAGCAGAATCGAATTATCGTGGTTTCAACATAGGATTTTTTTTCAAAATATTAATTAATTTGTTTGTAAAATTTTAAATTTACTGAAATCGATCTGAACCCACCGCACAGGCACACTCACCCTACTTACTACCAAAACAAGATTCTTAAAATGTATCCCTGAGCACTAGCGCTTTCATTCATTGCTGAAATGATAACAAATCATTTTTGCCTCAAAACTTAAAATGCGAAAAACTTTAAATATTAACTATCAAAATAATGAAATTATTGTTTCAATCTAATTATTTTGTTGTAAATCAGTTGGGGTGTATGAGGTTTTGCGCTTATTCATTAACACGTTGTAGAATGTAGATGTAGGTAATGGAATAGTCGTGTAGATTTTATTTGGTCTTCGCTGTAGCAGCGGATGCCAAAATAAATCATAGGGCATACGATATGAGTCTATGAAGCTACTGCTATAATACAAGGCTATACAAGTAGTGAAGAACATAGCGATGAATCCTTGTATCCTGTTCTTCATTAAAAAAAGACTTAGAAAAACAGTAATCTTGAGTCGTGAAAACTTTGAGGCTCTTCAGTATGAGTGAAACATTGATAATTTTATAAATATGCTACATTTAGAATATCTCTGACAATCTGACTTCTCAGGTAATATAATCGTGACCACTATGTACAAAACGATGTTATTTCAAAATTTTGATAATATTTCCGCGTGCCTACGTAATACATAGTAATTATATTATAATTGTAAGCGTGGCGAATGTGATTCGAATTCGTGGGTGACTAATAGGTACCTACCAAATAATTAGATAACTAGCATGCTATGGGAAAGATTTGATTATGTTTTGTGCAATATTCCAATCTAAATACACGCGGTTCTTACGACGAGGTTTTTATTTTTAGCATATTCAGTTCAAATATTAGTTTTTATCTAAAAATAAAAGCATCTAAGCTTTTACCGGCCAAGACCAAGTCTGACATATTCTTAGGGTTCCATTCCACAAAATAATATGTTCTTTTTCTAAAGAAACAAACATCAAACCCAAAATTACTACAGTCGCTCGTGATAATTTTCGTCAAATCCAAGGTCTGATCATCCCCTTAAAAGAGTCAGCATATTAAGAAGGACCTTTTATGAGATATAAGTATATAAATATGGAATGGAACTGAAATATAGGTATTTTGTTAGATGAAACGCAATAAAAGCCGTGGTGGTCCAGTGGCGAGTAACCTTGCCTGCCGTGCAGGAGGCGATGGTTCGGTCCCCGTCCAAGCCGACTCGTACCTATGAGTTTTTCGGAATTTATGTACGATTTGTAACACCACTGTCTTTTCGGTGAAGGAAAACATCGTGAAGAAGCCTGCATGCTTCAATTTCGAGACATGTAGGTATTGTACCTACATGCTACTACAGACTTACTTATTACTGAGGCTTCAGTATATCTCTGACTACCCCCTCGGAAATATAGTCGTGAGCATATGCATGCATGCATGCATTCAGATGCACCGAAACGCAGTAACATATAATATTGGTTGTAACCATGGATTTTAGACAATACCTATTTCCAGCTTCCTAGCCGAGCCACATCATCTGTCTCGCTCGTAGCACGAGACGCGGCCTATTTAAAGAATACACAATCCTCAACTCAGTTTCTCTTTTCGTCGTTGCGACTTTAAGATCTCCTATGTGACACTTTTTTCGAAATTCACTTTTTTATGTTAATGCATAATTTATGATGTCCTCCATAGAATGCAAAAACTCCCAAGTCAAAATAACAACAATATCACGGCTATTCTACAGTTAGAAAAATACTCTTTTGTGCGTAGTCATGAGAAGATTGCAATTTAAACTCTCAATTTCCCAACACTTTTACATTTTGCACATAGGAGATCTTAAAGTCGCAACGACGTTTTGTTTCTTCTTTAGGTTAAGGATTATAAAATTATATCACGGCATTTTTGTTGTTGATAAATGTCTCTTCTATGGCGTGGAATGTTGAGAGATATCTTAATATACTTAACTATACTATTTTCCGAGTAGAAAAGTAAATATGAATATGTTTGGTTATCATAGTTAATTATTAAGATCCACCCACCAGACCGGTCTGTCCGCACATTAACATAATTATATTATACAATTGTGAAACCTGTTTATTGCGTATAAATATGTGATATCTGCGATTGTCTCTGACCTTATCTTATTTTGCATCGTAAGGTATATATACATACATAGTACCTAGGACCTATATTTATACAAAGCTAACTAGACAATTTTCAAGGGAAATTGATTGGAAATGAAACATCATTAAGAATAAAAATACTAATTTCTAATAATAATTTGTGATACGCTGAATTAATTTTCATTGCAGCAGAACAAATTATATAACAGATCATAAGCTATCATACAAAAAAAAGTTTCATCAAAATCGGTTCAGTAGTTTTTGCGTGATGGATGCTGTTACAAACATACAAACGTACACACAAACAAACAAACAGACAGACAGACTAAAATTCTAGATACACTTCTGTTACAGTTTTATAATCAGTAGTTAAGATATCTTATAACTTTCTTAAAAAAAAGTGTATGTGTAACAGTAGGTAAGGTACCTATAGGTAAAAAGTTTGTGATAGTGGACCGCAAAACACGTTGAGGAAGTGGAAATGATTTTGATAAACGTTATCGAATATACAGGTTCCAACTTAATATGCTGACGGTTTTTTAAGGGGATGATCAGACCATGAAAATGAAAAACTCACTCTATGGGACCAACATCGAAAGCGCGAAAAAAAAATCGGCTGCCCATACAGAAACAGCAGATTTTTTAATTTGATTTCGATGTTGGTCTTATGGAGAAAGTTGTTCAGTTTGATGGTCTGATCATTCCTTTAAAAACCGTCAGCATTTTAAGAAGGACCTATACAGGGTTAACAGGGTCTTAAGAAAAGTATCATGAACCTTTACACCATATACTCTACCCATCAAACTGAACAACTTTTACTATGGGAGTCTGTCGGTAAGTATTCTAGTATAATTCTGCGGAGCTGTTAAAAAAATAATTAATACAAAATTTCAACATGCAACTATCCTCAAAATAAATAAAGTTTTAAATTTTCTTTATTTTCAACCTATTATTTATGCCAAGTGCCAACGTCTACTATGACTAATTATTATAAGGACTAGCCTTGCGGTAGCATTTCCCCTCTGCCACGGTATAAGCACAATTGATCTTGCGCATTTACATTCAATTTTACACCTTATCACTAAACGAGACAGCCTATAATTGCGAAATAATAACTTCGAACTTAGAACGTTTGGGGTTCACACGAGACTACTTTTCATGATTTTTAACATTCAAAATTAGAATCTAAAGTTATGAGGAATAAAATCCAAAGTTGCTGATTTCATGTTACCTCTCCCCCCGCAAAAAGTGGCAGAAATGTTTGTTAGTAGAATTACACGCGTAACCAGTCAACATATAAATAGTCAAAGACTATGCAGGTAAATAAAAGGCACCAATAGGAAGATAGTCATGCCGAATTAATTCAGAATTTAAACTATGTACGACTATAATGTGATCGAAGCTTGTTCTTTTATCTCTAATTATCCATTTGATATGGCCAACGTATGTATAAATAGACAATACTACGTTTTTTTCCTTGTAAACCTTCAATGTTTTCGAGAAACCGTGGCCTTCAGTATGCAACGTAGCCGTAACCACGGTTAGTACTACTTATCGTCTATTAGCACAGTCAATTTACGAAGTTTTATTAGGAGGGGTGGGAAGTAATTATGTATGGGACTTTTAAACTGTAACCATTTACTGACAAAAAGACTAACTAAAAAAAAAATTCGCTACCCGAACTTTTCACTTAATCATAATAATACAAATACGAATTTTAATTGTATTTATCAATATAAATGTCGTTTGTGCAATAAAATAACAATGGAAATTTAACAAAATTGTTTTTCAGTAGAAATTACTAATTTATTTTTCAAAGAAAATATATAAGTATACTTTGTGTTTAGTGTGTATATAATGGTAAAGCCGTAAAAAGGCGAAAAAAATTACTATTCGGTTTTTTAGAATGAGAAAAATGCTACATATTAAATTTAGGGCTGTTGCTGACGTGATGTTTATATACTTTGGTAAATTTGTATTATCAAATTGGCTCTTAAATGATATACAAAAAAAAAATTATGTATTAGTTCCGGGTCAAACCGTAAAATGACTGGGCTATATTCTGTACCGTAGCGTAGTTGTAACGTATCGTTTATTCTACATACGAATTCCCGTGAGTCAATTCATTTTCTATTACAGTTATTACGTACGCGAGACCACTGTGGGTAGGTACTTCGAATAAGCAATATTATGATACGTTTCAATGTATATCCGGTGTTATTTACGTATGAGTAGATAATCATTGAATATAACGGAACAGATGTGGGAAATACAGATTTATAGTTCCTGTTTTATGTACAGTACCTTTTTCTTTTGTTAAAAGAAAACAGAACGCGCTTTGTTTGTAAAATTATGCATTATCCTAGTACCTAAAATTATCGAAAAGTTTGAACCATGGTGTGGATACAGAAAATTTTTGGAAAGCAAAAAATTACTTATAAAAAATAACACAGTAGGTACATAAGCAACTACGCACACAACCATAGAGGTACAGTATTGTACAAAAGAAATCAACGAATTGGAAAGGCCTATTTTTGCTTGTTGACTGTACCTTGCCTTTTGCGGCTTTGTAAAGTTATATGATTGTATATGTCACCGTAAAATTGTAAATAACGTTAGATTATAATCTAACTCGCGAGATTGTAAACTGTCGAAAGATTGTGAACCGTAACATACTGCTTACAATAATTTATTTTAATTCATAATTATACATTGCTTAAGCGAAAAAACTCTTGGATGCATTGCATAGACACATGAACCTAGGGTCCTTCTTAATATGCTGACACTTTTTTAAGGGCATGATCAGACCATCAAACTGAACAACTTTCTCTATGGGACCAACATCGAAATCGCGAAAAAAATAATTGGCTGTCCCATAAATTTTGCCCGAGTAGGTTTGCAGTTTTGTATGGAACAGGTGATTTCTTTTTCGCAATTTCGATGTTGGTGCCATAGAGAAAGTTGTTCAGTTTGACGGTCTGATCATTCCCTTAAAAAAGTGTTAGCATATTAAAAAGGACCCTATATGTATAGATTGATTTAAATTGTTATGTTATAAATAAGAATATAATTTCCAATATTTTCATTTGTGCGTAAGACCGCACAGAACGATGAAAATGACAATCATATTAGTAGGATAAATTAATAAACCAAAAATTTTTTTTTGACTAATCATCATACATTTTCATTTAAAAGTTGTTGATTTAGTAAATGGTCATCTATGTTGGTTTTGACATGTATACTATAAACCAATGGATGCCAATCCTCCTTACAAGCATCAAAACCTTGCCATGCCTTCCTGGGTTTAGATGATTCGAATATGCGTTAAAATAGCAATTACATGTTTAGGACCTCAGTGACAGTGACAGTAAAAGCAAAGACTTCTTCAATAGTAACCAACTCGTAATAATAAAAATATTTAACAAGGAAAATCTCGTGCTACCAGCACATAAGTGAATACTCATGTGCTTAAAGACATTAAAAGGATGAACAATAAACTTCAACTTAAACAAATACTCATACGTACCTAAATAGTAATAAGTACATAAGTTGTACGCAGTAGGTATATTAATTACTCTGAGACACAACGGATATAAATACACATAGCATTGTGCTAAACGATTTAAGCATAGGTTAACAAATGAACGAATTAACAAATAACTACAACATTGTTGGAATAAACGAGCTGGAAACATAGCTTTTTGAACCACATTTTTGTGCGCATGATAAGTGAAATATCACTAGATTGTAAGCATTACTTACAGATCAGCTTCATGTCCGTTGATGCAGTGGGCAGCGGTGAGGACATGTTTGGATGAGATGAGGGAGCCTCCGCAGAGCCAGCGCGTCGCTCCTGACCTTTTGCTCTTGTACCCTAGGAGTGCCATCCAGGGGAAGTCACCTGGTAAAGCGATAAGCGACATCATTAGCTCCCATAGTCTTGATTCTGTGTATGTTGTAGGCAATCGATTGTTTTAACATACTCTTTTCAAACTAGTAGAGTATATCACGCATTAAAACTGATTTAGTTGACAAGCACAGGTTCATAGGCCTTTTTCATATAGAAAATTATCTCGGTATTTTTATTATAATACGACCAGACGTGATGGTTGCAGAAGAAACGCTTTGTAAGAATCTGCACACCAACATGACAAAAATCCAAATAAACGTTCAACATTTTCTTTTCGCTTGACCCATTTGGTGCGACAGCTACCAAGCGAAACTGTTTCGAATTTAGGTTCCATCACAGAGTACTGTTCCATCATTGTTGTTCGCTGGTTCGATCGTAGTTTTATCGTATCGTATCGATCGATCTAGGCTGGTACCCCAAGCCAATATACCTAAAGGCAACCTTATTTTGAAAAATTGTATCCGATAGTGTCCTGTGCAGCGAGTAATGTTTTTGATATTTTATCTTTCCGAAGCCCATTTCACTTGTTGATGGTACTGGTCAGTGGTACATACGTCATGGCACGGATTTTTCTGATTGCTCTGACTCTGATGTACAAGGCACTATGCAATATTTTCGTCGAATACACTCGTTTGAGCGCGCAAGATCCATGCCGCGACGTATACAAGAGAAGATAAGGCCATAATAATAGTTTAAAGTTGGGTGCATGATGGGAGCCTTCCCCAGTGATGTAGTTCCTGAATCCCCAATATGTCTGGCACACCCTGTAGGCAATCAGTAAGCCTCTAAGGCTAATTAGCTAATCTCATCACCACGCGCGATAGCAATTCAAACTCCATTGCCACCGACTCGTTAGAAGGCGATAGTTTAAAAGAAGTTTATTCCGAATTCGTAAATGCGCGCTGCATACAAATGAAGTCTGGTGATATTACAAATACTAACCAATTAAACTCAATGAAATTTTGCAGAAACATTCTAGGAACAAATATCTATGCCTGTATCTTGTCCGATTTTCGTTAAAATATACAGTTTCAATGCTAGGATTAATTTAAGATTTGTATGGAAATCTTTGCACTGTAACTTTAAAACTACATTTTAGGGAAAATCTGACACGATACAAGCATAGAGATTTGTTTCTAGATTGTTTCTGCAAAATTTCATTGAGTTTAATCGGTTAGTATTGAAGATATCACCAGACTTCGTTTGTATGGAACGCGTCAACAGTAATATATACCCTTAAGGGAAATTTACCAAGTTTAGCATCGACGCCTCCCACGACTCTGCTGAAGGAAGCATTGCTGACGCCACAAACCGGCGGCTCCGGGAACGCGGCGATGTAGTCCGCATGGTCAGCTGATTTACCAGCCGCGTCGTCTACGGGAGCTATGGTTGTGGTTGTGGTCGTTGTTGGTGGTGGTGGTGGTGTCGGAGGGCCGGTTGGGATGCCCGGTCGCGGACAACAGACCTAGTCACGTAGATAAATTTAGCTATTGAAGTAGTTCAAATAAATGTTATCATGCTTTGGCTGCGATGCTTGCTTAGGTTTCCGCTTCGTTTAGTGTAAGAAATCTGTGATATTCCTATATTATATTAAGTGCTTTCCATTAATGCGAGAGATATTAGGTACTTTTACTTACAGTAGTAATTTTGGGGTGGTCAGAAACATATACGTTCAAGATCAGTAAGCTTTTTGCATGTACCTAACCAATATTGAGGGTTTTAAAATAAACGACTGTATTATAATTTTTAACATGAAGTAAAGATACAATTGATTCAAAAAACCTCAGCAAAAGAAGTAGGCAGCCCCAGATAAATTTGAATATATACTAGAGTTAACCCGCGACTTCGTGCGCACAAATTATATACCAGATTTTAAGTCAGATCATAAGCTATAAAAAAAAAGTTTCATCAAAATCGGGTCAGTAGTTTTCGCGTGATGCTCACACAAACAGACAAAAATTCTAAAAAAGGTTGATTTGGAGTCCGGGACACTTAAACATTTTTTTTTTCAAATATCTTCAATGTGCAGACACACTTCTGTTACAGTTTTATAAAAGTTAAGATATCTAGGTATAAAGAACTTAATTTCATACTTGGGTTATTGATTTCACATTAATAATTGTGCAGAGTTAGGGAGATACATTTTTTCAGAGTAAAATTACCTTAGGATCATTTCCTTCAAATCCGCAATGAGCCTTCCTCAGAATCTGAATTAAGGCAGGGTTCGACTTGGCCTGCTGCAGAAACGCCACATAGGGCTCACAACGATACAGTGACACACAGCTACCGATGGGACCTTCAACAGTCTGACAGGTTTCCTCTGTAAAAAAAGCAACATTAACCACATATCACAAAACACTTTTCGCAGGGCAAAAAGTTCGCTTTAGGCATATATTTTTGGAAACAATAATAAAACCAGTAGACACAATAGCCTACTTAAAGACATTAAAGCCGCAGCAGGTTCAAATACTGGCCATGAACTCTTATTATTTATCACTTCCAGCTAAACTAAATTGAACAGCAGGTATTTCCGTGACAAAAAAAAACCATTTAATATGTCGCAAGCAAACCAAAGGACTTCATAATAACCAACATTCAAAGGCAACTATCATAAAACTGTTAAATAACAAACCACTTAAAATTAGGTAAATTCGAAACAATGGTCGCATCCGCAAAGCGATTATTCTCGGATAAATTAACATAGTCCATAAATTAATGTAAGGTAAGGTACAATCACAGATTACTACTATAATTACTACCATAATTATAATTAAAGTATTTTGAATGAGACCGGTGAACTTATTTAGTAACAAACTTACAATACATAAGTTAGGACACAAAATTGTTATTATCCTAGATGAATATTATGAATACGTATGAAATTAGAAATGAAATGGATTCGAATGATAACCGTTATATAAGACAAGACAAATGGAATTTAGATTTTGATCTTTGTGGTTCTCAAATAATTAATTCAGAATGGCAAAGATGTATGATCAGCCCCCCTAGACAAAGTGACATTCTATTGGCGTTGACGCGAGTAGAAAATCACAGAATGTATGGATTTGACATAAGTGATCGAAACATTTTGACGTTTGCTTTCGTCACCATACGTCAAGTCCATACATTTTTATGTTTTCTACTGCCGTTAACGCTAATCGAAAGGTACTTTGTCTAGGCTCCCTGGTATATTATTTACAAAATTATGTGCTGCTAAATTCCCAAACATGCAGTTCCCTGGCAAGTTTATTCATTCGTAACACATAAAGGCGGCGCGTTTGACCCACCAAGGTATTGACCAACACTCGACCTTCGCTACAAGCATCTATAATGTGGTCGTCGTAATATGACCTAAGATATGTGTGACCTTGGTCATGAGCTTAACTTAGAGGGTCAATCTTGGATTTTCAAAGACTTGAGTTAGTAGTTATCAGAAGACATAACAATTTATAATTATGTAGAAGAAGTGTTCTAAAGTCAGATTCCGCCAATGGGGAGTTTGCACATCGAGCGCTTTTATATTGGTAGAGGCATTTCTCTATCATTTTGCCAAGTTAGGTATAATATAACCAAAACGTCGTATATGCAAGCGAAATTAACCGTAAAGGATTCGAAATAATACTTGTGTAATGTCTACCAACACGCATGAGTTGGTGGTACGCGTCGCGCCCATACAATACACCCTCCATGAGGGGTAGACCTGTGCCATGCAGTAGGACGTATTATATTGCAGGCTGATGATGATGATAAGGATAATAAGTTTCCTACGTTTAGTCTCCGACTAGGCCACCGTTGTTATGACAATGATGTTTTTATGACATTTTGATGGGTTTGCAAGTGGTCCCTTTTAAGTTCACCTTCAATTTTCGTTTTTGATTCAGTATTAATTATAAGTATGTACCAGTAATATATCAGTACTGGTAAAATACTGTATTAAGTATGGAACAGTATGCACCAATTAACTTCCCTAAAAATTCCCCTTGGCGGACAACATTGGAAGACAAAACATTACTTCAATTTTTTTTTTACTGTCACTCTTCTAGATTCTGAATTTGAAATCTGTATTTATATAATTACCGGTTCAAGGGCGGATATTGGAAATCTGTAAGGTATACATACATTTTGAACGCATTGCGACCTTATACTTCTAGGCAGTTAGCTCAAGTATACTCTATCCATTTATTCATGTTCCTTATCTTTAAATGTAAAACCAATTTGTATGGATATTAATCGGTCCCCATGTGTACTTCTAATTAGTTAAAAAACTATTGGTTTCATATAATATTAATATCCCTATCGGTAGATGGTAGTAGGTTACGTGTGTAGTTAAAATTACAAACTATATTAACAATAATCAAACCCAATCCCAAGACCATGCAACAAAAAACAGAAACTTAATTAGTATTACACCCAATGACCTTATTAAAAAAAAGGTTTTTACGGAATAATCCTTGCGTTCCAAAGTTGAAATTATTCCTTGACTCCGAAGCGGGAACGGGCGTCAGTTCCGGGAGTCCTGTGATTGGCTCCCAGGAAGGAGAATTCTGCTGGGGTGGTGGTGTACTGACTTCCGGAGCTACAGGGGTCAGCGGTGGCAGGCCAGTCGGTGGATCAAAGCCAGGAGGAAGAGAAGGGAAACCCTGAGATGGTTTCTGTTCAGCGTTTTTGCCCTCATCAGGGAACGGAAAGGATGTCTCACTTGCGCTTTCACCGTTCTTGTCTTCAAAAGATGGTGGATCTTTTGGTTTATCAAATATCGGAACATCTGCAGGGATAGGGTTTTCTGACACTTGTTCTGTATCTTGAACAACGTCGGGTTTGTTTTCAATGGAAACGAATTCGTTATTATCGTTGTTTATTTGATTTGGTGGAGTCTGATTTTCGTATTGCTGATTTGGATAGGTTTGAGGGAATTGAACAGGATTACCAAAGTTAAATTGATTATCATTGGGGTATGTGCTGGGATAATTAGGGTTATTCTGGTACGGGTACGTTGGTCTTCCGTATTGATCGTTTTGACCTTCATTAGAGACTCCAGGTCTATTGCTGAACGGATATATATATGATGGATTACTATTCTGATTTTCTGGCCTTAGGTGCAGTATGCCAGTCAATCTATTCCTTATTCTATTAGGATTCGGCAGAAAATTTTGCACGAATCCAAACTGGTTCCCATAGCGTCGTTCCTCGCGTTGATTTGGAAAGAAACCTATGACAATGATGACAAAGAAACTGTTATTGATTCTAGAAATAAAAATTTTTTAAATTACCTTTGAATAACACTATTCGGAATAGCAAATACGGGGAATATCCAAGATCGTTGCGCAAACATTTGGCTGGATAGTTGACATCTAATGTTTAGTCAATTTTTAGCAGTTTCAAGACCATAAAGACAAACTCGTTTGAAGTCTGACTCACGATACAAAAAATAACGACCTGAGGCAAAAAAAAAACGAACAAAAAGCAAATTGCAGTATTATTATTATGGGAATAACCTCTAATTTTGTTGTAGGTATATTGCTAATAATGTTCAAAATTATTACAACTTCATTGGATGACATTATTTTACTTTGCACTTGACTTTTTTGGGTATTTAGGTAGGTACTTAGTATTCCTTCTAAATTGAACTTTCCATATACTAAGCTACTCATGCCAAAGTTAATGTTAATAGCATATACCATTTACTACTAAAGTTAATAAAAACTAACTAGATTAAGTTATATGTTTTTGTAAATAGGATGTTAGTTGTTACTTCCAAAATAATATTAACGCATAAAAATCATTACTGTATTTTTATTCATTTGTCTTGTCTTACTAAACTTTGTTTCAATTTTCACTATTTATTTATTATCAATATATTATTATTATTATGATACCAAAAGGATATTAATTATTTTAAAAAAGAAACAATTGTATATAAAATATAAAGAAATTTACAAGTCGGATGTTTTTACACTATTTAACAATGACCTAGTTGTTAAGGTCTCAATGTACTTGACTTTAGATTAGAGGCTGATTGATATTCCCTTGCAGTATTGGAACAGCAACACGTTTACCTACCAATTGAATTTTCAAATAGGTCCATCAACCAATATTTCACTCATCACATACAAACCCTCTTAGTTTAAATGGTGTTATTAAATTTGTATTTTTGGTACCGAATAAATAAATACAAAATATATATTTTTCATTATTTCACTTGCATTGGAAGTTGAGAAAGTATGTCAAACAACAAAAGTAAAAATTCTCAGATTTTAATCAATAGATAATTTTACAAAGCTAATTGTCTACTTACCAAATTGACCAACCACAACATGGGAAAATAAACAAACTGACACTAAAACACCAAAAACTGACATTTTAACGTCTGTGGCACTCAAACATTTAATACAAACTGAATTTTCTCGTAAAAAATTCGTATCTTTTTGCGGTGTCTAAAAACGCGAGTGTTTGTACGTTCAACGGTCAAGTGTGGCCGATCTTGACCAACATGTAACATATAAAGTAGTGGAACCGAGGTGAGCCTGCGCGTCATATACCTACTGACCGATGTATATACCTATATAAATATGTCATTATTATTATACTGGTAATATATTTGTCGTAAAGAACGAGTAGAGTGACGAATTGTAAATTTTAAAATCATTGGTTATTCCGGCGTGGGTACTATTAGGTCAGCAAAGGAATCCCGCAGATTTTCTTGAAATTTTTGAAAAAATATGTAGCATGTCGGTTAGGTATACGTAATATAATAGAAAATAATAATAAGTCTGGAGTTCGATTTTTGAAAGTCACACGTTCATACCATCAGTAGAAAATGTTAAAATTACAATGGAGATTATGCATCATTCGATCACGATTTTAAACGTGTGACTTTTGAAAATCGCAGTCCTGGACCAATCATGAAACAAATGAAGCGTTCTTAAAAGTTATGTATCGCATTGCATCGCAAAAACCAATTAAAATGTTTTTTTTGAAAATTTACATTTTAATACCTACCGATTTTTTCACCATTTAAGAGGAAAGGAAGGCGGTCGACAATAAACTAGATGAATACGTTTTTAACAGATCTATTGCTGTCGCACTGTTCCCGATCAACCGAGCTACCAGTGCGAAAGTGACAGCTGCAGCTCGGACTGATTATACCTACATAAAATAGACGAAATCACAATATCGTATTCCCATATTTCCTCCTCAGAAATTAGACAGATTTCAATATTTTTCAAGAATAGTATGAGACCTCTTTGTCATACTATTCTTGAAAACATACAGACAGCCTAAAGAACTCTTTCTTTAGGCGGTCTGTATGTTTTCCTTTTATTGTTATTTATTATTCGTAAATTTTGTTGAAACAAAAACGGCAGTAAAATCTATCAATTTTAGTCATTTTAGAAGGTTCTTAGGTAGTTCTCATCAAACAAAGCACAGGGAACATGACAATGGTAATGTGGATTATAATAGTGAGCATTTCTTGTCTCTAGTATAATTATCCAGGGAGAAAACAGGGGAATAACGTTTGACTGGACGAAACGGAACCCGCCTTAAAGAATTTTATTTAATTATTCACTCCCCGTACAATAGAATTCGTAAAGTAGCAAGTTCAAAGATTGGCATCAATTACCGCTCCATTCGATAATTTAATAATGAGTTAACACAGTATGAATATTTAAGACTGCAGCCTACTAATAATGAGTTTAGAAGAAATATTTTCCATTCAACAAAAAAGCCTCGGCCTTCGTTCATAGAATATCTCAGTCTACAAGGTAATTATAAAAATCATAAACAGTTTGCGCTATGCATGAAGTTTAAAGGAATTAATGGTGCAGGTTAACAGTAAAGACGTGTTTTATACCTTTCAACTTCTGCGATCTTCTATGAGGTCCAATCCTAGTTTTCTTAACAACAATTTTGTATTTATTATTAACATTGTAGACTTGATTGGGCGCGTACGATTTTAACCCATGTACTCCATGCTTGTTACTAGTGTTGTCCTCGTTAATCTTTTTCAAGCCATCGTAACCAGGATAGTGAGGTCCGTGTCCATGGTTGCCGTTGCCGTGTTGTGCGTAACCGTAAGTAGGATATCCGTAGCCATGTCCTGGGTATCCGTGATTGACTGCCGGATATCCGTGGTTGACTCCAGAGTATCCGTGGGGATAGCACGGCTTATGTCCGTGGTGGCTCGTGTAATCGTTGTTCAACTTTTTACCGTAAGTGTGGTAGCCGTGGCATCCATGGCCGTGGTCATGGGATCCATGGTGGTTGTCGTGGTGACCGTGTCCATATAGAGTTTGGAATAGAGCGTCTAGTGCTGCGTAATATTCTGGAGAAGGCGTAGGGCTAGGTGGTTTGTAAATAAACGGGGTTTGCAGACATCGATTGTGGTTTTGAGCTAAGATCAGAAGCACTGGAAAGCCTTGGATCAATGTGCAAATAGCACTCTCTTGGACAGTCATTTTGTGTGTTTTTAATCGACCATTTGTAATGTCAGTCAGATGAAAACTGGTCAAAATACGACAATGCACAATATAACCATATTAATGTAATTGTTGACCAAAAATGAGGTTATCTTCAAAATCTACATGCTCATTTGGAAAAATATGCAATTATTTATTGGGTAAGTCGAATATGGTTTTCTCTGTGATGCAATAGTTTGTATTGGCTAAATCTAAAATGATCCCACACTTAATGATCCTATTTTATGTGCACGTTCCTATTGTCCTCTGATTGTGTTTTGCAGTATCACTAATAATTACTGTTTTGTATATTTCCATATATTTCACAATAAATAATAATTACGCTATCCATAAATGTATCTCCGTCACTTTACGGTTTGCTACGATAAGCTTTAGCAATTTGTACAATCTGTCAATAATTCCCTCCCTTTACTTGAGGAGTCAGAAACTTCGCTATATTACTCGTTGGCGTAGTGGAGCTTCGGTATTGAAAACGATCGCCGAAGTTAAGCAACGTCAGGTCCGGTCAGTCTTTGTATGGGTGACCGAGTGGTATTTCTTCTCGAGCGTCTCCGTGCTTCGACGGAAGGCGCATTACGTTGGTCCCAGACAGTTCCGTCAGATGGCGGTATTTCTAGGTTAGACGCCTAAACAGTAAACACTGACAGCAGTCTGACTGAAGTCGACCACTAACTTAACCCTCACCAATCCGCACTGGTTCCAATCCCTGTCACCATTATTAGTGTGAGGAGGCCTTTGCCCTGCAGTGGGATCCTACTGGCTATAACTTACTTTATAGTGGAAGCAAGCCGCACTTCAGGACGTTGAAGGTTTTGATTCGCTTGGATAGAAACGAAATGAATGTGGTAATTTGATGTAAAGGACAAATAAAATCAATTTATCAAGAAGAAAATCAGGTTTGAGGATATTGATGTAGGACTCTTGAACAGTGGTGTAGATTTGTTAGTTGGCGCTATCGTCGTCGGCTATACAGGGTGAAAATGATATCATTAGCATCCTTTTGAACTACCCATCAAACTGAACAACTTTTACTATAGGAGCAAACCGATCGGAACAAAAAAAATCTGCTGTTCCATACTAAACTGCAATGCCTATTCGACTCAAATGTATGCAAAGGCTTAATTTTTTTTTCTCCGCTCGGTATGCTCTCATAGTAAAAGTGGTTCAGTTTGATGGGTAGCCTCTTAGTTTAAAAGAATGCTAATGATATCAATTTCACCCTATGTAGTTCGTTAGGGAATCTCAGTGAGATTCGTGTTGAATTTAGACCGTATGAGATTATCCCACACATCGTCTCCTCCATCATCCGACTGGGTAACGTAACGTAATAATTAAGCTATGAGGTAGGTATGCTTTCGTAGATCCTTGAAAGTACGGACTGATTCTAGAACACGACACCGGTTACTAAACTATTATTTAACGTGGTGCAACAAATTACTTTCCATCTAGAATTTGTCAGCATCCCAGTTTACTGGGAAATATTATGACCTCGCCAAAGAATTGCCAAGAGAGAGGGTGTACAATCCTCTTTGTTTTCCTGAGTACGTATTCGAATTGCTCCGTGTAGATAAAGAAACAAGTTTGATCATCGATTAGTCAATTTCAATGGGGATTGAAATTCAGAGTGTGCATGAAAATATTGAGATATAAAGGTCCAGAATCGATAGATATCTAAGTTATGGAAATTAACAAAAAAAACTTTCTTGACTTTTATAGTAAAGTCTCACTTTCAGACAAAGTAAGCCTCGTCGATTGCTTAGCTACGCATATCAATGTTAGATACCAGAGAAATTCCTAGAAGGAAATTGAGGTTTCACAAAAAGTTACATATCAATTATAAACTGTAAGTTGTTTAGTATGTTACTATACTCGAATATCTACTACGCTCGCTTCTATTAGTGAAAACCGCATCAAAATACCTTATTTTTAAACGACTATTTTTAAATAGGTACCTGACTATTTTTGGATGAAACTCTATACATTTTATTCTGATCGATGACAATGTGAAATAATTTTCTTCTAGATTATTATACAACTATGAAGGTAGACTATATCACAGAGTTTCTCTCAACACCGTGTAAATACGTACCCTATAGTTATCCAATAAATTACTTTGACTTTACAGTTACAACAGTTTCTGAGCAGAAAAGCAGGACGGCAGACAAAACGGCGAGGGCCTTTTATTTGTAATCATCGTCATCATCACTGCATATATACGTCCCACTGCAGGGCACAGGTCTACCCTCAGGGGGAGTGTTTGGGCATTAGTCCACCACGCGTGCCTAATGCGGATTGATAGACTTCACATACGCATCGGAATTTCTTCTTCAGCGTATGCAGGTTTCCTTACGATGTTTTCCGTCACCGTTTGAGAGCAGCCGGTATTATGAACATACTTAAGATAAGTTTATTCCGAATGCGTAAATGCGCGCTGCATACAAACGAAGTCTGGTGATATTTTCAATACTAACCAAATGAAATTTTTCTGAAACAATCCAGAAACGAATCTCTATGTTTATATGAATTTTCGTTAAAATAATCAGTTTTAGTGCTTGGGTTAATTCCTATTCCTTTTTACGAAAATATGACGTCATACGAACATAGAGATTAGTTCCTAGATTGTTGCTGAAAAAATTAATTTACTTTAATTGTACCAGTATTGAAAATATCACCAGACTTCGTTTGTATGGAGTGCGCTCCGAAAAAACCTTCCGTGCGGATTCGAACCAGGACCTCGAGATTGAGTTTCCATAGCTCTCCGCAACGCGCACTCGACGCTTATTTATAATATTGTATTTCCAAGAAGCAGTAGGTGAAATAACACGTATTGTCACATTATCATTGACCGTGGATGCCGGATGAAGTGAACGAATCTGTCTTAAACGGAACCAATGAATTTGCATCTAGTTAATCACCGCTAATGAATGTGATAGGATTTATCTGCTGGGAATTTTGTGCATATAGCACTGAATGCATCATAAAAAATTGTTAAAACTGTGAACCCGTGGTCAACGACCTCCCGTGACCCCCGCTCACTGCGCAACTTTTTATTTGTCATATGGGCTAGGTACACCACTAGTCATAAATTATCTCAAGATCCATAACCTTGCGACGTCTTTAACACTCCGTTTTGTGACTTTAGTCACCGTCCGGTATATAGCTATAAGATTAGCACCACAAATTAAAGGGTTAGGTACAAAACAATTAAATTGAATTGTATAAAAGGAGTAACTACGAAGTCTTCGCAAACGGCTAAATAATTCCTACTGCAAGTTTGTAACGTAGCGTCGCGAATGTGATTTTAGACAAACATTTGTTCGCTAATTAAACTAAACGTTATGTGTTATTATACTTAGCTGAAACTATTTTAAGGGGATGATCAGACCATCAAACTGAACAACTTTCTCTATGGGAGCAATATCGAATTCGCGAAAAAAAATCACCTGTTCCATCCAAACCTACTCGACCTAAATGTATGGGACCACAGATTTTTTTCGCGATTTCGATATTGGTCCCATAGAGAAAGTTGTTCAGTTTGATGGTCCGATCATCCTCTTAAAATAGTTTCACCTAATTTTTTTAGACCTTATTTACAGCACATCGTTTCGAACAAAACTAATTTATTATGCAGTATGTATACTAACTAAAGGTATATAGAACTATATACTATTACCTATTCTGTGCTAAAGGCAAACCTTTAACCCAAGTACTCTACCCATCAACCTGAATAACTTTTACTATATAAGTTTTGTATGGGACAGCTGATTTTTTTTCGCGATTTCGATATTGGTCCGATAGAAAAAGTTGTTCAGTTTGATGGTCTGATACTCCCCTTCTATATTTCGGCTAATTTTGTTAGACCTTATATAGGTTTATGGGAGCAAACCTGTCAAAACAAAAATAATGTCAGCTGTTTCATACGTTTGTCGTGTAGACATTGCAGTTTAGGTAGGTAAGGAAAAGCAGATTTTTTGATTCAGCCGCGGTTTGTTTGAGGTACCAACCAAATACCACCTAGGTTATCTTTTAATTAACTTCAATATTACTAGTACTTTAGGGAAACCTATAGTTGGCTCATCACAACACAACTTATATTAAAACTAGTGGACCATAAAAGACAGAGATTGACAAATGAACAACCTGGAAACCATTCGTGTGCTCGTAGAATCGTTATCTGAACATATTTTGTCGTCACCGTACTCATTTCATGCTGCGACGAGATCGGGAATAAATGGGTCAGTCAATTCTAAGCCGGAACAACACCGCCTGTAACCTATGTCAAAACAGCGAAGCAAAGTGAATTCCATCGGTTAACCACAAAAATAACCGTAAAATTTGTCATCCACATCGTTGTAAAGATATCGATGATTCATTCATAAGTCAATAATTTCTCTAGATTCTGTAAACGATAGGAGCAAGGATAGCAAGGAGGATCCTACGGTCCTAGATGGCTTATATATAGAATGGCTTATTAGAGCTAAAACAGCTAAACTAAAATCGCGCAGTTATCGAGATTCGAGAATTAAGCCGTTCATTATATACTCTCTTCTCTACGCTGACTCAGATAATTTCAAAGAATATCTACCTACCATGGTCAGTTCAGTGACATTTAATTACGGTCCTAGTTGGATATGTTGAATAAGATATTCCGGACCTCTGGATTCCCCACAAACCTTCAGATTGTTGACTGATTCGTCACGTCGACCATGTCAATAATTAATTATCTGTTTTAGAGGTGTTTTTGATATTTAGCACCTAGCTGCTTCCGTTTTCTACGACACAGTTCCCAATAATTTGCGGTAGGAATTTATACTATTTTTACCTAAGTATAATACCGAAATTTAAATGTCAAAAACACCAGATTGAAATAGAATCAAGTAGCATATTATAATAGCTACCTTAAATGGTACCACAGTTTCTACTAATCTTTGCTTTTGGTAGAATTTGATATTACATTAGTATCTATACTTCATTCCAAATAAGGACGACAAGATTTTTCGATTTCTATTTAGCTTTCTGGCCAATTCTGATTATCAAATTTTAATGTAATTAATTTATTGGATACATATACTATCCGACATATCTTGGATGGTACTAAAGCTGTTCTAAGAATAAGTAAGAGGAAGTGTTTCAAATCTGTAATGTAATTCAAAATAGCCTTAAAATACCGTTGCTATTTTGAATGGAGTATAGTTCAAATTTCTAAAATATCTTGAGGATATCAGTATGTCCTCTCCGCACCTTCCTTGTGATAATTCTCTGACCTCACATGAGACCAACACCGCTATGTGAGGTTGTGCAGGATCGGAAAAAGAGGCACCCTCTCGTTTCGAAATACCACTGCTCAGTGGCGGATTTTCCTTAAGGCCCAGTAGGCCTAGGGCGGCCAGATATTAGGGGCGGCTAATCGTGACAAAAAATTCACGAATGATACCAAGAAATAAATCAAAAGTAGCTGAATATTCTAAAGGCTCGCGCACATTATTAAAATTTCTGAATCGATTTAAGTAAATAAAAGTTGGTAATAAAATAAATTAATTATGTCGTCTATATGATGACTGCTGAGAAAGGGGCGGCTGGTATTTTATTACATGGGCTGGGGTCTAGGGCAGCCAAGATTGTAAATCTGCCATTGCGACTGCTGCTCATAGGCCTCCCACAAAGATCACCACAACGACCGGTCCTACGCAGCCCTCAACCAAGGGGAACCCCTTGGTTCATCCCCCTGCCTCCATCACCAGGTCGTCGGTCGGTTGTTTGGGGCCTGCATTTCTGCAAGGTAGGTACGTACATATGTGGTCGCCACTCGAGAACTCTTCCCTAGATATAGTAGTTATTCTGGATGGCAAAATCTCTTTAACACGATGGCGAATCAAACTCAATGACATAATGAAAACTGTGTGGAGAAGAATTAACGTTTATAACTCGACAGAAGATTATTAGTAGTATTATATGGTTCAAAAACCGTGATGCTTCCTTAACTTTAGTCTTACGATATGTACGAGATCATCCTGCTGATTCATTTGTCTTTAGTATTCTTCGAAGTTATCTCTTATTAGTACCTAAATTTAATTCCACCTGATAATAAATTCCAGTCTCGGAAAAACTGCTCACACGCAGATAAGTTCTGTGGAGTGAGCTCATTTCCGCTGCATTAGTATGAGACTCGGTTACTGATATATTCAGTGTGCCAGCCACAGGTTTATAGGAAAATTCAGAATTTTTACGAATCTCTGTTAGGTTTCAAATTAAAGATGCTCATGAACAAAAAACCAGTATCAGTCGGGCTTCGTTACGTAACTTTAAAATCTAGTATCAAACTCTGACGTCGTAACTTATTATTAAGGTGGTTGCAGAGTTATCAACTTCATACAAACGTTTTACGCATAATACGCGTAGACGGTATTAATAACAGTAATATTTTATATATGGAAAAATAGTGTAGAAAATCTAGATGCCGCGTATCAAATAACATTTGAAATTTATAATATAATAAAGCTATAAAGCTTTTAACTTATTCATAGAAAATTTCAAAGCTTTATATCTTCGTAATTATATTATAAATTGCAAATGTTATTTGATACGCGGCATCTAGATTTTCTAAACTATTTTTCCATATTTAAATTATTACTTTTAATTTGTACCGTCTACGTATATTATGCGTAAAACTTTTGTATGAAATTGATAACTCTGCAACCACCTTAAACTGTGACTCTGATCAAACTCCCAAGAGACAGATCTAACTACTTACCACTTTGCAACACTCAAGCGCATTTTTTTTGTTTTACTAATCATATTTCTTATCCCTGTTTTTTTGTGAATAGGTCCACCACACATTCTCACCGCTGTAAACCAGGATCAACAGCGGCGACCATTCACAGCACTAAACAATGAAGTCCAGCTAGCCCGGGGGATGACTCTTATCTGTCTTGGAACTCGCAATGAATTAATCAAAGAAGATAGGAGGAATAGGAAAAAGTCTTATCCTCTATCCCTGTTTACCAACTCTATTTTATTCTCATTTTAAAATTGTGGCGTTCATCTTGGTTTTGATGATATTTCGAATGTCTAGTTAAGGAAGTATTGATGGTTTGTGGTGGTGGATAGTTTAAAAGCACAGCTTGACGTTATACGGTTATAAATATTTAGTGACGTTATTCTTGAGCAAAGGATTTAGCTATCTGTTCTTGACCCACCATATAATTAGGGCTTCGTTGTAGGCCGGGGAGGGGGCAAACGAAGCGACGCGCGACTACCTATCCAATAGCAGACCCACAAACGCGACTTAAAATCAAATGTTCAAGTTAAAACATGAGAAATATTTGTTTGTAAGTATTTTAAAACTTGAAATTTAAAAGCAATAATTTCCTAGATCCGTCCTTATGGATTTTGCGTTGTATCAATTAAGCCCAAGCAGGCCGTGGTTCAGGATGGGAGTGTCTCCTGTATTGTTATATTTTACAATAGCGAGTAGAGAAAAAACATAAAAACAAAAAATCTAACATCACCTATTAAATGTTACTTGCATGGTCGTCGATACGATGGTACACAAACGATAAACAATAATATTATTAGAATTAAATATCAGTAAATTACAAAGACAAATTGCGCCACTAAGCTGCCATAAATAATACCAAAAGATATAAACATGTCTAGAGGTCATAAATAATATAAAAGCAATCCTTTTACACAGACATACAAATTACCGGTAAAATAATGGACTGATGATTATCACCCACATGATTAAATATACCTAGGAGTAGTCCCTACTTCGTTCAATCTAACTAAAGATTATCTACCTGACCTAAAAGTGTAATCAGTTTGAAGACAACTTATTTATACAAAGGGTCGCAGCGATCAACTCTCGCCCCCGTGGCGAATGCCTAACTCCGCGCCCGCAAATAATTATCTCAGGCTATTTTGACAATTTACTTGTAGCCATAATGTGTACGGAATTAGTCTATTCATCAGATATTTGCAGAAATTCTGACAGCTGGAATAAGATGAAAGAATCATAATTTTCCAGCTGGAAGAATATTAAATACCTATTACGAATAAGTTTATGAATGTCGCCCTAAAATCCAAAAGGCCATAGGACAGAAGTTTAGTGGTAGGGATAGTAAATATCCGCCAGCTTAAAAATTGGTTATCATTGTATAGTAAAAATTGTGTAGTTTTGAGAGCGAACAAGTTACATTTATGAGCTCGAGTAAACGAAATAGATACCTTAGTGTGCTAAAAAAACCGGCCGAGTGCGTATCGGGCCACG
Organism: Agonopterix alstromeriana; assembly: GCA_963924505.1. Taxonomy (NCBI): domain Eukaryota; kingdom Metazoa; phylum Arthropoda; class Insecta; order Lepidoptera; family Depressariidae; genus Agonopterix; species Agonopterix alstromeriana. The sequence goes on from OZ004661.1 coordinate 3,580,367, forward strand.
CGCAGGGTAGGGTTCCGTAGTTGCCCGTCACAATGTACGGACTTAGAAGGGGGCTTTTTCTTTTATACTACGGTTTACTCTAACATAAATTTTAACATTAAAACTTAATATTTCGCTAACGGATCCCTAAATCGAAAAATGGTTTTCCCCACACCCACAATACTTTTAAAAGACCTATCCAACGATTCCTCACAGCATGGGATAGACGAAAAAAAAATTGCATCCCCACTTTTCGTTTAGGGGAGGAAAATAATTCAAGATTTTATTTTATCACTTTGTTAGCGTGATAAATATGTATACCCATATCAAATAACAGCTTTTAGTACTAAGCGTCTCTGAGCTAAGCCGCGGACAGACGTACAGACGGATGGACATGGCGAAACTATAAGTGTTCCTTGTTGACTACGGAACCCTAAAAAAATTAAAGACAATAAGGTAATAACGTATAGAAATACATCATGTTTTAAAACTCAATTTAACCACACGGATCTTGCGGCGAGATCATTAAATAAGTAATTCCACATTCCGCAAGTGTGTAGCTAATAATAATAAAACAGCATTTGTTGTAAACATTGTATGCATTTTCAATTTGCTTAGGACTAACTGATAAGCTACTTTCATACATTAAATGGCTTGCGATCTTCAAATAAATCACATTGTGTTTAAAATACATTTAAAGTTAAATTATATTTACAAAATACTAACTTATTAATCTTATTATTGTACATCCTTAAACACTTACGCTGTCTTAGTAAATATACAGTTCATTCATTACTCTGCTTTAGTTGACTTTAAATTGATATAAGTAATATACAGGAACAGAATTAAATATAAACTTAAATCCAGAGCAATAAGAATAAATCTATTTTTAAAATACAGGGTGTAGGACAGCACTCCGCAAACTGAAACGATGAACTCAGACCATTAAACTGAACAACTTTCACTATGGAGCCGTTACCGTTCCAGGTTGCGGAGGGCTGTCCCTTACACCCTGTATAAATCTAGGAATAGATAATTTACGAGAATAAGGGCCACACCACTAAGGACATCACCATTGACAGACATATTTTTCGTACAAAATATGTCAAATGAGCTGTCACATTTACTAACAAGAACTTACCCAAAAGTGGTGAAACAGGCCCTAAAAATTACGTATTTACTAGGAAACAATTAGATGAGCTGTTTTAGGCCTGTCACGCACATACGGAATTCCGGTTCAGAATTCCGAATCAGGATTGTGATTTTGTATAGGATTTGATACCGAACGGTATTCGGTTTGTCAAGTTTTTTTTTGGAGGGCTGAATCGAAAACTATTTCGAGAAAATTTTCTCAATAATAATATTTTCTAAGTCAGAGATTTTAAAATGAAAGGATTACGTTATTTTTAATAAAATAACGTCGTTATTCGATACGTCCAGTGACGTCACAGGAAAACCTGTGAACTCCTTAGTAAACTTAAAATAACTCGTCATTAAGAAAAAAAAATACATTTACAATGTCAGAATTTGACATTTTAGTGATGCCGTTTCTGTTTCCAGCATAGAGTCAGAAAGACAGGAAAGGTTTTATTTTTAATCGAATTATTTTCTTTTCACTATTTTTGCATTTAGAGATTACAGATCAAAGTAATCTAAAAATTAAATTTAATTGATAAACTCGATGAATCGCAATAAAAATTAAACTGATTTCTTAAAATTAAGTCTTCTATCCGTAAAAAATATAAAATGAAGAACAAAAAAAAACTTGACACACCAAATTGTGGAGGGGGAAAATCCATACGAATTCGTAATCCTTTTATGTATGTGACAGGCCTTATGGCTTGTTGCTCTTTGACTATAGGTACTTGAAATCTTTGATTAAATTAAAATAGCGGAAGATAGGTGACGTTCTTGCATTACGGACATCGATCTATCAATGTACAATGAGTGTTCTAACAAAGTCAAAAAGTAATCAATGTTATCATATGTCGACCGTAACGAAAGGGATCGGTGGAAATTAATTTTAGCTAGTACATGAGCAATACCATTTCCTTGGTTTTAGCCGATCCCATTTAATTTGAGAGGGTTGTAAACATAAAAACATGTCGCAGCGACGACGTGAATAGATTTAGAGCATATTTAAATCTCGTTTATTCCCACTTCACCTCCTAAAAACTATTGAAAATAATAATATTGGTCTAATTCTGAGCCCGTGTAACATGATCGCATTTTAACAAGCCGCTTTGATAAGTGGGCCATAATCAGGAAACTGGCTTAAGTATGCCATAATCCGCGATTTTTCAACTTGTCAAATCAGCAACTCTTTATCGGACGTCAAAACGCGCGCGATTTATTTTTTGTATGAATAATTAGAAAGGAATAGTGACGTCCTTGTTTATCGACGTTTTTTCGTTACTCTTAACTTTATCCTGTTTTCAAAATAATTCAAGCTAAAGAATTACTGAAAATGTACTGAAGATAAAACTAAAATAGGTATAATTGTTATGCAGTCAACTCCCCAATTACGAAACGACATCATATCACGCGGGGTCCGGTGCCAATTTGAATACAAGTGCTCAACCTGAGTATTTCCAAGCCACCAAGAAATCATTTGACTTGGCGTAACAAATACCGAATAAAACATTTTATCTTTTGTTTTCCTAAAACTCTACTAGGTGAAGAAGGAATACACGAAAGATCTCAACATTAATTATTTGTAAGGACATTTACAACTTTATAGCTAAAGTACATATTCACAGAGATAAACTGTATTTGTGCACTTCTAGCTAGTAATAAATAGCAATACGTTCGTAGCAATGCGTGCACAAACAACATAAGGATGACAGTCCAAATAAAAGGTCTATAACTATGCTATATGTAAATTCGGGCCAATTTAAAAGGTCACATTTGACATCTGTCAGTTATAGCTTCGTAGAGAGGTGATCTGCTAAAAACACAGATTAAAGTGAATGAATCGATACGGATTTCAAACATACGTGAATCGAATTATATGTGAATATCGCGATTTGTTGGAACTACGTTTTACTTCGATTTTTTTGGGTTACATCCCTAGTGTTAAAAAAGAAAAAGGGTTCACAGACGCAACATTGTAACGACGTTCAGTTCTTTAGAACATAATTTTTTTTGTTATGTTTAGAATGGTTTATTAGTGAAAGTAAATCGTAAAATTACCTTCTTTGGTCATTATTATAATAAATATGTAATCGTAATTAAAAAGAGTAAAGCAATTGTGCAGTTCTAACTTCGAAAAAATAAACATTATTCTATGCCCGCCGTTATAAGGTTAGGTTTTGATGAAGTATCAATAGATGTCAAATGTGACTTATTAAATTGGCACGACTTTAGTTGGCGCAATTCCATTCGATGTTAATTTATGTACACGGTGAAGGATAAACCCTGCAGGACCCTCTAAAGCAATGTACTGACTATACGGGAGAATAAACACTGAAATCTAGGAAAAAAATCTGCAGTTCTTTCGACTCGAGAAGCAAATTTTTCTAGAGATTTCACTCCTGTAATCCTATAATGAGCTAACAACAGTAAATTACAGTAGTTAGTTTTACTCCCATTTTTGTATTGAATTTCGTATAGAGCTCAATGCGCTCTCGTAGAGAACTAATGCGCTCAAAAAAATCTTTCTTGCTCAAAACCAATAAACTTCAGTCACATCTTGGACACTTAGCTGTCAGTTCAGACAAATGGGAAAAACTGACAAGAAGAGGTGAGCATGCGTGATGCTGGGCGAGTGCGAGTGAGACCGTAATACAACATTGCTTACATTTTCTGTCTATTGAGAGGGGGTGAAAAATTAAAAATTAAAATTGGTGAAGGGCAGGGCATTTCCGCGTCTTGGAGACTTGGTCACCACTTCATATAAATGGGAAAAACTGACAAGAATAGATAAGTTAGATATACATGTATGTGTGGGCGTATGTTTGATATTCCGTCAGATCAGTTGGAATGGTTCCTGGCGGGGTGGGGCGGATGCGGCGGGGGGTGCAGCGCGGGGTTGGCCACTGCGATGATACTGTCGCCCCGGGCTGCTACCACTTGCGGCCGGGACTCGTCCGTGTCCTGGAAAACCAGAGGCCTACAATAAGTTTACACTGTTTACGGTGTGTACTTCAAATTATAGGTAGGTATAGCCCCTACAAAAAAAGGCTTTTTAATTATTCTGGTCATGCGTGCGAGTTTTGAAACTCATTCGTTGAACTCAGCAGTTGAAAATGTCATAATTCAGGAGTGCGATTTTTGAAAGTTAAATCAGCAGTAGAAAGATGCATATCTCCCTTTGACTATTTATATGTGGACTGGTTACGCGTGTAATTCTACTAACAAACATTGCTGCCACTTTTTGCGGAGGGCGAGGTAACATGAAATCCGCAACTTTGGATTTTATTCCCCATAAGTTTAGATTCTAATTTTGAATGTTAAAAATCATGAAAAGTTGTCTCGTTTGAACCCCAAACATTCAAAGTTCGAAGTTATTATTTCGCAAGGCTGTCTCGTTTAGTAATAAGGTGTAAAATTAAATGTAAATGCACAAGATCAATTGTGCTTATACCGTGGTAGAGGGGAAATGCTACCGCAAGGCTATTCCTTATAATAATTAGTCAAAGATATCTCCATAATAATATTGACATTGTCAACTGCTGAGTTCAAAATCGCACCCCAGGTCTTAAATGTTTCAAATTTATTCTACTAATTTTTGTGATGTGTGGTGAGGCAACACAATGAGGAGAATTCAGTGGATATGAAATTCAATATGATGTCACTTACAGGTGGTGGGGTGCTGGTGCTGGAGTACGAGCACCTGGAGTCTGCGTCGTCGCTCTCCGTCTTCACCCACCAGCTGTTGCGAGCGGCGTCGGGGCTGGCTCGGACACCGTTGCCTGCCTCCTCGTCCTGCGGGGGTAACCAAATTATATTTTAGGACTTTCTCTCATGTATGAGTGGCAAGAGTTCCCAACTGAAACGAAGCTCATTTTTAATAACTTACAAACTTAATAACCAAGCCTTTAGACTTATAGGTTTCACTGCAAGACACATGCCTCCTCTCCTCCTTTCCTCACACAAACGAGGGTGAGAGCGCGGATCCAGTGACCATTATATTACGAGAGGCAAGTCAGTCTCCAAAAATATTTAAATTGCATTGATATATTATTTACAGTTACAGGGTGTTAGGTATTTTAAGGGGTGATTGTACTCATGATACTGAACAACTTTTTCTAAGAAACCTATTATAGGAAAGTAACAAAAAAATATTGGACTTGCAATCAGCTGATCGACCGTTTGTATGAACAGCAGAAATAATTGAAAGTAATGCAGCAGTCTACCCTACCACGACGAATTCGAAAACGACACAACGAATTGTAACATTTCATTGTTTGAGGTTGTTATCATCACCGATGAAAAATTTTATATTTAAAAACTCAAAATGGTCAAAGTTTTAGTCAGTATATTAAAACTCGAAAAGGTCTAAGATTTGGTCACTTCGATTTTTGCAGTTTTTTTTTCAGCTGCTGAATTGGAACTGAAGGTTTCATTTTCATGCGAATTCTAAAACAAACCTACCTTTATATAGCTACCTACTTGGTTTTTAATTACGAAGGTAGAGATTAACTACGAAATAAATTTTATGCCCGTATTAAGAAAGAGCGCGAGCACTTGAGTTGGGGCTAACACATTTACCGACGGCAACCGACGGCGGGCCCATACAAAACTGTCATTTAGTATGGAAAGCTGTCCGCTATCGGATGGATGGCTTCCCATACTAAACTAAATGAAACGTTGGTATGGGCTCGCCGTCGGTAAAAGTGTCTTAACCCTTATACGGTGATAAAAGAAGAACTTAAATATACATTTTAAAATAGAAGTACCTAATTAAAATTATATTAAGATATATTAATTTAACATAACAGCACCAATAGAAAAGATCTAAATTATATTACATGCAGAGATACAAGAAATTGTATACTTACCTTAAAGAGATTGCCAAACCCGCAAGACTAAAAGCACTACAGTGCATAATAAATATTATTTACATATATTTCAGTTATTCTGCAATATATACGCTTACCTCAGCTACAACATAGGTACTGAAAACAGCTCTAATGTTTAAATTAATTTGTGTCAAAAATACTATTATATGAATGAAATTTCTTATGGGAATTTATAAAACTGATTGATCAAAAGAAAATGGTGATGATTGATAACATTTGTGTAACTATAAATCTTTTCTAAAATTAGAAAATTTGAATTTAAAATAAACCTCAAGGCTCCAAATCTCTTTTAGAATTTCTAATAACGCTAGCTAATAAGACAAATATTTCTTATTAATAGCAGATCGTATTTATCTGGTTAGAATCATCAAAATGTAATATTCTAATTGGACATTATAATCATGTAAGTACCTACAAAATACATAAGGTTTCGAATACGATTTTTTTTAATTTGTCATGAAATGTTTACCAATCTTGTCTTTGTGGCATCTATAAAAGCCTTAGGGCCTGTTTCACCACTTCTGAGTAAGTTCTTGTTAGCTTATCCGACAGATAGTTTGACATACTTTGTATGAAAGATATGTCAAAATATCTGTCGGATAAGCTAAAAAGAACTTACTAAGAAGTGGTGAAACATGCCCTTAGAGTTAAAAGCTATAGGTAGCGTGATAGCGTCAGCGTGCAGGGTTAAGATAAGTGTTAAATTATTTAGCATATTTTTGTACTGTCCATTAGCATAAGCATATGCTCAGGGGGTAGTCAGAGATATTCGGAAACCTCAGAACATCCACGTTTCACCAGTAGTACCGAAACTCTGTCCAGTGTGAGCCCGTCGCCACTTATAATGGACAGTGGGTACAATACATGCCTCGAAATGGAAGCATGCCGGTTTCTTCACGATGTTTTCCTTCACCGAAAAGCCAGTGGTGTTACAAATCGTACATAAATTCCGAAAGACTCATTGGTGCGAGTCGGTCTGGGCGGGGATCGAACCATCGCCTCCTGCACGGCAGGCAAGGTTACTCGCCACTGGACCACCACGGCTAGTTAGCTACTGTTAGTTACTGTACATTAGCAATTTAGCATATTTTATAGTGTTATCTAATATTAATTTACTTTTTAATTAATTTGCACGTGTCGTTTGAAAGGACACCTTGTGGCGATCCTCGCTTAGCAGTTACGACGCTATTCGCGAAATACTTCGCAAATAAATCTTCATTGGTGTATTTTCATACTGAATAACACATAACATTGTAATACTACCTCTGTAATTTAGAAAAACAACAAAAGGTCCAGTATATTCGAATAGTTTGCAAAAGGCGTACAATTATTGTTTTAAGGTTACCGAAAAAAAAACTTTCTTCGGTACTATTCTTTATGCTACGTAGCCTGATCGTCTGTCCATAGAAACCTACAGTGATTACCAGCCATAATAAGAATATATTTATTTGTGTAACAACTTTTCGATAATCTATTCGAACGAGATAATTCGTTTTTAGAAATATTTTATAACAATGGCTGGATTTCTCAATTCAACTATATAGTGCTAGATGGCTACTTATTTCAGTCTGTTTTTTACCGTCTCGGCGACTTTTGTACTTATTTGTTTGGTTACCGATTACATACACACAGACATTACTTATTTATGTTTTTTTTGCCTGTTGCGCCTCGTTTGTTCTGATGCACCTAAATAATTTAGTGGACCTTCTGCTTAGTCTTGATTTTCCGATGATACCTACTACCTTGTGTTTATTATTTTGCAAAGCTAATATTAGTTTTTCTACTAAGTTAAATCTACGATAAGTTGGCTAAATTCTATAGGGTCCTTCTTAATATACGGACGGTTTTTAAGGTGATGATCAAACCATCAAACTGAACAACTTTCACTATGGAACCAAAATAGAAATCGCGGAAAATAAATCTGCTTTTCCATACAAAACTGCACTCGACCCAAATGTATGGAAACGCAGATTTTATTTTGCGATGTCGTTGTTCGGCCCATAGAGAATGTTATTCAGTTTGATGGTCTGTTCGTCCTCTTAAAAAACCATCAGCCTATTAAGTTGGCTATACAGGGTATAAACTTAAATGCGTTACATACTTTATAGAGTGTTTAAGACCATCAAACTGAACAACTTTTACCGTAGGACCAACTTTGAAAAAGCGAAAAATAAATAATATAAAAAACTGCAATACCGACTCGACTAAAATGTATTGGACAGTTGATTTTTTCGCGATTACGAAGTTGACTCCTTAGTAAAAGTTGTTCAGTTTGATGGTCTGAAGCACCATTAAGTATTACTAGGGTGTTTTGTTACACCCTGTATATTACGTAGCGTTAGTTATCTTGTTGACTACTCTACGTCTACATCTAGGTGTTTAGTTAGCAGGCTATCTAGTCAGTGAGGTCAATGAGAGCGGGCGGGACCTGGCGAGGTCGCTTGGTCGCCGGCTCGTCGTCGTCCCGCTCCCGGTCCTCGCCCGTCGATGCCGTCGACGTCGGCGGCAACCTGTCGAGAATGACGTCCCAATTTAATATACACTTTTAAAGAGGTTGATATAGGTACCTACATAAACATCTGAGCAGTTTAGGTAAAAAGACCTTCCTCCGTTGTTATACATTTCAATTTTAAATAACATTGTAAAGAAATTATTGAAAAATAGCTGTTCAGATATTTATGATAAAATGCACGTTTAGATTTAACATTAACTGTAAAGTCGGGACAATGTAAGAAGCCACATTTGACATCTGTCAGTTTAAGCTTCATAGTGTGGTGACATGCTTAAAAACATCGATTAAAGCGAATGAATCGATACGGATTTCAAACATACGTGAATCGAATTATATGTGAATATCGCGATTTGTTGGAACTATGTTTTACATCGATTTTTTTGGGTTACATACCTAGTGTTTTAAAAAGAAAAAGGGTTCGCAGACGCAACATTGTAACGACATTCAGTTCTTTGGAACAGAAATTGTTTATTATGTTTAGTTTAGGTTTATTAGTGAAAGTAAATCGTAAAATTACCTTCTTGGTTCATTATTACAATAAATATGTAATCGTAATAAAAAAAAGTAAAGCAATTGTACAGTTCTAACTTCGAAATTTTTTTTATTATTCTATGCCCGCCGTTTCAAGGTTATGATTGATGAAGTATCAATAGATGTCAAATGTGGCTTTTTAAATTGTCCCGACTGTAAATAATTTATTGACAATTAGCAGTGCTCAGAAATATTTGAACACCTTGTTTGTACTTATTCTTCGATATATCTGATGGCTAAAGGTACATTCCCCTTAGTCCAGTGTTACACGGCCAGTCTTGCGTCAGGCTGGTTAAAATGATGTAAGACTGATCGTCTATCCCACTGACTGATGGACTGAAGACTGAAGGATTTTTAAATATTTTAATATTTTTCTTCAGCTTGCGTGACCAGAATGATATACCCGTTTGTGTTATTAAGTTTGACCCTGTATACAGGGCGAAATTGGTACTATTAGCATCGATAAACGAAGAGTCTACCCATCAAACTAAACAACTTTTCTAGTACTACTATAATGGTATCAATTTCATTTCATCCTGTAGTGTATACTGATGGGATATATAGGTTTTATTTAAAGAATATTTATGTTAAAATATGTTAGTTTTGTAAAGTAGATCACGTCGATCAAATCTATCCAGCATAAAACGTACCCATGTTTAGAGTAATGCAAGCCAGCCCTGCGCACGAGTTGCCGGGACAGCGGGAACAGCTCGTCCCTGCGCGTGAGCAGCGCCGGCAGGAACCGACACAGCTGCGCCGCTGCCTCGTTCACCATCACCTGCAATACGTGGGGTAGTACAGTTAGCAAATATTTGGGCAGTCGATCAAAGAACTATAGCAATATTTCGATAATTTTACTATAAAATGTAAAAACTGGCCATGTGCGAGTCCGGGAGAGGGTTCCACCATACAATAATACCAAACATTTTTGTTTTTTCGGGACCCTTTGACATACACATAACCGGTTTTAATTATTTGTTGTTTTACCACTTTTTTACCATATAGTTTGCACTATTAATCATATCAAGTTTAGCGCTTGTAGCTATTGCCGTTTTAACGATAGAGCAAAAACAATAAATCTTGAAAAAAACACGTTCCTTGTATGACCCCCCTTAATTTTTACTTTTTGTATTTATTTATTAATTGTTATCAAATCCAATGTAATGATACATATTCTGCGAAAATTTAAACCGGCTATCTGTTACGGTTCAGAAGATACAGCCCTCTGAAGCTAGGACGGACAGCGTAGGTTTATGAATAGGGTCCCGTTTTCGCCCTTTGGATAGGGCACCCTAAAAATGGATAGTGTCGGTGGCACGTAGCTAAGAGGTATCTATACAGTGTCTATACTTCACAGACGAGGGTCCCCACGACTTGCCAGGGAATTACTTTTATTATGTAAGTACCTGATGCTGGAATTGAGGCCGAGGGTAGACCACACTTACACTCTTTTCTTGAAGACGCCTAGGTATTAGGTACTATAAGTAAATCTTACCTCATGCAGAGTCAACGGCTTCTCCGGCTTCCGCTTACAATCGAACCTCCCATAGATGGCAGCGTATTTCCTGATCTCCTCCATCCTCTTCGGATCAGACTCCGGCATTAACATGACAAGTTCTAGGTCCTTGCACATCTTTTTCTTAGTGTTCTGCTGTTTCGGTTCCAGCTGAGGGAGACGTTTGCTCAATTTCTCCGCCGCTACTGCTAGTTTCTGGACGTGGACATCTAGAAGGACAGGTGTGACGACCGGAGATGTGATGGAACCTGGACTGGAGCCTGCAGAGGGAGGGCATGCGCTTTGAGGGGAGAACGACCGTGACGCCGCTGAGGTGATAGGAGCAGTTGGTGCAGGAGATGAAGGCAATACGATCTTATTGAAATTAGGTTGAGTGTGTATAGGACTTGCGTTGGGAGCAGATGTGTTGGAGCTGCAACTGTTCTCAGGAGCACCTGGAGACGGACTATACATCGGTCTGTTACTTTCTGGTGAGGTCACAGATCTCTGCAGGACATTCGGGATAGTGGGAGGCATGTTTAGAAGTCTTTGGTTACATTGTATGAACGGGTTCTCAGTAGGACAGAGGTTGGGGACGATGGGGATCTGGAATAGGGCAGGATTGTTGACCCACTCCTGGAGGGCTTTCTGGAGCCTTCTGACGTGGAGAGGTTTCGACGCCATGCCGACGAGAGCCATGATCTCGAGAAACTCCTCCTCGCCAGCATCGCAGAGCTGCTGGACATCATCCCCACCTGGAAAATAATAAAACATTCTTATACCAAAAATTTTTTAGTCCCGACATAAGATAATAGCGCCATTATGCTATACTCTCCCTAAAATTGAAACATTCTCATGTCCGAAAAAAAATAATGAATTCGACTAATCTCATTTCCTTGCATTAATATGCAAAACTATCTAGTAAAGCAAGTTCATTCCGCCAGCATTGTTCACCACAAAAACGTGTGATTCGATAAAAAAATACCGACTCATACGCACTTTTAATTTAAGCAAATATGCTAATATCTTACGTGACCATTTTGCGAAGGGGCTCCGGAGAAAAAAAACAAAAGGATTTAAAGAAGGCCGGCCAAACCCTTTCTTGGAGTGGGTAATTGCCGGAGTTAAAAAGTAAAAAATTAAAAAAAAGAAATTTGCATGAGACGACGACGTCTGCGCGCGTTTTTTCGCCTTATGGAAATTTATTTTTTGGTTATAGCTCGCGAATGATGAGAAAGTGTTTTTTCTTGTGTTCCTATGAAACTTGGATTAGGGCTTGGGCACCCGAATCGTTTTAGACTTGTGAGATTTACGGGCATCCAGTTTTTTGCTATTAGTTGCCTACACCTGGCGAACGGATATGCAACTTTTATTTTCTTTTGTTTCTACGTTTCTAAACAAAATTTTAGAAATGTAATTATTTATAATTAATAATAAACAAGGTTTTAGGCAGTTTTTTTTTGTGGTAAGGCGACTACATAGTCCTAGGCCGAGATTCAGAGACGATTTTTTTAGTCTCAGCTCGAGCTAAGCACGGCGAAAATGTATGGATTTTGACATACGGGAGTTCGAACTATGACTTAAAAATCGTCTCTGAATCTCGACCCTAGTGTCTAAATAGTTTTAGCGTAATGCTCGAAAAAACAGTCACACGAAGAGTTGAATTAGTTAAAAGTAAATTGAATTTAGAACATCGTGTGCACTAAGTTTGTGAATTCAAAACATCATTAAACCTATTTACTTCTCCCTCTATGGTGCCGAATTTATCATACAACCTTTTTTTGCATTGCTCGCCGAGCTCGTGATTCAATTTTAGAATCCTTCGCTTGCTCGGTCATCAAAATTGAGCACGCGGTTAAAAAGCAACTTTGCACTCTTGTATAACAAATAACTATTGTTAGGTACCCTGCCACCTGGCTGCGGAGAATGTCATTGCCCTGCAGTGGGTTCCTACTGACTATAATTTAACTTAACTTAACTCTTCTACCTGCAGGTTGTTCAACAAATACTGACCCATTTCGAGCAGTGTATCATAGTAGGCGAGCAGGCTGGCCCGCTGCATCACCCTGTACAACTGCAGCTCTGCCTCATTGGAAGGTGCCGATGTTACCACCACTGAAACAAACGACAACTTTGTTATTTATTTATCTTCAGTAAGCCGACTTCAAAATTACTTCTCTGTTTTAAAGCAATAATATCTAAGTGTCATGAGGCGGGTGGCACACGCTAAAGTATGACAAATTTAGTGGCTGAACCACTTGTGGCTTCTTCCGTTGGTCGTGTTGGATGATCCTATATTTCCAATTAGGTACTAAAGCTAAGTGTTCAGTAACTATGATGACGGTCTGTCTACTGATAAGTCCAAGAGTGTTATTTTTTTTAATGTCACACATTCTTATTTCATGTTGGGAAGTGATGTAAACTCTATGGAATTTTGCATTCTTAGAATCTGGATTCATAGGAGAAATATTTTGAAATAGCACTCCAGGGCCTCCAGGATCGAATTGCTCGAGAACGAATTTTGTTTTGTAGTTTTGTCACTAAGTACCCTAATAATTAGGTAAGTACTGAAATTTACTTTTTAAAAAAATACTTAGATAGCTAGTTTTATAAGTTATTTACTATCAAAGTTTCCGTAAAGTTTATATCGGCTGCAATGTGCGTGCTCTAAACAATTTGGTTGCCTTCAAATCGCGTGAGGAGAAGCTCGCACAAAAAACAACCCCTTTTTAATAACAACCCTAACCCATTACCGAAAAGAATCGTTCCGACCGTTACCGGACGAAAAAATAGATGAATAAGTCTTTACATAAAGGGCCAGGTCTTTTGTTCCGCTTTACGGGTTAAATTCGACCCTCCAATGCCGGCTTCGCGCGGGAAAAGTATTGATCGGTGATGTCAGAAAAAAAAATGGTGCCACCCTTACTATACCACCCTGGTACACTATTGGCGTGCTAGAAAAAAATTGTGGGGTGGTCCGACTCCACCCCTAGACGCAGGTAGAAAAAATGTAACATAACAAGTTTTTGTCTAGCTATTTATTTCGCTTATGTAGTAAGATATCACTATAGTGTGATGTATGTAAGTGTGTTTTGTCAAAATAATATAGTAATGTATTTAACATGATTAAACATCTTATTCTGATCATAAATTGTAAAACAAAGACGTTTTTATTATTGAGTAAACAGTGTTAAATTGCAGAGACAAACCTAGCTAAGACCTAAATATACATAAAAATGTTAGAGAAATCAATTATTTTGTTTATTAATCTAGACATTATATTAATTAAAATATTAAGGAAATTAATATTTGAAAAATATAAATAAGTATTATTCAAAGAAAAAAAAAACAATAAGAAACTACATTAACAAAATCAAACAATAGAAAAAGTTGCCATCTGCATAGTCATCTTCAAATTCATGAGAACAATTTCTTCATTACACTTTTTTATAGGCCACTATCTCTACCCAGACGTTAGGTAGGATATCTAAAAAACAGTCTCACTGTGTTATGTCCAAAAAAAGTATTTGCATAATCTTTTTATGCATAATCGCCACGGCAGCGTATGCAAATTCATTTTTTTTTTGCCTAGACTGCGCTGCTACACGACGTAGGGGTAGCGGGAGGGGAGACCACGGCGCTTTTGTTCTTTTTTTCTTAATTTTGCTTTTTTTCTTTTAAAAAATGGTCACGTAACTCTTTTGCATACATTTAGGTTCTTAATTTTATGCATCTCTCACGAAGTCTTTGCTGTGTGAATGTTTTTTTTTATTTTAGTTAACTTTTTTAGGTCTTGAGAACTCTTCTCTTCGAAAGTGTTTTTTATTAGTGTCTACTACGATTTAACTTTCTCATAGAATTGGCATAAATAAAATTTTAGGAAGGTGAATTGTATTTTGTAAAAAAATGCCTTTTATAACATGATACCAGTTATTTCTGAAATGAATGTATGGTTTGGTTTTTGTTCGTTTTAACCAGACACGGATTCTGATTCCCCCATCCTTTTGGAAGATTTTAGTAAACCAAGAAAAACTATCGCAAAAAAATCCTCTTAAAAATAATGTTTTTGAAATTTTAATACTCATCGTAAAATAAAGTAAATTCAGATTGTACAGTCTCGACGTTATAAGCCACATTTTTTGCACTGGAGCCACTGAAGCCCAATTTAGGATTTCTATAAAATCAGATCCGTTGCGGCATAGATCTCCAGTAGCTTGTGAATTTGACTGAAGGGGTACCTAACTATGCTTTGACTAATAATTATAAGGACTAACCTTGCGGTAGCATTTCCCCTCTGCCAAGGTATAAGCACAATTGATCTTGTGCATTTACATTCAATTTTACACCTTATCACTAAACGAGACAGCCTATAATTGCGAAACAATAACTTCGAACTTAGAACGTTTGGGGTTCACACGAAACTACTTTTCATGATTTTTAACATTCAAAATTGGAATCTAAAGTTATGGGGAATAAAATCCAAAGTTGCGGATTTCATGTTACCTCGCCGCAAAAAGTGGCAGAAATGTTTGTTAGTAGAATTACGCGCGTAACCAGTCCACATATAAATAGTCAAAGTAACTAAGTGAAGCGATTATAATGACGAACTAAATAATATTTAAACCTTTTCTCTAAGGGTTCAAGTAGGTACTTACCTATGTAATTACAAGGAGGTTCAGTTAGGGTCATTATTCAAAACAGCTGTGTTTTCTATGATTCTAAGGAAAAACAACAATTTTTTATCTATCTTTAAAAAATTGCTGAAAAACTACTATCTTTCGCTTTGACAATCTTCGCTTATGTTTGGTACCTACATTTTGAAAAGTTTTACTTACTTCTTTTTTATTTATTTCATAAGGTACCTAATTCTACAATTATTTTGCTATATTGAGAATGTATGTATTTATGTATATATTTATACTTTGTGGAAATTATAATATTATGTATCAATTAGTACACCGCCATAGCATTTATCTAATGTAAGACTTCTTCCATCCACTGGTTGTCTGGAAGAAATCACTTTTAGTGATAAGGGCCGCCTTTTGCACCCTTCTTGTTCGTTTATATTGTTGTTGTTTTTTGTGTATTTTGGTGTGCAAATAAAGAATATTTATCTTATCTTATCTTATTAGGTAATTGCTTTCGTCCTATACACAGGGTCCTCCTTAATATGCTGACACTTTTTAAGGGGATGATCCGATCGTCAAACTGAACAACTTTCTCTCTGACACCAACATCGAAATCGTGAATACAAAATCTGCTTTCCTATACATTTGGCTCGAGTAGGTTTGCAGCTTTGTATGGAACAGCTGATTTTTTCGCGATTTTATGTTGGTGCTTATTCAGAAAGTGGTTCAGTTTGACGATTTTATAATAGGCATGCTATAGCTTTCTTAAATTTTAACTTTTTGTCATTTTTATTATTTGTTAACAAATCCGCTGTAATAACGCATATTTTATGAAAATTTCAACTGTCTGGCTTTTACGGTTCAAATGATACTGCCCTAAATAGGTAGGACAGACGGACAACTTAGGCTTAGTAATAGGGTCCCGTTTTCACCCTTTCGGTAAGGAACCCTAAAAAAGTAGCCAGGGACCCCTTTTAAAGATCTTCAATGTACAGACACACTTCTGTTACAGTTTTATAATAGTTAAGATTAGGAAGGTACCTAATTAAAAACCCTTTGAAAGTTAACTATTTTGTTTTCTAATGTTCATGACCTACGGACATTACCACACAAAACACAGGGCAGGCGTAAATAACGGATACCTACATTTGGACTTGTTCAACAACTTTTCGAAATAAGTTGGTACCTACCTAACATAAAAAATATTCAGCTGTTCTTGTACCTAACTTACCAAATGAAATAGCTTAATGAAGTAATTATAATATTAGTAAATCACATTATAAGCTAAATCTTATTTTGAAAAAATATATAAATTTGGTATAGGTTTAGAATTGCTAATCACCGAAATGCTTAGGTATTGGTACCTATTATAATAGCGTTAATGAAATGATATATCCTTTAATTATACAATTCTCAAGTTTTTTTAGCATTATCTATTCAAACAAAATCATAATTACCAACTAATGTTCGTTCCTTGCATACAAATCGTACATTTCCATGACAAGCGCTGCTATGCTATCCTTCCATCTAATAATTACCTAGTCACTTACCGCAACTGACTAAACACACGTGCATGAACACCGCACCGTGCGAAAACTGCTACTCATTCACATCATATCCCATACTAAATACGATAGTAATTAGCCTGTCGAATCCAAACATCCAAACCAGTATCTTCAAAAAACTAAAAAAAAACCTCCCCTACCTGGCCGTTGTCTATGCTCGCGCATAATTTAAATAAAACTTAATCTCAACGATAATACAATAATTTCTTTAGCGGATAAACAAAAACATGCCATTGTCACGCATTCGAAATTTGAATAAGTACTCTTGCAGCGACAAAAAGAACCGTTCCCAGTGTAAAAAAGGCGCTAATGGCAATGCGGGTTATAGAAAACAAAGACGCGGGATGTGTTCGCGCATGCGATTAGGTCTTTTTTAGCACTTGCACCGTGTGATTGATATGCGTAATACTGTCTTCGTTTATGAATATTAATGTGACTATTGTGCAGGTTGTAGGTACGCTAACGACACGAAAAAATACTTTTTACTTTTTTAAGACTTCGGCTTCCGTGCGAATTGTATGCCTGCATGTTTGAGAAAGAGAAGTACAAAAAAAAGTTTTCCGTGCTGGCTACACTTTTTATCGCACTAACACTAGTAAAACCTAAGTAAAACATTCGTAAGAGACGTCAAAAAAACTTTTGACACTCTTTATAAGCATTACCCTTTATGTAATGCCAATGATATACTCATGCTATGGTAGAGCACCAATGAAATCGAAATGTCGTTAAAAGATACCTAGTAGGAAGTGTCATGGAATCTCAATCAACAAATAAATAAGATAATTGTTCTGGAGTGCGATTTGCTGATTTGACTTTCAAAAATCATACTTCAGGAGTGCGATTTTTGAAAGTCAAATCAGCAGTAGAAAGATGCATATATCCATAATAATTTTGACATTTTCAACTGCTGAATTCAAAGTATGAGTTTCAAAAATCGCACTCCAGACCCAAAACTTACGCTGGAAACTAGCTTAAACAACTACAGTAGAAACATGATAATTATATAACGTTCATGAAAGAATCGGGATTCGAACCCAGTACCTCGGGTTTGCCAGACCAACACAGCGTGGTAACCATCACAACAACCGCGTCGTCTTCTTTCTTTCCTATAAGTACTTAATAAAAATGTGATAAAGCAAGATTCTTTGTTTTACGAACCTTAATGGCCACCAATCAAAAATCACAGATTTAAAAAAATCTTAATCCCACATGACTTCCGTCGATTTCAACGTCACAAAAAACCGATAAAAGACAATGACTTGTCGATTTACATACGAGATTAGTCCAAAAAACTTCGGTGTACTTTTTTAAATTTTTTCCTTCGATCGAAAGTGAGATTTGTTAGGCAGGTGGCGGTGACCCAAACGCTTTTTCTAGTAATTAATCAGCGCTGCATCTGTTTCGTAATTACCGGCCAGCATTTGAAGGGTTAATCAAATATAATAAAGAAATTAGAGCGTCCTATATGACGGACATGTGTTTCTTGGTTTTTTTTTTTATAAACCTGCGTTTGTTCATTAGTCATTATTTTGTAATTATGCATTGGATAAAGAGCGTTTAAATTTTAATGGACGCGAAATCTAAAAACTTTATAGATGATGATTTCACACATAATATTTTTTTTATTTCCCGTTCATACAAATAGTACTTTTGAGTACCTACGTAAACATGATTACGTAAAAATAAATATTATAGTAATTATTTTAATAAACTAATATTTTTATGAATGTTACACTATGTAATTCAATATTGTATTATTACTTTGTATTATAGTAAGTATGGTACCCCCGGTACTAAAAAACAATTTATAATTTAGAAGAAATGAAAACGACAAGAGTATTAGAAATAAGAACCAACTTAAAGGTCGTCAGTGAATTAGATTATTTCAATACTCATATTATATTATTATATGGTCCGTTTTAATATGGTGACACTTTTTAAAGGGAATGATCAGACCATCAAACTGAACAACTTTCTCTATGGGACCAATATCGAAAACGCGAAAAAAAATCTGCTGTCCCATACATTTGGCTCGTGGGACAGTGGGTTCTTCACAATTAAAAAATTTTTGCCGTTTTTGTTTTCTGTATAGAGTTAGAAAGAGAATGGTAGGAAATTATATTCTTAAATTAAGCGTAGGTTTTCTTCATGGAGTTCGAATGAAGTTCACGTAACTATTTTGCATAAATTTATAGATTACAGATCAAATTAATTTAAAAATTAAAGAATTTATTAGACTCGATAAATAGCAAAAAAAAAAAAAAGAAATTAGTTTCTTAAAATTATATCTATTATCCGTAAAAAAAAACCGGACTCTTCGAATTACGTGGTTTACTAACTAAAACTAAAAATGTTCCGAACTGTGTAAGCAACCCTACTGATACAGGCACTCACAATCATCCCTTACATTTACAACCCGTCGCGTCGTCGGTCGTGTTGTGTTGCAAAAAAGCTCTTTTTGTTAGCTCTACCCTGAATAACTTTACTTTCTAACAGTTAGTAGGTATAGGTATTATATCAGGGTGTACAATTAAATGCGTTACATACTTAAACAGGGCTTCAGGCCATCAAACTGAACAACTTTCAATACTGGACCAAAAATTGAAATCGCGAAAAAAAAACAGCTGATCCACACACATATTTGGGTCCGTTTTCCGACGGATTGACGTTTTCTATGGTACATCTATTTTTTTTGCGATTTCAATGTTGGTTGGTTGTTGGTTGAAAGTTGTTCAGTTGTATGGTATGGAGCACCCCCTTCAGTATGAATCGCATTTAATTTTACATCCTCCCTGTATAGGTACACAATAACATAACATAAGTCGTGTCATGTGGTAGAGTTTCTGGTCGCATCTTCTCTACAGCGACAACACGTTCCGACACGGTGGTAGCTTTAAAAAGATTTGACGTTTGATAAGTGTGCTGCAAGCTCCTATATTGAATAAATTATATTGACTTTGACTTTGCCTTTGACATACCAAATATTCTTTATTTGCAAACATACAGCAACAAAAACAGGATAAAAAGAACATACACAATGTACCTAACAATCTTTTTTATTACTTGGTATAGACACGAAGGTAGGTTTAAAACTATGTATGTTTTTGCATGGCCATACCATCTTAACCAAGTGACGACAACAACAATTAAAAACTTTTCCTCAAACGTACTAAAAAAGATGCTAAATAGAAAAACCACGAACCCTTTTAGCCCAGAGCGACACTCATATCTTTTACACATGTTGTATTGCTCTTGTCAATCTAAGACGTCCATTAAATCAAGCGATATTCTACTTTTTCGATATCTACACAAGGATCCTGATAGGGACCCCCCTACGTTTAACAGACGTAACAATTCTAAACGTACTAATTGATACCTTTAGGCGCCTCGGGGGTTCGTAGTTAGCACCTCACCTACGCCACTTTTTTTAAATTGAAAAAGTAAGAAATTGGAAGAAACATTTTTAGTGTCAGCTTTTGACCACCCCTAGTTGGCGTTTGAGTTAAAAAGTTGATTAGGGTTGGTGCTAAGATTATGTGTGATTGTAGTAAATTTGTATGTATTCGTAGGCTAAAATATTGTATTGTGCTATGTATTGTGTAATGTGTTACTATATTATACTATAGGATCTTCTTCTGTCGAGTCAATGTCACGTTGCGTTGTTGATAATATTGGTTACTGTTAAACAAAGATATTTTGATATTTTTCAATATCATCGACAGTCATACAATTTATTATTAATGTGTCAGAATACTATACTGCATTCAAAATAAGGACGAATAGATTTTCCGATTCCTGTTTAGCTTTCTGGCCAATTCTGATTTGCAAATATGATTTATTTATGAGAAAGATATACTATCCGACTATAAATGAGAGGAAGTTTTTCAAATCTCTGTTTCTGTAATTCAAAAAGGCCTTAAAATTTCGTTGCTATTTGGAATGGAGTATAGATATATATATATATATAAAACGAATATCAATTTTTGTAACAAGATGCGTATACTTAGGTACCCAATTTAAAATTCTCTAGGTACCAAATTGTAGATCTAAAAAAACAATTTGACAAGATAACATATCTCTTCTACTACTAAAAAAAAAAGAGAATACACGAAAAATACTAAATGGCTTAAAATTTCAACTTTTAATGACATATTCTATGAGTCAAGTGATAACCCTACTGCCCTAGTCCAGGGGCCGCCATCTGTCAGTCAACCTCGAGGGTTAATTCTAACCCTTCACCGTCGACGCTTGTTTATGTTCCCTATAATATCGATATACCTACTGACATAATTCTTGTGAAACGGTTATTCGCGTATTAACTCTCTTCATAACTTAACTCTATTATACTTAGATTCGAAATAAGACTATCCGGCGCTTACAGAAGGTACACTAAATCTAAAGGCCTCATCTATTTTAAAGCATTTTTATTTAAAAAAAAAGACTTTTCTTATTATTTTTATCAACGAGGATGGTTTGTAGTGTATGTGTGTGTCTTCGAAAAAACAATTAGTTAATCAATTTCTCTAATATCGAATGTTGTTCAGGTATTGGTTTTGTGGAATCGGTTTTCAAAATGTCGAGTTCATTTGCCAACACATTGTATGTGACATATTAATCTCGAAGGAACGCACGTTTTGCCAACTATTGCCCCCCGGTTACTAGCTAAGAAAAACTCGAGTGAGTGACTATAAAAACCTATCTTCCCATATTCTGCGGTATAGGGCTAAAATCGTTGAGTGCAAAAAACGTTGATGTAGGTACCAGTATGTCCTTTAGTTTGATACGGTAGATTACATAGAGTAGATTATTTAGATTAGTAGATTATTAGAGAACAAAATTACGAAAAAAAACGTTTTATAACAAGCAAACTAAGTAACGCAAAAGTAAATAAAAATATTCGTATTATTCTGTATACAAGTATGTATCTAAATAATGTCGTCTGAATTTGTTTTATGCCATGTAAAAGTCCTGTGAATGAAATAAATAAATGTTAATATTTATTTTTACCAACTTATAATACTGAACTCAATGCCATAGGTTGTTAAACATTTAAAAAGTAATCTTTATTGTTTGACCACTTCAATAGCATCCCAGGTTGTTTCACACGTAGGTATCTCTCTAGCTAGCCCCTTTGAACTTGAGACGCCACAAACAATACTAAAGTAACCCAACACCGTCCACTATAGCAAAGAACACTTTTTATCTGTCCACATCCTCTCATTAAACCCATTTAAACATCTTACCGGAAATTAAAAAATCATAGTCTAAACAGGGGTCATTTATTCCCACAGGCACACCTTACGGACAGCGAAAACAAACTAGTAATTTTTAATACCCCTTCCGTATTTTTTTTTCTTAAAAAGTCTCTGCTGCCAGTCCATTCAGCCTCTTCCGTGAGAACTCCAAATAAGGCCATAGAGAAAAACTGAGGAGTGTATGGAGGGCCGATAAAAAATATTGAGTAAGGGTCGCAAGTGGACAGTTGTAGAGATAACAAAAAACAGAGTTATTGCTTAGGAATGAATAATAAATAGCTTGGGACATTGACGGTGGTGGATTATCCGATACGAGGTTACTTTTTATGGGTGCTTGATTTGTTTTTATGACGATTTAACGTGTTTTTAAATCTTTTGTTCTGAAAAAGTGTCGCTAATTAATAAGAAAGATTTTTGTCAGTACTTTCTGTTTTGTAACTGCAGAAAAACTTTAATAGTTAAATTATGTAAAGTTTATTTATCGTTGTCTAGTCATCATAACACAAGTCCAGGCTAGATTCTGGTACTTTAAATGTGACTAGACAATTTGTGTGACAATGTCCAAGATATTTATTTATTTATTGAATTTACATGTTAACTATTAAGTTCTTTGTGTTATTGGTGGACAATGTAAAGAAGTAAAGTTAATTGCATTGCATACTAAACGGGGAGCTTCAGACCATCAAACTGGACAACTTTTACCATAGAGTTGTTCCATAGAAAACGCTGCTGCTCGACTCTGTTGTATATAATATAATAGCATATTTTTTTTCTCGATTTCGATGTTGGCTCTATAATAATGAAAGTTGTTCAATTTAATTGATGGGCTGAAACACACTCTTTAGTATTTACCGCATTAACGGCAATGGTTCTACGACGATGTTATATTATCTACATTTATTTAGTTTAGTAATAATATTTTTTCCGAGTTTCGGTACCTATGTGAAACGTGAATATTTCTGATGGATGTACCCTAGGGGAATATAGTCGTGAACATATGCATGCATCATTTATTATTTTTGTTTTAACTCTATATACCTACTTATCTTTTTGACCACCCCGAAAGGGATTATATTGGTCGTGAGTTTATGTATGTAAGTAGGTATGCATTTACATTATAATTATTAATTCGAAAATATTATGTAAATGTTGATAATAGTAGGTACGAATACTAACAACCAGTTGTCAATCAAAATTTTCTCGCTCGTTGATGTCTTTTGTTCTACAAAACAAAAAGAGAAAGAGTAAAGTAAAATTGGTACTACTTACCAATTTTACTTTTACAAACTTTACTAACTTACACTTTGTAAATTTTACAAAAATTTTAGTAATAATATTCAAGTGGTTATTGTTATGTTTTTGTATAAGAATTTGTATTTTTAATTACTACCTAATTTATTGTTTTAATTGTATTAAGTTTTCGGTACCACAATTTTTATTTATCCTATAGTTTGGGAGCTATACTATATAAACCTACTTAACCGCTCGAAACCCGGCTTAAGGATAACTATAGATTAACAATGGGTGATTCAATAATATTATATCCGTGGGAGTTCCAGGTTTAATCAAGAAAATACCAAAACCATATCTCAAAGCACTGGCACTGGCCTCATCCACCGCAA
This sequence comes from Agonopterix alstromeriana, assembly GCA_963924505.1. Lineage (NCBI taxonomy): Eukaryota > Metazoa > Arthropoda > Insecta > Lepidoptera > Depressariidae > Agonopterix > Agonopterix alstromeriana. Next base: position 3,603,977 of record OZ004661.1, read on the forward strand.
GTCAGATCCAAATACAGGGTCCAACCTAATATGCTGACAGTTTTTTAGGAGGATGATCAGACTGTCAAACTGAACAGCTTTCTCTATGGGACCAACATCGAAATCGTGAAAAAAATCAGCTGTTTTGCAGTTTTTATGGAACAGCAGATTTTTTTTCGCGATTTTGATGTTGGTGCCATAGAGAAAGTTGTTCAATTTGATGTCTGATCATCTTCTTAAAAAGTGTCAGCAAATTAAGTTGGACCCTATATACCTATGTATTATGCATACTACATGCAATAGAGTTCACAACTCAGCATCCATCATTGCGTGTACCGAGCAAACAGACTAGATTGGAATCAACAAACTGATTCTCACGATTTGAATCATTAGTAAGTTTTTAGAGTATTTTTTAGTCCCCATTCTAGCCCTCTCTCATGCCTCTCCCTCGACTACAGGTGTCGCTATAAAAAACCTTATGGAGCGTTAACTATAGGCTATAGAGCGATGTGGGTTCCCGCGTTTTTATGACAATTTCTTAGATTATGAATTGAAATTTTACAACAATTAAAGTTAAAAAATGTATAAAATTTTTGACAACATCTAATAATCTTCATTATTTATTTGATAAAAATTAAAACCATCATTTTTTTCTTTATTAATATCTTTAACGGCTCCGTATACTGGCCCTTTTGAGCCATCCGTAATTATTTTCTTTATTCGTAAATCTTGATGAGATGAAGATTACGATCAATTGTGGTCGATTTTCTAATCACGCGCGTTGCCCAAAATCACCTTAACGAGTTGAAAAACGTATGTTCTGTTTTTGTATTTATTTCAGATTCCTGTTATACTAGTCGATTTATGCAATTGATTGGTACACAATCCGCACGAAAAAAATGACAAAAATAAATTTCTTAAATTTCGAATACAGCTATCAACCGGTCGCAATAATGGCGGATGGTAAACCCCATCATCATGTTTATTTAAAGTGTTGCCTAAGGTGCTCGATAAAATTAAATATAATGACGATTGAATTTGGAAGGACACATGTTACTTCCGATTCGTTGGCCACTAAAATCAGTTAACCCTTTAAAAAACTCGTCGGTGCATCCGCAATGATTCAAATTAACAATTAAAAAGAAATAAAACAAATCTTTGTGGCCGTCAGTGCCACAGAAAGGGCGGGAAAATGAACAACTGACGTTTGTTTTTTTAAACTCAACAGGTGGCAAAGGGTTGTTAAGATGTTGACTAATATTTTTAATGCTTATTCCTAGAGAAAGCGTGACAAATGGACCTACAAGTCTAAACATGTGTTGCGGTCGTTTTAATTAATTAGTGAAGAAATTGAAAGTTAACCCTTTCCCTCCGGTCGATTAGTTCACCGTGCTTCTTACGATGTAAATTTTTTGATCGATCTTCGTGCATTGAAAACCGACAAAGAATTTGATGAAGTATTATGTGCCAGCAGACATTAATATGTTTAAAAATTTAGGTCGTTTGCTCCTTGACATAGATGCCAATTATTGTCAGCTATTTATTCTCAAAACAACGTCATGTAAGTGCATCGGCATTCCTACTATGTCGCCATGTCACCATTTCGGTAAAATGGTATTCTGGTCAAGTTTTTGTTAACAAGGGAGTGGAAGTAGTTTCGCTTAATTTACATCAAGCTAGTATGCCACGCTCCGCTGTGTACCTACACACGCGTAGCGCAGTCTCAGTCTAACCATGGGCCATAGACAAAGTATCTTTCGATTAGCGTTAACGACAGTATAAAACATAAAAATGTTTGAACTTGAAGTATGGTGACGAAAGCAAACGTCAAAATGTTTCGATCGCTAATGTCATATCTATACATTCTGTCATTTTCTACTAGCGTCAATGCCAATAGAATGTCACATTGTCTAGGGGGGCATATTATTTAACTATACATACAGGGTACTTCTTAATATGCTGACACTTTTTTAAGGGGATGATCAGACCGTCAAACTGAAAACCTTTTACTATGGGATCTGCTGTCTGAAAAAATCTGCTGTCCCATACATTTGGCTCGAGTAGGTTCACAGTTTTGAATGGAAACGCAGTTTTTTTTTTCGTGGTTTCGATGTTTGTGCCATAGAGAAATTTGTTCAGTTTGATCTGATCATCCCCTTAAAAAAGTTTCAGCATGTTAAAAAGGACCCTGTATACATTTAAATATATGTATATAATATTTTAGTACTTGGGCAAGTACATCCCTACTACCTACGTAAACATTTTGAACTAAATTTACATGTATACTGTATTGAACTGACAACCATTTGATCAACGCATTTGAATAAATATCGAATGTAGACTGTTGCTTTCATCAAAGAGTAGAGTAGAGCATTCCAAGTGAGCTTAATTGTTACAGAATACAAAACAAAGGTCTATTATAATCATACGAGAAAATGTGATGTCTTCATGAGATAGTACCTACACCTTCCTTGATTTACCAAAAAGACAATTTAACCTTTTTAATATTATATGCTAACGGTTTTTCAAGGGGATGATCAAACCATAAAATTGAACAAGATTCTCCAGGACGGACCAACATCGAAATCGTGAAAACAATTAGTTGTTCCATTCGAAACTACAATCCTACTCGACCCAAATGTATGGGACAGCTAATTTCGACATTGGTCTCATAGAGAACGTTGTTCTATTTGATGGTCTGATCATCTCTTTAAAAAACCATCAGCGTATTAAGATAAGGAGATTATAATAAACAATCAACCTGATTCACGGTTCGTATCCTGTCATTAAAGATTTAATTAAGTGTGTTGATACTAGTCGTGTAGTGTGTAGTATAGTAGAAGTAATGTGTAATTTAAAATTAGTAAAATTTTTAAAAATGTTTGGATCGATTGACAGTTTTGTTACTGGCTGAGATTTAAGTATCAATAATTAAAGTGTAAGTATAAGTGATCTTCCAGAAAAATTAAAATTATTCTTGAACATAAATGACAAACTTGTTTATCACTGTTTTACACTAAATTAATTATGACCTTATATTTTAATAAACTTATTTAGATAATAAATTTTCTTCAAAACCCATATCATTTCTCATCAAACGTCACCTGTCCACAGTCCAGCCAAAAAGTAAACAAACACTAAAAATATCAATCAATAACCATCCAAAATCGAAAAGGGTCACCGACCTCCAACCTCTGTTCATAAACAAACAGAATTGAACCCCAACTCACGGCATTACGTACCTTTGTCCTATCCACAAATGGAGTCCTTTTAAACAATCTATTTTCAAACTTATGACATGGAGTTAAGAGCTACGTCAAGTAACTTGTTATAACCGAGACTTTTTCAAAAGGTACGTTTGTCCATCACATGGCGCATCTGCCAAGCAGCTGCTTTGCTTAGATTAAATCGGACCTGTCCATTCTTCGGCTCAAATCCGGGTCGACCGACGCGGGAAGGGTTAAAATTGCCCTTTGTTTCGAACCGATTGAATCTTGTGACGTAAAACTGCCGATGACCAATACGTAAAGTCATAGGACCATCATCATCATCAGCAACACCCTGATTAAGATATTTCCTATGTTTGTGATTACAAAGACCTAGGTACGCATTTAAAAAAAATTTTATTAAATAGGTTAGGTTATTAGGTAGGTTAAATGTGTAATAAAATTTGTTGTTCCATAGAAAATTTCAACACACCGAAGTCTAGTTACTCGACACAAGCGACAACAGCGGATTTTTTATTTCGCGCTTTCAAATTTTTCCCGTAAAAAATGTTGTAAAGGTTGATACTCTGAAGTATATAACGCTTTTAATTTTGCACTCAGTTATAATAACTTATAATTAGAAAGTAAAGTTATTCAGGGTCGAGCTAACAAAACGAGCTTTTTTGCAACACAACACGACCGACGACGGGTAAGGGATGATGTGCCTGTATCAGTAGGGTTGCTTACACAGTACGGAACACTTTTAGGTTTACACCCTGTATACAAGAATAGCTCACTCAAATTATTATACAGGGTGTAAACTTAAATGCGTTACATACTTTACGAAACGTCAGACCATCAAACCGAACAACTTTCACTATGGGACCAACATTGAATTTTTAGCATGCATTTTAAACAAATGTGAGATAGCATCAAAGAATGTTAGTATTCCTCTTCGTCTGCATGTTTTAATGAACATGACGAGACATTCGGGAAGGGTGCGAATTTTTTACACCATGTCTAATAAAAAAATAATTAACTCAAACCTCTCAAGTTATTCAGTAAATGCGAATATACCGCATATTTTTCAACATAGAAAAAGTGGTAAATGTTTTTAACTTGACATAATTCGCTCTACAGTTTTATAAAATTACTCGTGAGCGGTGGTGAGTGACAACATTATTCTTTAAATTATAATTTAAAAAAGAAGCTGGGTTCATTTTTGAAACTTGTATATTCAAAATAGTGTTTTCTGAAGATCTGAAAGAAATATTGAAAATTAGAAATTAGAGGAAAGGGAACTTCTCTATTTTCTTCTCTATTGATTTTATGTTCATCGTCCTGTTCGAAGAATAAAGATAACTTATAAGTCCCGCATAATCTTGGAATAAGAATTGGTAATCTAACGCGCTGCTCCAGATAAGCTTTTCCACGGTTCCTTACTGTATGTTGATAATACATTTGTTGAATTCACAATTTAAAGGTGGCAAATATATCGTTAATACTATGTAATCAGCTAAGTAGGTATGACACTCTGATCCTTGGTATGTTTGAGATATCGATTTCAATGACTAGATAGGTAGGTATAGGTGGAGCGACGTAACTGACTGTCAATCTTCTCTTGCGCAACCAGGTTGTTGGTACACCAATAAGCATCACCTACATTATTTTTTACGTGGAGCCGCGCAATGTGTGATTGGCACATAAATCTTAATGATCATAAGCTGGCAACCTACTTTCAGTTAGCAAAAAGTAAACAATCGGTCCTATAACATAAGTTATATGTAGGTATGCATGCAATAACAAAAACTGCCGACTGCGCCGACCAATCAAACTGTAGGCGCGCGAAATAGCACTGGCGAAAAAATCGCAGATGCACAACTTTCCGGCCAAAAATAAACATGGCGAATCGGCGCTAGCCGCTTATTATAAATAATTAATGATTCCCTCCGCTCTTATGCACGATAAAATGCCATTACGGTTTTCATCGGAGACCCGCAAAAAACTACGAAAACGCCGCCCGAACCCGTCCCGGACAAAAAATACGCTTAAAAGAGTGCGCGGGCATCGCTGAAATTCCCGCGGTTTCTTACTGCCGCCCGGTCATTTGACTCCGACCATTATCTGAGGAATTAACAACGGTAAAAAAATATACCGATTCGATAAAGGTACGCCCGCGCTGTCGGCGACAGTTTTTGTCATATAAATAAAGGGAATATGGAAAGGGCGCGAAGCCAGCCACCGACGCGTAATGGCGACGCGCGATAAATATTGCACTCATGAAAATTCAGCGAACATTATCGTCTCGGCACCGCGTCGCTCTCCTAAAAACTGCCGGACCTCATTCCGAGACATTTCATTACACAACTCACCACATTACTTACAAACGCATAAAAAATACATCACTGCTTGCATTTGCACCGAAGGTAAAAAAACCAGTCATTATACAGAGAGTTCCTTTCCGTTTGAATGTGGCAAACGAACCGTTTTAATATCACAAATGACAGATGCGTCACTTCGCCTTCATATCAACGAAGACGCTTCGGACAACGCAACGCATCGCAGCAAACATCCCGACACAGCAGTCAGACAAAACCGACCGACACAATTAAACGAGATTTGCATATCCACAGCCGCATTGTTGAATAAGCTAACTCAAGAAAGGAGCTACAAAAAAACGTTTAAAAAGAAGACAAACTGCATTTCGCTGTGTTTTAAAACGCATCTTTGCGTAACCGAGTGTTCGTTATTTGAATAGAATGCGGGAACGGTATTGTATTATGTGCCAGAGCGAGGGAGGGAAATAATTCCTATTTAGCTGTTGTTAACTATTTTATTTATGGACGGAGTAGCGCGGAACTAAGTAAATGAGGGTCGTTACTCGTTACAATGGCCAATTTCGTATTATGGAAAAACACGCCCACTTACTACTAAACAAATTGCAATTATACCAAAATACAAAATTTACGGCGGTTAAAGCTGACTCGCCAGTATCATACTTTCTTCTACTTTACTAATCACAGCGTATAAAAGAAAATCCATTAGTATCAGGTTAACCCCTTACACGAAACAATGTTTTAATCTGAACAAGGAATGCCAGTCTAACCAGAAACCAGGCCTTAAAGTTAGTTAACAAAGTCGAGAAACTTGAGAGGGTGTAGCCTGTCGTAGACTTATGGCGATATACCCGTCAAGGCGCCCAAACGCGCTACATTGTATGCATACAAACGAAGTTTGATCCTATTTTCAGTATGAATAAATTCAAAATAATTAATCTCTGTGTCTGCGATTAGTCAGATATCAGTTAAAATATAATTATAGTTTTATATTAATTTAACATTTGTATGGAAATCTTTGGGCTACTGTAACTTTGAAACTATACGTACATTGTAAAGAAAAGCTGACCAACCATAGTCACAGATATTATTTAGTAGATCGTATTTTAAAATATACATTGAATTAAATTTGTTAAAATACCGAAACGGTGAATTCAGACCATCAAACTGAACTACTTTACTATACAGCCACACTCAAGAAACGCGAAAAGATATCAACTGCTCCATACAAAACAACTGTACCTAATCGACTCAAATGTATGAAACAGCTGATTTTATTCACGATTCCGGAGGGTGGCCCATAGTGAAAGTTGTTCAGTTTGATGGTCTGAATTCCCCGTTTCAGTATTTGCCAGGCTGTCACTAACATCCTGTATATTCACCGGAAAATTAAATTCCTTACAAACTTTTAAAAAACTTTCGGTTAAAACGTAGCAGTTCTTTGCAATATGAGTATTATAAAATATTGTAATGTAGGTATGAACCGCTAAACGGATACGCATACAAAGCAGCCACTTGATATTTTTCTCGTAATTTTTTCTAAAAACAAAACGGAAGCAGAAGTCATGATAAACCTGCTGTTTGAATGTTTATACAAAACTATATTTCGTGTATGACGCCAAGTACCCTTATAAAAATGGTTGTGAATCTGAATATGTAGATTTCGTACTGCGACCTGTTAAGGCGATGACTGAAAAATCAATTAAAATGTTCATTTTCTGTCTAAAACACTGACTCCTTATGTTACTTTACCAACTTTTTTAATTACCAAAATAATTTTAAGGATGTATTCTAATCTACATACTCGTAATCAGGTTTTGGACCTCTCAGAAAATCGATGGGCTGATCCGCACTTTTGTATGGAAAGTCAAAATTTCTCGTTTCTCGACACCTTCCTACCTATGTTTCTTATGAAAAGTTGTTGAGTTTCATTATCTGAATACACACTTAAAATTATTTTAGTAATTAGCAAATAGCGGTGAATATCAATCGCCTATAGAAATTGGCACGTAGAGACAATTTACTTATTGCATCATTTATCTACACTAATATTATAAAGAGGAAAGATTTGTACCTATTTTTGTATGTTTGTATGTTTGTAATGAATAGGCTCAAAAAGTACTGGACCGATTTAAAAAATTCTTTCACCAATAGAATGCTACATTCTTCCAATTTGACATAGGCTACATTTCATTTTGAAAAAAATTAGGGATAATTGGTAAAATTTGAACAATGTAACCGAAGGTGTAGAAAAATGAGTCTTAAAATGTTATATCCAAATTTCCAAAAATAAATAATTGTCTACCCCGTGCGAAGCCGGGACGGGCTGCTAGTAACTTATAAAACAGTTCCGTGACTGACTGACTTATTAAAAAAAAGACTACGGCTAATCTTCGATTCTCTAATGGTTTCGCATTGAAAAAAATTTAATATAATACCTATAGATTTGGATTGTAAATTTTCATAAATAATACAATATTATAAACTTGAAAGTAATGTGCAGTACCTTAACAGTATATTTCTTTGCAACGAGTGGCTCCGGGCCGTCTGCCGTTGTAAAAACTGCGCTAAAAATAAAAGTATTGCACCGCGCCTTCAATAGGGATCCCCAGGCTTCATATGAAAACCTTACTTCGATATCAATATGCAATAACGAAGATTGAAGTGGTGATGTTCATATTTTTTAACATTTTTGAGGTCCTTTTGGATGAGTCATTCTGTTTGTGGGATCTCATCACCAATCCTCGACCGCGGGACCAATGGGGCTAGGCGTGGGTGTTTCTCTATCGTGTCTGTCGGTCTGATTAACAGACAGTACAGAGAAGGAACATTTCATACTACGTTACTGATTTCCTTGAGATTACGATACTCCCAAAACCCACTTGACATTATAAGAAATGCAAAGGAAATGCAATGCATTTAGCCACAGCAAACAGCAATTAATTGTGGTTATTCATTTAAGCGTCTGAAATATTATTTTATAAACTACCTACCTTATTCTATACGTAACACAGCACTACATTATTGTCGCAATTCTAAGAATATCAAATGAAGTCGCTCTTATTAAGACTTTAAAAACCGGTGGTACCTCCACTGTGTTGTATCCAATAGTGTAAATTTAAATATCGGTATCAAACAATCAACATTTTCTTGCCTGGTCTAAATTATCTGGTCTGGAACCTCAAAAACCAAACACACAACACGCGTTCGAATTTTTAATCGCTCACCATTTTACTTGTTTCATTTCGCTTCGTTTTTCAGGCTGTACCGACATAAACGCCTCTTATTATACCCATATGTGAATATCCATCATCGTTTTTGTTGTATACATGGTAGGTTATTTAGGTTTTTGTAAAATACACCAAATTTTATAAATTTTTTAAATCGGAAGCGCAATTGTACAGTTAATAATGGGTCCCTAACATATTTTGAACTATAAACGTTATGAGGACACAATGAACAGACCTGAATACTAATTATACCTTACAATATACCCGTTGGAATCAAGGTCGTTTTGAAGCCGAAACAGAGTGCTTTAGACCATCATACTGAACAACTTATGGAACCAGTACGGAAAATGCTTCTCTGATAAAAATTTATGAAACGGATGACGTAATTTCCATGTTGTCCCATAGTAAAAGTTGTTGAGTTTGTTGGTCTGATACACCCGGTTAGTGCTTCAAAACGACCTCGATTCCACGGTGTATATTTTGTCGACTCGGTACAGTGGTAAGCAAAGTGTCTTGCTGGTTGGTAAATTTCTTCACCATGATGACAAATCAAACTCAATGGCAATGGCATCAACACAACAGAAGAAGTGGAAGAACGACGTCAGACTACAAAACTAAAGGTCGTGGGTTCGGTTCACGGTTTGCCTATGGACACAGAATAGGTAATAGTATAGAGTTCTAGATACTATGGAGGTAAAATAATAGTGTATATTGCAAAGAAGAGAGAAACAGAAAAGATAGAGTGGTCTCCTCCAAATTATAGGTTCAAATACAGGGTACTTCTTAATATGCTGACACTATTTTAAGGGGACGATCAGACCATCAAACTGAACAACTTTCTCTATGGAACCAATACCAAAACGCGAAAAAATAATCAGCTGTTCCATACATTAGGCTCAAGTAGGTTTGCAGTTTTGTATGGAACAGGTGATTTTTTTTCGCGATTTCGATGTTGGTCCCATAGAGAAAGTTGTTCAGTTTGATGGTCTGATCATCCCCTTGAAAAGTGTCAGCATATTAAGAAGGACCCTTTATGCATTATGATTGCAATTTCTCATTACTGAATACTGTCTGTAAATGATTGTGAAAACTCTAAGCACCTCTTATGTTACTCGTTACAACAATAATTGTTTTAACTGAAATAGTAGCGATTCATCGTAGGTTGTATTTAATGACGCAGTGATTAAATGATACCGTTAATTAACTTAATCGTTAAAATTGTAAATGAAAAAAGTTGTACGAGTTGTAAATTTTATAAAGATTATTTACGAGTATTGTATGACGTGGATCAAAAACTTGTGAAAATAATATCAACTTTAAATTAGAACAGAAATATAATTAGAGTGGGCGTGGATGTTCTGAGGTTTCAGAATATCTCTGAGTCTGACTTTCTAGTCGTGAACATAATGATTATAAAGAGCATATCGAATCTTTAAAATTTTTTTGTATTAAATACTTGTCAGAAGTTGCGAAAATAAGTTTTTCCGAAAAAAATACCTTTGCTTTTTTTCTACTTATAATTGCTATATAAATCCTTGCTTTTGAATCAAATCCTATCAAACCTATTTTTTAGTATGCACTACATAATTCACTTTGAAAATCTACCTTTCAGGCACCACTAGAATTTAAAATAGGTACCTATTTAAATGTTTAAATTTACAGTAATGCCTTCATTAAAAATGCTCGTTCTCTTCGCTTAGATGTGATTTACTGCATTACTCACCTAGTTCCTCAGGTAAATAATGTCTGAAATCACATTCTACTAAATGAGATCTCAAGAAAATAAGCGTATTCTTTGTAGGATGTGGAAAGCCGACAAAAATGTATTCAAAACATGAGTTCATACAACCCAGCTCACCGATCCCCGCTACCCAATCTGCCGGGTAGCCCCAGCAACGGCCTATGCTGAGGTCCGTACCTATTCTGGGTGCCCCTGGGTATTCACTGGCTCGGTAGACCCTTCGTGGTCCCTCCAAGTCCACGTCTTACCAGTAGTACCGAAACTCTGTCCAGTGTGACGGGGGGTGAGCCCGATGCCACTTATAATGGATAGTGAGTACAACACATGCCTCGAAATTGAAGCATGCAGGTTTCCTCACGATGTTTTTCCTTCACCGAAAAGCCGAAAATAATACTACACAACCTAATTCCATTTTTACCCTAGAAAAATAATTGTAAGAAATTTTTTAACATGTTCTATAAATTAACTTACTTCATGTCTAGTCTAGTATTATAATAAATGCGGTGAGACAGACAGCGCTGGTTTTTGCGAACACAATGTGAGTGCAGTTTTTCCGCGATTTCCACGGTTTTTCCTACTTCTAGTAGACTCTGGTTTTTATTACGTCTGACTGTATTCGATAGGCGACACGCGATGTTTTGATACTTTAAATTAATTGGTTCTATCTGTAATTTAGATAAAAACCTTACTTAACCTGCCGGTTAGATTACCCACTTGACAATTAGTGATCGATTTTTTTTCTGGTTTTAATTGTCGCTTTGAAGAGTTGAATCTTGGACATTTTAGTCGTCCATCGTAGTCACTCCATATTAAGTAATAAAGGTAGGTATGAAATGGGCACCTCATTACGAATTATATCTCTCTTGCTAATATGACAAGATTTTTTAATTGCACTAAGTATTTAATATTTCTATATGTATAATAGTATAATTGTGTCCGTTGCGGGAGGCACGGCAAATGTGAAACATCGAAATACAGTGCTCTCACGATTTCGCGCGCTTATTCCGAAAGTTTCGGACGAAGTAATCGTAGGTCTCAAACGTGGTGTAACGGCGTCATGCTATAATTTGTCGTAACGGCATACGAGTCGGTTTTACTGTCAGGGCGCGCCAATAGATGTTTCACATCAAAAAATAGTTGTTTAAAATGTAATTGTCTCAACACTACTCCATCAGCGTACATCAACATTAAGAAGTAGACAGCAAAAAAGTATCTCAAGACAAAGCGACCGGGGCTGGTGGGGCAGAAAAACGCAAATTACCGCGAGGTAGCGGATTCGATTCCCATCGCAGCGACTTTTCTTTGAATCACAACCTTACAGCGTTTTTGTGCTCTCTCATTGGAATTATTATTGTAAAAAATATAACTGATTGTAGGAAATAGCGTTGAGGGAAAAACATATTATTTTGAAATTAATGGTTGGACCTATACGTCTGTCAACTGATAACTGATAACTGTGTATCAGAAATAAACTGAAATTGCTCTGGGTGTATGAAGTTTTAAATCATTGGAAAATATAATTTTTAATGTGTTTATTGTAGGATTTTAACCATATTATTATTACTTTTAAGTAGGTAGGTACATCTCAAACGTGGGTATAATCACTGTATAATATATATATTATACAGGACCAACTTAATATGCTGACAGTTTTTTAAGAGGATGATCAGACCATCAAACTGAACAACTTTCTCTATGGGACCAATGTCGAAATCGCGAAAAAAATATTATCTGTTCCATATTAAACTGAAATCTTACTCGACCCAATTGTATGGGACAGTTGATTTCTTTTTCGCGATTTCGACATATTAAGAAGGACCCTATATAAAAGGTTATTAAATAAGCTAGAGTTAATTGAAAAAATCTATTTAAAAAATCTTATTAAAAACAGTATACATTTTATTAGTTTTGTTTTTGAAATAAGTAAAGAGTACCTACATAACTACCGAACCTACCGAAGAAAATCACCTTAAAAAATTCATTGGGTTGTAACGAAATAATATGGTTATTTATTTTAAATACAAATTTTCGCTTTGCCCTCTATGTATTTGACTTCAAGGCAATACAATCAAAGGAACAATGTCTTTAGACCTTTAGTTGGAATGAGATATCCTAAAATCCATAAAAAAAATGAAACAAATGCAATTAAACAAATTTATCGAAACACCATTTGAAAATATAGGTATAGAGTACATATACCCAACGATATTTATAAAATATCGTTGCATATACATGTATACTGAATGCTTATAATTCAATTCGGGTATATGCACCATACTACCCATTTCTTTTTTAATTTGACTTTCGAGTCGAATTTTGTTAAACTACAACAAATAAGTACGAAATGATGCATTTCCTCGGAGGAATCTCTATAAATTATAAAAAGCTCTATTACCCTGTCATCGAGGGGTCACTCCAAGCGTGACCGAAGAGAAGCCGCGCCGACCTTGACCTTCCATCCTCTCGCTCTGCACCATTTAATTTCAAACTTCATCATTCTCTTGAATTAGTGAAAATTCGCTTTCGCTCGCAAAATATTCTCAAAAATCGTACATTCGCATTTGCTTTTCGCATTATTTCGCTACAACCCTATCGTGACAAATGGGAATAATCGTCGGCTCTAAACCGAAATCCTAGTTATTTAGAAAAAGAAGATAAAAATTCGAAGTTCGTTTATTTAGAGCCTGTTTCACCACTTCTGGATAAGGTCTTATTAGCTTATATGACAGATAAATTGACATATCTTTCATGCGAAACATGTCAAATGATCTGTCATATAACTTAACAATGACTTATCCAAACAGGCCCTTAGTGTTTGTGGCACACGAAAGAAAACGTTAGATATTATCCGTTTATATATGAACTCGAATGCCTAATATAAGTAAGTGTGGCTACTGCTTAATTAGTGTGCTGTGTTATATTTACGAAATTTTTAATGTTATTGTGTTATTAACGTAAATATTTATGAAAATGTCGTAAGAAATTATTATTATCTGTATTTAATGTTCTTTCTGAGTTCTAATAACGTGTTTAAGAATAATGTATAAGTATAGAGTATTTAGCATAAGGTATCTCAAAACTTGAATAAGTAGCATTATTATAATTTATGAACCTGATCAAGATATGTGTGTTCAAGTTTCCTAAATATAAATCACAGAAATAAGTATCTTGTAAAAATGTTCATTAGCTTAGACACTATTGTAATTCGAGAACCTTTGAGATAAAAGTGTGAACTATTTTTAAAAGTTTGTAGTATCATCAACATAAATACAAAAGAATTCATTGTATCAATGAATAAACAATTATAAATTCCGTTTTTTCCGACACTCCACACTAGGCATAGTACTTAGTGTAATTTAATTAGTTAATTGAATTTGAACAATTATGCTAAACGACGATTGTAATTGTATTATTAAAGGGCACCATTATGCCCTGAATGTGTTTAATTAATAACAAGTTAGTAAGTCTTGTTTTTTGACAAGCAGTTGCATGAACCGCTTGTATTAATTGGGTGATTCCATTTCTGGTTTGTAAATAGTATCAATTATATGGGAAGTTTTTTTTATAAATATCATGAGGTGACTTACTTGTTCCATTCAAGTTGCGTCCTATGATCTTATTGGAGCCGTTGGGCTGCGGGGCGGAGGGGGTCAGCGGCGCGGGGGGCAGGCTGCGTCCCGTTTCCTCGTTCGGACTCTCCATACTTCCACTCTCGCTCGCACACATCCACCCGACACCCGCCAAATTAAAAACTTCACAAAAATTTTCTTTAACAAAAAATTTTACATTTCTATCTGTTGAAAAAAAAAGAAAATAACAAAGTCCTAAAAAAGTTATTTAAAAATAGTGGCGCGCGCGATGGCAGTATGTCAGCAAAGGATCGCCTTCCGCGTTTACCAAAGGGCAAGGGGTAGCCGTGACGTGAGCTGTGCGTGGCTCTCTCGCCGCGACTGGCTGAGTGCACGGGGCGCGCGCGGAGCCCTACGTGCAGCTGCAGGCCCCGCCCAGCACCCCACGCGGGGCCCCACCACGTGGCCACGACTTTCCTTACCCCCTGCTGTACATAAAAAAACAACAGTGCTACGAATTCAAGTCCCTATGTGAAAGGGCGGAAGGGTAGAAGCGACGTCGTCTTCTAAATTTTTAAGTAGTTTTAGCATCGATCGTTGTTGGTGCTTACTATTGAGTGTACCTACATGCATGGTACTGTACTATAGGTTAGAACTTAAAAAATGTAGTAGGTACTGTTTTGTTTAATTAAATGCCGTATTGCAACCGTTATTGTTACCGTACCGGACTTAATATTTTATATAAAGTTTCGAACTTCTAAGTGACTATATAAATTAATTATAGACAGCGAAATAAGGAAGTATACTCAGCGACAAACTAGCTCTACTGAACTAGAAAAATGAATTTCCTAAATTCAATGGATTCCAAAAATGGTTAAATACACGTTTGAATTGTTTTAATATTGTAGGTACCTACTTGTGCGTATAAGGGACTTTCATCATCTCTTTTTGTCAAGAATAAAGAAGAGTAATTTTTCTAACTCTACATTATGCCTACGCTTGTTTGTGCTACGAGCACTTTCACGTAGTAACTATTGAATAATCTCTGCTTTCACCACAATACCTTGCATAATTACATACCGGTCATTTCAAAACGACGACTTTACTTTGTTATGAAAAAGCTACTAAGACAATCATTTTTTGTGCCAAAAAAAATCATTTCGCAAATTCATTACGCCTACGCTTGTGCGTAGCACTTTCGCCACACATCGCGGTGAAAGTGCTCGTAGCAAAAGCGTAGCCATTTTTTAAATATACTTCTCTTATAACTCAACAGATGGCATAGTTTTCAGAAAGCATTATATTTCAATGTCAAACTAACCCAGGTATGGGTAGAGGGATGGAGACCATACACGACGTAAACAGCTTCAGATTTCTTTATGCAAATTATTCGTAAATATTAATATTAAGTAACAACGCTTTGTAAGACCAATTTTGATTGTTTTGTTCCTCCATACATTTACGTCGAATCGGTACAGCGCTCCGTCACAGTATATGGTCTGAATTCACCGTTTCAGTTTTGCTAGGCTGTCACTTACACCCTGTAGATCTGTGGCGCCATCAAGCGATTCCCAGGACTATTGCTGGAAAAACGCTCATGATCCTGAAACCGCATTTGTCAACCACCTGCAGCAGTCATTTCCAAACGACTACCGCATGCGTTAGGTGACTGCTGCAGATAGCAGCACTGCAGCTGTAGGTACCTACTGAACACTACATTGTTGCACCGTTGTCCTTTACTGTAATCTTTAATATTACTACTGAAGATCAAATCGCTACCAATTTAAAGGTTTCTAATGCAGTGTTTTTACGGGCGAAATGAAACTTAAATTGTTAAATGTAAGCATTGCTACAACTACATTCTTAAACAGAAGGTTAGTAGTTGTAGCTGTGTTTCTGACCACCCCGAAAGGGATTACGTAGTCGTGAGTGTATGTAGGTATTTAGTAAATTAATATGTGAATCAAAACCTGAAAAAAATCACTTTTTGAAACTCGATAGTTAAGTTAACCACTAACTAACTTCCACCTGGTCTATCGTGGTGGTGTGTACCTCTTATTCTTATTCATGGGAGTGCCTAGAGAGATCTCTACTCACAGCCGGAAATATACGAATTTCCTCTTAATATGCTAACGGTTTTTTAAGTGGACGGCCCGTAGCGTGAAGTACCGTAGCGCGATTTTCCTCGATCAGACCATAAAACTGATCAACTTTTTCCATGGGATAAATATTGAAAAAATTTGCTTTTTCATACAAAACTTTTTTTTCGCGATTTCGATATCGGTCCAATAGAGAAAATTTTTCAGTTGTGGTCTGCTCATCCTTTCAAAAAACCGTCATCATATTAATGACCATATACAGGGTCCTTCTTAATATTCTGTCAGTTTTTTAAGGAGATGATCAGACCGTCAAACTGAACAACTTTCTCTATGGGACCAACATCGAAATCGCGAAAAAAAGTCTGCTGTTCCACACAAAACTGCGAACCCTGCCAAATGTGTGGAACAGCAGATTATATTATATATTATACATATTAAGTTGGACCCTGTATTAAGTGATATAGAGCATTCTCTTTTGTTTCAACCCTTATAAGAAAACACCCTACACAACTTAGACTACTGATATGAGTTACGCGTGTAATTCTACTAACAAACTTTTCTGCCACTTTTTGCGGGGGGCGAGGTAGCACGAGATACGCAACTTTGAATTTTATTCCATGAGTTTAGATTCTAATTTTGAATGTTAAAAATCATGAAAAACAGCGTCGTGTGAACCCCAAACGTCATAAGTTCGAAATTATTGTTCCGCAATTACAGGCTGTCGCGGTTAGTGATAAGGTATAAAATTGTATGTAAATGCATAGGATCTTTTGATCTTGCACGTTGGCAGAGGGGAAATGCTAAGGTGAGGCGGGTCCGTATATAATTCGTCTAAGCTACACAATGATGGCACAAGGTCACAGCTTTTACAAGCGAGTCATTATTTGTCATTGGAAAATATGAAACTATAGACTAGACAACGACTATAAAGCAAACTGTAAATTATCGTTCGTATAGCGTACCTACGTTTAAATATACCTACAGAGTGTAACAAAACACCCTAGTAATATTTAAAGGGGTGGTTTGGATTATACCATGAAACTTTCACTATGGGGACAAAGTGAAAAAAATCTACTGTCCCATACATTTGAGTCGATTTTCGGTACTGCAGTTTGTACGAAGCAGCAGATTTTTTTTGACTTAGGCTCAAACAGGGGTGGTTTAGAGTTTTTATTAAATATTACTAGGGTGTTTTGTTACACCCTGTATACAGAGCATAATAATGTATTATAACCAGGATGGAAAGTTGAGATGGGGTACAAATGGCAGCTACCAGAATCATTAGAGCTCCAAGAAAATGTTCTTAAATGTTCTTAGGAGACTTAAGAGTATTTTATTTCTGCATTCACATATTTTGAAAAAAAATTACAGTCTTAGAGAAAAACGGAAATTTTCATAAAACTTCTTTTTACATCCCATTCGATAAAATTCTATTACTGATACCTTACTGATAAGGAACATAAGTCTCTATGAGGTCAACCGAGGTAGAGTTAAATTCCTATACAATTGGTAGGGTAATAACAAAATCACCTATGATTTTGTAACACTTCAAATTTTCAGGGGAGGTTCAGACTATCAAACTAAACAACTTTTAGTATGTGAGCAAACCTGAAAGCCTTTCTGGTAGCTGATCTTTGTGCCCCATCTCAACTTTCCACCCTGTCATACTCACGACTACATTCCCCAAAGGAGTAGTCAGAGATTTGAAAAATGTGGAAGGTGTGGCGAGGTGCACCGGAGCGGTCGCGGGTTCAAATCCCGCCAATTACAATAATTTTTATTTGTAAATACAGGGTCCAACTTAATATGCTGACACTTTTTAAGGGGATGATCAGACCGTCAAACTGAGCAACTTTCTCTATGGGACCAAAATCGAAATCGCGAAAAAAAAAATACAGTCTCATACATTTAGCTCATGTAGGATTGCAGTTTTGTATGGAAGAGCATTTTTTTTTTCGCGATTTCGATGTTGGTCCCATAGAGAAAGTTGTTCAGTTTGACGGTCTGATCATCCCCTTAATAAAGCGTCAGCATATTAAGAAGGACCCTGTATATTTGATTCGTAAGTTCAGTGACACGCGTAAATTAACCAAGTACGTATAAAAATAAGGGCCAGTTTCAACAATTTTGGATAAGCTAACAAGAACTTATTTGGAAGTGGTTAAACAGGCCATAAACATTATAAATAAAAATTTAACACGCATTTCCACACTTCGTATTTTTGTTCCTATAATAATATAATGGACGTGTGGTTCTGGCTTAGAAAGGACCACGGCACCACATTTGTTCCTGTGGGTGTCGTCCGAGCGAGGAGGTGACTAATAGATACGGTTTCTTTTAAAGTATTTTTGCAGGCGAATTGCTTACTACCATCACCCTTTGCAAGTCTTGAAACATGCAATCCACAAATGGTGAGCCTTGCTTGCTGCAACAGCAAAAAAATCAATTTAATTATGCGAACTGTACATTTGTTACGACCTTTCTTTCTTCCGTGGGTGGTTACGACATAGTAGTAGGTACACGACTAACAAATTTATTCCTATTTTTTCAATGCTAAATAGTATTTTCATTATATACCTAATTATGGCACTTATCCATAAACTACCGACGTTCTTTTTTAAACTTAATCGGCTAATAATAACGAAAGCGTGCAAGCAGTTACAACTCGAAATTATATTAACCTATATTCCAAAACCCGACTCGAGTTAAAACATAGTTTTTTGCAAATCATCCGGTACCGTTGCCGGGGTCCGCCATTTTATATTTTTTTATCGTTTCCAAGAAACCGATAGCTTTCTGAGCTCTTGGGCGAATTAAGCTTTTGTAACTGATTATCATTTTTAATTTGATTTGGGCACGATAGAAGTTGGTCGGGTTTTAGCTTTTTGCGTGTGTTGCTGAATTTATTTAGGCGCAGGCTATTAATTTATTGAATGGTTTATCGTGCAAGGTGACTTCGAAAGGGTTCATTAGCGGACATAAGACGCAACGTTGTCAACATATGGACTAAGTAATCAATACTTTTTGGTTTTGTGTTCTCTCGTCATGTGTCGTCCTATATTTATCAGACTATCTTAGTTTACGGTGCACTTACAGGTACCTTCAGTATTTTGTCGCGGCGCCCTTTTTTTTATTCGGTCATTGGGCCCACCACACATTCCCACCGCTGTAACTCCTGTAAACCAGGATCAACACGGTCGCGGCGACCTTGTCAAAATGTGTGAACTGATACTCATAAGGCATTCAAATTAAAACAACTTGTGGGAAATTTGCCACCAATAGTATCACCCACAACAACGAAAATTATAGCAACAACCATCGTAAACATTGTCTAAAATTAAATACCTCACTAAAGCTGACAGTAACACCGTGTCGATTTGAAACTGACTGTATCAGCTAGTTACACAATAAGACCCCAGAACACTGTCATTGCCAACGCAGTTTACACTCGAATACCCGCATAAATACTTGTACCGAAGCATTTTTTGTCCCCGCGCTAGAGTAGGATATATCCGCAACCCTTCTGCTAACTGTTACACCAACGTCACTAGGGCGAACTGCAAATAGTTTTTTTGAAAGCAAGACATCTAATCGTAGTTTAACATGCACGGTTTGCAACTAACATATTATTCACAGGCCCCATCAAAGCAACTAACGAAAGTATTCCAACTCGATACCTCCAGCCTACTATCCAAATTCGTTATAAGTTGAGGTGATAGCTTCGTGAGGTATAAAAATGCCCTACATGCTTCAATTTCGAGGCGTGAATTATGCTCAGTGTCCATTAAATTTTGCGACTACCTGTCAGTTGCTACATTAGACAGAGGTTGGGCATCTGCTACTAAAACGACCAACAGACTATTCCCTCGAGGAATATAGTCAGTCAATTATTATTTTATAGTTTAATTAGTGATTGTGTAACTGTCAAATAAAAGAAACTTTAAGAAACATTGAAGTACTGATTTGAAAAAATATTTAGCTATGGAAATAGACCATGAGATTAGACGCTACCTTCGAAAGTTGTTTTGATTGTATCCCAAAAGAATTAAATTGAAGTTAGTAGATGGTTATTATGCACTCAACAGGCACACAAGAGTTCCTATATCTTTATCCAATCAAACAAGTACAAACCATTCACATACTTCAATATATATTTAGATTAACATCATTCAAAACCGATATCAATTTTCTCGTCGTACGAACTTCTAAGAAAATGCAAGAGCTCAATCGACTTTTTAGCTGGATTTAATAAAAAGCAGACTTCAGAGAGTTTCCCACACGACGTGTGCCGTTAGCCTATCATCATATCGGCATATTTCTAGCTATCCAGTGTTACTACAACCTTTCACCGACTCAAGGAAAAACCTACACTGCCTTAACAGTCCGCTGGATATTATTTACAGAAAAACTGAGGCCGCAAAATCAGCGGGCATTGGCGACCTGACAATAGTAGCGGACCATAGTTTAGCGTTTTAAAAATACCTAGGTACCAACTTATTACTCTGGTCGTATTTTCTGGGTTAGTTTGGATGATCAAACTGAACAACTTTTATTTTCGGAGCAACATTGAAAATAGCGAAAAAAATCTTTTCTGTTCCGCTATGTTTAGGTCGCGTAGTTATTGACTGTTCGCTGTATGAATCATCTTTTATAGACTGAAAGGCCAATGATGATGATGATGATAATAATGGTCTAAAATCCAAATTAATTATTGCACTACCAAAACACGAGACTATGGGCCTGTTTCACCACTTCCGAATAAATTCTTGTTAGCTTATCCGACAGCTCATTTGACATATTCTTCATACAAAATATGTCAAATGAGCTGTTGGATAAAACAAGAACTTATCCAAAAGTAGTGAAACAGGCCCTTAATCTTCGAAATACCTAATTAAGTTCCGAATAGGTATGTCTCGTAGCTCAACGCTACGAAGTGTTATCTCGCAGCACACAATAACGCTAATTGGATTTGTTTTAAATCTAATTTTAGATATTAGACAAATACCATTACAGTTCATCTAAGAACAGGTTAAATAACTACCTAATAACCTAGATATGACATGAAATTACAATTTTGAATGAGGTTAGTCCTAAGAGGAAGGATCACTTCCTCTTAGGGTTAGTCATACTGGAATTGACACAATTGACATCCCAAAACTCTTGTGACAATTACCTATACAATTTCCTTCAACCTCTATCGCCACAGTTTCAATCATTGAGCGAAGTATTCTGTTTGCTATGAGTCCTGGCCCGCCAACTCAGCGGCCCGGTCGTCCGGCGAGACACTCTCCAATGTTGTATTTTCTCACGATCGCCCGAGCCCCACCCCGCCCCGCCCGACTGTCGTCACTACAAGCCGTACACTAGACATCGTCTATTTTCTAATCTATCTCCCTCATCATCATCCACGCGTCCTGTCACACTCATCGGGTTGTAAGGATAGGTCTCAGTCAATCCTGCCGCAGTTCTTTCCATATCTTTTCAGGACATTCTCATCTTTCTATCGTCAATCTAATTAGATTCCAGGAGATCAATCGCGCTAAATAAATCTCCACTGAACCGTGGTTATACCGCGTGCGAACTACAACTTTTAACACATTCGGTACCGCGCTAGTCATCGCGATCGAGGCTGTCAGTCAAATAGTAAATACCAAGTCAAGTTTAGCGGGAAACGGAATTCAGCACAGAAGGTGCATAATAATTGGATTGCAATGTGATTAGAACTGAAATTGGATTAGGATTAAACTTCGATGTTTTAAATTAAGACGACCCAGGTTAATATTTCTTTATAATTATATCATACACGTTGTATGTTAAATATACCTTACTATACAGTGTGTGAGGAAAAGTATCATTAACCTTTAAACCATATGGTTTGTTTGGATGGGTATACAGGGTGTAAGGAAAAGTATCAATAACCTTTAAACCACATACTCTACCCATCAAACTGAACAACTTTTACTATGGGAGCAAACCTGTCAGAGCAAAAAAAATATCAGCTCTCCCATACTAAACTACAATACCGACTCGACTCAAATGTATGAGAAAGCTGTTTTTTTTTGTTCTGACAGGTTTGCTCCCTCAGTAAAAATTTTTCAGTTTGATGATTCAGAGTATGTGGTTTAAAGGTTATTGATACTTTTCCTTACACCCTGTAAACCATGCTAGGCTTATAACTAGTGAACCGAGTAACTAACGTCGAAATTCGAAGCCGGACCTAGGCCGAAGACGTGGGTAAGCGGATCACAAAGTTGAAGTGGAGATGGGCAGGACACTTGTCTAGACGGAAAGACGGCCGGTGGATCAAGGCAATATCAGAGTGGTGGCCAAGAGAGGGACGGAGGTCAGGAGGCAGACCACCAGCACGTTGATCTGGTGCCACTGTAAGAGTGACCGGGTAGCACAGGACCGTGAAGAATGGCGAAATAAAAGGGAGGCCTATGCCCAGCAGTGGGTTGATGTGGGCTGATATGATTGATTGATGAGTGCCCAACGTCTTTATTTGCGTTTTCTCATTTTATACACTTCAGCCGTGTTTCCTCAAAAAAAATCCTTTGTGCCCATACCACAGTATAACAAAGATCTAGTATCCCATACGTAGGTAACTCTATTACCATTATTACTTCGCAAGTACATCTGTCAGAGCAGTACACGAATTATTAACGTGTGGACCGGAATATATTCTTTCAGAAACTGAAAAAGCTAAAACTATTTTGATGTGGAAACAACGTACTGGAGGAAATACACGATTCGGTACCTATGCAAAATACAGAGTGTTAGGGTAAACAGTTGCATTACTTTAAGGGGTGATTATACTCGTGATACGAGCAACTTTTTCTAAGAAAACGCGAGTTTCTAAAATTTGCGGAAAAATATTTGGACTTTCCATACTAAATGCAATCAGCTAATCTAACATTTGTATGAAAAGACGTAAATATTTTTTGCGAATTTCTTAGGAAAAGTGCTTTAGTATCACTCTTTAAAGTTATGCAACTGTTTACCCTAACACCCTGTAGAATATACAAGGTCCTTCATAATATCATATTACTATTCTGTATTTTTTGTGGCATTAAAGTGCACTTTTAATTTTATTTATTTATATGCTAACACTTTTTGAAGGATGATCAGATTTCTCTATATCAGGAAAAAAAATCTGCTGTGCCGTACATTTTGCAGTTTTGTATTGAACAGCAGATTTTTAGGGTTCCTAGGGTTTAGAAAGCTGTAATTTGGCATGGGTATACATATTAATCACGCCGACAAAGTGGTAAAATAAAATCTTGAAACATATTTTTTAGGGTACCTCTCCTCTCCCCTACACGTGAAGTAGGAATGCAATTTTTTTTTCTCGTTAATCCCATGGTATGGGGTATCGTTAGATAGGTCTTTTAAAAACCTCTCTTCTAAATATTATGTGTGTGAGAAAACTATTCTTCGATTTAGCGATCCGTTAGCGAAATTCGACTAAATCCATGCAAATTTTTGTTTGAGTTAAGTGTCCCGGCACCCCTCCTGCCGACTAAACGGTTGTTTCTGGATATGTGAAAAAATTCACGGCAGTAGTACCTTAATATAACGAAGTTAAAATAGTGCTAACCCTACAAAAAAAAACGCAAATCGATTTACAGGATAGCCGTTTGGTACTTTAGGTTAGAACAATAATTGTGACGGGCAACCACGGAACCCTACCCTGCGCGTGGCCCGACTCGCAATTGGCTGTTTTTTTTAGCGATTTCGATGCCGGTGCCATAGAGAAAGTTGTTCAGTTTGACGAACTGATCGTCCCCTTATAAAATTGAGAGCAATTTCAATTTACGATATATTTTAATGCTCAAAGCTCTGCAATCGCGTAATTCGACAAACCATAAAAACCGCTTAGTAGTACTAGATACTCCTTCTTATACAGTGCCGTTTAGTGCTAATTAAACTGTTGAATGGCAACAGACGGTTGGTATAATCATTACGTACTTACTGGAACTAAAACATCCGCAAATAAACATAATAAATACCCATTCTCCAAACACGAATTTCATCAGAAATTTTTTACGGGCAGTAATTTTCGAAATGCGGCGACCATCATTTTGAATCGTTCCGCGGGAAAAACTATAAAATGGCCGACACGATCGTCCGATGCAAATTGGTCGCGGAAAAAGTTTTTGGGTTTGTAAAAAGTAAAAGGAACTCATAGTATTTCATCGACGTCGCCAGTTATTGAGCTGGGTTTATGTTTTTGCACAGATTCCCGCGTTCGCGGCACGGCGGGTTTTTGCCGCGGCGAGGCTGGGAAGCACGCCGCTTCTCTCCTGGCGGGCAAAAACTTACCGAGGGCTTCCACTGCGCTGCTAACCGAAGCAAAAACATTGCGACATACGGATAGAATTAATGCGGCGACTCTTTTAATTTTCTTCAAGAAAGCGCGGGAGGAAATGGTGTAATGAGTGTTGCCAGACGCAAAAACTATTTGTATAATGATGTCGCTCATTTATCCAGCCCGTGTTTTGCTGTTCTTGCCTGTTGGATGTGATGAAAAGAAATCATGGAATCCCATGAGTGCCTACGTTTACTGCATAACTTCTATAACTCCGTCATAAATAAATCATACTCATTAAGACTTATTAGATTAGAATTGCAGTTAATAGTTCTCTTACCAAATCTGCGATACAACTCACGATTGCATATAAGTAGATACCTATTTCTTTTCGGGGCAGATGAAAAAGTTTAGTTCTGAACCGGTTTGTGTTTTACAGTCCTTTTCGTAACCAGGCGGCTTTTCATTCGAGACCCTCACGAGGTTTGCATGCGGATGGTCAAAAGGCCCTAAATCTGACTGCCATTAACATACAGGGTGTGAATTAGGTCGTCGGTACAGATAGGCGATCTGGATGGGAGACGGCAATGTGGGAAGTGTATCCAGCGTTTTATTTATAGGCATAGAGACTAGTGATTCTGTTGAAACCATTTTTTCATTTGTTGGCATCTGATTGATTCCTGCTGAGCTCCGGGATGTGCGAAAGAACAGGGAAGCAATGGCAGTGAGGTGGTTTTAATTGCTCCCGTAACGAAACACTTCGCTTCGTAGAGCTGGGTGTCAATGAGCATTGCGGTACCATTCAGGAGCGCAGTATTCCGCCACGGAGTACACCAGTGCTAAGGCTTGTGTACAGGAGCTTGTAGCACCCCAACTTATTCCGGCTCGGATTATGTCGGTATGTAAATGAGCGATCCAGGGTTACCCCAAGATACGTGAATTGTTGAGTTGTTGTAATGAGCCAAACAATATTAAATGTAATAAAAAATTCAAACACACTTAACGACAAAGTGTTTTTACAGCCTGAAAGAATTTTTCGATAGGTACTGAATGGAATATAAGTTAGGGTGAATATATTTACGCATTTGTTATTTATCGCCTATTATTTAGAAATCCTAGACTTTGCTATTGTAACTATTTGTTTTGTAATTTGTTTTAAATATACAGGGTGTAAGTTAAAGTATCATTAACCTTTAAGCCACCTGATCTACCCATAAAACTGAACAACTTTTATTATGGGAGCAAACCTGTCACCGAAATAAAAAAGTCAACTGTTCCATACTAAATTGCAGCGCCTACTCGACTCAAATGTATAAGGCTGATTTTCTTTTTCTTCTGACAGGTTTGCTCCCATAGTAAACGTTGTTCAGATTGATGGGTAGAGTATGTTTAGTTTGTATTTTGTAGTTAAGTTAATGTAATTGGAACTATACTGTAATCAAATCTTGAATTGAACTGTTATTATCTCCTTTATTATTACGTGAAATTATATTGCATTAATTTAATATTATTTATAATTCAATTACTACTTTGACAATCTGATGAAATGTAATCTAAAAATATGGTATTACCTATTTGTTATTTAAATTAATGTTTTAATAATTATTGTTATTCATAGATGTTAATAATTCTTCGTTTCGTGTCAGCATGTGTTAAAAATGGCAATGATTGTCATATATAAATATATAACACACACACATTTTTCTAATGTTCTAATTCGAATTCTAATTTCTAATTTAGTTTTTCTAATTGTATAAATTAGATTCAATACTTATGTATGATTTTAATTCTAGATTTATGTTTTGCAGTGCCCTAGCAGGGTCCATGTGAACTGGAATCACTATGTAACAATCTTATAAACCCATGGTTGCAATAAATGATTTGTATTTGATAATTGTATTTTTCTATGTATTAAGTAGCATATGCTCACGACAATATTCCCCGAGAGGTAGTCAGAGATATACTGTATCCTCAAAACATCCACGTTTCACTAGTAGTACCGAAACTGTGTCCTGTGTGACGGGGAGTGAGCCCGTCTCCACTTCTAATGGAAAGTGAGTACAATATATGCCTCGAAATTGAAGCACGCAGATTTCCTCACGTTGTTTTCATTAACCGAAAAACCAGTGGTTACAAATCGTACATAAATTCCGAAAAACTCATTGGTACGAGTCAGCCTGGACGGGGATCGAACCATCGCCTCCTGCATGGTAAAAAGGTTACTCGCCACTGGATCACCACGGTTTTTTCCCTTTTATTAAGTACTGTAGGTAACTACTGATTTTATTGTGTAACGCTAATACTCATATAGGGTCTTTCTTAATATGCTGACACTTTTTTAAGGGCATGATCAGACCGTCAAACTGAACAACTTTCTCTATGGCAATAACATCGAAATCGCGACATAAAATCAGCCAAATGGATGGGACAGTTGATTTTTTTCGCGATTTCGATGTTTGTTGGAGTTGTTCAGTTTGATCGTCTGATCATCTCCTTAAAAAAGTGTCAGCATATTAAGAAGGACCCTGTATATTATTTATGTAATCCCTAGCTTTTAAGTTGCATGCTATTTGAGTGCCCTAACAGGGTGTCATATTGAGAACTTATCCCGATGTACCAACTTATGTACACACGAAAAGCAATAAAGAATATGAATAAAATTATGCTTTACTAATTCTCCAAACAGTTCAATAAATATTTTCCGAATTCTGTTTTATACGTTTCCTTCGACTAATTATTATAAGGACTAGCCTTGCGGTAGCATTTCCCCTCTGCCACGGTATAAGCACAATTGATCTTGTGAATTTACATTCAATTTTACACCTTATCACTAAACGAGACAGCCTATAATTGCGAAATAATAACTTCGAACTTAGAACGTTTGGGGTTCACACGAGACTACTTTTCATGATTTTTAACATTCAAAATTAGAATCTAAAGTTATGGGGAATAAAATCCAAATCTGCGGATTTCATGTTACCTCGCCCCCCGCAAAAAGTGGCAGAAATTTTTGTTAGTAGAATCACACACGTAACCAGTCCATATAATAATTAGTCAAAGTACGTTTCATACCTACCTGAAAACATAAATCTATCTAAAGTGGTATTTATAAATAATCAGCGAGCGGCCGGAGTCACTCCATGTTCAGAAGGTATACGCTTGTCTATGCGAAGATTTATTACTAGTTATTTATTGTGCTAAGACCAGTAAAGACGCACCTAATGTAATATAGGTATACGATATTGGCTATGTGCACGACACTAGCGCCCCTTGCGGTGTCGGACCGCCGTGAATTATTTCAAGTAACATGTTACTTAAAAGTTTTTATAATAAAATAATGTAAAAACAAAAGAAATTAGCCACATTATCGATATTATCAATTTTACAATACCTATTTGCTACAATCCACGAATTTGCAGTGCCAATTTCCGTACTAACTTTTATCGCGGTTTGCACACCTTTGGAGATAAAATTACAAAAATCCATTCCTCTCACTTATTTTTAGAACAGCTTTAGTAGCATCCAAGATATGTCGGATAGTATATGTATCCAATAAATTAATTACATTTGGTAATCAGAATTAGCCAGAATGCTAAATAGGAATCGGAAAATCTCGTCGTCCTTATTTGGAATGAAGTATAGATGTCAATAGAAACTTCCATGCCAAATCCTAAGTTTGTAGTCTTTTACAGTTTTGGAGATTTCGTGTTGAGTTAGGATTTGCATAGATTCAAGCATATTTTACACAGCTTGTCCCACAAAAGTACACATTTCTGCCATCCCGGGCGCTGCGATCGATTTGTCAGTTCCCATGACCACTTCGCACATAGCCAATAGGTATAACTAACTATAATTATATAAGAGAACCGTAGCCGATTTATTGGGGGTGTGTTGTACACACAGTCCATTATAAGTGGTGATGGGCTCACTCCCCGTCACACTAGACTGTTTCGGTACTACTAGTGAAACGTGGATGTTCTGAGTTTTGAGAATATCTCGGGGAATATAGTTGTGAGCGTATGCATTAATAGGGAAAATGCCAAGTCAACAATAAAAACCGACAAAAAT
Organism: Agonopterix alstromeriana; assembly: GCA_963924505.1. Lineage (NCBI taxonomy): Eukaryota > Metazoa > Arthropoda > Insecta > Lepidoptera > Depressariidae > Agonopterix > Agonopterix alstromeriana. The sequence goes on from OZ004661.1 coordinate 3,632,513, forward strand.
GTATTACCAACATAACTTACTCGTAGTTACCAAAACCTACTAGATAAAATCGATGACTGAACATTCTTTGAAATGGGCTTTGTGGGAATTAGACATTCTGGGAATTGCAAATGTTGGACATTGGACATTCCGTGCATTGAACATTGTGGGAATTGGACATTCTAGGCATTGGACGTTTTCAGAGGCCTGGACACTTTGGGAATTGAACATTCTGTACTTACCTAAATTTCAGCAGACCATAAATTAAAATCCAAAAGTAATTTTACTTTATTTATTAGCAAACAGACAAAATACTTACAATTTTAAGGATCTAATTCGCTGATTTATCGCCAGTCGCAGAACAGTCAACTGTTCCTTTTTAGTCCTATTTTTAAGATACGACACATCGAAAATATAATAAATATACTACTATATAAGCAGTCGACATCGAGTTTGGCACTATCTCGAATCCCTTGCCGCACACCACCCTTCTTCCCACGCCTGTTTGAAGGCGAAAGTAGAGGGACGGTTCAAGATTCAAATACGAGGTAGAGGCTCGAAACAAACTCATAATAGTTTTCAATATTCACTTTAGTTCGTTCCACATACGAAGTCTTGAATCAACCCAATGCTATGCTTACGACATCTACATACGCACTTAGAGCTCTATCAGAGGAATTGCTATGTGAAACGAACGTGGGCTTAGTTCAGACAACATCGCAAATGTTATAGTTCTACATGATGATTCCAGCTTTTTGCTATCCTTAAAATATAGGCTATTATCACTCAGTTGCAGAAAAGATCATTAAAGTTAATACTCCATTACATCTCTTGCTAGCTTTTACTACGTCAACAAGACAAAAAGTGGCAGCAAGAGGTTTAATGGAGGATTAACTTTAATGAGCGTTTCTGCAACAGACAGTAAGTAAGGCTAGATAGGCAAATATTTATAATTGTAAGTTTTTGCGTAATGTTGAAAACGTTAATCGTTCTTTTGTTTTTAATTTGCAATTTCGGTTGTCGACGTTAAAGTGATAAAATTTTTCTTTTATTTAGGTTTGGTTGCAAGTCCATAAGTCATATCATAACAAAACGCAAAATATGCTAGAATTCCAATTGTAAGTAGTAAAGTAAGTACCTATCTCAAGTACTTATTTGTCTCTCGTCGCGGCTTTCAAGAATGCAATTGGTTTCTTACTATGAAGTAGTTAGTAATTATTGTACTCTGTGCTATGAATAAAGATTGTTTATTCCATCTCGTCAACATATTCATTTCAAATAGTTATCACAGTAAGTACTTCGCACACAAACCCTTTTCACAGGAGAACACCTTATCACAAAAAAACTATTGAGTAGGTACCTACATCAGTTTCGCGTCATATTTAGTACCTATCACCTTTAAACATATTGCAACAAATATATTTTCCTATAAGAAACCAAGTAATGTCATGGAGAATACACAATACAAGATTGCTTTTTCCAAATTTTCCAATAGGGTATATCAATAAAAATAAAATCCAATTTGAAAACTGTGATAGCGGCGAGCTATTTCCAGCTGGAAATGCTCCTACATGAATAATATCCGATGTGGAATTGACAATGCGACGTAGCCTGAACTGCCCGGTTGGTCGATATATTTACACACAGTCAGTTTCAGTCACCGTGCGATATAATATACATTATTCTTATACAAATACGACATAGATTCGAGGTTTATAGTAAATTTTATATTGATCATTTGAATACTTGTATATTTAAAAAAACACAATATTTTGAAATAATTATTGTGGTAACAGAATCTTTTTTTAAACTTAGATTTAAAAGGGGAAAATAAATTAACAAAGGGATGTTTTTTGTATATGTAGGTATATAAGTAAATCAAAATATTTCGGAAAGTGGATTTGTGATGTACTGTATTATTATTTATACTTTTTAACGATATAAAGTGTTACGGAACTCGATACGGGCTAACGAATTTATGAACATACCTAAATACCCACCCTGTGTCATACGGTGACTTAACTATTGTTTGTATATCTATCTTAAAACACAAATATATTATCATAATGTTCTGACATATATATTATGGCCCGAAATACAATGGAAAACATACATAATTATATGTACAGTGCGAAACAAAACAACGGGTTTTATTAACATTTTGATCGTATATACAACGTGTTAATGAAAAAGCGCAATTCCCTCTAAGGCAAAACCTCATACACCCCAGCTGATTTTTAACGAAATAATTGCATTGAAACAATAATTTCAATTATAGTTATTTAAAAAATTATTCGCATTTTAAGTTTTCATGCAAAAACGATTTCTTATTATTTCAGCAATGAATGAAAGCGTGCTCATGGATACATTTTAAGAATCTTGTTTTGGTAGTAAGTAGGATGAGTGTACCTGTGCGGTGGGTTGACATCGAGTTCTTTAAATTATACAAACAAATTATTTAATATTTTGAAAAAATGGAAGCTATGTTGAAACTTTGATAATTCGATTCTACACAAACTATTTTCTAGTTTTGCGTATATTATTCATTAATATGTTATGCTAAGACTGCTATTTTTATTTTTAATATACGAATATTTTTAGTGTCGCGACACACCGGGGACCCCTTAGTCTCAATTAACACCGAGATGGCAGCGATCGACAGCGAAACATCGAGCATATTCAGTTACGCGGCATCTTGAATTTTATCTTCATTGCTAAAATACATAGTATCGTTAGAGGGGCTTGAAAAAGTCGCGAGCAGTCTAGCGACTGTTCAACTGTTGCCGAGCTAGGCGTTCGTTGCCGTCCACTGACATCTCGGTGTGCATTGAGCCTTAGTGAACTTAGACGAACTATAAGAGCGTTGTACCGCTTTCATTTCACATTTTCACGATCAAACTGTTTCAAAAATAATAATCAAGTAACATAAATTATTTTGTCCCGCATCGTATTAAATGCAAAACATAGCCTTTTGCTTCTAAAATAGAATAAATAACTAAATCACTAAACAATTATGCGTGTAATGTTATAAAAATAATAGTTATTGTTTGGTTTTTCGTACTAAAACTAAATAGCTGCTTTCTACAATTTTCAATTATTTAAATAAAACATATTCTGACATTACAGCTACTCCTATCTCTAGTGTACGATGTGTTCAATTTCTACAATCTGAAATGAACTCTCCGTTCAATTAGCATCTGTTTGCTAACAAAATCGATTGAAGAAATCGTACAGATGACACAGATAGTTAAATGCCGTTATTTAGTTAATTTTACAGTTCGCGCAATGTAGGGGTTATGATTTGTTCGAATACATCTCTTGTCATGTAATATATTTCTAACCAAATACAAGTAATGGCCTGCACATGATGGACTTTCGTCCGCGTACTTTAAATGCGTACCATTGATAGCATGAATAATGTAGGTAGGTCACTAGCTTATAGTTTATTTACTTTACTGTATAGTATCAATTATTTTATTAAATAGACTATGTATTATTGTATACATAACTTTAGCTTAAGAATTTATATTGTAATAGTTATTAAGTCGTGTTATGTTGTAGAGTTTCTGGCCGCATCTTCTCTACAGCGACAACACGTTCCGACGCGGTGGTAGCTTTAAAAAAGATTTGACGTTTGATAAGTGTGCTGTAAGCTCCTATATTGAATAAAATTATATTGAATTGAATTGGTAGATAATGTTTTAAGCGCCAAATGCAGTTTAATTCAATAACTCGTAAAATTTAGTAAATTTTCTAAAAACGCCTTTGGAATAGTAGTTTGTAGTTATACAATGAAATTAAATGTTTTGCTCATATATGCACACTAAAAGAATATATCGATGTATTAATTAAAATAAGATTTATGATTTTTGTCGATCTAGGAACCTCTCATCCAATTTGATTTTATCAATGTTAATCGAAATCAATGAATGTTAATCGATTTGATTTAGTTATGTAATATTCAAATCTAAGATTGACGATTTACCTTTATCCCCAAAATGTGTACGCCGCCGTGTGCGTTACCGTTCCAATCTGTCTATTTCCACGACAAAAAAGTACGCGGAAGAAAATCCGCCGTGTGTGCAAGTAGGTAAGCAACAGATTAAATTAATTATTATACCTATTGCGTGAACTGTAACAATTTAAAAATACTTACAATCATTTACGTAGTTCAAAAACGAAACACAGAACAGCAGAAATAAAATAGTGAGGAAACAAAAATGGTGGGAGAGTACGTTTAAATGCCGTCAAAATATAATTAAACTAAAATAAATAAATAACTTACATCTAAACTACACTGTGAACTTCATTTATTTACATTTTGTCTTAGAAAGAAATTATATGCAGGCAAATAAGTTACTAAATGCTTTATATTTTTCTAGTAACGGTGACTAAGCTTTTTAATTTAAAATCTACTTTTCCTTCGGCCTCAGACTTCAATTAGCTTGCGACTTCCTTTAACTTTCTCAATAAATAAAACAAGGCCGGAATTGTCCAATTCACAAAAAATACCTAGAATTCATACATCGTTGAATACACTTTCACCGAATTTTATTTAAATGTTTGATTGGCGATGCTGCTCAATCACACAATTACACGTTGACAATGTGTTGACGATAATTTATATGACATAATAAAATTATCAGTAACATATCATCAACAGTGAAAATATTTTATCTGTGTTGCCACTGCTGCTACAATAGATTTAATAGGTACGTAGGTACTGTACAAAAACAAAACACAACAGTAAGTAAAATAATGTTTTTTACACCAGGCCGATACAGGCCGATGTGTGAGTTTTAAAATTGTCTCTTCTATTTGTATCGCACACGCTCTTTATCTCATCCGCATAGTTTCATTCATATCTTTGATTTTTCTACTATGCCGAAGAGGAGATTCGAAGGTTGGTATGCAGGGAACTTAAAAAACATGTCAAAGATTAATTGCAACTGTAATGGAAAATTATTTACCCCTATTATTGTAACTACTTCAAATCGTTACGATTGTAATCATATTTTATTATGAATAAAACTTCCCAGTTTCTCGATTTCCCAATCAAGAAAAATGTATTTGACAAGTACCAATTTTTTTTCCTGCACACTCCATCTAGTACATGCCGAAGAACCATTTTTATGAAAACGCCTCATTGATTTATTATAAACCTTCGTATCGTAACGAAATCAGCAGAAAACATACCTTTTTACCTCCTACTATTGTAGAAGCATCTGAATCGTGGCAACACTGACTGTAAGTAAAACCTTACAATTAAAGGTTGTTGACCGAGATGATCTGGTTGATCCATCCGATGAAGGCGGAGACCTTAACGTATACGCCGGGCACGTCGCGCCGGCCGCAGCCGAAGCCCCACGACACCAGCCCGACCAGCTCGTAGAAACCGTCGTCCTGGCAGACTAGGGGACCGCCTCCGTCACCCTGGGTGATTCGACAAATAAAATATTATTTAGCGTTGGCAGTCGATTGGGTAATCAGTCACAGAAAGCTTCAAATTAAATCCGATGACAGTAGATATCAACCAAATTAGAGGTTTCAAAAAACTCGAGGGTCTATCTGTCTCACTCTAGCATACATATCTTCGTATGCTTTTCTCTTTCGTGTGATAATCACTCGGGGTGCCCGAGTGATTATCACACGTTTTGAAACGGACTCTAGACCAGCAACCGATCGCAGGCTTACGGTCAAGACCTAATCACAAGGCGTTTTAGGCGCGATGTTTATTGGATTGGATCTGGCTTTCCTTCATCAAAAAGCCTAATTGGTACCACGAGTCTAGTTCAACCGGAGATCTAACCTCCCGCTGCCCCTATTACGGAAAGCGACGCTGCAACTGTCGATCTCTGAACAGAAACCCATAATACTTAAGAGGATATGTGAAAAAATAGGATAGATCAAAGCATCATATTTCATGAAATACTAACAGTAGGAGTATTATTTGCAGATATATGTAAATTGAACATGTAATTGAAGTTTTGATTAGAGCCAAAACACGATTAAGAGACATTTTCTCGATAGAAAAATAAGCCAAAGTAGCCTCCGTCTTTATCGATAAACGCTTAGAACTGCTAAACGGTGAATAATAGAAACACGAGACTTGATTGAAAAAAGAGATTATTATTTTATAAAGTTAGATTTGAGCAGAAATGAACTTACATAAATAGTACAATCACAATTAAATAAAGATCGTTTTACGCTTGCGTCGTTTCAGGCGCGTGCGCCGCCCCATCTCTTTCTCTCGCATCAGGCAGTAATATAAGCTTTCACACGCCCATTTCGCTTCAATTATTTTTCGACATAGGCCCTTAAGACGAACTCAGCCCGTTAAAAACAATATATTATGTAAGTTGAAGCCTGTAGAATCCCTCTGCAGGACAAAGGCCTTCTCTCAGGACTAGGGGTAGGAGTGGGCCATACTCTACCACGCGGGCCTAGTGATGGAACCAACTTAGTGGTCAACTTGCTGTCAGAGTTTCAAGCCGCCTTATTAGGCCTCTTACCTGGCTTAAACTACAACGTCATCTGACGGTACTATCCAGGACCAATTGTTTAACGTCCCTTCCTAAGCACAGAGACGCTCGACATTAAATACTACTATACGGTCACCCATCCAAAGACTGACCAGACCAGACCGGATCGTTTCCAATACCGAAGCTCAACAACGCCAACCAAGAAACGCCTCATATTATGTATAGACTAGCTTTTCGCGTGGCGTTTGGAAATCCCCTTCAGATACCGATTTTCGAAAAAATCTTTTTCTACAATAGAATATACAGGGTTTGAAATTAAATGCGATTCATATCGAACAGCTGCTTCAGGTTATCAAACTGAACAACTTTCAAAATAGAGCCAAATCGCGAAAAAAAACAGCTGTTCCATAGAAATTGTCAATAGCTACGCAACCAAAACGTATGAAACAGCTGATATTTTTTACCGATTTCACAGTTGGTCCCAAAAGTTGTTCAGTTTGATTGTCTGAAGCACCGCATAAAGTATGTAATGCATTTAAGTTTGCCCGATATATATTCCATGTTTTATGTTTTTATCTTCAGCGATTTAGGCTGTGCGATGTCTGTCAGTCAGTCATGGAACTGTTTAATAAGTATATATTACTGTTTAATAAGTTTTTCATTTACCTGACACGCATCGTTGCCCTCCTCTCCGCCGGCGCAGAACGAGCTGGCGGGCAGTATGAATATCTTCTCCGTGACCGCGTTCACTTTGCGGATGCACTCCGCGTCGCTCACTATGGGCAGCTCTGCCTCACGCACGCGCAGTGGGATTGGACCAGCTGCAAGAAAATGCTCTCTTCAGTGACATAGCAAAAACCGGCCAAGTACCAGAGCGCACCGAACAGCAAGCATTGAACTGTAATTTGCCCTTAAGTTTTTTAATTATTTAGTACATAGCGGCTTCCCAAGTCTCCTGCAGACCAGTGTCATTTCGACCTTCCGTAGATCTTATGTATTCAAATACTACGGGTCCACGCGCCTGATTGTGTCCCCGGTGATGCGGGGTATCTGAAGTCAGAGAGGGACAGGGAGTGGCCGGGCTGTATGTAGAACCTATTTTTACTATTATCTATTCAGTGCTGCAGTTCTACGTCTTTTTTTTATTGACATGCGCACCACACATTCCCACTGCTGTAACTCCTGTGAACCAGGATCAACAGCGGCGAGCATCGCAACACTAGACAATGAAGTCCAGCGGTCCCGGGGGATGACTCTAATCTGTCTTGAAACCCGCAATGAATTAATCAAATAAGATAGGATAAATAGGAAAAAGAACTATCCGACTTCCCTCCATTGCAAACGGGAGACAGCAATAAGAAAAAACAAAAAGGCTATTAGAGAGCCAATTCCACAGATCATTTATGGCAGAGTTGGAGACCCAACCGCAAAAGCACAAAAAAATATAAAAAATATAACATTACCAAAAAACGGAGACAAAAGAGGAACCTAAAATTGTACTGAAACTATGACTTATTTTGCTTCCAGTAATAATTATGGCAAAAACATCTGAACGCACGGAAGTTATCCCTAGTTGCAAATCCGTAGTTCTAAAACGTATGAATAAATAATGTATACTAACTCTCTCCCATGTAACCGTAGCCGGTGACAGTGCACCTCTTGCCGGCCGCATGGCTGACTCCTCGCGCCGGCAGGCACACCAGGCATACTCCTGAAAAAAATCCACGAGTTAAGACGATATAATTCGGAGCGCGCTCCATACAAAGGAAGTCTGGATATTTTTTAAATACTAACCAATTATAGGCAATTTTTCAGAAACAATCTAGAAACTAATTTCTATGCTTGTAATGTGTCAGATTTTCGATAAAATATACAGTTTAAATGGGGTCAAAAATAAGTGTTTGCTTGGTTATCATTATCATTATCATCACCATCATCATCTTATCATCGTTCATGCTTAGTTATGATGATTAAAATTTCTTTTTTATTATTTTTGTTCTTGTATCTTGTATACCTACATCAAAAAACTCTACTCTGAACATTCAATTGTCACTTTTTGAAAAGCCATTAAATGAACGATCACTTCGAAAAAACACACATACCCAATCTTAGAAATAAAAGATCTTGAGTGGCATTGATAACACAGACCTTCTTTAAGCTCCGCCTTGCCGTGCAGCTTCAGCAGTGCGATGTCGTTGTCCAGGGTCTGGCTGTTGTGGTTGTGATGTATGTAGGTGGTGGCAACCCTGAGCGTCTGCGCGCCCGGTGACCCGTACTTGCGCGTCAGGTCGTGGTCGCCCACTCGCACGTAGATCGCGTCGCCTGAACGCACTATGCTGTGGTCGGATGTTTGAGTTAGTAGTGAAGGTGTATTTGGGGAAATTGTAGATGACCCGATGCTATCTTCACTAGAGTCGATGGCTTGTCATTTTATATTTTTAGCACCGTTCACGTGCAGGAAGGGCAAGACACGAGGTGGGCCATAGGACCCGATGCTATTATAACTATAGTTATCTTTTTTCATTGCCTATTTCTTTAGAATCTTCCGATATTTGGTCATAATAAATACAATCAGAGATGTGATGAAATATGAATATATGGTGACCTGGACCTTGTGGGACAAGGAGTATCCGTACTGTATGTAGTACTAGATACTCTTTTTATACTGTGGTAACGGTTTCACAGATTACTAGTTACTCTCACGCTTTAATTACCTACTGCCAGACTGTACCCGCAAAAATGTACCTAGTGAAGCCTGCCACAGCGTTGTTATTACTTCCTATAGCGCGCGACGTATGCGACGTTGCCGTCTGGAGTGAGTGGCAGATATCAAGCAAGCGCATCGCTTACGGTGCGCCAAACTGTAAGTGCTTGTCTCGGACCCACAGCCGAGTGACAGAGGTATGACGATGTACTTACTTAGTGACACAATGAGCGGCGGTGAGCACCCACTGGGTGCCGATCAGCGCGGCGCCGCATAAGTACTGGTTCAGCGAGTTTATCAGCGCCACCTGCCAGCACCACTCGCCCCGCTCCCCGTCCTCGCCTCCCATCACGCGCCCTGAACGACGCCCCGACACCGGGGTCGTACCTGAGAGGAACATTCACATTAAAAAGGAATAAATACCAGCCAGGCACGATTTGAACTGGCGCACGAAGGGTTCCTTTACAATATTACCCGCACCGCATATCGTTGATTCCCACCCACACAATCTTCCGTTCCCCTTTATTTTAAGGTACGGACCTTTAATAGTTTAAATTCGGAAAAAAACTCTTAATTCTGATTAAAAACAGAACATGAGAAATTTGACACGTTAAAATTAAAATTTTCACGCCTTTACAGTTCTGGGATTTCGTGATGAGTCAGGCAGTGTGTGAGTGGTTTTGTGATGTAAATTCGTATGAGTAAACCCACCTTTGACTCCGCAGACATATTTATTGTACTTTTCGGGCATCCTCAGAGTTGAACCGTAGCCGAGGTCGTATGGCGCTGCAACAAAATATAATTCATTAACACCATCTAGTACAGTGAACGAGCGCTTACGTTGTGGTACTTCGGGCACCGTAACGATCATACTCTCACTGATAAGGTTGAAAGAGATATCGAATGATTAAAGATAGTGGGGACGGAGTCAACCAAGTCATCGTTCCCACTTCTGGGGAACAATAGAAAGATAGTCCAGTATTCCAACTACATAAATCGCGTGAATCTGTGCACGCTTACAGATTAGCGCCACGTACACGTCCCGCTGGGATACTTCTTATAGCAACAGTGGCGAGTGCTGAGTACTATTGTGATATAGTAATCACATATCCTCACGTAAAGTGCTGACACAACGGAAGATAGCTAAAACTTGATAAGAATCATTCGTCTAATCTCCTGCTAGCTCAGCACTACTACCACGTACGAGTTACTATAATATAAGGTTAGGTTAACTAGACATAAGGGTCGATTTAAGATGGAGTAAAGAATGTCTAGCCTAAGTGTGATCCAATTGCACCCCTGCTACCCACGATATTTTACTATAGAAAGCTAAGAAATACTGCAGTGTTTAGTGCCTAAATTCAAGTTTGATTAAACCTGAATTATCATAAACTTCCTACCGATGCTGAAAGGTGCGCCTGACCAAGAGTAGGCATTAGCATCAAGGACACGATTTAGTTACTCTACTGTCTATCTTTCAATGGTAACTGGGGCACATCCTGTGTCGATCACACATCCGCATGGCACAAGCAATGAGGATGTGTGGTCTTCATAGTTACATCGCGATGTTTTCCTTCACCGTTTGCGAGCAATCGGTATTTCATGTACATCAGTTAGGTATAAAAAACTAATTCATGTGGTATCGTGGTCTATTTTAACAAGCTAAATCAATTTACGCAGCGGCGTGGTGTAGTGGGTTAGCTACTTGGTACGCTCGTGGCTGTGGGTGGTGTCGTGGTCTGTTGTAACCAACTAGTTCAACTTACGCAGCGGCGTGGTCTGCGCGACGGGCGTGGTGTAGTGGGTCAGCTGCGTGGCCGCGCTCGTGGCAAGTGGGTAGGTATCGTTGCGGTCCTTTATGCCCAATACCTCGTGGATCTTCGACTTGGGCGCGCAGCACTGGGTTCCCGCCTTCTTGCATTTGAACACGTCCGTCATTTCTGCATTGCCTGTGGAAGAGAATTATCGTTCGTAAAATTTTTTTTAACAATAGAAAACTAATTTAGAAGATGTAGGGCCCACATTTGAGTTGAGTAGCCTACATACACATACTGCAGTTTTTATGAAACATTTCATGTTTTTCGGTCGATGATGGATTTTTCTATTTTTGTTTGCTTATGGGTTTGCTCTTGACTTCAATCCAGTCCTTAGGACAAAGATGGGGTCGAAGATGTAGCATGTACTTACGGAAGCAAGTGAAGGACAGTAGCGACACTATGCACGACCCGGGACAGTCCGGCCGTGGGTCAGCGGGTGGAGGAGCCACGGTGGTCGTCGTAGTGGTGGTGGGCCGTTGAGTCGTGCGAGGCGGCACTCTGTGAGTTAGACAACGGGGTTGGATGGATACGAATACAAAACGTTGCTGATTTGACTAGGTTGGAAAACAGTGTATTGCATGTAAACAACCGGGTCCAGGTCCCATCGGGTTTTATTTCCTGGTCCAGTTTTGATAACAAAATTAAACAGACAGAAATTAATTTTTAATAGTTCCTTTCGTAGGGTGAAAACGGGACCCTATTACTAAGCCTACGTTGTCCGTCCGTCCGTCTGTGTGTCTGTCCTAACTATTTAGGGCTTGTAACTTTTGAAATTTAATAAAAAAACGAATAGCTAGATAGATGAAATTTTCACAAAATGTGCGTTATAACGGCGCATTTGCTAACAAATAATGAAAAGTAAAAAAAGTTACAAATTAAGGGGGTCGTCATAAAGGAACCTAGTTTTTATCATGTTTTTTCTTCTCGCTCTATGGTAAAAACTTGGTGTGATTATAGAGCAAACTCTACATTATAACAACAAATAATAAAAACCGGCCAAGTGTGAGTCGGCCTCCCGCTAAAGGTCCAGAAGAAAAAAAAATGATGTTAGTTAAAATGTTGTGTGGTACGGAACCGTCGGTGCGTGAGTAACCCGACTCGCACATGGCCGGTTTTATTACTATTATAGTGCGGAACATAGAAACCCCCCCCTCCCCCCTCTCCCCCCGCCGGCCGGGAGCCGTGTTGCTCTATGGTAGGGAATAATCAAAATGTCACACCTGGTGTTATCGCAACAGATGGAGCCACTGAGCTTGCAATGCGTGTTGGCAACCAACGCTGCCGGCCGCTCGCAGAACGCTGCCATTATGTTCAGCAGGCAGTAGCCGGGACAGCGGGGTAGCGGCGGCTGAACAAAATATATACCTATGTGAACTACTGTCTTCCTTCGTCACGTGTCTACGCCACGAGAATCAAACACATATTAATTTGTAGTGTGTGCATAGTCCCCACATTGTTAGATTAGCCCCCCTTAAGTTGAATATAAAGCTATTGTTTGAGTGACTATTGGTACATTATATGTCTGAACTCAGAATCTATCGTTTATCCAATCTTCACCTTTACGTCACACACCGCATGGCTACATTGCCAGTGTTGCCCTAGACATTGCTGGGTCAGATCAGATACTCTTACGTCACACACCGAAAATTTTTCATACTCATAAATTCGATAGGTATGTTAAGTTTATTTTTGGAGGGCTGAGTCGAAAACCATTTTGAGATAATTGTCTCAATAATAATATTTTCTATGTCAGAGATTTTGAAATGAAAGGAATACAGATATTAGTTTTTCGGTCCGCCCAGTGACGTCACTCGGAAAACCTGTGAACTCCTTGGTAAACTTAAAATCAACTTAAAATAACTGGCCATTAAGAAGAAAAATACATTCACAATATCAGAATTTGACAGTTGGTGTTGCCGTTTCTGTTTCCAACATCGAGTTTGAAAGAAAACGCAGTACATTTTTTTTTAAATAAAGCAGTTTAGTTTTTCTCGAATTATTTTCTCTCCACCATTTTTACATTTAGAGATTACAGATCAAAGTAAATTAAAAATTAAATAATAGATAAACTCGATGAATCGCAATAAAAATTAAATTGGTTTCTTAAAATTATGTGTTCTATCCGTAAAAATATAAAATTAAGACAAAAAAAAAACTTGACATACCGAATTGCCAGAATTCCGGCCAAAATCAAATCCCAGCTACTAAAAAATATAAATGTCAAACTCAAAGACGATAATGCCCTTTAATATATTTAAGGAATAGCCGACGTTATTGAGTAACCTTGATAGTTACCCTTGGGGCCGTATCACAAAAGCTATTTTTGAGCGGAGGCGTTGACGAAACGATATCGCCGCGACATCACTGCGTTATCTCCAAGATTCCGCTGCGACAGAATCGCGGCGATATTTCTTCATCAGAATCCAAGTTTAGACCCTGTATAGTCTGATTCGGTGGCGCATTGCGAAGAGATATGGAGACTTAATCATGAGGGTTCATATTCGAATCCGCACGGACGACTTGCCATGTACCAATGAGTTTTTATAACTTATGTCCGCATTACAAACTGCTCTCAAACGGTGAAGGAAAACATCGTGAAGAAACCTATATACTTCATACTGCTGAAGACATTCTGATGCGTATGTGTAGTCCACCAATCTGTACTAGGCACGCGTGGCGGACTAACGCTCATACACCCTGAGGATAGGAATGTGCCCTGCAGTGAGGCGTACACAGGATCCTTCTTAATATGCTGACTTTATTAAGGGGTTGATCAGACCGTCAAACTGAACAACTTTCTCTATGGCACCAACATCGCAATCGCGAAAAAAAAATCAGCTCTTCCATACAAAACTGCAAACCTACTTGAGCTAAATGTTTGGGACAACTGATTGTGTTTTCGCGTTTTCGATGTTGGTCCCATAGAGAAAGTTGTTCAGTTTGATGGTCTGATCATACCCTTAAAAAAGTGTCAACATATTAAGTTGGACCCTATATGATGCGCTGATGATGATGATGATAGTCTTATCTAGGGCCTTTTTCACCACTTTTGGATATGTTCTTGTTAGCTTATCTGACAGGTCGTTTGACATATCTTTTATGAAATTGTCAAATAAGGTATCAAGAACTTATGCAGAAGTTGTGAAAGTGTCATACCGGTGTGGTGGGTCTGGGCGTGGTCGTGGGCCGCCTCGTTGTGGACTCGGCCTTGGGCTCGGTGCGGCAGCAAGTCGCATCGCCCGGGCACGACGCGTCCTCGTCGACGTCGTCGCACAACAACGCGAACAGCCCGTTGATGCAGTCGCCGCGGCACTTCCGACCCGGCTTCTGTTTCGGGGGTGGAACTGTCGTTAACTGAAATGTGTTGAAATGTAACTGTTAGTGTAGGCTGCTAGTATTAGCATAGTGTAATAAAAACGAATAGTGGTGAAGCTCAGTGGACAGGTCTATGCTCGCGCGGTATGCGTGTCCCGGGCGTAAGTGGACGTACCGTGGCGGAGGGAGCCGGGACTCGCTCCTCCCGGCTATCGCACACCGCGCTCGATTGAAACGTTCAAAATCCAGAAATAAATTTGGATTTAATTTAGAACGTTTCACATAATTAAAACATTTAGATAAAAAACATTTACACTCAGTTGCAGAAACGCTCATTAAAATTAATCCTCCATTAAATCTCTTGCTAGCTTTCACTACGGTCAACAAGACTAAAAGTAACAGCAAGAGATTTAATGGAGCGTTAGCTTTAATGAGCGTTTCTGCAACTGAGTGTTAGTTTGTTAATAAGCAATAAAAAGTACCTAATTTTAGGAACGCTATATACTTTATATGATTTAAATTTTAGATGTCCTTTTCAAGCTTTTAATTCTAAAATGTTGCCTTAAGCATCTATCGTTCGCCTTTCGCTGAACTTTTCAATAAGGCACTCCATAGATAAATTCGCTTTAAAGATTCGCAATTAAAGCCCTTAAAATCGATCACTCTTAAATCTAGAACAAAAATTAATAAAACAATCAACTTACAGCCGTTGTAGGTCTTCTAGTTGGTCTTTTTTCATTGGGTACGACGAGATCAGACGGGGGTCGATCGCCGTAGCCATCTTTGGACACACAGCACAGCCTGCCTTGCACGCAGAGGTCGTGGGAAGTGAGGTAAGCCTCGCAGTACTGTGTGAGGCGTGCTTCAACACAGATGCCGGGACAAGCGATGTTCCCTGCAAGTTTACAGTTTTTGGTCAACATGGGCCGGTTTGCCCATAGTAAGATTTGGTTATAGACTCTTAGACTATGCAGGTACCCTGTAGAATTCGAAAGCAAGGCGACAATGGCAAAATTTTAATTAAATCGGCTGTCTCAGTAATGCAGTAATGTGTAATGGTTTCAACCACGCCGCGGTGTGCCTTATATTCTCCTCATATACCTCTGCTTTTGGTAAACGGGAGTTTATGTTTAGGTGCACAAAATGATACCTTCCAGGTCATGCTAAAATGAGTTAAAGAGAACACAGTTGGTGCAAAATAAAAACTTAACGTGTCAACATTTGATCAGATCCACAAAAACTTTCTTTTAAAATTTAAGAGTAATATTTCAGAATCATATCAAACTTTCATTCTCTCTCAGGTCAAAAAAACTATTGTTTTGAATATTGAAAGAAATGAAGAAGAATATAGAATGCTTGCACATCACGAATAGCAGTTTCTAGAACGGCAAAACAAATAACCAACTCTTTAGCATGATCTGTCTTAGGACGGTTTTTGACCAGAGCTGTGCTAGGCAGGACGACAGAAAGTAAGGACGAAATTCACAAAAATTATTTACGTTCACCGAACTCAGAGACTGCACCTGAGCCTTGCACAGCTCTGGTGCAAATAAACAACCTCCAAAAAATACAAATATTACACCTGCGTCAATAATTCGCATTAGCAACCAATAATTTCGCTTAAAAAATAACACTTCGCTACGCAACGAAACAAATAAAACACAAAAAATACCAACTCATTAAAAACTAGAACTTACAATACGCATTCAATTCTTACCTACATCGCCTATCAACGTTTGTCACTATGATTAACCTAAGTATGTATACCTAATAATTACCACTGTCTTTGTATTTGTCGTGAGGTGTCGCTCGCGTGGTTGTTTCCTCGTCTTCGTCGTCGGGCTCTGGCGTGGTGTAGCGAGTCGTGAACGGCTTGCGAGTCGTCACCATCGTGTCGTTACCTGTAAACGCGTTATACAGTGTTCACTACACTTTATAATGAAACATTAAGGTATTTGGCGCCCCGCCTTCGCGCTTTAGAAGGCAATATAATCAGTTGGTCCTGGATATGGCCAGAGGCGATACCTATTCGTTAAGTCAAGTCAGAGGCTTGGTCAGGTGACTTGAAAATAATCTGGAAATAAGTTCCTGCACTGGGTTGAGTACGCGACAACCTCTATTTGTGGAAAGGACACCCATGCCTAGTAGTGGTATCCTAAATGCTATGACGTACTTACATAGGTACCTACTATTGTAATTTGAAGACCTAACACATGCATGCATCATGTAAAATCGTTTTATATCGTAGTTCAAAATCTTTAGAAATACAAATACCACTTACTGTATGCAGACCGTATGTTTTCCTTAACTTTGAAGTGCTCGATATGAACTTATTCTTCGATAATCGACCCCTAAATGTTTGGAAGTGAGAGATAGAAGATTGTATGGGAACTTAGAAATAATCACCGCACCGTATCCATGCGAGTATGAAGACAGATAAGGTGACATACCCAAAGGCTCGTCAACGCAGCACTTCATGGAAGGATTGGGGCATTCGACCTCGTCCAGGACGTTGGAGCAGATGAGCGAGGCCAGTGCGTGCATGCACACGCCTGGGCAGTTCTTCGCATCCACTTGAGTGTCCAGGGTGTCCAGGAGACCTGTCAAAAACAAACACGGTTAACTAAGTTCTTGGCAACGATGCTTGTACCTACGGCTGGGATAAAAATGTACAGTGCAATTAATAGTTTCTAAAGAATAATATTCTAAAGTCTTTCTGTAGGTATTGTACGAGGTGAATCCCATCCATCACTTGATACTTTTCCTAAGATATTTCATCCTAAAACCTAAACATTCGACCTGTAGATTGGATTGAGGTTAACGAACCAGCAAAGTAATTGTTTGTATAGAAATGATGTGTACTTAAATATGCCTGGATTCAATATTTAAAAATGAACAATGCTACATTGCTCAATTTAAACCAGGAGCCGGCGCCCGGCGCCAGTTATCTCAGTCACTGCGTCCTAGAATAGTAAAGTACCATTTGTTCGATTCACGACGCATTCCTCTGAGGTCACACGCGGTTTGCAAATCAACATAGTTGCTTGTATTTTAGAATTTGAATCTAGCGCGACATTTACTGCTAAGTAGTAGAAGCTTTTCATAAAATGTCTCTTCAGGGTCTTCTTCTAAGCTACTTCTTTAGGGTTATCAAAGGTAATTGTCACTAGACGCAGCATCTTCAACATTTACAACAGTACGAATGTATGTACCTATCGCATATAATTTACGATATAATATTCCAAGATCCTAGGATTGCAGCATCAATATGCCAATTTCACCAAAGCGCTACAACAAAGCCATATCATCTCAAATCGAATGGGAGGGTGGTAGATAGTTCGGATAGGCTTGAACTTCATCGAACTGTGAATAGATCGTGGTGAATCCTGCTCGAGCGGCGCAACCATCCACATCGTCAGTCATCGACGGCGCCGGCGGCGCGTCGTCCGTTACGCGTTTGTCCGCATTCCGCGCACGCACGATCAGTTTAGTTAGCCGCCACTGCCCTTGCGGAGGCGCTGCCGACGCCTACGCCGGATATTTGCACATATTCGTGTCACTAAACTATGGTAGGGACTTTGTCGATGCCATGGTTTTGGGTAGCCGCTACCTATTGTTCTTAGGCAGCCTATCTACATTGTATTAACTAATGAACACGTATTTAGGTACCAGAAAACCATTTGTTTTTAGGTTCTGAAGCAATAACTGAACAAAAGTGACTTATTGAAGATACGAGGTAGGTAAGGTAACTCTCCCAGATTAGTGAGGTGATTGCCACGCGAGCCTAACTAACTATATAGTTAAAGATCCCGAATTCCCGATGATGGTTCAGCGCGGCAGGTATCAGACAGGCCTTCATATTAATGTTCTGGATTGTCACAATCAACTTTGAACATTTGCAATTTTATCACAGTGAACTACGCTTATTTTAATTTAAGTATTTCACAGGCAAGCAAGAAGGAATAAGTAATCAAAGTTCTATTAGCCGACCACATCATCTAAATCTTAATAAATTCCAGTTTTCCGAACCGCTACACCAGTTTAATCACGCAATACAAATTCCAATCATAACTTTCATTAATATTAATAACAGAGCACCTTAACGGCGTATGTTCGTAACAATATTCGAGCGTAACTGCACCTGCCATGCCACGCAACTTTCGACCTTATTACCTAACAGCACGTGTTGTCCTACGGTCCCGTAACCCGTGTGACGGCATTCCTGGGCCCGTGGAGATGATCTAAACCATGAGTTGCCGTTATCTTGCCCCTCACCTCGCCCCGCGGCGCAGCCCGGCCCCCTCCTCATTGGTGCGACCTCACACCACTGACACAGAAATGGTCAGAGGCAAATGAAAGGAAAACAGTTTTGGACGTAAGCTAAGAGCGGGAGCGGTAGACCCCACTCGAAAAAGGCCCTGGTGATCCCATATCTACCTACTCTAGGAGCCGGCATAAGAATATACAGGATCCAACTTAATATGCTGACAGTTTTTAAAGAGGATGATCAGACCATCAAACTGAACAACTTTCTCTATGGGACCAACATTGAAATCGCGTAAAAAGAATCTGCTGTCTCATACATTTGGCTCAAATAGGTTTGCTGTTTGGATGGAACAACAGATTTTTTTGTTCGCTATTTTGATGTTGGTGCCGTGGAGAACCTGGTTCAATTTGACGTTCTGATCATCCCCTTAAGAAAGTGTCAGCATATTAAGAAGGACCCTATATTATAATACACTACATAGAAACAAAACTATGGTTAAACCAACACGAGACGGTAGGCTTAATGGTATTTCGTTTCTATGTATGGTACACCTACTATTATCCTATTATTATCTATTCATATGCGGCATAAGAATATAAATGCAGGTTCGGCCGAGCGAGCCAACCAGTTATTGTTTTGTTAATATTTTTAACCACCATACTATACCACCATACACCATACTATAAGCGAAAACGTTTTTATACCAATAAAACCTATACAAAAAACAATTGTTTTGGTCTCATTTAGATGAATTAGATTTGAGATATAAATTATTTTAAATTACTATTTGAATAGTATTTGAATCACAGATTTGAATTCTTCTTCCTTGTAGTGCCATCTCCTATCATATTTGATACGAGTACCTACTCATAAATCTACAAACCTTATAGGTAATGAAATTCTGAAAAATCTAAACTTATACTTAAAATAAACTTGGTTATTTATCATACCAATATTGGCAATATCAAAAAATATATTGGAATTCGTTAAGATTTAGGAGTGTAAAATGGTTTTAATTTGTATGGGGAATGCTAGCTTGTCAATCCTCTCAGAATCGGTACGTTACTACGGGCAATTAGAGGTACCACATACGGGACCACAAACCAAAGCAACAAGCGCCTAAAGGTGGACTATAGAACCACGCAACACGCGACCGCGACCCGTGTCGCTCGACAAGCTTTAGAACCTCGCGATACTTGCCATTCAGATAATGAAACTAAACAACTTTCCTTAAGGAACATGGGTCGAAAAACCAGAAAAACTTTATTCCATTGAAAATTGCTCGGTAGATCGGCATTAGTATAGGAGGTCCAACAATTTTTCTACCAACGATTCTTAGGGAAATTTCTTGTTTCATTACCTATCTAAATACACCCTTCAAATATTTCTGGAATACTTATTATTTGTTTGCATGCAAGTCAAATTATACAGGGTCCAACTTAATATGCTGACACTTTTTTAAGGGGATATCCAGACCATCAATCTGAACAACTTTCTCTATGGAACCAAAATCGAAATCGCGAAAAAATATCAGCTGTCCCATACATTTGGCTCGAGTAGGTTTGCAGATTTGTATAGAATAGCTGATTCTTTTTTCGCTATTTCGATGTTGGTGCCATAGAGAAAGTTGTTCAGTTTGATAGTCTGATCATCCCCTTAAAAAAGTGTCAGCATATTAAGAAGGACCCTACATGTTTAGAACCACCTTTATAATGTGCTTCAACCAACTACCGCTCTGAAGCTTTCTGAAACCCCC
Source organism: Agonopterix alstromeriana (assembly GCA_963924505.1). NCBI lineage: Eukaryota > Metazoa > Arthropoda > Insecta > Lepidoptera > Depressariidae > Agonopterix > Agonopterix alstromeriana. The sequence continues at coordinate 3,652,833 of OZ004661.1, forward strand.
TCTTAACATCTGTTCAATATATCTTTCAGACCTTCTCCAATCAAATAAAATTAGTTTATCGGCATAGGATAATTAACAATATAAAATAAAATTAACTTTTGTCATTGCTCACTTCATTACTTGCCTTGCCGTGACCTATGCCTCCATGTCGCTACCTCTTTCTCCCCGCACCACCGCCGCGCACCGTCCGACAAACGTCGCACAACCGTTACCCGATGACCTAATGCGGGTACAAAGGAGAAATCGACCGGCGGTGCTGCCGTGCCGAAAACGAAAGTACATACGTTTGGAGTACTTAACTAGCCGGTCTAAATGCCCTGTTGATGACTAAACGATTTGCCTGGCAAGTACCTATAATATGAATCGATTGAAAACTATCAAAACAGAGCAACGATACAGTTTTAACACACCTGTTTGTTGTTAAATTATATGTTTTGTAGAAATGTTAACATGCAAATCATATTTTAGAATTTGCCATGTGTGGTTGTAGGCATGATGGTTTCCGACCGTTATGTAAACACGACTAACAAGATGATAAGTTGCTATCACAGCAGGCAGAGATATTATGGAGGTACCGCAGATGCGAGCCATATAAAACCGACCGTTGTAAAATAATTCATACCCAGATAACTACTGAGCTTTTGTATAATGGTTTTCGTTATAACTTTAATGATATCGTGGGGACATAATAATGCTTAAAACAGAAAGAGGACAAGCAGGACATCACTACAACTTATCTTGTCGGTATTTACGTCTAACATATACATATGGACAGATACCTACTGGATTTCACGTACGACATTAACACCTAGGTTTTCTTTAATTTATACCTTTTGAATTAAAACTAAAATAAATGTACACAAGACCACTATTTATAGCAATTTGCTAAATGATTTACATTGACATTCTATAAATTAATTAACATTATTATTATTATCATTAGGATATAGACGAAAACAGTATAGTCACTACTGTTTTCGTCTATTTCTTGATGAAATACTGAAAAGCCAACCAAGAGTCTCAATCTTAAGGATTTTTTTTTAAACCGCGTTTTGTACATGAAAGTGTATATTACAAAGTAAGTCGTTTCTAGTATTAAAAGCCCAATAGATCAGACTGAGCATGCTTTCTCGAAGGTTGTTGACCGCGCGAAAGTCGCCAGGCGACTATGATACAACCTCGCCGGTGACTCGGCGTGACGTGACGACTTATTTATCGATCTTTTATTTCAATTTTATCACCTTTTTATAGAGCCAGTCTGTTAAGATGACAACGTTGCGTAGTTACTTTGTTCTGAGGTCATAGACATCTCAATGAAAATGCCAACAATTATAAAACAATTGATTACTTTTTTCACTTTGATCAGCACTTGTACTACTTTTTACAACACCAATCAATGCATCTGATGACACTTTAATATACTTACCTACTTATTAATATACTGTTGATCTTTATGCAATAATACCAGATACTTATGTAGTGATTGGAGAATACTCCACCGACAAGAGCGTGTCTCGATGATTTAGTGATTATAATTATTCTAATTGTAGGCCTTACTATCAGATAGGCAGGCAGACAAGGCTGAAGATTTTCTGTATCTAAGATAGTAGGATTTAGATAAGTTAGCTTTGCCTTAAAACCACTGAACTAAAACAAATTTATCGTCGAAGGGAATCCATTAGCACCGAGAATAGCAGCGGCTGAGATGAGCTGAGCATCTATCTGGTTGTTACTACATTAGAAAACTAAAGCTACAGGGCCTTCCGACATAATAAAGTGATGTCGTGATCAAGTATAATAACCGTGGTTCAAATAGTTGTAGTCTAAAATAATAGCGCAAATCATCTTCGTGTAGACCAGACAACCGACAATTAATTCACTTTCAGCGAGCGTGACGCATGACGCAGTTTCACCAAGTTTCAGTGGTTCAAGATTTGTAAGCTTGCACACCTAAATGAAATATTCTTTATTGATTACCTGCTTTAATATTTTGTATTGTATCTCGGGACGGTATGTAGCCCGGAACTTTGGAAGGCTTGCGTGGAGACCAAGGTGGTGACACAGGTCCAACACTTAGGCCGAGATTCAGAGACGATTTTTTTGGTCTTAGCTCGAGCTAAGCGTGGCGAAAATGTATGGATTTTGACATACGGGAGTCCGAACTATGACTTACAAATCGTCTCTGAATCTCGGCCTTAGAGACCCCTTCGAGATTTTCGAGATTTTTATCTAAATGCGATGGGATGCACCATTCGTGGCCTTTCTCTAAATGCATTATGTATTTATTATTTGTATACTTTGTTTGCAATAATTGACGTTTGATAGAAGTTTAATTCAATAATTATAAACTACGCCAACAATCGATATAGATAGGTAAGTACAGAAATCATGAAGATATTTAACAAATGAATGGAATGGAAGTTTGAAAGAGCTCGCTTTATGGATGCTGAACAATCTAGGAACACCATTTTACTTAAGTAGGTATATGAAAAATTACTCTATGGCTTTTTATTAAATTTTACAGAATGGTCAGCTAAATTATAGAAGTGAAAAATGATTATACCTATCGTTTTTGCAAATGCAGGGATAAAAATACGAATGTGCGAAATTGTACAGAATTATTATACTGACAGACATAGAATAAGCCTTATTCAGTGGTACATGAAAAGTACTGATTGCCATGAGACAAGTAAATATTTGCTTTCGTGTAAACGTTGACACGCCACCACAACAACTAATTACTACGTATGTAATATTTCGCATAATTGTTTCCAATTATATGTAAACATCCTCTGACGCTTATTTGTGAGAGTACTGTGTTCTGCTGTGGGACGTAAACAGGCTCTTGATGATAGATAGTGATATGTAAACTGAGGACGTTGATAATATATAATATGGAAGAGAGACGGCCGGCGTAAGCGCGTGGCGGGCGGGGTAGTTCGATTGCTGGCTTGTGAATCGTGAAACTGCACGTTAAAAAGACTCTGACCACGCCGAAAAGTTTAACAGTCGTGATTGTTTTGACGAGTTATTAAAAAAAATGTTTCAGAATGATTTTCTGGATCTGGAAGACTAAAAGAACTATCTACGTTTAAGAAATAGTGAGTTGTGACCTGAGAATGACCTAACCTGTGAATTTTCAGTGTTGTGTACCATCTTATGAAAAAATATACCAGTTTAAATCAGGATTTGTTTATCGCCTACTCAATTATTGTTTAAACTTATTGCTATGATAGACTGTGTACTTAGGACTAATTATGATTGAGGCACTAACTGGTATTTAACGAAATTTTTAATAAACGATAAAATTTACTTTTGATAATAACTTCAGAAGTATGGCACTGTTCCGACTATATTGTGTGGTCGACAGGGTTTATAAAAGAAAAAAGAAAGATACAATTAATGAAGACGATTCGACTTGACTCATTTGTAATGAGTCAAGTAGAATCGCGGATGCTTGTATTTGTATGTGTGTGTCATGGTATGATTCACGATAGACTTGCATTTGCGCAACTAGTTAACACATTTCACTCCATACATAAATAGTGACAGTTTTTCACTGTGCTAAATCTATTTTCAAATCGTTCATACAAAGGTGGTAGGAGTTATTGGCAATTAGGACTATCACGGCTAGCGTTAGGAATTACGTGGTCACTGACACTTACAATAAACAACTTTACTAAACTGTTAACTTTGTGGCAGTATGACTACATTGAACATATTCGTCGAGAAATGAAGAATTTTGGTGAGGAAGGAAAAGTGATAGAATGCAACCATAGGTTAGATATGAGGCAGCTACCAAAGATGAGTACCGGAAAACCCTGATATTTCAGGACCAGTCTTAGAAGTACCGTACTTAATTGAAACTTAGCAATAAAATAAAGCTTTAAATAAAACTACCTTATAAATGTTGTGAAAAAAAAACTTTTTAGAAATACGACTATCGGTTTTTGGAAAAATACTGGGTCCAGTTTCGCCATTCTTCTTTCGAGTGTTTACAAAATGTTGATTCTAACTTCGTATTTGTGTCCTTATTTCACTGGTCTACGAAGTACCTATGTAAGCGCAAGAAAGCATTAGTACCTTTTCATTAGGCATGAAGCAAGTTAGTTGCTTTATGCTCATTCGATTAGGTACTATTCGAAATTAATGACTTCGCAAGCTATTTTCAATGCAAAGTCATCCTTCTGCCATAGTTATGTATATAGGTAAATTGTAGACTTAGAAGGGCCATACCTAAACACATTGACTTTTTTGTCTGTCAAAATCCCAAGTTACCTTCCTTGCCCTCTACGATCTACCACAATACATCTAAACTAGAACTTGGTCCATGATCATCAGTAATCGTATTACCCAACTATAACATTCAATGTCGCGTAATCTCTCGTTTTGATGCGTGTTCGCATGCGTATGGCCAGCGCGGGGTTGAGGTATCGGCACGGCAGGGGGAGGGGGAGGGAGGCAGGCTGGAGAAAGTCCTACAGACGCGCCGACGCCGGTTGTCGTCGGCCAGTGGACTGCTTCATGATACATTATCATTATAAATTGTTTGCTTCTTAGAAACAGTATGAAAAAACCGTCGAAGTGCGAGTCGGACTCGCGCACGTAGCCCACGGAGGGCTCCGTACCACCATACAATATTACCAAAAAAAACGGAACCCTTAGCGCGAGCCCGACACACACTTGGCTGGTTTTTAATATTTGTCAGTAAATCCAAAATAATACCACATATTCTATGAAAATTACAACTCTGTACCTATAACGTTCAATAGATACAACTTTCATAGCTAGGACGGACGGACGGGAGAGCGTAGGCTTATGAACAGGGCCCCGTTGGCATCCTTTGGGTACGGACCCCTAATATAGAAAATAGTTTACAAAACATAGTTCACTCCTTATGAAACAAAACAAGAACGTAGGAGTCCACAAAATACCGGAACGTGTTAAACAAACAAAAATTTAAAATACAAGTCCAGAAATACGTAGCCACGGGAAATCAATTAATTTTCTTTTGCTAAAGAGGTTTAAAATTTAAATACAAGAGACAGAATGAAATATAGTAAATTCGAAAAAATCTAAAGCTGCCGCCGTAGTGTGTTAAGGCTATTTCACGCCTTTTATCTCGTTCGTTCGCGCGCAAATAGAAAGAGATCTATGGCGCGATAGCTCTATATCACGCTGCCATACCGCTGTTAATAATATGTCTATGAAATTCGGCACACTGATAGAATAGGTTCTGGGTGTAGTTACTCTTTTTAAATTCCACGCACACGGATTCTCACCGATCCCCGCAACCCACTCCGCCGCGTAGCCCCAGCAATGTCCTATGCCGAGGTCCGTACCCCTCGTAGCCCCTAGGTCGGTTGTTAAGTTCATTCATTTGGCTCGGTAGACCCTTCGTGGTCCCTCAAATAGTCCGCAGTAAAAATCAGTAACTGCTCCCTGAGCATTGAGCAACGCTGTATTAGTCATTAAAAAAAATCCAAGACGGAGTCGCGGGCAACAGGTAGTTCAATCGAATTAACAAATATTTTACACTTTATTAACCACTTTACTGATACCGTAATCAGAAAACAGTAACATATAAATATAACCCACTAAACTTCTAAATTAAAAACCTTAACTTAATTACAATTACAAATGAATACAATTGTATTGTAATATCTAGAGCGATGCGAGCTCGTTGATGTCTATCCTATGGAGCTCCTCGGCTAGGCTTCTGTAACTGGGCCAACGTAATAAACCTACTAACTTGAACTAGACATACCAAATTTCGTATGTGGTGTATCATACGCATAATTGTAATAAATTAGTATGTCTACATTTCTACTGTGTCTGAATTAGACCTAGTGACCTGAATTGGTGGAATCGGAGCTCTGTTTTCGACCAAATGATAATATATTTTTGTAATAATACAGGTAGGGCACTTAATGAGTACTGTGGTTATATTATAAGGGTCGTCAGTGGTGTAACGTTTTTGCAAAAGTTATGAAAGAATTTAACACAGATTTTTGACTACCTAAACGCTGGCGAAAATTATCCCACTTACTCGTAATAAGTTTAAAAAAAATATGTTACGAAAACTCATCGCTATCTGTTACTCTACGGCGAAGCCTGTTTATAATTTTGAAAGCAAACACACTTCTACCTTCATCTACAGTATCAACATCAGATAATATTATAACCACATAAATGATCTATGAGTGTACTTCGCACAGTGCGCGGGCGCACCTTGTTAGAAAAAAAACCGCGCATTTAACGGCGCTCGCACCGTTAGCCTCGCCCCATATACCACGCGCTGCCGACGCATGCGTGCCTGGGTACCGGCCACTATTCTATGTAGGATAAAGTTACTCACATTACCTATGAAACTAATTCTTATCAAATAGAAGGATATTTTAAATTTCGAATTACGTTCAATTTCTTTTATTGTCCCTCCTATCTATACGTGTCAAATACTGCCTGATAGTCTGTCCGGCTGAGTGACAGTTTTAAACTTAATAACCCAGGCATGTCAAATTTGCCCTCTCTGTGTCTCTTTGCGGCCCGATCCAAGTTCAAGAACAGCTTCTCGATGCGGCCCGCGATCGTGCTGATTTTACAAGTACCGAGGTACTCATATATATATTCAGTTCTAGCTACAGCCCTGCCTGACTTAGATGCGGTTTGGAAGAGTTGATTTCCGCAGATAAAATAAAACCCCTCATCAACAGTATTGTTAAAGACACATTCCTGGGAAGCTATTTTACTTTCTTCTACTATTAAAGAAACGATCAGCAGTCCTTGTTCTATGACCGATGCAATGAGATTTATTTCTCTAAGTTCTTAGCGGCCCACTGATTGTACTATCATTCTGCATTTGGCCCACCAATGACTTTTAGTTTGAGATGCCTGAAATAACCGCTTAGCTAATTTAAAATGTACGTATCCTCTATCTATCTATATCAATAGTTTCGCTAAAAATCATTGCGCTTTGACAAAAGGGGCCAAACAGTGGTTAAACTGAGTGATTCAAAATTTTACTCATGTATTCATACGGTGTTAAGCGACGAACAAATAGATTAACTATTGTGTCTGGAATTGCTGCAGTCCATGGGTTCAAGTAAACAATGTCATCAGTTGCTTACCACTGTGAAGTTTGGGTAAAAGATGGAATCATGTAGGTATGTACCTGATGCCGCGCGATAAGTGGGTAGGAGCAAGCTTCTAATTCATAGAAGCCTTGGAACTTAATGTAAGTCTACTTGTCAAATTGTACAGGAACTCCTGACCTGAATGGGAAATCTTTTATGCAGATCCTTAAGTTATGATGTACCATCAATCATTTAAAACCCCTATTAATTTAACAAATAGCCTTTGGGCGTAAGCAGGAGTAAAAGATATCACCTGATAGTTTTTAACCTAGGATAAGTTCTAAACTTCTTTGGCGCGAAACCCAGTCCAAATCATCAAGAGCCTTAATACTATACTCATACGACACGTCTTCAACCTATAATTTCGCAGTCCATGTTAACCTCATACGTTCGGCTTGACCTAAAAACCCGACCTATCTCAAAAAAGGAGAAAGTAACTCACCTGACAAGAAGGAGCTAGCGAACGATTCATCCTGGCAGACGTTCGGAGACAAGGTAGCTAGGAGCAGCAGAGCAACGCCAGCTCGTGTCACTGTCATGGCAGCACTGTCAAACTGTCACTGTCAAACTGACAAGCTGTCAAGGCTCATGGCGCGGCGTCCGCTCGCCGTCTCGTGCGCGACTGCACTGGTGAAAGAAAGAAAGGGGTTTGGGCGCGCATACGATCTGCCATAGATCATTGATCGGCGAAGAAAGCCGCGGGAAAGTTGAGCGTTTTAGTGTCAGAGCCTCACTGAGGCAGACGGAAGCTTTACTCTGATTTAGCAATGAAAATATTAGGTGCCTTTTTCAAGTTGTACAAAGAAGCTGCAGCAAAACTTCTAGATTTAATTTATTTTCACACAAAATTATAGTTTTACCACTACAGATGCCACATTCTACGTACACTCTACTGCCTTTATATTTTGTGGCAGCTTCTCTGCCTAGGACATTTTCATACTAATTTTTTTTATTCTTATCGATATTTCACTTTTATATTATCATTTAGTCAAAAGTTGCCCACTGATTCAGTAAAACAGTCGGGTAAAAAATATGCGATATAGAATTCACGATTAACTAATGGTCGAGTATCAAATTCAATCTTCTTCTAAAGGTAGCGTATAATTTTTTCCATCTTTTTTTTCAGGTTCTCCTTTCAGGCACATAACTACCGAGCCTGCTAGGTACCGATGCCATCAATAACATATAGAGTAAATGTTATCGAGAACAAATGTTAACATGTCGCAACTGCTTTTAAAAATATTATTCTTTGAACAAATTATCATCGTTTAACGGCAAATGTAGAGGTTCGATCTCCTCCACTACACAACATCTTTGCGATAAATACCTATACATATACACATTTATAAATATAATTTGTTTGTCTGTTGTATCAACCCAATCTAACTTAATTTTTTGTATTTTAACTTTGTGTTATTAATTCAGATGACAAAATCCTGAGAGCAAATACCTTTTTTTATGACATATAAGTTTAATAAGACAATGTTTATAAAAACAAGCTCCCTCTTATTTTTTTCTCTTATATTCATATTTATTTATTTGCATTCATGTACTATTTTACCATAGGTGTTACTTAGTAGCTAAAGTGGGTACATGAAACCAGAAAGGGCACAGCAATATAAACAAGAAGTAAAATTAATACAATCTTTAGTGAGTGTATTAATCACATAAAAAATTAAATATTAGTATATTTTGACCTATGCCAAAATTGTAGCTCAATCGAACCTCTACAAGTGAGTTAACATAACAAAATAGTACGTTAAATAAAATCATTTCGGAGTCGAGTTGCAGGTAGGTCTGTTATTAGGTGGTCGCGTGTCGGTTGCGCTTTCCCGGCCTACAACGATGCCCCAATTGTGGTGGTACAAGATTGTTTTTTCCGAAAAACAACCCCTTGTACAAAGTCAAGCACTTCAATTGCTACTTGGTAAAATAATCAACAAAAAGATGGACGCCACAATTTTAATATTTGATTGAATTAAAGCATTTTATTGCCCCACTGAACATATTAATATTAATGTCATATGAAAATCGTCGCACATACGATGCTATAAACTTACTAGCTGACGTGTTTGAACGTAGATAAAGTAAAATGTGTGAAAAATACTAGTCTCTACCTACTATACTGAGGAAAAAGTTATGGACAGAATATAGAAATTGAATCGCTAAAACCGGGAGCAGTTCCCTAGTAAAATTATAATATCTACAAGCGAGGTATACGATCTAGTAATTAATTCTGCTGTGAATGAACTGCCACGTGAATTACATCTTTATTTTAATTTTGTAGGCCTGATGTTGTTAAACGACCATATTATAATAATAAATGAATAAATATTGTAGGTATAACGTTCTAAGCATAATAGCTTTACTACAAAGATGGATTTAAATAAGTAACGAAGGAAGGCAAAGTGGTTGGAACATCTGTGGTGTCATCGTCGGCCGACATTTTCATGTTTTTAGGGTTCTGTACCCAATAGGTACCAACGGGATCCTATGACTAAGCAGTGCCGGATTTAACCTGCGCGGCGCCTGTAGCAAAAGGTTCTTGGTTTGGTCCCTTTATAGGGATCGTCGGCGTTAATTCCTCAGTACAGGGCCGTAGCTAGAACTGAATTTAAGGTAGGGCTTGGCAAGATCAAAAGGCTACAGCTTTTTCAATTAAAATTTTTAAATCGTACTTCTTGGTGCCACAGGCAGCATTTTTAGGGCCCTTGTAGAAAGTACTGCCCATACAAAAAAATTAAGCGAGCTCGACATTTTTACACGCGGCGGTCATCGATAGATACCGCCATGTTGAACCGGGTGCCCAGAAGGTTTGAACGCTATCATATTCAGGGCGTAAATTGAATAGCTGAGGGGCTAGGGGGTCATGAGAGATCGCCGACAAAGTATCTGAGAAGTTTCAGATAGGAGCTCCGTGCTCAGGAGCCGTGTTTTCAGATAAATTTCATACTACGAAATATTTTAAAACAAATAAATGATGTCCAGCGCCAGTGATTGTCATGCCAACGCCTGAGGCTTGATGCGTTTGATCAACAAAAATTGTCTAAATCTTAGTTTTCGTACTCGTCAGAATTAGTGAAAGTCGAAAATTTTTTGGTCAAATTTGCCACTACCACAGAGTACTATAATCCAAAAAAATCGTCACGCTACGCTACTGAGATAAGAATTTTTTTTAAAGGTTTACTTACCAAGCCACCAGTGAGCCTCTTCCTCCTCCTTACCACAGAGTACTATAATTACTACCGTAATCCTTACGGATCCACAGACAATATTCTGTTAATATCTTTTTTCCCTAAATCTGAAAAATATTAATAGAATTAAGCATGATTTAGACAAAAATAGCAGGTAAAGAAAGCTCTTCTTACCTGATCAACCAACTCTTCATTTATTTTGCCGCCTGATTTGTATGTAGAAAGAGGCTTGATATCACATCAGTATGCTTAAAATTTTGACAAAACTACTTCAAAACTAAAAATGTATGTAGCCTATATTAGTCAAAGAGCCTATATGACTTTTAAGCTCGCATCTACCACGTGTTAATGCATAAACGCAAAACTAGAACATTCTTTGTTTAGAATCGAGAGCAGAATCAAAGTATCAAGGTTTCAACATGTAATTTTTTTTCAAAATATTAAATATTTCGTTCCTATAATTTAAAATTCACTAAACTCGATACCAACCCACCGCACAGGAATGCTCATCCTACTTACTACCAAAACAAGATTCTTAAAATGTATCCATGAGCACGCTAGCTTCCTTCATTGCAGAAATAATTACAAAACATTTTTGCATGAAAATTTAAAATGCGAATAACTTTCAATTTTAATAATTAAAATAATAAAATTATTGCTTCAATGCAATTATTTCTTAGTCCAAGATAGCTCCGTGATTTTGACAGATCGTTTTAGAGCTATTATTTTACTTCCTGATAATGTTTGAGTCGTAAACTGTAACGGAATATAGCTTATAAGTAGTTTTAAGGCCTGAACTAATCGCAAATATCCAGAATTCTTGAACGAAGTAAATGTACTTACCTATTAAATTCCGATAAGAACAATCTTGTGTAAACAAAATCATTATCACATAATTTCTTCACGAATCAAAACCAAAATAAATGTAACGCCTAATAGATAATATGCTCAATGCTCGTAGTCTATTTTGACTAGAGCGTCTCCTAACACATCTCCGTACTGTGTTAAGAGAAGTTTATTCAGAATGCGTAAATGCGTGCTGCATACAAACAAAGTCTGGTGATATTTTCAATACTAATCATTAAAGTTAATGAAATTTTGCAGAAACAATCTAGAATCTCCATGCTTGTATCTTGTTTGTAGTAAATTGGAGAATTTCTTTATTTGTTGTTTTTTATAGAACAGCATTATTTTTTTTCGCTATTTCGATGTTGGTGCCATAGAGAAAGTTGATCAGTTTGATGGTCAGATCATCCTCTTAAAAACGTGTTAGCATATTAAGGAGGACCCTATATACAACGTGTTAATGAATTAACGCAAAACTAGAAAGTGGTTTGTTTAGAATCGAGAGCAAAATCGAATTATCATGTTTTCAAAATAGGTATTTTTTTCAAAATATTAAATAATCTGTTTGTAAAATTTTTAAATTTACTGAATTCGATCTCAATCCACCGCTTGGGCACTCTCATCCTACTTACTACCAAAACAGGATACTTAAAATGTATCCATGAGCACGTTAGCGCTTTCATTCATTACTGAAATGATAACAAATCGTTTTTGCCTCAAAACTTAAAATGCAAATAACTTTAAATTTTAAGTATCAAAATAATGAAATTGTTCATCATCATCCACTGCTGAACATAGGCCTCTCCCAAGGCGCGCCACAAAACTCTGTCCTCGGCCTTCCTCATCCAATCGCTCCCCGCTACTTTTTTTAGGTCGTCTGTCCAGCGGGCAGCAGGCTTTGACTAATTATTATAAGGACTAGCCTTGCAGTAGCATTTCGCCTCTGCCACGGTATAAGCACAATTGATCTTGTCCATTTACATTCAATTTTACACCTTATCACTAAACGAGACAGCCTATAATTGCGAAATAATAACTTCGAACTTAGAACGTTTGGGGTTCACACGAGACTACTTTTCATGATTTTTAACATTCAAAATGAGAATCTAAAGTTATGGGGAATAAAATCCAAAGTTGCGGATTTCATGTTACCTCGCCTCCCGCAAATGTTTGCTAGTAGAATTACACGCGTAACCAGTCCACATTAAATAGTCAAAGGCAGCAGGGCGTCCCACACTACGCCTACCAGTATTGAAATTATTGCTTCGATCTAATTATTTTGTTATAAATCAGTTGGGGTGTATGAGGTTTTGCGCTTATTCATTAACACGTTGTATATTATAATTCGACAAGGGACCTCACAGAGCACGTTAGAGATCCACAAATTACTATTTACTCTGATGACTAGTTGTCTAAGACCTAACACAAACACAGTTCAGTTGTCTGTGAACAAAATCTGGTAACGTTTAGCTGTACCGTTAAAAAAAGTGGGTTTATTTACATCTCGGCAACTAGAGGCCTCAACACCAAGGTCCCCAATACAAATGACGACGTATGGAAGAGATGGGTAAGCAAATGGCAGGCTTGTGCCAACCTTACGGTTAAATTAGTAGTGTAACCTGTTTGATTACTGTAAATCCGACCATTCAGCAACTGACTAGGTAACGGACATGACGAGTCTGTTATGTGGTATGTGGTATACTACGTATTTTATTATTCGAACTCTAGAAACTAGGGTCACTCCTTACATTAATCGTGTAATACCTATACTCCATTCAAAATAGCAGCGAAATTTTAAACAGAGATTTGAAACTATTCCTCTCACTTATTCTTAAAACAGCTTTAGTAACGTCCGAGATATGTCGGATAGTATATGTTTCCAATAAATTAATTACATTTGGTTAACAGAATTGGCCAAAAAGCTAAATAGGAATCGGAAAATCTCGACGTCCTTATTTGGAATGAAGTATAGTGTTAATGAGAAAACTTTATTCCAAAGATATTTTATCACTAGTTTTACTAACAAAATTTTAAGGTTGTATTCAGACAATGAAACGAAACTACATTTCCTACGGAATTTGGGACGAAAAAGGAGAAAATGTTTTTGTCCTCCCATATATAAGTGCGGATCAGCCAATCGATTTTCTTTGGGAGATCCAAAAAATGTTGTTAGTAATTAAAAGCTAGTGGTATATAAACAAGGTAGATAAGGCACGTGAGCGATAAACTTGAGGCAATAAATAGCTCTAGTTATCTCTTTTTTGCATATAGGTTTGTCCTTATTGTCCAAGATAGCTCCGTGATTTTGACAGGCGGTTTTAGAGATTTTATTTTACTTTTTAAAGTGGTTTAAGCCGTCAAAACTTTATCTTAACTATGATAAAACTGTAACAAAAGTGTGTCTGTACATTGAAGATACTTACATGAAAAAGATTACGATATGGTTTTTAGGTTTCCCGGACTCCAAAATTGACCTTTTTTAGAATTTTTTCTGTCTGTTTGTTTGTAACAGCATCACGCAAAAACTACAGAACCGATTTTGATGATTTTTTTTTGTTGATAGCTTATGATCTGAATTAAAATTTGGTATATAATTTGTGCGGACGAAGTCGCGGGTAAACTCTAGTAATACACTAGAAATATCCAATATTAATTTTCATTTAACATAAATTAAACGTTTTACGGCTCAAACATTTTCAGAAAGCAAAATAATCGCTCTTAAACGATCTGTCAAAATCACGGAGCTATCTTGGACGCAATATAGTGAAAACTCATTGAAAACTAAGAGTAAGAATGATAGACTAGGGAGGCGATGTGCCAATTAAAATCAAAAGACCTACATTTTAAGGAAAATCTGACACGATACAAGCACAGAGATTTGTTTCTAGAATGTTTCTGCAAAATTTCATTGAGTTTAATTGGTTAGTATTAAAAATATCACCAGACTTCGTTTGTATGGAGCGCGCAAACAGTAATATCCCTTAATATCATTTTCAGCAGGTATATTTCCTTTTTTCAATTATTTCTCATCACGAGGATCGTTCAATCGCCCTTCCGCCTGTCAAGTTATGTAAGTATTTTTTTTTCATATCTTTGTGATGGCCAGTCGGTTAAGCAAAGCGAGTCCATGTTATTAATAACAGCATCCAACAAGGACCCCTGTAGGGCTAACGGAACTGTTGTTCATACATTATACTTAAAAATCAGAAAGGTTAGGTGCGAATAGGTATAATTCTGTAAGATTTAAATAGAAATTACGATGACTCTCCAATTAATGATTTAAACATAAAAATGAAACAGTCAAGTGCATCAGCAAGTATTAAAATTCATTAAGTAACCTATTTCTAGGCTCAAAGACAATACCTATTTCTAGCTTCCTGGGCTCAAATACCTATTCCAAAGACTACATGGTCTATATTCCATCTACATAATATTAAAGAAGTAAAGTGGTATATGCACTTCAAAGACACTGCAATCAAGATTAACAAGGGATTCCACGATAGACTCAGGACCTGGAGTGTGGAAACCAATACCTTGAGCACATTACAGAGTAGAACAGCGACATAGTACCATTTGTAAGTAAAACAATTAGTTACACCATACAGGTGTAAATTTAATACATTACTTATCAAACGGGGTGCTTGAGACCATCAAAAATCAGCTTTTCCATAGAAAACATCAACGGCTATTCGACCCATATATGTGGAACAGCTGTTTTTTTCCGCGTTTTCGTTTTTGGCTCCATAGTGAAAGTTGGTTAGTTTGACGGCCTCAAGCACCCGACAGAAAAGAATGGAGCATCAAACAATGCGATTCAGTGCTGCTAGATGAGGTTCAACCCTATACTTTCAAGCTTGGCAATAAGGTGGAGGCGAGGTGTTAGAATGGTGATGAGGAATTGATGACGCATCTTCAGCCTGGTATTTTGGCATTGTCATTTTGCCTGTCGAAATAAAATTGGGATGTTTATGTTTATAATCGGGACAAAATGAGATAAAGCAAAAAACCCCTTCCGATAACATTTGACCTGCGTTGTATTTAAATGCCGCACTGTGCTTGGAAACGCGTTTATATCATTTGCTAGCTCTTAACAGTTGTTCTCTTACAAAATGATTCTGTATTATTGGATTATACTGTGTCACCTGTCGCTAGTACATATGGTAAGTATTTGTTTATATTTTGTTAGTTTTTGGATCATTTTCACGGAAACCTTATGAGGAGTTTCGTCCGGAGTTTCATCCAAATCCGTCTGCTTTTTCCTAGTCTCCAATTCTGTGTTTATATCTCAATTACTTTCTCATCTTTGCACTTATTGACACAAAATATGGCAGTAACCCTAGGCGTGTCATTTTCTATCGTGTGTTAATAAACCAAAATCAAACATTAATATTATATTTTTTCAATTTGTAGTTATTGAATAATATCCCACTTTAATAATCTTTGCCGCCATACCTTCCGTACGTTTCAACAATAACTTACACATCGCGTCGTTGAGATAACTTTACGATGTTGTACGTAAGCTCTTAGGTATAATTTTTTTTATACTTTTTGTTATACGTACCTGAGATCATCAACCAGAATCGAAACTAAAAAAATAATTGAACTGTCTGTTAGTTATTATTTTAAATCAACCGCATCACAGCGGCAGGGTCCCTTTTGAAAAAAAATGTAGTCTTTGCCACGGTTTATACAGAAGAGACGTGTGGCGGTGGCGGATAATCTAAGTAACACAATATAAACCTTATAGTACGTCGTTTTTGTCGTAAAGGAAAATCGCACCCGCGCCTCCAGGTGACGTCGCCTGGAGGCGCGGGAATAATTCTTCAAACGACGCTATGCTACGTAATATAAGGTTTATAATTGTGTTACTTTAACTATCCGCCACCGCCACACGTCTCTTCTGTATAAACCGCGCCTTTGAGTTCCGTAATCGTCGTACATACAGAAAAGTTGAAATATTCTCCCTTTTGATAAAACTTCATTGTTTGACTACTGATTGTCGTAGTACAGTCAGTTTCAGAGAAACCTGCCTGGACCCTCGATCTAAAGCTTTGGGTGTTCGATTTCTCTGATGCTGATAGTACCTACCTACTATAATATGTCAAATAAAGACGAAAAAAAGAAGATCACAGAAGCAGGACCACGAAACCTTTTCAGACCGTGATCTTTTTATATAAATTCTAGACACTAATGTCAGTGTTTGATGACAGAATGATTTTAAAGACGAACCACATGTGCACACCACTGCTTCTTTAGGTCTTTCAACACCACCATTTTGTTGTTTGATACAATATTCGTATTTCTTTAAAGTGTGTACTATAACGAAACCTTTTTACCTTCTTTTCGCCCCTATTTGGAATGGAGTATAGGTAATTCAACTGACTTGGAATTGGACAGAAGAGCGATTGCGAAATCCGAAATAAATTACGCTCTCAGACAGACTCTAATTATTCGTAAATTAGTTTTTTATGTCTTTGGAATCTGTAGTCTTGAATGTCAAAAAGCTGTTAATTCCTAAATTTAAGTGAATACTGCAAATTAGCATTTGATCTTTTGCGATCACCTTAACGCTTCTAATGGCGGCCGATGACGTACGAGTCATATTTTTATTATGTAGTGGTATAGTAATGTAATAGTAATTTTTGTTAATGAATTTACATAGAAAAACACCACACCTACGCCACTTTGTCAATGCAACACACGTAAACGATTACCGATTACGATAAACGTATGCGTATATATGGTCCATCTTAATATGCTGACACTTTTTTAAGGGGATGTGCACCAAGTACGTTTTTGGAAAATAAAAGTGAAGGTTATAGGTGGAGATTTGTAATTAGCTTACATTTATTTAAATACGTGTTTACTTTGTAATCATTGCTGTAAATCTTCCTAAGAATAATAAAATAATAAAATAAATAAATAAAATGATCAGACGGTCAAACTGAACAACTTTCTCTATGGAACCAACATCGAAATCGCGAAATAAAATGTCCCATACGGTAGGTTTGCAGTTTTATATGGAGTATGATTTTTTTTTCGCGATTTCGATGTTGGTGCCATAGAGAAAGTGGTTCAGTTTGGCGGTCTAATCATCCCCTTAAAAAGTGTCAGCATATTAAGAAGGACCCTGTATAAATATATAATACACAACACTCTTTGGGGTAGGCAGAGACAAAAGACTCACCAGACTAAGGCCCCTTCAGTCACCCGTCATTTCGCGGTTAGCACGTCGGTTTATTTAACTGTTGGAGTAAAAACAAAAAACATTATTTGAACATCTTTATTTAGAACAACATCATTAAATTTCTATACTTACACTTAAATCTTATAAGGGAAGGCTTCGGAAGCTTTGATTCCAAAAAGAAAAAAATATCAATCCTTTAATAGGCCCGGAATGATAGAAAAGATTGGATAGACATTATCAAATGTGTACCCTACAATACAAATTATGTAGAGTGTTTCCTAACCAGACGAATATCCATGAATGAAATAAAAACGTTTTTTTTAATAAACCGTGTTAATTTAGTTGTTTATTTGTGGACAGAAGATATAAAGTAGCCGTCCAAATCAAAAAGGAACCTTCAGAGGGAGCGACTTACGTCTATGAGATAGACAACCATAATATTTTTACCTATTGTGTGTTCTGATGAAAATCTAAATAATACCTTGCTTCTCGTTAGGTAACATGCTACAAAAATGAAAGTTTTTCGAAAACTACATAATTTTTTGGGCCAAAATCTAGCCTACGTCCCGCAGCGGCGTTAGTAGGACTGATGCTATGTTTGGACACTTTAAAAAAGCACTATAGCTACTAACGCCGTGGGGAAACTTTCCTATAATCACAGTCTCATCTCGTTACGCTTATTTAAATAATATTAGCCGATGGTTGAAGTCGTTTCCTCAGCTAAATAACCATTTATAACGGTGGTACACGTATAGGCTTTATAATGCATCCACGGTAGCTCCGTGATTTAGACAGATCGTTTTAGAGCGATTATTTTACTTTTTGAAAATTTTATGTTAGTTGTTAGTTAATCTTAAATATGTGTAGTGTATTATAAAGTTTGGACATCTTAAACAAAACAACACTAAACAACAACTTTAAAAAGTGAAATTAAATTGCTAAAACCGCCTGTTAAAATCACGTAGCTACCTTGTACGCAAAATACCACTTTTTTTTTACTAGTAATATTTTCTACTACTGTCTGACCCTCTCTCTCCCATGTAGTTTTGTGTACCTACGCTACATCAGCGTGTGTGCACGTGCAGGTACGCACACTATTGCACGCACTGCACACACATGCATGCACTAATACCGAACACTTCAGTGAGACTCAAGCGCGATCTTGAAAAACCTTAGATGAAAGTAAAATTAATGGATCGGCCTTCCGCGAATATTTCAAGCCTGAAAAATAAGTCAAAATTCATGACAGGCTTGGATAAGTTATAAATCAAGATTGACAGTCGAAACTAAGAAAGAGTCGAAAAAATTTTCAAAAAGTACTGGTCTCTAAACTCTATCCATATAAACGCACTCAGGCATAATTTATATGACCCACCAACCTAAGAAAATTGGCCCGTTTTGTTTTATACGGTAGAAGCGTTAGGCTCATTCTAGACATACTTTTTGTAAGATGACAGGTATACTTCAAATATGTACCGAGATGACACACAAATGTGCTAGATTTTTTGGACCAATGGTACTACTACTTGTGTGCTTCAACCAAACGCGCTTTGGGCATATACATTAATTTTACTTTGATCTAAGTGTGAAACGAGTCAAACGGATGTTGAACTTTTATGTGAACAAAATGTAATTAAATATGAATTTCGCGTTATTCTTTTGGTTTTCTAGGGGATCGATAGATGGCACTACGGTCTGCGAGAATACAGGTCAAAATTACGAAAAGTGTTTCTTTAAAATAATAAGGAGGGAAAAGATGCCAACGCATCTTTTGATGGAATCATTTTAATTGATAAATTGAAACTGTTTTTATGACATGGTTTTATGGGCTCGATCCCTTGGCCTTTAAAAAAAGGCAGGCAGTCTGGATATTTTTGACAGGATCTCGCAAACGTCTCTATGGATAAGAATGCCATCGGTCGAATTTTTTAGGAACTATATATTTTGAAAAGAAAAACGCTCAGTCAATTGAATACTAAACCGCGTCGCACCTTGTTACATTCAGAAAAGTCTCCTCTGTTACGCTACTTACTAAATTCGTGAATTAAAGAATCTTACACTTCGTAGCCTACTGAAAAACTAAGTGTGAAATTGATACTATTCTATGTTATCGTATTGAAAATGACGACTTGTACATTACTCAATATTATGTTAATAATCTTTACGCATCCAGTCACCACATAAGCAGGACTGTGTGGACAAGACTTCCATCATTTTCAATACTTTCTTTAGTAGACGGTATTACATGTAACAAACTACTCATTGACAATTAACACTGATATTACAACATGGTAGGTTTTGAATGAATCTATAAGTACAGGAGGCTAGGGTGCACACAAAGCAGTCAGTTTTTGTACACACTGTTTCGATATAATTAATCACAAACGTTGATCTTATACTCGTACATTTGACACATTTAGGAATTATCTTAAATCTAATTTGCGAGTATAACGTAAATAAACTAAAAAGCGTTAAGTATAAAATGGTTCTTAAAACTAAAAATAAAGAAAACAAATAATTACAGCTACATCAAAAATGCTCTAATTTTTTATAATAAACCTAAAAATCAGTCAACTTTATTAGGAGAACAGTCAACTTGAAATACGGCAGGTTTCGATATAGTTTGTCGACTCCGCTTTACTTAAACATTGGTTTTCCTCCAAGAGATCCAGAACGGAATCGAATAAAGACAATAATAAAATTAATGACAGGGCAACATCAGGGCAAGTGATTTTAATTCTATTCCTACCGATTTTTTCCTCGCTTCACATGCGTATACGTGTAATTTGTTCATTAACTATATATATGCGATCATACATAAGTTTCGATATTGTGTACCACCTTAATATTTGAACATAACATATTTATTGTAGCATCAAACTACTGATCGATGTAAACCCGTTAGAAGCCACAGTATCTCGTTTCAACAAAATGAACCTTACCTAAACGAATTAGCATATTTTTTTACAATAATCCTATACATTTCCTTTTTAAAAGCATAACTTAACCGTCCGAAACAAGATAGGTATCATTTTAACATTTTTTTATATCTAACCTATATTAACATAAATGTTGGCACATCTTTCATAACGAGATCTATTTGAGTGAGAAATTGATAAACATTGTTCCATCAACTTGTAATGAAAAACTTATTTGTACTTAATTTGCTGTACCTATTAAAACAATATTTTTTTAAATAAATGGAGATAAAGATTTTAATAAAGATTCAACAACAAATAAATGATAATCAATTTTTTGTGGCACTATATTCAACACTAATATGTACTAATTTAACTTAATTATTCGAACTAGTTCTCAAATATTAAAAAGACTGAAAAAAATACTTACAAAATTATAATATAATTCATTAAAAATATCATAATTTTTAAACAAACATACAAATATTTTATCAAATTTTCGTAAACTTAATTCAATTTTGTGAAATTTCTATTACAAGAACAGAACTAAAACGAAAAAATATTTTATTATAACGACCATTTATACTAACACTGCTATGGGCCTTACGAAAATCCGATTTTAAAAAACTAGCTCAGCCGAACAAAGATCGATTTTATTTTTGTGTCTGAAATTGATTATGTTATCATTTAGGTATCTGTTAACTGCTTTGAAACATCTTGCGGAGAAATGTACGCTGGACTCATCCCTTAAGATAACAAGCTTGGAATAATGACTACGCAACAAGATATTAAACCCTCTAAAACCATTGTACATTTGAGTATTAACTAAAAAAAGTAAGGTTGAAGCAAAAGTTACACACTTTTATCGATAATAATCAGAAACAGCAAGAAATTTTGACTGGAAACATAAACAACCATTAAACTTTGCATAAAACGATGATCTTAGTTTCAAAAGGACTAGTAAATTGGTCTTTGGAAGACAAAAACCTGAACATAAATAAATAGTTAAGTCAAGGAGCGTTTTAACCGCTTCACTAATTTAGACCCATGTTCATTAGTTTCGGTACTACTAGTGAAACGTGGATGTTCCGAGTTTACAGGATATTTCTGACTCCCCCGGGGATATAGTTGCGAGTATGCACGTTTTGCATGAAAATTTTAAAAGCTAATAACTTTCAATTTTCATTAACAAAATAAGGAAATTGTATTGTTTCAATGCAATTATTTCGTTATAAATCAGTTGGGGTGTATGAGTTCTTGCGTTTTTTTATTAACACGTCTTATATAAGGTCTAACAAAATTAGCTGAAACTATTTTAAGGGAGTGATCAGGCCATCAAACTGAAAAACGATCTCTATGGGACCCATATCGAAATCGTGAATAAACAATTTGCAGTCCTATAAAACGTTTAGTGGAATATAACCCACTCCCCCTCACGAGAGAGAAGACTTATGCCATGCAGTGAAAAGGATACAGGCTGACGATGAGGAAATGGATCCAATGACAGTACACACAGCACCTGATCACCTCGATTGGATGCTGCAGGATAAACTCTTCTGTAGAGAACTTTGGGCTTGATGGGACGGGCTTTTAAATCTGGCGTTCTAAGAAAAGGGCAATCTGGGAAACTGATGATGAAGGAAGACAATCGTGGAAGTATACATTATGAACCTACTACAAATACTTATGAATAAGCCGATAGGCAGGATTGATTGGTTAAAACGCCCGTAGAATTACTTTCTCGGAAATTATAGTTCGGCAACATAATATAATGTTCATTGTTGTCGAGGTCGCGAGTTTTACGATAACATTTTACAATCTACAGTGGAAGTCTTATCAAAATGATTAAATTAAAATTACTTACTACATACATTAAAATAAATGTATTTCCATATTACGCTGCAGAGATGAAATTCGCGAGAAATAAAAATAAAATGGCGTCAAGCGAAACGATCCGCCTTATATCTACTGATGTTACTTATTTAATCTAAAGATTTATAAAATAAAAGGAACATTTAACATTCATATTGGCTAGGAATAAAGTTACATCTAATAAATGTAATCAGTCCATTTGTTTCTGCCTCTTAGCTTCGTTCTCCTACATATTGGTATGCATTCTTAGTCTAAAATAATTTGAAAATACTTCAAGTCTCTTTTTTCCACTTACTTTAATATTCTTATGCCAAACTGTTCATCTTTAAAACAAGTGAAGGATATCTATAGGAAAATAACTAATAAACCGACTTGTCTAATTGAGCCCGAAATTGTAGCAAAGGCCAGTGTGGCATAATTTTTGTTTAGAATAATTATAATCTAAGGTCTAGCATGATTTCTCTGTTCGCGCGCGACACGCCTTAGCTTCATAGAAATTGACCTCTTCCCGTGCTTTTCGCATTGCGAAAGCCGCACTCGCTGCGACATGAAGTATGGAATAAAGCCGAGTGGCGCGCAATAAAAGAAACCATTCGAGACGTGCTGAAAAACCTATAGTCGAATGCAAAGCCAACGCTAACCGCTATTACAATTTCTTTTTGCTGGAAAATAGCTCGTCGCGAAAAACTTTGATCGTATCGGTTAAACTTATAAGTGCTTGTTTCTACACTGAGAAAAAAATGCTACGGATACGTAGCCCGTCGCCTTCCGTCTTGACGATAAAGCTTCATTATGAAGTACGAGACAACTTAAATACTGATGCAACACTCGTAATCAGTATGTCGTAAGCTACGGGGTATGTAAGCTGCGACGGGCTACGAATACGTAGCATTTTTTTCACAATGTAGAGCATTGTTTAGAGTGCGTCGCTCCCGAGTCAAATCATGAACTTAACCCCATGTCGTCCAATTAAGGTATGTCCGATCATCGCTCACACGATGCGCGATGGAGCCGTGACACGAAATACCAATTGAATTGAGATATACAGGGTGTAAAATAAAATACGTTGCATATCTAAGGGGATGTCTCAGACCATCAAACTGAACAACTTTCACTTTAGAGCCAACATCGAAGTGGCGAAAAGAAAATTGCTGTTCCTTGCATTTGCTTCGAGTAGCCGTTGACACTTTTTATATGGAGCAGGAGATTTTTTCGCGATTTCACTATTGGTCCCGTAATGAAAGTTGTTCAGTTTTATGGTCTGAATCACAAGTTTACACCCTGTATATTCGCACTCAATTAGAGAATGTAGTGTAGATTTCGGACATTTTAGCGCTTAGATAGATCGGTAGTAATCTCATGAAAACATTATATGACGATACATTAGATCATTTTTTAACTCAAATAGTAATGCGTTCCATTGTTTGAGGACTCTAAACATTATTACAATCTTAATTGCGATTTTGTATTTTCATGAGATTCTTTGTGTCAATAAAGTTACATGTATTCTAGTGAGAATTAAGTTTTTCGGTTTTCTTTTAATTGTTATCTTTAGGGCCTACGATCTGTTCATGTACGGGTGGAGCCCTGCAGGTGGCTCTATTACTCGCCATGTACTGGTCCAGCTCCGCATCCAGCTGCTCCTTGGTCACCGGGCGCCGGTGGTGTTGGCGAGCGATCCCACCTGTCACCCAAATAATATTACATCATAATCATCATCATCATCATCATCAGCCTTCATACGTCCCACTGCAAGCCTACCATCAGGGAGAATGCAGGACGTTAGTTCACCACGCGTATCCAATGTGGATAGGTAAATTTCAAATACGCATGAGTATTTCTTCTTCGGCGTATGCAGATTTCCTCACGATCATCCTTCACCGTTGAGCGACCGTTGAATATTTGATTCGATTAATTAGGCAATTTCAGAAAATGAATATGTTGAAGATCGATTATGTATTTATTATGGCTGCCTTGGACAGCCATAATAAATACATAATCGATCTTGTATCAATATAATCAACTACAAAGGTCTCGAACGAAGATCTATTATACATTTTCATTAAACTATTTTCTATTTTCAACCCTTTTGATTGAATTAGCGTAAGCTAGTTCAATCACAAGGGGGTGATATTACGACATCTTGTAGTTTTATAAAGTTAAGTATGGAATCGTACCATATAGGTAGATAATGATAATTACCCCTGCCGCGACCACGCATGCCCTGGCCCCGGGCCGGGGTGGCCTGCTGCCAAGCGCGGAGACCACGCTGTCGCCCAGTGTTGGCCCAGCCGACCCCTTGACGCCAATCTCTGTTCAACAAGTTACTAAGTTCAAGCTCTAATACACACGATAATAAGTGAAATAAATAAATAAAAATAAGACAGCGACAAAAACAAAAATAAATACACAATCTTAAACTTGACAAGTCACCCTTGAAAACATAAAACACTGACCCAGAATTTATTACCATGGACGAAGCTACACAATATATTAACCCTTCGTCTGTGGATGTCACGGATCCGTGACTATGACAATAACAAATCTTTTGTGTCTTGAATCTCCACAAATGAGAGGTTAAACGGATAACTTTTGTAAGCTATTTTATAGGGGTTGCTCCAGATCATCAAACTTAACAAATTTCAAAAATTGATTGCTCAAGTTTACATCCTGTAAAAATAGATGTTAAAGCAATTACCCTTGGTAAGAGGTCCGCCGATGTAGAGGCGGAGGGGGTGGTGAGACCGTCCGGCCACGGCACAAATGTTGCGCATAGATCACTGCCCGCAAAACAGGCATACAGTGAAACCCTCTCAATCGAATGGTTACATTGAGTTGCCATATGAAAGTTCCCGTGCTTGAATTTATGGGTACAGTTCTATCATGGAAACATTATAATCTAACTGGCTCCGCTGCGCTGGCTCAGTGACCCAAAGTGATTTTTGGCATCGGAAACGAGAGGACGCCACTGTTACCAATCCTGCGCAACCTCTTGCCAGTAGCTGGCTTGATGCTCACGTAGGTCAGCCTCCACGACGTCACAGATTATAGTTACTTCGTAACAGATACTGCCAGACAGGCAGAATTTATACAAGCACATCGGCCAAAGTGTAGGTACTTATCTCGGTTCCTACGCTACGGCCGAGTGAGCCTGAGTACGTCGCTCCTACGAAATTACTGCGACCCACTGGACGTCGGCTAGTAGGTCGACACAGATACCTGTGACGACAACGGCAAGTCCTGACATGTCGATCTGCAACCATTCTTTCTTCGCGTAAGCCATTGGAGACGGTCTGCTTTTGTCTCACCTATGACGTTTGAGATGTTCATAAGTTCTTCAATTTCGTCATGTTTCTGGTCCCTCCGGCTGACATTCTTTGTTTTACGTAGCACTTTCCTTTCGGGCCACCGAACGCTGTGCAATTATCGTCTTGTAATCTTGTTCCTATTAAATGGCCTCGTAGCTTCAGTTGTGACAAAACATTTCTAATAGCGTTACTTATTCATATTGAGCTTCGTACTTATGATTTTAAATTTTGTATCAAACAAAAATAATGAAACAATACTAACTTCACATTATCAGCTGGCATTCGGCTGGGAATGGCAGCAGCACTTGAACCTGCAAGCGGCAGGCCTGACAGCCTGGCTGCACGGTACCGCCTCTGCTGTTGCAGGAGGGACAACCGCGCGTTCTGCTGCTCCTGAAAACAGACAACAGTACTTATTGTCACACAATCACAGTATAGATAGTCTAACTACAGGACGGCCCCACACAATTGTTCTGTCACTCGCGTTTGACAGCTGCGATAAGTACGGCGCCGGCGCCCTGTATCTCATGAGGTTCAGGCTGTCGCGCATTGACATAAGGCGCATTTTAGTTCGTCGTTAATGCAGCGCAAAGTTTTAAATTCGAATAAGCGCACAAAATTGGCAGAGTCCGGTATATGTTACGGTAGTGTAACTATAGAATAATCTCCAAATAATAAAATAATCCCACACTTTCTGGAGACACCTAAAGAAGGACATACAGAACAATAATCGGACTATCGCACATACACCCTATATACGCCCATAGGCCTCTGCAATACCGTGGGACATTATAAATATAAAAAGTTTGGATGTTTGTCACTCAATCACGCATAAACGACTGAATGGATTTGAATGAAATTCCGCTCACAGAGAAAATATGTTCTGAATAGGATACTTTTTCAAAGTCCACGCAGATCAACAGCTAGTTTATTGTTTTTTCAACTTTATTTTAATAATGTCAATTTATTTGTATTGCATGTCCTAATATAATACAAGCCACCTTACATTAGCTCACAACTGAAGTAATACAGTGCTACAACCATAATGAAATGAATGAACTATACAAACATGTTACAAGCGTTACAACATAGATATACATAAAAGAATAAATTATCTACTAAATGTATAGTATATTTACAATAAATTATAGAATGCGACAATGAGCCATACATAATTACAACTTACGTTTCAACATAAGACAATAACTAAAAAACTCATTGAACTAAAAACAAACATAAAAATGGTTTACTTTCGCGCTTTTCGTCTTTTGTTTCTGTCCTTGTGTTGTTAGTAAATTAATTATTTTTAGCTTAAAACTAAAAAAGTAAGTCAACACAGTTGGCATTAACGATCCTGGTTGCTGGATCCTGGTTAAATCATACTTCCTACTAATATTATAAATGAGAAAGTTTGTATGTTACTAATATTATAAATATTGTATATCCGTGACTCAATGCACACAGATAGAATACAATATTTTCTGAATCGACACAAGATATTTTTTAATGTCAATGCAAAGCAAAGGCAAAAGCAAATATTTCATAAATAAATAACGTTCACAGCCACATATTTTGTTTTGATCGCAAGCTGAAGCTTCCAGGCTTTTATTATGGAGACCAGACAGTGACGGAAACATATTTATAGCCACCATGATCACACTATCAAAGAAAATGGAATCACTGTATTCAAATTCGAATCAGCAGGCCGACATGCCATGTACAAACGAATTTTTCTAACTTTATTTACATATACCAACTGATCTAAAGCAGTGATGGAAAACATAGTAAGGAAACCTGCAAACGCTGAAGAAATTTTGATGCAAATGTTAAGTCTATCAACTGTATTGGGCACGTGCGGTGGACTGACACCCGTACTGACAGACTGAACTGAAGACTAATGTTTGAAGACTGAAGTAGTTGTACACCACTGTGCCCTGCAGTGGGACGTATATAAGGGCCCCAACTGGGTCATTGTCACATAATTCAATAATCAAGTACAACTTTCGCAATAGTTAATCACCATGATTACAAGGAAAAATCACTGCTTGAGAAAGTTACAATGTTGAAAATTCACTGTTGTAGCTTACATAAGTACATTGTTATATATGACATGTTTGTTCGCCTTTAAAAGAACTTTGATACATCTAAGTTGATACTCAGTAAAAATTCGCATCAGCATAATATTTTGAAACCAACATTATTTTATTAGTGTTTCATAACACTAAACTCTCGTTTCCAGTAATTCTTTAGTTGTAATACTATTTTTAAAATGCACCAGCATCTTTGTTTTTGTGGAAACCCTGTCGTAATGATGCCTTTACTGCATATTGTGGACTTTGTTTTTTGATTTTCTATTTTTTATGGTTGGTGTCGCTGGTATGTTATACAATGGTTGCTTTCAATCAAATTAATACAAAAGAGTTGGAGTTTGTATAATTAATTAATTCATAACAGGATAAACTATAAAAGTAATGAAATGTTGATAACATCACCAGTTACTATTTAAAGCAATTTGTTGACGTCGGATAAAGATAGTTGTGAATTAGATAGTAGTGTGTAGTAAGATAGTAGTGATGTCATTTAGCTCTATTTACATTATGATTTGATGGTGGATTTCGAAAACAGATAACAAGACATAGGACAATTTTACAGCAGCTTACTTGTTGAGATTGCAGCTGCATCCGCCGCTGCAGTGCTCCAGCTTTTAGATGAGCTATCTCGTTGGACAGCTTTATATAGTTGTCAACGACGGGCTTCTGGTCGTTACTCCTGGGAGCACGGGCGGGGGCCTCGGCTCGCTCAGAGATCATCGTAAAACGCTCGTTCAAGCTCAACTTGGTAATTTTCAAACCGTGCACTGTCTCGATCACCATCTTGCTTAGCTAGAAAGTAAATATTGGGGTAGATAAATAAATAAAAACGTGAAACGATTCGCGTTAATAATACCAACATATTTTTTACTTTATCATAACAAATTTAAACTGACTTCAAAACAAACAAAAAAATATATTACATCCAATGTAATTTACTTTCGAATCTATCAGAACATAACTTTTTTATCATAGTCCCTGTCAAGCCTGTATGATTCACGACTGGGCTTGTTTATAAACTTACCCAGTAATAAATTGTTTATAAGAAAGTAACGAAAAAGTTCATGTTTTATATGAATCTTTCCCTTGTACTATGCTGCTCACTATGCATCTCATGTTGCAGTTACTATGCGAGAACAAAGCATGCAACCCAACCAAGATTCAGTAAATCTATTTGTTAGGAGGGTAGAATGAATTTGTTTTGATGCGTCCCATCTTTATTAAGGGGCTATTAGACCTTCCTAAATTCAGATTCTAATGACATGAATGGTTGAGGGACAGAGCTATAGATTAAAAAAGGATGTACTTACAATGTTCCGTTCTAATCTGTAGCTCTGTCCCTCAATTAGAATCTGAATTTAGGTAGGTGTAATAGCCCATTTACTTAGTCTAAGTATAAACACAATGTCTTCTAGTATTGTGTACTGTTTTTAAATGAATAAAGTGCTATCTCGGTTTTGACGAAGCCTGTTGTGGATGTGAGTGATGTATTACCATTGAAAAAGCCTGTTGCAGGTGGGACTATTGTGTTACCTTTGACGAAGCCTGTTGTGGATACGCACTTTGTATTTTTTCTATAAATTAATTAGACAGTGTTGTTATGTTAATAACAGTGCTATCTTATCCTTATTGTAGTAAGTTTTTGGGTTTCGCTTGACACCGACTCCAATAAAACAAAATACCTAATGTTCTGATAGATCAGAAGCCGTAGCATGTTACACGTGATACGACTGTATCACGTCTTTTATCTCGTTCGTTCATACGCAAATAGAAAAGAGTGAAGGTGTGTTAGCGCTATATCACGGTGCCATGCTACCTATGCAGATAGTTAAAAGACATTGGCTGTAAATAATATTATTTTGATGTTTTTAAATTTTGCTATTGCTTTTATCACATGCAATGGGTACATCGATACGAAGCAAACTATTGACGAAAATATTTGTGAACATACATTTTAAAATAAGTACATACAGAAGATCAAAGAGCCTCCTCCATTTTTAAAGTAGGTTAAATGATGAGTTTAACCGAATGTTTACTAAACCACAATGCAGCTTAAATCATCTGTTTTAGAAAAAAGGCCTATGATGATTAGAAGTAGGAACCTATTAAGTGGGTGTTCATGAAATAATTAGGTACACGCACTTCTTAAAGTACTTTTAATTAGCCATTCCCAAATTTTTCAGAGGATATGGTTGCCTGTCCACTGATGCGGAGAAAGGTTGTGGAGCGGAGAAACGAGGGAATGTTGGCCAATGGGATTGCATAAAATCCCCGCTCCGAGATTTTATACAATCCTATTGGTTGATCTTCGTTTCTCCGCTCCGCAGCCTGGCTGCGCTTCAGTGGAGACCGTTCAACTTCAGCGATTTTCGAAAATGTTTGAAAAACTATTATTAAACTTACCTGTACATTATTGGATCGCTAAAAGTCTAATATATACTCATTGTTTTTTATCATTGATCATTTTAATTTTTATCTACATTTTATTTTTATTCCATTTCGCAAGTTATCAATCTTTCATTCGTTCATTTTTTTTATCATGTCTTTAACGGCTCTGGATACTAGTCCTTTATGTCCAGTGCCAGGACCGCCAGTATATTTTTTTTAATTATTCAGCTATGTCACTGAAATTATACAAAATTGTCTTGCAGGATACAAACTGGGGTACAAATCCGAAACAGAATACAAACTTTTTTTTAGGATTATTGATCACACAAACTCACGTAGATTTTGTATTATTCACAAACATTTATTTTTCACCAACTTTTAAAGCATCCAGTGGTTCAAACCGATAGAACTGGCATCTTTCTATACTCGTAGAACAAGGCAAATATAGTAAAAGACAGAGATAGTAAACGCTGGAATAGTATCATTGTGTACGATTTTTTTTCAAGAATTTCCGGCCAAATACGATCTTTTTAGGCCTATGGTACGATCCCCGTCAAAATAAGTTGTCAACACTGGATTAGGTATAAAGAAAAAAATAACGAATGGCTCAAAAGGACTAGTATCCAGAGCCATTAAAGACGTTATAAAATAAAATAATAATATCAATCACTCATTCATTCATTCGTTCTATCGTTCTGTTGATATTTGCATTTCGGCAAAATGTTTGACATTTTTAAATTGCCGAAAAGTTAGAAAAATGTATTCCTCAAATTATCTACACATTGTGACATATTCTAGGATGAATTCCAAACAAAAGGAGCGTATTTGATACATATTTTGTTTCACATGTAGGTTACTCGACCAATGTTGGACTACCATATAAGACAGCGTCGCGACGTGGAGCGGCTCATTACGAGCCAACCTACAATGTCGCAAGGTTCTGGAGCTGATCACGACAACGGTTGCCAGACGACGACACTCGACGATTTCCGTTTATTCGATATGGACGCCTGTTATGAAACCTTCGACAAGGATGGGTATGTTTCAATAATAACACTTTTTCAGGACCAAAATAAATGTTAAAGTTATTAAACTTAAGGTAGAATTAGCCAATATATCTGCTACTCAAGTTTTTTTTTATTTGACTATGCTAAAAGTTTATAAAGTTTTCTGTAACAATGTCTTCTTCGCTTCCTCAAATGATTGCAACAATAATTTTGAATTTTGTAATAAAGCTGAACTTTATAAACTTGCATTTTAATATTTCAATTTTCACAAAAGTTCTCTATTATTATTCGGTAACTTTTCGTATAAAGTGTAAACTTAAATGCATTCCATACTTTATGGTTGCTTCAAACCATCAAACTGAACAACTTTTACTAGGGGACAACTTTGAAATTGAGAGAAAAAATCAGCGGTGTAATACAATTGTTCGAGTAGCTATTAAAATTTTCTATAGGATAGTTGATTTTTTTTGCGATTTCGTTTTTGGCTTCATTGTGAAAATTGTTCAGTTTGATGCTTTGAAGCATGTTCGATATGACACGCATTCTATTTTACACCCTGTCAATACAGAATTTGATAAATATAAAATTTTTATTCAAATTATTATTCTTCATATGGATTTGGGTAGATAGGCCTGTGCCCTGTACTAAAAGTTTTAAATGTTTATTTTTAGTTTTGTCACACCTTGTATAGAACTTATTCAAAAATGTTTCAAATTTAATAACAACTTTTATGGTTTTCATGCTAGGTCCAAATGTATTAAAATTTTAATAGGTACTTATTTTGCATATTTAATTACAAGACTTTGAAGAAGGTTTACATAATGAGAATAAAACTGTAAGAACTTTAAAATTTTAAATGTACAAAATAACAATTTTGTAACTAGCTGGTCTGTGGGTATTCAGTCACTATAAACCTACATGTTTACCTCTTTGAAGTTGAATGACAGGAAATATTTTCTATTCTTTAGAAATCCAGTCTACATCACAAAAGGAAACTACAGTTAAAACATAACATTTCCTGGTATTACAATTAAGTCTCATCAAGTGATGACTCATTTGTCATTATTACAGTTTTTTTCATTCATAAACTTCAGAGTTTCAGGTGTATCCAGTACCTATCACTTGTTTACACCACTGTATTTGTGCAAACAAGTGTTGATAGCAAAAGGGAAAACTGAAGAACTATAAAAAAATGTATGAAAGCATTGACTTAACAACTACTGGACGTAGGGTCAGCGCTCAAGAGTGTACGAACCAAAAAAGGGTAACAAAACGTATAAGGAGTAACAATTACGCGCCAGTCTTTGTTTGATCTTCCGGCTACGCGCACGTAGGTATACAGGGTCCAACTTAGTATGCTGACAGTTTTTAAGAGGATCATTAGACCATAAAACTGAACACCTTTCTCTATGGGACCAACCGAAAATCGCGAAAAAAAATTAGCTCTTCCATACATTTGGGTTGAGTAGGATTGCAGATTTGATGAAATAGCTGATTTTTCTTTCGACATTTCGACGTTTTGGTCCCATAGGGAAAGTTGTTCAGTTTGAGGGTCTGATCATCACCTTAACAAACTGTCAGCATATTAAGAAGGACCCTATATAATGCCTGCCGCAGTGCTGTAAAAATTTTAAAAAAATTCAAACAAAATGTACAGCTGTTTCAATGTTTTTAGTTGGTTTACACTACTAACAAGTACTTACGTTTATACGTATGTTAGTCTGGGACACTTTTTGCGAGAATTTTGTACTATACCCAACGTCCATTAGTTAGCAAGTCAATGTGTGAAAATGAATAATTCATCACTTGAGCCTTATACTAAATTGCAATACCATGTATTGAAACTAGATGAACAGTTTTATGTAAAATCTTAGCATATCCTAGCAATTTTAATGTTGCTATACTATAGGTAATCTGATTAAATTGTGATAGCAACTGAAGTAGTCCGTTTTTTTACCTAGGTAAAGGGGCTATTACACATTCCTAAATTAACTAATATATTGCTTTGCGAACTATGCTTGCTTGCGTCGCGTCGATTTGAGAGCCTTCTATTTTTTTATTTTATTATTATTAGAAAGATCTACAGCATTGATCACGTAGTAGAATAATTGTAAGCTAATTATAAATCTCCACCTATAAATTTTGCGTATTTTTCCAAAAAAGAGGTTGGTAGTTAGTGAAGGTAGTTTGCGGTCGCAAATATTTAAAAATTTGGAATCACCGAGATCTGTGAAAATACTGTAAGATTCGATTATAGATTATATTTAAAATGAAATGCTATTAATTTTTGCTATTCAAAATATACACACTATGCGAATTTTTATGAAAATCGGTTCAGATTGTTCATATTGTACAATAACAACTACATGTTACGCGCGACTTTGTCTGCATCCAATTTTTATTCCTATGTCCGTCATTCTTTCTAAGCTATCTCTACCGAATTTCATCAAAATCATTTCTGCGGGTTATTCGTAAAAACTTACCCTTAACAGACAGACCCTTTTGGCATGTAGAATATTAGTATTCATACATCTTAAGTTTTTGCATTTATACCACCTAAATAAAACACTTCCTATGTAATCCCGATGGGTCCGTCCCTTCTAACCTTATGGGTGTCGTACGAGGCGACGAAAGAGTTTGCCAATAAAAGATCAGCAGGATTCACTTGCATTCCATTTAACTGCGATCGCCGCTGTTGATCCTTCGTGGGCATTCAGGAGTCTGAGCCACAAAAGTCTAACCAACAGAAGAGGGAAATAAAAATAGAAATATCTTGTAATTGACCGAGTGCAAATTGGCATAAGCACTTGAACTGTCAACTATACAGGGTCCTTCTTAATATATCGACACTTTTTAAGGGGATGATCAGACCGTCAAACTGAACAACTGAACAACTCTATGGCACCAACATCGAAATCGCGGAAAAAAATCAGCTTTCTAAATTAAATCAAACCTACTCGAACCAAATGTATAGGACAGTTTTGTTGCGATTTCGATGTTGGTACCATATATAAAGATGTTCAGTTTGATGGTCTAAACAATACCCTTAAAAAAGTATCAACATATTAAGGAGGAACCTGTATAGAACCACCATTAGTATAGGAACGCGTTCGGCGCCGCTCGCCGCGTTGACTGCGGACGACGGCGAACGGCTTTCCGTACTAAACGTGCTTATTGTATGGGCCGGCCGTCGTTCGCCGTCGGTCAATGTGTCTCAACCCTTAGCGTCGAACCACACAGCGAAAAAGTGTAACAAAAATGTAGGAGAAAGTCGGCGGGTTCGAATCGATTGGTCCTTCTGCAGTGTTTGTGAATAGGTGGCGAATGAAAACTCCTGAATATCTTGAAAACTGATATTTTAGGTTCCTTTTAACCACACAATGATTTTCTGAGATGAATTTATCTGATTTCGACCGTCCCGTGAGAATGTCGACGCAAGATAGCGAGAATGTTGCCAGTAACAGCTAGTGAATACTTGATATAATACAATGCAATTAAAGTCAACTGACTAGCCACATTAATTATCGTTGTTTACAGAGGTAGTTCTGTTGCGTCTCAACAGATGGCGCTAGTAGTATTTTCTGAGCTATTGAAATAATGAAAACATGTTAATTTTGCGTTAACACTAATAACAAATATTTCAACTAGGGACGGCAAGCTGAACCTTGAAGAGTTTCGGCTAATCTGCAAGGCTTTATTCCGTAACGATAAGGGCCACATCTACCCGTTGTCGGAGGAACGCGCGGCCCATGTATTCCAAGTCTTCGACAAGAACGCCGACGGCTTCATCGATAAAGAGGAGTTTACTTTCTGCTGGAACCATTGGATCAAAGTGGTAAGATTTTAATAGCATACAGGCTGTAATATACTGACCGTTTTATAAAGGATGATTAGCCCATCAATCAGACTGATGTATGATCAATATGAATATTTGTACCCGAGTCATGGATGTTTGTATCTATATATGTATTCTATATCGTTGTCTAGTCATCATAATACAAGTCCAGGCTAGATTCTGGTACTTTAAATGTGACTAGATAATTTGTGTGACAATGTCCAAGATATTTTGTATTCCAAGACAAATACAACTACATACAAGTTAAAAAAATTTCACCAATGTCGAAAGGGCAAAAAAAACAAATTTTGATCCCAACCAAACATTTGGGTCGAATAGGATTGCAGTTTTGTATAAAACAGCTGAAATATTGTTCGTGATTTTGACGTTGGCCCCATTCAGAAAGTGGTTTAGTTTGATGGTCTGATCATCCCCTTAAAAATTGTCAGCATATTAAGAAGGGCCATATAACAGGGCGTAAACTTATGTAAATTTAAGTATGTTACCGTTACATACTCAAAGGCGTGCTTCAAACCCTCAAACTTAATTGCTTTACGTTTTAGTTGTAACACATTTCCATTTACACCCTGTATATCTGCATGAAACAAGGCAGGTAATACAATATGCTAAAAGACAGCGGCGTGCACTCCATATATGGTCACTTTTTTAAGGGTCAAAATTAGCCCGTCAAACTGAACAACTTTCTCTATAGGACCATCGTCGAAATCGCGAAAAAAATCTGCTGTCCCATACATTTGGCTCAAGTAGGTTTACAGTTTTGTATGGAAGAGGTGATATTTTGTTCGAGATTTCAATGTTGGTGCCATAAAGAAAGTTGTTCAGTTTGACGGTCTGATAATCCCCTTAAAAAGTATCAGCATATTAACCCTGTATAAACAAAAACAGTGATACCCTCATAACTTCTATTTACTAATGATTTTGATTTGTTTAAATACAGGTAATTAGACAATAGACAGTCTAATAAAAGTCATTTAGAAAATAAAATGTGTTAAATTCTATAAGTTATGAGGGTTTCACTGTCTTTTTGTCTATATGGAGCGGGAGAGCCACGATTGATTTGTAAATCAAGAAAGATTGTAAAGCAAGCGTGTATTGTTTCAGATAGTAAGGCCCGTCAGCGCGTTCCTCATAGTGGACGTGCAGAACGACTTCATATCCGGCACCCTCAACATCAGCAAGTGCAACGCTCAGCAGGACGGCAGCGAGGTAACCTTACCATTATCACCTTACTTCCCAATAGGGATAATGACAGATTCGGGAAATTCATATCTTATAACAAACTACATAAATAGGTTAAAATAACAAAATGTTCAAACGAAATCGCAATCGATTAGTCGATAGTTATAAGCGATTGTATAAACGTTTTTTATCGTCTTCTATCTCTTTCGTGCAAAACTGATGTTTGTATGACACGTCGTAATCGTAATGATTTGTATACTATGTGTTAATGAATAAGCGCAAAACCTCATACACCCCAACTGATTCATAACAAAATAATTAGATTGAAACAATAATTTCATTATTTTGATAGTTTAAATTTAAAGTTATACTCATTTTAAGTTTTGAGGCAAAAATGATTTGTTATCATTTCAGCAATGAATGAAAGCGCTAACGTGCTCTTGGATACTTTTTAAGAATCTTGTTTTGGTAGTAAGTAGGGTGAGATTTCCCGAGCGGTGCGTTGAGATCGAGTTCAATAAATTTTAAATTTTACAAACAAATTATTTAATATTTTGAAAAAAAATACCTATGTTGAAATCATGATACTTAGATTCTGCTCTCGATGACACCGAAATGAAAATAAATTAGTCATCATTATTTAGCTGATTTATTTCAGTGCTACAGGAAATTGAGTGAAGAGGCCATCGAGCGCGGGAAAACGCGGTTTCACGTTCAACTTTGACATTTTATACGGAGTTAATTAATGGCGTTTAGACGGACGTGAGAAATGATGATGATGATGAGACGGACGTGATATACTTTTCGAGCGAGGGTTGAGGCAGCGGCTGAAAGCTGATATGCCGTGAGGTTGCCTGGAACGTTTGCATCAAAACCTAAGGAGAGTTTGTGAATCCAAACAACACTTACCGCGTGTTTGTAACTATTGGACACGCGAGTAGAAACGCGACAAAAATCCGTTACAATGTTTAACATCGATCAAATCAGCCCACATCAACCCACTGCTGGGCATAGGCCTCCCTTTTATTGCGCCATTGTTCACGGTCCTGTGCTAATCAGATCCAATGCGAACCCGTCACCCTCACAATGTCATCAGTCCAACGTGCTGGCCTCCGTCCCTCTCTTGGCCTCCACTCTGCTATTGCCTTAGTCCACCGGCCGGCTTCCCGTCTAGCCAAGTGTTTAACATTATAATTAAATGACGATCGGTACCTAACTACTTACTAGATGAGATACGACCTAGATACGAACATCAAGCATAATGTAGATGTTACTTTAAGACTGAGGAAGTGGCAGTTATTATGCATTAACGTATATCGTTTTTAAGATAGAAGTTCTCGTGACCTATAAAACTTTTAAGGTCGTACATTTTAATATCCTTGCCCTAGACAGTGTAATAAAAAACAACGTAGATGAAGACGCAGTCAACTGTTTCTAAATACGGCCGCCGATATTTCGTGACGCGTACCAATATCGTAACGTATTAGCATAAAACAGGCCTACCGCATTGCCTTCATTACTGCCAAATAATAAACAAACCTTACTTAGGTCAAAGAATATCTAGATGATCCACTCCTTGTTGAAAACTACAAAAATCTAAGTTCTATGCAAGCTAAATTATCATCGTATTTCATTAGAAGCTGTTTTAAAGTCCGTTGGATGTTAGTTAATATATTTCAACTAGAAAGCAAAGTTAGAACTTTAACTGAATCTGAACTTGATCTGTCTTTGGCGCGGTTTATATGGAAGAGACGTGTGGCGGTGGTGAATAGTCAAAGTAACACAATTATAAACCTTATATTACGTAACATAGCGTCGTTTGGAGAATTACTCCCGCACCTCCAGGCGACGTCACCTGGAGGCGCGGGCGCGATTCTCCTTTACGACAAAAACGACACTATATGGCTTAATTACGTTGCGAATGCCAAATGCGCGCACATAACGATTTTTGTCGAGATTGTTTGTTTGTCAGTTTTTGTTGCATTGTCACATTTTTCGATAATGCATTCAAGCCATTCAGAACAACTAACGTAAAAAACAAGCTCTCTTGCTCTTTCGCGCTAGGGTCAACCCATATATCAGTCAGTCTTTCAGTATTTTCTTTGTGTCCACAGTGTATGGATGAAAATGTTGGCCCATGTAGTGTCCTGCCCGGCAGAGTTCAAGCTGAATGCATGCTATCATCCTTAAATCCCATCATTGGCAAAGTAATAACTGACTGGCTTGACGCGACTCCTCGTCTATAAAAGGGGAAAGACTAGCGCGGGGTTTTTCTATAATAGAGACCTTTACTATAGTTTATCTTGTACCCTGTCGGTAAAACCCGCCGCTGCGCTGTAGGTATTTATCTTCATGACCTTATTGCGGCGACCAATCTTTGCCCTCTGTTTTGTTTCTACTTGTCTGAACACACGTTTCGCATTTATAGATCATTCCATATCATATACAGAATGTTACTAACCTTGTAAATGATCATCGTTTTGGTAAACGATTCTCTGAAATTAGTAAAACGGGGATTTGATCTTTTAATCATTTCTTAGTCTTTATTCGTTAAACATTATACGGTAAAAAATTACGAGTATATCTAAGTTTAAAGTTTTCAGACTATCTGGTGAACTATCAGAATATTTCTTTTTTTTTGTTTCTGTTTACGTAAGGGTCATATTGACTACTTATTTAAACTGCGTGATTATGAAGAATAATAACATTACCCATCTATTTCTAGTACATAAGGTCTAACAAAATTAGGTAAAACTATTTTAAGAGGATGATCAGACCGTCAAACTGAAGAACTTTCTATATGGGACCAATATCGAAATCGCGAAAAAAAAACTGTGGTCCCATACATTTAGGTCGAGAAGTTTTGTATGCAGGAGCTGATTTTTTTTTCGCGAATTCGATATTGGTCCCATAGAGAAAGTTGTTCAGTTTGATGGTCTGATCATGCCCTTAAAATAGTTTCAGCTAATTTTGTTAGACCTTATATACAGACCAATAATCAGGAAACGAAAAGACAATGCCAGGTTTCCAAAGAAACTCAAGCCACCAGTGTACACATTATGAAATTATATGGAGATAATAGCATGTAATGCCAATTATTAAAATGACAAAGGAAAAGGTTTATAGAAAGTTCATGGTTTGCAATTCTATTATGCGAAATTACGTATATTTTATTTATAGTTTTATCTGTTTTCGGGATCCGTAATATAGGTAATAAATATTAAGTAGTTTGCAATTTAATAATGATCCGGTGATCAAATGGGAGACTTTTTATGCTT
This sequence comes from Agonopterix alstromeriana, assembly GCA_963924505.1. Classification (NCBI taxonomy): domain Eukaryota; kingdom Metazoa; phylum Arthropoda; class Insecta; order Lepidoptera; family Depressariidae; genus Agonopterix; species Agonopterix alstromeriana. The sequence goes on from OZ004661.1 coordinate 3,692,089, forward strand.
AGAGAAAGAAAGAAATCATAAAAAAAAATGTCTTTATCTTCGATAATAATACAATTACGACGTTCTAGTATTTAATAAATAGTGCGCGAAATTATAAATGAATATTTTATCAATTCTGACTAAATCTAATTTGATCTAAATCCGGCGTCCCCGATATAACTAGGATTCAAAAAATACTTCCTTAGTGCACCCCAACCTCCTCTGTAGAATTTCATGTTTCCATCTTCAGTGGTTTAGGCTGTGCATTGTCTGTTAGTCAGTCATCTATTCAGTCATGGAACTCTTTTATCTACTGGTTTTTAGCAACATCGCAAGCATTACATATGTCATACGTACGTTGCCATACATAGCATATCTGAACATCGTATTATCGATCAAACATTTCTTCCATTGATCAAAACAATTCACATACACATACCTATTAATACTTCTACATACATGGACTTCTAATGTCAAACTGCAATCTAAAATATACTCTATCCACCAAACGTAAAGTTAAATGACGTGTGTGTGGTTTTCAAAATGCACGGTAATGTCGTTTGATGGTAACCGCTGACATGAAGGGGTTTGAAAATCAATGAAGTTTTAAAATAAGTACTAAAGCTTTTTGTAAAGACATAAATGCGATAAGATTTTATGATTTTCTACATCTACACTATTTTAAAACTGTAACAGAAGTGTGTCTGTAAATTGACGATTTTTCGTTTTAAGATAAGTTTATTCCGAATGCGTAAATGCGCGCTGCATACAAACGAAGTCTGATATTTTGAAGACTTACTAATTAAAGTCAATGAAATTTTGCAGAAACAATCTAGAATCGAAAATGCTTGTATCTTGGCAGATTTTCGTTAAAATATACAGTTTCAATGCAAGGATTAATTTAAGATTGTATGGAAACGTTTGAGGCACTGTAACTTTTAACGAAAATCGACAAGCATAGAGATTAGATTGTTTCTGCAAAATTTCATTGACTTTAATTACTTAGTATTGAGAATATAACAAGACTTCGTTTGTATGGGGCGCGCCAACAACGGTAATATCCCCTTAAATGTTTCGATAGCCGTGGTGGTCCAGTGGCGAGTAACCTTGCTTGCCGTGCAGGAGGCGATGGTTCGATCCCCGTCCAGACCGACTCATACCAATGAGTTTTTCGGAATTTATGTACGATTTGTAACACCACTGGCTTTTCGGTGAAGGAAAACATCGTGAGGAAACCTGCATGCTTCAATTTCGAGGCATGTATTGTACCCACTGTCCATTATGTGGCGACGGGCTCACCCCCCGTCACACTGGACAGAATTTCGGTACTACGGTGAAACGTGAATGTTCTGAGGTTTCAGAATATCTGACTACCCCCTCCGGAAATTTTGGTATTTTGTCTGTCTGTTGGTTTGTTCGAGCATTACGCGTAAACTATAATATATATATATATATTAGAAGTAAATCCAAAGAAAAATCACTACGGGACCTTTGTTTTTAAACAAGTAGAAATTACGAAATACTCAATTTTAGTACAAACTTTACACAAAAAAGAAGTCTGACACTATAAATAAAAAAAATTACATTTTAGTACTAAAATTTAAAGAGATAGAGACCTCTTAGACTAAAATCTAAAAATACGAAATTTAGTTGGATTCGTTAATAAAGTATCTTAATATCATTTGCATTAACGATCTAGCAAAAAAAATTGCTTTCTATAAATTATTTCCTTTCGACCCGTATTTTTACTGGGCTAGTCTAGAATAGAAGGTAACTGAAGAATCGCTAGTGTGAAAAGGCCTTTTGCTACCAATTGCATTGCATCATTTTTTTTTACCTAACGTGGTGGTGATGGCCGTGATGGTCCAGTGGCGAGTAACCTTGCCTGCCGTACAGGAGGTTTCAGAATATAGTCGTGAGCATATACTGTACCTAACCTTTGGTTGGGTTATCTATTAACTAAATCCCAGTACTTAGTGCATTTATATACCAGTCTTGGTGTTGTCCATCAAACTTAACAACTCACTAACCCACAAAGTTTTTCGTACACTCTGTAATAGGCTACAAGGTCGGACTGTATAATCAAAAGAGACTCGTAAACTAACCGTAGAATACGTCATGATCGTAAAACTGCATTATGTAATGTTTTAAACTGTTACCTTACATAATTGTCATGTACCTAATCTCCTAGTATCTATGAGATTTTCATGAAATAAAGGAAGGGGAAAAACCTAAAAAGAAACATTTTGCTACATAAATAGAGGAGATATAGTTACAATTATACAAGGTGTAAGAAAAGTATCATTAACCTTTAAACCATATACTCTTCCCATCATGGTGTTGTTTTATAATTTAAATTGAGATATCAGTTGGCTAAAATTATAGGTATCATGAAAGCGATGGCGTTGGAAAAAAAATATTTTTGTATGAAAACTGATTATTATCTCAAACTCGTAAGACGCCGAGCAAACCTCGATCGCCCAGGAACTATAGTAAATGGACATAGATACACAAACGGTGTTTTACCTTGACTATATTCTATCCGACCGACCGTGTCGTTAACAATGCTTGTCTATGAATAGCTAATCCATTACTGATAGAGTAGCTACTGAAATCCACTGCAATCTCGCTCGTATAAGTACAATAAATAACAGTTTCTGTGCAAAAAAATAATTTTAAAGGAGACTTACTTTACATATCAGTGGAAAAAACGATCTGTGGTCAATTAAGTCAACAATTTGAAATCGATTTTGTAGTGACGGCACGGTATCAGTATAACTAACACATTCTGATTTATAAATATCTAGCTTTTGCCCGCGACTTCGTTCGCACCGGTGTCCGACACCGAAGCACTGAAAAATGTAGACCAAGTTTTTAAGTCTAATCCTAAGGATTTAAACACAAAAAGTGTAATCAAAATCTTTCCAACAGTTTTTGCGTGAGGCTCGAAAAAACAAACAGAATGACAGACAAAAATCTAAGAAATCTGACATTTGGAGTCGGGGACAACTAAACACGATATCGTTACCATTTACAATTTGGCAGACAGACAGAATATAATCTGGATTAACACATAGGATACTTTTTTAAGGTCTACGCAGACGGAGTCGCGGGCAAAAGCTATTATAACAGAACATCCACGTTTCACTAGTAGTACCGAAACTCTGTCCAGTCTGACGTGGAGTGGGTACAATACATGCCTCGAAATTGAAGCATGCTGGAAAAGCCAGTGGTATTACAAATCGTATCGTATATTCCGAAAAACTCATTGGTACGAGTAGGCCTGGACGGGGATCGAACCATCGCCTCCTGCACGGCAGGCAAGTTTACTCGCCACTGGACCTCCACGGCTATTTTCGTAAAATACATAGTATATTTATTTTAAAATATATTAAAATCCTATTTTAATTTAAGATCGACTTTTATAGTCTCTCTAAACATGCACCTACATGCTTTTTCTGAGGAAGAAAGGATCTTGAGGAAGGCCCTTAGGTCTTAGTAAACAAATAATATAAACTACAATGAGAGAATTATTATGTTTACTAAACATTTAAAAGAAAATTTAAAAATATTAAAATTTTTACGTATATGTATATGTCCCTAATACTTAGGGACGGATATAAATGAGGCCCACTAAATAAAGTAATAAAGGTTGGTTGCATGTTTGAAAATAAAGTTTTTAGCAGTACTTACCGTTCTGTGTAGATTGATAGGATAAGTTCCAAGTATAGTTCGAATACAAAACTCTTTTAATGTCAACAGAAAATTACTTCGTTACTTACGAAGAACATAATATATTTTCGATAAAATGTGTCGTCAGTTATGAGTTGTTGCGTTTCGTTCACCTAAACCAACATCAAATCTTGAATTCCTTACGACTAATAACAAATCAATCTAACGTAGATTTCTTAAACTACTCAAAAACAATACAATATTTCATAAAGGGATATCATAATTGTATAACTAGTTCACTAGTTCGGGTGTTTGATTTGTAGTTTTTGTTTACATCTTAAGACTGTCCCATTTGAACAGAATGTAGTTCGAACTATTACGGCATGACACGGTGAGCCTAGCCTAGCTAGACTCGCATTTGGATCTCGTCCAAATTTTCATTGATTCCAGGTAAAGGTTTTTTTATCAAAATAATATTTGCAAAAAAATATTAGCTAGAACGTTACTGCGCATTTCTAGAAATTACATGGTTTTAAATTGACTTCGTTGGGTTATACGATGCATCCGCATTGTCTTACTTAACTACAATGTTTTAAAAAATTGGTATTTTTCGTAAATTGTACATTGTAGATGCAATTATGGAATTCATTATCGTTTGATAATAACATTTCAAACGAAATCCATAATTTCATGAACAACAACAATCATTAACAAAGTACAATTTCCGAAAAAAAATTTTAAGACATAGTAGTTAATTATAAGGCTTAGTAGTTAATCTTCTTGTGTAATCGAACAGTTTCAAACAAAACATATTTTATAGTGTTTCGAAACACGATAGGTAATTAAAACTCGAATATTTTCCAAACCGCTCCATTCTAACAATGCAGCATAATTCCCATCACTCAACACTATTGCACCAAAATTGCCTGTCAAAAAGTGTTCAAACTATAAATAGATCTAACGAAAATTTAATTCGAAACGGCTCGAAGTTTAACACCTATCGGTGTTGAATCGGTGTAGCAATTAGAGCAGCGGGAGGGCTCGTGCCTGGTACGAGATGTAGCCGCATTCAGCGGGGGCGGGGGCTGGCATAGCTGATAGGGCTGCAGGCATGTTTGATTGAGGCGGCGATTAAGCTTTATCCACATTGCAACGACCGGTTGACGGAAAATATAAAATGAGATCTATTCCATCACAGGGCCCGATGGATGGAGACTGAGGGAACTCTCTCAACGAATCCTATTATCTATTTATATAAAAATTTTATATTCTCGCTACGCTCGTTCAAGTATCATATCACTAATTCTACTTTAAATAAAATAGGATCCTAGTACTTTTGTGGAATAGCTAACTAATGTTGTAATTATAGACTCCATACATATTTTTAATTTTATTTAATGTCACTATTTTATGGATCTGTCGTATAAATATTAGAACCCTTTAAAAACAAGGATTTTTGATAGGTAGGTAATTCCACTTATCAAGTAGTGATCCTTTTCTAGATAAGAGTTTTATGTCTGACAATGACAACCCTAGTTAAATCGAGACTACGTATTCATGAAATTGATAAAATGTTACTTTTTTCAAACTGCCAAACTTTGTTGGTAACCTACGTAGTAAAAGTATACTATAAAGTGAAACTTTGTTTTTTGTCAAAGAAGTCTATAATCGTTTTGCCGAAATTGCTTATGGTGCATATAAAAATAAGGGACTACTTAATTTGCAACAGATCCTCATTTTTCATTGAATTTTACATTATATTGAATTTTAGGTATGTGTGTGGTATTCACAAAAATGCATTTGATTGAAAAAAAGGCTGTGATTTTACTAGCGAATCTATATACATAACAATTTATAAGCTTCACGACTATATTCCCCGCGGGGGTAGTCAGGGACATTCCAAATATACTATTATCCGAATATCTACATGTCACTTGTAGTGCCCACTATCCATTGCTTAGACCTTAGAGAATATGGTCTATTATAGTTATAGTATTCTGTGGTCTAAGTATCCATTGTGACAGGTAGTGAGCCCGTCGCCACTTTGACGGACAGTGGGTACACGCTTCGATATTAAAGAATATCCTTCCTCACAATGTTTGAAATTTAAGTTTTGTTCTGAAATTTTTAAGTGTCAAATCTCCATCTCGAATGTAAAACCATCTTGCAACCATTGTGCTAGTTGCAGCAAAGTATGTGACCACCCAGAGTTCGAGTCTGTATGTCAAACACAACCTAATATAATGATGATTGTCTTCTATGCCGATACGGCTACGAATATTATCATACCATAACGCCTTTGAAACCTTTCCAAAATATACGACACCTACCCACAAAAAAATTCACAAATTGCCTATCAATTCGTTAACCACATCCGATGACCGCACTCTCTAGAACTGAAACTACCGTTTTATATTTAAAACCGGAAGCAGTTGGCCAAACTTCCTTGGTACCGAGCTACCGAGTTATCATAAAGTCATAGTTACCTACAAGGTCGATTCAGCTGTGGCTAACCGAGATAATTACTACCGCTGTTGATTGCTACGTACTGATACATACTACGCCTATTCGTACGGAATACTTAAATCACAGAATACATAATACCTACCTTTTTCATACGAAGGAATCACTTTGCAAAAACGAATTGCTACTCCAGCAGCGCTGCAATAAAGTAAAATGTACCTCGCATCTGCTCACGTCTTTGACTAATTATTATAAGGACTAGCCTTGCGGTAGCATTTTCCCTCTGCCACGGTATAAGCACAATTGATCTTGTGCATTTACATTCAATTTTACACCTTATCACTAAACGAGACAGCTTATAATTGCGAAATAATAACTTCGAACTTAGAACGTTTGGGGTTCACACGAGACTACTTTTCATGATTTTTAACATTCAAAATTAGAATCTAAAGTTATGGGGAATAAAACCAAAGTTGCGGATTTCATGTTACCTCGCCCCCCGCAAAAAGTGGCAGAAATGTTTGTTAGTAGAATTACACGCGTAACCAGTCCACATATGAATAGTCAAAGGCTCACGTGCCTATAATTTTAATTACCCTACAATCAGGTACCACGCGCGTGTACAGGCGAGAATGTACCGAATCACTATGTGCGAGAGCTTATTATACTTTGACCGTTTCAACATTATCCTGTAATGCTCGCCCGGTAGATGTAGGCTGACTTTGAGGGTACTAGCAGCCGTGGGTTAACTTACTTAAACTGCTGAGTGCGCCAGGCATGCCTAAATACCATAGTGTTTCAACTCACACCACCAGCTATCAATGACCTTAATCAAACTACTTCGCTTCTCCATGTTCTTATCGTTTTACTCATGAAGTCAAATGCAGCTATTTAACAATCTTCTGCTTTATAGACTTTGAACTCTCGTATTATAACCATAGTGGTTTAGTGACAGCAGCCTCTCCTTCTGCACACGTGGCGACGCGACGGTTCCATACCAGCTGGCTGGATCAGAGCGTACTAATGAGTTTTAGGAACAATGTTTGTTTTTAACACCAATGGCTTTTTGGTGAATAAAAACGTCGTGAGGAAGCCTACACGAGTTAATTTTTAACCATTTAAGTACTAAATAAATAACGCTCACAGGCACATACATTGTAATGATCCCAAGTAAACTACTTGGCTTTTTATTCCCATATAACAACGGTATATAACATATAACATTCATTATACCAGGATTCGAACCCAGGGCCCTAGATTTGGCAGTCCGGCCCTGTAACCATTACCACAAGTCCGTCACATCAAACAACGTTTTAGATTTAGAACATGATGACGTTCGTACATGAGCACTTTTCGAAAATTGTGCATGAGATATGTAGGTAGTATGGTAGGGTTGACTTTCCACGCATCGTATGAACATCATTATACATTTCGTTACTTTTAATAGTTCATTCTGTTATTTAAAATAGTATTAAAGCTAAAGAATCACTGAAAGTGTGAATTAAGCGTTTTATTTCCAACGTTTATTTTTACTGAGAGGATAAAAATAAAATATATTTGATGTAGTTAAATCCAACGAGTGCGCGCGCCTGACTGCATTCCCTTGCTCGGCTCCTCTCAAGTTTCCCCTCAAGTGTGAGATGACGTGGGGTATTTGAAGTCAGAGGGGGGCGGGGAATGGCCGTTCTGTATGTAGAACTATATACTATTACCTATGCTGTGCCATTTACACAGGGTCGTCAGTATATTGCGCCACTAAATGTAATTTTTTTAATAAACGGACAATAGTCTGATTAATTGATTAAACTACTTGCTATACACAATAGTAAATAGAGGGTGTGGTAAAACGATCCAAAGAATGTATGTCCTTGATGTCACAAGGACATCTCGCTTTATTTATTCGTTACACATATCCGATTCATTCCAACACACGTTCTTGCGGTCAGATTTAAAACTCACTGGAACTGGACTTAAGTTGGAAACGGGCAAAAACCCGATCATCAATCGACTCTGGATCGAAGTGGTTCTAAAACATTCTGAAGTTTAATCTAGTTTCTATGACTATCAGTGTCCAAACTCTGCCTATTGTGACTAGACACTCAAGCCTTGAAATTGAAGCATGTAGGTTTCCTCACAATGTTAACTGCCTTTGTGTGGTTCTGGAAGGACCAGCGCTGGTAGCTTGAAACAAAATCCTAAAACGTCTGTATAAATACAATTGTTATTTAAATAGCGTATTAAAAGAGGTAGTTAATAATCACGATTGCTCGTGCTCCAGATTTCAAAGAACGCGCCACTGAACCATCCAAGCCACACATAAAACGAATTATAGTCACAATAGCCCCCGATCAATGGGTTACCTCGAACCATTTACAATTTACATAATGTGCCATCAGTCGGCGAATTTATTGGGCCATTGACAATACAAATGGCTTATCGGCGATAAGGTATTTTACTAAGTGATTCCTGCGGTTTTTCATAATATTTTATTTTCTGACATACATTTGTAATGTCCTAAATTATTGTTGGTTACCCATTTATAACTTTCTAATTAACATTTTAGTGGTGGAGATGCAGAAAAGTTCAGTAACATTCTTTTTTGAATATTTTTCTTTGTGTCAAGGTACAATCACATTAATTTTGATATTATGTTTACATAACAGGTACCGTATAAAATTTAGACATGTTTAACTTTAAAATTTAACAATAAAACTAAATTGTTTTTTTTTATATATATATTGGCTTGTATTGAAAGATTTCATTCACCTCCGAATTACTAAAAATTTCATTTTCCAGTTACAAAGGTTAAATTTCGACATAAAATCATTATTTTACTGTTATCACAATCTGAGACTATAGGGACATATTCGTACGTGTCAATGTTCAGGATAATTTAAACACAATAATTATGTATTTGGCTTCAGGTGGTGGCGCCGATCAACGGGTTGCTGGAGACGGTGCCCTTCGACAGTGTGTTCTACTCGCTGGACTGGCACCCGCCGGACCACGTCTCCTTCATCGACAACGTGCACATGAGGGAGCTCCATCCTTCCAGCCCGGTTGGTTACCAAACTCATGTAGTTAGCTCCGGAAGTCTTCGTTTCGGCTTCCAATCCGCACGCACGACCTACCATGGACCAATGCGTTATTCCAAATGCCTTTATAAATAGGTAACCCGCCATCTAACGCATTTATTCGAAACAACAGCTTGAGGTGCGTTCCGAAGCACGGAGGCGCTCGAGTTGATTTACTAAGACAGTCGCCTATCAAAAGAGTGTCAGGACCTGTCATTTTTTAACTTCGGTGATTATTGCGGCTTGAAAATTCTCTGACTGCAATGTCCACTAACTTTCCTTGCCAATCTGCACTGGGTGCGCCTGGTGGAGTATGTACGGTTCCCTCCCTCCCACCTTTATTCACAGTGGGATCCCCACTGCAGGGAAAATCCCTCCTCTCGTGACAGACTGCTAAAGATGATATTTAGATTCGTATGTGAAGTCCACAGCATTAGATGCGCGTGGTGGACTAACGCCCATTTACCCTCACTATAAGTATAGGCCTATACCCCAGCAGTGGGAACATCCCCGCCTGCGATACCTTATAATAATTGGTCAAACAAAATTCTGTAAGTGGATACTTATATAGCTGGTTTTTCTCTTTTCAGTTCATTTATTTTTACGCAGTCGGGTTTTTGCATATTAAAAGCTTCAGGATATCTTCAGTTTTATATACATAAACTCAGTCAGAAACACTTCAACAACACTCTCTTATTAAGCGTGCTGTTGCAAGGGTCACCTTTAGTACCCACATTGAAGGTTTGACGTACAAGTCATTAGCCATTCACCCAAAAATATTACTTGGACCCATGTTCCTTAGATAAATTTGTTCAGTTTCATTCTCTGAATAAACCCTTACCAATTTTGTGGTATATAAAAAATAGTGGTGTATAAATTAAATGTAATATAGATCACCAGATATAAAATGGGGTGTTTGTTTGGAGAGCGATCGAAGATTGCGTGAGTCGCCCGCGTAAAGTTATGTCATAACTTACCTATCGGGGCGTTACAGAGCAAGGAAATGAGTACAACCACTTGTCTTGTGCCATTGATTCTACTGCTTGTAACTGTAACTCTATTCAATTGAAGAAAGTTGTGAGTATTATTCATGCTAGTGTTTCAATCTTACAACAGCTGTGATGTTTCGACTGCTGTCCGAAAATGAAAACGTGAAAAGATATTTTCATTTGACATTTATATGCAGTAGTCGTGCATAAGCTCGGCGACCGCGGGTGCTATGAGGTGAATAAACATAATAACATACATACATATCATATTCTCACGCCTGTCTCCCATTGGAGTAGGCAGAGACAACGGAACAACCCGTTACGATGCTGACAAACCTCTCTAGCTTCATTCACGGCTCCATAATGACGCTAGATGGCGCTAATGCCTTGCACTCAGCCAATAATTAAGTTCGGTTGTCTAATATGTAGGAAAGAATGTTATAATAATAATAAAATGTCATAACGCCGGGACCTGCTTACTGGTGCGCTTAGCACCAGGAACCGGCGCCCGCAGACTCACCTTTACAACCTTAGCCGCTCAGTAGATGTTGCCGCCTTGTCGCTACTTGCAAGCGGCCTTTTTGGGGGCCCATTATATGAGTTGGCGAGTCACCGTCTGCCATTTTTGACAAACCAGAGACATTTGTTACGGCAGGCGTCCCGAGTCTCTCCGCAATAACCCAGATTTCCCGGTCCACCCAGTTCACCCCCATAACCCGAGTAATTTTCTGTCCTTTCTGCAATAGTCTCTGCACCGAACGTGGTTTGTCTTCTGGTGCATTTACATAATGTAATCAGATATAGACCACGCTTGGTGCATCCCCTCACATTTCGATAAATGTGTTTTAAAGGGGCCTCTACGTGTTGGATCTGTGTCCCCACGCAAGCCTTCCAAAGGTCCGGGCTACGGCCCGTGAGTAAAACCTTTACCGAGATACATAATAGTAATAAAGAATAATAATAAAGTTTGGCGTCATATTTGAATGAGAAATCGTTTCAATTACGTGCGTAATTGGGTTTCGTTACTAGTTTTGGTAGAAAAAATACATACATTTTCGTTAAAATATATGCAGTGTATAACATTGTTATATTGAGATCTTAAGTGATATTTATAACAGTATTATACAACTTTTGGCTAAAAATAAAGATAAATATTCTATGATTAGAAGAAATAAGCCACTATAATATCGAGCACGACTTCCATTCGACTTACACTTAACAGAAGACGTGCTCGAGGCCGCCGTCCTTCGGGAGGATGTCCAGGACGCTGGCGGCGTTACCTCGTTGGATGGCTATAGATATTCGTTGCCCGAGGTACGCGCCAGCCCTTCGGTGTTGTGTACCTCTGCTTAACAATTTTGAATGTGCAGGTGACGGCGGACAAGGCGAAGGCTTATGACACGGTGGTATTCGCCGGCCCCCCGCCCATGAAGCAGCGCCTGTGGCCGCGCCACTGCGTCCAGGACACGTGGGGCGCCGAGCTGCACAAGGACCTGCACGTGAGTCTCACATCAACACGACGGTGTTCCTAGAATTTGCCAAATTACATCATAGAGCCGTTTTGCAGCCAGAATGTAATACGACACAGACGATTCCCACGAAAGTTGCAACACTGGTGGGTAGAGTCCTCGGCAGCTCCAGCGTCATCCGGAAGGTGATAGGAGGCAGGTTCGAGTGTCACATCGCCAGTCATTGGTCCGCACTGGCTGGATGGCTGGATAAGCAAATTTTGCTTTACATTTCAAATTCTAAAACCTAAACTAAATATTTTTAAATTTTGCTGTTATTTTTTTAAACTGTATAATATTACCAGTTAACATAAATTTGCGTTTACTGTTTTGTTACTTATTACACTGGAATCTTCACATTTATTATGAACAACTTTCTCTATGGGACCAACATAGAAATCGCGAACAAAAAAATATACTGTCCCATACATTTGGCTCGAGTAGGTTTGCAGTTTTGTATGGAACAGCTGATTTTTTTTTCGCGATTTCAATGTTGGTGCCATAGAGTAAGTTTTTCAGTTTGACAGTATGATCATCCCCTTAAAAGTGTCAGCATATTAAGAAGAACCCTATATACTAAGGATGACTTTATGTACTTGTATTAAAATTTCGTGGAACTTGTTTTCCGAAATTAATTAAATTGAAAACGGCTGATCGAAAGTTAATGACACTGGTAGACGAGCAACAAATCCGTGTATTTGTTGTTTGTAAAGCAGGCACTACACTCTCGCGAGAAGTTTCAAGGAAAATTACTAAGTCTCACGACGCCACGAGAACAATGAAGGGCATCCACACTCTCGTTCTCGGTCTTTCTCGTCTGTTCTCGGCGAGAATGAAGTGCCTGCTTAAAACATTCGACTCAGCACACACGCATGCGTTGTGAGACTTGTAAACACTTTGGAGGCCGCGCCTCCATGTCATGTTATCATAGGAGATCTCTACACATCTTGCAGATAGTGGAAGGTGCGGTGAAGGTGTACAAAGGCACCAACCCGGAGGTGGACTCGTACTCGGTGTTCTGGGACAACAAGAAGCTGACCGATACTAGTCTTAGCACGCAGCTGCGGACGCGGGGCGTCACCGATATATACATCTGTGGCCTGGCCTACGACGTGTGCGTTGGTATGTGGAAAACATTATTAATATTACAAAGTAATTGCAACTAAAACAACTTATTTTTTGCTTAGTTTTTCTCTAAAAAATATACCTACCGATTCATTTTTATTTATTTTAGATTTTGCAGAAACCAACAAAATTTACAATGCATCAAGATTTTTGCTCTAAATGCGCCTCATATACATATTTTTATGTGAATGGGTCGCATTCGGAGCAAGAATTTTGATGTGTTGTAAACTGATAGATCGAGATACTTGCCGGTTTCTGCCAAAAAAATATATCTCATCGCCATTTGACAAAAAGAAAGAAATAATAAAAAAAAAAATTTAAAGTCATCCTGCATTTTTTTGACGGATGACAGCCTGTTCTATAATATAACATACATATTTTATTTAAAATCTTCATGGTGGGCCCTTCGTTTTTTTTCTTTATAACTGAGATATACCTAACCATTATTTGAATATTAATTGAAGTTTAAAAATTAAATTTTTAATGATGAAAGCTAAATATTCTTTAACTTTTGAATAACAAAAAAATATTGGATCTACAACATTTTCAAATAGTTTTCAGAATATTATTTTTAAAAAGCATATACACCTAACCTAGTCATTAGATAGTTATGTATTTATATTTAAGTCACTCAATTAATTTTTACGTAACTATTTGAAATAAGTTATATTCATTTGGGTACATTTATTGTTTTATGTTCGTGAAAGAAAAGTGTTTAAAAATGTTTTTGATCAAGCAGAGATTTTATATTAGCACTAATACTAACGCCTTTGATTTTTTGTTTCTTCAAAACGCCTCATTTAAACTAAATCCTTAGAGACTGTTTTATTTACTACTTCCAGATAAGTTCTTATAAACTTATGTGACGGATCGTGTGACATATTATGTATGAAAGATATGTCAAACGATCTGTCAGATTAGCTATTAAGATATTAGACTAACAGGCCTAGTATGATATGTCTAGACTATTTGAGATCATTGAACTATTATGTATACATACTAGAACCAACACGACAAAAAAACGTCGTGCGCCAGGTGAGGGTACGACGAGCGCAGTCGGGTGATTTACGTGCAGTGTTACTTCTAGTACATAGTACATAATAATGCAATTTTTGAGATAGCTAAGGGTTGAACCTCATCTGCCAGCACCGCATCACATTTTTCCGTCACTCCATCCTTTTCTGTCGCTCTGGAACGTCATTTGCTATGGTGAGAAAGATAGCAGGAATGCGATCGCACGCGGGGTTCTGCCGCGTGCGGTCGCGTTCCCGCTATCTTATTTACTCTAGCAAATGACGTTCCTGAGTGACAGAAAAGGATGGAGCGACGGAAAATTGCGATGCGGTCCTGGCAGATGAGGTTCAACCCTAATTGTATTAGTATCGGCTGACGCAGGTGAGGTTTGGTCGGCTATTGAATGAATAAACGTGTTTATCCATCTATCAGGTGCGACGATAGCGGACGCACTCGCGATCGGATACCGCGCCGTGCTGATTGAGGACGCAGCACGCGGCGTCGACCTCGCCGACATAGAGAAGACGAAGGCTACCATTGTCAACAACAGCGGCGTTATCGTCAACTCCGACGAGGTACGTACCTCTAGGGTTTCTGTCGCCCGGGGCACGGACCGGTTTTGCCGACCCCTTATCTATATAACACTCAGTTGCAGAAACGCTCATTAAAATTAGTCCTCCATTAAATCTGCTGGCTTTTACTACGTCAACAAGACAAAAAGTGACATCAATAGATTTAATGGAGGATTAACTTTAATGAACGTTTCTGCAACTGACTAAGAATACCTACACAAAAACTAAAGGAGCGAGCTCGAACTTTTCTCCTCAATATGAATCGGATGGAGCCAGAGCTTTTTACGTACAAAACGTGTGTAGAGTAACTTAGAGCAACCGAAGCTCGCTCGACTTTTCTCTGCTCTATATTTTTTCCGAATTTGCCGGCCGTAGTAAAGTGCCGCCCGGCCCGGGTCATTACTTGTATAGGGTTTTAGGGTAGACAGTTGCATTACTTTGATGGGTGATTGTACTCATGATACTGAACAACTTTCCTGAAGGAAGAAAGAGAAATTCGCAAAGAAATTTTTGAACGTTTCACTCCTAATATGTTTTTTAGGGAAACTTGTTCAGTATCATGGATAAAATCACCCCTTAAAGCTATGCAACTGTTCACCCTAACACCCTGTAAACATGACGGCGACGACAATGTCGGCGGGTCTACTTTGCTGTTTACACACCTCTGTAGCATAGCAGCCATACATATACAGGGTGTAAACTTAAACCACTTATGGGGCTACAGGCCATAAAATTGAACAACTTTTTTACGGGATTAATATGGGAATCACGAAAAAAAATTGGGTTTAGAACAGTTAGAAACTGCCAATAGTTAGTCTACTGAAAAATATGGAACTTCAGATTTCTTTTTGCTAATTATATTTTTTCTCTAATTTTTTGTTCAGTTTCATAGTCTAAAGCACCCACGCATATAAGTTTACATCCTGTCTATGTTATGTTTTTAATAGCTTTTATAACAACGTGCAGGTAATTGCCATGGTGGAGGGCCGCGACAGGCGACCGGAGCTCGGCTACAAGCTCGCCATGGAGCTCAAGAGCGCCATGAAGGACAAGGTCGCCGCGGCCGACAAGCAGTGAGCGCGGTCACCCACTGCTCACACACACCGGCGGGCCACGAGTTTACACTATACCGTACTATAGTTACTGTTACGTTCGTTTAACCTTTTCTACACCCAACGACGGATATACGGGGTGGAAAGTTGAGATAAGGCACAAAGGGCGGCTTCCAGAAGCATTATAGCAGCTACAAGAAAATGTTCTTAAGAGACTAACCCTAACTTTTGGATTATTTTACTTCTGATATCACAGATTTTTGAAAAACGTGCAGTCGTCGAGAAAAACAGAAATTTTCATACAACTTTTTTTTCATCCCATTCGATCCTCTTACTGATAAAGAGCATAAGTCTCTATGGAGTCAACCGAGGTCGAGGTATTAGAACTCTCAGGAAGCGGAATATAAAATTCCCATACATTTAGTAGGGAAATAACAAAATCACCTAGTTGTGATATTCAAAAATCTGTGAATGCAGAAGGAATATACTCCAAAAGTTAGGGTTAGTCTCCTAAGAACGTTTTCTTGCAGCAATAATGATTCTGGTAGCTGCCTTTGGCCCCATCTCAACTTTCCACCCTGTATAATAAATAAAAAATGTAGGTCCAGAAACAGACATACATATAAATTTCTAGGATATAAGCTTACGCCGCTTAGAAAGGTAGATAGTACCCATCTGTCATTCTGCGATATATTAGCAGAATTGCGGCCGTAGTATGGCAGCGTGTCGCTCTCTTTCTAATAGCGGGCAAACAAACGAGATAACAGGAGAAATATAGCCTGATCACGAGTATCATGCTACGGCCGCTTGTTGACCGCCAACAACGGATTAATTATTCCGTCATAGGAATAATGTCGGTACAAATGTATGTTCACGTATGATATGTCGCGGTTATTTTTCTGTCAAGCCCTGTAATCATACACAATTCCGCGGGATAAATGACAGGCGCGGGTAGGTCCAAACACACGTGCAACGCGACTGCGACATATCATACTAGGCCTGCAGATCGTTTGCGAAGCTTGCACTGCGATGAAGTTTAATGGTCACTCACATATCTGTATTGGATTTGGTATATCGGTCCTAGACTCTGTCATTTTGATAGTACAAAATACGTGTACAACTATAGTGTCAACTCGTGGTAGGCTTACAATAGGTGCACAAAGTTATTTGAACTATAGCATCGCTTTTTAACAACGTTTTACTTGTGGTAGACGATAGACAACCTTCATATAATGCGGTTACGGTCTATAGCATTAAATATTATTTAAAATACACAAAAATAGTTTCTGAAACACGAATGATTAGAGTACATAAACCCAAATGAGTCGTGTGATTTGTTAATTGTTACTTAATATATTGCACTGTAAGTGTTACCGGTCTACATGGTGGTACATGGTATTTTTAAGTAAGGTACAAATTATTGTTTTTTGTTGATTCAAGTTATTCGCTACATTTTTATGGTTTACTTATTTATTTATTATTTATAAGTAATCTAATTTTCAATTCATGACAGTCCAATGTAATCTTTTATTTTAATTTATTCGTTAGAATAATTGTAGATTGTATGGAACATTTATTTACTGAGTTGGAATCTCGCAAGAGGTATGATTTTGTCTACTAAACATATCGTACAAAAGTTGAATATAAAACGTTGATAAGTAAACGCGAAACCCGTTTAAGAATTTATAACAAATCTGTTAATTATTGTAACTTTTATAAATGATCAGTATATAAAGATATTTAATTCAGTTTCAATTCCGGATAATCTGTTATCAACCCATCAGGGATTGTTATGACATTCAACAATATACGACATAAAACTCTCCTAGAATAGCGGTGTTATCTTTCCTGTGCCTATTGAACTCTGGCGTGACCAAGGCTTAGATCAAAAATGGATAGGCCTAAGGCTCTTTTTCCACTACTCCGGTCCGGTACACGATAATTTGCAATCCGATTTAGAAATGTATTACACTACTATACTCGCTTTTACACTACTTTGACCGGTTTTCGATATTTTTCTGAAAGTTATTTCCGACATCCGACGCCGCACCGGAGTAGTGGAAAAAGAGCCTTACGCGAACATTTCAAACCAGAAAAATGAGGCAAAACAAATGAATGGGATACTTCAAATTTGTACCGAGATGACAGACAATTGTGCTAGTTTGTATGAACCAATTGCACTCGCTGTGTGCTTCAACTAAACGCGCTTTAGGCCTATTCATCAATTTTACTTTGATCTAAGGACCAAGGTATGTTTTACCGCTATTGTCTGGTTCCCATAGCATAGGCATAGAGTACGTATGTGCGAGCGTTGTTTATTTTGACCGAAGGTTTCCATTCTTTGAACATGTTAGTTATACTGGGTGAAATGTAAAGAGGGGCTACTTTTAAGGGGGTATTCAGACAATGAAACTAAACAACTTTCCCTAAGGAACAGGTCGAAAAACGAAAAATACCGAACCTATTTATTTCAAATAAGATTAATAGTTCCGAGTTAAAGCCTACACATTCCTATTCTACTCGAATCATGAATAGTAAATACAAATAAATTTATAATTAATTAAGATTTATATTTATTAACAAAATTATGTATAAATGTTGTGTGTGTTCAAATCACAAAACACCGTTGAGAATTGTAAAAGTATGTACGGAATTTACGAGCTACCAGATCGATGTCATATATTTATGTGCAGTTGAATTAATTTTTAAGTTATTTGCATTTGGAATACTTACAGATTATGCATTTATAATTATAGAATTAAATGAAAGTACTTATTATTTGATCCACAGTTCAGTCGTAGCGTAAAAAAATGTCTATACACCATTCCAAATAGCTACGAAATTTCAAGGCTATTTTGAATTACAGAAACAGAGATTTATTACTCTCACGTATTCTTTGAACAGCTTTAGTAACTTCCAAGATTATGTCGGATAGTATATCTATAAATTATATTGGCTAATCAGAATTGGCCAGAAAGCTAAATAGGAATCTGAAAATCTTCTCGTCTTTATTTGGAATGAAGAATAGACATTCCTATCCTGCGATCTTTATCAGCGCACGGTTTCCTGTCAAAAGGAATCTCTTAAACCTCGGCAGAAACAACTTAATTTAAAGATTAATTTGTTGGTGTGATAAATATTATTTATGCTGCTTTATTTTTTGATAATGCACAGAATAAAGTTGTTTTAAATATTAAGTAGTTTTATTTAAGGCACGTGTCCTGGGTATAGGTCGGATTTTGAGATGAAGGCGTTTTGCGCTCTGGCGGATCACAAATTTTATTGAAAAAACAGCCTTAATTCTTTTTCAAAATTACCAGCAGTAGTTAAAAGGTAGGTACTGGTCATTTTTAAAACTATTAGCAGTAGTTAAAAGGTAGGTACTGGTTACGTCCTTAAAGGAATGTATCGAGTTAGGGTTGGGGTAGTGAGCCTCATCTGGCAGAACGGAATCGATTTTTTTGACGCTCTATCCTTTTCTGTCGCTCGGGAACGTCATTGGCTAGAGCGAGAAAGGTCGCAGCAATACCGGTGCTGCCGCGTGCGATCCCAATCCCGCTATCATTCTCGCTCTAGCAAATGACGTTCCTGAGCGACAGAAAGGATGGAGCGTCTAAAAATGCGATTCCGTGCTGCCAGATTAGGTTTAACCCATACCAGTAAACGGGTTACTGTCACCCTGTATACGATTAAATGTTTTTTCAGATTGAGAAGTGTGGGTGAAGAGATTTGTAAAGAAATTACACAGGTAATTTATTCCAAAATAAATGTATATTCTCAAAAACTCTACCATACATTTTCTTAAAAGCTATTATAGACCCTTGGATCCCGGGTAATGAGCAAAACAAACATTTGTGCTGAATTTAAAAATCGCTCATTACTATGATATTTCTTCTTAGTCTCGAATTTTCAACAAGGACGGATGTAGGAACATTCCAGTTTTAGCACAACATTATTTTATCACTAACATTATTTACAGAAGGCCTCGCCAATAAAACAAACAAAAACAAATAAGAAGAGAGAAATTTTAAAGCATTATATTCCCGAGCCTACAACCAGTATACTTAGCCTCACTTGCGTCAACTCGGGTTATCAATTAACTCCGGGTAAAATAGCTCTCTCAATTGTTTTCTTATACAAAAAATCATGGGTTATTAACTTAACCTGGAGTTTATTGCTAGCCCAGGTGGACGCAAGTGGGGCTTAGAGTGTTCGCACTACGTCCGATCTAAACCCGTGAAAATACGGTCCGGAGTACGAACTATTTCTATGGTAGTTTACGCACTAGATTCGGCTTCAGTCATCCGATTTTACATTACATGGATCGGATTGAGGTCAGACGTAGTCCGAAACCGCTCTTACAGTCAGCTTCAGTGAATCCTGACCTCTATTCAAATCTTTATAAGCGCAAAGTGGTTAGACTTCTCTAATGCTGACCTCATAAGTATAGATAAATTATTTCTTTGGATAACATCTCACTGAAGTAAAGAATTTGTGACTAACTAAGCTAATTATCTCAATATAGTTAACCTTTAACCTTTCGGTTCCCCCAGTAACCAGATATCCGGTCAGACAAGGTCAGGTGGTGTCAAGTTTTTTTTTTTTTTTGGTATTGAAATTTAATTTTTATGGATAGAGTAGACATCATTTTAAGAAACTAATTATTTTCTTGAGATTCATGGAGTTTATCAATATAAATTAAATTAATCTGCCCTCCTAGACAATGTGACATTCTATTGGCGTCGACGCTAGTAGTAACGGACAAAATGTATGGATTTGACATTGGCGATCGAAACATTTTGACGTTTGTTTTCGTCACCATACGTCAAGTCCATACATTTTTTTTTCTTTCCACTGTCGTTAACGCTAATCGAAAGTACTTTGTCTAGCGGCCCTGCCCCCTTAGACAAAGTGACATTCTATTGGGGTTGACGCTAGTAGAAAATGACAGAATGTATGGATTTGACATTAGCGATCGAAACATTTTGACGATCACTAATGTCAAATGTAACTTTGTCTGGGGGGGCCGATTTGTAATCTCTAAACGCAAAAGTGGTCGCGAGAAAATCATTCGAACTCCATGGAGAAAAACCTATGCTTAATTAAAAAAATAAAAATCACCTGCTTTCTCTTTCAAACTCTATGCTGGAAACAGAAACAGCAATGACACACAGCGGAAAATATCAAATTCTGACTGAATTTTTTTTTCTTAATGACCTGTTATTAAAATCTCAGACATAGAAAATATTGTTATTGAGACAATTATCTCACAATGGTTTTCGATTCAACCGTCCAAAAAAGAAAACTTGACATACCAAATTTTGGGATACAAAACCTCATCTATGCAGCGGTAATGCTAGAAATGACATGTGTACCCAGTTTAGCAGCTATGAATTCCAGCATCGTGTAGACTAGTTCCCGCCTACTAGTGCCACATGCCATTAGGATCTCGAACGCATGCATGTAGTCTATGGGGTCCAACCGACGAAGGAAATTGAACACTATGTATATCAACTCTTGCAGTTTCTCCTTCACTGTCACCCAAATTTCCCGGAGAGAGACCATAGCTGAAAACAGACATGAAACTTCGTTTACTTTAAACTGACATTCTGAAATCCTTAAATGCGGACATCTGCCCTCTAGACCATAGAGGTCGAGTTGCATTACAGTAGGCCTTCCATGAGTTTACTTACACTAGTATACTACAGTTTATACATATTGAACTTTGACTATTTATAAGTGGTCTGGTTACGCGTGTAATTCTACTAACAAACATTTCTGCCATTTTTTGCGGGGGGCGAGGTAACATGAAATCCGCAACTTTGGATTTTATTCCCCATAACTTTAGATTCTAATTTTGAATGTTAAAAATCATGAAAAGTTGTCTCGTGTGAACCCCAAACGTTCTAAGTTCGAAGTTATTATTTCGCAATTATAGGCTGTCTCGTTTAGTGATAAGGTGTAAAATTGAATGTAAATGCGCAAGATCAATTGTGCTTATACCGTGGCAGAGGGGAAATGCTACCGCAAGTCAAAGATATTGAATTCCGTGCAGCACTCCTAGTGGTTACATTGAGAACTAATTCTGCCATACAAAATTGGCGCCGTAACTACAGTATTAACATACAGTGCAAAGTCATGGTAGGGTCTGTCAGGCGGTCGCGTGTTGGTTACCTACTATGCGGCCTGTCACAAAGCTGCAGCAAAGCATGTTTTTTGTACAAAAACCTATCCATTATCAAACACAGTCAACGACATTTGCTATTTATACTGGAGATTGGCAAAATCATAGACACCGGGATGGAGCCAGCACCCCTTCTAATCAATCTTAACACATTCGCTGCTAAGCTCAAAATAAGGATCTCAAAAGCCCAAAGTAATATGATACAACCAGCACGTCTAGCATGATTTCTCTACTTGCGCACGACTTGGCTTTTTCCCATACTATAAGTCGAGGCAAGCGCGGCTTTCGCTCTCCGAATAGCGCAGTAACAGGTTATTTTCTATGCAGCGATACTAGCCATGCTGGACTCTCCACATGAGTCGTGCACACTGAACGGGTACGTCGTCAGCAGTGAATGTGTTAAGATTATAAATACGCTTAGCATAGCATAATGCACGTTCAACATCCACGTTTCACTAGTAGTATTAAAACTGCAAAAAACAAATATTGCATGCTGCACTCTGCTCCGTTTTTTAAATATGCTTAATAATAAATGAATTTGTTCTTACTTGAAATGCCCAAACCCGCTGCACTGCCAAGACCGGCACCGACGGTGGCTCCCAGCCTGCCACCTGCATAGCTTCCTATCAGCCCGCCAGCGACTGCGAACACTCCCGTCAGGATAGCCGTGTCTCGGTTCCATTCAATTCGGATCTCAAAAGCATCGGCTAAAATTAAAATTGGTAGTTAGTGTGGTATAATAATGGGTATGTATATCTTCCTTAAACAATAATAGGGTATTTGACAGGTTTTTAAAAACTGTTAAACACTGATGTCTAAGGACTCTATAGAAACTGTATATTTTACGTTCCATTACATATAGGGTCCTTCTTAATATGCTGACATTTTTTAAGGGCAGGATCAGACCATCAAACTAAACAACTTTCTCTATGGGACCAACATCAAAATCATGAAAAAAAAATCAGCTGTCCCATACATTTGGCTCAAATGGGTTTGTAGTTTTGTATGGGACAGCAGATTTTTTTCGCTATTTCGATGTTGGTGCAATAGAGAAAGTTCAGGCGCAGAAATCAGCCTGTAATTATAATAAGAAGCCTTTGTTATAAATTATTTCAATTTTTAGATTTTCAAGCCCAATCCCATAGAATTTTTAATGATCTTTAACAGAGCTGAAGACTTAGATTAGCACATAAGAAACAAATTATATTAAGTTATCTATCATCATCATTATCTATCATCTATGCATGGAAAGTTAGTTCAACAATAATTGCTACAGCAGTACCTACATTATGCTGGTTACAAACTCAAGGTATGTTAGGGAACAGTCAGCAGCATGAAAACAAAGCTCTAAAAACTTTCAGTTTCAGGTACCTAAATAATCTACAGATCGTTTTCATGCAAAATATTAGTTGGCTTACAAAGTTCCAAAATAATTTGTTCCATCCAGCCATGGTCAAACCGCAGGTCTTGACCAACATAAGGCTGAACTGCCATGGACATGATTGTGAACACTGAACACTACACACTTATTATTTTTAAAAGATAACAAGCATATACGTGAAAGCAATATTATTTTATTGCGTAAATATTGTTGGCAAAAAAACAAACAGATTTTTTTTTAATTTATCCTTTGTTAACAGCTTTGGATACTGGGCCTTTTGATGTGAGGGATTTTCTCCGAAGAACGTTTACAAATAGTTTATAACATCTTTATTCGTTACCACAAATTACGTTACATAAAAGATCCTTTTGACATCTTTTATTTGACGAATCGAATGAAAGATAAAACTACGTCATTGCTGTGCCAGTACAGGCGACCAGCCAGTACTCACACTCCTCTTCACGGCAATGTCGTGGTCATCAGGAGAGTCCTAAACTGCACCGCAATTTCATCAGCCGCGGTCCAGCTAAAGCCTTTGTCAGCATATCTGCTCCCATGTCTTCTGTTCGCAGATACTTGACATCTATTAGCCCTTCTTGTATGCAGTTCCGAATGAAGTGCAGTTTTAGGTCTATGTGTTTAGACTTCGAAGTCACCATCGCATTTTGACTAAGTTTGATGGCAGCTTGGTTGTCATTTAATACGACTATGTTGTCATAGTTGGCCCCTAGGTCTTTATAAAGGCTCTTTAGATGGATGGCTTCTTTCGCAGCTTCGGTTAGGGCAACGTACTCCGCCTCAGCTGTCGATAGGGCAACGCTTCGTTGCTTTTTGGACATCCAGCTTACGGACGTTCCAGCATATATAAAGCAATAGCCCGAAAAAGACTTTCGATCAAGCTTGCATGCGCCCCAATCTGCATCTGCCATACCAAGCAATTTTCGCCCGGTCTTCTTGAAGGTGAGACCGGTGCTCTTCGTTCCTTTAAGGTAACGTAGTACTCTTTTTGCACACTTATAATGCTCTTCTCCGTAACAATCGTTAAATTGCGAGAGATAACTTATGGCAAACATTATGTCAGGGCGAGTTGCCACCGCCAGGTACATAAGCGTACCGATTAAGTTTTTATAGGGAAGATCTTTCCTTTCATCTCTTTTACCCTTTTCAAGCATGAGACCTGGCTCTATTGGTGTAGTCGTTGCTTTACAATCTTCCATCTTGAACTTTTTGAGAGAGTCTTCTATGAACTTTTCTTGGTTCAGTTTAATTTCACCCTTCTTATAGGTAACGTCTATTCCAAGTAGCCGTTTCGGTATCCCTAAGTCTTTTAATTCAAATTTTGCATTTAGCAGGTCCTTTACTTCTTTGAGCTTTCTTGGACATGAATAGGCAATCAATAAATCATCGACATATATTACTATTATGACTTTAACTCCTCTTTTCTCTAGTAGGTATAAACATGGGTCAGCTTCTGATGCTTTGAAACCTATGTTCTTTAATTCTGTGTCGAGTTTCTTGTACCACTGCCTCCCTGCCTGTTTGAGTCCATATAGAGCTTTTATAAGATGACAGACTTTCTCTTTTGGATTATTTCTTATATCTTTCAGCATACTTTTTGTCTTATTGTATAAAGTCAGATCTTTTTGTTTACTTTCTTCGACCATGATTTCTGTCAGATATTCTTCTAAATAGTCAGGGTATTTCATCACTATCTTTTCTTCTAGTTCACCATTCAGGTACGCCGTTGTTACGTCCATCTGGTTTAGCTTTAACCCTTCTTCCATTGCTATCCCAATAACAGATCTGATCGAACTTAGTTTAGCAACGGGAGCATATGTTTCGTTGTAGTCGACACCTGGTCGCTGAGAAAAACCCCGTGCTACGAGTCTGGCCTTCTTTGTTATGCTGTTATCTGGTCCTATTTTATTTCTTAGAACCATTTTATAGTCAACTTCTTTAACTTCTTTGTTTTTCCTTTCTATTTTCCAGGTTCCGTTCTTAACATGTGCTCTTATCTCAGCTTTTATTGCATCATGCCAGTATTCATCATTCTCATTTTCGTCAGACATGTAAGATATTTCCGAGAATATGTGACTTTCTTCAGTCTTGTCCATTTCGAAATCTCTGGTCCACGCTGGCGGATGTCTCTCTCTTTGAGGCCTTCCATTTCCAGGTGTTTCCACGATCTCTGATGCGTCATCGTGAGATTCTATTTCACCTTGCGAAGAAACGTCATCTTCTTGATTGTTCGGATATTCCAATGCATTATCGTAAGACTCTATTCCGTCTAGCAAAGAAACATCATCTTCCTGATCGTACAGATTTTCAAACATGTTTTCATTTTTATTTTCTGTTATTTCAATTTCTATTTGTTGCACCTTTTTATTATCTTGTTGTCCTACTTCGTTTGTAAGATCTTCAAAGTTCTGACTTTTTCCTTTAAAATACATTTTATCGATGACTTTTATGTCCCTGGTCGTCACAACGTCATCATCTTCAGGTATGTATACTCTGTAAGCCTTGGAAGTCATCGAGTACCCCATGAATACTCCTTCTTTGGCATTCTGGGTTAGCTTTCCTCGTTTGTTCTTTTTCAGGACGAATGTTGTCCTGCCATAAACATGAAGGTGATTTCCACTTGGTGTTCGGCCTACCCATTTCTTGAAGGGTATATTGCCATTCAATGCTTTGGTAGGACTACGATTTATGAGGTAGTTAGCGGTTGCTACCGCTTCCGCCCAAAGCTTCTTAGGTGCATTTGCCTCGATCAACAAACATCTGGCTTTGTCTAACAGGGATCTGTTTTTTCTCTCGCTTATCCCATTTTGTTGTGGGGTATAAATTGTGGTCAGCCTTCTTTGGATGCCGTTCGATTTGAGAAAATCATCAAACTCCTTGTTGCGATATTCTGTGCCATTGTCTGTTTGCAGATGTTTTATCTTTTTGTTGTGGAACGTCTCGACTTGCTTTTTATATTCCTTGAAAATGTTGAATACGTCACTCTTCCTTTTAATGAAGTAGACGTGACAGTAACGAGTATAATCGTCAATGAACGTGACGTAGTATCTTGAGCCAGCTAGCGTCTCACACTCAAAAGGTTCACAAACGTCGCTATGAATTATTTCTAGCTTGTCCGTTGTGTAGAGGTCATCATGTCTTGTGAATGGTAATCTTGATAGTTTTCCTTTAATGCAGGTCTCACATGTTTCAAACTTTTCATCAGTTAAATTTAAACCGTGCATGAGGTCTTCTTTAGCCATCTTCTTTAAATCTTTTTCGTTTATGTGGCCAAGTTTGCGATGCCATTCCATGATGTTACCGTCTTCTTTAGGTGCGTAGTTTGCAGTCTCTTTTCTTTCAAACTCAAGATAGTAGAGCCCATCTTTTCTTTGCGCTGTCAGTGTCACCTCGCCGTCTTTTTCTATGACGTAGGCTTTATCTTCACTGAAAACAACCTTATTTCCTCTGTCTGTTATCTTGGCCACAGACAAAAGGTTCACAGACACATCGGGAACATAGAGAGTGTCATTGAAGTTGTAGCCTTGTTTCTTTGTACAGACTGTAACTTTTCCCTTGCCTTGAATTTCACTGACATATTTATTTGATGCCATCTTTAGGGTACCATTTTCAGGGGAAATTGTAGAAAACATTGATTTGTCGCCGCACATATGAGATGAACAACCGCTATCTAGGCACCATATTTCTTTATTTGCATATGAATCTGCGGTGTTCAGGCAAACGTTATAGTTTTTGTACTTTCCTTGATTGTCTTTCTCATTTGTGTTTTCCTTTTTGCTCCGACACGTCTCGGTAGCGTGACCTTTCTTTTTACAGCTTTTGCAGTATAGCCTTGGCTTATTTTTCTTGACGTGATATGCTTCTGAGCTTTCGGGTTCTTCATTACCACTCCTGGCCTGGTACTCTTCCAGAATTTTTACTTTCAGGTCCTCAGGATGAGGTAGTGTGTCTCGAGACTCAATGGCTATTCTAAAATTTTCAAAAGTTGTCGGCAAACTGTAAAGGAGCATTATGCTTAGTAACTCTGGAGGTATTTTTATATCCATGTCGGCGAGCTTTTCCACGATATCCATGAAGTTATTTATATGGTCACGAATATCTTCTTCTGTGGTCATTCGCTTTAGAACCAGCTGTTTTAATAACGTAGCTTTCCTTGCAGGCCCAGTACTTTGGTAAGTAGCTCTCAACTTGTCCCATACAACTTTGGATGTCATGCAGGCTTTAATTTGTTTTAATTCAGAAGGCGACAGTAAAAGTAGGATTTCAGCTCTTGCCTTCAAGTCCTCTTTATTGAACACCAACTTTGCCGCCGCATCCGCATTTGGTGGCAATGTTTTCTCGCCGCTTACGATGTCCCAATAGTCATTTTTAATCAGGACCGCTTGAGCTTGCAGACACCAAGTATCATAGTTTGATTTGGTCAACGGTTCTATGTTGCGGTAACTCGTATTTGATGTCATGGTTTTTCTTACTTGTAAATAACCACGCTCTGCTACCAATTTGTGAGGGATTTTCTCCGAAGAACGTTTACAAATAGTTTATAACATCTTTATTCGTTACCACAAATTACGTTACATAAAAGATCCTTTTGACTTCTTTTATTTGACGAATCGAATGAAAGATAAAACTACGTCATTGCTGTGCCAGTACAGGCGACCAGCCAGTACTCACATTTGAGCCATTCTTTTCATCCCACCAAATCGCAAGTGTAAAGACATTTCATAGCAATTCATACATATTTCCAGCTTCATAGTGTAATAAAATGAATAGTGGTGAAGCCAGGAAGTTGGAATAGGTATTGTCAGGTGAAGCTCAGGCGATCGCGGCGGGTCCACGCTCATGCGGAGTGCGGGGCGCGGCGTACCCTAATTGAATTCGCTATTAGGGTACGCGCGCAGGCAGTGGGGACCGGGACCTGCTCCTCCCATATGCACATCTGCATATGGTATCAGCGACAAAACCTTTTCCAATACTTCCTGGTCTCAGCCAATAAGGAGCGCGGACTGATGGTTGGAAAGTTAGCGTTTTAAATTTTCAGGCAAAAATGATTTGTTATCATTTCAGCAATGAATGAAAGCGCTAACGTGCTCATGGATACATTTTAAGAATCTTGTTTTGGTAGTAAGTATGGTGAGTGTGCCCGTGCGGTGGGTTGAGATCGAGTCCTGTAAGTTTTAAATTTAACAAACAAATTATTTAATATCTTGAAAAAAATTACCTATGTTGAAAACATGATAATTCGATTCTGCTCTCGTTTCTAAACAAACTACTTTCTAGTTTTGTGTTAATTCATTAACACGTTGTATACCTAGTTATGCTGTGATACGTGCTTGGGGAGTTGGGGATCATAATTACGAGTTATACAGGGACCCAGGCATGACATACGGATTAAATAATTTCATCGTCATCATCAGCCTAACTAAATACATGCCAATGCATAGCTCAGAGCACAGCTGCCGTCGTTAGTCCATCACGCTCACGCGTGCTCAATGGGGCTTGGTAGATTTCATATAAGCATCAGAATTCCTTCTTCAGCATAGGTATGCAGGTTTCTTTAAGAAAAATATTTAACTACGAGTACCTAGGTACCTTAGTAGGTACTATCTACTACGTACCCACGGCGACACATCAAGTTACGCAAAACCAAAATAAGCTGGCCGCGCGACGTTTTACGTTATTCACCCTACGCGCGGCCAGCTTAAATTGGTTTGCGTAGCTTGATGTGTCGCCGTGTGTACTAGAAATAACACTGCACGTCACAACGCTGTCCCATTCCTTACCCACAGCACTTTCTTATTAAATTGCTATTGCTATCTCTTTCATCCACATCTGCCTGCCCTGCGCTCATCGTTGTCTCATGTGGAGCACGAAGTTTATTGTCGTGTTAGCTTCAGTATGTAGAAAACTAAAAAAAAGTTCAATGACAAAGAAAAGTATATTGAATGTTGATCATCAAACTCTTTAATAGGAAAAAATTAAAATCCGTAAAATAACATAATAGTATAAAACTCTCATCATAATTTATCATTTTACTAAATTTCTAAAGTCACAACAACGTAACGATAGTCATTTTAAACACATACAAGGAAATAAAAACATCGAAATAAGTTAATCCCCTATATAAATGTCAGGATCTTTCAAAATTATTTAAAAATGTTCCTATATCAAAACAAACGTTAACTTTTAATGTGCTAATCCTCTAAAATATTCATCAAATTTATGACTGATAAACTCGCAAAAATTGTGTCATACATTTATCTACCTACCTACTTCAAAATTACTGCATATTTTAAAAACTACATTTCCTACAAGCCTAAATAACATTTCGGCTATTCCTAGATAATCTATCGAAAGGAGAATCAAGAATCTAAAATATATATATATGGCTGGGTCGGGGTTATCCTACTCATACCTACTTGGAATTTTATTAAATTAATTAATATAAGTACTTAGTCACAAATGTCAGAATTTATAAAATATTAATTGTCTAAAATTATTCAAGTCAAATAATAAAATATATATATATATGGCTATGGCTAGGTCGGGGTTATCCTACTCATGCCTACTTTGAATTTTATTAAATTAATTAATATAAGTACTTAGTCACAAATGTCAGAATTTATAAAATATTAATTGTTTAGAATTATTCAGGTCAAATAATAAAATATTACATGGCTGGGTCGGGGATATCCTACTCATGCCTATTTTGAATTTTATTAAATTAATTAATATAATTACTTAGTCACAAATGTCAGAATTTATAAAATATTAAGTGTCTAAAATTATTCAGGTCATATAATAAAATATATATATATGGCTGGGTCGGGGTTATCCTACTCATGCCTTCTTTGAATTCTATTAAATTAATTAATATAAGTACTAAGTCACAAATGTCAGAATTTATAAAATATTAATTGTCTAAAATGATTCAGGTCAAATAATAAAATATATATCTGTTAAGTTCAAAGAATAATAAATTATACTTGATTGCATATTAAATTCCAAGTAAACCTACAATACAATATTCGATAGTTAACGTTTTACGATCCCAAAAACAATATACTTATTGATAAATCTACTTACATTCAATTTTTAAAATCTGTCGAAAAATTGAACACAATTATAGATGGAACATCACAGTAAATAATTCTAGTACTTTACTTACTAAAAACCATCTAAAATTTTATAAAAGTGTAAGCACCAACTAACTATTCAACAATTTGCACTCGGCGACCCGCGCAACATTTAATAACATAATGTAATTAAAAGTATAATTTCAAGCCAATCATTTGTTAAGAACTAAGCGAGGAGAGGACCTTCTTGCCAAGGGTGTCGGAGGTGACTTGAAGCAGGATCATGGCCAACTGCGTCATGTCGCCCTGCTGGCTCGTGAGGAACATGGCTGCTGTCTTGTAATCATTGAGTCCGAGCCCGGCGAGGTAGTCATAGACGATGTCGAACAACTCGGCCAGTTTCGACTTTATGTCCTCCCATATGTCCCTCATTGAGACCACTGGGAATAAAAAATAAGTAGGTATTAATAATGTTATCTCAAGACAAAAATCTTTTAACAGTGGGTATTGCTAGTGATGACATAATGGAATAGAGACGTGTTCGCTCACTCGAGGCCTCATAAAAAGGCTGAAAGTCACCAAAAGTTCAATGCAAAGGGCTATGCTCGGAGTTTCCCTGCAAGATCGAATCAGAGATGAAGAGATCCACAGAAGAACCAGAGTAGCTGACATAGCATCTCGAGTGGCGACCGCGTACTGGAAAGCGCAGCCCGCAACAACCTTTATCTGTCACTTGTTTTTCCTGTATTGTTCAGATGAAATATATGAGTTTTATCCATCTATAAAACTTTGTGTGCATAGGCTCTAAATCCCACTTTATATACATGCTTAAACTCAACTCACGACCGTTTTTCCTTTCGGAGACTAGGCTAGGCTAGCTAGACATATTTACACGTTGTAAGATGGCTCGTGACCTTAGTCCTCGCGATCTAGATATATGTAGATCTCGTGACAATCTGTCTGTAGTGTAAATAGTAACTCCACAAACAATTTGGGCATAAACAATATACGGAATGAAGCTAAATAAAGAGCTCTGTCGGTTCCTATGTGAAAAATAAAAATAACAAATTTGGAGCAAGCGAAGCGATCTCGAAATTTTTCAGCACTGATTCGCTGTGGCCAGCACAAATATTTTTCATGAGTATGATGAAAGCTGCATAAACCTTTGAGTTGTCGGACCGTGAAGCCGTAGGCGGTCGCCCACGCCTACAGCCACTTCTTGCCACAGGCGCACGAGAGCTTACGCGAGCCCACTGTACATTGACGCTTCTATAAAGTAAACTAGTACCAAACACTAACAGGAGAGTCGATGTCCTACAGCGGGCTCGCCTATCTCGCGCGAGTTTGTGGTCTGTGTAAATTACACAGTACACTGTGAAATTATCATAACTCTACGCACAGTTCATTAAGAATATGTCTACCCACATAACTAAAATCACAAAGAACTTATTTTGCAGTTCTTTGGCCGAGATTCAGACACGATTTTTTAGTCTTAGCTCGAGCTAAGCAGGGCAAAAATGTATGGATTTTGAGATACGGGAGTTCGAACTATGACTTAAAAATCGTCTCTGAATCTCGGCCTTTGTGATAGCAGTTAGGTATTGATCACAGAATATTGCGCCCAATGCACCTGATTTAACACAAGCAACCTTCGGGGCAATTAGGTACAAAAAACGAGGGTAGTTCAAAAAATTCCACTTTGTAACTTTTGACCAAATAATATCAATTAAGTATCTTATTACGAACTACCACTAAGTGTAATGAACAGCACACTACTTTTATGACTTACCAACTATTCCAAGCCCGCACACGCCGCCAACGGCCCCTCCCAAAGCCGCACCAAGTTTCCCGCCGTAATGCTTTCCTATGATAGTACCCGCCAACGTGAGGCCTGTGGTGACAAGCATTGCGTTCTTGCTTCTTTCCTCGTTCATCACCACGCGGAAGTCGAAGGCATCACACAGCTTCAAGATCATTTTCTCTAGGGAAGCTGGGTCGAACGGCAGTTCGCCGGGCAGTGAAACACGTCGCGAACACATTTCATAGTTTTCATATTCGGAGCCAGAGTCATCGGAGTACTCCATAGCTATGGGAAATTTCAGGAGTGACTAAAAATGTAAAATACTTTTACAAATTGTCCGGGGAGAAAAAGAAATTGAGAACCGTCTCGACAGTGGGTAAATTTTCGAATGACGGCTGTCTGCTACCGGGCTACCACTGTACTCTTTGCGCGTTACCGCCTATTTGCGCCACATACCCTTAGCACAGAATACCTTTCCGGCAATAAATAATTTTAGTCATTTGAACGAATGAATGAATGAATTCTTTCACTGCTCATTTAACATGAGAATGAAATCACGAAAGAACAACGAATATTATATTCCAATATAGTAGACCAAGTTATTTTTTTGTTTTGTTTAGCTCTTGCAGGCGCTACAGCTAATCTCGTTACCCATTTAGTAAAGTACTGATTGACTGTCGCCGAGCGCCGTGAACAGACGAAAGGTTGATCTCGCGGCATCGTGAGTGTAGTTTGAATAGTGTAGAATGACCATTCCCTGCCCCTCACTATCTTCAGATACCGCACCTCCTCTCCCCGCAGTTCAGGAAGATTTTAGAGCATGAAGCACATACAGCGGCCGCGCACGTGGTAGAGGGATGACAATATTGACGAGTGTACCTACGCCATCTCGTTTATATAGTTAATAGTAATATTCAAGTATATTTTTCTATGGATAGCGCAGGTTAACAAAGGATTGTAACTTGATACCGTACAAGCAAAGATGTTATTTGGTCTTCGCTGAGCGTAGCGAAGACCAAATAAAATATTTGCGTAAAAGTATACTGAAAAGGCCTGTGCATTGCTGCAGTGGGACCTATATTGGCTGATGATGATAATAATGATACCGAAAAATATACTTCGATTTAAAAAAACACCACGAATCACCACACAAAAACAAATTCATATAAATAACAATGAATTTTTATTTAAGTTTGTCTTACATTACAATTTACATACAATGTGATAATGTTTTAAAAATAAGTGTTTCGCTGTCGTATGTACAAATTATCTCGAATGTTGTGATAGTGCATTTGCAAATCCTTCATCATGCTTCAATTCTGTAGCGTATCAATTAATTTCAATAGTGTAATTTTTGTTACTTTTTTGTACACAAAATAATTTCATATTAGTTACATAATGATCTTACTGCATTGGAATTAACTGTGATCTTCCGTCAGTAGGTACTTCAGTCTCATGGGGATCACAGCAGAACTGTGCCGTTTTATCTAACACCCTCTGTACAAACAAAGAATCAGTTCTAATACTCAGTTATAGTTATTAATTAGACTTTAACCTCAAACAATAATTTTTAATTATAATTAAACTAAAACTTCAAAAAACATGAATGAGACTAAGATTGTATCCAGTATAACACAGAACAGGTATATAATGAAATGAGACTAAATTTGAATACATAAAACCGGTTATGAAAAAAAATGTTACAAATATTTAAAAAAATCATTTTTTTATAGTAGTGAAAAAGTAGCTTTCATGAGACAATTTGCAATGGGTAACTTCGCTGTGCCGGTTGTATGTTGTTATTCATTATAAACTAGTGACATTGGGCTGCGATTTTTGATATTAAATATAATTTTATAATAAAAGCTTTCCATTGTATCATAGAGTACAAGAATAAAGTACAAACTAAACATTTTTGATTCGCCAAAACTCGCAGTCCAACTGTTGTATAAAGATATTACACAAATAACTATTGAACTAAAAAAATCATCCCGAATTCAGTCTTCCTTCGTCACGTCACGTACGTGACATCCAAAACAAAAGCACACTCTTGCATCTATAACATTTAAACATATTATGTGACATAAATTAACCACCTACTTTGTAGACATAACAACAAGTAATAGTATAGGATACGGTAGTAACTTGTCTCATATTTTTGAAGAAATATTGCATTTAGGAGCATATGTTCTGTCCGGGTATTGCTTTGTAAAATTTGCCGCTCATATTTTCGTCAAAATTTCTTAAAGAGCACTTATTTGTCAGGAAGCCTGCAGCGGGGTGTAGATAGCTTGATTAAATAACGCGATGAGTATAGACTACTCTGAAAATTATACCTGACTGCAGATAGCTTCAAATTTACTTCACAAAAAGATGAGGGAAATGTCGATCGAACTATGTCAAACTTGTTCTATGAAAATTACAAAATGACACCGGGTTTCTAATAATTATGCTTCTAAAAGCAATCAATCTTTCAATTAAATTGCATGTCAATGAAATATGACGCATTCTACTCCCGGATCCTATACTAAAAGGTAATAATGAGAAATATACAAACAGGTTTGCAACTTTCGCTAATTCAAGACTTTTTTGTAAATCGGTAATATAACGTCAAGTTTTCCTTGCGTGACGTTAAACTGTATCAGTTAAATAAATGATCCTGTTTACCCAAACGACTACATAATTAAATATGCACAATAATTTGAATAAGAAATTTTACAATTTTCTTACAATAACTTCATCGTCTTAAATTTCAAAGGACCTGCCTTTTATTTTCATTCATAATGTCATCCTCATTGACCGTGGTGGGATCGTAAGCGATTCTATTTTCTACATTAATTGATTTACATCAAATGAGAAAGTAGGAAACCAAAAAATTAAATTGTTACTGAGGGAATTGTCTAACCAAACAAGATATTAAACAAATTCTGACCTAAAACATCAATTCAGTTTCTTAATAACTACTACAGTAACTAGTTCCTTTTGTATTTAATAATCACAACAAATATGTAAAGTTCCTCCACCACGATGTTGATTGAAAGACTTTGTAAACTTTACATATATACAAATAGTCAAGTATACAAACTACTCTCATAACAATGCAAGCCACAAAGCGCAGATCAACTTCGAGGAACCGACTCTACTTGACCGTTTTCAAACTTTACCTTACAATCGTTGTCATATCATTATTTAATAATGAAAAGATCTCATACAGAATACCAGATAACAACATTTATAATACCGAATATAGTTTTACAGTCAGATGTTTCAATCATTTGACATCTATAATAAATAACGAGCAGTTTGAATGTCATTCGAGCAGGCTGAGAGAAGCCAAGTTCACCTCTTCACACGACACGGCCGTTCAGACGTAGCTCATCCTATACTGTTTAATTCTAAAGCATGATCAGATGCTGAACCTTTCATAAAAAACTATAATAAGGCCCCGTTTCACCACTTCTCGATGAGTTCTTACTAGCTTGTCCGACAGGTCGCTTGACATATTTGGTATGAACGATATGTCAGATAAGCTATTGGGAGCTTACACAGAAGGGAACAGGAAATAAATCTTTCAAGAATGACCACTATAAAATGAGCTTTATCGTCATATAAAAAGGGTAGTGGGTCCTCGTAGTCGTAGGTCGCGCGGTCCTCGTAGGTGGGTTCAACGCGTCGGCTGGAGCGAGCGCTCGCTACATCATACGGTGCGGCACGACGTGTAGAACAGGATGTAGGCCGCGCTGGACTTGACATCGCTCGGGGCCACCTCCACTACAGCGTGGTCGTCGTACTTGTACCATCTGCAACAAACACGTGCAGGGTGTCGGGTTAAGTCCTGAGTGAGAGGATACGTGGCAGCAAAATACAAATGTGGTTATTAACACAAAGAAGAAATCAGTACACATAATACAATGGACCCCGCATGCGGCAAGCCATATACTCATGAATCATTTACGATTAACGTTGCATATAAATAGAAATAGTTCCAATGCCACCATCGCCATTAAAATTATCGATCACGAGACCAATCACGCTAAATAAATTTCCACTGAACCGTGATTGGAGCGTGTGCGAACCACCAGTTTAAACACATTCGGTATCGCGCTAATCATTTGACAACCGTTAGAGCCGGTTTGACTGATCGCTCAGATGTTAAAGGCTGTCAATCACATAGTAAATAAGTCACGTTCAGCACGATACGGAATTCAGCACAATTGAATAGTAAATGGATTGCAATGTGATTAGAACTGAAATTGAATAAGGATTTAACTTGGATGTTTCAAATTAGCGCGATTGGGCCCCAATATTGTCTAGAATTATCAGAAACATAATATCGAAACCATTATCGATCGATTATTGGTTTCAAAGTAGCACTTTCGATCGTTCGACTATTTCCATCATTGACCTCTCATTAGGACATCAATGATTTCCATTGAAGAATTTTTTAAATTAGGAGATAAATTAAGAAAAACCGATATCACGTCAAAAAGTCTAACTAATACAATTAAGTGCGTTGTCTTCAGTAAAAGTTATAATATACGTACACATGCTCTATGGTTATATTGTAATGCATTCGCTTAGTGCTACATTTAAGGTAATGAGAACATTAAAAAAATGATTAAAAATTCGTGTGCATTTAATTCGCATTTAGCTTTATCATAATTACATAACATTTCGCCATTGGGTATACAATATCTAATTAAATTCTGTCTTGATTTAAAAGTAGCTCCAGCCGCTTCTGCATTTTACTACACATAATAAAAATGACAAAAACAATAAAAAATATTATACAACACCAGGGAAAGCGAACATTTTTATAACTACGTGCTAATGAAAGTAAAAATAAATATTTTCATGACGTGCTAAGCCAATAAGCAATCTAATTTTAGAGGAATTAATGAAAAAAAAATCATAAATATTATTGATGGATTTTTCGATTTAGACAAAGTTTCGAGTCCATATTGAATTCGACAGTGGAAATCCTATTACTCAGAAAATCTTTGCTATGAAAAGTTAAGAAAGAATTTAGTACCAAAGAAAGCTCCTGAATCATTTCCATACAATCACTGCAATATAAAACCAAACCGTAATTTTTGGTCTGAACATGTTCTAAAGAAACTGGCAATTATAAGTTATTGTTATATAATTATGTGTTCTGAATCAATACCAAGCCCTAATAGTAATTTTCTGCCGCGTGCCATTGGTTCGCCATCCCTGGGCCTAGACACTATCATGGCATCGCGACATAACGCTTTCACGCCCCATCGGCCTAATTTATTTAAAAAACAGTTATCGAGCGATCTGTTGCTGCAATCTACAAGGTGTTACAAAAATACAAATAAATATTTAAGGGGGTGGTTTAGACCATCAAACTGAATAACTTTCACTATGGGACCAACATCAAAATCTCAAAAAAAAAATCTGATGTTCCATACTAAACTAAAAATCTACTCGAGCTAAATGTATGGGATGGTTGATTTTTTTTTTCGCGATTTCGATGTTGGTCCCATAGTGAAAGTTGTTCAGTTTGATGGTCTACACAACCCCTTTAAAAGTTTTAAATGTTTATTTTTACTTTTGTAACACCCTGTATAATGATAAATCGAATTCTAACGTCAACAATAAAGTATTAATACTCACTTTCCATAAAGACTACTCTTGCAATAAGCGGTGTAATGTCCACAATCCATGGTCCCGTAGTGGTTGGACACGGCGTACAAATCGTATAAATGGCTGCTGGGGCAATTGAACTGTTTCATATCCAGGTCCGAGAGCGGGAAATCTATGTACGTTTGTTTCTTGCGATATATATTTTGTGTGTAATCTTTAGGGTCGACGTAGAAACGCTTGAAGTGTATGACGAGGATTGGTGGGAGGCGAGAGATGTCTAGCTTCTTCACAGCATCGCGTTTCTCTTTGCAGTTGGGGCAGTTCCAGCCTGGGATGGTCTCACCGTTCAGGTAGAGCCGGAGACAGTCCTGGAACAGTGTTGTTTATTTGTTATTGCAACATACATCATCATCATCATAAGCCTATATACTATTTAATAACTAAAAAGTTTACAGATAATGAAACTAAACAACTTTTTTCGAACGAAAAAAAGAGACAATTTTTTTGACCTCTGACACAAAAGTGTTATCTGATCGATTTTCGAGAAAATAGGTCAGCGTCGCCTTAGCATTCCCACCTGCCAAGTTACAAGATCAATTGATCATGTGCATATACATACAATTTTATACTTTATCACAACACGAGACAGCTTAAAATTGCGCAACAATAACTTCAAACTAGTCTCGTTCACTGATCATGCCCTTAAAAAAGTATCAGCATATTAAGATGGACCCTATACAACGTGTTAATGAATTAGCGCAAAACTACAAAGTAGTTTGTTTGGAATCGAGAGCAGAATGGAATGGAATTATCATGGTTTCAACATGGGTAATTTTTTTCATAATATTAAATAATTAGTTTGTAAAATTAAAAATATGCTGAACTCGATCTCAACCCACAAATTTTAACTATAAAAATAATGAAATTATTGTCTCAATCAAATTATTATGTTATAAATCATTTGTGGTGTATGAGGTTTTGCGCTTATTCATTAACACGTTGTATAATTTGTGCGGACGAAGTCGCGGGTAAACTCTAGTATGGTCTAAGGCCACAGGTTGTAAATTCGAGATGTAGGAGATACGTACAGCCAGCGTGCATCGGTTGGCGTTGGCGGGCAGTTCCAGCGACAGGTTGGAGAACGACTCGTAGGTAACGCTCTGCTTGCCGCACACCGTGCACTTGACCGTCGACTTGATCTGCCCGTAGAACAGCCGCAGGATGTAGCTCTCCTTGGACTTCGTGTACTCGTGCCACGCCTTCTCCGATGCCGTCATCGACTCCTGCCAATAGTCATTGCAATTTCGGCATTTCAAGTCTTTATTTTATATTTTTTACGGAGACATCATTTTTAAGAAACTAATTTAATTTTTTATTGCTTTTTTGCATATTTTATCTTAACTATTATGAAACTGTAACAGAAGTGTGTCTGTACATTTAAGATATTTAAATGAAAAACATTACGATGTGGTTTTGAGGTATACCGGACTCCAAATCAACCTTTTTTAGAATTTTTGTCTGTCTGTCTGTTTGTTTGAATTTTTGGTACACTATCACGAAAAAGCTACTGAACCGATTTTGATGAAATCTTTGTTTGATAGCTTATGATCTGACTTAAAATCTGGTATATAATTTGTGCGGACGAAATCGCGGGTAAACTATAGTTTATCAATAAAAATGTAATTTTTAACTGTACCGATATTATTCGAACTCCTTGGAGAAAAACTTTTACTTAATTTAAAAATCACCTGCCTTCTCTTTCTACCTTTATGCTGGAAATAGAAATGGCAACACTTATTTTTTTCATGGTTAGTTATTTTAAGTAGATTTTTAGTTTTCCAAGGAGTTTTTCGCGTGACGTAGTGACGTGCGAGTGCGCCGGACCGATAAACGATGTTATTTTATTAAAAATAGCGCAGTTGACAAATTTTAACAGCACGCGAAATTATATTGACCATTCAGAATGTACCACCTTCAAACGCCTGAAAACCCTTGCCGCTATAAGCTAATTGTTTTCGCGCCCTTTTCTCCGCCGAAGCGTCCATTAGTCTGCTATTCGACTTGGAGCGAGTAAGAGAAAGATTTAGTAGCATCCGATTTTGCACCGTTTAACTACCGCGCATGATAGATTTTTAATGACTAAACGACTTCGGGTTTTGACGGTGACTCGGGTCTGCTCTGCAAACGAAGATTGACGAACCGAATTATGTTCCTGGTCGTACTAGAGCTGACAATTTAGAAAGAAATTATTTTTATTGTTGAGACTCGCGCATAACTCAAGAAAACAAAGAACAAGTAAGCTGTAAATGAATATTTAAAAAAAAGTTGAGCCACTTCAAACACATGTTCAAATTAGTTTTAACTTCGCTTTTATCAACCGGCTAAAGTGTCAGACCTCGTAACTCCATTAGATCAAATTTTACAGGAGGCACAAAAAACGTCACCACGAACAATGGCAGCCCAGAGTTATATGGGTTTCAATTTATCATTTTAAATTGTAACAGCTTTTTAAAAGGATTTAAGAGTTGTGCCATGGATGTATTCAGAAATTAGTAATAACATTGTATAAAAATGTAATTTGAAGAATAAAATGGAGTTACGAGGTTTGACACTTTAGCCAACGATATGCAACGTGTATGCAACGATAACGAATGTATAACTTGAAGCCAGTTAAAATATCTACCTTCCCTGATTTCAACAGACCCGTTATGGCATTTAAAAACACAGCATAAAAATGTATAAGTAATTTAAATTACTTTATATTGAAACCTTATTTTAGACTAATTTAAATGTAGAGCTATAGTAAGTAACTTACTAATACCCGGAACGTACAAAATGTTCGTAACAATATTAAATCCAGCTATTTGGCGTGGGAAAGTCACCATCGGTTGAAATAAATGTTATTTCATTACGATTATGAAAATAATACCTATAGGTATATACCTAAACATTCGTTACAGTACTATTCATTGCAGTTCAAGTTTTGAAATGTTCCGTTTTTGTTGTTTTTTGACTATTTCCGTAAAAATATTTTTTGTTTCGTGAGTATTTTGCAAAAATAGCTTTGCGGAATTAATTGAAAACTTAATCTACGAATTATGTCGAAATTAGCCTAGTAGTACTGTTCTAGCTTTGAACTGTGATTTCGTCCACTTTGATATAAATAGTGTCACAGTTTATGAATCCATACAGTAGTCACTCTCCGGGATCGCGGCAGGTCAGTCGTGCTGCTTGCGGAGGTGAAGGGGTTCCGGTCAGACTCATTTTACCTAAATACCAAACTATGATGAAGTAAACCATAGACAACCCTTACTACTAGTGTATGCTTGTACCTTGGGCGGTGGCTTGATGGTGAACTGCAGATCGAGGTGCAGCCAGTCCATCAGTATGGTGAGGAACTCGTGGGAGTCTTGCTGCTGGTCGCCGCGGAAGGCGCGCTGGTGGCGCCCCAACTCGTTCTATTAACAACCACACACGCTTATATTACGATCCTTTTATTAATTATTCCGTACTGGCATTAAGCCTACCGAACAACAGGTCGTGAGTGGGCGAAATGAGAGCGAAATATGACTTCGTGACAAATTGTTTCATTCTAAACTTTTTTCGCCTATCGTTATCGCGTACCAGTATCTGGGCCTTGCAAAATTAAAATACTCTGACTGCAAGTTCACCACTAACTTGCCTCCACCAATCCGCTCAGGGTCGTCCTGGCCGAGTATGGCCGCTCCTTCTTCTAATTGTGAGGAGATGCGTGTGCCCTGCAACGGGACCTATGGGATATAGGCCGATGATAATGATCCTGGCACAATAGAGTGTTAGGGTGCGTTTCCACTGAAGCTGAGTGGAAATGTGTAATATCAACCAATAGTATAGATTGATTGAGCAATTCGATTGGTTGATTTTACGCATCTCCGCTCCGCTCCACTTCAGTGGAAACACACCCTTAGTACCGGCCCGGAATGCACCAAAGCGGAGCGGATATTTGTAAAATCAACCAATAAGATAGCTTGATTCTGTCAAGAGAGGAAAATTGAACAATGCGATTGGTTGATTTAACACAGCTCCGCTCCACTTCATTTCTGTGAATTCCGGGCCTTAGCGAAGTAGGTAATGAGTGAGTAATACTAACTCGCAGGTCCCGACACGATATGAAGCGGTACTGTCCGCACCAGAGGGCGCGCACAACCGCCGCCATCTCCTCCGCGACCGCGCCGCGCGTCCCGTGCGACCTGACCGCAGTAACCTTGTATCAAAACACATCAAACACACTAGGAACAGCAAATTATTTTCGACCGTAATGCGTTGACGAAAACATGTTTTTTTTTTAAGTCGAACAATAAAAAATCAACCCTGTTGATGTAATTAATTAATGCGAGTGATGCACTTTGCTGTTTAAGCGCAAAATATACGCTGATATTATTTATTGTTTGCTGCCAAGGGTATCCCTGCAGCTAGTCTTTGTAAAAGGGTGAAGGTATTTGGAATGAAAACAGGATAAAAAAATTATTACTTGTTAAGATGCTCGAGGTACTGTCCGTTGCAGAAGTATGTGACGAGGATGGCTGTGTTGTTGAGGCATTGTATGATGGAGTTCATGTAGCAGGTGTTACCCAGGTTCTGCAGCCCCGTCAGCCCGCGGCCCTGTTGCATACCACATGTCGGTTTTAGACTAATCCATTGATAATATTCGAAGACCTACCAAATAATAAAGTTCCGCATACGCAAACCTTTTTAGCAAATTTACAAACGGTAAGAATCCATTAAAACTTTTACTGTAAAATATTATATTCGATACAATTACATCGAATTTTCGGATTTATCATTACAGCGGGAAAGGAAATTAAATGTGAAAGGACAAACGTCATTGTTTATGACGATAAAATAGGTTTACCTATTATTATTAAGTTGCGTAGTTTTCAAAAGCAAACAATGGAAGAAAATATCTAAAGCAGATAATTTGGCAACAGAATGGATATATATTTTTAATGGAAAAAAGATTAAAGCGAATATTTTTAGTTTTGGCTTCGAAACTAACACCATGTTGTGGTCTCGCTGCGAAATCCAGACTATTTTCAAGTAACAAATGTTTATGTAAATACAATTTTCAGTGAAATTATTAAGATTTAAATTGTAGGGTTTGTCAACATTAAAAATTAATAGCTTACTCGTCGAAAGAGGCATATCAGTTGTTGCTGTGAGACCTTAAGACGTATTTTCACTTTGAGTACCATGTCAGCTGCATTCAACGGGATGCATCTCTGCTCGTACCGTAGAATTTTAACTATCTCTCTGCCTCTAGTGCGAGCTATGATTGTGGCTGGAGTCACTGGTAAATACACTTCGGTACCCGATTAGACACTGTTTTTGTCACCACTTTGTATAAATGTTCAGGTCAAAAGTTAAAGTTATTATGTTGCACTCTATCACTTCTTTCCGATTCTTAATTACCCCTGTATTTAGACAAAGGGAATAGAAGAAAAACGAAAACAATAATATAAATCAAAAATACAGTCGAAAGTAAAGAAACAAAAAACGAAAACATTTGTCTTAATCACAAAAATAAGACCGCTGCGAAAAATATAAAAGCAAAATCCAACATGAGTTCGACGGCAACTAATTAGCAACGTATGTCCCGAGCTGATCTTCCAAGTGGTAGGACGGTAGGCGTCGCATTGCTAACTTAGCTTTGGCTGAACTGAATCTCACGTGTCTGAGACGGGGTGGTGGAGTACGCCAGCGACTTCACCCGCGCTCCTACGTGCGCATACGTGTAAACCGCCCGCAGCCCACCGGCAGGGGGCAAGTGAGGGTGGCTCCATCGGGTGACAGTAATTATGGTGAGATCGCTTTCATTCCATAGCCCGCGTACCATGCAGCCACGGCGTAAGCATGATAAACGCATATTATAAACTGGATGATTATTTAAATGATGAAAATGCTTGGGTCTGAGGTCACTAGCTTATAGTTTATTTACTTTACTGTATAGTATCAATTATTTTATTAAAAAGAATATGTATTATTGTATACATAACTTTAGCTTAAGAATTTATATTGTAATAGTTATTAAGTCGTGTTATGTTGTAGAGTTTCTGGCCGCATCTTCTCTACAGCGACAACACGTTCCGACGCGGTGCTTTAAAAAAGATTTGACGTTTGATAAGTGTGCTGCAAGCTCCTATATTGAATAAATTATATTGACTTTTACTTATATTGACTTTGAACGAATTAATTCACACGACAAAGTATCGAGTTTATATGACAGGACATTTTTAATACTAAGCTCTTGTTTCTTCATTTACCTTGACTTTATACTAAATACAGCGGAAAACGTATTGTTAGATATTTATTTTGCATTATCAAACGTCCTGACACCACGCCTCCATTTCAAGCAAAGATACATGATACCACAGAAACCAGAACCAGTAGAAATCGCATGATGACTATTTAGTTAAAAATTAGCAGGACAAAAAAAACTAATCTAATCAAATTAATTTCAAATATTATTGATTATAAACATGTTACCGCCATGTTGTGCTATTTCAAATCAAATTAAAGTTCGAAAAATTAAGTCTCAGACGGGACTTGACCCCGCAATCTTCCAAACCGGGAAATGCTTTTTTAATCAATTTAAATTCAACCTTATCTGCACAAATCTTATGACTGAATCTTCTTAAAACGGTCATAGTGACTTACGACCCTTTTCTGAACAAAATGTATTTGAAGATATGGTATATCGACCATATCAGTTGCACGCGGGCTGCACCTGTCTGATATTTCTATTAAGGCGAAGCCGGGTTCTCTGTTCTGTGCATGAGACAGAGTTTAGCAATGTATTTTAACTTTACTT
The DNA here is from genome assembly GCA_963924505.1 of Agonopterix alstromeriana. Lineage (NCBI taxonomy): Eukaryota > Metazoa > Arthropoda > Insecta > Lepidoptera > Depressariidae > Agonopterix > Agonopterix alstromeriana. Next base: position 3,736,451 of record OZ004661.1, read on the forward strand.
TGGAGTTAAGGTTAAATCATAGGTCAGTGCAGTTTTGGTCACCCTATCTTCAACGTCACAGCGGTGCGTGTCCCACACACACCCTGGCTTCGCAAACTACTAAACCTTTGATTGATCGTATGAACATTACCTGTACCTATGAACATGCACCGATCTGTACACAGAACTCGAAGTACTTTAATGGTTTGCTTGGTATATTTCATTTTCGAGATCATTGCTAAATTCTCTGATACATGACACTTCGATCCAGAAATGACATGTCATCTAGTTTATACAACGTTTTTATAGAATTGATAACAATAAGTTTTATTATATATTTTTTGACAAACTCTAATGTCGATGCGGCCTAATAATTGCGAAATGGAAATCTTAATGAATGCAACATTCTATAAAGCAAAATATTTTGCATAAATGTACATAGATAAAATAATAATCGGGCGCTTATCTTTTTAAATAATTTGAATACTTAAAAAATACCGTAGCTTCGAATGTAACATAATTTTGTTCGAGTTTAATATTTCACGTTTTCCGGAAATACTAAATTACGTTTCCGTGTTGTGGCGGTGTGTAAAACGCTTGTAGTATTACCTTCTGCGTCACTCGTTAAATAACACCTGCCATTATAACGTTTGAACACTAGCCCATATTAAAGCTTGTAGTAGACCGAAAACTACGATTTATCCGGATTAGCTTACTTTCATTTTCAATTGACTGCAAAACTATGGCTTCATGTAATGTCGATAGGGTAAAATAAAGAGACCCGTATGACTAATTAGATTTTAATTTAATACGTCCCCGATCGTTGGTGTTTTGCTTTGTAAAATACTAAAATTATTCTTTATACTTAATTAAAAAAAAATTTTTTTTTTATTTTTAAGTACGTGAATTGCTGTGCGTTTACCACCCGTCTTCCTGCGGGTGATGTAGGAGGCGTGACAGGATTGTAGCAGTTGGCACAATTATCCCTGCCTAGAGCTAGTGCCTACCTTGGCTCAATGGGACATAGAAACGTTGCAGTCTACTTATCTAAATATAGACTTTTAAAATTGAGTAAAAATTATTTGTAAGAGATACGTTCTTTTTGCCTTTGTTTGAATTTAAGCATGCTATCAGGAAATCGATTTAAAAGTTAAGGAGTATCGTGCTATGGTCAGGCGATCGGATAAGCTCACATTTCCGCCCGCGATGGCTCACCCGCCTCCTCGAGACTTACACTTGACCTTTCCAGTTTACCTTCCAACCTGACAAGTAGTTATTATCGAAGCTATATAACATATAAAACATAAGTATAGGAAACCAGCATTTGGCTGTCAAATGGAATTATAGCTGCAATTGAACAAGGTTAATTTGTGTGTTTTATAAGTCGCTTAGCCCCACTTGCGTCAACCCGGGTTAGCAATAAATTCCAGGTTAAGTTGGTAACCCATGATTTTAAGTATAGAAAAACTGAGCGAGCTGTTATTCCCGGAGTTAATTCGGTATGTCAAGTTTTTTTTGGAGGGCTGAATCGAAAAACATTTCGAAATAATTGTCTCAAAAATAATGGTAACTATGTCAGAGATTTTAAAATGAAAGGATTATTATAAAAAAAACGTCGTTTTTCGGTCTGTAGAGTGTCGTCACTGGAAAACCTGTGAACTCCTTGGTAAACATAAAATAACTGGCCATTATGAAAAAAATACATTCACAATGTCAGAAGTTGACATTTGATGTTGCCGTTTCTGTTTCCAGCATAGAGTTAGAAGGAGAAGGCAGAATTTTTTAAAATAAAACATTAAGTAGATTTTCTCCATGGAGTTCGAATTATTTTCTCTCCACCATATTTTCCCTTAGAGATTGCAGATCAAAGTAATTTAAAAATTAAATTTGTATTGATAAACTCGATGAATCGCAATACAAATTATTCTTAAAATTATGTCTTCTATACATAAAAAATTTACCAAGAATACCAAAAAAAAACTTGACATACCGAATTGCTAACCCAGGTTGACGCAAGTGGGCTCAGTGTACATATTAAGGAGGAGTCATAAACGTGAATCAAACCAAATTGATGTCATGATTTCTGCAAATAATTTATATTTCGATCGATTCTGTAAACAGTAAGTTATAGCCTGTGGAATCCCACTGCAGGGTACAGACTAAATAGTAATGGATCGTTTGACGTATTTCGTGTGGAAGATGTGTCAAACGATCGGTCTGATAAGCTATTAAGAGCTTATACAGGAATGATGAAACAGTCCCTAGACGTTAGTAATTACACGAATGTTTAGATCACGTATATCGACATGATCTCTGGCGTATATTATTTGCTCTCGTAGTAAAATTTGATAAACTTAAGCAACCAAATCACTTGTAAACATTTGAACAGTGACATAATTTTCTCATTACCACACATTCCTACTTCTATAACTCTCGTAAAGCAGGATCAACAATGGCGACACAATAATGAAGTCCAGAGAGCCCGGGGTATGACTCTAAACCTCTCTGGGAAGCCGCAACGAATTAAGAAAAGAAGTACTTTGATTTAGTTAGGACAAATGACACATACAAATTAATCGTTTGTTATCATTGTCACATAGAGTTCAAACGATTACCATTTGCAAATAGATTATTCGTGCACCGAGCCTTATAGAAGTCGCAATAAAATAGCAAGTGTAGTAAACATTTATGAACAATATTCAGTTAATCGGATGAGATTAGAGTCGCGGACGTACGGGCGCGGCATGTGCCCGCTGCTGGTACGATTCGACAAACGTGCTTGGGTTTTGGCAGGACACGTGCTTTGGTGGGGTAATACTAATGTACACAAAGAATATTAATTATTTGCAACTAACAAACGCACACTAAACAAAATAAAATCACCAAGTTCAAATGGAACTTGACCAATCAAACTCCAAAAAAAGTTGTCAAGAAAGTATTTTTTTTAAATAATCCTTGTAATAGTTTTCATTACATTTTTAATGAAGATTTACGTTTTTTAGTCTTTGTGTTATCTATAATGAGATTTGTAATTCATCAAGAATCGACCGTGTTCCGTAATAAATTAGAAAAACCTAGATTAGTCTAGAACGACAATGCTAAGCTAGCAACAACGCAACAGTTTCTAATGCATGTCCCCATTAAGCATTATGCACTACATTTCGTTTAGAAAGTCTCTTGACGAGACCTTTACGAGTACGGTATAAGTGAAAGAATGGCTCGATGAACGGGACGTAGGTTGTAGTAAAACCACGCACGTTGATTGTTAGTTAGGGTATTAGCATTAGTGTGGATTCCTGACCTTGTACGTGTAGTCGCGCGTCATGCGTGGCGCTACGGTGACTCAACGGTGCAATGCCATGCTTTCGACTATAATGCTCGTTGATAGTCTTCTATTAAAATCCATATTTATAGCTATGACAGAGCTCTTTGGAGCTTCATTCAAAGAGTACACAAATGAGCGTAAAACTTGATGGAATGTACCAGTTTACAAAATGGAAAACCCAAGTCTAATTTCGCATAGGCATTGTCGAAATTATTTAGCTTGATCTATTTCAATAGACTTCGACGTTTTCAAACGATATATTGTGTAGGTAACACTTTGTGGACTGAACCTAATTAGAGGCAACGGGTCAACTATCACACTGGACGGAGTTTGGGCACTGTGGCACTGTTAGTGAAATTTAGATATTCTGTAATGTTACTTCTTGTTCAGTTCCGTTCAGTTTCCGTCAGGTTCTGTCAGAATTAACAGCGCTGCAGTTAACGCTGCAGCAACATGCTGAGCCAGAGCCTATTCAATGGATCAGTACAGGAAATCAATCGCGCTAAATAAATCTCCCCTGAACCATGATTGGACCGCGTGCGAACCACAACTTTTATCACATCCGGTATCGCATTTATCATTTGACAGCCGTTAGTCGTTTTGAATTAGTTAGTTTTGACAGATCGCTCTGACGTTAAATGCTGTCAATCCCATAGTAAATAAGTCAAGTTTAGCGCGATACGGAATTCAGCACAGTTGAACATTAATTGAATTGCAATGTGATTAGAACTGAAATTGGATTGAACTTCAATATTTTAAATTAACACGATCGGGGTCCAGGTCACATGCTGTCAATGATCTATGTTTGTATTGTAATGCACACTCTCTGTTGTCCACTTATAATACTGTTGAATGAATAAACGTTTTATCTATATATCTGTCTATAAAACACACTATGGGTGTACTGGTCAATTTCGATGTTGACTATGCCAACACATTCGTCCAGCCGCCAACTGATATCCGACCTAATTACGAATGAGGGCTTTGCTCGCGTGACCTTGTAAAATATTTATTACTTTGTTGCAAGAACTGTTTAAAATTGTTGACAAACCCTAAACAATGTTAAAGAATCTCTTATAGATCTAGCAACATTCAAAGAATCTGAATCACATGTTAAAGTCCTGTTGACATATACAGGGTCCTTCTTAATACGCTGACACTTTTTTAAGGGGATGATCAGACCGTCAAACTGAACAACATTCTGTATGGCATCAACATCGAAATCGCGAAAAAAAATCAGCAGCCAAATGTATGGGACAGTTGATTTTTTTTCGCGATTTCGATGGTGGTCCCATAGAGAAAGTTGTTCAAATTGACGGTCTGATCCTCCCCTTAAAAAGTGTCAGCATATTAAGTTTACCCTATAGATAGCCTTATTTTCCACTGCAATTTTACCCTTACAATTTGTGTGCATATCGTTATTGGTTTAGCGTCATCCAAATTAGCACGAAATGTTGACGAACGGACGCCGCGAGAACTTTATAAACCCGTATTTTTAACAGACGCGCGACAGCTGTGTAACTGATCTCTCTATCAACGTATTCTTTTGTCTAACGGTATCAAAATTGAGATTATTTTATATTGTTCTAGCTGCTCCCGTCCCGTCCCCGTGTTGTAGTGGATTGATACAGGGTGTTACATGAAAGTGTTGTTATATTTAAAGGGGTGCTTCAGACCATAAAACTAAACGACATTTAATATGGAGTCAAAATCGAAATCGCGAAAAAATCCCATTAAATAAGAATAAATCTTTAAATAACACCGTGTATAAAAATACTTACAACATTGGCCCAGACGGGGTCGAAGTCCCTCTGTCGATGGTCGTTGGAGTGCTGCACTCGGGCTGGCTTGGTGCTGCGGTCGAAGGTCGGCTTGGACGTCTCCTCGTCGTCCGAACCTTGCTGCTTGGGATAGACATTATTTTAATGGTTGATAACGATAGATATTCATGAATATTTATGATTTCATGAAGCTAATCATTTATATTACCTGACTAGGCTCTAAGAAACCTCACCTAAAATTTCTAAAGCTAGTATACCAAATCGAAACATATCATTTCCATTTATTGTTACATTTATGTCAATGATAGTCCATTTATAACAAATGCGAAGAAAGATTTTAAGCTAAGAAAGCCTGCTTGGACTAAATAATGAAACTTTTTTCTTACCTCTGTTTTGTCCTACTGGTAGACAAAGGTCTCCCCGAAATAAACATTTGTTAATTTAAATTGTCTACTTTAATAATAAGCCTTTTTTTCACTAATTTTATTACCATTATAAATTCGAAAGTAGCGCCCTCATGACAGGTTCAGTAACTCATCAACAATAATATTTTATGTTATGGCTTGGTTTTTTATATAGCTGGCAAGAAGATGCGCAGGATCGGAAAAAGTGGCGTTTTCTTATACCCACTTCTGTTTACTGAGCCCGCGGAGCTAGTTTTATGGCTTAGTTTAAATATCGCCATCTATCGGCAGATGGTAGGTACTCACGTCAGCAATATCAGGTGAGGAACGGGAGCGGTTGAGGCCCGTGGAGCCAGGGCTGTCGCCGGGAGAAGCCATGTACGTGTCCCCGTCCTCGTCCTGTGCAACAACGTTCATTATAAATGTGTGTGGGCGCCTGTTCCACACAAATTTGCGATTTAAATAACGCTTCTGTCCTTACACCGCTACTTAGAACGGAACGTATAGCGACGTTTACGTTTAAACGATTCTACTCTAAAATTTATAATTCGAAAATCAATTTGATCGTAGCTTTTCAATGTATCCATTCATATCAAAGTCATTCATAAGTTACTACAAAATTGGTCACCTAATTAAGGATCTCCGTTTAGTTTCCGATCAAAGCAGAACATGGTACATGGGAGGGTGATGACTTTGTGCAGATTTGTACGGCACCCTACTATATTGGGTTGCTAGTATAGCGAGCCAGTTACACTCATCATCAGCGTGTATACGTCCCACTGCTGCGGTCGATCTCGACATTCAACGTGGAATGTATCGTTGTAACACAATTAGTCACTCCATCCGTCAATAACTCTGAATTAAGAGGTTCCCTTGTTCATCAGATAGAAGGGAAAGGACACAGATGTACTTTCTCATCCCTAAGGTACGCGTCCACTAGACCGAAATCGCTGCGGACTGAGAGGAAGGAGGTATCAGCTTTACGGATATGCCGATGGGGTGCGTCAACTGGTTTCGGATTCTGCATCGGTATTTTCGCCAGTATTGCGACCTTATACCCTAGATTTAGGATAAATATGATCCACGGAGAAATTTTTGCATTAACTTATGAAATTAGTTTGCCTTTAAGAATAAGTGTGGTGACACATCTGCCGAATTTACGCGACATAAATTACGCGTGCAATGCCTTGCAGTAATTTGCTTGCCGTAATTAACGCCGCGTAAATTCGGCAGGTGTGACATTACTCATTAGTGATGATGTTACGTAGTGTAATGACTCATCATATCAAATCACACTATCGGTCAGTTGCACATACGTTCATTAAAGTTAATCCTCCATTAAATCTCTTGCTAGCTTTTACAAAAAGTTACAGCAAGAGATTTAATGGAGGATTAACTTAAATAAAAGTACGTGGAACTGACCGTATGTAAAACGTATGTAGATAAAGTTTTTAGACTGAACATCAACTCGAGAGGAGGAAATTTCTAGAAAGCAACTAATAATACGTTCCCTTGTTCATCAGATAGAAGGGAAAGGACACAGATGCACTTTCTCATCCCTAAGGTACGCGTCCACTAGACCGAAATCGCTGCAGACTGAGTGGAAGGAGGTATCAGCTTTACAGATATGCCGATGGGGTGCGTCAACTGGTTTCGGATTCTGCATCGGCATTTTCGCCAGTGTTGCGACCTTATACCCTAGATTTAGGATAAATATGATCCACGGAGAAATTTTTGTATTAACTTATGAAATTAGTTTGCCTTTAAGAATAAGTGTGGTGACACATCTGCCGAATTTACGCGACATAAATTACGCGTGCAATGCATTGCAGTAATTTGCTTGCCGTAATTAACGCCGCGTAAATTCGGCAGGTGTGTCATTACTCATTAATGATGATGTTACGTAGTGTAATGACTCATCATATCAAATAACACTATCGGTCAGTTGCACGTACGTTCATTAAAGTTAATCCTCCATTAAATATCTTGCTAGCTTTTACAAAAAGTTACAGCAAGAGATTTAATGGAGGATTAACTTAAATGAAAGTATGTGTAACTGACCGTATGTAAAACGTATGTAGATAAAGTTTTTAGACTGAACATCAACTCGAGAGGAGGAAATTTCTAGAAAGCAACTAAGAATACGTGTTAGACACCCGTCTGGATTGGGTTGGTGGTATTTAGCATTACCTTCTCTAGGTCAGGCTTCTTCTTGTCCCTGGCCTCGGCGAGCTTCCTGTTGCGCTCGGCCTGTAGCAGCTCGCGCTGACGGTCAAGCTGGGCGCGCTGCTCGTTGACGGCGGCGATGCGCGCGCGCTTCGCCGCCCGCGCCGCCGCCTGCTGCTCCATCTGCTGCTGCTCGCGGTCCGCTGCCATGCCAACTACTCTCAGTTATGTATTGGCACATAACAAGGGGGGCCAAAAACGTCAGTGGAGTAATTTCGACAAATGACTATAACTTTTGATCTATATAATTACCCCAATGACGGAATTGCTCCGATCGACTATACAGGGTCTTCTTAATGCTGACGGTATATTAAGGGGATGATCAGACCATCAAACTGACCAACATTGGAAAACAAATCAGCTGTTCTATATAAAACTGCAATCCTACTCTCCCCAAATGTATGGGACGGCTGATTTTTTTCCGTGATTTCGATGTCGATCCCATGGAGCAAGTTGTTTTGTTTGATGGTCTGCTCATCCTCTTAAAAAACCGTCAGTATAGTTATGTATAGGCATGGCCGATGAGGCCGAAGAGTTATCGAGTGGCGACTGCGTACCGGAAAGCGCAGCGTGGGTATGCCCTCTACAAGGTGGACCGAATGACCTGGTGAAGGTGGCGGGAACCCGTTGGACGATGGCAGCACAGGACCGCTCGTTGTGGCGATTCTTGGGGGAGGCCTATCTCCAGCAGTGGACGTCTATCGGCTGATAAGATGATGACAATGACGGTATAAGAAACAATATAGTACTACATACAGTACGGCCACTCCCTACCCCCACCAATTTTATCACAACCATTCTGGGACGACGGGAGAAAGATGACAGTAGGCAATGCGCTCTTCTAAAGACTTTGTCTCTGTGTGGTCAGCACGTCTAGCATGATTTCTCTACCTGCGCGCGACTCGGCTTTTTCCCATACAAGTCGCGGCAAGCGCGGCTTTCGCTCTCCGAATATCGCGGCAACCGGTTATTTCTATGCAGCGAAGGCGAGTCGCACGCGTCTAGAGAAACCATACTAGACGTGCAGGAGCCCACAAAAAACTCGCCCTATATCACCCAAAGATTGTCCACTAGCGCCTTTATTCGAAGCTTTATCTCTATGGGTATTTATTCAAGTGGTATAGGTTAGGTGGTGGTATTGGTAGTGGATAAGGTTTTCATATGCCGACTGTACCTTCCTCGACGCCGTCGCGGCGCGCGTTGGAGATAGTCTCGGCCTGATGTTCCTCCTCACGTCGCTGGTACTCTTCTAGCTGCTCGCGTAGCGTCTGATTCTCTAGTTGCTGAACAACGACCAAATTAATTTAATTATTAATTGTTATATACCACCGTTAAGAGAAGTTCTCATTCCATGAGAGATCCTCCTAGAGAAACTTAATGAGCCTCCGATACGTCTGGCAAACTCTGGACAAGCAATTGGGCCATTACTTTATTAAAGGACCAATTTGGATACAATTTTACTGTAGAAATTGTTTTTATGTTGATTTTTGTGCATTATTGTCTTGGACGAGTTAAATTATTGTTTCAGTTAATCGTTAAAGACTTATTTATAGTTAGTAGAGTTTTTTTAAGTTTCCTTTTAAGGGGACCAGATTATGGTACCTTAAATAAAATTATTGCTCAATTGACAACATTACGTTTTAAGGAAGGTACCAAAATAAGAAAACCATTTGGAGATTATGTGATTCACAAGCTTATATCAAAATTATCTAATTTTTCTATCCATTATTTCTCGAGTTATTTGAAAAATACTGAAAAATATAATAGAGGTTGAATGAGATTTTAATCTTTTCTATTGTATTTGACAGTTTTTATTTTTAATATTATTGCGGCCAAGGTATCTTAGCCCTAAGTCCTACGTTTTTCAGAAAATTCAAAAGTAAATTAAAAATAGAAATATCGCTCAAAAATAAAAAATGTTGTCAATTATCTAACGATACATCTCTTCATTACGATGGCAAGTCCAACTCAATAACACGGAGGGTACCTTTTGGTGGATATATGTGGTCTGATTAATATAATGAATAGAATAACGTACCATGTCGTACTGTTTGTTCTCATACTGCATCAGCTGAGAGATGATCTCCTGCTCGCGCAGTTTGTGCATGGCACGGAGCTCGTTGCGATGTTCTGATTCGCTCTGACCTCGCACTCGCTCCCAGTCCTAAACGATAAGCGGTCACATAAAAAAACGTTATTATTATAATAAAAATATATATATAAAAGTCAAAAACTGACTGACGAAACCTCCAGAACTATAATGACTTGAAAGGTAAGAGCGACGCTCCGACTGAGAACGGAGCAATCAGCGGCGTGCAGTTCGTCAGCGCAGCACTAAACCGCGTCTCTTGATTGGTTAATCCGCTCGTCGGTACTGATGTCGATCGAGCTCTTAATGTGAGTTAATATACTCACGGTTTTTTGAGGCGATGATCAGACCATAAAACTAAACATCTTTCTGTATGGGACCAAAACAGAATTCGTGAGAAAAAATTTAGTTCTCACAAAAAATCACCTGTTCCATACAAATGTTGGTTGCTTAGAGAAAGTTATTCCGTTTGGTGGTCTGATCATCCCATCCCATTAAAAAACTGTTAATATATTAAGTTGGACCCTATATTTATGTAAGCATAAGCATATGCTCACGACTATATTCCCAGAGGGGGTAGATGAGATATTCTGAAACCTCAGAACTTCAACGTTTCTCTAGTAGTACCAAAACTCTGTCCTCAGCCCGCACTTTTAAATTAAAATGGACAGTGGGTACAATACATGCCTCGAAATTGAAGCATGCAGGTTTACTCACGATGTTAACCTTCACCGAAAAACCAGTGGAGTTGCAAATCGTACATAAATTCCGAAAAATGTATATACTATGTATGTAATTATAACAACCTGTTCAGCTTCTATGCGCTGCATCTCTAGGGTCAGGGAGCTGTCGGCGATGCGCTCCTGCTGGTCGAGGATCAGCTGCATGCTCCTCGCGCGCTCCTCGTACACCTGGACCGCGGCCGCCTGCAACGTTGATCTTTATTATATTACTCTGGACTGAACAAACTTTTACAATAAGGGTTGAGACACATTGAGCGACAGCTACTGAGGGCGGGCTCATACAAAAAGTACGTTTAGTGTCGGTCGGTCAATGTGTCCTGACCCTAACATCGCACTATCTAAGTTACTTCTTAAACATGTAAAGCCTGAGTAGCTTTTAGAAATAGCTCACTACATTGTAAAAAGTGGTTTTTACAACTCATTAATGTAACTAGTAACAAAGCTTTTAAACAAATCGTGATTTAGTTCGGTTTCTGTTTATATTTTAAGAGCACCGACACCATTTTTAGTGAAATTGGCTTTGGTTAACATGTGTATAGGTACGTATCGACGAAGAATTGTATACCGAATCGCATCCGATCATTTGAAACAACCCTTTGAATTAGAATCCGTTAATAATGAAAACTCAATGTACATCCAAAAAAGTTTTACTGGGTGTAATCCATACTAATATTGTAAATACGAACCTCCCTCAGAAATCTGTCTTATCTATTATTGAAAACCGTAACCAACTCCCTAGTTTCTGAAATTAGCCTATACATACTAACAAGACGACAGAAAAACGCGGCGGGGGACATTAAATTATACATTAGAACGTTCTAAGCCGCTGAACGGATCTTGAGGACAAGAAATCATCCACGTTTCACACATTTTTGGTCCGAATGTGAAAGCGCCGGCCATCAAAAACGAATGCTATGTTCTTTTAGAACTTGTCCGTCTTAGTATTTTTTAGTATGGCAACAAAGCTGTAGCAGTAAGTTTCATCACATCAAAAATGTATGAAAAGGCAAATTATTCAAACTTTAGTAAAACCAAGGATACTGGCCCTACAGCTTTGGTGCCATACTAAAAAATGCTGAGACGGACAAGTTCTAACAGAATATAACCTTAGCTGATTTCAATCGAATTTATTGATTAAACATGTATGCCATGTTAGCTTAATCAAATACCAACTCTCAGTAGTTTGCTTAAACTCTGGTAGATGACGCTGACGTCCCTTAAAGACGATTATATAGATTGAAAATTTCGTCGTGGCCTGTGGGGCGCCGACAGCTCTGATGGAGTGGAGCATGCCGCGGATAGGCCGGTCGTGGGTTCGAATCCCGCTCGCCGCCCGACTTTTTCAATCTTTAATTTAGCTGATTCCATCGAAACTGTAAGAAAATGCATATTTTTCGAACGCAAATAAATCCAAGGACAATGGCCCTACACCTTTGGTGTCTTAATAACAAATTTTTACATGGACAACTTTTAACAGAATATCGTATTATTTTGTTTTGGCCGGCACTTTCACATTTCGGACCAAAATGGATGATGTCTTTTTACAGATAGCTTGCATCCTGAAGACGGACAAAGGTAGACGAAGTCGCGGGTAGCAGCTAGTGTGGTATACTTGCCTTGCTGGAGCGGTCGACGACCGGCTCACCAGGCTTGATGCTGCGAGCCACGGAAGGCGAGAGGGTGTTCGCTGGCGTTACTTCTGTCCACGTCGGGTACTCAATATCTCCTGTACATTTAGAAATGTACGAAATTATAACCAGTATTGGTAGGTAAAAAAAATCAGTTTTAAGTGGTGCTAACAGAGTCGTCGATGAAGGTCCGATATAGCTCAGTCGATAGTGAACCTGCCTGCTGTGCCGAGGGTCGCGGGTTCGAATCCCGTATTTAAAAACATTTGTAAAATAAATATGAATATTTGTACCCGATTTATAAACATTGATGTTTGTATCTATGTATACAATGTCCTTCTTAATATGCTGACACTTTTTTAAGGGGATGATCAGACCATCAAACTGAACAACTTTCTTTATGGGACCAACATCGAAATCGCGAAACAAAAATTCCCATAAAGAAAGTCGTTCAGTTTGAAATCAGAAATCAGGAAGTTTATTCATAGAAATGGTTACATAAGCCGTGGTGGTCGAGTGGCGAGTAACCTTGCCTGCCGTGTAGGAGGCGATGGTTCGATCCCCCTCCAGACCGACTCGTACCAATGAGTTTTTCGGAATTTGTGTACGATTTGTAACACCACTGGCTTTTCGGTGAAGGAAAACATCGTGAGGAAACCTGCATGATTCAGTTTCGTGGCAACGGGCTCACCCCCCGTCACACTGGACAGAGTTTCGGTACTACTAGAGAAACGTTGAAGTTCTGAGGTTTCAGAATATCTCTGACTACCCCCTTGGGAAATATATTCGTGAGCATATATGGTTACATAATACATTAAGGTGACACATTTAAAAATAAACTCTCTCCAAATCTTGCCCGAAGGCGTACAAATATTAATATTAATTGATGGTCTGATCATCCCCTTAAAAAGTGTCCGCATATTAATAAGGGCCCTGCATGTATTCTATATCGTTGTCTAGTCTTCATAATACAAGTACGGCTAGATTCTGGTACTTTAAATGGGACTAGATAATTTGTGTGACATTGTGAAACCGTCAAAGGTATTTATTTATTAATGAAAGACTGAAGTTAGTGAGACATAATCAAACTACTCATCACCTGTGTGTCATCACCAATGTACTTTAGAACTTTACAATAATCATCACCACTACTGGTGCTCGATTACTTTTCATAAAAAATCTTTTGTAAATGGAAAACCGACTCGGTCAATTAGTATGAAGAGGAATTAAGGTTCTGAGTTCATTGGTTAGCACCTTGTATAGACTCAGATTGTATGTTTACACAACACAGCGAACCAGCCGGCAGCGTTTCCCATGTGACACTCGTAAGATTAAGACAAATCGATTGACGTAAGAATCATCAAAATCGGCCCACGTGTTTGGTCTCTAGTTTAAAGGAACAAATTTACATACATATATAAGGTCTAACAAAATTAGCTGAAACTATTTTAAGGGGAAGATCAAACCATCAAACTGAACAAGTTTCTCTATGGGACCAATATCGAATTCGCGAAAAAAAAAATCACCTGTTCCATACAAAACTACTCGACCTAAATGTATGAGACCACAGATTTTTTTTCAAGATATTGGTCCCATAGAGAAAGTTGTTCAGTTTGATGGTCTGATCATCCTCTTAAAATAGTTTCACCTAATTTTTTTAGACCTTATATACATATGCTGATAAACACATTACCCTTCCTTTGCGTCGCGCAGTCGGATGATTACACTATGACATAGTAGCGGGCAATAGCAAGTATAATGTTAAACTCGTGTAGTAAGTACCCAGCATGTCCTCCATCATGACTGCCTCGCTGGGCGGCACGACCTGCGGGTTGGTCGTCAGCGACGGGTACTTCAGCATCCAGTCCTCGTAGCCACCCCACAGGGCCAGCGGCGGCCGCGGATACTGAACCTTTATGTCCCACTGCAACAACAATTATGTACGCAGAGTGAAATTTTCATCCTTTTAGACTAAGAGTCTGACCATCAAACTGAAAAAAATTTACTACGGGAGCAAACCGATCGTAGCAAAAAAAAAATCTGCTGTTCCATACTAAACTGCAATGCCTTGCCTACTCGAGTCAAATGTAGGCGACTACGATCGGTTTGTTCTTATAGTAAAAGTTGTTCGGTTTGATGGGTAGACTCTTGATTTAAAAATGATTTCACCATGTATACATATGACTTCTTATTATACCCGTTTCTTGATAATGGCACACTTTAATTAAGAGGAAAGGCGGGTGCCGCTTAGTCCATACAAACGTATTCCCTCTTTCCTCTCTGAATAATGACACTAGAGCAAAATCTGTCCGAGCTGCAGTAGTCACTTTCGCACTGGTAGCGCGGTGGGTCGGGAACAGCGCGACAACAATAGATCTGTTAATTAAAAAACTATTCTTAAAATCTCTTGCAGCCTTTCCTCTTAAACGTTAAAGTTTCAGCAGGAAGATATAAATTCGTTATGAAACTCAATGAAATGAAATATAATTTTTTTTCCTGTGATTTTAAATATGTGTTGGCAAATTAAGGGCCTGTTTCACCACTTCTGAGTAAGTTCTTGTTAGCTTATCCGACAGATATGTTGACATATCTTTCATACAAAATATGTCAAACTATCTGTCGGATAAGCTAACAAGAACTTACTGAGAAGTGGTGAAACAGGCCCTAAGTCTTAATTCCCTGGATTGTTAAAAAAATTATGATAATGGATTGGCTTTAGTTTCACTACTATAAACGCCTTACATTTTATATAAAGAGTTTCAAATACTTCATACATTAGCCAAATTGGCAATAAAAATTTACCTAATGTTTAATATTTGCGTGCTATTCTTAACGGCTGATTTAGGAGATCCTCTAGTCTACCACAGTATAAGAAAGAGAATTACTACATACAGTATAGATCCTTGCCTCTCACAAACTTTTTATCTCACCCTCTCTATTGCCCTCTGGTTGCCTCGGCGATTACCTGTAGCCTAAATTGACACCACAATTGTCCCGCTTGAATTTATGTTTTCGAGAATTTAAGAGAATATAATCTCCGGACGAAGGATAAAAACTCTTTTGGAATATGCGTTGGTGGGTCAATGCGTAGGCAGTGTCCGGGCTGTGACTCTACTGTACTGACCACCTGTAATTTTTGTGTACCCTGATCAATAGTAAATAAAGATTAATTTACTTTAACAGATATACCTTGAGCAGGATGGTTTTGAGCAAGAAGAGAGGTTTCCCAGGTATGACGGTGGTGCTGTTCCAGTCGAGCATGACGATCAGCTCCATGGTGGCGCGGTCCGCCCACACGGGCCGCGACGCCGGCGGCAAGTTCTGCTCGAGCACGTTAGCTGATTGCCTGTACAATAATCACATCTATACATAAAATAAAATTGTAAAAGACATCATCCGCGTTTCATACATTTTTGGTCCTCACAAAAGGAAGGCTACATTCTGATAGAAATTGTCCATCTAAGCATTTATTATTATGGCATGAAAACTGTAGCTTTAAGTTTTATTACATCAAAAATGTGTGAAAAGGCAGATTCTTCAAACCTTATTAAAACCATGGTCCTACATATTTGGTGCTATACTAAAAAATGCTGAAAAGGACAAGATCTAACAAAATATGGCCTTAGATAATTTCATCGAAAATGTGCCAATGGACGTAGTACAAAAATGTGGTTACGTCGATAAGAACAGCAATAAGGAATTTGCTTTTGTAACGGACGGGTACCTGAATGATATAACGCCTTTTTTAAGACGAACTATTAATTAAATTTGTACCTTCACAATTCACACTTCACTTCTTTTTTTCTAGTCAATTTACACTTCACAAACTATTTTTCACAAATTACTCTTCATAATTAACAATACTTAGTTACTTGAGCAGAGCTTCCGCTCGCCTTGAAAGTAGAATTGAGACTGCCTGATAATACATTTTACAAAGCTATTTATCGATCGATCGATTTGTATGTATGGAATGTATGGAACAGCGGATTTTTTCGCGATTATGATTATGGTCACATAGAGAAAGTGACGGTCTAATCATCCCCTTAAAAAAGTGTCAGTATGTTATTGCTAAATCTTATATGATTTCATTTAGGTAATTTTATAGGTACACAGTGAATACCTCAAAATTCGATCTTTATTTGTGTAGCAAACACATTAGTTTTCCTCTCTCTTAAGAGTTTGCTGGAAGAAACCTTTTTTAGACTTGAGCTCACCTTTGTACATCACGACTTATTGTAATTGTTAATAATTATGTTGTTTTTGTGTAAAATAAAGAATCTTAAGAGTTTATTCATTTTTCAGCCAAATTGCTAGACGTGGGCGTCCCCGCACTCATAAGGTCACAATCAAACTTCTACTACTAACCCAGGCCAAATGCACTCCTCAGGGACGCTGATGCAAGCCGGATACTTGATGTGTGACTCAACGAAGTCCTTCTTGGGGCGTACGTCCAGGATCATCACCTTTAGCTTCCCGCTCGTCAGGATCGGGTATAGTTGTTCGGTTTTAATCGTCACTTCGTCCGGACCTGGAGATAATATATTACATTCATCATAACAATTAGACACAAGAAGTCCACCGCTGGACAGATGATCCTCCGTAGAGAGGAGCAAAGCTCGTGCCATCGTCGGATCCTCGTGCCCTCACCGAGTACTACGCCACAGGCACGATGCACAAGATGAAGGTCCCTCTAGATCCTAGCTGCCAAGCATGGAGAGGAGAGGAGGAGGATATCATGGAACATATCATGTGTGACTGTGATGTCTTGAGAGATGGTTATCCAAAAAAGAGAGATTACAGGTGTTTCTTCCCCTGAACGGCATTCCTCCCTCATTTACCACGTTAGGTGTCATTAACTCAAACTCAACATGTTTTATTAAAAATAATATGACATGGATAGCTTTCTGATGTAATTTTTGACTCTACCACCGCGTCAGAAGGTGTTCCGCTGTAGTGAAGATGCGAGAAACCCATTGGGTTGAAGTGTTGCTGGCATGCCAGCCCCCATAATAAGATAGGATTTGCCACAATCGGCGAGGTTGGCAACACAACCAACTTGGTCCAAGCACATCCTACCAGATAATTACCAGGTATTCCGTAGTTGGGCGCGGGTTCAACGGCAGGTGGTTCTGCAGCCATCTTCCTCATGTTCTCCTCCGATTGCTGTTCCATTCTCTCGGCCTGCTCGAGATCATATCTGGAAGAGTATGGCAAGATATTAATCGTGGCCGTAACTAGGGTGGGTAAGGCCGCCCACCTCGAGTCACAGGTCATAAGTTGACACATTCGTCCCCTAACGCACGGGCGCGTTTTGCGGACTCTATAGGGGTGGTAAGACCACGCATATGCGTACATCCGTGTACAAGCATTGGTCGCACCGCGAACGAATTAATAGTGGGCACTGAGTGAAAATTTCAACATGAGGGGATCACAAATGTTTTAAGTACATCTAAGTCAATGGTTAAGTAATATTTTGTACAAAAACTAGATAGAAAAATTAAATTTGATTCTACAACATTTAGTCATTAAACAGGGTCAGGACCGGATGTTCAACTATATACATTGTTACCTGTAAGAGAATCACATAGTTTTTTCGAATCTAAACTTTTAATCAATAGATACAGAGCATCACTTATGCTTACATCTCACTAAAGTTACTATCACTTTGCATCAAATGTGAGATGTAATAGAAAGCTGTGTTTTATTGTATTACTTATACGACAATCAATAAAATTATTTATTCTTTGACTCCAAACGATTGAGATTTATTATTCTAAATTATTATTATGTCTTATATTGGAAAAAATCTTGTCTTGTAAAATAAATTTATAATACAAGGTGGAACAAAATACAGATTGGTTAACTAAAGCTGGATCGTTCACAGACACACACAAATGCGTTTTTCCTGTCACTGCGTCCGTGCTTGATAGAGATAGAGAAATGCAGTGAGACAAAGGAATTGCGTAAATGTATGGCACGCGACAGCTTTATTTAACCGACCTGTATCCTAGTCAAATTTGAAAGGGTAACTCAGACCATCAAACTTTCACTATGGAGATAAAGGCGAAAAAAAAATGTTATCTGTCCCATACATTTGAGTAGAGTACTTCAGATTTGTATGAAACGGCAGATTATTTAAATGACTAGGGAGTTTTGTTACACCCTGTAACTATATACATTTATTTAAAATTCGCAAGATACAATCATGATCTGCATAAGAAATATTTGACAAATTAGGTTGTCCATGGAAAAGATCAGTATATAAAAAGTTTAACAGAATAGATGACTTCTAAACAAAAATTTACCAGAGTTAAAATATATTTCGCAATGCACTGACAAAGCTTGGAAATGTAAAACGCAAAACCGCTAAACGAGATATTCGCTAAAGGCAATATTACAGTCTTAGCATAAGCAGGTAATTAATATAACAACAGCTCAACACCAATCTGAATTTAAATATGGAAAATGAATATGGTATAAATAATGCAACCATTTTTTTTTAATATTGTGATTTATTGATGACAAGAAGGATACGCTTGGCTTTGGCTGCATCAAAACATTAAACTCGCACAGCATGCAATATACATAAAATTCTATAAACAATTTATTTGATTCAAATCAAAGTTCAGATGTAATGCAATGGGGTAAAATAAAAAAAAACATATTTTTTTATTACAGTCAATAAAAAATCATAAAACGATAGATACTCCGCACATTCCACAGAGGCCCGAAGGCCTACCCTACAATACCCTAAAATAATGATACAAACATACAAATGTAAAAATAACATGGTTGTCTTTTAGAATGTTTAAAATTTTAAGATGGAATTGTCTTGACAAATGGCCTTAGTTTGATAGCCTTTTACCCACAAAACATAATTTTTGTAGGTGAAACTCAGTCACTTTGTGTAATCACATTTAAAAAAATCTGCTAACCACTTCCTCCTAAGGGGCGAGCTTAACATGTCCAGAAGAATTTAAAGATACTTATTATTTCGTTAATGTCTACTAAAATAATTATTAAACATTTAATAATTATGTGTCACAGTAAAAAGGTTAGTAACTTATTTTTATGTCTGTGTGTTAACGTGAATATCATGTTGTGACCTAAGATCAAGGACCTCTTTATTCTAAAGCATAGATTCCGCATCAATTAACTTGTGTAGTTAATCTCCTTTGTCTTATGACATTCCTTTAATAGTAGGAGATAGAACTATAGATATTTGTTTAAGCGGCTGTCCACTTTTTTGACGTGCTAGTGTGTGTTTTGTCTTAGACAAACTAGACTAACTATGACCCATTTACACAACTTTCAAAAAAATAGCACGTCAAAAAAGTGGATATCCTTGCAATATCCCCACTATATATATAGATATTGGGTGGCCTCCCTCATCTCTTTGGTTGAGGGGTGAGGTAAAAAGTTGGTGGGAGGCAGGGAGTGTCCATAATATATGTAGTACTAGATACTCTTTCTTATACTGTGATATAACTATTGACTGCGAGCACCACTCTCAACGTCCCTAGCGGTTCCGGACCGCCGTGAATTATTTGAAGTTGAATGTTAGATAAAAGTTTGTTATTTATATAAAATAAAAAAAATAAAGAAAGGAGCAACATTACCGATATTAAGAATGATAACTGTACAAACTTTTATCTCAGTTTTTAAACCTTGGGGGGTTGAATTTCAAAAAAAACTTTTCTAGTGAGCAAGCACTTAGATACCAACAGAATCTTCAAAATATTACGTTTTGGAGATTTCATGTTGCGCAATTTGACAAAGGTTGTCCAGAGTTGGCACAAATGCTGCACTTGATTTAATAGTTCCCAACCCACAACGCACATATCCAATCTAACTATACTTATAAAACAGTTCCATGACTGACTGACAAAGCATAGCCTAATCCGCTAAAGATAGAAATATGAAATTTGGAATAGTATATTCTACGGATTATGATTTTGCAATATTCTAATTTCACGCAGATGAAGTCGCAGTCAAAAGCATGTAAGTCATACAGGAATACAACAGGTTGAGGAAGTGACATTAAAGGTCTGACCTGTTGATCAAGCTGTTCTTCAACTTCTCTGCCGCGTCGATCGCCTTGTTAGGGTTCTTGAGGCCCAGCATGTTGTTGTAGAAGGCCTTGTCCTTCTGGTAGTCCTCGTCCTTGCTGAGGAACGCGACCACGCGCAGGTACTTCATGTAATACACGTACGAGTACTCCTCGTCCCCCTTGTGACGATATTTTTCAGCTTCCTCAAACAACTTTTGAGCAGTCTTGCATAATCTGGGGGAAAAATTGTGCGCATAATGTTGGTTCTCAATAAGTGTTATGGAAATGACAGTAGCGGTAACACTCACAGCCTGGCCCTTTTAGATTTCAGGTCGGGAACATTGTGTAGTTTGTCCAAATCGTCGATACATTTTCCAAGGTGAAGTTGCAATCGTCGTGTTTCCGTCATGTTAAATTTTCGAGTTTTACGATAGTGTTATATCAAGATTTAAATGATAAAGGAAGCACAAAACACTACATTTGATTTGAATAACGCTGTGATTGTTGCATTAATTTACTCGAAACTTAGATTAGATTGAAAACAATATTCACGAACATTTTCGTCTATGCAACAAAGAAAACGTCATATTTTTTCTGTTGTTGTTGTTTTGTTTGGTTCTTCTTCCATTCTAAAAGGCATTGGAGTCTAGCTCTTACAGCCGTTGTTTTCAGTTGTTTTTTTTAAGTAGTTCACACATTCCTCTATGTTCTAGGGTCCAAGGGAGTTTGACATGGCAATATCAAACCGAATCATGCTGTAGCGCCAAGAATTTTTGAAGTGTAACACTTTTTATGGGAGGGCTGTGATGCTGTGAAATTTGGATCCGCAACCTTTTCTTATAACCACAGAACATTATAAGAGGGGTTAGAAGTGCAAAGTAGGCGTGGAACGAGTCGCCACAGGTTATGCAATCATCTTCAAAAAAAATCGGCGGCTGAAGTTCTATAAAACGATATCTTTACTTATACGGAAACGGAATTTAAATTTGACAGCTGCGAAAGATCTATAAAAATCGATGTCTTTACTTAAACGGAAACGGAATTTAAATTTGACAGCTGAGGAAGTACTATAAAAATCTATGTCTTTACTTATACGGAAACTGAATTTAAATTTGAGAGCTGCGGAAGTTCTATAAAAATCGATGAGTCTTTACTTATACGGAAACGGATACCTATATTTTTTATAGTTTACGTTTTCCGCTTCAATTTCAAATTCAAGAAAGGAATCATTTCTCCTTAGAATTTTTCCTTTCAGACAATCAGGTGATTCAGCCTGCAATGTCCTATCTAGGCAACTGGGAAAGATGCACAAAGTGACATATCACTATGTTTCCCCCGTGGAAATCGAACCCACGACCTCCATGTCAAGAATATGGAGAAAAACACGGAACACTATCGATTTGTTAGCTATATTTTATAAGGACAGAAGTGTTATTTTTGAATCGTGAGATTCGAAATCATGGACCACAAACTTCATAGGTACTGTTAAAGTCATTTTCTACTGCTGATTTCAACGAGTGAGTTTCAAAAATCACACTCCAGCATAGGTAGCATGGCACCGTGATAGCGCTACTAGCGCTACTATGGCACCTTCGCTTTCATTCTATTTGCGTACGAACGAACGAGATAAAAGACGTGATACAGTCGTATCACGTGTAATATGCCACGGCTTCTGAAGTGCTATTGTTGAATCATGAGAGTCAATATCATGATGGAATGATGCATAATCCCCATAGTAATTTTGTCATTTCCTACTGCTGATTAGAACGTGACTTGAAAAAAAATTCACTCCATCTATTATCCGTAGTACTCAGGAAGTTGGAAATGTAGTACTTCCTATCTCTATGCGATTTATCTTGTCAACCAACGTAGAAACAGAATGACAACCATTTCCAGCTTCCTTCCCTATCCCTGTTCCTGATTTTTGAAACTCATACTTTGAACTCAGCAGTCGAAAATGTCAAAGATGTGATCTTTAACTGCTGATTTGAATTTCAAAAATTTTCAAAAAGGAGCGATTTTTGAAAGTCAAATCTGCAGTAGAATACAATGTTCCTGAAAGATGCATATCTCCTTAGTAATTTTGTCATTTTCATTTAGGTATTTAGTAAATCAGATTTTAATTATAAATAGGCTACATTTTGTTACACCGTGATGTCTTGTCTATACCATAGTCCGTCTATGTCGTCAACGATGCGTCAACGCCATCTATCGAGATGCTTCTCTCGTCAACGCCATCTATCGACTATTCTAATCGGATGTCAAAAACAAACCTTAGCAAAAACAAAACTTAACGCCCCATCTTCTGTTTTTGCAATAACAAAACTAAATTACTCAGATTCCATTTGCTAATAGGATTAGCAAATGCTGTATCTCACTCGTATACGGCTAAAACTGTAATTATGTTTCACTCACACTTACTAAATTATGATCCTATTATCATTTGAAGAAGGCGTTTGATAAACTCAAACATCACGGCGCATGTTTTCATTCATGCGCAGTGAATTTTCCCCATTTTCGCAGGTCGATTGCGGATTTCCATTTAGTTTTTCAGCTGATCACGCATTCTGCGGCCGTGTTGCATTCTGTCCGCTCTTGTGACATGATCGTAACTCTCGTAGCGTAGTGAAATCGCCGAGTGTTATTCCTGTGTAGTTGATTAGCTAGTGCCAAAACAAAATGTTTTCAGGACTCACTAATCAAGTTAGTTCGTGGATGGGGGCTGCTAAAGGCGAGCCGCAAGACGAGGAAGTACCGACTCCAACCAAAGATGCTACCGGGGAGCCTGTGGCAGAAGGCGAGAAACAAAGGTATTTGCTCTCCAACTTCTTTGTTTACATTCTGTTCCATATAATATTTTTCTTATAGCATTCCAGGAATCCTGAGAAAATGTTTAGTGGTGGAACTTTTTTGTCGTATGTAATATTGGCTTTGGCGAGTTTTTTCTTGATGTGCAAGGGAAGGATGAAGAATGTATCCAGAATGTTCTAGAAAGAAGGAATGAGTAGAGCTTGGTCACGGTCCCATTGGTTCGGTATTGCATAAGCCTCAGACAAGTACCATATTGATCCATTGACTATGAAAAATATCTGGGTCAAGCTTTGGGTGTTCAATGCCATTCCACTACACTCCTTACTATGCTAAAACATTTATTTTAAATTATCATTTGTGTTTTAATTTTTGAATGTATCGTATTAACAAACTTTAATAAAACATTTATTCCATTTGAAAAAGAAGAATTTGTTAATGTCCTATTTTATTTCAATATTTTTCCTGACTTTAATATAGACCGTTTATAGTGCGTCCAAGATAGCTCTGTGATTTTGACAGGCGATTTTCGAGTATTTATTTTAAATTTTAAATCTGTTTGAGTCGTCAAAACTTTATACCAACACTCAGTTGCAGAAACACTCATTAAAGTTAATCCTCCATTAAATCTCTTGCTGTCAATTTTTGTCGTGTTCACATAGTTAAAGCTAGCAAGAGATTTAATGGAGGATTAACTTTAATGAGCGTTTCTGCAACTGAGTGTAAAATATACAAGATTAATTAACATTTAACATAAAATTAATAGTTTTTCGGTTCAAACATGTTCAGAAAGTAAAATAATTGCTCTAAAATGATCTGTCAAAATCACAGAGCTATCGTGGATGCTCTATAAAATTTCATTGATCCAAATAAACATGGCAAATAAGTATTTCTAACTGCAATGCTGATGATGATCAGCTTAAAATTTAATGCCTCTTCCCTTTGTGCCCAAAAGTGTACATATGGTACAAGATAGCAAAATAAAAATAAATTAATAAAGTCTACAACTTGTTTGCCCTGAAAACAAAAATACCAAATAACATTAAAATGATAAATATTCAAAATCAAATATTGATGCATATTTAAAATTCTTTGTTTTTAAAGCTTTTCACATCACAGTTAAAGTAGAGAATCTAGAAAGCTATCAATTATTACATCCTACACATATTTAGCTGGCACCTGCTTTTTTCCTAACTCATATTAACTTTGATAATCTCTGAGTATCACTGGTTTACATCCATAACAGTTTAAAAACCCCTAGCTTAAGAAAAAGTTCGAAAAAAGAATGTAATTCTTAGGAAATATCTTTATACATTTTAGTTAATTAATATTGGCTTTGCGATATTATTATTCCCTGTAAAAGATCACACTGGCCGATGAAGAATATATTCATTCACAATCAAAAGAAAACTAAACACACAACAACTTTTTTCTTATGATTATCACATTGGTTACACACATTTTGCAGATTAACACTGTTTGGCAGTATTTAACTAAATGTACTATAGATGATTATATAGATAATTATAGTATAGATAATAGCAGGCCTATGACAGCTTTAGTTCCGAAACATCCATCATTACAACTGCCCGCAAGACAATAGGTAGTTGTAGCAATCTTTCTGACCACCCCGAACGGGATTGTCATTTGAGGTAAAATAGAAGAGAAAAAACATTGACTAAAAGATGAGGATTATTGCGCCGCGGCATCGTCACCACCATAACTATCGCAATCCACATATCTGATAGTAAAATCTTTATTGCGACGCGAACTTTGTGTCAAATGCCTAGCGAATTGGGTAGGAAAACTCTACCATGTTATTATTAACTCGTTTTCTTTGCAGCCCGACCAAAGGAGGCAGTAAGCTTGACTTGATCACCAACGTGAAGTCGCAGATGACCGGGTGGCTGGGGTCGGGCATCCCGATCCCTGGTCTCAGGAAAAACGAGGTCCCACCGGCTGGTGGCGAGGCCGTGGAGCCCGCCCCGGCTGAGCCCGCCGAGCCGGAGCCCAAGCCCGAGGGCAAAGACGATGACGATAACTCTAGGTATAATAGGTACGAGGGGTTCGGCGGAAGCAATGAGTTTACGCAGTATATTTTTTTTTTCATTCTTTCTCATTTTATTTCTTTCTTTGCTTAGGACAGTTGGAGTGTCGTTTCGGATGCTTTAATTTTTTCGTAATTTTACCTAGATTTTGATAAGTAAAAGAGACGACATGCCAATTTGTTCTCTAAAAAAAGCAAGTGCGAAATTTGAATCTTGCAAAAGAATGTGAGGGATTTAATTTTCAAGTCAATATTATTATTCCTCTATTTTCACATTGCTTTTAAATCTGCAAAGTGTACAGCACTAAAATAAGTGTAGTTAATGCTTTTAAATGATGTATTATTCACACTATTTGTTTGTTCAGCTTGCAGCACTCGGCACGCTCCGCTGGGCTGTTGTGGCTCTTCATCTGTTGTTTGGCACCTCTGACACATCGCATACTTGCCGCGACTTTTTTCTTCTCCAAACCATAGCTTTACTTACTTAATTATAAGCTTATAACGTTACCATCTATTATTAAATAATAAGCAAATAAGAACTTGTTGGTTGAAATAAAACCGATAATGTATTTTTATGTTAATAAACTTCTAAGATAACTTGTCTGACGAGCAGAAGAGAAGCTTTTGCATCGGTTCACGGAGTTTACTGTCTTTGTTTCTGCACCCTCACAGCCGAAGTGTTGATTGATACTATTATAGGCTGTTCGCCGTATTCTGTAAAAATACAGTTTTATTTTCTTCTGGTCGCATTTTCACTTCTAGTTTCAGTTCAAAAGCACGCGTCGTACGGTGAACTCATTTATTCTGCTCAAACCCCATTTTTTATTTTTCATTGTTGAGCATTCTTTTATTTAGTAACTTTTTTTCTATTCACTAAATATTTTAGTCCTGTCGCATTTATTACGGGTTTTAGTATTTATTCTTTTCATTCGTGTAGGAGAGCCGGCGTTGATTACATTTCATTGTAGCACGTTAGTATTGCGTGATTATCGTGATACGTTCTAACTATGATTCATCACTTGATGGGAAATGCCTAGCAAACTATTGAAAGCGTATATCATATTTGCCAAGCATACACATTTTGTCGGTTACAAATCCCTTCTTTTATAAAAAGCTAAAATAAAAAGACGATATTACCTAATACATTTAATGAAAAGCATCGAAGCTTTAATGAAAATAGAGAAATATAACGTATAAAATATAGTTCGAAAATACGAACACGAATTCGACAGGACTGAAATGTTCGTTTAAGATAAGAATTTATAGCGCAGTTAATTGAGTTTTATATATTTACTACAGTAAGTTAACGATAAAACCATAATTGCTACTAGTATACGTATGTATACAAACATAAATCACGCTTTAATGTTTCTAGGTTCGATTCCTAGACTTATAACACGTTATTAAAATAAATATTCCTATTTTGAAGTCCAAGGGCCTGTTTCACCACTTTTGGATAAGTTCTTGTTAGCTTATCCGACAGCTCATTTGACATATTCTTCATACAAAATATGTCAAATGAGCTGTCGGATAAGCTATCAAGAACCTATCCAAAAGTGGTGAAACGGGCCCTCATGGTTTTTTTCTCCTTTCACTAAAGACAGCTTGGTCTTTTTTTTAAAAGGACACTTTATCTCAAAGGGGTGCTTTCTCAATTTCTTGTGCTTTCTACATAAAATATGTGTTGTACAATCAGCGCTATTATTAAATTGGGTTATATTATCACAGTGCTACCGGAGGCGCTGACAGCAGACCAGCTTCCACTGGAGGCACACCTACTGAGGAGCAACCAGGCGGCGGCGTTGGCAACGGTAATTACTGTCTTAAAACCTGGTCTAGATGTCTCAAAATCCGCTGCAGGACTTGGAAGGCCGCGGAACTGAGTTTGTCATGAGGATGAATATGAGAAAAGAGATGTCGTCTGGGCGCTTACGAATAACTTGCGAATAACTTATGTTAAAAGGATAGTCATTGTTTGTTTTATTAGATTGCAATTGCGTTTTTGCATATTGATGTTGAAGAGATCTATTATTATCTCTTTGATACTTGAAATCCGAGATAAAAAAAGGCAGAGTAGTAACTCAAAGGTAAGACAACTATCATCAATGTTAATAATAAAAAAATTGGCTTTCTTTGCTACTCTACCTACTCATTTTATTAAGTTGTTGTGAAGCGCCGTAATTGTTATTTTAATTGTATTTCTTTATATTTTCATTCAAGGTATTGCTCGGTAATGCTAGGTTTACCGCAACTGAATGAAGACGAAACCACGTCAAAACTCAACGCGTAGGGATAGATATGACCAAAAAACCCCAAAACTCAACGCGTCGAGTTAGATAGGTCCAAACAACCCCAAAACTCAACGCGTAGGGATAGATAGGACCAAACAACCCCAAAACTCAACGCTTAGAGATAGATAGGACCAAACAACCCCAAGCTCAACGCGAGCTAGATAGGACGTAACAACCACAAAATTCACCGCGTACAGATTGAATTGTTAGCCTTATTTTTGACCTTGAGCGCAAATATCTCGAGATAGAATCATTATAACGACTTAGTTTCTATGGATATATTTTAAAAGACAATAAGTCTTTTCAAATGACACCTCATTCGAGTTAGTAGAAAAAGCAATTTTGTTTTTAACCCCCTTTTCGTTGTACCGGAGGATCGTAAAATTTGGTAAAATTTGGTTTCTTCTTGGTACCACATTTCTGTTTTTGGGTTAATGTTATCTCTCTTCATGCCAATGCAAAAATGAGCGAGGCATTAGTCATCATGTAGTCATACAGACAGAATAGGCGAAAGTATAAGGGTTCCTTGTTTGACTACGGAACCTTAACAAAAGACGAACCTCATAGATTTTTTGCTTTTTAGCTTCTACAAATCATCTGATTTTGGTTAAAACCAAAAGAGGAAAATTTACTGGAGTGAAGCTAAAAAATAAAACCATTTAAAACGAATTAATGGAGATAGGTACTAATGGACGGGTGATACAGCTTTCAGGACATCCATTTATCCGTACCAAAATTAAACATTTAAACGGGATTTTACCGCAATTGCTATTTTTTGAGTTCGCGATATTTATACTCGGTTGCGGCTGCCATGCCATACACACGGTTTGACTGACGAACTCGGAGCAGACTAACCAGTCTACCCTTATTTTTGTTCGTTCTCATCGACTGTTATTTCTATGTCATTGCCACATTGTGCAGCTCAGCACAAAGAGTACATAGTAATTACATTAAGTCCAGCTCCAGCATGACAAAATAAGTACATTACTGTGTCACTACGTCTGTCCGGACGCGAATAGACGGCTCAACACTTTTACCCACGTTAATCACAGGATTTCTCGTGTCTCGATTGGTCTTATTCCATGTAATCTAAACTATTATAAAACTGTTCGCGCTCCCGTTCCCGCGCTTTTCGGAGAGCGAAAGCCGCACTTGCTGCGACAAGAAGTATGGAATAAAGCCGAGTCGCGCGTAAGAAGAGAAATCATGCTAAACGTCCAGGTCTTACTGACAATCTTACTAGGATTATTGTAATTTTACTGATTGCTGCTAGTAACAAGTATACTTTGCCATACCCTATTGTTTCTAAGGTTCTTAATTTACTATAGTTTTCGACTGTAAAACCACAGAAAAACAATACAGATTTAAATAAATAGCGACTCTCTGCACGGCAATACGATGCAAAGTTATTCGCACCAGTTCTATCTTACAATTCGCGAATAACCTAGCAACCGTCACAAAACGGCGGCGGCGCCCATGCAAACATAAATGAACCGAGTCACTAGACACGAAAGCTTCCTTTACATAGTCTCCCTCTTTCATTCTTTCACGTGACATCGCTAGGGTTTTCAAGTCTCGCATTGACTACTCACAAAATGGCGGCAAGTCTAATGAGATGTGATCACGAAGTTTACATGGTATACCTCTAACCTATTGCCATTTACCACTCGGTGGGGATCGCCATCAAGCGTACCTGAGCTGTGGAGTGATACAGGCCTGGTAACACATTGGCACCATTATGATGTGTAATAAATACATTGAAATTGAACATTACAATACCTATTACTAACAGTAGCCCGTAATATTGTGTTTACTAGAGTTATGTTACTAGAAAAGTTATAATATTACGGCTTTGACAATATTCCTGCGACAAAGCTGATTCTGTAGTACATTTTCCATTTCTTCACGCGTCGCCGCTCGTCGCGTCGTCTTTTGACACTGAGTAGACTAAACGTCGTTAATATTGCATCGTTCAAGTAACAGCTTTCTTATAAAACTGTCGCGATTGCATTTTCTAGTAAATTGTTTTAATACTTCGTTCGGTTGCGGGAAAACTTTAGCTGAAAATGTTTTCCAATTTATAAAAATACGCTTTCATTTTAGTATAAAACGTTTAGTTTTTAACCGATTGTGCTAGAAGGACGTAATTTTAATGTTATGTCGCAACTTGAAAACTATTATTCTATATTTGTCTCTATAGGTTATTTATGTAATTTAGTTATGTTTTTAGTAGCTATCTTTTTAGTTATTGTTTTAGTCGCTACCCAGTTATTCGTTCCTTTCTATTTCGTTTTTTTTTATTTTTATTTTAAACAATTCCAGGTGAACAGAATAAAAAGTTGTTCTCAGTTGATGCTATCGAAGTGCCAGACATGCAAGAGTGTTAGTATATTTAGTTTTTATTTTTGCTATTTCACCCTCCTTTTCATCCTTAGTTATATATTATTTTTCATTTATGTGTTGCTTTTTTGTTTTACGAAATCGATTGCGAAGCGCTGTATAAAATTTACCAAAACTCAGGTAACAAATAGTCATTGTTTTCTTTGGGTATTGTTGTTTTATTTTGAGTCCTATACGACCTACAAAATGGTCTGTCGCCTGCACTGGAATTAAAATGTATTAAATCGAAGACATATATTCTGTGTCGGTACTGCTCGTGCACGAAGCGATTTTATTGGCATATTCGATAGAGCTATCTTAACGTTAACCAATTCGACAGTGACAACGAAAGCCGTGGCCGGGGCCAAGTCTCTCGGGAACTTCCTCTACTCGGCCGTGAACAAAGCCGGGGCCAAGGTCAGCGAAGCCAGCGCCAAGATCAAGAAGACCGTTGAGGAGAACGTGAGTACTACTTTGCCATCATCAGACCTAACGAAAAAGCATTCTTTCGGTTTTTGAATAATTCAAGTTATTTTGGGACGGGAACGCGAATTTTCTTATTTTATCTACGTCACGTGGTTAACTTCTGCGGCCGTAGTATGGCAGCGTGACATAGCGCTATCACGCCTTCCCTCTGCGCGCGAACGAACCAGATAAAAGGCGTGATATAGCCGTATCACGTGCAACATGCTACAGCATCTGATATGTCGAATTCATAATAATAATGATTAACAATCAATTTACATTCTTCTCTTTCACATAAGAAGTTACTCTTCTAAATTTTAAGTCGATTAAATTACGATTGTTCAAAAAAATTGAAATTGAGATTGAACAAAAATATCTGCTAAGTCAATAGAATCGTAAGTTGATAGAACTCCTTCTTAGATGTTATACTAAATTGAAAGAGAAACTGCTTACTGAATAACGGATAGTTAAAGGAAACTTTACAACTTTCTTTTTCCTTTGGTCTGAGCCTTTTGAACTATGTCCAGTACAGTCAACCGCAACTCAAACTTTACACTATAAACACCCATAAGTTATGAAGGCTGAGCATCGCGGTCGTAGTAGCGCGCTTACGAATTATACCACGTCTTAAAATATCACAGTCTATATATGAAGGGCTAAAAATTAATTGCCAACGACTAACCCCATGCCTATTAGTCTCAAATTGTAACAGCCGACATATTTTTGCGATTTTAGCTTGGCTCCTATAGTAAACGTTCAGTTTGATGGTCTGAACCACCCCTAAAAATATGGAAAGTGATTAAAAAAACGCCCAATATAATTTGAGGTGCTGTTGACTGTAGTTCATGGAATTGTGGAACTTCGCATTGCTCAGCACGACAAGAGAGAAAACCACTGCAATCTGCATCCTGATAATCGTCCACAGGTAGGCGGTAGAACTTAATATTACAATGGTCTAAGTTTTTCGGTTTGTGTATGCCCCATGGGGGAAAAAATTAAAAAATAATTAGGTACATACGATAAAAAAATTATGTCCTGGATTTCATTAATCAAATGCAGGTATAGCTGGTTCTAAACACAATATTTACGAACAGTTAAAAACGCTAGACGAACTTAGGGTAATGGCGTAGGGTATATAATTAGGGTCTTTATTTATAATATTTACTTACATTAAGTCGAAAACGATGTTGACTGATTGAAGTTCTTGTATTTCTACCACGCAATTTTTGTATGAGTAGATAACAAAATGTGTACCGGTCGAGATGGCAACTGAATTTCCCAACCAGTTAGGTACAAAATTTAAATATAAAATTAATAATTAATATTTGAAACTTATGGTATTTGACCACACGAAGCTTATTTTACTGGAACAATTAACAATCAATAAACACTAAATGTTTTTTTTAAATCAATCGTTTTCGTTTCAATGTACTTCAATCAAAAGTTATCCATTTGATTTGGTCCGTTCTTGTGGCCATGTATGTAGGTAGCAATAACCATAAACTCGTAAAGTCTGCAATAATTCAAGCTATACATTTTTGGTGGTCCATCCGGCATAATCCCTGCATGGGGGATAAACGCGTCATAAACATCAATTTACTTAGCTTCGTGACGTCACAGCTCATTAAGGGTGGTGCCGGGCGAAGCTTTGCGCTAGTCTCGTTAATGAGCAAGTTGATTGGAACACATTATCGAAATAATTAAATTAAGGTATTCAATTTAGTTTCATAACAGAGCCAATTCATTCAATAACAATAAAATAGCAATAGGTAGTGTCTGTTATATTCAGAGTAGTTGTTACTGTGTTATTATTTCTAGTATTATTTATTTACTGCATCAAAAGTAGCTTTAGCTTAGCTATTATGTTTATTAATCATTAACCTATAAAATGAAAGAAAAAATCAATAAACAATTTTAAAACATCTTGAAATGAAATATATTTCGTTGCTTGATTTTGTCATACAAACTTAATTAAAATTCTCACAATATCGCAAATATTATTTCAATCAGCTTCCATCATCCATTTACAAACAAGGATTATAGCCCAGTAAAGTAACGGTGCGCTTGTATGGCGAAACTAAATAATTTATAACAGCCGTTTTTTTTTTCTTTTATACTTTAGATTATAATTCTAGTTATCATTTAGATTGAAAATCATGTAAAATTGGCAAACAATAAAATAAACCATTTTTTTTGTAAATAATAATATAAACCAAGCGCTTTCATTCATTGCTGTAATGATAACAAATCATTTTTGCCTGAAAACTTAAACTGCAAATAACTTTAAATTTGAACTATCATTATAATGAAATTATTGTTTCAATCTAAATATTTTGTTATAAATCAGCTGGGGTGTATGAGGTTTTGCGCTTATTCATTTGCTTATTCGTTTTGCGAGTATAAATTATTTTCTTTCGAACCGTATTTTTACTTAATTATTAGAAGAATTTCGAATTTAAATAAAACATTATGCAAGAGAAGAGTAGGTAGCTTTTTCAATACAATATCCATTTAAAGCTAGGATTGCCAAGGATGGTGAAACCAGTTGAAAAACATTTTTTAGAAATGTATTATTTCAAACACTTCAAACTTCTGAAATAAAAACATAAGTTTGTGTAAACTGAAACTTCTGAAAACGTGTGAAATTCAAAATGTCACGAATAAAGGTGAAACCCGCTCCTTTACATATATTTTTCTCTTTGTTACCCAGCTCAACAATACACCTGGAGAGGCCATGTTAAGTTTTAACAAAAACTTTTCTCTTTTATGCTGGTTGCGTCACGTTTATGTAAAGGATCTGTGGGCGGCTATGAGTTCGAATAGGCCACTATCATGTTCAGTTCAGTTGGAGTGCGATAGTGCGAGCTTTGGCACAGCGATCGCCAGACTAAGCTTGACTCAAATAAAACAAACTTGTTGCAACCTGCGATAAATTCTGTGTTCAGATATTTTTCCCATACTCGTTGGAAGCAAAGATGTATCAAAATATTGCGTCAGTTAGGTACCTTTATGTTTTATCGGTGCTTTTGCGGTAATGCTTAACCATTTCCCTTAATAATTCCAGGAAATGAATAACTGTTAGCCTTGCTTTTTTATAGCTGGAGAGAATCTGGGTATTTTCTGATCCTATCCGTCCTTTGATTAAATTCGTTAAGGGTTTCAAGACAGATAAGAGTCGTGAGTGTTAGACGCTGTTGATACTGGTTTTAATGAGCAAAGTACAATGGTGGGAAGGTAAAGATTGGATTCGTGTCTCGTCAGAAAGTCAAAGCACTTGCAAAAAGGAGTCAGGATTGGTTAATAGTGCACAGATAAGAGCGTGACGATGTTGATGACTAAAACTGTTGCTGGCCTCGCAACGGGGTGCATTTGCTCTCTTTGTGCTCCAGATAGAACACAAAGCATAAATGTTTCCCTTTATTTACTGACAGAAAACCGGAAGTTCGTTACCACAAACAGTTGAGTCCGCCGGTTCATTGGATTTTATTAAAATGGTTTGGATCGATATTAGGCGTAAGTGGTTGCAAATATTTCATGTGGTTTAACAGTGGAAACGTTTTTCTTGCTTAAGATTGTTTTGTTATGAAACCGGAGGTGCAATTAGTTTAAGTCATGGTCTTAAGTCCTAGTTTATACTGTGAGAATTTCAAAATTTTAGCGTTTCGTAATGTTTTAAGTATAACATTTCGATGTAGCTCGTCATTTTATAAATAACTTATTTCTTCAACCTGTTGCATAAAAGCTATGACAACACGATTTACGAATTGTATCATTGAAACGTAACCGTAGCTCAATTAGATCGTTAGATCATATCGCATATCACCAGACAAAACTTCAAAGAAAACAGCGTCAACCGTGTTTCCGTCACATTTCTATAAAATATATAATAATGTTGACGCCCGTATTCTAGAAAAAATTACCTAAAATGACAAAGCTAATTCTTGGAATCCATCACAAAATGAATGTCAGACATAAAAGAACATAATCTAATATCGGACTTACTCTCATGCAAAGCGGACAGCATATTAATGGAATAGCGGTAGACAAAGTATACAAAACAAGGATGTAGGTACCAGTGCCTACAATATGCGGAGCGCTTTCTAGGTCAGTTGAGTAAACTATATAAGACAGTAGGAATATAGGTGTATTAACGTTGACAAACCGCACTGCTGGCTTTATGCTGGAGAGGCACCAGGTGAAAAAGTTTATATAGTTGTGCTGTTTTCCAATAGTTTTATATTTTCCGCAGTGGGCGATTATAGTGATAGTATCTGTAAAGTTCCTTGTTCGTTGCAGTGGTTCTTAGTTACTAATTTATGATCTGTATCGATGTGGTTCTAAGTTTACAAGCCCATTTTTTCTTTTGAAAGAAAGAATGCGCCTTTTTTAGGCATTCGCTTTTAAAGTAAAACAGGCAAAAATAATATTTTCGCCTATTTTTTAGTGCGGCCATCAACCAATCTTGAATATTGTAGTTCAGAACAAAGTTACTAACAAAGCTTGTTTATCAAGTTTATCTCTAAACTGAGTCCGATCGAAGTAAACGTAATGCATATATTTTCAACTTCAAGCCTTATATCTCCGTTCGGACTGAGTTTAGAGATAAACATGGAATAACAAGTTTTGTCTATTAGCTTATTATGAACTAAAATATTCAAGTTCGGTTAATGGCCGCGCCAAAAAAATAGGCGAAAAATAAGGCGCCACCTTCCATACAAAAACCCGCATTTTTCTTTTGTATAATAATACATAATAAGTAATAACGTACCTAGATCGCAATAATTCATAATAAAAAAAAACCGGTCAAGTGCGAGTCGGGCTAGTCGCGCACCGAGGCTTCCGTACCACACCACCACACAACATCTGGGGGCACGGCAGTGTTGCCCCGGCCAAGACGAGCCAATAAAAGAAGCGGCGCACTATCGTACCTCTTCTCAAAGATATTCTGCGTATTTTTGAACGCTCATAACTTCGGTCTGGATAGGACCTGTGAGCTCAAATTTTCAGGACAGCATGTGGTCGTCGCTTTAATAATATGTACCATATTTATAGCCCTGCTACTTTAGATTTTATGAATGGGGGTTACAAGTTTGAGTTGTATGTATTACGATAGAGCGAGAAGAAAAAACGATGATAATAACTAGTTTCTTGTATGAGGACTTAATTTAAAAATTGTGTCATTTTTATTATTTGTTAGCAAAGCCTCCATAATAACGCACATTCTGTGAAAATTTCAATCGTTTACACAAATTACCTAAGCTAAGTCCATTAAATGTAAGGGACGCGTTGCCCCATTTATATAAAAAAATCATTCTCATCTTCCGAAACATGACATCTTAAGAGTAAAATGCCATAAAAAATCATATACATAAATAACACGCGATTCTTTCCTCCCTTTTTACACCAAAAGTCACTTTTCCCGAAATAAAGGGAACACTCTTTAATTAAGGGGATGAGTGAGAAGTTCTGATGACATTAGTGCGGGAGGGAAAAAGACAAACAATGTAGACGGAGAACTTGTGGATTGGTTTAGTTTCTCGGCTTTCTAAGCTGGCCTTGTACGTGATCAGTTAATGCATTTTGTATTCTATGGATTTGTATTTAGAGTTTTTTTGACGAAAATATCCTATCATCTACTCGAAGTGCGTCTGAATTTTTTTTCTATGTTCAAATGGGAAGACATGGTTTTATAGTATTTTTTATAAATTCTTCTCCAGTTTGGCTTTAATTATTCTTTTCTTCGACCTCTACTATCTATATCCACTGTTGGACAAAGGACCAACTATTTTCCCTAAAAGACGTAAACATTATCCAATTGTCTAACAATCAGTTGCAGAAACGCTCATTAAAGTTAATCCTCCATTAAATCTCTTGCTAGCTTTAACTACGTCAACAAGACAAAAAGTGACAACCAGAGATTTAATGGAGGATTAACTTTAATGAACGTTTCTGCAACTGAGTGTTAGGTTAATAGATAGTAAAATTAGTAGAATTAATAAATGAATGTTATAGACCACCCCATATCTTGCTCTTCATAACAGTTATATCTGTATAAATAAACTCACGACAATAATCCTTTCGGGGTGGTAAGAAACATTGCTACAACAGCCAAATTTATTGCAAGCCGTTGTAACAAGGCTCACGTTTGTCATATTGAAGGTTTCAAGATGGAATGACGAGTAAAGCGGTGATAGATGGGTCGCCTTTCGCCCACAAATATACTCCATATGAAACCATAATCCCTTAGTCGCCTCATACGACACCCACGGGATGAAAAGGGGTGGTCCATATGTCTATTTTCTCAGTGTGTTTTTTGTTTTACACTATGCATTAGTCATCGATTTATTTATTATTTGTGCATTTGAAAATTTGTGTTTGTTGGTCTTCTTTTCTCTAAAATCGTCATCATTTTTAGCAGATTGTTCTCGTTGGACTCCTACTTCGAAGAAATAACTTAACTTTTGTAGAAACCTTTTTGTTTGCAAATAAAATAAAGCTGCCAGAAACTCTGGCCTCGTCCTCGCCTCCTCTGACACCCTTTCCGACTCTTGAGTCTCGGATTTATTACGAAAGTTTGTATGTCCCTCCCTACGTCAAATTCACTAGCCTAGCGGCATGTTTTAAACTCGGACACGTTTTAGAGGAATATAATTTTGTTTTAGTTTGGTTAAAACATGTCTATGATGGTACGGAGGTTAATGGATAATTCTTTGTCTTATAGATAACAGACTACCGGCATGTTGGTCTGATGACATTGTGAGGGTGACGGGTTTGCATTGGATCAGGTTAGCACAGGACCGTGAAGAATGGCGCAATTAAAGTGAGGCCTATGCCCAGCAGTGGGTTGATGTGGACTGATTTGATTGATTGATTGATAGATAACAGTTGTTTTATTAGGTTACTTTGGATTTCTGCAAGCGTTCACTTTGTTGCTTCCGAGGAAATTTATTGTTTTGATTGTTTTGCGTTCGTACAAATTATTATTCGGATAAACTATCCCATATTCCTGAACTTAATTTTCGTTTTATGTCGCTGTCCGTTGTTCATATCAAGTTTAGTTACATGCCTACACTACACACGCATGGTTGCATAGAGTGACTGACCCGAATAACTGGGTAGGGTTGAAGGTCATCTTATTTTATGTGGCTTTCCACGTTCGGTGAGAAACGCCAACAGAATAAAAACACACATCTATGGGTTGCAAATCTTTCACTAGTGTCATAGGCCCGGCACTTCAAACAACGTTTTGGATTTGACATGATGGCGTTCGCACATTCGCACTTGGTGCAAACTGTCCTTGACATATGTGTAGGGTTGAATTACCACGCATCGTATGAACATCATCTACATTTTGTTACTTTTTATGGTTCGTTCTGTTATTAAAAATAGTATTTGAGCTAAAGAATTGCTGAAAATGTGAATTTAGCGTTGTTTTTAAAAAAAATTATACTCTGTAAAGATACAATTTTATGTAGTCAAATATTACGGGTGCGCACGCCGGACAGCATACCCTTGTTCGGATTCCCTCATTTTCCCCAGAAAGTGTGGGGTGAGGTGGGGTATCTGATGTCAGAGGGGGGGCGGGGATTGGCCGTTCTGTATGTAGAACTATATACTATTACCTATTCTGTGCCAGTGTGGACTACCACAAACGGCGACCTTATACAGCCAAGCTCGTGGACATGCCTGATCTCTTTACAAGTCCTTGGCTACAATCTTACAAACATGACCCAATACAAATAAATGTTCGTTTCGTCGAGGTTTCGCCTCTACAAGCATGCGTCGTCAAACGTCCACCAAACTTCCCAAGTCCATTCACACACGTCACTGCAGTACAATCTCCCCTTACGTCACGGCTGCATTATGTTTCGCTCCAATTCTAGGCTGGCTATGTGCCAGACATCATCGTCGCTATGTGCCCATGTCTACGTTAGGTCTAACTTAGTATTTGCTATCTTAGTATTGGCTAAGTTAACTTGGGAGATGAACCGAGTGTACACACGGCGACACATCAAGCTATACAAAACCAACATAAGCTGGCCGCGCGTAGGACGAATAACGTGTAACGTCGCGCGTCGTATAGCTTGATGTGTCGCCATGTGTACAATCCTGGTCAGAAGTATCAAATAATCTTTAAGGGGTGCACGAGGAGAAATATTATAATTAATGTGAGATTTGTGAGAGCATTTCACATTTTAAGTAGATCAACCATGGGCGTCTACGTTCCAATGAATAAACAGATATTTAAATTAATTTAAGACTGCCCGATAGCACAGTCGGCAGTGAGCCTGCCTGCTGTGCCGAGGGACGCGGGTTCGAATCCCGTAAGGGACAAATATTTGTACGATGAATATGAATATTTGTACTCGAGTCATGGAAGTTTGTATCTATATATGTATCTATATCGTTGTCTAGTCATCATAACACAAGTCCACGCTAGATTCTGGTACTTTAAATGTGACTAGATAATTTGTGTGACAATGTCCAAGATATTTATTTATTTATTATTTAAATATTCGAGTAAAAGTACCACAGGAAGCCATCATGTAATAATATAAAAAGGTATGAATGTGCATTCGCAACGATGAGAAACCTGCCTCTTCCACTTCACTGTTTTGCTCTCTAGTCTTCTATGTTAATCTTCTTCTTCTTTTCGTGTGGCAGTTAGTCCTGGTGTCAGTTTTTTCAGACCGCCTTACGGCCTCAGACGTGGTTTTTATGTAACGACTACTACCACCAGAGATAGTAGACGGGACCAACGGCTTAACGTGTCATCCGAAGCACGGAATCATTTTTCTTTTCAGACAATCAGGTGATTCAGCCTGCAATGTCCTAGCCAACTGAGCAAAAATGCACAATGTGAAATATCACTAGGTGTCCCCCGTGGGAATCGAACCCACGACCTCCGTGTCAAGAGCCCAATGCTCTTAACCATTAGACCACGGAGGCAGTTATGTTAATAATGTACTGTATATAAGTGACTAAGAGAATAACGTTATTTCATTGAAGTAGCTTTCTATTAAGTGAGAACGACCTGCAAGAGACTGAACATGCTCATTTCAATTTATTCTCTGTTCAGCTCCGGGGCTTATTACTTCATACTATTACAAAGTCAAAGGAACTTGTCGCTTTCTGTCCTACTATTACAATTTTTATTATGGACGCTGCACTTACTTAGGTATATTATTTTTATTTTACCCTAGTATTGTGAAAACAGAAAGAGACACCGCTTACTGACGGAACTATCCAGGACCAACTGCTTAAGGAGACGCTCGAGATGAAATACCACTAAACGGTCAGCTATTAAAAGCCTGACCGGACCCGACGTTGCTTATCTTCGGTGATGGTTTCGAACGAATTGAAATAAAATCGGTCGTGGCTATGATAGTTAAAGTTGATCAATCATCGTGTTAATTGTATTACTGATTTGTAAGTTATCATAAAATAATTCAGTCAAGTCTATAAAAGTAGAGCCATCGTAACTAGATAGTATACCCGACGCCTGTCTGCCAGCCCGCCAGCCGTGACGTTATCGGCGTCCACACAACCGAATATTAGTCTGTATCACCAAACACCCTTGACCCGTCACGGATTTTGCGTTTTTATAACTAGACCTAAAGTACTAAAAGTTTCTAGTTTCAACTGTGTTTGTTGTGTGACGACTAACTGACCAGTGATTTTCAGTCTCCATAAATCAAACATACAATTTGACTTGCGAAGAGCAGCAAACTACAAATCAAAAATGACCAGGTGATCTATGGTGACGCAGTAGAAAAACATGCAGGATTGCTATTTTTGTATTTCAAACATCTAATTCTTAGCATTTTTATTATTTGTTAGCAAATCCAAATAAGAACATATATTTTGTGAAAATTTCAGCTCTCTACCTGTTACAGTTCAATAAACACAGCCCTTTAAATCTAGAACGGACGGACAGCGTAGGCGTATGAATAGGACCCCGTTGGAACCCTTTGTGTGTGCCTTTCAAAAATCGCACTCGTTTCAATTCAACCAATCACTTCCAGACCACGTAAAGCTGAATCGTGCTATCGAAATTTCTGCTACACAGAGTAGCAGTCTGTTAGACCATGCCTTGTCTATAGGAATCACACCCACCCAGAACGGAACATCTTCCCTTCTGAATGGAGAAGTTTCTCAATTCTCAGTTGTACACCTCACTTCTCCATAATTTGGAGATATGGAGACGATGGGGTATCATAGTTTTTATGATATTTCTTCGAAGTTAATTTCACCCTACTTAGATGATAGCTGTTTCCCGCGACTCCGTCTGCGTGGAATTTAAAAAAGTATCCCGTGTGAATCCAGAACATATTCTTTCAGTGCGCCAATTTTCATCAAAATCCGTTCAGCTGTTTATGCGTGATTAAGCCACAAACATGCAATCTTACAAACATCCAAACATCGTCACAAATTGACATTTATAATATTAGTAGGATGTGCTCGTTCAAATGAAAGTCACCTTTTTGTCGGTTAAAAGCAACGTTTCTCATATGAATGCAAACCAATATTTCATCGCACGTTAGATTGTGACCTACTTTGGTATCACTGTAACCCAAATCGCCCTTCTCCCCCTGACCTTTTCTGTGCTTCGTTTTTATCGATACCTTTCACAGTCTCTTTGAATTAAGCTTCCCCCCATTAAAAGTATTTATTTATATATTTAAGCTACAAAGTTAAAGAAGACTTTCCTGTTGCTATTTATGTTTTCTTTATGAGTTGTTTCGTGTCTTGTTTTGCGGCGTGATGAAACGATTGTTTTTCCTCACGGTCCCGTGCTAATCTGATCCATTTTATTTTAAGTTCCCATTTTCATCTAAATTTATTACACAGTAAAACAGTCGATGTACGTCAGTATTTATTGATTCGTAAGATTAATCACCTCTTTTCCGTGAAACCCCGATTTTGTATTTTAACCCTTAAACCTAAATACCTAGCCGCTTTAACAAAACGGCTTTATGATTGTTCAGCAAAGCGACTGACTAACGGTTAGCTTGACAAAGAGCGCCATTTACAACCATTTTAATTTTTTGTCAGCTTTAGTTCGAATGCGAACTGAATGTTAAGCCTTGAAAATACAGTTCCATGTTGTTAATACTAATACCATGAGTAGGCACAAGATAGTTCGATTTTCTCCGTATCCTCTCAAACAAAGCGAAAACAGAATGTTATTCCGTAACAAGTTAGTATGGAAATGTAATTTAACGGAATGCAATTTTCCCTCTATTTCTTCTTAACGTGACGCACAGAAATCTGCGTGGTTTGCGCTTCGATGGTCCCTTTCAAAAGAATCGCATAGTCCTTAATGAGGTAACGCTCATCCTTAATGAGGTAACGCTCATGTTATTGGACTTTGTCGTGGTCAATCGCATCGTCTGCGTTAGTTCGCAAGCCAAACATGGTTTATGCTGCGAGGGTAAAAATATCCTGCCCGATAGACTTGCAGTTCACTGAATAATTTACAATGTTACAAAACTGTGCAGTTTTGGACACGCCTCCCGTGTTGACAACGATCAAACTTGAAACTCTTTTCAAGTTTCAGATTAAAATAGGATGAGTGCTTCACAGATTCACTCTGAGTCTGGACAAACGATATTAGCATAGATAGTGTGTTGGCATGCATCCGCTCATTCACGAAACACGTCATACACGAGAGAGGGATTGGGTTGAAAATACTTTTATTGAAGAGAAAGGATTTATTTGTCTTTGGATAGTAATTTGAAATGGTAGTTCAAATAACACAACTATTAGTTGAATAGTTTAAAACCGTTTTAGCTTTTAGGTATGGTTTGTCTATTGTGTCAGTGGTTTAACATCCGGTCCGGAGAACCATGACTTTCGTAATAGAGAAATAATTAATTTAATGAATGTCTCAACACGATGTGTGTCATCATTTCAATCAGATTTCAATCTGAATGAATCTGATCGTGATGCATTAAATTTATGAATACAGTTGTAATATCGGAATTGTATTTTGTTGTAACCATTGTATTAATGCTTCTGAAATAGTAATACTGCGCCTGCAAAATATCCTTCAAAAAGGATCAGAATAGTTTATTGCTTTCATGT
Organism: Agonopterix alstromeriana; assembly: GCA_963924505.1. Lineage (NCBI taxonomy): Eukaryota > Metazoa > Arthropoda > Insecta > Lepidoptera > Depressariidae > Agonopterix > Agonopterix alstromeriana. Next base: position 3,778,753 of record OZ004661.1, read on the forward strand.
GTGATCGATCGGGACAACATTTGTTATCGATTATGTACTCAACCTGAAGTTTTGCTTTGATGAATTCTGAATAGTAGTGAATCTTTATGAAAGCAAAGAGAAGACGTCCGAAATTGGGCTTCAGTAGAGTCGATCTTGCCTGCGAATAGCGCAGGTAAAAGCTCGAGATTGAAAGTTGGCAATAGGGTTAAGTGGCGGCACGGGAGCGAAGCGTGGAGTGCTGTATACAAGGCACGAGTACACGGCCACACGGTACAGGCGCGGGCGGGCGTGCTAGTGGACGGGATAGATGACAGGTTATTAGTCAAAGCCTACCATTGCCGGTACGTGGTTGTGGAGAACCGAGGAGCCTATATAGAAGGACCGAGGTCTTGGCAAGCTTCCGTCACTCGGCCGTCAATCGTAAGGTTTGCGCTTGCTTGATATCTGCCACTCGCTCCAGTAGGCAACGCATACGTCGGTCGCGCGCTGTAGGATCTAATAACAAGTGGCAAGCTTCACTAGGTACATTTTTCCTCTATCATTTTCTAAGGAAATGATGTATCTGTTACAAAATATCTAGTAATCTGTAGTCTTGGGGTCGAGCATATCCTCTTGGATTAGGTTTAAAGGAAGAATTTATCAAGTTTAATTGGATTTTCCGTTGTATAAGACGAAATCCTTTACAGAAATGTTATTACGAGGATTTTGAAGCGGAAAAATTTCTAAACAAGGTGTAAGGAAAAGTATCATTAACCTTTAAACCACATAATCTACCCATCAAACTGAACAACTTTTAACTTTTAGAAAGTTAATAACCTATAAATTATTAATACTCAATAAAAATTATAGATTTCTGTCGGAAATTTTATTGAGTATTGTCTTATACTAATCACTCTTTTTCTGACTACCGGTGACTTCTTATTGAATTTAACCACTCGGTTAGTCATCTTTGGTCATATTATTACACTCTTTAGTGACAAAATTGCTTTTTTACTCCATTAAAACTTGCAAAAAGAGTTTGCAGAAGTGAAACAACCCGCAATTCCCTAACCTAACCGAAACTTGTCAAAGTAGATGTAGCCCGTTTGATGAGTTATTGATTGCACGCTTTCTTTCAACGTGAAATAATAAAAGTTTTTTTAGGTACTGCACATTAGAGGTTGATACATTTTATCCTCTTTTCATCGCGAGTTCTTTTTAGTCTTATATTTAGGTTTTGAAATGGGAAAGTTAAATAAAAAAATGAAAATCAACTAAGGATTCTACGTCTTTTTTACGCTCTATACAAAGCCAGTAACCTTGCCTGCCGGGCAGGAGGAGATGGTTCGATCCCCGTCCAGGCCGACTCGTACCAATGAGTTCGGAATTTATGTACGATTTGTAACACCACTGGATTTTCGGTGAAGAAAAACATCGTGAGGAAACCTGCGTGCTTCAATTTCGAGGCGTGTATTGTACCCACTGTCCATCATAAGTGGCGACGGGATCACTCCCAGTCACACTCGACAGAGTTTCGGCACTACTTATCTAAACGTGGATGTTCTGAGGTTTCAGAATGTCTCTAACTACCACCTTGGGGAATATAGTCGTGAGCATTTTATGCTTGCATTTTTGGTACAACACTCGGATTCATAATTGACAACCAATTTTGACGTAACTTATGAATGGACCCATTAGTAGCTACGTCAAAGTTATTCGTAAGTTAAGATTGGCTGCCGAATCATGAATCAGAGTTTAGTAGCGACTTCCACAAAATATCTTTGTGTGTATATCTAGTTCCAACTTAGCCCTTTTACATGAATTTGAATAATTAACAAAGTGTGCGACAGTGCGACGCTACAGTAAATCGTGTGTATTCGGGCCTTATATTGCTGGTCTAGATCCAGAAAGCCATTCCGTCGGTTTAACACCTGCTTAAGAATGTAAGTGACGCTACTTTTGCTATTTCTAACTCAGTTTCCCTACATGTGCTAGTTTATAAAGAGTCGCGGTTTTAAAAAGTCATTTAAGTTGTGGTCGGTCTTAAAGTCTTACCTATAATCTGATTTAACATTATCTTCGGTGTATAACTATTTTAAATATTGTAGCCTTTAGCACACATGTAATGTTTTAATTATTTTTAGAAATGGAAAAATTAAAATAGAATAATATAAGTGTCATACTATCTATTATTCATATTTATTTTTTATGCTACCACCGCATCGGAACGTGTTGTCGCTGTAGATAAGATTTTTCCGATCGATCCTTAGAGGCTCCGTAATAAAAAGAATGAATCTTTATGTAATGTCTTACTGTTATCTAGTCGTATTAAGTTCAGTGCCTCTGCCCTACTGGTAGGCAGCCAAAAAGTCTCGCCCTGTTTGTGTCTTCCTTGATAGCCGATGCCAACATGCTAATAATATAGGCTGGAAGAAATCTGGCGTCTGATACCTATTTATTGAACAATACTACATCCAAATAAGTGAGTGAATGTATCAAACTGATTTGGATATCAGTATTGAAGAAATGTTGGGCTTACTTTTAGGACATTTTTTTGCACATCGATTCGGGTTGTGATCAGACATCTTTTGGTTTAATCCATGCAAAAATAGAAACATAAAGTGAGCTCGATTTTTCTCCTCAATAGTAAAAATAGCAAAGTAACCTAAGTAATGACTATAGATCAAGCGAAGCGAGCTCGAAATTTTTAACAACACGTCTTAGCTATGGTCAGAATTCTTTAGGATTATGATTAGGCACGGTAATTAAAACGGAAACGTAGAGCGAGCGAAGCGAGCTCGCCTTTTCTCGGCTCTACGAATTGGTTATAGTAAGCTCAATCAATCTATATTTTTCTCGAATTTGCCGCCCCTAGTAAAGTGCCGCCCGGGAAATGTGTGAACACTCCTCAGGAGGGTGTAATTAGCCGTTATCTTTAATTTCCGTCGGCTTCCCGTAACTTTTGTTGCTGTCATAATCCCTTAAATGCTTTGGATCGTGTTCGGATGACCTTGTCAGATTTATACACAAAGTTTCATCACATTTTATTTCTTTATTATTATGGTTCTACGACGAACAAGGGTGCGAGGATACGGTACGACTCGTTGCAAGTTTGTCAACTTGCTGTCGGATAAATTTAGAGGAGTCAATCAATCGAATCAGCCCACATCAACCCACTGCTGGGCATAGGCCTCTTTTTTATAGCGCCACTCCTCACGATCCTGTGCCAATCTGATCCATGTCCGACCCGCAACCCTTACAATGTTGTCTGACCAACGAATTGGTGGTCTACCCACGGACCTTCTTTCCTTCTCTTGGCTACCATTCCGGTATTGCCTTGGTCCACCGGCCGTCTTTCTTTCTAGCCAAATGTCCCGCCCATCTCCACTTCAACTTTGTAATCCGGTCTCGAACGTCGTCGAGCTTAGATCCTCGACGGATTTCTACGTTGGGTACACGGTCCAAAAGCGATATGCCCTGCATTGTAAGCTCCATGGCTCTTTGCCCGACTTTTATTAGAGGAGTACCAAAGAGTTTTTCTAACCTTTGTACGTAATACAGACTCTCAAACGGTAAAAGAAAACATTGTGAGGAAACCTGCATACACTGAACAAGAAATTCTGATGCGTGTGTGAAGTCTACCAATCCGCATTGAGCACGCGTGGTGGACTTTCGCCCATGCACCCTTCTCGAGGGTAGGCCTGCCCTGCAGTGGGACGTATGTATAGGCTTGTGACGATACCTACTCTATAAATCGTCGTATGTTCATAAATTTTACCGGTAACCACCAGTTTACGGTAGGCACCAGGTAAACCCTTAAATCAATTATAATCTGCTGGATATCGAATCACCCGCACCAGCACCCTGTAACCTAATTCACACGATAATATTACATGTAAGAATATTGTAGCGCAGGGCCGGGCCAGTGACACGAGTAAGTGAAGTTCGAAATAACATCGGCGTTAGGGGTTGGCGTGCTGTGGAGTTCTCAGTCGGAGCCACAGAACATTAGATAATACTCGTAAATGAATTAATTATTTACACCAAACACATAAATACATTAAATAAATAAATGTTCAATCACAAATCGAACTGCTAATTCGTATAATAATTTGATATTTAGTATACGAGTATACGTAAGTAATTAATTAACTTTTATATAATTTCTTGTAATCTATGTGAATTTGAAAGTTTATCAGTTTTAAAAGATATGTTTTTAATATAGAGTTTATCCACACAGTCATAACCTTCTAAAACGCGGTAGTCCAGTTAAACGGTACAAAGATAATATAATTGTACCTATAGTATAGGTACTTACATAAAGTTATAGCTTATAGCATATTCTAACTAATTAGGTTGAATTTATATCCTAAAATATAATGCTTGGTTGGATTTAAAAATAACCATATTTCTGTGTGATCGGTTTAACGGCCAAACATCAGCTTCAAATGAAATTAAGCGCCCCATGTCCGCCGTTACGGCGCAACGAGGCGCTAACTGTGGAGAAGGCAGGTAACTCACTTAACGCTGTTAACACGTAACGTGAGTGACACTAACGTGAGTGACACTACCGCGATTGAGAATTTTATTATTTCCCTCTTCATTTTGGTTTTACCTTTAAATATGCCTACAAGCCTAGAAAAGTAACATGTTAAAATGTACAAATTGTGTAATTGGCTATTTGACAGTTTCCGGAAAGCTATTTTAAAATATGCGTAGGTTTTTTATACCTCTTAGGCTCTTTTTCCACTACTCCGGTCCGGCGTCGGATGTCGGAAATAACCTTCAGAAAAAACCGATCAACGTAGTGGAAAAGCGAGTATAGTAGTGTAATACATGTCTAAATCGGATTGGAAATTATCGTGTACCGGACCGGAGTAGTGGAAAAAGAGCCTTACAATTATCTATTTCTTAAAAAAACGTTATTTATTAGAAAAACATTTTTTTTTTCATTAAGTAATTTGATATTCGCGCGAAACCGAACCGCTACTCGAAACCGACGGGCATGTATGAAGAGATGTATGGATGTGAATGAGGCAAAAGAGGTATGTAAGGATCGTAGTATATGGCGCGCTCTGGTCTCTGCCTACCCCACTGGGAAAGAGGCGTGACGTTATAGATATTCGCGCGAAATCAGCCGGTCACGTGACATTTCTGGCTGACGTCACATCAAAACAAGTAAAGCTAACTACGACGAAGTTTTATTGTTTGAAATGTTTCGTCACACGATGCTCATTCATGGCCGCCCGCGTTTCAGTTTTTGTAATCCACAGATAAAAAAACTCTAATTTATTTTTCACAAAATAAAAATATTTACAATTTACTTTAATGCAAAAAACATATTGTATGATTATTGTGAACGTATCGGCTACTATATTTAATATATTTTATCGTTACAGTTGTCGAATAGCCAATTGTAATTGCAACGATCTGTTACAAAATAGGGTTTTAGTAGCACTTTCCGATTCATCTAAATAAAAATATATTTCAAGTACAAGCGCTCTCACATACATTTACTTCAGCAAAATAAAATCCATATTGAACGGCGTTTTAAAAGCAAACACTGTTTTTATAAAGCACTAGAGTTTACCCGCAACTTCGTCCGCACTAATTATATACCATTTTTTTATTCAGATCATAATCATAAGCTATCAATCAAAAAAAGTTTCATCAAAATCGGTTCAGCAGTTTTTGCGTGATGATGTTACAAACATACAAACAAACAAACAGACAGACAAACATTCTAAAACAAGAGTGATTTGGAGTACGGGACACCTAAAAACCATATCGTAATCTTTTCCATGTAAATATCTTTAATGTACAGACATACTTCTGTTACAGTTTTATAATAGTTATGATATGTAAAGTACAATCAATCGCTCTCACATACATTTACTTAAACTAAAATCCATATTGAACGAGGTGTTAAGGGGATATAATTCGGAGTGCGCTCCATACAAACGTACTATGGTGATATTTTCAATACTAACCAATTAAACTCAATGAAATTTTTCAGAATCAATCTTAAAACAAATTTCTATGCTTGTATAGTTCTTTTCGTTAAAATGTATAGTTTTAAAGTTACAGTGCCTCAAAGATTTCCATACAAATCTTAAATTAATCCTAGCATTGAAACTGTATATTTTAACGAAAATCTGACTCCATACAAGCATAGATATTGTTTCAAGATTGTTTCAGCAAAATTTCATTGACTTTAATTGGTTAGTATTGAAAATATCACCATAGTACGTTTGTATGGAGCGCGCTCCGAATTATATCCTCTTAAAAGCAAACACTGTTTTTATCTTTGACTAATTATTATAAGGACTAGCCTTGCGGTAGCATTTCCCCTCTGCCACGGTATAAGCACAATTGATCTTGTGCATTTACATTCAATTTACACCTTATCACTAAACGAGACAGCCTATAATTGCGAAATAATAACTTCGAACTTAGAACGTTTGGGGTTCACACGAGACTACTTTTCATGATTTTTAACATTCATAATTAGAATCTAAAGTTATGGGGAATAAAATCCAAAGTTGCGGATTTCATGTTACCTCGCCCCCCGCAAAAAGTGGCAGAAATGTTTGTTAGTAGAATTACACGCGTAACCAGTCCACATATAAATAGTCAAAGGTTTTTATAAATTATAAATAAAGAGCTTACTTGTTTAATCAAAACATTTTGTCATACAATGCATCCAAAACAAAAATACGAAAACCACGTATGGTTTATATGAGGTGTGGTGAGCTCACTTTATACATATACATTTGTTGGGTAGTATACTAGCACCTAACGGATAACTTGATAACCCGACGCTGGTCATCGCTTTCCGTCCGTGCCGTTAGTTGAATTACCGCAAACGCCAGGTGTTGTCAAGCTTTTAACATTTTCACTGTTCAGTTTGTCGGCGTGAAAGCTAATCAGTTTAGTCTGAGTTACCAGCTCCTCACCTGCAAATAAAGGCATTTAATCGGTTTGTTCGTACCTTTACTTACGCCTATTTCACATCGATGTCATGTATTTTTCTTCATATTGAAACTTGGTTGATAGTGAGGTAGATAGTAATATAGCAAGCCGTATCAATCATTGCAACACATCGGTGTTTTTCTGTTTATAGTTTCTTGTTTGTTTTATGTAATCAAACAATTTGGTGTCGTAATTCGGTGTGTCAAGTTTTGTTTTGGAGGGCTGAATCGAAAACCATTTCGAGATAATTGTCCCAATAATAATATTTTGTATGTCAGAGATATTAAAATCAAAGGACTAAAGGTATATTTAATAAAATAACGTAGTTTTTCGGTCCGTCCAGTGACGTCACTGAAAAACGTGTGGACTTAAAATCAACATAACTGGCCATTAAGAAAAAAAATACATTCACAATGTCAGAATGTGACATTTGATGTTGCCGTTTCTGTTTCCAGCCTCAGAGGAAGGATCTCCATAGAGTCCGCATTAATTTACGATTGTAGTTAGTCTCTTTTGTATTATGACGTATCTTTAATAGTAGAAGGAGATGGAACTATTGATATTGGTTTATGCGGCTGTCCACTTTTTTTTGAGCTAGTGTGTGTGAAAAGTGATCGTAAATATAAGGCCATATGTCACTTTGTGCCTTTTGACCATACTACTTGACACCACACACTCAAACCTAAACGTCAAAAAAAGTGGGCACTTTAAAATTGGTATGGCTCACTCTTTTAGGTATAATCTCTTTGTTTCCAGCAGAGTTAGAAGGCAGGATGTTTTTTTATTTTTTTAATAAAGCAGTAGTTTTTCTCCATGGAGGTCGAATTATTTTCTCTCCACCATTTTTGCATTTAGAGATTAAAGATCAAAGCTATTTAAAAATTAAATTTATAGTGATAAACTCGATGAATCGCAATAAAAATTAAATTGGTTTATTAAAATTTTGTCTTCAATCCTAAAAAATATAAAATGAAGACCAAAAAAAACTTGACATTCCGAATTATGATTACCTAATAATAATGACTAGTTATCTATACCTATTTTGACTAGAACCGGAAGTATTTTCAAATAATATTTAATCGTCCTCTAATGTAGTAGGTACATTTAGTTATGGAACCAGTAGGTAACTTGCGAAAGTCGCCGCTTCCACGAAATTGAGGTGCATAACCATTTATCCAAAATCCGATATCAGTTTCATCATGAATAATTCTTCAAGACATTTTAATCCCCCGAGCGAACCTTGCCGGTAAATTGAAAGCGAAAATCTGACGTCTGAAGAAAAATATAAGTCGTCTTATTCTGGCGCAAACCCGTGGGAATTTATTACAAAGTTACCATCGAGTCTTATTTGCTTCTGCACGAAACAGGTGGGACAATGTTGTTATTTGATGAAACTTGTCGCAAAATAGTTGTCACATCTCGTTGCTCTATGCATTTTTCAAGGACACTCGATAATGTTGATACTTTTATTTATCAAAATGTCGTCCTGAATAATTTCTTTTCAATCACGTAAAATGCAAAGCTCTATAAAATACGTCATATTTGTTGAAGTCATAAATCTTGCATGCATATGCTCACGACTATATTCCCCGAGGGGGTAGTCAGAGATATTCTGAAACCTCAGAACATCCACGTTTCACCAGTAGTACCGAAATTCTGTCCAGTGTGACGGGGGGTGAGCCCGTCGCCACTTGTAATGGACAGTGGGTACAATTCATGCCTCGAAATTGAACCATGCAGGTTTCCTCACTATGTTTTCCTTCACCGAAAAGCCAGTGGTGTACAAATCGTACATAAATTCCGAAAAACTCATTGGTACGAGTCGGCCTGGACGGGGATCGAACCATCGCCTCCTGCACGGCACGCAAGGTTACTCGCCACTGGAGCACCACGGTTTATAAATCTAAAAATAGTCATAGTCATAAATCTTAGTGCTAACATTTTAAAGAGTAGCAAATAATATATTTGTATTATGGAGACTGGTGCTTGACTACCTAAGACAGGTTCTTGTGCTTCTGGTAAATAGGTCTCCACTCCACGGAGAAAGGAAAAATTGCTATCAATGGAGCAAAAATTCCGCTTCGTTCTGCGTAATCCATTATCGTGATTAAGTTACTGAGGGGGGGTACAGACAGACTGCGATTGCTTGATTTGATTACAGCAGTCTAGACTAAAAGTCTTTGATTAAGACCTAAACAAACAAATGTGCTCAAGGAAATAAAGTGGAACAGCACGGGCCGGGCGCTGAGTTTTTATTAGTAAAGTGCAATTTCAAGTCTCTTCGTTTTTGCTCGTAGCTTGTAGATTCTCTGTTAAGGGTATATTATTGTTGGCGCGGTCCATACAAACGAAGTTTGGTGATATTTTCAATACTAACCGATTAAACTCTTTTGGTCCTCGACAATCATATGATCCTTACGGTTCTTAAGAGAAGTTTATTCCGGATGCGTAAATGCACGCTGCATACAAACGAAGTCTGGTGATATTTTCAATACTAACCAATTAAACTCAATGCCATTTTGCAGAAACAATCTAGAAACGAATCTCTATGCTTGTATCATCAAAATCATTTTAAGGAAAATGTCAGATTTTCCTTAAAATGTACATTTTTAAAGTTACAGTGCCTAAAAGATTTCCATACAAATCTTAAATGAATCCTAGCATTGCATCTGCATATTTTAACGAAAATCGGACACGATACAAGCATAGAGATTTGTTCCTAGATTGTTTCTGCAAAATGTCATTGAGTTTAATTGGTTAGTATTGAAAATATCACCAGACTTCGTTTGTATGCAGCGTGCATTTACGCATCCGGAATAAACTTCTCTTAAGAACCGTAAGGATCATATGATTGTCGAGGACCAAAATGGTGCACATGAAAGTTCTAACTATTAAGTAGTTTGTAGTTTTTGGTCGATCAGTAACAAAATGTTAACCAGCGCCCGGTTTTTTATGAAGTGATTTAATGGGCGAGAGGCTACCTGTTGTAAATGTAGCAAAGTTTCTGATCACCCGGTAAGCGATTATGGCCGTGAATGATTTATGTAAATTACGGTAGTCTCTACTTGGGAGCATCATAACGGAGACTTCTCGAAAATATGCAACAATATCATCAGAAGACATTTCGCAATATTTTGCTTACCGCCTGGCTATTACATGCTAAGTAACTCAATTTGCCGCCATCTCGAGACGTAGAACGTTGTATTTCTATGTAGTCATCTACGCAAATAAATGTAATGAGCTAGAATATTAATAGTGACGCAGACAGGCTAGGCAGGTGATTCGGTAGACATCTCGCTTCATGAACCAATTGACCTAATTTCTGTGCGGAATTGCTTCTGACAGTAATAAACGTCGTATTGTCGTCAACGACTCCGTATCCGCTATATTCTGCCTTGTGTCGTGTCGTGGCCTTCCATCAAGAACGCTGACTGTAATTAATTATAGCTTTTAATTATCAAACCCACAAACCATATTATTTTATCCCCCAACGCAAAAAGTGGGGAGTTATTAATAAGTTATGCCATATTTAATGGAAAGCCTTTAGCTATTTAATGATAATCATTTTTTTATCGAACCCGCATATCCGTTGTAAATTGGAATGTTTTCCACAAATCTTGTCTGCCAGCTGAAATTGAAATTGATCAAATGTCATATACTTCATTACACCCCTATTTTTATTTAATTTGTGGAGAACTTGCCACAAATAGCACACTCACAACAGCACAAGCTATAAGAACGAAGCCAACAGATGGCTTCCCGTCGCATCAGGAAATGTACACCTAAAACAACTTGTGACGTCATATTGGTAACCCGTAAACTGCTACAAGGTCCAATTAAGAATGTTGGACCACGGACGGTCCCCAGGCTTCACACCTAGCCTGGCGGAAAATATTCCCTTTTCACTGGAGGAACCTTCCCAGTTGTTCCCCCATAAATTACCAAAAAAGGTAAACAACTTTCCTAAGGGACATGGATTGAGAAACAAAAAAATGTTGTGGAACTCCTATAGAAAATCGATAGGCTGATCTGCACTTTTGTTTGGAAGGTCCATAGATTTAAATTGGAAATTACTTTTCAACTGGAATTATCATATTGGGTGTTAGAGGACTAAATGTACTTGGTATTTTAAATTACTGTTATACTGATAAAGAAGACCGACGTAGTTCTGCCAATCTCCCGTGCGTGCTTGAGCCACCTGGCCTCAGCCGTACCGACGGCAAGATGCCTGATGGCTTGACATTGGTGCCCTGGCAGAAAGGCAAGCGCCTTTTATGGGACGCAACGTGCGCCAGCACTTTCGCCGCCAGCTACCTTAGTCGCACGTCGCGGACGCCTGGAGCAGCCGCGGAGTTGGTAGCCATCAGGAAGCGGGACACGTACTCGGCCCTGGTGGCCGATTATCTATTTGTACCTGTCGCCGTTGAGACCACGGGGGTTTGGGTTGCCGAGGCAAAGACCTTCGTGGCGGAGATTGGCCGTCGACTGAGGGAGCGAAATTGTGACCCCCGTTCCGGGTCGTTTCTGGTGCAGAGGCTAGCCGTAGCTATTCAGCGTGACAAGGGGCGGGTTATTTGACTGAGCTTGTATTTCATTGTTATGACGAAGCTTGTTGCAGATTTATGTCTGTTTGTGAATTTTTGTTATTGACGACGCTTGTGCTGACCGCAATAAAAAAGATAATAATAAAGAAGATGTTTTGGTATTTTAATATTTTTGATGTGTGTAAATTTTTGTTTGTTTGTTCGTAATATCTCACGACTTTTTGCCCCGAGATATTGTACATATAGCTTGTGACTACCTACTACCTGTTTTATCGTGATGCACTTTTATAATTTTTGACGATCCACATTGTACCTTAAAGCGGAAAGATTAACATGGTTTTCTTTACAGCGTCGGTTATGTAGGATACGTATTAAACGTAGTGGTAAAAAAGAAAAGTCGTACGCTAAAACGAACCTGAAGAGCGATGTCGCAAGATTCAGCGCCACTTGCGCCGCGAAGGGTGCCAACTATTTCCTCCCTCCGTCACGTAATGGTCCGTAATGCACATCCTGCCCGACCCGTCTGTTTGTTTGTCACTTGTAACTCCTCTCCTTTTCCAGATTGTTCCAATATCGAAACGGTTATAGCTATTCTTGTCGAAACGTTTTATTATGTCTCTTACAAATGTTTAAGGGTAGATAAAATTTAAGAGAAATTATGATATACTTTCTTAACAACAAGAAAATAAATTTTGTTGTATAATTCTGGAACATAGGTTGAGGGGTAGGTTGGTTATTTTGAATCTCAGTTCTGAAATGTAGAGTCTAGACATTAATAACTCTGAACGGATAGCTTATTCAGAGACTAACCATCAAGGTTACTATTGCTGTTTCTAAAAATATTTCTTACTCACCTGCTTTATCTGGATATGGGCTATTGGCTTTTGGTGGTTTTTAAACTTTAGACCAAACTATGTGACTCTTCGTTGTTAGAATGAACTATAAAGGGATGACGCTAGATTCACTTCAGCAGGTACACACGTAAACCAGAACTCGTAACCTAACCTACTGTAGCGACGTGTGAAGCAGGTAGACCGTATATCTCCGAAATTGTTCACCGCTGCACTGGAAGATGTTTTCAATGTTCTGGACTGGAAAGGTCTAGGTCATCAACATAAACGGCGAGTAAATCAGTCACCTCCGGTTTCTCAATGATATAGTCACCATGCGCAGTAGAATGCTCGATGACCTTAGCAGAGCCTCCAAACGAGTTGGTCTAAAAATATACATGGACAAGACGAAGATCATGTCAAATGTCTATGTATACTCCCACTCCTGTCAAGATCGGAGACTCTGCGCTCGAAGTTGTTGACGATTATTTTTACCTGGGACAAACTATACAGTTAGGTAGGTCCATCCAACTTTGAGAAAGAGGTCAACCGTCGAATCAATTTCGGCGGGGCAGCATTCGGGAAGCTACATCGTATCTTCACGTCCCAAATACCGCAGTGTCTCAAGAAGAAAGTCTTTGATCAGTGTGTAGGTACTGCCAGTGATGACATTAGGAACAGAGAAGTGGTCGCTCACTCAAGAGTTCAATCCCTCATAAAAAGGCTGAAAGTCACCCAAAAGGCAATGGAAATGGAGGGAAATGGGCCCTGTGAGATCGAATCAGAAATGATCTGCAGAAAAACCAGAGTAGCCGACATAGACCAAAGAATAGCTAAACTAAAGTGGTTATGAGCAATATGCCCCATATTGCACGCAGAACCGATGGCCGATGGCGCCGAATAGTTCTCGAATGCTGACCACGTACCGGAAAGCGCAGCGTGGGTAGAACCTCCACAAAGTAGACGGACGACCTGGTGAAGGCGGCGGAAACCCGTTGGATGAGGGCAACGCAGGACTAGTCGTTATGGCGATCCTTGGGGGAGGTTTATGTCCAGCAGTGGACATCCATCGACTGAGATGATGGTGGTGAATTATTTGAAAACGCAATTACACACATTTGCGTACAATGTAAACCCTCTGTTTATATTTCATTCTTATTCTAAATGATAATTCCGTCCCACTTGAGTTCTGCGAAAACAATTTCTCTACAAAGCAAACAAAACTACAAAACATTTGTGAATTGTATTTGCATATGAATATAACAGTTATGCGAAATATTCAAACGTTTGTACTGAGGTTGATTTCTGTAGAGTAGAGCTTATAAGGTTACACATATCACGTTGAGGAACAGAACCCTAACTGTGATTTAATTTTCTATCGCACGTTAAGCATAATTAACCCTTATCTTTGTGAGTATTTCGTTGTAACGGATACAACGAAAATATTTTTACATTTCACATTGAAATACATAAATTACGTAATGCATACATTAACCAGATACCCAAATGTGTGTTCTAAAAAACTAAGAGAATAGTATAGAATGTATATTATTTCAGACTTTGTGGTAATCAATCAATCAATGAGCATCAGAATAGATATAGTATTAAAAGTTCAAATACTTTCAGCCTCTGAACATAAATGTAACTCTCATATATGGCAGCCCTGCCTATCACAGACGATTACATCACCCTTTCATTTTCAATTCATGCGAAATTTCACGTCCCTGGGTAAAGATGACTAGCGGGGGCGGACGATATAGTTGTATTTCACAGAACTGTGGTTTCTTGAACGGCTTGCTTAGGTATGCCTATAGTTTGTGTGTGTGTGTTATGACTACATTTGTAGACTATTTGGTTAGATAAAAGGTGTCTGTTTTGTAATATGACTTTTCGAGTTTGGTGTTTTGAGGAGTTTGAATATTTAGGCTAGGCACCGTCTTCTTATATGGCTATATTTTAGTCGTATGTTACTAAATCGAAACCTCGATACTATTTAATCCTAAATTCGTGGTAAGTATAGTACAACAGTTCTTTACAGAACTCTCACTACTGATCGTTAAATAATAATGTTGTAGAGAATGTAAATATTTCATGATAAGCCTTAACTTCTTTCTCCTGTTTCATGTCTTTGTATCGAAGCAATTTCTTACTTTATAACTATAAAATAAATAATGTGATGACCGATATACACATAATGCGACTACTATGTAAAATTGTCCATTGATGCAGAGCAATAGACAATGTTCATTAGGTAGATAATATACCACAATAACCGACCCCTTCTATTCGGATTCTCATATCGGTTCGTAACGCTCTATTAGGGACCATAATACCCTGAAGTATCAAGTTGCAAATATGAGCAGAGAGGGTCCAACTCAATAATTTGAACCCGTGGAATTACTGTATCGAAACCTGAATTGATCTGCAAAGTGTGAGGTCTGGGATATTACATACTATTGTTTCTCTGAAAGGAAATATGAATTTTTATCAACGGACCCTTGAGGGACTTGAATATAAATACAAAATATTTTATTTCAATGAGCACTTTCGCTTAGGTACATTTAGTTCATATACAACAAAGAATAGGTATTACACATTGACATCACAGTATTTAACCGAAAAAAAGACCCACCCACTGTCCATTATGTGGCGACGGGCTCACCCCCCGTCACACTGGACAGAGTACTACTGGTGAAACGTGGATGTTCTGAGGTTTCAGAATATCTCTGACTACCCCCTCGGGGAATATAGTCGTGAGCATATGCTTATGCCCCACACTAGGCTGTAAAATGAGCCGGGAAAAATATTAAGGCGCAATAGTAGGACGAAATACCTTGGAGGCTCTTTTATTTTTATTTTTCGACAAGATTTATACAATTTACCAAAACCAAAGTCATACCTCAGTATTCTTGGATAGTTTATCTAGTGAAATCATTAAAAAAAATCTATGAAAAATACTTTTCTTAATTCTTTTTAATCGAAAATACGACACGCACGCACTTTTCGGAGGGCTGGGCAATCGAGTTTCTCATAGAACATATTCGTCTGAACATAAAGCTCCTTAACGAATTATCATTTAGTTAATACGCGTTTTTTTTTAAATATTAACAGTTATCAACAAGGGCAATAACAAATACAAAAGATTATAATAGAAAGCGATCGAAATCTGAGCTACTGTTCATAAATTGAAGATGGTAACATGCATGTTTCAGTGCATTTTATATTTTGTTTGTGGTAGAGACATAACCGTAGATGACAAACTCACGAATTTTTGCCCATGGGAAAATGCCAAGTCAACAATAATAAAAACCGAACAAGTGCATGTCGGGCCACGCGCAGGGTAGGGTTCCGTAGTTGCCCGTCGCAATATACGGACTTAGAAGGGGGCTTGTTGTTTTATACTACAGTTTAATGGCTAATAAAGTCCATTTAATATAAAAGTACATTTTGCAAGTTGGTCGGCGTCTTCCAAGTTAATCTGGACAGGTTTAATTCGTGCGAAAAACCGTTTTCACACAAATTGTTTTTCCAATGCCATCTACATAGAGTATGCAGTACGCTGAAATAAAGCCAGGTAGCATGGTAATTTTGCAGCCTACTGCTACTGCTTAGAAGCTACTGCATCTCTGAAGACATCTTAATAAAGCCTTTCATTAGAAATAGTCTTCTTTTGTAATGCAGATTGCATTTAATTTATCCAATCTATTTTCCAGTCCAGTTTTTACCGCACGGATAGCATAACCCGACCTATGTATATTATAGTCGGTTTGTGTGTGGTGTTAACGTAATCCGATCATCGCATTATGCTAACCCGCCTGTAACTTTGTTATTCCTGATCGATCTCCTGCCCAAGTGTCCATTCAGATATATCAGGACGCGGCCGTTATCTTCGACTTTTTTGAGTTAGGATTTGAGAGATCGATAAAGAACAGTCTTGTTATGTTATAATAAGGGCGGGCTAATGCAGTCCGTAGCTTGTAACTCGCCCTTATTTTTACTCATACAAGAGATTAAAAAAAAAATCGGTATTATTTTTTGTTCTCGTGTTTGCTGATTCCTAAAAAAATATTCTTGTCCGCCTGTTTAGTAATAGCATAGAGTAAATGGGAATAGTGACAAATTAAACCGAGCATTAGTGCGATCGAACAGCCAAGCCAGTAATCGTGATAAGAGCACGCTCGTCCCATCTAGCTAGGCAATCCTGTGACCGTCTGAACATTTATCTTAGTAGTTATAGTAATTGTAGTAGTAATAGTAGTAGTCTAGTTTATTATTAGTCAAAAAATATTAGTCAGTCAATGAATAAATAAATAAATAATAATTAAAAACAGTAATATATCCATCAAAGGCTAAATGAATAGCTTTGTTACACGGTTGTACAGTGGTACGCCATTGTACGGTTGCAAAGCTTGTTGTCAAACACCATATCAAATAGTACATAATCAATGAATGACGCTTGACGGTTTCAATAGAAAGGTTTCCTAGTTTCTGAATGGGAAATTAAACCATCTGTTGAAGTGTTTTTGCTACAGACACCTGAGCGGGAGAAATAAAAAAGCTAGAAAATATAAAGAGAAATAACGCTCTTCCATTTCCAACCAACTGGAATATAATTCTGTACACTAGTAGTTCGATAAAACGAGATAAAAATGAGTGAAGAATTCAGAGCGGTTGCAGGAGAATTCAGAGTCGGTGAGTCGGAGAGGAAAAGTTATGGTACTTGAGTCGATGCATTAAGTCGGGCTGTTTTGTCATTTAATATTTCTCCAGGTTTCTTTAAAAGTTTGTTTTTGATGAAATTACTACTTTATTACCTATAAAGACAGACTAGATGGACGAAGGTATAACGGTTCCTTGTTTGACTAGGGAACCCTAAAAAGTGGGATCGTGTGGAAATCGAACGTGGATACATGAAGTGTAGGTATGTAATCTATGAGTTCTTCAGAACTACAGTTAGGAATCAGTTAAAACTACCATAATGGAAGCAGAAACACCATTTAACATCATGAAATGTAACTTTGTCGTTCTTCCTTAATCACTTAGCTCTATAGCTCTGCGTCTGTAACAGACATGGCGCCGAGCTCTCTGTTTGATCTGCATCATTAACGATCCTCAGTTCGAATACCTAACGTGGAGCTTTGACGCAATACTATTTCATAAAACATTAGCTCATCAATGAGACCAGCTCCGACGAAAATCGATAACCATAGATTACAGGAAGAAGCAATTTATGATGAGACGTCAACAATTTGTAACTCTGGTTAGATTTTGGCTTGTAAATTAGAATTAAACTGTTTAATATTCAAGAAGTTATAAGTTTGACAGGCGAGACGAGGCTTCGGTCGGTAGTATGAGTATACCTATAGATCGTCTTATTAATAATTAGAGATGATCTAACAAGTCCACAAGGCGCTTTTGGTTTCCGATTGCGGGTAATCTGATGATTTGAGTTTGGTTTGGACACTGTTTTGAATGTTTTAACGACTCTTGTAAAACACCGGCCTAGTGTGAGTTGGAGTCGCCCACCGAGGGTTCCGTACCGCTACACAATATATTTGTGTTATGTAAATACAAAACAAAAAACAAAAAAATTCATTCAGTTTAGCGCGAGCCCAGCTCACAATTGGGTGGTTTTTAATTACCACAGAGTAATAACAAAAAAGTAGAAAAAAAAACACGTTTCTTGTACGGAGACTCCCTTAATTTGTAAAATATGTAACACAACTTCCACCGTCTACCTATTACGATTCAAAAGATACAGCCCTTTAACACTGTGGCTGCTAAGCTCAAATCAATGATTTGAGTAGACGTAGTCGACGTCACGTAGTGCTGAAATTGACGCCCCTGGCCCTAGGCAAAATGCTATGGAACTGACTCGCTACGTGGGTTCTTGCATACTGCGGCCCATTTTTTGCTGACTTACGACATAGGACGTCAGCAGCCAAAGTGTTAAAGGTACAGGTAAAGGACAGACGGATAGACGTACGGCGTGTAGGCTTAGTAATACGGTCCCGTCGGCACCCTTTGAGTAAGGAACCATAAAAAGTAATGTCTTTAATATGTACCACAATATTCTAAAGCTAGATACATGAGCCAGCCAGCCAGTGATCTCACTATAAAGCCACTGCTACTATTACGTTACATCAATTTCATTTTAGCAGACTTGTCGAAAGATCCTAAATTCCATTATCAAGAGATTTGTGGTACGATTCTAGTAGTATAAGAGATAGATGTACTTTTTATTTACAGTATTCATAGGGTGAAGAGCATCTTTGTGATGGGGACGGACCGGGTCTGCCTGCATAACTCCAGTAGGTTTAAGCGATACAGCCGTTCAAAGGTCCGACCGTTCACTTTTAGCTTTCGCGGAGATGCGCAGCGCAAGTTCCTTCGTATTACATATTATTACGTCAAGTCTCACGACACGAATTCGCAAGCCAAGTAATTAAATAATCGAATCTTTTCCTATTGTTTCTTTTTTCATGGAACGATTGCTAGTGAGTTAGCCTTCATAGAGTCTTCCCAGCAACTTTACTCTGTGACTTGCATGTTTCAATTTGTGATTTGGAATCAGGGAGACCTAAAAAGCATATCGTAACTTTTTTTAATATATTCAATTTACAGACACTTCTGTTACAGTTTTATAAAAGTTAAGATAACATGCGATAAGTCGAGGCTGTTTCCCGGCAATAAGGGAAAGTGAGTGAGTGAGGAAACTGCGAAGACCGACCGAAGGGCGGCCCGCATTGCAAACCCTGCTGAATATAATTAGTACCCTACTATATTTGGGCTATATTATACCACAATAATTCTGACAAAATTTATGTAGTAGTAGAAAGTAAAACTACTATATTTTTATAAACAAATAAATATTAATCGGGAAATTTTCTTTTTTCGACTCGATTTCCTTAGGGAAAGTTGTTTAGTTTCATGATATAATTATGGCTTAGAAAGTCGGCAACCCTAGCTGAGACCCCCATAGATGCTCACTCAAACGAGACTGATCTCTATCGGCCTCTGCCTACATCCATGTTTACTTCCACATATATTATTGTAGACTTTCAATATCTTTGTTACGACAGTTTTTGATTAAGTACTTATATTTCTTGAATGTGTTAATTTTTAAATTTTTTTGTTATCCTATGCATGTACTCGTATATGACAGCACGCTAGCTCAGTAGTTAGCGAAACAACTCATTAGTAATCTGTGGTAAAACTGCCTGCTATGCCTAGGGTTACGGGATCAAATCGTGCAAAAAGCTTATATTTGTATGTTGAATACCCATTTATTTGTACCCAAGTCATTGCTGTTTCTATTCTATGTACGTTTTCTGTACCGTTATTTAGTCGTTGTGATATAATAATATTATACTGGTTGATTTTTAAACACTTTTCAAATTTCAGGGGTGCTTCAGATCATCAAACTGAACAACTTTTAAACAAACTTAAAATTGTAAAAAAATTCAGCTGCTACATTTGAGTTGAGTAGGGTAGGCAATACAGCTTAGTATGAAAACGCAGAATCGTTTTTTTTCGATTTCTCTTTGACTCCCTTAGAAAAAATCAGTTCGATGGTCTAATCTACCCCTGAAAGTTAGTAATTGATACACAGTTAATTCTATGTAGCTTAAAAAGTACAAAGGGCAATGAATACAATTTAAGGAAAGCGATAACAAAAGGCACGTGGTACAAAAAAGCCTATAACGTATCGTCTTGACACGTAACGAGCTGACAAATCAGGAGCGTAGCGGTTCGAAGCGGCTATCAAATTAAAATTAAACCCTAGCCTGTGATTGGGCGAGCGGAGTGGTGCGCGCGGGCTGTGCGCGGGGCGGAGCGCGATCAATACGCGATGCGTTATGTAACATCGCGTCGTCGTCGGCGGCGCCTTAACAGCCTCTACCACGCGCCGCGCCACGCCACGCCGTCCTTTACGTCCGAAACCGATACTATACAACAACTCACTCACTTTTCACTAGTTAGTTTTCTATCATTTTAATACACAATTCCTTTGTGTATATACTTTTTAGTTTCTAACCATAACAGATAAAGCGCTCGTGATAATCTTATGCAAACAGTTCATTGAAGGTAACTTAATTAATACACGTTTATTGTTGAACTATAAACCTATACAATAATAAACTAAACTTAAGACCCGCATTATCATCATCACTGGTTGTCTGGAAGAAATCACTTTTAGTGATAAGGCCGCCTTTTGTACCCTTCTTGTTCGCGTATATTGTTGTTGTTTTTTGTGTATTTTGGTGTGCAAATAAAGAATATTTATCTTATCATTTCATTATCTATTCGGACTCTAAAACTTTTTCGTTTAAGGAGTTTAGTCAATGAGGCAATCGGAACGGAATACGTCAAGGGTCTTACGAATCAGGATTGAGAGAGCGGTACAATCTAACGAGGGATGCGGAAGCAATTCTGTTGTTGTCAATAAAGGTGTCCGTATCAACGAGGGAAATGAGGGCCGTACATTCCACGTCTTCCCGATAAGGACATTGTTATTTATTGTTCTGCGCGATTCCTTGGTTAATGTTGTCTTTGTCTATCTTATTGTGCATGCCACATGCCAGCAATTAACTATTCTGTGCCGCCAGCTCCTATTTGTACTGTACCCACTTTATACTTATTAAAGTACATAGGTATGTTCTCCACTTTCATTTTCATCGTTCTTACTTCTAGTTAAGTTACAATCTGTTTACAACTGATCACAAACTTTTTTGATACTGATAACAGATGGGGAAACATGCACATGTTGATTCACTTTCCAAAGATGAATAGCTCGGTTGTATTTTTAACGTAATCTAATCTCGCAAATCCTCAGAGGAACTCTGCTTCAGAATAATCTCACAAATGTCAATGTATCGAGTTAAAGTGAGCTAGCCGTACCACTTAGAAACCATAAGTGGATTCCGTAAATAAATAAAATTTAAAATAATACAGACTAACACACTATTTAAAAATAATACACACTCACACACTTAATAAACAAATCTCAAGTAACATATCAACTCCTTAACTTCGGAAACTTAATCGTGGAACGTCAGAACTAGGACCCTAATTCAATCTCTAACTAAACAACAGGAGTGAGACCCAAATTCAATCTCTACTCTAAACAGATAACAATGAGAAACAGAATTTACTTGAGTCACTTGAAGTTATTTCTCGACATTAATTTTTATCTTCCGTATTATCCGTTTAAAGTTCTAATCGACTGTCTTTGGTATGAAAAACAATTTGATACGAATTTTTTCCGTAAAAGACTTTTCTTCAATTTACTAAGTTCATAAAAGAAATTAATGTTGATTTTAAACTTCGTCGTATAATATCGTATATCGAAAATAACACAATCGAGTTTGCTAGAAATATAAATTGAATATTCCTATTACATTTCCTTCGACTCCATCAAATAAAACGTAATAGAAATATTAAATTTCTCCACTGTGTTGCTGTTGCGTACTAGTATGTGTTCGTGTCACATGTCTCCGAGACCTTTTGGTACCTGTTGCATATGCGATTGAAGTCCAGTATCCCAATACATAATTTCCCCAATCTATTAATATTATAACCTTTCTTGCGATGCTCCTTCTCTATTAACATAGCTGTGCCGTGTCTTGTCCAGCTTCGGATACCATCAACCCAGTCGGGTGTTGTAAGAGGCCACTAATTCCTTCACGCGTCCTACACTACTTTGACCCCCAAACCTTGTGACTGCCGATTATTGCCACTGCATCTTCTCCATCTCTGATCGTATCCATCTCCCGTTCCATCAGACCTAGGAGGGCGAGGACGAGAGAGTAGCACATACACTTATGCACTTCAAAATATCCTGCGTATCTACCTATAAATGCTTTTCTATAAAGATTAGCGGTTGCCGTAGTCGAAATCGACTAGGAATCGATCATCATCTTTGATATTGATGATCTCGAGGCGACAGATTAAAGAAACGTGACGGTCTGTAAGAAAGCTAGTAAACGAATATATTATATTATTTGGGACGTAAAGTTAAAAAAAAATCCATGTGTCAATTGAACTGCAATGTCTAGCAGTTGCACCACGAGCACAAGAAAAAGAAAACTTTCCTGTAACTTGTAATTGGCACACATGTGAAACTGAAGTTTCTAGTAGAGTAAACTATATAAATAATCGATGAGTTAAACGACCGACTCGCAAACTGCGTAGTGTCTTGTGTTAGTGTGGAAATAAATGAGGTTTGCACGAGCGCTTAGTGCCGTACATTTAGTCGTAACGTTGGCTCTGCTGATGGATCCCTCGCATAATGCTCACATCGCATCGGGGGGTCTTGAGTGTAAAGTAACGTGGCGTGTTGTTCCACGAATTGATACCTACTTGCCCCCGAAAGTCTTGTACCCTAATGGGGTGGCTTTATTTGCCTTTTTATTCGCTGTGGTCAACAACCTAAAGAGTATATAAATTGTATGTTGTAGGTTTTAAACTCCTAGTTCTCATTCCAAAACTTTATTTAAATTGCTTTAGAATATTATTATGAGTAAATTACACTTTTTTTTCTTAAATATAATTTGTTAAGTAAGTAATTAATAATACCGTCAGCGTAACATCAAATGTGTGAACGTGACAAGACCTGCTATAGTCACTAGCGGCTAGGGTACTCGAATTCCCTCTATCTTTGTCAAATAATGATTGTGGTTGTTTAGATATGTGGGAATTCAATGGATTTTGTTAAGTAATAATGTTATTATTCAATTCGAATAAATTTATTTAGGAAAACAAGTTACATAATTTTTTAGTTTACTAAGTACTTATGTACTAGTGTCATCTTACACCCTATGTTAGTAAACTACATTAATTAACAACAATTCAATTCAAAAGAAAATAATAATAACAAATTAGAATTGAATATGAAAAATAAATAAATTTGTCTATCTAAGTACCTACCTACATTATCTCCATCCATATTATTATTATGCTGGGAGGTTGGGAATGGGCTTTTTCTTCTAACGTAGCGCCCAAGAGGCGAGGCGGACGATTTAGGTGATCACGATATGTGAGCTTCGATTTCTACGAGTTTATTGAGCGAAAGTCGAGCAGAGTGCGGCAGTCTAGCTAGGCTCCACTCGCCACTTTTAAGGGTTTCAAATACAAAAGTATAGGACTTGACAATGTAAAAAGCTTAAAAAAATCTATTTCAATTCATCTTTTCTTTTATTATTATCGGGCACTTTTTAAATTGCCCCATTTCCGTAGTTTGCGCTCTCTGCGGTTCCGTTCTACTTTAAAACATTTAATTCATTTTATTACCCTACGGGACTCGGTTCCAAGTCCAACAGTTAATAACTGTTTTATGTACTTAAGTTCGTGTTCGCTTATGTTCGTGTTATGTCTTTTTTGCTTTTGCCTACGGTCTCGTTCGTATGACGTAGTGCTGGTTGGTTGGTTGGTTCCATCAGCCGTGTACACGGACATGCGCTGACGAGCCAACTACGATTTACGCTTACAACTGTGACAGCAATTTTGTCAAGTTCGTAGGTACAGAATCTATCTGAAGCGTTCTTAATCGAAAAAGCAATAATTAGGCCACAATACAGTAAGCAGTGTCAGCGTATGAGAAAAATCTGCTGTTCCATACTAACACGACTCAAATGTATGAAATAGCTGATTTTTTTTCTTCTGACATGTTTGCTCCCATATTAAATGTTGTTCAGTTTGATGGGTAGAGTATGTGGTTTAAAGGTTAATGATACTTTTTCTTACAACATGTATTCTATGCAACGGATCTAGCACGGAAGTATATCGATATCGCTAAAGAACCTATGTAAACTGCACAATATCCTGAGATACAAAAATGTTAACTTTACCTTACAAAAAGAATTCTTATCCGCATCTAGAATTCAAACTCTGAAGAAATATTTCGCTGGGAATCCTTTTCCATGAATATCATATTACCATAGCAAAAGGTAAATCTAGTACGAATAGAATGCTAGTTCGCAGTACATTTGCAGGCTGTGTAGCACGCCACGGTCGATTGAGTCTCAGACATCCAATGTACGCAGATTCTGTTGAAATGCCTAGAGTGCAGAGGTTACGTACCATATGAGCAGTTATAAATACCATATATCTTTGGCGAGAAAGGAAAGTCGCCGTTATACATTTATTTACACGTGTTAAAGTATTTACATTCGAATGAATTATTTTACAAGGAACAAATGTGTTTTCAGAACAGAAGAAAATATAAAAGTATGTGACGGATCAACTGTATTCTAAAAAATACTTATTCTTTTTCTAAAATAAAACGTAGAGTTTGGCACGCGTTTAACAAAGGAGGTTGCCACATATCTATCACAGTTTGTGTACTTTATATGCTCTCCATGTTGATCGTGAGGCTTACTTTAATTTACTTCAAATAAATATATGATTCTTAAAAGGTATCCATGAGCATGTTAGCGCTTTCATTCATTGCTGAAATGATAACAAAACCTTTTTCCCTCAAAACTTAACATGCGAATAACTTAAAATAATAAAATTAATGTTGCAATAAAATTATTTAGTTATAAATCAGTTGGAGTGTATGAGGTTTTGCGCTCATTCATTAACACGTTGTATAAGGTGTAACAAAACACCCTACTAATATTTAAGGGTGTGGTTTAGACAATCAAACTGAAAAATTTTCAATATGGGGAAGATTTCGAAAATATAAACAAATCTGATGTCCCACATAATTGAGTCCAGTAGGTACCTACTGCAGTTTTGTATGAAATAGCAGATTCATATTTTTCGATATTGTCTCCATACTGAAAGTAGTTCAGTGTGGTGGTCTAAACCACGCCTTTAAATATTACAAGGGTGTTTTGATATATTAAATAAATAAAGAACCCGAAGAGATAAATTCATAATTATACTGATAGAGATAATTAATTTGGGTCGTACTGCCATTACCAAATATTGGTTTATCAGTAGTAAGTAGTTAGTATTTGTCAGAAAAATATTGAGCTTTAATAGATATGAAAACTGATTCAAACAAATATAAAACTTAATAACATTGTATTGATTTTCTCACTTCATTAAAGACTTTTGAAGTCTGTTCATAAGTCCATTAGGGCGTTGGACGAGCAAGAAAATCGGTCTCAACAGCCAATCTCTTGACCTTATTAAACTTGCCTTCATCTCTTAGGTAGATGTCAGGTGTTCATTTAAATAAGCTTATATTTTTTTTAAATATTTATTTTTATCAATTAGATGTACTATAATGTAACACGTACAAATGAACAAAACAATAAGATATAGAGCCAAAAATTACATACACATACATACATATGCTCACGACTATATTCCCCGAGGGGGTAGTCAGAGATATTCTGAAACCTCAGAACATTCACGTTTCACCAGTAGTACCGAAACTCTGTCCAGTGTGACGGGGGCGTGAGCCCGTCGCCACTTATAATGGACAGTGGGTACAATACATGCCTCGAAATTGAAACATGCAGGTTTCCTCACGTTGCCAAAAAATAAAAATATTATATTATAAACAAATGTATTACATAAATCCTCCCGTCCACTACATTTAATAGCTAAACTGCGAGGGTTCGTGCCTTTTATTAAACCCCGGACGGACGGAAACTGCACGTAAATAATCCAACCAAATGTCCCCTTAGTACCCATGTCATATCGGTACTAATTTGGTATTTTTAATTTTTACAAAGTTTCTGGTTTCTGGCGAATCCATAAAACCAACACTTTTAATTAATTATTCTTTTGTTATTCTCTTATACCTACGATTTAGTTCGCCATCACTTTTTCATTACTTTTATAGTTTATGCTGTTATCAAAAATAATAGTGTTAAAGCTAAAGTTAAGGGGCTATAGGTTCAGGTGAATATTTTCTAAAAGAAACGCGATCGCCCTGCCCTCCGAAAAGTGCGTGCGTGTGCCGTATTTTCGATTAAAAAGTATTTATAAAAGTACTTTTGTAGATTTTTTTTATAATTTCACTAGATAAACGAATGTTGAATATGTGAATAAAATTTCTGTTATTATAAAAGGTTGCAACTTATTCTAGTTTGAGAAGATAATGCTAAAAATGCGTTACTATCTTAACTTTTTGAAAAGAAATTCTATCGAGTGAAGTAATTTCAATCGTGTATTCAATTTATGATGTCACTAGATAAACTATACAAGAATACTGTGATTTTTTTTTCGTTTCTGTAAGTTGTATAAATATTTAAGAAAAACGAAAAATAGAGACCCCTTCCCAGGTAATTCCGGGACGTATGGCCCCTTAACGACAATTGCCTATTTTAATTTCAACCCCATACGGCCCGGCCCTATGAACCACTTTTACCCGCGCCGCGCCACACCGCTTTCATAAAAGCACCGTACGTAATGAAATAAGGCTGGTAATCGGATTGGATCTAATAATATGGCATCTATACTTGGCATCTACACGTGTAAGCCACAGTTGCATCCGTCGCCCGAATCAATTTAATACGAAATAAGGTACGAAAACTAGTGTTAACGAGCCTTTACTTATCGAAAAAGCGGTCTCGCAGCGCAGAGTCACAAAATAAACGGACCAACTGGACCGCCTGTTTCCTATCCGGCGTCGCCTAGCTCGCCAAACCTCGCTTTAGCCCGTGTACAGATTGGTTCATTTCCGAAAACGCCACTTGGACAAGAAAGGAACAATTTGTTATGTTGAGTTTGTGTTAATGTCGCAGCCAAATTGTAAAATTCGTCACATTACATAACAGAAAATTTTAACTGAAAACTGACAAAGCGCCGATTCATGACCCGCTAAATTATATTGTGGCTAGCGTGTTTTATGATTTACTAGCCGTAATGAAGAACGCGAAGCACTGATACAATGCGGCGGAGGTTCGTTCAGCCGCAATACATTCCGGCTATACATTGATCCGCCGTAATACAAAAGGCACTGTTTTTTTCAAACGGCTAGCCATTATGTATAGCAGCGCATCCTGCAATTTAGCTGTGACTTTAATACAAAATTAACTCGATTACTTGGAAGTTTATAACAGTTGAGCTTCATTTGTTTAGAAGCAA
Organism: Agonopterix alstromeriana; assembly: GCA_963924505.1. Taxonomy (NCBI): domain Eukaryota; kingdom Metazoa; phylum Arthropoda; class Insecta; order Lepidoptera; family Depressariidae; genus Agonopterix; species Agonopterix alstromeriana. The sequence continues at coordinate 3,806,108 of OZ004661.1, forward strand.
ATTTGTTTTTAGTTGAGCTTCTTCCAGCAGTCTCTCAGCTCTTTTAGTTTTATCTCACTATTTCACAGGTAAGTTTTCACAAATAAAACTTGAGCCAGGGCAAGTCTACTCATGCAGTCAATGGTAGTATTCAATAAATAAATCAGATAAGGTCACATCAACCCACTGCTGGACATAGGCCTCCTTTCTTTTTGCGTCTTTCCTCACGGGCCTGAGTTTATCTGATGTAGGCCGGTGCCTAACCTCAAGGCGTATGGGCGTTAAGTCCACCACGCGTGCTCAATTCGGATTGGAAAACCTCTAAAGTCAATTAATTCGGTGTAATATGACAGATAAAAATAAATGGTTGCTGTCTATAAAAAGGTTGGACTAATAGCCTCACAGGGAAGAAATGGGGTGGTCCATTCTAACTTCAGGAACCATACGGATACTAACATTGTAAGTCTGAATAAAACAATCAGCTGGTGCATATAATCTGTTTGATATTCTACCCACATTATGGAGTCGTCAGTTTAGAAGAGGGTCTCCCATCCGAGGCGGTAAGTCGATGCACTTAGCGTCGTATACACTGCACTCCTGCACTCGCGAAGCTCTCGGGGTTACTTAGAAAGCGCGCCGTAATTTTGTCGACGTGACATCCAGCAAATTGTTTGTAATACTTTGCACTTCAAATTGTTATGGAGAGATCTCAAATTAGTAAGTGCGTTTGTTGTCCGGAATGTGTATGCCTATTTTACGTGGACATCGATCGAAAATTAGCCTAAAATACGTCAAAAGCTCCAACTAGACTCCACCTGACGTTCCATGTAAGGGCTCGGGCGAACTGTTGTAGAGTTTCTGGCCGCATCTTCTCTGCAACGGAACACCTTCCGACGTGGTGGTAGAAATCAAAAATGACGTCAGAAAGCTAGCAAACCATTTTGAGTTTGAGTTTGACTGATAAACTCGAGTCTATGTACTGAATTGTACGGGTATTGTACGGTTGTTGTAACAAAGATGTTATCATTTTTTCTACACTTGACGTACCTAGAACATATCGAAGAACAGGTTTTGATCTTGACAAAATCTAGGAGGCGATTTTCGATTAAATTTAGGAAACCCCTAGGTACTAGGTATTGTTCATGGAACAACAATCTTGAAGCAGGCTTTAAGCTTTCTCGATTAATGGCTTCCGAATGAGCTTTAATCAGCAATAAACTAACACTGTCAGTTTACGTGTACTTAGGCATCGTCGAGAAGTGTTCATCTACTTTAGTACCAGCGTCGTTTGAGCGGAGTTTAATGACAAGGTAATTATAGCTCCAGCTTTATTGTCTTCTCGTTTTGTTTAATAGGGTTTCATTTATGGTTTCATCAGTAAAATTGGATATTTAATCAAATATATCAATTTTTTTTATACATTCAATAATGGTTTTAATCTAAATGATTTTCTGTGTTGGTGATATTCTTTTAAAATCTTTATACATACGTCTTATTTAGCTAAAAATGTATGTATTTATTTCAATCGCACCAAAACGCGACGTTACCCAATAAAATCAAGCAGGGTATGTGCAGACCACACCAAAATTTTCTCAGATAGGTAATTGAATTTGTTAATTCTTCCAATGTACAAAGGTTCCTCTTTTCTTGCTGATAACTGTACTACTAACTTCCTACTTGGAGCGATATCCCGGGGTCCATTGTGTGAGTTCTAAAATTAAACCACAATTCAAGACTTCAAGGTAAATATTGCAGGCTTGATTGTTACTTTGTTTGAAATTGGCCACAGCGTTACCTTACGGCCTGTCAGTACCAGCAGAACAGATCATTTCGGAAAACCATTAGCAACCTGAAACATATCGAAGCCGAGAGATACTGAAATGTTCGCCGTTCGATTGAAGTCTAGTCGACATTGTTATGCTCCATTTCCGAAGTTAATTTGTCGTTATGTTCCTCGTTGTAGCACTGAAGCGGCTTCGTGGCTGTTCGTTTGGCCCGAGAGACCTGTTGAAATGTTTTACATCCTGCTGACTTCCCTCTGAGTTCTAGACAATAACACTTTCGTTCCATTGCCTTATGCAGTAGCGGCGAGCGCAGTGCTGTCAGGACTATTAACGAACAGAAATAACGGTTTTTCTTATGGGGATTCACATAGGATGAATTTATTATTATCTCGTCCTTCTGCTCCGGCTCCCGTCTGAAACTAACTTCTTTACTGTTGACTGATACCTACTGATAAGTCATCAAATGAATGTAGTTGCAACGCGGATTCAGTTCTCAAATGGTTTGCACTGCTTTCACTACTGGAGCACACCCCTGACACTGAATACAAAAAACAGAAATTGACAAGATGACGTCAGCGCATGCGAAACGGAGTCAAGGGCTGCAACAACTTTAACTGCGTGCTGTACACTTTGTCGTAAATAAAACGCATTGACACCCGTCTATTCAAAAATTGTTTTTATCCTTCGTCCTGAGATTATATTATCTTTGTTTCGAAAACATAAATTCTAGCGTGTCAATTGATTGACTTGACTTGATGTCCGTCCCGTTTTCTTCATGATTTTATTTTACCATTTTATCGGCGTGATTAATATGTGCCAAATTACAACTTTCTTGTACTAAGCGTCTCTGAGCTAAGCCGCGGACAGACGTTCACAGCCGTTGACTACGGAACCCTAAAAATTGTATAGGATTCCGAAAAGAGGGCAAACATCTAGATTCGTACGGATGATGAGAATTTTCAGACCAAACCAGAAACGGCAAGTGGCGAACAGAGCGATGTTACAGTGCCATAATGCAAAAGTTGCTTGTTTATAATTTAAAATAACTTACCGCAGCAAAGAGTGTTCTGGAGATCAATTCCATACAAAGTGGGGCTTGTGGCTTACTACTACCGAGTCCCGGGAAGCAAATCTATAATCACTTCGACCCACGCACGGACACTATCGCCGGCTTTACCGGCTTCTTGGATATTGCTCGTTATTTTATAAGCTGACAGATTTACAACATTGTTTATTGAATTTAATGAAAATTTCTTCATTAAGTTAAGCTTTATTCTTACGCGGCGTCTTGGGGTTTCGGGGAAAAATCGTTGGTAGTATAGCTAACAGCAAAATCCTTTTGATGAAACACATTTGCAATGCACGCAAGTATACTCGATGCGATGATATTTATTTTTTATAAACGCATGACCAATAATTTAATGGGTAAACGGCTTAAGGCTCCTTTTGTTCCAGACTGTTCAGTGGCGCCTTCATAATAATATTAAAGATTTAGATTTAGATAATACTTTTATAGATTCTAAATATTCCACTTTGAAGAATTTCGAAATAAATGTAAAAGGGGCCGTTTTTTTCAAGTTTGTATGTTTAGGCAACCTATGATAAACCTATAAAATTTTTGTAGTTTATTGGAGTAGCACGTTTTTGTTGGCTTTCTTTATTGTTAAATCTTTAATATTGTGATCAGGGCGCTAAACTGACGTGTAAAAGGTCTCTTAAAATATCTTCGTTGGCCTTCGTATGCCTTGTTTTTTTTTAAACTCTTTATACGTCAATAATATGTACTCGTATGATTAGTGATTGACATTTTATTTATGATTTGATTTATAATTATTAGCATACATGGCAATCAGGAAGCTGGGAAAATATATGACATAGACCAAGATTTTTTTTTTGGCTTACGAGAAATATGACAAGTGCTGTGCTTTTTTAAACTTTAATTTGTTTTATTTCTCGTCACCGTTGTCATTTTTCTTGTTTTCATATCTTCTAAACAGCCTTATTAACAAGCCAACAAGTGTTAATATTTAACTACCCCCTGAATATACCAGTATATGATATTGATGAAACGATTTAGTCATCTCGAATCTCGTTAATCCTATAAACGAAGATTTACATGAATATAGGATTATGCTAATACCTTGTTTACGAAGTAGGTAGGTACAGTCGGAAATTACGTGCCACGCTATTATTTTGATGGAATCTCCTTAAATTTAATTTAGCCGTATTTTACGTCCAGAGTGGGCAACTCAGTAAAATTATCACACCTTTCAAGGAAATTTACCTTAATCATGTCTGATTTCTTTTCGGGGATCTTTTCGGATAAAATTTTATTTTTTTCAATTTGGTTCAATATTTATTTAAACGGGAGAATGGTTGTGTACTAGGATTGGAGCAAGGGAATGCAATCAGGCGCGCGCACCCGTAGTATTTGACTACAAAAAAATTTAGTCTTTTCAGTACATAAAAAACGTTGAAAAATAACGCTAAATTCACATTTTCAGTAATTCTTTAGCTCAAATACTATTTTTAATAACAGAACGAACAATAAAAAGTAACGAAATGTAGATGAGGTTCATACGATGCGTGGTAAGTCAACCCTACACAAATGTCAAAGACAATTTGCACCAAGTGCGAATGTGCGAACGCCATCATGTCAAATCCAAAACGTTGTTTGAAGTGCCGGACCTGTGTCTAGGTAGAAGCGATTTCTGCTTTGAAAATATATAAAAATGCAGCGTTCATTAAATAAGATAACGTAGTACTTAGTTACAGTGGGTAATCAAACGGCATTTCAATAAACACCGCCGTCGGCAATCGCTACAAAAATGCCCTTTTCATTATACAGTTATTGTTTCTTTCTTTTTCACAATAGCCCATTTCACAAATGCTTTGAAGTAAAATATAAATTAGTTTTCCTCTGGTTGTTTACGGAGCTTTATTTAGCAATTTTAAGTTTAAATGTCGTCCGTTCAACAGTTATTGGATGCCATACATATTTATGGCTTCCTTTTTGTTATAGCCTGGGGCTGGTTTTTAAACAGTTTGACTCTACTTGTGACCTTCGATGCCTGTTTAGATGTTTACCGACTCTCAGAAATCTTCGTTCACAAGAAGCTTTAGAACATTTTATATTTAAGCCCTTCTAAATAGAAACACTAATAATGATGTACTTATAAACTTACCATGAATTATTATTGAACACATTACGAAAAACTTTCATTTTAACCGTAAATTAGCCGAATCTTGGTAAATGCAACATGCGTCCAAGTATGGGCCGTTCGGCTTAATTGTGATATGCATGTGATAGCTTTGCTATATGCATTATAATAAAGACAAATATGATAGAAATACAATCCAATTACAAAAATAACCCAAAATAAAGTTGTTTTCAGTTACAAAATATTCAAAGTAATATTATGACAACTCGAAGTGCTTACAAATAGCGTAGTTAGCGATACAAAAAAACGATCTTTCCACTAAATCCGATCCGATTTTTGCACAATTTGAACAAAAATATCTATCATGAAATTCAAGAAATCTCGTTTGTACGACAAAATATATCGTTGAAATATAAAGTTTTAGTAATGTGTTTATGCATTATCTATTATTACCATATTTTATGACGCCGTACATAACATTCGGTAGTACAAAAATGGCCCGTTTTGGAGGATGTCTTTTATAATATTAGATCACCTGCGACGCCTGTTAAAAGTTTATATCGATCCTTACACCGACACCTTTATTGTTATAAAGTTACTTACTGAAATTGTGTCTTGGTGTAATATCACACCTAATAAAATTGACTCGTACGCGTTTCTTCGCCAATGTTTTAAATATGGATGCGAAATTGTGAGTTGAACGTGAATGTGTAATAACCAACGTTTGCATGTCGTTTCGACGCCTTCACAAAGTGTCTGCGTGACACGGCTGTTCTTGCGTTTATCGCGGAATAATTTTGACATTGATTGAATCTGGCTTTTCATGAATATTCCAAGAATATTGAATGATTGACACTATACTACCATGATTAGTTAGGTAGTTGCCAAAGAGATTATACCTAATAGAGTAAGCCATACCAACTGTAAAGTGTCCACTTTTTTGACGTTTAGGTTTGAGTGTGTGGTGTCAAGTAGTATGGACAAAAGGCACCAAGTGACGTATGGCCTTATGTTTACGGTCACTTTTCACACACACTAGATCAAAAAAAAGTGGACAACCGCATAAACAAATATCTATAGTTCCATCTCCTTCTACTGTTAAAGGTACGTCATAAGACAAGAGAGACTAACTACAATCGTAAATTTATGCGGACTCTATGGAGATCCTTCCTCTGAGGTAGTTGCCGTCCGAAATAATACTGGTTGATTATGTAACCGTTTTGTGTAGGTAAGCTTATTGTAACCTACAAGCAATTAGCAGATAAAGTGATAAACACCTCTCAGGGTATAAAATCCATCTACAAGCGTAGGGACGTGATAATCTGCTTTAGGTTGAGAAAACCCGAGTCCTTACGTCTTAAAACCGATTCAATTTAGAGAGGTTTGAATGGCTCACGGTCGCAATCAAGATGGCGGACATCTTCTTTAGGTCTGCAGAGACTCAGCCGTTTGCACGTTGAAGTGGAAAGTATGTACTGGACATATTCTTTCTATAATCTTTGAGGATTATTGATGATCTATACGATGCGAATATGTATAAACGTGGGTGTCCTTTAAGATGCTTAATATTAATTTTTAAAAATCCATAACAGACTTGACATTACGTTAATTCTTATAAAAGTACAGTATATTTGCCATAATAATGAAAATCCACAATTTAAAAACCCATAATTTGAAAAGCTGTACATTAAAATCCATAACTAAAATCATAATTTTTATATAGGTACCTCTAACATCTGAGGACATCGTATACCATTAAGGGGGCACCGAGCCTCCTGTGCTGCTTTCAATCGCATTTTATTTAATTTCTTATCAATTCGGGTTATCAAGTTTTTTTTGGAGGGCTGAATTGAAAATCATTTCGAGATAATTGTCTAAATAACAATATTCTCTATGTCAGAGATTGATATTTGAAAGGATTACAGATATTTTCAATAAAATAACGTTGTTTTACGTTTAACGTTATCGTAGCGAGTGACGTCACTCGCTGGACCTGCAAACTCCTTGTTAACTCAAAATCAACTTAAAAACTGGCCATTATGAAAAAAAAATTCATAATGTCAGAATTTGACATTTGATGTTGCCTTTTCTGTTTCCAGCATAGAGTTAGAAAGAGGAGGCAGGTAACTTTTATTTTTTTTATTAAAGCAGTAGTTTTTCTCTCTTCACCATTTTTTTATTTAGAGATTACAGATCAAAATAATTTAAAAATTAAATGTATATTGATAAACTCGATGAATTGCAATAAAAATTAAATGGGTGTCTTAAAATTATGTCTTCTAATCGTAAAAAATATAAAAAGAAGAAAAAAAAAAACTTTACATACCGAATTATACCTATCTACATTTCAAATATTATTTATTATATAATAATATGTTCATATTACAGCCATTTTCTACTATTTCAAATCAAATTAAGTTTCAGTCGGAGTCCAAGTCTCGCCTGAGACTTAATTTAATTATACAACATTTCCAAAAAACAAAAATTGCTTACTGTAGTCATTGTTGGCTTTCAATTTAATTTTTCGAAGTATTACGAGCTATTATGTTTTTAGTTAGTTACTATCTTTAAAACCGCTTAAAGTGGCCACTTTCTCACAAACTCTATGGTTCTAATGGAAAATATTTCGACGTATTAATTATGGGATCTATGATTTTGACCTTGAATTTCCCATTTCGTTCTCCGCTTCTCCGTTAATTAAAATGCATATGATTTCAATCCGTTCGGCTGCCCATTTTTCGTTCCTTTATTTGTCGAAATCTATATTCCATTAACGATCTGCAGTGAAAGCCTTTGTGTGAAAATTTTTATTTGCCATGGCTCCATTACTTGCATAGTACTAGTACTACGCCGTAGCGCGTAGCTCACAATAAGGTTACTGTAGCCATAGCAGAGTAGTATAGACGTTCCAAGAAAGAATTTCCGTTCGAGTATGTAGAGTGCGTATTCATTACTGTTTTTCTAAGCTGCGGTTTTATCATGCTGAATTATAGATTTTTTTTAATTCAAACTCTTAGGGCCTGTTTCACCACTTCCGAATAAGTTCTTGTTAGCTTATCCGACAGCTCATTTGACATATTCTTCATACAAAATATGTCAAATGAGGTATCGAATAAGCTAACAAGAACTTATCCAAAAGTGGTGAAACGGACCCTTAATGCTAAATATTATACTAAGTGCTGGTAATTCGTAGTAGGCTTGTCGCGTTCACGTTAAATCCATCAGAATCACTGCAATATTAATGCGTTTCGTTCGAGTTATAACAGAACTGTCCCCAGAGTCGAGTGTATGCTCGGTAAACAGCTTTGTTTTGTTTAGTACGAGGACAGAGGAGGAGACGCGCGACGGCGCGCGGCGCGCGGCTAGCCATGTATTATGCAGACGTGAGGACGCGCGCACAGAGCGGGGTGACCATGTCGTCCTCACTTATGAAAACAAAGATTGATTGAAAATGAAGAATGAAAGAATTGTGTTACAAACAAAATATTATCATGCCCGGACACCTGTAGGTACCACCTCATGGACGCTGCCGGTAATGCGTGTGGCAAAATAGTAAGTTTTAAAAATTAAGAAGAACATGCCATCGTTTCTATAGAAGAAGGTGTTCCTGACTCCAAATCGCCGATTTTTGGATTTTTTGTTTGCCTGCTTATTTGTTTGTTTATGCCGGGAGCCGGCAAGGAAGTCGCGGGCAAAATCTAGTGTTTAAAATTTTAATATGAGACATTGTTAGCCTTTTCATAATACATGTCATTTTAAACAGTTTCATTACTTTCAAGGATGTTAGTACTCATGATACTGATAACTTTCCCAAAGGAAAATAAAGGAATTTTGAAAAACTTTTCATACTAGCGTTCGATCAGCGAATTGCATTTAATAACACGTCCAGATACTTTTGCATTTCCTATAGGTTTCTCGCGAAAAGTTTGTCAGTGTTTTGAGTACAATCGCTCTTTAAAGTAATTATACTGCTTACACTACACCCTGTATATTTAATAGTAAAGTTGTGCTGGGCGACTAGAAGATATGAAGTAAATTTTTCTAGCGAGTTTATTTGTCGTCTCTGCTTTGCACGGAAACAGCTGAAAGCTTTTAGCTCGGACAGGTTTTAATTAATAAATTAACTCTTTTCTAGTTAGTAGTTGTTTTGGCAGCATCCACGAAAGCATGAGGTACCTAATTGTTGTTCTTTCTACCAAAAAGACAACATGACAATCCATTGACTTCCCACTGATATTTAAGGTCTTGTCAAATAACAGGATTGGATAATTTAAAACTTTGTCTAACCAGACTGGAACTAAATCAAGCAATTGGCTATTTGCCAGTTTTCGGAAAGGTATTTTAAATTATACGTAGGTTTATTTGATACCTCTTTCAATTATCTTTTTCTTAAAAAGGCGTTATTTATATTTTTCATTAAGAAATTTGAGATTCGAGCGAAAACAGCCGATCACATGACGTCATATTACAATAAAAAAGTAAAGCTAACTACGACGCTTCAACTCACATGACGTTTTATGGCCGCCCACGTTTTTGAAATCCACAGATAAAAAACCTCTAATTTATGTTTCAAAAATAATATATTTTACAAGTTACTTTAATGCAAAAAACATATTGTATGATTATTGTGAACCTATAAGCTACTATATCCAATATATTTAATATTTTACCGTTACAATTGTCAAAATAACCAATTGGCTAAGACCTTGTTACCAGGGCTTTGCTCCCCTCGCGTGCCATTTGGAAGAAGAGAACAAAAAAAAATTAATAAATTAGGGGCAGTTCAAAAACTACTCGTTATGAAAATGTTTATTTATGGCGAATCTAAAAATAAACTATTATCGAACGGATACTGAACGGCGAATGTACAATGGCTTGTTGAAAATTCTTTAGTGTCGTCAAATGTCATCATTACAAATATCAATTCTGAAATATAATCCGAAATTCATGTTTTTATTTTCTGTGGTTTACTCTGTGCGTCGCCAGTTAGACAGTCACGGAACAGTTTTACCTATTATGTATAGATAGACAATATTTTTCCTAAACTCACGTCACTGTTGTATTGTACCACATTACCTCAATACTACGAATTTATGTTGATATTTTATTGTCATACTACTACTATTTGTACGTATAAGATAATTTGTTTTAAGAAGGTTGATTTAATCGTTGCACCCTATTTGTTTAGATGACCTATTTAATAAACATTGTTACAGCTAACCATTGCATTAAGAAAACTTGGTATTAAAATAATGATACTCGTATTGTTAAGTTAGCCGTGGTGATCCAGAGGCGATGTGTCGATCCCCGTCCAGGCCAACTCGTACCAATGAGTTTCTCGGAATTTATGTAAGATTTGTAACACGACTGGCTTTTCGGTGAAGGAAAACATCGTGAGGAACCATGCGTGCATCAATTTCTAGGCAAGTATTGTACTCACTGTCCATTACAAGTGGTTACGGGCTAACTCTCCGTCACACTGGACAGAGTTTCGGTACTACTAGTGAAACATAGATGTTCTGAGGTTTCAGAATATCCTTGACTACCCCCTCGGGGAATACAGTCGTGAGCATATACTATGTTATGTTAGATGTATGGTATGCCGCGTGATTCCGGCTTAGAATGGGCCACCCCATTTCTTCCCGTGGGTGTCTTACGAGGTGACTAAGGTTTCTTGTGCAGTGTTTTTGCGAGCGACAGGCCCCCTGTCATACGTGCATTGTAAGCCTTGCTACAACTACACGCTTAGAAATGTAGTTGGTAGTTGTAGCATAGCTTCTAACAATCCCAAAAGGGATTATGATCGTGACTTTCTGTATGTATTAGAAATAGCTCGATCGACACCGATCAATCTTTAATATAGGTCATCGTACGAACAAGTTCTCGCGAAGACGACGAGCGCCTTTGTCCACGTCGTCGCATTGTGTGCCCCGCCTTGTTTAATTTCACTCTAACGACCCGTTCGCCATTTTTGTTACATTATAAATTATTTTAGATCTTTTCAGGAAGCACATCGTTAGCTCCGGTTTGGTCGAGTCGGCAACAGGGTTCATTGTAAACATTTTTGAGCATGGTATCATTTACGATAATAACTACTTATAACTTCATATATAGGGTCCTTCTTAATATACTGACAGTATTTTAAGAGGATGATCAGACCATCAAACTGAACAATTTTCTCTATGGGACCAATGTCGAAATCGCGAAAATAAAATCAGCTGTTCCATACTAAACTAAATTTTACTCGACCCAATTGTATGGGACAGCTGATTTATTTTTCGCGATTTTGATTTGGTCATGTTCATTGGTCCCATAGAGAAAGTTGTTCAGTTTGATGGTCTGATCATCCTCTTAAAAAACTGTCAGTATATTAAGTCGGACCCTGTATAAGTGTATTTCTGCCATTTTTGGCACTTACGACGATGTACTTTGAGAAAAGGCTTAACATTTTCCTTCTTTCTACTTTATAAGAGTCATTACGTCGTACAGGCTTCAATCAAAGTAAAATGAAGTAGAGTTAGTTTCACTCATGAATGGCTGTCTAGCTAAACGGAAATACGTAGAAATGGATTATTTTTGTCATGCTACGACATACATACCTACTCGTACGCGTACATACCACAAGATGTCGTGATGAACGAACAGAAGGGGTAGTCTGCGAGGAGACCTCGCTGGCTGAAGTACCTAGAGTGTCCGGATATATCGGCCGGATCGCCGGCTAAGGTGGATAATCAGAGATTTATTGTTCCTGACCACTCCTAACCTTATCTCACATAGATTTGTCAACGACCACACTGCACTGTACTAAGGCTTACGGGATTTTCTACTCGAATAATATTAGTATCATTTTTATTCTGAAAATTGAATGAAAATAACATTTTGAGTAGTTCACTTATTTGCTTCTGTGCAGGTCTACTGACGATATTTTGGATTAATCAAAGATTAACTAAATTTTTTATTCATTACTATACCAAATAGATAGCTACCAGATTTTTATTTTCGACTCTACCACCGCGTCGGAATCAGATCCGTTGTAGATAAGATGCGACATACACAATGCGTAATCAATGTTATTGTCATATAATACACAATGATTAGGTACACGTATATCGTCAATAATAGTTTAATACTGTTTAACTACTTTATCTTAATTGAATATTCCTGAAAGCCTTTGTGTCTAATTGGAGTGCGTGTAAAGGCTAAAGGTCAGCGTCTTAATGTAGTCCGAAAATTTTAAAAACCGCGGCGCAGCGGGCGTTTTGTGGTTTCAATTGATTGTACTATTATAACCGGTTATCGGTGACAATAATGTCATGTCCATCGATCAACGACGTGACGACTTCGCCGTCGACAATCAATCCCTATTAATGGAGATTGTGGAAGAATTGTTCCCACTATTCTCATTAGTCATTTTGGACATTGTCCGTGTCGAAAATTTTCTTTAAGTCACGTTGGTAAAGTGACAGTGTTTGATTTTTATTAGGGACGGAGTTGTATTACTTTTCATGACCTAAAAGGTATCTAGTATTTTGGTGCCGGAATACCGGATTCGTTTTTCCGGATTACAATCCCTAGATGCTTATGATATTTATGTATGATATTGTAAATTTTTTACAAGAGCGCTGCCGTTGCACCGCACCCATCAGTAGGTAAAGGAGCACCGTCAAGCTCGTCTGACATCTTTGTGAGGGTGACAGGTCTGCAATGGAGCAGATTAGCACAAAGCCGTGTTAAAATACGTAAAACAAAGGAACCTCGTGCTGCGTGAGAAGAGAATGGGAGGACGCACACTGATTAGATAGGTAGAATCTTTCATCGATTAGCTGCGGTAGTCTGCATCATGTCTAAACTGACTAATTAATAGCATGCATTGCGACTGAGCCCTCGATCGTCGTGTCATTAATGCATAATCAACTTGGGCCTAATGAATTGAAGATTACTAATTCTTATTCAATCCGCATAGGCCGTTGTCAATTTAATCCACTTTAGTGAAAGCCAATGTCTAGTATGCAATCGAATTACAGAATGCAGTGTACATACAGACTGAGTATATTTACCAATGGTGGTATTCAACCGATCTTCACTTTGACGGATGGATGGTTGAAAATGGTCGGTCATTCATTATTGAGTGATTGCTATGTTGATATGAAACCATTTAGGTTAAGAAGCATATGTTTTGTGCGAGATACGTATTTTTGATAAAAATGATGTCGTTCTACTTTATGAATTGCATTAAAACTCAAGCGAGTTTAAAATTATGTTGGTTTAGGTAGGTACTTAATGTTGATGGAATATGAACGGGTATTCTCTAGAATGCTTTAGCTTCTTCTCAAACAAAAAATATGATATTGAGAGTTGGGACATCAAGTAGTGCACCGGGCAGTCGGTCAACGTCAAATGGTTGTATAATAAATCATTTAGATGAAGCCCATAATTGTTGTCCGTGCAGGTATCATATCTTATCCGTACAAGTATTAAACTCGTATTAAGATCGTCAGGGTGAAAGAATCACAATAGATTTAATCAGTCCTGCATCGCGCGGCAAGTCACTCGGAATAAATGCGATATTCAATGAACTGGCGGAAGGTATTCACTTCATTGACATTCTTTACAATTGTTCCGCTATTTATGACCCTTTCGTTACGAAGGAAATGGCTTATGAAGACGGGCACAATGGTCAGTCGTTGTAGCCTAATCGTCATCTTGATGAATCAACCAAACAGAAATACATTTCTAGGAGCCCTGACAAATTCGAGTACCTATGAAGCTGTAGTGTTTGTATCGTCGTAAAAAGCTAGTGGAGATTTCCGGTCAGGGAAATAGCCGAGCATCCGGATTTTTGACTGTGTTGATAACGCAACGACAATTTTCCTCATGCAACAATATTAACGCTTTCGTACTTCTGATAACATAAATCGCAAATTAATATCTGGAACCAACACAAACATAAACGCCATAAAGCAATAAGCAATCAGAAGTTATTCAATTTGTAGAAACAATGTAGGTCGAACGTGTCCGGGGGCCGCCCGCACGCCGCCGCGACGCGCGTCGCCGGCGCCGCCGCCTCCGCCGCGAGTGAGCGCTACCTACATACAATCGTTTGTTTTGTGGAAACGATCCTCGATAGTTCTGTTATATTCTCTATCCATACATTGTCTAGTGAGGCGGCTGACAAACTCTAGTACTGAACTTTCTATTAAAAAACTGACTGCTTTTTAAGGAAAATAAAAGATACCCGAACCTTAATAAGTACTACATTTTGGCAAATAAAGATAAAATCTAATTACGGTATAAAAGAAGCTTTACATTTTTTCCTTTGATAATTTATTAAAGGGACGTGATATAAACCAAATTGAGGCCTGCGGAGGCACTTTGAGTCTTAAATGTCATTAACCTAAAAATTCACAATAGAAAAAATAAAATTTTAGGTACTACATTATTTCCAAGCGTGAAGGTGAGTGAGGAAATGTCAAGAAAATAAGTTAACGGGTGTAAATGTACTCAAGTAAATATTAGTTGTCTTTATACGAACGTAGGCATGATGCGATCTGAAGAATGCAATTTTAATAATATATTCTTTGCGCTACAGATGCTATGAAAATATTGAATAAATAGGCTAGTGAAACAGTAGGCATCCCGCTACGAAATCTTTTCTTCACTTGGGAGTCAGACTGGCCAGCCGGCCTTCAATCAATCAATTATACCCAGGAAGTTGGAATAACCAAAATATAGGTACAGGGTGAAATTGATATCATTAGTATCCTTTTAAACTAAGAGTCTACCCATCAAACTAAACAACTTTTACTATGGGAGCAAACTGACCGGAGTAGAAAAAATACTCTGTTCCATACTAAATTGCAATGTTGACTAGACTCAACTGTATAAAATAGCAGATTGTTTTTTGATCCGATCAGTTTGTTCCCGTAGTAAAAGTCGTTTAGATTGATGGGTAGACTCTTAGTTCAAAAGGAAGTTAATTATATCAATTTCACCCTGTAGGTAGTAGGTACAGAGAACCTAATACAGAAAGCCTAAAATAAAGCGGACTTAGGAAAAACGCGATAAATTGTTTCACAGCACCTTTTTATTAATATTGATTGTGATGATGGGTTTCTAGTCGATTTAGACTCGACTACGCTACGGCGGCCGGCGACTACTAATCTTTATAGGAAATTACCCAGATACCTACGCAACTACCTAACGGAAATGCATTACTTTCAACCCGCTACTTACATAAACAATGGCGTAATTTCAGAGTTTGAGACATGAAATAAAAACTCTGTCTTGTTATGAATTTATTTTAAAGAAATTCAAGGTTAAAACGTACTACGGTGGGTTTTTGTGCTGGCTATTTGCGATAGTAGTGTTATTGTTTTATTCGTATCCATGATAGGTTGGATAGGTCTTATTAGCAAGTCTAAATTTTGTTCACCTGTTTGGTACGAAATTATAGCTACAATGAAATTGTTTTATCGCCAATTTAGTTCAGTTTTCGTCTATAGTATCAGTCAACTTCTTGCCCTTCGTCTCAGGAAGAGTCCAGCAGGCGGCTACGGCCACCAGGGGTGCAACTCCGAATATAATAGGTGGAAGCCATATAGATTCAGTCTTTAGTCCCGCGACGAACGGGGCTAGCGCGGAGCCAACCCTAGAGACAGTGGACGAAGCGCCCATGGCCATGTTGCGAGCTACCGTTGGAAACAGCTCTGAAGTGTAAGTGTACCTGGAATCAAAAACAAAATTTAAAATAATTTAGACAAAACAGTAAACCAAGAGGACGTCCGAAGACTAGATTCAGACGACGTCAGAAATAGGGAGAGAACAGACACGAAAGGCTGAGCACCATATGGAATTAAAAGCCAGGAAGAGATAGAGAGAGTAAAGTATCATTATAGTTTTTTTTATCTACCACCGCTTCGTAAGGTGTTGTACGGGGTGGGATAGTCAGAGGCAAATCTAGAGCCCAGATACCTCTGTCTATAACTAGAAGTATAATAATAACGGAGACTGGTACCGATCTGGCTTACTTGACATACTACCCCATCCGGTATCCCATATACAAAGTGGTAATAAATAAGCGCAAAACCTCATACACCCCAACTGATTTATAACAAAATAATAAGATGGAAACAATAATTTCATTATTTTGATTTTGTTGAAAATTTAAAGTTAATCGCAGTTTAAGTTTTCAGGCAAAAATGATTTGTTATCATTTCAGCAATGAATGAATGCGCTAACGTGCTCTTGGATAAATTTTAAGCATCTTGTTTTGGTAGTAACTAGGGTGAGTGTGCCTGTGCGGTCGGTTGAGATCGAGTTCAGTAAATTTTAAATTTTACAAACAAATTATTTAATATATTTTATTAAAAAAATACCTATGTTGAAACCATGATGATTCGATTCTGATCTCGATTCTAAACAAACTACGTTCTAGTTTTGCGTGAATTCATTAACACGTTGTATATAATATTGTAGAAAAGTAATACTAACATGGTAGTAAATGCTCCAGCCGAGCACGCCACGCCCACGGCTCCGGCGATCAGCTTCAGGTAGAACCAGGTGTCGGGCACGGCCAGCAGGCCGCTCGACAGTCCGCTCGCGATGAGCAGCCCGATGAGAGCCGCGCGCCGGCCGAAGCGGTTGTACAAGAACCCGCTGCCCAGCATGCTGGGGATCTGCAGTACACACCAGTCAAAGGGGTTCTTACAGTAAAGAATGGCACAGCATTTTGCTACTGGTTCTCTGTTGCTACTAATACTGAAAACATTGGTTTAGTTCAGTAGTCAGTAAACAAACACAAGATTTCCGATAATAATGTATGTACCTATAATATTATTCCACTATACAGGGTGTGAAATTAAATGCGTTACATATCGAACAAGGTGCTCGACCATCAAACTGAACATCTTTCACTACGAAGCCAACATCGAAATCATGCAGGAAAAAGAGTTAACCCACGACTTCGTTTGCACAAATTATAAGTCAGATTTTAAGTCAGATCATAAGCTACAAAAAAGATTCATCAAAATCGATTCATTTTCGCGTGATGCTATGCTCTCACAAACAGACCGAGAAAAATTCTAAAAAGGTTGATTTGGAGTCAGGGACACCTAAAAAGTAAAAACCATATCGTCATCTTCTTTTTTATAAATGTCTTCAATGTACAATGTACACACTTCTGTTACAGTTTTATAATATTTAAATGTGAAAATTTGTGACGATGTTTATGATTAAATGTTGTGACAGGATCACGTATTAACGGCTGAACGGATTTGAATAACATTTGGCGAACAGACATAATGTTAATCCAGAACATATTATGTTCTGGAATACATAGGACACGTTTTTAATGTCAAAGCATTAGAATTCGAAGGCAACAGCTAGTTCATTATATTTAATTAAAATGTGTTGTACCTTAGCTTAGAACTTACTTTCAATACGCCAGCCAAAGACATTGTAATGAAAACATTGGAACTGGTTTGACCCATGTACTGGCTGGTGCCGTAGAAACAAATTCCCAGAATGAACCAGCACGTGCAGGAGATCAAATTCCTCGACCTCAGGGTCGGATTGCTAAATAAGTCTATGTACGTTGCTTTTGCTCGCTTCGATTCTTTATTTATGTTTAATTCTTTTGCAATTTGTGTTACTGTTTCTAACATGTCCCCTGCAGGTACCTTGTTCCTGAAAAAAGATTCCATGTTCAACTACATTGGTTTCTAAGAACTCTTTCCACAAAATGCAAAATAAGAGTTTTCTTACATATTAGCAGCTTTGGTCATCGTCACACTCGCCTCCTCCAGTCTTCCCATCGAAATCAACCACTTTGGAGATTCAGGCAATACGAAAAAGTATGACAAGTAAATCACAGTCGGTACCGCAATTCCTAAGCTGAATTTGTCCCAAGATCTCAAGTAGTACCCGAATACGGGCATCATTATCTCCGCAACGGCTAGTGGTATATGGAAAAAGGATGTCACGAAGTCCCTGTGCGCAGGGCCAGTGATTTCTGACATCAGCACAAACGCACCGATGATGTTGCCACCCGTTGCTGATCCGAGGAAGAAGCGTATGATGGTGAATGTCCAGTAATCTTTGCAGAAGGCGGTCGCGAAACTCGAACATAGTTGGATCAGGCACGAGATTATGATACCTGGACGTCTGCCATGTCTGTAAATATTATAAATGGGTTTTATTGGCAATACTGTGGTGGTGGAACTCATCGCAGTTTGTTTAATGTGGATGGACAACCGAATTCGATTCGTAAAGCTCAAAAAGGAGCTACTAGCAACAGATGTTGGTCGGTGTAGGTACTACTAAACCGAATAACTCAAGGAACATGCTAGCACAACCTCGTCGAGCGCCCGCTCGTCGGAGTGAGGTAGCCAAATGTGCTCTGACTAGTATGCAATATATTATTGTTGACATAACTAATTTGCCAGCGAACCTGAATGGAACTGAATATCGAAGACTTCTGCCATCGTCCTGGCAGAACGAAATATTCTATTCAATAGGTTGTTCCTTCATTATTATTACATTTTTTGTGCTTTACATATACTATAACCCTAGGGGAGCGTGTAACTTGTCTGCCGCTAAACTTAACGAATCATTTAATAAGACTTCAAAACTAAAAAGAAAAAAAAAACGAGAACCCCCGACCTCTCCCCTCTGCCAAGTTACACGATCAATTGATCATGTGCATTCACATACAATTTTATACCTTATCACTAAATGAGACGGCCTATAAATGCGGAACAAAACACGAGACTATTTTTAACAATCAAAAATTTTAATCTAAAGTAATGAAATAAAATCCAAAGTCGCGGATTTCCTGCTACCTCGTCCCCCGCAAAAGGTGGCAGAAAAGTTTGTTAGTAGAATTACCGTATGGTATCGTTATGTGAAATAGCGTAATTTTTTTTATTTGTTTAATGATAAACAATTACCTGTCTGAAATGTATCCAAACACCATACTGCCGACGAGAATCCCGCACATATTAACAGTCTGCGTCAAGTCCGCGAGCCACGCTCGGTCACATATTAAGTCAAATTCAGAAATAATTGTTTTCTCAAACTGACTGTAATATTCGTACTTTACACAATTTGTGTAACAAGTCGAATTTTCAATGAACTCCGTCTCTGTATTTGATATTGTTTCTATACAGCGGAATGTTGTCTTTGGCGCTAAAAATATTATGCTCAATAACATAGTATATCCAGAGAATTTAACTGGTACAACAAGTATTAAGAGAAAAATTTGCCACCTTCCAAAACTACCGAAACTGTCAGTTAGTTTGTCTCCTTTTTGGTCCGGCTCAGCTGTCTCCACATTTCCATTTGTTTCACTCATTATTACCTTTAAAATGAAGACCGAGTAATGTTAATTACACGTCCACGTGCGTGGAACGTTCTGTTCTATCTACTGTAATTTTGTTTTCGGAAGACAACAATAATTCTAGTTAATTATTTTATCTCCGCTTAGTGTAGGTATATTGTTTACACATAAGATCTGTAAGTAACAATCTACCCAGTGTAACAAGATAACATGTCTGTCAATGGACACGTTATTTAATTTTGTTTCAGATATTATTTTATTGCATAGGTACGTATGTTAGGGTTGTCCAAAAAATAACAAGTTTCGAATGTTGGTGCTCCACCAGGCTCACCTTGTTTCATATCGCCCCAGGTACCCCTTTGCAAAATTTGAGCCAAAACTAATATCAAATCAAATATTCAGGAGTCACACTTTTTATATTGGATTATACTAATAGAAACAATTTATCTAATGAATTAAATTATTTACAATTATAGATTTGATAAAGATAATCAGTTTGCATCTTCATTTCCCAAACACATGTCAAAATGTTGGATTTGGAAGCCACAAGGTTTTTTTTCTGTGTAGCTCCACCACACGCAGGAGTTTCTGCTGTTCGTTTTTATAATACTTGCATTCAATTTCTGGATTAATGCGATTCCACGCTCTGCAGTAAATCACTACTTTCATTCTCCTTCATTTCGATGTATACTTCATCGGTAGGCCATTCTGAGGTATCTTTGAGGGCGAGAAAAACAGCAACATTTTTATTTAAAAAATCCTCTGTGGCTTCCAAGTCCAACAGTGTCCACATGTGTTTCGGAAATAAAGATGCAAACTGATTATCTTCATCTAATCTAAAATTTTAAATAATTATAATTCATTCTATTAATTCAATCAATTAAAAAAAAATCATCAAAAAGAAATTGGTTTCCATATAAATCCCATATAAGTCTCAAATTAGCGCGACCCCTGAATATTAAGTTTTGGCTCAAATTTTGCAAAAAGGTACCTGGGGCGATACCAACAGGCAGCACCAACATTCGAAACTTATTAGTTTTTGGAGCACCCTAACGTAGGTACGTAAACGTTTCCTTTTTTGTGGAAGTTGAACTATTTCTTACCTATTAGTGATTGATTTGATTAGGTACCTATTTCAGAAATACAAGCGTTATAAATACGTACAGTTCTTATAATCAAGCGATCATTTTGTTTTGTTATCATTATCAAAAAAAGACGCTGTTTGATTTTAAATTGAGAGACTTATAGTGTTACCCGTTTACCTCGCAAAGTTTTCATGCCGCGCATCTGACAATATATCACATGTTTGATCACAATACATGCAAGCGTAACAATATAATCGTGTCTAATCTTTTTATTACTTCATTGTCTGCAGAGCATCCTGGGCGAGTTCAACCGCGAGCAAGACGCATTTATCAAGGGCCAGGAGCGTGGTGGAGGCGCCACGGCCGCTCCTTGGATCGGGGCACCAAACGAGGCTGCCCTGAAGGAGGAATGCCTCTCCCTATCGACCGTTAGTACTTTTCTATGACTTGATTATTTCCTCCTCGTCCTCCATCTTATGCTATCACAGCATCTATACGACTCTGTGGCTGGAGCACAGGCCTAACCTCATGGTGAAGGGGTTTGGGTTAGTCCACCACTCGTGCAATGGTTTGGCAAACTTCACATGCACGCGCTCACCAGAATTTCTTCTATAGCTTAAGCCATACAAAACGAAGTTTCGTCCTAGTTTGAACATTTAGCAATTAATGTAAAAAAAATGTTGTTAACACAATCTTGAAACCAATATCTGGGTCGGTGCCTTATCAGATTTCCATTAAAATATATATTTTCAAAGTTATCGTGGCTCTACGTTTTCCATACAAATCTTTAATTAATACTAGCATTGAAATATAGAAAAGTATATTTTAACGGAAATCTGACAAGGTACCGACACAGAAATTGGTTTCTAGGTCGTGTTTAAATAATTATATTTACTTTAATTGGTTAATATTGAAAATAGGACGGAACTTCGTTTGTATGCAGCGCGCTCGGGAGCCTTCGGTATAAACTTAAGAGAAGTTTCCAATAGTACAAATTAGTCTGCCACGGATTCATTATTGCTGTATATCGAATATAAAATATATCATATTGGCTGGAGATAGCAAATTAATGCATTTGGTTGCAGGACCGGCGAAACTTTGTGCGTGCGCCCCCGGCCGGCGTCGAGTTCGAGTTCGACTACGATAAGATGTACCCTGTCGCCGTGGCCATCATGGCCGAGGACCCCAACCTCGAGAAGATGCGCTTCGATCTCGTGCCCAAAGTGTAAGTCCACATTTATTTATTGAACTATTAAGGGTTGGTCTTTTGACCAAGAGTCACAGCGACCTGAATAAATCAGTTCTATTATTTCGCCTATTTTATTCGAATTCAATCGAAACTATGTGTTCTTAGTTAAATAACTCAAAAAAAGGAACTCCAAAAACGCCAAGTTTCACAAGTAATAATGATATTACCTTGATAAATTTAAATGATAGTGGAATGACAACATATTTTAATTATTTACTCAGCTGTATAAATTACGAGTATATTATATTGTAAGTGTATCTCAACTCTGATAGCAAAGATGTAGATGTGAATGTGAGAAATACCATCGGAAATATAATGTTTTTTCTAAATATACTATTGGGTTTATTTTGAAAATAGTATCCGAATGAAATTTATACCTACTAATAAACTTTACCGTGTAATTTTTGATGATGTGGATCTTAATTTGTAAACAGGCGAGCGAAGCGAAATTTGTCTAAGCATCAAAGTTGAGCACACGTAACATTCTCTAGTTCAAGAGATCTTTGTTTCTCATCGTATAACAAACAGCAGCAGACGGGGTCGACAAAAACAAAACCGGTCTTATCTATCGTAATTATTGAAGCATTGGGCTCTTGACACGGAGGTCGTGGGTTCGATTCCCACGGGGGACACCTAGTGATATGTCACTTTGTGCGTTTTTCCCCAGTTGGTTAGGACATTGCAAGCCGAATCACCTGATTGTCTGAAAAGAAAGATGAATTCGTGCTTCGGATGGCACGTTAAGCCGTTGGTCCCGGCTACTATCTCTCCTGGTAGTCCTTACTTAAAAACAACGTCAGAGGCCATAAGGCGGTCTGAAATAATTCTGACTCCAGGGCTTGCTGCCCACACGATAAGAAGATCGATGCAAATGACTGGCCATAAAAAAACAAAGAGAAGAGAGAACCAATTACTTACATATGCAGTGTTTTATCACTCCGCTTCTGCCTTTGTACGGAGCATTGTTTTTAACGCCGCATTTATACAGGATAAACCTCTTCATAGACTCTCAAGTCTCTAGTTTCCAATATAATTAAATAATGAGCTTTTAAAAAAAACAAAGGATCTTTATGGTAAAATGTTATGTATTCAAATGACTGCTAAGTCCATAAATATCGTGATGAGATTTTGGCGATGATTTGTCATTAACACGTTGTATACAGGGTCCTTCTTAATATGCTGATACTTTTTTAAGGGGATGATCAGACCATCAAACTGAACAA
The DNA here is from genome assembly GCA_963924505.1 of Agonopterix alstromeriana. Taxonomy (NCBI): domain Eukaryota; kingdom Metazoa; phylum Arthropoda; class Insecta; order Lepidoptera; family Depressariidae; genus Agonopterix; species Agonopterix alstromeriana. The sequence goes on from OZ004661.1 coordinate 3,828,924, forward strand.
CTTGGGACCAACATCGAAACCGCGAAAAAAAAATCTGCTGACCCATACATGTGGCTCGATTAGGTTCGCAGTTTTGTATGCGATAGCTGAGTTTTTTTTTCGCGAATTCAATGTTGGTCCCATAGAGAAAGTTGATCAGTTTGATGGTCTGATCATCCCCTTAAAAAAGTGTCAGCATATAAAGAAGGACCCAGGATAAATATCTTTCTTCATAAATATCAAGCTCGTAATATACGCAGAGTTTTTCCAAGAAGATAATTGTGTTTGATGATTTTAATCAAAATGTACGGGCGACTGCAGCTTAAAGCTGTATACAGGATTATTTAGTGAGGAACGTATTGAATGCCTGCATACTAAAAGCTGCAACCGACTGTAATGTTCTAAATGAGTTTTCTCTTATACAAGCGAAATATACAATTCATGTTTTTTGAGTTTAACGATCGACAACAACTTTGGTGAATTCGTAGGAGGTTTGAAAAAAACAATCAAAAAAGATTAAAATAAAAAGGCAGTTCCTCTATGAAATAATTATTAAAAGCCCGCCTCATTTCAACAAAGTTTGTTTCATGAAATGTTGTGCATAATATTGATTAGCAAATAAATGCATACGGCCATGTTACCTACACGTATACGTTACCTATACGTATCACGGCAGTAGTTATTTATAAGTTATCGCATGTCGGAATTCTGTTTCGCAATGTTTATAGTTTTATTATAATTAAGCGAATGTTACTTTGCGTGTGCTGATGTGAATTTATTATATTTTTATCTATCTTTAAATAAATAAATCGGTATTTTTTATTTAAATTATCTAATCGTTATTGCGATGGCCAAACCAAGCTAATACTTCTAGAGTTGCAATGCGAATCAAATCGTTTCGAAACAACCAATGACATTCTATACACAAGGACTTCGCATCAGCGGGTCGGCTAAAGTGTGCTTGATTGTTTTACATTACTGCTTAGTAACATTTGAAAGGACTGGAATGTTAGCGGCAATATATAAAAGCAGAGCACAAGTGAAGCATCCTATGATTACTAAGGTGACATTAAACATATTTGTTCCATATTTTGGTTTTATTATTGTATGACATGGTGAGTCCATGTGTATGGAATGTCATTGGAAATAACTTTAAAACAAGCTAAGAACAGAAGATAACCGGCGCTGTGTCTTACTTGCAGTATCACGGAGGAGAATTTCTGGAGGAACTACTTCTACCGCCTGTCGCTGATATGCCAGGCCAACGAGGCCGATGCCGCAGCCGCCAGCCGCCAGCCCAGCGCCGACGACTCCCAGGGTACGCTACCTGCCTACACACTCACACTGATACAACTGTAGTGTCTGTGAACGAGCCATGTTTCTGAAAGTTGGCGATCACATGATGTTGTGCCGGAAGAAATATGCAGCATGATAGGGTAGACAGTTGCATTACTTTAATGGCTGATTGTACTTATCACACTGAAACAATTTCCTATAGGTTTCTTAGGGAAAGTTGTTCAGTATCATGTGTACAATCACCCCTTAAAGTATTGCAACTGTTTACCCTAACATCATGTATAGGGTATTTCTTAGTATGCTGACGGTTTTTAAGAGGATGATCAGATCATAACTTGCTCTATGGGACAAACAAAGAAATCGCAAAAAAAAATTCCATCCAATACCATTTTTTTCTTTTGTTTTATTTTAGTCCCATAGAGAAAATTGTCCAGATTGATGGTCTGATCTACCCCTTAAAGACCGTCAGCATATTAAAAAGACCTAGTATGTTTGTTCCCAACAAATTACATCTTGTTGCGTTTACTTTTGAATAGGTACAAACTTTTCTAAACACTTTTTAATATTGATAAACAAAGTTTCTCAAATATGGCTAGTTACACACGTCCGGGAAATTATTTTCACATCATACTCTTGTACATAAACTACAATTACACGTTACATTCTACATCCAATGTCCCGGACTAGTTTCAACAGGATTCTCAATTCAGGATCGAATTAAAATCTTCCAATGACGAATTATCACTCATACAAATATTAATGTCGAATACCTACTATTTAGACCAAGGTAGAGGAAAACATTGCTGGCTAAGTATTATGGGGCTATTACGGAGTGTTTCAATCGAAGCGGAGACGACACGTACTGGGACAATCAGATTGACCAGACGTGGAATTCAAATAATTAGATTGATCTGGTCTCACCCTACACGTGCCGCCGCCGCTTCGCTTCAGTGGAGACGCACCCTAATCCAAATAAGGAGGAAATTAAATTAAAGTCAAACAAGTTTTCAGTGTCGGATTATCCATAGAAGCAAAATAGGCACTGATCCACAATGGTTAAGGAGCCCCGAGGCCGGTTGAGGTGCACTATTTGCTTGGAACACACTATTGGATAGATTGAGGGGTTATTTACAACACTATTATAAAACTGTAACAGAAGTGTGTCTGTACATTGATGATATTTACAAAAAAAACGATTTGGTGTTTAGGTGTCCTCTAAATTGGTTTGTTCGAGCATCACGCAAAAACTACTGGACCGATTTTGATGAAGCTTCTTATTTGATTTATCTTGCTACGATGACGGGAACCGGTGCGATCGAAGTCGCGGGAAAAGGCTTGTTTTTATGTCATTTTGTCATAATGGGTCAATAATAGGACCACCCAAACCCAATAACTACTACTGGGTGTATCCGAGGTGAGACAAACTAATTAATGATACATTTGACTCGACTGACAATTACGGTAGCATTCACTCATATGCCCAGATGTGGGGTGCTTGTGGCTGATCGTGACGATGATGTTAGTTATAACCGGAAATAATTAGGTATACTTAGAAATTTATGAGGCCGCCTCGACACTTTGTTGCCTAAAGGCTTCTATGGTATATTTCCGGCGCTGAAAGTTTAGCCGCTGAATGACGGTGGCCCTGTATATTCTACCCGAAGGTATCCTGACATGAGTGGCTATATTATAAATAGTCTGGTCTCAGCCCATCATCCCGTAGTTGTAAGTACCTACTTCATCATATTATTTTGTTTTCTTTTCCTTCACTTTTATCATTATAATTTATTTTTATTTTGTTCCCATTATACTCAGACGAAAAGTCGGCAAGCGAGATTCTAATAGCGAAAGAGAAAACGTCACAAGAGTCTATCGATGACGTCAAGCAAAGAATAAAATCGTTAAAAGTTGATCGAGACAACGACGATGGTAAGAATTTGGATTGTGATTCACTAACGATTTGCCTTTGACTATTAGCGACCTTGAGATAGAGTACTTATGGCTCTAGTAATCTGTGCCTTAACACTGATTCAATCTGGTCGATGAAAGTATCATCACTTAAGTATTTAACACATTTTTATTAACCCATATATTCCCACTGGGTCGATTTCGATCCAGTAGGTTGAAGCTTATAAAGCAAACTCTCTTCTCAACAATTGACCAACTTCAATGACGTTCTACCAACTTGCTTTAATTTCAGTCTTTATGTTTTACCGTTAAGTTTCATTGCACACAAAGCCATATTATTTAATTTCGTTTTCTATTAGTTTCATTTACCATCACTAATTCACACGACATATTTCGAACGGTTTGACTTGCACCTACTTGTACCTAATAACTAATAACCAACTTTGAGGAATATTGCGCATTACAATGCATGCTATTTTAATTAATATCACCTTCATTCCTTTAAAGTTATTTTATGCCAAAATTATACTAAATCGACAATATTAACGGATATTTATCGTGTGAACATATGTTTTATCACAATCGCTGCGTCTTTCACATCTCCTCACATGACAGAGATGTAAATATTAAAGTGTAATATGTATGGAATATTGCAAAACGCTAATATTTTTCTCGTTTCCCGGAATGCAGCTTAAACAAGACGCACGGACTACCGAGGGGCATCCGCAATCACTGTAATAGCGATAAAACACCACACTATACGGTTCTATATGTTATCCACATAGTTTTAAAGTACACTTTAGAATGTAACTAATAATCATGCTTCTATTATTTACAGTAGATTTATGAACACAGTTTAACTTGCAAAATATAGATGTTACAATATCTTAGACCCTGTTGTATAATGAAGCGAGAAACAATAGATAATGAAATGGCTGAATGACTCTACTGTCAGAAGGTGGAGGGAATTTGTAATAGCTCGCGTGGATAGCTTATAGAACTGAGGTGTAGATGGGAGGCTTGCGAAGTGTCATGCGTCGGAGGGCTCCTTCATATTAAATTGTTTCCATGTTGATAAAATAATGCCACTGCAGTGTAGCGGTCGTGGGGTACGGTAGGGACACGTAGAAAGTACGCACATTGTAACGTTCTAGTACGAACATTGGTTTAGTAATTATATATATTAGCCGACGGAATCGCATAGGGCACCGCGCCTCCATGTTGACTTCTATATTATGAGAGTCATATGCACTCTAGTATTAGTGCCGGAATTATCACGAGATCTTCGCATCGCACTCTCACCTGAAGATCGTTTAGATTATAAACGTCGTTTCTTGACTCAAATTAACTTCTGCTGATCATTGAAATATTCTCAAACATATCACATTATCTTTCAAACTGAAAATTTTTATAATATGTCACTGGCAAAATACTGATGTATCCGGAACTGCATTGAAAACCGTAATAAGTACTTTTACAGACTTTTATTTTGATGGCCGATTATTTATGGAGACCGCCAAAAGATCAGGGCCCCCAGACAAAGTACTTTCGATTAGCGTTAACGACAGTAGAAAACATAAAAATGTATGGACTTGACGTATGGTGGAGAAAGCAAACGTTAAAATGTTTCGATCGCTAATGTCAAATCCATACATTCTGTCATTTTCTACTAGCGTCAACGCCAATAGAATGTCACTTTGTCTAGGGGGGCAGGTAAAAAAGAGATACTATCTTGATTGTTCATATCAGTGTCACACAAAATGTTAGTGCCTAAAAAATACGCATCCGTTTACATACCAAATTATCAGAGGTGATTTATTTGAGGATGTCCATGATCAACAAGGCCAATTAGTGCCAAAAAGCGACATCTAGACAAATGAAAGAGACGCTATTTTCAGTTGACAGTGCGTCCGCGTCCGCGTCCCAAGGGGCGAGGGCGCGGCGCCAGCGCCGGCGGTCGCCCACTCGGTTGCCGTGGCATTATTATGTCAAGCTATCACTACGTAACGTCACTGTTAATCCTCTCACACATATTATTATTAATTTCCTGCGTTATTGATAATATTTATAACATTTATGGCTGTTTGTGGTTTTTGTTAAATACCTAATAAATTTATAATCTTATCACTATGACGTCATATCTTCATCCTTGTTGTTAAATCGTGTCGTATACAATTAACTGAATGTTACATGACAATATAGCTTCATTGTCCCCAAGTTGAAGTACCTATCTAATATAAATTGTATATATATTTATCTTTGTTTAAACTAAATGTAACCTGTTGTGTCTCTTATATTAATTGGGTCTGTATTTCAATAGCTATTCCATAATTATTAGCTTCGTTCTGAATCGGCCTCGAAAACTGTTCACGACCACTTATCTTTATTGATCTTAATTGAATGAAAGATGCCTAACTGAAGAAAGTGTTAAAGTTCGTAGCATTATTTTTGCCTGCACGTTAGCTTCCAGATGTCCCAAGCTATTGAAGTAAAGTCCACTACAATTACACTGTATACTTATCTAAAATCAAGTAAATTTTCTCAATGGAACATATTTTAATGTCTACTGAATGTTACGTATATGTCTAAGTATCGATTAAGGTTACATAGCTATAACGTCATACAGTTCACTCTGATTCGGCTCAGTAGAATTAACTATAAATATCTACTATGTCCAAGTTTTGACATTGCTACTTCTATTTTATATAAATCATCGTCCGCTTTCCATTTCCCGCTTCAATTGTTGTGCATTCTTATTTTCTCTTTCGCTTGTATTGTATTTCTCAAAGTTGGTCATTATTCTTCAGTAAACCTACCTACATTATTATTTGATGAAACTGTCCACTAGCGTAGCAATGTTGAAACTGGCAAGTTTTCCCTTTTTGTACATACACTGTGTTGTCAGATAATCAAAAGGCCATCTTTGGACGAAGAAAAAGAAATATCTCGATCGCTTGCTCCGCCCCCCGGCCCCGCTGCGGTGCGCGGGGCGCGGGGAGGGTTGGAGCGTGCGTGCACGCAACCCCGTTGAGCCGCGACATATCACTTATGGGTGACAGTCAATTAAAACTCCACTTTATAACTGCCGTCTTTTAAACTGGAACATTTGGATACATGTATATTGCTGACAACACAACACTTTTCCCAGTTTGTTTATAATGATTTACAATTAGATTAGGACGTGAATATTAATACTTGAGGAAATAATCCAGTGTTATAAAGTTGTGTAGGCTTATAGTTGGTAAAGAAGTAAACTCATCTATAACGCATGAGGACGTTTAATAAAAGGTGATATGACATACTGGCCTAGTCGTTCGTACTTTGTTCTATGAGTTATGTATGTGGCTGGTCGTTTGGGCAGCTTCACAAGTAACTAGCAATAAAATTACCTTTAAATAAATTTTGGCCAACGCCGTTTGTAAGAATAGTTAACCTCCGTTCGGTGTCACTACTTACAAAATTAACATAAAATGTCTCTAAATAGATCTGAAACGATGTGTCTTTATATACCTTATTATAATCTGGCTATTGTGTGTTTTGGATCTTAACAAATCGATGTTTCTGCTGAGGATTTATATAAATTCGTCAGTATCATAGCACTTCCTGTTCCAAACAATAACTAATTCCAATAACAGGTACCTAGGTAGTTGACCTTTAGTTGCGCTCATCTTCCAGAAGATTTAATTTATGTTTAATTCAACAGAAATGGCAGTAGTTCCTCGTTATTTAGTTTCTAAACGATGTTTCAAAATGTATTTTAGCGGCAGTATAGATGTAACACTTTTTATTGTCAAATACTTGAACATTGTTTAGTGAAATTACAACGTATAGTTATTAATGAAAAATTGACATTTATAGTTAGTTATTATGAATTGAAATAATAATATTATTCTAAAATAATATCGGTCTTGTTATTTTACCAGATGTTTAGAAAATTTTAATTTGTAATTAATTAAATAATATGTGAAATGTAGATAGATGTTCATTATTATTCAGTTTATATATATCTGTCTATTCCTACCTAATAAATAAAAAGGTTAATTGCATAGTAAATTAATATGACTCAAATCCTGAGATAAAATATTTGAGTCGGTGCAGTAGTCATCGAGCAAGTCCTTTCGTGTAAAGTAAATAAATAGATGCATTTATTATAGCGTTTATATACGGAATTAAACAACACTAGATAACTTGCTCGAGGGTAGGTACGTCGCTATAAAACGCATCAAGTAGCCACTAAACTCAATAACATTTTCAGAACAATGGGAGAAAGAGCTAGAAGCTGAACTGAAGGAATATGAAGTAGTCGCCGAGAAGACGCCGGACGACAAGTGGGAGAGGGAGTGCGACGACCTGCTCGGGGACGACGTGGACCTCAAGTAGACCGCCCCGCCCCGCATTACTCTACCTACATAATAAGATCAATAGCTTTGTCAAAGCTCAATTTTTTTTATGATGAATATAAGGATAAGATTCCTGTTGTATTGTTTTAAAGCTTTTAAAAGGCCTATATTATAGTAAATTTCAAATAGATTATAAAACGACATCAAAGTTTGTGAGCGTTCTGACCCCGGACGCATATTGAACATATTTCGAATATAAATTAAGCGATTTCATAAGGAAGGAAGGATATTTTCATCGTAAATAGGCTATAAGTGAACCAGGCTTACAATTGCACCCGCATTTAGAAGCGGCGGAGTGAGGACGATTGTTTCCGCTTCGAAAGGAAATACGAACGTGACTTTGTTTGTTTACCCTCTTACATGTAATATTCATCCACTTATCGACGATAAGGGTATATTACCGTTGGTGCGCTCCATACAAACAAAGTCTGGTTATATTTTCAATACGAACCAAAGTATAAATAATAACCTAAAAATATCCAGGGTAAACAATTGCATTACTTTAAGGGATGATTTTACCCATGATACTGAATAACTTTCCCTAAGAAACTTATAGGAAATTCGCAAAAAACTTTATCGTCTTTTCATACAAACGCTCCATCAGCTGATTGCATTTAGTATGGGAAGATCAACAATTTTTTTTGAAATTTCCTATGGGTTTCTTAGGGAAAGTTGTTGTATATCATGGGTACAATCACCCCTTAAAGTAATGCAAATGTTTACCCTAACACCCTGTATAAAATAGTAACCTAACCTAAAAAGTCAATGAAAAGACACGATCTAGAAACCAATATATCTGATTTACATTTGTCAGATTCCCGTTAAAATATACTGTTTCAATGCTAGGATTAATTTAAGCATTGTATGGAAAACTTTGAGCCACGATAACTTTGATACTATATATTTTACGGTAATATACCCTGAAGTCCTCTTACCGTTCAGTATTGACCTCATCACAATATTTTAAGATAAGTAGAAAACCTACATTAAAAAGTGATACTTGAACTTACTACCTTAAAGTTTTTTTTTTTAAATCAAACTACTGGTTCGTTTAGGTTTTAAAGATAGAATTTGAAAAAAAAAAACGGATACTCCTACATTTATTTCGATATTCTTAAAAGTGGGATGTTTAAAACTTTAGAACCTTTAAAATATTCACTAAAATAGCTTTTAGGCTTTTGTAGTAAGTAGGAGTAACACTTTTTCAATATTGAGATATCTTTAATAGTGTGATGAGGGCGCCACTGAACGGTAATAGGAACGTAGCAGCTACATTACGTACTAACGAATGAAGTAAAAGATTACAACGAAAGTTGATCAACACTTTGGAACCTTATTAACATAGAAATAAAGAAGATAAATGCTTACCAACTTAGTTGCCGGGGCGCGACGAGGGTGCGACCGATGGTTTCAATCAGTTCAGGTTCAATGCTTACAATCAACGGGTCTAAATCATAATTATGTTTTTCAATAGCTATTTCACAATTACATAAACGTTCTTATCTGACTTCATTTTAACCGTAAGCTAGTGGTGTCAATGTAAATTAAATAGTGCATGATGTTGATATATGTATAATATAAGTAATGGATGTATTTACGCATTATATTCTGTTCGGTACAGTACCCGGCAAACAACTCGAAAATTGGGCGGGTTTCGCGTTTCTGCACAGTCAAGGCCTTGTTCAAGATGTTTGCCGGCCATTATATATACAAATATTTATACTGTCTCCTCTAGTGTTAATGACGGAATTCCGAGCTGAGATATCAAAACCGTAGTCTTACATATAATTGAGTGTATGTATTTGTTTAGTTTGTCGAATAACTTTTCTTTGTAAATAAATATATTTTTATTCCTTAAAGTTTAATTTTGTGTCAAAGATTTTATGAAATAATTATTTTAATATATGACAAAAGTTATTGTAATAAAATAATGTTTAAGATCTCATTTATAAGTTGTTTTTTATCTTATTTAACAATTTACTTATCGTTAAGAAACTATTTAGATTTATTTAAGTTTTTCCTCGCCAAAAATAAGTCATAAAATTTGTCATCGTATGTACTTAGGTATAAGAAAGCGAACCTGTACCTCTATGATAAGCCGTACAGTTTGGCGGGCGAATATTTTGTGTAGATGAACATAGTTACACATGTTTTGGTAAACATTCCTATTCTATGAAACTAAATAAAACGTGTTCAAATAATTTTAATTTTATTGTTTGTCATCGTTACAAATCCCTAATTTCCAGCCTGTCATCATCGGCGTTTCATACATTTTTGGTTCAAATGTGAAAGTGCCGCCCAACAAAATCTAGTGCTGCATTCTGTTAGAACTTATCCGTCTAAGCATTTATTATTATGGCATGAATGCTGTAGCTGTAAGTTTTATTTCACCAAAAATGTATGAAAAGGCAGATTTTTCAAACCTTCATAAAATCAAGGAAAATGGACTTACAGCTTTGGTGCTACACTAAAAGATGCTGAGACGGACTAGTTCTAACAGAATTTAGCCTTAGCTAATTTCATCGAAAATGTATGAAAAGGCAGATTTTTCGAACCCAAATAAAACCAAGGACTATGGACCTACAACTTTGGTGCCATAACAAAAAATGTTTAGACGGACAAGTCCTAACAGAATACCGCATTCTTTTTTTTAGTTGGCACTTTCACATTTAGGACCAAATCCGATGTCTTTTGAGGTTTACCAATGGTCGCACGAAAGCAAAAATAAATATCAACTCAAAGAAAGGGTCCAGTTGTCGGATTTTAGCTAGATCAATGACATGATCATATGGAATAATAAAAAAACGGCCAAAAGCGTCTCGGACTCGCCATGATAGGATTCCGTAGCCGTTGTATAAGCCCACGCTAACTTCGTGCAACGCCATCTAGTTTCGTAATAGAAAATAAATCGAAAGTACATATGTACTTACAAAAAGCTGTTGTAGAAAATTTTCTGATTTTTCATGTAAAAACATCTATTGGCGCGCCTTAGCGGATGGGGCGGTCCGTGCTACCGATTGCCGTTTAGAAATTGTTGTAAGGTAAGAAAGATCACAACCGGCCGTAGTAAAACAATGGTCTGACATTTTTAAATTTCGTGGTTACTGTTTTGTTTCTATACTGTCATGTTCTTCACCTTAGTTCGAAACCCATACGTAATAGTACCTTATATGAATAGTACGTATGACAGTTAAAAATTTTTAAGACAATTCAAGTTGCCATACAAAGCTATAAGACCAGATGAAAAAGTAAATTTTGATTAGTCTTCCTTATTTATAGCTTTGTACGGCAACTTGGACGGTCTTGAAAATTTTTAAAAGCATTTTAAAACAAACATTCAAAGAGTAAAAAATAATTCGGTCACCTATTATTTTTAATGTAAGCAAATGAATTTTTTACTTCTCAACTCTCTTTAAGATATTTTAGGAATGTCGGGGACTGCAAGTGCATTATTTTTTACTTTTGTTTGTTTTTTTATTGACTTTTGTGCTGTCGTGTTTTGTTTTATTATCTTTAGTGCTGTCGTGTTTCGTTTTTTGGCATGCGACGAGTCTCAGCTCAGGGAAATAATAGTTAACATTAAGTTTTAATAATATTTAATTCATGTAATTTCGCAAAGTAAAAGAAGCACCCAATACAATGCAACAGATCAAACAAATAATTACTAGACAATTTTTACAAACACATTGCATTGTTTTTTTATCATAAGAATTACCTAACATTAGTTATCCCAATAATATTAAATGCAATGTGCCCTTTACAAAAAATTTAGTTTTTCCATTTCTTTTATCTTTTTCTATGCCTATGCTCAGAACGCGCGGCAGCGGTCGGTTTCGATGACTTTTCTTTATATCTTGATTCATCTGAAAAAATACAATAAAAACAATGTATCGAATGAAAAAGGGACAACGTTTAATTTATTTCTCAAATTATAATAATACCAAATCTATATATCAACTCTATTTCCGAATGCTGCTGATGCTGATCGTTGGCATAGCTTCGGTAATGGAAATAGATCGCCAAAGTTAAGCAACGTCAGTCCCGGCCGGCATTTGGATAGCTGACCGTGCTGAACGTTCGGTTGAATACGCGTGCAATAATTTTCCCTATACCGGCGACACGCCAGTACGCGCCATTTTTCCTAGTAGACGCGTATTCAACCGAACCGAAAGCCGACTGAAGCCGATCGTTCAGCAGGCCCTTCGGACGGGCACCTTTAGCAGTTGGTTAAAACCTTATATTTTACGCGAAGAAATGCGAGAACAAAGTTTATAAATCACCTTTTCAATGACAAAACAAGCATTTCCATCAATTTTTATATGAAGCAATTTTTTTTCAAAACCTTTTATAAAACGAATCTGAAGTCCCAGTGTGGTTAGTAATATTTACCTCTATCCTTCCGATGTCGGCGCTCCCTGGACCTCGAAGCACGTGATTCGGGCGAGGAGCGGCGCCGCGAGTGTTGCTGCTCGTTGCACCACCACCAGGCGGGGGGGGCGGAGGCGCGCGTCCGCAGCGGGGACCCCATACCCATGTACCCGGCCGGCATCGGTGGCATCTGTCGATATAGCTATATAATAACATACTGTTCTAATAGCCAGGGCTATGTACCTGCTATCAGCCCCTACCAAGTATTAATAGGTAACTGCATTCCATAACGACAAGAAAAGAAAAGGGCCATCTTCAGTCAATAAATGGACAGCCAGTTTCGATACGACCATCGCTGACTGGATCTGTACACTACAGCTGGAGTAATTGTCCTGAGATGTAGCTCATGCTGACGCGAAAGAAAAAGTCAATAAATTCAGTTTTATTAATATTATTTATGGTTCAGTCAAGTTAAACATGAAAAGGGTTAGTTAAATTATTAAATAAAAAATTAGAATTGTTATTAAAATTATAAATTGTTTAAAAGATTCTCCGAACAATTTCATCGGAGACAATGTGGAATGACAAACTGAGGTTTTTGGCCGGTAGGAGTCCGGCACTATCTGGGTCTTCCTTCCCAGGTGTCCATGATGGATTTTCCTCTTTTTGTCAAAATGTAAAAAACATGAAAAGGGAGTCGTGCTTGCAAAAGGAACGATCGTTCTGAATTTTGTATATGTTGTTAGGAACTAAACCAATATTAAATAGCCAGATTTGCAATTTCCAAAGTGCTGTGCGAGCGGCAGTGTACCCAAAAAAACCATGAAATTTTCGGACTTTTTTCGGTTATTCGCTTATTTCTCGAAATCTGTAACTCGTATCGAATATAGGTATCATTTTAGGTCCTAACAACATATAAAAAATTCAGAACGACCGGATCTTTTGCAAGCACGGATGTACATCTTGACTGAACTATTACTATTAAACGAGCAATCCTCGTTCCGAAATCTGACAAACCACAGACAAATTTGTTCCTAGATCGAGTTTGAATTAAATAGGTTACTATTCAAAATAAAATTTTAATTCATTTGTATGGAGCGCGCTAACGGGTACATCGTCTAAACGTAGCAGGCGGTATTAGGAATCTATCTAGCAGCGATGATAAAATAAACGTATCTTATAGAAAACAAGGGGATGAGGAGACAGAATACACACCGGTGGGTAATTAGGAGGCAGACGGTAGGGGGCTGGAGGTACGGCGCCTTCCCCCTCCGCGCAGGCGAGCGGCGATATCGGCCCGCGCGTCGGACTCTCCGACGTTGCCAGCTGTCGCCAAACAAACCGGGTCAGCGCACATCAGGCGGATAAATGCTCTATTTTCAGTGCACGATGAAATTGGACTTTATTCAATTAAAATAGAGTTTTAAATAAGTCTGCAAGTGACCATTTTACGTTGCTTTTACAACGCTAATTACAACTCTATTTACCAGGGGCCCATTTCATAAACATAACAATTGTAATTTACAATGACAATTTGAGATACATTACTGAGAATTGTAGGACACGTTGTTTAATGTCATAGATATTTATACAGGGTTCTTCTAAATATGCTGACGGCTGTGTAAGGGGATGATTAGACCATCATTTTGAACAACTTTCTCTATGGGCCCAACATCGTAATCTCGAAAAAAAACTGTTATTCCGTACAAAACTGCCAACCTACTCGACCTAAATGTATGGACAACCGATTTTATTTATTCAGTGTGATGGTCTGATCATTTCCCTTAAAACCGTAAGCAGATTAAGGAATATTGTAATTATTGTTGACTCCATCCATAATCAAAGACGTACAATAATAGTCTACAAGACTAACCTGCTGTTTGAGATTATTGAAGTCATTGCTCATGTCTCGATAGCGTTGAAGGCATTCCTGCCACATGCTCGCCATCTCTGCCATTTCTGATCGTTGCTTGTTTATCTCCTCCTGATACAAAATCAATAAGATTTGAACACGCTACCTGGGATAAGTATGTCAAGATTGACAGTCGAAGCTAAGAAAGCGTCGAAAAATGTTGCAACCAGTACTGGCCTCTAAACCCTATCCATATGCACGCACACAGACATAATTTGTATGACTTACATCAATCTAAGAAAGTTGGGCCATTTTTATATACGGTAGACGCGTTAGGCTCGTTCTAGACATACTTTTTCTAAGCACGCTACTTACAAATTGACCAAAAACTATGATTGTAGAAAGATCTTTGCGTGGAATGCACCGATATAAAAACCAGAGATGCACTTGCACACTGTCGGTTACGGTAAATAGACGGCTAAGTTGTATTTAGACTCTATAGCACTTAGCCGCCTTTTACCGTAACTGCACATTTTAAAAGTTCTGATCGACTAAACACAAAATTAGAGCTAATGCCATAATAAGCTCTAATTTGTGAGGAGTCGTAGGCTTCAAAGTAGTTTTATGTATGCACGTATATAATACAGGGTGTAAGTGACAGCCTAGCAAATACTGAAACGGTGAACTCAGGCCGGCCATCAAACTAAACATCTTTCACTATGGAGCCCACCTCAGGACACGCGAAAAAAAATTTGCTGTCCCTTACATTTGAGTCGGGTAGGTACAGCAGTTTTGTATAGGACAGCAGATTTTCGCGTTTCCTGAGATAGGCTCCATAGAGAAAGTGGTTCAGTTTAATGGTCTGACTTCACCGTTTCAGTATTTACTTGAATGTCACTTAGAGCCTGTATAATGTATGTACGTGGTTCATACCATGAGCCTCGCGTCCGTGTCGCCGACGTCCCGCGCCACCGTCTCGTACCGGCGCATGCACTCGCGCCACAGCCGGAGCTGAGCCGCCGCAGACTCCTGCATCGTGGCCGCTGACTCCTGCAAAACAATATATTACGTCGTTCTATCATATAATAACACATTACTACTTACAGACTACCGTAAAAGCTATATTTAAAATATTTTATTTTATTTATTAGACAAACAGATCACAGTCGTACAAAATACAAACATCGGACCATGACCAGCTATGTATATCCTATCCCGAATAGTTTCGTTAATTATTAAAAAGACATAGGTACTAGAATCTGGACTGTTTAGTACCGATTATGAAGTTTAGACTGCTCTCAATCGGTGAAGGAAAACATTGTGAAAAAACCTGCATACTCTAAAAAGAAATTCTAATATGTGTGTACACCGCATTGGAAACGCGTGGTGGGCGCCCATGCACTCTCAGAGGGTCGGTCTTTGCCTTATAGTGGAATGTATATGAAGATGATGAAGGTTAAGTGTTCGAGTTCTGAATGATACTATACTAAACTATACTCCGAAAGGTATAAAGTAAGTTGTATTGGCTCACGTTGACTTTATCCGACCCCTGGGACTGAGAACTACCCTTGAAACACCGCATCAGCTCCTTCCACAGCTTCATCATTTTATCCATTGACTCGCGTTGTTCCGCAATTTCTTGCTGCAAAATAAACTCTAAATAAAAACTGCACCGACGTACGTAAACGCATTGAAGTGAAGAAATGATCGTACTTTAACAACTCGCAAATAGTTACTCCTCCCACTGATGGTACTTTCGTCGGCTACACTCAAACCAGAATCTCTCTCTCTATATTCGTCCTCCCTAGAGGTAACAGAATTCTTCTCGAAACGTTCCAGGTTCCTCCTGGAGCGTCGATCCTTACTCGGGAGATTGTAATAGTGGCGGTCTCTGGACCCTTTGTCCTCGTAATATCTGTCCCTGCGCTCGTCGTAGCGCTTGTCCCTGGGCTCGTCGTAACGCTTCCTGCGCGAATCGCTGCGAGTGGTCCTCCGGCCGCCCCTGTCCTCCTCGTACACCTCCCTGTGCACGTCGAAGCTGCGGCTGGTCTTCTGTTCGCAGTAACGTCTCTTGTCGTCCTCGTATTGCCTGGGTCTCTCTCTGCGGTAGTCGTAATCCCTGCGATCGTGCGGCTCCTGATTTCTGTAGCAAGGGTTTACGAGGCTTCTAGTGGGACATGTGCGAGGTTGGTACTCACGAAAACTATCGTCTGGACCGTTGCGCATTCTGGATCCAACTAAATCTATTTTACTCGAATATTTCGCTGCGTCTCTTTCATACGGAGGGTAGTATTTCTCCTTGCGGTTTACTGGAGCGCTCGAGGGAAGCCTTTCGGGGCTGCGGATCCTGGTTCGAGAGCCTTGGAAGTTGTCCTGGCTGCGTATTTTCGAGGATGGTATTTCGGTCCGTGATACATCGCGGCTACGCAATCTCACCGGTCGCTGGTCTACATCGTAATCTTGCCGTGTCATAACTTCGCACTGCAGAGATTTGTGGCTATGACATCGGTTCTGAAATGCATTTATACGTCTTTGTTACGTTTTTTGGTCCTCCTAGAAAATTTTGAAACGAATAGAGATTTAACTCACCAATTCCTTAAGATTAGAACATGGCACCGGAGTGGCTTTATCGCTAATATGCGCGCAAAGCTTGGCAAACGTTTCTATGAGTGCGGTTTGATCTAATACTGGAGCAGGAGCCGGACGTTCTTTTGAAGAACTGAAAAATTTTAATAATACAGGTACGTTATGTAAATCTAGAATGCCATATTTAAGCTTACCTCATGGGCAGACGC
This sequence comes from Agonopterix alstromeriana, assembly GCA_963924505.1. NCBI lineage: Eukaryota > Metazoa > Arthropoda > Insecta > Lepidoptera > Depressariidae > Agonopterix > Agonopterix alstromeriana. The sequence continues at coordinate 3,845,522 of OZ004661.1, forward strand.
TGGCAAGACCATTTGCTCCGATTCCGAAATATAAATGAAGAGATGCTATAGTGTACGTCAAATAAGAATTCCGTACGCTTATGCGACATGTCGCTTATTTCAATGCGTCAAAGTAAATTGCCGCGGCGTGTACGTAACCTACTGACATAGAGAAGGAATGACGTACGCGTCATCTTCGCGACGGCGTCGGTGATGGTGCCTGTGCTCGCGTGAGACGGACACCTCGCGGTCCCGACTCGCACGGCGCTCCTCCTCGTGACGCCGCGAGTGACGCTGTCTGTCAAGGCCAATAAAATCAACACGTTACCACATGAGTAAAAGTTTGTCACGAATTGATCACGCGATCGCTCGCCCATAGTTTGTCCGCTAGACGAGCCAGCTTTTCCTCTGGCGTTCGCGGGGCGTGTGGTTGAACTCGTTTATTTTTTACTCGGCTGGCCAACACTTTCGCAGCCGAAAAAAGATTTAAAAAAAAATCTCAAATCTTTATTTAAAAATGACTATTATTATTATGAAATACGTACATTACCTACAATAATTATTATTTGGGATGAAACTAACTTTCTTTTGTCCCTTTTAATAGCTTCCTCTAAGAAAGCATAAATGAACGAATCTTGATCAGCAGGCTGGTGGTCAGTGCCATCTTCCTAAAAACATTACATTTATTTGTAATTATTTTTTTCTTTTATTATTTTGTAAAGACGCATATGTAAATTAACTCAGATCTTACCTGTGTTGGTGAAATTGATCGGGGAGTTGAAACAAGACCCGCCTTCAAAGCAAGAGATAATCCTTCTCTCCTGTAATTTGAAACCAGAAGGCCTATTATAATGCGCGCAACAACATTATCCCGCGCCTTTTCTCTCGCTCTGTTCGGCAAATGAAAGAGATAAGGCGCGCCTATACTATGTCGCGCTCCCATGGTAGTCCTCAGATTTTACTAATGTAAAATAGGTTTTTAAAACTAATTACCAACCAATTGGTTTTTTAACACCGTTGGAATGCGCGCGGATCCGGGGGAAATCTTTGAAACGATCGAATTTCAGTAGTTTTCTTTAGTGACAAAGTACCAAATTACAGAAATGCGGTACGTAGATACGTTCTTTTGATTGCGATTTTTGAAAGTCACACGTTTAAATCAGCAGTAGAGAGAGGAATAATCTCCATAGTAATTTTGTCATTTTCTACTGCTGATTTCAACATGTGACTTTCAACTAAATCTGACTAGTATTCTCTACACCTTCCTACCCAATCTATCGAAATTAAGCTACACACTGCTGCGACAATATTTTTTGCTGCATTGCTTCGACAATGTGAATTTCGCTGAAAAGAGGCGAAGAGAAAAAATCTCAAATCGGATACATAGGATCGAAAAGGTTGTGTCTGCCGAATTTACGCGACGTTATTTACGCGTCTACTAGGAAAAATGGCGCGTAACTGCGTGTCATAGGACGCGATTAGTACTGAAAATCAAGTCACGCGTACTTTCAGCTGCATAAATTCGGCAGGTGTGTCATCGCACTTAGGGTCAGTGCACATCTAGCGGAGAACTGTTCGCGCATTTCCCAGTGCTCTATGAAATGTCGTCCTTATCCAACTCGAATAGAGTTTTAAATATCGGGCGCCAGCAAACTCCGCCGACCGCTAGGTAAAAATATAACTTGACACTTATTTACAACTACATTTCAATTGGATAAGGACGACATTTCATTGGGCACTGGAAAATGCTCGAGCAGTTCTCTGCCAGATGTGCGCTGACGCTTAGATTGTGTTATGAAGTGTAACATCTCTAATTGAATCTTACTGGGGTCTTCTATGACGTCGCGGCGATCTGGTTGACCGATGAGCAGCGAGTGCTGGGGAGTTCGATATAGATGGACTGCTGCCTCGGTCCCTGCATTATTTATTAACTACTTACCATTTATAAGCTTTTTAGATCTATTAGATATTAAATATGGACTTGGAACGGTGTAAAAAACTCTTCGTATCACGTTGGTCATAAAGAAGCAGGCGAGAGGTGCTTGATAAAGATAGGCAAAAATGTTAGTGTAACCTTTTGACATGCGTGTCCGTCGATGCATTGCCCTGTGCGGTGGTCATGTCCTGAAGGCTATGTTTTGCTGACGATGCACAGCGAATGTTACCCTGAGCGAGCATCCCAATATGTTAGTAATATTTGAACTATCTCATTAACAACTTACCACTTTTTAAGTAAGATAGCAGTTTTAAACAACGACTAAATAGTTATTCATACTTAGGAAAAAACGTACCAAATTAGATGGGCGCTCATCGGCGACTATTGATTGTAATATTATAGACTAAACTAAGGGCTTTGACACACGTTTATTTTTTCACCTATTCCGGCACGATCAAGAAATTATCTAGTGTGACGTAATATACAGGATGTTAGGGTAAACTGTTTAGTAGCATTACTTTAAGGGGTGATTGTACCCATGATAATGAACAACTATGTGCCTAAAAAAATTTAGAATTTAAAAATAACAAGGTTTGAAAAAATGGAATTTCGACTACTACTACTACCAGAGATAGTAGCCGGGACCCACGGCTTAACGTGCCGTCCGAAGCACTGAATCATCTTTTTTTTTTAGACAATCAGGTGATTCAGCCTGCAGTGTCCTAATCCTAACAAACTGGGGAACAACGCACAAAGTGATAAGGTGTCCCCCATGGGAATGAAAAAAACTCTGACAACAGGGCTTGCTGCCCACACGATAAGAAGAAGAAGAATGCCAAACCAATATCGAATTTGAAATAACATCGAAAATCAATTTTTTTACAGAATTTTATTAAAGTGAGTGAGCGTGCCCATTCGGTACATTGGATATCCTCACACGGAACTCCAGATGGCCTATTAATTATTTTACGACATTAGACAGTTTGGGACTAGACTATTTGGGAACTTGTCTAAAAGGGTGAGTTTTTTTTAAGGGTCTGTATGGGGAAATTCTAAACTATAAGAGATAGAGGAAAACGCTCTTAGGAACCGTGATCTCAATTTTAGAGAAAATAAAAATGGCGTTTAAAACATTAACAAATGTGTGTCCCGTGTTAAACGGTGGATAAGCCATTACAGAATACTGATCCTCTATGCATGCAATGAATGACAGAAACACACAAATTTGTTTTTTTTTTTAAAGTTTGGAGGTTTTTTCTTTTCCGTTTGAAAATCGGCCAGTAAGTTTAGTTTCCACATAACTATTAAAGAAAACTTACCCTTAAAAAAACTCACCTGTATTATGGTTTATCGGACAATCACACACTGTAGACCTGAGGGGCCACTAGTCGTTTTAGGACACTAGACATTTTGATACTAGACGATTTGGGGAACTAGTCCGTTTGGTAAATTGGACGTTTTAGTGCACTAATCAATGCCGTCCTAAGCCCTATCATCCAGCTACCTACCCTAACACCCTGTAGAACAGGTCCGTCGGCTTATTCCGTCTTTGGATTTAGAGAACCATACTTACACTGGCGGATTCGTCGGTTGCTACAGAGTTGGTGTCGTCGAGACCTTCCCTCTTTTTCCTAGATTTTTTGCGTTTCGATGCGTCAAATACTTTAAACAATTTTTTGCTATCGCTCGCCTGACACTCCATCGGAAATAATCAAATGGGTCTTGCGACATCAGAACTTTCCTAGTCTAATTACACATTACTGCAAATATGCTAAATTTGTTTTTAAAATAAAATGAGAATTTATAACATTTATAATTTCAAAAAAAATACGTGCGACGAAATGAAATAAATAATGAAGGACGATTCTGTGAAGAGTTGAAAAAAGAATACAGTAGAGGTTTTGACTCAGATTTTGACGAGATTTCTTGGCTGCCAGATATTTCTATCATTTACATTGTTATTTTGAAAGAGGTTTTAATGTTTTGTCACCAACTTCTTGGTAACTATTATATAAAACTGTAGCAGACGTGGATGTACATGGTCTGTACATTGACGATATTTTTAAAAAACGTTACTATATGGGTCCCTAGTTATATAGTCCAAGCCTACAGCTAAAGATATTTACAAGAAAATGATTACATCAATTACGATATGGTTTTTAGGTGTCCCTGCCTCCTAATCAACTTCTTTCGATCGAATCGAAATTTGACAAGACAGAAAACAAAAACAGAAATGTAACTTGTAGTTATGAAGAATCAATTTTTTTTTTGACCCCGTCCCATATGTCATCCAAGGCCATAGCACAGTAGAGACCAGTACGGCAACATCATACAAACGCTTCGATGCACACACTCAGATGAACGCCAAGTACACGACCCGCTAAAGGTACACTTCCGATGCCAGCAGCCGATGCGACTGACGCGCGCGGCTCGCGGCCGACGGCCGATGCGACAATACTAGTTACTATGAAAACGTACGGCGCCGCTTCTGATGCCAGCGACTGACGCGTGCGTCAGACGCGCGCAGCCGATGCGATAGATATATGGCATATGACAGAACCACACGTCAGATGCGCGCGTCAGGCGCATCGGCCTTTGGCATCGGAAGAGCACCTTAAGACTATCGAAATTTGCCATACAAAGCTATCAGTCCAGAAAAAGTCAAGTTTGATTGGTACTCTTCAACTTGAAAACAATCGGTAATCTTTTTGGTAATTAAAAAGTCCCGGGCGCCGTGTTTTTTAGTCCAACATTAAATTTAATCGCTTTAAAAATATGTGTTCAATACCGAACAAAATTTACTCTACTACATATTCACCAGAATTCGGTATGTCAAGTTTTTTTTGGAGGGCTGAATCGAAAACCATTTCGGGATAATTGTCTTAATAATAATATTTTCTATGTCTGACATTTTAAAATGAAAGGATTACAGATATGTGTCTTCTTTCCGTAAAAAATATAACATGAAGACCAAAAAAAAAAACGTGTCATATCGAATTCCATTTCCAAGATGGCCGCTAAACTAAGGTCTGCCGCCAACAGCAATATTTTTGAACTGGAAACTTAATACCCGCCCTAGCGCTCTGACCGAGAGAAGGCATAAATTTCAAGGACACGGCAATCACAGAGTACTATAATTATTCATTACTAAGGGCAATGTTCCCGTACTGGTCTCTACTATGGTCATTAGTTTATGGCTTCAAAAAAGTGTTTGTAATGCAATCTTTAAGTATTTTAAGCTTTCTTGGCTAGTGCACTTCATCGATAATAGTATTCCTTTGTTTTTCGATTCAAATTAACTGTTGAATAGGCAAAAGATAGGCAACTTTAGGATCACGCTGAAAACTCGAGAAACATCCTACAAACTATACAAACGACCGGTGGTCCTGTGGGTGGATGGAGAGTCCGGGTCCGTGCTACACCAAGGTTCTCCACCTGGGAGAAGATGGGATACTTACAGGTCCGAATGATAAAAACATCGCAAACACGTCATGCTCCATAAAACAGATGGGAAGTACCGTTATTTTCGTCGGAATGGCGAGACAAGTCCATGGACCTAGAAATCGAGGAAGTCACTAAAATTCGCTGTAGCAAGAGTATTCGCATTAGCTATTTAATAACTTATTAATACAGCCCTTAAGTTTAGTTAAATTAAAACTCATTTGATCCTATTTAACACCAAGTTAAAATTGTTGCACTTGCCTTTCATCGCTTGGGAAGTATGTTCCTCCTCAAACTGCAGTAGACCGACGGCACCCGAATATCTGAGCAGTTGTAATGTTGTACTTGTATCTAAACGCAAAGATTGTTTTTTTGCTCTACCACAAAAAAATAAACTTTGTCTATACGATTATAAAACTGTAAAAGAAGTGTGTCTGAACATTTACGATATTTACAAATTGATGCTTTGCCCGCTCTTTTCACTAATACGAGATTTTACCTGCGACTTCGTCCGCACAAAGTATTTACCTGATTTTAAAACAAATCATAAGCTTTTAAACAAAAAAGATTCATCAAAATCGGTTAAGTAGTTTTTGCGTGATGCCCCAACAAAGAAATGTGATTTGGAGCCAGGGACACCTAAAAACCATATTGTTAATTTTTTTTTTTCAATATCTTCAATGTACAGACCATGAAAATACCTATGCTACCTTCCTGGTACAGACACACTTCTGTTACAGTTTTATAATAGTTAAGAAGCAACCATACTTTTATAGGACTAAACCACAAAAAAAATAACTCACTCTCTAAAAGGAAATAAAAAACCGTCACTTTTACATTTATTTCGATATTCTTGATAGTGGAACATTTAGAACCTATAAAAGTATTATATAAAAATAAGTTTTTTGTAGAAAGTTCGAGTAGCAGTTTCATTTTGGGTTTTCATTATTGAGATATCTGATGTGGGCGCCACTGAACGGTTAAGGACTCTAATCTCTCGGCGTCTGAACTAACAGTGATATTTGAACAAACAGACATGATTACATCAACCAACCGAGGGATCGGCAAGAATAAGAAGCGATGGCTTTATAGCCAGTATTTACGATTGTTACGATAAACCGTTGCATCACTTTAAGGGGTGATTGTTCCCATGATACTGATCAACTTTCCCTAAAAACCAATAGGAAATTAGCAAAAGAAAATTGTCGAGATTTTAAACAAACGTTCGATCAGCTAATTGTATGTATTATGGAAAGTACTACAAATTTTTGGCAAATTTCCTATAAGTTTCTTAAGGAAAATTCTTCAGTATCATGGGTACAATCACCACTTAAAGTAATGCAACTGTTTACCCTAACACCCTGTACTGTCAGAATCAGTATAGTCAAGTCTGTGTGTACTGTTCACAGAGTGTCAGTGTGTTTTATACTTGATCCGTATCCGGCCCGGTATTCATCAAAGCTGAGCGGAGCGGTATAAAATCAACCAACCAAATTGCTCAATTTTCCACGCTTGTCAAGCTATTTATTGGCTCCTTGGTAGATTCCGGGCCTTACAACGGCATGTCGCCTCTACGTAGCGCAGTGAGAACAATACAAAATAATCCCCATTTTTAACCCCCGACGCAAAAAGAGGGGTATTATAAGTTTGACGCCTAAGTCGGTCGGTCTGTCTGTCGGTCTGTCTATCTGTCGGTCTGTCTGTCTATGGCATCGTAGCTCACTAACTTCAGCAGTTTTCAAGTTAATAAAAAATTACGAAATAACATCAAATTGCCAATTTAAAAAACCTACAACGGTAAAAACAGACATTTAAGAAGTGAAAAATAATTCGGTCACTTACTATTTTTGATGTAAACAAATGTTTGTAAGATATTTAAGCTAAATTAATGATTGGGGACCGCAAGCGATGGTCCAATAAAAAATCAATGGTCTTTTCGTAGTGGTCCACTACGCATTGATTTACCTTAAAAATCTTAAAGAGAGTTAAAAAGTAAAACAAACATTTGTTTACATCAAAAATATTGGTGACCGAATTATTTTTCACATTTTAATGTATGGTTTTTATAGAAGTAGAGAACAGAATACGCCAACAGAGAGTGAGAGTCCGTAGGCCGTACAGGTTGGTTACCTAAAGCTGGCGCGTTCGCAGACACACACAAAGCCTTTTCCTGTCACTGCGTCCATGCTTGATAGAGATAGAGAAACTTTTCATTATACGTGCAGTGAGACAAATGCATTGTGTAAATGTGTGGCACGTGACAGCTTTAGTTAACCGATCTGTGTGGTCACTGAGTAGATATTCTACAGAGAAACAGCTTCATACAAGCTTGCGGCAGACGGGAAACCCCTGCATGCTAATAGGTATAGGGTCCCGTGATTGGCAAATCCGTATAGTTATTACTTGATATTGCTCTCACTGCGCCCGTCCGATCGCGGCTGTTTTGTAATTTGTTATGTTACTTCGATTTCATGAGGTCAATAGATTGCAAGAAAATCTACACGAGATAGATGTTTGAAACATATGGAGATAAAAATAAGAAATCGGACTTCAATATTTTTCTTTAATCTAAGTGTTTAAAAACATTATCAACCGTAGATCAATCCTATTTGTTCCTCCCGAGATGTGTTTGTACTAAAGATTATAAAGAAATTTAATGTAAATACTACTTTGATGAAATTATATATTATATTTCACATTCGCTTCAGCTATAAGATCACACAATACAATAGTTTCGTATAGGTTATCGTTACTCATAGAGATAATATAAATCCCAGCATCGATCGGTAGGCCGATTCATTTCTAGGTTCATGTGAAAGCCTATTAGGGTTCAAAACCAGTGTTCATCTTTTAAATGTGGTTCATAAGATGTAATTTATAATTTAAGGTGTACATAAATATAAATGCCAATTCCATAAAATAAATAAATAAAATTCAGATTCAATTTCAATATATTATAGATTATTGTAATAATTCACATTAAACTTAATTAAAACTTATAGCCCACATAAGCTCCTCACACTCTCCACTACTTCTCTTAAAGACAAAGGCGCTAAAGGTACTCGGTATAAAATATCCATCATAAAACCAATAAACAGATTCAAGTCCCATTTTATTATAAAAATCAAAATTACGAGTTATAATACATCTTTTCTCAATCGAACAATAGAAATCGATTATAGCACATTGACATTCTTGTAAAATTGTAAATAAAACATCATGGACATAAATAACAAAATCGGATTGTACAGCCTAACACTTCAGACACCGCTATAAATGATCTCGGAGTCGGGAGAAACGGCCGCCGCGTCCCGGGCGCGCCGCGTCACAATATGTACACGTACCGATAGGTATGCTCAGTCTCATCTCGCGGCGCTCGAGCGTCCGCTTCACTGCTCAATGCTCAATCACTGCGCACTGTCACACAGTCCTTCACTCTTCCGTCGCGTCCGCGTCGCTCCGCTGCTGGCTGCAGTGGTACAGCACGTCGGCCAGCTCATGCGCCACCTTCTGGTCTAGGATCTGCGACATCACCAGCGACAGCAGGCGCCGCTCGTGGCGGCGGATCAGCGGCCGGTTCTCGGGGTGCTCCGCCAGCCGCAGCAGCGTCGCCGCCGCGCGCCGCAGCATGTCCAGCGACGTGCCCATCGCGTCGGGGTTGTCGCGCAGCGCCGCCACCCCGTGCTGGTTAGCGACGCCCAGGGCGGTCTGCTCCGCGCGCTCGATGAACGCCACCAGCTGCGCGACGGCCGGCGCGTGCAGCGCCACCTCCCTAGCCGCGGACCCGCCCGCACCGGCTAGATAATGCAATAGGTTAACGGCGAACTCGCGCACTACGGGCCGCTCGGGACGGCAGAGATCGCGCGCAAGTCCCGCGCACAGCGCCGCGATCCGTCCGCGCGGCGGTGTCGCCAACACGAGGTCGACATTAGCGTCCGTCACGCATAGTTTACAAAGTGCTTCTAGTGCTAATCTGCGAGGAGATAGGGGCGAGGATGCGCCGGCAGCGGGAGGGGCGTCGCCGGCGACCGCCGCGGGGCAGACGCTCCAGTGCAGCAGCCCGTCGAGCAGCGGCCGCGCCACGGCCTCGGGCTGGCCGGCCAGCTCGACGCCGCCTGCTATGTTGGCGCAGCAGACGAGCGCGTCCTCCCGCAGCTGCGCGAGCGCGTCCCACCACCACTCGCCCTCGCCGCGCAGGCTGGAGCAGCACGCGTCCGCATCCCCCTCGTCCCGCGCCGCGCGCTCGTACGCCCGCGCCCGAGCCGCCCGGGGCGCATGCTCGTGGTGCAGCAGCAACAACTTGCCGGCTAGAGCGAGGAACGCACTCGACCGAGAAAATTCCACTTCGTTACCGGGCACGAACGTCAACCCGCGAAGAATGTTCGATAGCGCGATACAACGCTTAGCTAGCGCATCGCGTGACTCGTTCACTAAATTGAGGCTGGGTTCGTCTCGCGTATAGCACTCGTCTTCATAGTCTTCTAGGCGGCGTCTCTTCATGACGCCGGCGGGATCACGTATCAGCAGCGTCGGCCGCCGCTCTAGCTCCAGGTCCATGGGCTCCGCCTCCAGGTTGTCCTCGTCGCCGTCGTCCCGGTCGGTCGCCGCGGGCTCGACGGGGTCGGGCTCGGGCGCGGCGGGCGGCGACTCGACGGCCGGCGTGGCGGGCGCGGGCCGCGGCGGCGGCGAGGGCGCCCGCTCGCCCGCCATCACTCGCACGAACGGCAAGTGTACGAACTCTCCTTGGAAGCAGGGCATCACGTGCGCCGCCCCGTTCGAGTCTCCGCCGAACTGCCACGGCTCCAGCACGTCTTCGACGCGCTCCGTGTCCGACTCGCAGTCGTCGGGAGCAAATAATTCATCGTCTTGGCGGTAGTTAACGGGATGACGCCGCCGCGACTCCATAGTGTAATTCTCCCCGGAAAGTATGCAAACTCTGTCAGCGGGGTCCGGCGGGTCTGCCTTCTGGCGTTTCTTGACAGGGGGTTCGACGACGGTCGGTGCCGCGTACCAGGGTTCATTTTCAGGCGTAGGCGAGTCGAACACGTCGCTGAGACTCTTGTGGAAATGTTCAAGAAGAAGATCCAGCATACCGGGCATATGCTGGAGGCCAAAGTAGCCGATGCAGTTGTCGTCGAAAAGAAGAATGTTGAGGATATCGAGCGCCCAGCACGTCTCGGCGAGGAGGCCGGACTTGAGCGCCATCATGATGCGCCACGCGTCCACGGGCGCCACGTCCGCTTTGGTGAGCCGGCGCCGCTTGTCGCCCGTCGGCACGGCCGCCTCCACACACTCCGCGGGGAATGTTAATTCCCGCTTTATCTGTCCTGGACCCACGCCCGGTGCCGTACCCTGTGCAAAAACATTCACCTTGTTAGTTTATTAGGGTGTTACTTAATATATTAGCTTCTTTAACATAGTGTGCACCTAATGAGAAATTACATCAAAGAGTACTTTTTCGTCTCAATGAAATCAGGTGTACGAATTGTGTTGCACGAAGCTAGAAAAATTGATGTTATGAATAATGATATTTTATCGAATACTGAAATAGGTTAAGTGCGAGGCTCTGACTAGCGTGCTAGGATCGGTAAGGTAAGGCAATAGCCTTATGAAAGTGCATGATGTAGGAATACTCACGGATGAAGGCGCGGCGGAGGGTGGGTACTCCTGTCCCGGGGGTCTGGCGCCCCATGCCGGCGCGCCTGGGCCCTACAATCACACATATGGCTTTCAAGTTTTATTTCAATGGAAAATGGTATTATGTAATTTGATCATAGAAATAATCATGTTTTTTCCATTAAAATAAAATGACAACGTGCACGGGTAGCGAGCATGTGTAAATTTGAGGATATAAAATAATGAGGATGAAATGCAGAGAGCTAATATAGTAAATTTACTAAGCAATTATTATGAACTGATAAGCTATATGCAAAAAAAATAAGGCGGTTGTGCTCCTTTTGATGGCAAAACTTTATATTTTTAATTAATCAAATAACCTTTAATATACACCATAAGTATAAGGAACAAAAATTTGTGGAAGACATACAAGATGGAATTGAAATCATTGGCATCCTTTTAAACTCAAGAGTCTACGCATCAAACTGAACAACTTTACTATAGGAGCAATTTTTTTTGCTCCATTCCGTTTACTCCCATAATAAAACTGGTTGAGTTTGATAGTTATTCTTAGTTTAAAATCATGCCAATGATTTCAATTTCACCCCGTATATTTTTAGTCAGTGCAGAAACCTCCATGCATTCGACTTGACAAACTCGATTTCGAAGTTGGCTTCATAGTGAAAGTTGATGAAGAGTAGAATGCATGATACGATCCTGTATGATACGATCCGTACGTACAAGTCAGGTTATTACGGTGCAAATAAACTATATATCAAATGGTAACCGGCGTACGTAACAACATAGTGCCTAGTCAATACGAACCTGCTGATAGCCTTGATGCGACCAGGCGGGCGGCTGTGCGTTGCCGGCGGGCGGCCGCCACGGTGCGGCCGGTGAGGGTGGCTGGGGCGCGCGGGGGAACGCGCCGCTCCAGGCGCCTCCAAAGCGGGCCCCGGCGCCGCCGGGCGGAGGCGGCCCCGCGCCTGGCCCCGGTCCCGGCCCCGGCCCGGGGTAACCTTCTGCTTTTGCAAAGTCCGGATGCCGCCTCGGCGCACCCGCATTAGGAGCACCCGGCCCTGGGGGCTTCCCACCGCCGTACTGTGGACGTCACCGACGCGTATAACTATACGCTCCGAAAGCGGATCCGCCTCCCCTGCTCTGAATCTTTCGGTCTAAACGTTCGTCTCATTCTCTGTAATGTCCTAAACCAGAAAACTCGAAAGTAAACTTTGATCACAGTCTGATTAACGACCAAATTTCGGGTGAAACATTACTATTTCTTTTTTAATATTACACTGTAAAATCGAATTAATTTTTAAAAGTTCGTATAAACTGATATGTGAAGGGGAATAACGAGAAAATAAGTTGTGCTGAAAGAAGAAAGAAATCGTGTCTCAGAATTTTAAAAGAATAGAGGCATCACTAGCGCAGAGCAGCTGTTTCGCTTGGCGAGCGGCACAAACAGTTCGCAGAGCCAACAGCCGACCTCCAGTAGCGGCAAAGATTAATGAATCAATTTTCCAGTGACAATCAAAAGATATCCAATGTTTTTGTTTTGAACCTATTATTTCCTAACGAACGTTACTGAACGAGTTGAAGTTTCGGACCGTAAGATTCAGAATGAGAGGACTTGACTCGACGCATCCATCACGGTCTACCGAACGTTTAAATTTACCTTTTATCATTAGCATGATAGTCAGAAAATAATAAATGGAGATAAGAAAGTACTTTATAATAAAATCTTTTTGTTGTACCTCGACACAGACGGATGCGTGAAATCATTTCGGGTCCGATCGCACAGAAAGCGACAAATAATTGTTACTCTGGCCGTGAACCCAAAATGTTTAATAAAAATGATGATAGAGAACGTAAATCGGTCGAATGAATCGTGTGGCGGATTGAGACTATAATAACAGCGACCGACTGACTGCGCGCCGCGCCACGATACATTCCACCGAAAGGTGCCGCAATATAAAACAAAGCTACACCGTTAAACTTACAGCTAAGCTTAAATGATATCTGTGAAAGCATGCAAATGAATTCAGTGACCAAAGTTTATCATAGCCACCACCACACACTCTAAACCTTTACTTCCATGTTTTGATTATTTGTTAAATTTTGAAACAGCAAACGGACAGGTTTTGGCAGGGTCGGTCGGTCGGCCGGTTAGCGTCGAGCCGTTCGGTCGACGGTCGCAACATCGGAAAGCCAATTAATCACACCGCAAGCCAAAATTTAGTTCAACAAAAAAAGAAGAGAAATTAACAGTGACAGCTTAAATTTCGTCAAGCCAGGTGGTATTATTTGAATAAAAATTAAATGAAGCCAAAACCACGGATGAGTTTGACTCTCACGTCGACAGTCGATCTAAAAATATTTTACGCTTCAGTAGGAATCTATATCCAATTGAATTTTTGAAACTAGAGCGATTTGCTATAAGCCGAAATATCAAACACGGTATTCATTTACATACCATGGAAGTCATATAAACTCTCAATTTTCAATGTCTATTGAATGTATCTTTTAACACCGAATCATATACGAAAATATCGAAGAGTTAAAAAAAACAATTATGATGCTAGTGTGCTAATATACATTAAAAAAAAGACTTAAATAGCCTAATATTCAGCTACAACAAATAAAATTTACATTACCAAATAAAACAAAATGTGACCAGACAGTGCTTTAATTAGTTTCCTGATGGATATATCAATCAGGAATGCAACCTGTATATTTTTATACAGATGAAAACCAGATGTTTGGTTTATAACATATTTGTGCAAATAGATATTTTCGTGTACGATGCGTGTGCGTACGACAATCGACGTGATAGCATCGTGAAGTCCGTGCGAGTGAGCAATGAGACCGTATCGCCAATGTATGGGAAGCGGTGTTGAGTGCGTGGTACAAACGGGGCGTCCGTACATAGGGTCTCGGGTTGGGTGGCAGCGGCGCGACCAGCTGGCGCGCGAGCTGCGAGCTCATTAGGTTACCGACAGACGACGCGCCGCTCGACATCTACACACCACCAAACAGACCGTCACACACTGCGACGACGCGACGCGACGCTCCTCTACGTTGCGCACTGTATTCAAATGTCACGGACTCGCGACTTACTTAACTCTCACGTTAAGTACCTACGAACCTAGATAACACAACTGTACGGACAAACTGTAATACACCTGTGGAGTACTGACGGATTACTGCCGTACGACATTGTTTAAAACCTCTGTTTAGAAGCGTAAAACGGTATAAAATTATCACAATGTTATATGCACGAGAGTCCATGACATTTGAATACAATTATATGCGAATCGTACTTTAGATTCGAGCTTCAGTAACAACAAGCTTTGGGAACATTAAATTATTGGATAAGATTAATTACTAAATAAAATAGGAACTTGACAGTTACTGAATGAATCTTTTGTTCTATCTAATAGCACCATATAGAGGTGGGCATTGTCCAACACGACTGAAAGAAATCATCCTCTCGAGTACCTACTGGTTGAAAAGCAACAACAGTCCTCACAGACATAACAAAGATTGAACAAAGCCCTGTAGTGCTTTTAAAAAGTAAGCACAAATTCGCATACATACATATTAAAATTATGCTCCTTACATGCTAACCATGCTGGGCAAGGAAGTTCTATGTTCAGGCTGACAATACTACAATAAACATTCCACAAATTGTTTTTTTTGTACTTAGGATAATCTTCAGAAACTCAACAGTGAAATTATTCAGTAAATTACTTGTTTGATTTAAATCTGTCCTTGGAGTAAAAGATATCAAATTATTTTCTAAAAAAATAAAGTAACTTACAAATTGTAACAACATTCCGAATTTATGAAAAAGTAGCTCTCTCACCAAAGCGACGTCGTGCCTCACGTAAAGTACGTCAGTTATAAACATAGATTTATAACCAGGCCCTGTCAACTTTGTATGGCGCGATTAAAACAAGTCACACGTAAAAAAATACCCTATTACTCCATCACTATAGGATAATTTGACGTTTTTATAATGTTACCAGTATCTACATTTATTAAATTCAAAAATTATAGAAAAAAAATACAATATGCGTATCCACAACAGGCTTCGTCAAAGGTAATACAATACTCACATCCGCAACAGGCTTTGTCAATAATGTTACCAGTTAATTTATAGTTTGTGCTTTGGTAGAATTCAGTGTTACGATATTGATTAAACTATGTTTTTATTAAAAATTAAAACATTTTGAAATATATTTATTTTGAAAAATTATGTTGCTGAACATGACATCAGATGCTAGATGTAGTGGAAAATATATTAAGATGTATTTCAGAAAATCAGTAAGTAGATTTTTGACTAAATATTATGGCAAATCAATCAAAACAAAAATGAAAAAAATCTCTATTTCCATGTTATTGTTCGTTGATATTTCTTCCTACATTATTAATAATAATTAGGACGTGATTTGTTTTATTAATGCAACTGAGTAAAACGAAGTCACAAAAACTATAGCTGAAACATGACTCCTGATCCCACCGGTGATATTCATGGCATCTGGCTATTAGGACCATATCTTTGAGTAACACCAGAGATATCACTGAATTTATATGTGGCGTAGGAGTGATACTTAGCCTATTGTACGGATGATATCCAACGACCAACGTGTTAAATGGTAAACCAATTTGATCGGCATTTCCACATTCACTTAGGCTATAATCTAAATAGTCAATGCCCAGAAGGATTTTTTTTTATTTTACCTTAGAAAGTGTTGGTTTTTTAGTAATTCACGATGGGACCGCTCACAGATTCTTGATTATAACGTATATTTGATAATTTTCTTGTATAGGTGTAACATAATTTGAATTGTGATTTGTTTTTAATCAATAATTTGTCTATATTTAATTTGTTTAATTATCTATGTTACCTACTCATGTAGATGCTTATAGTTGAAAAAAAGAATAATGTGTTATTTAACAAGGTTAGGGTAGGTAGATTTTGGTTGTCTAGAAGAAACACTTAGTGTATCTTCTATCGCACAATTCGCGAATAACATATAAAACCGCAACAACAAGCGCGCGTGCAAACAAAAATGAACCGAGTCATTAGACATGAGAGCTTCCTTTACATAGCCTCCCTCTTTCATTCTTTCACGTGCTGGCAGGGTGACATCACTAGGGTTTTCAAGTCTCGAATTACTACTCACAAAATGGCGGCAAGTCTAATGAGATTTGACCAAGAAGTTTACACGGTATATCTAATTTATTGCCCCTCGGTGGGGATCGGCTGTCAAGTGTACCTGAGCTATGGAGTGAGACAGGCCTGCTCTAGATATAAACAATACCTATTCCAACTTCCTGGTTATAAATAATATTATTGCATATAGTTTTTAATGAATCATATGAGCGGTTTTTCTAAAATGGTAGCAAGACTTACAGTAGCACCAGATTTATAAGTTCCCCCGATACACCTGCGCAGTTGACAAATTTTAATACCGCGAAATTATATAGACCAATCAGGATGTACCTTCAACCCCTTGGTAATTATTTTCGCGCGCTTTTCGCTGCTATCCGACTTTGCACCCTATGATTACTAAATGATTTCGGGTTCTGTCGGGGGACTCTGCGCATACGAAGATTGACGAGGCTGTAAGCCTCTGTCCCTTGGATATTTCTGTCGTGAATATATACCGTCTTGAGCACAGTAAACATGTTCATATATGCTGGTTTGCAAATCTCTTCACTAAGATCGATGGCAAGTCAAACTCATCAAATGACATGCCACCGACCCGACAGTTAATACGAATGCAGCATCGTTTTGGTGAGAGAGCTATTTCGGACACAAAACTGAACCACAAATAATAAGTAAGCATAACAATGTATATATGACTGACCTCATGAGGCGGCTGCTGCGGCGAGTGGGGCGGGTGCGGGTGCTGCTGGTGCGGGGGATGCTGCGGGTGCTGCGGGTGCGGCGGCCGGTAGTAGTCGGGGTAGGGCTGCGAGGGCGGCGGCGTGCCGGCCGGCGGCGGGGCGCCCGCACGGTACCCGCCACCGTACCCGCCGTAGCGGTACTCCCCGCTCGACCCGTACCCTCTGCAAACAAAATCATCAACAGTGTCACATACCTTTTTTATCGAACGATAATAAAGCTCTACGTTAGTTTAAAGAGATTTAGGCATGCTACCGCCACATATTATTCAAAATTGAGCAGAAACTGATTAGGTAAAATTGATAAAGCTCAAATATCCAGGTTCGCAGAATACTATGTGGCATGTCTAAGAGATAACATTATAAAAAAGAAAGAAACATTGATGCAAAAGTTCCTTGACAAATATAGTGTAAATATTTACCTATCTCCTTCGGGCCCATACGGCGGATACACAGGTCTATTGGACGGGTAAGGAGATCCATAATCGTACCCGTACCCCTGCTGGTAACCTGCAAACCAAACGACACATTCGTCACTCGCAAACATTAATAATTTTATATACACATCTACACTACATAAAGGTAAGTAAATAAAAACAGTTATAGGTGATATACATGCAGTGGTTAAAACAGATGCAGTGTTAATATTGTATAGTTGTCATGCAAATGTACACACAAGGATTACACCTAGTGCTAAATATATATTTATCGATACAGCAACTTATAAAAATAGAGCCAATAAAAAGCAATTATCAAAATTAACATAATTGAACTATTTTCACAAAATAAAGACTTTATGAACATATATTCGTAAAGGACAAGGATGGACAGGAACCATAAGACCAGCCACTCGGGAGATCGGACCCAATCGTATCGTGGAAAACTATAATAATCATCAAGCCTTTTCAGAAGGTAAAGCCGATTCGCTGATTGATATTGGAGCATCACTCTGTAGATATAACAATAGTCTCATTTCATCGCAATAAGGCTCACTTAAAATTATATATTTTTTGTAAACTACATATTTACGTAGTTTGCCGGTCATTTTAGTGGAAAATAACAAATAAGCTTTGTTATAGTTATATTTATTATATTAAGCTTTATTTATTATAGTACAAATCTCAATTATTATTCTTTGTCAATGTTAAATCTATTGAATCATTATACTGGTAGAAGTTATAAGGTACAATACCCCGAAAATCGGTAGGAAAAATACAAAAAAATTATCACGCTTCGGCACATAAGATGTTGTTCCTGAAAAGGCTCGATATACAAATTTGTTAATAACAGCCAAGACTAAAGTGCGGCAGTGAAGATCAGAAGTCATCTGCTGTAAGTAGGACTTTGATTATTTCGACGCAGTGTCCCAGCCAATGAACAATTGGCTGATGAATGAAACATGAACAACAGCCATGTTGGAAGATTCGTAAATCAGTTTGATACGGTGGGATCCGATCTCGAGAGTTAAGGCGTTTTAAACGTTAAGTACTGGACGGAACGGTATAATACAAATTGTGTGAAGGATTAAGTACCTGGGGGTCTTCGGGGCCCCGGCGGCTCGTCGAAAGGGTTGGAGGCGGCGAGGTTGTCTCCACCTGGCCCGCCGCCTACAACCACATTACATGCTATACCACCCGAAAGGTTCACACTATACACTCAGCCACGTAAGACTAGCATTATAAAATGAACAACCGGTCGCAGACCATACCAATAATTTCTTAGCTAAGTGCCTGCACACATGATCGTTTCGACTGATACGAAAGCCGATCGACAATCGTCAGTAACTTATGACAAATAGTAAAGAGATGATAATTGAAAAGTGGCGTTATCCTCACGTATCTGAGTAAGAAACTACTACCTACTGCTTTGAGTGAAACTTTACTAAAATCAATTTGAAGAATGAAAATGCTACTAACTGTAGTTCTTTCCTCTCAGACACGAATCAAAGTTAGGATTAGTGAAAAGCGATATGAGCCAAACGATGTTAGCCGTGAAGTTACCATTCGTATATGTTGTTAGAGACGAAGTTAATATTGCACAAAAATAATAAAAACAAGCACCGCACGCCATTCCTCGTGTTTTGTCTCCGTCACACGATCTTGGCGTACGGTCTTATCTAGGATCTATCTAGCTCATTTACAGCGTTAAAAAGAGCTCGTCCACGTCAAGAAACTTCAATGATTATGTTTGCTATCAAACTGTTCATAAACTTAAAACTAAACATTGTCCAAAGACATCTTATCGTGTCTACACACCGAACCCGAGATGACGACATGACGCCGACACAGCTGTTTCCATATAATTTGTACCTTCGGGCTGTCTCGGCGCAATGTCGGCGGTTTCGGTGTGTAGACACCATTACACAAAATGTAGTTAAACTTATTTGATAGCAAAGTATGGGAAATACACGAAACAGTTTCTCGAGTGTAAAAGCCGTAAGATAAAAACACATGTGTGCGGTCTCACGGGGTGCTGCTATGGTTGAAACTAACGATTGTCTATCACACTATACATTAGAACTGATGAAGCGACATTATACAGGGTGAACGGTAAATCCACCTATTCTTTGAAAGAGGTTATACATTTGCAATCAATTAAGTCCCTTTTTAGAAATTCGCAAAAAAAAATCTCTACTCTGGACATTCATTTGATACTTTTCTAAAAGCTGATAAATAAAAACCAATATTTTTAAAAAACTCTTAGAAAAATACCTAATCTCAGAAATAAAAGATCGATCAGAAGAAAAACACCAACCACTGTCGATGCTATTGCAGAACGGATCATTGGCTACTCGAACTGGAATGATTTATCAGCACAACGGCTGGCCAGCTCAGTGCTTTAGGAGCGTGCGACGTTTATTGGACATAAACTATCCACGGCGATAGATCATTCGCGGTGATCCAAGGTGCAAGGTGTTCGATTTAACGCCTTGTGACTTCTACATTTGGGGACACAAATGAAAGACTTGGTCTCCAGAACAACAGAAGGAGGGATCCCTTGAAGAAGTCAGGGACTAAAATAACAGCCGCCCATTACATGAAGAATACAATTTCAATGCGGGTAACGATTAGTGATGTAAGCCGGAGGCTGTGTCTGCATTCGAACAAGACGTGTAAAATTTGTTATCTTTGTGTTATGAAATAAAACCCTGTTTAGTAATAATGGATTTAACGATCAAATTACATTAGTCATTCAATTTACTTAGTCGGAAAATTGCGATTCTGCTTTTGGTTATTATTTTTCCATAACCCCTTGTATGGCTCCCTTTTTAGAAAGCTTATGAAACAAGGAAGTAATTGCCATAATTTGTACACAAAGTGTAATACTTTTTTTTCCATGGTGATTTATTGTAATTACAAAAATATTATTATCATTGCTACTTAAGACCTGCTGAGATCATGGTTATTTTATTTGTTGTTTTTTTTCCAAAATGTCGTTCATTCATTAATTTTTCAATTATTCATTTATCAGCTTTGAATGTCCAAGAGTAGTAGTTTTTTTAACAATAAATATTTTGGTGCCAAGTCTTATTTCTAAAAAATCTACGATCTCTCATCTCCAGTAATAATTTCGATCCCTAGTTAACGGGGCCTAATTCATTACAAAGGACCTCTTTCAAGGAATAAGTCGAATTACTGTTCACCCTGTAAAAGGGAGTGCGCACAAAAGCCCGCTTTCCGGTTATGAAACGACAAACAAGGATAATACGCGTGCCATCACCGTGCCCAAGCCATTCTGGTACCTTCTAATCAGCAGGTCCACCAGGTTTTGCAATCATAAGGATTCGATTGTATTCTTGAATGCTGGTTTCTTAGTAGCAAATCGCTGTCAATGTTGCCTTGTACGTTTAATGCATAACGGTTGTTTCACAATTTTACTTAGATCTGGGATTAACTAATGACATCTCAAGTCTCCGTCTTTCCCCGTCAGATTCTGTGTATCAATAATGACAATGGATGTCTGCCTACCGCGCATTACGTCAAGGATATGAAAGAATTAAAAGGTAATTATTTACATTCGCGACTGCTACAATACCATCGCATTGATAAACAATCGCAGTGCGCGCTAGGCTTCAGTCTATCAGAACACACTAATTAGATGAGAGACCTGGGCACGGTAATGACCCGTTCTTTACTTGTAACACTCGAATCCCGACGATTCATTTGTCAGTAAAGCGCACTCCCAAGTGTTAAATAATGAAGGCTGTTAAAATAGGTTTGAACTTACCTTGGGGCTGGTTGGGCTGGGGCGGATATGGCGCATATTGGTAGCCGTCCATGGGCGCTCCAGGCGCCGCGTTCCCACCTCCAGGGAATGATTCTTGTGAGTTTGAAGATCCTGGTGTAAACAACAAATTATTTATATGAATACAGTACAATTTAGGTAACCATTATATTCTGTTTGTGAATGGTTTTATAGACTTAATTCTTCTTCTTAGTCGTAACCTTATGGCTGAGTACGAGGTTTATAACTTATTCTTAAAATCAGTTATAATTGTAGAGGTGCTCTTCTTTCAAGAAAGAGAAGTACTATCGCTTTAGTTAGCACATGTGCCAGTTAGCTTATGTTAGCTATAGATTATGTATGTACATAAATTCTCACCGACCCAAACAGACATACAGAAAGTGTTACAGCATTTATGTGAAACATTGTAATTAATCACCTGCTGTGGAGTTACTGTTCGATTTGCCGCTTTTCTTCTTGGTTGACGCCTCCACCTGGTTGATGATAGGCTGGGGGTCGATGCCGCCACGGTCGAAGTGGCACTCGTACGCCAGCAGGTTCTTGGTGTAGTGCTTGCGGAGCGTGTACGCCGCAGACGACGAGGCTCCTATACCGAGGAGGCCGGCGATGTCTTTCCACGTCTTGTTTTTCGTCACCTGCAAACATCAACATCATGTCGGAATTAGGCCTCTAAGAACATTTATCTACACTAATATTATAAAGAGGAAAGATTTGTACCTATTTTTGTATGTTTGTATGTTTGTAATGAATAGGCTCAAAAAGTACTGGGCCGATTTAAAAAATTCTTTCACCAATAGAATGCTACATTCTTTCAATTTGACATAGGCTACATTTCATTTTGAAAAAAATTAGGGATCCTTGGTAAAATTTGAACAATGTAACCGAAGGTGTAGAAAAATGAGCCTTTGTCTACCCCGTGCGAAGCCGGGACGGGCTGCTAGTTATTTATAAAAGAGGAACCGGCACAAGTGGTATCGTTAAAAGTTAGCCCAGACTTTGTAACAACGGCCGCATCACTAAATAGAGATAATGTCAAGCTGTCATATAAGTAATAAGTATCATCCACCATCAGCTCTACTTACAATTCACTAATATCAACACAAAATCAACAATTAACATCTTTTAAAATAATTGAGAACCAGTATTTAAAGACCGTGAGCCGAAATTAAAGTTTTTAAAATAATTTTAAAGTAATTTCCAGTAAACAGGAGAGCACGAATCGATACTTAAAGCAAAAACATAAAGAGCGAACGTTTACAGTGGAAACCGCGATAACTTCGAGCATTAACGATTGGAAACCTCACCATGCCGACGATTTTCCAAATGAGTTGGAATCGCGATGCGCCACGGCCGGGCCGAGCGTGCGGCGTGCGGCGTGCGACGCAGGCGGCGACCGGCGTCAGTCTACTTTACAAACGGTCACTACTCACTACATTGTACAAAGCGGCCTTTGCGAACGCTCCAATGATAAAAATTTATTAACTATCGTTAAAGCCCCGCGCGGTTTATGGCGCCTATTCACATAAAGCCGCCGGTACATGCACTAACATAAATCCTAGCTGAAGTCTATTAGTCTCAGTCGCATAGAACGTAGCGAGAGTTTTACTAGCACCACTAATGCGATATTCAAGAATGTTTGCGTTTAAAACTGTAAAACTAAATTGAATTCCATACTCCTTTATATACGTATTTGCTTCAACTCGTTTGCGTCGAACAAAACAGAATTTAATTTGTAGTATGGAGCCTTTACAAATTGGAATGGAAAACGTTGAATTAAATTATACAGGTTAAGTGCGAGTTAGTGACTGCTGGTTTCAACAATATTTTGTTTTGTAACAATAAGGTCGGCACCAAATGTTCCAAAGGTCTTTAACAGTTCAATACGTAAATTTTTGTATGTTGTTGACATTATATGGTTTATTTATCTTAAGGTTGGGATGTGATGTATGTGTGTCTCACCAGTGCACATGTGGCACAACGGTAGAGGCTAAAGGTCATCATGGCCTAAGCTGTCTGAAATGCGCAGGTCGTTTTCCACAGCACAATGCCCTGAACGACATCATCCGACGGACGCTGGTTTAGGCTAATATTAAATGCACTTTGGAACCATCAGGCTTGAACCGCAGTGATGGTAGGAGACCGGATGGCCTTACCCTGGTGCCTTGGGAAAAGGGTCGGTCTCTATTATGGCTCCATTGCACCGTCTCGCTTGCCGAGCACCGTGATGGTGACTGGATCAGAGGCAGAAACCGCGGCCCACAAAAAGAACACAATATACGAAGCATTGGAAGGCTCATATCTGTTTGTGCCTCTTGCGGTAAAAACGGCGGGTCCTTGAGATGTTGAAGCCAAAATTGTTGCCAGGGACTTGTGCCGCAGGCTGAGGGAGAGGAGCTTGGACCCCCGCTCCGGGTCTTTTTTAGTCTAATGTATCTCATTGGCCGTCCAACATGGCAATACTGAGAGCATAATGGTTGTTTGGCGAAGGCTCGACCCGGGGTGGGCTATTGGATTAGACGGTTGTTAGCTTTCTTTGCTTTGTCTGTTTACCATATCGTTTAAATAGTTAATGTGTTGTAAGTCGTTTAATGTGTTGGATATAAAATCTCACTCAATAGAAGCGTAATGCCTAACCAAATTTTAATTTCTATTCAAACAATATTGGCCGGACACGCTCGTAACTTATTTACTTTCGGTAATAAGGCTAGCAAACATCGCAGATTTTGGATGAATTGTCTGGTCTTCTAATGCTTGAAATCAAATTAAAGATTGAAAACGCCTGTATCGGACGATACATGAACAAGCAACCTGCCAACTAACCTACCGACACTGTTGTCTATCGGTAATGTCTCTATGTGCGTCTGTTCCAAGTCTTGGTTCACCCCCGAGGTGAATAGCCGGAGTTGGATTCCCCTATTCAGCATAATGACAATACCATCAGATTAAGTGTAATACATACCTCAACGAATCCGCCGCGGTCGCGCACCAGTAGATACAGCCGGTAGAGATCCAGCGGCTGCTTGGAGATGGTCGGGCAGGCGGCGATGGGCGTGCGGCGCTCCTCCATGAAGGCGAGCAGCCGCTCCACCCAGCCGCGCCGCTCGGGCGCGTCGTCCATCTCGTACAGCTTGCCCAGCGAGTCCGACTTCTGGCGCAGACACACCTCATCATACACCCATGTATTTACCAACTGGTAGCAATTACCGTCGGCGTCGATGCCTCACGCCGAATCATTCGCTGCTTGCGAACGACCTTTGTGCTTCTTTTGCGTACCCAACTCAAATGAACACATCTTAGTGATTATAGTATTCATCGATTGCAACTACGAGATAACACACGGAGGGGCCAGTTCCGCGTGCGCTCGATTATACCTTACATTAAAACTTTTGAATTAAATTAATGTATCAGTTGAGTTGGCACAATTGTCAATCGCAAAGATAGTGACGCAAGCAAACTGCGTAATTCGCAAGGCATCACTTAATTAACACAAAATTTAAGTTAAATCAGGTGCACGAAGTCAACTTGAGGGATGAAAATTGAAAAGAGCAGATTACATACCACTAGCATGGCACGGACCTGTTTTTCCGAATGATAAAATCTCGTTGATTGAACATAAATCATTGTATACACTTAATTATGTATGTTCAACAAACGAAGATATGCTAGAAGATATCAAGAAATATGTCCCTAACCTGCACATATTTAAAAATTCTATCAAACATTCGCTTTATAGCAACAGCTGAAAACGTTCTGAAAAAAGAATGTTAACTGTAATACACACATTTATACAAATAATGACAACTAATGTTCATTTAAATCCAAGACCTGTAATATGATATTATGTTTCTAGAGCACACTCTAATCAGTAAGCAGTGAACATGAAGTACAAGTCTTGTAGTTTTATGAAGTAAAGTCACCACATATTTATCATCACAACAAAATGAATAGTGCTAATACAAAAACAGTGAATAGGTATCTTTATAGATCATGCTCTGTTTGTCGCTGTAAGTTGCATTACACATACGACAAGCCACACCAAACTAATTATATCGAGTGATGGTCACACTAAGGTTTGAACGATATATAATGCTTATGATCAAACTAAACAATCTAATTAACTTGACACGTGCTCTTTAGAAATGTGGTTGTATTCAAGCTGCTTGGGATACGTAAATGCATCAACCACGGCACAGACGATTGTCATTTTTAGAATTTCTGCGTTATTGCAATGTCACAGATGACTATAATTACATCAAACACATTGCCAGAAGTCAAAGCGTACTTTTAACTCATGGAAAAATAACAATCTTTGGAAGCTAAAGGCCAACACCAGAATGAAAAAAAAATTAGCAAAAGCAGATTAAAAAAAATTACTTCTGTTTGAAGCTCAAGCTAGACAATAAACATCGAATCGATGGAGAATTTAGCTTCAAGTAATGCTTGACTTTTTAGTATGCACTGATAGAAAATGCATATCAAATATGCAGAAAGAAGATACGACTCTACCATGCACTTTTATTTGGGGTTAAAGAATGTAAATCATTCATTGAATCGAGCACTACACATGCTAATGATCTTTAACTTGATATAAACCTTTGATCTGTAGGACTCCGGTGCTATGTGACTGTTAAATACCTGAAATACATGATAGATAAAATGCATTGCTTCCCTTACATCACAACATAAAACATGGTTTGTGGCAGCCTTAGCTGAATTCAACGTTGTAGGTACAAACCACGTTAGAATGAAATTCATACTTTTTACTGCAGTACTGGAGACTAAACTAGGTCTACAGCAGAAACAGTTTTGCATGATCAATATCAATTATAGTCTACAAGTAATTAAATTAACTCTCACTACGACGTGGGACCAGTTAAGATAGTTAAACAATCACACCTGAACGTCTACTGAGACGACCAGTACTGTGTTGAAATGTATTATTGTTGGACTGATGAACCGAAGTATAGCTGTACATTAATCGTGAAGCCGAGTGTAATGTGACATAGACAATATGCTTAGAAGACGTCAAAGGGTCTTTCAGTTGTTTACACCGAAAATACAAAGTGTTGTTGTACATGTTGGATGTTGTGTGAGCGCAAAGCGGTAGACTCGATCGGCTGTAAAATGCAGCAGTTCGGTATGACAACCTCCATACTTTGCTGAGGAGACAGCAAAGTAAAGTAGGTGAATCGACCTGTCTTTTTGATATGGTCGATGCAACTACTCGCAGTAGTCTATTGTGTGTTGCAGGCGAGTCAACCGCAAATATGCGGCCATGTGCTGAGTGTACGAGTACATGAGACACGTGTGTAGCGTATGTGTGTGCGTACACTCACGGGACTAGAGGGCGGGCGCGGCCAGGACGGCGACGCGTCGTAGTCGTCGTGGACGGAGGAGTGCGACCCTCCGCCGGGAGACGGCGACGGAGCCGCGCTGCCAGGCCCGTAGTCCTTGCGCCCCTTCGGCGTACCGCAAGGCTCTTCCCCGGAAGCTGCAATAACCAATTATTATTTAGAATTTAGATGCTTCTATCATGAATCGAGTTTGATGACGATGAGGTTTCCGAACAACGAATGACCGTTATCGCCGTGACATCACCGCGACACCGATTGATTCCAGAAATAGTGCGGCGATATCGTCCCGTCAAGGCCTACGCTCAAAAAACGTTTGTGATATAGCCCTTACAATACGTAGGGCACCTACCGGCAGATGCGTTGCTGAGCGTGCTCTGCTGGCTGCCCTCGTCGAGCGGTGCGCCGTCGGGGCCGGTGGTGACGAGCGCGGTGGCGGGCACCGCAGGACCGTTGTCGTGCGACTCGCCTGGAGCCGTCGGCGGCGGCATGGCACCGTCGGGCACTCCACCCGCCTGCCCCGGGGGACCCATGTGACGGCCCTGCTGCAATCGTTAATAAGATGGATTAGTTAAACAGCTCATTAGGAATTCAGAATGGAGGGCGAAAACAATTCATATAAACATTGTACAACGGCATCAACATTACTGTATTTGATTACCTTTTGCGGTGGATAATGCTGCGGCGGATGAGGAGGCGGAGGCGGACGGTAGCCGCCGTAAGGGTAAGGGTGGTGGTTCCTGGGAGGGTAGCCGTAGGGCTGCGGTGGCGGATAGTGGGACGACTTGTACGCGGGATGGTGGCCATAGGGCTGTGCGACCATGGCCCCTGGCGGAGGCACCGGGCTCGGCGCAGGACCCGGAGGTCCACCGCCTGCCCCGCCCCGCGGCGCCCCACCGCTGCCGTCCGGCAGCGACGACGACGTTCGCGGCGGCATCGGTACGTTTTGAGTACCTGGAACAACAACGTGTCGTCGTTTAAAATAGAATAATCATAACATTACATACAAAGCTGTATATAAGTCACCTAAACTCTTTGTTAATACAAAGTTATTGAAGAAATATTCACTTATTCATTCATCCTATTCAATCGAACATACAATAAGATAAGAAGCTTATCAGTCATCATAAGTTCAACAAAAAACATAAAGAGGAATAAATCCATACTACACAAATGAATTGAATTTAGTTTCTAACTTTGTTGCCAAAACTTGACCATGTGTTTGTGTTACACACCTAAATAGAATTAAATCAATAGTGCAAGCACATTCCCGCGCACTGGTGTGATATGTGATCGATCAAGTCTGCTCTTTGCACACAATTTGAATAATACGGTTAACGATGGGCTCGGCTAAGCCACGAGCGCATCAATCGAGGCCGGAGAGACGAACCGGATCACTTTCGTTTTCCGCCGGCACGTGAGCTGCATACACCGCTAGCCAGCGAATTCTCGATGCACTTTATTGCATCCGTATATGTGCATACGACATGCACGCAACGCATTGACCGAGGCCGAGATACGAGAGGCAGTGATTTGCGACGACAAAAGTGGTATTGCAAGCTTTTATGTAGGTCAATTTGAAGTTACGCGACTATGTTAGTATTACGTGAGAGCCCCTGCATTATATTCCACGGGTAACTGTCAATGCTGGCTGGCAGGATTATGTTAATAGCGCAAGAATCATACATAACGATGCCATATGTTCCGACCGCTACACATTTTTATCAGCAACAACAAAAGGATTCCTTTAGATGAGAATGTGTGAGTACACGTGCGAGGGTCGCCAGTTTAATCTCATCAGTGGGCCATTATCAGCCCATTATATTATGTCGGCGCGATCAGACGGCCAGCAGACTGCGGGGCGCCGGTGAATCATAGATAACGCTTGCCATACGCACCCACCTATATCAATTTGTTTACGGCAACCTTTAATGACTGAAGCCGTAATAGGGTCGTCCTGAGCCGGCCTACATTAAACTCTTTTGTGAAATAACAGGATAGCTGCCCCTCTGCCCACTGGGTACGCCCATGTAGAAGATATGCAGTACACTGCAAAATTGCATTAAGAACAAGAACCGTGGTATCACCAAAATCTATGGAACGTGCTTCGGACCGTCGTAACTTAAGTTACGAGCATTTTCGAGCGCAGATTGAAATGGTTTGGTTTTATCGACGTCTCGCTTGGTTCGAATACGTATTTGACATTTGAATTTATGACGTAGCCTCGTGTTCGTGGTGGAGAACCCGCTCTGTCAAGGGCAGCGCCTGTCACTGCGCGAGCGCGGCCGCCCGGCCGGGCGCGCAACTACCACCGAGGTCTTTACTTTCCCACCCAACCACCCAACACGTACTATATTGTTGAGCAACCATTATATAGGTATGTACTATAATACCCTCAGGGTATTTACATCAGTTTTAAAATTACTACTTTCACTAATATTTCATCTAATAAAAATTTTATTTTCCCACATTTCTAGATTCTTTACTAACGTAATCGTATAACATAATTGTGAAGTACTCGTGTAATCCAAAAATTATAACGGATATGATCATAAAATGATATATCATTAATATCACCAGCAACAGCAATGGAAATTTCGTCGATTTTCAACCTTTAGGGCGGCGTTCTTTTCAGGCCCAATTATCAGTTTTGTATGCAGCGTTGTAACGTATAGAGGTTTGCCGCAGTTTAGCCTCCGTGGCCGGCCACGTCCTACCGTCTAGTACGTGTAGCGGTAGCAACCGAAACATTCCTTGAATGCAACGCCAACGCCAAGCTGCAACCAGTACCAGACTTATGCCGCAAACCGCAGAGATAATCCGGCGATAAGAACGATGAATACACGGTAATGAGAAATGGTAGAACAGAAAAAGAGGTCATACATTAATACTGAAAGTTTCATGTGCTGCCGGTTACCGAATATCTTATTCCTGCAAAGTTAGCTTAAACTAATGTGGCAAATTTTTTTCCTAATTATTTATTTCATTTAAATTGAGATACACTGCACTTCATGATCATGATACTAACCAATAATGGGTAAGCGCGATATTGCGTAACAAACTGTGCCTTGCAAACAGCGACTCGTTGTTTACGACGACCGTAAGGTTTCGCTCTACGGGCGAGGTCCAATGTTGCAGATGTCCCTGCATTTTATAGTTGCATTCTGCATGCAAATCATGAGTTTACTTTCTCCAGTTCTCTTCCTTCAAGTGAAGTGCATGAGTATTATGGAATCAAACGAGTGCTTTATAAATTACTAGCATTTGCCCGCGACCCCGTGCATTTCGGAAAACTTCTATTTTCGAAAAATCCTCTCTTATTGCAGCCCTACAACCTACATCCTCTGTAGAAATATATTGTATTTCATCTTTCATGTTTCTATATTCAGTGGTTTAGGCTGTGCGTTGTCTGTCAGTCAGTTACGGTGCTGTTTTATAAGTATACCTACCTATAGATAAGAGGTAAATCGATCAAGCAGCTTATTCGTTCTTGGAAATTTTATACAGGGTGTAAAAATAAACACGTTATATCGCCTAATGCATGTTTCAGACCATCAAACTGAACAACTTACAATATGAAACCAACATCGTAGTCCTGAAAAAAATATGCTATTCCGTAGAACGTCAACGGCTTCTCGAAGCAAATGAACAGCAGATTTCTTTTTCGCAATTTCTATGTTGACTCCATACCATAGTAAGAGTTGATCTATTTGATGGTCTGAAGCAATCCCTCAGATATTTAACGTATTTAATATTCCATCCTGTAGAAGAATATCGTTTGAAGGATCAAATTGAAACCGCTTTATTCATCTTATCGGACTGAACTCCAAAATACATTCTATAAGGAAAGCTTCCGATATACAATGAAGAAAACTTTAAAGTTGTAAATGTGTTTAAAAAGAGATTGCATTTTTTGGCGAGTTACCTACATGAAATATAGCGAAGTTGACAAACAATTTACACCCGGCAGCTAAAAGCAATAGCAAAGCTAAATGTACCTAATATATGGTGGTTGTTACATATTGTACCTCGTACATTTGTTCAAGTAAAACTCGGAGTCACGACGACGCCCGGCGCGGCACGGCGGCGCGTTGCGGCGACGACATCGACTTATCAGGTATATCGCGCCATGACTTTCAGATTCAATTAATTACTACTTTACTACCACACCGTGACGTTCAAATTACAAAAAATTCACACTAAGCGTTCTAAATACACTAGGAATTTCCTGAAAGATATATTTTTTCGACTTCTACGGCGTGCTGCTGGTGTACATGCTGTTTCCTACATGGAATTTATGTCAGTGAAGAAAAATACTCGAATGAATATAATTAACCTACGCCAAATACCGTACTAGCCAACAATACCTAGTTTAGCCCGACTGCATTATTTTGTCAGCAGGCTTTCAGTAGTCCTAACCAGAGTATAAACAGAGCATAGACAATAAGCCTTAACAAGAGCGGCCTAGTTGAACGAGCGGCGTCACGACGGCGCGTTTGCCGACCCATTTATGTAAGTTGATTATCACGGCTGCCCGTAACAAATATAGCTTATTCTCCAGCTGTCACAGTGTCACAGCCAGCCCTGTTATGCGCTTGGGTGGAATTCATTATGTTCTACTTCAATTTGTACAAACTTGATAATTGATTACTTATTACTCACATAAAATATCAATCTAAAATAAAACCTATGTGGCTACTTTATCGAGTAGTAAATAATTGAATTTTTAGTACTTTTACGAGAGTAAAACGGGAAATATGTCCTGATTGAGGTTACACGTTCCTATACAATATGGGGGCTAGGCTATGGGGTCCAGTTAAACGTTGGAAAAAGTGTTTAGGTTCAATTGGGTAATTCTAGGTGAGATCGAGCAAAGAACCACCAGTAGCCGAGGGGGCAAACAAGAACGGAATCGGGGTGAATGGGTTGTCGAACCCTCCCGTGACCTTGACTCGACAACATTTATCACTCTTCCGTCGTTATCTGAATGCAATTAAGGGTTGGGCGATGGCCCCCTGTAATTAATCGAATTTAAAGATTTTCATCATATTGTAGCCGTATGTGAATTGTACTGAGTGTGAAACCTCAATCTGTTAGCATAAAAGTTGTATTTTAGGACATATTGCACAGCCTTATTATGAAAGGAAAAAACATGGGCTGTTGGATGGCACGTATGTTTCGACAAGATGACAATTAAATTGATGATGGAAACCGAACGTGATATAATTTTCTAAAGAAACGTTTTACACGCTTAACAACAGACAGGTTAGGTGATTGAAAATAAAACATCGCCTAAGTATCACATACAATTGAGAGTTAGTGAAGACGAACATCATAATAATAATAACGACATCATCGATCCTTCCAAAGTATTCAAAACAAAACCACGATGGATCGTTTACGTGAAAACGATCAAAACAAACATTAAGGCGGGATCGGAGCAAAAAGCGTTTTGTTTCTTTTTTATTTCATTTGAAGCAGGAGGTCGATGGCCTTGTCAAGGACGCGCAGGCACGTGGCTGCACATAGAGGCATTTGTGTGACGACAAACGCACACACCTGCCATACAAATAAGCTTTACACAATCCTGGTTTTCCCGTTCGGGAGCAAGGAACGAGTGAACGACAGTACGAGAGTAAAAGTCTGATAAATGACAAACGTTAGGTATCTTGAATTGAAACTTGTACAGTGTTAAACAAACAGGTTCACAAATACATTAGACACATGCTGAAGCAAAAAGTGAAGAATAAACGTTTATAATTTATAATTCATCAAATTCCGACCACCGATATTTTCACATTTAATATAGGTATTGCAAACTGTCAGGAGAAGGTTTTAGCAAGTAATGTTCAAACCAATTCAAGCAAGGGCTTGCAATACGAGACCATAACTGCAATAGATAAAAAAGCAGCGTAAATGTAAAGAAATATATGCAAATAGGTTCGAATTCAGAACAAATATAGGCTTCAAACGTCGCGCAGATTGTAAATGGCAGCGCATTCAAGTTGGCTCGCCTGAGCCAGCCTTATCTTAGTTGATGGCATTCCACTGCTCGACCGTCGATACGCACGACGGACGACTGCGAAACGCTTTTAGCACCCGTATACTACACTAAATGACGACTAAATAAGAAAACCCTACTTAAACAGAAACACTCTAGAGTCCACTATCCTACGAACCGACAACGATGTTGATTTCGTGTAAATGAAACCTTATTGGTCGAAAATTAAAGTCGTTTTCGAAAGTCACGCTGTATGCGGGCGTCGAACAATACGCAATTCACCTTCGAACGCTTCGGGTTGCGGTATTGCGGCTTCATTGTGTTAAAATAACGATGGAACTTGGATTGGAAACGAGTACAATGCAGACGATAAACAGGACTTTATTTTTATTTACGAATCGATAAGTAAATACACATCGGCCAAGATTCGAGCCTGTCCAAGGGTCCGGATGTATAAATGGTCCATAAAACCACTACAGCAGACATCCCAAGTGATTCTCGATATTCAAATCCCTCCCGAGATTAAGGCGGGACGTAGAAATATATCAGATATCCAAAATTGCTTTACCTACTTCTCTTCATTGAAAAAATGGTAGTAAAAAACTACATAATATTATGATTACAGCTAGCTTTAGGGTTGAAACACATTGACCGAAGGCGGGTCCATACAAAAAGCACGTTTAGTATGGGAAGCCGTCCGCCGCCGTGCTTTTTGTATGGCCCGCCGCCGTCCACCGTCGGTCAATGTATCTCAACCCTTACTCTCCAGTAAAACATTTACACTATTTTTGCCTCACTGCTTAATGGTGGTAAATTATTGAAAGCCCAGAAACCATTATTATAGGCACCATTCATTCAAACAGCAAATACCTGGTCCCACGTAAGTTTTTTTCCTTAAACACTTCGTCTATAATTTTCTAACGCGATACTTCATATCTTCGTTGGGTGTTTGTCGAGAGTCGAGAAGCCCGACGAGCCGAACGGTTGACGTCATGCAGCCATGTTAAACCAACTACCACACTGCCTACTTGGAACAACCCACACTCCGGTTTACCATACATCGCTGGCTCGGACTAGCCAGTCGGTTTAGAGGCAAGAGGCAAAGCATCGATGCACACGATACAAGTCAGGGTATCGAATTATTATAAGGAACGAAGTGAAGGTGTATTGCGGTCATATAACCGGTATTCGAGACTTAGAGTGCGGCGGCAGTCGCCGCTAGCCTGGTCTACAGCTCGATGTTTTGAGAAAGCCGCGTTCGGCAATCGCCAACGTTAACAAAACACAACACTGCTTTTACGGTCGCCGTTCCTAGCACCCGACCTTCAGTAAAATGCAAATTGCTTTTACAAGACTATATATTACTAAATTATTAGAAACAAACTATAATAATAAATAATTATATCTTAGACATTGTCATACAAATTATCTAGTCACAATAAAAGTACCAGAAGACCACGATATAGAATACATATATCATCATACAAATATTTTCCCCTTACGGAATTCAAACCCGCGACCCTCAGCACAGCAGGCAGGTTCACCACCGACTGTGCCATCGGGCTGATAATAATCAATATAGAGTAAAATAATAGTGGAAAACATATTAATTACTTTTTAAAAAACTGATAGGTTGTAACTTCTAATAAAGACTGGTGTTAAAATACGTATTAAACAAAAATTACATTGTATTTACAGTGATATTCTTACTCAAGATAGGTATTCATATTGATATTAATAAGGGCGCTTAGTTCATTCATAAATAAGAAATGTACAATGAAAGTGGCTTAGGTCTGAACTGAATTAGGTCTTTACCTACCTAAGTAAAAACCTAATCATAAGCGATCACAATTGTAAAAGACTTCTGTTAAATGAATCGTCCTGAGCATGAATGAAGTTGTAGTAAAACTGTAAAATCTGATAAGTAGGCAGAGAAGTATATGTCTATCAAACAATATCGTGACACTGGGTGAGTATATAAGATGAGGCGGTGAACCCGTCAAGGACACTACGAGGGAAGCCCGGCAAGGGTGTACTAACCTCTTTGAATAAGTAGATAACGAGAAAATACGTAAATAGAGCGAAAAGTGTTACGCAGTGAATGCGAGATTAAACCGAATGCAGTGTCGCCATGTGGCAATACCAAATACAAACTGTTAAGTTCTGCACTCATGTACCACTAACAGTCTCAAGATAATGTATAACAGGCAAGTGTCTTTCAAGTCGTCACTCAGTCCGGTACATAAGAGACACCGACAGTCCGTGTGGAAGGTCCTGTTTTGCGTGCTCGCCCCGACGGAGGGGGTAAGTTTTTCACGAGGCCCTATATACCGCGACCACCCCGTGGCTCGTACATAAGGTGGGCGGTCGGGGGTGGTTCGCGCCCGCAAAAGGGGCAAAATACGGCGTACTCTGGGCGCCCGTTCTATGTGGGTCAATGTCGGGAAAGCCCGTGTCTGCCGGTGACGGAGTATGCACAACGAATCTGATCAACACGGCTGTGACCAAACAAAGGAACCGTTCGAACACCCCCTAAAGTATATAGGCCCTTATCGCAGCGGCATAAGGTTCAAATTCGGACAGATCCAAGTAAAAGTGGATGCACTTATGACATCACGTTGTTGTGCAACAGGATGCGTTTTCATTGATAGACAAATTGTTTCAAGTTTTAGATACCGACTACTTCGGCAGCGTTACAATGGTATTACCTAATACAGGGTGTAAGGGACAGCCCTTTGCAGGCTGAAACGGTGAACACAAACCATGAAACTGAACAACTTTCACTATGAAGCCTACGTCGGGAAACGTGAAAAAAAATAGCTGTTTCATACAAAACTCATCTACCTACCCGACTCGAATGTCACAGCTGACTTTTTAAGAATGAAATAGTAACTAAAAAATTAACAAATGCTGATAAAACGCTATGAGATATGTGACCATATTATGAAACTATTTCCCAGAAAGCAGAAGAAAAAAGGGGAATTCTCGATAGTTTTAAAACATACATTTATAAGACAAACCTCATTTCTTAAATTACTTTACAAAGAACCATAATTATGATCCACGTAACACAATATGATACGTCCCACCACATTTGAGGTAAGTTTATTGATTAAAGCTAGTTTGCCCGTGACTACGTCCGCATTATCTGTATGTAAGCTCCGATCGTTGTAGCAAAATCAAATATGTTTTTCGAGTCTAATCATAAAAGCGTTCAAATACAAAAATTTGAATCAAAATCGTCCAGTATTTTTTGCGCGATGCTCGAACAACCGAACAGACGCGTGACTTGACACAAGATATCAATAATAATTACATTGTCACACAAATTATCTAGTCACATTAAAAGTACCAGAATCTAGCCTGGACTTGTATTATGATGACTAGACAACGATATATAATACATAAATGGATACAAACATATATGACTCGGGTACAAATATTCATATTCGTCCCTTACGGGATTCGAACCCGCGACCCCCGGTACAGCAGGCAGAATCACTACCGACTGAGCTATCGGACCGTCGAAAGATATCCTTCCTTACAGTTCAAATTAGAGAGGATCCTTGCCTTAGGACCATAAGGAGAGACTAAGAATTCTTCATAAACAGTGGGAGAGGACGAAAATCTAGGATTCCTAGGTACATACCGACAGCCGGTGACATGGAGCGGGAACCACTGGAGCCTGTTGGGCTAGGCGTCGGCCTCAAATGCGGAGTCGTGGCGCGCCCCGCGCTGCCGCTGCCTCCAGAGTCATTGCTGTTCTGGCCGGTCAGATCCTGCAACAATTAATATCATTAAAGCACAAGTTACATACGTTAACAATACGCCTGGACCTGCACCTGCGAACGTGGTGCCTTGTTTATAGGAAGATGCCTGTAACTGTACATTATGATTGACTAATTATTATCATGAGGTGCTAGTTCAAATAATATCTTGAAATAAAGTCAAATAAGTCAGAATATTGTTTCAGAAGTGTCTCCAAACCATTATTACTGAGAAAATGGAAATAGAAATAAAATATAAAATGCAAAGTAGGTAACTCATATTTTTTAGATAGAATAAGTAGATAACGGTGCAGGATGTCATTGAAATCAAACTTTGTACGTTGATGTATAGGATAGATCTTGAGTATGTTAACCATGGATTTGTAACCAATGGATCTAATATAGTATAAAATTGGTTTTTCGGACTCCCAATGATTTTGTATTTAGATATTGTTTGCAGTTAATTTTCTGAATGAATAAGCTACTATTTTTTTATGATTTTTTTTTTTAGCAGAAGTCTTCTCAAACCGATTCTCGTTGTACGCGAGTCAAGATATTCAATAGAAATCGGCCAACAAGTCAGAATCACGCTGAGGGTTCCTTACCACCACACAATATACAGGGTGTAAACTTAAATTCGTTATACAGGGTCCTTCTTAATATGCTGACACTTTTTTAAGGGGATGATCAGACCATCAAAGTGAACCACTTTCTCTATAAGACCAACATCAAAATTTGTTCAGTTTGATGGTATGATCATCCCCTTAAAAATGTGTCAGCATATTAAGTTGGACCCTGTATACTTTTAGGGAGGGGCTCCAGACCATCGAACTGAACAACTGTCTTTATGGGACCAAGATCTGAATAGCAAAAAAAAAACAACTGTTTCATATATTTTGGTCGAGTAGATATTGACGTTTTCTATGGAACAGGTGATTTTATTGTGTTTATGTGATTTCAATGTTGGTCCCATAGTGGGCTGAAGCACAGATTACTTAATAGTTACTGCTGAAGCATCCTGTTCAATATGTAACGCATTTAATTTTACACCCTGTTTTTGATTTAAGTTGATATTTAAAAAAAATCGTTCATCAGTTCGGGATCCTTAGCGCGAATCCGGTCAACGCATACATTTTTATGATTTGTTGTTTTACAATTTGCATTTAACACTATAATCACACCAAGTTCGACGTTTATTTGTCTTGCTACATGAACCTACGTTTCTCCCTTAATTTCTAACTTTGTTATTTTTAAAATTTGTAAGCAAATCGGACAATAATAACGCATATTCTGTGAAAATGTCAACCGTCTACCTATTGACCTATCGTATCGTTATCAATGATATCATATTTACGGCCAAGTGCTTCCCAGTTCCCAGTCTTCGCTCTCTATCTCCAAAACGGTAAATTGTATAAAATACTGCCTCAGACTAAATTTGTAGAGAATTTTATGTTCTACAACTTTTCGAATCACTTCAGTCATTTAGAGCATAGGAAACAAGATATTTACACAAAACCAGTTTTTTGTGACTTTTAACCTTAAATATCTTGGACTGGAGTACACGAGAATACGTGACTTTTGAGCTATTATACAGGGTCCTTCTTAATATGCTGACAGTTTTTTAAGAGGATGATCAGACCATCTAACTGACCAACTTTTTTTATGGCACCAACATCGAAATCGCGAAAAAAAAATCAGCTGCCCCATACATTTGGCTCGAGTAAGGTTTGCAGTTTTGTATGGAACAGCTGTTTTTTTATCGCGATTTCGATGTTGGTCTCATAGAGAAAGTTGTTCAGTTTGGTGGTCTGATAATCCTCTGAAAAAGTGTCGGCATATTAAGGACCCTATATAAGATGAAAACAAAAAGATTTATACGAATTATTAGTCTCCTCAGATTTAT
Organism: Agonopterix alstromeriana; assembly: GCA_963924505.1. Lineage (NCBI taxonomy): Eukaryota > Metazoa > Arthropoda > Insecta > Lepidoptera > Depressariidae > Agonopterix > Agonopterix alstromeriana. The sequence goes on from OZ004661.1 coordinate 3,883,677, forward strand.
TTCTCATTCCGAGGTTTGCGCCTTTTTTGTCAACCTAATTTGACTGGACCACCATTACTAAACTTAAATGGTTACCATTCGCATAAAATCAGTCAACAACATTCCTTGTGCTTGAATAAGTATTAGCTTTCGCTTTTAGTGATAAGACCGCCCTTTGAACCCTTCCCATTCTTGTTATACATTGTATTTGTCTATTCTTTTCTTGGTATGCAAATAAAGGATATTTATGTTTTGTTATGTTATGTATTAGGTACTCACATACACTTTCCTTCATTTGTCGATTCTTTTATTTTTATGATATGATTGTCATGAAAGAAAATGCAATGTCATACCTATACGATTGCAGATTTTTTAATTAGTGCTAAAAAGAGAAATCTTTTCACAAGCACAATATCTCCATCACGTTATGCTTTTTGGTTGTATTCTTTAGTGTCTCTATTGTAAACAAACACCTTGTTACACACCTATTCCAATCTGTTTATGTGCAGAAATAAAGCGGTGTGCGCCTTGACACTGCAACCTCGGCAGTTAGGCGCCAACAATAGCACGGCCACTTGCGGTAATCGTAGGTAGGTACAATAAAAACAACGCGCGAAATCTCCGCACACAATGCCTTCCAAAACTCTAATAAAAACAATAACAAGTAGGTACACAAGACAGTTTGTTAATAATCATTATCATCGGCGCTAACAAAAGTCAGGAATGAATTTCCATAAAACTTGATAAAGTATTCAAAGCTCACGAAGGAACTCTACAAAACGTCATATTACTTAGAAATCCAACTGCAACTAATAAACAGGTAGGTATGCTAACAACAATCATATTTATACAGATAGTAGGTACGTACCGTTTCAAAGAAGTTACTGCACGCGGGTCGTAAAGTCGTAAATCAATGGGCAAGTCCTTTCGAGGACCACGTACAACTATACACGATTAGACAGTCGCCAAGAGCGAACTGTCAAAGAGACGCGTAAATGTAAAGCTTTTTAACGTTAAAACAGAGTCATATTATAGAGAGAGCGGCGATGCAGCGCGTTGAACGTTCACAGCGTTCGAAAGAGCTCGGCTCGGTCGGCAACGAGGCGACTCACGACCCCCCGCTGTCGAGGTTAGCTCGCCTGCGAGAGGCTCCGGCGTCGATCAGACGAGTCCGGTCCCAGGGGCGCGGGGGAGGGGGTGCCGAGGGCGGGGAGGGGGAGCGCGATAACTCCGCCGATGTTTTTGCCGTGCTCCAACTCGCTCGCTCGGCTCGGCAGCGCGTTCTTCATTTCGTACCAAGTCCATTATCTCTCGCTCCGTCCCTCTCGCACCCGCTGCTCGCTTCGTCGCGCCTCGCCGCACCGGCCGCTGTTTTATTGCTAGCCGACGATTTTAACGTGCGCTCGCAACGTCCGCTGGAGCACAAAAGTTTTTATGGAAATTTCATTCCGAATGCGCCTCGCTCGCTTGCTCGCTCGGGAACGTCAATATAAAAGCACGATAACGAACGGACGGACGAGTCAATTAATTATTATTGTTGGAAGCTGTCGGGACGTGCTGAGCAGCTTTGCATCTAAATATAGTTTCATGTAGTAGTAGAGAAATTGTGTAAAACAATAGGTTAACTTTTAGACCTTTACCTTCCTACTGCATACCCAAAAATAACTGATGACTGACGTCTTGTGAGTAGCAGTAGGTAAGGTCCTAACTCCAACTATGTTGTATCATCAATTGCTCCGCTACCCAGCAAAGCAATTGATGCCATCAACTAGGCGCATATTTTATTAAATTGTAGTGAAGCTGAAGAGACAACAATAAAAATGCTCTTTAGTGGGTTATATGGAGAGGAAAAAACACCTTGTCTGTATAAAACACAAGTTTTAGGCGAAATCGCTACTACGCACTCCCCGAGCCAGTCAAGGTGTACCTAGACCTACTTAACTGTAGCTGCGTAGATCAATTGGAATAAATTGATTTCTGGACAGTATAACGAGAATAAATACTAATTTATTTATCCTTCCTAAAATGCAGACAAATACAGCACAAGTTCTTAAATTAGTAAGGACTGAGGGAGAACCGGAACATGAAACACCCTTTTGCTAAGAGCACATGCATCTCATCCTTTAAGCACTAAATGCTGTTCTGACGTGCCATACCAAATTAAATAATAATTTTCATGTCTTCCAGAAAGTCCATCGCCAGAAGGTCCATAGCGAGAAAGCGTATTCTCTCAATCAGGCTAAATTACACTTAGATTTCGCTCGCTTCACAATTTTATTGTCATTCACAAATCACAACACACTATGCTCAGCTGCTAGAGAAGAGAGTGATTCGCCGCAATACATCGACGCGAACGACATCAGTTTAAATCAGCCGACCGACTGCACTTGGCCCAAATCCCGACGCAAATAAACATCAAACGGCTCCTGTCACTTAGTCTACGTAATACGCGGATGCTATAGAATGAATAGCGATGTACTCACAACTGCACACAGCTATGCTATCAACATAATCGTGTATATGTAGAGGTGCAATGAGAATGAGGCGACGACGATCATGAAATCCGCCATTGAGCCGGAGAGAAAGGCTCTTGTAGACCCGTTACACAACCATGTACCATGCCAATTGATATTTATTATAGGTATTTGACACTGAACAAAATACAGCAAAGATGATTTTTTGACGTCTGGATAACTATAATATTATATTCAATATCAATAACAAATCGAAACCAATCAAATATTTAGTATCCTATTATCATCATATCTTATTCCATCTCATATTCTAAGGAAAGTACTTAGTCAAAGTTTCTAAAAGCTCAAAGATATTTTATTTATACGCTCATTCATTCACACGTTACTGACTATTCATGCTGCAGAGATGTTGTTTCCTCGACGACTATCTTTTTCGATAAACCTACTTTCACATAACATCTTGAAGGTTTTATTATGTTCAGAGCGGGTGGGTAATTTGTGGAAAGATCCTTAGCAATATCTGGTAGGCTAGGTCAGTGGCACGCAAGCAACGCTTCTGTTTACCGTCGCCCTATAAATAGCCTCTTGATAGGCGTCCAGGCTCATCTGAATAAACGCAATCCCTTACCTTACCTCGAATAGCGAAACCTCGGTGCATCAATCACAGTACGGCGAGCTACGATGCTCTAGCAGCTAGCTATTCATTGTTCTACTTTTGGAAAGGCTATTTCGTAGCAATATGACGACAACAGTACTAGGATATAGCAACGGCTTTGAGGGTATAAGAGTGAATAAGTTAATAACAACAACACTTAAGACGTTTCGATATTGGTAAAGTGACAAGTTTTGCGCGCAAGATTAGAAAAGGCCGTTCAAAACTGGAGTAGCAATGTCATTTGAGACATAACGAGATTAATCGCCGTAAATGCGTTTCAAGATCATTCAAGAGTTCGTCGACCGGCGTGTGAAAATGTTGCCTCGTAAATAAATAATTCACAAGGCTAGTGTTCTCGGTTGGGGCACGTGGTGGCGGGCACGTGTAGTAGGTAGGTACGTAAACATTTACATTACATAACCGGCTCGTCATCGGCGACCGCGCGCTATCGAGAGCGAAATGGTGAGTCTTGCGAATTACTCCGCTGCAGCGCACGACGGCTCATGAGCTACAACAGTACTTTCAAGCTCGTTAAACTTTAGCCCTTCACTTTTGTCGGGCATACTTCGTAAAAACCATTAGTAGGTACCACGGAAATTAGAAACAACTTTACTGCTGATAACTGTTGCTACACACCTCGTCAAAGAGTTACCGGTTGGTGCCTGGCAGGATTCCCGAACTCATCAGAACAATCACAAGCAGTGTAAATCGTAGTATTTAAAGAGCATGAGAATTGAAAGTAATCGAAAAAACAGCTACGACAGTGTTCCTATGAAAACGTATGAGGGAGAAATTCGCCAAAGCAAGCAAGATTGAGCGAATGACGAGAAAATGAAAACTAAACACGGAGTGCCCTCGGGGTGTACTGCGCTGCGACCGGGATAATGTAATATCTACCTACCTACCTTAACATACGTACTTATGTATAAAGACAATGCGACTCATCTATAATATACTCAACCACGTGTTGGAGGGACAAGAGGTCGCTACTCGCTACCCACACCCGCACTTGACACCCGTATACATTCAATCTTGAATATGTCTACATATCTTTACAATACTTTACATTAAAAAGATTCAATCACAGTGGAATTCGCTTTATAGTATTATTACACTATTGTATTTTAGTTTTACTCGTACCTCACTATTAGTGGCTAGTAAAGTAATGTTATGATCTTATGATGTAATAGAAAGCTGAAAAGCATTAATAAGTTTTATAGTCTAGCATGATCTAACCCAATTGGTAAAACCTTTGGAGACTAGACCGAGTATGCCCACTACGTGGAAGAAAACACTAAACTAACACCATAGTTATAATTTTAAAGAAAGGATGATAATCATTTTATCACAATATTCGGCATCAGTGGTATCAGTTTGAGAAGGCTTATCTGCGAGGAAGAGAAGAAATTAGATTTTTTGTAAAAAAAAACATGGATGAGTTAGATTCTTTGCGGATGTGTGCGTATTTGTGTAAAGTAGACGGTTCCGCACGAAGGCAAGTGGTACACTTTATTGAATGTCTTTATAGGCCACCTGTTACACGGGTCGGTGTCGGCAAAACAGCTGATCGGGCCGGAGCGAATTATTATTATTGTTGTAGGATGCCGGCTCGGTCGGCCTTATTTATTTGTGACGATGGGGCGCGATGAGAAGCCATCCAAGTTCAACTTTTCTTCCACTAGTACCTACTGTTTGTTCGAAACCGAAAATGAGGTACATTACTGTTTATTGAAGTTTAAGTCTCAAGGAACCGTTTGGGTTTTATTGTTATTCAACAATTTCTGTAAAATAAGAATTTGTTTCTTATGTATTTTGGTGAAATTGCTCTGCAGAATTCAGTAAAACAAAATCCGAAGTCAAAATACAACGTCAAAGTCAAAGTACGAAAAACGACCAAACAAAAACATTTCCGAAGCCTGAACTTCATGTAAAAGCACTGGTGCATTGCTACAGAATATGAAACCTAAGAACAAAATAAGTTGACGGTTTTATTTAATTATCAGCCCATGATCGTCCACTACTGAACATAGGCCTCTCCCAAGGCGCGCCTCAAAACTCTGTCCTCGGCCTTCCGCATCCAGTCGCTACCTTTTTAGGTCATCTGTTCAGCGGGCAGCAGGGCGTCCGGTCAGTCTCAGTGAGTTCTGGTTCTGTGGTTCTGAGCTATGTCAACAACTTTAGTTTTCTGACGTATCTCTTCTTTTCTGATGTGATCTCTCAGAGAAACACCGAGCATAGCTCTCTCCATAGCTCGTTCAGCGACCTTGAATTGATCAACTGGTCCACGTTTCTGCACCATAGGTCATCTCATCACAGGCAGGACGCACTGATTGAACACCTTCGTTTTGGACATTGTGTAGGTTTTATTTAGTGGTACTTAATTCACAATTATTAAAACCATTTTAACCGTCCGACGTAGACAATGAAGTGCTAGATCCAATGAAATCTGAAGGGTTGGGAGAAACGTGGGGAAAGTGTTATGTAAGAAGGAATTCGAGAGAAAAGTTAGGCAAAATGCAGGCCTTGAATAGGTACGGGATGCAATGAGTTCTGACGAGTTCAGAGAACGCCGCTTGTTATATAGAAATAACAAACATAAAGCTATTGAAGAGCGTACAATGGCAGCATATGCCAATTCCCTCTTAGAAATATAACAACACAATGATAAACTAAACACCATTCATGGGTAAAGTCATTTTAGCAGTTGAAAAAATAACTAGCTACAAATTGTACAGCCAAGGCAAGTCGAGGCGAAGTTGGTTAAATTATGGTCTACCGACGACGACGCCCAGGGTAATCACCGGCTTGCGATTTCAGGTTTTCCTTTACCAAATGACATGCTGTTCTTCGCATCAGTTCGCATGCGTGGCCAGTAAGGTACATTTACTGGAAATAAAGATTAAAATGATACTTCCATTACAGAGTGAGTATAGCGTGTTCAAGTGGTTACTAAGAATACGCTCTGTTTAAATAACGGTATGTTTTTAATGACCTCATGTCATTTTACGTTTATAAGACGACAAACAATTTTGATGTTGACGTTAGGCCAAAATAGTCTTCAAAACGAAAAATGTGTATTGCTTCACAACAATTCTCAATGTGTCAATCAATACGACTATATATAATTATATAAAACACCAGGGAACAATGTGAATGTCCAATTAAATGGAGCTCGCACACGTCATCGAAAGGTGTTTCCCGAAGAACGCACACACACGCGGACGATCAGCTGACTGCTCCGATTTTAACCCACACCACTGAGCCGACTGTTAGAGAACATAAATAATGACGGCCCACCTACCTAGCTATACGTAACACACATCGTATAATTTGTATGAGCGACTGGCAGAAGAGGAATGTACGATACGTCGTCGTTTTCACCGGCATTATAGTTTTTACAACAAGACAAATAAAATCGACGAACGGATGGCTTTGTTACTGGCTGTTAGGACATTACGCGGCTCAGCTCATCGACCGTGAGATCGTATTAAATAATCAGAAACGCATATAAACAAGTACCAACCACCACATGCAGACGATTACAGTGCTTTCTGATAAAACGTTTTGCTCTTCTATTATTCGAAAATGTTTCGTCTATATCGATTCGCATACTAAATCACATTCTTCATACCTCTGAAGTCAACAATGACTTGTTTTCACCCCATGTATTTTGTTTGAAATCTTGCATAACCAGTGGCCTTCTTCCATAGCCTTAATTATAACAGAAATAAGCAAAATAAAACCAACAATAAACTAGTGATGAAACAATTACGATAAATAGTAATTAGCGATTATCGCCATTTAACGATTAATCGAAATCGCCAATATTATTGCGATTATTGAACAATTAGCATAGCATAGCATACCATATGATCACGACTATATTCCCCGAGGTAAAAATATATTATATCGCCTTATAACCATCATCCGTTGCCTCAAAGAAATTATTTTCTCCTGCCGGTTTAATAATAACTGAAAATTAAGTAATTAACTGTAAATAACTTAGAAAAATTATGTTTTTAAACGAAATCTGCAAAACTTCAATTTTGATGATTAAATAATAATTATTATGTTTACTATCATTTGCAATAATTGTAATACATACTTACCCACATCGTTTCCTTAAGTTCAAAAACTTGTTTTATTTAAAAAACCTAGTGTAATAAGTAAGGGTTTGAAATAATCGTAATCGTTATTGACGATTATTTGAGGAAATGATCGTAATCGCTAAGTGATAATCGTCACTAGTTGTAACAATACTGAATGTGAACAACAATTATAGAATAGTAATAAGTTATTATTATTACTATTATAAAAATGTAGTTTACAATTTGCAACGTATCCTATCACACATACAATATAGTATATAGACTAATTTAAAAATCAAAAATCCAATTGCATAAAAACTGAACAGAAAAAAGAAGTCTAGAATTCTGTTAAGTAATAGCGACTTTAACAGTCGGGACCCATTATTGGGAAATTTGATCCGATCAAGAATTTTTAATGGGTCCTGAGTCCTGACTGTTAAAGTCATTTCAATATTACCTAACAGAATTCTAGACTACTGGACTTGTTTTTTTCCTTTCATTTTTTATTTAAAATTGACTTTTTACGCAGTTGGTAAAAACCAATTGCGTAAAAAGTAAATTAATATATATTTTTTTACACTTTTTTATTTACACATGGTAGCTAACCAACTTTAAAACGTTATAGATCCTAAATGGCCATTCGAAATGAAAAATGATAAGAGAAACCATCTATAGGTTTCAAATACCTATTACAATGATACCCCACTTAACATAGTTCGTCAACCTTTTTTTTTTTCACAATATGGCGTCCTGTGGTCGTTTTGTCGTCATATTGAATTTTGATTACTATCATGTCTTTAGCGACAAATCATCCAAATTTGGTCCCACGCGTTTGGTCTTTAGCGTGTCACAAAGGAACAAACTTACATACATACATAGACTGATAAACACATTACCCTAATTTGCGTCGCGCAGTCGGGTAATAAAGAGTACCCGTCCTCCCTTGTCATATTCGAGCAGGCGAATGGAATTACTTTTAAAATACTACACTCCGAGTATTTTCTTCATCAGAGCATTACGTAAGTGTACTGCTGACTGCTGCCGACATAGTGTCCGAAACCTCTCCAACGATCTTAATGCCAACGATGGAGAGATCGGCACTCGCATAGGTAGAGCTGCTACGACGTTAGGTAAGCTAAGTGCAATAAACCAAAGTAATAAAACTGTGTAGGCTAAGATCTCTTCTCTATAACCAACTTTTGTTAGTATCAAATTTTATATCACAAACTTTTCATTCCGCAAAACACTTTTGTAATAAGATTTTATTTTTTTCACTAAGTTAAGAGGATATACACGTCAGCGCGCTCCATACATACGAAGTATTATTATATTTAGAAAATTAATCAAACACACATCTGACAAACCACAAACACAGATTAGTTACTAGATCGTGTTTAAAAAATTCCCAAAAAAAGATTACGATATTGTGTTAACGTGTCCCTGACTCCAAATCACAATTCTTTTGGTTGTCTGTTTGTTTGCATCGAGCATAACGCAAATACTACTGAACAGATTTTGTAAAACTTTTTTGTGTTTGAAAGCTTATGATTAGACTTAATAACTGGTCTATATTTTATCTCGCTACGATGACGGAAACCTGTGGTGCGAACGAAGTCGCAGGAACAAGCTCGCATCTTATAAATTTATAATAATTACAATGTTATGCTACATTATAGAATCAAACAATAAAATAGATAATACGGGGTATAAGTGACAGCCTAGTAAATACTGAAACAGTGAACTCAGACCATCAAACTAAACAACTTTTACTATGGAGCCTACTCGCATACATTTGAGTCGGGTAGGTACAACAGTTTTGTATGGGACAGCTGATTTATTTCACGTTTGTCAGATTTTTGTTAAAATGTATATTCAACATATTTGCATGCTATAGACATGATGCGATGGCTGAATTAGGCGTGATCAAACTTTAACTTATTGTATTTATACATAATTTAATCCTAGCATTAAAACTGTATATTTTAACGGAAATCTGACAAACTGCAGGCACAGAGATTAGTATATAGATTGTGTAAAAAAAGTATTGAGTTCATATGGTTAGTATTGAAAATAGATGGAATAGTATGAAGCGCGCTCAGGCACGATGTAAGTACTTTCCTCTTAAAGTATAAACTCACATTAAATTATTGGTATATTACTGTTAACTATAGTGGTTTCATCGATATTAAAGAACGCGACACTAAATAAGCCTACAGCGCCAACGTTGCCGACGCGACGCGACGGCAACTGCAATCGACGGCAAGACTAGAATGAACATATACAATTTTACCATCACCTTACCGACGCCCGACCAGCTTTAAGGTTCACATCACAAGTCTGGTGATAATATTAAACAATCGAAAAGTAGACATCAACAGATGATTGATTAAATTAAACCAGCATTAAGTCAAAATCGAGCAAACATTAATAATATCCGAGTAGTAGAAAAAATTTGCATTAATGCTAAATGAACTTGCAGCAGTCGCCGGTCATATGATAATAAAAACAAACATCTAGCCGCTGCCACAAAATAGAACCAGAGTATTGAGCCAACGCACACAAAGGTACTAAGGCGGTCGGATGTCACGCACACCAAGGCGAGTTTGTCGTCGATACACACGCACACACAGGCATGGCACTGTAGATAAGAATCGTCCCATTTTACATTGAGTCATGCGGCCGATGCGATACTTACTGTGCTCGCAGGCAGCCTTATGATGACGGCCGTCTTGAATGCTTCTTGGAATGGCACCGAAGCACAGATAAGATTTTGCCTTATTCATACACTTCTACACACACTAAAGAGGTAACGAAGGTGACTATGTCTCTTAGAGAGAAGCGTTCGAAATCATCGACCGTAATAGAGGTAAAGAGCCGAGCGAACGGGCAGTGGAGGCTACCAAAGAGCGAGAGACTCGTGTGGGATACTGTACGTTCGATTACGCTAGCGGTGCGCGCGTTTCAGTTGGCGCACGGCGACTGGCGCAGGCGAGGCGCGCGGTGCGGCGGAGCGGGCGGGCGAGCGAGCGATTTCACCGGGCTGATATTGCGACGGCACGCTGCTGCCGCTCCATCCGACCCATATGTATAGCTAGCGCTACCAACAGCGAGGGCACGCCATCGCCGCGCCAGCGAACGCGAACGCGAGCGCGAGCGGGGGGACGGGAGTCGGGACGGTACTCGGTCGCCAGTGCCACGGAGCACACCGCACCGCTACACGCACATTATATCCTAATACTTGCTTACTGGTCTGTGTTGGGTTGTGACAAGCTTTATCCAATGAAAGTTTCATTCGCTGCACTTCGAAACCTATCTCTAACATTGTAAAATAGACATTTCAGCACAGAAGGGTAAATGCAAAAAAGAACAGAATGCATTCACAAATCTGAATACAACCACAACAAAATACGAGAAGTAAATCTCAAATTAATACATCAACACAAAAGATTACACACCATCACAGACCTAGCGATAAATACCTGTGTGTGTGTGTGTGTGTGAGTAATGTTACACACGATAGTGGATGATACAGAATCAAGCTATCATTATTAAACATGAAATCGTCCACACATACATACAAACGTGCGATAATGAGATCTTGTATTTATCGTTAATACTGAACTGAATGGTATAAATAGCTTGTAAAATAGCTTAGAGATCAAAGTAAAGCTCGCTGAATCATCTGGTTACTAATTAATTACAAATGATAGCACTTTATCACCGGTGCTTTGCTTGTGCACCTCACCGTTCCGTACATCACATTATTATCGCAGTGCTATGCTAACAACGATGCCCTATTGGAAATGCGGGTCAATTGCAGCTGCGCAATGAACATGAACACATTCCGTACAATATTAATCTGCTCGTAGTAATCTATTAAAAACCTTATTCAAATCTTAACATGCAATAATAAACGAGCTGAAACATATTATCACTTAAAATTAATCAAGTTTTAAATGTGTTTCAAAAATAGTGGCACACTATTGCTCAGAAAGGTAAATAGCTAGAGTAGGCAATCATTATTAAAGTCACCTTAACTCACAAGACCTAATGATGACAAAATTAATGCCAAAAATGCCGATAAATCATACATACCACAAAAAAGACTTAAAATGTTCTTCCAAGAAGCCTTACGTTAGAAGAATAAAAGAAACAAAAATATGATATTGTTTACATGCATCACATCACATAACTAAAACTCTTAACAAACTGCTAGGCTGGCAGGATTCTAAACTAATTCTAAATCAGAAGATAAATGAGGTTATATTGGGAATACGTCATATAACAAATGTTATTATTATTTACGATAACGATATTTACGATAAGCCTTATTACAGTAACCATTAGATTGAAGCATTACGAATAAAAATAAAGAAGGCTTCAATCAAGGAACCCAAGGGAAAAAAGTAATGGCTGTGGCTTGATGACGTACGGCGCCAGCGACTTTGGATGAAAGACGCCCAACGGTCTACGTGAGAGAGTAGTGCATAAAAACTTCCCACCTAGATCACAAAGAAATCCGAATGACATAAGTAACTAACAACTGTATAATACCTAATAGCCACTGAAGACACCATAGAATAGATAATAGTACTAACAGACTAAACCCAAATGTAATTAAAATGGGAGCAGAAAACTCAACAAACTATTAAAGAAGACAATTTCACAGTTCAATAGATAACTTTTGTATTGAAAATTTGTTTATGGATCAATATATATTTTTTAACCAGTATTGTTAGACAAAAGTCTCAGCCAAGTTCTTCCATCCTTCTGTAAATGTCTGTTTTTTGAGCATTCAGATCGTTCCACCATGTTTTCAGCGTCTGCTTTAACAAATTATCATCTTAAATATTTAGAAAATGCAGAGTGATTCTCTAGAGACTTAAGAAAATATGCAGAGAGGGAGAGGTGGCATCTCGTCGGCGGATTTATCGTTAAGTTCGGTATAGAAACCAGTTCTATTAAGTGGCGGCTTGGTTGGAGTAGGCAGTGCGAGCCGGCCGCGGCCGCTCCGCAAAATAAAAGAAATATGTTTTAGTGGGTTAGCGAGCGTGTTTACGATCGGATTCCTCGAGTCCGATTATACTGCTATTAGTTACATAAGCGGCCTGGTGCCCGTAATTAGACAATTTGTCTTGATAAGTTATTATTCTGACCAAATACTCTCGAAGAATCTTTGATAAATCACACTTCAAAAACATTCATTTGGCAGTAAATAAATATACAATGTTAATTTGATACAATTTTTGAAGGCAGAATTCAGGTTTAAGTTTCTGTTAAAATAGCATGCCCACCGGGCTAGGCTGTAAGAGACCAAAAGGCAAAATGGCAAAGTTGCGTGTAACGCCATCTGTCGAGCGCTGCGAGAGGCTCGAACCGGATGCCCGACCAGTTTCGAAGTGACACTGAACACCTGCAAGCAAAACCGCACCACTAACCAGCCAACGTGGATCGTTTTGATGAAACAATCATTTTGCAGTTATTTTAAATCTTTCCCGTTTTTATTTTCGTTTGACTAGATGGAATGTAGCGATAGAAATGCAAATTGCACACTAAAACTCCACAAGAGCAAACTAAATCTAGGTAAATAAACTAAATGGATTCCAAAGCTTCGGATCGTATTTTATTGAGTTTAGTTTGCAAACTACAAACCCGCAGCCTTCAAAACAGCAAACGGCTGGATAGCAAACTAGGCGATATTGTATGGTTTCACAAAGTTTAATCTGAAGACTGAAGAACTTTGAAATCCTTAAAAAGCGGCATATCCAATGTTCTTGTTTATCGAGACAATGCGATGTTGTCACATAACTGAAGTCAGGCGTAGACGCGTCAATGGCATCTCGACCCTGCCTCAGTTCTCGTCACTGACTGACCCACATTACTCATTCGTACCACGCAATAACAATACCGGCAAACTTATTACATAAAGATGCAGATGATAATCATTCTAAATTCGGTAAGTCGAAACCGTTACTCTAACCGCTGCTGTAACAAGCGCAGATTTTAAATTTTGCAGATCTGGCAGTCATAGCTTTTCTACTACGCTAAAATCATATTTTATTCCATCGTGACATGCGTATCGTTTTCTTTCAAGTTTTATTTATGAAATTTAGTCAACGTATATTCTGTACTGCTCGTAAGTGTCTTTACTTGCTTCCGTCAAAAGTGGCTTCGGTCTACGCTTCGGTGTACGTACGTACACACGAAGGTCTGCTTTCCCCATAAAATAAAGGATAATGAGTGTAAGTGCCTATATAATTATGTTAGTATGTATTTACAAAAATTTTCTACGGTATATAGGGTCCTTCTTAATATACTGACGGTTTTGCAAGCGGATGAGCAGACTATGAAACTGAAAAATTTTCTCTATGGAACCAATATCAAAATCGAGAGAAAAAATCAGGAGTTCTTTATAAAGCCTCAAACCTTCTCGAGCCAAATGTATGTGACAGCAGATTATTTTTCGCGATTTAGATGTTGGTTCGATACAGAATGTTAGGTGGAAAGATAAACACTTTTGAAAGTTACGTTTGTAATTTACAGTTTTTATGATTTTTTTCATTATTATGAAGATATTGGAACTCTAAAGGCTGTCTACAGAATTGTAATTGTAGTGTACCTTACATACAGAAGCATAAAGTGAACTGGTGGAACTTGGCCCAAGTTCTCGATCATTTAACCCATGATGATGGCGGTAGAGTCCAAATTCTCATCCATCCAAACTAACACAAACTGAAAGCGATGTTTGGGATAGAGCGCAAGATTTACTGAACTGAACTTTTACTTTATGTATATTAAAAGATAAGGTAAAATACATACATTCTATTTATTAGAACATAAATAATAAATATCGATAAAGATAAATACAATCAGAACTCGTAATAAAATAAGTGACAAAGACCTTCCACAACAGAGATAAGTAGTTTAAATAACGCGGTAGAAAAGTAAACAGGTCACGTTAATTATTTATAGCATAGGAGAAGTGACAAAACGTCGAGTGAACTTTTTCTGTGACGAAAGAAGTGGGTGTGTATGCGTGTCCCGGTGTCGATGTAGGCCACTGTCAAGGTCGAATGTTTAATATAAAGTCTGGCGTCGGGACATTAAAATGGTCGGCCCCTCCCCGGGCCCCCTTATCCCGAGCCGGCGGTCGCAATCGTTGCACTCGTTATTTATTATCTGGAGGCATCCCCCTGTTCAAAAGGCTTCCACTCGAAAGCTACGGACGTATAAAATTAAATGATCAGTCGTCTTGTCGTAGTTATAGAATCGTACCGGAGGACCTAAGATAACGACGCCCGTGTGCTATCTAGCAAGGGTTGAATGGGATCCGCTGGTTCATATAACTTGGTACCGTACCGCGTCCCTGATTCATTGAATAGGTGTATCATTTCAGATCACCATCTCCGATGATATGCAGACAATGTTCGTCATGTGTTTGGTTGGAAGCGTCTTACGTCGGAACTCAAAGACAAACAGTTCAATTAATTATAAGAAATAAAAAGATAAAACATTACGAAATAATTACAATTACATTCCTTAAGATAGTCGCTCTTTTACATAACTGGTGCCGAAACCGAAGCTGTACAAATTTCGCGATGTCTGTCGGTCGATACGACGACGCCACGCAGCGTACTCCCCAGAAACTTGCAACTCTCACTTTCAAGCAAGAAATGCTTTAGGTTGCCGTGGCTCGAGAAGTTCGCTATAAATAAACAACTTACACAAAACATAGATGGAAGCGACGTGACATTCACCCACATACAAAATGAGCAAACAATGAGTTTGGAAACACGAAACTTCTAACGGAGTTGGATGAATGAGGATCTAATACAAACATCAGTAAACATGCATTAACATATACAAAGTCCATAATTATTAAATCGTCTGGTAAATGTTGGGGTTTCCCCGTTGGATTGTAGCCAACCGGAAGGGGACAAATCTTTAAATAAATTCGGAATGATAATGCTATCCACGCCCCGTGAATATGTAGCGCGTCTTAAATCTAACACTATTTTTTCAAGTAAACAATCAGGTGGATATTTATTGGTCGACGTATAGTGACATGCGCCTGTGCTGCTGCAGCGTAATAACTGTCTCTAGGTGTTAGGTAGTAGGTATACAGATGGTTCGATTTCAAGCGAGGCTAGGTATGCATGAGTCGTTTAGAGTCTTGGTCACGAATCGTCGGCGGAGGCCGAGGCGTGCCCGCTCATCGCAATCAGATGACATCATTCCTTCGCCTCTTACCTACTCCAATTCGCTAGCTCCTTGTTGCACCGACTTGCATTCCAGAAATTTCAGGAAGAATAGAAGACGTTTCGACTGAACCAAATCAGTGATTTAACAGGACACAAAATGTCGAAGGTCAGGTTGGTGACAGAAGGCGGCACAGGTCGCAAAACGTCACAACACAAACGAGCCAGTGATTGATGATTGCGGTGACACTCGTTGCGTCAGAGTACACTAGGGGTCGTGGGGTCAATGCCATCATCGTTACAATAGCCTACCTACTTAATGAGTAATTATATCGCAGTGGAGAGGAGTTCGATCTTCTATTAATAAGGAATTCAATGTGGATATTAAATTAATTAGGAATAGGTTATTGTTATTGTTTGAGGCGTTTTCACAAAATAAGTAGCAACTAATGTCAACAAGTTTTGAACTTGCAAAACAACTACGCCCCAAAGATTCACACAACGGTAACAATTAATTATTTAGAAGCTCTAAAATGATTGATACAGAATTTAATTATCGAGGTTGAATATTTCGGCGAAATAGCTACTCGTTACGGAACATTGTTTAGTTTATGAAAATTCATAAACAAGCGTGGAGGGTGGTCTCAGGTTAAAATACGGCCACACTACTCGCTGCCGTGCGGCCATTGCTGGGTCGCCGGTCGCTGCCACAATACTACAACGCTTGCTTTTATGGCAATACCTATCCCACCGATCCGAATTCGAGTTTAGATCTATGATGCTAAGAATCAGTCCTCTGATCTAGTCTAATAAGAGTGATGACGCGGCAAATACGCAGGTGCATACGCACTGAAAGACCGTTGGAAGAGAAATGCCCGCTAACGTGAAAAAACTACCGTAGACGTTCTTGACATTGTTTTCCGGTATAACGTAAAATTTAATTTACTTTCATTTCATTCAATAGAGAAATATTTGTACAGACATGTTCTCCATGAATGAAGCACAGATTATTTCAAGTTTTCCTATTCACCTGACCACTTCCAATTTCCATATCTGATTAATGTAATGGTAAGGAAAGTCTTTCAAAACATTATAGTATGTTAAAAGAGCACATTTTGAGATATAATCACACGACAGTCATTCGTTACATTAATCTATGTTAGTAGTAGAAAACAAATAGATTCGTAGCTATAAATAAATGATACAAGTTCAATAAATATTACATAAATCCATCCAAAGAAGTAATCTTCTTTTACTCACTCATTTCATTATATCATTACGGACGGATTTATAACACCTAAATGTGGTTATGTGCTCGTTATGGGTGGTAGATAGATACTTATAGTTTATAATGAAAGGAAATAGGTAAATACTTTCATAATGCGCGATCTGGCATAAAGTGTGTTAATATTTATCGCCAAATGGTAGCGTGAAGCGTTTCGTGCAGTTAGTTGACAAAGTAACCTTCGGGATAAACTATCTCGCAAATAGGGTTTGGCAACCATTCTGTAGTTTACCAAGTTGCGTCGTTGTCACCGTATCAAAGTACTGTTTTTAGTTAACCACTAGCTGTTGCCCGCGATTTCGTTGACTTGAAATCAATGTATCCTGTTCTAAATCCTGAGAGCATGCTGCAATAAATATTACAGCAGTTTTATAAGAAGCTTATGCTTTTGAAAAGTATAAACAAACCATTTTCGAACAACAGACAAACATTTCATTAAAAAGGAATTGTTTAAATTCAGAGTATTATTTTTTTTTTTTTTTTTATTGTTGTAAAGCGGCTATTCGAGTCTTCTGCAGACTAGTATCACTTCGACCCTATGTAGATCTTTTGTGATCGCCACAATAGTTACAGTTCACTGCTAATACCCACTTCCTTTAGGAATTGTAGGATTTCTTTAGCAGTGAAAGATTTTACTTCACTCGGATGAACAAAGTGTTTACCCAAGTGAGCATATCGTTTATGCATTAGTGGGCCACATTCACAAAGGATGTGAATGGGGGTTTCGTCCTCCTCCAGACATAATCTGCAGAGTTTCGTGTCCCTGATGCCTAGGGTTGTAAGGTGTTTGTTCAGCCTACAGTGCCCCGTCAGCGCCCTCACTATAATGCGCAAGTTCGCAATTCAGAGTATTGTATTCTAGATATTCTTTAAAAGACAGCTCCTTTATAGATTTTTATAATAAAAAACTGTTAGGGCCTGTTCCGAATAAGTTCTTGTTAGTTCATCCGGCAGCTCATTTGACATATTTTTTATGAAGAATATGTCAAATGAGCTGTCGGATCATGGCCCTTAAAATCGCGACATGATTAACACTAAACTAAACCGGACGAGGATACAATATACTCAATGATCAATAAGTTCATTTTTGAGATCATATCGGAAAATAATGTGAATTGATTAGTAGATTCAAAAGTAAATCTTAACAGGTTATCCGCTCTTCTGTCCACACTATGAGACGAGATGTATGTGCGTCAGGTTAACTAATGTGTCACGTAGAGAGGAGTGAATCATCCAGATAAGTTGAAAGCAAACCAGTCCCCATTTAGTACGCACCTATCAAAAAGCATTTCGTATGGTTACAGAGCGCAGGGTCCGGTTTTACAACCTCGTTACCGGCGATCCAACGTTTTTACAACGCGATTAAACCACTCGCTCGACCTACACACCCTGTAATTGGGGTAAATCTTTTTATTGTAGACCCAAGGGAATGTAATGCTCCGGTTGCATAGGAAACTTATAAATAATAATTATAGCAATTAGCCGATCACTATTCAGTGCAAAGATTTAATATGTATCATATCAATTAATTTGTTCATTGATCATTCGTACGTTTGAAATTATTCACAAAACACTGCTCGTATGGTGCGCACGTTTGTTTAATTGCAGTGTATATTAAAAAGCTTTATCTCATTTGTGAGTTTAAATTTATTAAAATTCAACGAAACGAGTGCTCGACCACATTTAGTGCGCCCGGCCGCGGCCTCGCGGCGCATTATCGAAATCGAACCGCAATAATTACATTCGAGCCGAATGCGGCCGGCATCCATCTGTCCGAACGGCGAAATAAAATTTATTTGGACGATATTTTATCGATGCATAATTTATTTTGCTCGCTAATTTTAGCATATCGTTAAAATTTAACGCAATACAATCTACAATTCGTGGATGATAACAAAAATTAAATTTAAAATGTAATCAACAAGCCATTTTAATGATAAATTAATTAAACATCAATGCAATTGATAACGGGTCACGTAGATCTGAACAGAGTGCAACAGCGAGAGAGAGTGCAGCGGAAAGCAGTTGAAACAAGACTTGGGAACAAAAACAAACGGCTACATGAATGTTGACGGTCGCTCGGGGCGCACCAGGGCCGGATTATGTGCCACCCTCAGCTTATTCTATTAAAAACGACATGTACTCGTGCGCCCGTTCTGACTATTCGCAATTTTGTTCGGAACGTTCCTCGTTCGGCAAATGAAATTTGCTGTCGCCCGACACCGCGCCGCCGCGCCGCCCGTTCTAGAGCCATGTTTGTCTATGTGTAGTGTAACTCACTAAAATTATAGAGAAATAAAAAAGTTTAATAATTCCATTTTCGTTTTCAAATCCCATGTAATATGAGAAGTGAAGTTTTACTAGTAGGTCTAGGTAATAGCGAGAGGTGAAATGATATCACAAAATTATTAAGGGTTTATAACTTTATGCTGAGAGTCAGCATCAGAAGGAGATGAGCGAATCAGATAAAATGCGTTGAGAGAGAAGAGATTGACGCGTAGGATGCTCATAACTCACTAGCATTTGAACACCGTGGTTCTAGACACAGTGGAATCGGGGTCGTTTTGAAGGTACAGAACTGAACAACTTTTACTATGGGACAAACTTTGAAATAAAATAAAATCGGTTAAGTGCGAGGCTACTCGCGCACCGAGGGTTCCGTACCACAACCATCACACAACGTTTTAACAAAAAACTATTTGTTTTCTCCGGGACCTTTAGCGCGAGACCGACTTACACTTGGCTGGTTTTTATTATTTGTTGTTTTACTGTAGAGGTTGCTCTATAATCACACCAAGTTTGTCGGGGATAATAGCCTTAATTTTTTACTTTTTGATTGCTAGATGGCGCTGTCGTGCACAAAGTACCTATAAATTTACATCAATAAGTTGTTCATCTCCATCAGATGATAACTAGTCTGGCTTTTGCCAATTTCTTTAGGAAACTAGGTCTGGAATTATCTGTATACCAAGGTTTATAAAATGAGTTCAGGAATTTTATAATTTTGATCTGATTGATATGCCAATAATTCGCAGATAGGAGCTGGAAGACAGAAGTATCTACTTTCTAAAAGGTCTAAGGCATATGTTATAAACATATATTTTATTATAACTGCAAATTAACTGCATTTTCTGTTTACTTCCTTGCTTCTTGCCAAATTTCATGATTCTAGTTCAACGGGAAGTACTAGGCTTTGATGAGTGAGGCTGCGAGTATCAAAATATGTGACAGAAATGGCCGTATGTATCCATTGAAAGCGTTAACTTAGGAGCTTGTATTTTTACACCTCCAAAGGACCTTAGTATTTGTATATTAATTTCAACGTCAAAGGTTGGAGCCACTTGCTCAAAGGAGCAGGGCGTTGGACTTGCAGGAGCAGTGCGTTGGGCTTGCAGGAGCAGTGTAGGCTAAAGCTTACGCGATAAAGTTATTTGTTTGAAGACGATTGCTTGCCGATGTATCAATATCTCTACTCCTAATTCTCACGGGCTCTGATTGGATGAATACATCGATCCTTGGCGGAAAAAGCTGGTAAAGGTAAAGTAGGTACAACAATCAGTAAAAGTAATTCTAAGCACCGATCTGTACAATTTCACCAGGGCGGATTGTTTGATAGTTGAATGGGAATGTCATTGCAATACGAATATGTACTCGACATATTCGTAATTTTCGCGATATTCTGTATGAAAATTTTCAGAGTGAAATGTATTTGTTTTTACACTGGAACACGTCGCCCGCTGGCTGATTACGCTGTGCTGTTACCGTCATTCATTTGCGTCTACACCGCCCTACTCAATCTAGTTTATTATGAACGTGCAGCGAACGGCGCTCGGAGCCCGAAGCGGCCGGCGCGCTGCCTCTCGCTTTTTACATTTGAATATTTCGCTTCATGCATTACCTTAACATTGTTACGTAATTTCTACTCGGTCATGATAGTGCATATGGGAATCACGAAAGCTTTTTAACATTTTTAATTTCAAAAAGCTTTTGTGATTCCGTCAATGAGTGCCTGGAAGTCATCAATTAGAGTCTCCGTTTTAAAAACCTAATTCAATATTTCATCGTATGAGATGAGAGATGTAAACCTAAAACAACAAAATTCATATAGAAATATGCAGGGCGCGATCATTGCATGTCTATATTCCATAGGCATTCTCGTGTCTCACACAAAAAATAGTCTTATCTCGATACATGAAGGGGTAGTTCGTTCACTCGCTTGTGAATAGCTTAGTAAAAGGACAATTTCACAAAGAACTCCCCTTCTGCTGTTGTGGGACCGCCACATTTCTCCTGTGCCAGCCTGCCAGCCAGCCAGCACCGTCATTCAGTAGAGTTGCATAAATAAATAAGTGGAATTAGAGCCCTTTGCGTTTCTTCCGCGCGCTGAATGCCTGCGACTAGCGGTGAATAATTTCTTACCCCCTTTGTTGTTGATGTTAGCTACAAATTTAAATGTCTGTTAACGCTTTCATTTTTAATTATTGTCATAATAAGCAAACTCAATTATATAGCGAATATAACGTTCCATTCGAATACTTATATTCATTTAAAACATTTCAAAATGTTAAATATTTACCATTACCATTAGGTACTACAACACCAACAGCATAACTAGAATAAAGGAAAATTGTATACTCGCCCAAAATGTTCATAGTCATAATGGCAGTTCCCTTAAAATAAATACCTGTCGTCGGTGTTTCATTTATAAAATGTGCACCTTATCCTGAATCACTAGGTCTATAACAGCTGTTGCTTTTATCGATAGAAATAATTTCTAAAATCGCAGTTCTAAAGATCATACAAAAACAGGGTCGGCAACAACGCGGCGCCGGTTTGCGCAGCTACAATTGACAGAAGCAGCGGCGAGTCCCCTTCATTTTGGGGCGCCGCCGAGCGGTCGGTACATTCATTACAAAAAGCGTCACATCGCGGAACGGGCCCCGGTTTAATAATTCCACTCATTTGGGTTCCCCCGGCGCGCGGCGCGGCGGGCCGAGCGAGACAATGCGCGCCCGCCTAACGGTATCAATCAACATCAAACAGCCCTGTTTTGCTCTATACACGGATTTAGGGTCGCCGCATTTGGGCGCCAAATATTAAAAAAGTCGTATTTACAGCATTTATTTTAAAACATCTGTAAGTCTAAAGGATCTTTTATATCTTGGCACACAATTAGATCTTAATGCTTCTAATAGTAAAGTTGATAAACCAACTATTTTTACAGTACCAAAGCTACTTTTCTTTTTACATCTCTGTTTTCGGAGGAAATATTTTTTTAGAAAAACAAAACGTATTTATTGCATTAAGCCGATAACACATACATTAACGTATTCATGTACTGGCCCACTGGCCTTTATACAAATATATAGCGCCGCAGACATGCAAATAATTGCTTTAGCAGCCCTGCGAGTGTCGCAAAGCGTTCGCGTTCTTTTCATGTTGCATATCGTAATGCACGTAGCGTAGGCCACCCGACGACCGAGGCCGAGGGCGCACCCGCGCCGCGGGCTGGGTGCCCTACGCTATGCTCGCCGATACTACAGATACTGCTTTGATCCGTCCGTACTTAATGAAAATGCTAAATGTTGTACTCTGTGCCTAGAGGACTTTAGAACAAACACCAACTGACTGACAAGAGTTTATGAACAAAATTTTTGTTTTTGAAGATGCATTTTTAGGGATCGTTAGTGAAACAAGGAATCCTTGTGGTAGATAATAAAACATGTCATTCAACAAAAATGGGATTAGAATTTTTTTTTATCATTGACACCTATAAGACCTATGTCTTGTAATAAATGGAACAAAATCCCAATAGCAACCTAGTCGTTATAATGCTTCTATTTCAAGATATTTGCACTCAATGTCAAAAATGGGGCATACACGCTCTTGGCCAGTTTTATTTTCAAAAGGCGCAGTGACATTTTAAATTTCGTGCCGTAACCCCTTTTATTGTCTCAACTTCGCTCTCACCATATATTTGCACGAAAGAAAAAATATAATTACTAAGCTTTAAAGTACATCCGACAATCTGTGGTACATGTAAAAGTGTCGCGCGCGGTGCTGGCTTGCTAACTCTTCAAATGGAGTGTCAGTCCACAAATAGAGGCCGAGCTAGCGTCGAGGCTGGCTTTTGCAGGCCACATGTGCGCGCGCTAATGAAGACACGACGCGACGTTTACTATTATGATAATTCACACACATTATTATACACGGCTACTCCAAACAGCAATATTTAAAGCAAACCATGTGAAGAATTTTAATCATTCGTATAAATTGTAAGTGATAAAACCATATACAGAGGCAAATCTTTTATCTCAATTGATCTTACGATTCTTTTAACCATCATTCCTAAATCATCATCATCTAAAGTCCTATTCTAAATACGACCCTTGCTACAACTGCACGCGCTTCAAAAGACATTCGGTTGAGTATCGGCGCTCACTTGGTTACGTTAGATCACGTGGTTCATAGACACAGAAAGTACTTAATATAGAGCCGTATATTTATAAGTTTTTATTTAAATTTACTTGAAACATTTTCTAGGAAAAAGTATAATACGCTGAAGGACATAAACAAAACACAGCTTCATTATGTACAGACGTTGTACTTTGTTATTTATGTGCTAGGTTGTTTACGTTATACAGCCATTAGTGTTAAGAGGATATGCTCTCTAGCGCGCTATGCGCCATACCAACCAAGTTTAATTATATTTTGGATATTAACCAAATAAAGTCGATGCCATTTTTTAACACCATCTAGCTACATATCTCAATGCCTGTGGTTTGCCAAATTTTCATTAAAGTTTTTAAGATGCAGTGGCTCAAAGATTTTCATACAAATCTTGAATTAATCCTAGCATTGAAACTGTTTATATTTTAATGGAAATCTAGCACAGTTAGTATTGGTTTTTAATACTTGGAGTATTAAAAAATTGCATCTAATGCTGCAAGGACTATCCTCTTAAACCAGGCTTCGTCATTTGCACTGCGCGCCGGCAAAAATATCAATGAACAATCTTGACATCTCCGTATTATTAAACCATGTTTAACCAAGTTGGCTGTAAGTTTACATTAAGGACTTTTCATACGAAACTTATTAAAGGCGGCGAGTGGACCGCACTTGATAGCTTTTTAATACACGGCTTGACTCATCGTGCGGCCGTCGCATCGCTGATTGATCGCCACTACACCAACGTTCTTACATTCAAATGCTAATGACCGTTTGAAAACACTTCCATAATTATTATACTCGTATTGTCATTCAAATGTACATTTATACCGAAACTGAAGATGCGTTGCCCCTGGTTTCAATTATACCTTGAAGTATGAAGTAGGTATTTTATATTTACTTACCGAGTCGGGATCGTGTGCGTTCGGCGTGGACGGCTGAGCTGGCCTGGGTGGTGGCGGGTAGCCCTGCAATATACACATTTATTTAGCAAACTTGTCTTTCATTTAATTATTACATTCATAAGTTTAGAACGATGGCAAAGCTTGCCTCTTTCTACGACTAAAAAGATAATAATACAAGCTTCCATAAAAACTCAGAATAACCATCAAACATCAAAGGTAATTTTAGCCATGGCTTGCCAGATCAGCCGTGTAGTAGACACAACAAGTGTGCTAGTGAAACACTTTGGCGCATAGATGTACGTAAGGATTATCGCGAATGTGCAACGTTACTATAGCGTACGCGTCGATAATACTTTCGTTGCATGTCATTCATTCACACATCCACTAAGTGGATCATAAACTGGAGGATAATCAAATAATATCCGTGGAGGTGGTACACTTATCTGACAGAGGTAGTATCACATGATCATGATGCGTCCTGTATTTGTCCCCAATACTGGGGCACATGCATTCAACTCAGCGACGCGACGGCAAAGAATACTAACTTAACTACAGGGTGAAATTGATATCATTAGCATTCTTTTAAACTAAGAGTATTCCCTTCAAACTGAACAACTTTTACTATAGGAGCAAACAGATAGCAGCAAAAAATAGGCTGTTTCATATTGTTGAGGCGAGTAGACATTGCATTGTATTAATATGGAACAGCTGATTTTTTTTGCTACTATCGGTTTGCTCCCATTATAAAAATTATTCAGTTTGATGGGTAGACTCTTAGATGATGTTTGCATCCTTTTATTTTAGCCAATGATATCAATTTCACCCTGTATATGTGATACTAGCAGTAGCGACTCCGTCCACGTGGACCTTATAAAGTATTATACATGTTAATCCAGAACATATTCTATCTGCGTGGCAAATTTCATCCAAATCCGTGATTGAGTGACAAACATCTAAACATCCAAACTTTGACATTTATAATAGTAGTGAGTCGTGAAGGCCTCACCGCCAATTTCATACATTTTAGTCTAGTAGCTATTGACATTTTTCATGGAATGCAGATTATTTTTCTTTGTTTCATAGTTGGTCCCCTAGTAAAAGTTGTTTAGTTTTATGGTCTCAAGTACCCCCTAAAGTATGTTAACGCATTTAAGTTTACACCCAGTATATTCATTAGTAACTAATTTATAATAAGCATAGTACAGCATATGCTGACGACTACATTCCCCGAGGGATAGTCAGAGATCTTTTGAAAACTCGGATCGTTCACATTTCACTAGTAGTACCAAAACTCTATTTTATAATAAACATTAAAATATGAATGGAACACGCCAACACGTGCTCAACGTGTCTCGAAAATCAGAGACATCGTTTGTCAAACTTTTTAAGGTTTAAGAGCCACTGGACTAAGTTAATAAAGCTGAAGTGAGTGTATTGTATCGATGTTCGTGCGCAATGTACGTACGTCGGTTCACGTCAGTCACATGATGACAATGTAATCCCGGGCTGCTGCTGGCCCGTCTGCGCCAGTGGGCGACTAATTGAAACAGACACCGATGCGATGCCGCTCTCTGTGCAACTATTACATTACAACCAACTACATAACTGGTATAAAACTGAGTGACGCTTTCCTATATCTGTTATTTCGGGTGGATTATCTAGCAGAATGATCATCATTTGAGTAAAACATGTGAAAGTAATATAAAAGAAAAATTTCCTGAAATATAGGATCATTTTTAACTTTTTTTGTACATAATATTAAATTTATAACAACACTAGCTTTTGCCCACGACTTCATTCGCGTGGACTTAGGAAAACTAGTTTAGGGATAAATTTTCGCTTCAGACCATCAAACTGAACAACTGTTACTATGGGAATAACTTTGTCTGCCAGTCAGTCAGTCAGTCACGGAACAGTTTTATAAGTATAGATTGATCGCTACTATCATAACTTTTCATCCCATATTTTACCACATTTCCTTTATCTTATTTAATATGGCACACCATCAGATATAATTAAAACTCTCAACATTAGCCTAAAATTTAAAAATACATAACAATACCTTTTATCATTGTGATAATCTGTGATTTTGTATAACATGAATTAATGACAAAGAATATAAAGAATAAGATAGAATACACTATTCGCTGCACAATCAAATCAACTAATTAGAATCTGAACAAAGCTAAAGGTAAATCCGCAAGCTCACAGATGCCCTAATGAAATGGCCATTCCAAACTGAAGCACTGATAAAAGTTTTCGAGTGCCTGAAGTCAGTTTGTGCTCACTAACATAAGTCGAAACCACAGATCCCGGCTAAAAAGCCCGGCTGACTTCTACTCGTACAGCAACACTTAAAACTAAAGCCTACTAAAATAAGTGTTAAGGGTTGTTTCAAGAAAATATCTAACTTGAAAAACTAATTTCTTCTTTTGCGTCTTCTTTTTTAACATGAGACGGAAGGAAAAAAAAGTCTTCTTCACGTTTTCTCAACGGCATCCCTAAAAACACATTTTACGTTGTCCCTTAATTAATCTTTAAAAGTGACACCAACCATAACTCTTTAGTTTTAGTAGTCTAGATAAACATGTATTTCACAAATCAATAATTATTTATAAACAGTCATAGAAAAAGACGTTATAAAATTTTACAGAAATCCTGTTTTACACAAAATTTTGTTCAAAGCTCTGTCAAAGAGAACGTTATTCCATGTTTTCTCAAATGAATGAATTTTCCATCACGAGATTAATTGAGTTGCAATAAGCTACACGACCAGCAACTCGCACTACAGTAATAAAACAACGTATGATGCGGCCCAGACGTATGCGGTACGGACCTACGTGAACACGGACAGCAGGGATGAACAAGTCTTCAATTACGAACATTCAAGCTGGAGAGAGCTAAACCAACTTAATTTCACTTTGTCGACAGGCAACCCTAAGTTAACTGTAGATTGTAAAAAACACATGTGAAGAGCTGCAGGCGCTCCTAATTGTTATAAGAGTTAGGTTACCGTTACCATTAAACGTGAAGCACTGAAGAGTAATTGTACTCTTATCTTCATTGTTTTTGCAACATCCGACAAAGAACATTTACTTTAAGGAACAATAAACAATATTAGAGACGTTCGAGATATCGTGAATAAAGTTTGGAGCTATTCAAAATACATAGTTTGTCGACAAGAAGAGACACCGCTGACAGCGACCGCTGAGTTGTGCTCGCTACCAAGTTTTAAACGCTATTTATATTCTTCAAAACGGAGTTTCTCGAGAAGTAAAGAAATTTTTACCCAAATATTTTTTACGAAAATACAAACAGAATCCGAATTAGTATCGAAGATATAAAATTGTACAGTCTCAATTATGGGAGACAATAAGAGCAACGAGAAAAAGGTGTCCTTAATATTGCTAGAGTTGTTAATTGGTGCAATTTGTAAATGTAGAAATTTGAGTTGCGAAGCGGCTATAAATTTAAGGTAACTTTGTAATCAGAAGTTAATTGAATACTTAAAGATGAGAGATTTAAAGCAAATCATGAAAAAGTTCCCGCAACGTTCAGTGGATGTTCAGAGGTTTCAGAATATCTCTCACTACCCTATCGGGCAATATAGTCGTGAGCATATGCTTATGCTGTGCTTATAAAAACGCTTTTTTTTTTTGTTTCTTCTTCAACAGGAGTATTTCCTTATTACTATTCTTATGGCATGTTTTAAGTCTGATACATGTTATCAATACCATATGACTGCCGTGAAGTGTTATATCGACGACACTAATGCCAAGATAAAGTCTGCTCGAGCGAACTGAGGCTGGCTACACTGTCTGGCTGTTACAGGCGTGACTGTGTTTGCAAACTTATAATGAATTTCTAACTTCAAGACACAAACTCACTACTGTGACTAGACGTTTCCAGATAAATAAAAAGTTCCAGCGACCCATTAGATTAGATAATCTTCAAGGACGACGGTCGTTGTCCTTATCATGTTACAATTTGTTTTTAATTTATAGCACATTAGCAATACAGTAAATAAAGGAAACTACAATTCAAAATATATTTATTGCAAACAAAGTAAATTATCCCAGACAAGAAGTAACTCCTATTCAGGTAAACACAAGTAAATGAACAGCTGAATGGCTCCCGCTGCTGACTGAATTTACTCAAGAGGCTGTGCAGGAGAGTACGAAGGGTTGCTACTTCAATAGTAGTCGTACGGGCATACCTGGTCTTTATTCTTTACTTAACCTACATTATCGCCGTCCGAAACTTAACGGTTGTCCGTTAACATATTTCTTATTCAAAATAAGACGATGATAATTGATGACGAGAAAGAAGGAGAATAGACAAGCCAGAGATCGTGGATTGTACTACAATTCAATTGTATTATTTTGCGGAGATTGCAAAAGGGAGCGAGCGGCATAATTTATCTGGCTCGGCAATTCCCGACAGCCCTGCGCCGCGGTGACTTCGCCGCAGGGGAGAATGTACGCCTCGTAGTCAGCGCTTTAGAGGTTTCCACCCGAGAGCGAGGCTGCCACAGTAAAGTTTGGAGAATCCGGAGCATTTTGCAGTTTGTTATAAGAGCGAGGTTGCTCCGCTGCGCCGATAACTTGCTCTTTATGCTCAGGGAAAAACAAGGCCAGGGCGAAGTCACTTTCAAGCTTCCGATGTTGCACTGGCTGCATGAAACAGATATCGCGAATGTCAGGCATGTTCTGTCCCCATTCCATCATTTCTATTACAATACCGTAACATTTTGCTAAATTGTAAGTGCATGTTTAAAACATACGTACACTTAGTATGCAAAATAAACAATTGCATTTATTTTTAATTAAGCCTTATTTGTGTAATGAAACATCGTATTCGTATCGCAAATTATTACTACTACTCAAGATGCATTCATTCACTAAATGACATTGCCGCTATTTCAAAAACAATAGTTAGTAAAGTTAAAAATAGTGTAGTAAAGAAACAGCAAGTTCAAGTTATGATAGGAAAGATGAACCATATAGAATAGCAACAAAGGAATTGAAATATGAATGAAAAAAGTTAACGCAAAAATATGTACCGTCAACTAACTAAAGAAAGAATCCCCGAGGCGCACTTCAGAAAAGTCAAGCAATTAATCGCACGGCCTTTGACAAATATATTTCCTTGACAATAAAATATACAGAGTTTTTACAGGCACCGTCGACATCGGACTAGGGAACGGGTAGAGCTGTCGCGAGCAACCGGCGCGCCTACTGTGAGGGAATATTAAAGCGAGCCGTGCCCGGTGCCCGCCGCCGCCGCCGGCTAGACCATTATATCTTGTCATTCTGTCCAAGCTCCGATATCTAATATCCAGCTCTAACTTCGCTATCAAACAATGTGATTGCTTGCTTTGCTTACGCTTGGGATACGACGCCGACGCGAGCGATTGTACCAATAATGAACTGGATGAATTGTTCAAATTTTATTTGCTTTAGTCTGTTTTAATAAACAACATTGCGATGTACGTGTCGCGTTCGATTCGAGCGTAATTAACGTAGCTACAGTACTAAAGTCCAGTAAAACGTAATTAGTGATTCCTCATTACCGCGCGGCTGGCATGGCCCCTCTGGACGTTCGTGCGTCTGCTGGCTTATGGTTATTAATAACGCCTGCCCCGCGCGCCGCCCGCTGCCGCTGCCCCCCTAGTCCCCGCGAGCCCCACGCTTGCCCGCGCTGCCGCACGTCTGACATTTTAATTCCGGAGCCGTGGCTATAAGTCCAACAATGAATGCGTTTCCATATCGACAAAATTTTTATCGACAAACATACTTCTCTATTTACAGACGTGACTCATAGTACAAAGTACCTGCTCAGAAGCTTTAACGATTAAGTTTGTTTTAATGATACATACAGTATTATGAATGAATTGACTGATTATGATGTTAGTCCCTAGTATGAATACTTTTCAAGAAAAGTATACATATTTGTATTTAATTTATCATGGAATACACGTTGGGGGCAAACGTATCCGCACAAGCCTAATGTTTGTTCGCAGAGTAGCTATAAGCCTGTATAATATCATCGAGTCGGTTGGTGTACATCACTAGAACTTCTAGCTACAAATGCTACAATGGCGGTCGGGCGAGCGCAGGTCGAGCACAACATGGCTGCCTGGTAGGCGGTTCGAGTGACAGAGACGGAGCAAGAATCGACTATCTGGCTCTCAGTCACACTCGCAGGCAACGCTCGCATCGATCTCCACTCGCTGTGCTCGCCCCCAGCACCAGAAAGGCGGAACTAACAAAATTACAAAGCGCTTTCGAGCCGCTAATCATAAAATAAGATACGACGTTTCATTTCGGCCGTACGGCTCTCGAGCGATCACGATGCTGGAATGGCCCTTGACTCTCAAAATTCTCTACTGACATCGTGGAGTATTAAGAGCGCGTCGGCTGCCGGGAGTTTTGTAAAGCCTCGAATGGAGTTTAGATTTATGTTGGCTCGGTAGATAGCATCGATATGAATAAAGCTTCTAAGTACGCTTCATTGGTCTGCCAAGTACAGAGCACAGTAAGAGGTCATGTCATGATAAGTCTTAACGAGAGGGATTAGATTAACTGCAGTAGATGGAAGTTCATGTTACAAACATTTTAATTTTGAAGTTTTCTAACAGATAAATACTTTTACACGGTTTACTGTGGAATGGAGTTCGAGACATAAGAGCTTTAGAAATTTGCGGCTGGGGAATATACGTTAGCATAAATTATAATGTGGCCGTTTTGTTTGAGAGTGTATAGGTTGTTTGTAGCATTGACTGCAGGCACTCCTTCCCGGTCCCGGAGTGCTGTAGTGTTCTGGTCCGTCGGTTAAGCTGGCGTTTAATTTTTGCACTCCGGACTTCGTTACACGTAAACTTATTTTATAAGATGAATGATGTTGAGCATTCATTGAATGCTGTTTTGTTTTTCACAACTTCATTTCCGTTATGGGCGTGGATCGTCTAGAGCAAGGACGAAGTCGTGATCCATTTAACGATAATTAAGGCAAACAAACCTTTGGAATGCGACCGTTTATACTATAAGAGTGAACAAATTGATTAAACTGTCGTTTCAATACGGTCGTGTCCTGAGATATGCGGAAGATTTTAACATGCTGTGCAAATCAATAATACATTTGTTCATATTATGTATATTTGAGGTATTATGAATAGAAGAAACGTAGGCTACATAAGGTATGTATGTACATTAAAGTCACTAAGGCGACCACGTGCAAGCTGATCGTCCCGAGAGCGCGCCCATAGAAATATGCAAATCGCAAGACCAGAGCGTGCCAAAAACGCGCTGCTCATGTTCCACCATGAATTCCGATCGCTGCACTATGACGAACCGATCTACCGCGTCGCTTCATCATATAACATGACCTGAATTATTATAAACCCATGTTTTATTTTATAATTCTATTAACATAAAAGACATCATCCGCGTTTCATACATTTTTGTCCAAATGTCAAAGTGACGGCCAACAAAAACGAATGCTATATTCTGTTTGAATTTGTCCATTTAAGCATTTATTATTATGGCATGAAAGCGTTAGCTGTATTACATCTAAAATGTGTGAAAAGGCAGATTTTTCAAGCCTTAATAATACTAAGGAAAATTGCCCTACAGCTTTGGTGACATACTAAAAAATGCTTAGACGAATAATTCTAACAGAATACAGGGTGTAAGTGACAGCCTAGCAAATACTGAAACGGTGACTCAGACCATCAAACTAACAACTTTCACTATGGAGCCTACCACAGGTAACGTGAAAAAAAATCAGGTGCCCCAAACAAAACTGCTGTACCTACCCGACTCAAATGTACAGCTGATTTATTTTCGCGTTTCCTGAGGTAGGCTCCATGGTGAAAGTAGTTCAGTTTGATGGTCAGACTTCACCGTTTCAGTATTTGCTAGGCTGTCACACCATGTATGGCTTTAGCTAATTTCATAGAAAAATTATGAAAAGGCAGATTTTTCGAGCCCAAATAAAACCAAGGACAATGGACCTACCTACAACTTTGGTGCACATAATAATGTTTAGTTAGACGGACATGTCCTAACAGAATAACTCATTATTATATTTTTCGCCGGCCGGCGGCCCTTTCACATTTTGGACCAAATCGGATGACTTCTTTTGACGACTGAATAATTAATAGGCACTATTTCTTTATAAAGTTAAACCATTTACGAGGGTAAAGGTGCGATTCTGTTATCGATCGCCATGAGTTCTTGTTAGGGCAATGCTCGGATCGCACTTTTGCGCCTTCCATTGGGTCAAACATTTAAATTATTTGACAGAATAATAAAATTATCATAATATTTTTGTACCAACCAAGGAGTTCAGGACCTTCATATAAAGGTGTAATGAAAAGTATTACTAACCTTTTAAACCACATAATTAGTGTACAACGTCGAATACAATTCATTGAACCAAGTTTTTTTAATCTAAACTATTATAGAGCCAATGGTCAAGTGAGAACTCTAAATTACGCCTCTTCGTTTATTTAAAAATTAGTTATAACAATTTTTTTTTAAAATGGATCTATGGATTGTATTCGATTTAAACTGTATGTGGTTTATAGGTTAATGATACTTTTCCTTCCATCATGTATACAAGAAAAGCCCGTACCCTTAAAGTATTCGATAAATTAATAGTTATGATAAGATAAAATGCCACATCGCTTAAATGTTAGAACAAAACTAACAAAAAGAATGGAGTCCATAATATCCTTCCAACGATTATTACAGTACAGTATAAAAGAGCAAAGAATATCAAAACAAACTTTACGAAAGTAAAAGTCGTCTATTAGGACGGGTATGACCATAGACGGTTTATTGAAATAGTTATGGTCGAGGGAGGTAATTTTTAAAAATTGCTAACAACGAGGGTTCCGTACATTCGGAAGCAGTTTAATGTGAAGCGATAACAGTAAAGTTCATAGCCGAAGTTCCATCCGCCGAGTTTCGTGGATTACTATACTTTCCATATAGAGCGGGTTCAATTTCACTAAAGCTATACAGATTCCTATCTACGCTCCGCTCGTGCTGACGCTATATCCAACTAGAAGTGTAACAAAACATTTTAGATGAAAATATATTTTGCTGTAACTGCCCGTCAGCACGCTACTTACAGAATATTTGCCGTGTAAAATGACTTCATGGTAACGTGAACATGAAAACGTTTGTTTACTCCAAAGCAAATAGTTTTTGTAAAATAATACCTAGTTTAGTGTCTACCACCGTTATTATTTCTCGTCCTCCGCCTACCGCCATTTTATTTCACTTAATCTAGTCGAGGTAGGAGGAGATCGGTGTTTTATTTCTAATTACTTTTAAATATTAATCATTAGACATCTTGCGGTGTTTAAACGCCGCTGGTCTATTTGAAGCAGTAGGTATAATCGGGTTTTATTCGCAAATAGCTGTTTTATCTTGGCAGTTCGAGGAGCTATCTCGCGGTGTGAACGTTCGTCGATCGGAGCAGTGGAGTCGAGTCGCCCGAAATTATCGAAAATTTCCGCCACCGGCGCCGCCTTGCCGCGATAGGAGCGATAAACGAAATGCAAACATGACGTTGCTTCGCCGACCTATCGTGCTATGTGCTATCTTTCGCGAACTTCTTTACCCGCCAATGTATCGACTATTGTCACATACCTTCTGCAAGCTGGAGGACGCCAACACTTCTGTTGTACAGTCAGACGACTTGTACAGTCTGCACAGTAACACTACCTAATATTACCGTTATCTTAGATTAAATGAGTTACGCCTAACCACTGTTATTTGCAATTAATTAGTCTACCGTAAGGCAAAACACATTTCTTTTATTTTTAAGATGTTTAATAGCCGTGTTTGCCCAATTGGCATTTATTACGAAAAACTGCACAAATCTTTTAACTACGAATTACTGAAATCGACCTCTCGGGAGATAATGGACATGGCAGTATCAGTGCTGCTTGTGCCTACGTATTAGTCATTTAAGAAAAAACCAACCAAGAGCGTGTTGAACACGCCCTTGATAAGGTTCCGTAGCCTTTTCTTGCTCTATTCTTGTCCAAGTTAGTATATAAAAATAAAATTTACTAACAACACCTCGTTCTGAAAAAGTTTTTTTGCGCTGCTCCATTCGTTATTTCTATTGACTCGATGAAGTAAAGATAATAAGTGCTCTTTTACGTTGTGACCAAACATATTTTTTTCTACTTTTAATGTCCTTTCTGTTTCTGGGTTATTAATTTCTATCATCTGTCTTCATGCCAAATTATTTTTCAATAGGTGCAGAAAGAATAGAGTAATCGAGGTAGGTCGGTCTGTCTGCATATAGACTAATTTAAACGAAACTATAAGGGTTCCTTATACTACGGAACCCTAAAAAACGGTTTCCGACACGCTCATGATAGGATTCCTTAGCCATAAAACGTAGCTTTGATGTGAAATTAGTATAATTAATTGTCTATTATACTATACTAATTATACTATAGGTTTCTCAACACGATCCAATCATTATTCGTTATCAAACAATGCGATAATTCGTTTAGGAACGTTGGATAACATAATTTACATAATATTATAAAAGACAATGCACTAAATCACAATAGCCATTAGGCCAAAATGTGTGTATTAAGACAGAGTAATAACATTTGCTATGATCACAAAGCAAAGCTCCTGAACGCGGCAGTGCCTTCGTAAATGCAAGGTTGGTATAGTGCAGCTTCTACACTGTTTCTAATACAGAATACAATCAACTATAATAGAAATTAAGCAACGCCAGATCAGATCAGTCTTTGGATGTGTGAGCGATTTAGTGATATTTCACCTCGGAACCTCTACTTCGGATGGCACGTTAAGCATTTGGTCCCGGATAGTAAGATGGCGGTGGACCTATTCGTTAAGCCAGATCAAAGACCTATTGAGGCGGCATGAAAATACTAAAGGACATAGTTGCCCTCTAAATTGCCTCCACAAATAGGCACTGGGCTCGCCTCGCCAAAGGAAGCCTGTGCCCTACGTAAGGCCTGACAGTTTTGTCATGTGGGCACGGTAAGTTTCTTGCATGGGGCACTGTACGGCAGTTTAGTGGCAATGATAATGTATCTCACCTGAGGTAGTTGTGTGTGATGGGGCGTCATGTGACCGCGGTGAGTGTCTTGCATGGGAAACATGGATGTAGGTCGGCGGTTTGGTGGCTATTAAAATGTATCTCACCTGATGCGGTTGTGCGCCATGGGGTGTCATATGACCGTGCTGCGTGTCTTGCGTGGGCGACATGGGCCCGGGGGTGCTCTGCGCAGACCCTGGGCTCGGGGCCCCCGGCAGTTGGTTGGGTGGCTGGGGGGATCCGCCTCTCTCATATCCCTGCAAATTATAATATTATTAATAATTGTCATACAACTTAAATTCAAGGCCTGAAGTAGTAGAGTTTGCCTATGAAAACCTTAACCATATCACAGAAGACATTGACTGTTGTAAATAACTCAAAAGAAAGCTTAAGAGAATTCACGACCCCATAATACTCGACGATTGTTGACGAAGAAATTTGGAGAATAGGTCACTTTCCAACTGTATACGTTTTTGTCGACAAGAGTGCAAAGAGACAACTGCAGCTCGGACTGGTTTTATCTATATCAAATGGACGAAATCAGGATTTCGTAGTTTTTTTGTTTATATTCGTCAAATTTGTTTGCTGGATGTCTGAAACCGGGCCATAAAATTGGTCATTTTCGAAAATCCCTAGTTCTTACAGTTATTAATTTATGCAAAAAAGTGTCTAGTGTCATTATGTCATTATCCTGGAAGGAAACAGGGGAATACGGTTGTATGGACAAAACGGTACTAGTCTATCCTCTTAATTCAATCTTTGCTTAGTAGTTAAAAACATCAGTCATAAGATAGAATTTAGAATTTTAGGACAAGTATTGGGAAACGAAGCCTAAGAACTGTTTTTTACTTCAAACATGCGTAGACTCTCAGTCTACGCATGGTTTAAGCCTCTAAAGTGTTACGAGGCTTAAAACCTTGCGTAGAGCAAAACCGTAATTCATAAATTTTAGACACACTGTGTTAATCTAATCATCATAAAAGTGGTAATAAGTAGACAGTTTATCTCAACACAAACCATTGTGTAGACAATATTAAGATCTAAACATTCTATGAAGTAATGTGACATAATAAAATACAAGCCAGTCAAAAATAGGTATACCTACTAAAATGACGTTCTTTAGTAGAGGTTAGGTCAAGGTCGTTCGGTCAGGAAAACCTCTTAATTAAGACATACGAAGTGATAATTAATCATCATCACTATCCGGCTGCAAGGCACAAGCATCCGAAAGGTAGCATTCAGAGACGCGCGACCTAACGGTCGCTTGCATCCGTCAGTGCTTTATATTAATTCATACAGAGCAGTGGGTTGCCGTCGCGCGTCGCGGTCGCCGGTCGCGCGTCGCGATCGCTAGGATCGGAATGCTACTTAAGGTACAAATTCGTAGCCGACCGCACGCAGCAGCAGCAGACGACCGACGTGTCGCTCGACGACACGTGTCGCAGCGGCACGTCGTTACGCCATGATTTCGAACCCGACTGCAGACCGCAGCAGCAGACGGCAACTGCGGCGGCTCTGTCAACTCTATCGGTATCGTGGTTTGGTTTTACATTGTACCCTCCGCGCCCGCCCGTCGTAATGTGAATAGAGCATGAGACCGCAGTGTTGGAAGTTACGCAGGGTATTTCATACAAATACATACAAACCAGTATTGTCGCAGCGATACGTCTGCTGCTGCTGCGTGCGTGCGTGCGGTCGGCTACGAACTTGTACCTTTAAGGGTACTATAGAAGTAAGTGATAGGCCATACT
Organism: Agonopterix alstromeriana; assembly: GCA_963924505.1. NCBI lineage: Eukaryota > Metazoa > Arthropoda > Insecta > Lepidoptera > Depressariidae > Agonopterix > Agonopterix alstromeriana. The sequence goes on from OZ004661.1 coordinate 3,920,562, forward strand.
GCTGCGGACTGCTAGAAGCAAGTCACGGGTCAAATTGCTATTAGAGTACTTTCAGGCTGGGTCTCCGACCTAGCTTAAGGAATAGGTTAACCGCCATCTAACTGCACTTACCAGTCAGGGCTATTGTGAAAGTTTCCGATTATATAGTTTACAAGATCGGTAATGTATCATGACTGTACTAGGCAATTACTTTAATAATATTTTGTTTCTGTGATCATCATATCCTTTGTCTGAAATTAATTAAGTAAATATAAAGATGCAGAATCTCTAAGAACTCAAAAAACAGCATGTCGATTTGATACCGATTGAATCGGGTAGTAACACCCCAGGATTAAGTGCTTAACGAGCCTTCCCAACTCAATTTTTTTTTTATTGATCCAGGTCAATCTATACTAAATCGAATTCTGCTTTATTGTAGCGCCGATAGCTATCAAATATACATGTCACTGAACTGAACTGACGTCAAATGGCGCACAAGATTAATTTAACCGTTAGCAAGGCCCTCTCGCACACACTAATACAGTACTTAGTATAAAACAATCGAGCAGGTCGGCGGCCACGGTCGGCCTTGACCGTGCATCCATTATGCACACCAGTTTACTTGCCAACGAGTGCACCGTAACGCATCTATGCCTCAATATACATATATATAGGTGTCCATAGTATACCAGCACGAAAGAGCTACTAGGGCAGGATGATCTAATAATGTTATCTGTATTATTTATTAGGGTTCCGCATCTAGATACATTAGAGTTTTAATAATTGTAGTTAGGATAGGATAGGAACTTTGCTGTTTTCTGTTGTTATTATAATTGTACCAAACCAGGTGACTGGATTACAGAGCGTTAGCTTCGGGTAAAACTTCGGCAGATTTAGGCCAAAGCTGAATGTGTGGCCGAAGGTCCTTCCTTTAGCCGAGGCTTCGTTCGGAAACTAGGAGACTCGCTGCGACAATCGGCACCACTAAGGCCTGAATCTATGAAAACTCTCATGTGGATGTGAATATGTCAAAGTTTAAAGTTTTATCTTTAAATATATTAAATTAGCTTTTGCCCGCAACTTCGTCCGCGTGTAATTATTATTTTCTTATTTCTTAGTGCAGCCCTACATGCTCTGTAGAATATGTATTCCTATTTTCATGTTTTAGGCTGTCAGTCAGTCAGTCACGGCACTGTTTAGATACTGATAAATAGATGTATCCATAGGTTGGTGGTCACCCTGCATTATTCCGTACCAACATAAAATTTTGTGGCTTGATAACTCAATGGTGATGAAACTGTTTCGCAAGGGAAAAATTTGGGAAAATACCAGGTGTCCCAGAAGTGGTGGTCCAAAATGGACGTGGGGGTAGTAGAGATCATTTCTCGTAATTTTGACCCCATACACATAGGTCCGGAAATGAACAGTTCAAAAGTTACACAGAATTTGCAACTTTTTGAGAAAAAGTCGACTTGTCACTACAAAAATACCAATTTCTAAAAACTATATTTTTTTTCTACGGAAGACAGCTATTGACACGATACAAATTTGGATGGCTAACAGAAAGCCAATTAAAGGTCTACGCTGATAGAAACAGAGTTTACAAAAAACAATGCAGATCTTAGACTAAAAATACAAAGTGGATAACAATAAAATACTATGTAACATTTCCAACTTTATACTTTAATTTCATGTTCTTTAAAGGCGTACCGTTGTAACTAGACTATTTTTAATAAAATCTTCCAGCGTTTATAAGCAAGAGACGACTGTGTGACAGACTATAATTTTCTTGAAAACAATTGCCTGACATCAGAAACATGCTGTCCAAAATAAATGTACTACAGAAAAGTGACCCTGTATTACAAAAAGTTGATCAATTCTTGCAGATTCTGTAACTGTAAAACACATTCACTTTCTTTCAAAGGTACCTTTGGAATAGACATTTTTTCCAGAAAAGTCAACAAGAAATTTTTCTTTGGCGAATTTACGGAAAAAAAGAACTGACCCTACAATTTTGGTTACAAAACAGTTTTAGCAAGTAGGCACATTTAGTGTGCGCTAATGTTGTGAGTGTATTTCTAAAGTTTCTATGTGTAAAGATTTAATTAAATTATTGCTACTCTAGCAAAGTGCACAAAGCATATAGTGAAGAAGCTCGTAAGGCACGCGAGATGCCGACGAGGAAGCATCATGGCGCATAATGTATGGTCATTGTATGTTTGTGTAGGTAATGATTTAAACTGACACTTCGAGCCGTACTCCCCCCTGCTTCCCCGCGCGCACCGCACGATCGACCTGTCGCGACCGCCGAGTTTCACAACTGTATCGATCGATACATTAAACTGTGACTCTAGTATATCTTGTTATTATACATGGTGTACACTTAAATGCGTTACATACTTTAGGTGTGCTTCAGACCATCAAACTAAAAAACTTTTACTATTGGACCATTGACTACACTGTTTTTTTTTTCGCGATATCAATATTGGTTCCATATTGAAAGTGTTTCAGTTTGATGGTCTGAAGAACACCCCCTTTGATTTGTAACGCATTTAAATTTACAGCCTGATAATACAGGGTCCTTCTTAATATGCTGTCAAGTCATCTTAATATTTTTTTTGGGAATGATCTTACCATCAGACAGAAGATCTTTCATTATGGGGTTAACATACAAATAGAGAAAAAAAATCTGCTGTTCTATAGTTTTGTATTGTAAAAGCAGAAAGTCTATTTTGACAAGCTTACAAATGCGGGTCGGATTGTATCGTGCACGAACAGCGCTATAAAACATTCATACAGGAACTTAGTTTTTAATATTATACATTACTTATTTATCTATTTATACTTATTGGATTGGGGCATACTCTAAAATACAAAGTTGACGTCACTAATTTCATCTGGCCGATGATTAACATCATGTAAAAACGAATAATGACAACTATTCCAGGAGCTTGTGGATGTGAACAGGAATATTGATTCAAGTTGAATGTTTCAAGTTAATTCGATTCATTCATCCCTAATACGGTAATGTCAAAAGGTACTATCGGCGTCTAAGCGAGTCGTCCTCGACACAGATCATAGCAGACACAGGTTGCATCAATCGCACAATGCTTTCGCCGCTCAGCCAATTTCCGCGTCACGTTCCAAGGTTGTAGATAAACATGCCCTGATATTTACTACTCAATGCAGGTCAAGATGATTCATTCACTTTTCACACCCTCTCCCCCCACTCGTTGGCGATAATTGAATCATACGCAACGTCACTCATTAACGACCTACATACAGCGATTAATTCAATATGTAATACTCTTGAGTCTTGATAATGGAACAATTACGTTACGAAACGTGACGAAGCATATAAAATCATTATTATTATTACGGTTTTGTTTTCATTCAAATGTTATTCACCTCTAAATATCTATCATGGAAGAATTTATCAGATTCTGAACATTAGATAATGTTTGAAGTGTGCTAACAGTGTAGGCGATCTCTGGAAGATATTAGTTTCATTAAAAAAACTCGTTTTAAGCAACTTATAGCGGATAGGGTGGCTTATGAGTTCAGAGTACCTGGGACCAAAGGGAGCTCGACGTTCGACGTAATTGGATATGCAGCGGCTCATTTGACGGCAAAGCCGGTACCTATTCAACACCTGTCGATTGCTAATGACAGCTCGACCTTTTTATTTAAAATAACTTTATGAAGGAGCGATATAGTCGCCCTGTGACAAATATCTTCAAATAAAGATTTGAAAAATACGTTACGAAGTGAATAAATAAAAACCGGCCAAGTGCGTGTCGGGCCACGCGCAGGGTAGGGTTCCGTAGTTGCCCGTCATAATTTACGGACTTAGAAGGGCCCTTTTTGTTTTAGACTAAGGTTTAACGGCTAATAAAGTCTAAAATATACATTTTACAAATTGATCGACTATTACTCATTAACTTGTAAAGCCTTCTTAGCGGTGATAGTTTTCCTTTTAATTTCGTTATATACGCTACTATCCTGAATTTTTTCATGTATCCAGAAACAACCGTTTAGCTGGCAGGGACACACACACACACACACACACACATGACTAACATAAATTTTCACTTTAAAGCTTAATATTTCGCTAACGGATCCCTAAATCGAAAAATGGTTTTCCCACACCCACAATATTTTTAAAAGACCTATCCAACGATACCCCACACCATGAGATAGACCAGGAAAAAAAATTGCATGCCCACTTTTCTTGTAGGGGAGGTACCCTAAAAAAAAAATATTTCATGATTTTATTTTACCACTTTGTCGGCGTGATTAATATGTATACCCATGTCAAATAACAGCTTTCTAGTACTAACCGTCTCTGAGCTAAACCGCGTACAGACGGACAGACATGGCAAAACTATAAGGGTTCCTTGTTGACTACGGAACCCTAAAAATTATGTAACTGATTCCAAGTATTTCTTCAGTATTTTTTATTTAGTCTTTTTATACAAATAAATCTTTTTTATACTAAAATAATCTATGTCACCGGAATGGCTTACAATGTAGGGGTGTGGGGGTCGGGAGGTAGGCGTCGCGGTGCCCATAACAAAACAAAGAATTCCTCGAACTTTCACTGAATAATAATTTCATGATAAAAAGTTAGTTGCGAAGAGGATAAGGAAATCGAGACTAATGTCTGGCAGTCGTATTTCGTCTGAGTTTCAGCGTCAGTCGCCAACCAATCCATCAAAGGAGGGCGACTGAATCTGGTGTGGGTACCACCCCCTCGTACCCACATAAATATTGCGGGTAGGTGAACACAAACCCTTTGACCGAGTTCTGTTTACTTTCATTTTCACTCAGCTGACGGGGCCACCACCCCGCCTGTATGCCTCCACTATTATTATGATAATTAGAGAGTTATCAACGTGATATTAACTGTGCATTCTAAATACATAGAGTAGGATAGGAGGCTGACGTAAGGGATGTCGATCGATACTGTCGACGGGTGAAAGTCTAATTTTAGAGCTATCAAAATGTTCACGTGTTATGTATTGCAGGGTGTCCTAATTGTTGAGTGACTCGCGCATGGTGGCTAGACATCGCTCACTATATTATTATGCGGTCACGACGTTTTTAGGCCTCAACCCTAAGGTGCGAAAGGGGGTGTCCCGGAGAGTACTCAAGGTTGCAACGAGTGCGGACGCCGCAGACACGGCGTAGACGTGCATTATTAGGTGGGTGCCGGAACACCCGCGGGAGCCGGTGGGAGGCAGTGGGGTGCGCGTACGTCATCACCTGAGGCGCGCCCTTGAAACCGCCGTCGCATTCATTGCACCCGGATGCGGCCCGTATCTCGGCCCCCGCAATATGTGCACTCACCTACCTATCAAATTGGTACTACGACGCTACCAATAAAGTCATTCATCAGTGTAAGAGCGAAGGAAAGCGTTATGACAAACATTGATTGACTACGACACAGATTTTGATGTCAAACGCAGCTTGCCTCTAATGCATCAAACATAATCGGTAGCAGCTTGAGAACGATTAAATAAAGATCTACTCAACAGATACTAACTAAATTACGTAGCTCATTTGAACAATATCCAGAATTTCCATGACAGTTTTCCTTTTACTAAAAGTAGTTTATGTTACTAAAGAAAACAGCAAAGTTTTAATACATTTTCAATACGGAGAAGCGTAAAGACTGTATGTAACATACCACGAACCAACTGATCAGCGAAGCCATTAAAATGAATAACGAAATATAAAGTCAAATGGATCACGGATACGTAAATGAAAAACGTATCACATTAAAATAAAAATCCTAAAAACGAAGTCAGTTATCTAGACTAATAAAAGATAAAATAGTGCCGTGACTGACTGACAGACAAGGCAAAGCCTAAATCGCTGAAGATAAAAACATGAAACATATATTATACAAAGGTGCACTAAGAAAGAGTTTTCCAAAATCGATCCACGCGGACGAAGTCGCGGGCAAAAGCTCGTCATTCATGAAATTAACAAATTTATGAGAGATCTCTTTTAGACGTCATTTTACACAATCCAACTGCCTGTTCCTTGGTCTTCCTCTCCTGAAGCAAATAACATTAATCTTTAAACCGAGCTTATTGGTTACAAATACAAATCTTGCAATAGAACTTTAAATTACATTTGCAGTCCCATCGTCCTGTAATATTAAATAGATTGGCAGGCAATACAATAATATGGAGTATTCTCGAGATGCAGCGACGCGACGACCCTGCCTGCACAGCACACCACAGAGAGGTACTTCTGAACTAGCTGATTTTGCTCGTAATTTGGTTCCGTTCAATGCTGTATCAGAGTAGGCAAAAGTTAATCGTAAAAATTAAGGCTTTATGTTCTATTACATTAAACTGTGGCAGATGACAAGATAGCTGGAATATTATTAATTACTCAACGCATGTGCTATACATATCGTGTTTGGTATCCTATTGATATTTAGAGTTGTTTAAAAAAAGTCAACATAAAAATAAGTAAAATAATACTGTAGAACTGAGTCCTGTGAAATTGATATCATTAGCATCCTTTTGAACAAAGAGTCTACCCATCAAACTGAACAACTTTTACTATGGGAGCACGGTTTGCTCTAAAGCAAAAAAAAAAATCTGCTGGTCCATACTAAACTGCAATGACTAGTCGACTCATATGTATCCGACAGCAGATTTTGTTTTTGCTCCGGTCGGTCCCATAGTAAAAGTTGTTCAGTTTGATGGGTAGACTCTTAGTTTAAAAGGATGCTAATGATATCAATTTCACCCTGTATACCTTGTATAGTGCTAGGCTACAGGCTATAGCGTACTTTTAATCATGAAGGAAGTTTATTGGTTCTTACTTATAATTACCAGTAAGACCAATCTTGTTAATTTTAACTGGCTCCGATACGATAACAAAATAATACAATTTTAGGAATCTTAATCCAAGCTCGTCTTCAATAAGATATTCGAAAACGTATAAGATAATGTATCGATGTGAATGAGGCGAATTTAATTTAATAATTATTTATTAAATTCACACGATAGCCATTTTTCAAATGAATTAGGTAGGTACTATTGATAAAATAAGAGTATATAAAGTACCTACTATTGATTAAATAAGAATGCGAGGTGTGTAGGTACGGAATGTAGCCAATGGCGCGTCTTAGTATCTGCCTACCCCTCAGGGAAAGAGGCGTAATTTCCATTACTATTGAACATGTGGGTTACCAAAAACAACTGACAACGATAATGATGAATAATTTATTGTGATTAATTTTTTTTTATTATTATACGAGCTTTTACCCGCGACTTCGACCGCACAAATTATATACCAGATTTTAAGCTAAATCATAAGCTATCAAACAAAAAAGTTTCATTAAAATAGATTCAGGAGTTTTTGCGTGATGCTCGAGCAAACAAACAGACGGAAAAAATATTCAAGAATTGGCGATGGAGTCAGGGACACCTAAAACCATATAGTAATCTTTTGTAAATATCACTTCTAACAGACTTCTTTTATAGTTGTAAAATAGTTTATTTAGGGTCGATATGTCGTTGGGATTAAAAACGATCATAAATCCAGACGCAATAGAAAAATCCATTGTGTCTGGAAATAAAGTCGTTTTTAATCCCGAACGAACGACTCATATTCGCAAACATTGTCCAATCAAAGCGATTATTTGTGCCTGCGATGAAGAAACAAACGTTGATACAAAGATCCAACAAATATAACTATCAAAACCACATTCAAGTCATAGACAAACATTCCATAAATCTAACCTTCGCTATATTCGAAGCGAAAACCACATTTGCCCGTGGTTTCAAAACGGCCTTGTTCCTCGTCGAACCGTTTCTTAACACCGATTTCTACAAGAGTTCGCTCCAAGAGCCCTGCTTCAAAACGTACCACGGGCTCCGTTGCACAACGAGCTTACGTCAGCGAACTCGCGGAGCGACTTACGTCATTCGAGCGTATCGGGAGCCTCCAAGCTAAGTTGGAACTTATGAGTAAGGCACTTAGGACCGTGTTGCCGTGGTGATAAACTAAGTAACTATGATAGAACGTTTATGTTCACGTGAGTGGATGAGGCTCCGACGCGCCGCCGCCGCCGGCTCAACGATTCTGAGAAGCGTTCGAGGCGGCTCTCGTTTCGGACTAGAATATGAATCGTGAAATACGAAGACGACGGCACATATTATAATAGGTGCTGAGTGATCGAGCTTGGTTTAATTTTTAAGTCTACTATATTTATTATAACGTTTTGTAACCATTACGTTTACATTTATACAAAGGTTTTTCAACATTATTACGATCTACACAATATGAAATAATGAATAAAAATTTCCCGCACGCTAGAACTAAATATACTGCTACTAATTTAATAAAAACGATTCCTATTTTACACAAGAAAATGTCAAACGACATTCCTAAAAATAAATAAAGCGTAACCAGTAACTATAATATCCTAATCTAACTTGCCGACCCCTCGATCCAAATAGATGTATTTTAATTATGATCAACTGTTCTAGCTGATTCTTAGATGATCATCATCTCCATTGTCTTAAATAGCTGATACTATGTTAAGGGGATAAAGTAAATTTTTGACTAAAGGGACATTTTGGGAAAGATACATTTCGGTCTATTAACATTATGGCAAACGGACATAATAGGAAAGGGACATTCAGGAATATAAAATTGTTATTCTAAATGCCGTTGGATAAATTGAGAAGTCCATTGAAACATACTCCATCTGAAAAACACCTCTATTTCATTCAAAATAAACACTTATGCTATTGAATTCCAAAAATAATCGGTTTAGTAACAATAAATAGATACTATCGTTTTACTAATAGCGCTAGTGCGTAATTTTGCGGGGGCAGTGACCGAATGACGTTAGGTCATCAATCAGAATTAATCCGCGACCCGTAACTAAGCCGTGACTAACTACCTACTTACATTACATATTAATTATAATTGGCGTGTTGTATACCAATATTATACAGATACATGTCTATTGTTTACCTACTATGTATCTTATGAAGATACTAAAACAGTTTAATTATAGTTCTGTTTAGGCTAAGAATACCTAACTGAAATGTTAACATTATTTCAGTAAAAAAGCAAGGGATCGTCACTCATGTATGTATACCGCTACATTACCATGTGAATTTATCCGTTAACTACTACTATATACATACGAAACCTAATCTAATTAACATATCGTAAAAACAATGTTTTGTATATTACGATCGAGTACATTGTAATATTTATAACTTTGTAATGTTATTCTATATTAGAATTACTTACTACTGGAAGCAAACTAGGCCATAGTAATAGTAGTAGTATTTTGGTTTAGTTTCCTGTTTTTTTTTATTTTTTGCGGTACGGGTCCTCCCTACTTCCTGGAGTAGGCTTCCTAAATCTGCTCCTAGATAGCTAGACGGGCCGCAACCGCCGAGCTTTACCACTATTCATTGTTTTTACACTATGGCGTAAGTATCTATGTTACAGATTAATTAAACTTTCTTTCAGTTATTAACCAGGCTGGTGACAATATTCATATCGAGTACCCAACCCTGGCGTCTCAGAGGAACCACACGGTTGGTGATGAATAATAAAGTTTACGCATCAGTATTGAATGAAGGCATGTTTTACGTAGATGCCGATAAGATAAGGCTATTAAAATCGTAATAGGTAGGAAAGAGACATTCTTTATTAACTTTAGGTATCTATTATTTCCCCAGGAAGGTCACCGGCGTCGAGGTAGACCCAGGAAAAGGTGCAGAGACAACATTGATGCCTTCTTGGAGAGTTGGCCAAAAGTTGCACACAACAGAGAGGATTGGAAAGTAAAAGGACACTGAACAGGCTACATAAAAAAAATCTATTATTTTGTATATAGTGTGAAGCGATAAGAACTTGTGATTTGTGTAGGACAACAATGTTACAAACCTGATGCGGCGAGAAGGGTGGCCGAGAATTAGGTGCGCCTGGTGCCCCAGGCGGCGGAGGGTACCGCTGTGGGTATGATCCTGGAGGTCCGTAGCCTTGCTGTTGAGGTCCACCCGGGGCTCCACCTCCATATGGAGGCCCACCGTATCCTCGCGGGGGCTGCAATTAAACAAGGATTGGTTTAGGAAATGTCTCGAAATTGTTTTAAAAAACCTAAAACTATCTAAGAAAAGAGCTTTATGAGACCAAGGTCAAACTTGTTTACTTGCTAACAATGTCATATTTAAGGAGAGTTTTGAAAAAAATATCTATCGTAAAATTGTCCACACAAAAACACCAAATTAAGTTGATCTGTAGATAATATAAAAAGTAGAGGGTGACCCTTTCAGCTAATACACTCGTAAATTTTGTAGTACTAATAATCATGGTTCAAAAGGATATTTGTAATGTTGATGAAAAATAAAAAGCTAGCAATGTCCGAGTATCCGATCACGATTTGCGGAAAAAGAAGCTGACAAACACGAATTAATTGTTGCCGTTGTTTTTCTCTATTAGCTCACGAAAATTGAATAAATCACGAAAATCTGTCGAGTACTTACATAAAAGTAAAAAAAAGTTTAAGAACTTTTATTTTAGTTAGAAATATTACTAACAATCAGCGTGGATAATTATCAGTAACCATCTTGATAGTTTATAGCTAAGCTAATAATGCAACTGCCAGTCAACGAATCTTGTCGAAGGAAGGAGACCAAAATAAACGGTAAATAAAATGAGAGAAACGATGTCAGAGATAAATTCAAGGTTAAGGTTTTTATCCTAATTTAGACACGCGGTCTAATTTAGATACAGAATTTAATTCTAGTTTTGATATATGCATCTCTAATTTAGATTCTAAATATACATTTCTCATAGTCTCTAGAATTCTTAAGAATAAGAGAAGCCCGGTATCCACTATCCACCAAAGCGAAGCTGCGCAAAATTTTCGTCGCTTGTCAGAATCAAGTTTTTAGGGTTCCGTAGTCAAACAAGGAACCTTTATACTTTTGTCTATTCCATTGTCTCGTCTATCTGTATGCCCGTCTCTATTAATCCTCGTTTTTAAAATTGAATCGAAAAGCAACAAGACGGATAATAGTTATATTTGTTTTCGGGTATGGTAAAAACAATTTATTTTTCGACTAGTTTTTCTGCTTAATTCTTCCTGCTTTTCTTCACCATCCGAATCACCTCTTCTGGACCAAGTGTGCATGGCTAGGGAACTATACACTCGATTCAAACGTATTGTAATACAGCTGATATTTTTTTTGTTCTGACAGGTTTGCTTCCATAATGAAAGTTGTTCAGTTTTATGGGTAGACTATGTGGTTGAAAGGTTAATGATACTTTTCCTTACACCCTGTATATACTAGGTATATCATAAGCGAGTATCATCTCCGCTCCGTTGCTCCGCTTTGGTGGATGCCGGGCCTTAAACTTAAGGTATTAATGGTTGCATAATATGCATCCGAAAGCAAATTTTTAGATTCTCGTTGTTAACAATCAAACCGCATTTCTGTACAAGAATTTTATCCCCCATACGATACAACGAAAAGGAGGTCGAAGAAATATTTTTACCAACTTTATCGAGTGAAGTGTCCTTTCTCCTTAGATAGGTCTTATGAAATGGGACGGAACATAGTTCGAGACTAAGGGATGCAAAATAATCAAATAGTAATTATAAAATAGCTACAGAACCCTATCATGGGCGTATGGGGCGTGTCCGTCACGCTCTTGGTAAGTTTCATTTTTCAAAAACATTTCGTAAGCACGTCTTACACAAAGCTTGAAAATCGACTGAACAAAATCAATAACTAAAACAACATTCGATACTTTGCAGTTTTCACATAAATTGGCTACATCTAAAACAATTTTAGATGAAATTCCATGTACGATATTGTTCAGTTTTGTATGATGCTGTTTTCAAACTTTGAGTAATATCTAAACTAAAAGAAAATTTTATTTGTAGAAGACCCGAAAAATTGGCATCCTCTTTTTTGGCCACAACCGACGGTAACTATGACTAGAAATGCAAGAGTAAAACTTCTCCGAGTGCTAATTATGTTTGGTTACAGAGAAAACAATTTTAAAATTTGACGGTTTTATTTTCGACCGAAAATCAGAGAATATATTCTAGTCCGAAAAGTATCATTCATACTCATACGGAAGATAAATATTTTTATAACATGCACATTCGCCAATCTTCTTTAGAAAAATGTCAATAATTAAATATTCTTAGGTACTACCTAACATACTTACAAAAACATTCAGGTTTATGGGTTTTTGTAGCCCTATCAAATGATATAAAAAATCCTCTGTATGTATGATACATTTCGGAATAGAATATTTTTTCAGATTTTCGGCCACTAAAAAACGTCCACTTTGAAAATTGTTTTCTCTTGAACCAAAAAAAAATTGGCACTCAGTTCTACTCTTGCATTTCTAATCAAAGTTACCGTCGATTGTGGTCAAAAAAGAGGCAGTAAATTTTTCGGGTCGTATGTGTGCTGTGCTATTGTACTACCTACTAAAATAATACGTAGGGTATCAAAAATTATTGTTTACATAAAAAAGTGTATCATTAAAGTTACAAGAGTAAACATCAATTTTCATTCAGATACCACGCCTAAATAACTGACGTTCAAAATAATTCGCTGTGCCAACAAAGTCGGCCGGTTCAGTTTTCAGCTTTCATTTTGTTCTACGATGAAAATTGAATTATTCGTACGAGCTTCGCCACAGCGGGGTAAACGAGTGACGGGGTGCCGGCTTGCCTTTGATCGAACGATTCAACTTTCACGTTTCCAAACTACAACCTGGCCGGTTAGGGATCGGGATACAGTTTGATAAGGATATGAAACATGTGTTCCGCAATTAGAATTATATTTTTACGAACATTAGGTGAATTCAATGATTTATGGGGCGGTGTTAAGGGGTGGTAAGTGCGGGAGGGGTGCGGCGAGGGTTGCGCAGGGATCGGGCGCCGGGGGCGGCGGCGCGCCATTGGCCGACACGGCATCGATCGCGCGACGAGCTCGTAGCGGCCCGCCCGCGCCTGCCAGCCTCCACCTACGTTAATAAGTAATCATTCGACCCGCGATACCTCAGCGAGTTTTCCGGACAGAGCTGGAGCCGCCGAGACGGGTCTTGTATCTCCAGTCGGTTGGAACAAAGAGCCACCGCATAGGGCGACATCCGTATTGATTTATGCAGTAATTGACCCGCGGGTAGGTGCGCAGCGTACGCTTCGCCGCTCGCTTCCCACTTTTTTACATTATTCTAACGCATTTCTATGCAATATGGACTAGGCATAAATCCCAATCATCTTCCCACTTTCATCTCAGATGAAGTTATTTTTCTTTCAGAACAATAATCTTTTGAATATTCGTTATCCAAACGATATGCTTCGAAACTAGCGTACACATTATTAACACATGTGCTTCTATGCAATATGGACTAGGCATAAAATCACATTCATCTTCCCACTTTCATCTCAGATGAAGTTCCGAAATTCCGTCAGGTTTCTAACATGTTCACATAACTAAAAATGAAGACTAGCGTTGTCTCACTGACCCAAAGGCTCCACAAAAGCCTCAGAAAAGTTATTTTAAATATTTGAAAAGGAGACTTTTCTTGCATCGAGAGAGTTTTATTTTCCTTTCAGAACAATAATATTTTGAATATTCGTTATGTAAACAAAATGCCTCGAAACTAGCGTACACATTATTAATACATGTGTGATGATTTTGTAAAGAAAATGAAATGAATTTAGGACCCTCGAAGCCCCGGAAGCCCTTAGGATTTTAATACAATGTTAGACAAGTAACACAGATATGACTAATTTATGATAGCGATATTCTCTAACTTTTTGACTATTAACACAATTGAAAAATGTAAATCAATAAGCATACGGACATATACTGAAACCTCAGAACATCCACGTTTCACTAGTAGTACCGAAACAATGTCCAGTGTGACGGGGAGTGAGCCCGTCGCCTTTTTATGGACAGAGGGTACAATACATACCTCGAATCTGAAGCACGCAGGTTTCCTCACGATGTTTTCCTTCACCGAAAAGTCAGTGTTACAAATCGTACATAAATTCCGATAAACTCATTGGTACGAGTCGGCCTAGACGGGGATGGAATCACGGCCTCCTGCAAAGCAGGCAAGGTTACTCCGGTCGGTTAGGTTAGGTACCAAAATGTTGTCTTTCGGATATTTCAAGAATGTGATAGATAGCTAACAGCGTTAGAGTCACATAATCAAATAATCGAAGCGGTTCAATGGTCTGTTAATAAACTATGGCAGGTGTACAATCAATATTATAAAATTCCAATGTGACGGCATTTAAGCGAGCGTTGAATGAGTATCACAATTTCAAACTAAAATCTCAACATTCTTATAAATCAATAATCTCTGTCGCACTAAAGTTGAAAAATCCATGAAAAAGAGCCTTGTTGTTCAGTTCTGACAGTCTATTTAAACCCTTTATAATGCGAAGTTGTATTACGTCGGATTACTCTTCGTTTTCCTCGAAAGGAAAGTTATTCATTGAATGTAAAGAAATAAATAGTTTACAAACAATGCCGCACGAAACAGGTCCTTTAAAATATAACAAACAATACATTAGGTCATTCAGCGACACTTAGTAGTGAAATCAGCTGCCAGGGTCATTGTGTCTTTAATGTAGTACACATACCTACATAAAAGGAATCTTGTTTTTTTAAATAGTCCATGTCACTTGCGGCCTTCGCTTTATCAAGATGGTAGTCTTGTCTAGTTGGAAAATACGCAACACTAGTCATTGACACTTCTTCGAAAAAACTTGCTTAAAATGATATTTGGTAATCGTAGCAAAGTTTCTAAGAACCAAGAGACGGATTGCGGTCGTGATTTTAGTATGTGAACTGCTTTTGAAGCATTTATTGTATATAGTTACTAATTGTGACATGAATTAACATAAACATTATCAGCCTTCGAAAAAAACACAAATTAAAGGGTCTAAGGAGATGCCAAATAATTTCCGTTGGAAATTATTTCTGTTATTAAATAGTTTAATTTGCAACTATCAAAATCCCGCACAGAGTCAGAAATAGTAAAACTTATTAAGCGTAATTTTAAACACATCTGGCTAAAGCTGAATAATAATAACAGTTCAGTCAACTTTTAGCTGAGCCATAGAATACATGGTATGTTTCGCAACATTTATAATAATTTAGAATTAGAAACGAGAACTAGGAAACTAAACGCATATGATATATGTTTTAACAAAACCTGCAAGTTCGAGGCATGTATTGTACCCACTATCCATTATAAGAGGCGACGGGTTCACTGTCCGTCACACTGGACAGAGTTTCGGTACTACTAGTAAAATGTCGATGTTCTGAGTTTTCTTAGTGTCTCTGACTACCGGCTCGGGGAGTATAGTATAGTAGTAGTATCCTATACTACCTACAATACTTGAAAATTATGAAGAAAAAAAACAAGCTAGACTACATTTTTACGCTGTCTTGTAAAAAGGAAGATAATACTAGAAATTTAAAAGACTGATGAAAAGAATAAAAATGTATTGGCAGGTAACATATTATTACTTTCAATTAAAACATTCATAGTAAACACAATTCACGATCAATGCCATATCGATATCGGTAATATGGTATTCGATTGATCCCGGCTGATTCCTGGCCTGTGACATTAAGTTCTACGGAATTTAAGTACTTGAGCCACTACAAAATGGTGGAGCTTCGTGACAAGCGGGATGCAGGCATCCGACACGCCACAGACTTAAACTCCAAGACGTTTGTCTTCTGATTGACATCGACAATCTCTGATTTTGCTGATGGATACATTTTTCAATACCAATAAATATGCAATAACACCGAAAATGTTAGTCTGTTGTACATAAACGACCATAGATTTTATCAAAAGTAGATCAATTAAAAGTATCAAAACGTCTATCATTTGCTTTGACTAATTATTATAAGGACTAGCCGTGCGGTAGCATTTCTCCTCTGCCACGGTATAAGCACAATTGATCTTGTGCATTTACATTCAATTTTACACCTTATCACTAAACGAGACAGCCTATAATTGCGAAATAATAACTTCGAACTTAGAACGTCTGGGGTTCACACGAGACCACTTTTCATAATTTATAACATTCAAAATTAGAATCTAAAGTTATGGGGAATAAAATCCAAAGTTGGGGATTTCATGTTACCTCGCCCCCCGCAAAAAGTGGCAGAAATGTTTGTTAGTAGAATTACACGCGTAACCAGTCCACATATAAATAGTCAAAGATAATTTGTAACAAAATTCTCGAATCAAAGACTGAATACTGTGGATCTGATGGCAGGTAAAGAATGGTGGATGCGCCTTGCGTAATTAAGATCTCTGTCGTAGAGGGAAAATAGCTGTGATGGTTGCGTTTTGCTACTGCTTTTTGGCCGACTTATCCAAATGACTAATAATTTTTACTTTTAAACTCTAACTTTTAGTGTGGGTTTTTTAGAAAAGTCCTGCAATTTTTCTGTTTAAAACAATTATAACCAATACGGCTTGTAATTTTCGAAAAAAGTCTGGGTCCAGAATTGCTACCCTTCTTGTTATTTTAAGAGTGTCACCACACCATCCATCCAAAGTCATGGAACCATTTTTTTATGAAACACCATTGCGGTGGCAGTGCGGTGTGGCGCCGGCGCCGCAACACACCGTATGATATAATTACCTACGACAGTTTTTGTAAATAAAACGACGCGACACAGCTGCCGCTATGCTGTTGCGAGTGTTACCGCTTCGCATCGTGTGGCTTGCCTCTCAGAAAACTATCAAACAAGTTAAAACTAGGTTACTAGGGTGACGGAACCAATGGCTGACACTGGACCAATTATTATAAGCACCCTGACCTAATAAATTAAATTGCTGGGAGGGAAAATATGTCAAAGCATTTATACATTAGATTGCTAGTAACATTACAAGATGCTGCATAAAAAGGTGTCTTCAGAAACGTGATTTGAAGGAGAAGCTCACTGATTTTCCCATTTTGAGTGATCGACCATAAGATGTAGGAATAGATACTCTTTCTTATACTGTGCGATAAGGTTGCTTCCGTATATAGTTTGATTTCAAATGTATGATTTTAAAGGAACAAAACAAGTTCTAGGTTTTTTCGGTACTTTCCTGGAAACTTTTAGAAACAATATGCTCTTGTACATGGCGTGCCCTGGCTGTGCCAATGTAGTCGCCGCGCCGCGCCGCGCCGCCCCGGTGGCGCTGAGCGCGTTTGCATGTCAGCAAATAATTACGTACCCCACTGTTGGCCAGTCCCACAATGTCATGTTTTTACTACCTAACACTAAATTAATAACATTCTTAAAAATTTATACCTAAAAGAGAACCAGGCTCTTGTAAGTGGAGCAATCGTCTATGTTTTATCTAAACTATTATAAAACTGTAATAGAAATGTTTCCGTATATTGAAGATATTTACAATATGGTTTTTAGGTATCCCTGACTCCAAATAAACCTTTTTTTAAATTTTTTTCTGTCTGTTTGTTTGTTTGTATGTTTGTAACAGCATCACGCAAACACTACTGAACCGATTTTGATGAAACTTTTTTTGTTTGATAGCTTCTGATCTGACTAAAAATCTGGCATATAATTTGTCCGGACGAAGTCGCGGGTAAACGCTCGTCTTTTCTAAAAGTGTCCGACATCCTGTTACACCACACCGATTTTGTAATATACTATAAAAATTGATTTTCATCTACCATTATTTCTAATATATTGTTTAATAATTAGAAGCAACCTTTTCTACTGACTCATGTATTAGAAATATAGATTATAAGAACTTTAAATAATGCTGACTAGCTTTTCCTCTATCTCTCAAGCATGTATACACGGCGAAACATCAACCTACCCATAGTTGAACTCTATGTCCATGAACATAAAGCTCAACTATGGGTAGGTTGATCTGTCGCCGTGTGTACGTGGCTGTATCTGAAATCCGTCTCTCAAATATAGTTTTCAGAAAAGATGTCTTGTGGCCATAGTTATCAAAAGGGAATATAAAAAATGTGTGTCATATTTAAAGAGGTGATTTGTATCGTCAAACTAGGTAGTAACTCTAAAAAAAATCACAAAAATTACAACAGTTATTCCGCAGTTTTGCATTGAACAGCTGATTTTTCTATCGCGATTTCCGTTTTGCTACCATTGTAAAGTTGTTCAATTTGACGGTATTAACCACCCCTTTAAATATCACCTTTCTGTGTAAAAGTTTCAGCTTTATACATAAGTAGTATAATTTGAAACAGCTAGCAACTAGTAAAGATAGTTATTGGTAGAACGTGTTAAGTGAATAGTATATTGCATCAAACGCGACACGACAGGACAAGTGCACAGTTAGGAATGTGACCGGATTCCGATGCGGCTCGCAGTCGCAGCCACATTTTCCTACTTGCCATTATGTCATTACCAGCGACCTAAACATTAACCCTCCTACTAATAATAATAATCTTCTAGAGCAACTGGTCGCAATCATACGTCATACATAACTGGTTCCTATTGAAGTATTACCGCATTAGTGATAAATGAAAATCAGTCCGATTTAGATTCATTCAATAATTGGAATGATTAATTTCTTTTTCTTTTTTAAAACCTGTTTAATATTTTAAACACTAAAGTGAAATTATTTGTTGAATATCTTTAGAAATAACTGAAATACAAGTGTTTAACATTTACGATTAGAGCGAGAGGCATATTTAAGAGAAGTGACGTCATAACCTCATATTTCCATATAAATCATGACGACGTGGCATAACACCTGTTTTGCATGAAAGAGATAGAAGATGATAAAAAACGTTTTTCAATCGCTTGTAACTTTTTTGTTTTCTATTCGATTGTAATTTCATTTGAACATTTTACTACACTAACTCTATAAGTTAGCAGGGCTTTCCAATTTTAATTTATTTTAGCTAAAGCTTTGTCTTTTAATCAAGTGACAAACATTGTTTTACACAGATTATTTTTATTATTTTGTAACAAGCTGTATAGTCTATTCTTGTTTCTAAATCCGCTTTAAAAGAAATATAAATCCCTTTTTCATCAGCTAGGACTAATAATACTAAATTCGTTCGTAAACCCAATTTTTTATTAGGTACTAGAGTTCTCCCGCGACTTCGTCCGCACGAGTTCCTGTCATCTTAGTGAGATAAATTATATTTTAAGCTTAATCTAGCATTCGAACACAAAAAGTTACATCAAAATTGGTCAGTAGTTTTCGCGTTATGCGCGATCAAACAGACGGACAGACAACAATCCAAAAATTTGTGGTGTGGAGTCAGGGACACCTAAAAAGCAAATTGTAATAATTTTTTGTAAATAATTTCAATGTACAGACACACTTCTGTTACAGTCTTATAATACATAGTAGAGATTGCAATAAGATGGTAACGAGTGAAGCTAATTATACAATAAAGATTCACGTCACGAGCGCATCACACAACTAAATAATAACCTGTCGAGGATGCTTTAAACAATAATTCTACTAAAAAGTAAACACCGTTTAACAGAATGTTAATGACCTATGACTAATACATTAGATCCGTACTTAAGTAATGTATAACATCGGCATTCGAACAAACAGGCAGGCCGGTGTGCGCCGGCGGATACAAGCAAACATTACATAACTTTGATTGTGTTTGTAAAAAGTTGGGGATTCCCTCTACTACAAGCGCAACTCACACCGACACTCTAATACATAAGTGTGTGAGTGGAACCTTGCCTTCCTTTACATATTAAACGCCGACGGGCTATCCCTTTGCGTATCTACAAAAAAAAGTCGACCCATAACTGTATTGTTGCGAGAAAAAGAGAAAATGAATGAGATGAGATTGACTGTTATTACTATTATTACTTCATTTCATCGAGCTCCTGCGAGAAACGATAAAAGGCCCGCTGACCGGTTTACTTTTTATGCGTGTTTGAGTACTAACAATGGGACGTAAACGGTATTCATCAAAATCATCTGTTTTTTTACCATAGCCACGTGCCACAAACTCATTTTTACAAATAGTTTATTTAAATATTCAAGAAAGTACATACCTATTCCGAAACATTTCGGTGAAACCGACTAAACTATACATTCATATATTCAATAAACAATTCATGAATTCACCGCTCCATTCAGATAACCTCGAATTTATGGTTTAGTATTCCATTAACCTATATAAAAAGTCATATTCCGCATAATTCTAAACGAACATAACGATTGCAGATAATATAAGTAATTTTGTCGCAAAGAGAATTAAAACTTAAGAAAGACGTCCGTCAGCTGGCATAAACGCAAACGTACACGTTCGAGACTCTCTGACGGGCGTCACGGACTAACGGAAGGTAAATACAAATGTCTGTGTATTTAATTATAAGGTTCTATAAATAGAAAGAGCATTACGTCGTGTTATGCGGTCGGTTACAGCAAGTTATTTCGGTCTGTGCCGTCACGAGCCCCCGTGAATGTCAAGCTCGCGGTAACTAGGTGCTGCGGCGGTTGGGCAACAGGTGGATTACATTGCATCGCGATCTTAGACAAGCAAACATTCTAACAAACTAGCTTATGATACACTCCAAAACCTTCCTACTCTCAAATCATGTTAAGCTAAAAACGAAAAAAAAAAACACCTTCGGATCTTAGTACCTACAAAGAGAGGCGCGACTTCAAGAGGAAATCTTTCAATAGTGTCTCTCACTACCGCTTCACCGGCTACGACCAAATTCGAGGTTCGTACCATCTGGGTATTCTGGGTTCCTTTAGGCCGGTAGCTAATCTTTCTCACCGGTTAAATCTGAGGAATACTTTGCCGCCGGGGCGGAGGGTCCAAGCTGTGGTCTACTGTACAATTGTACCTATACATGTTCATTACCAAACGCAATTTTTGTTTACTAATTATAAATTAGAAAACATACTCCTCACGGATTAAATTTATGTTTTTTTGTCATTACCTGCATGGCTAGTATAATTTATCAAAACGCGACCTCGCTGAATAGAAAATAACCTGCTTCCGCGCTTTTCGGAGAGTGAAAGCCGCGACATGTAGTATGGAAAAAAGCAAAGTCGCGCGCGTGTAGAGAAATCATACTAGACGTGCTGGTGCTTCGTCACGACCGACAGGTATCTCACTAATATGATAAATGTCATTTGTTTGTCACTCAATCACGCATAAACGGCTGAACGGATTAGGGTGTATGGCACGCAGATAGAATATGTTCTGGATTAACACATAGGATACTTTTTTGAGGTCCACGTAGACGGAGTCGCGGGCAAAAGCTAGTGGTATATAATAATGTGTTTCTAGGTCCAGACTTCACACTGGGCGATGTTTGCTCAGATGTTTTCTGATACTTGTCTCAATACACATAATTTGAAAAGCGAAAATTAATAAAACATCTACGAAATATGATAAACAGTTAGCGAGTTAATCTCTGTAGAATGAAGTATACGTCACAAGGGTAAACAAACGGATTACAAGTGTTACTGACCTAATAAAGCGACCCCTTTCCCACCCAAGACTGTTCAATAAAGAACTCCCTTTAGGTACATACTATCCGGAGTACATAGAGTGGCGGTCGTGACCTTTAATGTAGATATACTTCAATGTATAGACGCGCGCCCCGTTATGTACCGACAAACGAGGATTAAAGAATTGTTCACCCCTCTTTGGATGCGGTGTTTCGTCTGACATTCTGAGCGGTATTACACAGTGCAGAAAAAGTACATTCCACGTTTTTAACATTTCTTTAATTAAGATACTATATTTCTATTCTGACCTTCTAGCATGATTTCTCTACTAGCGCGCGACTCGGCTTTTTCCGATACTACAAGTCGCGGCAAGCGCGGCTTTCGCTCTCCGAAAAGCGCGGAAACAGGTTATTTTCTATGCAGCAAAGGCGCATCGCGCGTGTGTAGAGAAATCATACTAGACGTGCTGGTTTTGTTATTCGATTGTGTCGACAATTGAATGAAATGCTTGCGTGTTAAATTAAAATAAATGTGCTCGCTGTCCTTAGTAAAGTCGTGACATCGAGCAACTCTGTTGTAGAAGGTACAAATTCGTAGCCGACCGCATGCAGCAGAAGCAGACGACGTGTCGCGACACAGCAGCTGCTACAGCAGCGACTACAGCAGACTGCAGTAATGTGAATAGAGCTAAAGAGACTGCGGTCGAGCGACAGTGAAGTCCGACTGCATATCAGTGTTGTCGAGCGACGTTTCGTAAGCTACGCAGGGTATTTCATAGAAATACATATACACCAGTAGTGTCGCAGCGACACCTCGTCTGCTACTGCTGCGTGCAGTCGGCTACCAATTTGTATCTTTATGTCGCGACGTCTGACAAAACTACCTTGTTTTTAGTATCATCTTCTCTGTCACAACACGATGCCGTAGTTTCGCTTTCGAGAATACAAGAGCTTTTAGCTCAAGACGAAAATCGTTCTCATCTTAGCATGGGACCATTAGAAACGTTTTTGTAAAAACTCTTAATAAAAAGCGTCAGCTGAACAATTTAAGAAGATTTCAGACTCAAAAAACAGAAGCGTATCTGTAGTGTGTACATTGAAGATATTTGCAAAAAAAAAAGATGACGATATGGTTTTTAGGTGTCCCTGACTCCAAATCAACCTATTTTAGAATTTTTGTCCGACTTTTTGTGTGTTTGTGGTTTTGTTTGTACGAGCATCAAGCGAAAACTACTGAACCGATTTTGATGAAACTTTTTTGTTGGATAGCTCATGATCAGACTTAAAATCTGGTACTAAATAATTTGTGCGGACGAAGTCGCGGGTTAACTATATTTTATATATAAAGGCAGACCATCCCTTGCCGTCTAGAACTAAACACCTAATTAGAACTTCTCGAAAATACAATTTTTCAGACAAACAGTTAAGTCATGCAAATAAATTAATTTCATACTTCATGGCAGAACTTTAAAACACATTTATAGATTATATAGGTATGTTATGCATGGAAGTCATTTACCTTTCCGACTGCGCTCAGAGCGAGGTCCTTGGCAATGGCCCCTTTTACATACTTACATATACATTTATCGATGTTAGTTTGAGTTACGTCACATTGTTTGTATCGTGAAAAGGTTGCTGCGAGCGTTTGTAATTATACTAAACGTAATCGATGGTTCATTTTTGTAAATTAATCAACCAAAGATCCAACGATAACACAATTATCTGTTACTAGAGTTAACCCGCGACTTCGCACACATTATATACCAGATTTTAAGTCAGATCATAAGCTATCAAACAAACAAAAATCACCAAAATCGGTTCAGCAGCTTTCGCGTGATGCTCGCACAAACACAGAAACAAACATAGAGACAAACAGACTGACAAAAATTCTAAAAAAGGTTGATTTGGAGCCAGGGACACCTAAAAACCATATCACATTTTTTTGTAAATATCGTTAATGTACAGACAAAATTGTGTTACAGTTTTATAATAGTTAAAGATTGACTTATTGTGATTTCTCGAGATAGTACAAAGTGAAATAAGGTTCATCCGACATCCTGGTGTTTAATTTGCCGATACACCAAACAAAGACATAGGCATAAGTAACGCACACCGGTGTACCTAATGATAATGTGCTTGACCTACACAGGCTTCCCTTGTTATTAATCCATCGTTTTGATTTCAACCAGCGACCGACGAAGGGAGCCGGCAATTACGTGACGTCACCACGGTTTAACGACCCCATTACAACATTCAACATATTGTATGAATGAATGCAAGCCGCGTGACGAGTGACGTTTTTGTTCGCCAATATGAATCTCCGTGATGTAAGGTGCACGCTGTTCTTTCTTCAATTGAACATTTCAGAGGTGACGTCATTTACATTGTTTCGATTCGATGTTATAGTCATAGTTATTTATTGCTTCATTTGTGCTTATTGCCTTAAATACCAGTGGTATTGTATTTTGCAACTGCGTTTAAATTTTTTGCTGACAAGCAAATGATTTGATATCCTCAAAATGTATCCGTCCCGAAAAAGTTTTTCATTGTTTGCTCGTGGTTGAATCAACATTGGCACACACGAAGTAAAATTTTAATAGATATCAGTTAAGCGGTCAGTTACACGATACGATGGCCGAGGTCATGCATTATCGAAGTATTGCACAATGAAATGATTATCGGGAGTTGTGAGAGTCCGAGACGGCGAGCATTGATTTTACGAAATCCACATCCACAGGCTCAGAACCAACGGTCTCTGTCGGCCCATTCATCTCGTTTTCATGTACACACCGCCGGTATTGCGATACGAAAGTGAGAGCGAAATTTACTCGGGTCTGCACTATGCATAGCCGTCACCTATTTGTCCTAAATACGATGAGAATAGACATCAATCAGTCCGCATTCCTATTAAGTTGCAGTTAGGTTATTTGCGTAGGTGTTCGCGAAGCGTTTTTATCATCTACGAAAAATTAATTGTCATTTACCTTAGCTTGCTGATTACGATTTGTAGTGCGTTTGACATGCATTAAGAATGAAGTCTTATTTCAAAAAGGCTCGCTTGTTAAGGCGAGAAGGGTTGTA
Organism: Agonopterix alstromeriana; assembly: GCA_963924505.1. Taxonomy (NCBI): domain Eukaryota; kingdom Metazoa; phylum Arthropoda; class Insecta; order Lepidoptera; family Depressariidae; genus Agonopterix; species Agonopterix alstromeriana. The sequence continues at coordinate 3,945,116 of OZ004661.1, forward strand.
AAGGTTGTTGTAAAGTTCTACCTGTTTAAGCCGATATAGCCCTTCGAGGAACAATCGTTTGAAATGCTAGACAACAGACTGGAGATGGCGGAGCTGGAGGTAAGACAATCGTGTAAGTTAACACATACGTATCCACGGCACGGCACACACAGCTAAATCTAAATATAGCGGGCGCCGATATCAGCGGCTCGCCCTTGAACCAGTCGCACGGAAACATTTTATTATTATTACCAAGCTGTCGGCGAACACGAGTACGTCGGGTCAACGACCCCGCAACCACGTGTCTCCTTATCGACAACTATCTAACACGATTGTGGGTAAACAACACGCTGAGATAAATGACTAATTCCACAATGCCCGACTATTCGAGCCATTCATAAATAATCAGCGTAACGTCATAGCAATTTCGATGACAATACCCACTCTCAAAACGGAGCTACGCTTTAGAATTGCCGAAGAGCGAGTTGTCATCCCACATTCAATCAAGTCTGTTTATTTAATTTGATTCCATTTAGATAAATAAACATAGAAGAACTAATGTTGAGGAGGCCAATGGTCGACAACTATCTCAGTTCTGCTTTATCTGTAGCCAAAGGACACTGAGCAAAAATATATGGCCACTGGTCCAAGAGCACCCCCGCTATAGCGGTAGTGTACATGGTGGTGTACAAAAGGCATCACAATATTTTCGAGAAAAAAGATACAGGGTGGAGGAAGGGTGTTTTATTTAAACGTGGTCGTTTTAGGAAGAAAACATTTTGACATTATGGCCCGAAAGGTGTAATCTCTTTCGGAGTGATCAGACACTTAGCTACAACTTCTAAAAGTTATCATTAAGCGTGCAACAATAAGAAGGCTCACGTGTACTATGATAGCAATTTCAGGATGGAATAACGATTTTCTCGTTATGAGTTTACGAGATGCTAAGGGCTAAAGTTTTTTTTTGCATTAATAATATGACACAAGGAATTCAAGCAGCAGATTCAAATAGCGGTGAAATGCTAACATTAGTATAAAAGTCTCTAAAAAAAACACCCTTTATCTTTTTTGTTTCATTTCTTTCATGTAATGACTACGGAACCCTATCTTGGGCGAGTCCGACACGCTCTTGGCAACTAAAACGCTCACAGGTACATACATTGAATAATCCCAAACGTAAGCCACTGTCGTTTTCTTTGGATTCCATGCAACAACGACACAAACATGAAACATCCATGACCGAACCGGGTTTCGAATCCAGCGTCTCTGGTTTGGCAATCCGGGGTGGTAACCATTACACTGCCTGCATCATTATTTTTCGTATTTTTATCATTTTGAAAGTTCGCTATAGATTGGTACAGGTCTTTGGCGCCTTCAAGCAGTCACCAGGAAAACTAAGCATTGCAAAGGAAAAGTAATTGCTAAGCAAGCAACGAAAATCTGAATCTATACAAGCTTGATTCTGAAAAATTTCATTGAGTTTAATTGGTTAGTATTGAAAATATCACCATAGTACGTTTGTATGGAGCGCGCTCCGAATTATATCCTCTTAATTATAATATATCAAGAAAATAATTTCAATGAAACATGAACCGTAAAACAGATCAGTCTTAAGGCAGCGTGAGCGAAGAAATAATTGGTCTGATTGCAAAAATCTGTGACGGACATGAAACAGAAAGCACGCCGTGGGAAGTAAACCACTAACGTAATAGCTATTTGTTTGCGGCCAACCTACACAGGTACATCCTTACAGATGCGTACGACCTTGGATGTGAACTCGAAAGTGTAAACAGGCACGTGCTCGATGCATTGTTTTATAGCCGCCCTGTTGCAGAATGCCGCACCAGACTCGCTAGGATTTACACTTTGCTATATTACCTATGCACTTGCGGCGAAACGTGAGGAAACGCGGAACCTTGTGGTATTTTTTATTTCATAAATGCATGCAAGAAAATTTTATAGGTAAGTGGCTGAGGTTACAAAAATATTACCACCGCTTTAACTCCTGTAAACCAGGATCAACAGCGACGAACATTCACAAGACTAGACAATTAAGTGGCCGAGGTAAGACAGAACGATGAAAAATTTGAACCCATATTGCTATACCCCCTCGGTGAATACAGTCGTGAGCATATGCTTTACTATGCCTTATTTCTATTCGTAATCACAATCTTTATTTCGCCCAGATCAAACATATATTATTTCGGCACACTTTACATAATATTAAAGTATTGTCTGAAAATGTATTGAGATTAACACTGAACGTACAGAAACTTGTGATTAAGCTACACGACTCCTTTCCAACTGCAAGTTTAACCGCTGGAAGGGTAGATACACGTGTTAGAGTCAGGCTCCATTCACGTTGATTCCGTCAAACACGTCCCGCCGCTGCTGCCGCTACATAATGTATGTACGGAGCACAAAAGCGGCAGAATGCCGGCGAAGGCTCACATTCGGGTTAACTTTACCCCGTTTTGGAACTGAGACGATCGCACAAATCTCTGCCTGGTAGCGAGTAATATTTGCCTACACATCAAACTTTCACTATCATCGTGCGCTTTCGTTTTTATACGCGCTAACAACGGGCCCGCTCTCTTATTTTTCCGTGATGGCTTTTTTCTTTTTGCGTCGTATAGTGGATATGCTACGATGTTAATTCAGTTAACTTTAGAACACATATGGGGATGGTTTCTGGCGTGCTGGTGATCAAAACGAATGACGCGTAGCCCATTCGCTTATTCACCCTTAAAAGCACAGCTACCATCACTGGCAAGTCTCATTAGTGTAAAACAGAAAGTCAACAATAGGTACTTCAGGATTATACACAAACAAATTTACCACATTTTACAGCAATTGTGCTACCGAAAGTAATAATAATGTTGATTGAAAATATTTAAGTTGATATGGGTGATTAGTAAAATCAATGAATGAAATATACTTTTATGTGCACCAAAACACAGAATATAGCATAGAAAAAAAGAAACAAAAAAAACGGTAATCATACAAATAAGGCGGTCTTATCGCTAAAAAGCGATTTCTTCCAGACAACCTTAGGGTAGAGGAAATTTAAACAAAGATAAACGGTCGGTGCTATATAAAATAAATCAATTTACATACCAAAGATGTAAACGACTGTTTTAACAGCTATTTTGCCATTGTTAAGTGTTTAGCACTCAGTTGCAGAAACGCTCATTAAAGTTAATCCTCCATTAAATCTCTTGCTAGCTTTTACTACATCAACAAGACAAAAAGTGACAGCAAGAGATTTAATGGAGAATTAAATTTAATGAGCGTTTCTGCAACTGAGTGTAAAACATTCAATGGTTATCTAGCTTTTAATAATACCATTAAAATCCTAAAAATAAATATCGACGACTTTTTACAACAGTTTGGGGGTTGACAAACAAATGGTTATTTTTACGAAAATCTACAGAAACAAAGGAACTAAACGAAAACTACAGAAATAGGTTTTGTCTACCCATATAAAAATGAATATTTGTATTACAAGCCGGAGCAGAAAAAAAACCCAGCTTTGGGTACGCTAAAAAATGATGAAGCGTTTCGAAGATGTACAATGTTTTAAGTGGATCAGATTTTACTACAAATAATACCCAACCTATTTTATTATTCTAAAAAAAAAATCAGGAGGTCTATTAATGGTTCTTTCTAAAACGAAATTTGCATTCTTAAGAGATGACTACATAATAAAATAAACTAGTAATCACCGCAGCGTTGTTTTTAAAAATGTAGTTGTAAAAAAGTTACTTCAAGTCAAAGATTATAAGTACGTGTATCAGTTCTAACATAATTAATTAATCAAACTGAACAACTCTTATTATGGGACCAGCAGCAAAATCGCTAAAAAATCAGGTGCCCCATACATTCCCAAATAATGTGCTGTGCACTGACAGATGCAAGAGACGTGATGAGATCTCGCACTACACGAAGTTTCAAATGTGATGAGACTTCCAGTGTAGATGGAGTACTCTGATGCAGTAGTCAACTTGACTAACACTAATTAACTAAACATACGTAGCATGATGCACGCGATAAGGCTATATCACGCCATTTATCTCGTTCGTTCGCATCACGCTGCCATACTACGGCCGCAGGAGATCCTTAAAACCTAACGATAGCGCGATGCATTTACGATTACTTTATTATTTATTTTCACAAATAAAGTGAAGAGGGATCAAGCAATAAGTAAAAAGCGTAATGAAATATTTTCAAAGTTAAAATTAAAAAATATACTATATTAATGGTTTCGATGAACGATATCTCGATCTTATTAAATCTATCAGATGAATCATAAATATTGTAAATTTTCAAGCGCGCTATAAGAGCCTTCGCACTCGGGTGATTTCCAACGCCATGTTGATAGACATGCAACTATTAGTATGGAAAACGCCAAAACCTTTTAGTTGACAAAGTTTGAAGAGACCCTAAAGCTGTATGTTCATCGGCTAGGAGACGATGCACATGAATTGAAATTTTTCCGACCCTGATCCACCGAAAGATTGGTAATTTGTTTGTTCCTTTACGGTGAAAAAGTTTAATGACTACCTGAAAATGTGGACAAAATTATGATTTTTGTTTAGTATACCGGTGGAAGTGGTCTAAATTCGACATGCTATGTCATAATTTTATTTTAATTTACACGATAGAGAGATAAAAGGTCTTTGTAATGATCTACGTCTAAAAACATTTAGAAAATGATGTTTCAGGTTTGTTATCATGCCTCCTGTTGGCGACGCAGCAAAGAGTTCAGCTACCCAGGTGCTGGCCATGTTTTTATACTTTTCTTAATTTTGCACAAACAAACAAAACTTCTTGTCTCACGGTCATCGAAAATTTGCTAGGCAAGATTTGCAATGTTTGAAAATCGTATCGCACCCTAGCCGGTGGACAAGAACCTATCGTCAGAATTGTTCTGTTCGATTCAAATTGGTATGGCTTTAATTTAATCTTGATTATATTAACTTCATTAAGTTTCCTATTTTAATTTGCCTATCTATAACTCAGTTAGGACCTGAACTAAAGAAGCTTTCAGCTTCAGTAAGTTAATTGTTGAAGAGTGTCTTAAGTCCAGAAATCGGAAAAATGCTCCTTTTTCATATAAATAAAAAATTCAACATGTTTGGCAACGTTGCACAACACCGTTGCCAGTTGACGCGCGTCTTTTCTATCTCCGTTCAACATGTACAACTTGCGCATTAAATGTTGACTTATGTAGACGTTCGCAGCAACAAAATCGCAGCTGGGATCAGCTGAGCTAGCAGGCGACATGTTGTGATTGTGAACGACCCATCACGTATGGACCGACAACGTTGCTAAACAAAAGTTCCCAATGTTGCGCCTACATGTTGCGCGTGAAGTGTTGCCTAAACGTTTTAGATACCTACAGTCTTTAGTGAATACATGGCCGAGAAAAACTTCTAAAGCAGGCAGTACACTCTCTCTACAAGAACTTCTAAACGAAAATTACTCGCCGCGAGTCTGTTCTCGGCGAGAATGTAGTGCCTGTAGGGCTAGCATGCCACGTACGACAAAGCGACGAAACGAGAAAACGGTCATGCGCGCTCTTTCGCATACGCAAAGTAAGTAAGTCGTTTTCTTGGGGGTGCCATGCTAGAGGGTCTGCTTTATGAGCAATGAAATTAGTTTAAACAAAACGATATAGTGTCATTTGTAAGAGTCTGGACTTTCTACTGGAACCTGCAGAACAGAGACGGACAGTTACTCCACCGGAAAGAGTGCGACTCTTAATCGTAACTAAGATTTGACATAGTAACAACGTGTTATAATAGTATTTAATAGCAATGTTTGTTGTAAGAATTTTACCGGCACCACGTTCCTACATTGAAAATAATAGGTGTAACCGGGTACCAGAGAATCAATAACTACTTATTTTTGCTTACTATCTTAAATAAGTCTGCTAAGATTGTCTCAGTCGGCAGTAAGACCGAATTGGAATATTGCGGCGGACGACGACTGGGTGGAACATAACGACCCACTAACCGAAAATGTCAGATTGTGTAGCTTTTAAACTTTTTTTAACCGTTTTCAAGATATAGCACGAAAGTTTATAGCATCTGAACAATTTCAACCTATACATTTAAGGACACAAATGTTTATAAGTTGAACTACAAATTCTCTATCAAAGGAAAACCTTTGAAAACTCTTTTTAATTCATTTTAACACAATTTAAAACAGTATTATATTTTGAACAAGAATAAATTAAATGTTTTGATACCAAGGATGTTTTTTTTTCATATCATGTTTATCTCTTCTTGTTTTTCGCTTCGCCAATTAATTAATGAAAATCAGGAGAAAATAAGATGATTCGCAAAGTAAAAATTAAAACAAATAATTCGCAAAAAATAAACAAAGGGAGAGATTGTGTGGGACGGTTGACAAAAAATGGTCAGTATGTTTCAAATACATTTCTTTTTATGATGATGAATGTAATTACCATATAAGGGCGTAACAAAACACCGTAGTAACACTTAAGGAGGTGCTACAGGCATCAAACCATGGAGCTAAGTTAAAAATCCCGAAAAAAAAAACTATAGTTTCATACAAAACTGCAGTATCGACTCGACTCAAAATGTAATGGGACAGCTGATTTTTTTTTCGTGATGTTGTAGTTGGCTCCATAGTGAACGTTGTTCAGTTGGTTGGTTTTAAGAATCCTTTTAAGTATTACTAGGGTGTTTTGTTACACTTGTTTTTGCAAGATTTTAAATACGTTTTTGCCCACACTATCTTTCGAGAAAATAAAATTCGCAAAAAAGAATGATAATAATCTAACTATAAATAACTGCCTAGGAAATTGCGAACAATAAAAGGAAAATATTAAATCAGTATACATACAGGTCCTTCTTAATATGCTGACAGTGTTTAAGGGGATGATCGGACCATCAAACTGAACAAGTTTAATGAACAAACCAAAATAGAAATGGCAAAAAAAAAATTCAACTATATGTTTCAGCATTTTAAAAAGTACCCTATAAAGGGGGTAAGGAAAAGTATGATTAACCTTTTAAACGACATATTCTACCCATCAAACTGAGAAACTTTTACAATAGGAGCAAAACTGCGAGCGCAAAAAAATGTATGAGACAGGATTTTTTTCTTTTCTGTATGTTTGTTTTGTTTCTGACAGGTTTACACCCGTAGTAAAAATGTTGTTCAGTTTGATGGGTGGAGTATGGGGTTAACGGTTAATTATACTTTTTATTACACCCTTTATATCAAAAGAATGTTTACTTTTCTGTAATTTAGGGTTGAGACAAATAACATTACCATAAAAAAATACAACAAAAACAGACAAATTAAAAATTGCATATTTGTATGGGTCCGCCGACGGTACTCGTCGGTAAATGTGTCTCAACCCTTATTCCAGTCATAACTTACTTTAAAAGATTTGTGAAGCTAGCAGTCTCCATACAAAAAGCGAAAACGTTTGTAGTATACTACTAAAGGTACAAATTTGTAGCCGACCAATGCAGCAGCAGCAGACGACGTGTCGTCGACACGTCGTTGCGTCATGTCGCGCTGCAGTCATGATTTCGAACCTTACTGCAGACCGCAGCAGTAGACTGCAGCGCCGTATTCCACTTTCAACTTTATCAGTACTGAAATTGGTATTATTTTACATTGCACCCTCCGCGCCCGCCCGTCGTAATGTAGAGCTAATGAGACTACTGGTCTGCGGTCGAGCGACAGTGAAGTCCGACTGCACAGTGCACGTCAGTGTCGTCGAGCGACGTGTCGCAAGCTACGCAGGGTATTTAATAGAAATACATATAAACCAGTAGTGTCGCAGCGACACGTCGTCTGCTGCTGCTGTGCGGTCGGCTGCCAACTTGTACTTAAAGGTAAGGCCGTATTACGACGGGTCGCATCATGACGAGCCGCAGCGCAAGCAAAATCCACCCAAATAGCTCCTAAACTACGCAGACTATGCCGGGCCGGAGCGGGTCGCATTATTGCGCGGTCGATTTCTATCCGTGCGATGCGGACCGCTCCGACCTTATGCGGCCATAAAGCGGACCTTTTTATAACGTCTGCAGTATTACTTCAAACTAAAAATCCGTCAATGCGTTGCGACCCAGCACGCTCTTTCCGCTGCGATGCAGCCCGTTCCGCCCCGATGCGACCCGTCGTAATATGCGCTTACCTTAAAAACCGTAACGTACATCATTTTTTTAAATATTATTGGTAAGTATGATAAATAAGCTAAATTTTTTTTTCGAATCTCTTTTAAGGTTTGTAGAAATATCTATTTTAATGTCGGACACTAATGTAAAATCATTTATTTTACAAAAACAATGAGACTTAAAAGTAAAATCGAAATCTATAAATCTAGAATACAATGCACTGAATCAAACCCATAGATTTCTGTAAAATTTCAGTGGGGTAAAATGTTGTCGTTTTTTATATGGAGACTGCTATCTTTACAATCCTCTGTATGAAAACATTCATTCATACATTGCGCGCGCAGTCTCCACGCAACGCATGCGCTCCGAGACTCACGCACAATGGACGCCATAGTTATCGCGCGACTGCCAGATTGCACGCGCATGTCCACGAGTACCTGCAAGCCATGCTCACGCGCACCTCTATACACCTCTATACACACTATGGCCGCGTTTGACTGTGAAAGAAGCTGTCATGGCAATCATTTCTATACTTTATCATGATTGCAAGCATTAATCTTCATGTAAAGTAACCTTCAATAATATAATACTAGTGTTATTACACAATGTTATTATAGGTAATAATTAATTACATTTTGCCCAACACTGGTATATACATGGTGGAAGGAAAGCTGAGATGGGGCACAAAGAGCATTTACCAGAAGCATTACAGCTACAAGAAAACATTCTTAGTAGACTAACCCTAACTTTTGGAGTATTTTACTTCTGCATTCACAGATTTTGAAAAACATGTACAACCATCGCGAAAAACTGAACTTATGAACATTTTTTTTTCATCACATTCGATCCTCTTACTGATAAGAAACATAAGTCTCTATGGGGTCAACCGAGGTCGAGGTATAGGAACTCTCAGAAAACGCAAAATTAAATTCCCATACTTTTAATAGGGAAATAACAAAATCACCTAATGATGAATTTGTAAACACTTTTCAAATTTTCAGGGGTGGTTCAGAATATCAAACTGAACAACTTTTACTATGGGAGCAAACATGAAATCACAAAAAGAAATCTGCTGTTTGATACATTATTTAAGACTAAGTAGGCATTGCAGTTTAGTATGGAACATCACTTTTCTTCTTTTGCCTTTTCAGGTATTGTAAAAGTTGTTCATTTTCATGGTCTGAACCACCACTAAAAATTAAGAAATAGAAAGTGTTTGCAACACTTTCCAAATTTTGATACCCAAGAAGATGATTACCCCCCCCCCCCCCCTCTTTCCCCTCCCTTCATTCCCTGTATGGGATTTAACTTTGCCTTTTCTGAGAGTTGGACCTCGGTTGACCCCATAGAGACTTGTATTCCTTATTTGTAGAAAAAAAAATTGCAGTATTTCTCGATGACTGTACAATGTTTTTCAAAATCTGTGAATGCAGAAGTAAAATACTCCATAACTTAGGGCACAGTATAAGAAAAAGTATCTAGTACTACATATAGTACGGACACTCCCTGCCTCCCACCGACTTTGTACCTCACCCTCTCTGGTTGAATTTTGGTTCCTCTTAAGCAAATTTGTATTCCTGTCTCGCTCGCACTCACTCAGTATCTCATCTGCTTAACTCTTCTTTTGAATTTTTGCCCATTTTTTTATGAAATGACAGCTATCAGCTGACAGTTTCGAAGATTTGCTTAGGGTTAGTCTCCTAGGAATATTTTCTTGAAGCTGTAATGCTTCTGGTAGCTTCGTGCCATATCTGTACTTTCCACCCTGTATACACAGTTAACTCTATGAAACCGAAAGTTAAGGGACCGAGATTTATTTTTCGTAACAGAGATTTTCGCTATATGGAAAGTCAAAATAAAAAAAATTGTTGATTCTAAACTGGCATAAAGTTCATAACGAGGAGTTTATTTTATTCTGTATTTTTAGGGTCTGTTTTCTTACAACATGAAGCAACTACAGGGTGACATTGAAATGAGTCAGCAAATTTTTAGTATGGGAACTACTTTTACTATCGGAGTCAACTTGAAATTGAAAAAATCTGCTGTTCATAAATTTCAGTTGAGTATGCATTGCAGTTTAGTATGGAACAGTTGATTTTTTTTTGTGATTTCAGGTTAGTTCCCATAGTAAAAGTTGTTTAGTTCGTTGGTCTGAACGACCCCTAAAAATGTGTCAAATCATTTCAATGTCACCCTGTAGATCTGTAGGATAAAACTCGGGTCAGTTATGTTGTCTATATTTTAAATCCTGTGATCAGATGCTGACCTCAGCCTTTTCAGTTTGTTACATATCATACTTTAAACTTTAAAACTTAAGTGGGACCCAAAATTATGTTTGGCTTGCATGTACTTGCATGCATGAAGGTACATTCTATATTTAATGTTTTTTTCTAATAAGAAGTTTGTAACTTAATCACTTAAAGTTATTTCTATACTGTTTTAAATTTCAACACAAAACAAACAATTTTTAAAATAACTTTATTTACCTACCTTTGCCGCAGCCTGCAAAACATGCTCCGAGTGATGTGATGACTCCAACAAATTAAATTAAATTTCGCACAGCATGTAAATAGTAGCTATTTTCCCTTATTATTTGTAATCATACAATTGACTAAACATTGTGAACGTTTGCAATTCGGTGAGTAAAGTTTTTTTTTTAAGAATTATTTGAAAACCATTTAGAGATAATTGTCTAAATTTTTTTTGTCACCAGCAATATTTTCTATCTAACAGATTTTAAACAGAAAGGATTATCTACAGATATTCTAAATAGAAATAATGTTGTTTTTCATTAAAACATTGTGATGTCACTCATCGACTTAAAATAACTGGCCATTGAGAAAAAATAGAAAGAAAATGAACCCCTTTGAAAGGAATCACGGTCATGTGTGTAGGTTTATGAATGTAAAAAAATATAATACAATGTCAGATTTTGAGATCTGATGTTTTCCATTTCAATTTCCAGCACAGAGTAAGTAAGAGAAGATCAGGTTATCTTGATAGAATTGATTATTCACCATTAAATTTAAAGTTTCTTGATGTCTACAAAACAAATACAAAGAAAAACTTGACATACCGAATCGCTGAGCCTTTCATACCATCTTGAAACCTTGAAAGTGCTGAAAGTGAACCTTGCTACAGTGATAACCTTAAAATGTTGGTAGTTGTAACAAAGTTTTAGACCAAGCCGATATGGCATTCAGTTGTTAGCTGGTCATTATGAAAGATACATCAAGCGATCTTTCAGATAACATTCTATCAAAACGGAATCTTCTCTATAAAATCAAACTCAAAGAAAATGAAGTAGTCTTGTTTCCCTCATGTCGCAGAGATTGTTTGTAGAGTAGATAGACAACAACTTTAGAAATGCATGTTATTTTATACAACATTCCTTCTCAACTAATTTAACAGGATAGTCAATCCTCGTACGATACAAAAACAAATCTAATCTGAAGTGCTGTCAATCAGTGTTTCGTTCTCAGAACATTATGAAGAACAAAAAAACCACTGGCTTTTCTAGAAAATGTTTAACTATGTGTACAATAAAAAAAATGGTACTCACCGTTGAATTTCTGTAAGGGCTTCCTTGAGGGTTGTAAGGAGGCATGGGTCTCTGAGGCCAGCCCGGTGCGGGCCCGTACCCGGCCGGGGCCTGCTCGTAGCTGTTAGGGTAACGGTGTGGCGGCGCGCCGCTCGACTGCAGCAACGAGTTTAGCGTCGGCGTGGGCCCGGGCGCTTGCGAGGCCGGTTGCCCAGGGAAAAATCTCTGCTGCTGAGGCGGCGGCCGCGGTTTGCCGGGAAAACCGGGCCGTTGCGTGTAGTACGGATCGCCGCCTTCCTGATAACGATACTGGCCGTACTGATCTGTCACCGGCCTCTCGCCGCCTCGGTCGTGGCCCGGCGCTTCGCCTCCGTCGCGTGGCTGCCCCGGATCGGCCGACATCGGCGATTTACTCTTTGTGTTCACAATGCCATCGGACTGGACGCGCCCGAGCGACTTGTCGGTGCCGTTTTGCAATAACACGTTCCGAGAATCACTGAGCTGATCCGATGGACTCTGCTCTACGTTAGCTTCGCTGCGTTGAGACTCTGCCTGCGTCGCAGCCATGTTCGGCTGGTGGCGGCCGTCCCCGCTTACTTACTCGCTTAGCGATCGACCGGCTCGCTTACGTTACATCGAAATCGGGAGTTGGACAGAAAAACCACGACGCGGACACTTCCATTACTAATATACTAATCTACTTCGCATAAATTGTAACGCGAAACGGACGAAAAATCGTTCACCGACGCACACACATCGATCACATATCTACTCCATTGGCGTAAACGAGGTTAGGGAAAAGGTTACATATCTAGCAGGCGCTTTTGTCACGTTATACAGTTGTACATTTCATATCACTATCACGATAAGAACACTCTGGACGCGAACACTTCTTAAAAACCTCATTCCCAAATAAATACTACTGAAATACTCAAAAACAGAACAATAGAATCACGAAACTCCCACAATTATTAGCGTCCGCCATTAAACGGACTTGAAATTCTACAGCGCTTGACGACGCTTTTGCCTATGTTCACATCGGTTACAAAAAAAAATTAAATTGTTGCGTCGTGATGGTTTCGAGAACAGACACTTTCTTTTAGCGTTTGTTTGATTTCTTGTTGAATTGCGTTACATCTTTGTCTATTTCAATACTTTTAGTCAAAATTTGGTCTGGAAATATCTATGCATGTTTACATTTTTCGTGCTCTGCCACCACGTAGTTACTACAGTGGTGCCAATCTTTCGGAATGAATTCTTGCGACAAGTTCCGCTGGCGCCAAGGCTTTTACTGCTAACTTCACTGTGGTCGTTAGGCACTTTTATGCATAGAGATCAAGATAAAGAAACATCGTATAATCAGATTTCTGCTATATAATAATTTGTTTTTAATTTATTAGTATTCAAATTATTTGTAGGTCGATTATAAGCTTCGATAACAATAATTAAGATAAAAAGCTCGTATACTGAGATTATGGTGTCGAAAAAATGCTGCCAACATAACAGATTTTTCGTAACGATGTTTTTTATCATTTCATGAAAATGATAATGACAATGAAATAGTGTATTATTCGTAGTCTTTCAAAATCAGTAATAATCCATTTCTAATCAGTAGGTAGGCATATTATACCTAGAAATAATCATGAAATTATTAGAAATTGAAATCATCAAATAAACCCTACTACAAAGCATAGTTGCAATAATCCAAAGAGTATGCATTTTTATTTTCTCTCTGGGTTTTGTCTATGATCCACAAAATCTTTGATTTTTGTTTGCGATTTTCTGACAGCTAGGCTAGTTTCAATGTAGTTCAACATGCATCGATAGATGGCGTTAATGTGAAATGGCTTCGACGGAGAAAAAGAAGAGACTTTAAACCTTTCTCAAAATTAATCGCGGAAACGAGACAGGCTTGAACAATACGCTAATCAGTGTCCGGGATCGGGATAGGATTAGTGCCAATAAATATTACCTACGTGCCTTACCTATATAGATTAAATAAATAGTGCCTTTGTAAATACTTTCCGGGATATTGATTTTTTTTACCTGGTACGCTAGCTATCAAGGTAGCGTACACATTTTTTTGGCACAAAGGCATACATTACAGCAACGATTTTACACTCAAAAAATTGTGCTCAAATAGTGCCCTAGGGCATCCAAAATCTCATAACCATAGGTCTTCAAGGAACGGAGATAAATAAGCAAGTCTTTTGAATAAACTAAGGCTGGCGTGGCGTTAGTGTGCACACGAATTCACACGATGTAGTTTTTCCAGAAGGAGATGTTTTTTAGGGTTCTGTAGCCAAAGGATGAAAACGGGACCCTATTACTAAGCCTACGTAGTCCGTCCGTCCGTCCAACTGTATTTCTGTCCTAACTATTTAAGGCTGTAACTGACCCCTGAATAGCTAGATAGATGAAATTTTTAATGAATGTGCGCTATCAACATACTAACAAATAATAAAAAAAAACAAAGAAAAAAATTTAGGGGGGGGGGATATCCTCATGCAAGAAACTAGTTTTTATCAACGTTTTTTCTTCTCGCTCTATTGTCAAAACGGTAATACATACAAGCATTAAACTTGGTGTGATTATAGAGCAAATTCTACAGTATTACAACTAAAAACCGGCCTCCCGCTAAAGGTGTGAGTCGGTCTCCCGCGAAAGGTCCCGGAGGAAAAAGGCACTTAACTGGTTTTATTTTTATGAAATCTACATTAAGTTAATTGTTTCTGAAATAGTGTTTCGTGCCAGTTCTAATGTAGTAAATTCGTAAAGAAACAATATGAATGAAAGCTTTATTTTCATTCAACGTCGCCTTCTGTAAGAACCGTGTTTTATTCAAAAATCTTATTTATATCTCCGTTCCCTGAAGACCTAACCTCTTGAGATATTGATGCCCTAGGGCAGAGCCGTATTTTTTGAGTTTAAAATCGTTGTTGTATTGTAAGCAGTTTTTGCCACAGAAAATGTGTACACACGGCAACACATCAAGCTATACAAAACCAAAATAAGCTGACCGCGCGTAGGTTGAGTAACGTATTACGTCGCGCGGCCAGCTTATGTTGGTTTTGTATAGTTTGAAGTGTCGCCGTGTGTACGCTACCTTGACGTCACGTCAGATAAAAAAATCCATATCTCGTAAAGTACAGAGGCACTATTTATTTGACCTAGGTACTAATTAGGCACTATTTATTGGCACTAATCCTATCCTGATCCCTTCCATGTGTAATTCTGATAGACACTATAGCTATAAGGACACGCTAATACGGAGTTTTCTGACAGCTAGTAAAGCGCCCTCTACACTTAGCCCGCGGATCGCAGCGCGTATTCGCGTGGCGAATAAATATAACCATAGTGTAATAATAACGAATAGTGGTGAAGCTCAGTGGTCGCGGGGTGCGTCAATGCTCGCGAGGTTTGCGGGGGAGAATCACAGATTATTGCTAATGAGAAGAGGAGAATTCGCTATTAGAGTACGAGCGCAGGCAGAGCAGAGGAGGCCAGCCTACGTAGCATGTTACACGTGATACGGCTGTATCACATCTTTTATCTCGTTCCTTCGTACGCAAATAGAAAGAGAGCAAAGGTGTGATAGCGCGATATCACGGTGCCATGCTACTTATGCAGGACGTGCTCCTCCCGGCCCCTAAACGGTTTAAGTTTAGAGGGCGCTTAAAACGTAGTTCCAACATACCGCGATAGATGCGAAAACGGAAATGTACGCTAAAAATTAAGCAAAAAATACATGTCACTAAAGGGGCCCATTCACTGCAGTCCTACGTGCTGATCTGCATACGTAGTTTGATACATTTTGGGTAGGTAGTGAATAGTGTCGCAATCCAGCATGGCGTCCTATACTGTAACACCGACCAAAATGTATGTGCAGACCTGCACCTCGGACTGCGGTGAATGTACCCCTTTAGTCAAACGCAACGAATGGCCCAAAAGGACCAGTATCCAGAGCCATAAATTTATTATAAAAAACTGGCGATCGCGGGACGCCGCGCCGAAACCTCAAATTAATTGTATCAATTAATCTGAGTGTGAAAAAACTTGGAAATAACGAAATACCTACCGCACTCTCCCGATTCCTCCGCGCTTTTTTGAAAATTTCGAAGTTAGCGCTTCATGATCGATGAACTAACCGCACTCTCCGGTATCGCGCTCTTTTTTCGAAAATTCGAAATCGCTGCTGTCAATACCGCACTCTCCCGGTTTCGCGCTCTTTTTTCGAATACCTATTTAGGACATTCGCAGCTGTCATCATCACGCCCGCCATAATCACTCCATAATTCGTCACAGCCAGGAAGCTGGAAATAGGATTGTCTGTTACAGCACAGCATACGTATCGGTTTTACAGCCAAGGTGCGCCAATAGATGTTTCACATAATAAATCTTAGAACTGGACCCCGATCGTGCTAATTTAAAACAACAAAAACGAAGTTAAATCCTTATCTTACCTCTATTCTAAGAGGAAGGATCTCTCTTTAAGACCTTCCTCTGAGGTTCTATTGTTCTAATCACATTGCAGATCGCAGCCACACACAGTGTAAGAAAAGAGTATACAGGGTCGTTCTTAATATGATGATACTTTTTTAGAGGGGATGATCAGACTATCAAACTTAACAACTTTCTCTATGGGACCAACATCGAAATCGCGAAAAAAATATCAGCTGCTCCATACAAAACCGCAAACTTACTTTAGCCAATTGTATGGGACAGCTGATTTTTTTTCGCGATATCGATGTTGGTACCATAGAGAAAGTTGTTCAGTTTGATGGTCTGATCATCCCCTTAAAAAAGTGTCATAAAAAGGACCCTGTATAGTACATAGATTAATATATATCTAGTTCTACCATTATAAGTACTACATATCGCAGCCTTACACAGTAGTCCGCCGCTTATAAGCAAAGAACACTTATAATCTGCTTATAAGTCGACACCAAATAAGCATAAACCTAAGAGGAACGATCTCTCTTTAAGACCTCTCTCTCTCTCTTGGACATCTTTCCTCTTAGGCATAAACCTAATTTTATTTAGCAAAATGTGTGTGAAACTACTTATAAGTACTTAATGTCAAATAAGGACGAAAAGATTGTTTGTTGATTCCTATATAGCTTTCTGGCCGATTCTGATTTACAAATATAATTTATTTATCAGAAAGATATACTAATTATAGCCTGTAGAATCCCACGGCAGGGCAAGGGCCTCCTCTCACGAATAAGGGTGAGAGGGAGTAGGCCACACTCCACCACGCGGGCCCAGTGCGTGTTAGTGGAGGCAAGGGGCAATAGTTAAATTTTATTTTTGATGTGTGTATTCAATCAATCAATCAAATCAGCCCACTGCTGGGCATAGGCCTCCTTTTTATTGCGGCATTCTTCACGGTCCTGTGCTAATCTGATCCAATGCGAACTCGTCACCCTCACAATGTCATCAGACCAACGTGCTGCTGGTCTGCCTACTGACCTCCGTCCCTCTCTTGGTCACCACTCTGTTATTGCCTTAGTCCACCTGCCGTCTTTCAGTCAAGCCAAAAGTCATGCCCATCTCCTCATCATGTGTGTATTAAGATAATGAAATACGAGTAAGTGTAAACTTCCCTAAGGAAAATGGTTCCAAAGGTGGAGACAAAACTTTAGGATCTCCAAAAGAAAATCGATTTGCAGATCCGCACTTTTTTATATATGGAAGGTGCAAAATTATTTTGTTTTTCGACCCTGTCCTTAGGGAAAATTGTTTAGTTTCGTAATCTGAATACACCCCTAAAATTGTGTAACTATTTTGGTGGATACAAGATATTGGGATAAACAGTTGCATTCCCTACTTTAAGGGGTCTTACCACAGAATAAATACTGTCGTACTCATGATACTAAACAACTTTCCGTAGGTACTAAATTCAATCAGCTGATCGAACGTTTCGTTGCTGGTGGCTGTGCCATGATGATTCACTGTTAACATAAGTAAAATCATGTAATCAGTAGGTACCTTCCTACTATAAAATATGATTCAAAGTCAAAAACTACAAAATCATTAAAATTGTTTTATTTTCATTTCATCGTTACATGCGATTTGTTAATTGCAAAAATATTGTTATCTGTAAGTATTGTTTGGTAGCCAATTTTGATGAATTTGGTATTACGTAATTATATAATTTCTATAGTTCCACATTATTTCCTCATTCAACTTATGATTTTAGTTTTATAAACATTCAAAAATTACTTTGTAGACTACTAATAAATAATAATTAATTATCAGTAAGTTTGTAGTTCAATAAGTAGGTATGTAGGTATTATAAAGATGGATTCATAATAGATATCAAAATGTCGCTTTTGTTCTAACTACATCGCAAAATATATTAATTAAATTTAATTGAGCGAATGGTTTATAATGAACTTCAAATATCTATTTTTATTAACATTGTAGTTTTTCAATAAAAAACCTATAAAATCGTATAAATAAGTTATGGCATAAAAATTATAACTAACCTATAAATAAAATCTTAAATTCGGTATGTCAAGTTTTTTTGGGAGGGCTGAATCGAAAACCATTTAGTCTGAATCTAATTTCTATTTTAAAAGTATCCGTAGTAGTCTTTTATTAAAAGTATTCGTAATCCCTAACGATTACGGATAATTTTAATAAAATAATATCGGTTTTCGTTCAAGCGAGTGGCGTCACACGACGTCCTGTAAACACCTTGGTAAACTAAAAATAACTGGCCATTAAGAAAAAAATATATTCACAATGTCAGAATTTGACATTTGATGTTGCCGTTTGTTTCCAGCCTCGAGTTAGAAAGATAAGGCAACTGATTTTATTTTTTAAATTAAGCAAAGATTTTTCTCCGTGGAGTTCAAATTATATTTCGCGACCACTTTTACAATTTAGAGATTACAGATCAAATTCATTGAAAAATTAAATGTATATTGACAAACTCGATGAATAGCTCAGAATGAAACTAGTTTAATATCCGATTCCGTAAAAAATATCCAATAAAGAAAAAAAAACTTGACATACCGAAATATTCCTAATTAAGTACAAAATCACGGTGTCTTTAACAACAAAACGTTTTAATAAATGAGTTGATAGTTCTGGCAAATGAAATAGAATCCCAGTCATTAGTAATTACAAATACTAACTGGATAGGCATTTTCCTGGTTGTTTAAATAGTGCTAGATGAAGACATGGGCACGGATATTATTATCTATATTTATATATCTAAGATGAAAGGTGTTTTTAACTCTACATCAGACAGATGGATCCTATGGAGGGGTTGAACGATCTTGAAATACTTAAAATTTTGGTGTCTTCATTTAGTGGAAGATCATCAATTTAAACATGCAATGCATATAGTACTGCAGCCTCGGGACTTTTTAATTACCAACAATATTACCAGGAGCACTTCCGATGCCAGCGGCCGATGCGACTGACGCGCGCGGCTCTCGGCCGACGGCCGATGCGACAATACTAGTTACTATGAAAACGTACAACGCCGCTTCCGATGCCAGCGACTGACGCGTGCGTCAGACGCGCGCGGCCGATGCGATAGACATATGGCATATGACAGAACCACACGTCAGACGCGCGCGTCAGGCGCAGCGGCCTTTGGCATCGGAAGTGCACCTTAAGACTATCGAAATTTGTGATACAAAGCTATAAGTCCAGATGAAAAAGTCAAGTTTGATTGGTACTTTTCAACTTGGAAACAATCAGTAATCTTTTTGGTAATTAAAAAGTCCCGGGGCTACAGTGCTAATATAGGGTCCCTCATTATACGTTGACTAAACAACTTTCTCGATGGGAACAAGGTCGAAATAGCAAACCTAATCAACCCAAATGTACGGGACAGTTTTTTCGCTGGTTTGATGTTGGTTCCATGGAGAAAATTGTTCAGTTTTGATAGTCTGATCATCCCCTTGAAAAACCTTCAGCATATATAGAAGGACCCTTTTTATAGCAAATTAGATATATTTCGTGATCGAAAATATGCACTATAAATGGTCTTGGACAATACTTTTATAAAGGAGACCAATTTTTTATTTAAGTTTCGATAATTTTTTTATTCCTTCCTAATTCTCTAATCTTACACTCTCAAAGAGAAACAACTGATAACAGAAACTGAGCTAAACAGGTATGGGTAGGGAGGGCAACAGGAGCAGTCAACAACCACTAGTGATTTACATAAACAGATTATGATAATAATAGTACAGTCGCCAGGCTACTAGATTGATTGATCTATCAACGCCCGGCCTGAAACTACCGGACCTTGACACGAAAAAAATATCTTCCAGATCACACTTAGATGCTAAAAATGATTTTCTCAAACATATCATAGGGTCCTTCTTAATATGATGACACTTTTTTAGAGGGGACTTTCTCTGTGGGGCCAACATCGAAATCGCGAATAAATATCAGCTGTTCTATTAAAAACTGCAAACATACTTGTCAAATGTATGGGACAGTTGATTTTTTTTCGCGGTTTCTATTTGTTCCCATAGAGAAAGTTGTTTAAATGATAGTCTGATCATCCCCTAAACATTGTCAACATATTAAATGGCCGAAGTCGGTAGGGGTCCATAAAACATGGCACTTGATAATGTTTTATTGAGATCCTTCCCACTGCCCTAGACCATCTTAATTTAGAGATTATAACACTAATATACAGTACAGTACCAGTACAGGCTACCTGGAGTGATATTTTTGAAAGTCACATATTCAAATCATCAGTAGAAAATGTCAAAATTACTATGGAGATTATGCACCTTTCTACTGCTGATTTGAACTTGTGACTTTTAAAAATCGCTCTCCTGCATGTCAGTTTTAATGATATTACTTGCAAAAATATGATCTATATTTAGAATGATTCTGTAAAACGACATCGATAATGATGAGAAGCTTATTAACATTTAATAAAATGAAGTAATATATTATATTCGATTATTGCATATTACAGTTGTTTTTACTAAATATAGTAATATTATTTTATTTAAACATTAATACTGAAACAGTTCCAAATTTGCTCCAATAAACTACTACATAATTTACATAAGGCATTTTTTCATACATTATAACATATACCACTTTTGACTTCTTTTTAAAACACCAAGCTCAGGGGTGCTGTGTGGGACCTCTGCGAATATAACCCCTATCAAGTTTATAACCTACGGGATATGTAAGTGCTGGGCACAATTGCAACATTTTTTTCTACAGACAAGAGCACTTTAAAAACGTTTGTTAAAATATTTGACATATCGTTCTTACAGAAGTCTACAAAAGCTTTAACAAGTTAGCGCAATACCTAGAAACAGTTTTTATAGAATATTCTTGAATTTTGATAAAGTACTTGTGTATGATACTTCTTTTCGTGTGGAATCGTCATGGCGCCCTCTCATGTATTGTTATGCAAATTTTATGATAGGCAATATTATTTGTCGATTAATCTTAAACTAATTACTCAGTACAAGAGAAGGGAAAGATCGGAGTCGTGCGACAGGATTGGCGATTGCTCCACCGAAAGGAAATTGTTTATTGCAGATTACAAACAGTTTTATACTACAGTTTACAGACGTTTTGCGGTTTTGAGAGAACAACCTGTGCAGTAATTATAAACAAGGTACTAAAATATCACGTCTTATTGCTCATAACTACAAACGTATAAAATACAGCCTATATTTTATAAGTTTGTACTCATTGAGCGAGTATACATACATACAGGGTCCAACTTAATGTACTGACACTTTGTAAGGGGATGACCATCAAACTGAACAACTTTATGGGACCAACATCGAAATCGCGAAAAAAGAATCTGCTGTCCCATACATTTGGCTCGAGTAGGTTTGCAGTTTTGTATAGAACAGCAGATTTTTTCGCGATTTCGATGTTGGTGCCATAGAGAAAGTTCTTCAGTTTGACGGGCTGATCATTCGCTTTAAAACAGTGTCAGCACTTTAAGAAGGACCCTATATAGGTACACTGGTACAATCATGTTTTATATTTAGAAATATTTCTGTTTCGGTGTCGATTTGACGTGTAAAATAATCTAATGTTTAACGCATAATCAATCATGACCCATCTACACAAACAACATAGTATTGTTAGAAATCTATCATGATTTTCGTGTTGTCTGTGCGATAGAATTGGGGTTGTTCATGCAAAATTCAACTTTCTTGGCTGTAGGTAATAAGAACTAACTGTTTCATAATAAGAATTTCAATATTAATGCGTCCAGTCATGTGCTAACAAGAGACGTGTTCCTGAGTTTTAGTGACATTCGCACACACATTTTTGTCTTTATATGCTGACGGTTTTTGAAGGAGATGATCTGTCCATAAAACTGGGTGGTGGACAGTAGAATTGCAAAAAAAAATCGACTGTTCCATAAAAATTGCAAACTTACTCGATCAAAAATACAATAAGAACAGTGGTAATGCATATTTTAACAATGGAGCATTATAAACAGGTACTACTATGTGTGGTGTGACTCTAAATGTCAGAATACGGTACAGTGTAATTAGAGGCAAAAAGGTGTGTCAGGATCATAGCCGATGGAGATCAATTGTCTCTGCCCACCGGAGTATATGTATGTACGCATTTTGAAACAATTGAAATTAATGTTATTTAACTATATATTTATTTGATATGTTTAATGAGGCATGCGTTTCTTCGACAAAAATTCGCGATAAGTCGCGCCCACTGAATTATCTATGTGAATTTCAATGGTTTCAACAAAATAGTGCAGGATTATCATGACATATGTTCCAACAAGTTAAAGGTACACTATACAATGTTAGGTTCAGATCACTAGTTTGTAGGCCTGACAACCTTAAACCTGGCTTAACGAGAGCTACAGCTAAAATGCGCAGCAGAAAGGTTTAAGATCTCCCTTATATTTCTATGCGAACACATTAAATAGCTGTTATTACTGAAACAGGTTTAAAGTTAGTATAACTGTATCTGAGGCATTAAAATGTTTATAAAAGACATTCTCACAACCTGTAAAACTAAATATTAAGAACAATACAGAAATTAGAGACCGAACATAACACCACTGTTCACCCCAGCCAACACTTTAAAGAGAAACCTAAAATGTTCACTATGTGTTATACACCGATCATTTATATTATCCACTTATAAAACACAGTTAGTTATTGTTGTTACAATCAGGACGAGCCGAACTCTGTCATCCACGTGAGGTACTTCTGTATGTCGCCTTTGGACACGGACTTGTTGCACTTGGACAAGGCCTCCATGAAGTCCTGCTTGGTGACCGGCAGATCCAGCTCCTCCTTGGCAAGTTGTTTTATCTGTTCCGGCTTCAAGCCTGCGATCTTGCGACGCATTGACATCATTGACGCGTCTCTGTAAACATTTAACATCTTCGTTTTTCAACAACATATTTATATTTGATGGAAATATAGATGTTAGGGTAGACAGTTCCATTACTTTAATGGGTTTAACTTTCCCACAAGAACAAAGGGAAATACGTAAAAAAAGGTAAACTTTTCATACAAACTTTCGATTTGGTTTAGTTTGGATCGCTGATTGAATTTAGTATGGAAACTCCAAAATAGTTTTTCCTAATTTCCTCTATGTTTCTTAGGGAAAGTTGTTCAGAATCATGGGTACAATCACCCCTAAAAATAATGCAAATGTTTACTCTAACACCATGTAGTATACACCCCTATTTTTAATACTAAAAATATTTGACAATTGTTGGTCGTCCTATACAAAAGTGTAGGTCATCTGATCGATGTTCAATGGTTTTTCGACTCATGTTCCTTACGGCGTGTCTCCTGCTACAACGAAAACAAGACATAGCTTCACTTTTTGTCTTCCGTCATCCTGTTTTGAGACAAAATTGTAAGGGGCGACGCGATTTTGTTTCATGTTTTTTCTGTAATGTTTCCTAAAAACCTGAGCAGGAATAACGGCCGTCTACGCGGCGACGACGGCGGACGGCTTCCCATACTAAATGTCATTTAGGTAAAGGCCATCTGTCGGTCGTCGTCGGGTTATGTGTCTCAACCCTTAAGCGCCTCAATATATAAATATCATGGACATTGTCACAGTAGATTACCGGACCGGTATTATAATGATAACTAGACAACGATATAGAATACAAAATACAAGGTGTACCAAAACACCTTTGTAATATTTAAAGGGATGGTTTAGATCATCAAACTGAACAACTTTCACTGTGGTTCGATCCCGAAACGTTCGTAACAGCAGGCAGGTTCACTACCAACTGAGCTATCTGGCCGCCAAACCTTGCTATAATGTTAAAATTGAAATGTCTACATACATATTAAACTCATGTCATTCTCCCACGGGGTAGGCAGACTGCGGCTCGTCTGACGCTACGATTCTGACTTTGTAAAAGCTATACATTCTAATTGTCTGGTCCATATCCGTGATATGCGAAAGTATATCATGTGAGTCATGGATTTTTGTTTCTTTTTAAGTATTGTTATGTGGTTGTATACATATTCATCATAATCATCAAAGTTGTCGCGGACCGCCTTATTTATACCACAATTACCTTTGTTTCTTGCTCTGTACTGAATAAATTTTTATTGGACTAGTATTTCAATCGGATCTAGATAGGTAATCAGTGTGATATTATCATATAGATTTTTTATATAAAGGTTTCTCATTGCAACAAACCTGCAGACATTAGTAATGTCAGCTCCGGAGTAGCCCTCCAGCTTCTTGGCGATAGTTTTGAGGTCGACCTCATCGTCGACCTTGACCTCTCTCAGGTTGATGTGCAGGAGAGCCTCTCGGCCCTCCTGCGTGGGCAAGGGAATGTATATACGCTTCTCGAGCCGCCTGCGCAGCGCCTCGTCTATGTCCCAGGGGAAGTTGGTCGCTGCCAGTACCATTACCACCTGTGGGTTGGATAACATTTGTATGTTTAGGTTTGTTTTTAACACTTTATTAGCTTTTGTCCGTATAATGGACATCATAAGTAATTTTACAAATGGAACCGACAAAGACCTCTGAATCCCTGAAAGCCGACAAAGGGCTTAATATGGTATTCTATGTTCAGCGCATGCAGATTTCTTCACGGTGTTTCGCTTTGCCGTTTACTTTCGGTACTACGTACAAAAACTTATTGGTACATGGCATGTCGTCCGTGCGGATTCGAACCCGGACCTTCATTATCGAGTGTCCATACCTCTCTGCAAAACACACTTGATTATCTTTAAAGTAAAATAAATTCATCTTAGGCCTGGGCCTCAGCAGTGGAGACGTATAGAGTACTCAACTCTATACGTCTCCACTGCTGGGGCCCAGGCCTACACTCATAGTGAAGGTGTATGGTCGTTAGTCTAGACTCACTAGAGCCCAATGCAGGTTGGCGGACTTCATGTGCGCACCATAATTTCGTCTTTGCAAATCACAATGTTTTGCAACCGAAGAGACAGAGTACATAACTTAAAACATATTGGTATAAGTTGGTTCCAGCCTGCTTGTTGCAAACCAAACAGACGGACTATTTGGAGTAACCGGCTAGGTGAATAGCTACTGACAATGAACTTGATAGATAGACAATCTTCAGGACAATCGGAAGACGACGAAACAACATTATCGTGTAGGTAATAAAATAGAAAACCGACGAACGATTTTATTCTCCGAGATCGAGCCGCCGCTCCCAGCACGTTTTTTAGACCTGTACACACTTAGATAGCTGAAGGCTATGGCAATTTTAAAACTGTAGTGGCAATGTACTGGCTATATCTACCGAAGAATTGACAGGCGATAGGGAGTCAGTGTTCTATAATAGAGACCAAAAATTGGCGGGCGTAGTACGGAACGCTCTCAGGCCCGCTGGCACTGGATTGACGACCTGTGAGTCCTGTGACAAGTAGCAGGGACCGACTGACAGAGGAACTCTGTAGAAAGAGTTTCGTGGCGCGCCTTGTGGGATGGCTTGATAATGATGACACAGATAAGAGCGGTACCTTGGTGGGTTCGTCAGAGGCGGAGCCCAGGCCGTCCATCTGCACGAGTAGCTCCGACTTGACGCGGCGGGAGGCCTCGTGCTCGCTGTCCGAGCCCCGGCGGGAGCACAGCGAGTCTATCTCGTCTATAAAGATGGTGCTGGGCGCGTAGAATCTGGCCTGGAAACACGTCAGTCAATAATTAACACTTACTTCAAACAAAATTAATATTTTAAACAGGCAACAAAACTTGAACACCTTACAAGAGGCATAAACATAATCTAACAGATACCTACATAGAACATAATCGATATTTGAAATCAGTTTTTTCCACTGTTCACACAATCATGAAACCGACGCAAGACAATTTACATGGGTCGTTGGATAACTACATATTGTGTACTTTAAAAGGCAACATTTCAAACGTTCAGTTATTTATTATGGAGAAAAGATTTTCAGGTTATGTAGACCTTTTGTTACACCTATGTGTCGACATTATCATTGAATCAAACCCTTTTGTTCAGACGTGAAGAAGTAACAGTAAATGTAGAATAGAACACCGCGGCAAGCTACAGCATTCATAGAAAATGCTTTGGTTTTCTATGAAAAGACTATTGAATTGTAGAATTAGAGAGGATATGGATGGTGCCTGTGTTTTGCAGAAGACACCGAGTCATTGGCCCATACCATAGTCACAGGTTCAACGTTTTAGAATTGACATGATGACATTCGCACGTGCGCACTTTGCGCAAATTACATATGTGACATGTGTGTAGGGTTGACTTACCACGCATCGTGTGAACATCATTATATATTTCGTTACTTTTAATAGTTCAATGTGAATTTAGCGTTAATTTCCAACGTTTATATTTTTACTGAGAGGATAAAAATACAATATATTTTGTGTAGTTAAATCCAACGGGTGCGCGAGCCTGACTGAATTCCCTTGCTCGGCTCCCCTCAAGTTTCCCCGGAAAGTGTGAGGTGAGGTGGGGTATCTTAAGTAAGAGGGGGCGGGGAATGGCCGTTCTGTATGTAGAACTATATACTAACTATTCTGTGCCATAGTCACAACTTAGTATGAATCAAAATATACATCTAAAAAGTAACAAGATTTGTATGTGTATTTTAGCAATCTAGCAACAAATCCAATTAATTGCACACATTCTAATTGGTTTTCGTGTTCTGAATTCTCATAAAAACTATGGAGTTTATGCATTATTCGTAAGCTAATAAGAACATGTAATATTTAAAAAATGCGGGTCATCATCAAATCTATACTTATTCATCCATTGTTACTTCACTGGGTCTAGAATAGAGGAATAAACAAAGGGCGAACCATTTCAAAAAGCAACCGCACAAGTTTCTCCGACTCGCCGCGGTACTTGGACGTCAGCGTGGAGGAAGACACGTTGAAGAACGTCGTGCCGCACTCCGTGGCCACTGCTTTAGCCAGCATCGTCTTGCCTGTACCGGGCGGCCCTACCATCAGGACGCCTTTCCATGGCCGACGGATACCCTGAGGAAATATTGACATTGAAATAACCTTACACGTTAGTTGTACCCGTCTGTTGCGCTCAACGTCACAGATGTTAGCCTCAGCTATCTTAGGTTAGATCTTGTTTGCAAAGCATGTTTATATCGTACTAACGTGTAGCCGCCTGGAATGCGTATTTTTTTCGAGAAATTTCAGTTCAGTTCGAGATATGGCCATATCATACAAGCGATTTTTGAGAGTAGGCGTTGACGGAACGATATCGTCAAGATATTTCTGAGATCAACTTAAATTTGCGTAGGAGGAGTTGCGATATCGTTGCGGTGCGGTTGCGACATTGCCCACGCTCAAATATAGCTGCTGTGATAGGTTTCTAAATTATTAAAAGAACGTTGTTGGTCGTGCTCGTAGACTTACCTTGAAGAAGTCAGGCATCCACATGGGCAGCACAACAGCCTCCTCGAGCAACCGTTTGGCCTCACTCAAATCTGCTATGTCGTCCCACCGAATATTCGGATTCTTTTGTACTATGTCCCTCTCTGTAAGTAATTCAATTATGTCAAATAAACGTGAAGTTTTTAAATAACTGTTCTTGTAAAATTGAGTATGAGTTTTCTAGTGTCAAAAAGTTAACAATGGCATTTAAAATTTTCGCAATCAAGACGATAAAGATACAAAAATGAATTCGCGCTTTACGTCATTTATCATTCACATATACAAAACAAACTACAATGTTCGCTTGATTATTTAAATATTTAAAACAATCGAGCATGTTTTATATGTTATCTCAGCCAGGAGGCGTCCACTACGCCTCTAATGGTTTCCATACATATATATGAATGGAAACCATTAGAGGACATATATATGTATTTTGTGCAGCTTGCAATGCATCGATTTCCCGTGACATTCGCATGATAATGATTATTTTGTATTCTTTACCAACTAAACACATTTATGTTTTAAAATTTCTTAACTATGTTTTTGCATTCATTACAAATGTTTTAAAAATATACCTGTACAGGGTCCTACTATTAAAATTCTTTTGGTTTTTTAAGACTATGAGAAGACCATTAAACTAAACAACATTATCTATGGGATAAAAAGGAGGTGTTACATATACAAATGCAAACCCAAATGTATTGGGATTGAAGATTTTTTTTACATAGTCCCTAGATTTTTTTTTAGTTTGATGGTCTTGTCATCTTAAAAAATCGTAAGCATATTACGAAGGACCCTCTATATATTTACAGGGTGTTAGGGTAAACAGTTGCATTTCTTTAGTGGGTGATTGTACTCATGATACTGAAAATTATCCCAAAGGAACGGAAAAAAAATCGACTTTTCATACAAACGTTCGATCAGCTGATTGCATTTGGTATGGAAAGTCCACAACTTTATTTGCGAATTTCCTAAAGGTTTTTTAGGGAAACATGTTCAGTATCATGGGAACAATCACCCCTTAGAGTAATGTAACTTGTATATTCAGTGAAATCGTATTAAAATACATTCGCCAAGCTTTTTCACTGTGTACAATACAATAATTATACAGTATAATAATTATATACTTAACATTCACAGACAAAGAACAATTGCATGAAGTCTAGT
This sequence comes from Agonopterix alstromeriana, assembly GCA_963924505.1. Taxonomy (NCBI): domain Eukaryota; kingdom Metazoa; phylum Arthropoda; class Insecta; order Lepidoptera; family Depressariidae; genus Agonopterix; species Agonopterix alstromeriana. The sequence goes on from OZ004661.1 coordinate 3,973,847, forward strand.
TATGGAGACAACAGAAATGCATATTTATCACGTTTTATATCAACAAAACTATCTCATCTAATCTCAATGGCAGCATTATCTTATATTAAATAGATTATAAAACAATTAGCATGAAGTTTATTTTATTACATAAATTTTTATAATAACAAAATCGCAATGCAGTTTGAATTTTTTTTTACATTTTTTTTAATAGTCGTCATTATTTAAGGGTCATAATATAGTTTTGACGACGGTTTTAGCCGTCAAAAACACTTTTAAAACAACATCATTATCAAAAATTGAATTGAATTGATTGAATTATTGTTTAATTTTGATTCGGTTTCCGCTGATCGATAGACTATGGTACTTTTTAATCGACCGAATTTCTCAAATTCTAATTTACAGGGTGTTAGAGTCGAGAGTTGCATTACTTTAAAGGATGATTGTATCATGAGTAGAATCACCCTTTAAAGTAATGCAACTGTCTACACGTACACCCTGTATCATAATAGCAAGGAAACAAGGACACAGACGCGCACACCTTCAAATTTTGAGACATCTACAGATAATTAAGTCATTTGATGAATAAAATGCGTCGAATCTTATAATTTATCTGGGTACGGACTGTCGTTCTGTCTATACTTGTTAAGTACACGTTGCAACCAATTTTTCAGGGGTGCCGGTGGTTCAGATAATCAAACTGAACAACTTTTAGAATGGGAGCAAACCTTAAATCATAATTTAAAAAAATCTGCTGTTTCATACTAAACTGCAATGCCTACTGGACTCAAATGTATGAAATAGCATATTTTTTGCGATTTCAGCTTTGCTCCCATAATAAAAGTTATTCAGTTTGATGGTATGAACCACCCATGAAAAAAAAGTGTTTACAAAATCACCTAGTATATCATGTCTTGAAATTAAAATAAATATATCCGAAAAATACTATAGCGCTATGAATTCATCCGAGGCAGGTGTCGCGTTCTCCTCGGCGGGTATAATATGCTGCAAACATCTTGAATAAGGCCTTGACTGCGCAGAACAAAATTTGTAGGCGAAAGCGCTACTGCGCATACCCGTCACTACTGCCCATTTTTCAAGTTGTTTGCCGGGTACTGTGTGTAGTGTTTAGTGTGTCTGTGGAGGTGGAGGCACGTACCCAGCATGTCGACGAGGTCGTTGTCGCAGGCGGCCGGCGGCTCGAACTTGCGTTCGTCGTCCTTGTGCTTCTCCTCGTCAGTGTCCCCGTTATTGTTGTCCTTTTCGTCCTTCGTTTTCCCACCCCCGTGGTCTTTACTTGAAGTGTCTTTTGCTTTCGCTAAAAACATTACAATACTCATAAATGTCGTGTGGTTCATCTAAGCAACCTAGAGTGCGCGCATGTGGTATAGTTTCCATGATAGACAAGACTTTGATGCAAAAGTATAGATGGTTGAATATTGCTCTTGAATAATCTTGCTCACACAATTAGAGTTTTATTTCGGTACTAATTGGACGAGAAATTGACACGTTTTATTGTTCACACACGGTTCATGGTCGATAAGACGCGCTTTATAGCTTGCTTATGTATACTCTAAGCTTCTTTTTTTTCTTCTATCGTGTCAGCATGAGCTATATCGCATGACTATCACAAATGATGTAATGGAAAGATTAGAAATTCAACAATACGATCGGCTGGAGGCTGACTGCCCAGGGTGCGCCAGACGAAGTCAGGTTTCTTGACTAGGGGAGGCTCTTTCCTTGCCTAAAGGACTCCCCATACTACCCCGTTTCTTATGGCACGTGTCGTATGAAGCGACTTTCATATGCAGTGTTTGTTGACGCGGAAGGCTAGCCATCTATTACCACTTGACAAGTCATTCCATTCTGAACCTACAATTTATGGTAGAAGTGGTAGTTGTAGCAAGGCTTCCGGCCACCCAGATATGGTTATGGTCGTGAGTTTATGTATGTACATATATATATCATATAACTAAAAAAAGAAAACTTTCATAGAAATAAAACTCTTGTAACAATCACGTGGTATAATTAGTTTTCTCAGACATTCTGAAACATTATAATGGCATTTTGATAGTATAATATAAAAATAATAAAGCAAAAAGCGACACGAGGTTCTCTGTCCATTTTCGGAGAAATATCAAATTCTTCTGGAAAATTGTAAAATTAACTCGTGGAATGGGAGATACATCTAATGTTGAAAGATCAAAATCAGAGGTAGTGATGGATGCATGTTAACTGAAGAGGGAAAAATATTGGATTGTTGGAAGTATATTTTAATGTGGAGAAGCAGTAACACCAAATATAGAAGTGTCGCCCACGAATGTGGACACAGAGTGTGAGGACGTGTTGAGTGTGGAAGAGATCATGAAAGCAATGAAAAGTATGAAAGTAGGTAAGGCTGCGGGGTATGATTGGGTATCGGCAGAGATGCTAAAAAGTGGTGGTGGGGTACCTTTTGTTTAATAAATGCTGGAGAGCCGGTCGGGTCCCAAAGGACTGGTAAGGCTGTTTGTTCCGCTCTATAAAGGACAAGGGTCGCAGCAGGATTGCAAAAACTACCGTGGCATTAGCCTTCTCGGTGTGGTTGGTAGATTGTATGCGAAAGTTTTAATTGATAGAGTGTTGAATGATACTGAATGATAGATATGGGATACACAAGCAGGTTTTCCAAAGGGAATGCCCATACGGGCCCCACGGACGGGGCCGGAGCTTTCTCTGTGGACTCTATCAGTATTGAAATAGGTATTATTTTACATTGCACCCTCCGTACCCGACTGTCGGAATGTGAATTGAGCTTCAGGCTCACAGGTTAGAACGAAAGACAATGAGACCGCTAGGCGGGAAGGCAATAAGGTCCATTAAGGATGAATTAACTCGAATGTTGATATTATTCTGGACATGCTCGCGAGATCGCGCGATTCAAATATATAGGTGATTATTCTCATTTTCAGCCTTGAATAGTTCAGGAGCCATTCAAGTACGTATTCGGGGATTCCGCTATTTTGAGATGGCATGTCATATCCTCGTTATTCCCACATTAACCAATCTCTCCCAAGTACTGCCACCGAATACATATACAGGGACCTTCTTAATATGCTGACAGTTTTTTAAGGGGATGACCAGACCATCAAACTGTACAACTTTCTCTATGAGACCAACATCGAAATCGCGAAAAAAAAACAGTCCCATACTTGGCTTAGATGGCCTTAGATGGCTCGAGTAGGTTTGCAGTTTTGTATGCAACGGCAGATTGTTTTTTCGCGATTTCGATGTTGGTGCCGTAGAGAAAGTTGTTCAGTTTGACGGTCTGATCATACCCTTAAAAAGTGTCAGCATATTAAGTTGGACCCTGTATAAAAGTACTAACATCTACTTATGGCATTTACGGCATGGCCAAGGGAACCGGCGTCGCGAACGGCGGTGCGGCGGGCGGGGCGGCAATCCACGGACATTTCTTAATTTCTGCATTATTCACCGCGTCTGCCGCCCGAAACCGTGGTATGCGCCGTATTTATTCATACATTTGTTTCTGTCGCATGCCGCGCCGCCCGTCGCTCGTGCGATGCGTTCGTTAAATTTCGCCGGTCGTCCCGCCGATCACCGCTACGCGTGGCTAATGCGTGGAAATGTACTAAGCAGTACATTTCTATACATTTGTTGTTGTCGCTACACGCTTCGCCGTTCGCACCGCACGAATATTCGCTGTAACGAATTTCCCGTGGCTAGGATGTTACAGATAATAACGAACCACTATGAGCCTTGTTGGCGGCGAGCTTGGGGTTCCGTACGTCGGACATCTTCCGCTGCGAGGTGGTGGGGTTCCGCGAGGCCACGGCACTCTTCTTGTCCATCCGGTTGTTCCGCGTCGGGTTCCTGGCTGACTTTACTGGCGGTGACGGAACTCTGCAACAAAGATGGATATTATTTTAATTATCTCTGTGAAATTCAATAAAACATCAATGGTGTTTGAAGTTACTATGAGAAAACCTTTCTGTTCAAGGGCCAAGGGGTGTGCATACTTGGAGCAAAAAATTTTATTGGTCAACCAGAGGGGTAAAGCGAATAGCATTTTAGACCAGGCCAGGAATAGACTTTCGAGCCAGGGTTGCGCAGGGCAGGGCCTTAAGTTAGTTGTGTTCTGACGATGCTTGCATGAGGATTATATTTTGTGCAGGGCTATTGACAAAGGATACGGATATAAAAGATAATATGTTTCTGGTATGACGAAGCCTACCTTGCGTATGAAATTTTCAGATTTATTTAAATTCAATTAACACACTTTTTGCCTTAAGTGGATTTAATGCTCTCGGGGACTAGCAGTTGTGTTGATTATCTTTCGATGTTATTTCAAAGCAAGCAAAGTCGATAACTGTTTGGCAATGAAAAATGCTGCGGCCCTAAAAGGAAGGTAGCATGTAGATGTGAGTACTGACTTGTGGTCTACGCAAGTGGGATTAGGCCAAGCGTGATCTCTGTCAGGGGGAGGAGGCCAGATATCGGGGTCGATCTCGTGCGGAGCCCGTGCCCACATGTGGTCCCGCGTAGGCAGGTCTTCGTAATCTGGAACAATTAACATCAATCACAATCACAAATTTGTTTCAAATGGAACCGACATCGAACTTAGGTTCAGGACGGACGTCGGAACCGAAACCGAGTAGTGACGAGTATGGTTTAACAGAGTAGTTGCCGAGATAATGCAAAAGAGGGGTGGTCCATGGCATCAAGACGAACGCCAGTACGACCTGGAAGCGATTGGCACAGGACTGGGATGGATGGCTGAAACGGATTGACGATAATGATTATACTACACGTGTAACGTGATCATTTTGAAGTTGTAAACAACAACATTGTTCTACTAACTAAATAAATTAATATATTGGACCAATGTCCAATCACACAGATTATCTTGTCCCATTTAAAGTACCAGAATCTAGGCCTGGACTTGTATAATGATGACTAGACAACGTTATAGAATACATTAATCATAAAAATATTTGCCCCTTACGGGATTTGAACCCGCGACCCTTGGCACAGTAGGCAGGTTCACCACAACTCAAGATGTATCCTTGTTTTAACTATGCATTATAAGAAGCAGCATGGATACCTCTCATCATTCGTAGTTTGAAGATTTCTCAATGAAAACCACAAAGATGTTTTCGAATTCGTTGAGGCGTGTAGATCATCAGACTGCGCGGTTTTGTGCTAAAGTTTCACTTTGCCCGAAGTAACACTAAGCTTGTAACCAACATAATAAATTTACATTTCATTTGTAAATTGCTTATTTCTGGATGAATTTATCGAGTCATGTGTCTAAGTTTAGAACCTAGTCAGATGAAGTTGTCGCCTATTATCGCTTTAAGGCGACTCTCATCCAGATTAGTGTCCATCAAAGTGGGCAATCCCATAAGATACGTTCTCGAGAAAAGGTACAATTTCGTAGCAAAGCAGCAGCAGACGACGTGTCGCTCCGCACGACGACAAGTCGTTGCGTCATGCCGCTGCAGTCATGATTTCGAAACCGACTACAGACCGCAGCAGCAGACGGCAGTGCCGTATTCCTCTGTCAACTCTATCGGTACTGAAATAGGTATTATTTTCCATTGCACCCATACATACAAACCAGTAGTGTCGCAGCGACACGTCGTCTGCTGCTGCTGCGTGCGGTCGTAACTATACTATATGTCAAATAAATACGAAAAAAAGAAGATCACAGAAGCAGGACCATGAAACCTTTTCAGACCATGATCATTTTATAAAAATTCGAGACAATTATGTCAGTGTTTGATGACAGAATGATTTTAAAGACGAACCACATGAGCACACCACTGCTTCTTTAGGTCTTTCAACATCGCCATTTTGTTTGATACAATATTCGTATTTCTTTAAAGTGTGTACTATAAAGAACCCTTTTTACCTTCTTTTCGTCCCTGTTTGGAATGGAGTATAGTACCTTTAAACTGGACGAGAGTTACGACAGTTTATAGAATTGGAATGCTACCAAAGTTACCCATAAACAAAGCGAAAGGAGTTCTCAGATCAGTAGTGGGCAACCGAAGGCCGAAATTTAAATAGCGATCAGTAATGACCAAAAATTATTGAAACCAACTATGATATTGAAAAAAATACACCTTATATAACACAGATTAGTTTTATCTGCGCCACGCTTGATTACGCGTGTTACGTGGTTATCAAACGGTTTTACGTGATACTTACGTAAATCTACGTCACTGAGTGTGCACGAAGCGACACGTGGCGAAACGAAAGTGACATTTGACAAGCAATTTATAGGATAACCTTGTGGTGCGAGAAGTAAAAGTCGTATAAGGGACAGGAACCGGTTGCGAAAGTACAGTCGAGAGTTGCACGAACAATTTGAGACAATTACGGCCCAAGTAAAATAAACCTCAAAAGAGTGAAATAGTAGGTCAACTTTAAATGTTACCTTATTAATAATCAACCCAAATATACATTACTTTTCGTAAACCTTTCCTGATTCAACTTACTCGTAAATAACCTTATAATACAAGATAATTGAACTTTGGTTTTTTCGTTTAGACGTTCCAATTCTGCATGCCATATGTGTACCAATAACTATACAAGACTGACTTTCCTTTAACGATTAAAAATATCTAGCAGAAACCTGCATAGCAGAGATAACCCGAGGGAAGCTGATTGATACATCAATTATTCTACCATAAAATCGTTAGCTCGATTGGTCATGGTTTCACAACAAATTCTGAATAGTCTTCGTGCCCTAGACTTTCGTGAAAAGCATCTTTAAGCGCAACAAAAGGCAGATTTTCGAATACAAATAAGTTTTTCTTTCCAAATGTTAGGAACATTGTTGGGCTTAACTGTACCTACAGGTAAAGTTACTTGTTAAATCTATACTGATTTCACAACAAATTCTGAGTTGCCTCCTCTAGACTTTCATGAAAAGCATCTTTAACCGCAACAAAAGACTGTTTTCCTAATACAATTAACGTTGTTATGAAACACGGTAATGCTTCCTCGAGTTAATGGATATTTACAACAGAGCATTGACAAAAAAACTCGCTCGCTTTACTGCCTTTGATGTTGATGAAAATGGGTTATAAAGCGTTTTCGAATAAGAAATGTAGTTTTGATTATTAGGCGTCCACGGGGTCCGTCTAGACTAAGGAGACTGGATACAAGCTTTGATAGAGGATGATTGTTGTATTCCAAACGGTGGGGCGTTAACAAGTTTTGAGCGTGAGTTTATTCTAAGTAGGGTCGAAAATGTATGGATTTTGACATTTAGGAGTTCGAACTTAAACATAAAAACGTCTCTGTAGCGCAGGCTTATTGTTTGACGGAAAAGCTTAAGCAAATAATAGTGTAGCGGTCCACTGAGTGCATTATTATTTGCTCTGTGTCTTCTCATTGTTCCGGGCCACAGACTAATGACATAATAGATGACATGGAAGCCTTTATCGGGTATCGAATAGCAATCGAAGGTCGCAGACGATTAACATTAACCTCGTCGAATGACGTATTACACCATAGTCCGTACAACAATTAGTATTGATGCATACATACATTAGTAAATGATGTAGTTGTCAACGAACAGGCTGATAAATAAATCCTGACTCTATTGCAGGTATTGACTTGTTTTATACCTGATTCTAACTCGTCTGTAGTTACGAACATTGTTTCTTGTTGAAGAGAAATGTACCGATATATACCTACCTGCGGTTGCACAGGGCTATTATTATTAATTTTTGTTGTTATAAGAAAGAAAGATTCAAAGAAAAAAAAAAATTATAAGTGATTGATTGATGAAATTGTTGATAATTTATCTTTTTTCAAATAAAAAGGATAAGAAAATAAGTTTATTTGCTAGAATGATAGTAAGATTTCATAAAGAGAATTATACGTGATCCGCTTAAATCCATATGACTTGAACTTTTAAAACGTATTTTTTTCCAGTTTTGTCCCACTACTGGGCAAAAGTCTCCCCTGAACTAAAACGTAATATTAATATTAAAAGCTTTATCGTACTTAGAACCTTATTGGGCCGGCTGCTGCTACCCACACTCACTAGTGTAGCACCGACCTATACCGATGTCGTGAGCGGCGCGGGGCCAGCACCCACACTCACTAGTGTAGCACCGACCTAGACCGATGTCGTGAGCGGCACGACTCATCCATAAGGAGTCATCAACATCTCTCGGATCGTAGCGGTTTCCAGTTTCACCAAAGTGAGAAGGGTAATGATGAGATAGTTTAATAGAAATCACCTATTCTTATACATAAATCACATTAACTGTGCTTATACACTTTTTTTTTATTAGACTGTGTCACACCACTGTTGGGCAAACGCCTCCCCTTTAATCTTCCAACCATCTATGTCCTGGACAAGCTCTAAGACAACTTACTTCCAGTCATGGGCGTTATCGCTTTCTCCCCCTCGTGCTGGAACATCTGCAGAGTGGCCACAGTCGACTTTAGCTTCTCGTACTCGCGCGCCATCTGCTTCTGGACCTGCAAATATTTATTGGAACCTGTAAGTAAGTCGCGATGCCCCGTTATCCACCAAAGCAGAGCGGAGCGAAGATGTGTAAAATCAACAAATAAAATAGTTTATACAGGGTGTAAACTTAAATGCGTTACATACCTACTTGCTTTAGACCATTAAAATGAACAACTTTTACTATGAGATCAACACTGAAATCGGATACGGAACCGATTTTTTTTTTGATATTTCGATGTTGGTCCCATGGTAAAAGTTGTTCAGTTTGATGGTCTGAAACACCCCATAAAGTATGTAACGCATTAAAGTTTACACCCTGAATACAAGGTCTTACAAAAATCCAAATAAACAATTAAGGGGGTGGTTTAGACCATCAAACTGAACAACTTTCACTATGGGACCAATGATGAAATCACGAAAAAAAAAATGATTTTCCATACTAAACTACAAATCTACTCGAGCTAAATGTATGGGATAGCATATTATTTTTTCGCGAGTTCGATGTTGGTCCCATAGTGAAACTTGTTCAGTTTGATGGTCTAAACAACCCCCTTAAAAGTTTTAAATGTTTATTTTTACTTAATTGTAACACCTTGTATATGAAAAACGATTCGATTGGTTGATTATACACAGTTTCGCACCGTTTTGGTGGATTCCGCTTGGGTGGTTAGAGCAAAGAAGTTAGATAATTAATTTAATACGACTTTGTCGATGGCAGCTATAACAAGGCAAAAAAAAGATATACCTCCTAGCAAAGTCGTTAGTCGTCTAATTTGGTAAACTGGCAACAAATGAAATTCGGAGTGCTATTTTTGATTGTCATATTTGAAAATGACATAAATTTTAAGGAATTATACATTATTCGTGTACTAATCAGAATAAGTGGAATTTAAAAAATAGCACTTTTTTCAATAACCTACTAGGCGCGGATTATACAGAAGAGACGTGTGGCGGCGGCGGATAGTCAAAGTAACACAATTTTAAACCATATAGTACGTAGCATAGCGTCGTTTGGAGAATTACGCCCGCGCCTCCAGGCGACGTCACCTAGAGGCGCAGGCGCGATTCTCCTTTACTACAAAAACGACGCTATGCTACGTACTATAAGGTTTAAATTGTGTTACTTAGATTATCCGCTACCGCCACACGTCTCTTCTGTATAAACCGTGGCTTAGATTAGGACAGGACATTTCAGATTGTATAGGTATTTAGTAGGTTTTTTTTTTATTAGGTTATTGAGTATTAATTCGGGTCAGTTCCATTATAAATAAGTAATTATAAGTAAGAGTAATGGATGTCCAATTAAATAAAGGCTTGAAAAAAGTATTTAACACTACACACTAGAAATATAAACTAGAAGAGTAATTTGTAGAAAGAAACACGATATTTCTTTGACCTGATTTCCTTTCTACGCCATAATTTAAGAAGTAGGTAAAACTTAATAGAAACATGAATCAAGAGAGTGTCGGTCACGTCCATGATAGGGTTCTATCATTTAATAATAATTATTGTTTCATTACTTTTGGGGTCTTTGTCCATATAAATTAAAGTAAACTTAGGTACTTTGATCACACGATGTTATTTATATACAGGGTCCTTCTTAATACGCTGACACTTTTATAAGGGGATGATCAGACCATCAAACTGAACAACTTTTTCTATGGGACCAACATAGAAATCACGAAAAAAAATCTGCTGTCACACATTTGGCTCGAGTAGGTTTGCAGTTTTGTATGGAATAGCCGATTTATTTTTTGCGATTTCGATGTTGGTTCCATAGCGAAAGTTGTTCAGTTTGACGGTCTGATCATCCCCTTAAAGAGGAGTCAGTATATTAAGAAGGTCCCTGTATTTTCTGATCGTTCTAGTTTATCTAGCACGGATTGCGTTAGAGCATCATCAATAATTGTTATTGGAAGTATTTAATAAGAACTACCTTCCTACTTTTCTAAAAACTAACCAATCAAACGCCGCAAGCTATAAAACCATGAGTTTCTTCCTTCAAGTAGGCGCAAAAGTGAAATTAGATCTCCCACAACGATTAGCACACAATCCTCTGAGGCAGACAATCAAATGTTAAGGTCTTCCCACACAAAACCTCAAATTTGTTAAGTAATCTATATCTCAACCACGCGACGCGACATAACGTGTCAGATTATCACCTAATTTACAAAATACCTTGACCAAGTTTTGAATATAATAAGGTCGTTTGACACTTTTACACGTAAACATACCCACATAAAATCCAAAATTGGATTGGGGTTACCATTGATTCGATATTCATTTATGATTAACCAGGAGTTGAAATTTAGTATATTTTCGTAATCGTTTCTATTAACAAATTGCCAATTTCTCTATTATATGAAAACGACAACCAAATTAGGCCATGATCAAATTGATCAGCTACAAATGTTCAGATTTGGTATTCCAGTACCGAAATTTATTTCGTATTCGACGAAGACAAAAATATACTAGATGTGTACTGTACATACATACACATATAAACTCACGGCCGTAATCCCTTTCGGGGTAGTCAGAAAACTTGCTAACAGTACCAACATTATGTTTAAAAATGTAGTTGTAGCAATGCTCACATTTAGCCATTTAAGTGTCAAGTGGTGAGATATTCTGATACGGAATTCCGGTTTTAGGTATGTGGCGGGCCTTAACCAAGGTTTTTAACTAACTGCAAGTGATGTTAAACCGTTGTAAAGGTCTACACATTTTTATTAACAATACTTGCAGTTAGTTAAGGGTGTGTAGACCTTTATAACGGTTTAAGATTGCTTGCTGTTAGTTAAAAACCTAGTTTAAGGCACGCCACATACCTAAATCCGTAATTCGTATCCGTAACAGAATTCTGATTCGGAATTGTCATTTTGTATGGGTTTGATGCTTCCGTAATTCCGAACGGAATTCTGGAAGGTGCAAATCCATACAAAATCCTAATCCCGAATCGGAATTCTGGATGCGTGTGGCAGGCCTGACATTATATATATATACAAATTCTCTGACCAGAGATATAAGTAGTAAAATAAACCATGTTACCTACAATATAAATAAAAATTCTCAAAAATGCCACTCACCGACCGATCGCAAGAAAGCGAGACTAAATGCGTCATTAGCCCGATATACAATATTCAGGCAGGGTTCAACGAACCGTTTGCACTTTACCGCATCAACACTATAGGTAGACAGAATGGACAGCACATGCATGACAATACGACCATGACGAACTCCATTCGACAATAGGACAAATGTTTGGCTGCCATCCAGAGTTAGAATTAGATTAGGTGACCTAAACTTAAAGCCTGTACGCCTTTTCACCCAACTAAGGCGGAGCCAAAAGGAGAGTAATGTATTTAACAAAGGTGTAAGTAACTACCTACCTAACCTAAGCGTTTCAATCGATTTGAACGAATGAGGTGTCTTTAAATTACTATCCATTAAACCCGACGATTGTCATAGGATAAGGTAGTACATGACTATACGTCAGCATGGCGGCCAGTAATCAGGGTTTGAATTGTTTCAATTTCCCAGTAACGGTTACTTTCTAGGGCAAGTTAAGATTTTATAATTTCTATTCTTTATTATCTGGAAAGTAATAGTCAACAATTGTTCATGTTCCAAGATGTTATCTCGGTTCGTTAATCGTTTGACACATCTAGTGGTTCAGTAGAACCTATCTGCGTACGTTCTAGTAACTTATAATATCTAACGTTGATAATATCTAACGAAAAGTTTTGAAGTACCTACTTAATTATTTTATGTTTTGTTTTTCATTTGTTTATTGTTGTTGACATTCTATTTATTATTCTAGAAGTAGTCATTAGACTATTTTTAACTTTAACGTTTTATTATTTTATAATTATTCTTATTTGACATTGCTAATTTTATTTTATCATACAATTTGACGATCATGTTATGAATGGACATTTTATGTAAAATATTTATGTAAGAATGTGACATGTTATAATATGAAATAAATGAATCTAATCTAATCTAATCTAACAATAACCGCCAAGTAACTTACATAAATATGCTACTTTCATCATGCATCCTAGTTTATATGAATACATAATCATTATCCCACAATAGGGCAAATATCTGACCATACTCCATCAGGCGGGTCCAGTGCGGGTCGGTGGATGAGGCAACGCTGGGCTCAAGGAATTTTTACAACTATCTGACTTTGTTTAAAGATAGCTTGGCTCACTCTGTCATAGAGAAGTGATACAAAATAAAAACGCAGCGCAGCACAGATCGCAAAAAAAACTTCTTATTCGTTCAAAAAATTGGCGCAGTCACAAAATGTCCAAGAAGAGTATGTTATAAACTTATAACAATGTTAAAGTATCAAGGACAAGTGCGTAGCACCGTAAATTGACAGGAGTAGATGAAAAGATGTATGAAATGAGTAATCGTAGCGTGTGGCGGTCCGTAATGTCTGCCTATTCCCATGGGACAGTCGCGTGACTTTATGTATGTAAAAGTATCAAAATCTGTTCAACCGTTCTAGAGATATTAGCTTTATAAACGACATTCATACCATTTTATGAGAACAGAAGAGAGTTATGTTGTCAATTTACGGACGTAGTAGAAATTATCTAGTGACAAAGTTGTCTAAATCAAATAAACTTAAAATCTTAACTCAAAATATGATATGTCACGTGACTGGACAAGGTGTAGAAAAAACTGTATTTTTTCTACACGATCGATCGCGCCGTGCGCGTGATAATATGCAAATTATTGGAACAGGTGAAAAAAATGCATGCGAGCTTGCTTGCTTGCCAGTAAAAGTGTAACAATTTAATTACAGCTTGAAATTGATTGGTAATCAACTAATAACAGATTAATTACTGTTCTACTTTAGTGCGGTATGCAACTATGATAAAAATATATATTTTACGAAGATTGATGATTTTTTGTTGTACATTTTTGTGCTTTGCAAGACTGGGCAAGAACATTACCCAAAAGGTACCCAATAACAAGAAGATCTTTTGACAAGTTATTTGTGTTTCAAATATAATCTTTGCGTACATTAAATGCGTTACATATCAAAGGGGGTGCTTCAGAACAACCATCAAACTCAACAACTTTCACTAGGGAGCCAACATAGAGGACACGAGAAAAAAATCTGTTTTTCCATAGAAAACATAAATGGCTACTCGACCCAAACGTATGGGACAAGTGTTTTGTTTTTCGCGGTTTCGATATTTCCTCCGTTTTAAAAGTTGTTCAGTTTGGTGGTCTGAAGCACCCTGTTTAATATACAAGTATCGCATTTAATTTTACACCCTGTATACTGTATAGCATAGCATATGTTCACGACTATATTCCGCGAGAAGTAGTCCGAGATATACTTACTGGAAACTCAGAATATCGACGTTTCACCATTGTACCGAAACTCTGTTCAGTGTGGCGGGGAGTGAGCCCGTCGCCACTTATCATGGACAGTGGAGTTACTGTTGTAACTTTATGGATACAATACATGCCTCGAATTTTTTTTCCGCAATAAAACAAAGTACTATGTTAAAAAACAGGTGTTAAATTACACATAATTGTAGGCATTAATAGCTCAATCTAGTGTTCGATAATCATGGATTCATAAAGTAAATTAATGTGGTTTTAAATATTCGAATGATTGAAGAGAACATGAACGACTAACGAGAAATAAACTAACAATATTATTATTCAGTCTTAAAACTCTTCTATGCAGTCTAGCGCCGCCGCCGGTGCTGGTGAGGATACCAGACCCTCTAGCATGATTTCGCTACTCGCGCGCGACTCGGCTTTTTCCCATACTAGTGCAAGCGCGGCAAGCGCGGCTTTCGCTCTCCGAAAAGCGCGGGAATAAGTTATTTTCTATGCAGCGAAGGTGCGTCGCGCGCGTGTAGAGAAATCATACTAGCAGCACGTCTAGTATGATTTCTCTACACGTGCGCGACGCGCCTTTGCTCCATAGAAAATAACCTGTACCCGCGAGAGAGAACGAAATCGAAACCAGTATGGAATAAAACCCGAGTCGCGCGCAAGAAGAGAAATCATGCTAGACGTGCTGGCGTATCCACGCAGTTATGTCCATGGATCGCCCGACCAAACAATGTCAGAATACGAAGTGTCTAAACGTAAATCGGAATGTTAACATTTCACCAAAGTTTTCACTTTTAAATTGATAATCAATTGTACCAAGGTTATTTCCCAAGCTGGGTAGATAGTAACACAATAAGCAATGGAGTGTAAAAACCTTAATGTTTCCAACACAATAAGCAATGGAGTGTAAAAACCTTAATGTTTCCTTAAATTTGAGCCACATTGAGAGGGGATGATCATACCATCAAACTGAACAACTTTCCCTATATGACCAATATCGAAATCGCGAAAAAAATTTACAGTTTTAGTCAAGATAACACATCTTGACTAAGCAGTTATGAATGGGACAGCTGATTTCGGTATTGGTCCCATAGAGAAAGTGGTTCAGTTTGATGGTCTGATCATCCCATTAAAATAGTATCAGCTAATTTTTTAGAAGGATTTTTTTAACAAGGATTGAGAGGGGTATGCTTAGATGGTTCGGTCATGTAGAGAGGATGAATGAAAGAAGACTTACGAATGAAATATATCACGCAAAGGTGAGCGGTAGTGTTGGGAGAGGCCGTCCGAGGAAAACATACCATGATCAAATCAATGATCTTTCCGAAAAGGACAAGTGCGTAGCACCCTCAATCGACGGAAGTGCATGAAAAGATGTATGAATGTGAATGAGGCTAAAGAGGTCAGAGTCGTAGCGTGTGGCGGTCCGTGGTCTCTGCCTACCCCCATGGGACAATGGCGTGAGCTTATGTATGTAATTTTTTAGACCTTAATACCACTGTGTGAAAAATTCCAAGGTATTAATTCATTTCCAATAAGCAATATATCCACGTATAGATAGTTTTACCTACAGCTCATTCTAAATTCCTATCAAACAAAGCCATGGTAGAACATCGTTGGCGCGTTGCGTAGAGGTATGGACACTCAATCATGACGGTCCGGGTTCAAATCAGCACCACAACATATCATGTACCAATGATTGTTCTAACTTATGTATGTAATAACAAGTGCTCTCAAATGGTGAAGGAATGACATCGTGGGGAAACCTGCATATACTGAAGAAGAAATTCTAACCTAGCAATCAGCATTGGGCACGCGAGGTGGACTGATGCCAATAAACCCTCCCTTGGTAGGTCTGTACCCTGCTGTGGGACATCATGGGGAAACCTGCATACACTGAAGAAGAAATTCTGATGCATATGTGTAACCTAGCAATCAGCATTGGGTACGTGTGGTGGACTGATGCCATTAAACCCTGTGCCTGTGCCCTGCCATGGGACGTATATAGGCTGATGATGATGAATGGGAAACAAACTTCTTTTTTCCCTGTACTGTAAAGTCTGTCCTCTGCATTTGGACCCATGTTGAAGATGGAGGAATGAAATAACTGACACAATGTTTTTTGTAACACATCTGATCTGGTATTGCTAGTGACATCACATGTTTGCAGTATATGATAGGATCATCAAAGAATTTCAATGTTTATTAGATAGGTAATAATATTACATGAGAAAGTAAATTATGTTTTTATAAACAATCAAAGAATGAGTTGTGTAATACAAGAATGTTATTAGTAAATATTAAATAGGTATTGGATACATTGTCATGGATATTCCACTGGCGTGGCGTACTGTGGTGGTCCAGTGGCGAGTAACCTTGCCTGCCGAGCAAGAGGCGATTGTTCGATCCCCGTCTAAGCAGACTCGTACCAATGAGTTTTTCGTGAATTTATGTACGATTTGTAACACCACTGGCGTTTCTGGAAACCTGCATGTTTCAATTTCGAGGCATGTATGTACCCACTGGCCATTATAAGTGGCGACGGGCTCTTCCCCCGTCGCACTGGACAGAGTTTCGGTACTACTGGTGAAACATGGATGTTCTGAGGTTTCAGAATATCTCTGACTACCCCCTCGGGGAATATAGTCGTAAGCATATGCTTATGCTGTTATGGATGTAGATAATTTTAGTTTTTGTCAAGAGTCATTCTTTGCTAAAGCAGCATGTGAGTCATAGGACTTTCAACGAGTTTAGAAATGAATGACACATTTTAATATGCCTTTGTAGATGTTGGTATGTTATTTCAAACATTTTTAACTGTCATGAATACATTTTTATTCTTAACCCTTTCACTGCTATTCTTCTTTCATGTCAGCATGAACTATATCTCATGACAATAAATCATGCTGCAGTGCAAGCAAAAATTTTAATTGTTTATATTTGTAGGTAACCTTAGCACAACATCACTGCATGTACAGTCGCCATCAGATATATTGTAGTGTAAAAGGTATACAAATATTTCTGAGCAGTGCTGATTTGTAAATGTTACCAATTATGTCGAAACATGTATTTTGTCATAAATATCGGAACAACATTTTTTCAATTATTTCTTTACTATGTTATTTAAAATTGAAATCTAAACAACGGAGTGAGGTCTTTTTTCCTAAACTGCTTCAGATATTTATGATCACCCTGGCTGTGTAGATAAATTTGATGTTCTAGGCAGATATTTATAATTGGTTATTTGTGAAGAATTCATTGAAAATTTAGAACTACTTAGAAATATTTGAGCACCTTTTTTGCTACGATATATCTCATGGTGACTGTACTGGCACGCACTAAGTACCAGCCAGCCGGCCGCCAGGCCATGGAAGCAGCAGGCTACACACACTCTTAATTTTGGACTAACATACCTACTTTGTAATTCATGTTGACAAACTTGACATTGCTTCTGAGATCTAGTTCTGGCAAATTAAAGTGCCGCAGAAAGAAAATGTATGGATGTAGATCCAGCAAAAGATGAAAAGTTTGACTGGGAGTTATTGGATTGTACTCAATATGTGAAGTTGATGAGGTGAGAGAGATTGTAGAAGGAAATGACTTGCTACGATCTAAACTCCGCAGTTCTCTGGGTACCACAACGGGAGTCAAGCATAAGTATATGCAGGTATTTGCCTAATTTTCTCACTCTGAAATAGCTGCTTATATTTGATAAGTCTATAATACTCTGCACATTAACACGAGCTTAGACAAGCTCGCTTTACATTGACGCTTCTGTAAAGTAAATTAGTAACAAATACTTTATAGTAGACTCAATGTACAGCGGGCTCCCCTAAGCTTATGAAGTAAGCATGAGAGAATTTATAGTAGTTGTTCTCGTGATCTTCAATGGCCCAATTTGCAATTCAATAGTGTAAAGAATTTCAAATTTGGCACATATTATCCTCAACATCTGAACAAACATCTCCACAGTATACACCTGTTATAAAATCTACATACGCAAACCCGCCTGGAAAACCGTTTTAACGCTCGGTGGGTGGCCTTCCGCCTCCCAAAGGCGAAATTAATTAGCATGCCTTATCATAAAAGGTAATGTCATGCATTCAAGGCAAACAAGTTGACAGAAAAACTCCTTTGAAAAGGTTCGTACTCACCAACTGCCACTTGGACTTCCGCGTAGGGTCTGCGATGGTGATCAGGAGCCTGTGGATCATCTGCACGGTGCCCTCGTAGTAAACCAGGGCCGACTCGTAGTTCCCCGTCAGTGCCATTTCACGGGCAAGCTTCGTATTCTCGCAAATTTCAACAACAGAAACTGCCATTATTGTCATCCCCGCTGCGTACATGTAACGATTCTTTGAAGGAAATTATACGGTACGGTTCCACTCTGTGTTTTAATCGGAGATCACTAAATCGCGTGTGATTTCCATCCAGTGTTACAAAAAGTGGCACTTTACATTTTCACCATTTATTTTACCAGAATTACATTTTTTTGAGTTGTTCACAGAAAATTGTGGGATTGTACGTTTTTGTCATGTATTAGTTATCTCATGGCTATTAGAAATTTATAAAATCTTAAACATATTTTTATGACAAAACAAACTTATCAATTTCGTTCGACATGCGACAGACAGTTCCACTCTCTTCAATCGCAATTTTACTACCAACCTTCAGAAAATTAAGAAATAGCCAATCAAAAGCAGGCGATTTAAAACCATATGGTTGGTACTTGAAAACAATCATGTTTTCGTTTACAAAAATAAAACAAAACTAACGTGAATCGATTCTTCCAAATCGATTCAAATCTCAGAGGTGGGATCATTAAAATTCAAGACTTTAAATTTTGATCAGTAGCTATTAGTTTTATTTTTCTTTTTGTGCTTCGACCTTATTCCAAATGTTGCACCCTTGGGAAAATATATCCTGTCGACCGTCGCGCGTCGTCTAAGCCGCTTGCCGGTGCGATTTGAAGTACATTAGAATACATTGCTGCGCGGACGTCTTACGTTTCAAGTTTAGGTTTGAACTAACCCGTCAATGTACTTCAAATGACATGCTTTCGGTTGCTTAATTTAAAGCCAGTTTTAACTAAGCCTAGGGCACAGCTCGGGCACAGTATTAAGATCTAGATCTAGTAGGTACCTACTAAATGCAGTACCTATTCCAACTTCCTGTTAACAACAAAAAACAGCGTGGCGAGGAAAATTTTGACAATGACATATTTCTGTCTCGCTCGCTCTTGTGTCGCACGTGCGACACACTTGCTTACCTCATCTTATATTTTTTTCCCATTTGTATGAAATGACAGCCTTGTCCAAGGTGTCCCTAGGGTCATACTCATGCTCATAACCCAGTATTCTGAGCATAAATCATAAAATATTGAGCATGATTTTCAAATTCTTAGTGCATCCCTTATTAATCCGCGACTTCGTCCGCACAAATTATATACCAGATTTTAAGCCAAATCATAAGCTATGAAACAAAAAAAGTTTCATCATAATCGGTTTAGTATAACAGACAAAACAGGAACAGGACACCTAAAAACCAAATCGTTATATTTTTTTGTAAATATGTTCAATGTACTAATCTTAAGAAATGACAGACACACTTCTGTTAAAGTTTTATAATAGTTAAGATAAGATTTACAGCACGGTAGCGACAGCAAGCTCATACAGGGTGTTAGGATAAACAGTTGCATTACTTTAAGGGGTGATTGTACTCATGATACTGAACAACTTTCCTTAAGAAACCTATAGGAAATTCCCTAAATTTTTTTTTCGACTTTTCATACAAACGTTCCATCAGCAAATTGCATTTTAGAATGGAAAGCCCACAATTTTATTTCGAATTTCTTATTTTTTGTAGGGAAAGTTGTTCAGTATCATGGGTTACAACCACCCCTTAAAGTAATGCAACTGTTTACCCTAACATCCTGTATTGACCGAAGGATACTAGAAATAAAACCAACATTCTAACAATAAACATTATATTGATATACCTAGTATCATACATAATATGAAACATAAATACAATCTTCCGTTTTATATTTATTTACATTAAATTTCCACCCATACTTTCTTCGACCAACTGTTTAGAATCAACTAAACATAAGTAGGTATGCTATATCGTAATTTATAATAGAATCCAGTGCGTGAGACTCACTATTCCTTTAAACTCCACGATCATTATGTAGACAGCTAGACAGACAGTAACATTTAAAATTTTTCATACTTTATCTTCAACTCATATTTTACTTGATACTTTACTTTTTGACTACACCAATATTACGACAATTCGTTCGAATAAAAGCGTTCGACATTATATTTTGTACCATGAATTTATAACCAATAGATCCATAAGCCTCATAAAATTGACCATAGCAGTCGGTAATGTTCATCCTTCTTTCGTACGTGTCCGTCATCGATGTTTCAGATTTTACGTTTGTCCCTTTCTATCAATTTTTGTCGTTGGATTAGAAAGGGACAAAGTTGACGTCAGAAACAACTACGGGAATTTACGAAAGAACGAACATTACCGCCCGCCAAGAGTATTTTCATGTTTTACCGCTTGTAAGGCAGTTTGGTCTCCAACTTCCTGTTTTGTACCAATGCAATGACAGTTTTTTTTCGTTGGTAGGCTTTTTGTAACTATTAACTTCTAAGAAGGATTACGACATTTTTTATCTTTATAACATACATAATAATTTATACCGTCTGGAATAGTGAGACGGCACCACCGCACCGTTATATCAAACCAACTGTTATTACTAGATTTTTTTACATAGCTATGAAAACATTCAATTTTATTCAATTCACATTTCACAATATACCGCGCTCCATTGCCAGTGTTTATAAGAATAACTTGTAGAAGTCGTTTACGGTTTGATCAAGTGAGTTACTAGTTTTATCCAAGTCTTCATATCTCTAGTATAAAATTTTTTATTCAAGCCAAGTTTAGTCAATTTTACATTATTCCTGTATTAATGATACATCTATTACAAGCACGCCATACATTGGAAATGTTCTTTGGATCAACTAAGGTTTTAAACAATTTAAATTCAATATGATTATATTGATTACTTAGCATATAACGTAAAATAAAATAAAAATCAGACACCAAAGACAACTAGACACCTTTACATTGAAATACAACAAGATATACATAAACTAATTCTAAAATAATATAATTATACAATCCACCGATACATGCCATTCTATACTTATAGTGATTTGGTGCAAATTCTAAATCAAGCACCAACATAAAATATTTACATGTTATAGTAGATACAAAAAGAAAAGACAAGATTAGAGACTAGGCATAATATTATCGTTGTGGGTCCGAAATATAGTAATATGGCATTTATAATTAGTGTTTAGCAAGAATGCTTTATGTATCTGGCAAATTAATGAGTATTGCCAGTTAATGGTGCAATTAACGTAGCATTTGCCTAATAAAATTTATAATATAAGAGCCTAAATCGAATCCGGCTTAGAGCCAAGCCATACGAAGCGCCGCGTGACTACATCAAAATCATTTAAGCCTTTAAGTATACAAAATAATTTCCTTTCGTTAAAAATTAAAATAGGACTATAAACATTACCTAATCTATAACATTTTGTAGGTTCTAAAATATCATATTCTAAGCCAGTTTAATATCTATTAGAATACAAAGCACATGAACGAACAATTATTAATCATAATGTAATGTAAAAATAAATCGGGTATACTTATTTTAATGTAAATATACCTACAACATAATTATAAATACGGCTCTGAAAGTTTTATAAATTAACTTAGTTATTTAGTATCATTTCACTATTATAACGCAGATGATTTTATTAGAAATTAAACAAACATAAGTTTAATGAGAGCACTTGTCAAAAATAAAAGTTGTTTACATTAAGTCCGTAAGTTTTTTTTCACCTAAAATGAATAAAATAAAAAATTAAATTAAAATATTAAAGAGTCGAATCACATAGTTACTAACAAAAATATCTCTTTGTAACCTTATAATATAAGTTTTTACAGGCATCAATCTCTCACAATAGACGTATCGAAAGTTCACTGGTCGAAAGTAACTTTTATTTAGATGTTACAAATAATCTTTACTATTATAAAACTGTAACTGAAGTGTGTCTGTACATTGAAGAATTGATTCTGCTTTGAATTTTGGTTTGGTGTGATTTGATTGACAAGTATACGATATGGCTTTTAGGTCTCCCTGACTCCAAATCAACCTATTTTAGAATTGTTGTCCGTCTGTTTGTTTGTTCGAACATCGGGCCGAAACTACTGAACCGATTTTGATGAAACTATTTTTGTTTGAAAGCTTGTGACGAGAGAGATTTAATGGAGGATTAACCTTAATGAACTTACGTGAAACTGACCGTATGACAACCTATATGTCTATAGCATCACGCATCCTTTCACCGAGGGGTAGGCAGAGACTAAGGCGCTTCATTTACTGCGATTCTGGAGTTTTATTGTGTAACTACCCGATTCAATCGGTATCTAGCGTTTGGAAGTTAGCGATTCTGCTTCTTATTTTAGACATTGGATGTGATGATCACAGAAAGAAAATATTACTAAAAAGCCTAGTACAATCATAATACGTTACCGATCCTGTAGACGATATAAACGGAAACACACACAATACCTATTAACATTTCATAAAATAATTCCACATGAAAATTTGTATACATAGGAATATGCTAGCGTTATTACAGTACAAATAATATCGTCACAGAACGGCAACAGACTAAAGAGATATTTTTGATCGCGACTACCGTTTATTTGTCACTTCATTATCCGAACAGCCTGCTTTTTGTATACCTACGAGTATTTGTATTATACTTAGTCGGAAACAAAGACAGATCTGTATTGCTGTTTAGTCGACGTATGACTAATTCTTCAAATGATAACCAAGTCTAGTAAGCAAATTAAGAATTACTGTAGCTAAATTTGGATCTCATATGTTAATCCGAATTTCTGCTATTTCATAGAAGTTTTGCCGTAATCTATATATATAAAAATTAATCCCTATTTCCCTTGGTCACGGCATCACGCCTGAACGGCTGGACCGATTTCGCTAATTCTTTTTTTGTTCTGTTCGTTATTATCAGGAAAAGGTTCTTATGAAAGAAAAAATTAAGGAAATTGCGCGGAAAATTAGAAAATTTAAAATTACTTAACCACCTTAATAAAATCAAAAATCTGCTCATTTATGGCGTCTAAGGCGGAACAAAGTTCGCCAGGTCAGCTAGTATTTAATACCTTAAGAAGGTATCTTGTTGCGCTCGCCATTTTTATAGCTACGCTAATCTCATACAAAGGAGTCGAAGAGGTAAATTATCTTGTAAAGCAGTCAGATCCGTCTTTGTTCCAGCATAAAGTTAATTAATTTATTAGAAGATACAGTTTTGTAACAAAAAGCAAAAGAAGCTCGTATTTTAAACACTATAGGGTCCTTCTTAACATGCTGACACTTTTTAAGGGGATGGTGAGACCGTCAAATTCAACAACTTTCTCTATGGCACAGACAAGGAAATCGCAAAAAAAAATCAGCTTTCCAATATAAAAGTGCAAAGTGGAAACTTACTAGAGCCAAATGCTGATTTATTTTTCGCGATTTCAGCGTTGGTACCATAAAGAAAGTTGTTGAGTTTGATGGTCTGACTATCCTCATAAAAAACTGTCAGCAAATTAAGTTGGACCCTGTATAATCAGTTCTCACCTTTTTACCCTGGTACCCATATTCTAACCCCATGAAACTACATTTACATACAAGATTACACATACATTTCAATGTTTAGATAAGTTAAATGTTACTCAAATAAATATGTTTAAATTAACGATTAATTCTTAAAATAGGCCCAGACAAATTTCCAAAAAATGCGAATTGCGGTTGTTGTCTTTTTAACATAAATCAAAGCTAAATTAATTTACAGATTAATATCTTCTTTTTATTATACCTTTATGAGCTTATTGATTTTATCACATCACCGTGGTCCAATTTTAACGTATGTTTTGAGAAACACTGAACAAATAATCGAGGAGTTTACCCAGATATTATAATCTTAATGTTTACTTTTATACCAAAAAATAAGCTATGATCTCACTTATGACGTTGCTTGTTGGTTACGTGTGTGAGGCACACAAATATCGACATTGGCTGACTATAACACTTACGCCTAAGAGCTGTGTGTGTAATGTGTCATAGACTCATAGTCATAAGACTCAAATTATAAGCAATGTATTAATGCGGTTAAGACGCAGGTGCCGACACGCGTGGCTTGCGCGTGTGCGGGTCATCTGAACGAGCCTTAAGGGCCCTTTTCCAGTTATGCTGGAACGAGCCTTAAGGGCCCTTTTCCATTTTTATGCTGATCCGCGTGCGGGCGGGATGCGGGCGTCGCGGTACTTTCTTGTCTTACATTGCATGCTTCGTATCAGTGTTGGGCAAAATGTAATTAACTACTAATTACATTTTGTTGTTGTTAAGTACAATTACTCAATTACTTTTTGGTTACGATTATAGACGTATGCTTTTCGAAAGTAAAGTTTATAATAATATAATAAAATATGGCTAACGCAATCATTTATAATTGAAAAAAGCATACATTTATAACCATAACCAAAAAAGTAGATGCAATTAACAAATACAAAATATAATTAGTACTCAATTACATTTTGTTCAGCACTGATTCTTTTAATGCTAATTATCTTTTGATCCATCGTATGTACGTAAAATGTGTGCCGGCCGCATGCGTTACTGGAAAAAGGTCCTATGTACAGATAGCGCCGATAATGAAACTATAATTTGAACAATTTTATTTGTCATCTCGAAACCCTTTATGGATATTGTAAATCAAATAAACAAAACTGACAGGTAACATGGCTCGCGACCAGGAAGCTGGTATAGGTATTAATGTTCGCAAGTCGCAACTAATCTAGATGTCACGCCACAAGCCACAGTCATATAACGAATTGTCATCGCTACCTTGAATGACAATATTTATACAAGTGAGTAGTCAAAAAGGCTCTATTTGACCTCGATGGGGTCAAAAGGAAGCGGCACGTTTGTTTTTAAAGCCTTAGAATGAGGTAGTGTAGCTATTGCCATCACGCTTTGAATATATTATGTACATCGCTCTTGAATAAGAATATTTGACCAATACGCGGAGACTTGTAGGAGTTCTACCAAAAAGTCAAATTGATAAATCGACAACCTATTTTGACGTAATCTTATGAATGAACCCATTCATAATTGCGGCAAAATCGTTCATAAGTTACGTCAATATTTCATGAGTTTACTAAGTAGTTAAAGACTTTATTTGCCTTTTTGATAGGCTGTTCTTAAAACGAGCAAATACGTTTTGTGTTTTTGGATCAAGCGTAATATCAACAAAAAGTCATCGTGATAGACATTGTCATATTAGCAAAAAGACAAATTTTGAATAAATAATAACAAACGTATAAGGTCGAGCTTTAAAACAACTGAAAGATTTGCGGCTAAGACATTTCGAGAAATTAACAATTAGCTTAATTTCCTAAATTGTCTTAGTTCGAGGCTCTTTGCAATCAGGCAATTTAGATGTTATGATATCAACGTCATCTCATTTTGTATTAATGCAAAATGAGCTTAGCTTATTCTAAATGCGTGTGGCGAGCACATGAGTATTAATAACTCCATTCTTTATATAATCGAGACAAAAGACAACATTTCATTTTTTTTTACAAATGTTTTTTGAATAAAACATCAATTGGGGGATCATTTATTTACACAACAACATGCATTAACATGTTTATTGAATGAATCAAAAATATATTTAAAAAACAGCGATACGTATTTTTGTAATTTTTTCCCCCATCATATTTTTTTAATGAATTTTGTAACTTTCAGAAATTGGCGGCATTATGGCCATTTGTTACCTTGGCCGGAGACGATGATGAAAGTTGATAAATGAAAATTTCAGTGACATTTAAAGAAATGTCAAACGTCGTGAAATTAATTTTTCTAATAACTTGAGAAATAATTTTTATACAAACTTTGTAGGACATAATCTCAAATTTCTTTTCGAATTTTGGTACCTTTCCTAAAATGAAATGTTGTCCATTTATTAATTATATCATAATCATCAGGCTACACCCGTCCCAATGTAGGGCATATACCTCTTACGAAAAAGTAGGAGAGGGAACGGGATGTACTCCACTGCGTGAACCCAGAGTGGAACGCATCTTAGGGCCTTATTAATTAACGAACCCAAAGCGGTCGCGACCTCTTTTAGCTCATTTTTAGTATGCGTCATAGGCTTAATAATTCGCGAGCGCTTAGTCAGGTTTATGAATTAGGATTGTTCGAAAGCTAAGCATATATTCTTAGTACAGTGGTAAAATATATTCGATTTCACACTGAAATGTGTTCCTAGTACGTTTCTGTATTTTATGTATCCATAATCTAAACCAGCGGCCGTATTATGACACTATCGCGCCTTTCTTGGCTCTCTTTCTATTTGCGGACGAACGAACGAGATAACAAGCGTATTGTAGCCTTAGCACGCGCATCATACTACAGCCGGATTGTACAATTTTGGTCTAATAAAAAATGTGTCCCAATAATATTGATGTATTGATAGACAGTATCCACATGGTTCCCGGCAAAGTATAATCCACGACGTTTCTTAGGTTGGCTTTATACGTGCGTGGTAGAGAGGTGGTTAAAAATCCAATAATAGCATAGCTTCAATTTCCTTGCGGCGTTAACCGAATATTATCGAGACAAGCCGAGCGCGCATATATGACAAAAATTTATGAAAAATCGTGCCTTTGCAATAGTTGAAAGATTTTGCAAGCAATTTCAACTAAGTCAAACAAAAATATCGCATGCGCAGAAAGGGCCTAACAACATATAGGATCTTTCTTAATATGCTGACGGTTTTTTCAGACGATGATCAGACCATCACACTAAACAACTTTCTCCATGGGACCAACATCAAAATCGCGAAAAAAAAAACAACTGTCCCATACATTTGCAATGTTTGCAGTTGCAGTTTAGTATGGAACAACAGATTTTTTTTCGTGATTTCCGTATTCTAAATCCCATATAGAAAGTTGTTAATATTGAGGGTATGAGCATCATCTTAAAAAATTTCAGCATATAAGAAGGATCCTGTATATTGTCTCTCGCTCACTCTGTATAATTAGCGTATAAGCCTGTCATGTTTTCGCGACTATTACTATTTTAATGTCAGTTCAATTTTCTTCTTTTTTTTCTATGTTATGGGGCGATCGAGCGAGCGAGCCGTTAGTGTGTTTTATTGCTCAGCAACGCTATCTCGCGACTAATAAAAAGGTTTCATTTATGTGAACGTTAGGCTAGCCACTTGATAAGAGTGAACAACTGCAAGCTTTAAAATATCGTTGGTTATTGTATGAAAGTTTCTGACTACCCGCAAAAGGAGTACAGTCGTGACTCTATGTTTGATGGATAGTTACGTTAGGCCGTAGTATCTAAGTGGTCCTTGGGAACCGGCGGCAGTACATGAACCTGCTTCGCTTTCCCAGCGTGGTACACTTGTCCCGGACTGAAGGGCTCCAGGCGAGGGTGACCTGAATTGTCCTTCTTTAAATCTGTCGAGGATAAAACTGTTATTAATATTTTTAGGAAATAGAATACTTTAATTGACTTACCAACTAAAAATGTCCGAACTCAAATAGCACCAAAACGTAAAAAGAGAACCAATTACGAGACACTACTCGTTTGATCGGCCGACTCCGCGCACGTCTATAGTGCCGTGCCGATGTGCTTTAAGAATTTGTAAAAACTACGCAAGCAAAATGAAAAAAGAATTTCAACAGTTTCATTGTTTTAACGTACTATATTACTAAAACGTACTTACGTTTACGTAAGTTGGTCTGGGACACTTTTTCGAGAATTTAGTATGAGACCCGGCGTCTATTAGTTTGGAAGTCAATGGTCAACTCTTGAGCAACGTCAGGTCCGGTCAAGTAAAGGGAAATAATAGTCTGAACAAACTTATCGTATCCAACGTGTCTGTTTAATTACCTTTGGTGTTGGCGGCGATGTATTTGGACAGTCTGACGGTGGGCAGCGGCAGGTAGCCGGCGACGAGGGGCATCACGTCCAGCGTGACGGCCTGCGGTTCTGTGTGGCTCGACTCCATTGTTATCACTCCTGTAAGTTTGTAAGGGATATTTAAGCAAGCAGTGCAGTTTTCCATAGTCACGTCTCGCATATCTCTCATGTAGCACAATGCCTCATGTATGTAACACTATATAATCTGCACTGATCTAAGAAAGAAGTTCCTGTCTTCTAATAAGGATTTCTATGGTGAAGCTTTGGTGATTTGCACAATTTCTTTTGGCTTCTCACATGTGCCTCACATTTTTGTTTGCAAGCGCGCCGTTTTTAAGATTTGGTAGGTTATTCGCGAATTGAACGATACGACGGATGCGAATAACTTTGTACCTTATTACCGTGCGGAGAGCGTCGCTATTTATTTAAATCTGTTTTCAAAGATATTCTTCTGTACGGGTAGTACTAGTATTTATTCTGTGGCAGGATCGTAGCGTAAAAGTAAATTCGTGTTCCTGTCTCGCTCGCACTCACTCAGTTTACACCGAAATTTACCTGCGGTTTGTCCCAAGACTGCCCACATGGTCTGATCAGCTAATACCTCGTACATTAGTGACGTATATTCCGTTTCGTTCACCTGAAATGAGATGATTTCGGCGTTATTTCATATTAATTCTAAATTATCTCGGCCTTAAAGTAGTCCATATCTCGAACAGCGTCGAATAATTCCTGTTGTCATATTATTATACGTAAACTCACGAAAGTAAGCCCCGCGGGATGGACAGAAAGTTCGATTGTAACAACCAAATATTTTTTTAAGCGTAGCTTTATCCCAAGGATTACTCTTATCCCATTAAGGGGTTTCAGGATAGAAATAAGTAACCAGGTTCTCAGTCACAACACAATGCAAAAGATACCTTTTCCCTTAGTTTCTCCATACGACACCCACGCGCACCAATTTAGTGGTTCACCGAGGGGAACAAGGGTTCCATACAACCACACACTATAACAAAAAATGTGTTTTCTCCAGGATCCTTAGCACAAGCCCGACTCACACTTGGCAAATGTTTATTATTTGTTGTTTAACTTTAGATTATGCACTATAATCACATCAAGTTTACGCTTGTATGTTCTACTGTTTTCACCATAAACCAAAAACAACTAGTTTCTTGTTTAGGGGTTTCTTTTTTAACTCACGAACGTCGGTAATATTTTCTTATTCGTAGGTAATATCACATACAGGGTCCTTCTTAATATGCTGACAATTTGGAATGTATGAAAAGATGTATGGACTTCGAGGAAGCAAGAGAGGTGTGTCAGAACCGCCCAAAGTGGAGATCTATAGTTTCTGCATACCCCTCTGGGAAAAAGGCGTGAGTTTATGTATGTATGTGTGTGATCAGACCATCTAACTGAACAACTTTCTCTATGGAACCAACACTGAAATCTCGAAAAAAAAAACATTTGTCTGTTCCATACATTTGGCTCAAGTAGGTTTGCAGTTTTGTATGGAACAGCTGATTTTCTTTTCGCGATTTCGATGTTGGTCCCGTAGAGAACGTTGCTCAGGTTGACGGTCTGATCATTCCCTTAAAAAAGTGTTAGCATTTTAAGAAGGACAGTATATTCTGCGAAAATTTCTATTACGGTTCAAAAGATACAGCCCATTAAATTTAGAAACCCTAAAAAAAGGTATTCAATCTCACCCGTTGAACACTAAGCTGCAAACAGCACATCTGCGACGCCCTACACAGGTCGGACCCTTTACTAGGCTCCAACTTAGTCCTTATAACGAACAGAGTAGTGTAGTCCTGTATGTCGAACGGGCAGGAGAACGTGCGGCGATCGTCGGTGCCTAATGCGCAGTATTGGACGGAGAAGGTCGCCTTCATGGGCCCCGCCTTCACAAGGGGGTCCTTCTGGAGCTCCCACATGAACGTCGATGTCGTACCGTCTGACGCAACAATCTGTAATGTTAGTTATATGATACAAACATTCATATTCATCATGGACGGCCCAATAGCTCAGTTGGCAGTGAATCTTATAAGGGTTATTACTTGCATGGTGAATACGAATTGTTGTTGAATCCAGAAATATAAGGTGTTGCAAAAGTAAAAATAAACATTTAAAACTTTTAACAGGGTTGCTTACTACCTGTTGCACGTACGTTCATTACAGTTATTTTTCCATTAAATCGCTTGCTGTCACTTTTTGTATTGTTGACGTAGTAAAAGCTAAGCAAGAGATTGAATGGAGGATTAACTTTAATGAATGTACGTGCAACTGACCGTTAGACGATCAAACTGAACAACTTTCACTATATACGAGTATTATTGTCCCATACATTTTAGTATGGAACAGTATTTTAGAGTAGATTTGTAGTTTAGGATGGAGCATCAGATTTTTTTTTTGCGATTTCGATAATATACCTATACTGAAAGTTGTTCAGTGTGATGGTCTAAACCACCCGCTTAAATTTTTATTAGTATTTTTGTAACACCTTGTATATACGATCGTTATCTAGTCATCATATTACAGGTATGAACTCTGTCACAACTAGGTTCTAATACCTCAATTAGATTAGATAATCTGTGTGACAATGTCCACTATATTAATTTTACCACATAACATTGTAAGAGGGGTTAGAAATGCAAAGTAGTACTTTTGTTTCGGAGACGGCTGTCGCCACTTGTCTTCCTGCTCACGCTGCTACAATTACTCATGCCCTCTCGCTCGAACCACGCCGCGCGCCTTATGGTGTTATGCAAATCATTGCATAACCTGTGGCGACACGTTCCACGCCTACTTTTCACTTCTAACTCATCTTATAATGTTCTGTGAATTTTACCATGCTGGCCCAGTGACCAAGTGAGATGCCAACCTGATTATTATTTTTTGTATCCATCTGATTTGGCTTTACAAATACGACGACGAGCGACCAAAAACAAACTAATATCAAAAAACGCATACCATATCTCCAGAATTCTTCGGATTCAGATCCGACACAGTATTATTTCCGTCGCACTCCAACTTGGGGTTCGTTAGAACAAACTGAATGAGATGAGCTACGTTCGACTTGAGGGTGACGTGTACAAATTTCCTGGTGTTGGATGTTAGGAGACGCCACGACGCGACCATGGGAGGTGTGAAATGTAGAGGGACCTCCGTTACCGTCTCCCACCACGGACAGTTAAGCCATACCTGTTGACAAAAAAAAAACAAGAAACAATGCACACCTTGATTTAAGTACCGTAAACTAAGGTTACTATAACCCTAGGGGGTAACAATGGCCCAAATCGGGAAAACGCCCACGAAAGCGCAGCAGCCACCAAACCTACTTTACCCGAGAACTATCATTTGTCGCTTTTAACTCGAACTACGTCAATACTTACTACTAACACGTGACTGTGGGAGGTTTAAACTTTTTCCCGTTTTGGGCCATTGTTATCCCCTAGGGCTATATTAACCTCAGTTTACGGTAAGCGTCAGCATTAAAAATTAAATATAAGGGCTTGTTAGCTTATCCGACAGCTCATTTGACATATTATGTATGAAGAATGTGTCAAATGAGCTGTCGGATAAACTAACAAGAACGTTTTCGGAAGTGGTGAAACAGGCCCTAAATAAAGTTAAATAGTATGCCTTACTATTCTGACCACAAAACTGAGGGTAAGGGACCTTTAGTCTTCTTTAGTATCTGTGTTGAACGTTAAGGGAATATAATTCGGAGCGCGCTCCATACAAACGAAGTCTGGTGATATTTTCAATACTAAGTAATTAAAGTCAATGAAATTTTCAGTAACAATCTAGAAACTAATCTCTATGTTTGTATGAAGTCAGATTTTCTTTTTCAGAGATTAATTTCTATATTATTTCTAAAAAATCAAACATGGTCAGTGGTTTCATATCAAACCACGCTAGGGGCTGCAGCGGGTGGATACCGGCTGATAATTATTATGACTAATTGGTATACTATCAATGAGATTGATAGGAATTGGATATTTGTATGTAATTTTCTAAAGATAATATACGAGTATTACACACTAACTAGAATTCAATCCAGAGTCTGGAGACCCGTAATCACATGGTGTTTCTTTAAATATTTATAACAAGCGAGAGTTCGATTTGAAAATTATAAGACATGTTATTTTCCCGGAGGGATACACAGAGATTATGGATGGGGACCTTGGACGGTCTTAACATACCTCTCTCACTTCTTCTAGATTAATACAGGGTATAAGTGACAGCCTAGCAAATACTGAAACGGCGAACTCAGACCATTAAACTGAACAACTTTCACTATAGAGCTTACCTCAGGAAACGCGAAAATAAATCAACTGTCCCATACATTTCAGTCAGGTAGGTACAGCAGTTTTGTATGGGACAGCTGATTTTATTTCGCGTTTCCTGAGGTAGGAAAGTCCATAGTGAAAGTTGTTTAGTTTGATCAAAGTCAAAGTCAATATAATTTATTCAATATAGGAGCTTACAGCACACTTATCAAACGTCAAATCTTTTTTAAAGCTACCACCGCGTCGGAACGTGTTGTCGCTGTAGAGAAGATGCGGCCAGAAACTCTACAACATAACACGACTTAATAACTATTACAATATAAATTCTTAAGCTAAAGTTATGTATACAATAATACATAGTCTATGGTCTGTAGTGATGGTCTGAGTACTGTCTGTATAGATGGTTAAAAAACGTCCTTCATAGGATTTTCAACATCTCCTTCCATGCTCGCCTTATTGCAAGTCCTAGCTATATAAATCGCCATACCAATCTGAACCTAATTAATAAGTAATAAAACATACAGTGTGTTCAACACTCTTCTCCCTGCGAGCCTGTAGACTCGCGAACAGTTTGAGCGGCACCCGCGTCGTCTCGAAGGGCTTGCTCGCCGGCACTGGTATGCTCAGTTCTCGAACCATCTCCGATTTGTCCTCGGCGAATCGTATTAGTAAGCCAGTCGACGTTCTTAAATGGATAGTTGAGTTCTAAAATGTAGACAATAGTAGTAAAGTAAATCTTTATTTGCATAGATTTAGGTTTAAAAATTTGCAGTGTTACAATTCACCACGCTGACAACAACATAGAAAAAAAATACAACGACACAGGTAAAGTCCGTGAGGTCTTAGAAAAAGGAATCGGCTGTCGGGTAAAATCGGTTTACATTCGTATTTGGGCGTTTCTCAAAAGAAAATTCACATAAATTTAGGTCTAGGTCAGGCTCATGTCAGGGTATTAAATTATTTACTAAACACACAAAAAAAACCTTAATATTCGATATCACGTGACATGGATAAATATAATATGTATAAACGACCAACCGCTTCGAGAAAAGGTTATTACTGCACCTGCCCGGTCTAGGTGCAAACAGACCTCGCTCTCCGTGCGGAGGGAGGAGACTACGTTATGAACCCCGGTCAGGTCAACTCGTACCAATAAGTTTTAAGAAACTTATGTGTGATTTGTAACTGACTCTTCGGCGAAGGAAAGCATAGTGAGGAAACCTACATGCCTGTCTATTAAAGTTGTTCCGATGGTCGCGGCGCATGTTACAAAAAGTTAGTTATCGAGTGTGCACATAAAATATGGTTTTCAAGGTTCGCATAATATTTCTTAACTTTGTTTTGGAGGACATGAAATATTATTTTAAAATATCCTTTAGGTACATTCACATAAATAAAATCACACCATCATCAAAATCAGTCAATCAAATCAATCAGTCGAAATAGCATTTTACCTGTATCACATATAAATAAAATTGGTTGATTGATAGAAACAAACCTCCTGTATATGTGAGCTTCCGCTAGTCACCACCAACTCCATAGCATGTTCCAACCCGGCCACCAGGTCCTTCTTAGGCTCCACTTTATTCAAATAAACGTTGACACCCTGCGTCACCACCTCGTATCCAACCTTAGCACTGATCAGAGCATTCGACAAAAACTCCAATTTCTCTTCAACCAACAATGAGACTTGCCCTAATTTGAATGTACCGAAACTTTTAGCAACACATTCTAATTCGATCTCATTTGCACCAGGTTTTAGAGTAACATTTTCGGTGACAAAACAGTTAAGGTAATTATTTCTGAGTGTAGCGGACGGTTTTCTGTATTTGTTACTGTCTGAACGTTTGAGCGTCACTTTAGGGTTTTGGCATTCTATCGTTGCTTTTTGTAAGGATTTGTCCTCTTTGTAATGTAGCTGTGAAGTTATTTGAAGAGGACTCAGAAGAGGATTTTTGGGTTTCAAGTCGTCTAATCTTATACTGAAAGGTAAAGACATGTAGAGTTTAAAAAAAGGTTCCAATGAATTGAAATCCTACGATACTTTTAGTTATGAAAAAATACTCTTTTGTTCACGCGCAGATAGATAACACGTAGATGTAGAAGGAAAGAGAGTGATCTTTTGACAGATCTACAAATATTTCAACTAGTCTGGACTCGTTCTTACTTACCTACTAATTAGATTAGTGGCGTCTATTTCAACAGAAGAATCGTTAGCCGCTTTCCTCGGCGAATTAGTTTGTGTACCTACGCTACTATTTACACTTAAATCAGTCTTATTACATTTAGCCGAAGGCTTCTTTTCCAACTTATCGTCTTTACAAACTTCTATGCTAATCGCCGCTCGGTTGCAGGTTACATCTTTGGGGAAAAGACTTTCTATTGTTAAGCAACACTGGACTGTATTGTCAGTGATGTAAACACCACGGTCGGACGGCACAAGGGTAGCTGAAACCAGCTTGAAGCAATCGTTTAGTTCTGCAAGAACAGGCTCTGTTTTGTCAGAGAGGTTTTCTTTGATTGATTTTGACATTTCTTCAAAATAAAAGTTGCGTACTAGTATCTCTAATTCGGCAGTACTTGCTATCGTTGCAGAGAGCTTTGTATATCTGAAACAAAGGTTGGTACTTCAATATTTCTGTCTGTCGCCCATTAATATAAAGCGCGTTTTAGTAGTCGTTCGTCACGGTCGGCTGTAAAAGCGCGCGTTATCTAGATAGCACAGTATCTGTTACGTAGTTACTATTAAATAATCTGTGGTAGTCAATAAGTGCTAGTAGTCGTATTTACTCAAGCCGTATGTCACTGTACACATTACACTACATTTTTAGGACTCAAACAAATGCAAAGTTACGCTCAGACCTCAAGAACTGTAGGATAACTTGGTATAAATCTAACAGAACCTCACCTATCCATATCATTCATCTTCTTAGCGGCGGCCACCAATTCAAGCCTCGTCTGGGCAGCGAGGTCCCTCCAGCCCTGCTCCTCGTAGGAGCGCAGGGCGTCCATAAGGAAAACTACAGCTTTGCTTGTCTCGCCTAACTCGGAGTAAAACGCAGCGAGATCTCGGCCTATAAGGCGTGCGAATCTGTGAAGGATGGTTTTTTTACTAGTAATAGAGGGCTGGTGTGGTTTCATTTCTCTACACGCCCGCGATGCAACTTCGCCACATAGAAGAAGACCTCTTGCCGCACTTTTCAGACAGAAAAAGTCGCGCTTGCCGCGACATGTAGCAAGCATGCCTCTTATTAATAATAAATAATAATAAGTCTTTATTTATTTCTTCTCATACATAATATTAGTTAACAAAGGCACAAGATGACAATGTTATGAGATATTAGAGGGGCAGAAATGGATAACTAAATAAATAAATATATAAATATCTTGGACATTATCACACTAATTATCTACTCAAATTTAAAGTACCAGAAACTAGCCTGGACTTGTGTTATGATGACTAGACAACGATATAGAATACATATACAAACATCCATGACTCGGGTACAAATATTCATATTCATCATACAAATATTTGTCCCTTACGGGATTCGAACCCGGGACCCTCGGCACAGCAGGCAGGTTCACTACCGGCTGTGCTATGGGGCCGTCAAATAACACATTTAATTGTCGTTTTGAAACTACTGAATACTACAGTGTAAACTCATAGAAAGACTAAAGTTATTGATTCCAAAGTAACGGTTTTCAGGTTTTGCATTCATTCGTACACACACATACATAAACTATCGACCATAATCCCATATCGGGGTGGTCAGACTCTTTGCCACAACTATCTATTTAAGTATGCAGTTGTAGCAAATCAAAGTCTTTTTTAAAATAAATAAATTCTTACCTTAACCTCCCGATGTGTTTATAGGTACCCATAGCTAACTCAGCCAGCTCCAGATAATACTGCTGGAAGCTTGTCTTGCTGCATAAGGCCTCTTTTAGCCTGTCAGTGGGTGTCGGGTGGTGGTTGTTGGGCTCACTGTCCCCCATGCCGGCTGAGAGCATTACGACCAGGTGCAGCTGTTCGGAGGTGGGGTCCGATGATCCCGGTAACAGCCCGCAGAGCTTGCCAAGTTCATGTAGCTTTTATATGAAAAGATTATGTTTATTGAGTTTAAGATAAATATCGTTAAGAGTGGAAAAAAATAACACAGAGATGATCTCTGAAATATTGAAGAAAGCCAATTTTACTCAAACATTGACCTTATTCAAAAAATACGGGGTGTAAAACACATACTCTACCCATCAAACTGAACAACTTTTACTGTAGGAGCAAACCTTTCAGAACAAAAAAAATATCACCTGTCCCATACGTTTGAATCGAGTAGGTAGAGTAGGCTGTTTAGTATGGGACAGCTGATATTTTATTTTGTTGACAGGTTTGCTCCCATAGTAAAAGATGTTCAGTTTGATGGGTAGAATATGTGGTTTAAAGGATAATGATACTTTTCCTTACACCCTGTATGTACAGGGTCCTTCTTAATATGCTGACACTTTTTTAAGGGGATGATCAGACCATCAAACAAAACAACTTTCTCTATGGGACCAACATCGAAATCGCGAAATAAAAACCAGCTGTCCCATACATTGGGCTGGAGTCGGTTTGCAGTTTTGTATGGAGTAGCTGATTTTTTTGCGATTTTAATGTTGGTCCCATAGAGAAAGTTGTTCAGTATCATGGTCTGATCATCCCCTTAAAAAAGTGTCAGCATATTAAGTTGGACCCTGTAGATTTCTTTTTCTTGTTCTTTATTCTCAGGTAGATTGATCGGATGAGAGTGCCGGATTACTCAGAGATTAGAGTTTGATCCTTCTCATTTACGCTATCATCGAATAGTGGTCAAAAACTATCGGGCCATCGGGTCTTAAAATAAAGTGTGAAAGCTGTTTGTCTAATTTAAAACCTTAGTTAATAATGTATCTTTAAGTATTTTTTTTTTATTAATGGACTTCTTGCTTGTGCGTTAGCACCGCATTTCCGCCAGTGTCATTTGGTTTGAGGGAGTATCTACCCAATCTCGAGGATTGTTTTTGAGTAAGAACACAACTGAGAAGGATTGGGGAGCCTCGTGGCAGGCTGAAACGCGAACCGCGAAACACCACGCGAAAGAAAAGTGTTCGGGGCAAACCCTGCAACTTGACTCCTAAGTAAAATTTGCTATCTTCAATAATATTCTGTATCCCAAGGTGCGTCGCTTGTTTATCAGATTTTTTGTTAAAAGTGTTAAATTTTCATATTTTTTACGTTTGAACAAAACATTTAGAACTGACTGAAGTGATTTCTACTTTAGAGTTTAAGAGCTCAACCACGCAAGTTATTTCTGAGCATAGGAAGAACCAGTTCATCCTCATCATCGTATCAGCAGATAGACGTCCACTGCTGGACATAGGCCATAGGCCATGGGGGAAGAACTAGTTGGCTGCAACTTATTCTTGAACTCGAATATTGCTCACCTTATCCTTAGCATTATGTAGCAGAGGTGCCTGTGTGGCTGTGCACATTTCTAACGCGCTGTTGGAAGCAGACAACTTCTCACAGGCTCTAAGAGTCTCAGCGCAGGCCAGCTGGGCCCAGCAAGCGACCGCGCCTTCCACGGCACTAGCGCCCAGCAACGATAGTTCCACCAGAGTATTGTGGACCGTGGTTAGGCAGCGGGAAGCTATCTGCATTTAGAATAAAGGTCACTTTCGAGTACAATGCGGGTCTTATCGAGATATGAGTTACAGTAATGGCATACATTTTCAACCAAACTATTATACTTTATTGCATATATTATTGACTAGTTCTCTACGACTTCGTCTTCGTTAGCTTAAAAAAGTATCCTATGAATAAATTCTAATGGATTAAAATGTAGATTATACATTTCTTATTAAATTGCTACACAATTTATACAACTTGGTTTTTGATATACAGGGTCCTTCTTAATATGCTGACACTTTATTAAGGGGATGATCAGACCATCAAACTGAACAACTTTCTCTAGGGGACCAACATCGAAATCGCGAAAAAAATATCTGCTATCCCATACATTTGACTTAAGTAGGTTTGCAGTTCTGTATGGAACAGCAGATTGTTTTTTCGCGATTTCGATGTTGGTCCAATAAAGAAAGTTGTTCAGTTTGATGGTCTGATCATCCCCTTAAAAAAGTGTCAGCATATTAAGAAAGACCCTGTATGTTAAACATGTCTGTTACGTAATTTTATTAGAAATTATCTGTGATTTACTATAATGCAGCTATTTATAAGCATAACATAGATATAGCTTTACTCTGAAACTATTTACTAATCAAATTACAATTCATAGGAAACCTAGAGGTCGACGAAAGTTGAATACATCATTACACGCCAAGTGGACCACCCACGGAGCCATCACAGCTAGCCAAGCATATCCTGGCCGTTAGCAAAATTATATTAGAGCAAAATTAATAGCACGCTGTATGCCGCCAACGACTAACTGTCATTCAGTAATGATACCTCGTTATATCAAAGTCACAGATGGTTGATCATTAAGAAAATCAGTTACAGACGATTTCCAAGACTTAAACGTCTAAAAACTTGTAGAGAATGTATCTTCGTCAGCGAAATATTCGATTCGATTAATAATTCAATGAAACATTAATTGCCTGTAGTTATCAGAGAATGAAGAATGGTTTTGAAATTTTGTACAATAATTCGCGTTTCGTATTAGCTTGTTTTAACCCAAGTATTTTAACGAGCGGGAATTAATTTAATTTCACAGATCCTGTAAAATAATTATTACGATATTGTAGCCAATTATTGACGCACAGACATGCTTTCCTAACAGTATTGTCTCGAACACTATCCTGAAAATAATTAAAATACTTGTGAAAATCAAGAATTATCGCCAAATTATCGCACTCGTCCATCTGGTGTCATCACGGACATTATAGGTAGATCTAAATAGATGACGCAAGTATACCAACTTCACGTTCCATTTCTACCCAAATCCTACGAGCTGGAGCTGTACGAAAAGACTAATGATTGTGGAAGAGGCTAGAGAGGTATGTCAGTTGCAGGAGGCGGAGGAGTTTCGTTCTCTGCCTACCCCAGTGGGAGACAGACGTGAGGATATGTATGTATGGGAGTGCCTTTGAGCGGCGCGCGGTTCCGTTCCCCGCATAATTGCCGGCCCCCGCTAACATCTAAACTAGAGTACCTCGCCTCCCAAATCGTCTGTACCCCACGAGTTGGTCTGACTATAGTGCGCCTAAATTGTGTTCACTATCACATTAAAAGTGGCGATCACTTTTACAATTACACAATTTACGCCTCGAAATCGAAGCATGCAAGTTTCCTCACGTTGTTTTCTTTGTCATAATTACAGGTAATAAAAAACAGTATACTTCTTCATCTTATCGTGTAGGAAGCAAGTCCTGGAGTCAGAGTTTTTTCGGACCGCATTACGGCCCCTGACGAGGTTTTTATATAACGATTACTACCACCAGAGATTGTAGTCGGGACCAACGACTTAACGTGGCATCTGAAGCACTGAATCACGAAATACATGGGCGAAGATCGAACCGTCGTCGTTTCTTCCATTCAAGGCGAGGCTAGTCACCACTACACCACCACGATAACTACGTACCTACGTACTATGTATATTCGTAGCATAATTCAATTAATAAAACATACAACTCACCTCCCAAGGTTTAAACGTAAGTAGTAACATGGCACTTTGACGTTGGAAAAGATAGCTTCTAAAATCCAGCAACGACGCTTTTTTCGTCACGATCAACTCTCTTAAATGATGTGGTACCAAAGCGGTCAGTCTGACCGCCTGCCACGATGTTATTGGCTGCCTGAAAGTGTCCAACCACTTTGGACTGGCCGCCAGGTTTGAATTAAGAACGAACTGAGAGAAGAGTGCGTCCAATTCATCATATTGCACGAGAGCCTCTTCGTATAAACCTAGCATTTCTAGGACGAAAGCTAATTGTTCCTGTAAAAGATAAATAATTTATGTTAATTCAATTTACAGATAAATGACGACGCACACGGGCGACCGAAGACAGCCACATCTAGGCCGGCGACTTCATACATACTTTTATATTAAAAATGCGAAAGGGTCTGTCACCTTTTACGTTTTCCCAGCTAACCCACTGATCCGATTATGATGAACTTTTGGTAAACAGATAGCTTGAACTCTAAAACTTATAAGCAGACTAAGTCGCAGGTAAGCTGGTTTTTATTTTAGTATGTGGTGTGTCAGTACGAGCCCGTTATAATGTTTACATTTTAAAAATAAACTATTAATGAAATTGATTGACAGTTAATTTACAAATACCTGTAAAATAAAGTATTTACAAAAATCCCATTCTGGATCATTTCTTTTCTCTCTCTGTTCACGCATATACTCCTCAAACTTTATCAGTGCTTTGTTATACGCGACAAGGACAAAATGCCTGATCTTTGCCACCAGTGACCTCCATGACTCCGCGCTCCTCGCTTCAGACTTTATAGGATTTATAACACAAATAAACCTATCTTCAGTCTGTTTTACTGCAAAGTCTCCTTTTATCTTATCTAAGACTGTCGTTCTGGGTAATAATTTGTTTGTTTTCCTTATGTCATAGGTTTCTACCAGGACTATCATCCAGTCTGTGATCCCATTTTTTTCTAGCTGTTTGAGCCATCCTTCTATTTCTTCCCTTAGAGTTGTTTTATAATATTCTATATCCTGTAATGTTCGAATTTAGCATTAATTTTAGATAAAAGGTAGAAATATCCAACTGTTTGAATATTAACAGTGGTACCAAGAAGGGCCATAGCGATATAATAATAATATAGTGGCGCAGGTCAGCGGTCGCGACTGGGCAATCGCCTCGTTTAGTACAAAATATTCAGGTGAGTATAATGTGTATCGACGAAGATCAATCAAAACAGTTGACAATAGATCTTACAACGAAACAAATAACGGTTGTTATAGAAAAAACATTCCGTAAGGAGTTAATAGAAATATAAACTGTATGCTTACTGTACACATATGAATGTATAGGTATGTTACTTTATCTGTCAAAGGTGAAATGTTACAGGGCATTATCCATAAAATTACCTATGAACAAACAATTTGTAAACAACTAATTGACAAATAAAAGATAAGAAGTGTATTTTCTTCTCTAACTTTTATATCATTCCACACTGCTGGGCAAACCCCTCCAGACAAGAGAGTTTTAGTGAAATAAATAAGTACTATTATTTTACGCATACTGATCGAGTCGGGAGCATGATCTGTGACGTTTCACCTTTACATCTCACGTAGAATTCCCATATTATGTAATATTATTAGTACTAAAGTATTCAATTTCTTAAATAAATAGTTACGATCAAACTTTTATCTACAATTCACTTTGCGAAACGTTAAATATTTAGATCCAAAGATACGAAAATAATAACGAAAATTATTAAGAAAACATAAGAGAAACATAAGAGATTTTAGTCCAATCTTCATTCGCGTTGCATGAGCGGCATCAATAATGAAACAATAAAAAAAACTAATTGGGTGCGCCATATAGATGAACGCCAGATAGATGAACAAATGAAATGAGTAAATGCATGTTATACGTCTATTCTTTGATTAAAGATAACTGTATCGCCCAGAGACTCTTTCATTTGTTTGCTCCTATTTTTATTTCAGAAGACCAGCATTAGGATGCCTTTCTACCAGAGCTGTGCGAAGAAGCTAAGCTGTGAGCGAGGAGAAATCCGCCAATAGCATTGCTTCATTTTCTTAGTTTCGCACAGCGCAGCTCTGGCGGAAAAGGGATTAGCAGAGCGAGTTTTTTTACATACATTGTGAGCTAAAGATGTGTGCGAGGGATGCGAGCAACTGATGCGTGCGAGGTATGCGCGTTAAAGTTAAATAATACATTCCATTAGGCACTTGAAGCCTACTTATCACTATAAATGTAAACTGTGTCTATTAAATGCCTAAGGGTGCGTCCACATCTGACGAATGTGCGCGAGCGGCTCACGAGCTGCGCAGTAAAAACGCACGAGCATAAAATGCACCCGCGCAAATCGCGAGCGGCGGTGCGCGTGCTGTGCATTCGCCAGATGTGGACGCACCCTTATAGTACTTTCAAGATTCCAGTTTTGTAAGAGCCTTTTTTCACTAATGAAGTTGAAAGGGCTTGGATATTACACAAGGGCTCAGTTAAGCCAATACCGTGATAAATATTCACTCACTAATATTCATTCACTGACAATTTTAGTATCTATCAATTAAAACACTGTACAT
Source organism: Agonopterix alstromeriana (assembly GCA_963924505.1). Lineage (NCBI taxonomy): Eukaryota > Metazoa > Arthropoda > Insecta > Lepidoptera > Depressariidae > Agonopterix > Agonopterix alstromeriana. The sequence goes on from OZ004661.1 coordinate 4,016,348, forward strand.
TATAAAAATACTCCAAGGGCCTGTTTCACCACTTCTGGATAAGTAATTGTTAGCTTATTTGACATATCGTTTGACATATTTCGTATCAAAGATATATGTCAAATTATCTGACATATAAGCTAACAAGAACTTATCCAGAAGTGGTGAAAAAGGCTAAAGTCGACGATGCTATCTGCGTTGTTATTTCAATTAACATTCGATATTTACCGGATCGTAATAAAATACAAATTAATTGCGTATTATTTTTACAGGTATTAAATTCGCTTTAGCATTTAATCATACGTCATTTAAATCTAAATATATTTATATATTAGCAAAAAACATGGTTAGCAATGGTGCACTATGATCACCCATGTGATTTATGTCAACTCACTTGAGCATCATATCAGTCTAATCTCTGTTTTAAGAGTATTTAAAAATAATGAAAACTGTAATTTTGAATATATATATTTGAGTTGGACAATAAACTAGATCAAGGAAAAATCATTTTTCAGAGAATATGGAATTAGCAATGCCAAAACACAATTTTGAATAAAACATATCAAGAAAGATCTTAAGAGGTTATGACAAAAAGGTCCAGCAATTAATGTTTGTCTGCCTTATTTATTATTTTATTAAATATACTATGTATTATTGTATACATAACTTTAGCTTAAGAACTTATATTGTAATAGTTATTAAGTTGTGTTATGTTGTAAAGTTTCTGGCCGCATCTTCTCTACAGCAACAACACGTTCCGACGCGGTGGTAGCATTAGAAAAGATTTGACGTTTGATAAGTGTGCTGCAAGCTCCTATATTGAATAAATTATATTGACTTTGACTTTGAAGCTATGCACAATTTACTGTAAATTAATAATCTTTGCTTATGTTTAAGGCAGTCAAACATTTAACATTAATTACTAAAAATTACTATTACATAAATGTTGAGTACTCACCACACAATCAGTCCAATAAATATGAAATATTGGTCGTTTCAGAAGATTTAGTTCGGACTGCAACTTATCCTTGTTAAACTTTACAAAGGATGCCTCCAAGTAGACGGACTTTGTGACCCGCCCATAAGAACGTCTCCATTCACAGGAGTCTTGAGGGATAGCTGCTACTAACGGAGCTTCTAATGTGCAGAACAGGTTCCAGTCGCCGGCACCTAGAGGTGACATATATTGTAAATTAACAACAACCTGCATTTTATTCCCTTTTCACATTGCCGGCTACGCGCCAGTCCGCAGCCAAGTATATGGCCATGTATGGAAGCATTCTCAATTTACCTGACATTCCCACACATTAAAAGCCAACTATCTAGCAACGGGAACATGTGATAGTAAACAGTACTTAAAGGCTATGTCCAACTGAACCATTGAGTGCCCCTTCAGGATCAAAAGGTCAAAAGATAGTACCCCAATTCAACCATACTGCATCCTGATACACAAAAAGCAAATAAACAAACATCCATTTTAAGTTTTGATAATATTTAAACATACTGATCATAATATGATAGTCAGAGGAATAATGAGAGATAGGTGGAGAAAAATTTGTGGTCCCTTATAATCTTGTCTCCATCTATCTGACTGACACTTACCCACATGGTGGAGTACAACCCAAATTTATTTTTATTAGTGTACAGTGACTTTTAAAGACTCATGCAGACTAGTATCACTTCAACCTTGTCTTGATGTTTTGTGATTGCCACTATATTACAACTAATAACCACTTCCTTTAGGAATTACAGTTTTTCTTTAGCATTGAAAAATTTTACCTCAGAATAGGTATATAGTTCTACATACAGAACTGCCACTCCCCGCCCCCTCTGACTTCAGATAACCCACCTCACCTCAAAGTTTCTGGGAAACTTAAAGGAAGCCGAGCAAGGGAATGCAGTCACGCACCCGTTGGATAAGATTACATAAAAATGAGTCTTTTCAGTGCACAAAGACGTTGCAAAATAACAATAAATTCACATTAGCTCAAATACTATTTTCAATAGCAAAACGAACAATAAAATGTATCAAAATGTAGATGATATGCATGGTAAGTCAACCCTACACATATGTCAAAGATGATTTGCACCAAGTGCGCATGTGCGAACGCCATAATGTCAAATCCAAAACGTTGTTTGAAGTGCCGGACCTGTGACATCACTTGGGTGAACAGACTGTTTACCCAAGTGAGTATATGGTTTGTGCAGTAGTGGGCCACATTCACACAGGATGTAAATGGGGGTTTCGTCCTCCTCCAGGCAAAACCTGCAGAGTTTCGTATCCTAGATGACTAGGGTAGTGAGGTGTTTGATCAGCCTACCGTGACCCATTAGCCCCCACACTATGATGTGCAGGTTTGAAGTACTGATAACTGAGCGTCTTTCTTTTTTTTTGCCATTTTGCAGTCATAAAGGCAGGTTTAGATAATGACAATTTAATGGTGCCAATTTTTTAGCACGGATAGAAGCACGGCAAGCATTCATTTATACGGTGCTAATTTTCAGCGCCAATCCTGCACGCATTCGTAAGGTTTTGCTTGTGATACACATGCCAGCGATTAGCACAATGTGTTTACACGAGTCTTAAAATTGGTGCGGGGGATGGGAGGGACGCGGGCGATGGTGACTAGCACCGAAAAATAGACACATGCTCTATTCCGAGCTAATGCTGCCGTGACGCAAACAAATTTGTTTTCATTCTCGGTTATGCAGGTTTCCTTACGATGTTTTCCTTTACCACCGAGCTAGTGATAATGACAAATATAACAGTACATAAATTCCAAAGAACTTAGTGGTACAGGCCAGGAATCGAACCGCTGCTCATGATTGAGTCGCTAACTCTCTTCCGTATGGAATATCATCACTTTGTGTGTTTGTTTGTGCGAGCATCAAGAGAAAACTACTGAACTGATTTTGATGGAACTTTTTTGTTTGATATAAGCTGTCAATCTAACTTAAAATCTGGTATATAATTTGTGCGGATGAAGTCGCGGATTAACTCTAGTATTTTATATAGGAGTACCATATTTTTAAATGTGGCCTGTAATGTAATTTTTACGCATTAGTTGAAAGAAATTAATAATAATTAACTAGAAAAACCTTAATAAAACAAAAAATGCTGTCTTCTGTAAAAATTTATTTTAGGATTTTTGACATGATGTGGTCATGATTCGGGATAAATAAAAATAAGTATTTCTTAACAGATCCCGGTAGAACGAACGCAGATGGTCAGAGCTACATACAAATGCAGTCAAGGCCTATAGTTAATTATTTATACCACTTACATGTCACCAAAGGTTTGTTTGTCATTCCTTCGCGGTCAGCTGGAGAATTATCGACACCCTTCATTGTTCATTATCAGTAAAATAACAGATTTTTGTGGGCATGACACACATTACAGTTCTTCTAATTATTCGTTGGAATCCACCCACTTCACTTATGGTCACTAATAATCAAATTTACGGACACTTAATAAGTGCTAATTATAGCTTTTAAGAGCTATTGCACTAAAGTAAGAGAATATTATAATTTTATCAAGATTTTGAGTCGCCGAGATTGTAAAAACGAAAAATTGCAAAAATTAGCTGTCAGTCAGCCACCAACTCGACGACGACAATAGTGTTGCCAACTTCTGGAGTAATAAAAGTAGCAAATTGATTGCCCTTTAGGCCAACAAACGCAGACGATGGACAATTTTGACCGCGCCCGCGCCGCGACGTGACCGCTGTTGTCCAAGATCAAAATGTCCGTTGACTGATCATCCCGATCAAAATGACCTTAAAAAACAGTAAAGCTTGGCAAAAAAGAGTGTTAGTAAACAATTTATGTACTTTATTCTCTTCACAAGTAGTTGCGCAATACGTAAAGGTAGGAAGCTTTGATAAGTTATATGTCAAGATAGACACAACACAGATAGGTAGATAGATAGAGACAGTCGAAGCTACGAACGCATCGAAAACAATTGCAGCCAGCACAGGCCTCTAAACCACAGTATAAGAAAGAGTATTCTAAACCCTATCGCTATGTTCGCACACAGACATAATTTGTATGACGCCTCACGCATACCAACCAACCCCTTTTGTGAGATAAAATCTAGGTTGATTGTCCCTTTCTGCGTATGCGTAATTTTCTTTGAATAAGTTGAAATCGCTTACAAAATTTTGCAACTTTAGTCAGACAAAGACAATTTTAATCATGTTGGATGCGATTTGTTTAAATTATGTCAGTCCAACCTGCTATTTCTTACCCGATTTGATCGGATTCAACGATTGGATCCTGACCGAATTATAGATCAATAATGTGTCAGTAGTATTAGGATAGTCGAAAATGTATGGGGATTTTGATAAAGGGAGTTCAAACCTCAATGAGGCGTTTTCATTTAAAAAAAATTTCAACGACACTGAAAGAATGGCGTAAAGTTAGCATTCCGATCCTAGCGACTGAGTCGCGCGACCGGTAAGCGTGGCCGGTGACCGCCGCGCTGCCGACCGAGTTGAGTCGAAAATCATGCAGCGCCTCAGTTTCAGTTATGGGTCTCAGTCACCGGTCGTGGTCGCTAAGATCGGAATGCTACCTTTACAATACAGTCGTGCCAAAAGCCAATTTAGCTGTTAGACCGAGACCCAGAGACGATAGGCGAAAATGTACGGATTTTGACATACGGGAGTTCGAACTATGACTTAAAAATCGTCTCTGAATCTCGGCCTTAGATCGAAAGTGTTCCGTGTTTTTTAATTTCCTAATTTTAGGGAGCGATTTCTTAATTCTGAAGGCGTAAAACGCCATACTCTAAATTAATATAATTTTTGTCCAGTTAATGTTTATTTTACGTATAACAAACTTCCTATCTCCATGATAAGAAACTAACATTTTTGGTGCTATTGCGTATTTATTGGCAGCACCTCCTGTCAGACTTGATGTGAACATTCTTTGATGTGAACCATTGACAAACAGCACTTTTTACTGTCAGTGTCGATTCCTTTTACAACGCCTCACTGAGAATTACCGAATTACCAGACAAACAACCTGTCCAGTATTGAGGTTAATGAATGGCCGCCAGTCCGCGCGCACGCCGAAGATAGATATAAAATACACCTAAACGTTTATCATATGAAAAAAAAAAAAATTCTTTTTAATTTTCTACTCTACAAATGGTGATTTTGGCAGCAACGCGCGTGCTTGGAACATTTTTGGAAGCTTCTTGTTGTATGCAAACACGATCGACCACAGATTCTATTTTCTATTTTCACTGAACACTACGGCTGTAAGGGCTAGATCCCATTGCTTTTACGAAAGGAAGAAAAATATAAAGAAAAAAAAACTCTGCATTGAATATTGTCTGTGCTCTGCCAAAATGTCGCATACTGTTTTTGTATCAACTCGCAATAAAGGAAATCAATTTTCCTAAATTATCCATGATTTTCGGATTTAATTTAAAGATTTTCAATTACAAAAATTGGGAGTGATCCTCATATAACTAGCAGGTAATGTAATTAATTATTGATTGTCTTAAAATTACGATAATTAAACACATTCCGTTCCTGATTATTTTCTTTTATCTTTTATTTTGGAGACCTTCCTTGAACATAATCGTTTTCTATATAAAAGTCAAAATTAGTTTTATTTATACTTTCGCTTACACTTATATTATGTGTGTTATTGTTGATTATCGAGCGTGTGTAAAACGTTATTCATTCGCGCAGAAGACACCATTGGAGCACAAATTTTCACGAATTCTCAATTTTACAACAATCGTTAGAGCATGTATGGTTTCTATCTAACCGGGCATATGCGACAGTTTCATATTTTATATATATACCGTTATTATTGTTTTTCTATAAAATTATTTCTGATAACTGTGGAAATGGTACAAATTTTGTATGAATCATTAAATGTTAGCTTCAACTATCAAACAACCTTACAGAAACTATAGAATTTTAACTAGACATGAAGATACTATATTACTTAATATATTATAATAGGTTTACAAATTCTTAAACTACAGAATTATTTACAATTGTCCTAATTGCACACTAAATAATTACACATTTTTAAGTATTAAAAAATATATAAAATGTTAAACAGATGGCCAAAGTCAAAGATGGAATGCTGTCTTCAGTCTAAAATTGATAAGTTAAATATTTTATAACTTTCTTGTCCTATTATCTGATTTGATCTACGTTCCTGTAGCAATATGTAAAATCACTGAAGAGGAAAAGCTAAATGAAACGTTTGAGCTGTGTTGTTTGCGGCCGGTCATGCTATATATACTTTCTGGCTTGTCACATCCACCGTTTTGTAATAGCTCAAATGTAGCTTGAGATGATCATACTCCTAAAATGCAGCTCTAAATTGCACGACTCTTCCATGCCGGAGGCGGCGAAGACGTTGGTACCAACCGCCCGCCGGCACGGCCGGACTCTTGTACCGGCTGCCGGCCAACGACACCCGGCCCCCGATCATCGTCGCATCGGTCGTATTTTTCACGATTTCTTCCTCGATTGAGCTCATTATTCGTTCGTTCGAAATCTGAATGCACTACTGACAAGCCTTGCACATTCACGCACAGAGAGTCAATGTGTGCGTAAAATTCACTGTTGCACTCTTATTCCATGCCAGCACAAATTTTTTTTCTACGTAGGCCAAAATGATCGCACATAATGTTTGTGTCTCTTTGTACCGAATATTCCCAAAAACAGTGACATTCATAATTAAAATACAAAGTTTATGTTTCATGTTAAACAAGTCCTCTGTAAAAACAGTTACTATTAATTCGATGATTATTTGAATGATCAAAATGTCTGGTCTTGACAATGTTACACTATGTAATCTAATATTGGATTTTTGTAATTGTACTTTCTATATTTTGTTTTGCTTAAAAGAAGTGTGTTGTAGAGTTGCTGGCCGCATCTTCTCTACAATAGAACACCTTCCGACGCGGTGGTAGATACAAAAACAAGACGTCAGAAAGTTATCTATGTGATATTATTTTGAATAAATGATTTTGACTTGACTTGTCTTGACCGAAGTTCGGATCGTCACCGAAGACATCGCGTAAACTCACGAAAGTAGTTTCGGCAGTTTTTCTGCCGAAGCCGAAACTGTAAAGTTGCGCCCAAACTTGCCGAAACCAAAAGTTCGGTCGGAGATTATCTCACAAGTAAACTTAGCCAGCGGCCTATCAAGGTCATGCTCATTTTTATTTTGAATATACAGGGTCTTTCTTAATATGCTGAAACTTTTTAAGGGGATGATCAGACCGTCAATCTGAACAACTTTCTCTATGGCACCATCATCGAAATCGCGAAAAAAATTCTGCTGTTCCATACAAAACTGCAAACATACTCGAGCTAAATGTATGGGACAGCTGATCGTCCTTAAAAAAGCAGCATATTAAAAAGAACCCTGTATAACTACTAACTAACATTTTTAAGTTATCACACAATGTTTAACATTAATTTTATAAACGACTCACTCAATCACCTCAGCGACTCACTCAATCACCTCAGCGTACTATTTTCGTACAACAATATTTAATGATAATTATTTATTTTTGAAACGCAAATAATCTTTTTTGCAAGCAATAATTTTTTATCTGCAATACAAAATAAAATCCGTTTTATAGGCAACTAAAAGGTTTTTTATTTTATTTAATTAATAGTTGGTGTACCAATTGGTGCGTGCTAGAGCATAAAATGATAGACAGATGCGAACACCGGTGTTTACCAGCGAACCATTCTATGGCCCATAGAAAGTTTACCCATGACTATGTCTACTGGTACACTAGTAGCGAACACACATTATTTAATGCCTAGACTAAGGTAATATAATACAGATTTACGGCAGTTATATTATCATAAATTTAAAGTTTTACAGATTCTTTTCAGAGACAGATTTCAGGCATCAGTGTTGTAGTGTGGAAGTGTTTTGGGCTTAAAATGCAGTTAATTTTTCACGATTAAATTGTATAAACCTCAAAATTTTAAAGATTTAAGTGTATTATGAATAAGTATATAGAGTTTTGGAACATGGGAATGATTCACACCAGTAGGTTTTGTTTGAAAAAAATATTTAAGTTGATAATAAAAATCTACCCGTGCGATGTAGTATATGTCATAGATTTTCATGGAAAAAGGCATCTAAGGTAGATGCTATTTTTTAAACAATATCTTGCTTGTTATGTTTTGGGTGCAATTTATCACTTTGCATTTTTACTACGAAATTATTTGCTTATTTATAATAAATCGCCGAGTTAACTTGGTTTATTCATAAATTGTATTCGTCTTAGAATCATTTTATGTAACTATGAGTTTTAAAAAAATATCCCAGTCTTTCATCTCATATATTTTTTCATGTTGTTCTTAGATGTAAATTCTCCTTTATAATCTTGTTTTGTGAAAGTAATTCAATTTTATCTATATTTGCTCAGCTGGCTATTTTATGTGCACACATTTGTGCTGTCAAAATAACATAACAGATTTTTTTTTTATTTGTACTTATAAAACAAAGAAATAACAATATTAACTATTCCAGCGCAGGGTGATAATTTTTCCAATGATAAAAAAAAAATTAAAATCTCGATAACTATCAAACTTAGATTTTTTTTGTATTTTTCACTGGACAGTCATATACTTGTCTATCTCCTGTTTTCGGCTTGACGTAGAGTTTTTTGACATCCTGTATATTATTATTTATGCAGTCTGGGCGCTGCAAAACGTATTGGTACCTTTTATCAGCGTTAGGGACGAATGTTTTAATTGACTTCACAAGAAGATTTTATGAACTGCTTCTGAATTCAAATTTGTTAGATTGTCTACATGAAATGTTGTAATTAATTCGTGGTATAATTAATTTAAGCCATAAGTTCAAAACATAATCAACCTTTCATGTTTAATCGAAAATAAAATTTGCAGCCATGAACACAACAGCGCCGACCTCGGCCGATGCCTGCCTCAGCATCGTGCATTCTCTAATGTGCCATCGGCAGGGCGGCGAGAGCGAAGGCTTCTCGAAGCGCGCCATCGAATCTCTTGTCAAGAAGCTGAAGGAGAAGCGGGACGAGCTGGACTCGTTGATCACGGCTATCACTACCAGCGGAGCACATCCTAGCAAGTGTGTTACTATCCAGAGGACCCTAGATGGCAGACTGCAGGTAATTTACGCATTCAGACGCCTCAAATCGTATTTAGTTCACACGTACTTTACTATGTTTACCTCTTGAGTGAAATTTTCATGTTCGAGGAATGCACACTGGACCGAAAAATATTAAGTGAACTGTGAAGAAGTTTCCCATACAAAAAGTGAAAATACTTTTTTACTTAACTAAAATTTTTTGCGAATTTCATTCGCATTTTGGCATTACTAGGCGTATATTAATATTATCATGTGTACAAACCTATAACGATATTAAAATACATCAAAAGGTCTACAAACCCGGTTATTTATCATACCAGTTAGTCAGTAACATAAAAATCATTGAAACGCCTTAAGGTTTAGAAGTATAACGTTTTCCCTTTTTGCATGGAGACTGCTAGCTTGTCAATCCTCTTAAGTATAAAATAATAAACTAATAATCACTCACGCAGTTCACGCACTTAGATGCACGTACGATTATTAAAGTTAATCCTCCATTAAATCTCTTGTTAGCTTTTACTACGCCAACAAAACCAAAAGACACGGCAATAGATTTAATGGAGGATTAACTTTAATAAACGTATGTGTAACTGGCAGTCAGCCGGGAAAGAATTTAATTACTAGATTAGGAAGGACTGGATTACTAAATCATTTCTAAACAGTTAACTTTTACAATAATGTGAAAGGTCAAATAAAAGATTGAAAAAGTCGGGCGGCGAGCGGGATTCTAACCCACGACCTGCCGACCGATGATATAGATTGAAAATTTCGTCGTGGCCTGCGGGGCGCTCTGTTGGCGCCCCGGATAGGCAGGTCGTGGGTTCGAATCCCGCTCGCCGCCCGATTTTTTCAATCTTTAATTTGATTAAGCTAACATGACATACATGTAGAATCAATAAATTCGAATTGGAAAGGTATTATTTTGTAATTAATAATAATGAGTATGTGCTTCTTGGTAGACCCTGAAAGTACATGAAAGTACAATGGCTACATGAATTGTTTTTTTAAACCACACTCCACATGGCTCCAGTCTTTTGCTATTTCTCACTAGTCTAAGTTAGGTTTCGTGCTTGTGAATAATTCAAACTAGAGCAGGCACCCGTGTAAAGCTTTTTATCAATTCAAAAATATTCAATTTTTTTGCGATAGTTTCAGAATTGAGAATACATTTGATCCTATTTGGCAACATCTATTGTATTGCAAATTTTGAGACGTCAATCCGAAATGAATGAATTTTTCAACAATTTAAGTTTCGTCAATTCCATGTGTCTGCATCATGAAGTTATTAGAAAGACCGGAACGAGCACCCGTGTTTCGAATTCTTTCAGAACTAAAGACCATCTAGGGAATTGTATCTCTTTATAAGTAGGGAGCAGCACGGCTAGCATGCCACCCGCGACGAAGAGTTTAAACGAGAAAAACGTAAAATAACCACCTGTATATTACCTGTGTCGCAATAAAGTCTTTGAAGTTTGAAGTCTCAATTTTTATCGTTTTCTCGGGGGTGGCATAGGAGGTCTACTGAGTGAGCGAGACACAATTCTCTAGCTACTAGACAATTGACAAACAAACCTTAAATTCGGTGTCCGAAAGAAGAAATGTGTCTTGATGAAATGTGGTATAATTTTTTTGGCAACATTTGTTATTACTTTCTCTGGTTGTTCTTCTAGCTTCATGGTTCAAACCAACTAAGCATATTTTTTGATATCCTTGTGACATCTTTCTATTGTAGAATCTTGTATTTAGTAGAAATTGTAAACAATGTTTTCATATTGCAGGTCGCAGGCCGTAAAGGGTTTCCACATGTCATCTACGCGCGCATATGGCGCTGGCCTGACCTGCACAAAAATGAACTGAAACACGTCAAGTTTTGTCAGTTCGCATTTGATCTGAAATGTGATTCTGTCTGCGTCAATCCCTACCACTACGAGAGAGTAGTTTCGCCTGGCATCGGTTCGTATATTATACAAGACTAGCTTTTCCCCGGGACTTCGTTCGCATGGAGTTCGGAAAACTTTAAAACCCCGTTATACCCCTTAGATTAGGTAGATATTCGAAAAATTATTTCACAGTGCACCGACACACAGACTACTGACTTTTTGTCTGCCGTACAGAAATTACAGGCTCGGAATCCACCAAAGGGGAGATACGCGGAAAACAGAGATGTGTCATTGTCGACTACCCATCTCGTCTCCATTTAGCTTCAGTAGACGCGGTTCAATTGAAGAGGAGAAGATGCCTAACATTTGTTTTGTGCGATCAAAGCATAGATGTGAGGCGCCGCTTGTCATGCTAAACTGCTAGTCTCGCTCAGAGCTCGAAGCTCCGCTCCGCTTTAGCCAGCACACATCTCCGCTCAGCTTCGCTGGATGCACCTTAGCCGCTAAGCATCTTTTCTCGTCTCCTTTCCCCGCCTATTTCCGTTTTGATGGATACCGGGCCTAAGGCATCAGTATGTAATTTAAGACGGACTTTGTCCGTCGTTTGCGTTACCTCCTATGGTTCCATACTGTCTTGTCTATTTTGAGAACGTGTCCATCCAATCCATTAAGGGTGGTCAGAATTATTGCTATAAATGTCTACTATATTTTAAAGCAGGCAGTTGTACAGTAGCCGGCAATCATCTTAGGTATGCCCTTGACTGCACAGAACTAAATTTGTAGGCGAAACCGCCAATGCGCAGCCCCTCACCCCTCTCCATTGCTCAAGAATATTGCCGCTTAAGGTTTCCGGGTGGAATGACGTCACAACCGGTCGTAGGTGGTAGTCTTCCGTGGTTTGGAGTCAGGTACACCCAAAGACTAATCATAACCTCGTTAAGGATACGCAATAAAATGAATTAAGGGCACTTTTAGAATTATATCTATTTGTTTTGTTTGTTTTTGCACATTAAAACTACTGAACCTATTTAGATTCAGTTTTCACAAAGGCTTAGTTTGGATAAACAATTAGTCTTTATTTCATAGCAATTGGATCACGCAATCAAAAGTAATGAAAATTTATTATTCAAGTACTAGGTACATTATATTTCAGTGGTCGCGCATACGAAGAAGCGGGCGAAACTAGTAATATAAAATATAAGCCTTAGTTGTATTCCCATTGTATGCAAACCTAGTCTAGATCGAATCTTAGTCTAAGCTGTCTTTTGTCAAATTGCATTGGCACAAAAGAAATAAGGATAACTTTAAGGAACGTGTGGCAGGAATAACCTTGCTAGATGCTTTGGGTCATATCACCAATACATTTACATGTCTGATGTCTTCGAATTTCGATTATGGTTAACACGTATACCGTACAGTATAGGTACTGCCAGGCCTGGCTCACTCCACGCTTTAGGCATAACCCATAAGGGGAAAACCATGTTCATTTCGCGATTAATTTACGGTCTTCGCAAGGGAGTGGATTATAATTAGAGAAAGGTAAATTTAACATCTTCAGTGTAATATACAGGGTGTAAAATTAAATGTGTTACATATAGAACAGTTTTGGATGTTAGTTCCATAGAGAAAGTTGTTCAGTTTGATGGTCTGATCGTCCTCTTAAAAAACCGTCGGCATATAAAGACAGTCCCTGTATACTTTTCGACGTTCAGTTTGGCTTGCATTATATTTCGTAGGTATATTTTATCAAGTGAACGTTGTATGGAAGTGAAACTTCTGTACGTAGTACTATGATCTATTCTGTAGTACTCCTTTGCTGCCATTCATATAGGGTGCTTCTTAATATGCTGACACTTTTTTAAGGGAATGATCAGACCGATCAACCTGAACAACTTTCTCTAATGGCAGCACCAACATTCAAATCGCGATTAAAAATCTGCTGTTCCATACAAAACTGCAATCCTACTTGAGGTAAATGTATGGGATAGCTGATTTTTTTTCGCGATTTCAATATAGGCCCATAAAGAAAGTTGTTCAGTTTGATGGTCTGATCATCGCCTTAAAAAAGTGTCAGCGTATTAAGATGTACCCTGTATAGTGTATAACCTTGTTTATGTTTTGTCAGACCAGACTAATGATTGAATACTTTAGTAGATCGATTCGGTGACTAATTATTGATTGGTTTTGGTCAAGAATTTAATCACGACCAAATCTTAGCTAATACTTTTGACTAACTAAAGAAATAGTAGTTTTACATAAAAAAAAATTTTTTATTCACGTGTTATAATGAAGTCGAAAAATTAACATTAATAAACTCACATTTTCAATAATTCTTTAGCTTGAATAATATTTTTAATAACAAGATAAAATAAACTATAAAAAGTAATGAAATGTAAATGACGTCAAAATTCTGTATTTATTACAATATATAAAATTGTTCATACAAAGCACGCGTTTTGACCGATAAAGTGTTGCTGATTTGACTAGTTGTTTGAATTTAATTAATATTTTATACTTTCAATATTTGAAAAATATCGACATTATTTAGTCGCCGGTTCAAAGTCGCGTTATTTGACCAGATCTCATATGTCACGAAGATATGTTGGACGGACTGTAGTAATATAGCGGCGATCACAGAAGATCTAGTGTCTGCCATAGACGTGAAACGAAGCTGTCCCCAATAATAAAATTATGGAGTAGAAATAAAATATTCATATGGAGTTAGTTTCACTACTATAGGACTATAGGCCGCATAGATTAATGACGTATACATACATTTGGGTAACAATTAATTTTAATAATGTTTCCAGATCTATCTGGGCTAACTCTACAGTCAGGCCCCAGTAGATTAGTGAAAGATGAATACACGGCAGGTCTCAGTGGCAATGGCATGGAAATGGACACGGGCGAGCTGGCCACCATCCAGCACCACGCCACGAGCCCGCGGCACCACCACTCCACCATACCGCACCACCACCACCAGTTTCAGACAACTAATATTATCATTAACCAAGGACAAAGTAAGACTATTTTGCAGATGGTGTTGGAAATAGTTCTATTATTATTAAGCTGTATAGTTATGTTTTTTTTTCCCAAATATTATGTATCTTGTCATTGTGTTATATTTTAGTTTTGATTTGCGATGCATGCTAATTTTTTGTTTTGCGTTCTCTTGTGACCCGATAGCGTCGGAAGGCGTTCCGAACATGTTCTCGCCGTCACACGGACCTCGGGCTCCTATCCGGCCGCCAGGGGCTCCACCGCAGATGGCTCCACCTCCCCAAATGGTCCACTCACCGGCCACACCTCAAATGATGTCAAACCACGGCGGCGGTCAAATGGCGCCTGGTACCCCTCAAATGGGGCCAGGCACGCCACAAATGGGGCAGAGTACAGCTCAAATGGGTCCCGGTACTCCACAAATGGGACCTGGCACCCCACAAATGGGGCCTGGTACACCACAAATGGGTCCCGGTACGCCACAAATGGGACCGGGAACGCCACAAATGGGACCGGGAACGCCTCAATTGGGACCAGGGACTCCTCAAATGGGGCCAGGTACGCCGCAGATGGGAACGAATGTGCCGCAGATGGCGTCGCCTCGGATGGCCCCTGCGTCCACCCAGATGTCGCCGGGGACGCCTCAGATGCCGAACATAAGCCAGGGAATGTCAATGCCGAGTCCCCAACAGATCGCCATGGCGCAGAGAGCCATAGCTCCGAAACTTGAACCACCAGACACAATGGACGCGAGAACAATGTGGCTGCCTAAACGAATGAATCATTGTAAGCTTTAACAATTTTATTTTGCACTTATATTCCAATGTCCACCTATATGTTATTACTTTAGCATGTTTATTATTTTGTGTTTGATATTTCAAGCGACCCTTTTTGAATGTTTCTTTCATGTTTAATAGCTAAAAGCAAGTTGGTCTTTATAGCGATTTGTCAGATTTGTATGTGTCAATGTATTTCAGCTGCGATGCCAGTGAGTATGTCGCCAGGGGGTACGACCCCTATCATAGACGGGAACAACACTACTTTCTTTGCTGCGGAGCAGACAACTGCTGATACTCAACTTACACAGACTTTGCCAGGTATTTTACTGCTCTTTTTATCTAATCAAATTTTTCATGTAATAGATGCTTTCCATTGATTAGATTTACAAAAAAACCGTTGCCTTTTACGGGTTTTTCCCTGGTCCACCCCGGTCAGTCTTTTGGGTTGTATATGACAAAACATTTTAGATACGAAAGATACTCTTCATCTCTTTGAAAAAGTGAACACCGCTATTTTATCATCTAACTATTGGACTATGTTTCAATTTGATTTAGAAAATTCGTAACAATTACACAATTGAAACGTCTTTTGCTATAAGCTAAATGTTGCACCCGTGAGAATAACAAACATTGTTACGGTTTAAATAATATGTTTTCGATTATCGTTTTTGCTTACTGAATCATCTTCAATATTATCGGCCTTTAACCGACAACCTTCCAATCCGGGGCTTGCTTGGATATGTTAATAGCCAATAATAATAACAGCATTTGTTTCTTCCGCGATGTATCCATACACGGATGGACGCATATATGCGGTCTGGGCGACGCTACAAAGTCAGCGAAACTCGTATATGCGTTAGTGGAGACTGTTAACAGAAAACTTTTTTGCACAGTTGGATCAGTATGCGTGTCACCACAACCAGGCGAAGGTTCTCAACAGAATGGATTCACAGCGACTAGTCCTCCGCCACAGGCCAGTCCAAGGACGCAGCATCAGCAGGGTATCGTTATATTATTCTTATTTATTAGGGTTACCAACAGTTAACACTAATACGAAAGCCCGTGAGGAATAGATAATAATGCTATGGGTTTAATGAGGTTTCATTCCCAGAGTAGAGTTCATTATGAGTATGGATGTCTATGTCTAGGCTTATCAGCCAATGACCAAAGAAAAGATGGATGGATTGTGTCAAAGATGACAAAGAGGAGTCATCATCGTCATCATCAGCATGGCATCGTCCACTGCTGGAACGTAGGCCTCCCAAGGTGCGCCACAAAGCTTTCCTCGGCTTTCCTCATCCAGGCGCTCCCCGCTACCTGTCTCAGGTTGTCGGCTTAGCATCGGAGGGCGTCCCACACTACGCCTGCCAGTTCGTAGTCGCCATTCTAGAACTCTGACTCCCCATCGATTGTCATTTCTTCGGCAGATATGACCAGCCCATTGCCACTTCATCTTACTATTAAAATAAACTATAGGAGTGTGCGCTTAAATTCAAAAATGATAACCCTCATAATACTGAGTGTATTAAGAAGGACCCTATATTTATCATTTTTGAATCTGCTAAGCTCAAAACGTTATGCGCGACTCGTAAGCTAAAACCGCGGAATGCGAAAGAACCCTGACTAACGGAGACGTGCGCATTGCGGACCGCGCATTTCGGACCCTATACAAAGGTCGACAGCAGTAAAGTGTTAATATGCTGACGGTTTTTTAAGGGGATGATCAGGCCATCAAACTGAACAACTGTCTCAATGGGACATCGCGATGAGCAAAAACTACTGTTTTAAACAAAACTGCAAACCTACTCGTTCCAAATGTATGGGAAAGCAGTTATTTTTCGCGGTTTAGATGTTGGTCCCGTAGAAAAAGTTGTTCAATGACCAGTGATGGTCTGATCACCCCCTTAAAAACCGTCAGCATATTCACACTTTAACTAGTGTCGACCGTTAAGTTAACTCTTTATCTTTAAAGATAGGTCACAAACGTGTTTTTTGTTAATCGTACGTTTGTTAACACGTTGTACGCATGGTGTGCAGGTACTTGGACAGGCAACAACACTTTGACGTACACGCAGAGCCTCGCGCCCCCGCCCGCCGCCCCGCCCGTCCCCGTCGATGCGCCCGCACACCACCATCATTACTGTGAGAACTTACTTTACTCTACTCTTGTATTTCCAGACAATTATCATATAGGTACTCGTAGTAATGACTATATGATTTAGACTACCACCAATGATTACAACAAGGTTTCTTTACGTGTCACACCACGGGTGCGCCATTGAACGATTGTTGCTTTTTACCACATAATACTTAATAGTACCTATAAAAGTGCACCATCACTCACGTTGCGATAAGTAGTAAGAGGGGGTGAGGTTAAAATTGGTAGGAGCAGTGAGTGTCCTTAAAACAATAACGTACCCGCGTGGTGGAGAATGACGCACTCCCTCTATCCTTTATTCTCGAGAGGCCCTTGCCCTGCAGTTGGATCCTTACAGGTCATATCTTATTGTTTTATTCAGAACCTTTTATTTCACGTAATTAAAATAATCTTATCGTTATTATTACGCAACGTTTACAGATAATGGCAATCCCGTAGGCTTGCTGTCCAGCCAGCCCGCGCCGGAGTACTGGTGCTCCGTCGCCTATTTCGAGCTCGACACCCAAGTCGGAGAGACCTTCAAAGTGCCCTCCAGCCGACCCAACGTCACTGTGAGTATGCCACAAACGACCATCGACTTATTAACCAGACTGACGACTGACTTAGTAACAGATAGTTCACTCAACCCAATTTTTTGATTTTCGAACTTTGCGCTTCAGGAACGAAAACTGAAATGCGCCTTATGTAAATGAGCGACCACTCACCCCTTGGTGGGAATCGGCCGTCAAACGTACCTGAGCTGTGGAGTGAGACAGGCCCATACCCTCATGATTTAGTGTCCATACCTCTCGCGCCAGCTACCTATACAATCAAATGTGAGAAGGAAGTCGGATGTCAATGCAAACTGCCCGAGAAACTAAAAACGTTATGTACTTGCTGAATCGTTGTCATCACGAATGTGTTAAGGCTGTCGAATCGCAATAAGATATGAAGCAGAGTATGATATTATTATCTAAAATTACATAAAAAGCCCGATTGTTTTTATCCTTTGATTCTATTTGCCCCAATTTTGGTTGACTATGTATTGCAAAGAAACAACTGATCTGGTATGATTTCCAATAGGTGGATGGTTACGTGGACCCATCAGGCGGCAACAGGTTCTGCCTCGGAGCCCTCAGCAATGTTCACAGAACTGAACAGAGCGAACGTGCGAGGTGAGTTATGTTGTAATTTATTTCTAATCAACTATAGTAGGCAAGCAATACGGACGCAAGGTTGAAATGATACAAGTGCGATCGCATGAAGTCGGATTAATACAGCGCGGTTCGACTACTCGGATCTATCTCAACTCATCCAATACGTTAATACGAAATTTTCATTCGTGTTCGCATTTGCTCAGAGTTAGCTCGTATCGTGTCAACGCTGGTTAAGGCTAAAGATGAAAATTCTTGATTAAAATAATTCGTCAATCGATGAGCGTTAAAAATAAAATGAGACATACACCACAAAGTACTTTTTTAAAACATGATTTTCAATTGTTTGACAAAAATTTAGAATAATGCATGCCGTGCTGCTGTGCTGTAAGAATTTGTAAAAAATACGCAAGCAAAATAAAATTATAATTTCATAAGTTTCAGTGTTTTTAGTTGGATTATATTACTAACACGTAACTTCGTTTATGTACGTCGTGTATGTTAGTCTGGGACACTTTTTTGGAGAATTTTGCCGTATACCCGGCGTCCATAACTTGGCCGGATTCGACCAAACGCGAGTAAATTTTATCCTTGTCATGTCAGTTGTGTTGATTTGATTTTAAAACCGCAAGTGACGTATAAACCTAACAAATTAAAAATGTTATAACCTCACATTTCAATAATTACGGATACAACGACCTCTTTATTTAGGGATTATACCTTGTATGTTACTCTTGGATAAATCTAAGTTTGGTCGAATCCGGCCTTAGTAAGTCAATGACTAATACACGATGTTCCGTCAGACTGCACATCGGTAAGGGCGTGCAGCTGGATCTGCGCGGCGAGGGTGACGTGTGGCTGCGCTGTTTGTCCGACCACTCGGTGTTCGTGCAGTCCTACTACTTGGACCGCGAGGCCGGCCGCGCGCCCGGAGACGCTGTGCACAAGATATACCCTTCGGCCTGCATCAAGGTATTTATGGGCAGTCGTTGCAGACTACATTTATACAATTGGGGGGCACAGTGTGATTGTAGATCACCGTTGTTGTTGATGGATCATCTACCAGAACTAGAATGGCCCTTGTGCCCGAACACCTGCGCGAGAGAGGACTTAAACCTCTCTTAAACCTGACGGTATTAAGCTTTCTGGATACCTGGCCAGTAAAGCATGAAGATCCATTATTGACATTAAAAGACAAAGATGGTAATCTGTCTTAAACATTGTCACACTGATTATATAGTCCCCATTAAGGTACCATCTAGTCTATATACTTGTATTATGAGAACTGAAATACATAATTATATAGATATAAACTTCCATGACACGGATACAAATATTTGTATTTGAATCCACAGTCCTCGGTTTCGCAAGAGAATAAGAGTAAGTTTCGGTATTAACGAACTTGATTGGATCAAAAGATTATAAAAAACATGTCAATGAGAAAGCTAATTTAGATTTTTAATGAAATGACGTTTGAATTTGGTGTTTGTATAAAAATAAATACCTTAAACTTTTCAAAATAAAGCGGTACAGTTATAAAATTGGCCAGACTTTACCCAATATTATGATAAATATAATTATCAATCGCACGCAGGTGTTCGACCTCCGCCAGTGTCACAAGCAGATGCAGTCGCAAGCGGCGACCGCGCAGGCGGCCGCGGCGGCCCAGGCGGCTGCCGTGGCGGGACACATACAACCTGCCCATCCGACCGTCAATAAATGTATGTACTACTAATATGTACGTCCCGCACCACACTTGGCTTAAGACTTCCGACCCTCTCTTAAATCTTAGCTATTAAGCTTGCGCTACATTATCTCCGAGAACGACCGAGAAAGGTAGGATACCCTTAATTTCATTGTTCTTGAGGCGTCGTGAACCATAGTAATTTTCCTTGGAAGTTCTTGCGAAAGTGTAGTGCCTGCTTTATAAACTTTGGAAGCATGTGTAGATATAATACTCTGACATTCCAGAAAAAGAAAATAAAGATAGAGTATCGATTTGTTCTGCGAAAACAACTGCTGAACCGATTCATTTCATTCGACAGCCTGAGCCGTCGAATGAAATGAATCGGTTCAGCAGTCCATCTCAAAATGTGTGATACTTTTTTTACGGGATTGGACAGGACGGGATCCATCGTTTCCACGTGGATATGCACGGGAAAAAGGTAGCATATCGACGGCGAAGTGACATGAACTTTTATCTACATTTTGAAATTTTTGAGATCATTGTCTATTTAGGTGTATAAAATACATAATGGTGCATTGCACTCGTTGTATTTTAGAAATATACATCAATCACAAAAAAAAAAACAACGTTTTTTTCATTCTCTCTAAAATTTACAACATAACATTTTTTTAACCACCTGTTATAAAAAAAAATTAAAATAGGTTAAAAAAATAAGTGTTTGACCGATATTACTATTTTTAATTTACTTTTGAATTTTCTGAAAAACGTAGGATTTATGGCTAAGATACCTTGGCCGCAATAGCATTAAAAATAAAAACTGTCAAATACAATAGAAAAGCCAAGTAGGCAAAGGAATAAAATCTCATTCAACCTCTATTATATTTTTCAGTATTTTTCAAATAACTCGAGAAATAATGGATAGAAAAATCTGATAATTTTGATCACATAATCACCAAATGGTTTTCTGACTTTGGTACCTTTCTTAAAATGAAATGTTGTCAATTCATTTTCGTAAGATTTTTTTCACTTCATCGTTAATATACATAATGAAGTTTCCATTTCCTTCGTTGACTACACTTTAAAAGTTCTGTCTAATGAAGTTCAAAATCGTAATATATAAATAAACATTTTGCAATAACCAAATTTGACAAAAACAGTTAACTTACGCACAGGTTTGACGGCGGCCGCCGGCATAGGGGTCGATGATCTCCGCCGGCTCTGCATCGTGCGACTCTCGTTCGTCAAGGGCTGGGGTCCGGACTACCCGAGGACCTCCATCAAGGAGACACCTTGCTGGGTCGAGGTCCATTTGCATAGGTATGTTTTATCATTATCGTACAGTCGACTAAGTGGAATCATTACCCACGCTAAGAGTGTCTTTCCACCAGAGCTGTTCGAGGAAGCTGAGTTGTGCGAGCATGCGGAAACATGGCAGATATAATATTTTGATTAATAATTTTGACTCTGTCACACGCATTTTAATTGGAGAGCGTAATTAATAGTCGTTGCTAAATTGACTTACAAGATTTGTTTGACCTGTGCGGGAAAGAATTAAATCTCATAAGGACAAAGCGTTCTCTGATTATTTATTATTTGTAATTTTGTGTATTTAGTCATTAGTCCTAAAAGTTATACACAAAATATAAGGTAGTCAAATGATCAGCTGGAATATAATAGTTAAAAGGGGTTGCTCTAGGACGCACGTACGCAGATCAAATCAGATGCGTACTAAAGAAGGGTCAAGTAAAATGTACCTGGAACCGATGAGCATGTATGACGGGACTAATGGATATTGAAGAGGCGAGAGATGTGTTTCAGAATCGTAGCATGTGGCACCTGTTGTCGCAGCCTTCCCCGGTGGGACATAGGCCTGATCATATGTATGTAAATAATCTGCTCGACGAAAATACTGCTATGCGTGCGATTTTCAAGATCAGGATGAAAAGCTAAAAATGTTTTCGTAATTGCGTTTCTATCTTTCGCAGGGCACTTCAGCTACTCGACGAAGTACTCCACACAATGCCAATCGACGGACCTCGGACGAACATCGAGTAGGAATTGATCGGCTTCTTTTGAGGCCTTCGAGCGACGCCCGCCGCAGTTACGCGCTATCGGACTCAAGTGTTTGCGACGTTGGTACCATTACTCGCACTCGGTCACTCGCATTCAAGTCGATTTTGTTCTTTTGCAAGAAAATTTGGTTTTGATTATAGCAGTTTAACACTTTCGATGCCGGCCAAAATATCCGTCGTTTGCATTCATTATTTTACATGGATTATGAAGATAAATTTGTAATGCATGTCGTCGGCAGGCGGCGACGGAATAATTCGATTAACTAAACAGGCTTCTTGGCACCGAGCGTTATGGTCGGTTTTTAATTGATACCTTCCCTTCTTCCCTCAGACACGGAAACACCACATCCACGATTTCGGAACTATGTTCATTCTTAAATTGTTTGTTACTCTATGGCGTTCCTTTCTCCAAAAGAGGGCCTAGGTTCTTTGATATTTAGTTTTTGTTCTCATATAAAATAAACATTAAGTTTTTGCGTCTAGAATTGGGTTAGCGGTGCATCCTTAACGAATAAAAAAAAGAATAGCTTTTATAATTTGATATGTGAACATTCGCCTTCCTACCACATAAAATACACAATTAAATAAACTTCTTTTAATAAGTAATTACTTATCGCTGTTTTTGTCTCTTAAACTAATATTTAAACTTTAATCTTAACTTTGTTTTTTTTTAAAGAAATCTTAAATGCTTTAGATGTTTCAGATTGTAAATTAAATGCACTATTGATCAATGTAACCGATTTATAAGTGTTTCACTGTTGTAGTGTAGTTTACACAAACTATAATAAAGTCGACTTGAATGATGAGTAGATTGCGAGCTAAATGAATTCCAGTTCATTGTGCTAGTTTGTTTCATGGATCGCGGTATGTGGATGGACGTATTTTAATTTGTTAGGATTGGACAGTGATTTAGTGAGACGTACAGAAAAAGATGCCATATGAATAGCATTTAATTATTATTATTTACTACAATAATTTTTCTGTGGTGGTATTTGGTTCTTTGTTGTGATTTTGAAAACCTGTCTTCCAAAATTCTTGGTTCTATTTATCTATTGGTTTTAAAATTCAAAAGTTGTGTTATGTAATCAGATGGTTCGGTTTGTAAAAGAAATGTTGGATAAAATTAAGAAACAAACAGCGCATAGATGTGCATCGCTCGCGTTTAGAAAAAAGGTGAACTTATAATTTATGTCTTGTATTTATTTACACTAAGTAATAAAGTAAGTTAACGTAACATAGATATACACCTATATGTAACAGTATTGAGACGCAACAAACTAAAGAACATATAAAAGAGATCTCAGTAAAATATTTTTCACAAATCCTAAATGAAGTAAAGTTATTATTATTATGTAAGATATTAGTGCTATATATATTTATGTGAATCGACGCACGCGTGCCGCCGTACGCCTGTTGTTGCTCAACAAACACTAGAGCTAAGTTTGTCGAATTGTTTTTACTATACTATAAAACGATATACGAATTTTAGTAACAGCTATACCAAAATAAGGCATTTTATAGATTAGATTAAATATGACAAGACATAATTATGGTTCAACTTAAAAGAAGCCAAATGGGATAGCTTTTGATTAAGTGTTAATCAAAATGTTAGGTAGTTAACGTGAAGTTGTGATAGATTTAATGTCGTAGGTTTAAGAGGGGTGTGCGCGGTTTGGACAGGCTGTATTTAGTTAGCAAATGTGCCTGATTAGTTGATTTGCATGAACGATGGACATTGGCGATTAAAATAATTTTTACAGGTACTTGTTTTGTCGACGTTTTGCGTGACATTGTCGCGGGTCCACAAAACCATACATCTATGGTGTCTACACAGTGAACCCACCGACAAGTCATCGACATAGCCCTATCCATTTGTATCTTTGGGTTGTGTCCGTGTTTTGGCGACAGGTTCGGAGTATAGACCTACTAAGACTACTATGCAAGTTAATCAGAGAGCGAGTAAACTATAGCGACACCGAGTAATGGCACTTGTGACGTTTAAAACTGATTGGCGAAATAAGGTTTTATTGCCGGGTTACGTTACCGGACTGGTTAGTTACGGACTGATTTCATTACAGACCGGGGGGTAAGGACTGACTGACTTGAATTTTTGGTTTATGTTTATGTGTAAGTAAAATAAAGTTCTTCAAAGTGTACACTAATGTAAAGATAAGTTCATGCAAATTAGCTAAATTGTTTTAGAAATTCTGTGATGTGCTAACGTAAATGGTTAAAAGTGAGGTTTGCGCGCACACACCCTATGGATTTTATTAAATTATGAACATTTATGTAAGAGTCTCTGTCTGAGCCAACATTTTTCGGTGTATCTCTAGACTTAGCTAATAATATAAGAATAAATGACATATTTTGTGTACGAAATCGTAAACGGTTTTATAGTTGTAAGCTTAGTGTGTATGGTGTTTATATTTGAGATTGTCGTCGTTTGCTTAAGATTTGCTTTAATTATTATTACTTGGCAGATTTATGATAATTATTGTTTTGAATGATTTTTATACAATTACTGTTAGTGAAAGTTAGTGTTTTTAATTATTTGTTTTATATACTAAGAGCTTTTGACAAACTAATTATGAATTGGATATTGTAGTTTCCGTATATTTTTAGCATGCAGTTCATTTTCAGTTTTTAAGTATATAATTTTTTGAACATGCAATTATCACAAAATGTTTTATTATTTTTGTTATTGCTAGATGAAATAATTTAGTTTATGCATCGGAATTTTAACAGTTGCAATTTATAATTGTTACCAATGACTATGTAAAAATTCGGGATAATTATTGCAAGTTTTGTAAATAGTACAATTTATTTGACTTAATTTGTAGTTGTGTGCGAGCACCGGTATCATGGATTATAAATTTGTAATATTATTTTCAGCGAGTCGGTACTTAGATATTATATTCATTAAATTTTTCTCTTAGGAAGCTTTCACAAAATTTGTGTATCGAAAATACCTCTTTATAGTGATCAAAAGGATTCAAAGGGTTTTAGATGATATTAAAAATAAGTGGTAAGTTTTTTAATGATGTTAAAGTTTTGAATAATAAAATGTTTGTGAAATTCTACATAAGTACCACAGTTATTGGGGTCTAGAGATTTGGAATTGTTCCGCCGCATCGTGATTCGTGAAGCGTTCACATTCTATGGAGATATACTCAAGTTACATTTGACGACTATTTATCGTTCGCAGTGCGAACTAAATACCTATCCCTTTTGTATATACTACGTAGTTTAGACATTATTTAAAAACAAAGCAACATTTGAATGTTAATTGTGTTCCAGGGCGAACCAATCAATATTGATTCAATTTTTTATCGCTAAAGTTTACGCATTCAAAATATGTTTTAACTAATCTTGGAAGATTGCTTGTTTTTTTGTGTTGATCATTATTTTTTAAGACAATGGATGATATTTCTTGACAGATTATGCTCGCCTTTTGTACACTGTAAATTTTGACAATATTGCCGTGTACAATAAAGTTTTAGAATCAAAAAATGTATTGAATATAAACAATGAGGCAATTATTATAAACCAAAACGTTAGTAATTATATAATTTAGTAACAACACTTTATAAATAAAAGCCCGTGACATTCCATCTAGCTAGTGTTCAATTTCAGTTCAATATATTTGCATTCAAATGGCCAGGTGTCAATAATTTGTCGCATCCATCAATCCTATTTGTTCTATTATTTATAAAATGTTAGTTACTGTAATGTAAGTCATTGCAGCATTTTATTGAAATTGTAACCTAACTGCCATTCGTTTTAGACACGTTTTGTTTTGTGCTATCGCAAATTTTAATTGTCTGATAATGATAACAATATTGGGGATTTAGAATGCCGTACACGGTGTAACGTAGCCCTAAGTGCATAGTTTAAGAGTGAAACTATGAAAGAAATGAATATAAAGGTTATTCCTCTATTTGTGGTTTTTGTGTTTATTCAAGACCTATTAGTTACCTACTCTTTCATAATAGACTATTATAATTATATCCTAAGTGAAACGTTTGAATTTCGTTCATTATCTATCTCTGCAGGCATCACAAGTAGAATAATTGGAAATACTTAATGCGTTTTCTGAGAGTCTATAATATTGTGATATCTATCAACGATCTACATAAGTACGCTATTGTTTTTTTCTATGAAAATAGTCTAGAGCAGCGTTTTCCAAATTTTTTTCGCCCGGGTCCCGTTATTTTTATTCTTCCCCTTCGTGCCTCGCAAATTGAAATTTTTAAGTATGTTGGTGAGTAAAATAACCAAAATGAAACACATTTGAATGAATACTTTAAACAATAATGTAATCACTACTTACATTTTGTAATTATACAGGGTTCTTAATATGCTGACACTTTTTAAGGGGATGATCAGACCATCAAGCTGAACAAATTTCTCTATGTGACCAACATCGATTTCAAATTTTAAAAAAAATGTTTTACCTGTCCCATGCATTTGGCTCAAGTAGGTTTGCAGTTTTGTATGGAAAAGCAGTTTTTTTTTCGCTATTTCGATGTTGGTGCCATAAAGAAAGTTGTTCAGTTTGACGGTCTTAAAAAAATGTTCGCATATTTAGAAGGACCCTATATTAGTTGACTACTATTAGTGAGAGAGGTTGATCGTATGTACTTATAAAATATCTTTTAGAGAGAAAAGAAGACACAGGGTGTTTCGATTAGAGGTTTTTCATACTAATGTTAACATTTCGCTGCTATTTCCATCTCCTGCTTGGATTCCTTGTGTCATATGAATAGTGTTATCGGTTTTTTATTATTTTCAATGCAAAATAATCTTTAGCCCTTAGTCCACTCGAACACTCAAATTTAGAAAATCGTTATTCCATCCTCAAATTGCCGTTATAGTAAACGTGAGCCTTTTTACAGTTGCACGCTTAATAATAACTTTTAGTAGTTGTAGCTAAGTGTCTGATCACCCCGAAAGAGATTACATGTTACAGGCCATAATGTCAAAATATCTTCTCCCCTATAACGACCCCGTGAAAATGAAACACCTAATGTATCTTTTTTTTTCTCGAAAATTTTTTGATGCACTTTGCACACAATGTACGTTAGGCTTTACGTTAGGGTATTCTCTAACTGCCCCTACCTGTACCATAGCGGGGGCTCGTGGACCAGTGACCATACATTTGTGCCCAGTGTCCTTGTAATGCAACATTACAGTTACACTCTGTATATCATTGTAGTATTCGGTAAACTTTATTGGTAAAACAATTTGATTATGCAAAGAGAAACTAAAATAACACAAGTGGATTTTAAGATAAATGTAAATATGTCAACTATAACAGGCAGGATGTCAGTTTTCCAATTAATGTACCCCTATCGAACTCACACTGCAAGGCATGGGCCTCCTCATAAATCTGCGTTGTATGGATCATGGCATACCCTTGCCAGACCTGTACCTACCTCCACGACGCGGGCACACAGCGCGGACTGGTGGTGTGCAATTTATATTTGTAAAAGTTTACTCACCATTGCATATAACACTCAGCTCGACTCAAAGCTAAATTCAATCTGTTTATTTACAGCACTCGATGAATTTAATTTTTAGAGCTTTCTAATAATAACTTATTATTCATAGTCTCAATGTTTAGCCTCATTGTCCTTTCATACGTTCGCGAAGATTATGGCCTCACGCTTTCGAGTAAGGAGTTGAAGCGGGAGCGATTAGCGGGCTTGCTTAAGAGATCGAGGAGATATTCTATGCTCTGAGAAGAGTTACTGTTGACTGAGATAGTTAAATATATAGCGGACGTTTTTTTTCGATTGTCCGTCAAATTATTTCTACGTTAGGTAAGTACCTAATATTTTTTTTTTATCTTTTCTGTTCTATCTTTCACAAAGAGATTTGCTCTCTAGTCAGCTAACATTCTCCAGCATGCAAAACTTGTTGAGGAACTTACGCACATTTAAAGGCAGGAACAATTTAGCCCTTAGTCATAAGTTAAATGGATTATTTGCAATCAACTCAGAATTTGATTGCAAATCTGCCTACGTTTCCGATTATATCGTTTACGTATTATGACTGTACTGGGCTTTGACTATTTATATGTGGACTAGTTACGAGTGTAATTCTTCTAACAAACATTTCTGACACTTTTTGCGGGGGGAGAGGTAACATGAAATCCGCAACTTTGGATTTTATTCCCCATAACTTTAGATTCTAATTTTGAATGTTAAAAATCATGAAAGTAGTCTCGTGTGAACCCCAAACGTTCTAAGTTCGAAGTTATTGTTTCGCAATTATAGGCTGTCTCGTTTAGTGATAAGGTATAAAATTGAAAGTAAATGCACATGATCAATTGTGCTTATACCGTGGCAGTGGGGAAATGCTACCGCAAGGCTAGTCCTTATAATAAATAGTCAAAGGTACTAAGCAATTTTTAAATATAATTTTGTTTTTGTGTCCATCATTATGCGTTGTTTAAAGTAGGAAATTAACTAATCATTAAAAACCAGCATCGCTAAGAACTGTCAAAAACCACCATAACAAATTTGATACCGATTAAATAAATATCTTGGACATTGTCACACAAATTATCTAGTCACATTTAAAGTACCAGAATCTAGCCCGGACTTGTATTATGATGACTAGACAACGATATAGAATACATAAATAGATACAAACGTCCATGACTCGGTTACAAATATTCATATTCATCATACAAATGTATGTCCCTTACGGGATTCGAACCCGCGACCCTAGGCACAGCAGGCAGGTTCACTACCGACTTTGCTATCGGGCCGTCAAACCGGTAGTTAACAAAAAGACCCAAGATCATTTCGTTCGTCCACAAAACCTACGCCAGCTTCCTGATGCGTCCCTACGCCTGTAGTTTGTGGTCCTAAAAACATTTACAGATGTTGTATAATTTTGAGATATTACGTAACTTAGGTAGCCTTGTAGGTACCGCTTTTCATTTCTAACTTAAACCACTCACTATTGGTCACTCCACTATAAATAATCTAGCGACTCACTCCCGCGCATCGGCACCATTCCAAACGAACGTTTGGCGAGCTTCTACGAGTACCACTACTGTTTTCCATTAACTAAACACCGTGTCTCGTTTACTCGCACATTGTTTAAGGAAATGACACAATGGTGGCTTGTGTCGTAGGTTTGGGTACAAACTCAGCTATTTCGGTGTGACCCGTAATCGTGTCGACACTGGCCGCCACGTTTTATACATCATTTGATGGACGACTTTTGCACCTTTGCATCCTTAGGGACATATGAGCATAACTTTCTTTTTAATCTCTTCAAACAGCAATTTGGAAGAGATTTCGTTAGTCCTCGCTTTGGAACGTCTTTTAATGCCAACTAAAAATAATGTGGTCTCGCAATACACGTAGTTAGGTATGTGATTTTCCTATACGCAAAGAGCACGTAATCTCGCATGTTCCAGCATTTTGTGCAAGAACACATATAGGTAGGCGGTATCTTAATACTGTGCGAACAGTATGACATCCAACACACGGAGCGTGGTCACAGATTAATAATAAGTTACTACGTGCGTGGTGTAAAAGGAGTGAGATAAAAAGTTCTCAGAAATAACTCCCGCTGACAGGTACATCGAATATGTTAGGTACGGCTTTGAATAACTTATTATGTCGATTAAAGCCATTCAATAAGACGGTATGTTTTCATAGCTGCTGTGGTTCATGTAGAACCAAAGTATACAGGCAAAGTATACAGGGTGTTAACTTAAATGCGTTGCACTTACATACTTCACATGGTGCCGTAGACCATCAAACTGAATAATTTGGGACCGTCATTGAATATAAGAACATACACTACTTACTTTGTTATGTTATTGAAATCACCCCTTTATGTACCTATGTAATGCATATTAATAAATGGTGCTGGCTGCTGGCTTACTAAGTGATTCGGTTATCGGAGTAGCGACGCGTCTAATGTGCCGCTTTAATCCCTGGGCAGTAGAAAAGTCAGTGTGTGCCATTGACACCTTGGTTGACGACGTAACCACAAGATTGAACGCTAGGATGGTTGAGTGGCTAGTCTGTTCCTGGACCTGAGTTCTGTCTTCGATATGGTAGATCATGATATTTTGTTGACCAAATTAGATCACTATGGAGTAAGAGGAAATACCTATTCAGAAACTTAAAAATCACATTTGGATAACAGGAGCGCGATTTTTGTAACTCATAATTTGAACTCAGCAGTTGAAAATGTCAAAATTACTTTGGAGATATGCATCTTTCTACTGCTCATTTGACTTTCAAAAATCATACTCCAGGAATTTGTAGAAATGAAAGTTACAAGTGAGAGTATTGAAAAAACTTACCGATCCAGGAAGACGATTCCAGACATAAAAGTAGTCGCTTTTGCTGACGATACAAATGCTGTCATCTCAGCTAACAGTATAGATGATCTTAGTCTCAAAGTAAATGAAGCCTTGTCTGCGTTCAATGAGTGGTTCTTGATCATAACCTTAAACTAAACTATGGCCGGCCCTGACTAACTGTTACTATTAAAATTGAAAAATGAAAGGATACACGACCAAACTAAACTGCTGCACCCGAATCAAGTGTATGCGACAGCTGATTTATTTTCGTGTTTCCTGAGGTAGGCTCCATAGTGAAAGTTGTTCAGTTTGATGGTCTGAGTTCACCATTTCAGTATTCGCTAGGCTGTCGCTTACACTCTGTATATTGTAATTTTATCTAGGTATATTTTGTTTTAATGTAATATGTGATGTTCAGACACAATGTATTATTGTTATTGAATGAATAAATGAAATGAAATGTGTTTCTGTACGTCCAAGGGCTCGCTGCCCGCTCCGCTGGCGGCTATGGCCGTAGCCCCGGGCAGAACGGCGCACGGCGCGGGAAGATTCCAAAATATTAGATATTTTTAGCGACCGAGGCCGGCCCTGTTTACATGTTTGCACTTTACGGCCGTGCTATTTCATGGCTTCCCGAACATTATTTTCATGGATCGTGGAATTTTCATAAGTCTTAAAAGTGGATTTTGTTTTATTGATGTTCGCGGTTGGTTTTGTTTCGTAAAAGTTTGGCGTCGGATTCTTTTATATTTCGCGACATTGTTTTATAAGATTGCGGCTATCGCAGTTAGCGAATTATGGAGTTTACCTATACTTCATTCCAAATAAGGACGAAGAGATTTTCTGAGTCCTATTTAGCTTTCTGGCCAATTATGATTAGCAAACATACTTTATTTATCTGAAAGATATACTATCTGACATATCTTAGACGGTACAAAAGCTGTGTATAAGAATAAGTGAGAGTGGGGGCCTTTTTCACCACTTCTGGATATGTTCGTTAGCTTTTTTTTTTTTTTTTTATTTATAATTAATGGACTTTTTGCTTGTGCGTTAGCACCGCATTTCCGCCAATGTCAAGTAGTTTGTGGGAGTATCTATCCCAATCTCAGGGATTGTTTTTGATAAAGAACAAGAAGAGATTAAGGAATGCGGAGCCTCGTGGCAGGCAAAGACGCGACGCGCGGACAACACGCGAGACAAGTTCTCGGGTCAGAACCTGCAACGTGACTCCATTCGTTAGCTTATACGATGGATAAATTGACTTATCTTTCATACGAAATATGTCAAACGATCTGTCAAATAAGCTAACAATGACTTAGCCAGAAGTGGTGAAACAGGCCCTAAGTGTTTCAAATCTCTGTTTCTGTAATTCAGAATAGCCTTAAAATTTCGTTGCTATTTGGAATGGAGTATACCTACGTGATCAATAATTAACAGACCCGTTTAAATTAATTACTTATTACCTTCGTAATTAAAATATAAAGTTATAACCACGACGTTAAAAACGAAGTAATTACCTATATGAATATGACTGTTTTAATAAACCGCAGACAAACCTTTCCATAGATTTATCAGTAGTTGACCAAAACCGAAAAACAATGTTGGTGTTTGGTGAAGATTTAATTTGACCTAAATAATGTTTATTCACAATTATTTTTGTTATACATATAATATGATTGAAGTAGCAAAATTCTTTTCCGCAGGCCAATGCTTCGGAAGGCTCTTTAAGTGGTTGGTCCTGGACACTGATGTTGAATAAAAGTAGGTATTGGATAAGTCAAGTCCAAGTCAAGCTATCTTCATGGTAACTTGACAATAATTTTCCAGAATACCCACTTGCCTCTCCAATGCGTGATGAAGTACCCAAGTTATCTCACTCTTGTCTCTTGCAGTGGGATTGTACAGCACATAGCAGGCTGATGATTTACAATGGTGATGAATTTAACAAGACCTCCGTCTAGACCTAAATAATATTTGTTTTCCTATCGGTATAGAAAAGGTAAGCGCATATTATCGCGGGCCGCATCGCAGCGGAAAATGCGTACAGCGGACCGCATCGCAAGGACGAAAACCCGCCGCGCAAGAATGCGATCACAGAACATTATAAGAGGGGTTAGAAGTGCAAAGTAGGCGTGGAACGTGTCGCCAAAGGTTATGCAATGATTTGCATAACATCATAAGGCGCGCGGCGTGGTGCGAGCGAGAGGGCATGAGTAATTGTAGCAGCGTGAGCACGAAGACAAGTGGCGACAGCCGTCTCCGAAGCAAAAGCGCTACTTCGCATTTCTAATATTGTTCTGTGAATGCGATAAAGAAGCGATTTGGTCGAAGTTTTGCGCTGCGGCTGCGGCCCGCCCTATTATGCGCTCACCTATATTTTACACTGTTCGGTTCGTTCCTAAAATCTAAATAAATTTGAATCTTCTGTTCTTGGAAATCGGTCGTTTTTAGCTCAAAGGTCAAAAGTCAGAAAAATGAGCGCAGTCGGGCACGGCTTGTTATCGTAAATTACAGGTTTAAATCGGCTCAGGTGCGCATGAGTCACATAAACTCGCTAGGTAAAACTTTGAGCATGCAAGCTGCCAAGTGCCAACGTTCCGTAGGAATTTCCGGTTCAAAAATCATACCTATTTCAACAAAGTATAGTTGAAAAGCTCTCATTTATTCCGTTATTAAGCTTTTAAGCCTAATGACGGTTGAGGAATGTTTTGAGTGGTCGTTTTCCTTATTTTAGCAGTCTACCTTCCAATAAGTAATTTATTGAGAAAATGGAAAGTGTGGGGCTAACTTTGGGCTAGCACATAGTTGACTGGCGACGTAGGTAGGTACTATGTTATAAGGAAACACAAGCACATCAGGGGGCAGCCGCAGCATGATGCCCGTGATAAGGCTGTACAGCGCCTTTATCACGTTTGTTCGTGAGCAAATAGGAAGAGAGCTAGGCGCCATAGCGTTATATCGAGCTGGCTGCAATTCTGCCGGTGCGCTTTATCGTACCATAGACAAGACAGTGTGCTTGACAATTTATAGAACTGTTGTTTTCCAGTTGACATCACCAGTTTTAAAAATTAACCATGCGTAGGTATATTAATAACTATTTGCCACGATTTGAACGGTATGTATTTGATTTTTTGCAAAGAAAATTTACCCTCTGATTACCCTATACCACCTGCAAACATTAATTATGTAAGTTGCTACAACAAGAAATACCATTGAAGTAGGTACCTGCTAACTGACTTTTTTTTTAAAAGATACTACTATACAGGGTCCAACTTAATATGCTGACACTTTTAAAGTGTATGATCAGTCTGAATGACTTTCGCTATGGCACCAACATCGAAATCGGGAAAAAAAATCTGCCGTTCCATACAAAACTGCAAACCTACTTGAGCCAAATGTACATCAGTTTTTTTTATCGTGATTTCGCTTTTGGTGCCATAAAGAAAGTTGTTGAGTTTGACGGTCTGATCATCCCCTTAAAACAGTGTCAGCATATTAAGAAAGACCCTGTATAAGATCCTATTCAGTGTCATAAGTACCATCTATCTATCTATGACTAGATCTATCACCACAAATTTCTGGATACATATATTCAGTTCGACTTGTTTTTCAATTTTTTCCTAGTTATATTTGTTGTGTGATATTATGATGACAATGACAATATAAGAATTGTGTAATGTAGGTATATGTATCTCATCATCAGCCTAAGTACGTCCCACTTCAGGGCACAGGTCTACTCTGATGGAAAGTAGGTGTATGGTCATGGGCATTAGTCCACCACGCGCGTACGCCCGAAGGAATGGTAGACTTCACATAAGCATATAACTTCTTCTTCAACGTATGTAGATTTCCTCACCTTGTTTCCTTCACTGTTTGAGACCACTTGGTATGACGTAGGTAAGTAGGGTAAAAGCGCCTAAACTCGGCCGACGCCTAAAGTCGGTAGTCTGAACTATGATCGTCCATAATTCATTTCATATTCGACATGTAACAATAGTTTTTGCTCTCAAATATATCTTACTTTCTTCTCCTTTCGTGTTACTAAAATGACGTCGATCGGTTACACCATACAAATACAATCAAGACCGGAATGGCGACAAGTGCGGAAGAGTCTGGAATAATAGCGCGTTTTTTCGGGTTAAATCACTATGCGATCCATTTTTGGGATATGTGATTTCTATTAATTTTAGCATTTTTGTGGGTTGCTCACATTATAAACCATTGAATGATATCTAGACCCAATTTTATACTTAATAACATTAGTTTTTGAAATAATAGGAGGCTGGAGTTAGGCCAGCTTTAGGGAATAAACCTAAATGAACAAATCCTAAGGTCGGCTGTCTATATTAGTACTGAAAGACTTAATTTTGGTAACACGTAAGGAGAAGAAAATAAAGTATATTTTATAGCAAAAACAATTGTTACATGTCAAATTTGCAATAATTTATGGACGATAATAGTGCAGACTGCCGACTTAAGGCGGGGGCCGGGTTTAGGCGCTTCTCCCCATGCATTCTTTCAATAAAATCACTGGCTGGTGTGAAGCATTCAAATAATTAGCTAACCCAAGAATAAAGTCAGACGTTAGCAAATTTTCAATCTATAAATAATCGGATGTATAAATAAAATAATGTTAGAACTTTTTCAGAGTAAACGTAACACGTGAAAATGAGTGGTCATGCCAGAGAAATCTTAAAATCCGCGGCAGAAATATAACTATTAGCTAATTTTAGAGGTGTCAGAAAGTTGTCGATGTTTTAATTTTGTAGGTAAGTTTGCTTTATTTTGTACAAGTGTTTAAAGGCCAAGCTTAACAAATTAGACTTGGATACCTACGTTCTAGTTCAAGCCCGTAAAATACTTATAATTTACTAGGACGAAAACAATTCTAGCTAGCAGAAGGATTTCCCTCGTCTCTTCATATTATCTATCATCAGAAAGAGATGAGAGACTGATATAGGTGCCCAAATAAATGTAAGTAGCTAAACATTCAAAGTTATCAACATAAATCGATACTATACAATGAAAGTGTTCGTTCGATATAAATCGATACTATACAAAAAAATTTTGGTATTTATGAACATCCTCAACATAATCAAAATCGTCTAAGCTGATAGATGTCCACTGCTGGACATACGCAACCCCAATACTGTCCTGCGCTGCCCTCATCCGATGGGTTCCCTCCCACCGCCTTACCAGGTCGTCAGTCCACCTTGTGGAGGGCCTACCCTTGCTGCGCCTTCCGGCTCGCAGTCGCCAACGCCACTCGAAAACTCTTCGGCACTCTGCTATTTTTTCAGCAAGCAATGTCCATTGCCACTTTAGTTTAGCAATTCTTTGGGTTTTGTCGGTTGCTTTGTGGATTTGAGCATGCACATGAGCATCATACGCGTCCACATAATCTACACAGGCAAATGTCAATTAGGTAGGTATTCCTACAGTTCGTATACATACAGGGTCACAGAATAAATACTATACTTAACCTAAAAGTGTGAGTCTACGAGCGTCAGGCACTAGAGCCTTCTACTCCTCAAATATCACATCTTTTGTTCTAAAACTTTTGATAATAATTTTTAATTGTGTCAAAAAAACCAAATACGTAGGTACTTAGGATTTTCAATGTATGCCATTCAGTCGTCTTATAGAAACCTTTTAGCTTAGTGGCCTCGTACGACACCTACGGGAAGAAATGGGGTGGTCCACTCTCAAAAACCACCTATAAAATGCTTGTCGATACTGTAAGATGACGTCCCTAGTCCTCCCGCGGCTCCCGTCCCGTCCCGCGCCAGTCGAGCGCTCCTCCGACTGCCCGGGCGCCCGGCAGCTCCAGCGCATCCGAACGAACGAACCTACACACGCACCATTCACAAAACGCGACCGTGTTTACGAACGCCTTTTTATTTTATTTCTTTTTTTCTTTTCGATAATTCAAATTTGGAAATCCTTGTGCGGAAGAGTGCCGATTGGAAAATTTTGGATTTTTTCTTTGTGCAAGATTTTGGTGAGTTTAGTTTTTTTTAAATATATTTTGGTAAGTGACACTTTTATATTCCGCCTAAATATAATGCAAAACATTATAAAATTAATTATTAGGGGCAAACACGCCGGTCAGTTTCTAACTTCTGGGTTATTGTGTAAGTTTCCGATCATCAATCGATACGATAGCGATACTATGTATTTTGCCTGTAGGTACCTACTAGCAGTTCTTTTGAGAATTGTTTCTCTTCTCTTCCATTTGTTAAATTACGATCGCCAACAAGAACTGTCAAAAACACATGTCGATTTGATACTGATCGAATAGAATGGGGTAATTTACGCAATAGCAACTCTAGGTATACAGGGTCCTTCTTAACAAACTTTCTGGACCAACATCGATATCGCAAAAAAAAAATTACTGCTCCATACAAAACTGCAAACCTACTTTAGCCAAATGTATGGGACAGCAGATTTTTTCTTCGCGATTTCGATGTTGGTCCCATAGAGAAAGTTGTTCAGTTTGACGGTCTGACCGTCCCCTTCAAAAAGTGTCAGCACCTATAAAATTAAATTAGGTACAATAAGCATGCTAGTGAAGTAAAATTGCATGATTAGATATTTATTGCAATTGCGAATTTATTGAAATACCTACTTATACTTACTCAGATAGGTAGTCTGATTTTAAATGTACAAATTCCAAATATTTTTTATTCTTTTCGTGGAAATAATATGTAGAGTAAAGAGGAAAATTTTGCAGAGCCTTTGAGGACCAAATTTAAATGAAAAAAGTTTTTGAAATTTCGATAATTTGGTATTTCAATTTTTATCAGGCAATACTTGCAGCAAAATTTTTCAGTTGGTTGTCAAACTGTTCAAATATATCATATAAATCATGTAATTAACTAATGATAGGTACTAGAGAAGTTCCACGGTGGTTGAAAAGCAATATAAAATGAATTTATGTAGATATGATTTGTAATACATCTGGGTTTACGGTGAAGGAAAACATCGTGAGGGAACCTAGATGCCTCAATTATTATTCGAGGCATGTAGGTACTAATTGTCGCTGTCCATTATAAGTGGCTACGGGCTTACCCCGTCACACTGGACATAGTTTCGATACTTATAGTGAAACATGGATGTTCTGAGTTTTCAGAATATCTCAGACTTCCTTCGGGAAATATAGTCGTGAGTGTAGGAATATAGGTACGTGTACAAAACTGCGCACGTGAAAGAGTTTATTTGGTTCCACGCTGTACCTATCTACTCTTTCTTCAGCGCAAGTGAAGGCCATGTTAAATTGAGGTATTAAGGCTAACAAAACCGAACTAAAAGTTGTTATTTCCTATCAAATTTAACAAACACCTATACATAAAATTCCAAAACTCTCAAAGTTAGCATTTTAACAACCGCAGTACAGATATTATCATTGAAAATATAATGAGTATTTTCATTTCCTTTCGTATTATTTATTTTTTCATTCGTTAGTCAATCGTCAGATTTATTTTATTGTGGACGTGGTTCCTCAAATTTTC
Organism: Agonopterix alstromeriana; assembly: GCA_963924505.1. Lineage (NCBI taxonomy): Eukaryota > Metazoa > Arthropoda > Insecta > Lepidoptera > Depressariidae > Agonopterix > Agonopterix alstromeriana. The sequence goes on from OZ004661.1 coordinate 4,054,014, forward strand.
ATTTAAATGCCATTACGCGTCAAGACCCATACAATGGTATGAAATAATTTCTCTGAAAACCCTGCCCCAGGCACGTGGTTCCTATCTGGAACTTCTCAGAATACATTTTCGGTAATCTTTTATCACCCCCGCCCGTCAGCTATTCCATTTTCGCCCTGGATATGACCTAATTCAAACCTGGGCCCTCTACCAACACCATTTGACCTTTGACTTACCTACCTATGCGTTTAGACATACGCAAATACCATTAATACTGGTGTGTACCACATATAAACTATAAAGAGTTGAAGAGGAAACAATATTGTGATTTAGGATTCCTTTTTTCTCGTACCTAAACGTTTCTACTTTGTTAATTAAAGTTTATTAGTTACCTGGGTCACTTGATTGATGTGAGTTTATCAGATATACATATAAGGTGAAAGGAAGATTTAATCTTTATAGTCTGTTCTCCCTCGCCGACGCTACGTTGTATGGATCAACGTGATGATGACAACACGATGCATCACGAATTGAGAATTCGTGACGAATCGTGCAATTTACACGTCGCCATCATTGTACACTGCATCATTGAATTTGAACTTTAATTCAATAATTTTAATGTCTTGGGATCCAAAGAAATGCGCTCTGATCTACTTGACAAAACAATGATGTCTACACAATAGTGTACTCGCCTGGATAACTTAATAGGATAAAATAGTAATATCTGAAAATGAATGTAACTAGTCGATTTCATATATTTGCTTTTACTCGACTGCCCTAGATGGAGGTTAATGTTTAACGAGTGTATGCTAATGTATTTAGATATACCAAAACTCCCTAAGCGTATGGAGATACCATACTTATTTCACTTCACTTCAAATCAGCCCACATCAACCCACTGCTGGGCATAGGCCTCCTTTTTATTGCGCCACTCCTCACGGTCCTGTGCCAATCTGATACATGTACGACCCACAACCCTTACAATGTCGTCTGACCATCGCATCGGTGGTCTACCCACGGACCTCCTTCCTTCTCTTGGCTATCATTTCGTTATTACCTTGGTCCACCGGCCGTCTTCCCTTCTAGCCTAGCTTCATACTTATTTATAATGAAATAATAATCAAAATCACAGTCGTAATTTTTGAATAAATGGCAAACATACATGAATACAGATATATGTATATAAATATTATAAACATAGGAGTCAGACAAAGAACCTCCCTTTTTTTACTCGCTTAAAAATGTACGTAGGTACATCTACACGTAATTTGAGTAACACGAGGCAGATTTGCCGATAGTGCGCGGGCGCAGGCCAACGAAGAAAACAAACTGTTTTATTTAAACCGCAATTCCGAGGAATGTTGATGTAATTGAGCGAAGATGTTGTAAACCTTGTTTTCGTATTGATGTAGGTAGAGAAACGCCAGACGGCAAACCGAATAGCGTAATAGAACTTTGTTGTTCATTTGAGCTGTATAAGCCCCATGCTAACAACACTCTTCTATAAAAGTGAACGGTAGTTGTAGCAAGGTTCCTGAATATCCTAATCATTCCGGAAGGGATAATGGTTAAAAGTTGATGTAGGTACGTACATATACTCTTGACCATGATACATACGTATTACCATCATACTCATTTTATAATGGGAAGTTACGATAGTAACCTAACTATTGTGTAAGTCTTTAAGTTTCCGTTTATGTTCCTTTATTATTCCGATTGGATATGATGTGATCATCATATCCATTCTACAAAAATTTTATTCAATTCTAAAAACATTATATTACTCAAAAATTGCCTAGTACTCGTAATACGTTACCGATCTTGTAAACTGTACAACGTGTTAATCAATAAGCGCAAAACCTCATACACCCCAACTGATTTATAACAAAATAATTAGATTGAAACAATAATTTAATTATTTTGATAGTTAACATTTAAAGTTACTCGTATTACCATTTTAAGTTTTCAGGCAAAAATGATTTGTTATCATTTCAGCAATTAATGAAAGCGCTAACGTGCTCATGGATACATTTAAGAATCTTGTTTTGGTAGTGAGTAGGGTGAGTGTGCCCGTGCGGTAGGTTGAGATAGAGTTCAGTTAATTTAAAATTTTACAAATAAATTACTTAATATTTTGAAAAATAATTCCTATTTTGAAAACATGAAAATTCGATTCTGCTCTCGATTCTAAACAAACTACTTTCTAGTTTTGCGTTTATTCAATAACACGTTGTATGCAAGGTGTTACAAAAATACAAACAAACATTTGAGGGAGTGGTTTTGAGTTAAGACCATCAAACTGAACAACTATCACGATGGGACCAATATCGAAATCGCGAAAAAAAATCGGATGTACCATACTAAACTATAGGTACAAATCTACACGAGCTCAATGTATGGGACAGTTGATGTTGACAGATGTTTTTTTTGGCGATTTCGATGTTGGTCCCATACTGAAAGTTGTTCAGTTTAATGGTCTAAAAATTTCAAATGTTTATTTTTACTTTTGTAACACCTTGTATAATTCGAAACTTACACAATAGTCCTACAGATTCTAAAATATGCAAGTTTATACAGATCAGTTAGTTTGCGAGATCGTAACTCAGATGTCACCTGTAGTGTAGGTCACTTGACCAATATAAATGCGCATTTACGGTCCATTTCTCTAAGTCCGAATGTATTATTATGTAGGTTCGAATTCGAACTGAAATGGCCGAGGTGATAAATGGTGGCACCTGTGCCAAGATGTTGGTTCACATCCGTTCTGGACATAATGTCACCTGTATTTGCTTGCGATGGTAATTTCTAGTGAGTAGTTTACAAGGGATGTTTGAGAATCCGAACACACCTAATGAATGAAATTTTGTTTGGTATTGTACATTTATTTTGAATCCATCCATATTATATGCATGCATGCATGCATATGCTCACGACTATATTCCCCGAAGGGGTAGTCAGAGATATTCTGAAACCTCAGAACATCTACGATTCACCAGTAGTACCGAAACTCTGTCCAGTGTGACGGGGGGTGAGCCCGTCGCCACATAATGGACAGTGGGTACAATACATGCCTCGAAATCGAAGCATGCAGGTTTCCTCACGATGTTTTCCTTCACCGAAAAGCCAGTGGTGTTACAAATCGTACATAAATTCCGAAAACTCATTGGTACGAGTCGGTCTGGACGGGGATCGAACCATCGCCTCCTGCACGGCAGGCAAGGTTAATCGCCACTGGACCACCACGGCTGGTCCATATTACATGTTATGGCTATTTCAAAGCTTGAACCAAATAATTCTTATCGAAGATTTCTTTTTGCACGTTTACTACAAGTACTAGATATACAACGTGTTAATGAATTAACGCAAAACTAGAAAGTAGTATGTTTAGAATTGAGAGCAAAATCGAATTATCATGGTTTCAACATAGGTAATTTTTTTCAAAATATTAAATAATATGTTTGTAAAATTTAAAATTTACTGATCTCGATCTCAACCCACCGCAAGGGCACAATCACTCTACTTACTACTAAACAAGATTCTTAAAATTTATCCTTGAGCACGTTAGCGCTTTCATTCATTGCTGAAATGATAACAAATTATTTTTGCCTTAAAACTTAAAACGCGAATAACTTTAAATTTTAACTTTCAAAATAATGAAATTATTGTTTCAATCTTATTATTTTTTTATAAAACAGTTGGGGTGTATGAGGTTTTGCGTTTATTCAATAACACGTTGTATTATACAGACATCTATCAATGGATATAGGTACGTACATAGATATCAATGAATTGACCACCTTATTTCTTCACGCGTATCGTGATGGGATTACGGGGGGACGAGAAAAAAAAATCATCTCCACTTTACGATTAGGGGAGGACAAACATTTTTCAAGACTGTCTTACTTTTGCGGCGAGATTAATATATATACCTATGCTGTAATTTGGGATGGGTATACTATAGTATACCCATCCCAAATTACAGCTTTATAGTACTATGGGTCTCTGAGGTAATCCGCGGTCAGACAGACAGACGGACATGGCAAAACTATTTATAAGGGTTCCTTGCTTAGTACGGAACCCTAAAAATGGGATTGTGAAATATCAAAACATGCTTTTTTTATGTTTAGCTTCTACTTCCTATATACCAAGCTATTAACTAGTCTAGTTTCTGTTTGTTTATAAATTATAACGGTATTTATCGGCGTCAGCGTACGTCGGCGTCGGCAGAACACCTGCGCGCGCGCACCGTCCCAATTTCCCGTCCTTGCTCTAACAATAGAATCTCCTACAAAATGTGTTGGACAACGCTTATAAATATGTCCGAAAGATCTTAAAGATTAGAAATATATGTTGCTTCGATGTACCATTCACTGATTCTGTACGGAAAATTTGAAAAGTGGGTTAATAGGAAGGTAATGTAACCCTTAGAAAATATATTTTGTTGCGATCCTTAACACATTATTTATTATTATGTATGTCTTTTCCTTATCTCAGCACGCGTCTCAGTAGTGTCCCGGACCTTTGGGAGACCCAACAGGTATAGGCCCGTCAGACAATGTGATCTAAAGGGTAATGTGACACCAACCGACAACTATCCCAGTATCGACTATAGAAGTGCATCTAAAACCGTCTCCCGTCAGGACTATTGTTAGGAGTGGAAAGAATGATAACTGGTCTATTGAGTTGGGTTGATAGTGGAACAGGTAACCGAAAACGAGCAATAATAGAGGGCAACATTTCCTTGGAGGTGCTTGTGGACCATCCTGTGCCCACTCGCCACTTACGCAACACATCCACTCTTTGAGCATATAGCTTTTGCGACTCCAAACTCAAGGTCAATCTCGAGGTGGGGGATCTGATCCTCTTGGGGTCCACTCCGACAGACCAGTAAAGGCAAGTCAGAGATGAGGATCAGAGATTTCCCCCGGGAGCACTCGGGACCGTGGTGTCTCCACTTACCAACAGCTCGCCACAAGCTGCCCTGCGGGATCATTATTATTATCAGCCTTTGGTATCCCACTGTTGGGCAAAGCCTGGCCTCCGTTCTCTCCAAGACTCTCTGTTCGGCGTTTCGACAGATCAGGTCTTACGAAAACAATGACGAACACATTCTTTACCCTACATAAAATCTGGATTACTTTATTTCATTTCACATAGAAAGGGGCGTGAAAAAAGTAATTTTCGCACTTATGATGTTGCCATAAGAGTCCTGTCAGAATCCTTCTTATGTAAAATGCAGTGTAGATCAGTTTTAGTATTTCCAAGTTGATAGAGAATCAAGTTTATAAACTTTCAACACAATTATAAGAGTACGGATGAGCACTAGCTTAGAACTAAAATGTAATATAAAACTTTGTTATTACCTCTGAAATGGCCAAGTTCAGAACTGTCGCAATTCTTTCGAACTATATCGATAATAAGATTACCGAGTCTGTAGTCATCTAATATCTTCGATTATACATAGGTACATATATTAATTCATCATAATACCTTTTCTGGTGGTCAGAAAGTTTGATACTATTTTTAATTACTATACAAATATTAAGGATGTATTCAGATAATAAACCTAAACTTTCCGTAAGGAACATGGGTCCAAAACGAGAAGATTTTTGGACCACCCACCATCTTTTTCTGCCACCTAAATTCTGTCATAAGACGAAATTTTATATCAAAATATTGATCAGCGGCCTTCTCCGAACAACATCTCATGAAAAGTTAACAGTTTTCGTATTTATTTGTTAAATTGGTGTATTTAGGCAAGTACATACTATACTTCATTTCAAATAAGGACGAATAGATTTTTCCGATTCCTATATACTCGTAGCTTTCTGGCCAATTCTGATTTGCAAATATAATTTATTTATCCGACATATTTTGGACGTTACTAAAGCTGTTCTAAGAAAACAAGCAAGTGCCACTTCGAATTACTTACCGAACATTTTCGTCTGGACTTTTTGTGTTCTTCCTAATAAACATAAGATAGGTAGGTACTTACGCATAAAATAATAGTTTACTGGAAACCTACATTCAATCATGAAGGTCCGGTTCAAATCCGCACGGAAGACATGCCATTTTCTAATTTATGTACGTAATACCGACTGCTCTCAAACGGTGAAGGAAAATATCGTGAGGAAACCTGCATACGCAGAAGAAGCAATTCTGATGCGTATGTGAAGTCTACCAATCCGCATTGGGCACGCGTGGTGGACTAATGCCCATACACCCTCCCTGAGGGTAGGCCTGTGCCCTGCAGTGGGACGTTTATAGGCTGATGATGATGTTGATGACTTAACTAAAATGTCCTGTCTAACATTGATCACAAATCCAAACGTGCCTAAACCCTATGCAACTTACAGAAATTAAAGGCGCAGTTAGAACCCAAAATAAAAGCTGGCGTGTAGCCACTAGTGTAATAATCGAGAGGGTGCCAAAATTCTGTTTCCATTACATGCCATCTCTGGCAGCTGTGCTTTATGGAGTTATTTTGTACCGAGGTGACTAATTGCCGGTTTATTATTAAGCCAATAAAAGTTATTTTCGACTGGATGGCAGTTGTCACTTACGATCTTAACCTTGGTTGTTTCTTGCAATACGGTACCTATTTAGAAACAAACGATTTTTTTGTCAGAACTTGATGTTCTTTATAAATCTAACCAAAATCTTCCTGAATCATACTCACTCACATCCGAAAATGAGATTTTCTTACAAAATCCCCGACTTTTCAGTAAATTATGACATGTGTATGCGATACACTCAGATTTTTTTAAAAACCATAATCGCGTAAAGATAAGACTGCCAGTACTACACAAAATTAGCAATCCATGCACGAAATGCGAATGTAGAGTGACTGTTCGTGGACTTAGATCAGAAATAAACTGTCATTATCTTCTTTTGTCGCACTCCTCTTGATACAGTTCAATCATAAGGACACATTTTAGTAATTAGCACCTCGGCAGACCGAGCTTTGCTCTGCGTTTTCCAAGTTAATATAGATAGGTTTCATCCCTGAGAAAATCAATTTTCACACACAAAAAAAACATCTGTTCCAACTTTTTTCCAACGTCGTCTATATTGAGATGGCAGTAGGCTCAAATGGCTATCAAGCCAGATAGCATAGTTATTTCAGTCTGAAGAAAATATAATGTTTGTGTGAAAACGGAAAACGGAACCCGTTGGATGAGGGCAACGTAGGATCGGTCGTTGTGGCAATCCTTGGGGGAGTCCTAGGCTCGCTAAACAACGTTACCTGACGTATTTATACGAAAAAAGCTGTGATCATATTTAAAAGGGTGCTTTAGACCATCAAACTGAACAATTTTCACTATGGAGACAAAACTGAAATAATAATTCATAATTCATAATCATTGTATTGCTTCATGTGGTGTACATAGACCATGCAGGAAACCGGAATAAAATCGGCTGCTCTATACAAAACTGCAATGCAACTCTACTCACGTGTATGGAATCAGCAGATTTTTTCATCGCTATTTCAATGTTGGCTCCGTTGTGAAAGTGGTTCAGTTTCATACATGTAGTAAAATGAACCTCCTTAATATTTTCGACATTCTTCCCTCTGCTTTTACAAATTTAAAAGTGATTCTTCGTTACTAATTGAATCGCAAAGTTTAAATTTAGGCTTTCCCCGTACCGACCTTCCAAGCACAGATGTAACATCATACATAACACCTCATTCACGAAAATGATTCGTTTACGTAATTTTGTATGTATGATCTCATTTCAGTTGGATGTTCACGGTGCATCCAGTTGCTTGGATGATTTGTTGATACGTTTGGGAAAACATTCGAAGACATGGCTCAAAACGGGTGAGTGATTTTATTTCTATATCTTTAGTGCTTTTTGAAAGATCACGAGCAATATTGTAGCTTAGAACAAGCATAGAACTTTGAAAAATTATTAAGGACATAAAGTTATTTTGACGATATATTTTCACCATAACTTACTTCCGCATAGAAAATATAAATATTCAAAAGTTTATGTAGGTACTTAAAATGATACTGCATATAATTTTTTTTGCAATACCGAGTAAGTAACTGAGTAGGTAAGTTAGGTGATGAAAAATTCTTCACAAAAATTATTAAAATCACTAGAATTGAATAGTTAAATTATTTTTTTTGTTATTAAATACGATGCATTTGTGTGTTGTTGTAATTAGTTTTCTGAATTGACATACAATTTAAACTTAAAGCCAAGAAGCTTGCAAGCTATTGTAAAGCCTCATGTAAAATTAATCGATCGCTTTGCTGTCTGAAAAGATTTCCAAATAGACCAGTTATTTATAAGAAATCTTTTTATAAGCAGAATAAGATATTGTAGGAATAAATCTACCAGATAAAAAACCTGAGAATTAAAAAAGTCCTTTCTCAAACATAAATAATTTTTTTGCTAATTTGGTAAAATCTATTTAAGGGTTCATTTATCAAAAGAAGTTTTGACGTAAAATCGTAATGAACAGACGGACGGATGCTTTCGGACGTCAAATATTAAAGCACCTAGATATGCATATAAGTACCTCATACCGTACTAACTCGTACACCTAATCTCAGAAATACCCAACCGTCTAGTTAGAAAATCTAAACCACTTCCGGATATTGTAAGTGGAATAGGTCAACAATACTTGTCCTCCGACTCTCCGTTCTCGACCAACGGGAGAGCCCTGTGTAAAAATAAAGTTGTATTGGCTGGGTTCCAGGTACGGACCGGCGCCGGCGGCGGCGGGACACCTCGGCAGGATTCCCAACTACGGCAAATCTCAAGTTAATGTGAGTATTGCTGTGTCATCACCATCATTTATCATTGATCAACTTTTAGATACATACTACAGCAAAATTATGCGCAAAATGCACCGCCTTTGACCAAGACAATAAGTGTGTGCTTATAGTTGGAGAGGAAAACGTTTTAAATAATAGAAGCAAAAGTCGAATTTGTTGATATATTGTCAAGTAATGGCTAAATAAATTAAAATCTGTTTACAAATTCCTTTTACAACCATGCAAAAGAATAATTTACGATGAACTTGCAAAGCTCAACTGGTATTTCATAAAACGTCTTTTACATTACAGCCCATGGGTAACGTTGAGCCACCAGCATGCATTCAAAACGCCATGATGACGAAAGACAAGAAGCCTTTCACTTACACTCCAGGTGGTTTGGACCTGTCCCAAATCCGTACACCAAGTATGGCGAGAAGATTGGCACGTCAACGATCTCAGGAAGAGCACCAACAACATTACGCACCACACAACAATGCCGGAGGTGGATCCTACCGCCCACAGGGCGGGCCTGTTCCACCACCGCCACCACCACCACAAATGCCAGTACCACCACCACCACCTCCTTTGATCATTGAAGCACCTAGTAAATCACCAAAACCTGTACCCCTTGGTGAACGTCCTGAAATTGTTATCCCAGAAAATCCTATTGGAATGTTGAGGAAAACCAACAGTCCATATCATTGGGAGGCTGAAAAGGCAGATATGCAACGTATGGGGCAAGTTCCAAAGTTCGCCGATAAAGTGCCGAGTCCATTGACAGTGAAAATGCCTCCATCTTCGTTTTCACAACAGCCTCCTCAGACATACTCTCCTCAAGGGCAGAATAACTTTGCACAACAGAACTATCCATACGGACATCAGAATGTTAAAACTCCTGAGAGTCCCATTCATAGACCTGAAGCCCAGTATGCTAATCAAAATTCAGCATCACCCAACGTTAACGTGTCACCTTTAACGAGAGAATTATTACAAAGACAGGATTCTTTGTTCAATAAGAGCCCACAACCATTCGCTGGCCAATCCCCGGTCAGCAATGGTTCGCCCTATTCACCAACACCTAATAATAACTGGAGGCAACCCGAGAGGAGAGATTCCCCTGCCAATAATTTAAACAGCCCACAGTCACCCCAGCTGAACCGGAATCAATTCTCACCTAATGTACAACAATATTCTCCAAGTTACCAAAATCAGACCTCTCCAGCAAACTGCTCGCCAGTTTTCCATACTCTTCCTAGAACTGCACCTAAGATCCAAGATAATTATGTAAATAATACACAAAACAACAATGCTGTCTACAATAACACGAGGGAAACAGATCCTCAGAGTCCCAAGATTGATACTTCTAATCCTACTCCTTGGAGAACGAACACATTAAATAGACAACCGCGGGAAGGTGAAAATCAACAAATGATTTATAGTAACAATCAAAATCCCCAACAGCCAGCTTGGAAAACAAGTGAAGCCAAAAATAATCAGTCAGAAAGCAACTATATTCCTCCATGGAAACAAGAAAGTAAACCTGTTGGAAATCAACAACAGCAGCAAAATAGCCCTTCGTGGGTATCACAAGATGCTAATAATAACAGATCACAGGAAAATTACAGCCCACCATGGAGAACTCAAAATAACAACGATAGCAGATCAGCACCAGTGTCACCTCCATCGAAACCAAGTCAACCCCAGGATCAACCACGTTATCAATCAACAATGTCAATCCCTGTGACGCCAAGAAAACCAAATACCCAATCTGAGTACAACAACAATTCAAATAACGTACCACAAAAGGAAGTTGTGTATGTTAATCAAGAACCAGTGTACTTCTGTCCTGAAAGTCCTAAATCTATCCCACCATGGGTAAAGACTCAGAAGGAGAAAACGAAAACACCTCCACCAGCTTGGTGCCAGAGGCCTTTGGACGGTAGAAAAAGTTTACCGAGAGAGCTAGTCACTCCTCCTAGAGATACAAATCAAGAACCAGAATGGGTGAGAAAGAGCAACGAAATGCAACGAGCGGCACGCGATGTGGTTAGTCCTCCTAAATACCAACAATCGGCGCAACCATCGTGGTCGACATTACCCTCAGAAAATCGTAAGAGTTTGCCAAGAGATAACGTACCAAATTCACAAGGCGCGAGGGTCATTCCTATTCAGATGGAGGTGACGAGTACAGAATTAAGGGACCAAGGGAGACAAGGAAACCAGCAGCCTCCGTTAAGAATTGTGATTAACATGCAGCCGCACCCCAACGGTCAGGGTCATCCTTCGCAGGCTCCTTTCTCGCAGCCTACGCAACGCATCATGAGAGTCCTTTCGCCGCAGCTGGTCCGAATGGACGATGGATCTACGCAATCGGAGTTGCCAACCTTGAACAGGAATTTCCAGAACAACCAAGACAGTATGCCCAAGGAGCGGATAATACCGATACAGATCGAAGGTGCTAGCAACGGCGGAGCGAAAAACAGGTATGTACATCTGCAATTTCATTATAAATGTACTCCTTAAAACTAACAACAGAAGGTTGAACGAAGTTTCGGAAATGTATCAGTCAGTATGTTAATTTGCTGGTAAAGAGAGAAGGAGCACTCAGTATCGACTAAGTCCGACACAGCAAAATATTACGTAATCCTTTCACTGGACATTGCATCATAACTCGTTCACCAGAATCAAACATTATGTTTGACACATAGTCATGTTGTCATCTAAACCGTGCGGAAAGCAAAAACAAGAGGTATTCGATACGGTGCTGTACGTAGCTATTTGATATTGAAAACAACAACTCTTGAAGAATATAGATCAACACCAAATTCACCAATATACTCGTCATACAGTGAAGCTCACATGTACATTTTGTGAAGAAGTCGTTTAAATGATTGGTTTGGAAATTTCAAAATTATGTGTCCTCGTTTCAGCTTCGGTGGGCGGTACTAAGGGAGCTGTTTGCACTGATCCAAAGTAAACAGAACATTTTTATTGCACCGCTTCCTTCGCGATGACTCAGTGTTACGCTTGCTTTAAATTTAGCATCACTTCGCTTCGCAAGCACGCGCTAATTTTGTTTACTTCACTAATCGAATCATTTTGCGCCTTTAATAAATTGACGCTAAAACGGTGATAGATCACGATGTTTGGAATTAGATTGGATACAACTCACACGCTTTGCGAATTTCTTCTCTGCACTGTATTACAGTTAAATATCTATTACTTACAAGACATTTTAGATTCTATTAATATTAACTAATTACTATGCAATCGCGAAATATTTACTAAAGTGTTTTTATTATATCGCGCGAAATATAAGCTGGCACGAAATACGGACACAAAGTCAGGTAATGAGACAAATAGATTGTGTTTTGTTACCATGTTATGTTGCGCGCGATATACCGGTTTTAAAAGAGCGTGATAAGAACGTTTGGAAAACTAAGATTTGGTTTAACAGCTATGCGAAAAATGAATTGCAAATGCGAATGTGAAAGCGGAACATGAACGTAAAACTACGTAAAATGATAAACAGTAGCAATGTTTAATCATCCGCTGCCGCTGTGTAATGTAATAGCGGAATCGCAGAACTACGTGATTATTTCGCTTTCACATGACACTATCAACAAAGCGAATATTAGAACTTTACAACCCCTGTTCCCAAATATTATTTGATCATATTGATTGCACGTGAATCTCGCGCTTCTTCAGTCACCAAAATGTAGTTCTTAAGTAACTACATATTTAAAAAAAATCAGGCCACGACTTTTTATCTATTATCCGTGTGGGAATAATGAATATTTCTCTTATCTTATCTTACTGACATTTGAAAATTGCAGAGTACACTATCATAAGTTCACGCAAGAGAGGCCGCCGCGGCAGTCTAAGGCTTTCAGGGTGCTCCAGGTGATAACAGGCACACAGGACGATATCCAAGATATAGAGAACCACCACGGATTTAGTGATCTTTAGACTGGATGGAACGATAATCTGTCAACTTTTTTTATTTTGTCTGGTTTGATAGGCAGTTCTGTCCGGTTTGAATCGTCTAAGTTCTAAATGTGTTTTTCAAAAAATGTATAGACGTCTGGGCCACGACTTTGTACTACTTATCATAGGACATATAATAAATTTTATCAATATTTCACCTCTTCTTTTCTCACATTTTCAGAAAAATAATCGAAATTATCTTAGTTCCACTTTTTAATATTGCGTCAGTCAAACATCACTTCGACAAAAAATATTTTTGTACCGTCTAGGTATATCGCCAAATTTATGATTACTTTAACGTGATGTGCGTGTTTTTCTCGATTTTTCTATATCTTACCGTACAAAGTGTTGGCCCGAATTGAAACAACTCCTTTAAATTAGAATTAAAATTTGTTCATACATTAACAGAATGAATGCTACTTGATTAAATAAATCAAAGCTTTATCAGATAATTATAAAAAATATCGTCGAAATATTTTTAATTTAATTAAGTTTTACCTATAACATTGCTGTAAACATGGCGCACGCTACTGCGCTTAAATAAACATGCTGTGTATAAAAATGTTGATAATATATTTATTTAATAAAATTTTGTCAAATAATAAAGTGTTTAACTGTCAAAATTAATTTATAAAGAAAGCTTTTTGTCACTGTAAATTTTGAAATTGTTTGAGTATTACGTATTACATGTTTAACCCAGTTATTTACACTTTATCAGTAAAGGCTTATATATCTTTAAAATTTGCTATTATATCTATTAAACAACTAAAGGCTACATAATGATGTTTTTTTTCTAAATAACTAGATTCGTAAAAGTAGTAACTGTGTAATATAAGTAAACGAATGTTAATAACAAAAAAACCATAAAAGGTAAATCAGTCTCAATTAATAATGTAACCTATTGTAAGTGAATTTTAGCGAGCGAGTGTCAAACGCTTTATTTTTGTGATTTTTCTAAAGTTCATAGTTATATGCATACAGCTAGCTTACCAAAGATATATTTGATGTAATAAATTATGTGTTTCTAGTGTTATTGGTCTATTTATTTAGTAAGATTAGTTTATACTTTAAGATTGTAGTCTATTTAAGATTAGATAGTTAATCCATGTCATGAAAGTTACCATTTATTTATAATTGTTAAATCTTTCGGTAGGTAGGGCTATTACTAAAATACAAGTAACTTTAGTAATTTAATTTATTTACGCTTTCATTCGCTTATCATTTCATACTACGCATATTTATTAAACCTTTTACTAACATAAACAATAATTCGTGTTTTGTCCCATATAAATATCTATAAAGCATCAATATAATAAGGTTTTATCCTTAAATTTACATATTTCTCTCGTATATTCTTATTTATTGATAATCATGCTGAACTATTAATCCTGTTCACTATAATGGGTGTCACGGAAACTTCATGGAATAATTTAATTAACGAATGTATTATTTGATCGATATTTTTATTATTCGTGTATTATAGGTAACTGAAATATAGTTTCACCGTCACTTATGTTATGTAATACGACCATTTAACTAGGGGCCAACCTCGCGTTAGCATTCCCCTCTGCCAAGGTACAAGATCAACTGATCAAGTATCTTTTTCAAGCAATTTTATGCCTTATCACTAAACGTGACAGCCTATAATTGCGGAAAAATAGATTCAAACTAGTCTCTAGACAATTTTTCGTGATTTTTTACAATCCAAATTATAGGAAGAATCTTAATTAATGGAAGTAAATCGGAAGTTGCGGATTTCATGCTATCTCGTCCCCCGTAAAAAAAGACAGAAAACGTTATTAGTAGAATTATACGCGTAACGTCCATAGTTAAATGGTCTAAGGTTATGTACGATGACGTTTTAAAGTGACTTGGTAAATAATGCTTTGTGGGGCGTAAAGTAAACTTAACGAATGCGTCAAAACGAATGACTTTTTATGAAAGCTTTTTGTTCCATAAAAGCTTGCCCAAATAATGGTATATGGGCAAGAGGTTGCTGAGAGGGGGTTGTGCCATTGAGGTCATGTTCTTATTTTGTCATATTCTGGTTTAGTCATGTTTTATTCCGGTTTGGTAATTATCTGGTTTAGCTAAGTTCTATATCGGTCATGTCGTAGAAGCACTGTTCGAGATGTAATTAAAATTGTCGCGTTTGTTACGTTAACATTACGACGATAAACTCGTGCTGCCTATGAAAGCTGTTACTTTTATATATTTTAACTGAACATGTGATTTCCCGAGACCCATTTCATAACATAATTAATATTATTTATGTATGCTGGTATGTTAAAGTTAGAGTGGTTTTAGCTGATGCCAAAGGATAAATAATGATTCGATAAACTAATAAATTAACAAATTCTTTGAAAAAGAAACATTTCCCAAAGCCTGGTTTGTATTGTTATTAACAAAAATTAATATTTTATTAAACTTTATCGTTGTAGAGTGACACCACTTATTAGGTACTATTGTTTTTAAAACCAGACTACTTGAAGGGAACGGTAAACGTTCGTAATGACGAATATTACTGTTTCAGTCTATTTTACCAGTTATATGTATATGTGAAAAGACTACTAAAATAAACCGAATTTTCAACTGGTTAAGAATTATAGGTCGTCCCACTTCAATTAATTTGACGCATATAAAAACACGAATTTACACTAGATATTATTTTCTCTACATTTCATTCTAATTAATCGCAATTAATGGTTTTTCAATAACTGTACACACGGCGACACATCAAGCTACGCAAAACCAAAATAAGCTGGCCGCGCGACCTTATACATTATGCAACCGTATATACAAGGTGTTACAAAAATACAAATAAACATTTCAGGGGTGGTTTAGACCATCAAACCGAACAACTTTCACTACGGGACCAAAATCGAAATCGCGAAAAAAAAACGGATATTCCATACTAAACTGCAAATCTACAACATTTTTTCGTGATTTCAATGTTGGTCCCATAGTGAAAGTTGTTCAGTTTGATGGTCTAAACAACCCCCTTAAAAGTTTTGAATTTTTATTTTTACTTTTGTACCACCCAGTATAATCCGCGCGGCCAGCTTATGTTGGTTTTGTGTAGCTTGATGTGTCGCCGTGTGTACATCAGAATTTCGTATGACTCATGTTAGATAGTGAGGTATTAACGCGAATGGTGTGGTGTAAAGTGTTATGTGTTAATTATGTCATGGGCTTATATGCAGTAGGTACAATGTTGGTCAGTGAATGTCACTTTACAGGGTGAAAAGTAATATATTGAAAAAACAGACAAGGGGTGTGGCAATCTAGTCAGTGTGATCTTTATAAATATATAAGTATTATCAAATTAATTCAAAAATTAATTTAATTAAAAGTTATATTTAAATTACTTACTAGATTTTATATTTTGCTTAACAATAAAATTATTATTTTAGTTCATAAGGATTAATTTTGTAATGAAATAAATTATTTTAAAACGTCTTATTAATGTTTCATTGGCTGTGTCAAGTTAGGTACCGTAAACTGAGGTTACTGAGGCCCTAGGGGGTAACAATGGCTCAAATCAGGAAAACGCCCACGAATGCGCAGCAGCCACCAAACCTACTTTACCCGGTCGAGCACTATCATACTTACTCCTAACACGGGACGGCGGGAGGTTCAAACTTTTTCCCGTTTTGGGCCTTTGTTATCCCCTAGGGCTATAGTAATCTCATTTTACGGTACCTACATACTACAGCGCTTTCAGGATTGGTGTTCGGGTTGTGTACTGTACCATACATCTACAGAAACATTCGTGCCCCCGTGCAACTTCGTGAATCGTGACCAATTTCAAAACCAATAAATAAATAAATTGACAATCGTTTCATTTCAATTCAGAGTAATCTCGGTTTTTAAAACACGCTCAAATAAAATTGATCCGGATAGTTTCAATTGGTAACAAAAATGTGAGTAACCTCACCTGTGACGGAATGAAAAAATTCACAAACGGAGTAAGAGAGGGGGCATATTATTTCCACTATGAACGGTACTAGAGTAAGGCAATCATACAAAAGCAAAATAAGTTTCTATGGCCCCCATCTCTAAAAGGACCAGGGTTAGAGAAACTCATAGTCGAGGGGCTTCAAATGCGCAGGATTGACTTAGTAAAATTAGATCGACTTTATAGTTAACAATGACCAATAGAGCAATCAGAGCCCAACCTGGCCCCGATTGCTTATTGATTGTAAGTTAAATTTGCACTCAACCGGTTCTGTTTTTAGTTTATTTTATTCTTCAAAAACACATCCTTATATTTATCGGACTTTCCAAGCATGCCACAAAGCTGTTTTGCTATCTTTGACCCCCTCGAACGCCCTGAATGAGTCTCTGTTCAGATGACGTGCGTTAATTAACAATTTCATGATAGAACGCGCGGACCCGGGCTTCCGAATTATTACACCAGCCAGTCTATTACCTTAGTTCCCTTTATTAGTGAACGTAACACCTTTATTGCTATTATTATGGAGCGTTTTAGAGCTAATTTTACCATTGTGAAAAGCATGATTTCTTGAACATTCGTTAAAATATACATACATAGGTATACTACAACCAAAAGCTTAAAAAAGGTAGTAGATAACACAGTTTTTACTAAAAGAAATTGCTGATAATTAAACTCGGATCCCTTTGACTATTTATATGTGGACTGGTTACGCGTGTAGTTCTACTAACAAACATTTCTGCCACTTTTTGCGGGGGGCGAGGTAACATGAAATTTGTAACTTTGGATTTTATTGCCCATAACTTTAGATTCTAATTTTGAATTTTGAATTGAACCCCAAACGTTCTAAGTTCGAAGTTATTATATTATTAATTATAGGCTGTCTCGTTTAGTAATAAGGTGTAAAATTGAATGTAAATGCACAAGATCAATTGTGCTTATACCTTGACAGAGGGGAAATGCTACCGCAAGGCTAGTCCTTATAATAATTAGTCAAACTCGGATCCACAATTCGGCGACAAATTTACCGATAGTTGAATAGTAAAATGAACATCAGAGGATGTATTTCTATACGTTCTCCTTTGTGCGTACGGTCTGCTTCTCTGAGGCTGGCATTAGACTTAACTGTCCAGTACGAGTACACATAAGGAGAGCTCTCGCCGGGCACCAAGACTTCTTTAACTCTTTTTATAGACGGTGTCGGTGGTCTTTGACGACAAGGAACCCCTTTGGTTTCCTAGCCAAAGCATTTCAGGGTTTAGAGGTAAGTTTAGCAGCGGCGCCTCCTAGTGGTCGGTAAAAATAATATTAGCCCTAATTTTTTTTGAATCATTTGTAACTCTGAACTACCTTAGGGGGAAGCAACGTCATCTTCCTATTGGGATGACGAGTGTCCTGGGAATTCATATCTTATAACGAATTTAAAAATAAGGCTAAATTTAATAATAAAATGTTTAAACGAAATTACAATCGAATAGAAAACATAAAAGTTACAAGCGATTGAAAAACGTTTTTTATCATATTCTATCTCTTTTATGCAAAACAGGTGTTTACATGACACGTCGTCATGATTTGTATGCAAATACGAGGTTATGACGTCACTTCTCTTATACTATTCATTCACATTAGTAATTATGAAAGATATTCAAAAATTAATCTCACTTTAGTGTTTGAGATATCAAACAGGTTTTAAATAAGTAGATAATAAACAAAAAAATTCGTCATCCTAATGGGGACCTTGCACTAAAAATTATAATGAGAAATTGTATTAATAATTCAATAATAAAAGTTGTGAATAGACATTACTGAAAGATTAATTCTACAGTTTTTATTTTGTACGAAATATTTCAATTATAAGTTACGTGGATCGGAACGTAATTTGAAACACAAATCAGCGCAAAGTGAGGATGCGATTAGCAACTTGCGTGCGTTAGAAGAGCAGGTAAGGCAACATATTATAGCGGATGATTTGTGATGAGCTTCACGCGTCATGAAAAGGAGTGACGTCACGTCTTGGCAGTGAGCGTTTTGGTGCGTATTTTGAAAAGTAAACTTTTGATTTGCAATAAATAAATGATTTTTGCTTTTGGTATTTTTATGTAGGCCTTAAATCTTTATGATACACTTAAAATATAAAACTGCAAGTTCCCCATTATTTGCTCCGTTCTGTTTGCTCCCATAGTAAAAGTTGTTCTGTTTGATGGGTAGACTCTTAGTTTAAAAGGGTGCTAATGATATCAATTTCACCCTGTATCTATACTTACCTTACATAACTAACGTTTTAAATATTTTGTATCCCAGATACTTTTTCCTTAGAAAGATATCTAACTCAAACAAGAATTTCACTTTCATAATAAAGTTTCTTCTTAAAATGACGAAGACTTATCTGAAGGAAGATCTCGCGCGTAGGCGGGTTCAGTAAGTCGTTTGTATCAATCTCGTATCAAACTTTACCAATATCTACTTAAAATTTTGATGGAAAGAGTTTGAGAATAGGTACCGTCCCAAGATTGTTGTGTAACGTTAACTAGAAATACCTATTTACGTTTTATAAGTATTTAATGCAGTGGTATCGTTGTATCCGTGTTGTGACCGAAGACGGTTTTAATTGCCGTGTTTAAATGGAAAAGCGGGTTCACGTGTCCTGGATATTTGGTTAGGATTTTCGTAAGATAAATAATGGAAAACATCGTGAGGAAACCTGCATACTTCAATTTCGAGGCATGTATTGTACCCACTGTCCATTATAAGTGGCGACGGGCTCACCCCCCGTCACACTGGACAGAGTTTCGGTATTACTGGTGAAACGTGGATGTTCTTAGGTTTCAGAATATCTCTAACTACCCCCTCGGGGAATATAGTCGTGAGCATATTATTTGCTATGCTAAATAATGACAAATATTAATTTCAGTAAATTGGTGCCTGAAAGATAGTCAGAAATAGTAAGTTAAAACTTTCACATAGGTATTGTAGGTTCCAGGATGGAATGACGTACCATGATATAAGAAACCGTATCCTATACTTTTCTACCACGCTGATCTAGCTGGAAATGAAAGAAAATCCTTGATCAGCTATTATAGTCCGAAATGGCGGACTGAAGATTGTTCCAAATTATAGTATGTTCAGGCATGGGCCCACCACTGTAACTCCTGTTCACAACACTATACTTCATTCCAAATAAGGACGACAAGATTTTCCGATTCCTATTTAGCTTTCTGGCCAATTCTTATTACCAAATCTAATTAATTTATTGGATACTATACTATCCGACATATCTTGGACGTTACTAAAGCTATTCTAAGAATAAGTGAGAGGTAGTGTTTCAAATCTCTGTGTCTGTAATGCAAAATAGCCTTAAAATTTCGTTGCTATTTTGAATGGAGGATGACTCTAACCTGGCTGTGAACCCGCAATTAATTTAATTAAAGAAGATAGGAGGAGTAGGAAAGACAAACAAATTATAGCCGACATTCATATAACATCTACTCATCTCATTTACTCTATATATGTAGACAGGTACATAGGTACCTAATAGTGCACCGCCGTAGCATTTGTCTCTGTAAATAGTTCTTCCATCCAATGGTTGTCTGGAAGAAATCGCTTTTAGTGATAAGACCGCCCTTTGTACCCTTCTCATTCTTGTTTTAAATTGTATTTTTCTATTCTTGGTGTGCAAATAAAGAATATTTATCTTTTATCTTATCTTAACATCCATGCCTTCAAAAGTGGCTTAATTCGGTCGGTCCATACTTAGGTGTACTGTGCTTCTGCTTAGGGATTAGGGGTAACTAGTTTCAGTATTGTAATGAATGTGTATGTAAGTGCAATAGTATACGTGTACGTTCCACATTATAGAATAAACGGGTAAATTTTTCAGTACACATATGTTTATAGTAGGTTTTACAACAGCGTTGGAATTTATTGAAACCTCTTAATTGACGGCTGTATGTTCACTAACGAAGCTTTGTTTAACTGTTCCTCGTCTCTTACAGTGTTGTTCGTTCCGCTGCTACAATGTTAACAGAATTTACCTGCCTTTTGTGGTAGCTTTTGGACATGACAAGCGAGGTGAGTGAGTATAATAAGCTAGCGAGAACAACATCGAATATGTTTAATACTGAATCGTCGCGTTTCAAATAAAGATCTCCGAAGCACGTCTTTTTTCTGACATATTTTAAATGTCAGAAACTTGAGGTTTTTTTCTACAGGGTCCTTCTTAATATGCTAACACTTTTTAGGGAATGATAAGACCGTCAAACTGAACAACTTTCTCAATGGGACCAACATCGAGAGAGTGAAAAAAAAATCTGCTGTCCCATACAGAACTGCAAACCTACTCGAGCCAAATGTATGGGACAGCTGTTTTTTATTTTCGCGATATCAATGTTGGTCCCTTAGAAAAAGTTGTTCAGTTTGACGGTCTGATCATCAAAAAAGTGTCAGCATATTAAGAAGGACCCTGTATAATAAGTTTAGCGGTAGGTCGGTATGAACCATAGTTTTGGGGCTTGTAGCAATATGGGCTCATGGGAACCACAAGACGTTTGCAAGAATGCATAGCCAAGTTCGTAAGAGAAAAGCCGAACCGAATGTGCCGTCCCGAATAACATAATTAGCACGTAAATGCACATGTAGCACGTGTTATACCTAATTAATACTTATTACCTACATACAACAAGCACTTGTCCCATCAGGGAAGGCAATAGATCGACATCTACTACGATCTCTTATACAAAAGATGATACACAATCAGCGGTCCAAGAATGGCAGACCCGTAACAGGTACTTAACGTATAAAAGTACCTGTTTAACCTCTAATTAAAAAATATCTAGGCTAAAATACTTATGAAAAGGTAGTTATGTATGAGGAATTATATACTGCTATGTATTATGTGGTATAAGTGTAGCAACCCCGGAAGAGAAAACGGTCGTAGCTATATTGTAATGCAGCAAAAAGTGGTTGTGTTGAGGCGTCGCGTTCATCGTCGCGAAGCGCCT
Source organism: Agonopterix alstromeriana (assembly GCA_963924505.1). NCBI lineage: Eukaryota > Metazoa > Arthropoda > Insecta > Lepidoptera > Depressariidae > Agonopterix > Agonopterix alstromeriana. The sequence goes on from OZ004661.1 coordinate 4,075,703, forward strand.
GCGTGTTTAAATTAGCAGTTGACTCTAAACGTGCTAAGCTATGAACCTTGTGCAAGTGAGATAAATTTCAACGTCACTTCATTTCCGATCGTCTTGTGAGACAAAGCTAAAAATTAAAATTTATACTTTTAACTTAATTTTCGAGTTTAATTTGCCTCCTTTATGTCCGCGAAGACATAAATTGGTGGCCCATGAGGGGAACAAAAGAAGAACCAACAAATTTCAACAAAATTACTATCTAAATTGGAGCCGACCTAACTACGTGTCAACCGACGCCATTCCGAAGTTCAAAGTTTGAGGTGCCCATGGATGCTGTTGTGGTCTGCAGCAGTTGAAGATCTAAGCTGAATCGAGCAGTGGTGCAGCCAAAGTATCACGTCGTGCAGCGCAGTTCTACAAAAGATAAGTGCCCTTCCTTTGTCCTTCCTACAATTTCCAAATTCCATTCAAAAATATTTCTAAAATACATTCAAAATTCATCATTTAATCATCAAAACTGGCTATAATCTAATCCACTTGCGTAATCAAAGGATTTAGCCCATAATTGCATCAAAAACAAGCTAATAATTAGTTAAAACTAAGAAAAATTCGCTAAGCCTTTTGTTGATGTACCTACGTTAAAATTATCAAAATCATTCTATCCATGATTCAACTTTAAAATATAGATTTAAAGGTGAAATTAAACTTTACTTTTTACTTATTGTTATTGTTCGAACTTAGATGAAAGTAAGAAAGTGTTCGAACGATAAAGTTAAGCATAAATATTCTTAAACTTAACTATTGTATTGAATAGGTACTTACGTCTATTTACGTCTATTTACGTCTAAGAAATTGTATTGCATTTGATCCAATTGCATAAAACAGTGTAATAGAAGTAACATTTAACTTGCCAAGACAAATTTATACCTACCATACAAAATAAACTCACGACCATAATCCCCTTTGGGGTGGTCAGAGCGTTGCTACAACTACTAAGTGCACTTTAAGCGTGCAGTTTTAGCAGGGTACACTTTGTAATTATAATATTGAAGGTTTCGGGGTGCAATGACGCATTTTATTCTGTATTTTCTTGTGATGACCCAATAATAAACTTTATTGATACCTAAACAATTGTTAAAGTATTTGGCCGACTATTCCAGGTTTGTTCACCGCTTCGCGGAGTTATCAGTTGTCAATCAGCTGTGCACGAGTAACGGTTCCCTGCCCAGCTGGTGTCGCCGAAGCGAGGAGCGAGCGTGAGCTAGACAATTCATTACTTTGTTTGCTGTTTATCAATAACACACTAAGAAGTTGGTAGTTAAATTTACAAAGATAAATTCATACCTATTTTTGTTACGATGACTGAGACAAGTTCTAAACAGCGATTAAAGGAGCTAATAACAAAACGAAGCTCAATTAAGGGTCAAATAACTAAATTTAAAAACTATTTGAGTACTTTAACAAATAATCCCGATCTTTCTAATATTCAACTGGCCGAGCTATCGCTCAGGCTCGGTAGATTCGAAGCATTATCAACACGATTTGATGAGTTGCAAAATGAGATTGAGGTGTTGAGTTCGGACAGTATTAGTGCAGAAGTTGATGAGCGTGATGATATTGAGCGAGAAATTATTGCTAATATTGCCATAGCAAAGACATTGATTGAGACGGGCAAAAATGATAATAGCTCAAACAATGACGTCACTCACTGTCATCACGACCACCAAGATGTGGGCTTGAAATTACCAAGTATACAAATTTCCAAATTCGATGGCGCTTATTTCCGTTGGTTGGAGTTTCATGATACGTTTGAGAATTTAATTCATAACAATAACCGTATCTCGCCAATTCAAAAATTTCATTATCTTATTTCATATTTGGAGGGCGATGCGGCTAGGATTATTTCAAACTTTGAAGTTTCTTCTGCAAATTATATAGAGGCATGGGATTTATTGTGCAGTCGCTATGACAATAAACGACTTTTAATAAATCATCACCTTAACTCACTATTTAATATAAGGCCGCTTCCACGTGAATCAGAAAAATCATTACGATTCTTGGTAGACCACGTGACGAAAAACTTACGTGCTCTGGCCAGCTTGGGTCAGCCAATAGACAAATGGGACGTGTTAATTATTTTCATGCTTTCCTCCAAGCTGGATAACTGTACACTTATGAAATGGGAGGAATATCGTAATTCTACGACAAGCGATGTTCCAACTTTAGAGCAATTCCAAAGGTTTTTGATTGATAGGGCAGACGTTCTAGAGTCTGTAAGCCGTAATAAAAACGATGCTAGTGCATTATCTAAAAATGCACCGTCGACATCGCGCAGCCATTATGCGCCTAATAATCAAAAGCATGACAATACAAAGTCATTTGCTAGCGTTAATAATAAAGGTAATAGGAATAAGCCGCACACGCAGTCATTTCAATGTATCATTTGCAATGACAATCATAGAATTTATGATTGTTCCGTTTTTAAAGCCAAAGGAATTGAAGAAAGATTAGCTGAGGTGAACAAATACAAATTGTGCCATAATTGTTTGCGACAAGGCCATCCTGCGTCTGACTGCCGAATGGGTCCTTGTCGTGATTGCAAGAAAAGACATAACAGTCTATTGCATAACCCAAATCCTATAAAGGATAATAGGTGGTGAGCAAAATGAACCGCTAGTTAACTTTTCAAGGCAAATGTCAGGACAAATACTTTTGTCTACAGCTATTATTGAAGTTTCTAATCCAAAAACAAATCAAAGGGAAAGAGTTCGTGCACTTTTAGATTGCGGAAGTCAATCTTCATTTATAAGCAAGTCGTTGATGGATAAATTATCACTAAAGTCCAATCCGATTGACGCACTAAAGGTCATTGGCATTGGCAATAATTGTACTAATAATGTGCACGAAACTTGTACCCCACAAATAAGCTCATTGAACAGTCAATTCAAAGTTATTTTGTCATGTTTAGTTCTAAATGAATTAACGGGTTGTTTGCCTAAGACCCCGATCAACATACAAGGCATAAAATGGCCAAAAAATATTAAGCTTGCAGATCCCACCTTTTATCAGCCTTCAACGATTGAGGTTTTGATAGGAGCCGACATATTTTGGGATATTTTGGGAAATGAGGAACGGGCTCTTGGTGCAAATAGTCCAAGCTTAAGGAGCTCTAAGCTTGGTTGGTTGATTTCGGGTAGAATCAATTCTAACAACTATCGTACAAAAAATGTTCACTGCAACCATGCCTTAATTTCTAATGATGAACAAGAAAACGTCAATAATATGCTCACAAAATTCTGGGACATTGAAGAGGTACCCGGCAAAAGGATTTTGAGTGAAAATGACAATAAGTGTGAAAAACATTTTGTGACTCATACTTACCGAGATGAGTCTGGCAGGTTTCATGTAAAGTTACCTTTAATAGACTCTCCAGATTGTCTTGGAGATACATATAAATTAGCAAAATCGCGATTTATAAATTTGGAAAAACGATTTAAACGAAATCCTAGTGTTAAACTGGATTACGCTAACTTTATTCAAGAGTATGCAGATTTAGGCCATCTTTCAAAGTCAAATGTTACTAAACCAAACATATCTTACTTTTTGTGCCATCATGCGGTCCTAAAGGTAGACAGTGAGTCCACCAAGCTGCGAGTGGTATTCGATGGTTCTGCTCCTTCCTCGTCTGGATACTCTTTAAATGATATTTTGATGGTGGGTCCAAATGTCCAGGATTCTCTCTTCTCCATTCTATTGCGTGCGAGGCAATATAAATTCTTGTTGACAGGCGACATCGAGAAGATGTACCGCCAAGTCGTAGTTGGCGCTGATGACCGCCAGATGGCGCTTAACGCAGACGATCGAGATGATCGTAACCTGCAGCTCATATTATGGAGAGGAGATGAGTCCAAACCCATCGAAACGTTAAAATTGAATACTCTCACTTACGGTACAGCAAGTGCGAGCTATTTGAGTACGCGTTGTTTGTGGCAGTTGGGGGAGGAGCAGAACGATGAAATGATAAAAAATATCATCCAGAAGGACTTTTACGTTGATGACCTCATAACAGGGGCTGATGATGATCGTCAATTGCAATATATTCAAAATTCTGTGTCTAAAGCCTTGAGTTCCGGTTGTTTTAATTTGCGAAAATATAAGAGTAATTCACCTAGTATTTTTAAAAATATTGACGTAAACTCAAGTGACAAATTAACATTCAGTGAATCATCGAGCACACTCGGTCTTGGTTGGACGCCGTCGAGTGATACTTTTCATTTTCCAATCAAAAATTTTCCAAAGGATAAGGCTGTTACGAAACGCCTTATCATGTCCAATTCATATAAAATATTTGACCCATTGGGTCTTTTGAGTCCGGTCGTGGTTCAGTCTAAAATGCTTTTACAGAGACTATGGCACGAAAAGGCAGATTGGGATCAGCCTGTGCCCCAGGAAATCAAAAATGACTACGAAAAGATTTCTGAAAACTTTTTATTCCTTCCAAAATTGCAAATTCCAAGGTTAGTGTTGTGTGATTCACCAAAACTAATTGAAATGCACTCGTTCAGCGATGCTTCTCAATGTGCCTATGGGGCATGTGTCTATATGCGATCTATTAGCTCCAACGATGGTGTCACTGTGAAATTGCTTTGCGCCAAGTCAAAGGTAGCTCCTTTGAAGCCCACGACCATTCCACGCTTGGAATTGTGCGCTGCTCTTCTCGCTGCTAGGCTTTGTAAATCTGTTATAGAGTCCATACGGTATAAACCGGGTCGTGTAGTACATTGGTGTGACTCGAGCATAGTTCTTGGGTGGATCCACAGCGACTTAACAAAGCTGAAGACATTTGTGGCTAATCGCATAAGCGAGATTAAGGAAGATACTGAGGCCTCATCATGGCGTTATGTGCCCACTGCATCTAATCCGGCTGATTTAATATCTAGAGGTGTGTATGCGCGTAAACTAATTTCTACTGATCTTTGGTGGTCAGGGCCATCCTTTCTGTTCAAAAATGAGTCAGATTGGCCAAATTTAAAATCAAATGATAATAATAATTTGCCAGAAATTAAATCAAATACCGGTATACTTGCAGAACCATTAATAAATTTTGAAAACCATTCATCACTTAACAAACTCCAAAGGTCATTTGCCTACGTCAAAAGATTTATATATAACTTAAAAAATTCATATAATAAACGTCTAGGTATTTTATCAGTGGATGAACTAAGAGAGTCCTTTAACAATCTTTGTGCTCTGGCTCAGAGCCAGTCGTTCCCGGTCGAGTACGATTTGCTAACGAAAGGCAAACCTTTAAGTGCTAGATCAAAGGTTTTATCATTGTCACCATTTTTGGACCCAGAAAATGTGATTCGAGTCGGTGGTCGACTGGATGCTTCAAGCTACTCCTACGAGAGAAAGCATCCGATTTTATTGCACTCAAAGCATCGGTTAACTAAACTTGTTTTCGAGAGAGAGCACTTGAATCAAATGCATGCTGGTCCACAGCTATTATTGGCTGCGGTTAGGGAATCGATTTGGCCTGTAAGTGGAAGAATCTTGGCTAGACGCACTGTTAATAATTGTGTGAAATGTAGACGTGTACGAGGCAAGACTCTATGCCCTAAGATGGGCAGTCTTCCCTCTCAGAGGACAAGTGCTGACTTCCCATTTTTGTCTGTTGGCCTTGACTTTGCCGGGCCGTTTTATATTATTAACCGAAAGGGCCGTGGTAGTCGCGTAATCAAATGCTATTTGTGTTTATTTGTATGTTTGCGCTACAAGTGCATTCATTTGGAAGCGGTTAGCGACTTATCAAGGGATGCCTTTATTATGACTCTCAAAAGATTTGTATCGCGTAGAGGCAAACCAACGGAGATCTTCTGCGACAACGGACGGAATTTCGTTGCTGCAGCAAAGGAGATTGGTAATTTTTTAAAGCAAAACGTTGTACCTCTGTCTGATTTTGCAAGTCAGCAAGGTGTAAAATTTGTGTTTATTCCTACGTACGCTCCTCACTTTGGCGGCATCTGGGAGGCTGGTGTGAAGTCAGCCAAGTACCATTTAAAACGCGTCATTGGACAAAGCCATTTAACGTTTGAGGAAATTTCGACATTGTTTACGCAAGTGGAGGCGATACTAAATAGTCGTCCCTTGTGTCCTTTATCCTCCGATCCTAACGACTTCCTCTCCCTTTCACCAGGGCACTTCCTTATTGGAAGACCGCTGACTGCGCTGCCGTCACCAGCCTTAGAAGATACAAACGAGACCAGATTACATCGTTATGCTCGGGTGGAAAAGATCCGACAGCATTTCTGGCAAAGGTGGCAGAAAGAATACGTATCAGAGCTGCAGCAGAGAACGAAATGGAGAGTAAACACCGCAAACCTAAACATAGGTGACCTGGTCCTGCTACAAGAGGAACAGCTGCATCCACTGAATTGGCGCCTTGGCCGTGTTGCACGCTTGTTTCCGGGACCCGATGGGCTGTCGAGGGTTGCAGATGTCAGCACCACAAAGGGATGCGAGCGACGACCCCTGATGAGACTGTGTCCGCTGCCTACAGCTGAAGAACTGAAGAGTTGAAAGCTGGCTTTCAACGGGGCGGAAGATGTTGAGGCGTCGCGTTCATCGTCGCGAAGCGCCTGCGTGTTTAAATTAGCAGTTGACTCTAAACGTGCTAAGCTATGAACCTTGTGCAAGTGAGATAAATTTCAACGTCACTTCATTTCCGATCGTCTTGTGAGACAAAGCTAAAAATTAAAATTTATACTTTTAACTTAATTTTCGAGTTTAATTTGCCTCCTTTATGTCCGCGAAGACAGGTTGTGACTTATCAACTTATCATATAAAATTGATAAAGTCGTAGTCGGTTTTCAGAGATTGCTTGCGAAGTGCAAATATATAATTTGAAATTATGCTAAGACTTTATACCTTCCTATCACATATCTGTTCAAATAGTCTTCAGGTTTTGGGTCTTCAGATAGTGAAGTTAGAAATTGTGCTATAGAATAATTCGTGCAGAAAATCTAAAGTTCTCTCACCGTTTGTTCCGGTCGGTTCCGGTTCTTATCCGTATCAATAGTTCCCTTTCCATTTGGTTGACGATCTCATTCGGCCGGCTTAGAGAGTTCTTCAAATATAGCGGTGCAGAAGTCAGGTTTTCAATATACGCTCGAGGCAATATGTCTGGAGGGGCTGACTTGACTAGTGCTACTCCACATCACATTTTATGAGATTCGAACAAACACTGTAGGTACCTACTCTAGGTACCTTCATGGAAACAAGTTTTAAATTATTTCTATTATCAACGATTCTACAAATAATGTAACTAAACCATATTAGTTTACCCATGTCTCCAAAAAGTATGACCCCTACAAGAAAAGTGGGGATTAAATTTTTTTTCTCGTCCTACCCATGGCGTGGGGTATCGTTGGATAGGTATTTTAAAAATATTGTATATGTGGGAAAACCATTTTTCGATTTAGGGATCCGTTATCGAAATATTAAGCTTTAAAGTGAACATTTCTGTTAGAGTTAAGTATACCAACAAAAAATGTGCTATCCCATACATTTGTGTCGAGTCACATTGATGTTTTCTATGGACAGCAGATTTTTTTTCTGTAATTTACTAGAGTTAATATCACCGTTTGAGTCTAAACACAGCCGTATCTCGTTCAATATATCAAATACGATACCAAAACAAGCAATGTAAATAATCAGCACGTTATACCTATTCCGGAAGAACAGAAGCTTTTCCACATAAAAACTTTGTTATCTCCGAACCTAACACCCAAAGAATACTGTCCCACGGAAGATCCACAAACGAAATAAAACTTTATTCGTTCAGGTCTAAAATTCTTTATTGCCCGGTATATTGTTATCATGGAAGTTTTACGTTACACCTTTATTTCGGATACCTTCTTCATATTTTAGTACTACGTAAAGAGTGCGTGAACTAAGTGAGATAGCGTCTTCTGCAACTTTACGGTCATCGTAAAACGTACTAAATGCTCCATGATACAGATCGCAAGACGCGAATACAAAATTCGCCTTGTTTTTCAGCTTTGCTACTGACGAATTGAACAAAAAAACCTCGTTACTTATTTATTAAAAGCAAAATTAAACTTTGCTCAGTTTATAATACCATCGTTATGTCGTCAAATAATTACAACGTAGTAAGAACCCTTTATGATGTCTAACTTTTATAAATAGTCATCACGTAACTTAAAAAACAGTATAAGGTCTACCGGGGTAATTGTAACTATGGGGTAATTGCAACTATATGGAGCAATTTCACTTATAAATCATGATTAATTTCTTCTCTTTATTTACCAACACCTGCTTTGTGATGAAGGACGGCAGGACTTTATCGAAAAATATGTTACATTCATTGAAAAAAGTCATGAGATCTTCTTTCGATATAGTCAGAAGTCTAGGGAAAAATGCCTAATACCACGAACCACGGGTAATTAGAATTACCCATAGACCCGGCAATGGGTCGACCTACGGGGACCACGGGTAACGCCCGAAAAAACGTAGGTACTTATAAACCGAAAATGGACTATGGACGGAATATGGATGGAATATGGACGAAGAAATAGCTCGACTTGGCTACGAAATGGCTGGAATTTTTGCCGAATGAATTCCACGCGTGGTGCCAAGGTGCCGTCGAAAGTATATAACAATAAAATCAACATCAGAATAATAAGGGAGTAAGAAATAATAACGTGGTTGTTTCCAAGTTAAGTAATAGAAGCAAAGAAACAAAGTTCCGGTTGTACACTGTAATTGCAGCTAGACTGAATAAAATGTTCAAGAGTAAAAATAACTTTTTGTAGAGCACTAACAAGGAAATTAAACTTAGACCGAGTACATTTGTTGCGTCCGATTTATTAAAATGTTAATATACTATACATTACAGTAGCAGAAGATATACAAAATTTGTAGTAGGTATACAGGGTACAACTTAATAAGCTGACACTTTTTGAAGGGGACGGTCAGACCGTCAAACTGAACAACTTTCTCTATAGCACCAATATCGAAATCGCGAAAAAAAGTCAGCTGTCCCTTACATTTGGCTCGAATAGCAGTTTTATATGGAAGAGCTGATTTTTATTTCGCAATGTCGATGTTGGTGCCAAAGAGAAAGTTGTTCAGTTTGATGGTCTGAGCATCCCCTTAAAAAGTGTCAGCATATTAAGAAGGACCCTATATTGTTCTCATACACAATTCACTTAGAGTTAACGTTTAAAAATAATACTTAAATCTTGGACATTGTTACACACAATTTATCTAGACCCAATTAAAGTACCAAAGTCCAAAGTCCAAAGTACCAAAGTACTCTAGTCCAAGCAATGATGTTTGTAATAATTTACTGCTGTCATTGAGTCTAGGCAATGATGTTTGTAACTGTTTACTAATGTCATTGATTGTCAACTCGTGATAGGAAATTGTCATTCTGAGCATTGGCTTAGAATATTATTCTGAGCCGTGGAAAATATAGTACCTACTGTGATGTAATTTATTTAATTATTATAACTATTACATAAAATGTATCGAATATTAAACTAAATGTTTGCTTGCGTGTCAATTCAGAGCCGTTAACAAATTGTGGACAGAAATACAGCCAGCACCATTATTTCATTTTCCACGGGCCAAACATCAAAGGTTCATAATTGGATGTGTGAAACACAACACTTCTAGCAACAGGATGTTACAAAAAAGGGTTCGTGGCGTAGACCGGTGTTTGGTACGATCACCAAAGTTAAGCAACGCCCCGGCCTGTGCTCCTCTTTGCATGGATGACCATTATAGGTGGCTTTTCAATTAGAGCGGAGGGAAGTAAAGCTTGGGGGAATAAGCAAAAAAATATCGAACAAACTGACATACATCTTTCCTAATTTAATATCAGAAAAGGTTAGTAATAAATTAGGTACTTTTCTGTATAAAAACCCGGGTCTTGAAGCAATTAAGAAGTCACAAGTTTGCTCTAAAAAATCTAGAAAAATACGTTATTGTGTAATGTTACTAGAATTATAATTGAGTGATTAGTATGATTAGTAAAATAAAGAAAAACATAATCATTTTATAGTGCATTTTTTGTGCTTATATGGATCTTTTACAGAGCATATTTTGCCATAATCCGATGTCTAATTATGACATTGATGGTAAAGTTAGATTGGCTATGTGTACGGTAGTGGCGCCATGCCATTGCGGTGGCTTGAAATAATTCTGACAGTAAAAATATACTCTCTTTCGAGTAATTACCTACCAAAATTACAATATTTTCAATTGTGACCATTATTTTATCCTGTTTGTTATTTTATTCTCGGTATAGGTTAACAGTTTATAGTCTCACTAAATAACCCCTTGAAATACCAAACGCTTGAAATTGTACTCCCTGTATAATAACCACCGAGTTAACATTTTAAAATGTTGTGCCTATTCTCAAGGCAATCGTTATTCAGAGATGGGTATATATTGAATAGACGGAATTTAAACCTCACACGAGAAATGCTTTGAAGGTTCATAAGGAGCTATCAGAATCTTAGCGCTAACCTTTTTGAGCGTAGGTACAGTCGATGTGAAATGTTTCAAATTCTATGCGACAAGCTAACACTTTGTTATTCGGGACATTCTTATTATCATGCCAGTTTTGTCAAGAGTGCCTTAGGTTAGGAAGAGTACCTACGTAATTACGTCTCTCACTCGCACTAACTCAGAATACGGGTGCTATCTCTTCTCGTCAGTGCGAGCCCGTGTGTATGAAGAGTCTAGCGTGTGGGTGTACTACACCGGAGTCTCTCCTCTTCCCAAGAGATAATAAGCTTGGGTATACATATACATAATGTTAAGTATAATATGTATGTCAAGCGTATAGTTTTGTACTTTAAGGAGAAAATAAATATTGCACCTAGTTCTTATGTATTGCTGTTGTAGCATGGCTACTTCTAAATCTGGTAAATACTAAAGGTATGTTACTTGTAACTTAAAGTCACTGGGGTATATTATGTTTAGAACTAACTCCGCGCTTCATGACGTTGTCCCATTAAACTGCGGCGATACTCTTGCATTTAGTTACTCTTTCAATGCGGTCACGTTTAGCAGTTTGATTGAAAATACTTAAATAGCATATGCTCACGACTATGTTCCCCGAGGGGGTAGTCAGAGATATTCTGAAACCTCAGAACATCCTCGATTCACCAGTAGTACCGAAACTCTGACCAGTGTGATGGGGAGTGAGCCCGTCGCCATATAATGGACAGTGGGTACAATGCATGCCTCGAAATTGAAGCATGCAGGTTTCCTCGAGATGTTTTTACATTACTCCTCATAAAAAATGCCGTGGTGTGTACTGAGATATTGCACAAAAAATTCAAGAAATGTAAGCAAATGGAAAGGAATAACTTTTCATACGTAAGCAAAATTAATTAATTATTAAAAAGCATGCATTCGGAGGTGGACCAAGATGGCCACAGAATGGGTTCCACGATATGGTTGTCGACTTCGTTGAAGGCCCAGGAGAAGGTGGAGCGATGACTTGAGTACCTTTCTGAATGGTTGGCCAGAGATTGCATTGCATAGGGAGGAATGGAGGAGAAGAGGGGAGGCCTTTGCCCAGCAGTGGAAAACAAAAGCAGACTAAATAAAAATATTAATAAAATTTTAACAAATATTTTTTTCCGCCCTCGAGAAATATATTTTTGTTAGTCGTACTATCTCTAGCCATATAACTCAGAGCTTAATTTTTTTTTCGAGTGTTACTGTAATAGCGGCCCTTTTCAAAAAACCCTGTTTTAACTCTCTCGCTGAAGATCTCCTCGTCCAATTAACAAAAATATTGCAACCATTTTGCACAAATTCACTTCAATTCAAAAATATTGTGTTGTTTTCAGTTCTTTTTTTGTGTAACTCGAATCATGGAGAAACATATTGCTCATCCGCAGAAACAATTACATAATAAAAATGCAAAACCGGCGCGTTAACAATGTAAGAATATTTTTTAAAGATTCAAAGCATTACGTAAAAAATAAACTCTATATATACGTTTTTATTTAAAGCCAATATTCTTGGATTGAACTTTATTTAAAACTTAATACGCCAACGTAATGTTACGTGTTATACGTAAATGTAAAGCCATTTTTTTGCAGGTAGGTCATTCATTGTTTCTGCGGATGAGCGATACCTATTGTGGTTAACTAATAAGGAAGCAGCGCCCACAGCATGGCGCCTCGATAAACGTTTGATCGCGCCTGCTAACTCGTCCGTTCGCGCGTTAAAAGAAAGAGAGCTAGGGCGCGATAGCGCTTTATCGTACTGCCATGCCGCGCGCGCTGGTGTTGTTTATAACAATAACTAGAGTTTCTCCGCGACTTCGTCCACACGGGTTCCCGTAATCGTAGCGAAATAAATGATATACCAGATTTTAAGTCTAGACATAAGCTTTCAAACACAAAAAGTTTAATGAAATCGGTCTAGTAGGTTTTGCGTGATGCGCGAACTAACAAACAAACAGACAAACAAAAAATCCCAAAATTGGTGATTTGGAATAAGTGCACATAAAAACTTTTTTTTTAATATCTTCGATATACAGATACTTCTGTTAGTAATCGTAGAAACGTCCACATACTTTCTCTTCTCTGCTCTGTTCTGTGCCTTCACCTAACTCCATCTTATCTCAAGGACCTGTTCACTTTCCTCCACGCCACCCATGATCGAGTATTGCGATCGGCTCAAAATGTACTCCTAATCTAGCTATGCCTTCACACATAACTTCCTTTTAAGACAAGTCTTTTTCAGTTCAGTCGGTACGACTATGGAATGAACTACCTCTGTACTTGACTCTCTGACTTGTTGTGTCCTTTTGACTATGATATTTTATTTAACATTTATTATGTAAATGTATGTATGTGTATGAATATATATTGTTAGAAAAATACAAATGAACATTTAAGGGTGTGGTTTAGATCATTAAACTGAACAACTTTCACTATGAGACCAATACCGAAATCGCGAAAAAAACGAATTTTCCATACTAAACTACAAATCTACTCGAGCTAAATGTATGGGACCCATATTGAAAGCTGTTCAGTTTGATGGTCTAAACAACCCCCTTAAAAGTTTTAAATGTTTATTTTTACTTTTATTAAGATAAGGAGGTTGATAGGATGACTAAGATAATAGACATCTCTATTTTTAGAAAGGTGCGACTTTTATTGTTCAAATAACTGATTTGATTGTGTCATAAGTTGATGTCTGTATATAAGAAATCTAAACTATTATAAAACTGCAACATGTACACAGTGTGTGTAACAGATGTGTGTCTGTATATTTAAGATATTTACAAGAAAAAGAATACGATATGGTTTCTAGGTATCCCTGACTCCAAATCAACCTTTATTTTAGAAATTTTTACGGAACATGTCTGCGTTTAGGGCTTAGGGTTAAGGTAAGAGGTTGTTTTTTTGTGTGATCGCTGATCCGGTCTATCATGTGCGAAGAACCGGAAAGTACTTACTTACCTACCGTGGTTTATGATTGTCCTACGGGAACGTAGTATAGATATGTACGAGGCGTATGTGGCGGTCCGATAACACTATCGGTAGTGAGCCTACTGTGCCGAGGGTCGCGGATTGGATTCCCGTATATTCATCATACAAATATTTGTATAATGAATATGAATATTCGTACCCGAGTCATGGACGTTTGTATCTAGATATGTATTCTATATCGTTGTCTAGTCATCATAATATAAGTCCAGGCTAGATTCTGGTACTTTAAATGTGACTAGATAATTTGTGTGCCAATGTCCAAGATATTTATATATTTATGTGTAGAAAGAAAGGAAAACGATTTCACCCGTCTCGTTCGGAAATAAACCACCCTTAAACTTATACTGGTATTGGAAAACTTTTATCGCTCTATTTTTGTGGGACAACTTTTGATTCGATATAAAATTTTATATTAACAGTCTCATTTATGTACTGTTACGTACTTAGTATTTTATAGAAACAGTTACTTGAGTTACTGATATGAATTTTGTGTTTTTTTTTACGGACTAAAGGGGCGCTACGATTACAAGATCATCATTATATTATCTACGAGCTACGCTCTTGTAGGTGGAGTAGAGATGTAAAGGAGTATGGGAAATAAGCCACCAAAAAATGTTAGCGTAAAGTTGGAGTATAGTTATGGAACTCATGTCGATTTGTTTCTCATAATCTTTAGATTATAGTGGTAATATTAGCTATAACTTCATTTAAACGGAGTGTTGCGTAATCGCAGTTGGCGCACATCTTGTCTTGGTAAAATATATTGGTTTATTATTTTTATTTTCGTATGTACATCTAAGACGTTCCTATATTAAATTATGTTATTAGATAAATGTTACCGTTTGTGGGCCTAAAATAAATGGACTTCCTTAAAAGCGTTGCATATGAAAGGGGCCACCTTCTGATCACCAAAGTGACCAACATTTACCACGGAGTCCACATCTAAATCGATTAACAAAATGCTTCTTTTTCATACATTTGTGTCGAGTAGCCATTGACGTTTTCTATGAAACATTTTTCTTTTTTCATAGTTAAAGCTCCATAGTTAAAGTTTTTCAGTTTGATAGTCTGAAGCACAGAACAAAGAACACGTTTCGCCTCACAACGCATAACATTTTACACTCTGTATACTCACGCTTATGACCACTGGGGTCCCAGTCATAATTAAGTCGCTTCGTACATATACGTACTTATCGATTATATTAGTTATGTTAAAAAGTACTCTGTTAAAATGTTCTCTTTGGTATAATAAAGTTGTAACACCGGTACTGAAGCACTTCGCATCCCACTGGGGGGTCGCGACCAACACTTTGAAAACACTGCTCTGATACCGTTAAAGAGAAATACCCATATAGGATGTAGGAGCAAACGGAAACCGACTTGCACTTATACTTCTAGCTTCTTTGTGGTATTGTAAATGTACCTACCAATGGTCACGGGGGAAAGATAAGCAACTGGTCTAAAGGCACCCAAGGGGTACAAACCTCAGCTTAGGTTAGCGCCGCGCTTTGCCATTTCTGTGGCATTTTGCGATGGCAAACATGCAATATCAAATGATTTTTATTTACAGGGTGTATGGAACAGTATCATTAACCTGTAAACCACATTCTCTACCCATCAAACTGAACAACTTTTACTATGGGAGCAAACCTGCCAGTACAACAAAAAAATCTGCTGTCCCATACGTTTGAACCGAGTAGGCATTGCAGTTTAGTATGGGACAGCAGATTTTTTCTCCCATTGTAAAAGTTGTTCAGTTTGATGGGTAGAGTATGTGGTTTAAAGGTTAATTATACTTTTCCTAACACCCTGTATAGTTATGCGCTTAGATACGCTTAGTGAATTAACTTCCATAAATACAACAAGGACAAACGTATACGCTAATAATAAAAAGAGAAGAGAATAGTTAATGTTACAAACAGAATCTCAGCTACTTGTCATGTCTACCTCGCATACATATTATTAAAATTATCATTGGCAATATCCCGAATTTCAGTAGTGGGTAATTTAAATAGCTCAATATAACATTAATTTCAGTATTACACAAAACACTATTCATCTCATCCAATCTTTATGCAATATTGTAGTAGGTTCTCTATGTGTCTAATAAGGACCAGCGAGCGGCTGGTCTATACCAATAATTATAAATGCTAAAGTGTCTTTGACTGTCTAATCACAGCTAAACCGCAAAGCCGCTGAACCGATTTTGGTGAAATTTAGTAAAGAGAATAGCTTGCACCTTTAAGAAGGGCATTATTATTATTTTTGGCGGGGCTATTGCAAGCAAGGGTCGTTATGTAACACTGCGACCATTGCTGGTCTATTGTGTTCGCCCCAAGCTCACCTATATTTTACACATACATCCGAACTATTTTTTTAATCCTTGTTTATGCAGGTTTCCTCACGATGTTTTCCTTCACAGCCGAGCTAGTGATAATGATAAATACAACCGTACATAAATTCCGTAGAACTTAGTGGTACAGCCCCCCTAGACAAAGTGACATTCTATTGGCGTTGACGCTAGTAGAAAATGACAGAATGTATGTATTTGACATTAGCGAATAAAACATTTTGACGTTTGCTTTCGTCACCAGACGTCAAGTCCATACATTTTTATTTTTTTCTGCTGTCGTTAATGCTAATCGAAATATACTTTGTCTATAGGCCCAGGCCAGGAATCGAACCGCCACCTCATGATTGAGTCGCTAGCTCTCTTCCGTATGGACTATCATCGCTCTAGCTCTTCTCTATATGAAGGGCATAGGCATATACCTAAATTCAAAGCAGACGAAGTCGCGGGCAGCTGCAAGTTTAACATAAATAAAGTTAATACCAAAAAGGTATATAGGATCATAAGTTCAAGTATCAAAATTTGTTCTAATTTGCGTAGTCCCGTGGCATTTAGGTGCAATATCCCGTCCGCGTTAGTTGTTATTTATAGCTCAATATTACTAGCGGCCGCCACTTACGTGGTAATGTTGCAAATTATGTGCATATGTTAATTCGGCAACAAACCCGCGAATATGTAATTTTACATTGAGGTCAGCTGTGGTGGGGATAAAGTTTTTGATACGTTTCTGAATTACTATTTAATTATTGACGATGTTTTATTGGGTATTAGTAAAAAAAAGTCCAGATATAGACACTGATAGGAATAAAGTCGGTATTACAACGATTACACACATATTGACTTAAGTTGCTAACATCAGTGATCCCAGCATCTCAAGTCAAGTCAAAACTTTTATTGTTATTTTATTCTATAACCAAGCTTTTAGTTAGAATAAACATAATTTTTAGACCGGAATGGTCTTTGATTTGTGCCTGGGTAGGAAGGCTCTTATGATTCGTTTCATCATATCCACTGCACGCTCTTAAATTTACAACCTGTATAGATAAAATTCAAAACTCTACCAGAGCAAGATTATTTAAAAAGTCTGCCCAGCGTTATATTCTTTACGGCGCTTTTCCACGTCAGATTCAGAATTATATTCCGCAGTTAGCGCCTTAACATGTCAGATTCAGAATAGCATTCTGTAGCTAGGCTTCTAATCCGCTATGTTTGGCGCATAACGTCTCCGTGCCAAGGTCTGCCAGTACGCGTTTGTTCCGGTCATGTCCACAAGACTCGACTATCGGTTTGACATTATTGTTATTATGATTTCTCTAGGAAGCGTACTGGAAGCGTATGATTAATTGTCAGAGATGTTGCATAATACGGCCTATACAACGTGTTAATGAATTAACGCAAAACTAGAAAGTAGTTTGTTTAGAATCGAGAGCAGAATCGAATTATCACGGTTTCAACATAGGTAATTTTTTTCAAAATATTAAACAATTTGTTTGTAAAATTTTAAATTTACTGAATTCGATCTCAACCCACCGCTCGGGCACTCTCACCCTACTTACTACCAAAACAAGATTCTTAAAACGTATCCATCTGCACGTTAGCGCTTTCATTAATTACTGAAATGATAACAAATAATTTTTGCTTCAAAACTTAAAATGCTCATAACTTTAAATTTTAATCATCAAAATATTAAAATTATTGTTTAAATCTAATTATTTTGTTGCAAATCAGTTGGGGTGTATGAGGTTTTGCGCTTATTCGTTAACACGATGTATATAAATGGGGCATACTACCTATTACCCTTATTCGTGATACGATACATACAATACATATACAGGTTGATAGATACATTCCCGATCATAATCCCCTTCAGGGTGGTCAGAAACATTGCTACAACTACTAGCTGTCTTGCATTC
This sequence comes from Agonopterix alstromeriana, assembly GCA_963924505.1. Classification (NCBI taxonomy): domain Eukaryota; kingdom Metazoa; phylum Arthropoda; class Insecta; order Lepidoptera; family Depressariidae; genus Agonopterix; species Agonopterix alstromeriana. The sequence continues at coordinate 4,093,492 of OZ004661.1, forward strand.
CGTTGTAAGTAACAAAGCTCTGTTTCAGTATATTGAAGTGACGTGTAAATGGGTGATATGATGAATGAACCCGCGCTTCGTTGTGTTCATTGAAGCAAGGCTGGTTGACGTAAAATTTGTATTAAATAATCATTTTATTTATCCGATTTACAGAAAACGGGGTTTAATGTATTGTATTCGACTTACAGTATAATGTGGTTTAAAGGTTAATGCATGCATGCATACAATTCCTTTCAGCCTGGTGATGATGAATATAAAACGTGTTAATGAATTAACGCAAAACTAGAAAGTAGTTTGTTTAGAATCGAGAGCAGAATCGAATTATAATGTTTTCAACATAGCGAATTTTTTTCAAAATATTAAATAATTTATTTGAAAAAGCATTATATTTTCGGAACTCGATAGAACACACCACACGGCCACACTCACTCTAATTACTACCAAAACAAGATTCTTAAAATGTATCCATGAGCACGCTAGCGCTTTCATTCATTGCTGAAATGATAACAAATCATTTTTGGCTGAAAACTTAAAATGCGAATAACTTTAAATTTTAACTATCAAAATAATTAAATTATTATTTCATTCTAGTTATTTTGTTATAAATCAGTTGGGGTGTATGAGGTTTTGCGCTTATTCATTAACACGTTGTATATGCACTGATTCATTGCTAAACAACAGTGATATATCTGCTTTTTACATAACATTAGATAAGCCATGTATCTGCATTAGAATAATTGTTTGGGACGATTGAATACGCCTCTACTAGTACGTCCACAAAGTATATTGTTCTGGATAGAACATATATAATGCTGTTGATTTGAAGCGTGCCAGTACCTAGACCGACTCGATGACTCGCTGCTCTACATTTTTACTGTCAATTGCACGAACGTTCATTAAAGTTAATCCTCCATTAAATCTCTTGCTGTCAATTTTTGTCTTGTTGACGTAGTAAAAGCTATCAAGAGATTGAATGGAGGATTAACTTTAATGAACGTACGTGCAACGGACCGTTAGTGTTTTTTGTATTCATTGTTTTGTTTTGGGGAGCCGGAGCAAAATCTAGTGTTCGATAATTTCCGTAAAATGTTATAATTAATTTTGCAGACAATTTATAAAAACGACAAATTCAATACCTTTTAGAAACTTGAACTTCAATGAACATAGGATCCAACTACAGGGCAAAGGCCCCTTTTTCCCATAGGTACAGAGTGCCATACTAATTTAAAATCTACTTAAAAACAGAATAACAGCTATCTTAGTGGCCCTAGCTAGTTGTTAGTATGACGAACGCAATGCGCTGCCTGATGGCATTCGTCTCCCTAAATATTTCAACTGTTTGAAATACGCAGACTGCGGTTCTATTTGTCACTATGACTGATTCTAACTTTGGACTGGCAAACACCAATTTTAGTGAGGTTTTTGGTGTTCCAATTCCGATGAATGATATTGGAAATCTGTAGAGAATAAAAATTATGAACCCATCAATGTTATTCAGCATAGTATTTGCCAATAGCAAAGAATCTGACCTGGGGGTCGTAAAGTATTATGGAGTTTACATATGTATTTGTGTTTTTTTTTTTTTATATCTTGGACATTGTCTCACAAATTATCTAGTCACATTTAAAGTACCAGAATCTAGCCTGGACTTGTGTTATGATGACTAGACAACGATATAGATTAAATATATAGATACAAACGTCCATGACTCGGGTACAAATATTCATATTCATCATACAAATATTTGTCCCTTACGGGATTCGAACCCGCGACCCTCGGCACAGCAGGCAGGTTCACTACAGACTGTGCTATCTGGCCGGGCCGAATTGATATAATTAATTGATTGTTGATTAAATATTCATCTAGATTTAATATAACAATTGAATAAATTAGTTAAGGATAGTCTTCTACGAACGTTTTCTTTTAGCTACAACGGTTAAGGTATATCTACACTACTGTCTGCCCCGTCGAAAATAATCCAGCCTGTATATCCCGCCTCTGATAATACTGAGAACAAAGTTTATTTGAAGTTATGTTGCAAAACAGACATTATCAAAGACCAAAAAAAACAATTTGTCGCCATTGCAATTGGTCCATATAAAGTCACACAAACACTTTTGATAAATTACATTCACAAGATCCATTTTAGTGATAAAATAGTTAAAAGTGTATAATTAGTTGGAAGTTAAAAATAGCGAAGTTTACCATCATTATTGTGCAGCGGACTCATAGTGCAGTACCCTCTAATCAACGAAGCCTTTTAGCCGGTGTCGCGCCAAAGTTGTATTTTAACAGCTACGTCCCGTGAATACTACTTGTTTAAGAGTCCTTTTACCGTTCAGTGGCGCAATATTACAGATTTCTAGGATACGAAAACCTAAAATTAAAGAATTCTACTCCAACTTCAACAATAATACCTACTAAATGTAAAAGACCACGGCTTTCCAGTGTCGAGTAACCTCGCCTGTCGTGCAGGAGGCGATGATTCGATCCCCGTCCAGGCCGACTCGTACCAATGAGTTATTCGGAATTCGTGTACGATTTGTAACACCACTGTCTTTTCGGTGAAGGAACACATCGTCAGGAAGGAAATCATCGTCAATAGGGGAGTTGACTACATAAAATATACTTTAGTTTTATCTGCTCAGTAAATAAACCGTTTGAAATAACGCTAAACTTATATTTTAAGTAATTCTGTTGCTTGAATACTATTTTTAATAACTGGATAAACTATAAAAAGTAATTTTTAGTACAATATTTCATACAAAGCACGCGTTGTGACGTTTGATAAAGAGTTGTTAATTTGATTAGTTGGAAACTTGTGGATTTCGAGACATGTATTACCCACTGTCCATAACAAGTGGCGACGGGCTCTCTCCTCGTCACACTGGACAGAAGTTTCGGTACTACTAGTGAAACTTGTATGTTCTGAGGTTTCAGAATATCTCTGACTAAACGATTGTTAAAGTAAGAAAAATGTTTCTTCTTTGGTATCACTGTCTGTAAGAAGCTCATCCATCGGTTTTGTTTACTTCGCAAAATAAGGTCCTGTCCGCTGCAGGTGCAGTTGTGTCGCACCTAGTGTGCAACATAGTTTACGCACAACATGTTTTATTCAGTAGGTACATACAGGATGTTAGGATAAACAGTTGCATCACTTTAAGGGGTGATTGTACTCATGATACTGAACAACTTCTCCTATGAAACCTATAGGAAATTCGCAAAAAAAGAAACCTATAGGAAATTGCATTTTAGTATGGAATGTTGGACTTTCTATACTAAATGCAATCAGCGTTTGTATGAAAAGTGGTTTTTTTCTTTTTTATTTCCGTTTTGGAACACAAAAGGAAAAGTTGTATCAGGAGTACAATCACCCATTACAGTTATGCAACTGTCTACCCTGACATCTTGTATACAGAATGTAAAAAAAAATACCTTAATAATATTTGGTTTAATGGGGTGGTTTAGTTTAAACCATCAAACTGAACAACTTTCAGTGTGGAGCCGAGAACAAAATACAATTTAAACGTAATATACAAGGTAGAGTTTCTGGCCGCATCTTCTCTACAGCGACAACACGTTCCGACGCGGTGGTAGCTTTAAAAAAGATTTGACGTTTGATAAGTGTGCTGTAAGCTCCTATATTGAATAAAATTATATTGAATTGAATTGAATTGAATTGAGGTGTTACAAAAGTAAAAATAAACATTTATAACTTTTAAGGGGGTGGTTTAGACCATAAAACTGAACAACTTTCACTATGGGACCAACATCGAAATTGCGAAAAAAAATATCTGCCGTCCCATACATTTAGCTCTAGTAAATTTGTAATTTAGTATGGAAAATCACATTTTTTTTGCGATCTCAATATTGGTCTCATAGTGAAAGTTGTTCAGTTTGATGGTCTAAATGTTTTTTTGTATTTTTGTAACACCTTGTATATTTTGAAACAAAAATACTGACTCGACGCAAATGTTTGGAACAGCTGACTTTTTAATATTTTTATTTCTACTCGACAGTAGTGTAGGTACGTTGATGGTCTAAACTAAACTACCTGGTTAAATATTATTAGGATCTTTTCTAACACCCTCACACTGTATAAGGATACAATAATGAGCAGATGATAAAAGTTCTCTCGGTAAAGATTATTTAAAGTAAAATAACATTGATAGCAAAGGAATATGATAATGGAATCCTGATTAATAAAAAGAGATTTTGCTTATAAATCTGCTTATAATATGAAAACGGTCATCACTCGTCAGCTTCAGTGTACAACTGAAAGAAAACTCGTTCCGTCCTTTTGTGTTTCTTAAACATTTTGCGAGGGTTTTTATAAAGTCTTGGACAATAGCTTGGTCCGAGCATTATTTTGCTTTATGTTTGCTCTTCCCGCACACAAAGAGTTCTCTACAAAGCTAATATTGTCAAGAATTACGTAGTCCGTTATACATAATAGGGCTAGATTAAAAAGCGTTTGGCTTACTATAAACATGATAAGACAGATCGTCTCATACGATTATTGTTACTATTTCAGCGTAGATATTGCCTGCTGGATTCAAGTATCCACTTCACTTTTAACATCTATCTTGTTCTTGCTATATCTGGTCTAATAACTTCTTAAGTTTAGTAAGTACAACCCATGCCACACCCGTATGTGACCTCGCTGTCTTTATACCCTTCAGTGATTGTTTTCAACACCAAACGCGAACGAGAACTTCCAAAAAGAATACTGTAATCTATTTTATCTTTCAGAGAACGATGTTTGTTACGTTCTTAGGATTATTTAAAAAAAGAGTCTTTGAGTTAAGCTACCGATAGACAGACCATTCCATGTTTGGTGTGATGGCATTCGTCTCCCTAAATATTTCAACTGTTTGAAATACGCAGACTGCGGTTCTATTTGTCACTATGACTGATTCTAACTTTGGACTGGCAAACACCAATTTTAGTGAGGTTTTTGGTGTTCCAATTCCGATGAATGATATTGGAAATCTGTAGAGAATAAAAATTATGAACCCATCAATGTTATTCAGCATAGTATTTGCCAATAGCAAAGAATCTGACCTGGGGGTCGTAAAGTATTATGGAGTTTACATATGTATTTGTGTTTTTTTTTTTTTATATCTTGGACATTGTCTCACAAATTATCTAGTCACATTTAAAGTACCAGAATCTAGCCTGGACTTGTGTTATGATGACTAGACAACGATATAGATTAAATATATAGATACAAACGTCCATGACTCGGGTACAAATATTCATATTCATCATACAAATATTTGTCCCTTACGGGATTCGAACCCGCGACCCTCGGCACAGCAGGCAGGTTCACTACAGACTGTGCTATCTGGCCGGGCCGAATTGATATAATTAATTGATTGTTGATTAAATATTCATCTAGATTTAATATAACAATTGAATAAATTAGTTAAGGATAGTCTTCTACGAACGTTTTCTTTTAGCTACAACGGTTAAGGTATATCTACACTACTGTCTGCCCCGTCGAAAATAATCCAGCCTGTATATCCCGCCTCTGATAATACTGAGAACAAAGTTTATTTGAAGTTATGTTGCAAAACAGACATTATCAAAGACCAAAAAAAACAATTTGTCGCCATTGCAATTGGTCCATATAAAGTCACACAAACACTTTTGATAAATTACATTCACAAGATCCATTTTAGTGATAAAATAGTTAAAAGTGTATAATTAGTTGGAAGTTAAAAATAGCGAAGTTTACCATCATTATTGTGCAGCGGACTCATAGTGCAGTACCCTCTAATCAACGAAGCCTTTTAGCCGGTGTCGCGCCAAAGTTGTATTTTAACAGCTACGTCCCGTGAATACTACTTGTTTAAGAGTCCTTTTACCGTTCAGTGGCGCAATATTACAGATTTCTAGGATACGAAAACCTAAAATTAAAGAATTCTACTCCAACTTCAACAATAATACCTACTAAATGTAAAAGACCACGGCTTTCCAGTGTCGAGTAACCTCGCCTGTCGTGCAGGAGGCGATGATTCGATCCCCGTCCAGGCCGACTCGTACCAATGAGTTATTCGGAATTCGTGTACGATTTGTAACACCACTGTCTTTTCGGTGAAGGAACACATCGTCAGGAAGGAAATCATCGTCAATAGGGGAGTTGACTACATAAAATATACTTTAGTTTTATCTGCTCAGTAAATAAACCGTTTGAAATAACGCTAAACTTATATTTTAAGTAATTCTGTTGCTTGAATACTATTTTTAATAACTGGATAAACTATAAAAAGTAATTTTTAGTACAATATTTCATACAAAGCACGCGTTGTGACGTTTGATAAAGAGTTGTTAATTTGATTAGTTGGAAACTTGTGGATTTCGAGACATGTATTACCCACTGTCCATAACAAGTGGCGACGGGCTCTCTCCTCGTCACACTGGACAGAAGTTTCGGTACTACTAGTGAAACTTGTATGTTCTGAGGTTTCAGAATATCTCTGACTAAACGATTGTTAAAGTAAGAAAAATGTTTCTTCTTTGGTATCACTGTCTGTAAGAAGCTCATCCATCGGTTTTGTTTACTTCGCAAAATAAGGTCCTGTCCGCTGCAGGTGCAGTTGTGTCGCACCTAGTGTGCAACATAGTTTACGCACAACATGTTTTATTCAGTAGGTACATACAGGATGTTAGGATAAACAGTTGCATCACTTTAAGGGGTGATTGTACTCATGATACTGAACAACTTCTCCTATGAAACCTATAGGAAATTCGCAAAAAAAGAAACCTATAGGAAATTGCATTTTAGTATGGAATGTTGGACTTTCTATACTAAATGCAATCAGCGTTTGTATGAAAAGTGGTTTTTTTCTTTTTTATTTCCGTTTTGGAACACAAAAGGAAAAGTTGTATCAGGAGTACAATCACCCATTACAGTTATGCAACTGTCTACCCTGACATCTTGTATACAGAATGTAAAAAAAAATACCTTAATAATATTTGGTTTAATGGGGTGGTTTAGTTTAAACCATCAAACTGAACAACTTTCAGTGTGGAGCCGAGAACAAAATACAATTTAAACGTAATATACAAGGTAGAGTTTCTGGCCGCATCTTCTCTACAGCGACAACACGTTCCGACGCGGTGGTAGCTTTAAAAAAGATTTGACGTTTGATAAGTGTGCTGTAAGCTCCTATATTGAATAAAATTATATTGAATTGAATTGAATTGAATTGAGGTGTTACAAAAGTAAAAATAAACATTTATAACTTTTAAGGGGGTGGTTTAGACCATAAAACTGAACAACTTTCACTATGGGACCAACATCGAAATTGCGAAAAAAAATATCTGCCGTCCCATACATTTAGCTCTAGTAAATTTGTAATTTAGTATGGAAAATCACATTTTTTTTGCGATCTCAATATTGGTCTCATAGTGAAAGTTGTTCAGTTTGATGGTCTAAATGTTTTTTTGTATTTTTGTAACACCTTGTATATTTTGAAACAAAAATACTGACTCGACGCAAATGTTTGGAACAGCTGACTTTTTAATATTTTTATTTCTACTCGACAGTAGTGTAGGTACGTTGATGGTCTAAACTAAACTACCTGGTTAAATATTATTAGGATCTTTTCTAACACCCTCACACTGTATAAGGATACAATAATGAGCAGATGATAAAAGTTCTCTCGGTAAAGATTATTTAAAGTAAAATAACATTGATAGCAAAGGAATATGATAATGGAATCCTGATTAATAAAAAGAGATTTTGCTTATAAATCTGCTTATAATATGAAAACGGTCATCACTCGTCAGCTTCAGTGTACAACTGAAAGAAAACTCGTTCCGTCCTTTTGTGTTTCTTAAACATTTTGCGAGGGTTTTTATAAAGTCTTGGACAATAGCTTGGTCCGAGCATTATTTTGCTTTATGTTTGCTCTTCCCGCACACAAAGAGTTCTCTACAAAGCTAATATTGTCAAGAATTACGTAGTCCGTTATACATAATAGGGCTAGATTAAAAAGCGTTTGGCTTACTATAAACATGATAAGACAGATCGTCTCATACGATTATTGTTACTATTTCAGCGTAGATATTGCCTGCTGGATTCAAGTATCCACTTCACTTTTAACATCTATCTTGTTCTTGCTATATCTGGTCTAATAACTTCTTAAGTTTAGTAAGTACAACCCATGCCACACCCGTATGTGACCTCGCTGTCTTTATACCCTTCAGTGATTGTTTTCAACACCAAACGCGAACGAGAACTTCCAAAAAGAATACTGTAATCTATTTTATCTTTCAGAGAACGATGTTTGTTACGTTCTTAGGATTATTTAAAAAAAGAGTCTTTGAGTTAAGCTACCGATAGACAGACCATTCCATGTTTGACAACGGAATCCTTATAGTTTCGCCATGTCCTCTTTGTAATAGAAAGCTGACATTTTGGCATACATTTTAATCACGCCGACAAAAGGGTAAAATAAAAATATAAAAAAAATTTACCTTGCCTCCCGGCTAACCTATACGTAAAGTTAGGAATGTTGGGATGCATATTTTTTCGCGTCTATTCCATGGTGTGAGGTGTCATTGGAAAGGTAGTTAAAAAAAATTGCATGTGTGTTAAAATCATTTTTCGATTCAGGAATCCGTTTGCAAAATATTCAGCTATAAGTACTAATTTTTGTAAGAGTCAAGGGTCCTGTCAGCTAAATGGTTGTTTTTGGAGATGTGAAGAAAATCACGGCAGTAGTATTATAAAAAGTAAAAGGAAAACTATCACCGATAAAATAGTCGACCAACTTATTAAATGTACTTGGAGAAGTAAAAAGTCCGCATATTTGTGTAGGGCAACTACGGAATCCTGCACTGCGCGTGGCCCAACTCGCACTTGACCGGTTTTGTAGTTTTTATTTCTGTGTACTTGCTATTAAGTTTCAATTTATGTCCATTGTTTTGTTTCCTTCAAAACTTTACTCAAAGTCACCCTAATCATAGTTAGATTTTCTTAAGTAACAGTTCGTCAAACTGTTATACAAAACGTAGCTTTACAGCAAGCTCTTATTAATTCCATTTACATAAGTTTTTTATAATTACCAAAGTTTGCTCGTAATTTACGAACTAAAAAGCCTTAAGAAAAGTCTTGCTTTGTTTTAGGAATTTTAGATAATGAGACTTGTACTTAGTTGCTTTTTGTTTTATTTAGACAACAATGGAAACAACCCTCTTAATTAAGTTCGAAGGTAATAAAAAATGTGGTTTGTCCATTATTGTGTTAAAATTAAAAACCATTAGTTATCAGCAACACAACTTTACCAAAATATCCAAAAAGCTGATAAGCAAACGAAATACATATATTTTCTGAACATAAAACACCTTCATATTAAGTATTATACATTCCATATCTTAAGATTTATAATTTAAGCAAAAAACTTAAAAACATCATTTTATTCGAAATTTAACATATAAACTACCTTCTAAGTATTTAAAATCCCAATACACTTTCTGGGATGTCCTACCCACTTCATCAAACAATTGATGCTTTGTTCAAATCGTGATGCACGAACAAATTAACAAAAATTCGGAAAAAAGTACCATCCTATCCCGAAACCCGATCATGAGAGTTTGTTCTGAAATATCATTAATGTCGCAGTCTTTTATTATAGGGTTTAAAAGTACGAGAAAATTAGTCAAACTAGCTTCAGTTCTAATTAGAATATATTTAGTAATATCTGACTACGTGTTTAGACCATGTATTTACCTTCAGGGCATCTGGTCCTGACCATTTGCTTACTGACTGCGCTGGCTCAGGGACCTGCAGTGGGTCTTGGCCTCCGACCACAAAACACGGCATTCGCCTCTTTTTCTAGGTATTTATATTGACATATTAATCCAGTTACCTACAGCTACTCGAGATTCTTGGTGATCTGGACTATCCAGCGATTTCTGGGCCTGCCTACCGGTCGACGTCCGGAGGGTCACCCCAGATGCGCTCTCTTCCCCGCACGACCATTATCGTTCTATGTGCTATGCCTCCTATTTTATATACCCCTTGACTTTACACAAACGTTTATTTATATAAACGTTTTACGAACCAGCTTCCTTGGCGTGCCGTAAACCACAAATAATACAGCAAGACGATAGAATGGAACGAGATTAATAAATACAGACACAGAGCTATAAATCCGTTCCGGAACGGAACTTTGAACGGGAAAATTGGCTCGATAGCCACGTATGGTGCCGCTACAGTGGAAAATACAAGACGGCTGTAGGCTATCTCAAAACAACTAGCAATCGTATTCAATTTGAAACCATAAATTAGTATTCAGTTGTAACATCTTGATAGCCTTATTTAACTCAGTTCTTAGTGAGCCTGTCTGAGGGTCGCTTTGAAACGAATATGACTCACTATGTTTTTGATGTGTGTATCTATTTCTTGTGTATTCTATATCGCTGTCCAGTCACCATCTTCTTCTATAGGTACATAGGTATTATTATAATAAAATTGCACGGAGACGTGGATGTACATTTAATATATTTCCAAAAATATTAATTAATTGCTTAGACCATAATTATAACGCGGGTGTAATGGATGGAATTAATTGAGACCATTAAAGAAAATGCTTAATTTCGTCTGTTAGTCTGTTTGTTTGTGCACGAATCACTTCAAAACTCAACCTATTTGGATGGGGTTTTCACAAAAGCATAGAGCTTCCTATAAGAACTAAGTTATAGGGCTATCAACTGAAGAATAATTACTGGTTTCAAATTGAATACGGCTCCGCATTATTGGGAACGCACCCTTAGAAGTTTCTCCGCTCCGTATATTCTGTACCTGCCTTACTGGGCCATGCTCAATTATATTGTTTAATCTTAAATTGTGTCGAGATAAATTATTTTATGTATAACTCTCATACATACTACCAAGTAGATTTTATTATTGATGCGACTGTGGGTCATTCCGACGCGTGTTCATCGCCGTAATACCCGTTGATTTTGTTTCGCATACTATAGACAAACTAACATAGTAGATATAAAGTATTCAAAGTTTGATAATTTAGCTCGACCTTTACAATTTTATTTTATGTACCTATACAGGGTCTTTCTTAATATGCTGACACTTTTTTAAGGGGATGATCAGACCATCAAACTGAACAACTTTCTCTATAGGATAAACATCGAAATCGCGAAAAAAAAATCAGCTGTCCCATACATTTGGCTCAAGTAGGTTTGCCGTTTTGTCGTTTGACGGTTTGATCATCCCAATAAAAAAGTGTCATCATATTAAGTACGACCCTATATATATATAAAATATATAGAAGACTAGTTGTTGCCCGCGACTACGTCTGCGTGAACCTTAAAAAAGTATCCTATGTGTTACTCCAGAACATATTCTATATGGGTGCCAAATTTCATTCAAATCCGTCCAGCCGTTTATGCGTGATTGCGCCACAAACATACAACCTTGCAAACATCCAAACATCGTCACAAACTTTCACATTTATAATATTAGTGAGATGAGATAGAGAATATAGATATAAAGTCAGCTGTAAATCCGAACTCAGATCCGTCACTTAACGTCATATAATTTGATGAATGTCACGGCGGAAATTTTGTTCATCAATTTATATTAAAAACGAGGAAAATGTTAGTAAGAAAAATGATCATAATTATATACATTCTGCCACGGAATCGTTCACTTTGATTTTTATTACCTTTTGTGGCTATTCGTAAAATCACGGAACACCTTCCGACGCGGTGGTAGAGTCAAAAATGACATCAGAAAGCTATCCATGTGATATTATTTTGAATAAAACATTTTGAGCTTGAGTTTGAGTTTAAATCTTAGCGAGCGAGCTGACTAAGCAATAATACCGATGCGCTGAGTATAATGTAAACAATAACGAATACCATTCAATTACACTACGAACGCCTAGATCACGTAAGTCTAAGTTCATAAGAAGTTTGTTTATAAGTATCCACTAAGTACAATTTGGTCCCGGTTTTCTAACAATTCCGTGAAGGTCCTTTTCCTCTTGATATAAGACTTTCCTCCTATCAATGAGACATAATGCCCGTTTGCACTAAAACCAACTTAGGTGAATCTTACGTTAAGTTACTCCTAACTTCCTAGAGTCCTAAGCCTATGTGTCACTTAAGAGTATTTGGTATACCGCGTGTGTAAAAGAGGCCGACGCAATGCACTTTCTTGTCTTATGTAATTTAGCATTAGGGTAAGATACGCTTATATTTAGTGCGAAGAGGCATTCAACTCATTGCTGAGTTTTATTTTGGTTTTATTCGTCTACCCAGTCACCTGTCACCACAAATATGGAGTAAGTGTTACTTAGGAGTCATGTTGCAGGTTTTTGCCTGCCACGAGGCTCCGCAATCATCAATAATTTCTTGTTCTTGATCAAAAACAATCCCTGAGATTGGGATAGATACTCCGATAAACTACTTGACATTGGCGGAAATGGAGTGCTAACGCACAAGCAAAAGTCCATTAATTATAAATTAAAAAAAGTGTTATTTATCCGTTGTATTAAACCTTGTCATTCCATCTTGAAATCCTAAACTCTCGTTTGAAGTGTCAGCCATTCATTCACAAAAAGTGAACCTTGATACGGACGTGAGAAACTGATATACAAAATCAACAACGTTCCAACCACAATTTATTCAAGTATTATTTTATTTAAATTAAAGACAATTGTGACCTACGAGTCCTAAAACAAACATTATTAGCTTGAATAGATCCTACGAATACGATGTTTTAATTAAGTTCCTACCTACAGCCTGTGATTTACATTAAGCTATTCATTTATAATGAAGGCACGCTCTGCTTTGAAAAACTGACAACTTTCTAATTTTTAACGACCCGATGGAACGTTTAATTAACTCGGTTTCGGCCCTTTTTCTCATCTTTTCTTGTAACAATAACTTTAGATAATTACCTCTTTGCTGTATTTATTTAAACGTAAGTAAACACACTCAGTGGAAAAAGTATTAATCTTTTATCTTTCGGGCTGTACAGTCAGCTTTAATAGAAAATGCACAATTTCAGATTCGTGGAGAGGAAGAGCAGCGTTATTTCTAAAAATGAAACTAAAAGTTTTCATAATACTTCTTCTAAAAATCGTTTAGTATTTCCATTGACTTAGGTAGATTCGATTCATTATCGCTACGCTGAAACCTCGCAGTCTAGCTATAGTAAGTGTGTAGAGAAATTGAGGATGAAAAGAAATCATCGTCATTACTAAAAAAAACGCTTTTTACCCGACTGCGTCAGAAAGAGTGTAATGTGTTTCTCTATCGAATTAAGAAAAGAATTAAGAAAATCTTAAAATAATAATTTAAAAAGTTATTTATGTCACCTTGCCGTGGACTACGATTGATTTTATTCACATGACCTTCTTTATTTGTACTTTTGAAAAACATTTTAACAAAAACTTTACACAATAAGTTTACGTTATAGGGTGCTATAATTTATCTATCTTCAATTTCACAATTAGCAATTAGTACATTGAACGAAAGGAAAGAAATAAAAGTGTTAGGATTACGTATATGATATGACATATGCATGTAGATGAACATGATTATGTTCGAATAGCTGCTTTAAATATTAAAGCAATTTACGTAATTATTTACTTTTGATGTTGACTGTACTTCTATTTTAGGAAAATTAAAAGCAAACAAACTTACTTGTTTGAAGGAGCATCCTCGGAATTACTACGTAGTACTCTTTCTTAGGGTGCCTTTCCACCAGACCTGAGAGAGGGTGCGGATACAAAAAAAAAGATTTGACATGCTTCAAGTTCCCATATTGAATAAATTATGTTGACTTTGACTTTAACCCGCATACTCGTACCTCGCACACATCTCTAGCTCGCATTGTATGAAAAAAGCCTTGCTCTACTAAGCCCTTTTCCACCAGAGCTGCGCTTTGCGAGGCTCAGAACACGAAGCAATTCTATTGCTGGATTTATCCTCGCTCACTGCTTAGCTTCCTCGCACAGCTCTAGTGGAACGGTACCCTTATACTGTGGCATTACATGGCAACTCAAATAAATTGTCAGTCTTAGTTTACACAATATTTTAGTTCAATACACAGAAGATTCTTTTTTAGATATAAGTATTTTTGCCCACAAATGAATGCTCCGGTCACATTAAATTATTGCTAAATTTTGAATGCTCACAAACGGAGGCTTTCGTGGAATAACGGCCTTTATTTCCTGTCGATTTGGAATTACTAACATTCGTTTACGGTTGTGGTAAGCTTACAAACAAAGATAATGGAATCACTAGTGTTCTTACAAACGAAGCTCTCTGTGAAATCGAACTTGCATTGCACCAAACGATAAACACGCCTTTAAAAAGAAAAACTATAGCTATAACTATAGGTAACTATAACCAAGAAGCTTTATATATAACAACTATAACAGTACCTATCCCAGCTTCCTGAACTATAACTAATTATGTTTGATCAAAGCAACTCAGTTCAGGAAAATAATATGTAAACTTTTTGAATTGACAGATTTAATTATGTTGCCGTCTGAAAAGTTTCTGTTTACTTTCTATATTGGGGAAAATTTCTATCAGCACGCGACTACGATCGTAGCAGCGTGTCGATGCTCGTAGCAGCACTACTACGAGCGTAGCAATAGCGTATCCGCGTTGTAGGCATTATTAAGGTCCTAAAGTTAAAGTCAACGTTCTTTTATTGCATAAATACAGGTTACCCTACTACGTAAGGGCTTTATTACTTATATTAAATTATAAGCTCAATCACTTGGACAACTGGCAAAAGCCACTAAAGCCTCTTAAAGTGGAGCCGTCACCGAGAACACCATATTAGGTACCTACCGTGTGCTGCGAGCCATTGGCCTTTTAGCACATCCATTACGATCGAGTGATGCTTGAATAGTTCTGCTACAGAAACAAAATGGCGCCGGCACGCGCGCGCCTACCCACAAGGTGGACAGACGACCTGGTCAAGGCGACGGGAACCCGTTGGATGAGGGCAGCGCAGGACTGTCGTTGTTTAGATCCTTGGAGGACGCCTATGTTCAGCAGTGGACATCCATCGGCAGATATGATGATGATGAAATAAATTAACACTTGCAATAAAAGTGAAAGAAAAGAAAATCACCCATAAAATGGTCCGAATTAAAATCTGTTTTCCTGGAAATAAGGTTATAAATATTCGAATAGCGATGCTCGCCACTCTATCCGAAACTAGTTGAGGGCGAGAAGGCTTCTAAACTCAAAAGTGAATGTGGCCAGTCAAGTTTACCGAATGCACATCGAGTGGCAGTGCGTACGTATCCTCAAACAATGGGAAACAATGTCAAACATTTTAAGCTAAGATAAAGTGGCGTGATGAGTTTGATGTCGACGCGAAGAGTATTACATCACTGACTTATCAACTAAAGACTGGCCATATCAGTTAAACAAATGTCTCCACTTTTTTAAGCAAATCAAGCAAATTTCAATCTTAAACTAAGGACATAACGAAAAGTCTCCAACTGGATTCGGCGCGTCAAGGCTTCAAGATTATCCCGCTACAAAATCGCATCCATATATTGACATCTCACTTATTCTAATCGACGTTTGTTAAATGCGAAGTAGCGTTTTTAACCTATATACTATATCTAGTCTATGTATTATACTAGCTTTTACCCGCGATTTCGTCCACGTGAAATTAGAAATCGAAAGATCCTTTCATTTAGTGCATCTCTACATCCTCCGTAGAATCTATCTTCCAAATTTCATGTTTCTATCTTCAAAGGTTTAGGCTGTGTGTTATCTGTCAGCCAGTCAGTCACGGAACTGTTTTATAGCACACGGAAAAAACTAGTCTTCTGCCAAGCACTGGGACGAAGTAGGTCACGCAAAGTTTCGAATATTTCATACTCAAGTTATTAAAGGTATGAATTTTTAGATATCCGTTTTAATTTAAAGCTTTATGTTCCTAACAACAGAAACGTGGTGCTATATGTCACACTAAAAATTTACCTCCTGCATGTTCTGGGATAAATGTAAATTAGCAATGATATTTTTTAATAAAAAGCAGAATGGGGCTAAAAGTTTTCATACGACCAGTCTATTTGTCTTGCGTGAGTGTAGTGTCTGGATAAGAATAGCACACATACAAAAATTAACGACCATAATCCCTTTCGGGGTGGTCAAAAACATTTCTATAACTCTTTTTAAGTCGCCTTTTACGTTGCCCATGGGAAGTAATGGGGAGGACCATTCTAAGCCAGAACCATACGCCTCAGAGACAGTATAGCATCAACCTAAAGACTGTGAGAGGCGACTTGGGTTGATCCATATACGCTCTATCTTTTTCTGTCGCTCAGGGACGTTATTTTCTAGAACGAGAAAGAACGCGGCATCGCCGATGCGGCCGCGCGCGTTAGCATTCAACGCTATCTTTATCGATCTAGCAAATGACGTTCCTGAGCGATAGTGGGTCAATTCTTCCTTCAGGCATCGATCGTCACAATCTCTAGCACCCACAATGTGGCTAATGGTCAGAGTCACTGCATCCGAACCCTACTCTGATAGTACGAGTTCCCGTTCCATCACTTTGAGGAGGATAAAGACGAGAGTGACTCGAGTTTACCGCACACACTTACGGCAAATATAGTGTAATGAAAGCTACTAGTGGTGAAGCTCAATGGGCGCAGCGGCGGCGGCGGCGGGTCTAAGCTCGGGTGGTGTGGCATTGAATTCGCAAAGTCAGTACCGCGCGCACGCAAGACGGTACCTGGACGCGCTCAGGGCCCCACACCACGCTCAATTGACCTGTCGCTACCGCTGAGCTTTACCACTAGCAATTTTTATTACACTATGCTTACGTGTTAAAATATGTCTTGTATACCCGACTGCGCCTGCGTTTAAACTTGGTATAAGCAGTCGAGTTGAAATCTACTACAATGCATTATATTAATCATTTCAAAACGCAACACACGAAGCTGCGATCAAAAACTCACTCTCTAGCTACACATACCGGAATCTGCTACAAAATAAAAAGGCACAAATAATATAGACAAGTTCACACAAGTTGTCCGTCCCGTCCGTCGCTCGTACAGCTCGTACTCAAAGCTGCTAATTTGTAGCTTGCGAGTTTCGTATAGCCGACTGCACCCAATAATTAGAAGGTCAAAGCAAAACCACTTAAATGCAGCTTCGTTAGAACTAAACTTAAATAGGTAGACTGTCTAATAAGGCGGATATCACACAGGAGACCAATCGCGCTAAATAAATCTCCTCTGAACCGTGATTGGACCGCGTGCGAACCACAACTTTTAACACATTCAGGAACGCGCTAATCATTTCACATCCATTACAGCCTTTTTGACAGATCGCTCAGAAGTTTACCTCGCTACGGAATCCAGCACAGTTGAACAGTTATTGGATTGCAATTTGATTAGAACTGAAATTGGATTAGGATTAAACTTCGATGTTTAAATTAACATGATCGGGGCCCAGGGCGGCACACCGTCGCGGTGCGCGGCAGCGGCGGCGGCATGCGGCTGCGGCAACGGTAATGCGGGTCCGCCATGCGGTTGTGCGACCTCGTGTGGACAGCAAAGTGCGGTTTCACAGCAGCTCGTGCGATTCAAAATCCGTGTGAATACCCTCTTTAGTCGTTGAGAGAGATAAACATGTTTTTTTCCAGCGATTATGGCTATAATATCTCAATAAGTTTTTTTTTTCAGCTAGCGATTATGCGAATAATGAATATAATTTTATATTATGCAAAAACCGAATACATAAGAAATTGTTTCTTTTTTCAGCTAGAGATTTTGTATTTATGAAAGAATTCACAATCAAAACTGATTGGTTAAGTTTTCATGCAAAAACGATGCGAATGCGAAGTAAGAAAAAATTGCTGTAAGCATATTTTCACACCACCCGCTCGACAATGGCAAATTAAATTCATGTTATCCATTGTAAATCTAACCTAAAGCAAGGAACTACAACTTATACGGCCTTATAACCAGCTGGTCAACTGCACACAAAAAAAACTTATTCGAAAAGAGATGTGTGCGAGTAGAAAGAAAAATTGAACCCCTCAATGAATTCAGGATTCTAGTCCTATGCTCGCTCGCCTCGCTTTGCTCGGGAGTTAACCCTGGAGCCCTTCGTTACGCTGGGGATTCAATACGGCGCCTGTGACGAAAGACACCGCTTTATAGTCCTTGGTGCATAAAGAATTATGAAATATAATATACCACCTCCTTTTCTTCCTTGATGTGTCTTTATTTTCATTTGAAAACAACAACATGCAATAGCGCGTAGCATGAATTTGCAAAAACCGCGTAAGTGCCATACGAAAAACTTTACAGGAAAGATAGAAAACAGAAACTTTTTGAACTTTAATATCAGTGTAAAAACTTGTTTCTACATTGAACCTATAGGATATATCCTGGCACTGTACCTGATAGGTTCAAAGTTCAAGAAGTTATTGAGTTTTATCACTTTTCTGTAAAAATTTTTGTAATGGCTCTTACACGGTTTTTGGTTGTTACGGTATTGCACTATCCCCGACGATAATGCGGACATGAGTTTATGTCTGGTACTTACTTAACCAAATGTTTCATTAAGTGTTATGTACCCGCAAATAACCCGCTTGTACTCTGGCGTCGCTTGTTTATCTTAGACCTCGTACGCGTGGTATTAACATGAAAACGATATATTATTCCACGCAGTTTGGAGACCTTGCCCACTAACTAATGGAATAATGTCGTATCTTATACCAACGAACTCACAGAAGAAGGGAAGAAGTGCAATTTTTAGATAAAATTGTAATAATTTACTGAAAACCTTTTCAAATATAATCTAAGCTTACATGAACTCAAAATGAAAAATGATGTTCATATGGATGAATGTTAACAAAGAATGAACGCAAAGCCCCAAAACCGTTTTACCAGAATCGACAACTGAAAAACATTTGGGGGGGGGCTCGTAACTCTAAATATGTTTCTGTCACTATCATTAAAATGAGCTGTGCGTTTCGGCGCATGCCACCCTTTTCGTAATTAGCATATACCCCCAAGGGGGTAGTCAGATTATTCCGAAACCTCAGAACGTCCACATTTCACTAGTAGTACCGAAACTCTGTTCAGTGTGATGGGGAGTGAGCCCATCACCACTTGTAATAGACAGTAGGTACAATACATGCCTAGAAATTGAACCATGCAGGTGCACGATGTTTTTCCATCACCGAAAAATAAGTGGTGTTACAAATCGTACATAAATTCCGAAAAAACTCATTGGTACGAGTCGGCTTGGACGGGAATCGAACCATCGCCTGCACGGCAGGCAAGGTTACTCGCCACTGGACCACCACAGCTTCTTAATTAGCGAAACAAGAAATGTATTAAACATTCTCTCGTTAATTTCAAATTTTCAGTTAATTTCGTTATTTTCAAAGTAATTTTCCTGTTTCTGCGTATTTTTGTACTTTGTAAATTTTTCGAATTATTATAATTATTTTAAGAATAACATTTTTAGGTCTTGAAGAAAAAGTCAGATACACGTTTCATAGATAAACATAGTTAACGCGCCAAAGTCCATTGTCAAGGGTGATGCGTGCGTTTGTGTTCGCTATAAGTCATTGTGTTTACGCCAGTATATAGTGTAACAACTATGTGATTGTGTTATTAACAATAAATCACAGCTAGTATGCCGACATTATTGTACCGCACGGCCGGCTGGCACCCTAAACGTAAACATACCTATTTATGGACATAGCGGGTAGGTCACCTTATTAATTTAAAACATGAATTTAGGCCGTGTGGTTTCTATCATAGAGAGCTTGGCAAAAAAGTGTTTGGCATAAATGATGGCGCTGCTTTCTTTGTAAGAACTTATAAATCACATATAATATTAACTCGTAGCTACTAAAATAATTAGTTCGACCTGTCACTACGACAAATTTTTTTTTTCATTACTCCCAAACATTTTTCTTGGTCGATGATCTACAATAAGATTTTTCAATTTTTTTTGCACTGTTCATACTCTAAAATCTAAAAAGTGACTAATTGTACATCAAGCTAGCTGTTACAAAATAAACAACTAAAGTAAAATAAATAAAATAAAGCAAGTGTGTCCATTAAGCGCAATTAGAAGTTAGTAAACACGGCGCCGATTATATGCTCCAATTACCTGGATATGTTATACCCGCCAATTATCCAGCAATTACTCTCTTGCTCTGTGTTCTCTGCAATAATAAATTGAAAAGCTTCCAAATTAAGGATGTTCTGTGTTTTAATCGACACTATTATAAAACTGCATGAATGCATGCATGCATGCATATGCTCACGACTATATACTCCGAGGAGTAAGAACATCTACGATTCACGCATGTTTCACTAGTACCAAAACTGTGTCCAGTGTGACGGGGAGTGAGCCCGTCGCCACTTTTAATGGACAGTGGGTACAATACATGCCTCGAAATTGAAGCATGCAGGTTTCCTCAAGATGTTTTGTTCACCGTAAAGCCAGTGGTATTACAAATCTTACCTAAATTCCGAAAAACTCATTTGTACGATTGCCTCCTGCACGGCAGGCAAGGTTACTCGCCACTAGACCACCACGTTTTTTTTTAAATATCTACACTTATAAAAAAGTTCCGTAACTGACTGACTGAAAGACAACGCACAGACAATGAATGCTGGCATTTAAACTAATTATTTAATCGAAAATCTGACAAGGTACCGATATTATACATGGTTTCTAGATTGTGTTAATAACATTTTTTTTACTTTAATTACTAAATGTCCATGTACTAGGACGGAATTCGATTGTAGGCAGCGCGCTCGAGTTATTATTAATCTGTGGTCGAGCGCTCTGACGAGTACCTCTCTCTCTATATCCTCACTAAAATGGCAAGGGGGCCGACAGCCAGCTGCTGGCAGCGGCCGCCAGTTTGACAATCAAGTAAAATTGAAGCTTCGCGGGGCCCACGCCAAAATGCTAAATTTTGTCGTGCCCCTCAGACGATATACTATTGTATTTAACAATACAGGGTCCTTCTTAATATGCTGACACTTTTTAAGGAGATGAACAGACCATCAAAGTGAACAACTTTCTCCATATCAGCTGTCCCATACATTCGGCTCAAGTAGGTTTGCAGTTTTGTATGTAACAGCTAATCTTTTTTTCATGATTTCAATGTTGGTCCCATAGAGAAAGTTGTTCAGTTTGATGGGCTGATCATCCCCTTAAAAAGTGTCAGCATATTAAGAAAGATGTAGATAATGTTTACAGTACTGCCACAGACCAGTAAGAAACCACCGTAACTGCGCTGCCGGCCGCTGCAATCTTGGTGTGTGAATTTACCCTAAAATAAAAATAGTCGCGAAAAAGGCTTTCGCTCAGAAAGTTTTATATCAAATGTTGATATGGTACCAACTTTATCGAATTTACGTTCATTAAATAACGTGGCAAAAATACGAAATCTTATTGTCTAGTCGTCATAATCCCCCTAACTAAATTATGTAACGCATTTAAGTTTCTAGTAGTTTCTACCCTGTGTTAAGGAGATATCTACAAACTTACATTGTGTAGTGTTTGTAATCCACTATTTTACCCATTTAGTATAGTTTTCCAGTTTCCACAACTGTCTTGCATCTAGTACGAACAATTCTAATACAGTACGTGACTCTCAGTATGAGAATGAACTGTGAAAATGTGGGGACATGTATTCCCCAGTTCCTAACTTTGAGGGTTTACAAAATAAACTATATTTTCATTAGTTATTTTATAGTTTTGAGCGTTATCGTTTTATGTTTGCTATAAGCAGAACTTAAATGTGGGTGTGACCTTATAAAACTGAGAAATTGACTAATTATTTTAATACTTATGAACGATGCTATCGAGTTCTTGTTTCAGAACTCGTTTTAGTTTATTTCAATTGCACACGAGGCTAATTCGGAAAGAAGGTCTATATAATGTGTCTGTATGGCCTGTGTTGCGTACGCAACGCAGCAGGACTAAAATACCAACCTTTACTCACAGCTTTACAACTTGTCCAAACCTAGGTCCAAACGACAACAGGGTAAACAAACTTTTTTAATATGCAACTTTTATGAAAAGTTGAATTGTTTTTAAACGAATTTCAAAAAGTGACATATCAAATCCTAGTTCAGATATGGTTCAGATTTACAATACCAATTTCCAGCTTCATGGTTTAGATATCCTGATTGTTAAGAGAAACGGTTTTCACGTTTTGCGTATTTTTTAACAGCTTCCTGCCTACATAAGTAATGACTAATGAATTATGTCTTATCTTATCTTACAGAACAGTCATCATCAAGTATATCTCAAAAATTATTCTGTAATAAAACGCATTAACTAAAAATATCAATTTTTATTTACAAAATTAAATTGTGTAAATGGCAAAAACAATTTAGTTAAATCAACTAGCCAAGCTATATTTGTTTTACGAGCACGATTTCTGCGTCGCTTCGCTTTTCCTGAACCCTTTTACTGTTGATTACCTAAACGGGGATTTTTCTGAACTATAAAAACATTTGAGCTTCTTCATTCTTTTTTGTTTTTAAATTTATCACGTCGCTAGTGGTACAGCTTATTATTCCAGTAAAAATACGGGTTGAAAGGAAATTATTTATAATAAGCCATTTTTTGTGCTATGTGAAAAATACTTTATTGACGAACCCATCTAAATTTCGTATTTTCAGTTTTTAGTACTATAATGGATGTTTTTATTTATAGTTTCAGTTTTCGTTCTATTGGCGCTTATAGTAAAACCGACTCGTGTGCCTCGCTCTCACGTCACGCCACGTTTGACAGCTGCGAAAGTTCGAAAGTTTCAGCTTCAGCGCCACTTTTTTAAAATTGTGATATGTGTAAATTGAAAATTGTGTAAATTGTGTTTGGTTTTAAGCTATGAGTTAATACATTGTGTTAGTAGAAAATTGAGTATTTTCTGAAAATAGTTCGTAATTTCTTCTTACTTTAAAAACGTCACTTGGAATTTTTTTTTTGGATTTCCTTCTGACAAAAAAGAATAGAAATTTTATTCAACAAACGACATAGAAAATTGGTGTCTAATTTTTATATGTTTTTTTTAACTGTATTTATTTATATCCGTAATTAATAAAATCATTTTAGAGATTTTAATCGTTGAGCATCTCCGTGTGGTGACGTCAGTTGTCGATCATCTATATCGGAAGCTCTATAAAACCTATTATTGTTGGCCATAATGTATCTCCCAATCTTCAAAAGTAACCAGTGCATCGCTCACAATTTTAATAATCTATGATTAAATATCCGGTATGTCAAGATTTTTTAAATTTATTTTATATTTATACTAATTAATTTTTATGGCGATTAATCGAGATCATAATTATACATTTTGTTTTATAATATTTTGATCTGAGATCTCAAATTGTACGCGAGAAAATCTATCATACTCCATAAAGACACAGACCGACATCGACAGACCTAATTAAACGAAGAAGACTTTAAAACCAACATTCTTTTTATTTAAAATATCTGTAATCACTTTCGCGTCACTTTTGCATAGCAACTGTATCGTTGCTGTAGCGATGCTGCCTTTGATTAAATTAAAACATGAAGATAAGTGACTGGCCTACAGCGCATGGACCGCATAAATTAAGACCCCGTCGCCTAATTTCCTTAGTCGCAATATGAGTGGCGTGATTGAGATACTTTTTTTGATTTCAGGCGGAATAACGGTACCACAATGCCTTAGTGTGCTTTTACTCGTTATACAATTCATTCAAAAAGAAAAAACAAATCACACGGCTTTACTTTTCACTCCAAAGAGACATGAAAAGCAAATCCATTTTCGAGTACACCCGGCGACACATCAAGCTACGCAAACCCAATACAAGCTGGCCGCCCGTAGGGTGAATAACGTATAACTTCGCACTGCCAGTTTATTTTGGTTTTCAGTAGCTTGATGTGTCGCCGTGTGTACGTAAAGCAGAAACGTCACTTATCATACATACATACATATACTCACGCCTGTGTCCCATTGGGGTAGGCAGAGACAATTGATCGCCATCTGCTACGATCCTGACATACCTCTTTTGCCTCTTCCACAGTCATAAGTCGTTTCATACACGCTCGTCGGTTTCGGGTACATTTCACTTATCTTACACGTCACTTATCTTCCTATTTTAATGTAATCAAAGGATGCTGAGTAGCGATACAGAATCGTTCTACGTTGGCTTTGGGTACGCGGCCCGCAACGGCATCGCGACGTGTCGTCTATCGACTATGTCGTCGTGGGCGATGGCCCTAAGGCACAGATAGATAATAGTATATAAAGTTCTACATACCTAAGGTCTATCCACATTAGAAGGAAAGGAGGACGAGCGGGCGCCGCGGCAACAATGTAAAATAGTACATATTTTGATACGAGTTGAGAGCAGAATACGATGACAGAGAGCGTGAGAATGTTGAATGTCTACTTCGATCATATTTTTAATCGAAGAATGTCTAGCATCATCCACTCGTTACCATCTTATTTAGTTGGCCCTCCATTCACATTTCACACACACACACACACACATCGCATTCCCTTTGAGTAAAATTTAGTCTACATACGTATAATTTTATATTTGTTTTTATATTAAAGTCGGACATCTAATGTATGTCACAAATTCTCTCATGTAAGGAGGATATTTTTTATATCTCAATGAAACATTTTATGTGCGGTCTCCAAAGAATTTTTCCGTTTTATTTATGTTATATAATAAACTAGTATTTGGTAATGTGGATGATCAATGCCCAAGGTATAAGACTTAAAGGCTGATTTCTGATTGACCAGTACCTACTTCATGGAGGAAAATCTCTAGTAGTATAATTATGTGACAACTATTTATTTCAGCAGAATTTACTGCCTCCGTGGTCTAATGTTTAAGAGCATTGGGCTCTTGACACGGAGGTCGTGGGTTCGATTCCCACAGGGGACACCTAGTGATATGTCACTTTGTGCGATTTCCACAGTTGGTTAATTAGGACATTGCAGGCCGAATCACCTGATTGTCTGAAAAGAAACATGATTCCGTGCTTCGGATGGCATGTTAAGCTGTTGGTCCCGGCTACTATCTCTCGTGGCAGTAGTCGTTACATAAAAACCACGTCAGAGGCCGTAAGGCGGTCTGAAAAAACTCTGACACCAGAGCTTTGCCCACACGATAAGAAGAAGCAGAGTTTACTAGAAAATGTATTGTTATAAATCGATTTTAGTTAAATCGATTAAAATTATATTTACAACAATTAATTTTTTACTAAAATCTACATAAAATTAATATTTCTCACATATACTACTTAGATATTGTTCTCCGTGTACATACACAAATGTATGTGGATACCCGCATGTAGGTACCTTTTACTCTGCGGTTCCCTACTGGTCGGTAAACCGCAGAGAAACTGCTTTTTTCATTCATTTGCTATCCAATCGAATTCGTAAATGACAATTAGATCCTTTGGACCCTAATCGATAGTTTCAATTTTCAGCGATCTAATAAAGATACGATAACAATTCGTTAAAAAAACATACTGGTCGAATTGAGAACTTCGTCCTTTTTTGTTGTTGAAGTCGGTTAAAAAACTGGATCTCGAGTTACTGCCGTGCACAGTCTCAATATACGTTTATAGGCCTTATTTAGACCATAATTAGACTCTAAGTTATAAGCCTAATACAAGTTATAACATTGAATCAGATCATTAAACTGAACATCTTAGGGGGCGTCCATTAATGACGTGAGGTGATATTTGTGATTTTTCGACCTCCCCTCCCCCCTTGGCGAGATTTCGTGAGATTTAGCTCGACCCCCTCCCCGCCCCCTCCAAATCTCACGTGATATTTTTTGAAATGTGTATTTTTAGCGTAAATCCGTTAATCTGTGTTTGATTGTGTTGAAATTTAAAATTTTCAGTGTAGAAAATTGTTTTACTTACTTAAACTTTTCTCGCAATTTTACTTTGTACCTTGCTCAATAAAAATTACGTGATATTTACCGAGACCCCCCCTCGTGGGGGACCACGTGAGATTGGGTGAGATTTCGCACGACCCCGTCCTCCCCCTAAACACCTCACGTAATTAATGGACGCCCCCTTTCTTTGTGGGATCAACATTGAAATCGCAAAAAATTACCAGCTGTTCCATAGTAAATTTAAATAGCTACTCGACCAAAACGTATGAAACACCTGATTTAACTTCGCGATTTCGATGCGTGTTCCATAGTGAAAATTGTTCAGTTTGATGATCTGTCCGCATTTAAGGTCTACATCTTATCTTAATATTATAATGTCAAAGTTTGTATGTTTGGATGTTTGTCACTCAATCACGCAGAAACGGCTGAACGGATTCAGATGAAATTTGGCACGCAGATAGAATACGATACTTTTTTAAGTTATTATAAATAAGATATTTAAGTACTCTGTTCGGACAATTTCGGGCAGTTGAGTCGTAAGGAAGAGACTGAAAAACAGAACAAATGCTGAGGCTCTGTCCTATTCTACTGCACTTTCAAAATCTTCTCTATCTCATTCGTTTTTTTATAAATAACAAGAGTTAACCCGCGACTAATTATAGACCAGACTTTAAGTCAGATCATAAACTATGAAACAAAAAAAGTTTCATCAAAATCGGTTCTGTAGTTTTCGCGTGATGGTCGCACAAACAACAAACAGACAACAATTCTAAAAAGGTTGATTTGAAGTCAGGGAAACCTAAAAACCATATCGTCGTCTTATTTTTAATTTATTTGTCTTGGACGTACTATAGTGGCGCCGCGACTTCGTACGCGCTTACTACTGACTTCAAATACTCATAACTTTTGATTGAATTATCCGATTGCTATGAAATAAAGCTGAATATTAACCCAAACTAAGCCCTATGCTTTTGAGAAAACCCCATCCAGATCAGTTCAGTAGTTTTTGTGATGCGTGCTCAAACAGACAAAAATTTTAAAAATTGGTGTCTATGCATTCCGTATAGATTAGTAATGTTTTAGCGATGGCAAGTCATCGACGCGACACAGGAGAAAAATTTTTAATACTCCATCAATGCTGTAAGAAGGTGTATATGATATATCAAAATGTTAAACTTGTATGCTAACTTCAATTGTATTGTAAATTTAATTTGTATTTATTATTTTTGTCTTAACTGTATTCTGAGTTGTGTTGTAAACATTTACAACGTGATAATGAATAAACGCAAACTAGAAAGTAGTTTGTTTAGAATCGAGAGCGGAATCGAATTATCATGGTTTCAACATGGGTAATTATTTCAAAATATTAAATAATTTCTTCGTAAAATTTAAATTTACTGAACTCGATCTCAACACACCGCACGGGCGGACTCACCCTACTTACTATCAGAACAAGATCCATAAAATGTATCCATGAGCACGTTAGCGCTTTCATTAATTGCTGAAATGATAACAAATCATTTTTGCCCCAAAACTTAAAATGCGAATAACTTTAAATTTTAAGTATCAAAATAATGAAATTATTTGTTCAATATAATTATTTTGTTATAAATCAGTTGGGGTGTATGAGGTTTTGCGCTTATTCATTAACACGTTGTATATTAGTAATCCTCTGTTTTGGACCATCGTACTCCAGGCATTCCTACTCAGGCAATTTAGCTGATCAATTTCATCAATTTGCAAGCTCAGAGACAGCACAATATTAAATTGCTACAAATAGAAATTGCAAGAGACATAACGTGAAAAAGAAAATGGCGTCTTCCGACGTTGCGTCAGATATCAGAAACACATAAAAGTTTCACGTTCTCAATTTTTATTTCAACTGTGCCACGAGGTGGTTATTAAGAGAAAACTTTTCACCTAACGGTTCAATTACGGGCCGAATTGATGACCGGTTGTGTCACAGCCGGTTAAACAGGAATGCGAAAAATGCGAAACGAGTAAAATTAATAATTTGATTGATTAACGGCTTTTTTCACCACTTCTTAGACAGATCTTGTTAGCTTGTCTGACAGATCGTTTGAATTTAAGGGTATGTTTATGTTTATGCATACAAACGAAGTCTGGCAATAATTTCGATATTAACCAATTAAAGTCAATGAAATTTTGCAGAAACAATGTCTATGCTTGTATCTTGTCAGATTTTCCTTAATATGTATAGTTTTAAAGTTGCAGTGCATCAAAGATTTTCATACAAATCTTAAATTAGTCCTAGCATTGAAACTGTATATTTTGACGAAAATCTGTCATGATGCAAGCATAGATGTTTTAATCTAGATTGTTTCTGCAAAATTTCATTGATTTTAATTGGTTAGTATTGAAAATATCACTAGACTTTGTTTGTATGCAGCGCGCATTTACGCATTCGGAATAAACTTCTCTTAAGAGGTATACCCGACCGAACGACCTCGACCCTTTCAAAGCCGCCTCACCTCTACTAAACTATATCATTTTAGTTGGTATACCTATGTTTTACTGGTTTGCCCTTATTATGTCACTGTGATACTTGACTCTAACAGAAATTAGTACTCGCTTCGCAAACGGCTCCCTGAATAGCAAAATAGTTTTCCCACGCCCACAATATTACAAGGTGTTTCAAAAATACAAATAAACATTTAAGGAGGTGGTTTAGACCATCAAACTGAACAACTTTCACTATGGAACCAATACAGCGAAAAAAAAATTCCATGCTAAACTACAAATCCAATCGAGCAAAATGTATAGGACTGCAGAATTTTTCTTTCGCGATTTCGATGTTCGCCTCATAGTGAAAGTTGTTCAGTTTGATAGTCTAGACAACCCCCTTAAAAGTTTTAAATGTTTATTTTTACTTTTGTAACACC
The DNA here is from genome assembly GCA_963924505.1 of Agonopterix alstromeriana. Classification (NCBI taxonomy): domain Eukaryota; kingdom Metazoa; phylum Arthropoda; class Insecta; order Lepidoptera; family Depressariidae; genus Agonopterix; species Agonopterix alstromeriana. Next base: position 4,122,323 of record OZ004661.1, read on the forward strand.
CTGTATATTATATGTTTAACAAGTTATGTTTAAGATAAGATAAGATAAATATTCTTTATTTGCACACTAAAATACACAAAAAACAACAACAATATACACGAACAAGAAGGGTACAAAAGGCGGCCTTATCACTAAAAGTGATTTCTTCCAGACAACCAGTCAGTTTTTAAGTATTTCGCAATATCTTAAAATTATATTGTCTGTTAACGAAGTATTTTTTAAATAGCACCCAGAGGCTTTTCTTACTTTATCTTTTCAACTTAGGGGGCGTCCATTAATGACGTGAGGTGATTTTTGCGATTTTTCTACCTCCCCTCCCCCCTTGGTGAGATTTCGTGAGATTTAGCTCGACCCCCTCCCCGCCCCCTCAAAATCTCACGTGATATTTTTCAAAATGCGTATTTTTAGTGTAAATGCGTTAATCTGTGTTTGATTGTGTTGAAATTTAAAATTTTCAGTGTAGAAACATGTTTTACTTACTTAAACTTTTCTCGCAATTTTACTTTGTACCTTGCTGAATAAAAATTACGTGATATTTACCGAGACCCCCCCTCTCCCCCACGTGAGTATCGGTGAGATTTGGCACGACCCCCTCCTCCCCCTAAACAACTCACATAATTAATGGACGCCCCCTTACAGACAAGATTTTTACTGTTTTGTAATGTAACATAACATAACGTTACGTAATTTTTATTATTTACTGGATCCTTCTTAATATGCTGACGTTTTTTAGGGGAATGAGCAGACTATCAAATTGAACCACTTTCTGTTCTCATTACATTCAATACATTTTTATCGAGTACGTTTGCAGTTTAGTATGGAACAGATGATTTTTTTTCGCGATTTCGATGTTAGTCGCATAGAGATAGATTTTCAATTTGTTGGTCTGATCATCCCCTTAAAAGAAGGAATCCATAATATGTATATGTTAAAGTATTATACGGTAGTAAATATTAAATAATCTTTAGTATTGTGATATAAATAAATTGATTACAATGACAGGTCGTGTAAAAGAAAAAGCTACTTTGAGTTTAAAATATTGGTAGGTATATTGAATCATGGTCACCAAAGTCTGAATAGTGATCCATATGTATGGAGTCAAGACGTGTGCGACATACTGTTATAGAACTATTTTATTCGACACAGTCTCCAGATGTAACACTTCTATCTATCCTTATAACTATGAAAAGGCTCGGTACACGGGACTTCGTACTCTAGATATACTGTTTCATAAAATGCTGAGTAGCAAACATACGAGGTCTGGAAACCAATATTTATTTATTTGTCCTCACAATAAAATCGAGATCGTAGGAAAACTGATTGAATTATTTTATTGTTTCTTGATTAGATTTCTTGGTTATATATTGCTGAGAAATTGTTTAAGCAATCTAAAGATGGCGTTCATTATCATCTATTCTCTATCACATCTATTTAGATGAAGTGACCGGAAAAGGATACAAAACCACCCAAATATAAAATTAGCTCAAAATCTAATGAGGGAAGAGACTCAGACCCGCCGACTTAACAAAAAGGTGCATGCATATACTCACGACTATATTCCCCGAGGCGGTAGCCAGAGATATTCGGAACATCCACGTTTCACCAGTAGTACCGAAACTCTATCCAGTGTTATGGGGGGTGAACCCGTCGCCACTTATAATGGACAGTGGGTACAATACATGCCTCGAAATTGAAGCATGCAGGTTTCCTCACGATGTTTTCCTTCACCGAAAAGCCTCCTGCACGGCACGCAAGGTTACTCGCGACTAGACCTCCACGGCACATCAAACAAATACCACAAGACAGTCTACTGGGAGTGTACACAGTTCTTTAAGACACATTAATTTACCCAAGCAAGCCATTATTAATACATGTCACATGTTTTGCTGAATGTCCAAGAAAAAAAAAACGACGGATTGCAAACGATAAAAGAGATAGAAAAAATATAAATCATCTATATGGCTTTAAAGCCCCGTGGTAGGGCCATAACTTGGTCCAGTGGTCTCTACAGGCCTGTCTGTTTTGCCCTTTCTGCCTCCAACTCGTCACACCGTCATTGCCATCCAGCCATCTAAGCTTGGGTCGGTCTTGGGCAAATCAGCATAAAGCACAAAAATCTGTTATTTTATTGTCTTTACAGAGTTCGCGACGAAGAAAAGACCTGCTGACGGCTTGTCAAAGTTTCGCAAAACGGCCAAGCCTTAAAAATTTTCATCAAGATGAAGACTTACACTCAAGTCTTGACTACACTTGAGTCTACGCTCTACGTGGTTGATCAGGTTGTCAGTAATTTTTCCATTAAATATTTTTGACCGGATTAACTAATTACTGTAAATGAGGTTTACAATATATTACTGCGGTTTTTGCTCAGTGTTTAGGCGTAGTAGGTACTTACAGCCACAAACATTCGTCCAATTCAGTGAGATTATAAGCTCAAACGAATGTAGGTTGGTGTTTGATTAAACATTATTCACCACGCAATTATTTATTTATGGACGTGACATGGTCCATGGATGTGTAAAGGAATATTTAAAATCTGAATAATTTAACAGAGATGTAAAGACAATTTATTGGATAGATTATTGTCAATTGATTGTTATTATCATCAGCTATCATTGTCCACTGCCGAAGGAAGACCCAAATGGCTGAAATGACTCATTGGAGTTTCTCCAAAGAAAAATGGCAAGATAGAACCCGGTCTTTTGTCCGAAATAACCGGTCATCCGCCATTAGTTTTTTACAAAACTACTAATAAGTATCATCATCAGCCTATCATCGTCCATTGCTGAACATAGGCCTCTCCCAAGGCGCGCCACAAAACTCTGTCCTCAGTCTTCCTCAGTCGCTCCCAGTTTCTATCCCCGCTACCTTTTTAGGTCGTCTGTCCAGCGGGCAGCAGGGCTTCCCACACTACGCCTGCCACTCTAGAACTCTGACACCCCATCGGTTGTCGGCAGATATGACCAGCCCATTGCTTCACCACTTCAGCTGACTAATTTTCTAACTAATATGTTTACAGACCTGTTTTCTAAAATACGAGTATTTAGTGAGTGAGTGAGTGGTTCTTACTGTCAAAATTACTGATTTACCCAACATTCATAGGTAGTGTTAGATTTACAATTTAGATCCATTACGGCATTTACGACTGGTAAGTCCAGTTAGGTAGGATCCCATGGGTGTCATAAAAGACAAGATCGGTTCCCTAACTGATTACACATTGATTGAGTGACACGGACATGGGGCGGGATCAAATATGCATTATAGTTTATGTTGCGTCAAATGAAATACCTACGGTACTTTGTTAGTACAGGCTTCTCGCAATCATAAAAATATAATAAAATGTCAATCAATCAATCATTAAAATCAGCCTATATTAACCCACTACTGGGCATATGCACAGGTATAAGAAAACAGGGATGTATTTAAAATGTTTGCGCCCCTTGGCAAATATATTTGGCCGCCCCCCATAACTGCAGTTTGACAGCGGCGGGCCTGTAGCCAAGATTTGTGCCAGCAAAAGTTCTAAGTTTTTGAGATATTTAAGAATTGACCGACAAAAGTTGTCGATTATTTATAACAGGTAGTACTGCCACGAGCTACATCCATAATTGTATTTTGCGAAAGTAGTAAATGTAGCAATATTCAACAAGGAACCCTTATAGTTTTGCCATGTCCGTCCGTCCGTCCGTCCGTCCGTCCGTCCGTCCGTCCGTCCGTCCGTCCGTCCGTCCGTCCGTCCGTCCGTCTGTCCGTCTGTCTTAGCTCAGAGACGCTTAGCACTAGAAAGCTGTAATTTGACATGGGTATACATATTTATCACGCCGACAAAGTGGTGAAATAAAACCTTGAAAAATTTATTTTTTAGGGTACCTCACGAAATCACGCTATTACACGAAAAGTAGGGATGACATTTTTTTTCTCGTCTATCCCATAGTGTGAGATATCTTTAGATAGGTCTTTAAAAAATATTGTGGGTGTGGGAAAGCCATTTTTCGATTTAGGGATCCGCTAGCGAAATATTAAGCTTTAAAGTGAAAATATTTGTTAGAGTCTTGACTCTAGCCTTGCTAAACGGCTGTTTCTAGATACGTAAAAAATTCACGGCAGTAGTATATATAACGAATTTAAAAGGAAAACTATCACCGCCAAGTAAGCTTTACAAGTTAACGAGTAATAATAGTCGACCAACTTGTAAAATGTACTTTCTAGACTTTATTAGCCGTTAAACCGTAATATAAAATAAAAAGCCCCCTTCTAAGTTCGTATATTGTGACGGGCAACAACGGAACCCTACCCTGCGCGTGGCCCGACACGCACTTGGCCAGTTTTTCGTTAATACGGCCGCTTGTCAAAATTAGTTCCTAATTCGGCCACCTGCAAAGTAAGCGTGTCAGCCCTCTAGCAAAATCTGGCAGGCTTCCAAGAGACGTTCGTTGGTTTATTTTGAGAAAAGTCGGGAGAACGCGTTTAGTTGACGACGCGATAACCTAATAGATTCCGTGGAATTGAATTTGCACCGATTTGTCTTCACTAGAGCTATTATGCGAAGATACAACAAGGAATTTGAAGGAAAATGTTGTCAATAGAGAAAGGACTTTGTCAAAGTTAAAGTTATCGTTTCTTTAGAAGCAGTGTTTTGATTTGACAAGTTTATGAAAGCAACGTGTTCAAAATGTGAGTAGCAAGCGTTTGTTTTTATTATGGTGCTGTATTCGCTTTCGTTTCGACTAATCTAAACTATTATAAAACTGTAACTGAAGTGTTTCTGTTCTGTAAGACATTGAAAATATTTTACAAGAAAAAGATTACGATTTGGTTTTTAGGTATCCCTGACCTACTAATCAACTTCTGATAGCATTTTTTTGTTTTTTTTTGTTTTTTGTTCGAGCATCAAGCAAGAACTACTGAACCGATTTTGATGAATCTTTTTTTGTTTGGTAGCTAATGATTTGACTTAAAATCTGGTATATAAGTGCGGACGAAGTCGCGGGTAAACTCTGTTAAAATAGAAAAGACTTAAAAAGATTATTTAAAAAGAAAATACGTACCTACTGTATGTAATTTTATAATTGTAGTTTCAATATCGGCTTTTCATGTTCTGCGTCACCGAGGAAAATCAAATTTGCATTCAGTCAGTTTCTATTTGGATCTTATATCCTTCCTATTGGAATACAAATTTACTACTATCACGCCAGTAGAGAGTAATGTCAGAGATAAAAATCTGTTGTGTCGTTTACAAAACAGTAAAAAATTTTGAAATATTGACCTTTGTTTTTGATTTTACATATTGTTGTATGTTTTAGAAACATTTTATTTACGAGTATTTTCGGTTCTCAAGAAGTTAATTGTAGTTACCTATTTTTTTTAAATAACGATTTGGATCACAATCTTCCTTATATCTTGTGAATATGAAGAAACATCGACTATAATTTTGTTAACATTTTAATCATGTTATAATTCGTTCTCGATCTATTGGTGTTTGATTGTTTAACTATCAGTTTTATGTACTAAACCCCTGTTTAGTCGCTCGAGTACTCGAGATTCGTGATTTTTAAGGAACGTTATGATCATCGTATTAAGAGAAGTTTATTCCGAATGCGTAAATGCGCTGCATACAAACGAAGTCTGGTGATATTTTCATTACTAACCAATTAAAGTCAATGAAAATTTTCAGAAACAATCTAGAAACTAATCTCTATGCTTGTAAGAAGTCAGATTTTCGTTAAAATATACAGTTTTAGTGCTAGGAATGTAAGATTTGTATGGAAATAAACTATACATTTTAACGAAAATCTGACTTCATACAAGCATAGAGATTAGTTTATAGATCGTTTCTGAAAAATTTCAGTTACTTTAATTGGATCGTATTGAAAATATAACCAGTCTTCGTTTGTATGGAGCACGCTCTGAATTATATTCCCTTTGCCATTGTCATTTCTCTGTGGAGGGGTATAACACAATTTTCCATTCGATAAATTGACGTTACACTAGTCGCGCTTCCCATTCTCGACATGATAATATGAAATACCATACCTTTAAATTGGTCTGAAGCCGTAGCATGTTACACGTGATACGGCTATAGCATATGCTCACGACTATATTCCCCGAGGGGGTAGTCAGAGATATTCTGGAACCTCAGAACATCCACGTTTCACCAGTAGTACCGAAACTATGTCCAGTGTGACGGGGGGTGAGCCCGTCGCCACTTATAATGAATAGTGGGTACAACACATGCCTCGAAATTGAAGCATGCGGGTTTCCTCACGATGTTATCCTTCACCGAAAAGCCAGTGGTGTTACAAATCGTACATAAATGTCGAAAAACTCATTGGTACGAGTCGGTCTGGACGGGGATCGAACCATCGCCTCCTGCACGGCAGGCACTCGCCACTCGACCACCACGGCATTCACATACGGCTATATCACGCCTTTTATCTCGTTCGTTCGCGTGAAAATAGTAAGAGAGCTAAGACGTGATAGCGCTACATCACGCTGCCATGCTACCCATGCAGAATACGAAAACCTTTCCACAGTGTAAGAAAGAGTATATAGTACTACATACAGTACGGACACTCCATGTCTCCCACCGACTTTTTACCTCACCCCCTCTGGTTGAATCGTGGTTCCTCTTAAGCAAATGTGTATTCCTGTCTCACTCGCACGCAACAGTATCGCGCATCTTCTTTAAAATTTTTGTGATTTGTATGAAATGACAGCTATCACAAAAAAAAATGTGTTTCGTTCCGTTGACAACTGACGCTAGGTCCAGGCTCATAGCGCGTTCGTGAATGGTCTCATCTATCTATCTCGCTCGAACATACGTTAATGCTATGCCCTTTCTCTTTTGGATTTCCGATCTAACGTAGTATATATACTAAATCTATGGTTTTGCCGGTCGGTGTCTGTAAAATTTGATTTGTAATATCCTTGGTATTTAACTTTGTGTTATTCGGTCGGTCGTCGTCGTAAATTGTTTTTTTTTAAATTTTAATAAGTATCAATTTGTAATTTCGTACCGAGAATACCTTACCTACCTAGTAATTATAGTACTCTGTACCTCCCTATACTCTACATAACATTACATTGTTTAAAATTTTCAAGTCATAAAAATGTACCACGTGTCTATGTTCTACCTCCACAAGTTGGACCCAAGTGGGAAGGTAACCCGTTGGAAAAGGTCCGGTCGGTGTGGCGATCCTTGGTGGAGGCCTATATCCAGCAGTGGAAATCCGTGGGCTGAGATGATGATGACGATGTTACTATGTATTTCGATGGCGCTATTTAGAAATATTCTTGCGAATGTTTACTGTTAATAGAACCATCTTTCTCTTCAGGTACACACAGATGGCAGCATTACTACTATTTGCGACAATAGGGTTGACACAACAGCGCAAGTGTGATCAAACACCGTTGTACGCTCAGGGGCTAGGGCTTCCACCGAGTAAAAACAAGGACGTGCCGTTCAAGCTGAGCATCGTTAAAGGGACGTCAGAGACCGAAACTGTTAATTATGTACCCGGTCAGACTTATGTATGTAAGTATTACCACCACCAAATTCGAAAAATAAATGTTCGCCACCCAAATACATTTTTCCAAAAGATAGGCCACTCAAGGGCTCTCTAAAAACCGTATTCGCACTATTACAAAATAAAAATAAAAATTTGCCAAATCAGTCCAGCTTTGAAGCCTGAAGAGCGTGAATTTATTATAAAATAAATAAAATACATTTTACAATGACATTAAATTTAAAATTATTTCAGTTCAGAACAGTGGTGGTTGGTTGGTGGAGCGACCGAAAATAACTGAATTATTTGGATCACAATCGCTTCTGAATAGCTCATTGACCAAAACCATATGAATACCATACAGATAATACAGTATATATGTGTATGTGTGTGTGCGTGTGTATAGTCTTGAGAATATGCACGCTATATTATTATCTATTTATATGCCAAAACCCAAATTATTTGGTAATCTTTATGCGTTGTCTAATCTCTGACGAAAGGGTATATTCCTGTTGGAGCGCTCCATACAAACTAAGTCTGGTGATATTTTTAATACTAACCAATTAAACTCATTGAAATTTTGCAGAAACATTCTAGAAACAAATATCTATGCTTGTATCGTGTCAGATTTTCCTTAATTTGTATAGTTTTAAAGTTACATTGCATCAAAGATTTCCATCCAAATCTTAAATTAATCCTAGCATTGAAACTGTATTTTTTAACGAAAATCGGACACGATAAAAGAATAGAGATTTGTGTCTAGATTGCTTCTGCAAAATTTCATTGAGTTTAATTGATTAGTATTGAAAATATTACCAGACTTCGTTTGTATGCAGCGCGCATTTACATTCGGAATAAACTTCTCTTAAGCGCCTGTTCTAGCGGACAAAATAATTTGCTCTTACTTTCATATAAGGAGTCAGTTCTGCTGAGTTGTACGAACGGTTGGATGCAGCCTTCATGTATGGATGTCTAGTGAGAATCTTGTTGAATACCTTCGACTTATATCTGCAGGATTTTAGGCGGACTTATTTAGTGACTAAGACTAGACAATTTTTGCAACATTGTCACCTTCCAACATAATACACCCACTGGCTATTTTTTAATTTTAGTGTTCTTTTGTTACCTCGTCGTACACACAGCGACAAGCTACACAAAACCAACATACAGTTTACCACGTTACAACCTTCGCGAGGCCAGCTTATTCTGGTTTTGTGTAGCTTGATGTGTCGCCGTACAATACCTAATTTACTGTTATTCTAGTAATTTTAGAGACCTTAGACCGCAATCGGACGTTTCAAGAGTTTATGATAACTGTAGAAGACCCTAAAGTGGACAACAGCAACTATGATTTTGCAAAGGAGAAGGACACAAATGTTGGGAGTCTTAAAACTTTGGAAGACAAGTCGAGACACAGTGAACGATGCCACAGTTCAGTCGAGAACACGGATCGATCTGACAAGACCAGAATCGAGGTATCTTTTCCTAACTATCAATCAGCCAAAAATACTTAGTTGTACATCATTATGTTGAACATACAACTTGTTAACGAATAAACGCACAACTAGAAAATAGTTTGTTTGGAATCGAGACCAGAATCGAATTATCAAGGTTTCAAAATAGTTCTTTTTTTTTAAATATTAAATAATTTGTTCTTTTAAATTTACTGAACTCGATGCCAACCCACCGGCACCGCAATTTCATTCATTGCTGAAATAATAACAGATTATTTTTGCATGACAATTAAAAATTCGAATAATTTTCAATTTTGATTAATAAAATAAAGAAATTATAGTTTCAATGCAATTATTTCGTTATAAATCAGTTGGGGTGTATGAGGTTTTGCGCTTATTTATTAACACATTGTATAGGGAGGGTGTCTGCTGAACTGAACAACTTCACGAAAAAATTATATGCTGTCCTCGTCAAAACGTCAATGGTTTTACGAAACTGACGTTTTTAAAAGCTGATAATTTATTCCCGATTTCAAAATGTGGTCCCGTACTAAAAGTTGTTCAGTTTGATGGTCTGATGTACCCTCTTAAATATGTTACGAATTTGAGTTTACACCCTGTATAGAAAAACGAATAGAGGTTAATAGGTAAAACGAAACTGTTTTTCTCCCATAAAACAGCAGAAAAATAAGTCGGTAAGAAACGAAGAAGATGAGATCATACTGTTTTTCAACCTACATTCTATCCTTGTCTACCGAAATGGGACACAGACGACGTGATTATAGTAATCATAAGTATGTTATTACTGTTATCGGCCACAAGAAGTCCAGGCTAGACATGTAGTTATAGGTAGCTTTCCATTAAGAGGATTTGGCATAATCCTCTCGCTTAGCAAAGCGGATTGGAAATAACAGTTAGATGCCAATAAAGCTTTGCCACCTGTCTATTGATTAGCAATAAAGATTATGATATGATTTGATTAAGGTGTTACACAATTAAATGCTGCCGCACATCTTGTACGATGATGTCCTGATCCTGCAGCAGTAATTGTGTGGCCCTATAATAACAGACCATAACTCTTTAGTAACATGATTTTTCATGTTGAAAGACTCACTTTTTTACACATTCCAGATTCACTGGATATCGCCAAAGCAAATTAGGGAGGAGAACGATGACCAGAAGATCCGGTTTCGGGCCATGGTCGCAGAGAATAAGGAAGCATGGTTTACGGGGGACAGCCTGACAGTCGTTCTCGCGTTGGACGACGCTCAACCCATTGACAGTCCACCGCATCCTCCCAAAGAAATATGCAACCTGTGCAGTGAGGCACGCTACGAGGTCAGATTCTTAATCATTACACTTATTTCTCTAGCATTGTGGATTGGGGGTGTAAGGTGATGCGTTTGGTGCCGTGCTCGGGAAAATAAAGTGTTGCGACAGTCTCAGAATAGCAAAATTGATGCGAATATCGCAAGAGAAGATCAGGCGACTGAGAGTCATTGTGTATGACCTCATCTCTGATCGTGACAGTCTCCCGTTCCATAAGATTCGGGAGTGTAAAGATAAATGAGTGCATCCGTGTTATGCTTGACTACTTTAATGTTCGACATGCAGACACGCAAAGTTTTATTAATAACGTATGTATAAAGTCCAACAAAATTAGCTGAAACTATTTTAAGGGGACGATCAGACCATGAAACTGAACAATTTTCTCTAAGGTACCAACCAACATAGAAATCGAAAAAACAAAAATCGCTATTCGGGTCTTGTGTGGTTACATTCAGGTTTACAGTTTTGTATGGAGCAGCAGATATTTTTTCGAGATTACAACTTTGGTCCTATTGATAGAGATGTTCAGTTTGATGATCTGTTCATCACCTTAAAACGGTCAGCATATTAATAAGGACCAAAAATGTAAAGGTTACAGATACATTAACAAAACGACAAGTCGAAAGTGAGCCAATAATAGACTAAATATTATTTTGCAGTTAATCTTCAATGGTCTTTGGTCTCGTGGTTCTCACCCGCTGAATTACCCGAACAAACCTGATGATAATAAATACAGTCACATGATCGGGGCAAGCCACGCGTACAATTACAAAATCTGGCGACAACGGTTCAATGCTTCCATAGGAATGAAAATTTTAGCCGAAGAAGCTAATGTCACCACTCTTGAAAGGGAGATTATAAGTTTTGTAAGTTTAGCTAATTGGATTTTTACTGACTTTGCCATCAACTATATCCTCATCTTGATTAACCGTACGAATAATACGTACAGCAAATACTACGAGATTAAAGTTGTTTGCGCCTCGACAATCTCATGCAATAAAAGATATTCTGAAAACTCAGAACATCTACTTTTCACTAGTAGTACGGAGCCACTCATAATGGACAGTGAGTAAAAAACATGCCTCGAAATTGAAGCATGCTGGGTTCCTCGCCATGTTTCCCATCAGCGAAAACCCATTGGCGTTACAAACCGTACATAAATTCCGGAAAACTTAATGGTACGAGTTATTCTGAACGGGAAACGAACCGTTGTCTCCTTCACGGCAGACAAGGTTACTCGCCACTAGACCACCACGATTTCTCGATTCTTCGGAATATGTTAACAAAAGTATCTATATTAAAATTATTCGTAGATTAAAAATAATTGAAATACGTTAACGTTTTCTCTTTTTGAATGGAAACTTGCAGGTTCACAATAATTCTCGTATTTAAAATATTTTAGTAATAAAGTTCGAATGTGTTAACATCACATTCGACCACCGAAATGGGGCGAGTATGAGGACGCAAAATAAATAAACTGGCCATATTCCAGGAAATAGCATAGCATGCATAGACTATATTCCCCGAGGGGATGGTCAGAAATATTCTGAAACCACAGAACATCCACGTTTCAGAAGTACCGAAACTCTATCCAGTGTGACGGGGAGAGAGCCCGTCGCCACTTGTAATGGACAATACATGCCTCGAAATTGAAGGATGCAGGATTCCTCACGATATTTTCCTTTACCGAAAAGCCAGTGGTGTTACAAATCGTACATAAATTACGAAAAACACATTGGTACGAGTCGGCCTGGAGGGGATCGAACCGTCGCCTCCTGCACGGCAGGCAAGGTTACTCGCCACTAGACCACCACGGCTTTTCCAGGAAATAAACGATTTCATATCACAAATTGAGCGTTTTGACCTCATTTTTGTTTCAGATGAACCCATATAATGGAACTCGAACGCTAATAAAAGGGCAAGCACGGAAGCACCCTCACATGTCAGAACCGTCGCACGCGCTGTTCCGCGTCGACAGGGTGCACCACTTGTTCTCCATAGCTGTAGCGATGAAACCGTCACCCGACTGGTTCCTCGGCACTTCCATGTTTGATTTGTGCACGGACGACGGGTGGCTGGAGAACCATGAAATTAAGATGTACCCGTGGGATGCTGGTACTCAAAACGGGATAAGTTACGACGTAAGTTCAATATAATTTCAGGCGAGCAGACGCTCTGCTGCAATTAATGTATATTTTTAAGCGTCCAGCACGGCTAGCATGCCATCCACGACAAAGCGTCAAAACGTGAAAAAAGTCATGTGCGCTCTTTTTGGCATACGTAAAATAACAGATCAGAAACATCTCGATTTTAATCGTTTTCTCGGAGGTGGCATGCGAGTCCTGCAGCCCTAGTATGATTTCTCTACGCGCATGCGGTACGTGAGGTTTTCTCAGCGGGGCGCCGAGGGAGGTAATTTTCCTTGTAATGAAGGCGCGTCGCGCGCGTCTAGACAGATCATACTAGAGGGGCATACAGTTGTAGTTGTTACAAGGCTCTACTTCAGCGAGTCGAAGGATACAGGATAATGGAATTAAGTGTTAAAGGAACATCATTCGGAGCGCGCTCCATACAAACGAAGTCTGGTGATATATTCAATAATAACCAATTAAAGACAATGATTTTTTTTCAGAAACAATCTAGAAACTTATCTCTATGCTTGTATGTAGTCAGGTTTTCGTTAATATGTATAGTTTTAAAGTTACAGTTCTTCAAAGATTTCCATACAAATCATAAATTAATTCTAGCATTAAAACTGTATATTTTAACGAAAATCTGAAAACAAGCATAAAGATTAGGATCTAGATTATTTCTGAAAAATTTCATTTACTTTAATTGGTTAGTATTGAAAATATCACAAGACTTCGTTTGTATGCAGCGCGCATTAGCGCTCTCGGAATAAACTTCTCTTAAGCAATGATGGGTGGCGTGGCTAGTTACAAAAACACTGCATAAGAAACACTTTGTCCCTCCTAAGACAAACAAACAAAGCCGTGTCGTAAAATTACGAGTCTTCTGAAGCACTTAAAATAATTAATCACATTAACATGTTGACGAAAACGAAAAGACTATGGCTCGATTACTGTATTGGGTCTGTTACTAACACAATTAAGTCACAATACATTAATCAAGCAGTACTGACACTACCTGACCAAAATAGTAACGAACGCTTGAAGACATCACAATCACAACTCACAACATGTCTTGAAATTGGATTCACTTGGCACATTGCATTAATTTAGTATTTATTACTCTTCAGTGAAATTAATGTATGGGTATGGTTGAAGCAATGTATGCCGAAACGAAATGAGTAATCCGTTTACCAGTAGTTCCGTCGTTAAAGTTCAGTCACGGAGCTAGTGAGACTTTTTCCGTGTGCACGATTCAAACGGGTGCGGCATGGCATGTTGAAATATTTGTCGCTACTGCTTGATTACAGTATCACATAATGTCGCTTTTGATAACGTTTGTAAGGTCCTTAATTGTCTTAACCAACAGGTGTATTTATTGTTAAATTGTTTACATTTTTCCTTAAGAGGCAAGGCAAGAAATTTGAAGAATAGGTTTTTAACTTGAATTAGATTTATTCCCGAGCAACCGATCTACCAGTGCGAAACTGACAACTGCAGCTCGGACTGATTTTACCTACATAAAATGTACGAAATCACGATTTCGTATTCCCCTGTTTCCTGCTTCAAAACTAAACCGATTTTAATATTTATTTCAAGAATAATATGAGAAAGACTGAGGCTATATCTATGTTTCTTTTAGTGTTAATATTCACCAATTTGCTTGTTCGATGTCTAAACACAGCGGTAAAGTTTCTCGCCATTTCTCGTCATTTTCGAAGGCTCATTCTTCAAAGTTCTTATAGTAATTAATTTATGAAAAAAAAGAAAACTTGGCAGTGGCTACATAGATTGTGTGGTAAAAATATTTGCTTTAGTGTCATTTCATTATCCAAAGAGGAAACAGGGGAATACGTTTGTATGGACTAAACGGAACCCGCCTTTACTCTTAACATGTACCAAAAATATTAAATACTTATAAGGAATTTAAAAATAAGGCTAATAATAATCAAACGAAATTACAATCGAATTTATCAAAATAAATTTAATTTTTAAATTTCTTTGATCTGGAATCTCTAAATGCAAAAATGGTGGAGAGAAAATAATTCGAACTCCATGGAGAAAAACTACTTAATGCTTTATTAGAAAATAAAAATCCTGCCATCTCTTTCTAACTTTATGCTGGAAACAGCAACGGCAACATCAAAAGTCTAATTCTGACATTGTGAATGTATTTTTTTTCATAATGGTCAGTTATTTTAAGTTGATTTTGAATTTACCAAGGATTTCACAGGTTTTCCAGTGACGTCACTGGACGGACCGAAAAACGACGTTATTTTATTAAAAATATCTGTAATCCTTTCTTTTTAAAATCTCTGACATATAAAATATTATTATTGAGACAATTATCTCGAAATAGTTTTCAATTCAGCCCTAAAAAAAACTGGTCATACCGAATTCATAAAAATAAATCTGCTGTCCCATACAAATTCTGCTGTAACGACTCGACTAAAATAGAAGATTTTTTTTTCGACCATAGCTCCACAGTCAAAGTTGTTCAGTTTGATGGTCTTCTAAACCACCCCTTTAAGTATTACTAGGGTGTTTTGTTACAATTTGCGATAACAGCGAGAGGCATATACAGGACCTCTCGCTGTTATAGCAAATTTTAAACACTTACTCGTATATTTCAGTTATTATTAAAGATATTCAAAAATTGTAACTGGATAGTTTATTTACACAACACTAGCACTATAAAATTAATCCTACTACATAATACAACACCTAACCTAATCTAAACGATACAATAATTAAAAAATTTACTAAAAAAATTATCTTTAGTGTTTAAGTTATCAAACAGTACATGCCTACCATGAGTTTTCACTGAACTTTACTACTGTAGTTACGTCACCAATTTTGTATTGAATGTCATACAGCGCTCCTAGTGGTTACGTTGAGAACTAATTTCTGTCATACAAAATTTGTGACGTGACTAAAGTGCAGTGAAAACTCATGGCAGGCATGTACTGTTTGATAACTTAAACACTAAAGAGAATTTTTTTTTAGTTAATTTTTTAATTATTGTATCGTTTACGGCCTACTGGTTTTAAAAAGTAACAAAAAAACATTTTTCATCATCCCATTTTCATCTATTTTTCAGTCTCCAACAACAATGACTATGCCTGTGGACAACATAGAGCGGGTCGCGTTGGGATCGTTCAATAAGGAGTCACCGTTCTACCAGATGAACTTGAACGACTTGAAGCCGTTCGCGATACTTAAAGTCCGCAGGCTTGACGTTTACGAGTTGGACGGAGAGGACTGCAGTCCGCCGGGTGATGGTATGTCTTCGAATCAGGCGCTCTTCTTATCGTGTGGGCAAGCCCTAGTGTTAGAGTTTTTCAGACCGCCTTATGGCCTCTGACGTGGTCTCTATGTAACGACTACTACCACGAGAGATTAGTAGCCGGGACCAACGGCTGCAATGTCCTAACTAACTGGGGAAAAACGCACAAAGTGACATATCACTAGGTGTCCCACGTGGGAATCGAACACACGACCTCCGTGTCTAGAGCCAAATGCTCTTAACCATTGGACCACAGAGGCAGTTATACAATCAGGCGTTACTTTGTGTATATCCATGACTAATAGGTAGACAACATGATTGTATCGAGACCTCCGCTACTAAATACCTTAGTAGACGTTATGTTATGCAATACAACCTGCTCACTAAATAACTTTACTCGACACGTGTTTCGCTCCATCGAGGAGCATCCTCAGGAGTTAGACCGACAAACGTTCGCAACAGAGTTGTTACTCCGCCGATCGTCTGACACCGAGACATGTACCGTCAACACGTCTAGTATGATTTCGAAGTTGGCTCCATAGTGAAATTTGTTCAGTTTGATGGTCTGGTTAAGTATTACTAGTGTGGTTTTTTACACCCTATAAAATTAAATTTTTATTTTTATTAATTTTTGTTTGTGTGTCGAAGTAATGGGCGGCTTATCAGTTCTATCAAACGGAAACAAAAAATAATAGTGTCAGTTTACTCATATTTATTTCTTTCTTTTAGGCACAAAAACCTCAGAGGATGGAGGTGAACTAATGAACACAGAAGCTGAGTGAGTATTTCAATTCTTCAATTTGAAACGGCGAAATGCAGACAATAATAATAGTACTAGCAGTAGAGTACTATTAACCGAGGATGACGTCTAGGCTAGTTCATACTTGTATGCATAACGAGAGACCTTTAGTAACATACCTAGGGAAGGTCGACTTCTGTCAGAAACTCTGAAAACTTACATTAGCGGTCAATTTGTTTTGACACAATCATTACGAAACTTTAACTAATTATTATAAGGACTTGCCTTGCGGTAGCATTTCCCCTCTGCCACGGTATAAGCACAATTGATCTTGTGCATTTATACATTCAATTTTACACCTTATCACTAAACGAGACAGCCTATAATTGCGAAATAATAACTTCGAACTTAGAACGTTTGCGGTTCTCACGAGACTACTTTTCATGATTTTTAACATTCAAAATTAGTATCTAAAGTTATGGGGAATAACATCCAAAGTTGCGGATTTCATGTTACCTCGCCCCCCGCATAAAGTGGCAGAAATGTTTGTTAGTAGAATTACACGCGTAACCAGTCCACATATAAATAGTCAAAGTTACGAAATAAAGTGTTTGATTGATTGTTTAGCTTGAAAACTCGAAAGTATTTTACATATTATTCAATATTCGCTCAACGAAATACGCCAAATGTTGTTTAGTTTTATGGTCTGAAGCACCTCTTTGTTACGTAACGTAATTAATTGGACACCCTGTATATTATTTATTTATACTTATTCAATACGTATCCTTAACTTATATGTATTTATTAAGATAAGACAATATTATTCTATACTATTTTGTAAAAAAATTTAAGGGTGTATTCATAGACAATGAAATTAAACAACATTCCCTAAGGAACATGGGTCGAGAAACGAGGATATTTTTTCATCGTATCTTTAAAGATAGAGTTAATTAATTAGTGAGGGAGAGCTTGTCTAATAGATATAGGCAGTTCATTCCATAGACGGAAGGTAAGTAAGGTATAACTTCTATAGTGCATTCATGAACGAACTGGCATTCGAACCCTGGACTCTTGGCAATATAATTAATCAAATCGCTAGCCAACCTATTATTCCTCGTGATCTGATTGGATTGTCAGACGTAATGGACCGTGAATAATATTTATTTCTCTATTTAATTTTGGTTTGATTCTTACATTACTTTTTATCCCACGACGGATCAGACATGGTTTTATTAAACTATAAACTCTCTGACTGAACTGAATTTTAGGGTTCCGTAGCTAAGTTAAAAAACTGGCCAAGTGCAAGTCGGACTACTCGCGCACCGCATAGGTAATATATTGGTTTTCTTGGTCCCTTAGCGCGAGCTCGACTCACACTTGGCTGGTTTTTAGTACTTATTTGTTGTTGTACTGTAGAGTTTACACTATAATCACGCCAAGTTTGACGGTTCTATGTATAACCGTTTTTACGATAGAGCATAAAAAAACAAAAAGTTTAAATAAAGTAGTTTCTTGTATTAACCCTTGTTATTGTTTTATTTATTTTAGGATTCCGTACCCAGAGGGTGCTAAACGGGACCCTATTACTAAGCCTACGTTGTCCGTCCGTCCTACCTATTTAGGGCAGTAACTTTTGAACCGTAATAGCTAAACAGTTGAAATTTTCACAGAATATGCAATATTACGGCAGAATTGTTAACAAAATGTATAAATTAAGACGTTTTTTCTTCTCGCTCTATCGAAAAAAAGTCATATATATATAAGCGTCAAACTTGTTCTCATTATAGACCAAACTCTACAGTATACCAAAAAATTATAAAAACCGGCCAAGTGTGAGAGAGGGTCCCGGAGAAAACAAAACTTTTTGTAAGTAAAATATTATGTTGCGCGGTGGTGTGGTACGGAACCCTCGGTGCGAGAGTAGCCCGACTCGCACTTGACCGGTTTTATTAGTTAGCCCAAAGTTGGACTAGTCGGTAGTTGTATCAATCAGATATTTTCATATTCAGCTTACGTAGGTACTACATAGGTAAGTAGTTTTTTCAAGAATATTATTAAACTTAATTATTATACTACTTTGCAGGGCATCAGAGCCAATGGTAGCAGAATCTCGACAAGGTAGATGCCTAAGTGATTGGAGCAATTGGTCGAAATGTAACACCGACCAAGGAGAGTGTGGTGTGGGGACCCAGTTCAGGGTCCGCTTTTACGAAGACGTAGTAAGTTTTATCATTAGAATTATAGCATATGCTCAAGATTATATTCCCTGAGGGAGTCAAAGTCAAAGTCAAAGTCAAAATTGTTTATTCAAAATAATATCACATAGGGAAAAAAATTGGGTGTTCCATACAATACTGCAAACCTAGTCGAGGCAAATGTACCTATGACACAGCCAGTTTTTTTTGTTGTGATTTCGATGTTGGTCCCTTAGAGAAAGTTGTTCAGCTTGATGGTCCAAAAGAGTGTCAGCATATTAAGAGAAGTTTATTCCGAATGCGTAAATGCGCGCATACAAACGAAGTCTGGTGATATTTTCAATACTAACCAATTAAACTCAATGAAATTTTGCAGAAACAATCTAGGAACAAATCTCTATGCTTGTATCGTGTCCGATTTTCGTTAAAATATACAGTTTCAATGATATTATTAATTTAAGATTTGTATGGAAATCTTTGAGGCACTGTAACTTTAAAACTGTACAGCTTAAGGAAAATCTGACACGATACAAGCATAGTGATTTGTTTCTAGAATGTTTCTGCAAAATTTCCTTGAGTTTAATCGGATAGTATTAAAATATCACCAGACTTCATTTGTATGGAGCGTGCCAACAGTAATATACCCTTAAGCAGGACCCTGCATCCTCGGCCCAAATGTATGGAATATCAGATTTATTTTCGCGACTTTGATGTTGGCTCCATAGTGAAAAAAAGCTGTTCAGTTTGATGGTCGGAATAAAATAAAACACTGCATAATACTGCATATCATTTACCTATAAGTATTATAATGATTTGTAGCCGCTTAAAATAAACCTTATGATTATTTTATTTACAGGAACCAGATGATCTGCAAGTGAACCCAATTCGTAGATTTTGTCAAGAAAACCGGGAAGCTTCGTTAATAGAAACACAAGTTTGTTACGTAGAATGTTAGGTCATAATCTTTTCTTAAATAAATTATGTCAGTGCATTGTACAAATGTATTAAACCTCGCTGCGAAAGCTGGAGCGGAAAACAGAACACCTAGAATATGTTTGTGTCGATGAAGAAAACAATGTTATGTAACCTGCACCGCGACTCCGCCACACATCTTCGGTGAAATTCACCTACTGTACTGTAGGAATATTGATTTTGTTAAATGAAAAACCAACTACAGTCGGGACAATTTAAAAAGCCACATTTGACATCTATTGGTACTTCATCAATCATAACCTTGTAACGGCGGGCATAGAATAATATAATTTTTTTCGAAGTTAGAACTGTACAATTGCTTTACTTTTTTTAATTACGATTACATATTTATTGTAATAATGACCAAAGAAGGTAATTTTACGATTTACTTTCACTAATAAACCATTCTAAACATAGTAAACAATTTCTGTTCCAAAGAACTGAACGTCGTTACAATGTTGCGTCTGTGAACCCTTTTTCTTTTTTAACGTAGTTCCAACAAATCGCGATATTCACACATAATTCGATTCACGTATGTTTGAAATCCGTATCGATTCATTCGCTTTAATCGATGTTTTTAAGCAGGTTACCTCACTATGAAGCTTAAACTGACAGATGTCAAATGTGGCTTATTACATTGTCCCGACTTTAACAATATAATTAATACAGTAGTAACACAGTAGTAACAGAAATATAAAGCAGATTGACTGATAGATACAAAAAAATCGGCCTAGAGAAGAGAGTCACAATACCTTAGTATAATAAACCAAGCACAATAATATTGTTTGGGTTTTTTGGTAATATATAGGGTCCAACTTAATATGCTGATACTTTTTTGAGGGGATGATCAGACCGTCAAACTGAACAACTTTCTCTATAGGACCAACATCGAAATCGCGAAGAAATATCAGCTACCAACTTCCGGACCTATGTGTATGGGATCAAAATTGTTTGAAATTATCCTCACTACCCCGTCACGTCGTCCATTTTGGACCACCACTTCTAAACTTACTACAATACGATGTTAGATTTATGAAGAAGTACTGATTCTGTAATTGGCAGATCGCACAGAGTCTAGTCTGTAAATATGCTATAAGGTCAAGTGTGTGTCGGGCTTGCGCTAAGGATCCCGGAGAAAACAAATTTTTTGGTAAAACATAATATATAAGGTCCTTCTTAACTGAACAACTTTCTCTATGGCACCAACATCGAAATAGCGAAATAAAAACCAGCTGTTCCATACAAAACTGCAAACCTACTAGATGTACGGGACATCTAGCGATCATCATCGTGTTTTTTTCGCGATTTCGAAGTTGGTCCCATAGAGAAAGTTGCTCAGTTTAACGATCTGATCATCCCCTTAAAAACCGTTAGCATATTAAGAAGGACCCTGTATGTTCCTTAACATTATCAGTAAGAGTAAGATGATCAAATGGGATCAACATTTTTTTGTTAAGAGGATAGGCGAGTACCATTTTTTCCATACAAAGGCATTCCCCTGTTTCCTCCCTGGATAATGACACTAGAGCAAAACATTTTTTTACCATATAATCTATTTTACCTTTGCTATTTCCCTCCCTATGTTTTGCTTTTTGAACTAGGGGCCTTCGAAAACGACCAATTTTACAGCCCGTTTTCAGACATCCAAACAATAACAAACAAATTCGACGAATAAACCCAAAGAAAGCAAAACATACAGACATAGACAAAGTCTTTCCCATATTATTTTTGAAAGAATGATTAAAATATTTAAAATCGTTAGTTTTGGAGGAGGAAACAGGGGAATACGAAATGCTGTTTTCGTCGATTTTATGTAGATAAAATTGGTCCGAGCTGCAGTTGTCTCTTTCGCACTCTAGTCGGTGGGGTGTATGGTTGGGGCGGGTCGGACAAATATGTATACAGTCGGAAAAGTGACCTATTCTCTAAATTAGCATTTCAGCCCGCCTAAAGTTTATTCCGAATGCTTAAATACGCGCTGCGTATAAACGAAGTCTGGTCATATTTTCTATACTATAACACTCTCTATATCACTCTCTATAATAATCTAGAAACTAATCTGAATACAATATGAAGTCAGATTTTCGTTAAACATAAAGTTTTAATGCTAGGATTAATTTTAGATTTGTATGGAAATCTTTGAGGCACTGTTACTTTAAAACTATAGCTATACATTTTAACGAAAATCAGAGTTCATACAAACATAGAGATTAGTTTCAAGATTGTTTCTGAAAAAAATCATTCTCTGACTCCAAATGAACCATTTTTAGATTTTATGTCTGTCTGTTTTTTTTTCTCGAAACACGCAAAAACTACTGAACCGATTATGACAATACTTTTTTTGTTTGTAAGCTTATGATTTGACTTTAAATCTGGTAGGTATATAAGGTGCGGGTAAACTCTAGTTCTTTATAAACCAATGGTTCTATACCAGCTAATAATTAGGATAGACAGGTAAGTACATATTTTATAGTCGTGCTTGGAGAACAGGCACGACAGGAGGCAAGAAATACCGTCTCCTTGTTTTTTGCGCGAAAAACAACCGGTTCTAAAGTTTCGCCGGCGGTAGAGGGTGGAGGAAAGGAAAGCGGGGGGAGAGGCGGCGGCGTGCGGGGTGTCAACATTGTTGTACCGAGTCGGGTATGAAGGTAGTCGCAGACTGCGCATGCTCCGGGCGCAACGGCCGGCGCCCTCGCTCGCTCCCTCACTCGACTCGGCTCCTATCGCTGTCGCAACTTGTTGATGACTAGTCCGTCGCTTCCTGCTTCCCCACTCACTTCACTGTAGTCAGTCGCCGGAGAACGATGTGCCGGACGGTTGTAGTTTTGGTGCGCTCGCTAACTCTATCAACTTCGAAAACATTTTACGATAATAATGTGAAGTTCTCAAATGTCTAATTTGTTTAGATACTCGTAATGGACGTAGTGAATAGTGTTTAGTTAACTTATAATGACATAGTTAAGTGAATTATAACATAGTTTTAACTTATTGTAACTTAATAGGCTTACTCGTTTTACCTGCACGCTCCGGCCCACGACGAGTCGTGGCGCGAACGAAGCGGTTAGGTACGTTGATCGGAACATTTTCAAATGGAATGGATGTGCATTTGAATACAGTGACAGTGAGCGTGTATAGTGTAATTACTACTTGAATTTTGTGCGTGTAAATAGCTCGTGATAAGTTGAAACTGGAGTGACGTGTCCGAACTTTGTATAAACTTTGTAAGAGCGAAGATGGTGAGGCGAGGGGAAGTGAGGGGCTTGGTGACCGCGCTGTTGATCGTCTCGATGGCAGCGGCGCTGGCGCAGTCAACGAAAGGTAAAAACCGTATACCTGTGCACGTTGCTTGCACGCGTTCTTGTACCTACTGCTTTGTTCGTTCCTCTTTTGTTTGCTTCTAAGAACCGAACACGACGAGTGGGAATTTTTTAAGACGTGACGTCATCACGAATTTCTCTGTCACCTGCAACGTGTTATTTCACAACTGTGTACACATTTTTCTATTTTTTAGTTGGCTAATGTAACAGCAATTTTTTTTATGTCGTATCAGGATCACCGATTTTGATAGTATGGTATCATTTCCCGTTTATACGTAAACCTGATGATTTATGATGGCTTTAATTATCTATACCCACTTTGTGCAAATATGATTTGAATGTTATTAGGTAGGTATCGCAAACAGGGACAAAGTAAAATTACAAAACCTACCTATTTGATGGTTTTTGGTAAAATTTTAGGTTAAAAAATAAGGCGGGGCTTTATCGTAATCTTTTTCTTGTAAATATCTTCAATGTACAGACACACTTCTGTTAGGTACAGTTTTATAATAGTTTAGATACCTAGCTTAGATAAAAACTTAATATCAAACATAATAACGTATTTTAAAAAAAACTGGTTAAGTGCGAGTCAGACTACTCGCGCACCGAGGGTTCCGTAGTACCACGCAATATGTATACATATAACATTTGTGTTTTTTCTGGGACCCTTAGCGCGAGACCGACTCACACTTGGCCAGTATTAATTATTTGTTTGTTATGCTGTAGAGTTTGCACTATATTCAATCACACACGTGCCGCTTGTATTGTCGTTTTTACGACAGAACGAGGCGAAAAAACCTATGTAATGAACACATAATATGTGAAAACCTTAAAAACCAACCTATCTAAATAGGTAATTAAAAAAAATTCATGAAAATCTCATTTTAAAACTTTCGTCCTTCATTTTTCATTTCATTCGCTTCACTTTTTAATTACTAAAATTATTCCTTTGAGTAAAAAACTAATCTAACTAACGCCGTGTTGCCAAATTTCCAGAAAAAACTGGTTAGATATGTAGACGTACATAAAAAACTTAAATTTGTAAGAAACCACGATTTCTGGGAATAAATGTTTAAGAGAAGTTTATTTCGAATGCGTAAATGCGCGCTGCATACAAACGAAGTCTGGCGATATTTTCAATACTAACCAATTAAACTCAATGAAATTTTGCAGAAACAATCTAGGAACAAATCTCTATGCTTGTATCGTGTCCGATTTTCGTTAAAATATACAGTTTCAATGCTAGGATTAATTTAATATTAGTATGGAAATCTTTGAGACACTGCAACTTTAATACTGTACATTTTAAGGAATATCTGACACGATACAAGCATATAGATTTGTTTCTAGATTGTTTCTGCAAAATTTCATTGAGTTTAATTGGTTAGTATTGAAAATATCACCAGACTTCGTTTGTATAGAGCGCGCCAACAGTAATATACCCTTAAGCCGTGGTAGTCAAGTCGCGAGTTACCTTGCCTGCCGTGCAGGAGGCGATGGTTCGATCCCCGTCCAGACCGACTCGTACCAATGAGTTTTTCGGAATTTATGTACGATTTGTAACACCAGTGGCTTTTCCGTGAAGGAAAACATCGTGAGGAAACCTGCATGCTTCAATTTCGAGGCATGTATTGTACCCACTGTCCATTATAAGTGGCGACGGGCTCACCCCCCGTCACACTGGACAGAGTTTCAGTACTACTGGTGCAACGTGGGTGTTCTGAGGTTTCAGAATATCTCTGACTACCCCCTCGGCGAATATAGTCGTGAGCATATAATGTTTTAGTCGATTAGTCTAAAAATCCGGGTTTGGTTTAGTAGATTACAGTTTATGGGGGTGGTAAAACGCTTCCACGCTCCAATATAGACCTAAGTTCAGGTATGTACCTAGAACCTACTTACCTAGTGTGCTTGCCTTGAAATTACCTTGAAATCTAGTCCACACCGCATGTTGCTCAGTTCAATACTTGGCCTGCTGTCTAATTCTCTACTGCAATATGCAATACAATTTTTAATTGTTTCCACTCACATCATCGACGACCAGTTCTTTGTTATACAGGGTCCAATAAGGCGGACTTTTCTTTCAGGCAAACTTAGGGTAGAGGATATAATATAGGGTTCTTCTTAATATGCTGACAGTTTTTTAAGAGGATGATCAGACCATCAAACTGAACAACTTTCTCTATGGGACCAACAATGAAATCGCGTAAAAAAAATCTGCTATCCCATACATTTGGCTCGAG
Organism: Agonopterix alstromeriana; assembly: GCA_963924505.1. Classification (NCBI taxonomy): domain Eukaryota; kingdom Metazoa; phylum Arthropoda; class Insecta; order Lepidoptera; family Depressariidae; genus Agonopterix; species Agonopterix alstromeriana. The sequence continues at coordinate 4,147,492 of OZ004661.1, forward strand.
TAGGTTCGCTGTTTTGCATGGAACAAACTTGTTCAGTTTGACGTTCTGATCATCCCCTTAAAAAAGTGTCAACATATTAAGAAGGACCCTATATATCCTCTACCCTAAGGTTGCCTGAAAGAAAAGACCGCATTGTTTATAACATAATCAGTTTTGTTTTCTGTTGTGCAATGTATTTTATGGTTGGTGTAAATAATAATATTTCATTCATTCATCGTTCTTTACCACATTGTATATGATTTTTACCTGCTATCTACACAAACTAGCCAGTTTTCCTTATAATTTAAAAGTAAATTATTCGTCATAGCCGTAGTATATTTTCTTTGTCATAGCCATTTTATACATAAGTAGTTAGTTACTACCTACTCGTACCTAGATAACGTCGATTTCGATTCAATGAATCATTCTGATTCATAAAATAAATATGATTAGTTATTCAATCAAATAAAGTTACCCAACTTACCTATACAAGGTATAGTATGTGTAATTTATACAAGCGAATCCAATGTTTTACCTACCTAACGTTTCAAAATTAATGTTCGTGTGTATTATGTGGTCAATATATTGTACGTAACCCTACCTGATAAAATATTAAGGGTATATTACTGTTGGCGCGCTCCATACAAACGAAGTCTGGTGACATTTTCAATACTAACCAATGAAACTCAATGGAATTTTGCAGAAACAATCTAGAAACAAATCTCTATGCTTGTATCGTGTCAGATTTTCCTTAAAATGTACAGTTTTAACGTTATAGTGCCTCAAAGATTTCCATACAAATCTTAACTTAATCTTAACGAAAATCAGACACGATACAAGCATAGAGATTTGTTTCTGCAAAATGTCATTGAGTTTAATTGGTTAGTATTGAAAATATCACCAGACTTCGTTTGTATGCCGCGCGCATTTCTGAATTCGGAATAAACTTCTCTTAAAACGCTAAAAATATTAGGTAGGTATATTACCTAACTTTTGGTATCAGATAATAACAAGAAATGTATTGTACATTCCATACATTTTCTTGTCAACTTATAATCGAGCGATAAACCTAACACGTATTTAATATTTAATTAGGTACACCAGGTTTTTAATGATTCAATTCGTTAATTAATATCAAAGTTAATTATCTTCACAAATATTACAAAACAGACAAAATAAGCGTACCAATAGTTCTTTTAGTCTATTTTGTGATTTAATTGTACGTAAGGTATACAAAACCAAAATAAGCTGGCCGCGCGTAGATCGAGTGACGTATAACGTCGCGCGGCCAGATTATGTTGGTTTTGTATAACTTGATGTGTCGCCGTGTGTACATTGAAGATATTTACAACAAGAAAAAGATTACTTTATGGTTTTTAGGTGACTCCAAATCAACTATTTTTAGAATTATTGTCTGTCTGCTTGTTTGTTTATTCGAGCATCACGCAAAAACGACTGAACCGATTATGATTAAACTTTATTTGTTTGATGACTTATGATTTGACTTAAAATCTGGTATATAATTTGTGTGGACGAAGTATGCCAAACTTCATTAACATCGGTTGTGAAAATCAGACGGAGACACTAGCATTTATAATAAGTAAAGACGGATTTGATACAACAGCAAAAAATTATATGAATAAACTTCAGTACTACGACGCGCGACGTGGAACAAAAGTACCTAATAAATATTTTCATTGCTGAGTGTACAAAACCGTTTTAGAGTGGTGTGGAACTAAGCAAACACGAGAAAATATTTGTACAGTTGATTTAAATCAGGATTTTAATCAACCAGTCGTTCGCGATCGCGTGTATAACACGAACGATTGAAATAAATAAAAAAAGTGCAGTCAATTACCTACGTGATTCAATTAAATTGTTGTCCAATAAATTTAGATATCACAAGCACAAAACTGCAATCCGTTATTCAATAAAATAAAATACATTCCTTCTGAATATGCTGACACTTTTTTAAGAGGATGATCAGACCATCAAACTTGAAAACTTTCTCTATGGCACCAATGTCGACATCGCAAAAATAAAATCAGCTGTTCCATACTAAACTACAAATCTACTCGAGCTAAATGTATGGGACAGCTGATTTTTTTTTCGCGATTTCGATGTTGGTCCAATAGTGAAAGTTGTTCAGTTTGATGGTCTAAACAACCCTTAAAAGTTATCATCATCAGATTTTATTTCGCGATTTCGATATTGGTCCAATAGTGAAAGTTGTTCAGTTTGATGGTCTAAACCACACCCTTAACTGTTAATTTGTATTTTTGTAATATCTTGTATATTTATCGCTAAAAGCCGGAAGTTTTGAAGGCCCGTATTTCAAGTAATTTCCATATTTATGAAAACGATACAAGAGTTGAGTCTGGAGTCCAGACTCTGGACTGTAGGTCCTTCGGAATATGTCTAGGCATTCAATAAAGTCATCCTCGGCGAAAGGTAATCGTAACTGACGCAATCGGGTAGGGACAACGTATTGTCACAGAATAGGTAATATAGTCCGGCCGCTGAAAGATTGCGTTTGACAGTTACCATAAAATTGTAAAAAACTGAATGAAAATATTGTTTACCTGTGCTCACTCTAGTACACAGGGTACTAGCTGCCCTTTTAAGTTCAAAAAGCTACTAAATAATGATCGGCATTTATAGTTTTCATTCAGTTTTTTACAATTTTATGGTAACTGTCAAACGCAATCTTTCAGCGGCCGGACTTTAGTGTATATAGTTCTACATAGTATTGAGTACGGTCACAGTAAAAGGAGTATCTAGTACTACGTATGGTCACAGATTACCTAATAGTTACTTGGTAGTAACTTAGTAATCTGTGGTATGTTAGGTACTAAAGTCCTTACTATCTCTGTGGTCTAATGGTTAAAAGCATTGGGCTTTAGATACGGAGGTCGTGGGTTCGATTCCCACGGGGGACACCTTAGTGATATGTCAATGAATAGGGTGCTTCAGACCATCAAACTGAATAACAAGGGAGGCACCATGGAAACCGCGACAAAAATCTGCTGTCTCATAGAAAATGACAATAGCCAATGGACCAAATTGTATGAAACAGTTGTTTATTTTCGCTTTTTCTAATCTGCTCCATAATCCATGTTGTTGGTCTGAAGCACCCTGTTATATGTAAACACATTTAAGTTTACATCCTGTATACCTATAGTGCAGCTATCTATGTACGTTGCTGACCGTCCATCAATGTTGTAAGGCTATGCAGTTTGGAATCCAGACTTTAATTATGTGGACAAGGAAGCTTCGTACATGGACTAATCTACAAAATCGATTTAGCTATCAATCGATCTCTTTGTCCCTGCTCTGAGACAAGAACATCGATTACGTAAAGCTATGACCAGTAGGTACGGCGATATTCGTAGCTGAATCAACATCGATTGTGTCGGCTGCATCCAACACCTAAACAATACTAACTCTGGAGCTCAATTTAGCTAGCTTAATTGAATTAGTGCATGTAGGCAAGTAATTTAGTTGCTTATTATCCTTGCTATTTCATACCCATCCAGGTAAGCAAGCCACAGTAGTTTCTGGAATCAGGTTCTCATAAGGTAAGTCTGGTAAGTGCCTATTCTATTAATGCTACGGTAAGTAAAGCCGTTGATATGGACTCTATCTCACTATTCAGGGCAGCAGTCTCCAGGTCCGAATAGCCCAAATGTTAGCCCTACCTCCGATAGGAGATGGCACTACAAGAAGAAGTAAAGTCGAGGAAGTTTCGGAAATTGGTAAAACTAAACGTGTTCGACTCGGTTCATTATTTTTATGTTCTTTTGTGAATTTTCAATTAACAAATCTGAATCGCTAGATAAATACAGGGTCTTTCTTAATATGCTGACACATTTTAAGGGGATTATCAGACCATCAAAATGAGCAACTTTCTCTATGGGACCAATGTCCAAATCGCGAAAAAAAATCAGCTGGAAAAAGATCATCCTCTTAAAAAACTGTCAGCACATTAAGTCGGACCCTGTATGTGGGCGTCCACGCAAAAAGGGTCCAGTTCTCGGGTTTTGAGTTCAGGTTAGATTCCGCATCTAGATCAGTCACATGATCATATAGAATAATAATAAAGGTAGGTTAAAATACCGATAACTGGACCCTTCTTACGTAGAGACGCACATATGAGAAAAGGCCGCGTCGGCATTTGTTTCCCGGTAAATAGATTTGTTCTTACTATAGGAGACTGCGCAACTTGGACTTACAAAGTATCATTCACCGGCTTTTCAATAAGTTACCTATAATAAAGTTAAGCTTAACGCAAGTTGAGACTAAGCACATATTGCGAAGTTGTGCTTGCTGTAAGAGGATTCTGTTCTTGATGTTGCCGAACTGGGTTGAAGAAAACAATGGTATATGTCATGGGAAACTATTAACGACAAGCACGTCTGCGGTCTTCATTGTTTCTTACTACTTTTATGTTTTATTTTCTTTATGATATGCTCTTCATTACGAAAGCAGTCAGGTGGGTACGCGGGATAAATTTAAGTGCATAAGTGTTTTCATTGAACACAGGATTCACTCCCTAGTCCTTGGTTCCTGAACCTTATGGAACGGGATACCTAAACCTATGCTCTGACGTTGGTGCTATTCTTAGCCTCTGTTATAAAGTTTATTTTTGCTCCTGAAATAAGGGTTTTGAATAGATTTGAATGTTGTACAAAAGAAGCCTCTCAAATTATCTTTAGATGACGTATAAACATGAATTTTAAAAGTTACGTTTTCATAAGAATAATTTCTTTTTTTAGTCGTCGACGCTACTTTGCAGCGGGTGTTTTGATCATGGACCTGAATAACTTTACGACTCCACACAAAATGTATGGGACAGCAGAATTTATTCCCCAAACCGTCAGCGTACTAAGATACGTCATATCGTATACCTACTTACTCCTTTCGTGTCGTTAAAAATAAAGCTAACGTTATTATGTAACCCAAACATCAAGTATCGCATTCTTTGTAATGTAACGCTCTTAATCTGAGAGTTCAGTCCACTCGTACGTCGTTGTTGACCCTTACCGTAACCCGACCCAACAATTATAATTTCCTGTCCCTCACACAATAAGTCATTCATTAGCCTTAATTTATGCTTCTTGCACTCACCTCACAGAGGACAATTTGTAAACGTCACTTACGCATTGCTGCTCGAAAGTAGGAGGATTTAAGGGACATTCGATTAAAGCGGGTAATGTAAAATGCTGTTTACTAGAGGTCGAGTTTGCTCACGCGCTGGCGCTCTATTGGTATGGCTTCTGTGACACGGCTGCCTCTGCGGTGACGTCATCATGCAAACGGACCGAATGGCGGTTGGCCGCTTACCAGTTGCCGTTGCCACGCGGAAACGGAGACGCGACAGGGTTCAAATTTAAGCTCGCTTTAAGTTGGCCTGAGACGAATACAAGTTTTTATTCTCTGACTTTTAGGATTTTCAAGCTTGACGCCATTTATTTTAAACTCCCTAAATAAACTTTTATTAAAAAACTACTTTCGTGTCTATCGTTTTTTTTAAAATAATATAGCTATAAAATCTAGGTGTGGTTCCTTGCACAAACATGTTACTAAAAATGAGCAGGTAGATTACGATAGCGATGTACAGTGACGGTTGGCTGGCCGTTATCGATGCTATGATAACAGAACTGGTTCGAGTCGATTGTGCATGCTATAACACTGCCGAGTTACGTGATTACCGTCACGCGACTCACTTTCCTTGATTGCGATGATTTTCCCATTTTACCAGCATTCATTCGGTGGTAATTATCTCGTATCCGTGTTTCGGAAGTTTAGATTCGAGAAATTTGTTTTCTTTAGTTTTCGTTATTTTAAATGAAACAACATAAGCAAAGTATACAAGGTGTTACAAAAATACAAATAAACATTTAAGGGTGTGGTTTAGGCCATCAAACTGAACAACTTTCACTATGGCACCAATATCGAAATCACGAAAAAAAAACTGATGTTCCATACTAAACTACAAATCTACTCGAGCTAAAAGTATGGGAAAGCAAATTTTTTTTTCGCGATTTTTATGTTGGTCCAATAGTGAAAGTTGTTCAGTTTGATGGTCTAAACCACCCCCTTAAAAGTTTTAAATATTTATTTTTACTTTTGTAACACCTTGTATAAAAGAGTATTATAATACATAAGTATGTACTTTAACTTATTAGTTCCACTACTGTTTCATATCTCCCCTAGTCTGTCATCATAATTCTTCATAAACATAAAATATAAATTCCCAGGCACTCTGCCACTGATCGATACCATTTGCCAAAGAATGTCCTTGTAAAACACTTTATACGCTGCCACCTTTAAAGTAATGTGTAATGAATACCTATCAAATAACATTTTCCAAATAAAGAATCGACAAATTCTCACTCTACACATTTATCCGAGGTACGTACGTATCGACAAGAGGTAATTCTATCATGCCAGTGCCTCAACCGTTGTCAACTTAAGTAGACATCTAATGGAAATCCTGTGTTCAGCTCCTTAAGTAGACGAAACATTGATCCACCAACCCAAACAGCTATTTTAGTTTCTAAGGCAGAATACACCATTTATTTACAGTATACCAATTTTTTATGTGTCATTTCAAACGTTTGAGAAAGCCTTGAAAACATTTCATTTTAAGAAAGGTACCAAAATAAGAAAACCATTTGGAGATTATGTGATTCAAAGCTTATATCAAAATTTTCAGATTTTTCTATCTATTACTTCTCGAGTTATTTGAAAAATACTGAAAAATATAATAGAGGTTGAATGAGATTTTATTCCTTTGCCTGCTTGGCTTTTCTATTGTATTTTATTGCGGCCAAGGTATCTTAGCCATAAATCCTACGTTTTTCAGAAAATTCAAAAGTACATTAAAAATAGAAATATAGGTCAAAAATAAAATCTGAAAAATACGTATTTAATCTATTTTTATATATTTTTTATTAAAACATGTGGTTAAAAAAATGTAATGTTGTCAATTGGGTGTCCATTATAGTAAATAGTGGCAAGTCCAGAACGTTTAACAGAAAGTGTAAACACAAAACGGTTCAATCAGCAAATGAAACATAAATTAGCCGAATCGTATTTCGTGCTATGTATGAGAACGTATTCCACACATAAACAGTATGCCACGGCATGCAACAGTATCGGTGCCGGTGGTCAGCGACTTTGCTGCGACTACAAAATAGTTGGAGCTTCACTTTTAGCATTTATTAGGTTTCAGGACTGTATACAAATACAAGTCGAATGGTGATCGGTGACTGGCCTTTCGTTAGCAAAAATATTGCAATATAAACCAAACCTTACTCTTAAGTGATACGATACACACGGGAACAAATACACAATTACACATACACCGATCTTCACCGGGGATCTTAGACGATTTATAGAGGGACTTGAGAGGCCTTGCCTTAGCATTTCCCCTCTGCCAACGTACAAGATCAAAAAATACAATTTTATACCTTATCACTAAACGCGACAGCCTATAACTGCGGAACAATAGTTTCGAACTTATCACGTTTGGGGTTCACACGACACTGTTTTTCATGATTTTTAACATTCAAAATTAGAATCTATGCTAATGGAATATAATTCAAAGTTGCGTATCTCGTGCTACCTCGCCCCCCGCAAAAAGTGGCAGAAAAGTTTGTTAGTAGAAATACACGCGTAACTTGTCATCATATAAATAGTCTAAGCCGGGGATAATCCGATATACCGTAGGTACTAAGTATAGGGCTCTTCTTAATATGCTGACACTTTTTAAGGGGATGATCAGACCGTCAACTTTTTTTTTCGCGATGTCGATTTTGGTCCCATAGAAAAAGTTGTTCAGTTTGACGGTCTGATCATCCCATTAAAAAAGTGACAGCATATTAAGAAGGGCCCTGTATATATATAATGGAAAAGTATACAGGTAATGTTTAAACTAATTGAGGACTACTAAAATAAAAACTTGCACCTGCACAGATTGTAATCGGTTTAAAAACAATACAAATTATAAAGTAATGTTTTCCCATTCCCTCAATTGGCCATTACATTTTACAGCCCCGGGATCGTTAGGAAAGAGAAAAACGTTAAGAGAAAACAAGGATATTACCTATATCCAGCTCGATAAGAACTACCTGTAGAGTATTAATACTATACTACCTTTATTAACAGACTTCACAGTAGAGGTTATCTATACACGGATAAGAATTTCCTCTTATTTATTGACTTTTCTTAAAGAAATTGTAACTATAATTCTTGTTATAACTAAAATATACTTACAATAACACATTTTCTCGTCAAGTGCACTAAAATAAAATAGTTGTCACAGATTATTATTTTTGTAGATATCGGCAGTTCCAACAACAAAATTTCTAAGTAAAGTCAACGAAATTAGATGGTTGTCACGTAAGAGGAAGGATCTCTCTTTAAGACTAGAGTGAGCCATACCAATTGTAAAGTGTCCACTTTTTTTGACGTTTAGGTTTGAGTGTGTGGTGTCAAGTAGTATGGACAAAAGGCACCAAGTGACATATGGCCTTAAGTTTACGGTCACTTTTCACACTAAGCTAGTGTAGCTCAAAAAAAAGTGGACAGCCGCATAAACAAATATCTATAGTTCCATCTCCTTCTACTATTAAAGGTATGTCATAAGACAAAAGAGACCAACTACAATTGTAAATTTATGCGGACTCTATGGAGATCCTTCCTCTTAGGTTGTCGTTTTTTTTTTCTGTGTACTTATGTAATTGTTATAATATTTGACGGCATAACTCCGGCATTTCTTAAAAGAAAATTTGAATGACCTACTTACATCTGAAAAGAAATCATAAAACTTCTAGTAGAGTTTAGATAAACATTGTGGTTTGGTCCAAAAGTTTTGTTCTAAACAAAAGTTACAAACTGATGTTAGCGTAGAACATTTTTGAGATTCAGTTAAGTATAGTTGAGACACCCTGCCCTACTAAAGTATTGAAAAGAATTCCAGTATCTCCGAGTTAGTTCAAAACTTTCGACTCTCGCCTTCCAAATCAGAAGCTTAAAACAGAAACATTCAATAACCGTTGGTACGATTTCTTTTAGTACGGTCGCCTAACTAAATAAACCAAGGCGCGTTCACGATAACACACCAACAAGTAATTAAACCCGCCGGATAGGACAATAGATCCCCATTAGAAGCACATAGCGGTATGTGCCCCAGGGGTATTATAAACTGAACCCTGTGTGCCTGCCGAAGCGACGGAAGCAGCGGAAGCCGGTCCCAACTGTATCTACAACAAACGTTTCCTATTGCCCAAATATATCTTACTGCACCCGGAAAAAAGGAACGACATTATTGCCTCTTTTGATTGGCGCTTTCTTTTTGATTTTGGCGGAATCGTTTAATGTGTTTGAAAAAGCTTTGTTTGTCTCGCTACACCGGAATGTTTTACATGTTCAAGACAGTCACATTTAAATTAAACTCAGCTGAAAAAATATCAATTGAATGTTTTGGTGAATTTGAATTATGAAATAATAAATAAATAAATATCTTTTGATAAGTCACACAGTATCCAGTCCCATTGAAAGTACCAGAATCTAGCCTGGACTTGTCATCCATGACTCGGGTATTTATATTCATATCGATCCCGCGGCCCTCTGATCAGCTGACAGGTTCACTACGAACTCGGCTTTGGTTTTGTATCGGGTCGTCATGGTGGGTAAAATAATTCCATCTTCAAATATTCGTACATGTTGTTTAAGGTAAACCATAATGGATGCCCAGTAAATGAACATCGTCTGTTCCCTTCCCCTGAGTTGGGTACAAACCCTTCAATAGTCGATTTAAAAATAAACAAGGGAGATTGCCCTAAGTGACAAATTTTAATTAATTTTGAGTTTCTAACCGTGTTAGGGATAATGAGTAAAGTCGAATTAGACGTGGAATCTGGAAATAAAAATAAATTTATTCCCTATGCTTAGTCCCTGTGGTATCAGAGAACCGATACGATAGAAATAAATAAAAACAAACACTTTATTTTGTTCAGTATATTTGAAACTTTATAATTATGCAGAATAAATAAAGATGAGAAAAAATGCCTGCCTATTCATGGACAAAATATTAAGGCTTTCTACATTAAGAACGTTAACAAAGTTTCTATTTTTCGGTGCAAAGGATTTTAAATCGAACAAATTTAGTGAGACAAAGTATGTTGCAAGTGCAGTCAGTAGACACGTCCGAGTTCGATCAAACGCTTCGACAACTTCCGATTGCATTTCGCTTCACAATAGGGCGGTAATGTTAAAACTGAGTAAGTCTGGTGTAGAATCAATTTACTTTTCGAGTATGCTCCTACGTAGTAACTATACATCTCAATGTTGATAATACAGGAATTCACATTAAAAGGCTGATTCATAAAGGGTGTGATTCCACTCGTCAAACTGTAAAAGGGACCTTGGGCCAAGGGTTTGCACAAAATCATGAAAATAAAGCCAGTTCAATGCATTTTGTTACAAAGACTCCAAGCACATTTAATTGTTAACAAAAGCAATGCGATGCGTACGCGATGTTGCAACTGCACCGCTTCGACGCAACTAGATCGCTGCAATTTTTGAGCACAGGTAATGACTGAGTTTTATCGTTGATTGTTTTTTTAAGGAATATCGCGCTGGTATCGTTTCGTCAACGCCTACGCTCAATAATCGCTTTTGTACGCCAACGAAGGATATATAAGTACGACAGGTTGACCGTCAACAACGTCATAAGATATGATGTCAGTAAAAAGCTAAATTTGCTTATAAAATGTATAATCCCGTCACACTGGACAGAGGTTCGGTACTACTGGTGAAACGTGGATGTTCTGAGGTTTCAGAATATCTCTGACTACCCCCTCGGGGAATATAGTCGTGAGCATATGCTATAATAAAAAATATGAATGAAAAAAAATCTTTATCTGATATACTATATCCGGTTATATATCTCCCATTGCAGGGCACAGGCCTACCCTCAGGGAGGGTGTAAGAACACATCTATGCTGCTGGATCTTGGTAAATAACATCAGCCGATCAGCTTGAACAGTTGACAGTGGAGCTGACTATGACATCCGACATGAAGTGTCATCGTAACTAACCTCTTGTCATCCGAGTATAAGCACTAAAGCACTCGCACTCAATCATAGCTTATTGTCAGCCGCTACAATACCCAATCAACACTGTCTAAACTAACATTTGAATTTGGTTTCTGATGAAAAAGGGAAACAAGTGATATATTTTGAGAGTAAAGTCATATCCATTGGGATATACAACGTGTTAATGAATAAGCGCAAAACCTCATGAACCCCAACTGATTTATAACGAAATAATTCGATTGAAACAATAATTTCATTATATAGATAGTTAAAATTTAAAGTTATTCGCATTTTAAGTTTTGAGGCAAAAATTATTTATTATCATTTCAGCAATGAATGAAAGCACTAACGTGCTCATGGATACATTTTAAGAATCTTGTTTTGGTAGTAAGTAGGGTGAGAGTGCCCGAGCGGTGGGTTGAGATCGAGTTCAGTAAATTTTAAATTTTACAAACAAATTATTGAATATTTTGAAAAAAAATACCTATGTTGAAAACATGATAATTGGATTCTGCCCTAGATTCTGAACAAACTACTTTCTAGTTTTGCGTTTATTCATTAACACGTTGTACAAAGCATTGTTTCTGGAAAATAGCTCACATTATTGTCTGAGAATTTGGATCGTTTAACAGACGACTGGTTAAAATACTGACGTATATTTAAATATCTCTTCCGTATTTAATAACCCAAAGTCATTTTGGAAATGGAAGTACGTTATTTGAGAATTGCTGGAATATTAAGAGCAGAATTTCCAAAGAATTCGGGCTCACGACGGTCATCATCCTAAATTCGTCCTTCGTCTTTCTTTACATTTAACTATAGGATATTTTACCCCATTCCCCATAAATGACAGCCATTAAAACGTCGAGGTACTTGAATATACTTTGCACGAATGGTCAAATTGATATAAAATACAGGGTGTAAGTGACATCCTAGAAAATACTGAAACGGTGAACTAAGACATTTAAAACTGAACACCTTTCACTATGTAGCCTACCACAGGAAACGCGAAAAAAAATCAGCTGTCCCATACATTTGAATCGGGTAGATACTGCAGTTTTGTATGGGACAGCTGATTTTTTTCGCGTTTCCTGATTTAGGCTCCATAGTGAAAGTTGTTCAATTTGATGGTCTGAGTTCACCGTTTCAGTATTTGCGAGGCTGTCACTTTGGTTACTAAATGACTTCGGGTTTTGACGGGGACTCGGGTCTGCTCTGCGCAAACGAAGATAGACGAGCGGAATTATTTTCCTGGTCGTACTATTTATTCTTAGATTTCTACGTTGTATTAAGACAATTTTTTTTTACCCGCCCATACAACGAAAGAGGGGTTGGAAAAAAATTAGTTTTTAACTGAGTGAGGTGTCGTTGGATAGGTTTAATCGTTATACTGCTTCTTTGTCGAGATATCTGCTATCAAAGTTAAGAGAAGTTTATTCCGAATGTGTAAATGCACGCTGCATACAAACGAAGTCTGGATATATTTTCAATACTAACCAATTAAAGTCAGTGAACATTTTCAGAAACAATCTAGAAACTAATCTCTATGAAGTATGAAGTCAGATTTTCCTTAAAATATACAGTTTTACTGCTAGGATTAATTTAAGACTTGAAGGGAAATCTTTGAGGCACTGCTACTTTAAAACTATGCATTTTAACAAAAATCTGACTTCATACAAACAGAGATTAGTTTCTAGATTGTTTCCGAAAAATGTCATTGACTTAAATTGGTTGGTATTGAAAATATAACGAGACTTCGTTTGTGGAGTGGAGTGCTCTCAGAATTAAATTCCCTTAAGTTTCGGGTGGAGACTGACTAAATAAAATAATGTTTCTTCGACTTTATCAGTTATTAATGCAAGTACGTAAGTTACGACGAGCTCACCCCCCGTCACACTGGACAGAGATTCGGTACTACTGGTGAAACGTGGATGTTCTAGTACATACCTGTACAATATGACATGCTCGGAACGTCTGAATTATCCGTGAAAATATACAGTATCGAACTCTAGGAGGTATCATACACGGAGGACAAAAAGTCCGTCTCACATTCCATATATTTAATAGTTACGACCGTAAATATGGGACTATGGTAAGTATTTCTGTCTGCTACAGACAAAAAGTCTGTAGTCTGCCCCGGACAGAAATGACAGTGCTGTCATGATCATGCCTACTTCACCACGCTGCGCTGTCTACGAAAATAACACATTATAAAGAAGAAATTTTAAGCTATAATATATTATATAAGATTTGATTGGAAACGTTGATACTAAACGGTAGAGATATTTATAGGCTAAATCGGGGCCAGTAAATGACCGTTCGGGATAAACCCCGAGTTCGTGACTTGAACGCCAATACTGTATTCTGTTAGACTATCTTTTTTCGGTTTCATGATATTAATATCACAGTTTAAACGGTTTAAGATGAAAACATAGAGTATAGATAGTTAATACGGTTATCTGTGAGCGGTAATTTTTTGTGTTAAGTAGACAACATGTTTTTTTAACCACCTGCTTTTATTAAAAACAGGTTAAAATAAGATTAAATATTTGATTGATATTTCTAATTTTAATTTAACTTTGAGTTTAATGAAAAGAATAGGATTAATGGCTGTTAGTGCTTTGCAGCCTGGCAAATAAAATACATATTCATTCAGTATTTTTTATCTTATGAAAAAAATCTTGAACGAAACCGAAGAGATGTATCTAAAATAATTGCACAATTTAGCTGTTAATTATTTTACATCTGTGATTTAATAAGTGTTAGATATGTAAAGATAATACTGGTTCGAGTTTTTTTTAGACTTTCCTCTCGGAACGCGATAAAATCATGAGGGCTGCGAAATAATGTACATTTTCTTTTCTGCCCCGAACCCCAGCGAATAACAGTAGGTACCGGCAAAGCTTCAAAAAATAAGTAGCATTAGATTTTTTGTCGTCAACTTCCCTCAAAATCCCCAAGGATCAACTGTCTCTATTACACGCTCTACTTTGTCTTGCTATTTCGTTCTTACAGATTTAATTTACTCTTTTTTTCTGGCGTTGTATTTCTTCCATTGTTTCATCAAAATAATCTTATCTTTATCAAAAACAAAATAAAATTATGGTTCGTAAATGTGTACAGGTATTTACATAAATGCACGATCATAATATTATTCAGAATAATAGGGAATCTTTTTATCCTCTGATGTATTTAGTAACGGCGTTAAATTATAAAAAATTTATAACTATAGAAAATATAAATAAACATTTTTAGTTCTACATATTTCGTAGAATCGTAGAAAATCTAGTGTTTTCAGATAAGACACCCACTAGAAAACTTGTGTTATTGTTACTGCAATCATACTGTATCATATCGACGGCGAAGTGACATGAACACTACGAAAATATGATTTTAGTTAGACGAACTGTAAAAAAAAGGTTTTAAATTTGTATCTGCAGTAAGTTTCTAACTTATATAAAAGTCAAATTACATTAAATAATGTTTTTTATGCGCAATTTATTCCATTCTATTAATATGGACATTATAGAACCTATAGGTAATTTAATGAAATGCGACAATTACGAGTCTAATGCAACATTGTATTTTACACCTAAAAAAGCAATTATCTCAATAGCTTCAAAATGTAGAAAGCAGTTCGTGTCACTTCGACGTCTATATACCAATTAACGAAACTTCTAGCTTCTCAATCCACTATCCTAAAATAACCATTAACATCTGGACTTGTAAACATAACCGTCATAACTTAGTGTACTGAACGATCTGCTCAATTAGGTTACAAGTGTTATCCATTTAGTAGTTTTTTTTCTGTGACACGAGTCTAATGGTTGACTTATGACTCTGACATATGTTATGAATGAAACTGTAACATGTTATGAAAGTGGGTATATCCTTACTAACAGGGAATTGTTCAGAAATTATATCGTATCTTAGGGATCAAAAGGCTTGGCAATAATACAATATAGTTTTAGAAGTGTGGTCCTGTCTATCATAGAATAAACTACTTCATTTTTTCCTGTGAGATAGCATGATTGATATTTTTACGAAAAGTTGTTTTGGTCTACCGACATGACATTTTAAGGGTGGATTCAGGTAAAGAAACTAAACCACTTTCCCTAAGGAACATCAGTCGAAAAACTAAAAAAACTATTTTGGACCTTCGATTATGTAGTAACTTATTATTAATCTGTGCCTTCGATACTAAAGTGCGGATCAGCCTACTGATTTTCTATGAAATGTGCAAAAGTGTTTTTCTACCTTGTTCTAAAGTTGTTTAGTTTAATTATCTACACACTTTTCTGGTACCTAATGAAAAAATACGTATGCCTATGTTTTCCTAGCTTCCTAGTTTGTAGAGAAACCTATTTTTGCTAATAGATATTGATTAAACAATAGTTTGTTCTGTCTAGGAACTAGGACTTCGTCCGCGTGGATTACCTCTACATACTCTGAAGATGATATATTCTAAATTTCATGTTTCTATCTTCAGCGGTTTAGGCTGTGCGCTGTCTGTCAGTCAGTCACGGAACTCTTTTATAAGTAAAGTTAGATATTATCTGTATTCTATACAGAAGATAATGTTTAACATTATTAACATTAGGTCTGCTTCGGCTTTCGAGATATATACATTTGTACTTGAGTAGGTATTATAATTTTAAACTCTTTTCCCAAAAATTGTCAACATTTGTATTGTCTGCAAACTAGGGCGATTTGCACATTGTTTCCCGGTGCATCCCGAGTCCCGACCTGTTCGTCTGTTTCTGACAACCTTGTTCAAATACAGTATTATCCACGTTTTGTTATCCTACTTTCATGGGGGCTGTTTCAGATTTTAATACGTCGCATTTAATATCGTTTTTATCTCTCAATTACTGAACTGTTCGTTCATTAATTATCTTTTGGCTAAAGTGAATAAAAATTAAAAAGTAACGTAGAAATTACCTAGACTTATTTTTCGAGAAGGTAAAGAGCAAATTTTCTTCAAAGAGAATATTTTTATGCGAGAGTAGAGTATTTCAAAATCTCGTGTAATTAAGCCACAGACAAAGAAAACTGGTAATTTTTCTTTAAAAAACTCAGACCAAAAACATCCACTACAATCTACGACAGCGGTTCCTAAACTTTGAAGGCCAACCAAGTAACTACTAGTTAATCTGGGACGGAACACTCAAAAAATCCCTTTTATTTTATGGAACCCCACACTAAATAAATTCTAAGAAACACTTTGAAAACGAAACACAATGATATAAGGCGTCTTTACACGATGTCACGAATCCCGGTTCCTGATTTCAAACAATACTAACATCTATTAACTGTTCATTCCATATAAGTCCCCTAATATGAATCGTATGGCATAAACATTATGAATGAAAATGCTGTGATTTGTGGGATTTGCGGAACGAACTATAGTTATTACATGTCGACTGGAATCATATTTCAAGTTGGCACCCCACTGCGAGCATGTTTTTGACAGTTCCTGCTGCCTACCGTTATTAAATTTTGTCAAGCACTACTGTCACTGCACCTTAGTGCGATATTAAATTGAAATATAAATAAACTAGTGAGCCGTCACGGCTTCACTCGGCCACTGTTATATGTCATGACTGCACTGTACTGACTGCATGGGCCCCATTTAATAAACATGACAATTGTAATTTACAATGACAATACATTGCTGTTTACTAAAGACGCTAAACACGCAGTAGGTAACATGTGTCCTAACATTCTCAGCAATGTACCCGGAATTGTCATTGTAAATTAGAATTGTCACGTTCATTAAATAGGGTCCAGAACGAACCATCGCCTCTTGCACGGCATGCAAGGTTACTCGCCACTGGACCACCACGGCTATTATGCGAATATGGGTACATAGACAAAACACAACTTTAACCGCTACCCTCCATTGCATTTGTAGTCGCTGAGTCGTGTACGATGATAATTATCATTATTATTATAAGTCTTCCCATTCATTCTTCTCGGTTTTTGGTCCTGTGCTAGTTTTAACCAAGTCTTTCCAATCGCAACCTGGTATGGCTGGGATCGCCTATATGTGTCTCGTTTCTTTCATTCCCTTTACAATATTGAATTATCTTCAGTATTGTATAGAGTCTGTATTAACTAATAAACATAAACATAATAAACATTTTTGGGCTCCTTTGTGCCAGGTTCGACAAGAGGCGGGTTATTTGACTGAGCGTGTTTTTCAATGTTTTGACGAAGCTTGTTGCTGATTTATGTCTGTTTATTTGTGTATCTGTGTTATTGACGAAGCTTGTGCTGACCGCTATATTTTTGTGTTTGATGTTTTGACTTATTTAAATAAATTAATTACATTTAAAAATAAACATATTTCATTATACGTACATAGAGTACATACATAACAAACATAAACCATACGACCATCATTACACTCCTTTTCGGACTGGACAGAAACTAGCCTCACTATCACATAGCATAATAATTGGCTTGCCTTTCGCTCACAAAACACTGCACAATAAACCCCCTCACATACCTTAGTCACATTACTTAGTTCTGACTACATAGTTTAGGTTATATAAAAACTGTCGAACTATTTACTTACTCCAAAGGAATGTGTTAATTTTATCTTTATCAAGAAGCGTTACACGTATACTTTATCACCATTTGATAAGAAACTCGTCATAAGTTATTGCTATTAAAAGGATAAGTCTATACATGTAACTGTCCATGTTATTATTGTACACAAATTCACATTTAATAATGAATTCTTATGATAATGGATTCCTAATCGATTTCGACTCTGGCGACTGCTAATTTTTATAGAAAATCAATCAGGAATGCAGGATATTTTAGTGTATTGTAATGTAAGCATCCATGCTAATCACAGATGCACTCTCTCGTCCTTACCCTCCTATGTCTGATGGAGCAGGATTCTGATACGATCAGAGCTGGGTTCAGATGTAGTAGCACACGGTTTGGTCGTCGAAGATGTGTAAGACCCCTGAAGGAATTAGTCGCCTCTTCTTGAGACACCTGACTGGTTTGAAACTATTTTTAATCCGGTCGCCATACAAGACCTAAACCATCTTATAAACTATACAACAATATAACGGTGTTTATAAGTCTAATCCACAATTAAGGGTGAAGGGTTTGGGGCTTTCAAGACTGATTCTTGTTAACCTGTCACTAAGTACAAGTTACAAGCCCATTGGATTGTGGATAGGAATTCTATTAAAGTCCTGGCTCCTGCCGGGAAAGTTTCGAGGCATCTTAACAACTTTGAAGGACTACTTAGTAGAGAGGCATTTTATAATCTACTCACATCTCTTCTACGACTTTGTTCCACTTCCATACTTTGTTCGATAAAATTGTTACTAAGTTTTCTCTTAACATTCATCGATATACTTTTATCACTTAAAGTTTCCCGGAGCAGTACAAAGACAGGGAAAACGGGAGATTAACGAATCAACCCTTAATTAACTTGAATAGCTCATTGTGAATTATATTTATGAAAGAACATTGTTTGTAATTCAACCCTTGCACTGTAATAAGTTCTGCGCGAAAATAGCAAACTATTTTTTTATTCTAGTCCAATCCTCTGACGCGTCGTCGTTAATAGCGTAAAAACAACAGGAAATAAACCAACGATCCGAAGCGATTCGAAGAAATGTAACAAAAGTAATAGCTTGAGAGGTAGGTCCGGAGTTTCGCAAGTTTGTTGCTCGATTTTGCGGTGAGTCACGGACACGGGCCGCGGGCCTCGCGGCGGACCCACGCCACGGCTAGATCGAACGTATCGCGCGACCGCGGTCAAACTTTCCGCTTTTATTGCCTTCGAGACAGGCGAGAAGCCCTAAAAGTAACTTAACATTAGCTCCGTAACATACTATTTACCCTTGTACGGGCCGGATACGTTACCCGTATGGGCAATGCTAAGTACTGGTTGGTATTTATTACCATGACAATAGCTATAGTGAATATTAGTAAACGCAATGAGGTCAATAGTCTATTATAGCAATAGTTGCTTAAGTAAACAGTTTGAAGAGCTTACTGTTTAATCCTATGCAAATAAGGTGAGATGACGTGACTGATTGACTCACAGTGGTCTTACTCCGTTGATACACCAACACCAAAGATATATTATCCTACCAACACCTACAAACTGAATGCATAGATATTCTTTGCAACTTTTGCAAGGTAGAGAAAATAATTCTTTGTTTACGAGACTTATTTGTATGTTTAGGGAAGTTAAAGCCGCTGCTGATGAATGTGCAAACGATTCGTTGTGATGTTTAAAACTTAATTTTATACCGCATAATTCTAGAGACCGCATAATTCTCAAGAACATATTCATATGAAACATAACAGATCAGTAATACCTACAATTGAAACCACCGGCACCGTGGCCTGCCTGCAGTCTCTCTATTTTGACAAAATTTTTATTTCTACCGATCTCTAGCCACAACTAATAATAAAGTTTGGACAGGACAAGTCTAAATGTAACTGCTTATTTATAAATGCTCCAATACGGGATATATTCGATACTTAACTTTGCGTTCACTGTTCGATACAAATCAGTCTGAAAGTCGATATCACACCGGTCGGAAATCTTGACAGAATTCCACCACAGACCGCATTGTCTGTGTAAACACTTTGTCCATAAAAGTTTATTTACTTTTTTCACTTAGGTTCTTCTACCTGTTTAACGTGACTTAAAATTACGCTAAAAAACATATATATTATTATTAGTTGTTCCACTTCAGAGTTAGGGGCTAAGGGTCCCTGAAGTTCGACCAATGGCGTCACGTCTTAAGCCACCTGTCGATGCGTCTGCGCACAAAAACCTCGTTCAGAAACTCGCTCATTTAGTCTTAACTCGATTCAACATACAAAACGATTAGGTCTCGATCATTGTTCTAAAAATAAATTACAAGGCCAGGTTAAGTATTACTTTGGACGAAAATAACATTGGTAACAGTACAATATTGTATGTTGCGATGAAGTATTCTTATATACAGGTGACTTATAAATTTATACACCCGGCGACACATCACGCTGTAAATAAACTAAATTATTAAGATAAACAAAAAACCCGACTGCATAAAAAGCCTATTAACTGAAAGGAGAAAAACTACTATCACTAATCAGCTATAACAGCTTTATTTGAGCGAATATAATTTGAATGTTATTAGGTAGGTATTGCAGGCGGGGGAGAAACCAGTAACCAACCAAAAATCTTTTTTGTCCCCGTTTGCAATACCTACCTAATATCATTCAAATTATATTCGCTCAAATAAAGCTGTTACAGCTGATTAATGATTATAGAGCTTGTTTTTCTCTTTTCAGTTAATAGGTTTTTATGCAGTCGGGTTTTTTGTATATTTGGAATCGTTTAATTACTAGCTTTCATTTGATACCCATATTGTAATTTTTAACAAAAGAAATTTTTATTTCCCCTTCCCTTTTTAATTCGTAGACACCATCTTGAAATAATATACCCTATGTCACTCTCACGATTTTTACGAATCCAATGACACCTCATACGTTAAAATCCATCAAGCCGTTTGGGCTGTAGGCCGTGCCAAAGAAATAGACATGCAAACATACATACATACATACATACGCTCGAAAAACATAACCCTCCTTCTGGCGCAGTCGGGTAAAAACCAGCATAAGCTGGGGTGAAAAACAATAACGTCGAGCGGTCAGCTTATTTTGATTTTGTATAGCATGATGTGTGTCTATAAAAAATCTTCATGTATTTTAAACATATTCTTAAGGGACACATTTAGTTTAGAATATTTATTCGGTGTTTGTGATGGAGTTCTCGTGATAAGAACGGTAAGTATGATTGAATTGAAGTCTTGTCTTTATTAAGTACTGTCGTATCACGAGAACTCTATCACAAATAGAGACTCGCTGACCAGAAGCTCTAGAGTAGCGTCGCTTACTCTGAGGCAAGCAGACTAGCGCCAGTCTTCTATATTTTAGTATAGTCGGAATGAGAAAAAGAGGCCGGTTAAAAATGACTTGGTATTTGCTCAATGGAAAAAAGTTCGCCACAATTAGAATAAAAATATTAATTGGCAATGTCTGAAAAAGGACTGAAGGACCGACTGAGACACTTCTAAGACTTTAAGAGTCCTATTAAAGATGAAAGGGCGCAATGAAAATCACATTTTAAACTGTTTCAAGTATAAACATTCATTTGTAATAATATAAATACGAACCATAAATATCAATAATGTTTCATGATATAGCGCGGTACAATCAATAAGTGTGCATTAGGCCTAAGAGGGCATACACATTATCAATTAAATAGAAGCAGTAGTTAGGTATTTGCATTAAGACTTGATAAAATTAATTAACCCATTTAGTTACACGATAACAAATTTGCTTTTCAAATCACGAAGTATACACACAAATATGTAGGCATCTTACTTATAAAAATGTTAGACTTTTTGTAAAAATTGAGAACGACTAGCGGATGTTAACAATTTGGATCATTGACAGTAATAAAGAAAGGTCTCACACGCAAAGGATGCATCACCGGCACACGCAAGACGTGCCTTTGATGAGATGTGAACTGATGAGAAAAGTATTAGCAAGATGTATATGAGAAAAAAAAGCCAGAAGAGAACTACTAGAAAAATCAGAAGATATTAAATATTTGCGTCGGTGGCGAGTTGCAGAGAGCTATGGAAACTCCAGGTTCTGAACCGCACGGACGACATATCATGTACAATGAGTTTTTCTAACTTATGTACGTAATATCGACTGCTATCAAACGGTGAAGGAAAACATGGTGAGGAAACCTGCATACGCTGAAGAAGAATTCCGATGCGTATGTGCAGTCTACCAATCCGCATTGGGCACGCGTGGTGCACTAACGCCCATACGAGTACACTCCTCCTTGAGGGTAGGCCCGTGCCCTGCAGTGGGGCGTATATAGGCTGTGATGATGATGATGACTTTAATATTCAGAAACATTCGGGGAGCGGACATACGGTGTCGGAAGGGGGGAGGGGGCGATGACAGGTGCACACCGATTGGCTTAAATGATGTCGCTCGATTCAATGAGCTAATAAAATTGATTAATCGGGATTTACGAGTATAGTATATGTGATTTCAAACTGAATTGTTGGTGTATTTTAGGCCCTGTGTTATTTTATCGGTATCTGATTGATCTATGTAGAAAATATTACTTTATAAGAGCGACTTTTAGGGAATTAAAAATTTAAAACTTTTAACAAGGTTGTTTAGACCATCAAACTGAACAACTTTCACTATGGGACCCACATCGAAATCGCGAAAAAAAATCTGCTGTCCCATACATTTAGCTCGAGTAGATTTAGAGTTTAGTATGGAACATCCGAATTTTTTTTCGCGTTTTCGATATTGGTCCCATAGTAAAAGTTGTTCAGTTTGATGGTCTATCGGGGTGGCCCCTTAAATGTTTATTTGTATTTTTCTAACACTTTGTATATTGTGTCAAAATATTAACATTTTAGTTTACATTTAGGTATTTTTGTATACACATCGTATTTTTTTATAAAGAAGAGTGCGCTAAAAGAGTACACGGATATCCACTATCAGTTAATGTGGGTTCGATTCCTACTTCTTGCTATCAACATTTACCAAGAACTAAAGATGAGGAAGTTAAGTTAGTCTTTGTTTAACTTAACTTAAATTGTCACTATTTTACCAAGAATGTTTAAACACCAAAATTCTACAACTGTAGAACGGAGCAAGTCACATAGTCTGGTGGAACTTGAAAACATTTCTGGTTCATCCACAGGAATATTTTCGAATGTCCATGCAAAGATAGTATCGATCATGGAGCAGGTGTGTACAAGGAGATTGAAACTGATTAGAGTTTCTTAGACTTCTTGTGAAACTGCAAATTTGAGATTTTACACTATATGAGGTTTGGACAAGTCCAATGGTGTAAAACCAGTGGCTAGGTTGACAAATGTTAAATTAGTCCAAACCACCACTCTTCAATCATTTATTTCATAAGCTACTGGTAAAATATAAAGGCGAGATATTTGTCTATTAGAAAAATAATAGATCGAAGCGTTTTTTGCAACAGAACAGTTATTATTGTGCAATATTCTTGCAAATTCTAAAAGTACAAACTGACGCATAGTATTCTTGAAAACGCGGTATGATTTTGTTCTTTGGGGGAAGGAAACTTGTTTGGGATACCAAATGGTGGGCATCCCTGCAGTATATGATTACCTTGGAAATGTAAACTTCTGTTGAAATGAAATATACTTATTTAGTGTTCAGCATAGGACCATAGGTATTAAAATGATGGATGCAATCTATATTATTCAAACAATATCATAAATCTTTATGACAAATGGGCTCGACGACCTCAACAATCCGTTGAAATTACCGCTGAAGTATTAAACAATTCTTTAAAATGTTTATGATGAAGCACACGACAGTAGCCAGTAAATGTTTATTCCCACTCAAGACATCTAGGGATATTTTAAAACAATGGTGTGACTGTTATGGTATACCTACGATATTCTCACATGCGGAACTGTAGAAAAACATAATCAATGTAGATTCTCAGGCAACATTAAGAAATGTATCAATAGTAGGTAATGAGTAATGACTCACACTTCGGGGCCGCAAAATAACGGTCCGGTCTAAATAACCGAGCATTGATTGTGATAACTCTCTGACACTGTTCGATTAAAGAACTAGGTAATGCTATAGGAGAACGGAGATTTATCTCGAGCGTTAGGAATGTTATTATAACTATTTGTCAAAAGGTCCTAATTATGAACAACAGAAAACATTTTTTCACTTGCTAAAACAATTACTTACGTAAGCTTGATACAATTTAGGTTGAACTACAAACTACAAAACCTACAGTTTGCACTATAAGCTATTCAAACAACACAATGCAAATTTTATGGCACTACTGGCTTATATTATAGCGCTTGGACAAAAACATAGTTTGACGTGAAGTTGTGGGACTGGTCAGTTTTTGAGCATTATTTTAGGTTGTTCACCCACACCGGCTAAAATAGGTTAAGTAATGGCAAATACCTACAATTTTTTAAATGATTATTGAGTTTGACAGTTTTTCATGTTGAAATATACTATATTTGGAACTTGATATGATGACTGTAAAATAAAATAAATGAGATCAATGTCTAGTTTTGTGTTATACGTTGTTAACAGGTAACGACGTTTATTTTATTCTGAGAAAATGTATAAGATGTGTTACGAGTAGTTAAGATAAGATAAGAAAAATATTATTTGTTAGTAGTATTTTGTAGTTATAGGTACTTAAACCTTTTTATCATATTATTTTTACAAAATGTGGACATTGAAAATCTTAAAATAATATAAGTAAGTGCCTTTCTTCATTAGTCAAACTAATGCACATTTCTTTAATAGTAAACAACATTAATTTTATTGAATGTCACAACATTTTATTTAAATATGTGATAAACGTTTTTTTTTCTAAAGTTTACAACTATGTTGTTGCATTAAACCATCACAAAGTGTATCCGACAATCGTGAGTTCTACAACTTTACCATACCTCAATGTATCTGAAAGCAACACTGTTGCAATGGAGTATTTTCATTGCTTCACTGTAACAGTCTTACTATGCTGGAAGTAGAGACGTGCCCCTACTAAGTATAATTGTGAATACGGTTACGAAGCCGACTCGACTGTGTTCCCAACCACCAGAACCGGTTCTAGTCCGTAAGTGGAGCTTTGCCCTCATTTCTGTAAAGAGCAACTTAGGCACTTTTTGATTTCTTAACGAGTTTGAGTGCCGTTCAATACACGTTCCAAATATGTCATCTACTTCCTGCAATACTCGCTGAAGCGTTTAGTTAAAATAACTTCGTTTATACCATGCTTTTGTCTCCAACAATCTCTTTGAAATTCAAATTGCTAATTTAAACGAGCCTATGTCCCAGATTTTTGGGTCGGACAGAATCCGCAATCGTCTCTTACGCAATAAAATCCAATTTCACCTGGCTGTTTTCTTTTCATTTTGAGTTGTTTTTCCCTGTAAACTCAAGGGAAATAGCCGTGTTAGTGATTATCTAGTATATTACATACACGTTCTTTGTTTATAATAATTGTTTTAATGACGCGCGCGGTCAGTTAGGATCAGACTTCGCACTAACTTATTTGACTTTAGCCTGTTATTGTGGTATTTGCCACAATCGTCGTATTCCGGACATAATTTAGGTAGTTGTACTTCTTTGTCAGCTCCGCTCCAAAGTGAAAATGTTCTTATGATTGCTAGTTATAAAACACGTCTCCTGACAAAGTATTCGTTTCTGCCAAAGAGCATTAGTTTTCATGTTTTTGTATCAGAATTACATTATTTATTATTCTTTGCCCCGGGTCTTTTTCCGATTTCTTATATCGAACAATAGACGGAATTTACGAATCGGGACTGAATGCTTAGTATGCCTTCCTTTGTTGCGTTTATTCAATTTGTTTTATAACCACCCTAATCTACATGTTATTGAATAATGTTGTTCAATTATTCATAAGACAAAGAAATTCCCTAATGAGAACATTATGAATTCAAAGAAGAGGAGCTTCAAAAAGGGCTCCTATAAAATGACTTTGGAGACTTTTCTTTAAAAAAAAGAAATGGTCATGTCATGGATATTAATGATTGCCATAAAATGTTTCCAATTTGTCTCGGGCTGTTTTGTATTAGGGCCGGGGAGTACTTAAAAGTGTCCTATACTACCAAAGCTCTGACGTTTAATGAAAGGGATGAAAATCTGAATATCACGCTGTGGCTCCATTTTCAGTAGAGCGAAGTTTTATTTAGAGCCGCCCCTTATCATTGTAGGCAGGCTTATGACACGGAACCCTAACCGAGAGTTTATTTAAAGTATAAGACAGCTGTTACACCGTTATGTTTTTCTACTCTTGGGTTTTAACTACTAGTTAATACCCAAGAGTAGAGTCTCTATATTGAGCATTTTGCTGAAGGCAGTTTGACTGGTGACAGACAATACAGATTTGGGCTTTAATGCGGATTCTAAAAGACTTAATATATTATATGTTTGACAATATCCAAGATATTTATTTATATGTACATACATAGTAGATATAAAACTAAATTTAACGCAAAACGCGAACAATTTGCTTGTGTGGACTCTCGAAATAGGTCTCAACCTCAATATAAAGAAATGCTCTCTCATCGCGTTTACATCTTTTTTACATTACAATTCGGTGTAAATGCGTCCTTCTTCAAAACTTTGTCTGCCAAGTCTCATAAGCCCATCGTCTTGTAGAATATTGCCCAATTTTACGCTTTCCCCCATATTTGGCTACCGAGTAAGTATCACTAAAAAGTGGGATCGTCACATAAGTTACGATTATTGATTATGTTTACTGGTAGTAAACAACTTTACTTTGGCTAGCTTATGGCTGCGTGTTTCCATTTCTTTTTTTTAATTTATGAATTGTATGGGAAGCTCAAGTTTGCTATTGTAACGTCAACCTATTGAATGTGAAAATTTTGTATATAGTTTATGATTGGAGCACCGTTTTCAGATTCAGTTTTATTTATTGGTCAATATGTAGTGCATTACATTACAACAACATACATTTCAGCAGTTCAACAACGCGTGGGTGGTCCTACAAGGTGGACTGACGACCTGGTCAAAGCGGTGGGAACCCGTTGGATGAGGGCAGCGTAGGACAGGTCGATGTTGCGATCCTTGGGGGTCGCCTATGGTCAGCAGCGGACGTCTATTGACTGAGATGATGATGAACATACTCGCCGACATGTTAAAAATGTCATATCTGAATCTCCTTTTAGTAGGTGCGGAAACCTCTCCACGTGACCACACCATTCTTTTAAACAATTTCCGTTGTTCAATTTAAGAATTACAAGCAAAATTTGAATTTATTTTGTTTATAAACTGGCTCTAAAAACCGTTAGTAAGAAATATTAACATCGATAAAGATATTCCTCAAAAATGTTCGAATTATCTTACAGTCTTCAAGATAACGTATCGCGTATTGTTAAGGGAATGTGTTCACGTATGACGATAAAAGTGCGGTGGGCTTATCTTCAGTTTTTATGGTGCATTCCGACGTAAGTCGGCGTCAGCGCGGGTAACTGGGGTGTGCTAGGCTGACTAACACGTGTTTCAACGTTCGTTTACAGAATCGGGAAAAATAAGGTTAGCTACTTTATTATATGTTTAGCAGGAAGCCCGACGAATGAAACAAAAAATATTCATGTCAATGATACGTTTTCGCAAAAAAAAAAAGAGCGAGGTGTGTACTCGCACGAAGAGGGTTCCGAACCGAATGTTACCGCAAGAAGTGATACGATATTATTATGTTATCCATTCTGCTTCCAAAAGATTTTCGATTTGTGTACGTACTTATTACTTACCAGGCAATGAGCAAAGAAAAAAAACGAGAGATGCGACATGTTCATACAAAAAATGTTTATATGAACCCAAGTCATGGACGTTTGTTATGAATTGTATATCGTCATCTATTCATCAAAGTACAAGTTTAGACTAGATTCTGGTATTTCATTTGGGACTAAATTATCGGTGACATGTCCAAGATATTTAGGTATAAAAGAAAAGTACAATCAGATATAACTTCCAGCGAACTTCCATTCGATCACCATTGTAATAAAAACTGTGTACAAACAGTATATCAGAAGTCAACGGTACGTGTGTGCATTGCCTTCGGTTGGATTAGAATTTGTTTGTTTCCTTGCACCCGTTTCTATATATCTCTATACGTAGAATAGATTTACACGTTTTATTAGAACCGTGCAGTAGAATGTAAACATTCACGCTTGTCGATAGGTCTCTTATTTCTTGGAGGTGAGTGTTGTGTTTAGCAAAATTTATTTGAAACATCACTTATTTAGTGAGTGATTGTCTATTAAAAAGATGCGGCAGACGGCACATATCTGTCAATGAGTACAAGCCATAACATCTTTAAAAATAGACACCATGCCAGGGATAGACATATTACGTTACAAGATTAATAATTGAATTCGAGAACACCCCAGGTGATGACCGTCGGTGTCCGAGTCTTCCCAGAATAATGATTTTACTCAATATGCGTCGCGTTCAAAGTCGCACCATCAGTCTCGTGAACACCATTTGACAACTGTCTCTTCTGGAGGCACTGATCGGAACTGCACCTCTCCGATGCCCCCTCTATCAGAAAATAGGCTATAATCATATACATATATGAGACCATTAAGACGAGTGTTAAGTATGAATGTGGATGGCTGCGGTAGGAGAGGAAGGCCGAAAAAAAGATGGATGGATTGTGTGAAAGATGATATGCGTAAGAAAGGAGTGAGTGCTGAATTACTAGTAATATTAATTTAATACTAGTAATTATAAGTTTATGGTTTTAAATAATACCTCTTAATCTTTTAGAATACAATTCCCCTTTTGAACTACAGTTCACTGATGACTGTACATATGTACACAGCAAAATGTTACGTGTTTAGGTTGTCAATATTACTTTAGGGTTATATTATAAGTTATAACAGACTGTGCATTGTTCCACGTATGAATATGCTTAAGGAATGTTAGGCGACTAGTTTAAATAGATCCCTCATCTGGCTCAATCCCCCTTCTTCAGCGGTGCCGAACGAAATTGGCCCAAGTTATATTAGGCAGTTCGTATGAGCTATTGTTTAACTCAATTGTCTTAAAGTACTCGGTACTTGTTCTTAACCAAAACTGTAAGTTATACTACGGTATAAATCGTCAAATTTACTTAGGAAACAAGTTAAAACAACAACAAACTAAGCAAAATGTTTGTTGCTGGTTTTTGAGGCCAGGAATGGTGATAGAATCCAGAAACGGGCAAAGGGAAAGGCCCATGTATTATCTAAGTGTCCACCAGTAGGATTTGACGAGCTAATGTTTAAGTTTGTAAAATTATAATCAAAACTTTTCTGTCTCGAAATATTTTAATCTAAATTAATCCTTTACCCGATTGCGGCAAAGACAAAAAGAGGGTAATGCTTTATGCAGATGATATAAGTTTGTAATTTGTATTTATCAACAACCTAAACGCCTCAACCGATTGTGACAAACTTCTTTTATAAACATCTACATGAGGTTATCATAATTCCAATACGGAGGTCACTATAGTAAAAAGGTTTAAATTCAATAGACACTTGTCTAATTAGGGTAATTTTGTAATTACGACCGTAATCGTCTACTCGACGTTAAACGAAATAGCAAAAATAAACGCTGCCTAGAACGAAACCACTAGGCAGAAAACTGAAATAAACAAGCTTTAACTGCGCTTAAAAGGCAGGTTGTCTTTTACACGAAGGTTGTTAATTCCCCGTTATCCAAACCCCAGCCTCTTCAAGCCACCCTCATCGTGTGAAACCTGAAAAAAGGGGTAACGATGCGACCCTTAATTATGTTCCGAGTACCTTCGTTAACAGGGCATAAATCACAATTCTTTAAACATAAAAATTTCATCGCGCGCGTATTCATTACTTACCTACTACGAGAAGGGCGAAACGCTGTAATGTTCCCCCTGTCAATTAGGAAAATTAAATAAACCGAAGCGGGTTGGCCCGTGAAAATTAATATCATTTTTACAACGCCATTTTAGTGTCGAAGGCTCACCTTTACGGGCAAAACAAAACCAAAAACAGTAGGGAAACACGAGTTTATTGACGTACCTGCCGCTAGTACCGGATATGACCAATTTATTGTGGTACTAGGAATTTTTATATACCTACTAAAACAGTCAATTGTTTTTGATGCATTCGATACGCTTGACCAAAACTTGAAAAATTTTACGACAATATCTTTTATGACGGAAATACCGCTTTCGCACTACTACGAGTATTTAAAATTGAGATTCTTACCCGTATATATATTTTGTTTTTTTATAACACTCGTACGTACAAAACTAAAATAAGGTCACGAATAAAAATGCTTTCTATACAATCTTCTGTGAAGCACAATCCCAACTTTTAACAAGTTTAAGAATACTTTAAAACTTTTACAGTTGTTATAAAATCATCTTGTTTAAAGTTGGTTGCTATCATAAATATTTATGGTAGTGATGCACCATTATTACTTTGTTAAATAAAATTATGTATTATATCTGGGTCATTGTTACACAGATTATCTAGTCCCAATGGAAATTTCATAATCTACCCTATATAGTGGTGTATGGATGTAATATGATAATATATATAACCCATGGTTTGGATACAAAAAAATATTCCATATTTATGCCAAAAATATAGGCTCGTACCGCTTCGTATTCTTCCTTGGATTTTCGAACAAAAAGACGACGCTCATTTTATTAAACGCCTCTCTCAAAGTTTCTAAACAAGATTCCAAACATGCGTGCGCGCTTTTGTTCGTTAATTTGAATTGTACAATTAGCACCTCTCATTTCCTACTTCTGTCTGTTTTCGCAATTTCTCGTATAGTAGAGCTTTGCTAGAATAAAAAGCTTCATTCATCCAAACAGAGCAATTTTTTGTTTGTGAGTATGTTTATGATAGAGGTAGAGAAAATAAATTTAGTAAATTTGCGACTCGTAAATTCATTATAGTTGGTTGACTGACGCAAGTGCGAGAGACTGCTGTAGATATTACTTGTATATTCAAATGAAATCTCTCGCTTTTCGAGTAAATTATACATCTCTTTTCGAAATAAAATATGCTGCAATCACTTATAGTAAGTACGTTATATATCCTACTTCCCACTGCTGGGCAAAAGACTTAAAAGTGCGATTATACCAACGCGGTATGAGATCTCGATCACACAGAATACAATGATATTTCTCGAATCAGAATAAATTTATTTTGTTTAAAACCATACATTAAATAACAATATTAAATTACAAATAACATATATTAAATATACCACAATAATTATAGTTAATAACATTTCTTTTTGCTCTTAAATTAGGAATGTATAAGCAAAACTTTTTGAAAAACTGACAAAAAAATTAACCTGTAAATGAATTAATAGCTACAAAAGAACTCCGCCACTTCAGACAGACTGATTTTGTTTACTAACATTCGAGAATGTTACTTTATCTAGGATCCACAGCGTATTTTCTTGCTTTATTTTAAAGGTAAATAATTAAAAAATTAAGAACAAGGATTGAAAAACCCAATTGCGTAAAAAACGAACCAAAAAAGATGAAATAAAAAACGTTTATCATAACTTGAAATAGTCACGATATCCAGCCTTGTACGGTTGAAATTTGGAGGCATCAGACATTTCAGTCCTACTTGTGGCTTGTGGCCATGTATGCCTCCAACTACATGAGGTGTGGGAGACTTTAACATTACCGTGCACTTACAACGAGCTTCAAGCCTAACTCGATTGCTTCTAAGCACGTATCGATATCCTACCTCCTTACCGGTATCGATATATCGTTTTTGTACCACGGATAGTGTGCACTGCCTTGCCAGAAAGATAGCATCAGTAAACTTGCTGCTGCACTAAAGTGGTTGAACGTTAAGATATGTGGAGAATCCGCCGGGATATCGATAAATTTTGGTCCCTATTTTGCATAAGACGGCCCGCATTTTACCTAGAATTTTGGCTACCCTTGTAAAGGTATAGTTTTATTCGAGTTTTATGTTACGAAAATTCATTGATTGACAAGTTTAGTAACGCCTAAGGTCGTTATTTTTGGGAAGATTGAATAAATAATGTAAACAAAAATTGTAGCTGGCAAGAACACTTTGTTCCAATCTAATTTGTACGTATCCCCTTGCGTGTCTGGACAAGAACCGATTTGTTTTGATTATAGCTGCTTCAGTACAAAACAGGCAATAAATTAACACGGACGACTTAATTATCCGCCGTGTTCTCAATACCATTAGCGATGACAGCTCCCCGATTCCAAATTGATGTAATATTTCTAGGGGCGTTGCCCGAATTAATGTTGCCACTCCGACAAATTGGCCACCGGAAAAATCTCAGTACCTTTTAGTCTAAATATTTGACGCAAGTTGTCAACTACCACGACCAGAAATTAAGTAATTTAAGTAACAAGTACAGTTTAGTATAGTATTGTCTCGATATTTCTTGTGAATTATTATTGTCAAGACTTGTTGCTCTTACCATCTTCCACTTTGCAAGTTATGCCGCGAACGGAATGCCGTTGCGTGAAACGGCTCTAAAACACGCGAGATTTTATTGCTTGCTACCTTTAATTAGGCCTTTGTGCTCAAAAGCTGAGGACTGTAAATGTGCCCAAATAAATTTGTGCCCCAGCGGGATACTGTTGACACACAGCCATTTTTATTACTATTTGGCTGGTTAATTTCACGTATCGTAAATAGTATTTTAATTATACCTTCTTTAATTGAGCCAATAGAATTTACTGCTGCCTATTCGACTTTTGAAGTTAATTGGACCTAACGTAAAAGATTTTAAGTGTAGTCGTGTACATGTACTTTTAGAGGTCTTGAGCAGAATTGAGTTTTTCAGCGAAGTTTTACAGAATGCTAGGTTTAATCACAAGTTTTTTTAAGGTAGGTACCTCAAAAGGAGAAAACGGAATCCTGGTAGGACCACTTTGTTATACGTCCGTCTGTCAAGACCCTTTTTTTAAAGAATGGGTATATAGGTATCAAGTTGAAATTAATATGAGAGTACTAAGGTCTACGGTCTACCCCTGGAGGTGTAAAAAATTTAAGCTTCTAAGGCTGAGGGTCCCGTTGAGTTAGAAAAGAATCATGAAATTTTGCAAGAAGCAAGCAAGCAACCATATGAATAGATAATAATAGTACAATATAGAAGCGAAACTATGGTTAAACCAACACGAGAAGGTAGGCGTATCTTGACATTTAACGCGGGAGTTTATTTCTATATTTTACTAGGTATTATTCTAGTCTAACAGTACAAACAAAGGAAACAATCTGAAAACATAATTTTTTTTTTTGCGATTTGAGACGTACATTTGCAGTATCTAGGTACATGCATAATTAAGTTTATACGGAATCCTCAGGGCGCGAGTCCTACTCGCACTTATACGTTTTTTTGAACATAACTACAACGACCATGAATAGAACATCGACTGAGATCGGTTTTCTTCAGGTAAATATTTAGAAGTTCGGTCTGGCACGCAAGTTTTGCATATTTGTATTTGTGAGTGCTTCGTAATTACTGTAATTTAATGTTAAGGACTTGCGTCGTCCTATGGTATTTAAGCAAATTTTCCGCCATTCTACATACCTGGTATGAAAAATTATGAAGGAAAAACCATATTTCATAACCATAACAATGAGGCTTTATCCAAGAGCTAGGAAAAATAAAAATCTGCAGACGCATTAAAACTACAGTAAATCAGCAGATGGCGTTAGTCAATTTGACAAAAAGCCTGTCGATTTGAAGGTTAATAAAAAGGATGGATGTTGGTTTTTTTATTGACTGACATATACATTTATAGGTGTTACTAGTCTTTGACTAATTATTATAAGGACTAGCCTTGCGGTAGCATTTCCCCTCTGCCACGGTATAAGCACAATTGATCTTGTGCATTTACATTCAATTTTACACCTTATCACTAAACGAGACAGCCTATAATTGCGAAATAATAATTTCGAACTTAGAACGTTTGGGGTTCACACGAGACTACTTTTCTTGATTTATAACATTCAAAATTAGAATCTAAAGTTATGGGGAATAAAATCCAAAGTTGCAGATTTCACGTTACCTCGCCCCCCGCAAAAAGTGGCAGAAATGTTTGTTAGTAGAATTACACGCGTAACCAGTCCACATATAAATAGTCAAAGTTACTAGTAGAAAAACTGCTCATTACCAATAAATACGCAATAACATCAAAAATGTCTGTTGTACTGAACATAAACGAACATCCCTAATAAATTAACAAATTGTTCCCTAAAAAGTAAAAACACAGAACACAATCGATCTGACAGCGAATTCAATCCTTCGAGTGAAACGGAACAATTTTTTTAATGAAAATGCCTTGTTTGTTCAGTTTAATTTAACGTGTAAATAAAGCACGAAAACGTAATTAAACATACCTATCTAGTTTGAAAAAATGGTGTCGTAGTTTCTCTGATTTAAACAATCAAGACATCTATCTATAAACTTTGCATTTATTCATTGACAATGTAATGGTTTTAGAAACACGTTTATTTACGTGTGCGAATGGTCGGTGTAAAAAAGCCGTGGTGGTCCAGTGGCGAGTAACCTTGCCTGCCGTGCAGGAGGCGATGGTTCGATCCCCGTCCAAGCCGACTCGTACCAATGAGTTTTTCGGAATTTATGTACGATTTGTAACACCACTGGCTTTTCGGTGAAGGAAAACATGGTGAGGAAACCTACATACTTCAATTTCGAGGCATGTATTGTACCCACTGTCCATTACAAGTGGCGACGTGCTCATTCCCCGTCACACTGGACAGAGTTTCGGTACTAGTGAAACGTGGATGTTCTGAGGTTTCAGAATATCTCTGACTACCCCCTCGGGGAATATAGTCGTAAGCATATATGCGAATGGTCGGTGTAATGGAATACTGACCGGCCTTCCAAACTGGAGAGTAACGAGTGGAATTATGAAGAGATGAATCTTGGCTGCTGGACGACTAATCTTTGGACTGATCCCACTTTCACCTGCGTACCTGTCAGTGTAACCTGTACTGAAATACTTACATAAAATTAATCTCACATTCTTCTATAAACCGAGAGATCTCAGTCTTTACTTGACATACTCATAACTTTTGATTGAGGGAATAGATTACATATATAAAACAAAGCCTAAACTTTAATTCAAACTAAGCCCTATGCTGTGCTGTGAAAACCCCATCCAAATAGGTTCAGTAGTTTTTAAGTGATGTGTGCATAAAAAAACAGACAAAAAGGCTAAAAATAAATGTTAATTAAGTCTTAAATGCATTCCATTACGTATTCTATACTTCTATACACCATGCTTCTATACACCCCCCCCCCCCCCCATGCTTATGCTTATGCATTATGTATAGATTCCCTTACAAAGGCGATTGATTCATTTCGATATAAGTCTGTGCATAGAGTTTGTTCTAATCAATTTTCTATATCTTCAAATGTTTGAATAGTGTTCGTAAATGATTAGGTTAGATAACCAAAAGTCTGCAGTATCATTAACTATGAAAAACTTTCCAGCGTATCGTCAACGAATTTTAAGTTAAGTACTTACAATCCCTGTTTTATTCCACAAGCTTAGTTATACTCTTATTATTTATTTATTTTAACTCTTTATTGTACACACGGAAATATATATATGAAAACAGCATAATAGACAATTACAAAGGGCGAGCTTATCTCTAAAGAGATTTCTTCCAGCAAACCCGTGACAGAGAGAGAGTATACAAAGTGAGGCAGGCATAGTGTGCACATCTTATGTTGGGTAGCTCTGCAGATAATTCTATTTTTGGAGCACAATTTACCTCGCTAAAGTTAGGAATTGTAACCAAAGAACTAACGGTCTATTAAACTTTCGACATCCCTTCAAAACAGTAGCCTACCTCAATTTGAACCCTTTAGTTGTTTTACTTTTCAGACTCCATAAATTAACTGAAACGGTTATTAGCAAGCACTTTTTTCATTTTCATTTATTATGCTTTTTTGTTAGTATTATCAAAGCCATTATCTGTGCCATTCTCTTCCACTTTATTCCTTAAGTAGCTATCGTTACGACATAATTTTGCCTCTTTCGCACATTTCTTTTTGTTAAAGTGCTTTAATTTATTTTGACTAAATTTATGCAATTGGAGGTACAGGGATGCTGGCGTAACACAAAGTGATTGCGGCGAGCCTATCCAGTCGATGGGACGTCTGCTGGAATATCTCTTGTGGCCGAACACCTGTGAGAGAAAGGACCTAAATAAAGCTATACTGAACGCTGTCAGGCCATTAAAATATAGTAACATTGTAGAACAATTTGATACGAAAAGAAGCAGAATTTATTTTAAGACTTCATGTAACGTCTGTAGTAGGTTCGTTACAGTTTACAGGGTGTCGGTACTGCAGTAGGTAGATGTGCGATATAGAATACAATACTTCATTTCAATTAACGACGAAAAGATTTTCCGATTTATAAAACGTGTTAATGAATTAACGCAAAACTAGAAAGTAGTTTGTTTAGAATCGAGAGCAGAATCGAATTATCATGTTTTGACAATAGGTAATTTTTTTCTAAATTTAAAATAATTTGTTTGTAAAATTTAAAATTTACTGAACTCGATCGCAACCCACCGCGTGGGCAGACTCACCCTACTTACTACTAAAACAAGATTCTTAAAATGTATCCATGAGCACGCTAGCGCTTTCATTCATTGCTGAAATGATAACAAATAATTTTATCTATCAAAATAATGAAATTATTGTTTCAATCTAATTATTTGGTTACAAATCAGTTGGGGTGTATGAGGTTTTGCGCTTATTCATTAACACGTTGTATATAGCTTTTTGGCCAATTCTGATTTGCAAATATAATTAATTTGCATTTACTAAATATGTTCTAAGAATAAGTTGAGTAAGTGTTTCAAATATCTGTTTCTGTGATTTAAAATAGCCTTAAAATTTCGTAGCTATTTGAAATGGAGTATAGAAAAACTAAGGCACAAATGGAATCAAAATTTGATTTCAAGGTTGACTTGGTAGTTTACGCGTTAAAATCTCTTTTAATTTCGTATTAATAGAAACATGAAGGCGGAATTCTTTAGGGTTATTCCATTCTGACTTGGGTATACCCAAGTTATTATCTTTACGAGGGGTTGAAAGCTCTCACTTTTTTATTATTGCCTTTTATATTGTGTTGTGCTAGGTACTTAACTGTTAAAGCCAGGTCAAAATAAAAGGGCGGGGAATGAAACAAAGGTTTGAAATAGCGACCGTAGTTTATTTTGACTGTGTTTGCTATGAAATTAGTTACGCCCGTTTTTATTTAGTATAATGTATTTCGATAGAGCTGCCTTTGTTTTTATAATGAATGAAAACCGCATATGGAACTCGTAACGTTAACTTTTTATTTGTTATGCTCCGTTCAGGATTGTCGCGTAGAATAGAGTTCACAAAATATAAGGAGCAAAGCTAAGAAAAGGGAAAAGAGTTATAATTATCACCGGGTCGCCTCCAACTTGTTAGGTTTTAAAGCATTTTGCTTCTAATTACAGCTCGCAGTCATTTCCTCACTCCTCAGTACTTAGATGAGTAATTATGCAATTAATTCAACAAGGCACCTAATATTAAGGCAGTCAGGAAAACTTTGTTGCTTCGAAATAAGAAACAAGTTATTGTTCTGTGCGTTTGTTCTGAATTTTCTTAAGCTTTAACGTTTTGAGACAGCTGTTGTTTTGAATGTATGGTACATTGTGGCTGTTTTATGTCTTAATGTTTGTTACAAATCATATGATTAGTATACAGGTTAAAATCTAATTAGAAGACGGGCGATGGCGCTAGAAACGTTTCAAAACTAAGGCTTGTATGAACTAATATTTTGTCGTCACAGTGGTTCTACGACGATGTTCCTATATCTTAGTGTCCAGGTATTCTTTAGTTGGCTGGAGGCTGTACCTATTTAGGTGTTCGCTCATGCAGGTGTCAAGGAAAATTCCAGCAAGTACCCATCGACTGGGTAGGTTAACAAAAATGACGACGTATATCAATTTCAATAGCCACTGAATTTAATTTAAACCTTAATTGCTCTCAAAATGAACAGTATCTTGTATGTTTGCATTATTTACCTGGCATCGGGCATTGCATTATCCGTCAAGGACATATTAATCAGAGATGAAATTGCGTCAATTCTGTCATTAATAAATTACCATTAATGGGTATGCTGCTCTTCAATTTAACCTCGTTTACAGACCTGATAGATATGTCGGAATAATGTAGTACTATTTATAAGATTGAACATCTGAACATTAGGACTGGTATTGCTCACATGTTTCGAGTGCCAGTTTTCAGTTAAAGTGGGACTATGGTACAAATAAGCTGATCTGAATAGTTGTCTTGATTTTCCTAATTGTGTTCATGTAAAGGAGAAAATTGTTATGAATCTGTCAGCAGATTCTTAACATGATTTACCTAGTTAAATAACATTTATAAAATACTTACATCACATCACATCGTAACTACGAACCTAATTGTTTTCTTTTGAAACATCAGCTGTTTTATAAAAGTCTATAATGTACTGGAGTGCGAATTTCGAAAGAGACACGGTAAAAATCATGATCGAATGACGCATAATTTATACAGGGTGTAAGGAAACTTGAATGATACTTTTTCTTACACCCTCTATAGTAAAATTGACATTTTCTACTGTTGATTTCAACGTGTGACTTTCAAAATTCGCACTCCCTGAAGCGTTTGGAAGCGATGAAATGTATGTCACATTATATTGTTTAAAGACTGACAGACAGTAACCAACCACTGTGTGATCCGTGAGGTGGCTTGGTATTATCATCTCGTGTCGTTCGTTCGAAGCGGAAAAGATTTTCTTTTTATTTTACTTTGTAGCCACCTCTTACAGCATGATACATCGTTATATGCTGATGAGCGTGAACATCGCTCCAGTTCAATTTTGTCGGTGTAGTATTCGCCAATCTTGTCTCTTTCCTGCAAGTGACTTGAGTTCTTGATACGACGCGACGTCAACCTTTACTTTCATCCAGGAGTGCGATTTATGAATCTTACAATTTTCAAAATCATGATCGAATGATGTATAATCTCCATGGTTATTTGGACATTTTCTATTGCAGATTTGAAAGTTTGACTTTCAAAAATACCACTCTAGGTCTTTCGCTGCCTCTGTACACCTCTAATATCCCTTCTAATATAGTTTTAATTAAATTGTCGTGCGTGGCGTATCAAGTCGTCCGATCTTTTTCCCTCACAACTGCAAAATTTTTCATAAATATACGAACTAAATAGGTCGAATATTCCACAAGTTGGCTAAGTATTAATTTTTCTAATAATCGTAACTAATATTCTTTCTCTATATGCACTCATACGTGCGAAGCTTCACCGAGCACGTATCGACTCGTCGTTCCTGTGGAATCCGCCAGCTAGGCCAAGATGGTGGAACAGGCCTTGGGCAACCCTGTGCTTTCCTTAACTGTGTTCTAGGCGATGCAGCGTCAGCGGAGAGGACACTTCGCCCACGCCAACCTTCCTGCTCTCACCGATCCCAGCTACCTAATCCGCCGCGTAGCCCCAGCAACGTCCTATGCCGAAGTCCGTACCCCCCTGGGGTGCCTCTAGGTCGGTTGCTTAAGTTCATTCAATTGGCTCGGTAAAAAGCAGTAAATGCTCCCTGAGCAACGCTGTAAAAGTCATTTAAAAAGAAAAGCCTTCCTGCGTGGGAAACAACATGGGGAGTGACAGTCATCGGTTATGCCGTAAATGCAGCAGGCATTGCAGCTCCTGAATTGGCTTATACAGCCACGAGCTTCGGTGTCTTAACCAAACAGACGCTGTTTGAAACATATACTTCGATGAAATAAGGCCCATGATGATGATGATGTGCACTCATATTTTATTACAGAACAGCTTTTTATTGATTTTACTATTGCCTTAAGAGCTGTTATTGCACATGATTGCAGTAAGCCTTGTCAGTTTGAAGGATTAACAGGTGGCAGCCTAAAGTAGATTATTCCACACATCGCTTCTTGTTTTTGTGGTAAATATTATTCTAACCCGTAAACGTTTTCGGTAGCCGAGTCCGGTCGGGTAATCTGGTTACAAACCTTTGCAATACCCCAATAATGCTATAAAAACATTTACGACAAATTTTCTTCGTCTTTTCTCTGACATGTGAACTTTTGTAACCGTTTCTGTTGTCATTTTACTTTAAAAGGTTAATTACACAATAATCTCGCATATTTTAATATAATATCAAGCAAGGGCTTAAGAACTCGATTTTTTAGTCTCGTTTCTCTTAGATTCGTAATTTTTTCTTTCAGTTGATCTTCGTTAGCAACTAATTATTTAAATTGCTAATAAGGATAATAGAGCAAGTTTCGATTAATCTCGTTTCTTAAAACTAAGAAAACAAGATTAGTAAGATTCTGTAATTTTTACTACCTACGTAACATTAAATTATCGGAGCTTAAAATATTCGTTATTTGTTCACAAAAAAATATTTAGAAAATAGAGGTCTAAATACACTATTTTAGGGGATGATCAGACCGACAAATTGAACAACTTTATGGGACCAGCAGAGAAATCACGAAAAAATCCACTGCAAACCAAAGAGAGTAAGATAGCAGTTTTGTGTGGAACAGTTGTTTTTTTTTCACGATTTCGATGTTGGTCCCGTAGAGAAAGTTGTTTAGTCTGATGGTCTGATCATCCCCTTAAAATACCGTCGGCAAATAAAGAAGAACGTTATGTTTTTTTTGTGAACAGCCTACCTATTGTCACGGTGCTTGTGCATTCGAAATCAAAATAAAATATTATTGTATTCAATGTAGGGGCTTCAAGCCCACTTATTAATTGTAAAGTCTTGTTTTTTAAGCTACCACCGCGTCGAAACGCGTTGTCGCAGCATTTAAAATACATTGTTTCTGCAATAAGTCGTTTTCAATGGAATTCTGCATTAATAAGTAATAACATACCTACATAAAATCTATATATATATATAAACGAATTGAGAATCTCCTCGTTTTTTTAAGGTGATTCAGGAATTTGGCATAGGTATTGAACCAAAAGTTGACTTTAAAACAGCGATATATTACAAACGACGTAATGGCCCAGATTAACCAGTAGCAATGGGAATCCGATAGCAACTACACTTCTCTCTCTACGATGAAATAGATAAGAAAGAAAACAGTCTAGAAACTATAAATTAAAACGTAATTATTATATATTACTCTTTGCTCTAAATATGCTAAACATTACCTTATTACATTTTGAAAAGGGCAATCACAAACTCGAAAACGTAGTTTATTTTATTATGATGTTGAAATAAAACCTACATCATACAAGACATGACGTTGATGACAATCTCAAACTATTCCGAACATAAAAACTTCCGTTTTAAAAGCTTGATTTGATGCTCAATTAAAACAGCAAAAAGCCGCTCTCAAAAGTCATTGGAAATCTATAGTTGAGTCATGTCCACTCGGAGTCGTGAGTGAATCACTGCTCGATGCTCTTTCGGTCACTGAGTCACATGAAAGATTGCCTTAGTGCGCTCACTGGCGTCTGCTCTGAATACCTTACTCGTTTTGTTGCCTCAAAGCACGGATCATAAATAAAATAGGTAGATATCTAGATGTACCTAGGATGTTAATTAAGTTGCATTACTTTAAGGGGTTATTGTACCCATGATACTGAACAACTTTCCCAAAGAAACCAATAGGACATTCGCAACAAAAATTTTCGATTATAAATTAAATGTTCGATCAGCTGATTGCATTTAGTATGGAAAGTCACACAATTTTTTTTGCGCATTTCCTATAGGTTCCCTAGGAAAAGTTCAGTATCATGGCTACAATCACCCCTTAAAGTAATGCAACTGTTTACCCTAACACCCTGTATAATCTATGTTTAACCTATTTATCACCCATAGTAAAAGTTTTACAATTTGATTGGTAGATTCTTAGTTTAAAAAGGATGCCAATGATATCAATTTCTCCCTGTATAGACGTCCTCTTACTCAGACCTCTCCCTTATAATGTTCAGAAAGAATAGCACTGCAGAACCAGAGTAGGAATTAGTGGAGGAATCTAAGTGGCAAACTTACTGTCAATTTTCGACGTATACCTATCAAATGAAACTGTTTTATATGGGAATTTGAGCAGCACTACTCTGTTATTGCTAGCTTCTAAAAAATGGGGTGTGGGGTCTGGACAATGTTTTCAGTCTTAGCATTGAATAATTATGTATAGAACAGACCACGCGAACAAAATCTGTGCACCAGCAGTGCGGCGGGGTGCGCACCGGGGGTCACCGTGCGGCGAGCGCCTGGCACATGCTCAGTAAGGTTGCACCAATTGGCCTAAACGAGCCTCTAGGTAGGTACCTCAATGGCCAAGCATGTGAAAATTTTTTAAATACGTTCAATAAGTAATGAGATGTAGTAAAAGAATGATGAGTATATAAAAAGATGACAAGGGCGTAGCACCTTCAACCGACGGAGATGTAGGTATGAAAGTGATAATAGTGTGTGGCAAGGCGTAGTCTCTGCCTTCCCCTGTGGGATAGTGGCTTGAGTATATGTATGTATGTGTAGTTATAGCAGATTTTAGTATTAAAAGTTATTTTCTTCTACTGTACTTCAATGACCTACAAAGAGATGTTGACTTTTATAACAGTAGAAAAGATTAGTTGTGTAATCTGTTGCAGTAGTCGATGTCCTCTTGCGACGCCGACGGCGCTGCGGCGGCGGTCGCCTTGGCTTGCGGCTTCTTACTTGTAAAGTAGCTGTACACACAAAACTTTGTCTCGCTGTAATGAACCAAAGGAACATTTTTCAGAAGCTTGATGAATGAAAACAACTTTGGTTTTTTTCCTTACGATGTTTTCCTTCGTAGTTAGTGATTAATTTTTGCAAGAGTGTCAAATCTTGCCAAAGTCTTGAAACTAATATTTTATTATTTTTACAGTTAACATTTTAAGTTATTCGCATTTTAAGTTTTCAGGCAAAAATGATTTGTTATTATTTCAGCAATGAATGAAAGCGCTAGCGTGCTCGTGGATACTTTTTAAGAATCTTGTTTTGGTAGTAAGTAGGGTGAGTGCCCGTGCGGTGGGTTAAGATCGTGTTCAGTAAATAAAAAATTTTACAAACAAATTATTTGATATTTTGAGGAATAAAAAACCCTATGTAAAAACATGATAATTCGATTCTGCTCTCGATTCTAAACAAACTACTTTCTAGTTTTGCGTTAATGCATTAACACGTTGTATATTTAAAACAAAACAGTTTAAGTGCCTCTTTTTGTTATTTTTAAGATTTTCTATAATCTAAGTGAGTGGGAATTTGAAAAAATACTGTTTTCTAATGTTTTGTGACTGGTCTTTAAAAATAAATTTATTCACAGTCAAGAGCGCGCGTTGCAGTCCGTCCTAACATGGACAAAGCCTAGAATTAAAAACCCCCCTTCTCGTGGGGGAAGACCGTGGGACGTTTAGAATTAAGTGCTTCATATTTACCTCAAAGTTCATTGACCAAAAAAACTTTAAATTTTTGTAGCAACACGAGTTATCTATTACGAGACTTAAACAAATCCCGTTAGCGTTATCGGGGGCAACTAAACTTCATAATCAAATTACCATCTACATATATATCGTTTCTTCGACGTAACAAGTCAACTAAATTAAGGTATTTTCTACTTTATTACTTAGACGGGAAAACCGTTGCCTGGGGACTGGGTATTTGGTACTCTGTACAGGTAATAAAATACGATTTCTGTTTACTCGTGTTACTGAGCTTTGGTAATTCCAAGGATTATGAGCGGTTTATTTGTAAACTGCCTTATTTATTGGTTTCCGTCCTTATTTTAATACGTTACTCTGTTCATTTAATTGCTATAATTTTTGAATTTTCAGGTGCTTCAAGGATTCTTTTCTCTAAACGTTAACTTAGGGGTATATTACTGCTGGCGCGTTCCATACAAACGAAGTCTGGTGATATTTACAACACTAACCGATTAAACTCAATGAAAGTTTGCGGAAACAATCTAGAAACAAATCTCTATGCTTGTATCGTGTCAGATTTTCCTTAAAATGTACAGTTTTAAAGTTACAGTGCCTAAAATATTTCCATACAAATCTTAAATTAATCCTAGCATTGAAACTGTATATTTTAACGAAAATCGGACATGATAAAAGCATAGAGATTTGTTCCTAGATTGCTTCTGCAAAATTTCATTGAGTTTAATTGGTTAGTATTGAAAATATCACCAGACTACGTTTGTATGCAGCGCGCATTTACGCATTCGGAATAAATT
Organism: Agonopterix alstromeriana; assembly: GCA_963924505.1. Taxonomy (NCBI): domain Eukaryota; kingdom Metazoa; phylum Arthropoda; class Insecta; order Lepidoptera; family Depressariidae; genus Agonopterix; species Agonopterix alstromeriana. The sequence goes on from OZ004661.1 coordinate 4,191,524, forward strand.
CTTAATATTACGTTAGTAATATAAAAGTTTCCCTAACTTTGGAAACAAATGGCGTTGTTTACGACTAATCTACTAATTTTTCTCATATGCATATTAAAAAGCTGGTTTCCAATCATTTTCCAATAAATAAATACACTATGTCATATCATGTACTCCATTATTCAATTGTTAATTTGTTTTCCTTTCAATTTGTTCCAGGTAATGCGGTTATGTGGTTTGCGCTGTTTCGGTAATCATTTTAATTTATTTTGGTTTTATTTCTTTTCCGACAACGAGAGTAACGTAATGTTTACTAGTCTATTTTCTAATTTGGTAATAAAACGAACGTATGCAAATAATCTAATTGACAACATTTCATTTTAAGAAAGGTACCAAAATAAGAAAACCATTTGGAGATTATGTGATTCAAAGCTTATTTCAAAATTATCAGATTTTTCTATCCATTATTTCTCGTTTTATTTTAAAATATAATAGAGGTTGAATGAGATTTTATTCCTTTGCCTGCTTGGCTTTTCTATTGTATTTGACAGTTTTTAGTTTTAATGTTATTGCGGCCAAGGTATCTTAGCCATAAATCCTTTGTTTATCAGAAAATTCAAAATAAATTAGAAATAGAAATATCGGTCAAAAATAAAATCGGAAAAATACTTATCTCTTATTTTGTAACCTGTTTTTATATATTTTACTAAAAACAGGTGGTTAAAAAAATTTAATGTTTTCAATTACAATTAGTTACTACACTTGTTTTGAATTAATTGTTTTTCGATAGGTAATTCAATTCGGCAAATTACCTCTTTCATTCAGTATTTCGTAATAATTAGCGATCGTACAGAATACGCAGAAAATTTTTGTTTGGAACAATTTTATTATTTTTATTTTTCATTCTATTGCTACCTATTTTTAGTTTATGCTTTGTAATCCATTTTTGTCTGATTTTACATAATAATACAAATAGCTGAGCAGAAAAGCAATCAATTGTGTCAGAGTAATATTACTTTGTATTCTAGTACCTTTGAAAGCCAAACAGAAAACTGTAGCCACGCTAGCATGCCACACACGAAAGGGACATAACAAAAAAACCGCCATACGCGCTCATTTTGTCGGAGTTGGTATGCTAGGCCTACTGCACTACATTTTTGCCGAGAATAGACGAGAAAGGCTGAGAAAAATTGTTGTGGATGCCCATCATAGTTCCCATAGACCATCTATTAATTTTCCTTTGGAAGTTCTCGCGAAAGTGTAGGATTGCGTGTATACTGACAGTTGATTAGTTTAGATTTTGGGGGTAACCATTAATTACGTGAGGCGATTTTACGACCCCCTCTTGGTGAAAAGTCGTAGGATTTGAAAAAACAATTTAACCTATTTTTCTACCTTTCACTGCTTCTTGAATAATTAAGTGATATTTGCGGAAGCTCCCCCCTCCTCCACGTGAGATTTGGTTTGAACCAACCCACCCATTTGAAATCCCACTCACCGAGTGATTTTTGACTACACATGGCACAGGTCTACATTTCTGTTTCCACAAATATGGAGACATAGATAACTTGTTACAATTAGTCATGCTGATGTAGTTGTTGGACCTTGACATGTTTAAGTTGAGTTATTCGATTGTGATGACATTCTATTGTTATTTAATTGCGTAGGTATTCGATAAACATGTGACACAACACAAGTGACTAGAATTGTGCTAGTAATTGTTAGAGACATTTAATTTCTTGTTGACAAGCTGGCAACCGCAATCATTGTGAATCATTATTTCATGTGATCGCTGTTACAAGTGTTATTTTATTTTGCCGTACTGTTTTATATAGGACATTTGCTCTTTTGATCAAGAACCTTTGCGCCTCGTAAAACTAGCACCAAAATAAACAAATTAAAGATTTGTGGTGAGAAATTTATTAATCTACAGGTACATACAGGGTCCTTCTTAATATGCTGACACTTTTTTAAGGGGATTATCAGACCGTTAAACTGAACAACTTTTTCTATGGAACCAACATCGAAATCGCGAAAAGAAAATCAGCTGACTCATACATTTGGTTCAAGTAGGTTTGTATAGAACAACTGATTTTTTTTCGCGATTTCTATGTTGGTGCCTTAGAGAAAGTTGTTCAGTTTGACGGTCTAATCATCCCCTTAAAAAAGTGTCAGCATATTAAGAAGGACCCAGTATAATAAAATAATTTATACAATTTTGCTAAAACCATGATTTGATTGATGACATGATTTCATTTCATACTAAGAAAACGGACCTCCATTTTCTGGTAAAAACATCCGTTTATACTCTGTCTAACGAGCTAATAATAATAGCCACGCCTGGTGCATCCCCTACATTTAGATAAAACCGTCTCAAAGGGGCCTGTACGTATTGGATCTGTTTCCCCGCGCAAGCCTTCCAAAGGTCCGGGCTACGGCCCGTGAAATTCATTCCAGAGATACATAATAATAAAATCATTTATTTTACTCCAGAAGCAGAAATTATAGGAACTAACAATAAATATGTACAGATAGAATTGTGTGAGACTGGGGTCCGAGATAGGTAATCGATGGGAAAACCTGAATATTTTCGAATCACCAGGCTCCTTTCATATTCACGTTTAGTATTTATGTAACAAAGAAAACGAAAAATGAAACAATAGAATATGAAATAAAGTAAATAAAAGTATACTTTAAAAAAGCTCTTTCTTATACTATGATGTAGGTAAGGCAAGATATCCAAAAAGCTAAAACTTTAGTCAATCAATTTGTCTTTTGATATACAGGGTCCAACTTAATATGCTAACGATTTTTCACGAGGACGATCAAACCATCAAACTGAATCACTTTCTCTATGGGACCAACATCAAAACCTCGAATTAAAAATCTGCTGTTTACTATCAAAAATGTACAGGACAGGAGAAATTTTTTTTACGATTCAATTGGTCCAATGCAGAAAGTTGTTCAGTTTGATGGTCTGGTCATCCCCAGCATACTGAGAAGGATATTACTTTATTTACAGGGTGATTTTTATTTCGATAGCATCCTTTTAAACCATGTTTTAAACTAAGAGTCACCCATCAAACTGAACAACTTTTACTATGATGTGAGCAAATTGATCAGAACAAAAAAAATCAGCTGTTCCGTACTAAACTGCAATGCCTACTAAACTCAAATGTATGCAACAGCAGATTTTTTTCCCTCTGATCAATTTGCTCCCATAGTAAAAGTTTTTCAGTTTGATAGGTAGACTCTTAGTTTAAAATGATACTAATAATATCAATTTCACCCTATTTCCGTTAGTAATATTGCCGTAAGTACAGTACTTATAAATTTTTAAAAATATTATCAAAATCCAAGAAACAGCTACTGAAGTATCGCACGACATTTTGAAACCTAAACTGTGTACTTGAACAGTAAGTTTCGAGCTTTGTCTTGTCCTTTCTAATGTCCACGGCATTGTTATAAATAGTTAAATAAGTGATTTCACCGGACAATGGCAAGTCGTGCAAAGCAGACCACGACCAAAACCGGTTTCAAAGGCTAGTCTCACTCGGAGCGGGCGCTCGTTTTCTATGTACTATGACTTGCCTTGCCACAGATAGTTCAAACTTTAAACTGTTTGTTAAGTAAAGGATTAATGCCACATAGCATTTTCATCGCTTGCTGCTCAGGACTTTTGTACTAGCGTGATCAGATGAATCTTTGACAGAAACCTATCTCAAGAGATCCCTTAACAATTTTTCAGCCAAAGCATGTATACAGGGTGTACCATCAAACTGAACAACTTTCACTGTGGATCCAACATCGAAATCGCAAAAATACCGCTGTTCCATAGAAAATGTAAATAGGTACTCAACCAAAATGTATGAAACAGCAGATTTATTTCCGCAATTTCAAAGGTCACATGGTTTTTTTTTTTCAATTTATGGTCCGAAGCATTCCATAATGTAACGCGTTTAAGTTACCCTGTATTGCTGTACGTCAGCACACTCACAAGGATCTTATTTTTGTAGCTTTCTTGTAACGAAGTATACGTACTTGAATGTACACACGGCGACACATCAATCTACGCAAAACCAAAATAAGCTGGCCGCGCGTAGGTAGAATAATGTATAACGTCGCGCGGCCAGCTTATGTTTGTTTTGCGTAGCTTGATGTATCGCCGTTTCTAGGTACGGCTTCGAAATCTGTGGTTTTCGAGTTATAAGGAGTTGCATTTTATGAGTCTTGTGATTTAGCATGAACTTTTCTTTATTAATAAGAATAATTGTAGATGGAATGTCTGCCAGTCCAAGCAAGGTTGTTCTCTGTTTCATGCTATATTAGTCACTTTGTAGTTTCCTTTCACTTTTATCGTATCTGTGTTAAATGCTAAACTATTCTTGTGTATCATCGCTATTATTTGCATTTCTTTCCGTGTACGCTGTAGAATAAAAAAAGGGATATAATTTTCAAGTTTTATTTTTCTTCTTATTACATACAGGGTACTTCTTAATATGCTGACACTTTTTTAAGGGCATGATCAACTGAACAACTGTCTCTATGAGACAAACATCGATATCGCGAAAAAAAAAATGGGCTGTCCCATAAATTTTGCCCGAGTGGGTTAGCAGTTTTGTATGGAACAGTAGATTTTTTTTTGCGATTTTGATGTTGGTCATATAGTGAAAGTTGTTCAGTTTGATGGTCTGATCATCCCCTTAAAAAAGTGTCAGCATATTAAGTTGGACCCTGTATAAACATACCAAAAGAAAATTGAGGTTAAGGTAAGTTTAATCGTTACTTAATGAACGTAATTCATAAATTTATGTCATGTCATAAATTATTATGTTACAAGCACTTGTGGGTTAACAAAAGGATGGCTTTGCGATTTTTGTATAATTTTACTGCGATGTTATTCTGGAACAACAACGAAGATAAGGCCTACTTTCTCGTGCATTTCAAGCGACGTGGCACACCAGAGATACAAAGGAATAATAACCGTTAGGCGTGAATCTTAATTCACATCGTCGTTACACTGTACTGTACTGATTTAACAATGTGCGTATCGGCTACCACTGATTGTCACGCTCACTCTCGCCTGCAACCATATTTCTGTCTCGAAATACGAAGATAACCGAAGAGCATTATTGCATCAGTACCCTTCTGCCTTTAGCGAGATTTTTGTTTTATTTCTGTTGCGAATTTTCCCTAACTATTTTTTAACTATTGCTATGCGAAACAGGTCTATTGCAATGCAACAAACTATAGGCCACTAATTTTGATTAATTTCATCTAGTATTGAACATTTTAACGGGTTCGGGTTTTTCCGGGTTTTAACCGCGTAACTCTCAAAAACTGTATAGATTAATTACTTTTCATTTAGTTGTATTCTTATTATTCAAGTTTCTAGTTTTCTTGTGATCTAAAAATATATTATAGAACGTATTAAAATTGTTCAAACAATCAAAGGTAATAATAGAAAAAAGTGTCAAAAGTGGTCACATAATTTTATATTCACGGGCGAGGTATTTAATCGACGTGGCGGTCGTAACGATTTTAAATATCTTCTTATAAATTCATGAACACGCCAGAGGTTATAGCAGTGCTAGTTTTACTGCCAAATGCCTCTTAAAATGTGACAAACATCAATGATGTTCCTTCTCTAACAAATATTATGACAAAGTATTATCCACCTACCTGGACCGGGTATACATAATACATTATAATGCTCATGATAGCATCAAGGGCTTAGAATTGGCTGATTATTAATAAGTATAAGGCGAGTACTGAAATCCTTTTAAAGTAGACGTGAAGAGGATTTACTTGAGAACGTCTTAGGTAAAATGTTAAGCTTTATATCCCTCTAAAGACTAATATGGTGCAATGAACTTCTTAGAAATAAAAATTGCGAATTCGGTTTAGCACCGATTTTTCTATGACGTCATTCCGAAAGATCTAATTGGGCGCATTCATGTGAGTTCTAAGAATTTTAGCAATACATCGGACAGCCAATCATCGGCTCGTGTTGAAACAATTGACAATAGATATTTTCAATAGAGCTGTATGAATAAAGTTTTTCTGATATACCCAGAGTAGAATGAGATAAATCACAGATTAGTGCATTATTCAATATATGCTATCGATACTAGTTGTTTCTAAAATGAAAGAAGATAGAGTTTGAGGTAGGTAGGTGCTACAAAGAAGAAAACAATAAAATGCTTGACAGTTTTCGAAAAGACTATGGCCCATCTCATATCCTGCTCTTCCTACCTGGACAATAGGCTACTTGACAACTAGTCACATCAGCTAAGTACTCTTTATCAGACGTCAAAACGTGCACTTTGTATGAAATTTGTACTCAATTCTGAGTTGTGACGTCATCAACATTTCATTACTTTTTAAATCATTTCTATTTAAAATAGTATTCAAACTAAAAGCTCAATGAAAATATGAGTTTAGAGATATTTTCGAATTTTTTTTTTATTGAGAAGATAAGAATAAAATATATTGTATGTAGTCAATTAGCAAAATACTGGGCTAGTAAAATATAAAATGACTCGCCATCGACTCGATAGAAGAAGAAGATAGTAGGAACTTACCTCCTAGGGCACACAGGCCACTTACGTCATTTACCACCACAAATATTTAGTCGTTTTGAAATACTCAGTTAGACTAAAATGTCAAATGGCAAGAAAAGTATTTACTATGAATTCAGTACAATATTAAATAAGCTCAAAAGGAACGTGAGGCCGACAGTACTGTAGGAATACCCGAAGGTTCTAAGAATGGTTAATGTAAAAACGCGAATATGAGGTGCGCGGGCGTCGGTCAGCGAGGCAGGGTCAACGACCGGAGGCCGCTCGACAACCTTTGTAGTCGCAACGGGTTGCTGCTTGGAACGAGTCTCCATTTGTGCTACGACACGAACATTTTTTCGTATCCACGTGGAATATGCATCATGGTTTTACTCGGAATTAACAATTAAAACTACACCTATCCGACACGTAATCCTGCGAGCAGAGCAACATCTAAAAAATAGACATGATTATGTATAAAAATCTCTGTATTCAAATGAAAACTATAACATTTTTCTGCAAGAAGTACCTATCTTAAATAAAATACCAATATCTTTATCAACAACAATTAAACCATCCTATCCTTTGTGTTGCTGTGTTATACAAGGTGTAAACTTAAATGCGTTTCATACTTACATGCTTCAAACCATCAAACTGAACAACCAACCAACCAACTTTATAATCTGCTGCTCCATACATTTGGGTCGAGTCGCCAGTCGCCGCTCTGACGTTTTTCGTTTTTCAGTGTTAGTCCCATAGTGAAAGTAGTTTTGGTTGATGGTCTGATGCACCCTCTAAGTCTAAAGTATGTAACGCATTGAATTTTACACCATGTATAGTATTAGGCCGGGATTCAAAGAAATCATTTGAGCGCGAATTGAGTCTGAGTAGGGTAGAAAATGTATGGATTTTGACATACCAGAGTTCGAACCCTATAGTGTTTTAGTTAACACTTGCACTGTCAGTATCCATTTGTGGACATGTTAAAAAAACGCTTTATTCATACATTTTACAGGTGCCGACATAATTTTATTATAAATATATTTTACATAAAGAGTGTGCAGATGAAAAGGAAAGAACCTCAGCATAGTTGCTGTTAATTACGGTTATCCCATTTTAGGGTTCGTAGGCAAACAAGAAACACTTATACTTTCATCCATTCTGTCTGTCCGTTTGTCTGTCTGTCTGTATGCCCCACCTCAATAACTCGTTCTTTTTTGCACCTATTGAATAGAAATTTCGTATGAAGACAGATAACTGTACAGTCCAAAAACAGAAATGTTATAGTTATGAAGAAAGCAATTTTTTTTTTACCCTCCCATACAACGAATGAGGGGTTGGAAAAGAAATAGTTTTTAACTAATAAATGGAGTGAGGTGTCGTTGGATAGGTTAAATCGTTATACTGCTTCTTTGTCGAGATATCTGCTATCAAAGTTAAAAATAAGGCGTACCCCCGACTATTTTGGTTACCTCTAACAACTACAAATAAATCGCGTAATTAATCCGTACAAAATGTAATGGAAACGTAGCCTGCACGGTGTCACGGTCATATGCGATAAGGCGTAAGTACATAATTTTTATTATTTCATGACTCAATATATTATAGTTTTCTTTAATTTTACTATGCTAGATGATTTATGGGTTGAAACAGCTTTTATTTCAATTTATAACTTGGTTTCTGTAAATAAAAGTCTAACGAGATCTGTTCTTGAGAAATGTTAAGCTCTATATAAATTACGAGCTTTTGACCTACGACTTCGTCCTCGTGGATTACCCCTTTAGGGGTCGATTTTCGAAAAATACTTTCTTAGACACCCCTAAATGCTCTGTAGAATATATAATTCCAAATTAAATGTTTCTCTATCTTCAGTCAGTCAGTCACGGAACAGTTTATGTAGATTATGCTAACTTAATCCGTTTTTCTATGAAATTGACACCGATATCGATATAAATGAAGCGTTTTCCAAGACTAGAAAATCGATAGATGGCAATATTATAAAAATTACTGATAAACTTGTCACATTGACGATAAAGAAGTACTGTTTGGTCTTACCATCATCACTTGACGTAGGTGGCCTATGTGTTGCCTATGCATATTAAACTGTTCACTACTAATAAATACGCAATAACATAGAAAATGTTTGTTTGTTTTATGTAAAATGAACATTGACTGAACAAAAAGTCGACCAATTCAAACCTTGACTATTTATATGTGGACTGGTTACGCGTGTAATTCTACTAACAAACATTTCTGCCACTTTTTGCGGGGGGCGAGGTAACATGAAATCCGCAACTTTGGATTTTATTCCCCATAACTATAGATTCTAATTTTGAATGTTAAAAATCATGAAAAGTAGTCTCGTGTGAACCCCAAACGTTCTAAGTTCGAAGTTATTATTTCGCAATTATAGGCTGTCTCGTTTAGTGATAAGGTGTAAAATTGAATGTAAATGCACAAGATCAATTGTGCTTATACCGTGGCAGAGGGGAAATGCTACCGCAAGGCTAGTCCTTATAATAATTAGTCAAAGAATTCAAACTATTTCACATTATAACCATCCTATTAATCAATCAAAATTTTAACGAATTTAACGCCATCCATCCAGCGTCTTATGGCCATTGCAGTTTGTCAAATAGGACGAAGTTTAATACTAGGCTTCTCATTACTGAACAAAAGTTGGGTATAATAATTATGAAGCTAATTCGGTTGTTACAAGTACCCAAGTGCATCGAAATAATAATAGACGACGCTCGCGCCCCTCTTGCGGTGAGGGTGAATACGCAGAGTACAGGTGGTACACTGCATGTGACTACAGTTACATTATCGGTATAATGCTGTTCATTCATTTGAACTAAAAACTCTCTTAAAATTTTTGCGTATGGTTACCGTGTAGTAGTCACACGTATCCCGTCCATGTTTCTTGATCGTATCGTCCTTTTTACCGTCGGAAACCTAGACGCGGTCTTTCAAGTCTTCAGCCATTATACATGTGGTGATAATTACGTCAAAGTAGTAAGCGATTGGCGTCTACTTTCATAATGCAAGCCGCTAAGGGTTTCCTAATTAAACTTTTTTTTTTCCAAATACATAAAATGTCTTATTGAAAATGAATGTAATAATGGTTGGCTAAATTCTTCAACACAATGTCAAGTCAATCTCTACGACATGCCACCTACTCGACAGAAGACGATGGAATAATAGTGGAACTCTCTACCTGCATCGGTTTTCCCTGCCATGTCGAGTCTGTTCAAAGAAAGGTCTATTATATAGACGTTTTCTGGGCGAGTGCATTGCATCTAACTACATGTGTACTTACATTCAGGTAATAAAGCCCCGCTTACGCCCATCACAATAAAAATTAATGATGTAGGTACTCCTTCTGCACTGTGTATATTTAGTGGCGGACGAGTCAGGGGAAGCGAGCAGGAAGTGGCCCACCGCCGCGGGAACTCGTCCAAATTGTGGTGTTAGCCACTTTATATGCCTGTCTTATTGTTCAATACACTTTTTCGGCAAAGTGTTTGTTTTTTTCCAATACTCACCACTCTCCATTGCTATAAAGCCGCGAGTTTTATGCTAAAGTATCTGTTTATCCATAAAACGTGACATAGAATTTGCATTCTGCATATTTTCTACATAAATTGAGTATTACGCATGAATTTAATAGAAAGGTCGGAAGAGCGTCTGTGATGGCTATTCCCACGCAGCGCTTTCAGCGTCTGCTTTATAAATTGAATAAATGGAGAAAAGATATACAATTTAATTTTGTAACGAATTGGCTGTTTAATATCTTAAGTTTTTGGTTCGTTTTGGGGACAGACTCACTTAATGCGTCACCCTGGAACTAGTGTAGGGGCAGTAAAGTAAGGGCACTGCCTGTGCTAGCCACGAGTCATCGGTGCATTGGCCGTTGTGCGGCGAGCTTTATAATATTATACTAGAGTTAACCCGCGACTTCGTCCGCACTAATAATATACCAGATTTTAAGTCAGATCATAAGCTATCAAACAAAAAAAGTTTAATCAAAATCGGTTCAGTAGTTTTTGCGTGATGTTGTTACAAACATACAAACAAACAGACAAAAATTCTAAAAAAGGTTGATAAGGAGTCCGGGATACCCAAGAACCATATCGTAATCTTTTTCATGTAAATATCTTCAATGTACAGACACACTTCTGTTAACCATATCGTAATCTTTTTCATGTAAATATCTTCAATGTACAGACACACTTCTGTTACAGTTTTATAATAGTTAAGATTAAGGCATTTTAATTTCCATACATACGTTTCTTGGCTACAATACCTGCCGTTACCGGCTTAAAAATAAAATGGGGAAAAACTGCTGAAAGCAGAATTTTTGTCCTCCCAGCTCCCTTGTGAGTTATGTTCTGTTTTTTATGAAATTCAACAAATTAGATTTCATGAATATCATATATTAGAGTAAAACCGAACTCATGTAAACGACTCGAACCTTTTTGTAGCAGTATTTGCCTTAAAAGTTCACCCAAGAATTAGTATTGAAAAAACAACAAAGAGCTATTTCAACCCAGAGTTAATTGCAAGTGGGGCGCATAGTTTCTTAGAAACAGCCGATGATAGACAAGGTAACTTTCGTAACGTAAACTTGATTAAAAGTAGGACCAGGAAAATAATTCCGCTCGTCAATCTTCGTTTTCGCAGAGAAGATCCAAGTCCCCGTTAAAACGAGACGTCATTTAGTAATCTATGGGTGCAAAGCAGCGAAAAGGGTGCGAAAACAATTCGCTAATTGCGGTAAGGGATTGAAGGTTGAAGGTGGCACATTCTGATTGGCCAATATAATTGCGCTCTGTTATAATTTTTCAACTTTGCGGGCACTTCGCTATGACTTTTAAACCTGCTAACTGTAACATGGCTAACCTTTTAGCCTGCGGCTAAAACGTTGACACGTCAACATACCGTCAACGAATCATATTATGCGAGTGCGAGATATACTTACCGTTGATATTAATTCCACAGTGCATACGTGAACAGTTTCGGGGATATCACATGTCCCCTGTCTCGCTCCTCTATGCAATTAGATGGGTCGTGTTTGAGCGTTCTATATTTGAACGGTCATTGTTGCGGTGATATACAGACATCTCAGGACTGACACGTATCGGTTCGCTATCTGGAATTGTTGCGGGACATCCTTAACAGCTCAGGTTCCCACTGATTCAAAGGCTGTCTTATTGTCCACAAAAGCGACATCCTGGGCCCGATGATACTCTAAAGTAGTCGGTATAATCTGACTCGCTCTTGGAATTGAATCCATGTTTCCATACCCGCATAGAAACCGGCAGGACGTGAATAATATTATTGTTTCGTGAATTTCTACCTTGTAAGCTCAAACTGGAATGAAGAGGCTCCTTTTTACAAAAAATAAGGGCGAGTTAGTGGGCTAGACTCCACCACGCGACGCATCGTATTAAAAACAAATTACCTACCATTTTGAATTTTATCTACACTGAGATAAGATATTTTCAGCTGTTTCGGTCAGACACTAATCCGTTCCGACATTGGGCACTCGTAACTGACCGCACATACAGCCTCACTGCCTCACCTGTTTCCCTAGTACCTATGATTTCTCTACCTGTGCCTCGGTTTTTTTCCATACTACTTGTCGTGCCAAGTGCGATGTTCTCTCTTTCTCTGAAAAGTGCGGGAACATTTAATTTTCTATGCAGCGAAGACGCATCGCGCGTGATTAGAGAAATCATACTAGAGTAGAGGGACATGAAGTTAGGCCTGCATCTACCGCTGTGCCCCAATAGTGAGGATTAAGAATGAGATGTTGATTGATTGACTTATACTCTTCCTATTGTATGTCACCATGAGCAATTATATCGCATAACATTAGTACTTACGCACCTTAATTAAAGTTATTGCAGTATTAATGCCAACGATTATATTCGCCCAGATGTTCTAAATATCCATAACTAAGACATACAGAACAACCATCAAACTGAACAACTTTTACGATTTAGCCATCATCGAAATCGCGAAAAAAATAATCGGTTCCATAGAAAATGTCAAAAACTCAAAAGCCAATGGTCTTAAATGCAGGAAACAGCTGTTTTTCTTTCGTGATTTCAAAGTCGATCCCATGGTAAAAGTAGTTTAGTTGGAAGCTTTTTAGTTACACCCTGTGTAACCCAGGAATTATCGTAGGTGAGACCCCCAGGCGGTATGTTTGATTCCAGAATATTATCTGGTTTTCCAGAATCAAAGGCTAATCCAAAACACATGACTCCTTTATATTTCTCCTGGGTGCGATTTAATAAAATACCTAGTAACTGTATTAGGTAGGTTAGACTCTTGATTAAATTGTTGAAATTAACTCACAGAAATTAACTTCACTTAGAAATTGATTTTGTTAAATTTGTAGTCATTTTTGGTGAATTTAATTAACGTCAAAGCAGGATGGAGACGGAGAAATTGAACAAAATTTAATTTTAAAATTATTAACTCATATTATTAATAACTGGAAAATGTGTTTCCAAAGCGATATTACATCTACCTATTAAATATATTTTCATGTTGACACATATTTTTATTAATACATTCTAACAATTCTACCATACTTTTTCGATCTAGCTATATCGTAAAAGTAACTACTTAGTCGACATGGACTTCATTAATATCTATATTTTGTAACCTAATGGAAAATAGACGACGTTACAAAGAAAGTATACAACGTGTTAATGAATAAGCGCATAACCTTATACACCCCAACTGATTTATAACTAAGTAATTATATTAAAACAATAATTTCATTATTTTGATGGTTAAAATTTAAAGTTATTCACATTTTAAGTTTTGAGGCAAAAATGATTCGTTATCATTTCAGCAGTAGTAAGTAGGGTGAGTGTGCCCATGTGGTGGGTTGAGATCAAGTTCAGAAAATTTTAAATTTTACAAACAATTTATTTAATATTTTAAAAAAAATTACCTATGTTGAAAACATGATACTTCGATTCTGCTCTCGATTCTAAAAAACTACTTTCTAGTTTTGCGTTAATTCATTAACACGTTGTATAAAGCAACTTATTTATTTACATCCTCCACTTTTGTTATAAAGGCCCTATAGTTCCACTTTAGTCTGATTAAAAAACGTATTGTTTTGCTCTGATATAAGTATTAAACAATATAATATTCTGGACTCTTCAATCCGTACTGATATTATAATATCATGTTTCACTCCAAGTCACTTGCAGTTAGTAGTTTTTGTGGGCGAATGACCCTGGTGGTATAGACCTATCCTATCCCCATTATTTTGGTACGTCATTCTATCCTGTAACGTTCAACATAACATTAAAAAATAATGTAGGTGTTGTTGCAAATGCAAATGTTTTTTTTTTAATTTCAAATTATCTTGCATTTGGCTTTAACTCACCTGAAAGAAAGTGTAGATGAAGCCGAGGATCCATAGTGTATACAACGTGTTTATGAATAAGAGTCATATACCCCAACTGATTTATAACAAAATAATTGGACTAAAACAATAATTGCATTATTTTGATAGTTAAACTTTGAAGTTATTCGCATTTTAAGTTTTCAGACAAAAATGATTTTTAATCATTTCAGTAATGAATGAAAGCGCTAGCGTGCTCGTGGATACATTTTAAGAATCTTGTTTTGGTAGCAAGTAGGGTGAGTGTGCCCGTGCGGTGGGTTGAGATCGAGTTCAGTAAATTTTAAATTTTACAAACAAATTATTTAATATTTTGAAAAAAAATACCTATGTTGAAACCATGATAATTCGATTCTACTCTCGATTCTAAACAAACTAGTTTCTATTTATATATTATACATTATAATATATTCTATTTTTGCGTTAATTCATTAACACGTTGTATAAAAGGCCTATTAACTCTTCTTTTATAAACTTTCGTGGAACTTGGAAAAATAGACGCCGGGAGAGATTTCCAAATCATAGAGGTTCTTGTTATAAAAGAGGATGGTAATCTGTTTGATTATTGTAATATCCAATGTCGTATGGATGCAATGTCGCACTAAGTCTTGTCGTAGCTTTCCTATAACTGCACGGTTGAAAGATTAATAATTAGTTTCTGGTCACTCTATAATGTGATTGTCAGCGTTCAAAAGCTACTAAGCAATATAGCTTTAAAATTATATCTTGAATTGTTATTACGACTGTACTAATGTACTTACTATATAATTTAGCTTTTGTTCTTATCAAACGAACGTAAGCCAAAATCGCAACTTCACAAACGACCCCACTAATTAGAAACACAAATAAATTATTTAACCCCGAAATCGGTTTGACTTTGTGTATAACATCTCTAAAGGCTTCGGGGGCTCCGTTAATCGACCGAGCTACTATTGTTCTGTATTAACCTCAAATATTACAATTTCAAAGGTCGATCACTACTTAATTAATAATTTACTTGTTAACCGTGTTATTATAATAGTGTAAGTTATGCTGTGTGATTTAGATTTGTAATAACAAATAATATACCACCTCACATATTACGCGTTTTATTTTAGACTGTCTTTTTGCCTACATTTTTAAAGTTCCGTTACCTCAAAAGGATGAAACGGACTCCTTATACGATCACTTTGTGGTCTGTATGTCTTTTATGTTGTGTCTGTCCGTCTGTCAACCCCCTTTTTGTCAGGAACCGGTAGAGGTATCAAGTTGAAATTACTATCAAATACTAAGTAAGATATACGGTCCCTTACAGGTATAAAAAAATTCAAAAAGTCAAAGTTAACGCATCCAAAAGATCCTGCTATTTATTTCAGATATTTAGATACCGAGTATCTCCCGTAGACCTAGAATCATAAAATTTGGCATGAAGCATGGTCTCATAACACATAATAAAATAGAAAATCGTTAATTTGTAGTTATAACATAAGCAATTTTTTATTACAAACTTGTTTCGTTGTGTTGAGAGTATTCCTACTATCCTGCCTGCAGGATCTCAGGATCGTATAACAGGGTAGATTGTAGAGTTTCTGGCCGCATCTTTTTTATTGCTATAACAGTTATAGCGATGGGTATATCGACCCTGATATGAGATTCTGAGATCCTGCAAACAGGATAGTAGGAATACTCTCTGTCTCTCTCTGCCCACCCCAGTGGGACAATAGCGAACTAAACTGCCTCCGTGGTCTAATGGTTAAGAGCATTGTGTTCTTAACATGGAAGTCGTGGGTTCGATTCCCACGGGGGACACCTAGTGATATGTCACTTTGTGCGTTTTTCCCCAGTTGGTTAGGAAATTGCAGACCGAATCTCCTGATTGTTTGAAAGAAAGATGATTCCGTGCTTCGGATGGCACGTTAAGCCGTCCCGGTTACTATCTCTCGTGGTAGTAGTAGTTCCATAAAAACCACGTCAGAGGCCGTAAGACGGTATGAAAAAACTCTTGACACCAGGGCTTGCCCATACGTTAAGAAGAAGTGGGACAATTATTAATCGACCCAGATATGCGGAATTTGTTATAGTATAACACATTCTGCGGCGGAGGGTTCCGTATAAACTTAATTGTGACGGATAAACTTAACTTTGCAGTGGAAACAATAACTCTCTCTCTCAATTATTAATTCACCATTTATGTCCTGACTCCTAAATGTAAACAGAATGTTATTATTATCATGCATCACGCTTATTCATAAAGCTTTGTGAGTGATTAAGTGCAGCGATTAGGAAAACATGAATGCAGTCGTTGTTTACCACGTGCTTTCTTAGTAGGCCTAACGTGTTATATTAATCATAACAAATATTAATAGCTTGTTATTGTGACACATATTCCTTATGACTAAGCTTCGGTATGTTACTTTTTTATTAAGTGAACGGAAAAAAAAATCGGTGAAAACCCTCTTATTTTGTTGACTTTAATTAGATGTTGTTGTAACTATAATTGTTGTCAATATAACAATATAATTACAACAACAAACTTTTTTGTTAAGTATTTAGTAAATTCTACGAAAAAAATAATCTGTGACAGTTCTTATTAGCTACTCAATAACAGATGGCACTAAATATCATTGTTCAAATAATAGCAAAGTTGCACAAATATTTCAACCTACTGCTACCTTCATATTCTACTCGACAAACGAAAGTCGAAACATCAAAAAAATCTGCTGTTCCATACAACACTGCAAACCTACTCGAGCCCAATGTATGGGACATTTGTTTTTTGCGATTTCATTGTTGGTGTCATAGAGAAAGTTGTTCAGTTTGACGATCTAATAATCAATTTAAAAAAGTGTCAGTATATTAAGAAGGACTCTGTATTAGGACCTGGCGACCGAACTTCACTCAGCGTCTTTCGAGTTTCAGCATATTAAGAAGGACCCTGTATATTAACTATGCTAAGAAACAAGTAAAGAGGCGTGTCCACTTGTTTGTAAACGTACAAAACGTTAGGTCTCCCGAGCCCTCGGAACATGACAACGGGCCACGTATAAAATGAATAATGTTTGTACAGTCGTGACTTGCAGTAAGGCTACCTTTTGTGCCGTTTCATCCCAAGAGTAGGCTAGGTGTAAGGTAATTTATTATCTTCTTCTAGTCCGAAAACTGGTGGTGAGGGGATCTATTGGCTTTTTAGTACCTTTCCATGATTCGATTAGTAAGTTATCAAAATCAGTCTGTAATCACACTACAGAGCACATGTTTCCTCAGCACGAACATTATCTTTATCTATAGATAATATATAATAGTTACGTAACTGACTGAAAAACAACACACAGCCTATAAATAAAGACAGAAACATGAATGCATATTCTACAGAACAGAGGATGTAGAGTAGGAACGCACGAAGAAGGGGTTTTTCGAAAATCAACCCCAAAAGGCTGGAATGGAGTGTTGAAGTTTTCCGAAATCAAAAAGGTACATAAATAGGCTCTGAAATAGTGCACAATTTAAACTAAACAACTTCCTCTATGGGATTAACATTGAAATGCCGTTCCATATAAAAGTGCAAATATACTCGACCCAAATGTATGCGATGGCACAGTACAATTAAATACAGTACAGTATTTTAAAAGGACACTTTTTAGAGGTAATGAAGGAGTATTATGCAGGGTCCTCCTAAAATACCTGTGTTATGAAGTAAGAATTAGCTTAGATCCCACTGCAAGGTATACCTTGCAGAGGCCTACTTACTTTTGATTGACTGGGTGTGACACAAGCTAGTGGTCAATCTGCTGTCAAAGTATTTTCAAGCCGTCGCGTAATGTCAGGCCCCTGAAATTTATCTATCGGCATTATACAGGATTACTTCATAACGTGTCTGCTGGAGGCTCTCGAACGGACCTAATAGAGACAGGCGGGCGTTATGATTGATACGATTACGGTCGGCGAATTATTTGATTGTGAGAAACATGTATTCGAATAATGTTTTTTTTTTTTTTTCAATTTGTCGAGTAGCTTCACAACGGTGCCTTTTTATCGATTCTCTACCTCAGTGGGATCTATTGAATGAAAAAATCTGGCACCAAACAACCTTAGTATAATTTTTATTACTTGTGCGAAAATAGAGAGTGTTCTGAACTAAATCCAAGTTTCAATAATTCAATCAATCAAATTGGCCGATATCAATCGACTGCTGGGCATATAAACCTCATTTTTATTGCGCCACCCCACGGTCTTTACAGAAATTGATATCTACGATTTATCCGAAACGTGGCAAAAATTTTATATGAGAGCTCCTCCATGGGAGAAAGTAGCAATAATTTTGTCCTAGGGAGTTCCAGGTCCTAAAACGTGAAGCGAGCAAAGCGAGCTCGAGATTCATACGATTTTAAATCTAGAGCGAACAAATATTTTCGACTCTATTTCTGACTTTCTTTGACTACTTACTGGGCCTCCAACCAACCTACCAACAAACGCTTACTGGACATAATTATTTTGGATTTGATTAAAAGGGATTCTTGAGATTTGGAGGTTAGTCCCCACTTAGTCCTCCATTGAAGCGGCATTACCGTCTATCAGAAATAAATAAAAGAGAAAAACGCACGGAAATTCAGTCACTACATTTACAGGAGCTACAATGATACACAGACAAATAAAGGCTTCAAACTTATTAACACTCATCTTGTTGCGTCGGGGGTTAAGAATGTGTGTTGATGAACCATGGCCGGGTATGGCACGGAACACAGAGGTGTTAGGAGTTGGTAAATTATTTGAGAAATGGAAGCTCCTAGTTCGAATATCAGTCCTTCGTAGTTAAATTCGTTAACGCCCCAATACCAAGACATTTTTACATTTGGCAGCGTCTCTACAACAGAGCGTGCGTTAGTATTTTCAGAGCGCCGCCCGCCGCCGTCTTTACATTTTGTATATTTTATTGCGCAATAAACATATGGGCATACACTCGAGAAAAAGGGTTAAAACAAAAGCACAAAAGGCATCATAAATTCAAATGAAATAAAAAATCGCAGTAAAAACAAGGGAGCACAAAAGAAAATTTTCGTTCTCAAACATAAAGGCGTAATGAAATTCATCCCCAAGTGTGTTTCAGGCTATTATTCAACCGCATACAAAATGTAGTGTGGTGGTAACAAATGCTACTGGATTGCTAACGGAAATCATTTCGCAAGACGTAACTGGAAGTGCCATAGAGCGTGGTTGTGAAATTTTATGTAATGGCTAA
Organism: Agonopterix alstromeriana; assembly: GCA_963924505.1. Lineage (NCBI taxonomy): Eukaryota > Metazoa > Arthropoda > Insecta > Lepidoptera > Depressariidae > Agonopterix > Agonopterix alstromeriana. Next base: position 4,210,713 of record OZ004661.1, read on the forward strand.
TAAAATTTACTTTGCTGTTCATACGTGATCGTAAGAAGACATTGTTATGATTCGTGAAATAAACATGGAGTGAATTAAAAGGATGTTCTTGTTTTCATTAGTAGGTCCGTAACGAGAAAACAGAATGTTAAGATTTCAATCAATATCAAGGTATACTGTCATCGAAAAGCATAAGTATATGCTTACGACTATTTCCCTTTTATTCTATAGTCATCCCTTTGAAACTATAACATAAGCCAATGATACCTATTTAATAAAACAGCGGGAAAACGTTCCAAAATGCTCGAATAACACAGAAATACTGTAGTAACTTAACCTATTATAGTAACATTTGTTGTAAATTAGAGTACTACATCTGATAACTGTAAAAGACGGAGTAAAAGAAAGCCGAGGGGAATCTTTACAAGATATTGTTTGTTGCCAGTTGCTGAATACTACCATGCCAGACTCAAATAACAATGTTAGTACTTAAACTTTTACAGCGATAAAAGTTTTACTTCTTTGAAGAAACTGATGCTTCAGTTTCGAAGTTTGTTGAGGAAAGTGAAATATTTTTCGCCGTTTTTTGAAGGGTGGCAGTCGGTACTATCGTATTTTTTTCTTAATGTTAGAGATTTTCCTAAAGTTACCGTTATCGTTATACTGGTTATTTCACGATCGCTAAAAAATAAATGTAATAAACTTCACTTAGCCTTGATTGAATTAATAACTAATTTCAATGAAGAGTAGGTAAATTCCTGAATTAATAGCGTATCTATTTCCAGTACCTTAATATCCTTGGCTTTTGCTTGCGATTTGTATAGAAGTAATTCCAACGTAGGGTGGTGCCATAATACTTCTTGCCAGGTGTAATTTGCCTTAACGTTTTAGGAACAATTACAGTGACTCTTTGCGTCTCCATATGATTTTATAGAGGTGTGGGTAAAATGTCCATAACATTGTGTCTCTTAAAAGTATGCCAAAATGACAGTGTTATTTTTCTGTACTATTCTGATAAGGTTATAGTCTTTATCAACAATGTTATTGGTAAGTACAAAATTATTTACCACAATGTATTAAACGTTTCAGTTTAAACTGAAACGTTTAATACATTGCCCTTATCCTAAACTTTACGAGGCTGCAAGTGATTTTGACCTTTATAGACGAGTTGCCACGACCTATATCAGATAACTTTGACATATCCATCGAAAACGTCGGTACTCCGGTAAGTTTTGCGTGGAGTTCGTGGCAGGGGTGCCTTATCTAGCCCTTGAATGAAACACTTCATAGCAATTTATGTTAGAGTACCTTTTGGTTCATTCAGCCGACTTTCTACCCTGGAGATACTTATGCCGTATTTTTGATAGTGAAATTTGGTTATCTTGCAAATGCGACACAAAATGTTACGCCCTTGTCACGTTAAGTTATTTATTGTTTCTTTTTTCATGATTAGTTTGGTTCCTTTTTTGGAAGAGTTAGTTTTTTAGGTTGTCTTTATCAGTGTTCGTAGGCTTCGTAGCAACTTGACGTGGGTTCGACCTACATTCATATTTTAGTCCAGCGAACATTTTTCGTGACTAGATTTTCTTCGTTTCTTCTGAATTTTGGTTAAGTATAGAAATCTCAATAATAATCTTATAACCAATGCCAGCAGTTTAAATAGGAAAATTTACCAAGCGGCGCCTCCCTCGAAGGCGCTCGGTTCTACACCTACTGCCCCTCTAGTATGATTTCTCTACTCGCGCGCGACTTGTATTCAGTGCCTAGAAAATGGCCTCTTCCCGCGCTTTTCAGAGAGCGAACGTTACGCATGAAGCGACAGCTAGTATGGAAAAAAGCTAAGTCGCGCATGTAGAGAAATCATACTAGGGGGGCAGGTCGATGCATGATATAACAATATTAAAACGGTCAGAGTAATTATATACAGGGTGTAAATTTTTTGCTATGTCGCTGTTAGCTTCATAGTGAAAGTTGATCAGTCTGAAGCACCACAACCACCACAATCTTTAATATGTAACGCAATCAACATAACACCCTGTATCTTGAATGCGTTACATATTAATAAACAGTTGAATGGATCTAGTTAAGACTACATTTACATTAGTCTTAAATACTGTTATAAATATGACTCAAATGTATGTATGAATAGATTTCACTTGCCTGCAGCGTTACTCGAGATAACCCGTCAAAAGCGGAGAATTTGTTACGAATAATATTATAACCTATCTTACATGTTGCCTTATATCCTACAAGCGTGATCTGTTTACATCATACAAATTCATACCCCCCGCCGCTTCTAAACATCTGTCACAAAGAGATTTGCTATAGAAAAAAAAACAGTTCTAAGTAACAAGATAGAATGGCGCTAATTGAAAACATAAAATGTTAATCAAAGTATACATGCTAAAATGTAAGTAACATTGACTGAATTTAAAGAAACTTTTTTCCTAAAAATTATAAAATCAGATTTAAAAAACTACTGTTTTCAACAATCACTTTCACTTATAACCAATACGCCCTCCTTTAATAGGCCTTGAAGTGGGACTTATACAAGGTGTTACAAAAATAAACATATTGAGGGGGTGGTTTAGACTATCAAACTGAACAACTTTCACTATCGGAACAAAATCGAAATCGCGAAGTTTGATAATCTAAATACCCCGCTAACAATTTGAAAATGTTTATTTTTACTTTTGGAACGCCTTGTATAGAGTACGTATAGGCTGAGGATAATGACTTATATAATTTGCTGCTCTAATCAAATTTATCCGGGTATATCAAGAACGCGTCGTACGTAACAAGTCGAGGGATACCAAGAATAGGGTATTCTAAGACCGACGACGCGTAACACTGTTGGTGTAAAAGTTGTTAGTTCCATTTAAGGACAAAAGAGGCGCTTATTACGGCACCAATTATGAATAGCACCAGAGTATGTACACCTAAGCTATTTCACGAAGAGCACCTGGATTGTTGATTTTACGTCGTAATGACATCAAACTCATGCTTCCTAAAGAACATTGTGTCCGAAGACCCGAATACTAAATAAAGAATTCCTTTTGCAAGTAAGTTTCAATAGAAACGGCTGAAGGGTTCCATTGAAATGAATGTCTTAAGGGCACAATGTTGAACTTTCTCCATAAACTGATAGTCCTGACCTGAGCGGCGCGGGCGATCGATCTAACCAAAAAGATTTGCACGAACCTTTTTTTATTCATTTGTATTCTCTGCTTTCAGGTAATATTTTTTTTTGGTCTACTGTGGTGACTGAGTAAGTAATAAGCGGATTTCCAGAAAAATATTAGGACTTGCAACATTTTAAATTGAATACATGCTATTTGAATAGGTATGCTGTAAGAAAGGTCAGGTAATATCAGAGACTTAAATATTGGAACTTTGCTGATCTGTGTCATACCTATCGTCGTTGATACTTCAATTAGTCACATGTCAGACGGTGAAAATTTTTCAGGAAGAAGGTAAAACGTTGTATCCACAGGCACCACAGCTGACCGACGACAAATAACAAATTGAAATTTTTTGCATATCATTAACGCGCTTAAATAGAAGACATGTGACAATTTGCCACAAGCTAGTAACCAGATATCGGATATGTTGCGATTAAAAAACGAAAATTGTTTTGTTTTTGGCAAGTGACATATTGCGGTATCAACGACGCTATTTATCTAGTCTATAAGCTGTGATACTAGTATGTACTATATGTTTCCCTAATAAACAATTAAACTCAACTTGAATATATTTCTAAAAATCGCAGTAATCCGATAACAGTTGGTGGCCCTTCGGCTTTGACGGTTGTAGTACGTTGCTAACGTTACCATGTAACTTGTGACATTGTAGTTATAGTAGATGCTAGTTGTCTCACGAAACATGCCATTATAGTAGAAATTTGGCCTAAGAGGAAGGATCTCTCTTTAAGACTAGAGTGAGCCATACCAATTGTAAAGTGTCGACTTTTTTGACGTTTAGGTTTGAGTGTGTGGTGTCAAGTAGTATGGACAAAATGCACCAAGTGACATATGGCCTTATGTTTACGGTAACTTTTCACACACACTAGCTCAAAAAAAGTTGACAACCGCATTAACAAATATCTATAGTTCCATCTCCTTCTACTATTAAAGGTACGTCATAAGACAAAAGACACCAACTACAATCGTAAATTTATGCGGACTCTATGGAGATCCTTCCTCTTAGATTTTGGCAAGGGATTACATTTGACAATGATAATATGTAGTTTTGTTCCGTGCTTCGGAAGGCACGTTAAGCAGTTGGTTTCGGATAGTTCCGTCAGATGGCGTTGTAACTATTCGTTAAGCAAGGTCAGAGGCCTATTAAGGCGGCTTGAAAATTATCTGACAGCAAGTTGACAGCAACACGCACTTGGCCCGCGTGGTGGATTATGGCCCGCTCCCTCTCACCCTTATTCGTGAGAGGAGGCCTTTGCCCTGCAGTGGGATTATATAGGCTATAACTTACTTTTAATATTTAGCTGACGGATTTAGTGCGAAAAGTTAAGTACTTACGTGTTATAAAATAAATATTTTCAAAATAAACTAAGGACCAAGGTTCAACTTAATATGCTGTCAGTTTTTTAAGGGGATGATCAGACCATCAAACTGAAATACTTTCTCTATGGAACCAATATTTATGGAATCGCAGATTTTTTGCGCTATTTCGACCTTATTGTTCTCGCAGAGAAAGTTCATTTTGATAGTCTGTTGATCCCCTTAAAAACGTCACCACTTAGTAAGGACCCTATAGATGCCATCATCTTAAAAAAGCTAGCTCTGAAAGTGTCATAGATAGATATACCTAAGTAAAATAAAGCCTAGTCTCTTCAAACAGTGTACACGTATCTACACTCAGCTTGCCCCGAGGCGTTTCAAAGTAGAACGAGATCCAAGATTGCGAAGTTTTCGGTCAGAACCGTCATTCGACGCGCCAACTTGTTGGTGGGTTAATAAAACAATTTGATTCTATCCAAATGCCCGCTTTGAATACCGAATCTGATTTAATTTGCTTATAAAAGTTTAGTATTTGTTAACTTCAACATCACTAGAAATAACGCTGGGAATTTTATTGAATAGACTTTGGTTTCGGTTAGGAAATAATTGCGCAGGAATGAATGATGATATTATTTTTTTAAGTATTTGCCTAGGTTATTATTTTATACCTATTGTAATTGCAGTCGTATGTGATATATATATGTTAACATCTATACTCCCTAGAGAGGTTAAAGGGTGGGTAGAACCACCTTTATAAGATTCTCACACCTTTCGCAATTTTCGGCTTTTGTAATATTAATGTTGCTCATACATATACTTGAACATGTCTGTGAAACCCTAATTTAATAATTATTTTTATTCTTTTTATCGGCGTTCTCCTTTTTTAGCCCAGAATATTTTACGGGTTGCTACGAGATTTTGCGAGAGATGTCTAATGTGTATTAGTTCCACCCTACGAATTCAAAGAAAAAATTTACACTTCAAACACACATGAACGTCTGTCAAAGTGGGAAGAAGGTAAATCATTTATATTTCGGTAAGGCTGAATATTTTTTTTTTAGGACATCGTCAAAATTCTTCATCTTCTAACCTTTGCCACACTTCTTTAAAGTAGGGTCTAGGACTTATTCGTTCACTATAAGAAGTAGGTATGTCTAGCAGCATTGCCTGTATATATGTACAAATTCTCGTATGTTACTTAACACTTTCGCTGCTGACGACCTACGCCGTAGGTCAGCAACAAATTGGCCGCAGTGCGCTAGAACCCACGTAGCGAGTCAGTTCTATTATAACATTTTGCCTAGGGGCGTCAATTTCAGCACTGCGCGAGTATCAGCTTGAGCTTAGCAGCGAAAGTGTAGTCATGTCCCATATGCGAACAAAACTGACACTATTAAAATTCTAGCATAGCATATGCTCACGAGTATATTCCCCGAGGGCGTAGTTAGAGATATTCCTCAGAACATCCACTCTGTCCAGTGTGACGGGGAGTGAGCCCGTCGCCACTTGTAATGGACAGTGGGTACAATACATGCCTCGAAATTGAAGCACACAGATTTCCTCAAAATGTTCAAATTCTACATTCAAAATTATCTCAAAATTGTTGGTGTTTCCCCTGCAAGTAGTTAGGATCATATGCCTGCAAATATTGATAGCATGGTACTGCATATTCCACTGAATTTACCAGAATACGATATTCCTATCTATTTACAAACTGCCAAACCGTAGATTGGACAGCATACTCCATTTAAGTTTCATTGGGCTTCGTATTCTGCGATGGCTTGTTTATATTGTGAGCGAAGTGACTGGCCCATTGAATTGACACTGAGATAACTAAGGTTATTCGAAATGCTTATTGACCTGTCAACTAAACAGGCTGTCAACATCCCCTTCAGAAAAATCTTTTTGCCATCAGCATTCACCTTAAATATTAATTAATAAAAAACAAGTAGACCATTTGAAAATTAAAGTTTCATCACTAGTCGACTTAGTTCAAATCACTAGTCGACTTAGTTCAAATAGTTTTAACATCCTTCAAGTCATTAACGTGAGAAGAGAAGGGATTTCCTAAATCCTACATACGTTTTAACGTAAAACATATTCATAGCCATTTTACTACTGTCATAGTTAATAGCTACATTTGTTCGTGAAATTCAAATCGCGTTCCATTAGTATAGAAAAAATATTTATCCGAATTAAAAAGTGGGACTAACTGTTCGTTATTCAAGCGTCGAATGTATCGATACAACCAATTGCTCAATTTGATTTGAATCGATTCCTCGATTCGCGGTGATTCCTACTTCGTACGTACGAGTACGTAACTCAATACGGGACGTGTTTGCGTTCGGAGTACCATCGATACTGGTTTAATGGTAATCGTTATGCGGACTCCATTTCCATGTTATTCAATTTAGAGGCTGCTGTAAGTCTGATAGGAATACTTTAATAGCTTATTCGCTTAGAATATAAATTGCCTAGAAACAGTGTACAAATTATTTTTAAAACGTCAAGCGGAGCCAAAATTTGTCAGTGTCCCACAACACCCTTTGCGGTCCGTCTGTGATGTTAAAGAAAACCTTCAAGTTAATGCGTAATTTTTTTAGTCCGATTTTTACTATTTGACCTTAGGAACAATTTCTCTTCGAATCAAATTCAATTTCGTTCTTACAAATAACTAACAAAATGGTACGGAGTTTTATTTCATCATACATCAGACCCCCAAATTGAACAACTTTCTCTACGGGACCAATAACGAAATCGGGAAAAAAAATCAGCTGTTCCATACTAAACTGCAAACCTACTCGACCTAAATTTACCTATGTGACAGTTGAAATTGTTTGCTATGTCGATCCCATATAGAAAGTTGTTCAGTTTGATGTTCTGATTATCCTGATATACATGATATACTTAAATAGGTTCCTTCTTAATATGCTGACGGTTTTTTACGGGCATGTCCAGACCATCAAACTGGACAACTTTCTCTATGAGGCCAACATCCAAATCGCAAAAAAAATAAACATTTGGCTCGAGTAGGTTTGCAGTTTTGGATGGAACAGGTGATTTTATTCGCGATTTCGATGTTGGTGCCATAGTGAAAGTTGGTTAGATTTAAGGTCTTATCATCCCCTAAAAAAGCGTCAGCATATTAAGAAGGACCCTATATAAAAAAATCCTAACAAATAACTTAGTATAATTTCACACTCGTACACAATAATCTTAGTTTAGTAATGCGCTTTTGCAAGGACGCAGAGATGACTGGGCAAGAGGAGAAGTCTGCAATGAAAGTTGATTATATTTGTCATCTTAGTTCTATGAGAATAAGGTTTAGACGTGTTAATCCGTTGCCGAGCGTACTAGGTAACTCAGATTCTAAGGATGAAGGAGCTAGGTAACGAACGATGTTGCATCGTGGCAGAATCACGTAAGTGTGTCGCGCCATCGGAATATTAAATGATGCACTGCTATATTATTTAATTTCAACTTGCTGTGCTGGTTCCCAACTTCCCAGCTTATTATACATGATGTAAGTGTTGAGATAATTGTGATTTTACTCATGATGATGAACAACATTGTCCACGGGCTAATATCAAGCGAAAAAAGAAATTGGATACTAAATGCAATCAGCTGATCATTTGTACGAAATGTTTTTTTAACGAATTTATGTTATAACTTTGTTTAGTAGCATGAGTACAATTACCGTTTAAAGTAATGCGGCTGCCTACACTTACACCCTGTATAATATCATCATCATCATCTTAGTCGTATTGTAGTGTAGCACAAAGCAACAAGGTGTTATACTTATAATTCATCTCTGTTTTTGCGATAGCCACTTATTAGCACTTGACATTTTATTCAATTGGGAACTTGTACAGCTTTATATTTTTAGTGTATCATAAAGATTTAAGGCTTACATAAAAATACCAAAAACAAAAATGATTAAAAATGCACAAATCATTTATTTATTGCAAAGCAAAAGTCGACTTTTCAAATTCCGCGCCAAAACGCTCATTGCCATGACGTGACGTCACTCCTTTTCATGACGCGTGCAGCTCATCCCAAACCATCTGCTATAATATGTTTCCGTACTCTTCTAACACACACAAGTTGCTAATCGCTTCGTCACTTTGCGCTGATTGGTGTTTGAAATTACGTTCCGATCCACGTAACTTTATATTATTGAAAAAAATCGTATAAAATAAAAACTTTAGAATAAATCTTTCATTAATGTTGGTGCAAGTTCCCCATTCTAAAACGATATGTGCTAAAGGTTATCGAAAGTTATTCAGTTTCATTATCTGAATACACCCTTAACATTTAGTTGGTAATAAAAAACATATTTTTCCCCATGTACGCTCACTGCTCTAATGTTAGCTTGACTGGTTTAATTGCTTCATCTGATGAGGTTCCTATATACATACTGAATACTAATACTGTCAGGTGCGCTAATGAAACTGAAGTATCATCTAATATATTCATTGAGCTTTGCAACTTGATGCACTTGGATCGTGCTAGGTGCGAGAATCATGCTTAGGTACATTCGCCGGGCAAGTATAGGTACATTATAGGCACTTAATTTCTCAAACACTGCTGTTATTAGAGCGGTGCCAGCCAGGGCATCCCTTGCGCAGGGCCCAGACCCTAGAGGGACTCAGAAATGACCAGGGCTGCAATCGCGGTAAATATTCGGTGATTGAACCGTGACTGGACTACGTACGAACCATAACTTTTGACACATTTGGTATTGCGCTAATCGCGGTACAACTCATGACAGCCGTTAGAGCCGTTTTGACAGATCGCTCAGATTTTAGTGCTGTCAGTTACATAGAGTTTAGCGCGATGCGGAATTCAGCACAATTGAATAGTAATTGGATTGCAATGTAATTAGAACTGAAATTGGATAAGAATAGAACTACGATGTTTTAAATTAGTGCAATCGGTCTCCAGGACCAAGTTTTGGTTCATGCATGGTAGTAGCATATACCTACATCTACAATATTTATGTAGACGCACCCTACTGTACTATATGACATTTGTCGAGCGATCTTGAAACTAAAACACTCACAATATTATACACACAAACAAAAGTGTACCGAGTAACAGAGATCTAAATTACTTTAAAGGAGGGCGCCACCTCCAAGCAAATCTGTCATACTGGCTAAGATTTACGTATAGAAGCTGTAAGCCATGTTCATTTTGATCATTGTCGCGTGTGAGAGATACCAATATTCATCGTCGACAACAGTTAAAAGGATGACTTACGACCGGCGGCAACCAACGAACATCAACGATGCAATCCTCAAGTCCTGATTGCAAAGAAAATATTTCGCCGCCGCCGAAGGAAATTTAGATTAGAGCATTTTACAGAAGCTCGCACCGGGCAAATTAAAGGCTAGTTACGGCGTGTTACGGCAAGGCTTATACATGCCTGTCTAGAGGCATGTGTTCTTAAAGCTGCAGTCGATTGTATAAAGGTACGTCACTGTGTCGAAATTATGCGGCCGTAGTAAGTTAAAACCTGTATCAAATCCCAAAACAAGCCAAATGCCTTCCCTTACCAAAATGGGTGAGAGGGAGTGTGCCACACTACCACGCTGACCCAGTGCGTCTTGATGGAGGCAAGTTAGCGGTCAACCGGGTTCTCCCGGGTATTTTAAAAGAGCTTCTATATGCCTCTGAGTTAAAGTACTTACCTATAGAAAATTATAAAGAAAATTGTCCATACGATATCTCCACACCCCACATTTTTTCGATTTCATCTTTCAGTTGATGTTGACCTTGTTCCTGATTCGTTTCGTTTTTTTTAACATTTAAAATAAACTTGAAGTAATAGTTACTTCATTATAGTTAAGTTTAATTGATGTATCTCTGTTGATTTTATCAAATAACTAATTTTGGTTCCCCTCTTTAATACTTCAATATTACATCCTGAGGAATTTCCGGTAGGTATGGTAAGTACCAAGCGACATCAAAAGCAAATTATGACGTAAATAGCGTTAATCTTGCTATTTGACACGAAATCTTATTTACTTCCGGCAGGCTCACAAATTACGATAGAACAAAATGCGACAGATTTCAAATTGTAATAACATAGGTAACATTCCGTAACATAAAGGATTTCTTGATCAACATACAAAGTTCGTTAATATAAGATTATGCGTTAGGGAAAAAATCTGAATCCCTAACGAATTAAAATAGTATTTCAAACAAAATGTTTTTTCATAATACGTTGATAAATAGAAACCATCGGAATTAGAACCAAAAGACCCTAATAAAGAGGCAAAGTCACAATTTAGGTTTGCAATATAAAGACCCAAGGGGCGGGAATAAATTTTAGCCCAACCAATTTTTCCGTTTATTTAGTCACGTAAAATAGATTGAAGCTCTGCTCTTGAGACACAGTGATTTTGTTGATCATTGGTGATAGATTTCACTAGATCCAAATTCCGGCTCTCCTTCTTAAACTGTTAGATGCAACCACGTCGTGTGGAAACCTTTTACTATCTTTAGAGAAATAGGTGTGTCAGGATCACAGAAGATGGCGATCTGTTGTCTATGCCTACCCCTGGAGTATGTAAATATATGTACTACCATTACGGCAACTTATCGTATGCGAAAATTGTTATTATGTCTGTGTGAACAGCGCTTCCGTGAAGAACGTTTTAATCTGACGATACGCTAGGAAACTCATCCAGGAACAATATCTTAAGTCGCAATCAGTACTTAACCTCTCATACGGAATGCGGATCTAGATCTACTGCTCCTCGAATAAACCTTAATAATCTTATGAGCGTAGGTCCAAGTTTTGTTCTTATGGCCCGTGTTCAGAGTTTGAAGGTCATTCTTTTACAAAATCTGCCAAAACGTCTGATCCCCAAATCCTACGCATATCCAAAGTATACGGTTCAGGCCCTCCGCACTCGGCTACTGTTTGTTCCCCTTAACGACCAGCGAGCTGCGCGTTAAACCGGCGTTAAACAAACATGTTGCGTTAGTTAACGCTAATTAGGCTCAGCGTAAACCCGACTTAAACGGACGCTTTGTTCTAAACAGCTTAGATAGGGCATATCCGATATGTTTACTTTATACTACAATTAGGTAATTCTGATAGGAAACGATATTCTAATGCAAATACCTTTAGATAGCGGTTAGACCGTTTAGCACTTGGGTTCTGAAACTTATTAATCTCAGCCTATCAAGGAGCATTATAAACAATAAAGTGGACCTTCAAAGTACACATTACTATTAGATAGAGGGATTTTGGGCTCTAGAAATTGAAGTTATGGATTTTATTTCAATATCAATCAATTTCAAAGTGTACAGAAGTCGAAATAGTCCAGTTTAATTAAGCCGAGTACTATAATAAAACTGTAAGAAGTGTGTCGGTACATTGAAGATATTAAAATAAAGTTATGATTTGGTTTTTAGGTGTCCCTGATTCCAAATCAATTTTTTTTTAATCTGTCTGTTTGTTCGCCCATCACGCGAAGACTACTAGACCGATTTCGATGAACCTTTTTTGTTTGAAAGCTTATGATTAGACTTAAAATCTGGCATATTGTATATCTCGCTAAGATGACGGGAACCCGTGCGGATGAAGACGCGGGTAAATGCTCGTAATTTATAAGATTAACTATTCAATCCGCTATTCATTCAAACAAGCAACGTAGATGAAAATGCAGGCTTCTGGGGAGATTTTTACAAAGCAAAATAATGTTGTCCTTGTCTGGAGACGTTCTCGTTCGTTCTCTTTTTCACTATGCGCATAAAATAGTGTGACTTTTTCGAATGGACCTTACAATGTTGCTCAGAGAGCATCTACAAGTTGTTGCTGTGGACAACTGAAGGGATTGATGGCGAATTGTTCGGTGGTCAATAGAACCCGGGGCTGAAGGAAACTGCTTAGGGAGTTGATGACGTTGCGGATTAATGAAAGGTTAATAAAACTACCTGAACACCTTATCACGCGCTTTTGTTCCATTCTTAATCTTATTTAAGAGCTATGCTCTGGTCAGTGGAGTATTCGTCAACACACTGTCTTTCCCGCTAGTGTCTTGAGTTCCTGGTACGAAACAACATCAACCTTTGCGTGCTTGCCAGAAGAAATCTCTTTAGAGATAAGCTCGCCTTTTGTAATTATGCTGTTTTCATTTTAGTCGGGGAAATCTACGGATTTTTGTATGGACTAGGTTGCATTAATTGCACTTTTGGTGAAAATTTGGAATATAGCAGATACATACCTGAAAAACATAAATTCTCAATAATTCCCGATTTTTTATGTTGTATTATTGAATAATTTAGACATTTACAAAACATTAAATTTAGATATGAACAAAAAATAGAAAACTGGTGATTTTGTACAGGATGGCTTCGTTCAATACATTTTACTTATGACAATAATAATCCACGGTTAATATCGTTAATTTGGGTAGATATTTAATATTTTGTAAGTTTTCAAAAATTATAACCTCAAAACTAAATTATTTACTGTTTGTTTTTACACAGTAAATTTGCCTTTTGATAATTAACTGTCTCTATTGCTGGTATGCTGGTCGAAATATTTTTAGAAATAAGCTTGCCATTTGTACATTAATATCGATTTTAAGGTATTTCTCAGGATCCTGAGCCTATATAACCACGAAAACTCGACAAAAGTGTTATAAACTAACAGTAATATTATTTCAAACACAATTTAATAAAGTGTCTTTAATGCAATCTCAAACCTTATTTTTCCTAGACTATTTATATTTCCGTGCGTTTAAAAAAAAAATGTTATGTTATAATAAAAATTAACCTTTTCCTTTTCCATTCTCATATTATGCAATGCAATTTTCAAATGTTATGTCTGATTGAATACAATCTGGAGTTATGAAGTCCGAGCAAGACAAAAATGTCGGTCTTAAGATCGTGACTTAAACAGATGTTCTTTTAAAAACAATTCAAGTAGTTACTTATCTCTAGCTTCCATTGTTGTAACTGTGAGTCAGCGTTGATGAATAATTTAATAGTTTATGACGTCATCTTTGTGTTTAGAATTGCTGGATTTTTATTCAGTTGTTCGGTTGAAAATATGGTTGAAAAGTTTACCTCTAGACTAGCGTTGGCGAATTTCTGCTTAAATTTTACTTGCAATTTCTAGCTCACCGGGAATGTGGATCAAACTTATTTTGTCGCAATATTTACTGTTCTACGTAGTAGAAAAAAGTAATTATGCCCAATTTGCTACGATTCGAGTTTCAATGGGGGCAATCAACATTTTGTTACCTCGTCCCGGCATTGTTAATTAGTGAATGAAACCTCAGTCATTAGTCTGTAAATCCTGTGCCAAACGAGGGAAAAAATTGTTCACGAAATGGACACTGGGAAGATTTCCTAATTTTTTAAATAGTAAACTGAATTGATAATTATTAAAAAATTATCGTAACTTCTTGCGGTAAAAAAACGCAATTATACTAGGTACTGGAAAACATTGTGTAACATGGAATTTATTGTGTATTATTTTATTTACCTTTTCCAAAGATATGTTTATACAACGTGTTAATGAATTAACGCAAAACTAGAAAGTAGTTTGTTTAGAATCGAGAGCAGAATCGAATTATCATGGTTTCAACATAGGTAATTTTAATCAAAATATTAAATAATTTGTTTGTAAAATTTAAAAATTTACTAAATTCGATCTCAACTCACGGCTTGGGCACTCTCAACCTACTTACTACCAAAACAAGATTCTTAAAATGTATCCATGAGCACGTTAGCGCTTTCATTAATTGCTGAAATGATAACAAATCATTTTTGCCTCAAAACTTAAAATGCGAATAGCTTTAAATTTTAACTATCAAAATAATGCAATTACGAGTATTATTTCAATCTAATTATTTTGTTCTAAATCAGTTGGGGTGTATGAGGTTTTGCGCTTATTCATTAACACGTTGTATAAACAACTATTTGCAAACATATTTCTAACTCTAAAAAATTAAAGCGTTAGTTAGACAATAGTTCCCTCAGTATAAGAATAGATACTGTTTAAAGATAATGTATTAATACTTAAAAGTATTTTTAAATCGAATTGATAAAAATATCCACAATAACAATACTAGACAGGGGAAATGGAATGCCCAACGCACTCTTGGCATAATAATATTGTTTCCTCTTAAAACCGGTTAGCTCCATCCCCTTATGCACCTGTCTCTAATTTACGCGCTATTGAAACCGCTCTTCCGACTATACGGTACGTTTTGCATTTAATTCCATATTTATTGTGAGGGTTACATCTGCATTAAAAATAGGGTTAAATAAAATCATGTCGCTCCACATAGAAAACAAGGTTCTGTAGCTAATAAAAACATCAGCCCAAAAGAAAAATATGGTATTGTAAATTCTAGTTTAATTTTGTGAAGTAAATGTCTTTGCTTATTTCCAAAATGTATTTACAAACAAGAACTTACTCAACTTAATAAATTATTAAACTTAAAAATGCTTTACATTTACGGCTCCATCGATTTTCTGAAACAGAAAAAAAAACGGAAACAGCTTAATAATAAGGATTAAAAGTTTTGTCAATGTCTAAGTAACCCAAAAACTAAATATGTATAATACGTAGCTACCAATTCATAGAGGGTCAAAAAAAATTCACAATAGAGAGTTCAGAGATTTTGTTTAGCGGTTAAATGAACCATGATTGTGTTCTAGCACCCCACTAAATCAGATTTGGGGAGTCATTGTAAGCCAGTTAATTTATAACTCTTATTTTACAAGTGCCTTTGAATTTTTTTACATTGATAATGTCTGACATGTGGTGTTTGAATCTTAACTATTATAAAACTGTAACAGAAGTGTGTCTACATTGAAGATATTTAAAAATAAATGTTTCGATATGGTTTTTAGGTGTCCCTCATTCCAAATCACAAATGTTTGGATTTTTTTTTCTGTCTGTATGTCTGTTTGTTTGTTTCTTCGAGCATGACGCGAAAACTACAGAAACCAGGTGATGATATAATCTGTCTCTTTCATGTGCATAGTTTTATAACCTATGTAAAGAAACTATCGATTGAAATCTTTACGTTCCATTTAACATTTCCGCTGCCAACATTAATAACGTTTGATAAATATTGCCTTACTACCAATTGATACTAAACCCGTGCTCCCATCGCTAACTCTGTACCAATTCAAGTGAGGTGTTACTAATTGAAAATAATTTAAAAACGTCGGCGGGATTAATAAAGTATTCAGTAACTTCTTCTGATCGCAACAAACTGCCAACAAGAATAAACCAGCTGTAATGAAAAAGCGCTCGTGTAAAAAAATAATTGGTTCTTTTCACAAAGGCCCAGTTTCGTCTATTTCCGATGAGCAAAAGTTTAATTTTTTTAATTTAGCAATTGTGAATGAATAAAAATAGGTTTAAAAAAATCGATTGTTATCTCTTGTGCAAAAAGTCCTTTTCATATTTTAAGTGGAAAAAAAGGAAACACCAATTTTCAAAATGTTTCATATTGTATTTCGTGTCCTATGTTATGGCTCTCTATTGACATTTCATGAATATTATTTTCATCAAAACGTTGAGTTTTTTATTGAATAGAGGTGATTGAATTTTTATTTCGGTTTGCAAAAATACCATCTAACCACTCGTATTCTATTTGATGGTGCTACTATTATTTGAAGCCACACCACAGTTATTGTTAAGTATTTTTTATTTGTGTGTGATGTACAAAAATATAGTGTAATAAATTTGTTAGATTATTGCCTATTGTTCTAGCTCGCGATTTACACTTGCACAGGTCACGAGACACAGACAGAAAAATAAACATTTGAGTAAATTATGGTCTAATAAAATTGGATAGCATTGCTTATCTTTGCTCTTTCTGAGACTTTGTGGAACCTCTCCCGACTTATAAAAGATAGTTCGACAGATTTACTATAATATCTTATAGGTGATACTAATACGAAATTACGTCTGTTTGTAATGTCAAATATTATTATAATATTGTACAGCTGGTTTCTCAGTTTGTTCCATGGAGCTTGTCCATTAACACATACATAAACTCGCAACCATGTTGCTTTAGGGGTTTCTGACTGCCCCTAAAACTACAACTACCAAAAACCTTTTTAGTGTAGTCAACTTATTAATAAATAGTTTTTGGGTTGAATAATGGTTTAATAGGTGAATTTCAAAATGTTACTTTTCAAATATTGTTCTGATTCTGAACAAAGTTTCCCGTGTGGAGTCCATTTGTTAACACATTGTAGAACAAGAACGAATTTTACAAGTTTTTATTAATGTTGTTTTTTCGTGTTTCTTGAAATAATTCGCGGAGCGATTTGAGCGTGTTGGCAACAAACGTTTGCGGCCTAGTACGTAATGGAATGTATGAACGTTTTGTTTACAGCTATTTTGCATATAGATTGTTCCGACTGCTATGAATTCTAATACGGATAAATTACGGCCTCGTATCAAATTTCAACTTTCGATGGAATAACTTTACATTTGCTACGGCAAGCGTTTTAAAAATCGTGTTTGTTCTCTACTTTCAAAATGAGAGAACAATGACTGAATCAACAAAAACCATGCGAATGTCGTGGAACAAATAATTTATTAAAATAGTTGAAAAATGGGAAAACATATATTTCATTTCTAATCTACCCAGATTCTTATCAACATTATTTATTCAACAGATAAATAAAACAGAACCAGGCAAGACCTTATAGGTCGGAGCCTTATGTAACAAATTCTAGCCACGAGGGTGACGTCAAACATCATTTCGGTCCGTTTTCAATAAGGCCCTCGGAAAGTTTCCCAAAATGTCGTATTCCATTTGGCTCGTCACAGACGCGTCGGCCCCATAGTCGTCTCGCCCGTCCTTCAGCCTTCATTTGCTTAGGTTCACGCAAACACCGATTTGAATATATTTACCACTAACTGTAAATACCCGTAAAATTACCGCCTACGAAATTAACGTAAAACATTTGTAAATTGGATTATGTAAACTATGTGGTGGGTACACAGTGTTAAAATATTCTTGTAGGAACGCGCAGCATCATTGAGTTTGTCAAGACGCGGTCCACACGCAAACTTTTATATCATAGAAGGAATTTAACAAGGACTGTGCACGACGAATAACAATTACAGGCAAGCCCAATGTGTTTTACATACGTGGTTGCTATAGTATTTCTTGTATCTGCTGTGGTTTAGTATAAGTAAACATTGAAACTACCTGTCGAATAAAATTTCTTTTTGGCGGTTCCGCGTTTTGCAATATAAATTTTTTATAAAATTCCGTCTAAGAATAATCTCTTTTGTAAATCGAGCTCATAAATATGCCCAATTAAACATTATAAGCTAAAATCCTGCTTCAACCATATTTTTAGGGCAATGATCCAAACAAGGCCATCTGCTGCTGTTGTCGTAAACTCTTGACAGCCGATTTTGTCATCAGGAGATAGCTGAGGGAAGCAAAACTTGCCTTAAAATTATACTTCTCTGTAGATTATTGTTGCTTTATGTTTAGTAAGATTATAATACCTATTGTAATCGGTGAGAGGAAATTACGGTGGATTCTGATATTTCCTCTGAATTTAATAAATACGCACCGATTTAAACAAAATACGATAAATAAATGACCGGTTCGGTGTTTGTCTAGTCGGGAAAGCGTTGTTTACTAGCCTTTGTTAGAGTGATCGATGACAAAATAGCTTAATAAGACTGGCGGAGTGCCAATGTTCAGTTGTTTACGACTATTACGACAGTTAGTTGGTCAAAATCACATGATACTGTACCTAATTAATGCATTTTAATTTATTTAGAAAAGTCGTGGTGGTCCTGTGGCAAGACCGACTCGTACCAAGATTTGTAACCTCATTGTGTTTTTGGTGAAGGAAAACATCGTAAGCAAACCTGTATGGTCCAATTCCGAGGCATGTATTGTACCCAATGTCCATTGCAAGTCGCGACAGGCTCACTCCCCGGAGCTCAGTGGACGTGGAGTTTCGGTACTACTAGTGAAACGTGGATGTTCTGAGGTTTCAGAATATCTCTGACTACCCCCTCGGAGAATATAGACGTGAGCATATGCATGCTGTCTATGGTCCCGCTTGGTGTCTATGGTCCACTCCCTATATCCGGTGGTTAGCTCTACAGTGGGATGCTACAGGCTTTAACTTCTTTATGCCATGGCCCCTCGAGATTTCTTCCGTTTCTAATTTAGCAGTGACAACGTTTGTGATGGCTAAGCTCAGATGACCCTGATACAAATCAACTGAGATAGAGAAGATCCAGGAAGGAAAATATAGCGGCGGCATCAAGATAGTGAACTGTCACGGCCGCAAACAGCCTCTGAATATTTACTGTTGTACAAATGACCTTATTAGCAATAACACTCGCTGGCAATCCTCTGTTGGGGCGTGAATTGCTCAAGTCAAAAACTCTGCTTCATCGTATTATGTGTAATTTATATACGTAGGTAGAGGGTTTCGTATAGTAAATCATTGTAATTTCACTTTGGCTACGGTTCCTTTTCGTTTTAAGATGTTTTACGTAAGTGTTTCAGTAAAGTGGTATAAATGTTTCGGGAAAAGACGCTAATGGGATTTGTTTGTCAAATAAAATTCTGAGCTGAAATCCGAACATCCAGTCCATCTATACTAATATTATAAAGAGGAAAGATTTGTACCTATTTTTGTATGTTTGTATGTTTGTAATGAATAGGCTCAAAAAGTACTTGGCCGATTTAAAAAATTCTTTCACCAATAGAATGCTACATTCTTCCAATTTGACATAAGCCACATTTCATTTTGAAAAAAATTAGGGATCCTTGGTAAAATTTGAACAATGTAACCGAAGGTGTAGAAAAATGAGTCTTAAAATTTATTTGTCTACCCCGTGCGAAGCCGGGACGGGCTGCTAGTACTGTATATAACATTTCAGCATCGATTTCGATAATAGAGATTCCGAATCAAAATTGTGATTTTGTATAGCATTTGATGCCTCCGTAATTTCGAACGGAATTCCGTATGTGTGTGGAAAGGGTAAAGGTTGATAAATCGAAGCTGAAATGTTATATACAACGTGTTAATGAATAAACGCAAAAATAGAAAGTAGTTTGTTTAGAATCGAGATCAGAATCGAATTATCATGTTTTCAACATTTGGTCCAAGTTCGGCCAGAGGCGTCCTTTTAGAATAATATATTTTTTCCGTAAGTTAGTTATTTTGTTGTAGTCATATTTTAGTTTAAGGATATTTTTATTTTAGGATTTTATACTGTATTGTTGGCAGTCAATTTATAAAAATAAAAATGTATATAGGTACCCCACATATGTAATTATTTTCAAAATATTAAATAACGTGTTTGTAAAATTAAAAATTTACTGAACTCGATCTCAACCCACCGCACGGGCACACTCACCCTAGTTACTACCAAAACAAGATTCTTAAAATGTATCCACGAGAAAGTTTGCGCTTTCATTGATATCAAATAATTGTTGCCTGAAAACTTAAAATGCGAATATCATAAAATTGTAACTATCACAATAGTGAAATTATTGTTTCAATCAAATTATTTTGTTATAAATCAGTTAAGGTGTATGAGGTTTTGCGCTTATTCATTACCACGTTGTATAGCATGTATTCGATGTTTTATACTAGTTCTACGCGGGCAAAACCTAGGCCTGTATGTTTCGGCGACGTATGAAGTCTATCTTCATTTACGATCTAGAAGTCTTAGACAGACAAACAACTTTCCACGACAATATGTTTCGATTTCGGGCCATTAGGTTTTTAGGATTCCGTGCGGTACAATTTACAAACCCCTCATAAAATAGAATTTGGGGTAACCAAGCGGTAAAATTATGGTTAATATGATTGCTTGCCCCGTCTATCTTCATCGAATTGTTTTATGGCATCGGCTCGTTCAATTAAAACCAATTTACGTATTCCTAGCGTTTGATTACGGACAACCTTTCAAAAGAGTTCAGCCACATTCAAATGTTATTAAAGTAGATGTCTTTGCCACCATGTTTGATTAGATCCGTAAATGGATTAGATGTAATCGAATTTGCTGTAATTTCACATCTCATTTAGAAGAAACTTTGTTTTTTAAAATGGTTTTAAGTGGTGTGGTTTGATTGGACCACTCTGTTTCTTCCGGTGGGTATCGTACGAAGCGACTAAGGGCTTTTATATCCAGTGTCTATGATAGGCTAGCTCTATCACCTCTTGAACAGTTGTAGCAAGGTTTCCGACCAACCCGAAAGGGATTATAGTCGTATTTATGTAAATGTACAAGGATATTAACAGATCAATGCAATCATTGAAAACTGACGGGACCAATTTTGTACCTATGAAAAATCATTATTTGTCGACTTTCAAAACGATAGAATATATCAGGGTTTTTTTTGAGTAACTACCTGATTCGATCGTTATCAAATCGACATGTTGTTTTTTAAAGTTCTAGAAGATTTTCTTAAAATTTTGCTAATTAATTTCAGACATTGCATATGATGAACAACATTTTATTTCAAAATTGCTTAAAAGTATAGTCATAATACGTTACTGATCTTGTAAAGTTTACAATGTAAACGATATAATAATAAACTTACACAATAGCCCTAGAAGTTGTTGAGTTACCGATTCTGGAGAAAGAGTTTGATTGGTCTCGACTGTGATACAAATATTTTTCCAGCGTCAATGTATCGAGTGCGTCAAATGTGGCTGTTGGTTGCACTTCAATCAATCATGTAATGTTGGCTCCATCAATCCGCATGCATACATTTCGTGGTTAGTAATTTGTCATAAAGTTGAGAGAAAAAATATGTTATATTCATATCATCTCATATACCTATCTATAGGGTACTACGGTTTTGGAAACTGAACCACTTTCTCTAACATCAAAATCGCGATAAAACATCAGCAGTCCCATACATTTGGGTCGAGTAGGTTTGCAGTTCTATATGGCACAGGTGATGGACCCTGTTTATCCAAGATATTTTATTTTTCCTAAACTATGCCATCGAACACCTTCTTATCAGCCGTAAGTCCGTAACATACGATGTATCAATCCTCTTTCAATTCCGTAAACGAAAATCTACAACGAAATAACTCTGTTAATACAAAAATATATAAACGAAAATCAAATACAACAAATTGAAAGCCATCGCGCCGCGTAAACACAAACACGGAACGGCATCGGCAACCGAGTGTTTTATTGAGCAAAATTCTAAAGCAAAATATTTATTGTCCATGCCACTGCAGGCTACTGAGTATATACAATACTTTTGCTCACAACTCCTTCTGCTTGGACATGTTATTTGTGTTCTAGCTTTTTACTCGACTACGGAGAAAGATGCTATAATGAACTGAACAGTATTTTCAATTTGCCGTTTTGCATGGATTTTGGTAAGACGTGTCTTATGTGTACTTTCAAAATAAAAGTAATTTGCAGTTTAGAAGCTTTTCTCTGAGACCGAGATTCAGAGACGTCTTTTATATAATACAGTTTTTACGATAGAGCGAGAAGAAAAAACGTTGACAACAACTAGTTTCTTGTATGAAACCACTATCCCCCCCCTCCCTATGTTTTTACTTTTTGATATTTTTATTATTGGTTAACAAATCCGCCCTAATAATGCATATTGTGTGAAAATGTCAACTCTCTAGATATTACGTTTCAAAATTTACAGCCCTAAATAGGTAGGACGGACGGACGGACAACGTAGGCTTTGTAATAGGGTCTCGTTTTCACCCTTTGGGTACGGAACCCTAAAAAAGCTTCGATGCTATACGAAACAGACTTTCGTAACATTTACCAAAGTTTATTTCCGTACTGTATTACCAGCGGATTGGAAATCTCATTAGGCTAGATTCACACAGTTAATCAGTATAGCTGTGTTTGGCCCGCGCCTCGCTTTCAGGACGCGCGGAGACGTCTGGGATTCTAGTGAAATACGGTCGTACGTGCCGCCGCCCGTCGTAAGCTTTTCTTCCACGTAACCAATTCCAACCGATGCGCTTTAAACCGTTAAGGCCCTACCGCCCGATTTTACCGTAGAATTGGGTAACTTTCTTAACATTTTATACATTAAATATGGCATTTTTAAGCAGAAAACAAAACTGCACAATCTACAAGACATGAGAAGTTATTTGGTTTTTTCTGAAGTAAAGGGAATCTAAAGCCACCTCTTTTTTCCCAGTTGTAACCATTTTACTCTTACAATGTTGATCGGAAGATAATGAAAATTTACAATATACTTCACAATGCAACATATAATGATTTGTTATCCTTATTTTTTAGAAAATTCATCTTATATTTCAATGAAAACAGTAAAATTTTGACCGGAGCCAAGCGCTCGTTCACATCGACTAGTATGGAGAGTCGTGTTCCCGGGCGGATACGCCTTAATTCTCTGCTAAGAAAATACTTTGCAAACTAAGATATTCCGCTAGTAAGCTCAATGTAAATTACTGTTGATTAAAGTGCGTTATTACTTTTTACTGCTCTTATATTTTAGTTTCAGAAAACGTACATTGTAATGCTAATATTATTTTCTTGTAAGACTGTCGTAAGATATAAATATAAATAATTATAAATTTTAATAGCAGTTTTGCATATAAGCTCATCGTAAGCTTGAATGACAAAGCTGCTTACTATTGTGTGTTTTGTTTTGAATTTAAGGCGGGTGGTTGTCAAAATACAATATAATGTATAAATCACTTAGAAGGCACTTGCCTTCTTCGTCATGAAATCTTTCTAAAACGAAGTTCGTAATAAAATTAAAAAACCCGAATTTTCATACTAAAAACTTGTTGGTAAATACCTTTTTACGAAACAAATTCTGTTGTTAGATGAGGCGGATATCCTTGATTTATTAGTTTCGTGCAGCCAAGAGATCGTGCATAAAACTTTGTGACGTCGCGTCGTCGGTGGCGGCGGCGGAGGCGCCGGGCCCGTCGCGTCGTGACCGCCGCTCATGTGTACGCTTCCCAGTGTTGCCAACTCAGGGTATTTCACCCTATATATAGGGTAAAAACGAAGTCCTAGTTTAATTTTTAGGTTAATACATTATTTAGGGTACTTTTGGGGTAATCATTTTACTTAGGGATTTTTTTAGGTTAAACTCACGGACGATCGTACTCCCCTTTGGGGTCGTTATAATCCTTGTTACAACCATCAACGATCTTAGTAGTATGGTTCGTTTTCAGCTTTTTTTATGATTAAGGATGGTATTTCATAGTATGCCGTGTCAAGTGATGACAGTGACGACCATTCCGCCCACAAAAACACAGCATATGAAACTATCCCTTAGTAGAAATGTGAAAAAGACAAACATCAGAAAAAGCAAGGATTGTGACCGAAGTTATTTGCTCATTTGTGAATAGTAATGGTTTTGTTTTGATACTGAAAGATTTTAGGGTAATTTTTGAAAATTGTGCAATTTCTAGGGTAGGTAAACTGACACCAAGCCTATGGTAAAGTGAAAATAAGACATGACAACACTGACGCTTCCCAACTTAAACCATATTCCACGCAACAAGTCACATAAATCTTATGCCTACGAAATAAGAATGTAAATACAAAAAAATAATGATTTATTATATGACAAAAATATTAAAACACAACCAAATTTACTAAATGTCCGAATCAGCATCGTAGGCTTTGTCAAAATAGAACAACATCATCAACGCATCCGCAACATAAGTCAAAGGAACTATTCTAATATGCACAAATTATCCGCATGCAAGCTTCGTCAAACTAAGACAGAATGAGAATAACTTTATTCGCGTGACTTGTTGAACTGGCTTATAAGAACTACGCATAACTATGAGTTTTGTAAAGGTTATAATTTTGAAACTTTGTACGAACAAAGCTCCGAAATTTGATTTACAAGGCTAGTTTGTCTTTGTTTGATACCTAATGTCAGTAGCGGAATTTTTACTGAAATCGAACTTTCGTAATGCGCTTTGCCAATAGTCTTGGAATGGGAACAAAGTAGAGTTTGTTCTTTAGTTTAAAGATTCATCGCACCGCGTGCTACGAAAAATGGCGGTGCAAAAGTTTGTGTGGATTCAGATATCAAAATCTGAAAAGCAGTTTATATTTAGTAATTTTGGAAGAGACATTGTGCATGAGCTCCTTCTTGTATTATCGTAGAGACCGAACACGGCATGGATATTAATGTACATAAAGCCTTAATTATGTAAGAGCTATGCGTACCTAAGCTTTATTAATATTCTATTATAATTTATATAATTCACGATATGTTAATGGGATCATCGGGCCATCAATCTAAATAAAAGTTATTCCTTTTACAACAGATACTACTAAACCCAAATGCTTATTTTTTTCCGCCATTTGTTTTTGTCTCGTTGGCAAAGTTGTTAAGTTTGATAATCTAATAATCCCTTTAAAAAATTGTGCATTAGGTTAGAATTACCCTGTATACAGCGTGTAACAAAACACCCTAGTAATACTTAAGAGGGTGCTTCAGACTATCAAACTGACCAACTTTCGCGAAGGACACTACTTCGAAAGCGCGATAAAGAAATTTGCCGTCCCATACATTTGAGTCGATTCGGTACGGAATAAAAATCAGCTGCTTCATACTAAACTGTATGAAGCAGCAGATTTTTATTTCGCAATTTAAAGTTGGCTCCATGGAATGATTTCAGTTTGATTAAGTATTACCAGGGTATTTTATTACACCCTGTATAGGTACTTAATGAATAATTACCTATACTCCATTCAAAATAGCAACGAAATTTTAAGGCTATTTTGCATTACAGAAACAGAGATTTGAAACACTTCCTCTCACTTATTCTTAAAACAACTTTAGTAACGTCAAAGATATGTCGGATAGTATATGTATCCATTATAAATTAATAACATTTGGTAATCAGAATTGGCCAGAACGCAAAATAGGAATGGGAAAATCTCGTCGTCCTTATTTGGAATGAAGTATACTACTCGTGAAATCTAGTCGAGTTCAATTTTCTTAGCTCTTGGTTCCTTTTACGGAGACAGAACTGGTGTAATTATTTCTAACCCCCTCTGATATTCAACCCCACTTTGAACATAAAGTTACACGATTTATGGGAGAAAGCAATATTAATCACTAAATTGATTAACGGACGTGTACTTCTTGAGATTGTTCCTGGACTGGATCATATTACACTGTTAATGTCACTTCTAATATGTTAATTACAAAAGGACCTTTTTCACCACTTTTGGATAAGTTCTTGTTAGCTTATCCAACAGCTCATTTGACATATTCTTCATACAAATATGTCAAATGAACTGTCGGATAAGCTAACAAGAACTTATTCGAAGTCAAGTTGCAGGGTTTGCCCCGAACATTTGTCTTTCGCATGGTGTTCGCGTGGTTCGCGTTTCAGCCTGCCACGAGGCTCCGCAATCCTTCTCAGTTGTGTTCTTACTAAAAAACAATCCTCGAGATTGGATAGATACTCCCTCAAACCACTTGACACTGGCGGAAATGCGGTGCTAACGCACAAGCAAGAAGTCCATTAATTATTTAAAAAAAGAACTTATTTGGAAGTGGTGAAACAGGCCCTTAGTGATGCAAAGTTAAAAATGTTTTGAATTGTATTGAGTTTCCTACTCCATTAGTCATTCAAAATGAGGCTGCCTCTGTGTTCATAAAATAATGAAAATAGTTATCAGGGCAACAATGAGAATCTCTTAAAAATATGTTTAGATTAGACCTTTGAATACAATATTTGTATTCTGATGAAAATATGAATCAGAAATCAAGATATTTGCGAATAACCATAAAACCCAAATGGTTTTGAAGACAGAAAATCAGCGATATACCTACCTGCATTGAGACAAAGTCCTTCGTCTTGTAGATCTTATGTATATGGCGGTACGGCACGTTAATGGGCAACTCTTTTAACGGTTGACTACATTCATCATTCAACAGTAATGAGGTCATTGACACGACAGCTGTAAGTGCACCGAGCTCGTTATTACTGCTCTATGACGTCATAACACTCATTAAAAAATTTACAAATATTTCCACGCTAGGTAGGTACGACTTCCACTTCCACTGTGATCGCTTGATGTTTATTAAGTTAGGAAATTAATCATTTTACTCAATCAAATTCCAATACGCACTCGGCCTGCGTGGTAGTTACCCGTTTCATCCTAAGCTTAGCTTATCTTATCTTATCTTGTTGTTGGGGCTGCCAAGCCAGCAACACTTCCACCCAGTGGGATCTTTTATTATAGCCCCAATACTTCTTGCTTTCTTCACTCTTCAAATACATGGTCAATGAAGGAGGCAATATCACTGAGGAGAAGAAGCCTAAGATCTTCCATTTAATTAATAAACTTAATTGTTCAGAATGACTCTATTGGTGAGGAAAATGTAGACATTTCCACTGGTATATGTATCTTTACCGAAAACAAATTATGCAGAAAACTTTTTTTTGACTACTTTGTATCTTTCTTAGAAAAACAGGATATCATGCATGACACAGGTTACACACATCTATCCGTCTGATTGTCGTACAAATTCTTATGATTTTTCCTAATTCAGTACAGTACAGTACATAAAAGTACAGTCCCACTACAACGATAGAGAAAGAGAGTCAAAACAATACTTACAATAATAAATAGTAGATGTCTGTTAATATGTATAAGCATAAAGCATGATATGGGTGCGTCAATTCAAGACATTTGAGCGGAGCGGACCTATCAGCTTATTGCTCGTAAACATTCTACAACGGTTGTAATTACAAGATTATCTTAATAGACTGGAACCAACTAGACACAGGAATTAGGACAACAAGATTACATCAAGTTGCTAGTGTGTGCCACATTCTCGCGGATAACGCCTCGTCATAGGTACGTTAAGCAAATTGAGCAATAAGAAACCGCTTAATAATGGGCTGCCTTCCTTAACATCTATACTGCATTCCTTCTATAAAAAAAAACAAAGTTTAAGCAAGGGTTGCGCCTGCGCGCTCTACGATAGTAAGATAAGGCCATGCTCGACTTACTCCGAAGACGCACGAAGAAATCCGAACCCGAGAACGAGGTCATTCAACGTTCCCTTTAATTGCTGTTCCTTATCAACGCGTGCTGTCCATCCATCTATCTATCCTCCTCACTCCTATTTGAATATTTTAACTTTATAAGGGACAGAAATGCAGTCTGACATTGATTTAGAAAAGCGATGAAGCCACTATTTCATTTATGCTGGGGAATGGAAGCCTCGTGGCATAAATTGAATAAATGTGGACCATCAATTTGTTAGAGAATTATAGACGGTCGATGCTCTTTATATCTGGTGGGCTATTTATTGAGGATTCATTTCTCTGCAAGACAATTTAGGTAACTAAATACAGCGCTTCTTTTTAATCAGAGTCGCCCTTTGCACTTGTTGGAGTTACCTACAGCTACATACAAACCAGTGTTTACGAAACGATTTTGGAGAAACATCTCGGTATAGAATAATACCTACCGTATTCTGAGATATTATTTATAGATTATCATTCAAATTCAATTGTATGAAACAAATTTAGATAAATATTTTCACGAATCGTTAATTTCTATGCATTTTGTCTTCCTCCTTCAAACTCCCTTGAATTGTGAAGCAAGGTTACTTAGTTATATCAGAAACAAATATTTAAGGAAGTCGACTCTCTTTGGATGCACTTAACCGCCTGATAAGCTTAATGGTAAACAGTTATTAGTAACCAAACAAAGTGTTGTTTAGATAAACCAAAAGTGAACCTTAAGAACAAACGCTTTGATGAATCAAACGATCATATAAATCGTGCTAGTTTCGAGTCCTTTTTCCGAATTATGAAAGGAAAATGAAAGAAAAATAAAATCGAAGGCAATTCTACGAGCCAAAAGTTTATAATACCTACAAATCCGTGGAGTCAACGGAAATTGCTTGTTTCCCTTTTATCTGTAGGGGTTCAATTTCCTTTATTTTAATCTTAAATCCTATAGAAATGCGTGCTTCGTCGAGTTGAATCGAATACTTGTGTCTGAATCGGTCCACTCATCATTTCGTGAAAAATCACGCCCTTTTTTCTGACCAGAGTAGCAATTTATTGATATTACTGCATTCTTTTTAGAATTGATGTTGAGAAAACTTATTTTATCCTCGTTCTATTTGCGTCTCTACGCTCATTCCCATCATGTCAAACCTGTTTCTATAGGTTACCTGCCACGCCAAACGACCGACTGAAACTAAAAAGGAATAAATGTCAGTTTGTCATACTAGAGGTCGGTCTAGATCACTTTCTGAGCATCTTAATAAACCAGTATGTTTTTCCATTAAATAACTTTACTGCATTGCGCTATTCTTTTCATTCGATACCCGCGGACGCCAAAAAAGTAGTTTTGGCTCAGTACTACGTTCAATGCCCATTTGCCTTCATTCATTTTAAACTTCTGAATCGTAAATCTAATAAAAATGAAAATGTATAATGTCAAGTTCAATGGCCGCTGGATCTTACAGGCCGGTCGTAGTTGGCTCGACGCAGACGCAGATATCGATCAATTACAGACTGTCACAGTCATATATCATTCCGACGTCATCTCAGTCTGGGCGGATGGTATGCTTAACTAGATTACGATGGATAATATACCCTTAAGGTAATCGCATATTGCGACGTATGCGGTGACATCGGGTCGGGCGGCAGCGTATAAATCCGCCCAAATCGCGTATATACAATTTAAATGAACTATCGCATGCTATGCCGGGCCTGAGCGGGAGTGCGATATTTGAAAGTCACACGGTCAAAATCATGATCGAATGACGCATAATCTCAGAAGTCATTATGACATTTTCTACTGCTGATTTGATCGTGTGACTTTAAAAATCGCACTTCAAGTCGGATTATCACGCAGCGGATTTTCGACTGTGCCATGCGTCCCGCTTCGTCCTGATGCGGCCCGTCGTAGTGTGCCGTACCAAGAGAAACTTCTTTACAACGTCTGCAGTATTACGACAGACTAAACTCATCAATGCGTTGCGACCCGGCACGCTCTAGTCATCTAATGTGCGAAGTAAGCATTTTCCGCTGCGATGCGACCCACTCCGCTCCGATGCGACCCGTCATAATATGCTCTTACCATTATTGTATTAGACACAATTACTATTATATTACCTTTAGCTTGTCTTTGATCGAAATCGACCATAGTAGACTCAGGCCAACACGTTTGTAGAAGACATTTAAAGTTTAATAAGCTTTTAAATAAAATCTGTCATAGTCCGAGTTTTATGTACGCACCTAGCCGAACTCAACGACATGCCGTTGACTCGACAGAGGAAGATACCGCCAAACATAAGTTGCATAAAATATATAAAAAAAAAATTCATGTTTAAATTGCAATTAAATTAGTCCTTATTCCATTCGTAAAGTTTGTGTGAGCTCATTGGTTTCATTTACGAATATAGCTTACACTACTTGTGAATTTTCAAAAATAACGAAGCCATTTAAAATAATGGACAAACAGGATATTTTGCCGCCACTATGTTATCTAATGAATTAGATATCTATTGTGATAACGTAATGTCTGGCTGAAGCTTTGTTTCCTCGGACATATTTCGGTGAACAGGGACGAGCCAATCAATTTTCGGCTTCCCAAATAAATCATCCTAGACGTCACACCGTTGACAAGCCTTCGAGGAAGAATGATGTCCCGATTACTTAGAGCCAATGAATTTCTTGTGAAAGAAATTATGAAACATAATTTTAAGGTTGCTTGCTCGTCGAACATCAATTTTTGCTGCGGTATCAATCAATTTGCATACATCATTCGAGATTTTTGTAAAACTTTGTAGCGAAAGAATGTTCTTACGTTTTATCGAATGCGTACTTTACGTTTATAGACTATTGAAATAATTTTTATGATTTAAAGAGCAAAATTATGTTTACGAAAAGGAATTTTCGCGCCCATTCCGAGATAAGACAACAATGTAATATAAGTATTTCATCCCAACATTTGTCGTAACTGTCAGTAGGATTGACGCAAGTTCGCATAAGGTCAAGAGATTCCCCATGTATTCCATTCTCTTTGCCCCATGTGCCAACCCAATGGGCCCAATAAATACCATTTTTTTAACGGGCAATTTTTTTCTTTCAACTAGCCGAAATGTTTTCGAATAAGGAAACAACATTCTGTTCGATCAGGAATTTGAAGGATCACACCAAACATTTCTCAGGTTTATAAAAAAAGTTAAAAAAAACATCGGCATTTTCCATTTACATGTCCAACAAAATCGAGTTAAGGTGCGGACTCTTTTCCTTTGTTTGTCTTGTTTACATGTTCACAAAGCCTCGCTGGGAAAGGGTGCGGGTAGGTAGATTTTGTAACGTCTCCAAAGGGATTTTGTTGCCGTCGTGACGGGTTAGTGGATAAATGTCCAGAAAAAACTTACGAGCTGGGAGCTTTTAAGACCATGTCATCGATAATGACTGTGCTTGACCCTAAGTAGAACTCAAGTGAGGGCCGAACCGCCTTTACCCGGTCAAGATGTTTTCAAATACATATAGGAAACCCTTTTATCAGAAAGGTTTGTTTTGAAAGAATGTGTTATAAAAGTACATTTCTTAGATTTTTTGTTTTCTTAACTGTTAGTGTAGTATGTGACGTGATTATAACTTCAGCAGGAATTTTATTGCTACATACAATATTTTCTATAAATGTTGGACTTTGTTATTTCTTGATCTCCGTTTCAGCGTGTAATATCACTGACTCAGAAAGTTAGAACCGTTATCGTCGAGCTTGCATGCTATCATTAACTTTTTATCTGTCACCGTGTTATTACGTCGTTTCTTCAATCTCGCTCAAGGTATAAGTTCTCACGAATGTTACGTGTTCACATTTATCTTCGATGCATCATACCACTTTACAAGGTACTCTTACAATATTAGGCTTAAATTTTGTTTAGACTACGTACCTAATGTAAATGATATTTGAATAAGCGTGTCTCCCTCCCAAATCTCCTTTTTAGGGTTCCGTAGTCAACAAGGAACCCTAAAAAGTAAAGTTGGGGTGCAATTTTTTCCCTCGCGTATCCCAGAATGTGGTATCGTTGGATAGGTGTTTTAAAAATATTGTGGGTATGGGAAAACAATTTTGCGATTTAGAGATCCGTTAGCGAAATATTAAGCTTTAAAGTGAAAATTTTTGTTAGAGTCAAGTGGTAACACATGGTTTTTTTATTTTAACATAAATAACATTATAATTATTAGCTTTGCACGTGTCAAAGTGTAACGGAGCAAGATATTATGGAAAAATATAAAACGTTTCGTTTTACAGAAGAAACATTGTGATCCAAGGTGAACAACAATAACAATACAAAGTGTTTTGTTTTATTACCATTCTTTACAATGGAAGTGGAAGCGAAGCGTCAAATAAAACTTGGAACTGTCTAACAGATGTCGGACCGGCAACATTGACTCTGACATGAAAAGTTGCCCTACAATCCCCGCGAAGTAACAAAACTTTGAGAGTTACTTATATAAAGTGTAGTGATCTTTCTTTAGTAAGCAAATTGCCGTTTTTAAGCGACAAAGAAACTCCAGTGACTTGGAATTTGTAGCCGTCTGGAAAATTGCTTTGCAAGTATTGACCTGATAGACAATAGTCGACCCATTGATACTGTTTCTATTTTAAATTCATTTGTCGTTATGTTGGGTACATTTATCAAGGCTTTGTAGACTCAAAGATATCGAGAGCTCATGTTCAGAGCAGTCCGTTGCACAGCTAAATTGCTTCAGATTCAATGGGATCTTATGCAAGACGACGAACAAAGAATATTTCTCGGAAACATCTCTCGTTTTATGTGACTAGTCGCGAAGTCGATTCCATCATTGTTATCAGAGTACCATGCATCGTGCCATCTAATGTGATCTCATACTCACCGTGCATTATTCATGATTTAATGGAGATCTTGACGATCGCACAGGTCTCCGCTATTTGGTCGCTTGTTGACAAAATCGTACGGTTTCCGGTCTTTGAATAAACCATCCCATTTTCTTTCCTTAAGAGGCGACTAGGGCTACGGTTTCTAAGTGTTTTTTGAATAAAAAGCCGAACATATTACCATTTACACATATGTCTCTCAATACACAAATATGGTAAAATCGCTGCTGCACTTCTGGGAGGAACTTCCTCCAGTGATAAGGGAAGATCTTCCGCCAGGCCAGGTGTGAAGCTCGAGGACCGGCTTGTATACCGGTTGATTTTTTTACCGTTCCGAAACTTTCAGGGGTGGTTCCGTCCAATGATTGAACAACTTTTACTATGGAAGCAAACCTGAATTCGTAAAAAAGAAATCGTCTGTCACATACTAGTTAGTAGGCATTGTAGCTTATTATACAATAACA
Source organism: Agonopterix alstromeriana (assembly GCA_963924505.1). Lineage (NCBI taxonomy): Eukaryota > Metazoa > Arthropoda > Insecta > Lepidoptera > Depressariidae > Agonopterix > Agonopterix alstromeriana. Next base: position 4,243,571 of record OZ004661.1, read on the forward strand.
GATTTTTTTTTGCGATTTCATGTTTGGTTCCATTATAAATGTTGTTCAGTTTGATGGTCTGAACCACCCCAAAATGTTTCGGAACGGTAAAATAAATCTTCCAGTATAATACATGTAATCGATGATTATTTCTCTTGCGCGATTTATGTCTTGTATACGATTGTGAACCTTATGTGTATTAGCTGACGGGTTACCAATGTGACGTCGCAAGTTGTCTTACGTGTAAATTTGCGGGTGTGACCGGTAACGCCATCTATTGTTATCATTGCTATAACTTAGGTGATGCCATCTGTGACACTCTTATAAAGATAGTAGCATAGTTTCTGACCAGCTCGAAAGAGATCACGGTCGTGATATTATGGACATTGAGTCTTACAACTCGTGACGCGTAGGTAATATACCTAGTTTACACACTACCGTCGAAATCGTGACAGAGGACCGTTAAATCATATCGTGAAATTGTGCTTCGATATGTGAAGTGAAAATTGATGTCGATCGTGTTTATGATATCATAAATTCAATTGTGGAGTTAAATAAAAATACGTAGTAGAAATTCTTTCGCCTTGAACCTTAATTTGGAATTACTTTAAATGTAGGTACATTATTATTTGACCTTGAACTTTTGTCCATTTAATCACGTAAGGGATTTTAATATTTTTAATCACGCCTCATCGATGGGTTTTAATATAAAGGTCAACTTAACACTTTTAGTATTGAATTTTTCAATATTAGCTAGATATTTTAAAAATAAATCCTTTATTTGGATTTCATTCATATTTATTCATTATTCATAGCTTTGATCTGCCACTTCTAATTTCCATAGATTCCCATAGATTGAATTTTATAATATTTTTTATTATTATTTACAATTAAACATCTATATTTTTTACATCATCGTCATCAGCTCGTATTCACCCACTGCAGGGCATAAACCTCCTCGCCATTTTGCAATACTTCTTGATCTCTGTGCCAATCGCATCCAGGTCTAACTGACATTTTTCAAAATATCGTCCTGGCTGCCTTGGCATTTTATACATTAGATTATAAGATTTTACATATTTATTTTTGTATGTGCTATGTATAGTATTGTACAAACACAGTGACCATGTTTGCATGTCAAGAAGTTGCTTCTGTCTGCCACACAAACCCAAATTGCATAATATATGGTCACGCACACAGCGCCGCTTATGAACGAATGAGTGAATAATTATAATCACTCATCAACTCATCAATCATAAACAAAAAACAGAAGTCCAGACAACATTCTGGTACTTTTAAATGGGACTAGACACTAGATAATCTGTGTGGCATTGTCCAAGATATTAGTTCACAACAAAATTGTTGAAGTTTAGAAGAATATTTCTACAGATTTGAGACAAGTTTTGACGTCCAGAAATCGGGTTAACAGGGTCATAACGCCTCGGTTCCTACAATCAGGACGAAGTGTCTGGACCTGGATGTCCCCCGGGAACATACCGAGCAGTTCCATTTTCAAAATTGCAACGCAATAAAGGTCCACTGTATCTCTGTCGTTCCATTTTTACAATGGCGCTCTTTACGTATTTTTGAGCAGTTCATTTAACAATAACCGCTATGTGGTAAATTATTATCACGAACTATTATTATGACAAATATTTTCACTATCAAATGTTTCTATTATTGTGTTCAAACATCCAGATGAACTAAATGTTTCAGTGTATTATTGCTTTGCGGGGAATGCTAGTTACGCAATCCAATTTCATAATGGATTTAAGTACTTAGTCAATTTTAATTCAATATGTGCTGAATAAAGCTAAATTATTTAGTACATTGTTCACGCTACTTCATATAAAGAGTTATTTTTTCGGAGGATTGCTGGAAAAACACACGATAAGAGCACGTTAGCTTACGAGATTTCGAGAACTGCCTCCGTGGTCTTATGATTAAAAGCATTGGGCTCTTGACACTGAGGTCGTGGGTTCGATTCCGACGGGGGACACCTAGTGATATGTCACTTTGTGCGTTTTCCCCAGTTGGTTAGAACATTTCAGGCTGAATCACCTGATTGTCTGAAAAGGAAGGTGGCAGTAGTCGTTACATAAAAACCACGCCAGAGGCCGTAAGGCGGTCTGAAAAAACTCTGACACCAGAGCTTGCTGCCCACACGATAAGAAGATTTCGGTATTGACTCTTTTATTGATGTTTCGTTGGACCCAGTAAATTATTTTTGAATCTCACTCCTTTATACAGGGTATACATTTAAATGCAATACTTAGGTAACTTTAAGGGGACTTTAAATCTTGAAACTGGACAACTTTTACTATGGTGCTTACATGGGAATCGCGAAAAACATATCTGCTGTTCCATAATTAAGGTTGACAATTTTTATGATTTGGATTCCAAACGAAAATGCTACTTGTTCTTCCAAACTTTGAACTTGTCACGTTGCTGGCTAAACTTTAATCTTAGATTTGATAAAAATGAATTTTTGGAGCGAAAGCTTTATTATACATACTTATCGATAAATCATCGCTTTTCTGACCATGTGTCGTAACTAACATCGAGTGAATTCAGAATCTCAAAGCTTAAAAATCATGAACGAATGACGCATATCTCCATAGTAATTTTACTTTGTCTAGAGGGGCTGAACGTGTGAATTTCAAAAATACCACTCCTGGGCGTTTAGACAGATCGAAAGAGCTTCCAAAGTACAGAATTATGATGTTTGTGCAGTAACGCCACTTAGAAGAGACAAAATAAGGTCTAAAACGGTAATGTGACGGAAACTTGCAAAGTTTCCGTCCTCAATGAGCTGTAATGTCCCGATTTGTCTCTACTGTGCATTTAACCAGTGGATTTCTCGGCGGCAATCAGTGCAGAAACAACCACTCCTGAACTTAGTTTCGACCGATAGATTGATAGGGCCGTCAAAAAGCCAATGCCTAAAAATGGCGTCGTTTTTTTTGTCAATTTTTATAGCGCGGCAGCCATCAATCAAACTTGAATATTATAGTTCAGAATAAAGTTAAAAACAAAACTTGTTATGACAAGTATATTTCAAGTAAATGCTTGAAGCTTTGACTATTTATATGTGGACTGGTTACGCGTGTAGTTCTACTAAGAAACATTTCTGCCACTTTTTGCGGGGGGCGAGGTAACATGAAATCCGCAACTTTGGATTTTATTCCCCATAACTTTAGATTCTAATTTTGAATGTTAAAAATCATGAAAAGTAGTCTCGTGTGAACCCCAAACGTTCTAAGTTCGAAGTAATTATTTCGCAATTATAGGCTGTCTCGTTTAGTGATAAGGTGTAAAATTGAATGTAAATGCACAAGATCAATTGTGCTTATACCGTGGCAGAGGGGAAATGCTACCGCATGGCTAGTCCTTATAATAATTAGTCAAAGGCTTGAAGTAAACGTAATGAATATATTTTCAACTTCAAGCCTTTATATCTCCGTTCGGAATGAGTTAGGTATTCAAGTTTGGTTGATGGCCGCGCCACAAACAACGGCGTTATTGCCGTAGAAAGAATTATTTTTTGCCTGCTTGTAGTCTTCTAAACAGACTATCATAGGAGGTCAGTGAAGCCGACCTTACTATCTCTCGTGGCAGTAGTCGTTACATAAAAAATCCACGCCAGAGGCCGTAAGGCGGTCTGAAAAGACTCAGACACTAGGGCTTGCCCACTCGATAAGAAGAAGTGAAGCCGAAAGATATTTCCCTTTTCCTCTTGCACCCGCTCTCATCCTGTCCGTACACGGCTCAAGCTTTTACTAAACGATCATTACCGAAAAAAGAGATGTTCTACTTTTGCACGGCATTTATTATATTAAAATGTATTTGAAATAGCGCGGTTCAATGGAAAGGCGCTAAAACGGTTCATTAACATTTTGCTAGCTAAAACAAAACGTTCTCCACTAATTGGCAGCGATGATACGAAAGAAAACTAACCAATTGAATTTCATTATTAACAACCGAGACTGTGTAAATGTATACGAGCTTTATAATACTTTTCTTAACATTCCTTGGTCCTATCACCGCAAAAATATTTAATACTTGCTCGTTTCTAATGTTCCCATGTGAGAAATCCCGTGGATACTAATAGAAACTATAATGATTTCGTACGCGCCTTAGTTTTTAGGGTTCCGTAACCAAAGGGTGCCAACGGGACCCTATTACTAAGCCTAGGCTGTCCGTCCATCCGTCCGCCGGTCTGCCCGTCTATCCGTCTGTCCGTCCCGGACTTCTAACCCTAAAGGGCCGCATGTTTCGGTCAGTATTGGAGTTGAAATTTTCGCAGAATATATTTATTATTTTTTTGGATTTGTCATAAAAGAAAAGTATTATTTTAATGTTTTTTTTTTGTTTTTCATCTAACTTTGAAACGGCAATAAGTACATACAAGCGTGAAACTTGGTGTGACCAAAAAATAAACACCGGCGAAGTATTTGTCGGGCTAGCGCTAAGGATACCGGAGTAAAAAATTGTTTTAGGTAAATATGGTGGTGCGGAACCCTCGGTGCGCAAGTCCGACACGCAGTTGACCGGTTTTTATACAACCAGTTTCTCGTTTCCGATAGCCTGGTAGCTCTTAGTGTCAAAAATGAATAACTGTTTTAAGTTACTAAATTGTTTGGCGTATCGCCAAAGAACTGGATTTCGAACTAGAAAATTATTTCGCTCATTCTTTTGAAAGATTCATGCGTTTGATATTTAGGCTTATTATAATTAGGTTAGTTACTTACATATTCATCATCATGATCATGCCAGCCGATAGACATCTACTGCTGGACATAAGCCAAGGATCCCAAACGATTGGTCCTGCGCTGCCCTCATCCAATGGGTTCCCGCCGCCTTCACCAGGTCGTCGGTCTACCTTGGGGGGACTATCCAAGCTGCGCTTACGCTGCCGGTACGCGGCGGCCACTCGAGAACTCTTCGGCTCCATCTGCCATCGGTTCTGCGAGCAATGTGCCCCGTCCATTGCCACTTTAGTTTAGCAATTATTTGAGTTATGTTTGGGTTGTTATCATATCATTTATAATTCCTACTTTACATCGAAAGAGGCCAGAAACCTTTGCATTGAGATAATTAGGTGCATAAAATAATAAAAGAATCTTTCGTGTCAACATAAACTACGTCGCATGATATTTTACCGGTATTGAATAACAATTTATAAAAATCAACCACTAGTTGGGTCTATATGCCCCTTATGGGTTTCCAACCCGCGACCCTCAGCACAGCAGGCAGGTTCACTACCGACTATGCTATCGGGCCGTCTTGATTTGATTGAGTTAGAAAATTCAGTGAGACAGCAAAGATATTAAGAAAGGTATTAACGAGCTGACTGTGTTAGTCACAATCAATTATATATACATAACTTAGTACTCAAAAAAACGTTAAAACTGAAATCATGTAAAAATCTGCGAATTACTTTTTGAATTTATACTTCATTTGGCGCGTTAGGTCAGGTCAGATAGAGCAGAATTTTTAAACTTTGCAATGACTTACGTTATGTATTAATACCGATACCGGTTTTAGCACCAACGGCTATGTAATCAAGTCCCCAACTAAACTTGATCCTTGAATAAAATTAACCATTCTGCCCGCCATCGAAACATCCAGATTATCTTTAAACTTTTAACTCGTTACATAAAACTCGGCCAAGTTTACGTCTTAAATTCATAGATTTAAATTCAACCTTTGAACATTCACTCTCATCTTTGATGCTTTCAGTGTAATGGCCCGTGTCTGTTTTTCGTTTGCCAGTGAGGTTATTGACCTTGAATAGGGGAAACCGATTTAAGAAGTCACTAGGATGTTTTTTATGAACAAATATTTACGATATACCTTTTCTTTTACAGGTAGTGTTCGTGTGCGAGATTAGAAAATAGAAGATGGAAAATTCGCAAAGATACGTTTTGCGAAACAGATTAGATATACCAGAATCTCATGGTACAAACAAATGCAAAAAATAGAGATTTTACATGGTAATGTCATACTGTAATCTATCCAGTCAAAGTGAGTCCTTTACAAACTGCGACTTTTTGCAGCTATACAAACGCTAGTTTTACCATCGCATGACTGCATCCCACTAGGTACACGCTGGGCCGGGCCATATTTATAAAACAAAAAGTACTTAACGTACTTCAAAAAGCAAGTAAATGAACACTATCACTCTCTTAAATAAGCCATAGTTTATGTAAGTTTATTGTATCTATTTGTTTATATTTAAATATGTATTTTTATATTTATAGATAATATATGTATATATACTCATTATAGTTTTTAACATTTCTGCTGTACACAGTTCTAAAGTGTGAGGCAGACATAATCTGCCTCACACTTTAGAACTGTCTCTGTTGCGGGTCTGCTGGAAGAAATCTCTTTAGAGATAAGCTCGCCCTTTGTACATGTCTACTTTAATTGTTTTTTCTGTATTGTTATGTGTACAATAAAGTGTTAAATAAATAAATAAATAACGTAACTTCTAAGTCCATATATTGTGACGGGCAACTACGGAACCCTACCCTATGCGTGGCCAGACACGCACTTGGCAGGGTTTTGTTAGAAGCTATCTGCTCGTTATTTGAAAGACATACAAATTAATGAAAAATATAGCAAGTGGCTTTGTTAGCTATAGATCATATTTCACATTTTTCTATAAAATATATATAGTGCTCGTTACCAATAAAACGCAATATCATATGAAATGTTAGTCTGTTGTTTATACGAGCAAAATACTACACTACAGAAAAAAAATAAAAACTATAAGCAGTATTTTTTTTTTTCGGCCTTGTATCCATAGTGAAGGTTGTTCAGGATGATGGTTTATACCACACCCTTTAAATGTGGGGAAAGGTCTTTAACCAGGTTTTCCGAACCCTTAACCGGTAATTAAAAAGTACGTACGATACATTGATAAATTTTTTTGATCGAAGACGATACGTGTACAATAGGATATTTTAAAATCTTGGAAAAAAAGCTCAGTATTTCTTGTGAATGAGATTTGTTCTGTAAATAGTCTGATATAGTAACATTGTGTGTTCGCGCGGAAACAGCGCACAAACGAATTAACAATACAAACACTGCTGCATTCTGATAAAAGAATATTTTTATTCAGGTGCGAAAATATTAATATTCATACAATTCGAATATTTAATTTAATCGTTTTAACATAAGTCTATATCAGTATATTTCAATGCCATAACTCTACCTTTTTGTCTTTTATAGTAAGCCGCAAATAACCATATTAATATACTGTATAAATTAACTAACAATAAGTTAAGAAATGTATTATACACATACAGGGTCCTTCTTAATATGCTGACACTTTTTTAAGGGGGTGATCAGACCATCAAACTGAACAGCTTTCTCTATGGGACCAACATCGAAATCACGAAAAAAAAATCTGCTGTCCCATACATTTGGCTCAAGTAGCCTTGCAGTTTTGTGCCATAGAGAAAGTTGTTCAGTTTGACGGTCTGAGCATCCCCTTAAAAATGTGTCAGCATATTAAGAAAGACCCTATATAATTATGTCATGTTTGTACATAATTATAAGATATACAAATATAAATTGGCATGTCGGTAGTACTAGTAGCGTCTCTGTTTAGAATGGTTAGATTTAAGATTAGGGTAAGTTCTAGTGTTTTCACTATTGTATTCTTTTAACTATAGTTAACCCGCACAAATGATATACCAGATTTTAAGTCAGATCATAAGCTACCAAACAAAAAGTTTCGTCAAAATTGGTTCAGTACTTTTTGTGTGATGCTCGCACAAACAAACACACAACAGACGGATAAAAATTCTATAAAAGGTTGGTTTGAAGTCGGGGACATCTAAAAACCAAATCGTAATCTTTTTTTTGTAAATATCTTCAATGTACAGACACTTCTGTTACAGTTTTATAATAGTTAAGATAAAGCTAAATTGGCATTATTAGTTTTCTTTATTCATTGAACAAATATCTAGAAACAACCCTAAAGTAAGTACCGTGTTGCTAAGGCAAAACATAATACTACCGACGTCTTTTAAAAGGATTCAGTCGTGATATCAATAATTGTTGATAGGTACTCCATCTTATGTATCAAGTTCAAGGCACATAATTATCGATTCTCTTTGCGCGACATTTAAATGATTCCGGGCTTATTGCGATTCCTGTAGAAGTAAAGAAACCTTGTAAGGAATAATTTTCTCAAACCGTATTTACGTCGCTTTCCTGATAAATTCACCCTATATTGAAACAGAAAGGCCCGTGAGGCTCAACGCTTGAGGTTATAATATATGTAATAAAATGCAATTACTACGCAATGTGGCCAATTTGATATCTCATTGTCGAGCTAGCGGACCCTGGGGCGGATTTCACGCGCCGAATTAGGGTTGTTCCATCCACGATATTGACATTGTTGCCCCTTTTGGTGGGAATGTAATTAAGAAATAACCCCTTTTTAGGAAGATTTTTAAATTGGGACAGAAATCTGTGGAGTTTACATGTACCTTTTTCGTTTGTTTGGTAGACTCGACGGTCTTGCTAAATAAACTCAACTTCTGTAACCTTTATTGTTGTAGGTTTTGTTTAGGAAATCACAAATTTGTTCACGATAATGATTTTAGCAGCATTCCTTGTAACTAGACCATTTGGTATTTTGATATTTTATAAATGATTGGTCTTCGCAGCGGAGCCAATAAGTTTTCGACGGATTTAGAATACCTCTTACTTATGTTGTAAAACTGATTTCATTAAAATTATTGCGAAATATATATTCTTAAATTTCTTTTAACCTGGAAGTCCCCTCTAAGACCATCGAAGTTAATTGTACTATTTCATTTATCGATAGGGGGGTTCTAGGTTCGTAACAATGGTAGCCCCTTAATCGCCGGAGGCAAAATCTTCACATATGCTGTTTGATGTCGTCACGCATTTTATTATTGCTGTTAACTATTACAGTAACGCCCCATGAAACGAAGGGGAAATGTTTTGCGAAACGTTCTATTAATCGTTCGACATTGTTGTCGGAGTGGAGGTAATAATGATTCAGTAGTAATATTAGTAGATAATTCTTGTTTCTGCAATTTATATTTGTTTTATTATAATCTTTATTACGTGAGTTACCTTTTATAGTCGAATTTTCCGTAAACAGATAGGTTTAATTCAAATAATAATTGTTATTGACGTCGTCGCGTCGATAAATAGGGTGATTTTTATTTCAGGTCATGGACTTTTTAAATATTGCTGACGGTATAATTTATGTGAATATTTGTTGATAACCTAAGTAAACCTAATATTTTAACTGTAAACTTGTATTTGATCTTCCTTTATGTAAAAAGTTTGGAACTATTCATTTGTATAAAATGATTTTTCGATGATGAATAACATTCCATACATATTCTCTATTTGAAATCGCTTTTAGTGATAAGACCGCCCTTTGTACCCTTCTTATTCTTGTTTTAAATTGTATTTTTCTATTTCTTGGTGTGCAAATAAAGAATATTTATCTTATCTTATCTTAACACCAAGAATAGAGAAATACAATTTAAAAGCGGAATAATAGTTCTGTGACTGACTGAAAGTCAACGCGGAGCCTAAACCACTGATTATTTAATAGTTAATACCCTAACAGATATTCACTCAACCCGATTTTTCGAATTTTGAACTTTGCGCTAGCGACGAGTCACCCCTCGGTGGGGATCGGCCGTCAAGCGTACCTGAGCTGTGGAGTGAGACAGGCCTGCCTAAACCATTGAAGAAGTTTCTAACGTAGATTCTACGGGTGCACTAAGAAAGGATTTTTCGATATTCTATTTTCACGCGGACCAAGTCGCGGGCAAAAAGTTAGTTCATGACGTGAACTGTGGACAAACAATTTCTTTGGTCAGTTAGAACCAACCCTCCATACATCATCATCATATCGTATGGCATTTTTCTATCCTTCCCTCTTACATCGTTAATTACCCGACTGCGTCAGAAGGAGGTTATACATTACTACATTTAATATGTGAAAAAGTAACTAACGAAAAAAAAAAGTTTCCCTCTATTCCCGATAGATAACCGTGCATGACACGACAATAAATGTGGACGTCGGTTGAAAGTGAAACATTAAAAACCCTAATTGTGAACTCTATTCTCAAGCATTTAATGTGCACGTCTTTGACGACTCCACACATCGCGTGTTGGTACAAGAGAGCGCATGATAAAAATTACGTAATACGTCAGCTTGACGTATTTGTACGGCAGCGCGCAGTCTGATTAATGACGTATCGGATAAAACCACGGGCCCGAGCACCAGGGGTCCCCAAAATTTCGCTTTTGTATTTATTGCTTATCCATTTTATTACGATCAACCTTTTTCGTGTTTACTGCAAGTAGAGTAGACTGATGATTTTATAGAGCTGTTTTTTGTTTGGAAATGTTCGTTAAATCAATTGTTTATTTCTTATCCATACAAAATACGTTAGTTAAATGTTTTTTTGTTTCCTAATAATGATTACTGTTAGCAAATAGTAAACTCGAAGTATAAAAGCGTAGTATGCTACCAAAATATTTATATGAAGATCGTTGTAAACACAGACCTAATCCTACTCAAAAGAACGTCTACGTGAATCGTCTTTCAAATAACACCAATCCTCTAAACTCTAAGCGATTTTAATAAAATCTTTTTCCATAGTCACCGATTCCATACAAATATTCTAATTTAATTTTATTTCTTCACATGGATTTAAATTTCTACCCTTAGCTTTTTAAAACAGTCGCGTTCGCAAAATGCTCTTACTGTGAGTGGCCGAAGTGCTCTGCGTGTTCGAATTTCAAAACGCATTCACTGGATGGAGCAATCTCGACACTGGCGACGACGTGGTTTTACGGAGTTTGCTTCCCGCGTCGTGTGGCGTTACTATGTACGTGCCCGCACTTCTCTATCAGGAACTGTTTCTTGAAAGTCGATGCCCAGTTTAAGTACATTATGTAGTGGTAACGGAATTTATGTCTGAGGTCGACCGGACTTCGTGAAAACCGGAGAATGAGCTCGAAAGATCAGAAAAGGACTACGCTTCAGCTACGATGGAACTACTCTACAGCATTGCTCAGGAAGGAGGTACTGCTTATTACTGCGGACAATTGGAGGGATCACGAAGGGTCTACCGAGCCAGTGAATGAATGAACTTAAAGAACTGACTTGCCCAGAAAGGGTACGGACCTCAGCATAGGACGTTGCTGGTTACGCGGTGGATTTTGTATTGGGGATCGGTGAGAATGTTTCAAACCTGTTTCACCACTTCTGGATACGTGTTTGATAGCTCGATTGACAGATCGTTTGAATTATCTTTCAGACGAAATATGTCAAACAATCTGTCGGATATATCCTCAAGTGGTGAAAGAGGCCCTAAAAGTCCTTTTTCCCTGTCTAGGGATGACAGAACATGATTTTGTTGACTTCGTTCAAAAGGCAGGTTACCAATTTTTTAGCCTGATGTTAAGGTAAAAATAAAAATATTTGATAAACAAAGATTGGTCTTAGTCTTAGCCATCGATTCTATTCCCAAAAAGTTTCTAACTCTGCATCATATAAAACTCTGATTAGCTTTATCTATGAGGGCTCACCCCCTCTGAGCACGAGGGTGCAAAGTGCGCTACGTTGTACATAGCCTTTGTACTATTAAATAAATAGCTAGTATTTGATTAGGGCTCAGTGAGGGGCATCCAATGGGGATCTAAATGCAATTCGTAAATGGTATTTAGTCCACAGCGGTATTTAAATAAATGCGGATTTGACAATATATTCTATAGCTTCAAATATTTCATTTTGGTTATGTAGTAAACGTATGAATAACAAATACATGCATTAGAATTTACATAAATCAATCCTGAATAACATTTAACAATAATGGTGTATTCAGCTAACATTTAATTTGACAGTAGATTGAAAATGTACCTACAGCGGTAAACAACTCGGCTCTAAACAAGAATAATAATTTGTTCATACACTCGCCGGCAAATTAACTGTCACACAAGTTGAATTCTCTCAGTGGAGAATCAGAGCAACGTTCGTTTGAAATGGACACGGGGACCGAGGGATGGTAATTAAACGATTCATTAGGCAGTTAGCTTGGGTGTGGGTGAAATTAAAATCGCTACACTTTTGAGTGCCATTAAGTGTAGGCAGGCGCCAATTACTAACAGGTGTTTTTTGCTACAACTGAAATGCTTTGTTAGCCTCTTGGAGTAGGGTTCAAATTACAAATGTATGTTTAGGGACAATTAGGTTTAAATACGATAACGTTTGGTTTGACTTTTAAATTGGTAAAAGATATTGCGTGTTTAGAGCTGAGGATTCTTTTAGTTTTATGATAAACTAGAGTTAACCCGCGACTTCGTTCGCACAAATAATATACCAGATTTGAAGTCAGTACATAAGCTATAAAACAAAAAAGTTTCACCAAAATTGGTTCAGTAGTTTTTGCGTGATGCTGTTACAAACACAAACAAACAACCATATCGTAATCTTATTCATATAAATATCTTCAATGTACAGACACACTTCTGTTACAGTTTTATAATAGTTTATATTATAAAATACGTCGGGAATGTAACTTCAAAAAAGTACAATGTGGCTTAAGTAAACAATAAGGTACAATGCAAAATATTAGAATTATTTTTGAGCTAATCTTTGTTATTTAAGTATAAACTTAAATGTTGTTGAATTAAAAAAGAGTTATTATTGCCAACTCCTTTCCATTCAAGTTTCGGTGGTCGTTGAGTAAACATAACGGACCGAATGTAGGGATTTCGGCGACCCTTTCTATAAACACGCTATATAAACAACACTAAATTCATATTCTGTCTGTAATCTTATTGCAAATAACTGTAGTAGAAATAATAAATGGTGTTTTAGCAGCTTACTAAACAAAACATGTTCGTATTTTAGTTACTATCAAAATATGTTTTTGTATATAATATACGAGTAGAATATTACTTTCATCTCTGTTCGCTTAAATACTTGAGAACAGCTGGACTGATCTTGTGTGTGGCAAAGTCAGTGGAATGTCTTCAATTCTTGGTCGGAGTCGACTTTGCTGAGATCTCTTGGTAGCGTTTGCAAATAGTTTTAGTACGGCATGTGGGGGAAAGAGGGGGGAGCAAAGTCAGATATGAATTAGATTCACTATAGAATTGAATATCAAGTAAAATGCCTTCTCTGCTTGATGCCTTTAATTTTCGGTAATGTCTATAACGAAATACAAATTTACAGCGCATTATGAATCAGCATGTAAATAAATAGTCCAAACTAATCCAAATCGATAGACAAAACACACGTTGCCAATTACGCATAAACACTCCCAAGAGTACCGATTTGAATCTATAATTTAAACTTCTAATACAGAGCAACGATCCCATCAAACTAGATGAATCACAACTAAAAAACCGGCCAAGTGCAAATCCAAATTAAGTTTTTAGTGCTTTACAACAAACTGTAATAGAAAGAATAACATTTTTGTGCATTCATGAAATGCCTGAATGTATGCCAGTAATAGAGCCACCGTTTCCTATCTTTGTACCAAATATCAATGCCGTTTGACTGAAGTGTCAAAGATCACACTCACAAAAAATGCAGTGAGATGAACGGTTGTCCCAATTTGAAAACGGGCACTAAATAAAACATGACGCACAAAATCAAATCCCTTAATTGGAAGTGTGTAATGTGAGGGAATATTATCTACCCATCGCGTGAATTCGGGGTTCGCAAAAAGAGCATTCACACGCAAGGTCTTCGGGATTAATGGCGGATCAAGCGGGGTTCTATGTGTTTAACACTCTAATGCCGGTTCAGGAAACGGATGGTGAGCGTCCCTAAAGGGGTTTAGATAATATTCCAATTAGATCTTGGGCTACCTCTAATTTACTAGGGACTATTTGTAACGTTAAGCTTCGGCTGACATAATACGGATTGGGGATAGTTTTGTTCTGGAACCATTTAGTTTGATGGTGTACTCGTATGAGGGCTACGCCGGCGCCGGTTCGCGCGCGCATAAGAAAATCGTTTTCATTCCCTAGCAAAAGTCTGACAATGTTTTTACCACTCTCTGTCATATCTCTCTGCCTACGATTTTTAACATAGGTATTAAGAATATCCTTGTTTTACTAGCAGTGCCAGGACTCTGTCCCTTCACCCGTGTGACTCTTCACTTTTAATCGGAAGTAGTAGACACTATGTATACACATTACGCAGGTAATTTTATTCCTAGAACAATTTCATTGTAGTTTTTTGTTTCCATAGATAAAGAGAGATGTGGGTAAAAAAAGAGCATGTTATTCCAAATACTGAAACGAAATGAAATTCAAACGTCCTCCCTATACAAGCAAAGGTCGTAACTTTCAAGCTAGCAACGTTAGCTTGACAACGTACACTTTCCGCTGAAACTGGAGTCGTATTACATTTTAATTATTACGTCAGCTCATTGTTTGTTTAAAAATTGCACATATACTTTCCCGTAACAGAAACAAACACGCTGGCATGTCATGTTAACAATTTATAGCACTGCGACGAAAGCTTAAACTCGTAATTCTCTGTTTAATCATGAAACATAAATGAGGAATACCCACTGTGCCCCGTCCGAACAGATTCAACGGATATGCTATTAACTCAAACCATCGATATCAAAATTCAGGTGATCCCATTAAACTTCATTCATGGTATGTTTTGAAGGGAGGTGAAGCGAGAATTTCGGGTATTAAATTTTCACACTGCTTTTAAACATACATTTTTATAGGAACATTTTGAAAAATTAGCTCTAGATTTTTGTTTATATTTTATGCCAGTCTTATCCTAAGGGTAATTATCTAATTATAAAGGTTAAGTTGGTGGCTGTCGAAATAATTCCGTAGAAGAAAAAGTACGAATTCTTATACGTATTTATGTGTAAATCGAGCAATCAATCGAAAGGTAGTGCGCCTTCTCGTTAAGTGTTGGCTAAATGTACATTCGTTTCGTATTATTAGCCTTAGGGTTCGTTTGGGGTAAATGGCACACGGTCCGTTTGCTGTACGATGCGAACTAATGGCAAACGGAAAAGGATGAAAAATAATTGAGTGAGGGACAATTTAGCAGCGGAGTAGTCAGCGAACGTGTTTGTTAGACTTCATTCCAAGTCTGATTTCAATTGAAGAAATTTTCACATTTTCATGCGCTCTGTGACTAAAGTACTTTTTTCTTAACTAATACTTCTGTTGCTTTCAGACTTGAACAATGAAAATATTTTAAATATTGCCGTACGTTTTGAAATACATAATTCCTTTCATGGCTATAATTTTATCACAGCAAAAGAACGCCGGAAATACCGAAGCACAAGTGAAAAACGTTCTTGTGTACGTTTGAAAAGAAAATATTTTCACCGCAATTTTAATGGAAGAGATAAAAAAAATCCCGTTTTTATTTTGAGTGGGAATTCATTGCGGGCGCTATCGCAGATGAAAGATAACACTTGGACGTTGACGTTGTGTTTCGAATGACATGAACAACGCCGTTGCGTCTGATGATGGTTGACAATGGGGTATAGTCACTTGTCGACCAATATTCGGGACCAAAACAAAATCTCAATATCTTTTATTACCCGACTGCGCCAGAAGGAGCATTTCGAGCGTATGTATGTATGTATGTATGTATGTATGTGTGTATGTCTATTTCTTTGGCACGGCCTACAGCCTAAACGGCTTGATGGATTTTAACGTTTGAGGTGTCGTAAAAATTGTGAGAGTGACATAGGCTATATTATTTTAATATGGCGTCTGCGAAATAATAAAGAGAGGGAGAATAAGCAATTTTTTTTCATTAAAATTACAAAATGGGTATCAAATGATAGCTAGTGATCTAACGATTCCAAATATATAAATATTATAGTACTTTTATGTTACCGTTTCGACACAAGACTAAAAAGTATGAAATATTTAAATTATTAAGATAAACAAAAAACCCAACTGCATAAAAAACCTATTAACTGAAAAGAGAAAAACAAGCTCTATAATCACTAATAAGCTATAACAGCTTTATATGAGCTAATATAATTTGAATGTTATTAGGTAGGTATTGCAGGCGGGGACAAACCTATAACCAACCAAAAATAGGTTTTTTATTTGTAATTTGTTTAGTGGTTTGTGTGGAAGGTTATTGGTTTTTTTCTCCTTTGTTCTGTATTTCTTGTGTTTAATAAACGATTTATATAACAGTACTAAAATAAAAATAATAAAAACAGTGCTTAACACGTTTCATATAAAAGTAGTTAGAAATATTACGGTGGTTTTTAGACTCTGACTGTCTTTAAAACATTTCCTTAAGTAATATAAAAAATTGCGGATTTGCAGTCATTTTATGACGACAAGTCGACGATCGTGTCATTGGGATATTGGCACTATTTTTGTTTCTTTGAGACGTGATACAATTTATTGTGCATAATTCTTATTATGTTTTTCTGTACAATTTTTATTATACATAGTATTAATAGCACATAATCAATATAAAACTACGTAATTCAAAAACCTATTCGCGATTTATTCGAGTGACATTTTGCGGGACACATACGGGACAATATCGATAGGTCCTCTGGTTGACAGCCATAAGCTCGCCAGAATTCAGTTTGACAACCACAAATGTTTTACTCCTCCCTCCGTACTTAAGTTAAATTGAAGTATCTTTTAAGAACAGGAGAGTGACACCTTTATCGTTACTTCAGTTCCTTTTACTAAAAATATTTTGGAGAGTTATTTTGTTTTTGGAAATCGGATATTTATTGTTTACTAGCGGCTGCCCGCGACTGCGCGCAGACCACCGAAATACGTAATTATAACATTAAAATGTCATAACTTGTGATGGAGTGGGCCGATTGCGATGAAATAAACAACCCCAAACTAAAGCTACCTATATTCTTTTGTCAATGCCCGAATTCTGATTGGTTTTATACAACACTACAAACTAACAAAAATTCCAAGTCCCCCAAGAATTTGTTTCTAATCGAATATTTTTAATTTACAGTCACAGCACGCATAGTTAAGAATTTATTATACGTATGTATGCAACAGTGGACTTCCATCGGCTGAGATGATGATGATGATGATGATAGATATAGGTAGATGTTACAAAAAGTATGTTTTGTAACATCTACGATTCGACAGGCAAGTACGATTTTACGTTAACTTGTTGTAGTTTTGTAGGTGAATCACTCGCAAAAAGATTAATAAATAAAGAATCACGTGTTTTTAATTCTATTAAGCAAATATTTATATTTTGTATTAGAAAAACATACCCATCCTGGGGCAGTCGGGTAGAAATAGCTTTATCTGATAGTGACACAAACTCGCTAGCGACAAAATTGCATTATGAAAATTTCTATAGTTATCGTAGTAGTTTGCTTCCTACGTTATAATAATTTTTATGGAATAGCATCACATTTTTCCAAGCCAGGCCCGCCCTGGCATTACGCGAACCGTTATGTAGATTAAGTGCTCTGTATACGACATCCAAATAAAACTGGTCATTCGCCGTAAGAACATTGCTTTAACGCCGAGGGTTCTAGCTGAAACAAAAACATTATGTATATTAAAATCTGACAATTCATGTTAAAACTTCTCTAGCGGCAGTAAATTTACAGACGCTGTATTTTACGTGCTGCTATGTTAGAGGAATAAGAATATTTTTAAGCGTACATTATTTATGCGGAACCCTGATTCCAGCGCGAAACAACCCGCGAAGATAGTTAAGCGATAAAGCGAAAGATTTACCGCTCCAACCGCTTCTGTCGACGTATCTGCTTAAATACTATTTTATTACTTTCGAGGGAATCAGCGTTGATTCTCTTTTGGAATTTACATTTTATTTTGATGAAACTACAGTGGATTTTTGGTTGGGTTAGGTTAAAGGATATCTGCATGTTTCGGTAATATGGGGTGGGGTTATGATCAGAACTGTCAGAAGGTTCTAGTACGTCCTTTTTGCAAACGACCTACTCGCAGAACGGCCTGCTCGCATAACGACCCATTCGCTGTTCGTCCCATTCTCAAAACGTCCTACTTGCTTTAGTAATTACCGAACGGGGGACGAATCGCACAAAAGGTATTGTTTTAAAACTTATAGAGTCATCATCAGCCCGTATTCCCCAAACGTCAAACCTTTTGCGATTAATTCGATTTCTTGATCCATTAACATAAAACGTTTATCATTTATATTTTCGACACCTACCTATACTAACATTTACGCAATTTTCACCTAAATCCTTCAACAATCTGTTGAAAATTCGCTACGCTGTCTCTTTTATTAAACCGTTACTTCAGAAGGAACGGCACCAAAGCCACTCGTAACCTATGCTCGTTTTCCAATACGTTCTCAAATAGCATTGCTTTTTATAATAAAAATCTAAAGAGCCGCAATACAGCTATTGTGTACCACTCATACCGTCGGTAATGGATTTACGTACTCCACTATGCCTGTAATTGTCGATTATATACCTTAAGAAGGTATCGTATAGTTGGCAAATGCATTAGGGATAAGCAGTTTCTACAAGTTGCCTTATACAGCCAGCGTTTGTACTTTAGTAGTGCGTTGAGAATGGAAGCCTAAGGTTTCGTTCTTTTATGTAGTCGTTCTTTGACTATGTGTACAATTTCAGTGCGGAGGATTGTTGCTAATATAAACCACTTCTTGTATTTTTGTAGGTTTTCCTAGCTGGAAATTTACTTTGCTATAGGGGTTTTACGATTCGCGATGAATCAAAGTTTCGGCTGATTGCTTCCTCGATCAGTGTCTCAGCATGGCTGGTCAGATGTAGTATATACCTAAACAGGGAATGCGACTTGGGCACTCTGCCATCAAGCGGTAGATTTTTTTAGGATGTATTTTCTTTTTCTAGTCTGAATGTAGTTTTAAAGTTTCGGTTTTGTTCTCACGACAATCACGATAACATTGCCTTTTGTTTTCAAAAACCGCTACAACTCTACTTTCTTAGGCCGAGACTCAGGGGTTTCTTTTGAGCGTGAGCTTAGTCTAAGTGGGATCAAAAATGTATGGATATTGACATACGGGAGATCGAACTTGCGTCTCTGATTCTCAGCCTCGGTTTACATCTACATAAATTGTAGCAAAGTTCAACTTAACTTAAGCTTAATGTCGTGTGAACTGGTTTGTTGATCATAAAATATCTAAACATTTTGAAAAAATTCAAGTCAACGATTTCCTCTAACAAGCCACCTAACACAGATTTTCACTTACCACAGTCCAGCGCTTTTTGTCAATTTTCCAAAAAGGCTCTTAAAACGGAGTATTGTCCCAGCCGTGTGTGCGGAGCGTATAAAACTGTCGCATGGTGATTGATGGGCGTATGTCATGTGACTCTGGCTTTACAGTGGGGCCACAAGCACAAAATAAATATGTACAGAAGGCCGGCTCCATACAACGGGCGATGCAGGCGCACGCAAAAATAGGAAGCAGGCGGCGATCGCGGATCTAGTTGTTCGGATGTTAAACCGACTTGATCCGAGATAGCCGTACAGTACACCGCGGCACCGTACATTCCACAAGCCTATCGTACACCACGTAAGGTGACGCAAGTCTGGCTAAGCTTATTGTTAATTCTTTGGGGCCCGTCTTTGAAAGCTTTGTTTACAGACCAGATAGATCTAAACTGCAACGAGGTACCACGATAATACATGGTCAGCATGCTAATTTCTGATTTATAATATGTGTAATTCATTTAATATTATTAGATTTAAAATTTAATACGACATGATGTGTAGTAGAGAAAAAAGATTATTATCTTTCAATCAGTAATCAAGCCGTGCCTTGCTAGACGTGCATTCCTTGTCATGCAACTATTCAGTATATGGAGTAATGCAGACCTATGTGCTTTGTTTTAATTTTTGGTCACCAACTTCAAAAAAGAGTCCATATCATAATAAAGTCAAATCACAACGTATATTTGGTGTCTGGGTCACTTTTGACCCAGCCTTGTCGTACCTACTGGCCCAACATTATGCCCGTCGGCACAAACCCGCCAAATGGCGTATTGCGATATGCTGTACGAATGCCGTTTCTTTTACCATAAAACGGTTCGTTTTTCAGTATGAAGGATTTATATGGAATATTTTACATAATCCGTAGAGAAATGCTAATCTACACCATACAGGAAGGCTGAGGGATTATTTAAAATATGTTAAGTAAAGTTGTAGTTATCAGAGACTTGTGTCTTATCCTATACACCAGGTGACACCCTGTAACGTATATTTTTAAAAGACTTTAATAGCTTTTTCACTCAGATTTCATAGGTAATTTCATTGACGTAGAATACTATGGACGCCGGGTCTAGTACAAAATACTCGAATAAAGTGTCCGAGACTAAAATACACAAGCCTAAGTACGTATAGTAATATAAACCAACTAAAAACATTGAAAATGCTGAAAATCTTTTTCGTCCCGCTCCTCCATCGGGGCACGGGGCAAGACTGTTGCGTAATTCGTTCTCTTTTTTACGTTTTCATTCTCTTTTTATTCGGACACTTTTGAGTGCGGACCCTCCGTCCAATAGTGGTAAGTCAATGGGTAATTTAGATAATTTGGGAAGAAGTTGTTTTGTATTCCCTGCCCATTAGGCATAGTATTAGCTCGCGAACGAACATGATTTAAAGTGTCGTTCCTAATTACATATAATAGGTCGTTTCTTAGGCCTTCGTGCCATTTTTAATTTCTAGTTAATACAAAAAATGCACATACAAAATCTACCTTTTAAGCTTTAATAACATCCTACATGGAGTTTTAGTGGTAAATTTCTTAGGAAATAACAAGTGAATTAATAGGTAAGGTATCGGAATTACTTGTCGCATACCACTTTCTTAACAAGAACTTTATGCTAAACGCATTAAGGCAAGGGCTGTTGCATGTCGTGGCTCACATTTACATATTTAACACGACATTTAAAAAAAACGTAAAAGAAGGGGACGTGTTACCCCACTAATGTCACCGAAAAAATGATTATAAATAACTCTGATGCATGCTCGATGCACTTTTTACGAAAAAAAAAACACGATTTACTACAACATCGAAATTTAAATTGATATTAAAATGTATGAAGCATTTATTGTTAAGAGGGCTTTGTGTCCAATCGGCTGATGTACAATTTTTCATTAGTTTTAATGTTTCTGTCGGTAGGTTTCCTTAAGTCAATTTATTATAAAAATGTACTTTTTACGTTAATGTGATTGTTGTAGAGGGGTTCACTATGATTTATTTGTATTATCGCAGTGAGGTTTCGTTATAATGGTTCTAATTGCTTTACCTACTTATATGTAAGTAATTAAAAACAGGAAAATAATGAAAATTCTACCCTACACAATCTAAGTACGATTTAATTCGTTATTTAGGCTATATCTTAACCAATAGCCAACATTACCTAGATGGTAGATAGAGTATCTGTCATAATCATGAATTATGATTATTTGTTAATACAGGGTCCTTCTTAATATGCTTACACTTTTTTAAGGAGATGATCAGACCATCAAACTAAACAACTTTCTCTATGGGACCAACATCGAAATCGCGAAAAAAAAATCAACTGTCCCATACAATTAGCTAAAGTAGGTTTGCAGTTGTGTATTTGTGATTTTTTTTTCGCGATTTCGATGTTGGTTATACCAATAAACTATAGCCAAAATTATCTAGATAGTAGATAGAGTATCATAATCATGAATTATGATTATTTGTTAATGTACTATGCTACTATGTTATAGCCCTTTTTGATTTGGATGATAGCTTTAGCACTATGTATAATTGTTTAGTTGTTGATAAATTGTGCATGGTGACATACTTAGTACTTATACAAAAAAGGTGTCACAAAACATCCAAGTAATATTTAAAGGGGTGTTTTAGTTTAGATTTAGACCATCAAACTGAACAACATTGATTATGGAGACAATGTTGAAAACAGAACAACTTTCACTATGGAAACAACGTCGAAAAACAAAATCTGCTGTGTCGAGTTCACATTTGAGTCGAATAGGTAAAAACTGCAGTTTCTATGAAACAACAGTTTTTTTTAGCGATTTCGTGGTTGGTTCATTGGTGAAAGTTGTTCAGTTTGATGCATATATGCATATACTCACGACTATATTTCGCCGAAAGATTCCCCGAGGGGGTAGTCGGAGATATTCTGAAATCAACCTCAGAACATCCACGTTTCACCAGTAGTACCGAAACTCAGTACCACCAGTAGTAACCAGTAGTACTTCAGTTTGATGGTTTAATTAATCCACCCCTTTAAATATTAATAGGGAGTTTTATTACATCCTGTATGTGTATAGAAATAATTGTATAATTCCAGAATATAGTTTAGGTTTGTGTTATGATATCAAATAATGACTAAGTTTAACTAGTACATATCTAGAATATAGCTTAGATTGAGGTAACAATATAGGGCTAGTGACCTTCAAAGAATTTATTTTTCATGTCGTATGTAGTCCTTAATAAGTAAGTACTTGTAATTTTCCGTGTAACCAACAATGTAAGTATTTAATCGCATTTTTTTCGCATTAGCGAGGTAATCCATTACGTCGCAGGCACAGAATCAATTAGGACTCCACTACCGTATTACGAGAATGGATAAAACAACAAATTTGAGCACCGCAATTCAGTTAAGTGCATCATTTACTACATTGCACGAACATACGTCACTCGCCGCGACAAATTTCCTTGACACCATCTGTTTTTCAACACACGAAGTCCCGACCGTTAAGCTAATTTCATATTTACGGCCTATGTATAAGAGCTCCATTAGGGATTTTTATATGGATTTAGTAATATTTATCTAACTAGCACTAAGTAGTGAACCTTACACACTTCCATGTAAGGTTCAAAATATTAGCTCATTTTAACTTCAAATAAAGAAGGACGTTTTCAATTCAACTGACAGGCAAGTTTAAGTTGCGCTCAAACTGTTTAGGCCTAAAATAGAAAGAAAAAAAAAAGTTTTCTGCTGTACGATGAAAGATCTGCTGCATGAAAATAGTATGAAAATAATTCTAGAGACACAAGCATTAAAATAACTTAGTTCGTTAGGACGTTTTGTTCTATTTTTATTTACAAGACGAGATCTATCCAACGACAACTCACTCAATAGGCTGATTAAACCCCCGTTTCGTTGTATGGAAAGGGCGGTCATATTTGTTTTTACCCGACTGCGCCAGAAGGAGGTATGTATGTTTCTATGTCTATTTCTTTGGCACGCCCTACAGCCTAAACGGCTTAATGAATTTAAACGTATGAGGCGTCGCTAGATTCGTAAAAGTGAGAGTGAAATAGACCATATAATTTTAATATGGCATCTGCGAATTAAAAAAAAAGAGAGGCTATAAAAAAATTGTTTAATAAATTTTTTTAATATGGGTATCAAATGAAAGCTTGTGAATAGACGATTCCAAATATATTACAGTACTTTTATGCTACTATTTCGACACAAGACTAAAAAGTATGAAATAAACTAAATTATTAAGAAAAACAGAAAACCCGACTGCATAAAAAACTATTAACTGAAAAGAGAAAAACAAGCTCTATAATCACTAATCAGCTGTAATAACTCGGTTTTTGCAAGTATAATTTGAATGTTAATATAGGTAGGTAGGTATTGCAGGCGGGGACAAACCAAGGATGGTACCTAATAACATTCAAATTCTGATGAGTAGTTATAGTGCTTGTTTGTCTCTTTTCAGTAAATAGTTTTTTTATGCAGTCGGGTTTTTTAAGTTATTCATATCCGTCTTTGTGCCAAATTTTGATTCAATAGGTGCAATAAGGGGCAGGGCAGGTGCAATATTGGGGAGTAATTCGAATTAGAGCGATTGGTGGGGCATACAGACAGACAAACAGAAAGGACGAAAGTAAAAAAGTTCCTTGTTTGACAACGTACTTAAAAGTGAAAAGAAAAGATACTTAAAAATCAAAGAGATTATACCTAATAGAGTGAGCCATACCAATTGTAAAGTGTCCACTTTTTTAGACGTTTAGGTTTGAGTGTATGGTGTCAAGTAGTATGGACAAAAGGCACCAAGTGACATATGGCTTTATGTTTACGGTCACTTTTCACACACACTAGCTCAAAAAAAAGTGGACAGCCGCATAAACAAATATATATAGTTCCATCTCCTTCTACTATTAAAGGTGCGTCATAAGACAAAAGAGAGTAACAACAATCGTAAATTTATGCGGACTCTATGGAGATCCTTCCTCTGAGTAAAAAGTGAGAATCAACGCCAAGCTAAAATTAGACCTAAGTAAAGATCTTTTCAATGGAATAATCGCAAATCCTGATTCGAAACTGACATTCATAGCATAGCATATTCTTACGATTATATTCTCGGAGAAGGAGAAAACTCAGAACATCCGCGTTTCACTAGTAGTAACTGAAGCTGAAATTCGATTTCCATTAATAGTTCATCTTAATTAATCCGCTATAGTTGGATTCACGTAAAAATAGCGCTGTCTGCGGTCAAATTGTGGAGCAGAAGACTGACCGTTCTATTTGTTGGTACGAGGTGAGTACAACACACGTTACTTTTAAATTATTAATTTTATAAGTAAAAGGAATTAAAGTCCTTCCATTAGGGATGAATAAAGGTAAATCGTCTGCTCAATTTTAACGTAGGTAGCGCTCTTTTTACGTGATTCGAACTATATACTCTTTCCTCTAAACATCTCGAAAGCTGACTCATTCAAAAGATTTATTCTTATTCAAAGCATAGCTTTATTCGTGAAATAAGCGATACATTGCGTTGTAAAAGCAATTATTTTGTTTGCGATAAAAGAAGTTATGCGTCAATGTACACCGTTCCGTTTATCGCAATACACGTTATGGTTTAGTATGTCCCACGGGCTTCTGTTACTTGTTTGTACTAACAATTGTTAGCGTGATATAGAACGCTAACGGTTGTGAGAATAGGTACTTTAGTCCTTATGCTGTTGCGAATGGGTTGTTCGTGGAAAAAATAACTGTTCTTATTTAACATTAAAAATTTTAGTGAGTAGTAATTTTGAATTGTAGTATTAATGAGGATGGAAATAGTGTGTTGAAGTGTTGGGGAAACACGAGTTTACGTTTGTAACGTCAACATATCGAATGCGCCAGTAAAAAACCGGCCAAGAGCGTGTCGGACTCGCCCATGATAGGGTTCCGTAGCCATTGTATAAGAACTTGCATTTTTAGTTGGAGCATCGATCGTGATATATGGGAGAAAATATATTTGCACTGCAAAGTTAAATTTGTCCTTAATAATTAAGTTTATACGGAACCCTCGAGTCGCGAGTCTGACACGCATTTGTCCAGTTTTTTAATACAAGCAAGAGAATCCTTTGTTGACAAGAATTCAATGCTTAATTCAGTCTGCTCTCAAACGAATGCTTTGGTGGACTTTATACTATTTCAAAGTCGCGTCTAGCGGTACATTTTCAGAGTTTCACAAGTTTTAACACTGTCAGTCTAACAGTAACTTTTCCGCAAAAAACTCCCTCGGAGGGAATTAAACCTGATACCTCGACAGCAGAGCGACGAAACTACACTGTTTCTTTTAAAAATGAATACACAGCGTAGACTAAAAACTTTACCGTTTTTCTGTGACCGAGTATTTTAATTTTCCACTGTGTAATTTATCAAGCGGTTGCAGTTTACAAAAAGACTCGGAACAATCATGTTGTTTGCACTGGAGTCGACATGTTGCAGTAAAAAGAGAGGCTGGGTAAATAACGGCTCTTTATTAATTGAAATGAGCACAAAATGTTAGATTTTATTATTTATACATATTTTTATAAAGAATCTGGTAAATCATGTGTTATACCTGCGACAATTATTGTACCTATACATATCCTAGTTCTTACAAAGAACAGCTTATTCTAATGTAACACAAATCTACGCAGACGAAGTAGTCACCTAGTTCACGAATATAAACCTTAATTCTATCTTGTTTTAAGAATATGCTTTCCTAAATAATGTTCAAAGCTTTACCTAATTGATTAGAAGACAGATAGTCGATTTTTGCACATCATGCGTTAAACGTACGTAAAAAATTGTTACTTGAAAACATATATAATTTTCAATTTAGATGAAATCTCATAGCTTTATTACGCCTTTATTAAATTCCCCGTCAAAGAGAGGTGCTACTTATTTTTCACGACTAAATGAATACTGCCTCAGTGGCACACTAGAAGGGTTAATATACGTTCTCACGATATAAAGATTGGGTTTATAGTCTATCGAGATCGAGCCAGCGATGGCCAGGTAGACCTCGCTGCAGCTCCAACGAGAGGAACCGAATCTATAAAATCCCTTTACGACAAATAAAAATGCGCCCTTCAATATCGAGCTACGTCGAATGCCGGGTATAAATCATTCAATCTCAAAGAAACTCGGCGCACATTGTTTGTTCGAGGCGTGTTTACTTTACATTTTTGAGAGTTCCGCAGTCTGAGAAGGAACCCTTATAAGTTCGTCCAGGTCATCCGTTCCAGTTCTTTACAACGCTTCATAACGCCAAAATTGATTAACCGAAATTTGGTTTCGGGGTACTTTCACTTACTTAGTAGATCTAATTTTCAGGAAACGTTTCACACTTCTGTAATATTTATTCTGTTTGTCCCAAAAACTTGTGATCAAAGCGTCTCATGCGCCTTGTTTGGGAACGGGTTTTCGCAATGAAAATGGAACCCACACTACGCGTCCGATACGCACTTGGCCGCTTGTTTTCAATTTACAGAGGTATTGTGAAAACAAAATATTTCCAAAGAAGTCTATTATTGTAGTTGGACACTAATTGTTGAAATTTTCTTTCGTTACTACAATACAAAGATGATGAATTGATGAGTATTTTCAAACGAGACAGGTGTATTGAATTGACTACGTACGAGTATAGGCGCAGATGAACCAATTTTCACTTTCGCTACTAGCCTTCGATGATTCGCCTTTGCCCTGCAGTGGGATGCTGGCAAAGAAAAAATTATACGCAAGGAATTATTGCATCAACATTAAAATTGTAAAGAGTAGAATAAAACTACATGACTAAATTCACATTAGTCTTCGGTTACGCATATTAAACTACGAATATTTTGGTGTGAAAAGATGTCATTTGAATAGTTCGTTGTGAAACTATGTGATTTTTAAATGACAATAATAATTTTTTTTTTTATTTCTTGTCGAATCTTGGAGATATTTTCAACGTATGTAAGGTTACCTAGGTTAGGATAAATAAATAATTTATCAAAAGCGTCTCGTAACTCCAGCTACCTTCTATCATTGACTACTTAGAAGAACTTCACATCTTAGTTGAATTCATAACATTGTTTCTAAAGAAGACTCGAAAGAGTGTCGCGGAATCTCTTGAATTATAGATTTGGAGGCAAAAAGTTTGATTTACGGATGCCTTTCTAGATTTATGAGTCGTCAGATTCGCGAACTGAATATAAGATTGATCTTAAGTGAGGGGTTGTCTTGTCACTGTATAATATGGACCCAGGTTTAGAGTGCTCGTTTATATGGAGGTATCGAGAGGCCGTAGGTCGTATCTAGAGACTACTAATTCATTAACAAAGTTAAACTTTATTACGACTTTAGCGAATGAAGCGAAAACCTTCAGGGATAGGAATAGTTCGAAACCATGTCGAAACAAAATATTTGACAAGTTCAAACAAAACTTTTGACAGGTCGTCATAATTGTGACATTTTGAATTTACGTGCAGTACCTACAATTTCGTTAATTATCTTCTTTATTTACTAACTAGAGTTTACCCACGATTTCGTCCGCACAAGATTTTAAGTCAGATCAAAAGCTATCAAACAAAACAGTTTTATCAAGATCGGTTCAGTAGTTTTTGTTTGATGCTGTTACAAACATACAAACAAACAAACAGACCGAATAAAATTCTAAAAAAGTTGATTTGGAGTCAGGGATACCTAAAAACTTTTTTTTTGTTAAAAACTTTTTTTTTGTTAAAAACTTCAATGTACAGACACACTTCTGTTACAGTTAAAATAGTTAAGATATCATCTTCTAGATCATTTTTCAGACGGGGCCTTAATATATACATAGACATAGGAAGTAGTATGTATATATGTAGCTTCATTGTCAACCAACGTACCATAATAATTTATATCTTAATGCTATAACTTGCTAAACTTATTAATAGCTTAGCTAAGTATTCTGTTTAATGCTTTGACTAATTATTATAAGGACTAGCCTTGAGGTAGCATTTCCCCTCTGCCACGCTATAAGCACAGTTGATCTTGTGCATTTACATTCAGTTTTACACCTTACCACTAAACGAGACAACCTATAATTGCGAAATAATAACTTCGAACTTAGAACGTTTGGGGTTCACACGAGACTACTTTTCATGATTTTTAACATTCAAAATTAGAATCTAAAGTTATGGGGTATAAAATCCAAAGTTGCGGATTTCATGTTACCTCGCCCCCCGCAAAAAGTGGCAGAAATGTTTGTTAGTAGAATTACTCGCGTAACCAGTCCACATATAAATAGTCAAAGGTTTAATGTCGTAAAAATCTTGAGTTTATGCAGCCTTGTTCTAGATTATTAGATAATATTCTTTTTTGAAAAGGAAAGTAACTACGTATATCATGTAAATTATAGTTAATAACTGTTTAATAGACCTGTTAGCTTACGTGTAGGATCGTTTAATAAAATTAACAATAAAGTAATTACCTGTGAGGGTTATTAATTGATTTAATTACACAATTTACACATTTTTAATTATACAAAAAGAAAGTTTATACAAAAATTTTCATATTAAATTATCATTTCAAAGTCTTTACTTTGCCTTTCCTTTTAGGTACCTAACTAAACCTACGTGTACGTTAAAGAACCCATTGTGTACACTACGTGATCTGGTTTTAATTTATCTTAATGATCCCACTGGCGCCTTTACGTACGTCAGTTTAATACAACAACCTCTTTGTGTGCAGTCGGGGAGCCTTAAATATTGTATCAGTTTGGTTAAAGTGCTGAAATGACTGGAGTGTTCTAAAATAATATAATTAGTGATCTTTGCAAATCATCATGATTGCTTGACACAAAAGTAATTGTGTTTTTTATCGACTTCAAAAAAAGGAGGTTTATGTTAGAAGATGCATTTTTTTTCCTTTTTATGTAGGTATGATACGCGATAACTTCGGCAATTTTAAACTGATGGAATTATCGAATGAGTTGGTTCCATTTTAATTAGGTGATGATCTGATGAAGGGCTTTGGAGACGGTGAATGGAATTTATTGCAAATCATCGTCGATTTAAGGGATTGTTGTTGTACATTGTACTACAACTGATTTTCATGTCAACCCTTAACACAGGGTGAAATTGAAATCATTGGCATCCGTCTAGAGTCTGACCAGTCAAACTGAACAACTTTTACTCTGTGACCAAACCGAACGGAGCAAAAAATTTATCCGCTGTAATTTAGGCAACATTTGAGTCAAGGGTAGGCATTGCAGTTTAGTATGGAACGATTTTTGATGGGTAGACTCTTAGTTTAAAAGGAAAAGTATAATCAACCTTTAAACCACATACTCTACTCATAAAACTGAACAATATTTATATATTTTTGTTGTTCTGGCAGGTTTTCTCCCATAATAAAAGTTGTTCAGTTTGATGGGTAGAGTATGTGGTTTAAAGGTTAATGATACTTTTCCTTACGGTATACAGGGTGTATACCGTGAGAATTGCGTCACCTTTGCATGTTGATCGATATAACGAAGATATAGCGCTCACAGAGATACGTATTTTCGTTGCGGGCACTTTTCATAACTACAACGAATGTGTAAGGAAGAGATTCCATGTCAAAAATAAAATGAACCAAGAACTCGATTTAGTAAATATGAAACAGGAACGTGTACCTATACCTATTTGGTGTCATGTCACTCATTGGTTGCATGTTTGCGTAGCGCCGATAACTAAGGTTATTGAAACCTTATCAGATAGGTCCCTGACCAGTGTTTGCTAGGGGAGCGGAAATGTTCCTACGAGTCGGTTAGTAGGTACATAAGCGGCGCCCGCGACTTCGAAGCAAACCACTGACTTTATACAACGTGTTAATGAATTAACGCAAAACTAGAAAGTAGTTTGTTTAGAATCAAGAGCAGAAACGAATTATCATGTTTTCAACGTAGGTTATTTTTTTCAAAATATTGAATAATTTATTTTTAAAATTTAAAATTTACTGATCTCGATCTCAACCCACCGCACGGGCACACTCACCCTACTTACTACCAAAACAAGATTCTTAAAATGTATCCATGAGCACGCTAGCGCTTTCATTCATTGCTGAAATGATAACAAATCATTTTTGCCTGAAAACTTAAAATGCGAATAACTTTAAATTTTAACTATCAAAATAATGAAGTTCTTGATTCAAACTAATTATTTTGTTATAAATCAGTTGGGGTGTATGAGGTTTTGCGCTTATTCATTAACACGTTGTATACTCAAACTTTTGATTGCATGAATCTATTACGATGAAATAAAGCCTAAATTTTAAGTCCTTTGTTTTTGCGAAAACCCCATTCAAGTCGGTTCAGTAGTTTTTAAATGACGCGCGCACAAACAAACAGACAAAAATTATAAAATGGTCTTAAAGTATTCCATTACGTATCCTGAACTAATATCGCCAACAAATTTTTTTGCAAATATTTCTTAAAAGTTTAGGATTTAGTTATATGTATAGAATAGATAATATCTATAGGTATATATACATATTATATATACCTATTGGAGTGCATATCATTTTTATATCACTCTATTAAGGGGTCATAGGTTCAGGCGAATATTTTCTGTGAGAAACGCGATTGCCCAGCCCTCCGAAAAGTGCGTGCGTGTGCCGTATTTTCGATTAAAAAGAATTAATTATTAATTAAAATCATAAAAAATTTTTATGGATTTTTTTATGATTTCCCTAGATAAACTAATGGTGAATATGTGAGTAAAAGTCCAGTAATTTTTGAAGGCAAGTTATTCTATTTTGAGAAAATTGAGTTAAGAATGCGTTTCTTCTTAACATTTGACTAGAAAAACTATCCAAGAATACTGTCTATTTAATGTGTTTTTATTTATTTAGAAAAATAAGAGACCCCTTCCCAGGTAATTCCGGGACGTATGGCCCCTTAAATAAGACACTATGATTAAGGCTGGCTTGCACCAAACAGTATTTAGGCTTAAACATATTTAAATATGATGCTGTCACTGTCACTAGTATCAGCGGTGTGAGGGACAGATCGATCACTAATTGTACACTTTTGGCGCGCGCCAGCCTAAATGTTTTAACGGGTTCGAACAGCATTTTTTTAAATAATAACCGCGTATCTCTCAAAAACGGTATTACATTGGTTAGTAGGTACTTTGATTATATTTTGTTAGATAATGCTGACTTATGTGCATTTACTTTGTTTTAATTATTGCTAAGTTTCATATTTCTATCCGTGAAAATCTGTTACATGTGTTATTTTTTCAATACCTAAATGAATATAAAGTTGCTACGAGAACCGTTCTGAACAAATCGATTTCTTTATGGAACTTAAAATTGTCACACTCGATAGTTGGAACTCTCGATGACAACCAATACAATACAAATATGTATATGTACTAACTATAAATACAAATCTAGGTCATATTATTAAGGTCTAAGTACTTGTTTATAAACCCAGCGCGACCTGACTCATATAAGTTTTTACTCAGGTTCAATAAAGTTACAAGTCTAGTTGACCCCGTCTGACCAGAGAATGTTGTGACCTTAATACCACTAGCGTCTAGCTGTTAACATTGCTATGCAGTTTATAAATTTCCCACCTAAACTACGGGAACTGTAATGAAATTCAAGAATATTAGGGGTAAAGTGTATTTGATTTGTAAACACGCTACATTTTGGGACTTAAAATATTTTTATAACCTCTTTGCCATTTCAAATTTAATATAGGTACTTTTATTATACTTGTCTCAGATGGCCAGAATGGCCTTTTGAGTAAGGAACGGGAATATGTAGAAAGGTCAAGAATTAATAATGGGTACAATATTTCTTCTCACACCAGACAGATTATTTTCCTACGTGTTTTTTAAATACACTCGGCAGTATCCGGATCAAAAACATGAACCTTAATGTCTCGGAAAGGGATTTGGGTTAAAATGTAGTTTTAAAGTTATACCTCAAAGATTTCCATACAAATCTTAAATTAATCCTGGCATAGAAACTGTATATTTTTACGTAAATCTGACTTTATACAAGCAGAGATTAGTTTCTCGATTGTTTCTGAAAAATTTCATTTACTTTAATTGTTTAGTATTCAAAATATCACCAGACTTCGTTTCGGAATAAACACGCGTAGATTTTTGGCTCTGAAATGTCATTTAGTGAATTCAGAACAAACATATTAACATATAAGTATATTATTATTTATTACTGTGTAATAGTTAGTACTCTTTGTTTTGGTGCTAAGCTAGGAAAATTAAGATGTTTAAATCATAGAGAAATTACACGCTCCGTTTAAATCAATGTCTAAAATGCTTTTCCAGTGTTTCAAAGCCGGTTTAATAATTCAAACATGTCAATTATCTTTTCAATTCCATTCAAGAATTTTGAAATAACCCTGACTTCATATTTAAGTGTTCAATTCAACGTTAGTATTTTCCCAAAATTGTACTTGATAAAGACATAAAACACACGACAGTAATGCGTACCTACCTACTCTCACGCACAATAGATAAAAGTACTGTACAGTAAACCACAAAATA
Organism: Agonopterix alstromeriana; assembly: GCA_963924505.1. Classification (NCBI taxonomy): domain Eukaryota; kingdom Metazoa; phylum Arthropoda; class Insecta; order Lepidoptera; family Depressariidae; genus Agonopterix; species Agonopterix alstromeriana. Next base: position 4,276,356 of record OZ004661.1, read on the forward strand.
CAATAGTCAAACTGTTTTATTCACTTTACAAGGAACGTGACATAGAGGTCGAATTACCGTTCGTATGTGGTGGGACAATCGTGTACAATAGCGTGAGTTTTTAGCTTTTTACTAGTGGACTTGCTAACAGTTTCTTTTCTTATTACTCGTCTCCATTATAGCTTGAATTTAGAGAAATATTTCCAATAGCTACATATTTTTTTCAATGACTTCCGTACACCTTATTCTTGCTTGCTACCATATAATATACTCTGCTTGTATGACCTCTCAATGACCCACGGTATCTTTAGTTATAGTGCAAAAATGCTTTTATGAATGCAATTAGAGTTATTTTCTCTCAAACGCAAAAGTCTACAAAACTTGAAACATGATAGCAAGTGATAATTGTCATCTGCGTACACAGAAAGGGGCAATATGGATAGAAGCAATCGATTGAGTCAATGTTTACTGCCAGTTCGCAACCATTCACACCACAGTTTCAGACCGGAACACACCAATAAATTTCCCAGTTGTTATTTCGATTAAAAATATGGTTGGAAAATTGTTCGGCGTGATCCGAATGTGGCCCAAGATGTTTTTGTATTTATTGATTTATTTACGCCAAAGTAGTTCGCTGTAGAGATTCAGTGGATTACCATTTGAACAAATGAGATAAACAAGGTGTTAGAAAAGTAAAATATACATTTACAACTTTTAAGGGGATTGTTTAGACCATCAAACTGAATAACTTTCACTGTGGGACCAACATCGAAATCGCGAAAAAAAAATCAGCTGCCCCATACATTTGACTCGAGTAGATTTGTAGTTTAGTATGGAACATCCGATTTTTTTTCGCTATTTGATATTGGTCCCATAGTGAAAGTTGTTCAGTTTGATGGTCTAAACCACCCCCTTAAATGTTTATTTGTATTTTTAACACCTTGTATTTAATGTACCATTGTGCGCACAATCTATCACAATGGCTCATTCATTTGTTTCTCCATGATTTTTGAACAATAATAATAGATTTTGTGGTGCTGCATGCTGAAAAACTTTCTTAAACAACACAAAATCTCTACGAGTTCGTTTACCGTACCGTGACTACCTTAAAAAATGCGATTTCTTTATGCTGGGTATTTCCTGGGATAAGTAAAAAATCAAATGCGTTCATTAGTTCTTGAGATATCGAGTAGAGATGTATTTTATAAAGTCAGTCAGTCTGATCAATCAAAGGTATCACAACGTAGTGGTAACTAAGGAATTCGATCCTAAACTTAGCCTGTGACGTGCAAACTAACCCAGTTTGCTAGCAAACATTCGTTTTACTAACATTCCGCATTAACCACCGGTGGAATTTAATTGATATGGTGTGGGCGTGTGTGAGTACTCCTCAGAACGGGTGATTCAGAGGCTACCTTTTTATTTTTTTTCCTTTTCTTTCATGCCAGCCTCACGGATCTCGAATTTTATATCTCTTGCAATTTTTATCGGTTCTTTGCATTGTCTGCTGCTTTTATCCTTTGTTTTATTTTCTATTCGTACGTGTTGAAACATTTTAGAGTTGATTGCATAGAATTTTCTTATACAGTAATGATTCTAGGATACAGTAAGTAACTGTTTTAAGATTATTATTGAAAGAAAATGTTTTATCAATATATTTAATAGAAGATGTACGCTATGTATACTCAAAATTAGCAATTTTTAAACACAGTCAATTAGATTTGTCTTTACTTCATTTTAACATTACTGCAGATGGGTAATTCTAGTTTTATTTAGTAAGGACGTTTATTGACAATCAATAAATGACACCATTTATTTAAAATAAATAAAATTTAAAAATTACTCACTAAATCCACCAACTGAAAAGAAACAAATACTGCTTCGGGTTTAGTAAGAAGTTTATGATTTAAATGAAAGTGTGTTAGGTTCCATCCTATGATTTTAAGGAAGACCCATTGTTTCATGAAACGTTATTCGATCTTAGACCATTACTCATCAAAAATCCACTAACATCCTGTTAGTATCCGTAAAAAATAAACAGTAAAGCAAAAACGTATCAAAATCTCTTCCCAAAGAATTCCTTAGTCATTAATAGTGAACATTTTAGTGGAGGGCCCAACAATATGCCGGACCTTTTTGTGCCTCATTCTGATGCACGTCAGTAAAAAGTGGGCCAGATGTTTTTACTGCTGAGTCACTGGGCAGTCTTGACTTATAATCTTGTGTCAGCTGTTGGATAAATTTGAACTTTATCATGTTGAGTTAGGGATCTAAGTGTTAGGAGCAGTATGGGGATTCGTGATTATGTCCGTATAAGGCTGATAATTTTTAAATTACCTTCTAGTGGACATCTTTTATGTCAATGCTTTGTAACGGGACCTGACGTTATAAATTTCTCAATATAACATATTGCATCTTTGTAAACGAGGAAAACAAGCTTTATAAGAAGTTTGATCTTAAGAGGATATAATTCGCAGCGCACTCCATATAAAGGAAATCTGGTTATATTTTCATTACTAACCAAAATTTTCAGAAATTTTTCAGAAACAATGGAACCTCTGTGCTTGTATTGTGTCAGATTTTCGTTAAAATATACAGTTTCAATGCAAGGTTTTAATTTATCATGAGTATAATCACACATTAAAGTAATGCAATTGTCTATCCTAACATTCTGTATACAGTCTTTGAATAGTGAGGTTACTATTTAAATACAAATTTAAATTCCGCTTTAACCGCGTTCGTAATTTCGGCTGTCCAATGCCTAAATATAGTTGCACGGGTTGCACCTAAAGAAATAGGACAGTAGATTTGCACGAAATGACAGTCCCGTCCCGTGATTATGGCAGTCGGCTAAAATATCGGGAACTCAAATCACACATACATTTATATTTTTGCCGAGAATGAATAAACGCTGTAAGATCCCGTTCAAATGTTAATTTATCTATTATTCTCAAGTTACATAACAGTGTGAAAGAGCACGATAAAGTACTCAGTTCCCTAAAAGAGTTTAGCAAAAAAGTGAACGTTCAAATCTAACGAAGACAAGTGGTGTGTTTGTGGCCATCTGCTCTTTCGATGAGACTAGGGTTGCCTCTAAACTTTTAAAGTCAAAAGCTTCGTTACTGTTGATCGAAGGTCTAAATTCTAAAGAGACGATTTTGTATGTAACAAGAAAATTAAATAAAAAGGAATCCAGACTGCGTTAAAAAAACTTTAAATACATACTGAAAAGAAATTCCCCTGTATATAGGTTCCTTCTTAATATGCTAACACTTAATTTTAAGGGGACGATCAGACCGTCAAACTGAACAACTTTCTCTATGGCACCAACATCGATATCGCGAAAAAAAAATCTGCTATCCCATACAAAAGTGCAAACCTACTCGAGCCAAATGTATGGGACGGCAGATTTTTTTTCGCGATATCGTTGTTGGTGCGATAGAGAAAGTTGTTCAGTTTGACGGTCTGACCGTCCCCTTAAAAAAGTGTCAGCATATAAGTTGGACCCTGTATTCGAAATTTTAAACACGCATTCCAGTATACGTAGCCTAGATTCAGTAAGAGGTAGAACATGTTATGCCAGAACATGCAGAAAATAGGGTGATAAAGCAGCTTAATTCAGCAGAAGAATGCATACAGGCTAGAAAAGAATTTAAAGCAAAATTGTCAACAATTTTTTTCACGTTTTTGTCACGGACAACGGTCCTTGGTACAACGTTCATAAGATCAGGTTTCGATACTGAGTGACATCCCTATTACCCTAAGAAATTCAAGAGATTGGATGTCTGTGTACGTGGCTTTGGTTTAGAACACCTGTCGTTTTCGGTCAGGTGTTTAGCTAAACATAAAATCGGCAGCTGGCCCTTTTGGCGAGCATTGGTCTTTTTTTAGAGTTAGAAAATAAAGCGGCTGGCTTTTTAAAGTCTTTTGTTCTAATGTAGAATTCTAAAATTTATGAAGTTTCAGAGGCTGTTGTTTGCGAGCGAGATTTGTTTGAAAGAGCTATAGGTAATCTGGGAAACCATTACGCTCAGTCAGACGGCATAACGATGCGATGCGATTTCTTTACTAACGATTTATTTTTATTCATAATGGGTGTTGCATTGCACTTGGCTTCAGCTCACGCGATGAAAGTGTAGATGAAGCCGAGGATGTAGCGCGTTCGCCCAGAAAAAGCCTATTAAAACTTCTTGTTGATTCTGGTTCACAGGAGTTACAGCGGTTTTTATTAACTCTTCTTTAAAAAATATCTGATTGTACTCGTATTTGCCTAGAAACACAGACGCAGGGCGAGAGTTCTAAACCTTACCGGTTCTCATTATAAAAGATCTGTTTCTTAACGTGTATGAAATTCGCTCTATCCGTGCCAATTTCACTCAATATCGTTAAATCAAGTGAAACCGAGGCTAAATGGGCTAAACAAAGTGTCCTCTGACATTTATTCGACAGTGTTTTGGAACGCTTCCGTGCGTGTAAACTTCGCTCTGACAAGTGCTCTTTTCCTCATTGCTGAATCTATTCTATTCTTAATTAATGGCCTGTTGCTTGGGTCTAGCGCGGTAATTCTGCCAGTGTCAAGTAGTTAATAATCAAAACACAAAAGAGCTTTACAAAATTGCGGAGCCAAGAGCAAGGCTAAGAAAGGCCAAGACGCACGCGTCCGCCCTCCGTCAGACTTGCAGCGCTACTCCAATCATTGTTGAATTTCGCCTGACATATCAACTGTCAGATAAGTACTTAGTTTTCTGATAAATCTTAAGTTTTGGCAGATCTTTGACGTTGTTAACTTTTCTCGCAAGCGTTATTATTAAAACAAGATTTTCAATCGTTAAAAGTAAAGAGTCCAGTATTAGATCTCTCTTTCTTTTATGCGAATGAAATATCACTCGACTTCACAAAAAATACCCAACGCTAAAAACATATATTTAAAGAGTGAAAAATAATTCGGTCTCCTATTATTTTTTATGTAAAAAAATGATTGTTGTGCTGTTTAACTCTCTTTAAGATATTGAAGCTCAATGAATGGGTCGGGACCGGAATTGATAGTCGAATAAAAAAAATCTAAAATGAATCCGACTTGAATTTAATGCGGCTAAAAGACAATTCTTAACGCATTACTCGTACAATTTAAAATTAAGTTCACCCTTTTAAACGCAAAGTTCTATGGAAGACAGATTTGTAAAGATCAATATTGATTTTGGCACAAGTTACGCCATCAAACCTTCCTTCCTTCTTTGTCCTAATGGTTATTATTAATTGAAATTATGCAAACGAGACCGCCTGATCTTCCGAAGTTCCTTTTGTAAACGATATTTCCATATTCTTATGCTAAAATTTGCCAAAACTATGCTTGTTATTGCTATTTGCATATTCGCAGTTGAACTCATTGTTTCATGTTAATTGCGTTCTGTTGTACAATTTTGTGACACTTTTCTTGTAGGCCTTTTACATATATTTGCATGTTAGATGGAATTATACGTTTATTCTTTTGACACTGAGTTTTACGATAAAATTTTATTTTCAAGAGCACTTTATTTTACGAATGTTGATTCTTACTGTGGAGGTGGAGAGTATTCCATTCCATACTCCACCGAAACAGATTTTGCACCGTTTGGTGGAGGCAAGTTTGTAGTAAACTTCAGAGTATTCTTTTTCTATCATTCCAATACATTGCTATGTAGCGAAATTCCCAAGCTATAGTAACATTTTTAAAATCCTCTCAATTACAACAGTGTTTATCCTGCTCTCACTTATTTAGTAACGAGAGCACAACTGATAGCCTTTTTATAATAAGTAATAAGATTATTTTCCATGCACGCTAAAACAGCTCATAAAATTGGTAATAATAAGGAATTCTTTGTTACAGGTAAGCTACTCGTATGCATGCGTCACCGATGATGCAACGACGTGGAATGCAGTCTGTTGCTGGAGAATAAGGATTATAGACTAGCATTATAGACTAGCATTATTTAACTGGCTAGAATTTTTTAGCCCCTTGGTTCGGTTAATGGCTGGTTTGCGGTTTGTTTTCCGTATCTTTTATTTAGTATAGGTTCTTAGTTGGAGTTGAAGTAGTCGCCGTGGCCTAAATCGGTCAGGAGCAATATAGTATACAGGTTCTTAAAATATAATGTCTTTGCATAAATACAAGACATATTGTCACGATTTTGTAGTGACGTTCCGAGAAGTGCGCGCCCGCACTGCTGATAGTGGTGCATAGATTTTGAACGCGATGTCTGTTCTTGTGCGGGTAAAATTGATATCATTAGCATCCTTTTAAAATAAGAGTCTACCCATCAAACAGATCAACTTTTACTATGGGAGCAAACTGATAGGAGCAAAAAAAAATCCGCTGTTCCATACTAAACTGCAGAGCCCACTCGACTCAAATGCATGGGACAGCAGATTTTTTGTTTTTTTCCGATCGGTTTACTCCCATGATAAAAGGTGTTCAGTTTAATAGGTAGACTCTTAGTTTAAAACAATGCTGGTGATATCAACCCACCCGCTGGTGGTACTTCACCCTGTATAATTATTCAATGTGCGGATGTGAAATCTACCAATCCGCAATAGGCACTTACGCCCTTTCCTTGAGCGCAGGCCTGTGCCCTGCAGTGGGACGTTTATAGGCTGATGATGATGATATAAAAATTATACGCTTTAAAGAAAAGTTTGAGAAATCTCGGATTACTTTGATACCCAATATCTCTACAGAGCTAAATGTAGAAAAGACTTCATTAAAACATCATAATTTTAAAAATCTTTCAATCATCTTGCACATACCTACTAATACGTGGAGAGTGCACAAGGACGAAGTCTGCGTGTCAGCTATAGTAGGTACCTATTGCTATATGCATCTTCAATGCCACTCCCACTGGGATGCATTGTTTCAACATTATTGTCTTACGGTTGCTTACGGCCAGGGACTTCCTCCTTAACGGTGATCTAAAGCAAAAACTAATAATGAACTGCAATCACACAATACATGATCTGTATTCACTCTCATAACTGCAGTCAACTTAAATATCTAAAATGGAAACGAAAAAAGGCGCAGCAAGGATAATTACCAGCACGATAGCGTGAATATCCAACGTGGCATAAACGTGTCGAAGGCGACAAAACAATTTTAGAAATGAATATCAGCAAATACATAGGCACATATTGGAATAAATATGGTGTTAAAAAGATGGTAAAGTATCCCATGTTAAATATCAGAGGAACGACACCATTTTTTCCCGATTTCGATGTTTACTCAATATTGAAAGTTGCATAGTTTGATGGTCTAAAGCACACAATTCAATATGTAAGGCATTAAATTTTACACCCTATACAAATAAATTCATGACTTCTCAAAGAGCTTGTCTTGTCTAGTAAGGTAGGCAGCCTTTCATGTAGTAAGGGCTTAATTTAAGGCTTACCCCTAGGATAAGTTTTTTGCTAAATACGACGTGATGTTCAAATAGATTTCATATCGGAATACGAATAAAACCTTATTTTAAATTATTTATTCCGTTTGAAAAGTAGTAGTGAAATCTATCCACGTAAAAACTGGAAACATTTTTAACCCCTTGTTAACTATTAAAATAATCTGTGCCCTAGCCACAGAATAGGTAATAATATACAGGATGTATGAAAAAGTATCATTAACCTTTAAACTACATACTCTACCCATTAAACTGAACAACTTTACTATGGGAGCAAACCTGTCAGAACAGAGAGTTACATACCCTATCACAAAAAGAGAGTTGTTATTACATTGTAGCACAGCTCCAGAACGGATGAATCTATGATAATGAAATTCAGTCTAGGCTTTTCCACAACATTCCACTCTCAGCACGACATGACTATTTGAGTGTAAGTTCAAATTAACACTCCTTTTCTCACACCTGCAAATACTACTTCACGTTTATGCTTAGATCTTTAATCCGACATTAGCATTGTTTCAACATCCAATTTAGTTATTGTATCATTTGGCAAAGTACCTATTTTCTTAAGTGACAAACATTGTCTCATAAAAGCATATCAGTGTACTATGACAGCATTAGACACCCGAAGGTAAATCTACACACAATAGTCTCTGTTCTTTTATAGACGCGTACAGCTCAATTTAACCCATAATCGAAACATAAGTCGGCCTGATAGAGATAGCTCAGTTGATAAACAAGGTGTTAGGGTAAACACTTGCATTACTTTAAGGGGTGATTGTACCCATGATACTGAACGACTTTCCCTATGAAATTCCCATACTAAATGCAACGTTTGTATGAAAAGGCAACATTTTTTTTTGCTTATTTCCTACAGGTTTCTTAGGAAAAGTTGTTCAGTATCATGGGTACAATCATCCCTTAAAGTAATGCAACTGTTTTTACCCTAACACCCTGTAATACTGCTGGACATAGGCCTCCATGGGCGCAAATTTTTCATACAATATGTATGAATCGCCGCGCATTCGCCATATGTGGACTCACCCTTAGGATCGCCACAACGAATGGTCTTGCGCTACCCTCATCCAACTCTGTAATCAACACTGTTATAAAACTGGAACACAAGTGTGTCTGCTTACAAAAAAAAGGTTACCTTCGATAAGGTCTTAGGTGTCCCTGACCCAAAATAGCAGATTTTTTGTCTTTTTGTTTGTTTGTGTGTTTAAAAGTTCATGATTAGACTTAAAACTGGTCTTTCTTTGACTTTGTCTGCCGCACCGTCTTCCTTCATCGTAGCGAGATAAAATATAAACAAATTTTGATGTCTAATTATAAGCTTATAAACACACTAAGTGTCATCTAAATCGGTAAAGTAGTTTTTGCTTGATGCTCGAACAAATAAACAAAGATATAAAAATCCGTAATTTGTAATTAAGCACCATAATATAACCTCTTGTACATGAAATATCTTCAATTTACACACGGCGACACATCAGGCTAAGCAAAACCAAAATAAGCTGGCCGCGCGTAGGTAAGAGTAATGTATAACGTCGCGCGGCCAGCTTATGTTTGTTTTGCGTAGATTGATGTGTCGCGGTGTGTACAGACACACGTCTGTCATAGTTTTATGATCGTGTAGGTAGATGATAGTTAAACAAATATAAATTCAAGTAGCACATCGCCTGATTTTAATAAGTTGGAAAACACCGCACCGTAGGAATATCAAATTCTCAAGCTTTATAAAAATATTATAAACTGTTGAATTCCTAGTGCAGCTTCTTTGAGTTAGGTAGAACCTGAGCTTAGAATTCATTTAATAAAAGTGCAATTTTGCTTCTCCTTGACTTTTAATTTGCAGCGATATCTCGTATTTCTGTTCAAACTTCATATTTTTGTTATCTTTTTTTGTCTCGTTATACCTATTTATAGCAGAAAACACTTTTTGAATCGCAGGATGACTTGTTAAGAGCCTGTTTAACCACTTTTGGATAAGTTCTTGTTAGCTTATCCGACAGCTCATTTGACATATTCTTCATACAAAATATGTCAAATGAGCTGTCGTTTAAGCTAACAAGAACTTATTCGGAGTCACGTTGCAGGGTTTGCCCCGAACACTTTTCTTTCGCGTGGTGTTCGCGCGGTTCACGTCTCAGCCTGCCACGAGGCTCCGAAATCCTTCTCAGGTGTGTTCTTACTCAAAAACTATCCTCGCGATTGGATAGATTCCCTCAAACCCAAACAACTTGACACTGGCGGAAATGCGGTGCTAAGGCACAAGCAAGAAGTCCATTAATTATAAATTAAATAAAAATAACTTATTCAAAAATGGTGAAACGGGTCCTTAACCTTACATTAGTCAATGATTGGTCATAAGAGTTAGTAACTAGAATTTTATGTAACACATTAAAATCCTACGCTACTTAGTAGATTACGCGTAGATACGCTATTATTATTTATAAATCAAAACATTGACATCCCCATGAGCAACAGGACATTTGAGGTACGGGACAAATAGTTAACCGCATACAGTGTCTCTGTACATCTAGATTATTTTATTATTAATCTTATCAAGATACGTCTTAATACTAAAATCAATTGATATGAGACGTATATTAAATACAGATAAATATCTACATCTTGGGTATACTAAACGATACAACCAGTCAGTAATATTTATAACTCGTACGAAGATGTAATCTTGACCGTTAGATGTCAGAATTTCATAAGCCCAGACATCTCGGCCAGGCACGGAAACTGGCGTAATTCTAAACTCTATTACAAGAGAAACAAGGTCATTGTTGCTGAGTGCATAGGATTGCACTCTTGACTACAAACATCTGGTATGCATCCTCTATTTTGATATAACGGTTTATTTATTGCCTCTTTAAGTCTCACCTGTGCTTGACATTATATGCCTAATTGGTACACACGGTTAGAAAATATTCAGAAAGGTAATATATAATTTTTTATTTTAATTATTACTAAATAAATTTATGGATTGGCTAAAATTTAAATTTCGTTTTGTTAACATTGCTTTTGTGGAGATGAAAATAAAAACATAATTTTGTATTTGTATTGCTCTTATTAAAAAACTATTCGATTGAATAATAACTTTGTATACAAATGAGACACAATCGTACGTATGCATTCACTTCACTGTCTATACTTTTAGAAATACAAAATAGTTTTTTACGAAACAGAAAAGCCTTTAATCAAAGTAGATAGAAAGACTTGAATTCATTGCAATAAATGGAAGACAGCAATAGGAAAACCATGGCATAATCCACCTCCAGGATCGACATCGATAGGATTCAACAAACGCCTAAATTTCAAAGCAATTTGAATCCCACTTCTGATAATAACCACATTGAAAATATGTGTCAGACAATCTAAATCCATTGAAGGGTCTTAAACTTAACATTTCGTCGACGTCCTTCGTCAATCAATACCAGGCATCAACACTGCACCAAAATTGAACTCTGTTTTAGTAGCACATTACTTTTCATTGTTGATAAACAGTCGGGCACATAACATACTTCTCTCAACGCTATTCACTCATCCAAAATCCATCTATCTATCCGACCACTTTGAGTAACGAAAGTTAACAATTTTTGTTTTTGGGTATATTTTTTCGTTTACTTACTTACTTCTTAGAATTATACCAAAACATATGTTTTAATTAGCTAGGATTTCTTTTTTTCGAAACTGACAAATACGGGAGCAGCTACTGCTTATTACAGTACGACCAGGAAAATAATTCCGCTCGTCAATCTTCGTTTGCGTAGACCGGGACCGAGTCCCCGTCAAAACACGAAGTCATTTAGTAATCAAAGGGTGCATAGTCGGATAGCATCGAAAACCATTCGCCAATAGCGACAAGGTATTTAAGGTGGCACATTCTGATTAGTCAATGAAATTTCGCGCGCTGTTAATATTTGTTAACTGCGCAGGTACATCGGTCACACTTATAAACCTGGTACTACTGTACTGCGGATTATGGGGGGACCACACCAATGAAGGCAAAGTGCCCTGATTAGTCAACCGAACCAGCGAAAGAACTTAAGCAACCTGCCCAAGGATATCTAAGGGGTACGGACCTCAGCATTGAATGTTTCTGGTACTACGCGGCGGATCAGGTACTGGGGATCGGTGTGATTTAACTAGTAAGTTCTATTTTCTTGGCCTGTGCCACAGTAAGTATAAGAAATAATATGGTCATACAACACAATGTACAGCGACTTCGTATAACTTGCTTTCCATCCAACGTTCCAGTGCTGACACCTTACCGCTTTCGGCGCCAGATCTAGTGCTTTATCAGAAAATTTAGCACGTAGTGGAAAATGTAGGGCTTTTTAAACTTTTAATAAAGCAACAGTATTCGTCTTTGAATACGCTGTGTCTCGTGTTTTGTGATTTAAATGTTGAATAAACAACTAGTTACTGCTATAGATTACTGTTAATTTGGAATCAATAAAATCTACTTCTAAACTATTTAGTTTACTGCGGATTTTGATACGTCAACGTCGCCCGTCAGAAACCAATCGACTGCGACCGTCTTACAATCTTTCACTCCATTAGCTTGGAAGTCCTTTTGAACTTCCATCCATCTTGGAACGGAACTCTGCATCGCTTCTAATCTTCGAAACTTCTTACATTGTTTTCGAGTAATTGTGTAATACGGAGGTAAGGCTAAGATTAACTGAGCATAGAGGCTATAATGCAATCAGAAAAGCATTTGTTCTGATGTGGAAAAAAAAGTTTTGCTAATAAGTATTTCATCTTTTTGTTCTTTGATGAACATGGGCCAAAACCACCACCAACTGGTCCCTAACGAAACGAAATCGGCGTCGAGGCAGACCTAGACGAAGGTGACGAGACGAAATTGAATTGAGAACTGGCCTGTCGAAGCTCGGAAAAGAGACTCTTGGAGTGAACGGAGGGAGGCCTTTGCTCATCAAGCTCAACAGTGGGACATCAATGGCTGATAATAATAATAATAATAATGTGTGGTTAATTTATTTATTATCATGATAAAGACCAGTAGCCAGATGTTCGTGCAATCGTATAGTAGCCTGAAAACAGTGGATTAGATTAGCGCACGACTGTTGTCGCACGGCTTGAGAATGAAGATGTGAATACCCAGAAGTGGGATTTACCAGGCTGATGATGATAATTTATTATACGCGGTAGGTAATATACGAGACAAAAATTAGGTGTCAAAGTGAGTAAAGGAGTTAAATTTTCTTGAGTTGTTCCAATGTTTTTCGCCTTGGCTGCTCAGATAAATGAGCACCTGAGCCGCTCAGATGTACATTGATGCTGACAGTACTAGCTAATAAAACAATGATTGACTCCGTTCGGGAGGCAGAAACCGAACGTGACCTGCATTTTACGTTCAATTTTATATCCACGCATAAAAACAAGGCCCTACAACGTGAAAGATTCATAATATGAGTTCTGGTGTGATCGTTCAGAGTTGGAAAGATTTTGTCACAGACTGGATTTATTTGATGAAAGTGTCACTGTGTCAAAGGATTCCAATGAATCCGGTTGTTTTACTCCTAGTGTGTAAATACATGTTTTGTCAATGCCGTCCTCTTCGTGTACCTACTTTGCGCATAGTCAATGTTCATTTTATGGTTCATTATTTAGGTCGTATGTTGACTTTGTTATTTATACGTGGCAGTAGGGCTTCTGTGCTACGTCCGTGCACTTCAATTTTAGGGTTCCGTACTCTAAGGGTGAAAACGGGACCCTATTACTAAGCCTATGTTGTCTGTCCGTCCGTCTTACTTATTTAGGGCTGTAACTTTTTAACAGTAATAGCAAGATAGTTGAAATTGTATGTGCGTTATTATTAAAAATTGGCAAAAATTTATAAGTTAAAGAGTGGTTCATAATATAAGAATCTAGTTTTTTCTTTTCGCTCTATTGTAAAAACAGTAATAAATATAAGCGTCAAACTTGGTGTGATTATAGAGAAAACTCTGAATAATAACAAATAATAAAAATCGGCCAAGTGTGAGTCGGTCTCGCGGTCCCGTAGAAAACAAAACTGTTTTTGTAAGTTAATATGTTGTAAGGTACGGAACCCTTTCTGCGCGAGTAGCCCGACTCGCACTTGACCGTTTTTATAATGTTTGTTTTTGAACAAAGAGAAGTTTATCTTTAGTTTCTAAAAATATGATTTTATCAAAATTGTTTTTGATCCGTTAGATGTTTTTTGTGTGAAATTAAAGCTACAAAATCATACCACTTAACTATATTCTGGTACATTAACCAACATTATTATCATATTTAAATGTCTGTACTAAGTCTGCTATTGAATAGTGAGGAGTTAAAAATTACATTTAATATGGGCCCGCCGTCGGTAAACGTGTCTCAACCCTTACTGAGCCATCTCTATCAAAAGCGCGCCTATTCTGTACACTAAATATATATACTATGTAAAGCGACATTTATGTAGGTAGAATTATAGTCAATTAATTTGACACATTCTGCGTGATTTCAATCATAATCATATCATAGTGGCTTTACTAATCGCCTTCTAATTACATCAACATGGAACTTCATTATCTACCTTCCGATGTATTTTCGATCTTTTCTTCCTGTGGTTGACAGGTAAAAAAGCAATTCTCCCTTTTCTTCTCGCCCGGCCAGTCATCGCTATTCAAAATTTCGCATCTATAATCTTTTCAATTTAAAACTAACAATGCATTTTCTCTTCGGAAATCGATTTCACGTCAAAAAGCTGTTCGAAACTTCAATGCTGATAGTGTAACAAAGTTAGAGGGATAAATTGAGGTCCGGTCAAACTAAATCAGTTTGCGGTGGTGTTGACGAACTTATGTCACTGTTCTGACGTGGATCTACAAATTAAATCTATGTTTATAATAAGGTCTAGCAAAATGCGCTGAAACTATTTTAAGGGGATGATCAGACCATCAAACTGAATAAGTTTCTCTATGTGACCAATATAGAATACGCGAAAACAAATCGAATGTTACATAGAACATTTGAGTCGAGTTGTGTTTGCAGTTTTGTATGGGATTTTTTTTTCGCGTTTTTGATATTGGTCCCTTAGCAAAAGTTGTTCAGTTTGATGGACTGATCATCCCCTTAAAATAGTTTCAAATAATTTTGTTAGACCTTACTTCTTATGCGGGGCAAATGGACGAAAAATTATGAGAAGGAGTGGGACATACTTCACCACGCAGGCGGTTTGGTGTGGAGGCAAGTTTGCAAATAAAAGTGTATGAAATATAAATATGATGAACATACCTATCACGACTCACGTTTTTGTTAGTCAAGATAAATATGTGAACATACGTCTGAATGCTAAAAATTAACCTTACTACAAATCGGCACATTGCATCTTTATCATTGTTGACGTATTAGATCAGTATTGAATAAAAATATGATGGTTTAAACTATTGTATTTATTAATAAAGGTAATTAAATTATCGAAGACATCTGCTGCTAATATATAATCTTAAGAATGAAAGGTCTGTACAAAATTTATTACTTTAAAAATAGTAGGTATTAATAAAGAGTTTTAAATTACATTTCATAAAGAGGAATGTTCGTAATCTCATAACTTCATTTCTAAATATTAACTTTAGTAATTACAATGATGTTCAAGTCAAATCCAATTTGAGTTTCATGGATTGTACTCTTTGCTGAATAGAAAGATAATCCTTTAGCAATCGCGGTGCCCAGAATAGTTCCGAGAAAGCATCTTTCAGATCACAGCCGTGGTTACTGGGATATTATAACAATAGAAATATTCTCAAGAGTCTATAGTAATTAATACTCGGCTGTTCTCAATGTTATTCCCAGCTGGATTCGAAAAAAATTAATGCCATATATAGCGAGTGGACGAGTTACGCGTGTAATTCTACTAACAAACGTTTATGACACTTTTTGCGGGGGAGGTACTCGTAGCATGAAATCCGCAACTTTTGATTTTATTCCATTACATTTTACAGATTCAAATTTTGATTGTTAAAAATAGGTTCATGTTAACCCAAAACAAGACTAGTTTGAATTTCTGGTTCAGCAATTATAGGCTGTCGTTTATTGATAAACTTGTTGTGAGATATGATTGATTGATCTTGTAACGTGGCAGAGGGGAAATGCTAAAGAGAGGCTGGTCCCTAGTTATAGTCTAACGGTCAATTGCACGTACGTTCATTAAACTAAATTCTCCATTAAATCCCTTGTTAGCTTTAACTACGTCAACAAGACAGAAAGTGACAGCAAGAGATTGAATGGAGGATTAACTTTAATGAACGTACGTGCAACTGCCAGTAAGTCCACACTAAAAACTATGTAAGATATTATGATAAAGCTCTTTGTTGCGATATGTTGACTTCCTTTGACTGCGATATTATTGATTTCTTTCTCGATTTGTGAGAGTTTTCTTAAACCTTATCTCCATTCCCCCAACACAATAAAGTATTCTTGGTTTTCGTTTTCTGCGTAATGATAGGACTAGGACAGGTTATGGAGCTGTAGCAATGTACCTTCTTTGAAGGTAATGTACCTTCTTTGAAGGTACAAACGAATACTCAAAATTAGATTGAACATCTTTTATTGAAATATAGTCAGGGACACCTAAACCCCAAATCTTAACCTTTTTGTAAATATACAACGTGTTAATGAATTAACGCAAAACTAGAAAGTAGTTTGTTTAGAATCGAGAGCAGAATCGAAATATCATGTTTTCAACATAGGTTTTTTTTTCAAAATATTAAATAATTTGTTTGTAAAATTTACTGAACTCCATCTCAACCCGCCGCACGGCCACATTCACCCTACTTACTAACAACACGAGATTCTTAAAATGTACGTGATTCTTGAGCACGCTAGCGCTTTCAATCATTGCTGAAATGATAACAAATAATTCATTATTATTGCCTCAAAACTTAAAATGCGAATAACTTTAAATTTTAACTTTCAAAATAATGAAATTATTGTTTCTATCTAATTATTTTGTTATAAATCAGTTGGGGTATTGATGTTTTGCGCTTATTCATTAACACGTTGTATTTAATATACAGACACACTTATGTTACAGTTTTATTATAGTGTATGTTCGCACGGGATATACCGATAACATAGCATTATTCCTTGGGCAAGATAAGTCAGATAAGTCAAAATAGAAAAGTAATACAAGTATAGAAGTATAGAATAGTAGAATAGAATATACCTATAGACATTTTTGGGAAAGTGGGTCGTTTTATGTTCCATTGCACCTAGTAGTAGGTATGTATTATTTTTAGTACTATTATACTATTTATTAACAATTCTGTGCCTTAGATTAGATTAGTATATGAAGTGGTTCTCACTTACGCCTTGCGTGATGCAAGTTTTATTAAAACAGCTTTTAATATACGTTAATGTGTCTCTACAGTGTAGCAATTTATGTAATTTATTCTATGTGAGTACCTACTGTTTGTTTTTTCTTTGAACATAAAATACAGCATGTTAACAATGCAACGGTCAGAAATAGCGAATATCTTTGTTGACATCATGTTGACAACTTGCAACATTGTGAAAAAAGAAGGATAATTCAGTTTTATTAACAGTATATAGGGTCCATAGTAAACTGAAATCTTTCTCGACTCAATTGTATGGGACAGCTGATTTTTTTTTCGGGATTCGACATTGGTCGCATAGAGAAAGTTGTTCAGTTTGATGGTCTGATCATCCTCTTAAAAAACTGTCAGCATATTAAGTTAGACCCTGTATTTTTATGACTAGCGGTCAGTTGCACGTAAGTTCATTAAAGTTAATCCTCCATTAAATCTCTTGCTAGCTTTTACTCCGTCAAAAAGACAAAAAGTTACAGCAAGAGATTTAATGCAGGATTAACTTTAATGAACGTACGTGCACCTGGCAGTTTATCTTTAAAATTTAATAGGTAGGTATAATTTCAGAGATTTGTGAGATACTTATCATATAAATCAATGCTCTAAAATGATAGGTATAACGTTATCTTATGCATGAATTGATCCTAAGACCAGGTCCCTAAAGGTCACGGTTTATAATTTATGTAAACTCTGTCCCAAATACGAAATATCTTCACTTTAGCCATTTTCGTCTTTATAATTGAAGATACAGGAGGTTAGTACATGACTTCCTTAGTTAATCGGAGAAGTAAATCGCCTGTACTTAGATTGTACGTCGTTTGACCTGGTCCCTTCGATAATCCTTTGACTAGGTACGCTTTCTTCAATACCTTGGCTAAATTCACAGATTAACACCGAGATGGCAGTGGCCGCCAGCGAAGAGGCGAGCAGTTTCAGTTGCTTCGCGTTTTAAACTTTATCTACATTGATAAAAATGCATAGTATTGTTTTTATAGATATACAGGGCCCTGCTTAATTTGCTGATACTTTTTTAAGGGGATGATCAGTAAATCAAACTGAACAACTTTCTCTATGGCACCAAAGTCGAAATCGCGAAAAAAAAATCTGCTGTCCCATACATTTGGCTAAAGTAGGTTTACGGTTTTGAATGAAAGAGGAGATTTTTTTGATGTTGGTCCCATAGAGAACGTTGTTCAGTTTGACGGTCTGATCATCCCCTTAAAAAAGTGTCAGCATATTAAGTTGGACCCTATATATGCTCACGACTATATCCCCCGAGGGGGTAGTCAGAGATATTCAGAGGTATTGTTTTTTAGGGTCTCGAAAAAGACGAGCCCATGCGCACAGCCGCCCTCGCACGGCGTACTTTGACTGTTCAAACTGCCGACCGCTGCCATCTTGGTGTGAATTGTGCCTAACAATTTCTGTTTAGGAAAGATTATTACGAATTTAGTGTTTTTGCAGTTTGTACGAATGTAGTTTTTTGAAAGAAAAATCAATTAAAGTTATTATACAACGTGTTAATGAATAAGCGCAAAACCTCATACACACCAACTGATTTATAACAAAATAATTAGATTGAAACAATAATTCCATTATTTTGATCAATACAACTTAAAGTTATTCGCACTTTAAGTTTTGCAAAAATGATTTGTTATCATTTCGGCAATTAATGACAGCGCTAAAATGCTCATGGATACATTTTAAGATTCTTGTTTTGGTAGTAAGTAGGTTGAGTGTGCCTGTACGGTGGGTTGACATAGAGTTCAGTAAATTTAAAATTTTACAAAAAAATTATTTAATATTCTGAAAAAAAAAACCTATTTTGAAATAATGATAATTCGATTCTGCTCTCAATTCTAAACAAACCAACCACATAATCAGTGCGAAACAATTCTAGATTCTTACTTACTCTTAGTATATCATCAACCGTTAGATGTCCACGGCTGGACATAGGCCTCCCCCAAGGATCGCCACGACCACCCACCCGTCGTTGTGGCGATCCATCTGGTTCCCGTCGCTTTCACTAGGTCGTCGGTCCACCTCGTGAGGGGGGGTGAGTAAGCTACAAATAAGATACATAGCACAACGTGGGTGAACTGTCAGGATTTGATCAAGTTAAAACATCCCCAGGCCGGCCGGTATATCTCTAAACCTAGTTTCAGTGTTAGATTTTAATTAAAACAGTACGAATTGAAATTCCCACGTTTCGGGTGTGGAAAGGGGCACTCTCGTTGTGTTTTCATTATCATTAAACTCCCCTCGATTAATCTTCGTTACACTGAGATCGTGGAAAAGAAGGGGGTGTTGTTCCGATTCGAACCCCCACTTGCGGATAGGGTGCGAATTTTTTATTGTCATCTTTTGAGTGTTCAGTGTCAAAGAGGTTTGAAGATTAGTGGCTTATGGTCCTTCGAACCATGTTGATCTTGACCTTCGAGCCGTCTTGATCTTGAATTATTTATATCGATAGAGGATACCATGTAATAAAAAAATCGATTTGATTATTTTGTTCTTTGCTGTAACATCGCCGCCGGTTATAAAGATATAATTACATGGTGTTTGTCACTGTGTTTCCTGTATTGTTCCAATGAAATAAATGAGTTATCCATCTATCTATCTATGTATTTGATTTTTGTGATCTAAATAATTAAACTTAGAAAATTAAAATAAATTAAAATGAATATCGATAAATACAAGTTTACATTGAATAGCTCTGAAGTTGACTTGGTGGCTTAAACAGAAAATGAATTGTGTTTATCATCTGAGTATGCTATTTAGCGATCTTATCAATTTATAAAGGTTACAAAGTGCGACAGCGAATTTGTAAAAATCTAGTTTGCGGCTGGACATAAGCCACCTTCCATACAAAAATCTTAATACTCCTTTGAAAAACTACGAAGATTTTCATCAGAACCTATTTGAAGTTCGAGACAAAAAGGTCGATAATAGGCCAATTACAAATATGAAAATTTAAATTAAAGAGAAGATTCACGATTTTCAAAATTTAGTCGTTACAAATGTTATCCCAGCTAACAATGCATTTCGTCTTGGATTGCCATTATCATGAATTGAAAAATTGTTAAATGACCGTAATTGATACTATTTTCGTATAAGCAGTCGGTCCATTGTTTTGACATCGGTAGGTACCTATACCTCAGAAAAATATACTCAAGAAATTGTACTTAAGGCGTATCCGCCCGGGAATACGACTCTCCATACTAATCGATGTGAACGAGCGCGTGGCCCCGGTCAGAATTTAGCCGTTTTCTTTGAAAAATGAAATGAACTGTTATGAATTTTCAAAAAATAAGGAAACCAAATCATTCTATGTTGTATTGTCAAGTTTATTGTAAATTTTCATTTTCTTCCGATCAACAATGTAAGAGTAAAATGGTTACAACTGGGGAAAAAGGGGTGACTTTAGATTCCTTTTTCTTCAGTTTTATTAATTAAAAAAGATTTCGAGAAAGACCGAATCACTTCTCATGTCCAATAGATTGTTCAGTTTTGTATTCTGCTTAAAAAGTGACATAGTTAATGTATAAATGGTTACAAAGTTACCCAATATTACGGTAAAATCATGCGGTAGAGCCTTAAGAAATATTTATCCTTCAAACTAATCAAAGTATAAAAACAACTTCCTAATAGTAGTTTGAAGACGTATTGCTTCAACAAATCTATGTCTGATCGTGACAAAACGGGCGTCAGTATAATTTACTGACTCATTAGTTAATACCGTCCGAGAGGCAATAACTTCTCTGTTATTAGCTCAACGGACGTCCATTCTTTGTCGATAGATGCATTAGAAGGGCTTTTATGAATTTATGGGCTTGTCAATTTAGTCGCCTAATGAAGACGGGTGTCTAGCGTAGAATAGGGAAATACATTCTCAAACTCAAAAGTTTTATGTTCTAAATAATACCACATAGATAGTTTTCTGAGGTGGTTGCAGAGTTGTCAATTTCATACAAAATTTGACTAATTTTCTATGAATAATTTCAAAGCTTTATATCATCGTAATTATAGGTATATTATTACCTATATAAATTGCAAATGTTATTTGTGACGCGGCATATAGATGTGAATGGCTGACTGACTAACAAACAACGCACAGCTAACCCGCTGAAGATAGAAACATGGATTTTGGAATATATATTCTACAGAGAAAGTAATGTAGGGTGCGAGAAAGGATTTTTCGAAAATCGACCCGTAAAGGGTACAACTGGGTTTTCGAACGAAGTCGCGGGCAAAAGCTAGTTTTATGTTAATAGCGTAGATAGTGGCCTATGAAATATATGGTGACCTTATTGATTCGAAAATGTGGAAATACTAATTTATTTTTAATTCTTGTATTCTAGGAAATTAATTACAACGTTACTATTTTTGGGAATGAGAGACAAATATTTTAAACTCGTAGTCTGGATGCGGCATCCCTCCCAAGACAATGTCGTACGTCGTTCTTCATTGCCTCTCCCGCACGTCTGAACGCCTGCATCTGGGATGACATGCTTGAGGCAATACAGAAAGGTGACATGGCAGCTTTGTAGGCACACAAAAAAGAGATAGGTATTTCAAATCGACACGAAAAACATACAAAGTTCGAAAGAAAAAGAAATAGCCATTGGGATAGAGGAAACTATATACTATTAACTATTCAATTGTAGATGAATGCGGAGGGTATTTCGCCGATACACTGTCCATAAGAACGCGCGTGTCAAATCTCTTGTTCTAGAAATTTCTCTGTAAACAATCTCTAAAAAGCCTTTAGATATGGTTGTGATGTGAAGTTTCATGCTGTATTTTAATAATAGTTGTCTTCTTCTCTGTTATGTACGATACCCCGACAAAGTACTATCGGATCGCACGGAGCAAGCAAAAAATAATTTTAGTTGGCACCAAAGTTAAAATCCTACTAAAATAAAATAACAAATATTTTTGCACAAGGTTTTGCTGGTGCTGGAATTTACTACTCTAGAGATTATGGTGGATCGTAATGAATAAACATAGTTTTACGTTAATGGTTTCCCTTTATTACTCTGCGTGAAAGGGATTCCAAGTACTACGGTGTTCCTGTATGAAGCATAAAATTATTAGGTACGAGTACGATACTTAAGTAACAAGTTTCCAAATCTAGATGCCTCAAGAGATGTTATGTACGTAACTCTTTAATCTTCTCTTCTTCTCTAAACAGTACCTTTAAGATAAGTTTATTCCGAATTCGTAAATGCGCGCTGCATACAAACGAATTCTGGTGATATTTTCAATACTAACCAATTCAACTCAATGAAATTTTGCAGAAACATTCTAGGAACAAATCTCTATGCTTGTATCGTGTCCGATTTTCGTTAAAATATACAGTTTCAATGCTAGGATTAATTTAAGATTTGTATGGAAATCTTTGAGGCACTGTAACTTTAAAACTGTACATTTTAAGGAAAATCTGACACGATACAAGCATAGCAATTTATTTCTAGATTGTTTCTGCAAAATTTCTTTGAGTTTAATTGGTTAGTATTGAAGATATCACCCGACTTCGTTTGTATGGACCGCGCCAACAGTAAATATATACCCTTAAAATAAAGTCGCTATCCGCAAATCTGTCCTCATCATTCCTGTTTCTCCGCTTACTTCTTCTAAACAACGTAATGGATTTTGATACGGTTTTCAGTCATTTAGATAATTTCTTCCGGAAGATTTATGTATAATATATTTACTTATATCATAGATATCACCCGAGCGAAGCTGGGGCGGTTCGCTAGTCGTTTATAATTATAAATTTATTCATATAACAGTTTGTACAAAGTATTAATTAATAGTTATTATGATTTACAAAACAAAAGTACCTACTAACTTAAGGGCGTATTTTGATGTTTGTAAAAATCACTAACAATGTTTCTATGACAAACCAAATAGTCAAAATATGTGTTGCAATGTTTCACCAACTTTCACTCGGGTTCCGATTCACGGCCGCGGCCCCGCCCCCGGGCCTCGGACCCCGTGGGCGGCGATGGGTAACGGGGCGAAACGTTCGTGGGAAATTTGCCCTTTGCTATAAGGTGCCCGCTCTCCACCAGCGCCGTGCACTCCACTCCATATAGTCTACCGAGACTACCAAGCCTGATAAATTATCACATCATCCCATTTAGGGTGGACGCATATCTATCCGCGGCGAAGGAGCCGAAGGAGGCGAACGAAACGAATTTACTTTTAATTCTTCTAACGATTCGTCCGATTCGCCGCTGATATAAGCGTGCGAGGTGTCATAGAACTTCATACATAGAATTCTAAAATTCGTTGCTTTCGCCTCCTTCGGCTCGTTCGCTGCGGATAAATATGCGTCCACCTTTAGTAGTAAAAATACGGGTTGAAAAGCCTATAATTTTTTTAAGCAATGTTTTGTACAAGATTATTAATAAGCTTTAGTAACGAATCCAATTAAAATTGATGTTTTTTATTTATAAACAACTTTCTCTATCCCCCACATCAAAATCGTGAATAAAAATCTGTTGTTTCATACAAAACTGCAATCCTACTCGACCCTGCTGTTTTTTATATCTATAAGGAAACTTGTTCAGTATCATGGTCTAATCACCCACCTAAATACCACCAGCATAGTGCATAAGTGGACCCTGTAGAATAGAAACAAGCACAGTACGACCAGGAAAGTAATTCCGCTCGTCAATCTTCGTTTGCGCAGAGCAGACCCGAGTCCCCGTCAAAACCCGAAGTCATTTAGTAATCAAAGGGTGCAAAGTCGGATAGCAGCGAAAAGAGCGCGAAAACAATTAGCCAATAGCCGCAATGGATTGAAGGTAGATCATCCTGATTGGTCGATATAATTTCGCGCGCTATTAAAATTTATCAACTGCGTAGGTACATAGGACTTATAAACCTGATAGTACTGTAAGAATACTTGATTGTTAACACTTCAATTGCAGCTGTTCGTGTCGTTATGTTGTGGAAATATATATTTATGCGCCACATGTGTGTCCAGGAACATGATAACGGCAAAGAGATGGGTCGTGAGCTCGCGCGAACTACTGGTACCTTCCAAACTATAACTAAAGTCGACCTATGATGACCGTTTTGACGTAATTAGGTTTACAAAATGAAACAATCCTTATTGTTGGGTTCTATGAATGAATTTTCAGTATTTAACATTGTCTTATTATTCAGTTCTTGTAGGCTAAAGGCCTACGATCAAAAATGTTGTATTGTAACATAGGGTCTTTCTTAATATGCTGACACTTTTTTAAGGGGATGATCAGACCATAAAACTGAACAACTTTCTCTATGGCACCAACTAAACTGCAAACCTACTCGAGCGAAATGTATGGGACAGTAGATTCTTTTTTGTAATTTCGATGTTGGCCCCATAGAAAAAGTTGTTCAGTCTGATCGTCGTCTTAAAAAGTTTCAGCATATTAAGAAGGATCCTGTATATACACTGTTTTTGCCTACGATTTACCATTTTGAAACGTCACTCTATCCATAACACCAATAGTTGCAACTTAGTTTTCTGACCACCCCAAAATGCGGTCGTGAGTTAATGCTTACTATGACACTAGCGGCGCCCGCGACTCCGTACGCGCAGACAATTGATTTTAAACATTCACAATTTTTGATTGATGGAACCGATTCCAATGAAATAAAGTCTATATGTTAATCGAAACTCTACACTTCTGTTAAAACCCGATCCAAATCGGTTCTGTCGTTTTTAAGTGATGCGTGCACAAACAAATAGACAGACAGACAGACAGACAAATAGACGAAATAGTAATAGGGCGTTAAGCCCCCAATTAATTTTATGCAAATATCTTCAATGTACATCCACGCCAAGTTAAGAATTTTATTATATGCATAGATATATACTCGTACGTATAGATTACATATTCGACGGCCCGATAGCACAGTCGGTAGTGAACCTGTCTGCTGTGCCGAGGGTCGCGGGTTCGAATCCCGTAAGTGACAAATATTTGTATGATGAATATGAATATTTGTACCCGAGTCATGGACGTTAGTATCTATATATTTATTCTATGTCGTTGTCTAGTCATCATAATACAAGTCCAGGCTAGTTTCTGGTACTTTAAATCTGACTAGATAATTTGTGTGACAATGTCCAAGATATTTATTTATTTATTTACCTAGCCAGCGTTCTTGAGTGTAGTACACGCACCTTTATACTGTTTTCCATACGTATATGATCAAGTGTCTAATAAGTATAATAACCTAAGGTCAGGTTCTTAACGGCCGCCGTTAAGCCAAATGTTATGGATATGACGTCATATTCTGTTGCCTACAGATTTTCTACAGCAACTGCCATTTCGGGATAAACTTATGACAACCACCAATGCACAGTCGACACAGACAGCAAAATTACAATTAGCGATAAGATTTTTCAACAGTAACATTAAACAAATGATTCCGGAAAATTAAAAATGAACAAATATAGCATATACTCGTACTCTATAAATGGTGTAACTGACAGTCTAGCAAATACTGAAACTGTGAACTCAGACCATCAAACTGAACAACTTTTACTATGGCGACTACCTCAAGAAACGCGAAAAAAAAATCAGGTGTCCCGTACCTACCCGACTCAAATGTATGGGACAGCTGATTTTTTTTCGCGTTTCCTGAGGTGTGCTCCATAGTGAAAGTTGTTCAGTTTGATGGTCTGAGTTCACCGTTTCAGTATTTGCTAGGCTGTCACTTACACCCTGTATATGGTCTATTACTCCACATAAAGTATTTATGCGCATTAAACACCATTTCCATTGTTCCAAAGACGATAAATCCAAATTTATAATGTCAATTGAAATTATAACACTTCATCACTTCGTTCATTAACCTGTAACGATTCGCCCTCACGATCCTACTGATAAGGGATATTAAATTTTACGTCTCAGGTAATAAAGTCCGACTTAAATTGCGATTACCGTCGTATATTATGCGACGACACAATTTCTCATCACGTCGTTCTTATTCATAAAAAGTTTTAACTCTCACGGTAATTATATTCAAGAATAGCAGTTCTCAAACTCTGTCGGCCGCGAAGCCCTCTACATCATTTTATTTTGCTTCTCTATTTTATCATTGCTAGTCCACTGACTGGTAACAAGATTTCGATCATCAGCTTTCAGAATCCAGTCACCACAGGCAGAGGCACTTAAAAAGCATAAAAGTAGGTTAGTCTAACAATACTTAGCATATGCTCACGACTATATTTCTCAAGGGGGTAGTCAGAGATATTCTGAAACCTCAGAACATCCACGTTTAACAGTAGTACCGAAACTCTGTCCAGTGTGTTGGGGGATGAGCCCGTCGCCACTTATAATGGACAATGGGTACAATACATGCCTCGAAATTGAAGCAAGTTGGTTTCCTCACGATGTTTTCCTTCACCGAAAAGCCAGTGGTGTTACAAATCGCACATAAATTCCGAAAAACTCATTGACACGAGTCGGCCTGGACGGGGACCGAACTATCGCCTACTGCATGGCAGGCAAGGTCACTCGCCACTGGACGACCACGGCTTTTTTTCTCTAACTATCTAACAATACTATTTTGTTATAAATTATAGCAGTAGAATTTAGAAAAATACGGAACGCTAAAAAGCAGAACTCAATCTGTAGGAAGCATCGGTTTTTTAGTTAGAACAGTTTAAGAAACGCTTTTCTAGACATAACCTGAGAAAATCTGTCTCATACTTTTATGTGTAAGGTTTATCCGAGTTTTACGCCTCGATGAAACTTTCTTTCCAATAAACTTAACACGTCATTTTCCGTACATATTTTACAAATAACCGAAAATTATCGTGCTAAGTAACAAAGACCCACGGTACATTTCTCCGTTCATTGTTGAACGTTCAGAATTTATATTTCCTCTGGCAGTTTTGTGGTGACTTATTTTTCTTTTTGCTAAATAACAGGTACTTGCCCACGTCTAGAATGTTCTGTTACAAAGCTATGTACTATTTGTCTGAGATTCAGCCGTAAATATTCTTTTAAAATATCACATATCGTACGAGCGTGCACATTTTAGAGAATATGAAATATTATATAGAATTTTCTGTTTTCAAAAGTTGTTCTGCTAACTTTACCTTAATCACAGAATAGATAATAGTATAAGTATAGTTCTAGATACCTAAATACACAAATAAGATAATGTATTTGGAACTCTAATCTTCGTTCCGTGATATTTAACCTCTGATACAAGTAAAGTGCTACTTAACGATTTTGGCTATTGTTCCATTTTGTTATGATCCTAGTCGATGAAAATACAGCCGGATGTAAAATTAAATGCGCAGCATATCAAAAGGGGTGCTTGAGACCATCAAACTGAACAACTTTCACTATGGAGCCAACATGGAAACACAAAAAAAAACGTACATAGAAAATATAGATAAATTTTTTTTCGCGATTTCGAACAGAGGCACATTTATCTTTCTTTTTTCTCGGAGGTGGCATGCTAGGCGCACAGGATGACTTAGAAATTAGTTGTATCTAAGGGAATACTTATCCTATTGGATATAGAACAGTAGATTAGAGCAGCCGGCAGCAGCATGACAGCGTGATAATTATAGGCTCGACGCCTTAGCTCTCTTTCTTTTTGCGCGTGAACGAACGTGATATAAAAAAAGATTTAAAGGGTGTCCTTCTCATATAATGCTAATGAATGATTCTGTATGCATCAACTCACTATTTGCGTTCGGAAACAGTAATCGGTTTATCGGACGTTTCATAAAATGGAAGTAATTTACGGGTATTTTAATGTTGACGATCCAAAAGTAGCACATTGTGGACACAGAGATAAGAGGCTTGTCAGGTAAATGACCTATTTCGTTAAAACTGCTTTTCATACTACGTTTACATTTTTTCTTAGTATTATGATTCCTGAAATGTTTCAAAACCTTTGCATATTAATTAGGCAGCCATCTAAATAATAAACTACAATAGTTGCATATATTTAGGAGGGTAGCTATAGAAAACCAAAATAACCTGGGCGCGTTGGTCGACTAACGCATAACGTCACGCGGCCAGCTTATGTTGGTTTTGTATAGCTTGATGTGTCGCCGAGTGGACACAACACTTTAAAAAACTATTTTATCGACAAAGTTTACGAAGCGTTCCTACTCTTGAATATTCAAACTGGTCTCAAGTCAGAACACAATAGGTCCCCTCTTTGGGGTCAAATGGACCCCCCCTCCCGTGCGGGTAAAGGAAGCCCAACAAAGGAACGCCGAGAAAAAAGCTAGGTTCCGGTGTCAGTCGCAATAGTGTAGCTTTGAATGGCTCGTAGGAAATACCTGCGGTCTTACCACTATTGTGTTATAAAGAATACTATATATTTTATGGGATGGTTTTCAGAATGTGTAAGCTGCAGATAGGTTATGATGCGGTAACCAACGACTGCGACTTAAAGCCGGTGCTTTGTTGTTAACATACGTCATTGTTAGACTGTTGTAGATGACAATTTTTATCTTGGCAACCGATCTCCGAAAGTTCTGGTGGACCTCTAGTCCTGTAGAAATTTTTGCAATGTGTGCAACAGTACAACAACTAAAGACTATTCAAAAAGTTCGTTATACAATCCGCATTGCGTAAAGTTGCTTAAATACCTATTCTGTTTCACGATTACAATCTTATCCATAGTCAGAATGAAGACGTCAAGACGTTATACCAAAAAGTTTATAACGGTCCTGTCATCAAAGTCATTTAATAGAGACAACCCAAACGAGGGACTCGATATGGTCCGCTGCTGAGGTACACAATGCATCACTTTTGAAGATACCTACTACCTCAAGTTAAATAAAAATAACATTATGAAACGGTGACTTTGCACACCGCTGTTGGATAATGATTTCGTATTTAAAACTATAATTGGCTCCAAAATACTAAGGTAACATAGCAATGATGTTGATTTCTTCATCACTATCTCTAAAGGAACGGCCACGGCTAAGGAGCGGCCACGGTTAAGGAACGGCCATAGAATTAGAAATCTTGATGACGTTATTTGACTTGTACGGAAGTTGAAAATATCGTCACCTTTTGTCAAATGAAGTCTCTACCGGTACCTAACGGTAAGTGAATACTGACTTGTCGCTAGTTTGCCAAGATTTATTATATCACGCTCGAAAACTCCGAGCAACCACCGGAATTAGCCTCGATGCTTCACATTAATTTATGGCAATTGTAAATTACATTTTAAGAGCATTTTGTTCCGTGGATTGTGGACAAGTTTAGTTTATGGTTCGTTCGCTGAATAATCTGTTAAAAGAAAGGTTTACCTTTGCAATAAAACTTATTTTTTATTGAGAAAAGTTTTATCTTTTGCGTTAATATCAACATTGAACCCATTCCACAAAAGTACAGTACGACCAGGAAAGTTTAATCCGCTCGTCAATCTTGTTTGCGCAGACCAGACTAAGGTCGCCGTTAAAACCCGCAGTCATTTAGTAATTAAAAATCAATCATGCGCGGTAGACAAAGGGTGCAAAATTGGGTGCTACTAAATCTTTCTCTATTTCGTTCCAAGTCGAATAGCAGACTGACCGCTTCGTCGGAATCAAGCGAGTGAAAACTATTACCAAATAGCGGCGAGGGACTTTAGGCGCGCGAACAAGGCACATGCTGATTGGCCAATATTGTTTCGCGCGTTATTAAAGTTTATCAACTGTGCAGGCACATCGGCAAAACTTAATTCTGAGTGAGTGCGAATGAGATTGTTCGATGAAGACAATCTAAGTGTTGACTTTCGCTGTAACACTGGGTCCCCCCACTGCCAAACCTGTCATTTCTCTGTGCTGCCAAAGAAGAAAAACTCTACCGCCTGCAGCGCCTACTGTTTGTTTATTGTCTCCATCTGCCCAGGAGCGAGATAAAAAATTTAGAGATAAAAAGGCAAGAAATGACCGTACTGTATGCATTACTCAAGTAGTACTACATACCCTTTCTTATAATGTGGTATTCTAGTGATAGTTTATAACGTAACAACGCACGTCTCTATAGGCCACAAAGATCCATCATTTTTCCAACACAGCCCATTATCTCAGAAGCCTTCCGAGCTCGCCTAATAAGGTTCGTGTTACAGATACATTAATTATGGTCTGGTCGCACAATAGCCTTACAAATTGTCCTCCAGAGGACCGCGTCCTATAACATGAGCTGAACTTTATGAAACATTAAAGGGTTAACAGCTTATGGATAAGGGTTTTAAAGGTCAAACATGATGGTTATCACTATTACCGATAAAAATAGAAACGGTTGCTTGAATGATTGACACGATTTAAATAGTATCCAAAATTCCAACCGACACCAAAATAAAATCATTTAGCAGTATGTATTTGTCCAGCTACTAGTTTTTAGGGTTTCGTAAATCAAAAAGAAAAATGGAAACACTTTGTTGTCCGTCCGTCTGTCAAGACCCATTTTCTCAGAAACGGTTAGAGGTTTCAAGATGAAATTAATATTAAACACAGTCTACGGTCCCTAGGAGTTGTAAAAATCCAAGCTTCTAATTCTAAGACAACGCATTCACAGGTATACCGCGTCACAAATAATATTTGCAATTTATAATATAATTGCGAAGATATAAAGCTTTGAAATTATTCATAGAAAATTAAAAAGCTTTATAACTTCGTAGTTATATTATAAATTGCAAATCTTCTTTCAATAATACCGTTTACGCGTATTCTGCGTCAAACTATTGTATGAAATTGACAACTCTGCAACCAGCTTAAACGGATTTTCTCAGAACTGAAACCTATCTATTCCATTCACATTTGCCTTGTAAATTTCATGCGCCAACCTACTTTCGCTCATTCGTGGCATTCGTTAAGCCCAACCACCTCAACGTATCTTTTTAAGTTTTTCCGTATTTTTAAGCAAAGTTATGTTTGTCCTTCATAATCGAGTTAATACGGAACCGTCAGGGCGCGAGTCCGATACGCACTTGGCCGGTTTTTTATAGGACAGTGAGCCTTTTCCCACGAGCGGTATGAATGTGATGCTGAAACTGAAATAAGCCCTTTTATTTCAAGCGATCGCGTTTTGCCGCAAATGCTCCGGGAAAATGCTCAGTTACATTAGATTCTA
The DNA here is from genome assembly GCA_963924505.1 of Agonopterix alstromeriana. Taxonomy (NCBI): domain Eukaryota; kingdom Metazoa; phylum Arthropoda; class Insecta; order Lepidoptera; family Depressariidae; genus Agonopterix; species Agonopterix alstromeriana. Next base: position 4,307,235 of record OZ004661.1, read on the forward strand.
TCGTGTCTATGAGTATAATTGATTGATTGATTGGTCTACTGTTAATTTTTTTAAATTCTTGAAACAATGGAATTTTGTCTTATTTTAGCCACATTAGATACATCTTCCCTCCCTGTTTTGACATACCAACAGCTAATAGGTAACCAGACAAGCGTTAAGATCAACCGGTGGACCGATAATTCCCATTTTTGTATTTTTGATCTTCCATTTATTTTGTAATATGTTCCAATATCAAAGTATTCGCCCTTTGTGTCAAACCTTGCATGCTATTTTCAATTTGTACGATAATTGAGCTCCTGAATCTCATTTTGGGCTTTAGATGTCTTTGCGATGGCGTCTTCATGTGTACACAAAAAAGAAAAAGGATTTTATGTACCCTATCTTGTGATGCAGATCGTATATTTAAGAAAAAGTTTCGAATTCTTGCAAGGAATTTCATAAACGGTATTAATAGTCGTATGTACCGACGCCTTATTTTAGATTCCAGATTAAAGAATAATGTTCTACTTACTCCAGGCACTATCTTTTTGTGAAAACGACATCCGTATCGGATGAGTAGTTTTTAGTGACACGTGCACAAAAACGAACAGAAACAGATAAATTGACAAACAGTCTACTGTACTGTAAAACTATTATCACATTACAATTATTATTAAATTTTTTGTCAATGTATAGATTATACCTAGACGCATAAATAAACGGAGGTAGGTATTTGAGATTTAGGCTTAAGTTTCAGACCAAAATAGTTTAAGAAACAAAGTTTAATTCTTAATTTTGATAATGTTATAAAATTTAGAAACTGTTTCCTATTATGTCCAGTCAATCTCGGACAATTCCTATTAAGACCAAGCCCTTGATAATGCGCTTTGTCTAGACCTTTTCGAATTTATACAATGGGGCTATGTTCTAGTAGTAGAATTAAAATCTCTTGTTAATTCCTATTGTAACCGGATTACAGTTGCCATAGAATGCGATACCTGAAAACTATTTGCCGATAAATGAAGAAATAAACAAGGAACCCTTATGCTTTTGTCCATTCTGTAAGTCTGTATGCCCTGCCTCAAAGCCTAGCTCAGTTTTGCACCCATTGAATTGAAATTTGGCATGAAGACAGGTAACAGTAACCCAAAAACGGAAATGTGGTAGAAAGTTTATTCCTATGCAACGAAAAGGGAATTAAGGGCCTATGTCGAAAAATAATTGAATCGAAATGGGCGTGTGATAGCTTATATTGCTGCCTGATGTGAGAAAAAGAGATGGGGCGGCGCGGGCGCCTGAAACGACGCAAGCGTAAAACAAACTTTATTTAATTGTGATTGTACTATTTACGTAAGTTCAATTCTGCTCTAATCAAACTCTATAAAATATCAATCTCTTTTTTTAAATCAAGTCTCGTATTTCTATTATTCACCGTTTAGCAGTTCCAAGCGTTTATCGATAAAGACAGACAGAGGCTACTTTAGCTTATTTTTCTATCGAGAAAATGTCTCTTAATCGTGTTTTGGCTCTAATCAAAACTTTAATTATATGTTCCATTTATAAATATCCTCAAATCATACTCCTAGTGTTAGTACTTCATGATATATGACGCTTTGAAGAATCCTATTTTTTTTCACATATCCTCTTAAAATGCTCCGTACCAAAATTAGTAAAACGGAATACTTTTGGAATCACCTAGGTGTCTGTCCGGCCGTCCGTCCGGGCATTTTCTTGGAGACCGTAAGACACAGGAATCTGAAACATGGTACAGTTAAAGCAATTAACTGTCGATTGACATAAATTAAGTCAAAAAAGCTTAGTAATTATTTTGAGGGGCAGTTTTGATTCGGTCTCAAGTGATTTTCGTTACTTGTAGTTACGTATGTAATATCCTGCTAAAACATACTAGATCATACATGGGGTAAGTAAATTAGAGGATTAATAAAAATAAGTAATTTAACGTCCCCTAATTTATTTTACGAACAACTCCATCGATCAAGCTTTGCCAGGGTTTATAGTTGAGCTTGTGTTTCAATCCCCACTTACTTTTTCTCCTATACGTATAGGTATTGTATCGGAGAACCTTTTTATGTATACTTGAATACAGGGTGTTATTGTAAACAGTTGCATTACTTTAAGGGGTGATTGTACCCATGATACCGAACAACTGTCCCTAAGAAACCAATAGGAAATTAGCAAACTAAATGCAATCAGCTGATCGAACGTTTGTAAGAAAAGTCAATAAAAATAATTAGCAAATTTCCTATAGGTTTCTTAGGGAAAGTTTTTCAGTCTCATGGGTACAATAACCCTTTAAAATAATGCAACTGTTTACCCTAACAATCTGTATTTAGATATTTATAATTTAAAATTTATTTTAATCATGCTCCGAGCACTATTTATATGTGGACTGGTTACGCGTGTAATTCTACTAACAAACATTTCCGCCACTTTTTGCGGGAGGCGAGGTAACATGAAATCCGCAACTTTGGATTTTATTCCCCATAACTTTAGATTCTAATTTTGAATGTTAAAAATCATGAAAAGTAGTCTCGTGTGAACCCCAAACGTTCTAAGTTCGAAGTTATTATTTCGCAATTATAGGCTGTCTCGTTTAGTGATTAGGTGTAAAATTGAATGTAAATGCACAAGATCAATTGTGCTTATACCGTGGCAGAGGGGAAATGCTACCGCAAGGCTAGTCCTTATAATAATTAGTCAAATGCTCCGAGTGATTATAAAGTATGGTAGAGAGAACAAAGCAGAGGTTTTCAATAGTGACATAATTTTATCCCTCCCCAACGATATGCTTGAATGTATTATGTTTTGCTCTTGGTCTTCACAGACGACTTTTTCTTTTACTTTATTCATTAGAATTATAGATGTAATATAACTAACCGCCTACGATAACATCACTGTACGTATTTTACACAGAACACGTTAGAGAAAATGCTTTTAGATTCTTTTGTGGGCGGATCTTTTCGCTGATATCAATAACTAAACCTTTTGCCGTATCAAAGGTGAAATGGGAGGCCTATTAATAACAGCTGCTTATTTTTAATAAACCGAACAGTTTTGACAACAACACAAAGAACCTCTTTTTCTACTTATACATTTAATTTACGAATACAATAGTGCCCCGTTGTATGGGCTCAAATTAATGGCATAGGTGCATGGCAGAGCTTTTAATTAAACCAAGTATTTCCACTTAGGTAATGGGAATGAACACAAAGAAACAATCACATTTATTGAAACTACCTATCCAAAATTATTTCGTCATATTATGCGAATTTAGTTCTACAAAATACAAGTTCCCTTTGATGAAAGGATACCAAACAACAGAACGACACAATATGTGTCAGAAGGATGTATCAATGGGATTATTGAGCATACCAAACCTAAGCTGGACACTGCTCTGGTGTCAAACAAAGGCTGGGGTAGAAAGCTGAACTGTACTGAATGGGCTCGAAGTGCTCGTTTCACAATAGTTGATACTCTGATCTCGGATTCTCTGTACTCGAATCGAATAGGACACTATGGAAATTTCATATATTGTTGGAGATTGTGGTAAACTAATGTTGGGATCTGTATCGCGAGTGGAAGAACATATAGATAGCATGTAGGCTCATAATTACTGAAGATCACTTTACACTGGTAGTACTTTTTTGGTAAAACCATTCAAGTTAGTTTCAACCTGATAATTTTTCCACCATGTACACCTTATTACTAATGCCCATGATTTTTTTCACATTTGAAATGGCTCTAGTTTTTGAAATTTCGGTGGGGACAACAGTTTATCAGAGTTAATTGAAAAATTTGTTTAACAAAGCTTCAAAGGAAATTTGAAAAATAATTTTAGACTCGTGTTTTATAAGCTTTTATTTGATATCCTACACGATATTGTAAAAAAAACTTTTTTAGTCTCTTTCTGTCCCCCAAAACTGCCCCTCAATATAAACATTAAGCTTTTTGGACCATTAGCAAATTGCTATAACTGTACTAAGTTTCAGCTTCCTTTATCTTACGGTCTTCGAGAAAAAGGCCTGTGACAGACGAACGGACAGACACCGAGGTGATTCCATAAGGTGGTTCGACTCAGGATTATGCTAGGTCGAGTACGCTTCTAATAAAAATTTTATAAGCCAGGACCTAGACAAAAGTAGTTTTTATAATGTTATTTCTAGGCATTTAAAACAACTACAGTCATAAAACACATGGAGTGTTTCAATAAGTTTTATCGATTTATTGAATGTTGTAAAGTTTCAAACGTAACGTTAACTTTCAAAGTTAACAAACATGAAATTACGAAATGCCTAATATTTTATCGATCCATACCGTAAGTCAAAATGTTTACTGCCAATCTATTAAAACCATACATAATTTATAAATCTTCTGTTAGGTATTATAACAGTGGAGTAAAATTGCAGCAGAAACATAACATAGTAATATTATGCGACGTCTTGACTGTGAAGTTCTATTTAAATAACGTCTGTTACCAGTGTTCCTGCTGCTTGTACACATAAGGCAGTTACACTAAAATAATTCTGCAGTTTCCACTTGCAGTTTGTTGTACCTCTTATCTGCCATTATCTTCTCGGGGAAGCGAGAGAACCGTCCTAATAATTGTTATGTAAACATATCTTCAGGATAATCTAAGCCGACCAATTATTATTGTATGCCAGTGCCCAGTATATCCTAATTACTTCGTGTATAATAGTTGCTTCTGAGTATATCTTAAAGGGGATATTATACTTAAAAGGATAGTCTTTGCAGCGCGCTCCATACGAATGAATTTGAATTGTATTTTCAATTTTGACCATTTAAAATCAAAGATTTTCATTATCATGTACTACTAATTTCAATAAAATAGCACAGTTAACAATACAGGGTGTAAATAAGAATGCGTTAAGTACATATATATATATATGAAACGTCAACCAACATAGAAATTGCGAAAAAAGAATCAGTAGATTTATACATTTTTATTGATGTTTTTATGGAACAACAAAAAATTTTTCTTGTGATTTCGATGATGGCTCCATAGTAAAAGTTGTTCAGTTTGATGGTCTAGTACTACTTTTAATATCTCTCTTTCTATTCGCGCATCAGCGAACGAGATAAAAGGCGTGATATAGTCTTATCGCGCCTTATGGGCTCACTCTGGAGTACGCTGTTATATAGATGTGGTGATGAAAGAGCTGAGATCTTGGCATTATAATACGGACAGATTCGAGTTTCCCCGACTGGACCGATACTCTGCCCGCTCTGGTAATATGAAGTGAATCAACAATGCAGATTCTAAGAATCAAAGAAGTCAAACAGACTTGCCTCCTACGAGCTCCATCCTTTCGCTTGTCTCACTACAAAGCTAATAAGGTCATTACCATTGGCGCATTATGCAGTACCTATCTCTTTGTCTCAATTTGCTGCCTTTATTCCACTGTTTCCACACCATTCTTAGTTGTTGTCAAATGTACAGTTTTCTTGTGTTTTGTGGTGAGTAAAACTACGGTTTAGGTCTAGTAACGTAAATTATCTTTTGACACCACACGCTCGACAATGACCAATGGCCATATCAGGAATTCCTTATAGCCATACGCGGCCTAGCCAGGCAAGAATATAAATGCTAGTGATTCTATTCTCTTTGATTATGAGTATTGGAACATGATTATAACCATGGATTACCGTAGTAACTGTTGAATAATCTGTGTAACTATTGACTAATGAAAAGGATATAAACCAATACCTTTGCCACAGATTATGCAATAGTTACTACCGTAACTTTTGCCAGCTTCTGCATATAATCGACTGGTCACTTATGTGATTTGAATTTTGTTCAGCACCAAAAAGAATTTATTCGAAAATATAACTGGCCGCCACGAGGCGGACACAAAAAAAATAATTTGGCGCGAATCGGCGCGAATCACATTCCAAACATAAGAGTCATCATGTTATGTGCAATGATTCCAAACCACAAAATCCTCATAAAAATGTCGAGTGACGACAATGATTGACACTGATTGAATTGTTCTATGTTGGTAACAATATACTCCCAGAATATAATAAAAAGAAACATTGCTTTTAATTGTCTCCAACTGTCTCGCAGGTGTGAAAAGTATAGCATATTATACTCCTCGGGGTTAAAGGCGTTTTCGTCTTGAGCTAGCTTGAATCCCTTGTTCGTTGTACTCAGGATTCTCTGGGAGTTACCTCGAAAGTCCCTCGCTGTGCTCGGGAGTTACCCTTTGAGTCCTTTGTTACACTCGTGATTCAATATGGCACCCGTGACTCCTAATTTTACATTTAATGAACCTTATAAGTACTAAAGTTGACACAAACATGGATCTTATTACAGGAGCCAGTACTTTTTTGTTGTTCGTCTGAGAACTACCTATAATTTTTAATACTATGCAATTTTAATGTCACAAAACTAATCCAGATCTGACTCTTTTCCGCTGAAGATATTAATTATTACTACTTAACATAACATAACATAAATATTCTTTATTACTACTTATTAATTGATGACAGGTGTACTAATATAAGGTTTTTTTACAGCCCGCGACCGCTCAAACCATCACATGAGGCTGCGGCACTCCCGGCATCTCGAAGGTTATCAACCAATTCACTCGTCAGCTGTAAGTACAACCTCAAACTGATAATTATGATATTAATCATAATCCCCAATACATCCGTGACAGCCCGTCAAAAGCTTTTCCTTTATAGAATTTGTATTGGTTTCAATGCTTCTTTAACTTAGAAATATCATTAAAGTAAATTATGCATGCCTAGCCTAATTATTAATGAAATGTATCGTTTAATAAGTGTTGCATTTTTTCTTGTTCTTATTTCAAAGCGTGCGGGGACAAAGTCGAATGTAAGTAGAGATTTTTATAAATACCTAATCAAAGATGTTCATCTGTTTAGAGGACTGGAATATATGCATTTTAGCTATTCCATGGAATAAAAACCGTAAGATGTTTTTGAAACAGCTATATAATTATAATTTTATTAGCATGGTGTATTAATCAGATACTAATATAGTCTTTTTAAAATGTATACATCGTTTGTATAATTCTACAATTGGAGCAACATGTCTTTTATGTTTATGTCTGTAAAGTTGTTCGCCAATGCTTTGATGCAATAGGCAATGATATTATATGGTAAGCATCTATCATATATGATATATTTAATAATAAGTAGAGTAAAGAAATATGATAATAAGTATCTATTAAATAATTATGATGAGGTTACGTTAGAAAAAACATACATGACAACTTGGAGATAGCGTAGGTATTGAGATTTTACAAAACCAATTAGCGATTGCGGTTTCAAAAAATGATTAATATTTGAATTAATTAATTTAATAATTTGCCGTTATTATCGATACTATCGCGCTTCCTGTTTATTATGCGGAAAGGTATGATCGGAATGCTACCTTTGTACATTTAGCGATAGGTATTAATTAAGCGTATTCAAACTTATTAGCATCGCTTAATGTCCAACCACATTAATAGTTAGTAGGAGAGTTTTAAATTGTTCAGCATTATATCACATTAGTATATAGTATCATATTTCTTCTTATGCATATTAGCTGCACGATCGATTATTTCTACGTTGAGATGTATTCCTTACTTATTTCTTAACGTTGTGGTTTCTGTATTTTAAAAGCATCGTAGTTTATTTTATCGTTTTTATATGATACCTTTTAAATTTGATCTGGATAAATGCAAATACTAATTAAACATTTTTTAAATTTCATACTTACTTTGAAAAGCGGACCAAGGTAGGTAATTTTTGGTGCTTCAATATTATTCAACATTTATAGCAACGCGTATCATTTCACATCCTCTATTACGATAAAGATATTAATTGGCAAGTTTTACTCTCTTATAAATTTTGTATTCTGTGAACTGTAATATTATGTTTTTATTCATATATGTATCTATTTTTGTAAGTTTACATTCATTATAAATAAGTTCTCAAATTAGCCCGTAACTATTCTCAAAATAAAAGAAATGAATGTGATACGCGTAGCAAAATTCGCTCCGCATTTTGTACCAAAACAACTTTTAAGTCGAATATAACGTTTCATTATAAAGTTGTTACTCAGTGAGTAGAAGTAGTATCATGATGCCTGGTTTCAGTTGGCTCCAGCGACTCCGTCGAAGCTCGCCGTCAAGGACAACCACAAGCCTCTCTTCACTAATTGCTTCTCCTACAGGCCGTCTATCAAGGAAGAGCTACCTGTTGGCAGTTTTGTTTTGACTGTAAGTGTTTTTGATTTCTGATCTAAAGCTTCGGCTACTGTTCTTTTACGTTCTAACATACACAAGCAAAATCTGTTCTAGGTAAGAATAGAAATTGCATCAAAGTTACAGATGTTGATTTTCTTTTATGGAATATCGATCTTTAAGCGTGAAACACACTTAAGAGAAGTTTATTCCGGATGCGTAAATGCGCACCGCATACAAACGAAGTCGGGTGATATTTCCAATACTAACCAATTAAACTCAATGACATTTTGCAGAAACAATCTAGGAACAAATCTCTATGCTTGTATCGTGTCCGATTTTCGTTAAAATATATAGTTTCAATGCTAGGATTATTTTTGATTTGTATGGAAATCTTTGAGGCACTGTAACTTTAAAACTGTACATTTTAAGGAAAATCTGACACGATACAAGCATAGAGATTTGTATCTAAATTGTTTCTGCAAAATTTCATTGAGTTTAATCGGTCAGTATTAAAAATATCACCAGACTTCGTTTGTATAGAGCCCGCCAACAGTAATATACCCTTAAGAGGCACGGGGCGAGGGTACGGGATAGACGCGGCGCGGACATCCGTGCCGCGCTGCTTGAGTATTCACAACGCACCGCTTTCATACATTTCGTATGAAAAACTTTTGAAGCGGCACCAGGCAGCACGATGCCCGCGCTGCGCCCGTCCCGTACCCTCGCCCCGTGGCTGTTGTGTATATTTCACGCCTAAGGCAGGTTGACGGGAGACAAAATTATCATCAGCGTAATGTGTTCATATAAAGCCTGTTTGGGAACCAATACAAGCCAAACCATGAAATACTAACCGTTACGCGGTCTCAAAAACTGTGTGTCCAATACAGTCTTGTACAGATTATATTATAGTTATTAACGTAACAGATACTGTACTCGCTCGAGTTCGCGCGCCTGTATCGTGTGCGATACACGGCGCTTTAGATCTTATCTCGGCTGTCAAATGCAAGTCATGGAATACTGCTTGTACCCTTGATTACGAATGTAAGAGCCGCTTCTTATGAAAACTTTAGTAATTAAAATTATTTAATTTTTGTTTTATTCCTATACTTAAATGACCGGAATCGACTGGTAAATATTCTTCGTTAACAGCAGCAATGCAATTCAATTATTATTTGATCAACACTCCGGTCATCGTCTCACAATATTTATGATTGCAGGTCCGTGCTGATGATCGTGACCCTCCCGATATGGGAGGCACAGTCACCTACAAGTTTGTTTCTACTCCTGGAGAGAAGGAGAGATTCCATGTTGACCCTGAAAGTGGCAACATCACCACAGCTTATGTCAGTACCCTTTCAACTATAATATATTCATTTTTAATTCACTATAACGACTTTGATCAAGCGTGTTGTAAATTTGAAGCTTGTTCTTTGAAATAAATTATTTGGTTTGTTTTGAATATTCACTATAAACATTTGTGATAAACTTTCTGTCTGGAGTGAGCAGGTAATTGGATAAGATAAGTAGGATAGTGAGTAAAGATTATGATACAATTTCAATTTCAAACAGGTTTTCGACCACGATGAGCCGTCTCGTGAGAAAGAAGCTTACATTACCGTTCGTGCGAGTGACAATGGTCAACCGCAGTTGGACGATGCGTGCACAATCAAAATTATTATAGAAGACGTTAACGACAACCCACCGGTGTTCGACAAAGTCGTGAGTATACGAGAAATTATTTCAATTACATCAAAATAGTTATCTTTATATACTAAATACTAAGTAATCTTTCTTTTTTTCCCCCATTCATAACCAAGGACTCATTAACTTTTGACTTTCTAGGTCTTACTCATGGATGTTTATGTTCTAATCGTTATTATACCATAGCTAGGTCATTTGTTACTGTTACTAAACTCCTATGTTAAAACACTAACACAAGCTTGTTTTCCAAAGGACTTGCGTGGACTGGGGTCTAAGGTTTGTTATACAAAGTATGCGACAGAAAATGAGACAAAGAACGCACAAATGATTTATGTTGTATTCTCTATCGACTGTTATCGTTGCCTTTTTATTAATTTGATTATTTTTGAATATTTTTAGAGCAGTGATATCAGTCGAAATGTGAAACAATTTGAACAATATTTCTATTTCTCTACTTGCATGTTGCTGCATGTCTGATTTAGCATCGTAAGCCGCCACTCAAAGCGTTATTGGTAATAATAATAATTTGATGTGATAGCTAATTAGAGTGTTCACTTTCTTTGCACATTTGTAGATGGTATGTTAATTTAGCTAGGCCGCTCTTCCTTCCCCCCCTATAGGTGACATTTATCACACAGCACGATTATACCTTTATTTTACACTACTACTCGTCTTTTTCTAAGCTTGGGGCATGCTTCGCGTAGAACATGTCTTAATTTAGAATACCTTTAGTCTTGTTCATTTAATGATTAACACACTGTGTGAGGATTTCATCACGACTTTTCGTTTTTTATAACTATCTGTTCATTGTGACAATTTCAATGTTGTATATTCATTTCAGGACTTAAGAAGCAACGATTGTAATTATAATTTCCTTTCCCTTACAAAAACACTTTTAATTATAAGTATTAAATTTCCTTTCGAAATAAGAAACATTTGCACTTAACTTTGAACCATATTACAATTGGATTAACTGCTTAAATCCTATGTGCAGTCGTACTCGGAATCGGTGCCACAAGACCTGCCAGTCGGCCGCGAGGTGATGAGGATCTCCGCCACAGACATTGACGATGGAAACAACTCCATCGTACACTACTACCTGGATTCTAACACACCTGATCAGAGCTATTTCTACATCGATCCCGACAACGGCGTCATCTTTCTAAACAAGACTATCGACGTAAGTTTATTTTTAACAAGTATGCACAGATATTCTGAAAACTCAGAACATCTACGTTTCACTAGTAGTACCCAAACACTGTCCAGTGTGAAGGGGAGTGAGCCCGTCGCCAATTATAATGGACAGTGGGTACACACATGCATCTAATTTGAAGCATGCCGGTTTCCGCACGATGTTTTCTTTCACCGAATAACCAGTGGTGTTACAAATATATTGACAAGTATGTGCCTTAAATAATAGAGTACTTGAAAACTAGTCAAATCAGCTACTCTTTATTGGACGTCAAAACGTGCGCTTTGTATGAAATTTGTACTCAATTCTGAGTTGTGACGTCATCAACATTTCATTACTTATTAATTGTAAGGAGCTAATGAAGTTTATCTTTTTATTAAAAACAGTATTCAAGCTAAAAACTAAATGAAAATGGGAGTTTAGCGTTGTTTTCTAACCTTTTTATTGAGAAGATAAAAATAAAATAAATTGTATGTAGTTAAATACCCAATTAAAACGTTAACTTACCGCTCGCTGTGACAGCCATGAATGTGATTGAAATATTTACTATATTTAATTTTTTTTAACAGAAATGTGTATGTAAATGCATATAAATAGATAATAATAAGATATTTACAAATATAGGTAACGATATGGTGTTTTGTCCCTGATACCAAAATAAAAGAAAAAACATTTTTTTTTATTGTTTTTTTGTTTGAGCATTACGCAAGAAGTACTGGACCGATTTTAATGACACTTTTTGTGTTTAAAAGCTTATGGTTAGGTTTAAAAACTGGTGCAATGTATATTTGATCTCGCTACAATGACGCTACGATGAAAGGAACCGGACGAAGTCGCGGGCAAGATCTAGTACTTAGGTAATTGTATCATGCCCGCGACTTCGTCCGCACCGGCTCTCGTCATCGTAGCGTGTCGTTCATTAAGTTCAGTATTAGGTACGTACTCGTGTATCGGCAATCTGTTCTCCGCCTTGTCTAAAATAGATTTAACGAGAAAATTATTTCATTTTATCTTTGGCATTATATGGAGACGGTGGAAATCGTTTTAAGATTTAAGAGTACAAGGATGGGGCGGGTGCGTTGGCTATTTCTTAGATTTAAGTTATTCGACTAATATGGTAGATAATGTGGCCAAATCTTTTTCTAAAAGAGGGCAGGTGGCTGCCGCTAGAAAACTGTTTAAAATATGGGTACCTATAATTAGAATTGAGAAAAATTATTGGTTTTAGGAAAGGAGGGTTCTATGTAGATAATACTTGTTGAAATAGGAAATACATTAATTTTTATTACGATTTTTCAAAACCCATAGAAACAGTAAAAAAAAAAAATTTGGGAAATTGTTCGGGAAACTGACTGAACTCAAGCCTTAAATGCATTTAAGCAAAGCAATGAAGGAAGCCACCATTTCACAAACTAAAAAAAGAGGAATTAATAAAATTCTACTAAATTTTAATGTAACACAGTTTGTGCAATACGGGGGGGATACTATCTTTGGAAAAAAAAATTTTTTGTACTTTTAGCGCGAGACCGACTCACACTTGGCCGGTTTTTATTATTTGTTGTTATACTGTAGAGTTTATAATCGCACCAAGTTTGACGCTTGTATGTATTTACGATTAGGGATTACCGTTTTTACGATAGAGCGAGAAGAAACCACGCTGATAAAATCTAGTTTCTTGTATGAGAACCCCTCTTAATTTTTAACTTTATGACATATTTATTATTTAATAATAACGCATATTCTTTGAGAATTTAAACTGTCTAGCTATTTACGGTTCAAAACATACAGCCCTAAATAAGTAGGACAGACGGACGGACGGACAACGTAGGCTTAGTAATAGGGTCCCGTTTTCACCCTTCGGGTACGGAACCCTAGAAAGGACGAATTTCGTTTGTTTGAAGCTATCGTGAATAGTTCTCTTAAACACGAAAAAAAAAAAGATTTACTGATCGAAATGAAAAATGTGTTGTTTCAGAAAATGCCTGGACACAGATTCAGGCTCAGCGCTGTGGTAGCTGATATGGGAGATCGACCAGAGCAAAGCTCAATCAATTTGGACATTCAAGTCGTTGAATCGAACAAGAAAAGCCCATCATTCATTGAAGTTCCCGACGAACCCATTCGATTGAAAGAAAACTATTCAGATTTCACTAGACCCATCGCTACTGTCCGTGCTGTGTAAGTATTTATTTTTCATTAAAAACATTGATATACCAACTACTGGACGTAGGGCCCGCGCTCAAAAGTGTCCGAACCAAAAGAGCACCAAAACGTAAAAAAAGAACCAATTACGCGATAGTCTTCGTTGATCGGCGGACTCCGCGCATGCGCAGGCGCGCAGCTCGCGCCGTGTCCAGATGGGGGAGTGGTTTCGAAAAGAATTCAGCATTTTCAATGTTTTTAGTTGGTTTATATTACTACATGTACTCTAATTTTGTACTAGACCGCGGCATCCATAGTATTCTACTGATTAAAAACATTTACAGGGTCTAACTTCATATGCAGACAATTTTTTAAGGGGATGATCAGACCTTCAAACTGAACAACTTTCTCTATGGAACCAACAACTAAAACCGGAAAAAATCAGTTGTCCCTTACATTTGGGTAGAGAAAATTTTTCAGTTCATTAGTCTGATCATGTATAAAGAGGTACCCTATACAGGGTCTAGCAAGAAAATTGCTTTTTAAAAAAATATTTCCTTTCTAGTTTTCACTGGGCTATCTATCGTCCCTACCACAGTAGACCGATAAACGGAGCAGTAAAGTTACTAGGCGTCATAGAGCGCTAAGTTCAACACCAGCATAAAGATTTAAATATAATCCTGGTTTAAACACATGTTAATTTAGGCACCCGTAAACAATACAGTGCGACAGTAGTCACTTTTGCTCACGACACGTCAGGGTCAATTCACACTGAAAGAGCAGCGGCGAGCATTTTATCGAACATTTTGAATCTTACTAATAGTAAATAAAGTTCAAATTGATTTGAAGTGATAAAACGGGTAGCGCGGCGCGAGCAGCGGCTTCTATTTCGGCCGCTGCGCACCGCTCCTCTTTTAGTGTGAATGAACCCTTAATTTCCGAAGTATCCTAGCGGGCTGTGAACATAGTGTCTGTATGCGTGTGTCGATTCGGGCACTTCGCTTGTGTGAACTTGGATTACTTCTATAGCTATCCGTCTACTGTGTCCCACCGCTAGCTATTATCAGAGAAGATGATTTCTAGATATATTTTTTCTTTACAGATCGAATATACCAGAAGAAAAGAAACTGCAATTCGAGTTAGTCATGGGACAAACGGAACAAACCAACAAATGGCATACGTTTGTTTTGGAACCCGAAGCTGATTCTGCTTACATTAAACTTGGCAACCACCTCGATTATGAGAAAATTACTGATTATACGCTGACTATTCGTATTCAGGTGAGATTAATTTTGTAATAACGTCGACAGTCAACCCGTGCCTTCCAAAGCACGGATATGCTCAAAGAAATAACACTAAATGGTCACAAATCCAAAAAACTGACCAGACCTGACGTTGCTTAAATTCCGTGAACGTTTCCAATACAGAAGAATCCAATACGCCAACGAGCGCAATAACATTATTATTAATTATTCCACAGAACAACTACAAACTGGCTGCAGAAACAATAATCCAAATTGAAGTAGAAGACGTAAACGACAACATACCCATTTTCAGTGAGATCAGATCAGGAAGTGTTCTAGAAAACGAGCCTCCTGGAACACCTGTCATGCAGGTCCGAGCCTTCGACGCCGACGGGACGTCTGCTAACAACCAAATCACATACGAACTTGGCGACCCATCTGATCCATTCGCCGTAGACCCGATCACAGGCAACATTACGACCTTGAAAATGTTTGATAGGGAAGACAGGAGCTTTTACAACATCAAAATAATAGCCACAGATAATTCAGAGTCCGCTCTGATCCCAGGAAAACATAATTCTGGACAACAAGTGTTTTTGATTGAAATCGCAGATAAGAACGACAATACGCCCCACTTCACCCAGGAAACTTATGTAGCGGAATCTATTGCTGAAAATGCAAATATTAATGAACTTGTGACGCAAGTAACCGCTTTGGATATAGACACAGGTAATTTTTTTAGTTTTTGGTTCACAAAATAATATTTCAAGTTTAATAGCTAAAGAATCCAGTTTTAGTTTTACTTCAAAATAATTAAAAGGAAACAATACGCTCATTAGTTTTAGATCTTTAGTAAAGCATCTGCCTGATTTCTTTGATTTAAGAAATTGGCAGTAATTTTTAGTATAAATGTTTTCACCATCTTGGCACTTTATTCGATCCTGAAACCTTCAGTATGCTAAAAGTGAAGTTTGCTGTTTTCTGACCTCTCCGAAAGTGATTAAGGTCCTGAGTTTAATTATCTATGTATGTATGCTAGTAATAGACAGGTAGGTTGCTGGGTCGATGGTCACCGGCCTCTAAATATTTGAATTTTTAATGTGATAAATTATTCATCATCAACAGCCTAAATCCACCCACTGCTGGGTATAGGCCTCCATTAGTTTAAGCAAACCGCCGCTGTTTCAAGTATTTGTCGCAGTACGATGCACATCTCGCTTCCCATCCCTCGGGCACCACTCGGATAATGCTTTGCTCCATCTTCCGTCACCTAGCCTTGCCAAGTGTCCTGCCCATTGCCATTTGAGCTATGACTCTCTTACCGACATCTTGGAGCTTAGTACGGCGTCGGATTATCGTATTCGGAACTTTGTCTAGGAGCTTGATACCGAGCATAGCACGCTCCATGGCTCTTTGTGCGATTCTCACTTTGTGCACAATATCCTTATTACGTAACAATAATTTAAACTACTTGATTTCTTTTCAGCATCTGTGGTCACCTACAGCATCGTCTCCGGCAACACTTACGATGCGTTCGTGATCCGAAACTTCACAGGTGACATTCGAGTGAATAACGAACTAGATTACGAAAATATCACGACTTACAGCCTTGATGTAAGGGCTTACGATGGAATTTACGAGGATTACGCAAAAGTTATTATCAACATCGAGAATCTAAACGATAACCCTCCAGTATTCTTGGACAACTATACGAAGACTATTGAAGAAGAGAAGCTGTATGAAGGTTGCATTGTCCGGGTAAGTGTTTATGTTTATTCTTCTTGATTTATACGTCCGTATGTGCATTGCTCTAACTATTCTCAAATATCTGGGAAAACAGCAATCCTAAGACAGATCCTGGGGTTAGATTGTGTTAATACCCAATTCGGTCGATATCAAATCAACATGGTGTTTTTGACAGTTCTTGATGATTATGGTTCTTAATTTAGTTAAGTAATTTATTTCAGGCAGTGGCTATGATGATGCGAGAAACACATCTCTGTAAATATAACAAGGGTGTTTTGTTTCACCTCGTAAAATAGCATGTTATGTAACTTTGGAAAAAAAATCACTGTTACTATAATCATTACTATTACTATTATTAAAAGTTGCCCAGTACAGTCACAAATCTGTTTTAGATCTTGTATCGATATAATCGGAAACAAACACAGTACAATATAGCCCTACTGATCCTGATGTTTTCCTAATTAGGTTAATGATAAATAATTGCAACCCCAACTTTTTACCTGTTATCGTTATTGAGTTTACTATTCTGTTCTTAGGTGGAAGCCTACGACCCAGACATCAAAGATCGCAACGCTCCTCAGAACATCAACTACTCCCTTGTCAAGCACGAGCAAGCAGAATACTTGACAATAGATAACGAAGGTTGTCTCCGACTTACGAAGCCGCTCGACCGCGATCAGCCATCAGGATTCACCAGGTGGCAGATTCTAATCATGGCTGCCGACCATGGAGGGAAGTTAGGATCTGACAGTCTTAGGTCGACCACCGAAGTGATTTTGGAGTTGACTGATATTAACGACAACGCTCCGTTTTTGACTAATGTAAGTGTCTTTGTTTTTACCCGACTGCGCCAGAAGGAGGGTTATTAATAGTGTTTCTTTGATGGAATTTACACTGTCATAAAACTGTTGAAGTGTGTAGGTACATACATAGAAGATAGTTAGAAAAAAAATTATGATGTGGTGTTTAGATCATGACGACCATGCTTGTCTGTTTGTTTGTTACTATTTCTGATGAAACTTTTTCTGTTTTATAACTTATGAAATTGGACTTCAAATATAAATCTGACTACGATCACGGGAGCCGGTGCGATCGAAGTCACGAGCAAAAGCTGGTATAGACAGACATCAACTTACGATCAAGCTTCCTTTTTGAGGCGGTTTGAAATTTTACTACTGCATACAGCTTAGCAATGTTCATCCTAAGCATATACGAGAATTTTAGGGCTACGTATCATAAGATACATTTAGGAATCAAGGAAGAAATTTTATAGTCCATCAGCATTCATTGTTCGTGCTATGTATCGCCTATTACAATGTGTTCAATATTACATAGTTTTCTGCGGTCCGGCAATATGTTTTAGCCAAATTTATAATTTTAATTCTGAGAAAACAAAAAAAACTTGTAGTCTCCATGATAAAAGTTACACTACGCTGTATTTCCAATTTACACGGAGATAAAAATGAGTGTCGATAAAAAGAATCGTTGAATAACCGTCGAATACGAAATATATCGTGTTCTCACAAAAACCTGGCTGAAATAACAGTTGGCGATGGAAACAGCGTTGAGCGCTCTCCAGAGCAATACTGCTCACTCATTTTTATTTCAGACAATATATAAAACCCAAGAGATCGTTAAATCAGTATTCTCCAAGCAAAATCGACCCCTATTAATTAAAAATAAAATAGAGTCATCAATTTTTACCTGAGCACTCGTTAAATAACACGAAATTACTCCTTGGACTCATTGAGGGCTATTTATAGACCATTTTAAAAGAATTGCTATCAATAAATTTCAATGGAGCCATCATGACTAAACCTTTTTGCGGAACACACTGGATTTTAGTGCAAGTAATACAACATAGCCGGTTTTATTAGAGCTCTCTTACGCTATTAAGCGTATGAATGGAGTTTAAATGTAGCATTGAAATTCAATATACTTACGTTTAATGTCTGCTTTCATGTTTATGATTATAAGCTACGTTATTTGAGAATTATCAAAGGATTATGGAGTGGAGAGGAGATAGGAGGCTAGGCTAGGGCTATTTAGATTTGCAAAGGACATAATGATAATATGCTGAGTCGCTTTTCGTTACAGTACCGAGAAAACCTTCATGCGCGCTCGCTTTCGCTTACGCAAAGTAACAAAGACGGAGGCACGTCTAGAATAGTCTCGATTATTCTAATATCCTCGCGTGTAGCATGCTAGGCCGTAGGATGAAATGAGATAGTATATTCACGTAACAGTGACCCTTCTACTTGAAGAGGTTTTGCTACACCTATTAAGTAGCAAAGATTCAGAACATCCCAAATAATATGTTCGTTTTGTATCGTAGTTTATAGAGGGTGAAATTGATATCATTGGCAATTTTACTCGACTCAACTGTATGAAACAGCAGTTTTTTTTGCTATGATCCGTTTGTTCCTGTGGGTGTTGACATCGGTGGCAAGTCCAACTAAGATCTGTTGGACCACGGCCGTTCCCCAGGCTTCACACCTAGCCTGGCGGAAGATCTTCCCTTTTCACCGGAGGAGCCTTCCACAGTAGTTCCTCCACATTCCCACAGTAAAAGTTGTTCAGTTTGACGGGTAGATTCTTAGTTTAAAAAGATGCCAAAGACATCAATTTCACTCTGTATATGCCTACGTTATACAGGGTCCAACTTAATATGCTGACAGTTTTTTAAGAGGGTGATCAGACTATCAAACTGAACAACTTTCTCTATGGGACCAATGTCGAAATCGCGAAAAAAAACCTACTGTTCCATACAAAGCCAAATGTATGGGACAGAAGTTTTTTTTTGCGATTTCGATGTTGGTCCAATAGAGAAATTTGTTAAGTTTGACGGTCTGATTATCCCCTTAAACAGTCTCAGCATATTATGAAGGACCCTGTATTAAACTTGGTAGTTATGGGCTACCCAGCTGCATAGAATTGGATCGAGTAAGATTTCAGTTTAGTATGGAACAGCAGATTTTTTTTCGCGATTTGGACATTGGTTCCATAGAGAAAGTTGTTCAGTTTGATGGTCCGATCATTCCCTTAAAAAAGTATAAGCCTATTAAGAAGGACCGTGTATGTATGTCGTTTATGTAAGATATATTTCTACAAGGTTTAAACTAAACCGTTCACGGGACACTGTTTTGTTTGAACCGTAATAAGCTTATGATAGGCTTAGATTTGAGACAAATGGGACAGAATCAGGCTTTGTTGTCGGCTACTTGCTACTTACACACCAGTGTTTTGAAAAAGTGTTTGTTAAATCTACTACATAGGCCAGTCAAATTATGACGAATTAAGAATTGATTTTGTATTCAGGTTTCTTATTTAAGAATCAATATCTCCTGGAAGTAGTCTAAATAAAAAAAATACATTGACAACATCCCTAAATGATAAACTTAACTCGATCTAAAATGCTTGTAGCAGATGGATATCTGAGAGACGATACACACTTCAAACTAGTAGTAAATTTTTTTTCTAGTAGAAAACATTGTTCTTCTTATCGTATGGGCAAGCCCTGGTGTCAGAGTTTTAAGACAAGTAGAAGGCATTGAAAAATACTTTATAATTTATTAATAATAACAAACCAGGACACTTTTATTGTTCAAAAGTTAAAACCATTCCGAGAAGTATAATTTCTATGATCCGTATTTTATATTTTTTTAATTTTCCCTAATTGACTCGATTACAGTTTTTAGTCCCATACATAATTACATTCTACCCCTCTATACTAAATGTCGTAAACTGACTGGCCTATGTACGTGAAGGTGGTAGGTAATATGTCTACAATCTGCAGTTTGGCAGAGTTTTTTTGACTTCGTTCTCTGTCTGATGTGTTCTAATACTGGAGCTCGTACGTAGTCGCGGGCGCCGCTAGTTGTAACGAAATATCGACCAAGATAGTATAATAAAACAAAATATTTTATCAAATAATAAAGTACAATAAAACAAGATTATGATGTCAAATAAAACAATTAAAACCCTTTGTTCAGTTTAAAACTAAAATAACGTAACCACTGTGTGCCATAACCCAGCTTATTTCAAATTCGGGTGGCTTCAATGACAAAGTCGTTGATAGCAGGATTACGGTCGGATCACAACATCCCTTGTGTCGAAGGAACGTTTACTTTGAAACGATTTCCCTTGATGAGCCAGTCAGCTTTTATTAATTTAGAGTCTTTTAATCTTAGCACTTGAGCAGTGTATTTTTAAACATTTTGATCCATGTATTATTCAAAACATGTTGAATCGCATTGACATTTTTAAGATGGACTTCCGATGCCAGCGGCCGATGCGTCTGACGTGCGCGGCTCGCGGCCGACGGACAATGCGACAATACTAGTTACTATGAAAACGTATGGCGCTGCTTCCGATGCCATCGACTAACGCGTGCGTCAGACGCGCGCGGCCGTTGCAATACACATATGGCATATGACAGAATCACGCGTCAGACGCGTACGTCAGTCGCATCGGCCGCTGGCATCGGTAGTCCACCTTTATAATGTCATCGGGAATTTTACGGAAAAGTTTGACTTAAAATTAAGTAATAATCCTGTAGGTGGCAAGAGCTCGGCGCTTTATCCACCCACACACGTCCATCAGAAGGACAACGATTTAAAAGTCAAATGTTACGCGCAATAAACCAAAAGGATCATAAGTTACATCAGTTAGTAGGTCCAAAATAAAATTCGACACAAACGTAATGGTAACAGTATTGGGTCTGTCTGATACATTTCCATGTCACATAACTACGTAAAGCCAATAAATCAAAAAGGTATTACAGTTATGAAGTTTTACATCATGTTATGTAAATTCCACGATTTATTTCACGTATGTTTGTACGCTGTCAGAGAAAATCCCCGTGATAAGGGTAGGAAAATCGAAGAGCTGTCCACAGCAGACTATCATTTTTATTTAGTGTCAAGTTTGTTTGCGCCATATTTGTACTTACAATAATGTTAGGCGTATTATGAAGGGACGTCGCCTTTTGTTTATTGGGATACCTTCTTTACTTTACTCCATGATGCGTCGTGCAGAAGTATTGAGCAAACAGCCCGCCGGCGCGCGCGAGCTTTCGTCCTAACATGATGGTATGCTAGTAGGTGAAAAAAAGTATAACTTCTTTATAATAGCTGTACCTAAACATCATTAGCATACGAGTAATTTATAGAAGGATAAAATAGTTGTGAAAGTACAGTTAAAACAGCGATGCTCCAGCAAATACATAATAATCAGAAATTCTTGTGTAAGTTATGAATTAAGAATTAATTATTACGCTGCCTGTCCACTGAAGCGGAGCGAGGCTCCGGAGCGGAGAAACGAAGAAATATCAATTAGTAGGATTGTATAAAATCTCGGAGCGGAGGTTTTATGCAATCCCATTGGCCATAGTTGCCTCGTTTCTCCGCTTCGCAGCCTCGCTCCGCTTCAGTGGACAGGCAACCTAAGTTACCATTATTACCATCAGCTATTACATGTCCCACTAGCTGGGTGCTATAGACGGTGGGGACAATAATCGCGCGGATTATAGTGCGGGAATTTAGTCAATTTATGCTCCGAACTTATATTTAATTCATGCACTATAAATTCCACAAAGTTATTTATTAATTCAGTCCTAAACAAAGAGAACTAACGCAATAGTAACTACAACTTTGGTTGATTCACAAATTTTGCCGTCACTTCTAGTAATTTCATTAAAGCTTAGAATATTAAATTAAAACCGCGGACTCACCCTCGTTAGGTAGCTTTCGGGACTGGATAAAGATTTTCCTTTTGTAAGAGACAATCGTAGTACCTACTATATCACGCAGTTTTTCTGACGTTTACCCCGACATAAATTTCTCCTCTTTGTTCGCGGTCGCGTCGACGGATATCTGATTTGTTGCTTTCGATTTGGAAGCATTTTTAAAAGGCTTTTTGTGACCGTGACATTTGAATGAATAGGGAATGCTTAGATAACATTCATAGTTACGAGTAAGTCTTCGTCTCGGTAAAATAATAAAATATTTGCTTATATTTAAACCAGTCTCGTAGGTTAAGAGTCTTTTATAATAGTACCTCTTAAAACTAATTAATTATCTTGTTTCTAGACCCAGCCAGTAATTTGGTACGAGAACTCTCCTCCAGGACAAGTGGTTGTTCTGACTGCAAAAGACTACGATTCCGCCGAAAATGGACCGCCATTTACTTTCGCTCTCAACGACACCCTCGGCTACGACCTGCGCAATAAGTTCCACATTCAAGGTCAGTTATAAAAATCTTTTCTTAACACTGTTTGAAGTGCTCAATTTTTGTGCAAAGCGAATTTCGTGTAGCCAAGCGAAATTGCTGCTGTGTGATTGTATTTTATTGTGTTAAGGTTAAGGCCTCGTCATCAATGACATCTATGTTTGACGATTGGCAATATTTTCAGGAGCTTGTCATCACTGCGGACCCACAGGATGACTAGTGGGAGAGAAGACTATATTCTCACGCCCTCGCTTTCTTTTCCATTGAAAACATATAAAAATGTAACACAATTATCTTAAAGTGGCGTGAAAATCGCTGTTCATTTTATTATTCATCGGATCCTTTAGATCCCGGAAAGACGAACTTAAAACCGGACTAGAGTTCCGATAAGTTAATGTAGTTAAAATGCAATGATTGGCGCTCCAAGCCTAGACTCCATAACTGAGTTTAGAAAGTGCAAATTAAATTTTAGTCGTTCCACCATTCACGAGCGTGTTAACAATAATATTTAAACTTCCGTTGGCAAGCTTCAACTGAGCTGGGTAATTTATTTTCAAACTCGTGTTGACATTGGCGACCATTGTAATTACCTAATAGTTGGGACTATTATTATAGAGTTAAAATGCATTACATTTTAAAATAGTTTAAGAGTGAGATTTCGTCGCTTTCTAATTTAAATGTGGCCTAGGATAAAAGGCACAGATAACATGAAGTTTTTTCCTACAGGATCAGTACTTTCGACTCTAGTATCGTTTGATCGAGAGGAGCGTAAGGAATACATGTTGCCTGTGTCGATAATCGACTCTGGGTCTCCGAGGCTGACCGGCGTATCGATGCTGCACATTATCATCGGAGATAGGAACGACAACCCCATGGAACCTGGAAATAGTAATATTTTCATTTACAACTACAAGGTAATTAATGTCAATACCATATTGCGTCTCCACCTCTTTTTCAAAAGCAATCTTACTTGAAAACTTTGGGTACGAAGTATTTGATACCACTAATATTATTCACGGTAGTTTGGTAGAATACTTTAACTTTATATGGGAGATATGGCTTTAGCATTTTGACGACGATGTACCTAAAAGCATTTAGGCATTTAGGTCTCACTCAAACATTTTGGAAATCTGTCGAAGTGAAAAAGAAATTGATAATTTGAAGTTGATCTATTGAATAAATTTTTTTCAGAATAGAATAAGTATACATTCTTCCTTGTAGGTACAAAATATGCTTGTGACCATCCAGCACAATTTCAAAATATCTGGATGTAATTAATATCTATTTGAGAATCAAGACCAAACGTATTAATGTATTGTATTATTTTATAACAACATGCATTTTAAATATTTATATAATGTTATTTATTGATCTTAGCTTAGACGATTAGATGTGTCTGTTAAATAAAGTAAAATTATGTTCAGATTTCATCATAGAGCTCAAATAGGTCCAATCATCTTAGATCGAGATGAACCAACGCTAGATGCGTAGCCTATCATGATGGAAGACATTTGGGTAAGCCTGCTGGACAGCAGTGGATGTCATTCACCTGAATACTTGGGGCCATCTTATAAAATTACTATTATTATACAACGTGTCAATGGAATTAACGCAAAACTAGAAAGTAGTTTGTTTAGAATCAAGAGCAGAATCGAATTATCATGTTTTCAACATAGCTAATTTTTTTTTAAATATTAATTATTTTATTCGTAAAATTTAAAATTTACTGAACTCGATCTCAACCCACCGCTCGGGCACTATCACCCTACTTACTACTAAAACAAGATTCTTAAAATGTATCCATGAGCACGTTAGCGCTTTCATTCATTGCTAAAATGATAACAAATCACTTTTGCCTCAAAACTTAAAATGCGAATAACTTTAAATTTTAACTATCATAATAATGAAATTATTGTTTCAATTAATTATTTTGTTATAAATCTGTTGGGGTGTATGAGGTTTCGCGCTTATTAATTAACACGTTGTATAAGTAAGGTATGCATCGCATTTAATATCGAATCTATTTCCATTAATGCTACCTAACAGACGGAAAGATTCTACAACAGAATAACCAACTGGCATTCTTACGTGAGTATGAAAAAGTTGAAAAGAAAAAACCGATAAGAGATAGGGTTCCGTAGTCATTGCATTGTGATTGTTTAACTATTTTTGATCTGTCCTTCTAATTAAACTTAATACATTTTGTCAGAAGCGGTTTTTAATTAATTTTTTTCGGACATTGATTGCGTTATAAATAACATCTACACTAATATTATAAAGAGGAAAGATTTGTACCTATTTTTGTATGTTTGTATGTTTGTAATGAATAGGCTCAAAAAGTACTGGGCCGATTTAAAAAATTCTTTCACCAATAGAATGCTACATTCTTCCAATTTGACATAGGCTACATTTCATTTTGAAAAAAATTAGGGATCCTTGGTAAAATTTGAACAAT
The DNA here is from genome assembly GCA_963924505.1 of Agonopterix alstromeriana. Taxonomy (NCBI): domain Eukaryota; kingdom Metazoa; phylum Arthropoda; class Insecta; order Lepidoptera; family Depressariidae; genus Agonopterix; species Agonopterix alstromeriana. Next base: position 4,332,159 of record OZ004661.1, read on the forward strand.
GTAACCGAAGGTGTAGAAAAATGAGTCTTAAAATTTATTTGTCTACCCCGTGCGAAGCCGGGACGGGCTGCTAGTTCTTTATAATTTCATTGAAATTTGGTCTTGCTTATTAGTGTTCTTTATATAGGGTGAAATTGATAACATTAGAATCCTTTTAAACTAAGAGTCTACCAATCAAACTGAACAACTTTTACGATGAGAGCAAACTAATCGGGGCAAACATTTCAGTCGAGTAGGCATTGCAATTTAGTATGGAAAAGCAGATTTTTTTTGCTCTGATTCGTTTGCTCCCATAGTAAAAGTTGTTCAGATTGATGGGTAAACTCTTAGTTTAAAAGATGCTAATGATATCAATTTCACCCTGTACATTTTTTGAAATGTTTGCTTCTTTATTTGATGATATTAGGTATCAACTTTTTTTTATTATTAGCTCTCTTTTTTTACATTATCGTTATTATTTAAATAAAAGTGCATACAAAAAACAAGCAGATCTGATCCGGATCTGGTTATCTGTCTTCAAGCCAAAATGAAAGAGTATATGAGTGGGGCCAGACAAACAGAACGAACAAAACGATAAGGGCTCCTTTTTTGACTACGGAACCCTAAAAACCCGACTATGACAGACATAACGAAATGGTATGAATGTATAAATACTGTCCCAGCTTCCGATCGTCTGCCATATTGAATTTATCATAAGCCATACTTTTCTTATTAATTCTAATCGTGTAGGCTGAAAGAGATACAGATTTCTAAACATCCTTTGATTAATTATATGTCAAAATAGAGCCTCACGCTTCTAAGGTATGTGTGAGTTTTCGTGTATGCGTGCATAGTGATAAGGTTTATCGGCCTTGGCAGGTTGAATTTTTTTCGACGCTTTCGTAGTTTCGACTATCTTGACATATAACTAATCAAAGCATTTTACTCTTCGTTATCTTCGTAGTCGTGTAAAAATTTCCCTTCATCTATCGATACCTACTCATCATTATGTATAGTTTCTTTCCCAAATCTTTTAGTTTTAATTAGTTTTATAGTATTCTTCGTTTTATTATATTTATTTCGTCACACTGGACACAAGATATCTTTGACTAAAATCATTAATCTTGGAGAATATCGTAGTATTTACTATGCCATATTTATTTCCGATAAAATTGTTCTGGATGGTGTACCTACTTAAGTTTTATTATGATTTATAATTATAATTGATTAGTCTTATTTTGAATAATATGTTCGAAGGGCTAAAATGTTGTCAGCGATCAATACTGTAATTCTTAAACACACATAATAATATAATTACATCTAGCTTCCTAACAAAGAACTTTTACAAGTAAAACATTTGAGAATTGGTGTTAATTATTACTCGTATAAGCCATTCAAGAAAGAAACATCACCACAATTAGGTATCACCAAAAACATTATGTCTAGATAAAAATTGTCTTACTAAAAGTTTATCATCAACATCTCACACTCTCTTCGATGTAGCATTTACCAGCCCTGTATCTTTCGACCTTCTGGTATGCCAGAAGCACGTCATACTTTGACTATTTATATGTGGACTGGTTACGCGTGTAATTCTACTAACAAACATTTCTGCCACTTTTTGCGGGGGGCGAGGTAACATGAAATCCGCAACTTTGGATTTTATTCCCCATAACTTTAGATTCTAATTTTGAATGTTAAAATCATGAAAAGTAGTCTCGTGTGAACCCCAAACGTTCTAAGTTCGAAGTTATTATTTCGCAATTGTAGGCTGTCTCGTTTAGTGATAAGGTGTAAAATTGAATGTAAATGCACAAGATCAATTGTGCTTATACCATGACAGAGGGGAAATACTATCGCAAGGCTAGTCCTTATAATAATTAGTCAAAGACGTCATAGTATGAGTTTACGTCAAGCAAACTTTTAACAAAACAGAAATGCTTGTTTAATTTCAGTGCCGTAAATAGCCTCTTACACGTCCCGTGCGAGCTTCTATACCTGCGCCCTCGAAAAATGATCTAATCTAGTACTACGTATACGGGTGTATACAGGGTCCTTCTTAATATGCTGACACTTTTTTAAGGGGATGATCAGACCATCAAACTAAACAGCTTTCACTATGGCACCAACATTAAAATCGCGAAAAAAAATCAGCTGTTACATTTGGCTAGAGTAGGTTTGGAGTTTTGTAGGGAGCAGTTGATTTTTTTTTCACGTTTTCGGTCTTGGTCCCATAGAGAAAGTTCTTCAGTTTAATGGTCTGATCATACCCTTAAAAAAGTGTCACCATATTAAGAAGGATCCTGTATATAAAAAAAATGTTAGTTATACTTGACCCAAAACTTAGTCCTGGTCATTTCTGCGCCCCTTCAGGGTCTGCGCTCTGTGCCTGGGCATTTCTGGCACCGCCCTATCTACGGCACTGTTTAATTTATATAAAACAAGTGGAATCAACGGTGCATAATTAGTCGAAGCGTGTCACAGTCATTTAAATAATTGAAATGATAAACCCCGTGCACTACTTTCCCCATGAGGTGCTGGAGTGATTATTATTGAAATCCAATTATTGAGACTGAACTCGTACGGCGCGATAACATAAAATTTAATTTCAATTAAACAGTCGACATGATTTCATTTATGTTAAGCTATCGTTCACTCTTTTCATTTTGATCGATAAATACTATAGTCGGGCTAGCATGCCACGCAGGACAAAGCGACAAAACGAGAAAACCTGCATGCGCGCTCGCTTTCGCATACGCTAGTGACAAAGACAGAGGCACATCTCGATGATTGTCGTAGACTCAGAGATTTCGATTTTCTGGCACATTGTCTACACGATGGAAATCTACGGATTTGTGCGTAGGTAACACACACAACTGTGGTAAAGTCAAAACTGATGAGGCGGCGTGACCGCGGACAAAATGTCAGTAGTCTGCGTAGCGAGCCCCTCAGACTCCTACCTCCTTCTCTGGTCGTAATAGTCTCCCGTTCCATCAGGTCTAGGAGGACAAGCGCTTAGCTTGCTATGTAGTAATTAGTAAAATGTTGATTACTTATTCTATGATTGTTTAAGAACTAGATCTAAAATTCTGATTGGTATTCAAGCGTTCGATTTGAATGCTGTCATAATCAGTAGATTAAGGTCAATTAACGACACGACAACAGAAGATAAGTTTGAAAAATGAGGACAAAACATTTTGTTAGGCGGTGTCTTTTTACACATCTTGTTTATTAGCTCAACATTCTTAAACTGTGTTTTTATAGTCAAATTTGTATTCAAGAGCGAGAGCTTGCGGACATGAAATATGAAAATGTCCTTTCCAAGAGCGTCAACGGATTCATCGCTCTTTGTAAACCCCCGTAAACAGTTTTAGTGTTTTTCATTGTAGACGGGACATTATTCTGAAATTAGACAGTTTGCTGGTTTACTTTCAGGTAAAGTTATATAGCCAGTCTCGCGTTATCTTTTGTTATGAATACAGTATAATGAAATAAAAGATTATTTATAAAAAGTAAATTGTATTTACTGTACTGAAATTGACAGCGGTTGACCACAGAGTGTATAATCACTACCGTTTCGAGTAGATTCAATTATGTTTCGCAAAGTAATATTAAAATTGAAGACTAATGAATGATTTAAAGTGGCGAGCTAATTTGAACCCGCAATCCGCGATCCACGATTCTATTCGGGGCATCTTTTTAACCATAAAGCATTTGCGACCTACAGCTAAAAAAAAGTTGCATAATTATTAATAATCAACATTATTGTTATTTTATCAGACCACTTTATTGTCTACGTAACAAATAATAACAAGAGACACGTACAAAGGGCGAGCTTATCTCTGAAGAGATCCCCTCCACAAAATTCTTAATTCACGTTCCTTACAGCATCGTTAAACGCGATGGCCCAAGACGCGGGGATTTGATAGATAGACGTTTACGCACCTAATTCCGTGGTTATTTGATGCCATCCCTCAATGAATAATTAAGTCCACGTCGGATTCGATATAGCCTATAAACCTTTACGATAATGCCCGTGTTTTATAATAATATATGGCTATTAAAATGTTAATTTTGCGCCTTAATGAAAGTAGGTTTAGTACGGTGCGTACGCGTATAAACAGGGATTATGGTGGGTAAGGTACTTTTTACTGCCTCGCCCTGATTCCTCAAAGTTACGGCTGTGGCTACAATCTGGATATGGTATATTTCCTAGCGCTAGTCATATAACTAAGTTTATTGTCTATCCACGTGAACAGTTATTACTACCGCCGCACTTTTGTCTTGTTTTATATACATTTTTCATCTACTTACTTTGCGAAGTAGATTTATTTCTTTTCAAACATTTTAAACCTTAATTTTAATCTTGTTTGTAAATTAAATCCATTTGGAATTAATCTTTTATCAAAATGTTTGCCCAAATTCTACTGTTGCCCAAATTTGAAAGTTCTATAGAATTGTTCAAATCCACAATGCCGCATTCTCTAATTTGTAGCCGGCAGTTGGTTAAACTGCTCGCCTCTTAATGAAGCGGCGACTTCGCCACAAATGCGACGGCGTAGGCTCGTTCACACTAAGCTGGTTTGATTTGATAAGTCCAGTTACTTGAAAACTTAAGATGATCTTGACATAGAAAATTATTGCTGTGACTGTAACACTCGTTAGTTCTTCTTATTTATTCTGTCAAATCGATGGTATATTATTCAATTTGACTTTCCATCGTGGTGAAGAGATTTGCCAACCAGCTTTAGAGGCATGGCTATTTTCCAGGGTGCGCCGAATGTATGGGTTCGTATAGGGTTTTACCTATATACCACTCGGGGTAGCTATTGTTAATAATATTATATTAGTATATGCAATAATTTTAAGTAACGTTTTGGTAAATATTTAACCACTAAACCGATACTAGAGCTCCAAATCCCGATTCTGGTTTTAGTCAGAAAAAAGTACATAGTACATTAAGGTGGTTGCAGAGTTATCAATTTCATACAAAAGTTCGACGCGTAATACGCGTTGACGGTACAATTAAAAGTAATATTTTATATATGGAAAAATAGATTAGAAAATCTAGATATATAAAGCTTTGAACTTATCCATAGAAAATTTCAAAGCTTTATATCTCCGTAATCGTATCATAAATTGCAAATTTTATTTGATACGCGGCATCTAGATTTTCTAAACTATTTTCTACATATAAAATATTACTTTTAATTGAACCGTCAACGCGTATTACGCGTCGTACTTTTGTATGAAATTGACAACTCTGCAACCACCATATAGCACTCTATTTCTGCGTTACGTACTACTAATTAAATAAGATCAACGAGGCTCCACGTGCTACTTTTTCTACGTGCTTACTCATTTCCACTACAGCCTAACATAGCTTGGCATTTACTCTATCTCAATCCGAGTATTATACGTCCAAAAGTTTGCACAAACTTTCCCATTCAAAAGATTGAGCGGCGACCGTTGAAAGCCACTCCTAACCGTATTAAAGCAGATCTTTTTCTCACTTATTTACTTTTCGCTAAAACATTTCCCGGAGTGCATGGAAATATTCATAGCAATTCTTCAAGTGGCTTTTATAAAGAGAGTAACTTAGTTTCCCCTTAAGGCTTGAAGTTGTCGAAAAGCCTGTACGATGGACGATTAAATATTTATTACCAGTGGACCAAAATACTAAAAGTCTCTTTCGGATCTCAGATGTTCAGATCAGTTGTTTTGGCGTGAAAGACGTGTTTATACAAATTGATATACATAACTAAATCAGTGATGCGAATGAATAAGTAAGTTATAGCCTGCGCTGACCCTTGTGTGAGTGGGAGTGGGTAATTCTTTTTAATAGCAATATACGGAATTACAATCTTAAATAAAATGATACTTACATCCTTCCGTGCAGTTCAATCATGGAATACCTATGCAACCTTCCTTAGTTCAATGCATATACAATATATTTATAAATGAACGAGACTGTTAACGGTACTAACATTTTTAACATCTATTTTCGAATAGGTACAGAAAAAGAACAAAAAGTTAATGTGCTTTTTTCGTAATATTCTGTACATACAGTTTTTGGGTACCTAGTTCCTACCTAATGTATTTGTTTTGATTGATGTTCAAAAACTAAAAATATATGCATTTTTATCTGAGACCTATTTCAGATTTATAAAGGCGGACGTAAAAATAAAAGAAATCCGACAACAAATAAACATTTTCCGATGTTTAATAAATCAATCCAACCACAATTTGTATCGGACTTTACATTCTGTCAAACATTACGTAATCCTTAATGTTTTAAATATCGCGTTAACCAAATGTTAAGTCATTATAAGTTAAATTGATGTACAATACACAAAATAGTTGGATCGCGTTCTCTTTAACTACATTAATTGGAAAATTTACACATTGTTAAAATTTACTTTTCGGGTTAAATGATGCGGCGTTAATAGGTGAAATATGTTAATGCTTATATGCATTTAATTTGCCAAATTGTTTGTTTAATTTCACTACCTAACTTTCACACATCATTATTGTTTTATCATTTACATACCACTTTGCATACTTAGCAGCCGTGGATGGAAAAGTCTATTTCCTAATCATCATCAAGGTCGTTAATTAGTACTCTATTGGGACAAGTTGGTTCACCATGCATGATTCTAATGCGGATTGGAGGCCAGACGCATCAGAATTTCAAATTCAGTCTACTGCAGTTTTCTTCACCGTTTGAGAGCATTGCAGTCGGCATTACTTTCATAAACAACTCATTCGTACATGGTATGTCGTGCGGGCGGATTCGAACCCCGACCCACCCTCACGATCAAGCATTGCGGACAGATATATATTATGGACCTCACCGCAACTCGGCTCTCAGGCTCGCACGTCTATTAGTAACATCTTAAGAAACAGTATCGAATTAGGATGCTTTTCTCAATATTTGAAAAGGTTTATGGGATACTTAATAAACTCCGATAATCGTATGAGAATATCGCAATAAAGCTACTAGTTCTTAATAATACACGAGGAATTGATTGGACATTTTTAGTGTTCCGTACTAAAACTGAGAAAACAATACAACGGTGTCCTTCGGTGCGTCTGTTACAGCCAATTTTCTCCGAAACTATTTTTAAATGAGTCAATCCTCTGTCATAAAATAAACAACCCATTTCCTTATACAAACGTTCATTCATTATTTACGAATGTCCTCTAATGTTACTTTTCACCAACAGGGCCAAGCACCGGACACAGAGATCGGTCGGGTGTACGTCGATGACCCTGACGACTGGGACTTGCCCGACAAGAAGTTCATGTGGCTACCTTCATATGAACTCAGAAGCCCGTATTTTGACGTTCACAGCGGCAATGGAATGATCACCATGAAGGAAGGAACACCCAATGGAACTTATGTCTTGAGATTCAATGTAAGTACCTCGATAAATTTTGGTTAATAATAAGTATAAGGTCTAATTAACGTTGTTTCTGCAAAAAATGCAATGGAAACAATAAATTGAGCGACACTGTCCATTAGTACATTTATTGGTTATTGGCCGTGGGCTAGGACAATCACTTTTGTCTCTATTTATCCACAAAGGTAACACGAAATAGAGTATCAACAAATAAATTCAGGGAACACATTATGTAAATTAGTAAGTAACCCTTTGAGATCGCAAATAAAGGTTGAACCAATTCCATTAATTGATACATTAATCGAATAGATTTAACAAAACTAAGTACGAAGTTGGGTCTTTGGATTGGTGACCGTGTTAGTGGTATTTCAAATGTGTGCTTCTAAAGGCACGTTCAGAAATTGGCCCTGGATAAGACCTACTATTGTAATATTCTTCAAGCTCATTGTTTTGCAAATACCACTCCGCTTGAACTTATGACATAATTATTTAAAAACAAAAGTTACTAGCTTTTATTAAATTTGTTAGCGACATTAGGTAAATTTTTTGGCCTTGACAAGATTGTGGGTTCTATTTATGGCTCCGAAGGTTAACAACTAAAATTTGGAATCGGACGACAATACCAAAAAATTACATTTTTGACGAGAGAAATCCGCAACTTTGGATTTAATTCCGTTGATTGTTCTCGTTTAGTGATAATGATCAGGTATGAAATTGTATGTAAATACATGATTAATTGATCTTGTAACGTGGCAGAGGGGAATGCTACCGCAAGGCTGGTCTCTAGTAGTTACTATACTTCATTTCAAATAAGGACGAAATGATTTTTTTATTCCTATATCGCTTTCTGGCCAATTCTGATTTGTAAATATAATTTATTTATCAGAAAGATATACTATCCGACATATCTTAGATGCTACTAAAGCTGTTCTAGGAATAAGTTAGAGGAAGTGTTTCAAATCTCTGTTTCTGTAATTCAAAATAGCCTTATAATTTCGTTGCTATTTGAAATGGAGTATAGATGATGCTATATAGTGTGTGACGTTGTGTGACGTACTCAGAATAATGTGACGTACGTAGCTGCTCTGCAGCTGTCATAATGACAAATGATGGTACAACACATTTGTGTATAGTGACAGGCGATGCTTTATGTAACATGTTTTTCCCCGTGCGTTTCGATTTGCACGCACTGCAGTGAAAATTAATGTTTCAAAACACAATCCGTGTACCTGGATTGTCCCGTTGTCACGGTGTCCTTTAGATGGATTATTTTTTCCCATTTAATTAATTTATCTCCGTTAACCATTGGTATAAAGACGCTAAGTTAAATGTAAGAGTTAATATTTATTTACGATGAAAGCAAAGGACACATGCTTGCTCCTTTTTATATCGACATTGTTTTTCAATAACGGTTACTTTTCTTTCATTCCAACACGATTTTATTGACCATTTTGTAAATGGGACACAGGCGTATTAATACAGGGTCCTTCTTAATATGCTGACATTTTTTAAGAGGATGATCAGACCATCATACTGAACCACTTTCTATATGGGACCAATGTCGAAATCGCGAAAAAAAACCTCTTCCATACAAAACTGTAAACCTACTTGAGCCAAATGTATGGGACAGCTGATTTTTTTTCGAGATTTCGATTTTGGTTCCATAGAAAAAGTTGTTAATTTTATCATCCCCTTAAAAAAAGTGTCAGCATATTAAGTTGGACCTTCCCTCCCTATATAGTATTAATTAATAATTATTTGAAACCTCTAATCTCGAGCCGAATATTAAATTACTAATTGAAGACCTTATTGTTTTAGTTGAAATTTTTTACTTGCCCTTTCGGGGTTGAAAGAAGCTTTATGTAATAAAGTTACAAGCCCGAAAGGGTAAGATTATGAGTTTTTGTGTATGTTCACTCTAATATACGACTTTTATCTATCCAGGTGACCGAGCAAAACGAGCCAATGATTCAATTCCACTGGGTTGAAGCTGTAGTCAACGTTACCGTAAAAGAAATACCAGAGGAAGCCGTCGATAAGTCCGGCTCCATACGATTTATCAACATTACAGCTGAAGATTTTATTAGACCTGAACAAGATGTGAGTACATATTCATTCATCACAATCTTTTGTTCCACGACTCAGAAAAGACCACTGCTATTTATTCCAGTGGTCGGCGACTAAGGCCCGTATTAAAAACGAAACTCCATCGCTGGCAGCCATATCAGAGTTGAGTTTTAATACGGATCTAAGAAATAAAGTTTTTTGCAGTGTTTTTCTGGACGACAGGCTAGCCACCTATCACTAGTTAATACGTTATTCCACCGTAAAACTCTAAATTTGCTAAAAGGTAGCTAATAGTGAACCTTGTAGCTAATGCATGGATGCAGTTGTAAAAAAAATTCAAATCACTACTCCTAAAGGGAATTTCATCGTGAGTGTTGGAGAGTTCATGTAGCCATACCGTTATTTTTAGAAATCATGTTATGTTTACCATTGTGAAACTGGCAATATAAAAGTGTATAATTCTACAAACAGACAAGGTTACATAGTGGTTTCAAATTTAAACACACCTTACTTAAAAAAATGTGTGTCACTTGAAAAATGAACACTAGGTAAAACTTCCCTACTGGATAAAACTGCCTAAAAAGAGAAAAGAATTTCGTGCGGGGCAAGCTCATCTCGTGTAATGAATGTGATAATGATGTAGAAGACGCTCTCACAGAGGAAGCGTATATTCACTCTAACTTTTGAAAAAGTAAACTGCTTTAGAAAAAACAAATGACAGAAGCGAATTCCAAAGCTTGGTAGTGCTTGATGATCAACGAAATTCTCATTCATAGGTGTACAAAGTGGCATCATGCTTTTGTGTTGATTCGACAAACGAAAAATATTCCCAAAAACAGATGTTGAATATTAAAATCAAATATATATTTCCACAGGGTTCTAGTAAGAAAGACAAACTGCACCACCGTCTAGCTAAACTCCACAACATATCTCTTGACAACTTGGATATCTTCACTGTAGCCCACAAACAAACGGTCAAGGATGAGTTTCTGGACGTAAGGTACTCAGCACACGGCTCCCCATACTATATGCCGGAGAAACTGGACAGCATGACCACCGGGATCCAGGACAAAGTATGTTGCTAATTATATTTTGTTAATACATTATTATATTGAGATTTAATGGCAGCTGGCGTCTTAAGTCAGGGTGATAAATAAGAACTATAGCCGAATTAATTAATATATTGCGGCCACCAAATATGTCTGATTGAGAATGAAGAGAACACTCAAAATATACAGGATACATTTTTGTCAGCGCCGAAACGTTAACCAACAAAAAAATACATCTGTCCCCTACATTTGATTCCAGTAGGTCCTGAGTTTTATATTGAACAGCTGATTTTTGAGGCCATTTTGAACTTGGCTTTATACCTAAAGTAGTTCAGTTTGACGAGTAGAATGCACGGTCAAAAGTTTCCGTATTGACTAAACATTTTTCATGTTTAAAAAAAGTCGCTATATTAGCCTCACGCGTTCGATTATCGCTCCGTTACGAGTAATACAATACATACAAACATATTGGATGGCTTTATATTTGATTTTTTACAATCTAAGTTTATTTGGCAACATGAAAATCGTGCCAATCATGGCACCGTAAACTACATCATTTGTGCATAAAAAGATGTCACATGTCTATTGTCTCATCATCAAAATTTTTCTTTGGCGTCGTCTTAATAGGCCCTAGCTCGCGCGATCGTGCGACGATCGCATAGCACCGATGATCGAATGAACGCGCAGAAATTCTCGTGATCGCGCTATGGTTATTTAGGACATTCGATGGAGATTGGTATGTTAAATCGCGATTTCATGCGCTCGGTGACTGAAGGTGAGGTGCAATGCTATGGTCGCACGCTCGCGCGAGCGATGGCAAGCAGGGATGATGACAGATCCTAGAAATTCATATCTTATAACGATTTTAAAATAAGGCAATATTTCATAACAAAATGTTCAAAAGAAAAAACGATCGAATGAAAAACAAATAAGTTTGGGCTTGCTGCCCACACGATAAGAAGATCTTCTATTTCTTTCATGCAAAATAGTTGTTTGTATGACACGTTGTCATGATTTGTATGAAAATATTTAGTTATGACGTCACTTCTATTATATTTGTCTCTCGCTCTAATCGTAAATTTTGAACTATTATACTCGTATTTCATTCATTTTTAAAGATATTTAAAAATTAATTTCACTTTAGTGTTCATGATATCAAACAGTTTAAAAATAAAAACAAAAATTTGTCATCATGCCTATTAGGACGACGTCTCATTCTTTTTACAAAAATGGCGGGTGCACATGCTGCAATTCTGCCAATTAAAAATTAAGCGTTGTTTTCGTAAAGTTTGTTTTTCACTTCATATAAACTAAAGCATAATCTGTGACATATTGAACGTCCCTCCTTGTTCTTATTACCTACAATACTTTTTCGAAATTTTCTTCCAAAAATACGGTCGTACTTATTCTCACTGTCATCACTTCTCTGAACGCGCCATTTGTTTTGGCGTGAAAATGCCGGCAGTGATAGTTGGGCGGCAAGCAAGATGTCGCATTTCAAATTGCCTTAGCGAGAGACCATTCTTTACAACCAGCTTAGATCGTTTTGTCGATTTCGGCTATTTGTTAAGCCTCATTCATAAGACAAACAATTTTAGAAATCATTTTTATTTATAAGTCTTTGTTAACAGAGAAAATTGTTGTTTGTGAATGTTGCTTCTAAATGTAGTTAACATTATTATGTGATATTTCTGATGACTGTTTAATATTTATGATAATATGGTCACTAGTTAGCGCAACTGTGCCACAATGGTAGACTTACACTCAGTTGCAGAAACGCCAATTAAAGTTAATCCTTCATTAAATTTCTTGCTAGCTTTTACTACGTAACAAGAGAAAAAGTGACAGCAAGAGATTTAATGGAGGATTAACTTTAATGAGCGTTTCTGCAACTGAGTGTTAAAGCTATACACTTCTTATTTAGATAATGTTTGCATGAGAGGTAACTCTCATGCCAGTGGCGCGAACAAGTTGCCAGTGTAAGCCCTCATTGCTTTGCGAAAACGTCTAAAAACGTTCAATAACTGACTTATATATTATAAGTATATTATTTCATTTCAATATAGTGATCCCAAGACTTGTTTGTAAACGAACCACGAGTTTTATAATTGTATCGAATCGCGTCTATTTCAACTAAATAGAAATCAGAATGTCCATTCAACTGTTTGATCACATTCGATTCGATAGAAATCCTGTATTCAATGTACTGATTTCCACGTTTTTTATAACCCGCTGGCGTGCATATAAACGACGATGTGTTCATTGTAACCATTCCCACCACAGATAGAGGAAGAGCTCCAGACAAAAATCTATATGATCAGGATAAACGAATGTCTTATTGAAAAGGAACAGTGCGAGAACTCTTGCCATAATTCCCTGATAAAGAATAATGTGCCCCTGACCGTGTACACGAATACAACTAGTTTCGTCGGAGTTTCCGCTCGTGTGGAATCAGTGTGCACTTGCAGCATGCCCAATCCCCTGAACTGCTTGAATGGAGGTAAGTTTTATTCAAAGTTATAGGCTGTAGGATTATATCGGTTAGAGGGAGTGAGCCATACTCCAGCTGGTGCTGGTCACCCAGTGCGCATCGGTGGAGTGGAGGCAGAGCGATGACAGTCCATACGGGAGAGAGCTAGCGACTCAATTATGAGGCGGTGGTTCGATTCCTGGCCTATATCACTAAGTTCTAAGGAATTTACCGACTGACATCATAAAGAAACCTGCATAAGCTGAGGAAGAAATTCCGATGCTTGTGTGAAGTCTACCAATCCGCATTGGGCACGCTTGGTGGACTCGCGCCCATACTGAGAGTAGGCCTGTGCCCTGGAGTGGGACGTATGATGTGATGATGATGTTGCTGAAATGATATATTTACTGACAAAAATGTATTCGCAGGTACACCCTTTGCCGATAAATGCGAATGCCCCGAAGGCTACATTGGACCTCGCTGCCAGCAGACCGCAATAGGATTCCACGGCGACGGCTGGGCTCTGTACCCGACACCACCGGCTTGCCACGAGAGGCACATTTACCTGAACTTCATCTCACACGCGGCTAACGGTTTGATATTCTACATGGGACCCTTGAAATACAATCCGCTTCTGGTTATTGAAGGTGAGTTTATCAAATCAATACGTTATATTTTATTCGACCTAAAATTTTAATCGGTTTCTTTCTTTATGTACAATTCGATAAGAGAAAAAAATACTAAAAGCTACTCGACCGATTCTGATGAAACTTTTTGTGTAAAAGCTTATTATTAGACTTAAAAACTATAATTTTATGTTATCTCGCTACGATAACGGGAGCTGGTACGGACGAAGTCGCAGACAATATCTAGAATTTTATAATTACCATATCCCTATTTTCGAAACTTGCAAGCTACTAGTATTAATATAACATAAAAAAACTACTTATAGATAAATTCTACAAAAAAATATTATGCTCCTACACAAAATAAAGAACCTTTACATGGCACCACTTCTCATTTTTCCAAAAGCGACACTGAAATATTAAGACAGATTTAAAAACAATATTGACAACGTTTACCTAGGACCGAGTAGTTTACCGCCAAAACGTGCCTTAACATTTATCTTTGTGGACATAGGTACCTACTTCGACCTATATAATAATATTTATATCATTACCTTTCTTATGTATCGTATAGTATATTTTGATTAATGACACTAAAACATAGTTTCTGTTATCTACCTACCACGTAATTAATGAATCGCATTATTCCACTTCCATTATTCTTAATGCTTTCTTCAACTTGTACATTAAGAAACGTGATGAGAAATAAAACGAATAAAGCATGTAATTGTAGAGCGAATAAGTTTCGTTTCTTGGCAAATGTTTTTGTACTGAAAGCACTGAATGTTTGGTTCCTGCCAAATTGCCAATCCGGCTAAGTGAAAAGTACACTTCGGCCGTTAACGATTGACTTAATTTCTGTCAACGTGAAAGGCATTTAATTTTATACTGTCCCGTGAATTTTAAACTAAAACTCAACCTTAAGAGGTGCAACGCACTCCATACAAACGAAGTTTGATTATATTTTCAATACTAACCAATCAAAGTGAATATTTTTTAAACACGCTTCAGAAACAAATCTGTGTCTATGGTTATTCAGATTTTCGTTAAAATTTATAGTTTCCAAATTACAGTGACTCGAAGATCTTAAATCTTAAATTAATCCTAGCATTGAAAGAAACTGTATATTTTAACGGAAATCTGAAAAACCACATGATTAATTAATACGTGTTCGTGTAGTATCTACTTCGTTTATATGGTGCTCGCTGCAAGGACTATCCTCTTAAAACTTCTTTGTCTAAAATACTTTTTCTGTCCAGTTGAAACTGTAATAAAGCTGAACGGATTTTAATGTATTTAGATGTTATGTTGTGGAACGTTTAAGTACGTTCGTTATATTGGTTTTAAAGATTCACTATATTAAATAATAAACCGAATTATAATCTGTTGACCCAAAAACAAACTATGCACAACACAGAGACAGAGAAACAAGAACGAACAAGAGCTAGATTCTTTACCTATCTACCTCCCATTTAACCTCTCCTCTTTCGTTGTATGGGAGGAAAAGAATTGTTTTCTTCATTACTACTACATATCTGTTTTTGGGTTACTGTTATCTGTCTTCATGCCAAATTTCGATTCAATAGGTGCAAAAATCAGCGAGTTATTGAGGCGGGCATATAGACAGACAGACAGAATGGACGGAAGTATAAGGGTATTCCTTGTTTGACTACCGAACCCTATAAAAGACTAGATTATAGTAGGCACTAATTGTAGAGAAATCTAATCAAATCAATTATTTCAAATCAGGTAGAAATCCGATTTGCTTTCACAAAGAATCAAATGGAAGATTGATGTTGCCATATCTAAAAATGTTTTTACAACAATAGTCACTTGGTAACAACCTAAAAACTTTGCCTAACGACTCTTAAGCTAAAACTATGTTCATTACACCAACTGAGTCGATAACTAACAAGAATTCCGAGTTATAGAAAGTAACAATGTTAGTAACAACAATGAATATGTCAGGGCAGATTGGCGGAGTAACAACTTGAATAATGATTTCCGGACGAAATTCACATTGGGCTCTCATTCTGGCCGAGAAATGTCACGTTATTTTTGTCGGAACGCAGAGTAGGGTTGTCGCCTTCAAATTTTTAGAATGACTTGGTAACCTTTGGGTTAGTTTAGTGTAACGCTTCGCATAGTAAATAGACATATTCCTAGAGACTACCTATTGCTTTTTTTACATGTTATTTACGAACAATGCTTTGCGTCGTATGTGAACAAAAAAACTATTTCAAATCAAAGATAATCTATCACTCTTAACTAAAACCTAACAGATTTCTGCTTAATTAAATCATCATCATCATATCAGCCGATAGACGTCCACTGCTGGACATAGGCCTCCCCAAACAATCGCCACAACGACCGGTCCTGTTCAATTAAATGAAGGATATAAACTATCACTTAACTAATACCTAACAGATTTCTGCTAAAATACCGTATTTATAAATCTTTTTCGTTAACCCTTCGCCAGGAAACGAAACGATGAAATCAACGAATCAAAACACGATTCTTGTTGCATTCGTAAAATTACTTACCAAAATTTCTTTGCGACGACTGTGTCGTAGCTTTAATGATTTTTTAATGATTACCTAATGACGGGCAGGCACATATACGGAACGCGTTACATGATTTATGGAAGCCACGATTGCATGATGAAGTATATACTTAATACATCATATATTCCCCTATATACCGACAGTTACCTACCTTTTTCACATGTCTAGTTCACCTTTGTTTGTTTGAAAGGCCTGTTTGTTTGTTCATAATTAATATTCTTTACAAAGATAATAAAATGTTACATTTCGGTCAGGTTATTTACAGGATACATTATTATTCATGTACGAGTTTGTTTTTCTTTGAATAATAATCCTTAGGCTATTTGGTACTATCGTAAAGAGTTTCTTTATTTCGGTAGGAACCATTTTACTTAAAAATTTATTTTTCATAATTGCTTCGAAATTAATGCCTCAATATTTAGCGGCTGTTTTTGGAAATATTACATTGACATACTAAATAATGGATGCTGGGTTTAGCACATAATTCTCGAAAATAGTGTCATAGACCAATCTACACAAACGTGTCTGTGATAGTAAGGGTTGTCATCTGGCAGCATGGAATCGCATTTTTTCACGCTCTATCCTTTTCTATCGCTTAGGAACGTCATTTGCTTGAGCGAGCAAGGCCGCAGCACTGTATTAACGCTATCTTTCTCGCTCTAACAAATGACGTTCCTGAGCAACAGAAAAGGATGGAGCGTGATAAAATGCGATTCCGTGCTGCCAGATGAGGTTCAACCCTAATAAAACCCAACTTAAAAACATTGACAACGTTGATTTTTTTTTCATTTAGCTTGCGTAGATTTTATAAATTCTTACAGCACCGCGGCACGGAATTATAGACGGTTGATCAAATAAAAGCTGGCGAGTAATTGTTACTCTTTATGCGTTTTGTTACCCTTTTGGTTCTGACACTATTTGCGGTATTGAGTGCGGACCCAACGTCCAGTAGTTGGTAATGTGCGTGTATAACATTTTCTTTGTTTGATTGAAACTGTTCCATTATTCCGCAGACTTTTTGTCTCTCGAGCTGGTCGATGGCTACCTGGTCCTCCTCGTCAACTACGGCTCTGGGACCACGAGACTAAACAACACGGTCGTCCACGTCGCCGACGGCAAGAGGCACTATATCGAGATCATATTGATGAAGAGCTCCATTGAGATGTTCGTCGATGAATGCAAGTTATCTACATGCATGAGCTTGGCTGCACCTACTGGAACTAAAGAGATTTTGAACAGTATGTATTTAGTTATTTTATTTTTTCCATGTTTTACTTGATGGAATCAGTAAGGCATTTTTGCCAGCTGTAGGACAAAATAATTATTGTTCCATAGAAGATGTCAATGGCTAGTCCCAAATGTGTGGAACAGCTGGTTTATTTTGCAATTTCTATGATGATCCTATAGTGAAAGTTGTTCAGATTGATAGTCTGAAGCACGCTTAAGTATGTCTTTATATAACTTAAAGTCCCCCGAGCTCTGTGTTTTTCTGTTATCCTGTGTGTTCGTATAAGATAATCTCTAAAAACTACTGTAGATTTTGTTACGGTTTTAACTTAGGACTTTTTGACTTTAGACTTTTAGAAAAGATATATGTAGAACGGAAAATACTCGATTTTTATAGTTCATTATTATACAGGGTGTACGTGACAGCCTAGCAAATACTGAAACGGTTAACTCAGACCATCAAACTAAACAACTTTCACTATGGAGCCACCATCAGGAAACGCGAAAAATCTAATAAACTTAACGCACGGAGTGGATGGGTTTCAAATCTCCGTTTCTGTAATGCAAAATAGCCTTAAAATTTTGTTGCTATTTTGAATGGAGAAAAGAAATTGATAAATATACACAACTATTCTTAAATTTACTGTACCCTAATCGGGTACCTGTCAAATGTGAGACTAAAATAACATTTAAGACCTGTGTACCAAATGATTATGCAATAAACAATATGATTTATGAATAGACTGATTTACGAGGAAGGTTTCTGTATCTGTAACTAATCCGGGGCGATGGGCTAGTTAAAAATAACTTCGTGTTTATTTCAAAAGTATTTGCATAATGTTCATCCATAAATAAGGTATATTCTATGGGAACGCTTTCTGCCCTATATCTAACTATTTCACTTAATTGAGACTAGCGACGTCTATGGGCTATCGAGTGAGCTCTGCAACTCAGCATGCAAGTTGTCAAACGACTGCGGATACACGTAGGCACGTAGGCCGCCATCCAGTGGTGGATGCCAATCGTCTACGGCGCAACAATGTAAACCCAATTGAAATGTGCCATACCGAAAGTATTGTGCATATGAAATGAACGCCTTTAGAATTTAAATTCCTTTAAAATTAATATAAACTAAATAGAAAAGTGAATAGTGGGAGACGACATATTGCGCCGACCCCAAATGTTGGGATGAGGGCACGAAGATGATGGTGCGAAAAGGGTTTGTGTAACTTTATATATGGATCAATGGCGCCAAATTTTTTTTTCCGTCCACTGCTACTTTTACTACCTACTTCCATCAGTGGCAGCAAAAGTACAAAAAGACGCTAACTTTACACAAAGGCATTTAAATTCAGATCTTGTTTTGAAAGTGCCTTAATAACTCGTTGACTTATAAAATATTCAAATCGATAAATGGTTTTTATTTCGCATACTGAGTCGTCAAAAATATTCTAACAGTTTTTATTTTAATTATTGGACGTACAAACTTGTACATGACCGGCAAACATCTTGAGCAACATTTGCCCCGCCCATTTTTTTAAAGATAAATAATAATAAAACTTTATTAATTTTCTTCCACAAAAGAAGGGGTTGATATGATGGCATAGTCATATACAAAGAGTACAATAGCATTATAGTATATTTCTAATTATTGCGTGAAAGACTGGTCCTTATGGTTCATGAAGCAACCAACTGGTTTATTGCTTCATGTTATCGCTGGTTCGTTAAAACCTGTGGTACCGTGTCACCAGGCTCTCACCCCTCGGAAATCAACTTGGAGAATTTTCTTTTCCGTCATGCTAATTCCAATGCATTCCAAAATGGTTGCGGGGTACTATACATTACCATACCATAAAGATTGCAGATTCTAAGTTTCTAACCGTTTTCAATTTTCTACAGTAAACGGACCCATGCAAATCGGTGGACCCAGCGTTGACCTCAAAGAACTGTCTCGTTCTTTCGGCTGGCGTTTCACTCCCACGAACCAACCTATGACCGGCTGCATCAGCAACTTCTCCTATGGCACCTATGTAAGTAGAATCAAGGTTCAAATTTCTTTTACCTATTTCAGAACTGTAGAACAAGCCAAGGGAACCAGACATTCCTTTTCCTTTTTGTGTTGTTAAAGTGAAGCATACTCGTATTGCTGTGTATTGCTGGTATGTACTTGTCTTTTGAGCATCAGGGCCCCTAGACAAAGTATCTTCGATTAGCGTTAACGGCAGTAGAAAGCATAAAAAAATTATGGATTTGACGTATGGTGACGAAAACAAACGTCAAAATGTTTCGATCGCCAATGTCAAATCCATACATTTTGTCCGTTTCTACTAGCGTCGAAGGCAATAGAATGCCTCTTTGTCTAGGGCCAGACGGAATATCAGCGATTTCATCAACTTCGATTACCCTGAGTCCTTTCTGTCTCGCAACTTAAAATTATTATTGTACTACATTTACTATTTGGGTATTTAGTATTTTAGTTTTATTTATTATTTACTGGAAAATATAAGGTGCCAATAAAATGTTAATTGAATGGAAACAAGCAACATCACTCAAGATGGACAAAAGTAAATCATAATATTATTTAAGCTCCTCAAAAGAATAGCAAGTGGTTCAGACTATTTCATACTTCGAAATGCTATAAAATTACAAATGACCATTGTCAACTTTTTTTTGTTTTGTTTATTTTCAACAAAACAGATACAAGAATATAAAAGCATAAAAAATGTATGGACTTAACTTTGCTTCGCAATTCTAAAGTCGCAATTTCCAAATTACGAGGAACTATAGAAAATATGTTGATCCTAAGGATATTTTTCCAAAACCTTGATCCACGACGACAGATTATACGATGCAGCGATGGCATCCGTTCTGCTATCATTAGTCTGACGCAGTCTTTGTAAATATTAAATATTATCAACAGGGTTAATTAAACTTGTATCAGCTAATTGAAATAGATTGTAGTCTATATGTATAATTAATTAACTGTCTAATATTGTCACAGCTATACAACCTTGGTGAGCCATCGCTCATGCATAACGCAGATCCTGGCTGCCAGAAAAGCGAACAAACAGCAGTAAAATTAGGCATGAACAACAGTTTTATCGTCACGGTCATCGTTTGCAGTTCCATTTTCTTAAGTAAGTATTTATTTTGTACTGTTTGTGAGTGTGGCAGTAATTTTTGGCTTTGATACTAACAATAATGTCTGCTATTCTAGCGCTCGTTGTGACTTTTTGTAAGTATGGAGTGTCATCCAGTTGTAGGAGAAAAACGAGTTAATTATCGTAACATTTTGCGTATCAAATGCGTCAAATCTTAATAACAGTTTGAGCGCTTTAGACCTTAAATATAATTAAAAGTGTTCATACAAACATTCCATTATTAGTGTTTGTTTGTATTGTTTTGTCGCATTCGATACCACGCCAAAAACTCTTATTTGTAATAGTATATTTCTGTCGTCATGTAAATTGAACTGATATAATTTATAATATTATTTATATTTATTTTAGTTTATTTATAAATTTTTTGTGTCCTTTAGTTTTCTTCCAATAAACGTTTAGTTTCGTTTAGATGTCGATTAATGTTGCTTATGTTAGTATTTAAATTATGTATTTACCTTTATTTCTTATACGTTTCCTAGTGGGATAGATGTTGTATGCGTGTAGATATGAGCGGTGCGCCGGCGCGCCGGGCTAGTTTTCTCCTCCAAAATGTTACTTTCCCTTAATCCTATGTCCACTAAATGTGTTTTTTTTAAAGTTGCTATTATAGACTTAGGTAGATGTTTTAGAGAAACGAAAATACTGTTTTATCTGACCTAATTCAAACAGTTATTAGATTTTGCTAGAAAGAAAAGAATCGCATCGAATGTCGGGTATGGCAGAAGAGGAATGAATCTAGGGTAAATGCTGTCGAAATGCGTTCTTTGCGCAGTATATGTGGTTTGACTTTGAATGATAGAATAAGAAACAGTGTAATTAGAGAAAAGTGTGGACTCAAAGAGGATATAGTGACAAGCATTGAAAAGAGAATGTTGAGATGGTTTGGTCATGTGGAAAGGATGAGTGATAGTAGACTGACGTATGAAATATATAAAGCGAGAGTGAATGGAACAGTCTAAAGGGGTCGCCCTAGACGTAAGTATGCAGACCAAATTGACAGCTTAATTAAGAAGGGTCAGATCAAATGTACCCGAAACCGACGAGCGTGTATGAAACTACTTATGACTGTGGAAGAGGCAAAAGAGGTATGTCAGGATCGTAGCCGATGGCGATCAATTGTCTCTGCCTACCCCAATGGGACACAGGCGTGAGTATATGTATGTATGTATGAAAAGAATCGCTTTATATTTTTCTGCAATACAAATTGGCCGTGTGACCAGAATCACACCTTGTATACTACGCTGTCACTTCATACAAATGGGAACAACTGACAAGAAGCAGTGCAAAGTTTGATGAAGTTTGGCTTCTACGTAGTGTATTAATTATTAGAATGGCATATCAAGAGGTTTCATCTTTGACTATTTATATGTGGACTGGTTACGCGTGTAATTCTACTAACAAACATTTCTGCCACTTTTTGCGGGGGGCGAGGTAACATGAAATCCGCAACTTTGGATTTTATTCCCCATAACTTTAGATTCTAATTTTGAATGTTAAAACTCATGAAAAGTAGTCTCGTGTGAACCCCAAACGTTCTAAGTTCGAAGTTATTATTTCGCAATTATAGGCTGTCTCGTTTAGTGATAAGGTGTAAAATTGAATGTAAATGCACAAGATCAATTGTGCGTATACCGTGGCAGAGGGGAAATGCTACCGCAAGGCTAGTCCTTATAATAATTAGTCAAAGGGTTTCATAAATAGGTTGCTATTCGTAAACACTGGTATCTTTTGTTCGAATTAACTAGGTTTTATTTGTTGCAAAATGTTATTTATAAACGGTTCAATCTAAACGCAATTTATGCTATTTCTAACATAATATCTATGCAATAACAAACTAATGCTTTACTAGTAATACGGCCATGGCACAGAATACATAATAGAGAATCACGGGCGCGTGCAGTCGAGAATGTACCGTATCGTATGCGTCAGAGCTTCTCTTACCTCTTGCTTTTATGCCCTAGTGCACTTGAGATGACATGCAGCCGTAGGTAAACAGCGAAGTCAAACCCTGGCTACAGTAAAAAAAAGAATATCTAGTAACATTCAGCACGGGTTCTCCCTGCCTCCCACCAATTTCTCACCTCATCCCCTGGCAGGATCGAGGCGTAAAATGTAAACCAATTCTTATTCCTGTCTCGCTCGCACTCACTCAGAATCAGCAGCTTACCTCTTCTTTTCAATTTCCACATTTGTATGAAATGACAGCTAAGTGCCCAAGCCATGGCTGAAATTGCCATTTTTACATTTTTAATGTGACGTCTCTTACATGCCGGTGTCCTGATATCTAAATTCGTGCAAATAATGTCTTTCTTTTCAAAGATAACCTGCCATATCCTTGTTAGAATGATTCAGTTTAATAGCGTGAGTTATTGTCATGCAATATCAGTTCATGTTGACACGAAAGAAGATGAAGTAGAAGTTCAATAGCTAGCTTAAATGTGTTCTCGCCTGTATCCGTATTACACTAAAATAGTCGTTCTTACTATGCGGTTTTATCAAACTGAACAACTTTCGTTATGGGCCAACGACCAAAAAAACAGCTGTCCCATACAAAACCGGATTCTTTCTCGACCAAAATGTATGGAACAACAGATTTTTTTCTCGTTTTCAAAAACCGTCAGCATATAAATAAGGACTTTATAAAACTGACAGGTTAAGTAATAGTAAAAGACTAAACTAACTTGCGTTATTAAGTTTGTGAAAATATAAAGTAGAATTGATAAATGACCTAAATGACTGAGAAATAACATGAAATGCGTTGTACATTGATACCAACTTTTTTATTTAGCATGCTATCTACCCTTATACCAACAATTTAATATTAGTAATTCATAGGATCAAATAGTCAACTACCTATTCGAATAATAATGAATTATAAATGTAATATGCTAAAACCAGTGACGATAACGTCACTCCATATTTCATTCTATTTACCTACACATTAACACACAATTTTATAATAAACCCGTGTTATATTTTGTGTAGCGTCATTCAAATAACTTCCATGTGAATTTAATATTAGGTATGTGGTATTTTATTGCCCTCGGTTGTAGGTACCTAATAATTACAATCAAGTTCGCTCTAACGGTTTTTATATACAAGGTCTATTAAGGCTTGACATTTTAATTTAAAATTAAATAGAATGAAATTTTCACAAATTCGAAGTGGTGCTGTTGTTAACATATTTTTATTTTCCAAAGTAATTTATTGTGGGCGTAGCTACCTATTTATTTGTACAGTGTTTGGTTTTGGTGGGGTTTCGCTATTGGGACAATTTAATTAAAATAAATGGGCTCTTTAAAACAATACACTGTATTTTCAGCCTTGTAAAATGATCTATTTGTTTTCAATTTGCTCTGCAATCTAATATTAGCATACGGACGATTTGAGCGAATAAAAACGTCACTAACCAGATCCTTTATGTCAGTCCTCCTCCTCGCTGTAGTGGTGCATCGGAGGAAAAAGGACACTTGGGCTGAGAAGGAACTGGATGACATACGGGAGAACATCATCGCATACGAAGACGAGGGCGGCGGCGAAGGTGATGCTGGCTACGACCTCCAGGTTCTGCGACAGGTGTACGACGGACCCCCGGTTGATAATGATGGATTTAGACATGTACCAGGTAAGGAATACTATATTTTGAATTTTTGATAAATTACCTGACTAGGCCTAACCTAGGCTCGTTGATGTGGTGGAGCTCCGGTTTTAGAAACGATTTGTGCTTCGGAAGGTACGGTAAGCTCTTGGTCCCAGGTAGTTTCGTCAGATGGCGGTGTAACTAAACTATTCGTTAAGCCAGGTCAGAGAGGTATTAAAGTATAATAGAGGCTTGAAAATTATCTGACTGCAATTTGACCACTAACACAGCCAACAGCGACCCAATCTTCACTGGGTCCGCGTGGTGGAGTAAGGTTCACTCCGTGTCACCATTATTCGTGAGGGGAGGCCTTTGCCGTGTGATCCTTCATGCTTTAGCTTTCTTGCATAACCAACGTATAACACCTATTCCAAAAAATTTAAGAGGGATTACACTAAAAATTTCCAACGACAATACGATTAAATAGCTTGACCTTAGATAAAGTATATGTCTAGATTGAGCCTCACGCTACTACCGTATAAAACAAAAGTGGCCAACTTTGTTAGGTTGCGTGTGCGTGAAGCGTCATAAAATTTTTCTCTTTGCGTGTATAGCGACACGGTTTATCACCGAGAGTTCGGTGATATTTTTTTCTACGTTTTCGTAGCTCCGACTGTCTATCTAGACATATAACTTATCAAAGAGCTTGACCTTGAAATTACAGACGTGCAAAATAAAACCAAGCTTTGTTCTCAGGTGTTATGTCAGGCATGGCTCCCGACATTTCCGGCTTCCTCGATGACAAGAAATCCGTGCTCGATCGCGATCCCGATATCAACCCCTACGACGATGTACGCCACTACGCGTATGAGGGGGATGGCAATACTACTGGCTCACTCTCATCATTAGCTAGCTGTAAGTCTATTACATTTTATAACAAAGTTACAGTTTTTATATTTCACACATTATGTAAATACAGACGCGACTCCGTCTGCGTGGACCTTAAAGTGCCGCCAAGACATTGCTTGGATCATCTTTCATAGATGGAAAGGCCAATGATGATGATTCTATCTATGTGTCAAATTTCATCCAAATCCGTTCAGCCGTTTATGCTTAATAGAGCTACAAACATCGTCACAAACTTTTACATTTATAATATTAATGAGATACAACCATATTCCCTTTCGGGTAAGTTAAAGTCTGCTACAACTACAAACTTAGTAGCAATGTCAGTTCGTTGCATGATGTTCAGCATTTTTAGGGTTCCGAAGTCAAACAAGGCACAGATAATGCTAACTGTTGCGTCCATTCTATCAGTATGCTCCCCTTTACTTAAGTAGTACCTCATTTTTGCATCTATTGTAAGAAAATTCGAAAAGAGAAATGTGTTAATTAATAAGAAAAAAGTGTACAGTCTTACAAAGTGTGTTTTAGTGAAGATTTGGACTGGAAAAAAAGTAGATATACAATGGCTACGGAACCCGGGCGCATCCGACACGCTATTGGCCTTTTCTTTTATCCATTCTTAATACTTAATTATAAACTTTATCCCTTTCGTAGGCACGGACGACGGAGACCTGAAATTCAATTACCTGTCTACGTTTGGACCACGCTTCCGAAAACTAGCGGACATGTATGGTGACTCTGATGACGACAGGACGCCTCATGAGGAGTCTTGGTGCTAGTACAACGCCCAACTGGTGACCGTCGAGTTTCACCGCCACTACAGTGGTTAACTGCGAACAATCGAATCTTAAAG
Organism: Agonopterix alstromeriana; assembly: GCA_963924505.1. Classification (NCBI taxonomy): domain Eukaryota; kingdom Metazoa; phylum Arthropoda; class Insecta; order Lepidoptera; family Depressariidae; genus Agonopterix; species Agonopterix alstromeriana. The sequence goes on from OZ004661.1 coordinate 4,358,044, forward strand.
TGAATTAAGACCAAGCTTGTGTTGCCCTATAATTTCTATCGTATTAACAGTGACGATTCATAAAACTATTATTATTTCTACACTTGGACCCCACCGTTGTCTATGGAGTAGGTTTTAGAAGGTAGCATCAACACGAGTTTTCCATCGTAAGGTATCGTATCTCTTTATGTACATAAAGCCGCGTTGACACGATACACGTCAACGACTATGCGCTGCTTAACAATATGAGCAACGCAGATTTCTACGACCTAACAGACTTAGAAATAAGTAATAACACGTAGTAAGCTAACTCGTACCGTGTCAACCCAGCTTTAATAGAAATAACTTTCCAAACATACAATAGTCCTTCCTAATGAGCCGACGGCTTTCTACACGGTAACTGTTTGTTGTGTTATAAGGATGATATTATATTGCAAGTAATTTGACTCTATTCTGATTACCATGAAAGAACATAAAACGCTGTTTTTGTTAGCATGCCATCCATTAACAGATCAGGGAAAAAATAATACGCGGTTTTTTATTTCTTTTATGCCAATTTTTATTTACTTAGAGATCATGAGTAAAAAACCGTCAGTTAATTAGGAAGAACAGTTATATAAATAGTAACCTTTTGTATTTTTATACATTCATTAATTACCTTGACCGTTATTCGAAGCTTATTTAATTGAGATAGGCACTACGTTTCCCGCCATAATATAGCTATCTCTTTCTACCCTAGCTGTATGTATCTGCTATCTCTTTCTAACGGTTGCCACCACCACCTGGCAGTGGGGGCGACTTGAAGTTAGTCGCACACAATTTTATGAAATTTATTGGTGTCTTGTTTCCCGCCGAGAGCGGTCGTGCCTTGCTTGCACTACCAAGTTCTAGTTAACCTTTGAAAAAGTGAAAGTGTTCCTACTCACGTAAGTACTTTGATATTTTAAACCAAAAAATAATCATATAGATTTTTATATTGCTGGTTTATATTACCAGAACCTGAAAAAATTTCAGCACGCGCCGACAACCGGCGAGAATTATAACGTTTGTTCAAAAGAATATAAAGTCCCTAACGGTTTTACCGTTCGTTAAAATTTTGTTAAACATTTTGAATTCTACCCTTTCTATAAAATTATTTAGATTGTTTGTCGATTACTAGTTAATATTAGATCTCTGCTCTTAGTATGGATGAGGATAATGGAAATGAGGGTGTTGTTCGTGAAACAAATCCAAAGGCGTCTACCTCACGTGTTCGACGGAGGCGATCATCGTCATCTAGTTCAAGTTCGAGTAGTAGTAGTTCTTCATCCGCCTCCTCTTCAAGTGCGCCTAAGCGAGGGCGAAAGCACCGCAAAAAGAAAAGGGGGGCCAAACAAAGTCGTCACTCGAAGTACGAGGTAAGCAAGCTTTCTAAAGAATTGCGAGAGCTTCGCGAGCAAATAGATTCTGTTAAAAACGATGAATGCCGTGCCAATAGAAATGTTCCTTATGATTCAATATCGGTTTTTTCTGGTGTAAGTCAAAATCTATATGAAAATTTATCTGATAATGATTTCGATAAAGATTTATTTACTTTTGATATCGAAACCAAGTTAAAGGAACCTTCCGTTCCTAAGACGGCTCGGGCCGATTTAAAGTTGTTAAGTGACCTTCAACATTTTAACAATAATGAGTGGAATGAAATTCGATATTCAGAGACTCAAAAGTCTTATAATCATGACCCGGGATTTACTGACCTTGAAGTTAATGATGAGGTTAGGGCATATGATTCTCTTCGACACTTAGTTTATTCAGATAAAACGTATGCAGCGCTGACAATGTGTATTTTGAAGCAAAGAGAAGCCCTCCAGAATAATCTTCGGGATATTTTACAGTGGGGGAAGGAAACTGAGACCCTTAATTTCGATACCCTCAGTCACAAGATTAATGATTCTTTTTCTAGCGGAGATTTCCACAAAACCTCATCAGATTTATTACAGCTTGTGTGTGGCCATCGTGCGGAAATCATTCAGATGAGGAGGGATGGTATCACGAAACATATCAAGGATCCACTTGTGAAGGCGGCTGTGCGTAAGATACCGCCATCCTGTACCAACCTGTTCAATGCTGAGAAATTTACTGCTGCCATTGAGAAAGCTGGAGGCGTGCGGAAATGTTTTTGGCCACTGCAAAAAACTAACCATAACTCTGCCTCGCAGGCAGAAACTACTAAGGCTCGCGTCCCCTCGCAGGGGACCATGCCTCGAAAAATACCCCCGCAGGGTAATTACAATGCACCATGTGCTACAATGAGTCACGCACAGTCACAGTGCTGTGCTAATCCACCCCCGCAGGGTGGTTGTAACCATTATTACCCTCCGCAAGGGCATGCCAGACAAACGAATGTTCCTTATACTCGTGGTTCGTTTCGAGGTCGACCATCTCGACCTAGCTCAAGGCCTAGGGGCCACTTCACAGCTGGGCGTAAGAGAGGACAGTCGCCCTCAAGGTATACCTATGACCAGGAGAAGAGACGTAAGTATTGACTCGACATTCAAAGCGGGCCGTCTTGCTCAGTTTCGAAGCAAATGGGAACAAATGGGTGCTCCAGATTATATCCTGAAAATAATAACTGGGTATCGCATACCCTTTTATCAAAAACCGCCACTTATTCATCAAAGTGTCATGAAAGGCAGTTTCGACGTTCCAGAGTCTTTCGAAATGACGTCTATAATATCGAAGATGAAGACTCAAGGTGTCCTCGAGGAGGCCGAACTGACCCCCAGCTTCCTGTCTTCAATGTTTCTCGTTCCGAAAAGCGACGGCACCGCACGGCCTATTTTCAATCTAAAAGCCCTCAACTATTACATTTTAACAGAAAAATTCAATCTGATCAACGCATTCCGTATACCAGACTTCCTTCAGCCGAGGGACTGGTTGTGCAAGATAGATCTGTATCAGGCATACTTTCATCTGCCCGTAAGTTACAGTCACAGAAGGTTCCTCCGACTCAAATATCAAGGAAATCTTTTGCAAATGACATGCTTACCATTTGGCCTAAGCACAGCACCAAAAACATTCGCCAGCTTAACAAATTGGGTCTCGCAGACTCTCAGGAACAAGGGTATAAGAATTATTGTATACCTGGACGATTTTTTGGTTGCTCATCAGAACAAAGTTGCTCTTCAAGAGCATGTACGAATAGTTGTCGAGACCTTAGAAGTTTTAGGTTGGATGATCAACTACGAAAAGTCTGTCCTTATTCCAACGAAAAGCGTGGCATACCTAGGTATTTATTGGAATCCGTGGCTGAATCAAAAGAGACTTCCCGAAGAGAAGATCCTATCACTTATTGCCAAAGTAAGTCACATGTCCGTAAAAGGCAGGACAAATCTGAAAAACCTACAAAGTCTGGTGGGCTTGCTGAACTTCGCCAGCTTCGTGGTTCCAAAAGGCAGGCTGAATTACCGAGCACTGCTAAACCTTATGAACGTGATGCTGAAAACAGAGCAGCAGAAGTCGCATCTTATAACTCCTCAGGCCAAAGACAACCTGACATGGTGGTTACGAAATTGTGCACGCCCATCGGCGATTCACATGCCTCCACCGACCCACTTCCTGACAACGGATGCATCAGACCTTGCTTGGGGAGCTGTATTGGACAATCTGTCACTAACAGGTCTTTGGTCAGATATCGAGCAAGGTCTGCATTGCAACCAAAAGGAGATGTTGGCAATATTGAAGGTTTTGAGAGATCAATGTTGGATTCTGAGCCACAGCACAGTACTTGTCCAGAGCGACAACAAAACTGTAATCGCTTATCTCCGCCACGAGGGGGGAACGAAATCGATTCCTCTTATGAACTTGACTTACGAGGTTTTTCAAATTTTGGACCAGTACCAGATACATCTGAACCTATATCATTTGCCGGGCAGATTCAATTGCCAGGCAGACCATCTGTCGAGATTGAGGAAGATACCAGAATGGCATGTACTCCCAGCTTGTACAGAAATAGTATTCTCCAAGTGGGGAACACCGAGAATCGACCTATTTGCCTCGAGCACAGCTCAAGTGGTCCTGAATTACGTTTCGTTGGATCTGAACGACCAAGAAGCACTGTTCCACGACGCGTTTTCCCGGACGTGGGACTACACACTAGCTTGGATATTTCCACCGCCATTTCTAATTCCCAGAGTATTAGCCCATCTCAATCAGGCCACAGGAGTATACCTGCTGGTAGTACCTCGCTGGGAACGGGTGTTCTGGCGAGCAGACTTGAAGAACCGAGCTTTGGCAGCTCCATTCACTCTGCGGAACTTGAAGAACGTTCTAGTCGACACAACAACGGGGCTGCCACCACCGGATGTCTTAAACATGACTTTCGAGGTATGGAAATGTGGGGGTGGTCTCGGAACCTAATTGGCTGGAACGATAATCAAATTAAGCTATTAGAAGGATCCTGGCGCCCCTCGACTCGTAAGACATATAGTTCCGCTTGGAAAAAGTGGCTTAATTGGGCCAGCAGCAATAAATTAGACCCTACAAATCCGGAGGCTTCAGATGTTGCAAGATTTTTGGCAGATTTACATTTAATTCACAAATTATCGTACAGCTCTGTCTTGTTACATAAATCAGTAATTTCTACGCTTTGTAACACAAATCGTTCCGGTCAATTGAGTTCTCATGTCCTAGTAAAACATGTTTTGAAAGCGATTGAACGACAAAAACCAAAATCTCAAAAACCTCCCATATGGAATATTGATAGCCTAGCTTCATACCTAGAACATTATTCTGTAAACAGTACTAATGTTTTTCAAGTTCAAAGACACACGGCTACTTTGTTACTATTGTGTTCAGGCAGGAGGGTTCACGATCTTACATTGCTTAGTGTTGATTCCGTACATTGCGTGCAATCAAATGATTCTGTAGTTTTATGGCCAATTTTCGGCTCTAAAACTGATTCATCAGACCATAGACAGTCAGGATGGAAATTAAATGTTAATCATAAATGTAAGAACCTCGACCCAGTGTTTTGGATCACACAAACAATAAACCTATTGCAAAATCGACGCAATCTGACCAATGATAACAATCTTTTTGTTAACATAAGAGGTGAAGCGAGGTCTGCATCTCGAGCTATTATAGCAGGATGGATTAAGACCTTACTAGTGGAAGCAGGTATATCAGCGACGCCAGGTAGTGTGCGTTCAGCTGTAGCGTCTAAAAACTGGGTTGACAATTATCCCTTGGAAGACATACTCTCAAGGGGTAATTGGAGGTCAGACAACACATTCTGCAAGTTTTACAGACGACAAGTTTTGCCTGCATCTACCACCAGGTCACCAGGAGTAACGTCTTTATTTACTCCAGTTGATTAAGGTATAATTAAATTAAACAGTGTATAATTTCTGAAATAAATAAATTTTGTTTATTGTACACATATAAATTTTCAATCATTATGCTTTTACCTAAATCCTTATCACATTGGTGTCCCTCTAGGTTTGCTAACCACCACCAGGCGATAACAAACAAGTCTCAATTAAATAAGCTTCGAATAACGGTCAAGGTAATTAATAGAGGCGTTTTACCTACCAATAAAACGCTTATTAATTTACTTACCTTATTCGAAGCTTATGGAGTAATTTCTGCCTGGTGGATTTCGACTCAATGAATTTCATAAAATTGTGTGCGACTAACTTCAAGTCGCCCCCACTGCCAGGTGGTGGTGGCAACCGTTAGAAAGAGATAGCAGATACATACAGCTAGGGTAGAAAGAGATAGCTATATTATGGCGGGAAACGTAGTGCCTATCTCAATTAAATAAGCTTCGAATAAGGTAAGTAAATTAATAAGCGTTTTATTGGTAGGTAAAACGCCTCTAATAAGAATGACTCCTGGTACGGTATAAAACTCGAGCTACTGTGATGTTTTAGGCGTTTTTAAAAATTCCCATGCTGATTTAATTGGTCTTAAATAAAAATCTTTATTTCATCATATAAAAGAATTATATTTGTGGTTAAAAGTACCAATTTTTTCTAGCTATGACTTATTTGTTTTTATTCAAGGAGCCTTATTATTAAGCTCTCAAATGCTTCGTCATTGTCTACACCCGGGCCGCTGAAGTGTGAGTTTACAGTGATATTCTGGTTAATCTATATAGTTACTTATCGTTCGGTATTTTGATTTAATCCAATCCATTGATTAATTTACAGTAAAGTTAATATTGAAATCCCTGTTGAGCCACATCTAATTCTTAAATCTAACGATCGTATGATCGTGTGTAGATTAGTGATCAAACCATTGAACTATTATAATTTATAACCAAACATCCAAAATTGAAAAAATAATTACATGATTGCATTTTTGAAGTTTTGTTAGTAATTCAAAAAAATTATCTGAACAATATACTTAATAAATCGATGTAAATTATAGAAAAGCAGAAACGAGCGACACAGCGATAACGATATATCGGCCCGAGTGCAGTTGAAGCTATTTTATCGACAGTGACTAAAATGTTGACTTAATAATCGAATGATTTTTTTTACATAAGGCCCAGTCAGATTATAATGACCAACTTATAAATATATACAACTGCAAGCTCAGACGGGATGCGGTGCAAAAGCTTCAAAAGTTTCAATAGCACTACATCCATGACACGCTAAATGTTATCAATTTAGTATGGTCTGTCTGAGTCACAGTTGAATCTATTTATAGTGTTTGAATTTAGACGTACATAAATTCATAGAATGCTAAAGATAATAAACATATCTCGACTATGACTACACGCCCTATCTGACAATTTGGTCGATAGAAGATGAAAATGAAAATGTCTCCATTTCAGCCTGCTTTGAAATCCGAACACTTGAATACACAGGTTGATAATAAATAATGATTATAACGTGATAACAAGACGGTTTGATGATCAATACGTGATAACTGATAAGAGATAAAATCTAATGTAAAGGAACGAATAATGAAAAGTACTGAGTCGAAATTAGTAATTAAAGAAATGTATAAAACGTAAGACTGATCGTCATGTTTTAGGCATGATTATATAGGTACGCCTAAATTATTTCTCGTGTACTTTTTACACCTCGATGAAAATATCCTTAAGGTTAGGTTTAATTTGTCCTAAGAATTCATTTTTTATTTTTGTATGATTGTAAATTATTTTTATGACATTTTGAGAAACAAAGCAATGTGCAGGACGTGTCATTTCGCAGGTTTTACAGCATAAGTGTACATTCTGAAATAACCAGAATGTTTATTTGAAGTGATTATAAGAAAAATAGTCATTTCTATTGATGACGCCTGTCGGAATTGCACACCCTGTGCCCACGTTTAGAGAGTATTGATTGGCAGCATTTATGACATTTATGACATTTCTTAATTGAAAATGTTAATTGTAATTAAAGTTTAAGTGCCATTATTTTTTTATTTTTATACTTTTTAAGACTGTAACTCGCTTACAATTTCCTACCATGGGTTTTCCTTTAACTCTTCATTTTGATGAAAAGAGAGAAAGGACTTGAAAAGATTAATGGAACTTGGACTTAAAGATTTGTTCGATGTTCTTAGGCTTAAGTAAATGTATATCCGTGGTAGTGATCCTTTCCCGCCCATGTCGAGCCCCGACGTATATAAGGGGTTTATTAGTGTAATGTTCGTTCAAATGTGTTATTTGCATATTATATGTGGTAAGGCTTCAGTTTTTTACTATCTCTATCTTTATTTTTATTTATGTTCACTTCTGTAACTCGATCGTCCAGTTTTTAATGTTTTGGTGCATTTCTATTAGGGTTGTAACTTGTGTAACGTACAAACAAAACATTGCATGTGTTAAATAGTAGTCATTGTAATTTATATGTTAGTGTTTGCCAACATTGTTACGCATCCTTTGAAAATTATATTGACAAGATATATTTATACCACTATCTATGAACTACATGGCCCCATTGGTCTTCTAGTGAAATTGCTGTACCAAGACTGGCCAAGACAAATAAATTTAGATTGTGTTCCGTTTTCAACTAAGGTATATTAAAATAATAAAATAAGCAATTTAAAAATTCATTCCCGGTATTTGCTTGCAAAAAAGAAGGTTGCAGAAATTTTATAACGTTTAAAATAAAGTTGATTGTAAAAAACCTAATTTAGCATCACCGTTATCACATGGCCTGCAAATATTCGCATAGTTGCTAATTTCGCAAAACGGAAACGTGTAATAAATTTTTAATGCGAAATATTTGTTACAACCCTAATTTCGAATAAAAGAAATAAGTTAACGATTTATTTTTTCGGCTAAACAACTATGTATCGTTTTACATAAACTTCTTTATATATACTAATTGTAAATATGTACAGAGGAAATTAGTCCGTTTATGAAGTAACAGCTATTGGAGTACCTATGCGAAAATACGAATAGGTGACCAGACAAGGTGTCTTATAATGATGCATATCAGCGAATATGTAAGGTTGAAGTTATAGCTTGATATTCTATAATCCTATCTTTTTGTACAATTATCGTTGATACTTTTACCTTTACTATCTTTTATAATATCTACCATAAAATACATAAATAAAAAAATGTATTCCTACACATGTACCTACTTATACAAATCCAATTATATTCATTCAAATTTATATAATACAATTTTACTAAAAATATTATTTCCTTTTCGCATAAAAAACTTTTAAACAGTTTTACAGATATTTCGATTTCAACAAATCTTGACATCTGAATTGGTACAAAACAAAAAGTTACCAAATTATCAATTCAATTAAAATTTTCATTACTTTGATAAATTACTTTATTAATTTCATCTTATTAAGTTCGAACGCAGTTTTTGACTGGTGTGTTAAGTGATATGCTTCATTTAAATAAAAAATCTAGGTCAGATACTTGGCTATAAAACGTGACAATCAATCATTTTTGATTGATTCATAGCCAGGTATCAAAGGTAACCTTGTATTAGGGTTGCGAATAGGTTTATAGTTAAGCTAAATTTAGGATTAGTTTTAAGATAAAAGAGCTTAATGATACAGATTTCCTTTCGTGTCTAATTATTCAAAATAATTGTTTAGTGTAATAAATCGAGTCCACCGATACGGGATCTAAGTTCCCGTTCTTGATATAAAGGTCCCATTACACTGTGGATAATCTGCGCAGACGGACTTGACGATTTATCAATTATTACTGCCAAATAGATTTAAAAATCCATGCGATCAGCATGTTTATTGGACAACGATGTTCTGCCCAAATTCTCGCACTGTCCAGTAACAAAGATATTAATGGCATCAACAACGGGAATATTTACTGCAGCTACGTACGGCTAGATCCGTCTGCCAAATTATCTGTATCGTACATGGAAGCCTATATATAGTTGTTAAGAAATAAGTTGTACTGGACACTTCGAGTTTGACGTCTGCTGACATTCTGTATCATTGAAACTGATGAATGATGATTAATGCTAAATCTATTCGTTATCACGAGTACACGCTCAAGTAGTCCGTCGTCAAATTTCAAAGTGATACCACAATGTCTTTCAATGTAATCCCAGAAATAAAAAAATAACAAAAAAATAAAGATGTTATAGTTGTAATTACTTATGCCAATTACCGACATTATAATCTAATTAATTATTGAGATAACAGTTAAATAATGAATGTTATATTATATATACCTACATGTGAAATGTGTTTTAAAAGCTGGTAATGGTGTAAGTCGATAGTCTTAAAGTGTTTACGTTAACTTCCCTGAGCATTCCAGTAATACATAGCGGCAGATACTCAATTTGTAGGTAGGTAATTAATTACTCATTACAAACAGTGGTGATCATTTTTGTGTCCAAATATTTTAGTATTATTACTTGTCACTTTTGGCATGTAGTGATCACCTGCAACCAATACGGTTCAGAAAATGTAAGCTGTTTGTAATCTCACAAATTTTGTTAGATTACTTTTGACGAAATGGCGCGAGGCTATGTATATATATCTGTCAAGAATGTATTTGTCAGATTTGTGAAACTTTGATTTAGCATTTCGACACTCGCCGCAAATCGCGCGTTCGCAATCGTAACCAAATTTTGAGTATTTTTTTGGAGCGTCAATCAATCATTAGACAAATTAGCTTATATACTGCTTATGACAATTTAAAATTAAAATTCAGCAACAAGCTGCAGTGCAGGGGAAGGGGAAGGGACACGTTTCCACCGATTGGCTATAAGTTAAAATGTCAGTAAACATAGCGGGCCAATAAGATTTGATAACTAATTGGGACCATTAATATGTGTGATTTTGGATAGAAAAGTTGCTGGATTTAATCGCTATGCATAAACAGTCTATATCTAATTAGTCTATTTGTCCAAACAAGTACCAGATCAGAAATTCATTCCGTTTATTAACTCATTTCAAGACTCAATCCATTATTTTAATAATTTGAAAATAAAATCAAATTAAAAACTAAATTGGACCAAAAAAGGTCCTTCGTTTTATGTTTTGTGAGATTGTAAATGGATGTTATAGCTCTTAGTCTGATGAGCACTACCTATATTATTGTTAAATGTAATAAATTAACACTAAATTTTAATCCAGGATGGAAATTTTAATGTGGCCCGATCTATTAATTCTAGTTACCTAAGTGATTTTATATTCGGGACCTAAACAATTTATTTTTAGTAAAATAGTCACTGAGGAGTAAAACAAAGGAATAATTTTGATCCCTGCACACACACGTACCTATTTTAAGTGTTGGTTCAGACTATCCAACTGAACAACTGAATACTGTGAAAGCAATATTGAAGAAACGAAAATTAGCTGCTCTAAATAATATGGCGATGCGACCTAAATGTATGTAAGCACTCGTAGGTACACTCGAGTAAGTTGTTCAGTTCGATCCCACTTAGAGTTTGTACTAAGATACAAATTAGTATAGTATTTCGTAATATGCATTTTTTGTTATCACGACACCATCTAAATATCGGTATAATTGCATATATTTAGTTCAAATCTATTATATAAGTACATGACACGAAAATCGTCATAATTCTTCAGTATAACTTACTTCTGGCCGCCGTAAAATTTACGTCCTATAGTATGACAATGAATTATTTTTAATCACTCGCAAAACCTTGATTTTCGATTTAGCCAATTATATTGGTTCTTGAAATATAGCTTTAGATAGACGAGGCTGGGTTAAGGCCTACCTATTCGTTGAGACCTACTGTTTTGAAGCTACAAAGAAAGTCGACACAGAAAGTGTTCGTTCAAATGAGCGTTTTTCCTGTATTTTTCTGGGGATTGCTAGATGGCACTACGGTATCAAAATTTCAAAATGTGTTCCTCTAAAGGGATAATTTGATAAAGAAAGATACTATAATAGAAAGTCAATATCTAACCGTGTGCTTGGTGCGTAGATAATGGTAAAGTCCACAAGCTTAAATAGAAAAAAAAAAGCTTCCACCACGGGCGAAGAGCCAAGGTTGTTGCCAGTGGGAGTACTTTGTAGACATCTAGGACATTGACTATCCACCATCACTCGCAGCCTCGGATCGCAATCGCCACGAGAGTCAAGTATGATGTTTAGAGACGAAGCAATCGCAAAAAGTCAGTTGTATTACCACATTATACTGAACGGACAAATGTTACTAAATTACTATAGGTAGATAACAGTAAAAATATATATATTTATATTTAGTTTTGCGAGTGATTGAAGATCTGAAAAGAAACGAAATTAAAGTGAGAGATACGGAACTGTATTAATATGAATAGTTCGACTGAAACATTGTCATATTATTTCTTTAAGTAGGTATTAGTTGTTAAGGACCTATAGTTTTTAAAGATGTTTATAGACATATAAATGTTCATTGAAATAAAGAGAAAAATTTAATGAGTGATTTATTTAAACACCTCGATAGCTCAGAGAAATGGAGAGTCATACATAACCATTGATTTCTTATAATATAACAGAAATCAATGGTAAGGTAGGTAGGTACTTTGTGTTTGGTAAAAGTTAAACATACCCAAAACACAAAGTACCTACATACCTACCTAGTCTACCTACACACTAAAGCTACAGTTAGGAACAAGTTGGTATACATAAAAGTATACCTATACTCCATTCAAAATAGCTACGAAATTTTAAGGCTATTTTGCAATACAGAAACAGAGATTTGAAACACTTCCTCTCACTTATTCTTAAAACAGCTTTAGTAACGTCCAAGATATGTCGGATAGTATATGTATCCAATAAATTAATTACATTTGGTAATCAGAATTGGCCAGAAAGCTAAATAGGAATCGGAAAATCTCGTCGTCCTTATTTGGAATGAAGTATAGGTACTTTAAAAATATTTTGTGAAAGTAAAAAGTATCATACATTAAAAAAAAACGTAGTGTTCCGTACCTCCAGTTGTTTTAGATGGGTCGTGGCTGAGTCTGTTTACACTGGTAGTATTTTTTGGTACAACCAATTTCAGCTTAGTTCCGCAAAATGTTTTTATGTGACATAACTACATTAACGATCATCTGATTTATTTCTTTTACCTTGCTTCTTGCCAAATTTCATGATTCTAGGTCAATGGGTAGTACCCTGCCGGTACCTACTATAGGTTATGATGTGTGAGCTTTCGAGTATCAAAATGCGTGACATAAACGATCATAATCATCTTTACTTAGAAGCTTGAATTTTTTACGCAAGAGACAGTAGACCTTAGTATTAATTTCAACCTGATGCCTTAGCGGCTCCTGTGAAAAAGGGTCTTGACAGACGGACGGATACCAAAGGATTCGTTTTTTTCCTTTTGAGGTACGGTACCCTAAAAATCATGCGGGCCCTATTGATATTTCCCCCTATTTTAAAAGATCAATTTAAAATTATTTTAATCGATAATTTTAACTGTCCTTTCTTTCTGTATTTCATTCATTCATTATTTTTTTTATTTGATACTTAGGGCCTGTTTCACCACTTAGTAAGTTCTTGTTAGAGTCACGTTGCAAGTTCTGACACGAGCATTTGTCTCGCGTGGTGTTCGTGCGTCGCGTTTTTGCTTGCTACGAGGCTCCGCAATCCGCAATCTCTTCTTGTTCTTGATCAAGAACAAAAATCTCGAACTAAAATAATCCCTGAGGTTGAATCCATTAATTTTAAATTAAATAAAGTTCTTGTTAGCTTATCTGACAGATCATTTGACATCGTTTATATGAAAAAAATCGCAAATCTGCAGAAATCATGACCCATCTGTAAAATCGCAAATTTACAGGAAGTACCTGCACGCTATGCCAGCTTCCTGATTAGACACAATAATAGCCACATACAATAATTTTTGTTTGTAAATGGTCTCCACCAAAAATCTATACTTTAGGCATAGTCCGATAGTCGTCACGTTTTTGTAGGCAGGTAAGTAGCCAATCATTATTATGAAGGTGAAAAAAAGACTAGGCAGGTAGGTATAAACAATTGGTTTGTCGACAGCTGGCCTACCTGCTATTCCACTGCTGCAATTGGAACCTATTAACATAAATGAAGGAAAGCAGCACTAGTAATTTTGTACCTACACATTTGTACTTAGACATAAGTAGGTTATGCAGTAGGTATGTATCTGTAGGTATACTTTGGGTGGATATGGCTGCAGGCTAACCATAATGACGATGATGATGTAAAATTTTAATATCTTCCTCAAAGTACCTTGCTAGCTTAATCGATAGTGAACGCCTCATACATAACCGTGTGTATGCAAAACGCTTTATGGTTTTAAAATAAAATTGCCTCGGCTCGCGTGCAAGCAAACCCTAATTGCCAGGAATAAAGTCTTATTATTCCTTCGCATAATAGCACATGGGAATTCTTCAAATGTTCCCTTTTTGAGGCGGCCGTTGAATAAGGGTTGGACCAAATACTAATTGTACAACGAACAGTATTGAAAGGAATAAAATTGCTAGTAGTTAGGTATTATATGACGTTTCGATGTAAATTACTTACCTTTGTTTTATCGGGCTGGATGGTTGGCCTACCGATAGGAGTAACTACAAAGATTTTATTGGGTCTTCGCTGCACTGCTTCTCAGCGGAGACCAAATAAAATCTCTTGAGTAATCTATGCTACCGGGAAGAATGCTGCCTACCTTAAACAATAAAGAGTAAACTTCAATGCGTTATATCAGATTATCAAACTGAACAACTTTAACTAAGGGACCAAATTCGAAATCGCGTAAAAAAATAAGTTGTTCCATATTATATTAATGGCGACTCGATGTAAATGTATCGAACAGCTGACTTATTTTTCGCGATTTCAATGTTGGTCCTTTAGTGAATTTTGTTCAGTTTGATGTTCTGAAGCACTCTTAAGTATGTAAAGTATTTAATTTTACACTCTGTATACAGGACTTAAGATAAAGTCTAGTGATTTTATCTAAGTAATAACTAAGTTATTAAATACTTACTCTACCCTTTCAAGTTTTTCCTTGCTGGGCTTGAATTTGACTTCATAGCACCCGCCACACAAAGACTAAGACTAAGAAAGAGTATCTAGTACTACTTGAGGTATAGTTATTCTTCCCTTGAATAATCCCGAATTTGCACAATTAGTTCTTTCTTATATATTAACGTCAGCACTATCCACAGCCTAAATTCAACTACACTACTGAATAAGTATAGGTCTCAATTTATTTATGCCAGCCTCCTGTCCTAATTCAATCGCATCCATGAAGCTCCCGCGAGCGACTCTCTTGCATGACTTCGACCCTATGAATAAAACTTATCACTTGGCACTTTCAGTGGCAATGACCTTAATTTGAGTTCTGACGAGCCCTTGGCTAGGAGAAGGGTCCTTTTGATTGCAGGCCGCATTTTATACGCTACACATGAACCTTCAAGGCACGAGGCGTGATACCGTGTTCTGTGGTGTGGTTCAAGCTGCCCAGGCTCCACACTGCTTATTCTGCTATTGACGGCATAAGCTTTTCACGTAAGTATTCCGTTACGTTCACATTTAACGTGGACCCGCCCCATGCATCAGATTGGACAATTCTGTTACGCCCCTAGATATCGTAATGAAATTTCCTAGAATTAAACTCAATGTCGGTGTAATTCTGCACATGAATGTGCAATCCTGCTGTATTCAGTTTGTTTTAAGCTTTTGGGGATGTAGTGATACTGAAACCATTCGTTTCGGAGCATGCGAAAAGCGTATTATTTTCCAACAAAAGCTTCAAACCTGCGAAATTTAGAATAAAAACAGCAGGAGAGTACGAATTTATTATAAGGTATATTTACGGCAATCCAACTATATAATAGTTTTACTATACAAAGTGCTTCTGAAATAGCTGATGGTTTTTTAAGGGGATGATATAAATAAAACCTGCAAACCTACAAAAATGTTGTATGGGACATCATATTTTTTCGCAATTTGGCTGTTAGTCTCATAAAGAAAGTTGTTTAGTTTGATAGTCTAACCATCCCTTAAAAATCGTCAGCATGTCGAGAAGGATCCTGTATTCGACAGTCACTGACAATCCCAGCGAATAGAAAATTGATCGTAAATGAGGATTCAATAATTCATAATCGTTTATTGCTCAATACATTGAACTAGGGTCGTCCGCCGACTATTAGACAAGCGTTGCTGTTTTTACCCGACTGCGACAGAAGGAGGGTTATGTTTTTCGAGCGTATGTATGTATGTATGTATCTATGTATGTATGTATGTATGTATGTTTGTATGTCTATTTCTTTGGCACGGCCTACAGCCTAAACGGCTTGATGGATTTTAACGTTTGGGGTGTCATTGGATTCGTAAAAATCGTGAGAGTGACATAGGCTATATTATTTCAAGATGGCGTCTACAAATTAAAAAAGAGAGGGGGAATAAACAATTTTTTTTTGTAAAAAATTACAATATGGGTATCAAATGAAAGCTAGTGATCAGACGATTCCAAATATATAAATATTATAGTACTTTTATGTTACCGTTTCGACACAAGACTAAAAAGTATGAAATAAACTAAATTATTAAGATAAACAAAAAACCCGACTGCATAAAAAACCTATTAACTGAAAAGAGAAAAACAAGCTCTAAAATCACTAATCAGCTATAACACCTGTATTTAAGCTAATGTAATTTGAATGTTATTAGGTAGGTATTGCAGGCGGGGTCAAAAATAACTAACCAAAAATCTCCTTTGTCCCCGTTTGCAATACCTACCTAATAACATTCAAATTATATTAGCTTAAATACAGGTGTTATAGCTGATTAGTGATTTTAGAGCTTGTTTTTCTCTTTTCAGTTAATAGGTTTTTTATGCAGTCGGGTTTTTTTTACCTATAAAGTTTAAATCAATAAATTTTCTATTCGGTAGTATTGTCACTGACTATTGATAATTACAATCGATTTTCTAGGACATTATAAATTTTGAAAATCTACATACATACATACATATACTCACGCCTGTGTCCCATTGGGGTAGGCAGAGACAATTGATCGCCATCTGCTACGATCCTGACATACCTCTTTTGCCTCTTCCACAGTCATAAGTCGTTTCATACACGCTCGTCGGTTTCGGGTACATTTGATCTGACCCTTTTTAAGTAAGCTATCGATTTGGTCTGCATACTTACTTCTAGGGCGACCCCTTTCGACTGTTCCATTCACTCTCGCTTTAAGGCTTTTGATAATCAATTTTATTACTAATCGATATAATAGTCAGTGACTATAAAACTGATTGAAATGGAGGATA
This sequence comes from Agonopterix alstromeriana, assembly GCA_963924505.1. Classification (NCBI taxonomy): domain Eukaryota; kingdom Metazoa; phylum Arthropoda; class Insecta; order Lepidoptera; family Depressariidae; genus Agonopterix; species Agonopterix alstromeriana. The sequence continues at coordinate 4,374,726 of OZ004661.1, forward strand.
TAATCAATTGAACTAATGACCGACTCCGACTATCAGCAAAGCGTTGCAGTTTTTATAAAGTTAACTGTTTCAATGAAAAACGCAATGTGCTTCAAGCGCACATGCTCGTGAGTGACGGTGTGAAGACGGCCAGAATACCTACATACCTACATTATAACACAAAGTTAGTTAATTGTTTCTTTGACGCATTTGATACGCTCGTAGTAACCTACCTATGTTACCCGAAGAAATCTCGTAAAGATTTTTTCTGCCAGAAAATTTATAATTTTCAGTAAATTTCACTGTACAGAATTGATATTATTTTTATTCGGAAAGCTTTCGATTCGATAGAAAAGCAATTTAAAAACCTTAATTAAATGTTACGCCTATTAAGATGACATTCAGAAGTGGGTTAATAGTAGTCAATAACTGCAATCGTGCGTGGAATTTAAAACAAATGACGTGCATTTGAGATCCTGAACCAATGACATTTATGTCATAGCACTGTAGCCCCGGGACTTTTTAATTACCAAAAAGATTACCGATTGCCGTTTAGACAGTGTTGTAAGATACGAAATTACTAGTATAAAAACCTAAGTCTGACAAAGAAAAATAAATAAAAAAATTGTCTGAAATTTAAAATATTCAATTATAACGTTTTTTTTATATACTGTCATGTTCTTCACCTTAGTTCAATACTCATACGTAATAGTAAGACAATCTAAAGATTCCATACAAAGCTATAAGACCAGATGAAAAAGACAATTTTGATCGGTCTTATAGCTTTGTATGACAACTTTAGACAGTCTTGCTATTACGTATGGGTATAGAACTTAAGCGAAGAACATGACAGTATAGAAAAAAAAAACGGTAATCCCATAATTAAAAAATAATAATAATAATAATTTTTCCTTCTTCGTGTTGTCTAAATCTGTAAGACTTAGGTTTTTATATTAGTAATTTTGTATCTTACAATAATATCTAAACGGCAATCGGTTATCTTTTCAATAATTAAAAAGTCCCGGGGCTACAGTGCTATCATTGTCCGTAACATAAAACAAACTAATTACAGGCTTTATTTACGTTAATTTATCATTATACGAGTTCCTAGTTATTTTGAGTCAAATAGGATTCCTATCGGAGCAAGAACATGAAAAATATAGGTAGGTACCTAGCACTGTTATGTCATGGAGAGGTCAGAAAGAGTAGGTCGACCATAACATTATAACGAGCGTAGTGCCTATCGACACAGCTCTCTGATTTGACAAGGATTAACAATTTGTTCGTGCTACAGTTCATCCTACATATTATAAGAGTCCTCTCACAGAACTCTAATGTTATCACGGTAGGTACGAAAATAGGTTGTTTGCGAGACATGGTATTGGAAACAAACTATAGAGGCATGGGCTTTTGGGTCCGGAAGGGCCTTTTGTTTGATCTAAACTTCGGATTCTCTACAATGTTATGTTTATTTTACAGCGAATGTGTAGTCGAAATACAATAATAATTATAGAATGAATGTAAAGATTAAAATTCATTTTAAATTTTCTCTCTAATCGGGTGGGCAAGCCCTGGTGTCAGAGTTTACTCAAACCACCTTACGGCCTCTGACTTGGTTTTTATGTAACGACTACTACCAGAGATAGTAGCCGGGACCAACAGCTTAACGTGCCATCCGAAGTAAGGAAATAAAAAAAAAAATTAGATATTTATAACAGGATCTTTTATGTACTTTTAATAAAATTGCCTTTACTTATTTCTAGTACGAAAGTAGGCAAATATTTGCTTAACGTTTGCGAATTCCAGTTAGACGAAAAGTTTTCAGGAGGTCGACTGATTCTAAGCAGAAGTGTGACTTACGCATATAATGCGTTACTTGTCGAACATCAATTTATCGTCCGAACAATGATTTATTTAAAAATAATCTGCTAGCCCATACATTTGAGTCGGGTAGTTGCAACAGTTTTGTATGGGACTCCTGATTTTTTTTAGCGTTTCCTGAGGTAGGCTCCATAGTGAAAGTTGTTCAATTTGATGGTCTGAGTTCACCGTTTCAGTATTTGCTAGGCTGTCACATACACCCTGTATGGTAAATTAATATTTCTATGGGTCAGAACATCAAACTGACAACTTTCACTATTGAGTTAACATTAAAATCGCGAAAAAAAAATGGATGTTCCATAGTAAATGTCAATAGCTACTCGATCAAAAAGTATGAAAAAGCTGATTTTTTTACGCTATTTCAAAGTTGGTCCCGTAGTAATAGTTGTTCAGTTTGGTGGTCTGAATCACCCCATAAATTATGTAACGCATTAAAGTATTTGTACACCCTGTATATTTCTTTAACTATTTTATTTATATTTTAGTAGGATTAATATTATATTTTACTTAATAAAAAATCCATTCATCACACAAATTCAATTTTAAATAAAACATTTTGTTAGGTCCAATCCAAGGGTACGGATAGTAAATTTCATTACACCGCAAATATCCAACGGGTTCCGTAATCCGATTAATTCTTTGGGTTTGTTTAAGCACCCGGACATTTTGCTAAAAGAATACATATAAATAGCTTTCGTATCGAATTTCAGAGGACTGCCGAATTTGATACCTTCATTTGTATTTTAAAGCGACCATATAGTTAAAAGGTCGAACCATTCGGTCTGGCCATTCGACCTTTTAACTATGGACGAGGTATGCGTGTAGCCCGTGTAGGTAATTCTACGAACAAACTTTTCTGACACTTTTTGCGTGGGACTAGGTAGCAGGAAATCCGCAACTTTGGATTTTATTCCATTAACGTTTATAAAACTGTAACAGAAATCTGTACATTGAAGATATCTACAGGAACTCCGAATCAACCTTTTTAGAAATTGTGTCTGCTTGTTTGTATGTGTGTTTGTTTGTTCCTTCGAGCATCAAGCAAAAACTCGAATCGATTTTTATGAAACTTTTTTTGTTTGATAGCTTATGATTTGACTTAAAATCGGATATAGGTATAATTTGTGCGGACGAAGTCGCAGGTAAACTGTAGTATATTCTAAATTTGATTGTTAAAAATCATGAAAAATTGTTTCGTGTGATCATGAACTTGAACAGTTGATCTTGTACCTTGGCAGAGGGGAATACTGTCGCACCGCGAGGCTGGTCCCTAGTTAAATGGTCTAAGTTTAAGGGGGAAGAAAATAAGTATATGTAGTTCTTACCCTCAATGTGCGTCGGAAACATCTAGAAAGGGCTACGCAGGACTGATGGAGAGTATCTGCATACATTTTGTGCTCTATATAGTTGTGAATATAGTTTAAAATTAACACTCACTAGGCTTCAAGAAATTATAGTTAACTTAGGAAGTAAATGACACTTTTTGAAAATTTACCATGCCGATTGTCTAGTTTTACATGAGACGAAAAAAATTGTCGTTATCTACATCAAAGTAATATTATGAATAGGTAAAATATGTTTGTTTGTATATGTAGGGGGTAATATCTGGATCTATTGACTCGATTCTAAAAATTCTTTCACTAATAGAAAGCTACATTGTTCCTGAGTAACATAGGCTAAATATTTTAATTTGATACGCGAACGAAGTCGCGGGCAAAAGATAGTTATTTATAAAAATCAGAGTGTGTCGTAGAGACATACGATAGAAGTGAAACTTAACTTTAACTTTAGATAAAGGTCTTCTTCAATATGGTCTTAAAGCCCTCCCATATAGCATGAATCCTGATATCAAGTGGTCTTTATATTTCAGGAGGCGGAAATTGAAATGGAAAACGTGAACTATCCGTTTCCGCGTTTCCGTATAAGGAAAGACTCATAATTTTTTATAGAACATCCGCAGCTGCAAATTTAAATAACGTTTCCGTATAAGTAAACAATCATCGATTTTTATAGAACTACCGCAGCTGTCAAATTTAAATTTCGAACTTCCGTTACACGAAAAGGTTGCGGATTCAAATTTCAAAGCCCTCCCATAGAAAGTGTTACACTTCAAAAAGCAACGTGCGTACGTTCCTCTTAGGCGAGTACCTAGGTACGTAACGAGCGTTATTGGATGTAATAGCTTAGCTTAGTTAGGTGTGAACATAATACATCATCAACATAACATAATAGCTTAAGATTATTTGAAACAACTGGGGGTACCATCTTGAGCTATTACTTGATTGAACTGACCTTTGCGGTAGCGGCCTATATGTTCAAACCTAATAGGTTCTCCATTGTGGGAAGATTGGAACGCTTGAGGTTACTAAAGGAGGAACTTCGTCAACTAATATACGATTTGTTAATGAAATTTGATTCAATTCAATGAACATCTCCGTACTAATAATGCGGGTATACCGTAAGGGGTAATTTATTGAAAATTAGAGATTGTGTTGCCATTGTAATAAGTTTTCCTAGCAAACGTTAATATTTCTTATAAGTAGGTATAACAGTGTGTAATAAAATAAAACACCGAAGTAATATTTAAAGGGGTGGTTTAGGCCATAAAACAAAACTAAACAACTTTCACATTCGGAGACTTTTGTATTATACCTTAAAGCGAGGCAAAATTAGACTGATTTAAGATTCCAATAAAAGCGCATGAAAAAAACGGTCTTGTAGTACAGCGCGCTAGACTGATTTAAGATACCAATAAAATCACGTGAAAAAAAACGGTCTTGTAGTATAGCGCGCTTAAAATAAAAAAACATTGCGCGATACAGAAAACAAAAGAGGCGAAGACGCTAGATTAGTGCGAATTTTTCGGTTTATAAAATGAATTCATCAGGCGATTCACTCCTCTCATCACTATCAGTATGACCGTGTTATTGTAGGTACCTAGTTTATCTATACACTTACTTTTTTTCTTTTCTTTGGTAGACCAAACCAACACATACATACAATTGTTTACCTACATCTTAAGATAGTTTTAACTAGAAAGGGAAACACATACATTTTAAAGTGTAGAGAACAACGGTAAAGTACAATGTAGCGAATAGGAAGTTGCAGAGAGCAATGAGTCCAATAGAGAGAAAGTTTTCAACAAAATTCTATTAAAATGAACATCCTCAACTTTGACAGGCTGCTTTCAAGTGTCGCGGGACTACTTCGTTTATACCACTCGCTATCGTACATTTTGAAGTAGGTAAGAGTGGAACATTGACATTGACAATGTGTAAAACAAGAAAAAGCTAACTAAGAGCTATTGACGCTCCTTGGCAGTAAAACCGACTTGTATGCCGTGACGACAAATTATGGCATGACGCCGTCACGCCACGTTTTACAGACAGCTGCGATTAGTACGTCGTTCCTGAAGCGCAAAGTAGGAAATTTTCGAAAAAAGCTCGCCAAATCCGCGACAGCCACTTTGAAAAAATGTTTTTTAGGCTTTATTGATTGAGTAATATCAAATATTGTGGCGGAGGGGCCACTGCAATAAATGATTATGATTATGATTATGAGCGACGTAAACCTCTCATGAAATAGACAAAATTTCACTTGGTACGCTCCCGCTTTCTGGCTGGCTTGAGGCTGGATGTTAATACACGTTGTATGCGGAGTTCAGAGGCGATGACTAAAGCACACAAAAAAATGGGAAAAATTGAAAAGAAGAGGAAACAAGCATGTGCGATACTGAGTGAGTGCGAGCGAGACAGGAATACGCATTTGCCTTCATTTTACGCCACGATCCTGCCAGAGGGGGTGAGGTAGGGTTGACTGTCTAGTGTTTCCTGCGGCCGCGTGACGCGGTGTTCTAGAGTGTTTTCTTACGACTCGCTCGGTTGGATGTACTGTTCTTAGCCGGACTCAACACGGCGGATGGTATGACTATATTGAAGGAGTTGCGTTACACTGACTGGTCAGCTCAGTTCTTTAGGGATTTAACTTTTAATTAAGGGATTTTCTGTTCCATAATTATTGTCCTGGGCCTATGAGGACCCGGTAGTGATGACGTAATAAGTTATTTTTAAAATTAGCTTTATTGTTGACATGTTAAGGATTATTTTTCATCTTACATTATCTTATTATTGGTGTAAGTTGAAGGACGATATAGTAACAAGGATTGAGAGGGGTATGCTTAGATGGTTCGGTCACGTAGAGAGAATGAATGAAAGAAGACTTACGAATGAAATATATCAAGCAAAGGTGAGCGCAAGTGTTGGGAGAGGCCGTCCGAGGAAAACATACCATGATCAAATCAATTATCTTTTCCGAAAAGGACAAGTGCGTAGCACCCTCAATCGACGGAAGTGCATGAAAAGATGTATGAATGTGAATGAGGCTAAAGAGGTGTGCCAGAGTCGTAGCGTGTGGCGGTCCGTGGTCTCTGCCTACCCCCATGGGACAATGGCGTGAGCTTATGTATGTATGTATGTACATTATCTTAGTTCAGCATAAGATAGTGGCAGAGTATCAGCTGCCTCATATAAGGTGGACCGATATCTAGCAATATGAGAGTGCCAGGCCTTTGGAAGCCCTCAACGCCAAACGCCAACACCGCAAGGCCCTTCCCAAGCTCTCGTACAGATAGTTATTTTCCGAAAGAAATCGATTTTTTCAGAAATTGTCGAATAGTAAGACCCGAACGGTTTCGAAGCTTGAACTTTAATGAAAGGTGCTTGTACGGTCGACTGCAGCTTTAAGTACATCGGGACGTATGATATCTAAAGATAAATGTATTGAGCGCCATAGTAAACTTAAAGCTGAAGGCAGAGGGAAGAGCATATTACGGGTTAGTCCGACGGCGGGCGGAGCGGGCTGCATCGCAGCGGAAAATGCGTATTTCACACACTAGAGCGGGCTGGGTCGCAACGCATTGACGGAATTTTAGTTTGTCGTAGTATTGGCGTACTAGACGTTGTAAAAAGTACCGCTTGGTAGAGCACACTACGAAGGGCCGCTAATGGTCGTAGTACCTAATTATGCGATAGTTCATTAAAATTGTATAGATAGCAGCAATTTGGGAGGATTTTTGTGCTGCGGTACCGGTCCATCTTAATATGTGCTTACTATACAGCTTTAAGTTTTACAAGGCATGTATAATATCTAAAGAGAAATGTATTGAAAGCATCTACAAGCCGACTGTATTTGTCTTTTTGATGACATTCGATAATTTAGCCAGTGCCAAAAACGAGTTACATAGACTATATTTCACTAATGAAATAAGCCAATTCAAAAGAACACATAATTATTTTGTACTTACTCTCCCTAATCTCTATCGTATAATGCGCGGTACGCACATATTATTCAAAGCAAGCTTATTGAAGCCCATTCTTAAGAAATCTTTCACATAAAAGCGCAACATGAAAGCTGTATCCGGGGCCAGCACTTTGTAAACAAAATATATGTAGGTAATGCAATATTGAAGTGGTTCAGACCACAGAGTAATGACACGCTCCCCTAGGGTTCAGACCATACTGGGTGAAATTGATATCATTAGCATCCTTTTGAACTAAGAGTCTATTCATCAAACTGAACAACTTTTACGATGGGAGCAAAGCGATCAGAGCAAAAAATATCTGTGCATACATTTGAGATGAGTAGGCATTGCAGTTTAGTATGGAACAAAAGATTTTTTTACTCCGGTTGGTTTACAATAGTAAAAGTTGTTCATTTTGATGGGTACTCTTAATTTAAAAGGATACTTAATGATATCAATTTAACCCTGTAGGTATAGGTAGGGTTGTCATGGATTTGAAAATTTGGTTACGTTACGTATAAGGTTAAGGGTGGGAGTCCCAGTGAAAATTGTGAAATAATAAATTTTAATAAAAAAAATCAAACAGACTTCAAAACCAAAAATTAGGTTGACTTACCACGCATCGTATGAACATCAACTACATTTCGTTACTTTTTATTGTTCGTTCTGGTATCAAAAATAGTGTTTGAGCTAACGAATTACTTAAAATGTGAATTTAGTGTTATTTATCAACGTTTTTTATGCACTGAAAAGACTCAATTTTATGTAGTCAAATCCAACGGGTGCGCGCGCCTGACTGCATTCCCTTATTGCTCGGTTTCCCTCATGTTTCCCAGAAAGTGTGAGGGGGTACCTGAAGTCAGAGGGGGCGGGGAGTGGCCGTTCTGTTATTACCTATTCTGTGACCTTGGTGCACCGTGGATATTGGTTGTTTTATTATTTTCAACTTTTTAGTTTTGAAGTCAGTTTTAATTTTTTAATGTACCCAGATAGACACAACTTTTTACTGTTATTATATCTAAGTATGTAAATAAATACCCCATAGTATTGTTAATAAGATGCATTTGTCACATCAACAACCTGATTTGATTCTAGTCCTGACGCAATCGCTCTGTGTATGAATATTTATAACAACTCATTTGTGTATGAAACCAATTAATAGAATGGAAATGTGCTGTTTGTCCAACAGATTGCATTAGAGATTTAGGATTTATGACAATCAAATCGGTTATAATCGAAAATGTGTCGATCATTTTGTTATAGTTACCTATTGTTAGTTATTGTTAGCTTATAATTGTAACTGACTATACTCGTACGACACATCCATTGTAGTATTATAAATGAGAAAGTTTCTCTTTCTGCGTGTTACGTTTTCACCGCTGAAATGAAATTTTGTTGGTACAGAGAGCTTGAACTCTGAAGAAAGACATAGGAAAATTCAAAAAGACGAAGTCCCGTGGCCAGAAGCTTTGTTACAACTACCAACTATCTTTCGCGTGCAGTTGCAGTAAAAAGGGCCTTATCGCACAAGCTATTTTTGAGCGTAGGCGTTGAAGGAACGATATGGTCGCGATATCGCTGCGATTTTTCTGAGATTAATAAGTGTCGCGGCGGAATCGCCGTCGAGATATGATTTTTAAGAATTTTAAGCACAGTCAACGTCTGTGCTTAAAAAACTCTGCGATCCAGTTGCAATGTTGTTGCGTCATCGTCTACGCTCAAAAATAGCTCTTTGACGCCTCGTGTGTCTTTTGTTGAAGGTTTCAGGATGGGATATCGTGTGTCGAAAAGTGTAAAAAACATTTCAAAGGAAACCTTATCCCTTAATCACCTCGTACAAAACACACGAGATGGTCTAGTTTAAGCTGGACCTACACTACTGACTCAAATGCACTGATATAATTACCTATACAGAGTCCAAGTTCCACGTACCACCCCAAAAGGGATTACGGTCGTGAGTTTATGTATGTATGGAAAGGGACCAACTTAATATGACGGTTTTTTAAAGGACCAGACCGTCAAACTGAACTACTTTCTCTTTGGAACCAAAATCGTAAACGCTGAAAAATATCGGCTGTCCCATACATTAGGGTAGAGTAGCCATTGACGTTTTCTATGGAACAGCTGTTTTTTTCTTGCGATTTTAATGGTGGCTCGTAGTTAAAGTTGTTCAGTTTGATTGTCTGAATCAGTCCAGATGATTGAAGAGAAAAATGGAGGCCTTTGCCCAGCAGTGGGACACTGAAAAGGGAACATAAAAAAACATGTTTCAGTCAACTAGAATTCAGAATAATACAACTATGTATTGCATGTACAACTATGTATAATTATATTATATGAACATAAGAAAACAATTTATTAGTCATGAATTCATGATGACTAATAAAATCTATTTTCTTTTATACCAGAATTATTTTGGCAACAAATAATTAATGACCTTTAGAAACACTGACCAAAAATGAATTTTCTACCACGGTTTAACAACTAATAACAAATTGAATATTGTCACATACGTCTAGTACCTACAAAATTCTAGTAAAAGCGACAAGATTATTCTCTCCGTGTCCATATTAAAATAGTGGGAGTGGGGGGAAACGTGAGGCAACCCTTCAGAAAACAATGTGTAATTAAGAGCCCTGTCGTTTGCAGCAGAGGCAGAGGCCGAGGCAAAGATTGCAAGATTTAATATTGCTTTTAGAATCCTTCTAGCCTCTTTGTGCTTCGACGACAGACGTCAAAAAAAATCAATTTATATCTATACATATAATAAAATTGTAAATATGGCGTGGTTCATTGGAGATATTTGCATACATATTAATTGGGGACGTTTATAATACGTAATGAAATAGACAGATAGAATAGAATTTTGTCTGTTCGTCTGTTTGTTTGTGCACGCATCACTTAAAAACTGCTGAACCCAATTTGGATAGGGTTTTCACTAAAGCATAGGGCCTAATTTGGACCTACATTTAGGCATCATTTCATTAGTATTTTAATATTATCAGTACCTAACGTAACGTATATGCCTAGTTTTTTTTTAAAGTTTTTCAGTCTCGTGGAATAATATATGTTTTGATCTCTTGACTGTCTCTTAAATGTCGTCTTTTCGAAGGTGAGCAACGCCTGTTTAGGTCTTCAATGATATAGGTGCAAGGGCTCGGTCACCTAATAGCCGGCAAACAACTTAGCAAAAAGGTTGACTGTGCAGAAGGTAATCGAAAGCGCCACAGCGCACACCCCTCACCCCCGGCCCATGGTCAAGTTGTTGCCGGATAGTGTATACTAATATTATTATAAAGAGGTAAAACTTTGATGTAGGGGGTAACCACTGCAATTAATGAACAGATTGTAAAAATTCTTTCACTAATAATAAAATAATTAAAATATTTATTAGACCCAAGTAAAAGGATTACAATATGCCTTAACATTAACAAGTTTATAGAGACGATATCTAATTGCTAAATAGACAATTTTTGTATCCCTGAATCTTAGACGGGACCTAAGAGGCCTTGTTACCTAAGAGTCAGTGATTCTTCCGGGCGGTTTTTTCATAGTTTATAATCAGCAAGAAGAATTTTACTCAAAAGAAATAGAGAGCTACGTTAAGCTACATTAATCCTGAGTAACGTAGGCTATATTTTATTTTGATACGCGAACTAAGTCGCGGGCAAAAGCTAGTCTTGACCTGATAAAAATCGAGCATCGCGAGCGGCCCGCCCGCGGCGCTGCTGTAAGCCGTCTCAGCTACCATTGGCTACAATATACTGCGCCGGCTGCTGCCATTTTGGTGTGAATCGACATTCTTCAAACTTCTTCGTGGCCAAAGTTTTCAATTAGCCGGTCTACATTTAAACTCTAGATAGGTATACCTGGCGGTCTAGTCTCAAAATATGTGTTTCAGATATTATTTATTCAATCAAACGTTTTATGTTTAGCAGGTAGTAGTTTCGCAATGTTTAATGTTCGTCTGTAAACCGAGATCGACGTTTAATTTGTATTGCATTTAATGTAGAAAACGCAAATGTAGGTGGATCCAAAAAACGTTGTCAAATATAAAGCTACTTTTCGTAGGTAGGTACAGTTTCAAAAAATCTCAGTTCCGAATGCTCTGATTGTGCTTAGATTTAAACAATTGCTTTATTTTTCGTTTAAATTTATTGAAATCTACGATAAAAGTCGACGCGGTCGATTGGTTGACCGCGTTCGACGTCTTGGCCACCTCTGGTATTATTGAAAGGGGAATTTAAAAATCCCTCCGAGGCAGTAAGCCTTCTTCACGATACTCCGCTTCGTATAAACGAAGCAAGCATACAAATGTTTAAATAAAATCTCACCGTTACAAAACGTCTACTCGACACAGTGAAGACATCCTGAGGCAGCAACGAGTGGAAATAAGCACTACGCAGTATAACTCTCTATTAACTAAACTTTGCAGTAGAATGTCAAAGATTTTCCTATAGCTTACAATTAATTCTACTGGGTGAAATTAAATAAGGCGACAAATTTTTACGGATATGGTACAGACCATCAAACTGAACGACTTTTACTATGGAAGGAATCCTGAAGTTGCAAAATAATCCCATAGTAAAAGGTCTTCAGTTTGATGGTCGCACACATCCGCGTTTCACACAATTTTGGTCCAAATGTGAAAGTGCCGGCCAACAATAACTAATGCTACATTCTGTTAGAACTTGTCCGTCTAAGTATGTATTATTATTGTATGAAAGCTGTTGCTGTAAGTTTTGTTACATCAAAATTGTATCAAAAAGCAGATTTTTCAAGCCTTAATAAAACCAAGTATAATGGACCTACAGCTTAATAAATGTTTAGATGGACAAGTCCTAACAGAATATCGTTCTTTTTTTGGCCGGCACTTTCACATTTAGGACAAAATCTGATGATGACATATCTTTGACTAATTATTATAAGGACTAGCCTTGCAGTAGCATTTCCCCCCTGCCACGTTATAAGCACAATTGATCTTGTGCATTTACATTCAATTTTACACCTTATCACTAAACGAGACAGCCTATAATTGCGAAATAATAACTTCGAACTTAGAACGTTTGGGGTTCACACGAGACTACTTTTCATGATTTTTAACATTCAAAATTAGAATCTAAAGTTATGGGGAATAAAATCCAAAGTTGCGGATTTCATGTTACCTCGCCCCCCGCAAAAAGTGGCAGAAATGTTTGTTAGTAGAATTACACGCGTAACCAGTCCACATATAAATAGTCAAAGTGACATATGTCGACTCATTTCAATTAGACCCTGTATTTAGTAAAAAGGTTTATTTACTCACTAACTTATAGCTTGAAAATAGGCCGTGTTAGGTAAAATTTTTTGGTGAAGAAAAAAATGTTTCCTATGATGTTTGCGCTCAAAGTAGGTAAATGCGAGAACTGCAGGAGTACTTCCTTTAGAAAATACGTTTTCAAATTCTACTGTTAGTTATTTGACGATTCTCGAGAGGCTGGCTAGTAGAAATAAGCACCATACCGCCCTAGGACCCGAATTGTGTCGATCTTAAATGCAAATTAGAGCACCGGCTGCACTAATGGATGCACCGGAACCTTCGTTGTACGGCCACAGAGGTAGAGGGCGCCACAGTCAACTTAAAAATTACTGGTCTCCGAATTTATGCTAAAGTTAACTCAAATACTAATTATCTTCAAGCGTGCTGTGTTGAAGTATGGCTCGCTTTTAGGATAGATGAAGAGTCATAAATGAATGAAACGAGCGAAACAGGACCGTGCTCACATATGTAGATTCGTATGTACGGCGATCTCGGATCAAATCTGTCGAACGACAGGGAGACGATCGCAATAAATGAATATCCACTGAATTGTAATTGGACCGCAGCATGCCAATCACAATCACATAGTAAATAAGTCAACAATAAACATAAAAAATAGTGGTGTTAGTAGATAAATTAAACATTAATTGTAACTGGCTTGCAATTTGATTACTACTGAAACTGAATAAGGATTGAACTTTGATGTTTTCAATTAGCACGATCGGGCCCTAGCAGCACTAGTGGCCCGTACGTGCGTGTCTATGTGTGCGTGTGACTATTTCACTCGTTGCATGAAGCCGTCCTTTTGGTTTGTTTATTTTGTGGACGAATGTTCTATTCACCGATAAAAAAGGCACGCCTTTTTAGATAGGTCCTTTTAGCCTTTTTAGGGTTCCGAAGTCAACAAGGAACCTCATAGTTTCGCCATGTTCGTCCGTCTGTCCGTCTGTCCGTCTGTCCGTCTGTCCGTCTGTCCGTCTGTCCGTCTGTCCGTCTGTCCGTCTGTCCGTCTGTCCGTCTGTCCGTCTGTCCGTCTGTCCGTCTGTCCGTCTGTCCGTCTGTCCGTCTGTCCGCTTAGCTTAGCACTAGAAAGCTGTAATTTGACATGAGTATACATATTTGTCACGCCGACAAAGTGGTAAAATAAAATCTTGAAACATATTTTTTAGGTTGGACTTTATAGATAGGTAGTACATAAAAAATGTCTCATCAATGAAGTTGGCATATTTTAGTCTTGTATTAGAGATAGCTGAGCCTTGTTTGGAATAGAGCCTGAATATTTAGAATCCTTGCATTCCTATTATCTGTTATTGCTCGAATTTGTAACGTAATCCAAGACATTTAGGTAGGAGCGCGGCTTGTTGAAATTCATTTTGAATAATTGCGACATTTTATCCTTGTTGAATAATACTTGTGCATTTCATCTGTTTTATAATACTTACGTACATACACACATGCTCGGACATCTTAAATTATTACATTGAATTTTACTATTACCAGGGCTCGGATTTACAAACGTTTTTGCATATCTGTTATTTCTGTATAAGTGTAGTGCAATAATATCGATAACTTTGACAGTCGATAAACTTCAATCCCTATTACATTTTACTTTATTGTGGTGATAAATATGGGTCCTTTTTTTTAAATGATTGAATATGAAAAATTGTTTATTTCTCCTCCGAGAGGTCGGTAGGTACAAATCCATTTAAAAACTATGTACGTACCTTCTTAAGTATAATATACCTAGAAATACAAAGATTAACACCAAAACAAAACTAAACTATAAATTTAACAACTAACTTAAATTTACACATTACTAAATACAATACAAAATTACAACAAATAATAATTAATTTAATGCAATTTTATTTGGTGTTTTCATGCGGTAAAATCCAAATCTTTGCCAAAATAATGATATCCATTAAATTTTTGTCATCTGCATGCTAAGATATTGTATGATCTTGCGGCCATCGATTTTGGATGCTTATCGGTAAGTAGGTACCTACCAGGAAGCTGGAAATAGGTATCGTCTTCCATGGTACCTACCTACCAGGAATATTTTAAGAGCATAAATAGATTCCAGTGTTTTCGAGTAGTCCGTAATCCAGTGATCGTGACCTGAATTGATAATAAACATATTCTACTAACATAATATTCACACGGATTATCTAGTCCTAATGGACCGTCTAATTGACCGTCTATGTGTATAATGTGTTGATGATTTTGCCAATGTTTAGTTTATTTAGCAAAAGTGCTTGACTTTGAACGGTTATAAGTATTGGAGACTTCAAGGTTTGTTTTCCGAAGAAAAACACTGCCTTGAGCATACAATTGGAGCTTCGTTGTAGGCCAGTGAGCAGGCAACCGACACGCGACTACCCAATAGCAGACCTACAACGCGACTCGATAAACGTATAGAAAGCTGTGATAAATAATAATAACACATATAAACTAAATACGAGCTATGATAGAGAAAGGTACATTGAAGCTAAAATTTATAGTTATAGTCTAGAAACCACTTTATTTGTGACAGTACAATCCCGTTCATTGATATGTATACAGGGTCCTTTTTAATATGCTGACACTTTTTTAAAGGGATGACCAGACCATCAAACTGAACAACTTTGTCTATGGGACCAACATCGAAATCGCGAAAATATTATCAGCTGTCCTATACATTTGGTTCGAGTAAGTTTCCAGTTTTGTATGGAACAGATGATTTTTTTTCGCGATTTCGATGTTGGTTCCATAGAGAAAGTTGTTCAGTTTGATAGTCTGATCAACCCCTTAAAAAAGTGTCAGCATATTAAGAAGGGCCTTATATAGTGCGTCCAAGATAGCTCCTAGAATTTTTTTTTTACTTTTTATAGCTGTTGAGCAGTCCAAACTTTATAATACACTAAAAATATAAAGATTAATAATATTTAATATAAAATTAAAGGTTTTACGGCTCAGACATTTTCAGAAAGTAAAATAATCGTTCTAAAACAATCTGTTAAAATTACGGAGCTATCGTGGACGAAGTATAGTACAAAATTGAACTATGTACCTACTCATGACTTTTAAAATAGCAAAATTAAAAGTACTTAACCGTTATAAATTGTGAAAAATTTTATCATAGGTACCCAATTTTAAAACATTTCAATTAAGTACGACTTTACATAAAAAAGAATTAGTGCATATCAATGGACGTGACTCTACTTCGGTGGAAACTATCTTTCAGTTACCTTTGCGTTATTAATATCACATCGCGTATCGGTGTCACACCACTACCGAGAAACGAGGTGAGAATTTAAGTTCTTAAAGGAAGCTCTCCCACTTACAAGGCACTTGCAGGCAAGGGCATTACGCCCGTGGTCTAGCCATGGTCTGACAATTTTTGACAGCGTTTTGTGCAAACTTCAATGGCGTGATTAAGGAGGTAGTGTCTCTCCCTGTTTCCCTGTGGCCTCGTACATAAACTATATTCTGGTAAATATACATTATCACGGCGACGATTCTAAGTTTAGAAAGTACTTCTATTTTCTGTCCCCGAGTGGTAGCGATGGCCCTTTCATCCTTATTCATGAGATTAGCCATTTGCCCTATAATGGGATTCTACATATAACTTGCTCACCTATGTCACACGAATAAAAACCTACAGAGACAAAGCTTCTAAGGTGAGCACAATAATGAATTGACGTGCTCGCGCCTAGATAGTAGCGCCCAGTTTTTGCTGTAGGTGATCTCGTCGGTGAAAGGTTACGCACACATCGCCACGCATTGTAGTAGTGTACTCATTGAGGCGCGATTGAATATATATAAGCATAACTAAATGTTATTACAATCCTAGCTCTGTGGGCACTGCTCCGTGTCATCGTTCGCCTATTTAGCGGCCTTTGAACAGAAACGTGTCTCCGAACACGCTTCAGACCTTTATTACTGTCCAAATAGACTGAACTCGCTATTGTGTACTTATTAATTAATAAACTTTATTTAATGGTGAACTTACACTGGGAGCATCATAAACTACCTTTTTTTGGATATTACATATTTGTTCAATTTGGGGTTCTTCTTTCATTTATTTAACCTCGGCTTCCATCGACCGAAAGACATTTTAAAGCAATGGCTACCACAAAAATGTGTGGCTGTGATCAACGCACCCTGAAGTAGTCAAGGACACGCATAACCACTGCCCTTTTTGTCAATGTTGTGTGGCGCGTTGTGGAACATCAGAATTATTCTGGTTCGGCCCCTTTAGTGTATTAATAATGCTAGTATAATTTGTTAGTAACTAGCTACTGCTTTTATACCAATCTTCTTCTTATCGTGTGGGCAACAGGTTCTGGTGTCAGAGTTTTTTCAGACCGCCTTACGGCCTCTGACGTGGTTTTTATGTAACGACTACTATCCACGAGAGATAAGTAGCTGGGATCAACGGCTTAACGTGCCATCCGAAGCACGGAATCATCTTTCTTTTCAGACAATCAGGTGATTCGGCCTGCAATATCCTAACCAACTGGGGAAAAACGCATAAAGTGACATATCACTTGGTATCCCCCGTGGGAATTGAACCCACGACCTCTGTGTCAAGAGCCCAATGCTTTTAACCAATAGACCACGGCGGCAGTTCTTCTTCTTTAGTTTATACCAGTGATGATATGCGATATTTGACGCATTCGACGACGCAGCGTTAGAAAAGTGATACTCGAACGAACGATATATTATTCTACTGCAGCATTGGCGCTAAAAATATTTTGTTAGCTCTCCTTCTTATGAATATTTTAACAAGTCTGCACATGCGGAAAATAGACCACGGTAGCCATCCAGTTTTATTTTTATTTGTTTCATATTTGTCATGAAAATACTGTATTCTTCTCGAAATTGTACTGCGTTTCGCAATCTTGAATTCCAATTTTTATCTCATTGAACTTTAGCCTAAAAACGTTTTTAAGGAGTATATTTCTCCTAGGAACTAATTTTATGTTTAAATACCTACTACCCGGTACATAATGCACCAACCCAAACGGGTTCGGGAAGAGGCGTTTTATTACTTGAAGCGTAACACTTCTTAGACGCCCAAAAGTGTGGCTGCTGGTTGTAGCCCTACATCGTCGCATGCGTCTTCCTCGGTCATAGGGCAAGGACGAGAGAGCCTAAAAACCTACAAAAATATGCACTTAAATTATATCCTGCGTACCTAACCGCTTCTCTTTAAAGATTACAGTCGCCGTAGTCAAAATCGACTAGAAATCTATCATAATCACCATTATAATAGATTTGACAACATTGCATTCCAAATCGTATTATTTTAGCAACAAATAAGAATGACAAACAAAATTCTAGTACTACATGCGTCTACCTAGATTTTCTCTCCGTGAACATTGCTGTATATACGAAAAACAACAAACTGTTAGTTCTCGCCCCATTGGATCTGCTTGCGGTCTCCAGTTTAGGAATAAAGCGTGAAATATTATTGGCTCTGCAATATCTCCGCGGAACAGTGGTCGGGACTTCAATGAAATATTAACGGTACTCCATTATATTTCAGAGGCATCTTTATTACTGCATGCAACGAGATACGACACTATTTTAAAGTTATGTCAAACAAGCTTTGCCCGCGGTTTCAGTAGTAGTTAGAGATCCGTCTTCACGACATAGGCTTTCTGCTTCAAATTAGCCAGGTTTTTTTCATTTTTAATTACGCTGTCTATACTATAGTTTTAATTTTTACTTATCTTGGAAAACGCCTCATTGTAATACATACCTACGGTTTCTACCCCTTCAATAAAAGTGGACTGTTTTTGAATGCTGGACTGGTCTTAATTAAAGAGAGATATTTCACTTGTCACGTAAAAGATGGCGGGCGAACAAGAAGGTCCGAACGCTGGTTCGATCAGAGGAGCGCGGACGCCAGCACAAAATAGGCAATATAGATCTACATACAGAACGGCCACTCCCCGCCCCCCTCTGACTTCAGATACCCCACCTCACCTCACACTTTCTGGGAAACTTGAGCGAAGCCGAACAAGGGAATGCAGTAAGGCGCTCGCACCCGTAGTATTTGACTACATAAAATTGAGTCTTTTCAGTGCATAAAAAACGTTGAAAAATAACACTAAATTCACATTTTCATTCATTCTTTATCTCAAATACTATTTTGAATAACAGAACGAACAATAAAAAGTAACGAAATGTAGATGATGTTCATACGATGCGTGGTAAGTCAACCCTACATTTATGTCAAAGGCAATTTGCACCAAGTGCGCATGTGTGAACGCTATCATGTCAAATCCAAAACGTTGTTTAAAGTGCCGGACCTGTGGCGGCGGTTTGAGGCGATGTCCGGTTCGGCCCAGTGCGTTTTCACTCACCGGAAGCATAAACTTAGACACCTACCTAGTAGGTATTCTTTTACGACACGAATATTATGACACCACTAGATCTTAATGACTAAAAACATGGTCGAAAAACGAGATTTTTTTTGGATACAAAAGATCGGATCAGCCGACCGATTTTCTAAAGGAGATCCAAAAATTTATTGTCTTTTTTCGACCCATGTTCCTTAGTGAAAGTCGATAAGTTTCATCGTGTGACACCCTAAAAATTTAGTAATTAGAAACTGCTTTAGGAAACACTTCAATTTATTTTGTTGTTTATGCAGTAATTTATCAGAAGGTAAAACTTTAATTGTTGTTGTGTCCACCCTGTTCAACAAAATTAGGTATTCCAAGGTATTTTTGCACACCTGCTGCCAAGAAAGAATGCCTTAAATAGTTCCCTTTCTCCAAGTTTATCCCGAATTTACATAATAAGGAACATTGTATGGGTCTGTCCTATGATGAAATTGGCGCAGCCCACACATTCAACTGGTATTGGTTCTTCATTTTAGACGATTCCTTTTTTATTCAATATCATTCACTTGAATACGGGACTTTACGGGAGTCAATTTCTTTCGAAGCGTCTAAATTTTTTTTCCTTTTCGAAATAAGCACGAGAATTTCTTTACCAATAGAAACAATATTGACAAAGATGTGTCGCTTGCTTTATTTGAGAAGGTTTTTCTTTCAATAAGACAATTCTCTTCGAGGAACTATCTCACAATATACTAAACATGCGGTACCACCACTAGATTCATAATACGATCGAGAAAATTTATCTTACATCTAATTCCGATCTGAAAAGTCACACTTTTAATATAGTACCGCATTTATTAGGTATTGAGAGACGAAATTAATGAAAATATGAGTCCTAGAGTCCTAGGTAGCTCGTGTAAACAGTCAAATTTATGATTTTGAAGTAGGCGTTCACGACTGGATGCCAAATGTGATGAATTGAATGCCCGACCACCAGCTCTATAATATCATGAGATCTATGAGAACGACGTGCTCATGTGCCCGCTATGTGCGAGGATCTTCTCTAAGAAGATTGTCTATGTTAGCCACGTGAGAGCTCATCAACCCCAACAACGGAGTTGAAACAGTCGCCAAAATCTAGAAAGTAGTTGGTTTGGAATTGAGAGCAGAATTGAATTATCATGGTTACAACATAGGTAATTTTTTTCAAAATATTAAATAATTTGTTTTTAAAATTTAAAATTTACTGAACTCGATCTCTACCACCGCACAGGTACACTCACCTTACTTACTATCAAAACAAGATTCTTAAAATGTATCCATGAGCACGTAAGTGCTTTCATTCATTGCTGAAATGATAACAAATCATTTTTGCCTCAAAACTTAAAATGCGAAACACTTTAAATTTTAAGTATCAAAATAATGAAATTATTGTTTTTATCTAATTATTTTGTTATAAATCTGTTGGGGTGTATGAGGTTTTGCGCTTATTCATTGACATTATTTCAGATGGTTTTTAAGCAAATTGATACGGAGAGGTAAAATATCTCGTCTCTTAAAATTTGTTGAAAAACTAGGAAAACAATAGTTTGCCGAGATGAAATGGATGGTTATCTATGAATCTCAAGTCCTTTTTCAACGGATATCTTTCAAAGGTCTATTGTGACTGTGCCCGTTAAATAATTGAAGTGCTCGGTATACAGTACCTACCTACAGAGGCAGAGTAGACCCACCTTTAATCACAGAGTTTAAAATTAGATAAGAATTATGAAACTGCTAGTCTCAATAAAAAAAATGAATTTTTATTACCCCTTAGGTAACATTATTTCAATGAATTTTCAAAATGTAAATTAGTTATAATCATTTAGTTTCAGTTTAGTTCAAAAATTAAGCGACTTTAAATTAAAATCTACATTAACCTAAAAATATGATGGCATATAAAATATAACAAAATGAGTAGGTAGTAATTTGAAGGTGTGTTGTTAGACCTTGTAATATGTATGTATTCGTAATGTAGATTTTGGTCTCATATTTTTAATTGTACAATAATTATGTAGGTAGACCTATTACTTGATTATGTCTCTAACAGTTTTTAGGGTTCCGTAGTCAACAAGGCACTCTTATAATTTCGCCATGTCGGCCCTCTCTGTCCGTCTGTCCGCGGCTTAGCTCAGACACGCTTAGTACTAGAATTTGACATCGATATTAATCACGCCGACAAAGTGGTAAAATAAAATCTTGAATAATTTTTTTTAGGGTACCTCCCCTACACGAAAAGTAGGGATGTTTTTTTTTTTGGATCCTTAGATATTAGCTTTAAAGAGTACATTTTTGTTAGGGTCATGTCCCCATTTTTTGACGCGGTTTCGATTGCGGTTCTAAAGAGAAAGTTGTTCAGTTTGATGGTCTGATCATCCTCTTAAAAAACTGTCAGCATATTAAGTTGGACCCTGTACATATCGCTATCGCGGCTCTGCACTCTGCACTGCATGCTACGTCGCAGATGCATTGTCAAAAGTGTTAAATGAGCACGAAAGGTTTAGTTTTCTATCACAGAGTTTTCCAATGTCATTAATAACACATGGCGTCTTAGAAGGCAGATATTAAACTTCAGGGAGTGAAAAATGAAGCGAGAAATAGCTGCTATGCACCGAGGGGGGAGAGGGGGTTTGTTAACTTTTGAGATTACAAGAGTGATACATGGAGTTGTTATATTAAACTCTATAGTAGAAAATTTACAACACTTTGTTTTTAATTTAAAAGCTAGCATAATTATTATGGTCGCAGTCTCAATGCATAACGCTATGCATTTTTCTCGCCCTACAATCTGATAGAATGCGAAACCAATGCAAAAATGGAAGGGATCGATATTGAATTATTTAACAAAGATATGCAATTTGGTGCACAGTTAGTATTTTTGATGTGAACATAATATTTTAGATTCATCATCATCATCCACTGCTGGATATTCTGATTGTTTACTTAGGAGTACAGTAAAGTACTAGAGAGAAGGTAGGTAGAAGGCCGTTTTTGAATTAATCTGTGAGACCAATATTGTTAGGACGTTTTATTTGTAATATATTATAAAGAAGTAAAGTAAAAAAATTAAAAGCGGTAAAAGGGGAGGTGGAAGTCGTTATAATTGGTGTGTTTGATACATGTTCAGATTTTTCAAAAATCAAGTTACGCAAAACCATAATACACTGGCCGCGCGTAGGTAGAGTAATTTATAATGTCGCACGGTCTGCTTATGTTGGTTTTTCGTAGGTTGATGTGTCGCCGTATGTACGTTTTAAAGTTCCCCAATTTTCCCGTAGTCTATGTGAGTTTGAACACCCTTTATTTTACATTATAATGTCATAAATTATAAGGCCACACAATATTAAAGAGAGCCCGTGTGAGGCAATGATATGGCGGCGAAAGCTTCATAGATTTCATTCGGAGTGTTGTGGCTAACCGCGGCTTATCTGCCTCCAGTCAAACTAAGTAAGGGTTTCTGAGAGTTGAAACTGTGCTGTAGATAAAATACCTACGGTTGGTGGTCTGTAAATAATACGCCAAGTTCTGTATTGTCTGGATGGATCTTCAATGTTGTGGTAATTATTTTTAATTTTATATCAGTTTTCAAACCAAAATAATGTAAGTTAGATAAAGCTCTTTAATCTATTTCATCTTATTTGGTGGCAAAACGCACCGAATTAATCGCATAATAATGAGATTAATCCAATGAAAGACTTACAAATATAATAATGTTTTTTTTCAGTATTATAATGTTAGGTACATATAAATTTAGTTTGTTTTTAAATAGAGTACGGGAGTGAGAGTTTATGAGTGTATTCCAATTTATCCAGAACTTGCCGGTCTGCACCATCGAACACCTAAAACCTCGACAAATACTGATCAGCGCTTTGTACCCATTTCGACGTTACTGTCAAGGTACCAAGCTTTAATCTGCTAAAGCTAGTTCCCTGGACTCTTCCTTGTGACGATAACCTAAATCCTTTGATCAGCTAAAAAGTAAATGGTTGTCTGACGCTGTCTTATCTTGTTATAAATTAGTGCCCGACCGAAACTTCAGCTTTGGCCGCTAGTTATAAATTATCGGTTTGGGTTGTTACCTATTTGAGATCTACGATGATTCATTCTAAATTGTACACGAGCACTAACTTACAAGGCAACACTTAAAAACCCTTGCGCGAGTAGGTATTACATAATTTTCGATAGGTACATAAGTACTGTGATATGTATATCGCCAATGAGGAACATGCACCAAAATTATCTTAATAAATAAATAATAGTTGAGAAAAAATTTAATAATAATCAAAATTAAACAAATATTTAATCATAGTTTGTCTTAATAATTGAGAATATAACATTACTGAAAGATTTATTCTAAAGTTTTTATTTTTTACGAAATATTTCAATTATAAGTTACGTGGATCAAAACGTAATATCAAACACCAATCAGCGAAAAGTGACGAAGCGATTAGCAACTTGCGTGCGTTAGAAGAGCACGGCAACATATTATAGCGGATGATTTGTGATGAGTTCACCCGTCATGAAAAAGAGTGAGGTCACTTTATGGCAGTGAGCGTTTTGGCGCGTAATTTGGAAAGTCATCTTTTGATTTGCAATAAATAAATAATTTGTGCATATTTTATTATTTTATTTATTTATAGATAGGTAAGCAGGTATACCATCTATTCATATTTTTATGCTTATTTAAAAACACGAATATTTACAATTTTATTTGTACCTATTTCTCATCCATCTCGCGTCAGTGCCGTCTTTCGAGTCATGTGGATATATTTTTTCTTTTCCATTAGCTTTCGGAAAATTCTCTTTGTTTATTGAAAATTCATGTTTTTTTTACTTACTAAGCCTACGTTGTCCGTGCGTCCGTCCGTCTGTCAGCCTGTCTGTCTGTCCTAACTATTTAGGGCTGTAATTTTTTAACCTTAATAGCTAGACAGATGAAATTTTCACAGAATAGCTTTGTGTTATTGTACTAAAAATATCAAAAAGTTAAAAATTAAGGGTGGTCTTCGAGAAACTAGTTTTTAATCATAAAGACCGCACTAAAGGTCCTGGAGAAAACAAAACTATTTTGTTATTTAATATGTTGCGTACCTATATGTGTTGTGGAACGGAACCCTGGGTGCACGAGTAGCTCGACTCGCACTTGACCGGTTTTATTTATGTATGTCGTTTCATACCTATCTAGCACGGGCATGGGGTCAGAATTGACAAACAAAATGCATTCAAAAATAGCTTTTTTCAAATATAACTTCTCTTAAAACTGAATTTCTCAAATGATACAAATCTTAGTATAACCCAGCTAAATACAAAGACTTGTTCTACACGGAGGAAGTAATAGGAAGTGTCGTCTCTGCAATGTTCTCCGTCGTCTTTACCCATTAATTAACATTTTACCAAAGATTACATTACTAATTAGATAGTTTGTTAAGAACAGGTATTTGATGCCTTTCATTAGCAAAATATTAATAGTTATTTGTTATGCAAGGCTGCAAAGTTGTTTGTTTGGCGCGAGTAGGTACTTGTATTGAAACCTGAGCAAGCGTAGGATCCTAGGATTGAACCACGACGAGCGAAGCGAGTGGTTCAAATATAGAATCCTGAGCTGTAGGTTTTTCAGCGAAATAAACACGTTTTCATGACAATCAAACTGTTTTATTTTATGTTACTTTTACACAGCGTTTACAGAGATCGAGAGAGAGCACAGATAATAAAAGTAAGACTAGTATACACAAAATAACATTAGAGGGCGCTACCTAAAGGTTGGGTTGCGTTCCATTACACAACACCCTCCCCAGAACGCAAGCCTATTAAACCCATTTTAGAAACACAATACACATGTTTTTCAAAGGTAGTTCCTTTTGTTAGGATATCAGCAACCATTTGATTACCATTACAATATTCGAATCTAATTATTGATCTGTTTACATAGTCTTTAAGAAAATGGAAACGAATATCTATGTGTTTCGTTCTAGGCTTATAACTGTCAGTCATTGAAAGTTTGATCGCACTTTGGTTGTCACAGCCGATTGATAGGGGTCCATCATCATCTTCACCCAGCTCCGTCTGAAACTGTTTAAGCCATAGCGCTTCTTGTGCAGCTGCTGCCATTGACATGTATTCGGCCTCCGTCGTAGAGAGGGCGACTGTTTGTTGCCTACGAGAGCTCCAGGATATACCTCCGCCCTGTGATATAAATACATATCCAGTACAAGATTTTCTATCTTGTATGTCATTTGCCCAATCTGCGTCGCAATATCCAGTTAAGCTTGAGCCATCCTTGCTGTATTCAAGTTTATAAGCCTTAGTGCCTTGTAGGTATCGCATAACTCTCTTGATTGCCATCCAGTTCTCCCTTTGAGGGTTTTTATTAAATCTGCTGAGTGTATTTATAGTGTAAGCAATATCTGGTCTGGTGGCTTGAGCTAAATACAGAAGACAGCCGATTGCCTGTTGGTACGGAAAATCCTCGGTGTTCCTTTCAGTGGTCGTAGTGAACTTTATACCAACTTCAATAGGCGTCTTGACTGGCTTGCATTCTTCCATTCCAAATTTATTTAGGATCTCATTAATATATTTTTCCTGGTCTATCATCAATTTGCCTCCGTCTCTATCTCTAGTTACATTTAAGCCAATGCACTGCTTTACCTCACCAAGATCTTTCATGCTGAATTGCTCTTTGAGTTTCTCTTTAATTTTAACTTTTTCTTCTTTACTAATTGAAAATATGATTAGGTCATCGACCCAGACCGCAATAAACATTTTCAGGTCAATATTATAGTAAATACATGGGTCAACCTTCGAACGCTTAAATCCAATATCCTGTAGAACTCTGTCTAGCTTGTTATTCCACAATCTACTTGCTTGTTTTAATCCGTAGATAGATTTATGTAACAAGCATACTTCTGATCCTTTCTCATACGTAGGTGGTTGTTGCATGTAAATTTCTGTGTCAATTTCCCCTTGTAAAAATGCAGACACAGCATCCATTTGATCTATTTCAAGATTATATTTCACAGCCAATGCAAATAAATAACGAACTGATGTGTATCTCACCACAGGGGAGTACACTTCTCCGTAGTCTATTCCCTTCTTTTGCTTGTAGCCTTTAATTACAAGTCTAGCCTTATAACGTACCACCTTTCCATCTTGATCTGTCTTTGCTTTAAATATCCATTTGCATGGTATGATCTTTTTCTTTGGTGGGGGCTTCACAAGAGTCCAAGTGTTGTTATCGGACAGTGCGCTGAGCTCCTCATCCATCGCCATCCTCCATTTATGCCCTTGAGGGGAAGTTAGTGCTTCTTCAACTGACTGGGGATCGTTAAGGCTACTGTAGCAGAAATAACTGGTATGATAGTCATCGGAAGGTGGTTTATTACGTCTTGGTCTTAGCGTTATGTTTCTGCATTCTTCTTTTGATAAAGTCACTGGTTTGTATGGTACATATGTTTCATCCAACTCTTCTTGATCTGTGTCATACTGACTGGATGTTTCAGGACTTTCTAAGTTGTACACGGAGTCATTATTTGCTTCGGATGACTTGTCTCGAGCGGAAGAATCATCGGAGAGTGAGTGTTTAGGTGGTGTACTGTTCTCACTATTATTGCCTGCAGACTGGTCTGTAAAATCAAATGTTGCACTCTTATTATCATGTTTCTCTAGGAAAGTGACATCCCGACTCTTCACCATTTTCCGTGATACAGGGTCCCACAGACGATAGCCCTTGGTGTCATCACAGTATCCTAAGAAGAGCATTTGTCTCGACTTGGGGTCCCATTTTTGTCTCTTTTCTTTAGGGACGTGGACCATGGCCTCACAGCCGAATATCCTCATATGAGATATGTTGGGTTTTCTTCCTGTCCACATCTCATATGGAGTCTTCTTGCCTAATGACTGTGTTGGGGATCTATTTATAACATAAGCTGCAGTGGCTATAGCTTCTGCCCAGTATTCCTTTTCTAACTCAGCATCAAATATCATGCATCGAGCTCGTTCCACAAGCGTGCGGTTCATGCGTTCTGAAAGACCGTTTTGCTGCGGAGTGTATGGTGTGCTGGTTTGGTGAGCTATGCCACAACTTTTCAAATATTTGTCAAAATCATGGTTACAAAATTCCGTCCCATTGTCAGTGCGCAAAACTTTGACCTTTGTTTCCCGTTCATTTTCTACTCTATTTTTGAAATCTTTAAATATTTTCAGAACATTTAGCTTATCTTTCATGAAGTATACATACACTTTTCGGGTGTAGTCATCTACAAAATTTATAAAATATCTCATACCTCCAAGTGACAGAGCTTCCATTGGGCCACAGACATCGCTATGAACGATTTCTAGCGGCTGCGTTGCACGGGAACCCACATTGTTGAATGGCTGTCTGGATTGTTTACCTTCGCTGCATGTTGTACATGTTAACATCCTTTTATTTTTCTCGGCAGACAATGTCACTCCATCGGTGCAGTCAGGCAGTTTATTTATATCACTGAAGTTTAAATGTCCCATTCGGCGGTGCCACAGGACCGATTCATCTGTGATTCCAGTGCAGATTAAATTAGCTTGAACATCTGTATTTAATCGGTACAGATTATTTATCAGAGTCGCTGAACATATAAAAGCGTCTTTATCATTGTAAATCTCACAACCGTTGCTATGGAATACCATCTTGCATCCCTTTTTGCTCATAGCGCTCACAGAGAGTAAGTTGACTGCAATATCGGGAACATAAAGTACATCTCTTACTTGGATTTTATTATCTCCGCCAAGGTTTATGTTCACATTACCGGTACTCATGACAGGCAGAGACGTCTTGTCAGCTATGGTTATCTTTGATATCGGTGGCTTCTGCGTATCATAAAGCCAGTCATTCCTTTTCGTCATATGCATGGCAGCTCCGGAGTCGAGATACCACTGATCATTTACACCACTTGAAAAGGCTGAAAAAGCTGCTACAAAACCTGAGTTGTCATCTTTCGGATCCTTCTTTTCTTCCTTCTTTATAATAGGCTTTCTTGGTGCTTTGCAATATTTACTGATGTGTCCAAACTTGTTACAATTAAAACAGCGGGGGCCTTGAGGGAACTTTGGTTTTGTAGATCCATGTTTATTTTTACCCATATAAAATGCGGAGGGTTCTGGGCTTTTTACCTCTTGAATGAGTTTCGTTTTAATGGCATCGGCAGTGATATTAATCCCCGAGCTCTCTAAGGCCATTATCATGGGTTTGTAGGTATCGGGGAGACCCGCAAGCATTAAAGTACCAATCCATTCATCTTCTATTTGAAAATTGATGCTACGGAGCTTGTGTGCAGTGCTCATGATGCGGTTAACATATTCTTCTATATTTCCACAGCTTTCCAGAGTAGTAGTGACTAAATCTTTCAGTAGACCAACTTTTCTGGTTAGGCCATTGTCATCGAAAGCTTTTTCTAAATTTTCCCACACATCCTTCGCGGTCTTGGCATCCTGAACGTGGACGTAATTCGCAGGATCCAGAAGAAGAATGATTTTGGCTCGGGCTTTGACATCTTTGGCGGCATCAACGGTTTTGGCGGCGTCGACGGATTTTGCGGCGTCTATCGGACTGGCGGGATCGATCGTCGGTTCTATGCATTCCCACAGATTTTCGTGTTGCAGGAACGTCTTAACACCAAACTTCCACGAAGAATAATTCGATCGACCGATCAGTTTTTCCAAATTAAACGAACTTGTCGACATTTTTCAGGCGCGAAAGCGGCGCGCGGCGTCGGCGTGCTGATTATAACCTCTCGAACTTTTACTATCGTATCGGCAGTTGATGTTGATCTTCACGGGTGTTTATTGTTATTTCTACAACCACGCTCTGCTACCATGTAGGTTTTTCAGCGAAATAAACACGTTTTCATGACAATCAAACTGTTTTATTTTATGTTACTTTTACACAGCGTTTACAGAGATCGAGAGAGAGCACAGATAATAAAAGTAAGACTAGTATACACAAAATAACATTAGAGGGCGCTACCTAAAGGTTGGGTTGCGTTCCATTACACAACATGAGCGTAGCGAGGGTTTCAATGGTACGAGACGCAAAATAACTTTGCTGCCGAGCGAAACATACAATTTTTCACCTTACTACAGCGAGGAGAAAAAATGAATTGCACGTGAAAATTTTTAAAAGTTTTTTTATGCAGTCCTCGTGCTGGCCAGTGTGATTATTCTAATAATGAGGTTGGCGCAATGACATGAAATAGTATATTCCTTACATGAAATAGTTATTAATGCATTTTCAGTATCTATACCACAGATTATTTAATAGTTACTACCGTAACAGATAGTTCACTCCATCAGATTTTTCGAATTTCGAACATTGCGCTTCAGGAACGAAAACTGAAATGCGCGACCACTCACCCCTCGGTGGGGATCAGCCGTCAAACGTACCTGAGTGAGACAAACCTGCCTATACTGGCGGTATAGAAAAATGTTTAATAGAAAGATTTTAATTTTTAAAAACTCTTTTCACGTTAGCGGATAAAATGCACTTTATGATAAACAGAATCTTTCCGAGCTTGTGAGGTGAAAAATATTTTGCTTTGTTGATAATTAGCACTTCTCCTAGGTGAGCGCCGAGCGTCGCTCTATCGCGTGATAATATTTGATTGGTGATTTTTCCTCGCTACCTCGCACATATCTGGTAGAAAGCCAGCCTCCACTACGACAGCAGTCAGATTAGTTTTATGAAGTAAATCTAGTTGGTACTAAAATACGCGGTGTGGGCATTGAAGATGTTGACGATGCCTGAATGTACGAGTATTAGTTGCCTTTACGATACCAAAGACATTGCTGGATTGCTGCTGTTATAAATTGCAGTAATCATGCTGAATTATCGTTAAAAATATATGTGGATAAGGAAAAAAAATTTCATTCCAAATCCGCAATCCGACCTGGTGAAGGCAGCGGGAAACCGTTGGATGAGGGCAGCGCAGGACCGGTCGCTGTGGCGATCCTTGGGTGAGGCTTATGTCCAGCATTGGCCGTCCATCGGCTAAGATGATGATGATGCTCATGATCTGCCATGTAAAATAGATGTTAACCTATATCATCGGAGGTAGAAAGTGAAAATTCGCATCTGTATCTATCATTATTTCTATTCTTTGGCGCACGTCGGCGCACTTAATTAAAGCTCAGGAATAATAAGTGCCTACTTAATTGTATTAAATCGTGTGATTCTATCTAGAGGTGTTCTAGTCTCCGCAAATCATTCTTATAGGATACTTCAGCAAAGTATTTATATGTCTCTAAGCATTTCATTTACAATAATTTGTTTTATTATCTGTACGCTTCAAAGAAAATATGTTTTTCGAATGTTATGAATAAGTCTCTCAAATTTATGAATATGTATCGAATTATCTGTTTTAGTTTACTCAATGTACTTTTTTTTAGGGTTTCGTAGTCAAACAAGGAACCCCTATACTTTCGTCCATACCTCAATAACTCGCTATAACCAAACGAAATCATTATAATGCTTCTGTGTCGAAATATCTGCGCTAATAAGCCCAGACTCAAAACCAACCTTTTTATAATTTTTGTCTGTCTGTTTATTTGTTTGTATGTTTGAAACAGCATCAAGTAAAAATTACTGAACCGATTTTGATGAAACTTTTTTGTTTGGTGGCTTATGTTTTGACTTAAAATCTGGCACGTATATAATTTGTGCTGACGAAGTCGCGGGTAAACTCTAGTAGGTAATAAATGTAGGGTCATAATAAACAAAATACACTTCCAATGGCGGAGCATCACACCTCATTTAAACCTCTAGGTACCATTGGTAATATCATTTCATTATAAAACATTAATATTCAAATATATTGACCTCAGATTTCTTTTCAACTTCACTTTTATTTCGTTTTCTCCTCTTACAGTTGCTTCCGTGTTGTATGTAGTAGTCACTTATGTATGTATATAGTTAAAAAGATTATATGTATGTACGTATTTATTTAGATTATTTTATATTATTTGTAACTATACAGGATGAATTTTTAGTCACCGTCCAAATTTTTTCTAGGCATTAGGCATCATTCACTAACTCCATTTTTTTTTTAAAAAAAGATACGTAAAATTTTCGTATTAAATAATTTTCTCGAAAGAATTATCGTTCTGCGTGGTCACAAGTTAAACGTTAATAATACTACACTTGCCTCGTAAACATTCAATGAACAGGGCAGCGCACACCCCACTTACCCCCGCCCCCGACTCCTGCGCCACACATCTATCTATCGTCAGTCGGTCGGCGCCCTTTCGCGACGCAAGCGCTTACTTCCGTGTTCCCGCGCATCTCGTTGGCGGCGCCCCGCGCTATCGTGAATTTGTTTACAATGTATTCCAACCGCGAGTATTACGAAATGGTGCGATCTTACATACTTAGTGGTGAAAGCTTGAACGGTGCCCAGAGACTATACGAAGCAGAAAGTATTCCTCGCCTTCGCAATCAAGGGATAATAAATCCTTCAGTACCTAATCGCCAAACGATTTTGGCCGCAAATCAGAGGCGATCGACCAAGTGAAAAGTGACACTGTAGTGCTCAACCAAATTAAAAATAATGTGCAAAAACGTGCAAGACTCTGTTTAGAGAGAAACGGTATGAATTTCGAACATTTATTAAAGTACTGTTAATGTGATTGTTCTAAGATGATTTTGATTAAATTTTTAATTATTTGTACATAAGTTGATTCAAATTTTTTAAATACGCCTAATAGCAAAACGTTTTGGCACGGTTTTAATAAGGTCTAAAGTTCTTATTTATCTAATTTATTTTTACTTTATTTGTAATTGATTAATTAAGGATTACATTCTAATCATAGTGAACATAGCACAAACCTTTTGCTTATTGACGGTCCTAAGCCCGTGAAAGTATGAAGGGAAAATTTGCAACTATGTTTATTATTGTGTTATCAATGAATTGCGGCGGCGCGCGGAGCGGGGCGGCCCGCGTAAATTCACCTAGCGCGTGCGCACGGCGCGGCAGTGTCCAGAAACATAAACTTTTTATAGATAACTTTGTGATGTGATATCTTAATATTTTTGTATTGAGTGATACTAAAAGAAAAAACACGTATTCAATGATTTTCGCCAAAGATTAATATATCAAAATTTGGACGGTGACTAAAAATTCATCCTGTATAAATACACTCATTGCTATTTCTTTATTTTGAGCTACACAGCCTACCTATTTTTTCGTTTGTTAATTCTCTACCCTAAGGTTGCCTGGAAGAAATAGCTTTTTAGCGATAAGACCGCCTTATTTGTACCTACTTTTAATTCTTTATCTGTATTCAAATGTATGTTCTGTTTTAGTGTGCAATAAAGTATAATTGAATTGAATTGAATTGTATATTATACCTCTAATTACCCTACAAGTCTTATTAACTTGCAGCCGTGGCCATTGAAACAAAGATCTAATTTATTCGGGACTATACAATACATATACAATGCAGCGAGCACTAAATACTGCGAACACAGAAGGGGCTAGTCTTTACAAAACGCTACACCTATATAGTACCAAATATGTGTGACGATTGTCGATAGGTTTATGGAAGGGGTAAATATTCATATGATGGATGCTAATAATATTTAATTTATTCTATTATTATTCTAAATTAATCTTTGTCTACGCACAAGTATATGTAAGTATATAATATAAATATGGTAGTGTTTTAAATTTATTTATGTCTTGATATTGACAGACAAAACTGACTTTCGAGTGAGTTTCTAGAGAAGTCCGAGCAATCGAAGAAGGATGAGGTTAGACAGATTCGTCTGCTGCAGCAGTTGGAACACTGCTTAAATATTGGAACTCAATTAATATAATAACGTGGTAAGAGACAAAAATTTTCATTTTAGTTTACATAACTACTGTGTAACTCTTAAAAATAGTAGGTAGGTATTGCTTAGTTTAATTTCACACGTATGCAAAACTTATACAAAAGTTGCATAAACCCTATCGAATTTATGCACTAGTTAGGTATTCGTTCGTTTAATAGTCAGGAAGTGTGTAATTCAATAACATCGGTCAGACGTTGAGCTCCGTGTTCTTGCTTTAAGTACCAACTGAGTAAACCTTCTGTACTATATTTATTCTGTAACGAGTATAGTGCTGCAGTAAGTGCTTGAAATTGTATTCAGAAATTAATAAAGGCATATTATCAGTGGGATCCTCTGTTTAGCTTACCACAGCCGGTTTTCGTTTGGAAACGTTCCAGCCAGGTAGCTTTGGAAATTGCAGATTATCGTTTTGTGTTGCGAATAATTTGCTTGACTTAGCCTTTGTCTAGCTAAAGGCCAGTCTTCGACAGACACATTCGTAGGTGAACATCTAAAGTTGAACACCGAATCGAATGCTGGAAAGAAAGTAACCATCCGTTTTGAAGAGCTTAAGAGAAGTTTATTCCGAATGCGTAAATGCGCGCTGTATACATATGCATATTTAACGAAAATCTGACAAGATACAAGCATAGAGATTACTTTCTAGATTATTTCAGAAAAATTGTATTGACTCCAATTGGTTAGTATTGAAAATATAACCAGACTTCGTTCGTATGGAGCGCGCCAACAGTAATATACCCTTAAGTTCTGGTACTTACAGAACAGGAAGGTATCATAGGTATTGTCATGTTACAAAACAAGTGTAAAGTCATAGTTCCACTTATTTATTTTCACATGACAATTTAAACAGCGTAGATGTTATTCTTACTGCCCGTAAAATGCAACAGAGAGTTTTAGATACAGACATAATAAGTTAGTAGAAAACAGACTTAAGAGAATATAATTCGGAGCGCGCTCCATACAAACGTACTAAGGTGATATTTTCAAAACTAACCAATTAAACGCAATGAAATTTTTCAGAATCAATCTAAAAACAAATTTCTATGCATGTATAGAGTCCGATTTTCGTTAAAATGTATAGTTTTAAAGTTACCGTGCCTCAAAGATTTCCATACAAATCTTAAATTAATCCTAGCATTGAAATTATATATTTTAACGACAATCTGACTTCATACAAGCATAGATATTTGTATCAAGATTGATTCAGCAAAATTTCATTGAATTTAATTCGTTAGTATTGAAAATACCACCATAGTACGTTTGTATGGAGCGCGCTCCGAAATATATCCCCTGAAGAAATATACAGGGTCTTTCTTAATATGCTGACACTTTTTTAAGGAGATGATCAGACCGTCAAATTGAATAACTTTCTCTATGGCACCAAAATCAAAATCGCGAAAAAAAAATCAGCTGTTCCATACATTTGGCTCGAGTAGGTTTGCAGTTCTGTATGGAACAACCGTTTTTTTTTTCGAGGTTTCGATTTTGGTGCCATAGAGAAAGTTTGACGGACTGATCATCCCATTAAAAAAGTTTCAGCATATTAAGAAGGACCCTATACAATAAACAATGTGACAATTTTATTTTGTAGGCAAAAAGTAGGTTAGGTACATTGCGTTTTGCGTTTAGCACTCATTTTAAATATCAGTTGCAGTTTAAGTACTTAAAGCAAAATATCAGCTGTCCCATACTAAACTGCAATACCAACTCGATTCAAACGTATGGGACAACTGATATTTTTTTTTTCTGACAGGCTTGCTCCCATAGTAAAAGTTGTTCAGTTTGATGGGTAGAGTATGTGGTTTAAAGGTTAATGATACTTTTCCTTACACCCTGTATATTCCGGGTTTATATACTGACACTTTTTTAAGGGGATATTCAGACCATTAAACTGAACAACTTTCTCTATGGGACCAACATCTAAATCGCAAAAAAGAAATCTGCTGCCCCACACATTTGTCTCGAGTATTGCACTTTTGCATGGGACAGCTGTTTTTTTTTCGCGATTTCGATGTTGGTGCCATAGAGAAATTTGTTCAGTTTGACGGTCTGGTCATCCACTTAAAAAAGTGTCAGCATATTAAGAAGGATCCTATATCCATTTTGGTAACCAGCTTTTGCTCGCAACTTTGCTTGCAAAAATATTGTTTACGGATAATAGCATCGAGATGAAATAGGTAGAAAAAAAGATTGGTGTATCTCTGGCTCTGATCATAGTGGTAAGATAAAATGTGTCTAATTTTAAACATAACAACCAACGTCTATACCTACTGCTCGAATAATCGTTCGCTCGAATGCGCGCGAGGACGATCTTTAAACCTTATTAAAGCAAACTGTGGTGCATGCTTTAGAAGCGTTTTATATTGCTTGGGAGGTTCCACACGTACACCGTTATTGGTTGAAGTTTCAGTGTTACAAGAGAATATCTCGTAACGTTGATGGAAAATATCGAAACCTGCATAACACGCTGAAGAAGAAATTCTGATGCGTATACGTCTGCCATAATCTTATGGCTAAAAAAATATAGATTCTCACATGGTAGGGTCAAACTGTCATCTGTCTAGTCAAAGTAGTCCATTTACAAATTGAGACTATTTGCAGCTAAAAACGCGCGTTTGTCAATCGCGTGAATGCATCTCTACACTAGGCGTTTTTATCGATTCTAACGCGTGATTGTAGCAATGCACACGCACGTTTTTACCAATGCAGATTGCTGTATCGCGTTTGCATCAATGCTGCATCGCGACTGAATTGATGATGCACAAAGTTGCAGAGTGTAAAGGGCCCTAATCCATTTACCCCAGTGTTGCTTCCTCTAAAATTTCCTTATTTGCCATCAGATTCTGGTCGACCCATACCTATCTGATCAGATCTGACAAGCTTTTGTTTTACTGACTTGTTACGCGCGCTAGAAAACTCAAACTTCCATTCCCAGTGTGGAATTCTCTCAAATAAGAAGATCTACACACTGGCGGCCAGCATGGATAGACGGACAACATAGTGATCCTCTAAGTGTTCAATTTTTTGCCTTTTGTGGTACGAAACCCTAAAAATTACGTCGAAAAATTTTCATAAGTACAATTTAGATTTTGCTACAGATACCAATAACACGTTTTGACCCAGATTTTACGAGACTCCCTAAAGATTCCTATCGCAGCTATTATTAAAACTAAATATGGAATGTAAACTATCTCATCAAAAGCAATGAATACCCAACTATTCGAGTACTAAGCGCAATATCGCACAAAGTAATTTTATTTTATATGAAAATACTCGTGTAACTTTTACTTTATTATTAATTTTCCAACGTTATGTACAGTTTGAGTTGAATGGTACACTGCATGTTTTAATTAAATCCAGTGGGTAAATAATTATACCTTTTTGAGTCAAATATTCTGCGTCTAATGAACTCGGTCTTGCAGAAAGAAGAGAGCGAGCGGTGAGTGCCATTACCATATAATTCTTTTTCAGAGTCTGAAAGAGCCAGCTAAGTTTTGAATAAAAAAAAATCAGCGTTATGTAGAAAAATAATATTGTGACAAATTATTTATTCGTTTGCTTACTCTTTGTCTAAACCACATGATTAAATATCGCTACAGATCGAAAGCTTCATACAAGCGGCCGCTGCAGCGTATTTCCGTTTCATACAAGGCCAGTACGCACCCATAGGAAACTGCTAGAGTATATTTTGTAATGTTGTTTTACACATTTTCGATTCCGAAACGTACAAAAATTTTGCGTACTGATCGTGTATGGTTTGGAATGACTCTATTATTGCGTACTAATGATGTATAGTTTGGAAGACGTCCAGAAACTTGTATTCCAAACTCTACTCGATTAGATTCACACCCTTGCGTTCTGGCCTTGTATAGAACGGTAATACGCGCCGCTGGAGGTGCTCTCACACATAGCGCGCGTTAGAGGTCGTACGAACACACATACCCTGGCTAAGTGCGTGTACCTGTTCGTACGTCCTCGAATGTATGTGTGAGTGCACCGATAGCGGCCGCTTGTATGAATTGTGCAGGGCTGCCAGTAGATTTAGCCACATATTAATTGAAATTATACAAAATTGGCTTGCAGGATACAAACAGAGGTAAAACAATTCGAACCAAACAGAAATAATGAGTTTTCGTATTATACATTGCATAAATTGTTTTTTTTAAATTTAGTTATTGGTTCACCAACTTTTTTTAAAGCTTATACTGGTGTACCCGAGAAAGACAACATTCTACGCAACCACAAAATAGATAATAGTATATGACACAACATAAGACGAGACATCATAGCGTTCTCGCTCGACTAAATCGTAATATGACTGAGTAGTGGGTTTTATGTTACTAGTCTGCGATTTTATGTCTCAAATAGATCTATTCAGTTCATAAAATTAGAAGTTTTTGTTTTGTATCCAATTATACAGGATACAGAGAGTATACAAACAGACACCCAATTATAAAGTTTTTGTATCCAATTATAAAATCTGGCAACCCTGATTATGTGGTCTAAACAGCAAAAGAATGAATAATCGTAATAAGGAAAACAGAAGTGAAATGATCGAATAAATTATAAATTCACAGGCTGTAAGCTTTAATAACACCACAACATGTCTCTATTTAGCATGCTCCAATTCAAACAATATCTTTCGTCACTTCAATGGGCTTCCCTTCTACAATAGAGACGCTGGATGTAACCGCGTCGCTCTTTTCATCTTGGATAGCAATTTGTGACGCCATGAGTTTGTCTACTTCCACGTAGGATGGGGGCAGATCGCTTTCTTCTGCTTCTCTCGCCATTTTGAGGGCTCGGGTGTATTTGTTTATTAGGTATAGGAAGTACGCTGCGATACCTGTAAAACACAAATATTTCAGTTCGCAAATCTCCATTACACTTAAGTTGTTACAGCAGTTCTTATAAGCAAGTTAAAATCGGGCATGAACTGTGCCAGGACTCTACAAACTATTATAATTCTGCAGCAGAAGTGTGTCTATACATTGAAGATATTTATCCCGGTCTCCAAATCAACCTTTTTTAGAATTTTTGTCTGTCTGTTTGTTAAAACTACTGAACCGATTTTTATGAAACTGTTTTTGTTTGATAGCTGATCTGACTTAAAATCTGGTATGAAAATGTAAAATTAGCCTGTGTCTTGTTTTATTGTGGTGTTGAAGGCTTATATTCAACACCATAATAAAACAAGACACATACGAACTTTACATTTTTATAAGTTACTTGAAGTTTAAATAAAATGATTTGAACCGATTATGTTTTAGTTTGTCTATAAGTAGATATCAGTTAACTGAAATATCATTCTGAAGGGTGATCCAGAATTTGAGTTGGAACCACTGGAAGAGAAGACGAAAGGTCTGTGCCCAACTGTGGGACAGAATTAGGTTCATCGTATACATTATTAAAGGAAATTGCAACAATTTGCAGTCGCTGGTGAGAGCGTCGGGAAGGCTTCCTGTAAACGGAAATGTATTCACAAATCTTGTATTTATTATACTCTTCCAGAAAAACTTGTTCCTTTTCTGTTTCCAGGAAATAACACCGCCAAGTAAATGCTTTGCAACTTGCACGGGCAGTAAAGGAATGGTTTGAGCACCGTTACAACGTTTTAACCTACATGCCTCATCTCCAGCTCGTATTACCCCAATATTATATATCCCAGGTTTGAGAGTTTTAGCTCCCCCCCCCACCCCTATTTCACCGAAATCCGAATATTCGATTCCTTTTACATTGTTTTACTATGAATATCGCCACAACGATCGATCGAGTCGATTGCCGCCGTTTTCACCAGGTCGTCGGTCCACCATGCCTACCCATGCTGCGCTTTCCGGACTTTCACAAACGCATCAGAATTTCTTCTTCAGCGTATGCAGTTTTCCACAGTCGGTAAGACGTACGAAAACGTTCCTAATGATTGAGTGTCCATACCACTGCGCAACGCGCCACTGACGCTCTCCGGAATAGAATACTCGTAAAGAATATTGACTTACAAACGTCCAACAGCTTGATCAGCCAGTAAGCTTCCAGCGGTAACGTGTTATGGAAGTCAGGCTGGTAGGCTAGATACAGCAGTTGAAACATTAGCTTCACCATCGAGAGGCTGCAGAACATACGCATTTGCTCTGGGTCTTTCTGTAATAAAGGAAATACTGGTAAAAATATGTCAAGCGCCTCGCTTTGGAAAGCATCAGGTCCCCGAATATTACTACAAAATAACTCTGACAAAAAGTAGACCACTTATTTGTCTTTCATCATCATCATCTCAGCCGATAGACGTGCGCTGCTGGACATAGGCCTCCCACAAGGATCGCCACAACGACCAGTCCTGCGCAGTCTTCATCCAACAGTTTACCGTCACCTTCGCCAGATCGTCGATCCATCTTGTGGGCCTACCAACGCTGCACTTTCCGCTACGCGGTCACCACTCGAGAACTCTTCAGTCGGGGAAATATACCGCGCCCATTGCCACATGGGGTATGGCCCGTTCCACCACACCTATATTTGTGTCTTGAATAGTCTTGATAGAATGCTTCAGCCCTGCCTCAGACTTAATGCTTATGTAAGTAATATAACGATGATGAATACAAATGTCATGATTAAAGATATTTTGAGCTAAAATCAATCCGGAAAAGTTTCTAGATTAGTAGAAAATGTTATCAATTTCTCCACTTAGCTACTTACCCTATACAACGAAGATATATAATTCACAACAAATTTCAACCATATGACGTTGATGAGAAAGTTCAGTATATCGATAAGACATAAGTGCAGCATTCCTGGGTAGCACCTTGGTTCGCTTGCTATTGGCATGTAGTCGACATCGGCGCTGCTGGCGCGCAGTATCAGAGGGAAGGGGTAGAAGCCATGGGTTCCAAGGTTCACGACGAGGAGGAGCGGTTCTAGCCATGGCCAGTTGATTAGCTGCAGCTGTGAACATTAAAAAGTATTTATTTAGTACAATCCAAAATAACAAAGACTGAAGCACATCTCGATTCCTCTTCGACTGAAGACTGAAGCAAAAAAGCAAAGAAAGACTGAAGCACATCTCGATTCTTTCAGTACTCAAAGGGTGCAAACGGGACCCTATTACTAAGCCTACGGTGTACGTCCGTTCTACTTCTAAAGGGCTTGTATCTTTTTAAAATTGTTTGCAGAATATCTTTAATTATTTTGGATTTGCTAACAAATAATAGAAAGAAATTTAACGTTTCTTGTATAATAGTCCCCATACAAGATTTTTTTTTCCAAGTTAATGTTTTCACTCTATCGTAAAAACGGCAATATAAAAAACCGACAGCATATTAAGACGGACACTGCATAATGCTCTGGTTACTGTTTTTAAAGGGATGATCAGACCATCAAACTGAACTACTTTCTCTACGAGACCAAATCAACTGTTTCGTAAAAAACGGCAATAGTGTGGGACAGCCGATTTTTTTTCGCGATTTCTATGTTGGCTCCATCAAGAAAAATGTTCAGTTTGATGGTGTGATCATCCCCTTAAAAACCATCAGCATATTAAGAAGTACCCTATATTCTCTAAAGTAAAACAACAAATAATAAAAACAAGCCAAGTGTGTGGGCTGGCGCTAAGGATCCCAGAGACAATATTAATTGTTTGGTAGATATGGTGGTGCGGAACTCCGGTTATCGAGTTCGACTCGCACTTGGCCGGTTTTTTAGATAGAAGTACTAAGTATACTCACACTACGATAATCAACATCACACTGGAACCCGTTGGATACGATAGCAGCGATCAGCACATGCAATGCGATGTCGACGACGCACGCCACCTGTTAGGCGATTATATTGTCATCAGTGTATGTAATGATCATTATTAAACAATTGCGTAATTAGTTCAGTTAAGAAGTCACTTGAATGTTTAGTTTTAGGTACATTATTAGTAGTTTAATTATGTACTTTTGACAACAGAAAAACTCGGACAACATGAACAACTTGGTCAACTCAGACAACTCTGTCAACTCGTTGACCGAGTTGTTCAAATGTCCAAGTTCTCCGATATTTTGTATGTCGATAAAACTTTTAGCAATCCCGGGACTTGGAAACGATCCTGGGATTATTTCATAAAATAAATGAATGTATTAAAACGTGTGTGAATATCCGATCTCTAATTATTATGGGCTGAAGGCTGGTAAATAATGACGTCATTAAAAAGCATAATGACTAACAATAAAAAAGAGTAAGATGAAAAGTTAAAAAGGGTGGCTCTAGCATGGGCAAAAAAGGAACAAAATACGTAATTTAGGTTACCCTACTAGCACATGAAGAATCTGAAATGTTCTAATTGGGACGTACACTTAATATAAGGTCTACAAAATTAGCTGAAACTATTTTAAGGAGATGATCAGACCATCAAACTGATCAACTTTCCCTATGGGACCATTATCGAAATCACGATAAAAAAATCAGCTGCTTCATACAAACCTACTCGACCTAAATGTGTGGGAACGCAGATTTTTTTTCGCGATTTCGATATTGGTCCCATAGAGAAAGTTGTTCAGTTTGATGGTCTGATCATCCCCTTAAAATAGTTTCACCTAATTTTGTTAGACCTTATATACTTGTCGCTTGTTGGTGTGTTGCAATGATCATAGTGACATAGAGGGTTTTTGGTAGTCAAATCAAAGACAAGTCAAGGACTGGTAATTGTTGATACACTTTTGTTGCTTCATCTAGTTTTTTTAGAAGCACTTTCACCAGTTACATCGCCTTTCAGGCCCTAGTTCAGTACGCGCGGACCACTGTCTTTAAATACTCATAACTTTTATTAAATTAACCGATTGCGGTGAAATAAAAACTAAGCCCTACGCTTATTTGAAAATCCCATTCATATTGGTTTCGTAGTTTTTAAGTGATGCGTGCACAAACAAACAGAAAAACATTCTAAAGATAGTCTTAGTGCATTCCATTACTAAACCGCTATTTTTTTTCAAATATCTCCTATGTACAGATTCTACAGATTGTTTGTATAGATTCATTTAGATACTTTAAAGACTATATTAAGTGAATTGATTATTTCAGCATAAGTAGCGCAGACGCTTGCAATTTTAGAGTTCGAGCTATTAAAACTTCGTCTTTTGAGTAAGATTTCCATATACTTCTTGGATCGTGTGGTAGATACTTTCGTAGATCTTCTTTTCTTCTCGATTTTTAATTGATTCGCTATTGTTCTTGATGTTTACTTGATCTTATGTTCTTCGTAGTATTTGCAAGGTCGCCATGCAATAACCGTAGACATGGAAGGTTTTTGTAGTCAGAAACACATCAAAGACATTATTTCGTGTTAGGTGTCGATATATTGATTGAATTAGAAACAAGATACAATGAGGTATTGCTAAAACTAATTACCTACGTCATATTGTGCAGACGCAGCGCGTGACCCATTTACCATTTCCGTTTTCACTCATCGACTGTGTTTTAAGTGAATAGTTTTAACATGTTATTTTATGTTGTAATATAATACTATAGTGTAAACACCATTACATACAACATATGTGTCTAAAAAAAGCAAGCCTTTAATCAAAGCTTCTAGCGTACCTATTCAAGGTTAATTACTAAATCAAATGTCAAATCACATGATATATTTTAATCATGCATTTTCTCATTACGGGCCTGTTTCACCGCTTTTGGATAAGTTCTTGTTAGCTTATCCGACAGGTCATTTGAGATATTTTGTATGAAGAATATGTCAAACGAGCTATCGGATAAGCTAACAAGATCTTATTCGGAAGTGGTGAAACAGGCCCTTAGTGTATATGGATGGACATAAGAATAATAATTCGAGGAATTCGCGCTACAGCTACCGTTTTGACTCTAATTCTTTAGCATCTCATTCGGCTTCATAAATATGACATATCACATATTCTAATTTTACTCTAGTCTTTCTTGAATTCCTGATTTATTAGCAAATCATAAATCTGGTATCATTTTCCCCGATAATTCGCTGCGTAACAAGGTATCCCAATCAATTCACAGAGTTTTGTTAGGAGGGGTGGGAAGTAATTATGAATGGGACTTTTAACCTATAACTGGCATCATTTAGTGACAAAAGACTATATGAAAAAAAACACTTCGCAACATTGAAATCTAATTATTATCTCCCGGAAGGCTTATAGCTTAATAATTATAATACCAATGCACTCATTTTAATTAGATTCAACAATATTTTGAACAGAATTTTGAACAATAAAATACCGCTTATTATGTCACGCAGTGTGGACATATTTGCCGTCAACACACTATTATTCATACATAGTGAAACCATGCTACAGAGTTATCGGGTACGGGCAAATGATACCCTTGATTCCTTTGATTTATCTCAGAAGCACCCATGAAACAAAGGCAAGTCACCGAGAAGCAAATCAAATCAAAGAGCAAGAAGGGAATCTTGCAAGTAAACTTTGGTTGGTATAGTTGTACATCAATTTCAGACTACCCTGACATGAAATGCGGTCGTAAATATAAATAATGTATGTCTTAAGTACCTACCTACATAAGATTAAGAAAATACTTTTGTCCGTAAATCGATGTAATGTTCAGTTTTCTGTTACAATTATGAGCATTTCTTATTGGTAGACGTAGTGGTGGTTCTCGTAATGTTTCTGACCACCCCGAGGGGGATTGTTATCGTGAAGTTTAGAAAAAACCGACAAATACGGTTAGGACCCAGGTGGATCCGTTTTAATCAGACAAACGGACGAACGGGGCGTCCGTCTGTATATAGTAGTAGGTGTACGGTCGCCA
Organism: Agonopterix alstromeriana; assembly: GCA_963924505.1. Taxonomy (NCBI): domain Eukaryota; kingdom Metazoa; phylum Arthropoda; class Insecta; order Lepidoptera; family Depressariidae; genus Agonopterix; species Agonopterix alstromeriana. Next base: position 4,418,180 of record OZ004661.1, read on the forward strand.
TCAGATATGTCATAGCAAACAAAATGGTCAAATATTTCTAAGCAGTTCTTTATTTGCAATAATTTCTTTACACATAACCAATCAAAAATATCGGATCGCCTAGAACATCAAATATATCTACGCAGTCAAGGTAATCATTAACATCTGAGCAGTTTAGGAAAAAATACCTTATTCCGTTATATTCTAATTATTAATTATAATTTATTGAAAATTAGCACTACTCAGAAATATTTGACCACCTTTTATGCTACGATATATCTGATGGCGACTTTACCAACCGTTTGGGTACGAGACAAACAGCATTGCATTTGATACTAAAGTAGCAAGTTTATTGTTACAGTAACACTATCTACGTGTTTACTAAAACCCATAGACGGCCTTCTCAGAATTCAGAGGCTACCTCAAGACAGACATCGGAGAATGAGATAAGAGACAATTGACTATTTAGTTGACCATTTGGTCATTATTAGGTGGGAGTCGTTTATCAAATGTGTCAATCTACATGAAAAGATATCTTGTCGCATACTGTGACAACGTTATTATTTGAACTGCCGTGTGTTGTATGCGCGTTTTCGAATAGACACCAGACGTTGGTCATAAAAATAATTCCTTCAGGCATCGTCAACATCTATGGTGCCCTCACTGTGTGACTGCCGGTTAAATCCACGCCATTACACCCCTATATAATCTGATTGTATCGGTTTCTCGTTCCATCAGATCCAAGAAGGTAAAGAATAGGTAGTGAGTGCATCTTTCATTAACGCACACACTGCATATAAAACTATCCTATGTAGGTAACTAAATGCTTAATTAAATAAAGTTAGTTAATAGCTTTGGTACTTTGACTAATTATTATAAGGACTGGCCTTGCGGTAGCATTTCCCCTCTGCCAAGGTACTCGTATAAGCACAATTGATCTTGTGCATTTACATTCAATTTTACGCCTTATCACTAAACGAGACAGCCTATAATTGCGAAATAATAACTTCGAACTTAGAACGTTTGGGGTTCACACGAGACTTCGTTTCATGATTTTTGACATTCAAAATTAGAATCTAAAGTTATGGGGAATAAAATCCAAAGTTGCGGATTTCATGTTACCTCGCCCCCCGCAAAAAGTGGCAGAAATGTTTGTTAGTAGAATTACGCGCGTAACCAGTCCACATAATAAATAGTCAAAGCTTTGGTATTAGTCGATATTAGTACCTGCAGTAAGACCAGGAAAATTAGTCCGCTCGTCAATCATAAACAGAGTCCCCATCAGGGGACAACATGTATGCTATAATATACATTTCAGTCTTATTATCGGGAAAAATGTCGTGATCGATATATCATTTATTAAACGTTTTAATTTGTTTTTTTTTCTCGATGTTGACTCTATAGTGAACGTTGTACATCAATCAATCAATTATACTTTTTTTTTGTATAGTTTGATGGTCTAAACTAGGGTGTAGTTGATGGGACTTCGCAGCGGATTGGGTAGCGGGGATCGGTGAGAGAAGCCACAGGATGCGTTGCAGTGCAGTTACGTCGGATTTTTTGTATGTAGATTGACGCAGTGTCGTCGCAGCTGCGTAGTTCGACCAATGTTCGTCACACAAAAAATCAGACGCTGCGGCACCGCAGTGCATCGTGTGGCTTGGCCTTAGATATAATAGGCAAGCAAGAAAGACACCACATTGACGTTTTAGGCGCAAATTATACAGAAAAGGCTTAAGCCTAAGGCATGCCGCTTCGATGTTCGCGCCGCTGGAATATAATTCACGACACTCCGCGTTCATTTGTTTTCCGCCGCAGCGGCATCATGCCTGCGCCGCGCATGTGCCTTCGCCTTATGCCTTTTCTATATAATTCACGCCCTAGAGCGACGCACCGCACAGAAACCTAACGCACTATGGAAATATTTGAGTTCACACGCTCTGGCAAGGGTTCCTATAGTGATTGTACCAGTCTACTTAGGTATATTAAGGGCTCCGTTTTTCTTTTTTCATGTTTGGAACCCTAAAAATATATTTGGCTTGACTTACCATGTTTAAATATCCTATGATGAAACATTTGATTCGAAGGTTTGGCAGACACACGTTTTCGAGCAGCATTTTCAATTGTAACTGAAAAAATAAGCACACAAAGTAAATTGCTAAATAAAATATAGCATAGCATATGCTCACGACTGTATTCACATGCCTCGACATTGTAGCATGCAGGTTTCCTCACGTTTTTTTCCTTCACCGAAAAGCCAGTGGTGTTACAAATCGTACATAAATTCGGAAAAACTCATTGGTACGAGTCGGCCTGAACAAATAGGTTATATGATATTGACTTTGACTTTGAACAAAACCAGAACGGTTTTGCTTACTAACTATTTTATTTGATGAAGGAGACGGCCCAAAGCTCTGAGTGAATGTCGTTACCCTACTGCATGAGCCTGCTCTGTGACATTGAGATTGATATACGAATGCTTGATAGAGGTTAATATTATGTTGTTGTATATTTTAAATAAATATAAAGAAAGAACGTATAACTATCATTATAATAGGCAAGAGAAATTAAAAGGAAAAAAGAATTATGAACCTATGCTGTTCTAGGAGCCCCTCGAAAGTTGGCTTTACTTTTTACAGGACGGCGCCAGGAATATTATTTAAAATTAAGTGTTATGGTATCTAATGGTACTATGATGAGGTACTGCAATCTCATTTTATTATAAGTAGGTACTGAATATTAAATACGAAATCACAAAACAGCGATAACGAGCACAGAGATTGCCACAGAATATATCATCATAGCATTAATGATTGATTGATAACACAGAGCTATACGGCTCTGGACTCCGGAGCCGTCTTGCTTTAACATTGATAACAGAGACGTCTTAAAGGTATATTACTGTTGGCGCGCTCCATACAAACGAAGTCTGGTGATATTTTCAATACTTACCAATTAAACTCAATGAAATTTTGCAGAAACAATCTAGAAACAAATCTCTATGCTTGTATCGTGCCAGATTTTCCTTAAAAGGTACAGTTTTAAAGTTACAGTGCCTTAAAAGATTTCCATACAAATCTTAAATTAATCCTAGCATTGAAACTGTATATTTTAACGAAAATCGGACACGATACAAGCATAGATTTGTTTCTAGATTGTTTCTGCAATATTTCATTGAGTTTAATTGGTTAGTATTGAAAATATTACCAGACTTAGTTTGTATGCAGCGCGCATTTACGCATTCGGAATAAACTTCTCTTAAGATCTCTTACTGCTATTTAAGAGGGTACTCAGTCTATACCGACTGCCCTAATTCATTTTTTTTTTATTTTTCAACATTTCCAAAAAACAAGAATTGTACCTAGTCGTCACTGTTGGTTTTTAATTTATCGAAATATTACCTACGGATTATTAATGTTTTATGCCTTTATGCTTGTAATTTTATTTTCGTAAAAACCCTCAAAGCACAGGCTTTACGTGCCCACAATTTTAGATTTTTTATAAGAAGGTACCCAAGTAAGAGGTATGTCTTTTCTACAATGGCTTTCTGCAAATATACTGCGCAATTTGTGTTACAAAACTTTATCACTGGTGTACCTACGCAAAATGTACTTCCTGTTGCATATTATACCTATAACTACATAATTATTACTTACTTACGAAGAAATTGAAATTTACAAAACATTGCAATTAAGGATTTGAACCAATTTATCAAAAAAGTTAGAAATTTACTACGGTACACTTAAAAACAGAACAGACTTACCAAATTTTAAGTTTATTGATTTGATAATTGATAAATCTACTGCACAAAATAATATAACGCTTCTTGCCGGCAAATTTTACCATGCGTATGCGCCCGAGTTATGAGTTTTGAGCGCAGTTGTTTTTGTGTGAGTGGCCGGCTACGTTCGAATACATGTAAGCGGTCCTCACTGGCTTCGTCATATAATTAAAAAACATCGGCCAAGAGCGTGTCGGTGTCGCCCATGATAGGGTTCCGTACCCGTAGCCATTGTATGAAGTAATTAGCAAGAAATTATTAAAGAAATCTATTACTAAACGGGGGAGAATGTTACAAACTCTTTGTAACGATAATTTTTCCTTTGGTTTTTTTTTTTGTTTTGGACTTCTGTTAGACGAAAAATAAATTCACTTTAGAAAGCAAAGGTTTTTTCTCTCCCAAACATTATAGCTATTAGCTCTACAAGATCTGTAGCAGCTCTGAAAAAGCTAAGGAAATACTTACTGAAAAGCAAGCAATAGCGCGATTTCATTTTGGTCAGCGCCATCGAGTGACAGGCGAGAAAATAAATTTGTGTTAACATTAACATTTTATGTAAACAGGTTGTGAATTTCACTGGTCGAGATACAGCATCTGTTATAATTGTCATAGGTAGTTCAGTACCATGTCTTACAATCCTGCTTAAGTCTTTTTTTAATACGAGTTACGAGACACGTTTCCGAACGCACTCCTTACATTACAGTCGTTTTGTTTGTGTGCGTCACGTCCTATCACATAATATATTCTTGGAACATGCTGCATGTTGCATGTAGGTACCTATGAATCACTACATTCGATTATTCATGAACCGTCAAATACATTGCTGATTTACTTACAGCCATCATAATTGACTATCCGACCTATCCAGCATTGTAATAATAGCATAGATAATTTAACGATTTCGCTTTATTAGAAGACTTTCCGTGACAATTTTCGTAGAACAACGCCATCTATGTGAGATGATGTGTAACTCTTTAATTACTGGGCATGATCTTAGACATTATTGTCGATTAACCGGACGTTTATTTTATAAATACCTAAACGTTGGCCGGTCACCGATAATCTTATTTATTACCGATAAACTGAACAACTTTCACTGAAATGGCGAAAGAAAAATCATCTATTCCATAGAAAACGTCAATGGTGATTCGACCTAAGTGTACGGACGAGCAGTTATTTTTTCCAAAAAAATCACGAATGAAGAAAAAATTGAGTTGTTCTAATGGTTGCTAAGGTAAAATCAATTACGTTAGTAAACAAATATCGTTGGGTAAGAATTTAGATTAGCAGTAACTCAAGCAAAAAAATAATTCCACCCTGTCATAAACAAACTCGTAATAAATGCAGCTAGCCTTTCAAGTCATTCACCTGTGCCACACTTGCCTACTAACCTTTATCCTATTCCTATACCACCATAACTTATCAATAAAAAACAGAAGAGTCGATACCTAAGGCTTAACGCAGACGGCCGACACTGCACGTAATAACAGGCCTGTCTCACTCCACAGCTCAGGTACGCTTGAGGGCTGATCCCCACCGAGGGTTGAATGGCAATAGGTTAGGTATACCGTGTAAACTTATTGGTGAAATCTCATTAGACTAGCCGCTATTTTGTGAGTATTCAATGCGAGACTTGAAAACTCTAGCGATTCACGCTGCTAGCACGTGAAAAAATGAAATGACTATGATAAAGGAAGCTTTCATGTCTAATTATACTCGGTTCATTTTTGTCGCGCCGTTGTGACGGTTGGTAGGTTATTCGCGTATACCGTATTGTACGATAGGACGAGTGCGTAACATTTCTGGTACGTAACATTTCTGCGGTTGGTAGGTTATGTGCGTTCTCAGATGGCTCTAATTCCTTTCGTTCGATAGGACTCCGTCACGAATATCTTGGTTAGCGTCCTATTTCCACCAGGTGCTTCAGACCATCAAACTAAAAGACTTTTACATCGAAATCGGGAAAAGAAATCAGGTGTCACCATACATTTGGGACGTTTTCTATGGAACAGCAGATTCTTTTTTCGCCATTTCGATATTGGCTCTATGCAAAGCACATGCAAAGCACCCCCTTTGAAATGTAAACTTATTTAACTTTACATCCTGTATATTAGGTCAGTTATTCGCCGGTTATTCGACAATATTGAGTACAATCGGCCGTCTGCGTGAAGCCTTAGTCTGCCAGGTGTTCTGTCAGTTCCTTTAGTATGTACTCTGATGATTTGTGTATTGTATTTAGCGGGTAAAGTGGGACAGACTGCATATTTATAGAGACATCGATAAAACTGCAATCTAATGTCCACTTGCCAAGTTCCCAGTTCCCACCATTCATTATGTAGCATAAGTAAACCTTGAAAAGAAATGAGCTTATATTAGATATTAATCTTTGAATTTTCAGGACAAAACCGACCGAAAAAATGACCGAAACCGAACCACCGACACTCCAAACCTTGGCGTTTCTGAGCTAAACCGCGGATAGAGAGACAGATGTATATAATTATATGTAAGAAATAATTTGTCTTTACTTCCAAAAAAATTTGATGTACATAATTACAACACTCGAAACAAAAATAAACTGATATCTCCACACTTTCGGCTTAGTAGGGTCAACACGTCTTTCATGGGTCACTGTATACGGTGTTATAATAAAATCCCCGAGACCTTTTTGAATCTTTCTGAAAACATGTTTAAAACTCAAATCAAAAAGTCCTCTGTAAAAGAGCATATTATAAACTGGATGATTATTTAAATGATCAAAATGCTTGGGGTCTGAGGTCACTAGCTTATTGTTTATTTACTTTACTGTATAGTATCAATTATTTTATTAAATAGACTATGTATTATTGTATCCATAACTTTAGCTTAGGAATTTATATTGTAATAATTATTAAGTCGTGTTATGTTGTAGAGTTTCTGGCCGCATCTTCTCTACAGCGACAACACGTTCCGACGCGGTGGTAGCTTTAAAAAAGATTTGACGTTTGATAAGTGTGCTGCAAGCAATATAGGAATTTATTCAATATTGAATAAATTATATTGACTTTGACGTTGATGGATAGACGGACGGACATGGTGAAACTATAAGGGTTCCTTGTTGACTGCGGAACCCTAAAAACTGGTATAACATTTTCATTTCATGAAAGGTACCAAAATTCTAAAACCATTTGGAGATTATTATGATTCCAAAGCATAGGTATTTAAAAATATCCAATTTTTCTCTCCATTATTTCCCAAGTTATTTGAAAAGTAGTGAATAATTAAAAGCTACGCTCGCTGGGATGGATTAATTAGTCTGGCTGTCTTTTCTTCTTTTATATTGATTTTGACAGTTTTTTTTTAAATTTCTACAAATCTTATCTTTTTCAAAAAAATCAAAATGAAATTAAAATATAAATACTCATCGATCAAAAATTAAATAGGATAAATAACAATACCCACTACCGCTTATTTACTAAACTATTTTAAAATATATTATTAAAAAAAAAACAAGTGGTTAAAAAATAGTAGATTGTTAAACAGGGGATGAAAGTCACCCATTTCACACGAGATATTTGGCGCCCCCGTTTTCGATCCCTTTTTTCTTTTTCCCGCATCTAGCTTTTTTATTTTTTTCAGTTAGCCAGCCCGTTTTTTTAGACACTGTTTTGAGGTTTTGATCGGGATCACTCTTTTGTGTCTGCTTATAATTAAAAAAAAAAGGCTCCATATGACAAAAAATTTTGTTATTTAAATTAAGATCTATTATAATTCAAATACATTCATCAAAATCATTATAAAGAAATAAGAGTTAATATAGTTTTATCGAAGTGTGGCTGTATAGGTTTCTGCCTTTGCTGCGTATAGACGTTGGTTTTTTTTCAAATTAATTTTCCGCCCTAGGGAGGAAATGCATCACTTTCCACCCGCTTCTTAGATAAACAATGACCTACTTTCAGAATATGAGAGATGAAAATATACATATTATGCATTTTACAGGGTGCTCCTTAATATGCTGAGACTTTTTTAAGTGGATGATCAGACTATGAAACTGAACAACTTTCTCTATGGGACCAACATCAAAATCACGAAAAAAAAAACTGCTGGCCCATACATTTGGCTCAACTTAAGTATGTTTACAGTTTTGTATGGAACAGCAGATTTTTTTTCGCGATTTCGATGTTGCTCCCATAGAGAAAGTTGTTCAGTTTGACGGTCTGATCATCTCCTTAAAAAGTGTCAGCATATTAAGAAGGACCCTGTATAAGGTCTAAAAAAATTAGCTGATACTATTTGTAAGGGATGATCCGACCATCAAACTGAACAACTTTCTCTATGGGACCAATCTCAAAATCGCGAAAAAAAAATCAGCTGTCTCATACAAAAATAAATAAAAATATTAAGAACTTAAAACCAACTTAACCTTAAAATATGGTGCATGGTTGGACGGGAAAATAAATTAATTGTTGTCCATTGGTATGGCCAAAATTTAATTTGTAGTACGGGTCGAGAGCTTGTCGAGAGAGACTCATAGCGTAACGCTTAGGTTTAGCTGTACACTTTGATTAAATTAAAATAGCGGAAGATAGGTGACATGCTTGCATTACCTACTCGAACAAACAAACCTGTTTTTCATGTACACACGGTGACACATCAAGCTACAAAAAACTAAAATAAGCTGGCAGCGCATAGGTCGGGGAACGTATAACGTCGCGCGGCCAGCTTATAGTCGGGGAAATCTACGGATTTTTGTATGGAGTAGGTTGCATTAATTGCACTTTTGGTGAAAATTTGGAATATAGTAGAAACATACCTGAAAAACATAAATTCTCAATAATCCCCGATTGTTTATATTGTATTATTGAATAATTAAGACATTTACAAAACATTAAATTTAGGTATGAACAAAAAATTGAAAACTGGTGATTTTGTACAGGATGGCTTCGTTCAATACGTTTTACTTATAACAATAATAATCCACGGTTAATATCGTTAATTTGGGTAGATATTTAATATTTTGTAGGTCTTCAAAAATTATAACCTCAAAACTAAATTATTTACTGTTTGTTTTTAGACATTAAATTTGCCTTTTGATAATTAACTGTCTCTATTGCTGGTATGCTGGTCGAAATATTTTTAGAAATAAGCTTGCCATTTGTACATTAATATAGATTTTAAGGTATTTCTCAGGTTCCTGAGCCTATATAACCACGAAATCTCGACAAAAGTGTTATAAAAGTGTTATAAACAAAAGTAATATTATTTCAAACACAATTTACTAAAGTGTCTTTAATGCAATCTAAAACCTTATTTTTCCTAGACTATTATGTTGGTTATATAGTTTGATGTGTCGCCGTGTGTACTACGAGTGAAAAGTAATTTGGTGTGATTTATTTTTCTTTTTGAATGATTTGTAAAACGAGTAAAGACACACGAAGGCATTGTGGTACCTTTATTCCGCCTAAAATCTGATAAGTATCTCAATCACGCAATGCTGCTCGGTATACGACTTAAGTCAATTAGGCGACGGGGGCTCAATTTATGCGGTTCATGAGCTATAGGCTAGTGACCTATCTTCCGATTTTTTAATTTAATTAATGTCTCTCTGGTTTAGCGTCGGGTGCCAAAAAACCCATGTCGCACAAGTAAAAAGTGCTGCAAAATTGGTAACGCTATGAATTCATCATCAGCTCTTCATTCCACTGCTGGGGACCCTACCTTGGTGAGGTTGCCGGGGCGCTATTCCATTTCATAATTTCTTTACCAGCGCAAAAAGTTTAACATGATTTTCTCCTGCACTGAATATTAGTAGGTAATATGTGATGAATTATGCATTATATCTATCACTAAACTTTGGGCGCATAAAATGTTAGTGCATGTAGATACCTAGTGACAAGTTTGATGAAACTCCGATAAAACTTGGAAGTAGGTTACTAATAAACATCTAAGTGAATCCATAATTCTGTTTTGGGTCATGGATGCCGTTCGGTTCATATTTAATGTACATTTGCTCCATTTTCTTCGTCGTCTTTTCAGTTTGCATTGCTTGTTAGATATTTAGAGGCAGGTTGAAAATAGTTCGACAGTAATAATCCAGTTATAGAATATGGAAGATAAGTTATCAAAAAATATACCGGGTGGAACGCAACGACGGACTTTCCTTTTATGTATTCAGACAATGAAACTAAACAACTTTCCCTAAGGAACATGGCTTGAAAAACGATAAAAAATTTTGGACCTCCCATAGTTGTCGTGTTTATATGAACAGTCACTGTTAGTGAAATGGCTTGATACTGCAGGATTTTTAGGGTACCCAAAGGGTGCCAACAGGTTCCTAATTCCTATAACCTACCAAGCCTCTATGGTCTGCGCTGTCCTCACGTCCGTACTACTGGCTGTATCTTGTTGTCATTTTCATGATGTGTTATTTGCTATTTCGGATTTGCAAAAATTTTAAATAAAACAAAAAGTAAGTAATTAAGCGTCCCCTTACAAGAATTTTTGTTTTAGCTCTGTTTTAAAAATGGCTTCATACACAAGCGTCAAACTTGGTATGATTATAGAGCTTATTCTATAGTCATCTTCTCAGCAAATGGACGTCTACTGCTGGACATAGGCTTCCCCAAGGATCGCCACAACGACCGGTCCTGCGCCGCCGTCATCCGTCGGGTTCCCGCCACCCTCACCAGGTCGTCGGTCCACCTTGTGGGGATAAAACCACGCTGCGCTTTCCGATACGCGGTCGCCACTCGAGAACACTTTGGCCCCATCTGTCATCGGTACTGCGAGCAATTTGCCCCGCCCACTTCCACTTTAGTTTAGTTTATTCTTTGGGCTATGTCAGCTACTCTAGTTCTACAGCGCGGATTTCTTTTTTTCTGATTCGATCTCACAGGGAAACTCCGAGCATAGCCCTCTCCATTGCGCCTTGGGTGACTTTCAGCCTTTTAAGAGGTCTTTAGTAAGCGACCGCGTCTCTGTTCCATGTGTCATCACTGGAAACACACACTGGTCGAAGACTTTCTTTGTGATACACTGTGGTATGTGGAACGTGAAAATACTATGTAGCTTCCCGAACGCTGCCCAGCCGAGATGGATTCGACGGTTGATTTCTTTCTCGAAGTTGGACCTACCTAACTGCATAGTTTGTCCCTGGTAAACATCAACGTCAACAACTTCGAGCGCAGAGTTTCCGATTTTTACAAAAGTGGGTACAACATTTGACATTATCTTCGTCTTGTTCGTGTTCATTTTTAGATCAACTCGTTCAGAGGCTCTGCTATGATCATCGAGTATTCTACAGAGCTCCTCTATAATCTCCGCAATGATGAATATATCATCGGCAAACCGAAGGTGACTGATGTATTCGCCGTTTATATTCATAGCCTTTCCAGGTTCTGGAACCATGAAAACATCTTTCAGTGCAGCGGTGAACAGTTTCGGAGATATATAAGTCTCCCTGCCTCACACCTCGCTGCATTAGGATAGGTATCGAGTTCTGGACCTGTAGTCGGACTGACATAGTGTGTTTGTACAATTCAAACATATTCCATAGTAAAACGACAAATAATATAAAACCGACCAATTATCGTGTGGCGGGCTCGCGCTTAGGACACTGGAGACATAATTTTTTTGGAACTTTGTTGGTAGGAGCCCGCGGTGAGCGAGGACGAGTCTCACTTTGCCAGTTTTTCATATTTTTAACTGACTCAAAAAAAGAAGGAGTTTCTCAATTCGTCTGTGGTTTTTTGTATGTTTGTTACGCCATAACTTCGTAATTTTTTGACCGATTTGGATGGATATTTTTTTCATTCTGAAGAGTTTACCCATTTTTTCTGTCAGCCTTTACATTGGATTCAGTTATGGATTATTTAATCCAATTTACCATTGAAACATTTGTACATAAAGACGTACATACAGGTTTTTAGGTACCACGTTAATTTCTTAACTACTTGTACAAGTAGGTTTGTCTGCAAAAACAAGGGCTAATACAAATTTATGGAAGTCTCCAAGATGCTCAAAGTAGGCTATAATCATTCTTCAGGAGTCTCTAACATAATCTAGGCGTGACAAATTTGCCACAGAACACTATGTGTGTCGCATTCAAAGAGAATTAGACATTATGTCCCAGTCCCAAGGCGCATAATTGCGGCTGCTATGTTACGTGACTAAACCTAATGATATCGCTTTAATAGGATTAAAAATGTATGTCTTTGGAGAATAATCTGAATCGTGGTTAATTCGCAATACTGGTTTGTATAGAAAATAAAGTTTCGACGCTACCTACTTTTTCGTGTAAATCTATCCCTACGTATATAGACATATATTTACCTATATTGTTTTACAAGTTGTATTCGTAATTAGAAATGAACACACAACACAACCTAAAAGTTAAAATAAGTTTCGCAAGATTGACCTAAGTATATGTACAAATTTCAAATTCTATGAAAATGTGACTAAACATTAGTTCGATCTTCAGGAAAGTTTCGGTTTTGTTATTTTTGAATCTGAAACTATTCACCTATGTCTGATCCTCAGAGGAAGGATCTCCATAGAGTCCGCATAAATTTACGATTGTAGTTAGTCTCTTTTGTCATATGGCGTACCTTTAATAGTAGAAGGAGATGGAACTATAGATACTCGTATTTGTTTATGCGGCTGTCCACTTTTTTTTGAGCTAGTGTGTGTGAAAAGTGACCGTAAACATAAGGCCATATGTCACTTGGTGCCTTTTGTCCATACTACTTGACACCACACACTCAAACCTTAACGTCAAAAAAAGTGGACACTTTACAATTGGTATGGCTCACTCTATTAGGTATAATCTCTTTGGTCTGATCACTTCGATCACTTTGATCGAATTTTGACAAGGCTCTATGGGCTCGATCCCTATGTCTTCCCGTAAAGAATAAACAAAGGCGATAGATAATTAGTAGTGGGGAGACATAACGGTGGTACATACAGGGTGTAAGTGATAGCCTAGCAAATACTGAAACAGTGAACTCAGACCATCAAACTGAACAGCTTTCACTATGGAGCGTACCTCAGGAAATGCGAAAAAAATCAGATGTCCCATACATTTGAGTCGGGTAGGTACAGCAGTTTTGTATGGAGCAGCTGATTTTTTTTCACGTTTCCTGAGGTAGGCTCCATAGTGAAAGTTGTTCAGTTTGATGGTCTGAGTTCACCGTTTCAGTATTTGCTAGGCTGTCACATCCTGTATAATAGTTTGTGTACGGTAGTACAATTATAGTACTCTGTGGTAGTACATACTATAATAATCCTGATATTCTCGAGTCAATTATATTGTTCTTTGGAGGATGAACGATGCCATATGATGACTTATTCGAAAAGTAAACTTTACTTATTTTATTTCTGGTCTAAGCTTATTACCCATATAGGCACAATAGTGACATTGTACCTATTATCACAGAGTACCTTTAGAGTACTATATACTTAAGCTATTATTATGTAACTACACAACACTCTAACATCGCACTGACAATATACCAGAATAAGCAGTAATAGCACTGATGCTGACACTAATTAAAACACCTGTTCGTAGAGACTTTCGATTAGCTGATTGCATTTAGTACAGTAATTCCAAATTTTTTTGCAAATTTCTTATTCCTTCCTCGGGGAAAGTTGTTCAGTATCATGAGTACTAAATGTGCCCCTGAACAATCCGTGAGCACTTACAATAGGATTTGTCTGTCGGGTAAAATCGGTTATATTCGTACAATAGATAAGATCGTGGCCAATGACAATCTTTTTGAAATCAGCAATAATTAAAATCTGGACAAGCAAATGGCCGTTTTAAAAAAATAAATCCATTGGTAAAGTACCGTGTCCTTTGAAGTTAGCATGCCTTACAAAATACTAAAAAAAAAAATGCATAAGCCTTTAAATAATTACGACATTTTACTAAAATAACAAATATGTTATAATTACTTAAAGGCTTATACATTTTTTTTTGTATTTTATGTAGCTATTATAATGTAACTACACAACACTCTAAGTTAGTTTTACTCTAAGATAGTCAGTTAAGTCTGTTAATTTAAAACATACTCGAAAAACGCTCAATTATGAATATATTTATTTTTAGTCTATTGTGTTCGTCCCAAGCACACCCATTTTTTACACATCCGAACTATACCTACATATTTTTTCAATCAATTAATCAATCATTATCAGTATTCAGGTTTCCTCACGATGTTTTCTTTCACCGCCGAGCTAGTGATAATGATAAATACAACCGTAAATTAGTGGTACAGGTCAGGAATCGAACCGTTGAATCGCTCTTTAGGGGTGGACGTATATCTATCAGCCGCGGATAGATATGCGTCCACCTTAGGACTCGAACTATAGGTGCCTGTAGTGTCGCTACTGTATCGGGGTCGCACTCATAATCCACATATTGGTTCGAGTGACATTGCCCAATGATTAATGGCGGGGAAGGCGTCCATTCGGAAAATGTTACGAAAGCGCCGCTTTTACATTCAAATCGACCGATTTACATTAGCTCTGCCGCCGGTCCGGAACCATTCAGATGCGTATTACCGAAATGCTTAAATGTAAATTGTGGTCGGTCAGTTGAGAAAATGTCGGTAATTAATATAACATCCTGGAGTGCTATTTTTGAAACTCAATCGTTGAACTCAGCAGTTGAAAATGTCAAAATTACTATGGAGATATGCATCTTTCTACTACTGTCAAATCATACTTCAGGAGTGCGATTTTTGAAAGTCAAATCAGCAGTAGAAAGATGCATATCTCCATAGTCATTTTGACATTTTCAACTGCTGAGTTCAACGAATGACTTTCAAAAATCGCACTCCTGAAGCTAAATGTCACGTAGAAAACAATCTATTTATGGACGTCTGTAGTCTCGTCAACATGGGCAAACAAACCCATTTCAACATTATTTTCTTCCATGAATATTATCCTACTAATGATATAATTATGAAAGTTTAGATGTCGATTTCTCAATAACGCATAAACGGCTAAACGATTTGGAATATTATGTTCTGTATTCAATATGCTACATTGAATAAGATTTTTTTAAAGTCATCGCAGACAAAGTCACTTGTCGAAAGCTAGTATTATAGAAAAATATTATGTTCATGCTTCCATCAGACCATATTATCACGTCAGGTATCTATCAGGGAATCTGCTTTTAAAAATACGCGAATAGGAAGCTTTTCAAATGGAATACCACGTAGCTACGGGGCCGGGGACGAAAGTGAAACCTTTTGAATGTATCGCTCGTCACAATTGAAAGCCTATTTTTTTGATATTCGTTTATGGATATTTTAAGAATTATCGATTTGATTACGTTACGCGCGACAGGTTCTACTGTGGTTGACTGTACAATACCTACCTACTACGTAGAACAAGTCTACATAGCGTAAGCGAAAAGGTCTGTGGCGTTTGAGACCAATATTGAAAAATGGCGAACAAAAATGTTCCATAGAAAACGTCAATGGCGACTCGACCCAAATGCATGAAACAGTTTTGTGGTCTGAAGCACCCTTTTAAGAGAAGTTTATTGCGAATGCGTAAATGCGCGCTGCATACAAACGAAGTCTGGTGATATTTTCAATACTAACCAATTAAACTCAATTAAATTTTGCAGAAACAATCTAGGAACAAATCTCGTTAAAATATACAGTTTCAATTCTAGAATTTGTATGGAAATCTATAAGGCACTGTAACTTTAAAACTGTACATTTTAAGGAACATCTGACACGATACAAGCATAGAGATTTTTCTTTTCACTTAGTTTAATCGGTTAGTATTGAAAATATCATCAGACTTCGTTTGTATGGAGTGCGCCGACAGTATTATACCCTTAAGTATGTAACGCATTTAAGCTTACACCCTGTATACCTATAATTTTATGGGGATCGAGAATAGAGACTCAGGCTTTGACTAATTATTATAAGGACTAGCCTTGCGGTAGCATTTCCCCTCTGCCACGGTATAAGCACAATTGATCTTATGCATTTACATTCAATTTTACACCTTATCACTAAACAAGACAGCCTATAATTGCGAAATAATAACTTCGAACTTAGAACGTTTGGGGTTCACACGAGACTACTTTTCATGATTTTTAACATTCAAAATTAGAATCTAAAGTTATGGGGAATAAAATCCAAAGTTGTGGATTTCATGTTACCTCGGTCCCCGCAAAAAGTGGCAGAAATGTTTGTTAGTAGAATTACACGCGTAACCAGTCCACATATAAATAGTCAAAGGACTCAGGCCATGCTTGCTCGTCATGCAGAAATATTTACTTTCAATGGAAATTTTTGGCAGAGTATAATCCAGTTGATAATCCAATAGAAAACTCCAGTAGATGACGCCACGTTCCTTAAGAGGATATAATTCGAATCGCGCTCCATACAAACGTACTATGGTGATATTTTCAATACTAACCAATTAAACTCAATGAAATTTTTCAGAATCAATCTAAAAACAAATTTCTATGCTTGTATAGAGTCAGATTTGCGTTAAAATATTTAGTTTTAAAGTTACAGTGCCTCAAAGATATCCATATAAATCTTAAATTAATCCTAGCAGTGAAACTGTATATTTTAACAAAAATCTGACTCCATACAAGCATAGATATTTGTTTCAAGATTGTTTCAGCTAAATGTCATTGAGTTTAATTGGTTAGTATTGAAAATATCACCATAGTACGTTTGTATGGAGCGCGCTCCGAATTATATCCCCTTAAGATGCAATAGGGTTGATAAATTTCGTTCTCTGGCATAGCAATTCCCCGGTTTGGAAGATTTGACTTATTTTTTGAATCTTTAATTTTATTATTAATACCTGACATCTAATGAATAGTATGTTATACATTATTTATGATTTATTAAATAATGAATCGTTGAGATCGACACGTTAGAAGCCTTATACAGTTCAGTTCAGTAAAAAGTTCCGACGCGGCATGCCTATCTCTGAATATGGAACAAAGAATGCTGTGAATAAACAGTTTGAACGAAGATTTTTTTTCTTCAGTCATCCGGTATTCTTTCCATTAATAAAACCAATAGAGACATATTATAACACGCGTAGGCACTCACACGTACATATGTATGTGCAGGGTTTAGTGCTGAGGCGTAGGGGTAAGTATGGGGTAAGTATTATGCAAAACGCACATAAGGCAAAGAGTGTCAAATAGTAGGTACTCTGCTAGTACAGTCGCCATCAGATATATCGTAGCAAACAAAGTGATCAAATATTTCTAAGCAGTTCTAATTTTCAATAATTTCTTTACACAACCAATCGAAAATAACTGAACGCCTAGACCCTAGAGCAACAAATGTATCTACGCAGTCGGATGATCATAAAAATCTGAGCATCTTAGGAAAATAGACCATACTCCCTTGTTATACATTTCAATTTTAAATAACATTGTTAATAAATTATTGAAAATTAGCTTTTCAGCTATTTATGACAAAATACATGTTTGGGTATAAAAATTATTGAAAATTAGCACTGATAATATCTGATGGCGACAGTTCACGAGTCTATAGAGAGGTTAATAAATACAGTAGATAGAATTTATCTGTTTGTCCGTTAGTTCGATCATCACACAAAAATTACTGGGATGATATTTATGAAACTTTTTGTATTTAAAAGCTTAGGATTTAATTTAATTTTTTGTATGTTTATTCACAAATAAAACCTGTGCTAGATCTTCATTATTATTATTTGATAAAAATTATTCAGTTTGATCGTCTGAAGCATTCCCAAATAATCTATCTAACCCTTATTTTATATCGCTACGACGACGCGGGAGCCGGTGCGATCGAAGTCGCGGTCAAAATCTAAATATTATAGTCATTTATAAATCGGTTTTGTACATGGTTCGTAGGTTTTGGGTGCATTTTATTTGAACATGGATACATAATTAATTATAGAATAATGTAGCTCACTGTATAAATATTCTGACAGACCATTGTGTGAACAAAGTACACCCTTACAAAAACGTACAGTTTCTTGGTTTTTAACTAATCAGAGGAATTTAGGATAAAATGTTACTATAATATGTTAGATATTTAGTTAGCGACACGCCAAAGGTCTCTCCGATCTTTTGTTCCTTGCGGTGGAATTTAGGGTAACTTCTTTCTTTACGAACATTTTTACAGTCAGTAGATAAATAGGGACCTTCTTATTTTGCTGACAGTTTTTTTAAAAGAATGATTTGACCATAAAACTGTAAAACTTTGTCTATGGGACAAAAATTGAAAACGCGAAGAAAAATCTGCTATCCCATAATTTTGAGTCGAGTACGTTTGCAGTTTCTGCTATTTCAATGGTGCTATCGTAGAGAAAGTTGTTCAGTTTGATGGTCTGAGCACCCCCTTTATAAGCTGTCAACATATTAAGAAGGACCCTGTATCGAAATATAAAAAATCTGTGAATACTTACTTAATGTCTCCATATTTCTAAAAACGCGTGGGCGCGATTTTTTTAAGTTATCCATAATTTTATTGTTCCGAAAAAACTGAAGCATATTTTTTTTTTTCATAATTAGCACAAAATATGAACTAGCGAGGTATTCCACACAGATCACTTATTTTGGATATGAAATTTTTCGCCCCCAAAAACTCCCCTTAGTCGCGTCGAACGACATACAAAACGGAATGGGGCTGTTTGTTGCAACCCGAGAATCAAACTGCTGACCTGTGCAGAAAAAGAAACAAAATTAATATATTTACTTACTTACCCACTTAACTGAATTGATTTTGTGTCTCAATTTATTTATTGTTGTATTTTAAGCTTTTCACTTGAATCTCAGTGAAACCATTTTGTATCAATTGCAATAATTGATAAGTAATATGAATTGGTCTCCGGTAATAAAATAATTAAATGCGCTGGTTTCGGAAGGTGACGTAAAATTTTTCCTGCATGACAGTTGAAAACAAATTATTTATGAACAGTGGTACACTTAGCAAGCTTTCACACCGAACGCATTTGCCTTCTGGAAGGTGGATACCGGGAGATTAAAGGGCTTCTTCCCCTGAACGGTTTTGAAGGGTGAAGAAAATAAATATGCAGGGGTCAAAATCGAAGTGTCTGGCTTGCCAGCCCTCAAACCAAAATAATATAGCTTTCAAACTGGTATCAGTCAGCGTGAAAGCGTGGTAGGTACATTACACTTCCATTCCTTAAATCTATAAAATAGGCTTAAATCTATAAAATATAGTAAGCCGTGGTTTCATGAATAAATATCCCTACAAAACGAAAGCTTCATACAAGCGGCTGGCCGGCTGTCGATGTCGGTACATTCACACATAGCGCGCGTTAGAGGACGTACGTGCACACACTTAGCCGGGATATGTGCGCACCTGTTTCGAAGCAAGTATTATACCAAACTTCCACCCACCTATGTGGCGACGAGCTCAACAATGCCCGTCACACTGGACGGAGTTTCGGTAGGTACTACTAGTGAAACGTGGATGTTTTTTGTTCTCAGAATATCGCTTGACCTTGACGATTTCAGCGCCGCCTCACCTCTACTAAACTATGTAATTTTAGTAGGTATACCTATTGTTGACTGGCTCCGTGGTGCCGTCTAGCAACTAAGTGTGTAAGGAAACCAAATACGGAAAACATAAGAATTGGCACAAAACTCGAATCGATAACTATCAACTCAATTTCTTTCTCAAGTTCTTGCAATATGAGTTACCTACATGAACATGAGTTACACATGTTTGTACAGGAAAATAATTACCCTCGTCAATCTTCGTTTGCGCAGTCCCCCGACAAAACCCGAAGTCGTTTAGTAATCAAAGGGTGCAAAGTCGGATAGCAGCGAAAAGAGCGCGAAAATAATAAGTCAATCGTAGCAAGTGGCAAGGGATTGAAGGTTAATCCTGATTGGCCAATATAATTTCGCGCGCTATTAAAATTTGTCAACTGCGCAGGTAGGGAAGAAATGCATCATTTTCCACTCGCGTCTTAGATAAATAATGACCTATTTTCAGAGAATTAGAAAAGAAAAATAAATCTTGGGTTTGGCTTAAATATTGTGCAGGTTCCATAACCCTTCCGCTACCAGGTGGGGCTTGAACAATAAATTATTGATCAAGTCTGTGCCCGCTCTGTCAGATGGACGACCGACGATCGATTTCGAATGCCACTGGAAAATAATGGATAAAAATAATACAATGTTTGATTTTTCTTACTTGATTTAGTTCCTTTACAGATCGTTGATATTGAAAAACTGGCAAAGTTAGAAGTTAGACTCGCGTACCGAGGTACGGAATCTTCGGGGCGCGAGTCCGACACACACGGACGGTATTTATTATTTCTTGTTTTACTTTAGATTCGGTTTTTTAATCACACAAAGTTTAACGTTTGTAGGTATTGTATTTTTACAACAGATCAGCCTAAACAAAATTATGGCGGAACCCCCCTTAATTTTTTCCATTTTCGTCGTCCTTGGTACCTATTTGAAAATTTTATTGCTGTACCTGCCTGTTCGAATAAATACATCAGGAATGACGCATCATTTCTGTGAACATTAGAATAATATTTTTTCTTTTTCTGTTGATTTGATTTAAGAAGAATATTTTATTGTTCATGTTAATTTTGCACTTAGCTTAATTAGAAGTACACATAATTATTAACCAATTGTTACAAAATTAATAAATAGTTAAGGTTTCGTCATTTCTGTGAACATTTGCATCATTTCTGTTATCAGACATTTTCATAATTTTGAAAATTGTACATATTGTTTGGCTAGTGAGCTTTGATTCCTATATGGATATCATTAATGATATCTACTTTACAATCTACAAAAAAATTTTTATAAAACCAGATGTTTCTATAACACGAATGATTTATATCGCCACGTAATAGTATTTTAGCCCCGGGACTTTTTAATTACCAAAAAGATTACCGATTCCCATTTAGTAGAGTAGGTTAGCAGTTTTGTAAGGACAATCAGATTTTTGTTTCGCGATGTCGATATTGGTCCCATAGTGAATGTTGTTAACTTTCACGGTCTGATCATCCCCTTAAAAAAGTGTCAGCATATTGAAAAGGACCCTCTAAATAATATGCCTCTCGCTCTAATTGTAGATTTTGAACACTTATAACTACGATTTAAAAAAAAATCGAATAACAATGTCACTGTTTAAGACACCAAACAGTTTAAAAAAATAATTAATAAAAAATTCATCACCCTTTTCTAAACCACAGTAGAAAAGATAACACTAGGTACACGTAGCTACTCAATTACGTAATACATCGGTAACTGTACGTACGCCGTCCCTGGTCCCCTTTGCCCCGTATCAATGTCTGACAACCTATTAATTTGTCACTGAACAGACGTGTAGCAATCCTTTCATTATTATTACTTCTGTTTCTGAATTATTAAGGGCATAATTACCCTTACCCGTTAGCGCGCTCCGTACAAACGAAGTTTAAGGGTATACAACGTGTTAATGAATAAGCGCAAAACCTCATACACCCCAACTGATTTATAACAAAATAATTAGATTGAAACAATCATTTCATTATTTTGATAGTTAAGTTATTCGTATTTTAAGTTTTGAGGCAAAAATGATTTGTTTTCATTTCAGCAATGAATGAAAGCGCTAGCGTGCTCATTGATATATTTTAGGAATCTTGTTTTGGTAGGTAGTAGGGTGAGAGTGCCCGAGCGGTGGGTTGAGATCGAATTCAGTAAATTTTAAATTTTACAAACAAATTATTTAATATTTTGAAATTAATTACCTATGTTGAAACCATGATAATTTGATTCTGCTTTCGATTCTAAACCAACTACTTTCTAGTTTTGCGTTAATTCATTAACACGTTGTATATTACTGTTGGCGCGCTCCATACAAACGAAGTCTGGTGATATTTTCAATACACTCAATGAAATTATGTTGAAATAATCTAAAAACAAATCTCTATGCTTGTATCGTGTCAGATTTTCCTTAAAATGTTCAGTTTTAAAGTTACAGTGCCTCAAAGATTTCCATACAAATCTTAAATTAATCCTAGCATTGAAACTGTATATTTTAGCGAACATCGGACACGATACAAGCATAGAGATTTATTTGTTCCTAGATTGTTTCTGCAAAATTTCATTGAGTTTAATTGGTTAGTATTGAAAATATCACCAGACTTCGTTTGTATGCAGCGCGCATTTACGTATTCGGAATAAACTTCTCTTAATTTAATTTTGAATATTATTGACTTACCAACTTTGAATTTTTACCATTTTCATTCAATCCTTTTTTTAACACTCCCTCGAAACTAATATCTGTGTTTAAAGCACCCCCTAGGATATGTAACGTATTTAATATTACACCCTGTATAGATATGTGGCTTGTAGTCTTGCCTTATATCACTTCCGTCCAATATATCGTGTCAGGCTCAGACCGGAAATAGGGAGCCACAACCGCCCGCCGGAAGACTGGCTACCCTTCCTACTGACACTGCAGCTGAATATGTCAATAGTTCTTCGCTTGTTTACCCAGCTTCCGGTTTGTGATCGAATTTGATTTGAATTCTGAACTTTATTGTTTTATAGTTTTACTGGTTGTCGTTCTTCGCCAACTTAATAATATTTTTATTACATTTCCTACTACCTACCTATCCTTGTTATACAGGGTATAAAGTGTAGACACTTGCATTACTTTAAAAGATGTTGTACCTATTCTGTTTCTGTAAATCAAAATAGCCTTAAAATTTCGTTGCTATTTTGAATGGAGTATTGTCGCATCGCCGCGCACGTCAGACGCATCGGCCGCTGGCATCGGAAGTCCACCTTTATACTGAACAACTTTCCCCAAGGAACCTTAGGGAAATTCGCTAAAAATATTTCTAATGTTCATAAAAATTACTAAACATTCGATTAGCTGATTTTATTTAAGGTAGTTTGGCAATTCCACATTTTTTTTTCCTATTGCTTCATTCGGGAAAGTTGCTTAGTGTCATGAGTGTACAATCACCCTTAAATAATGCAACTGTCTGCATACCTGTATTACAATAACATTTCTTTCCTAACAATAATTTACTCGTAATCGTTAAGGTCTGGTGACTTGTGCTCAAACCAGTGCATTACGAAGAGTATAAATAACTCATTTATTGCTTTGTTTGTCATAGTGAGAAAATTTGGTTTTTGTATCAATATATTTTTTGACCGTATTCAGTTTGAATTTTGAATGTTATTTACCGCTTTTAGGCGTTCTTCTATCGTGTCTGTATGACAATTGCTCATGCATCTCTTATACATTGAGAAAAGGATCTAGAAGTAGGTAATATGTGACACTAGATATTTTGCATAGCATATGCTCACTATATTCCCCGAGGGGGTAGTCAGAGATATTCTGAAACCTCAGAACATCCACGTAGATATTTTGGATTTAACAAAATCGACTTAAACATTTTTTCTAGTAAAGTCTGGTAAAATTAATAGTTTCCACTTATACTGGGTGGCATTGAACGGGCATGCATGCTTGCATATGCTCACGACTATATTACCCGAGGGGGTAGTCAGAGATATTCTGAAACCACAGAACATCCACGTTTCACTAGTACCGAAAGTCTGTCCAGTGTGATGGGAAGTGAGCCCGTCGCCACTTGTAATGGACAGTAAGTAATTAATACATGCCTCGAAATTGAAGCATGCAGGTTTCCTCACGATATTTTCCTTCACAGAAAAGCCTGTGGTGTTACAAATAGTACATAAATTCCGAAAAACTCATTGGTACGAGTCGGTCTGGACGGGGATCGAACCATCGCCACCTGCACGGCAGGCAAGGTTACTCGCCACTGGACCATCACGAATCTTCGGGGATTTCTGAAATATCGCAAAATATTAATAACGTGTAATCGTTTTTAATGATCCTTGGGTAGAAAAACTAGAAAATTTGTTGGTCTATATAAAAGTGTTGATCATCCGATCTAAGGGAGGTCCGAAAAATTTTCTCGTTTCTCCGTTAACAGAGTGACAATAAAATATTTTTTTTGGCTTGAAGAAGGGATTTTTAAAACTTGCAATTAGTATAATAATTTATCTTTAGACTGTTTTTGTGATTTTTGAGTTTTTTGTGATGTGAAATCTCGGTCTGCACCGGGTCAGTAGTTTTTACGTGATGCGTGCACAAACGGACACGTAGACTGGTGTTTATTTTGTGACGCAGACTACTGGCATCCCTGGAGAATTCCGTCCAGGAAACAAATATCGCCGTTTTTAATTTGGCCCATAGCTTTGAACTGTGAAACCCGCATCGTGTTTTTTGTGACTACAATACACAGGTTACTTTACTTTTTTTAATAGGAAGAACTGATATTGGAGTTTCATTTTGAATTTACTTGATTATGATATGAAACAAAGAAAACGTTTTTGCTGGTTTAGGTTATTGTCTTCTAGTAAGGGGCCATTCATTAATGACAACTCGGAATTTCTAAAATAATTTATAAAATATTCATTCTTAATTTCTCGCACTATTAATTAATAACTAGAACTAGGTTTTACAAAATTATAAAATACTGTAACGATTGTTATTGTTTCAGGGCTAAGGTTTTAGAGTGATAATGATTCACAGATTATGAACTGGGAAAAGTTGGCTGGCTGCCGTTTTTCAAAATTGACATGCGCGGGTTATTCTTTCGGAAATCGATAGGAATGAGACCAATACAAACACAAAAATGTTCTTAGGTGAACTGTATTAAGTGTCATATTTCGAAGCTAATATCAAATTTTAGATGCTTCTACATCGAAATGTGACCAGGATTTTCCAAAGAACATTTTCTTGTTTGTATTGACGATGTCGTCAGCTATCGATATCTGGAAGAAGTACGTTCGTATCTCTTTATCGAAAAATTCTCATTTAATTACTTGAATTCAATTATTATATTCCTTTTACGCAACGACGCATTCCCGGCACTCCATAGAACGGTTTCTCGATGTTCAAGTCTCTGCTAAACCAAAACAACAGAGCATTTGCACATTGCGCCGCGCCGGGCGCCGCGCGATGTCCAAGTCGAACGCGCGTGCCTTCAAACTCGAACGCGCGCTTCGTCAAATTCTCACGTGAGCGCTTTCAAACTCTGTACCTATCTGCTTCTTACTCGGCGCTCCTAAAGTGCTGCCAGAAAATACGGGGCGAGGTACGGTATCGAAGACCAGGGTGTGGTCGATCTGTAAGTATGCAGAACTTGTATAATAATATCTATTCTGTGGTAAAGGTTAAGATGCGGGTCGCGATTCGCTGTAACTTGAATGGGCGAAATGCGGTTCCCGAGTTGTGTTTAGGACAGTCCTGCTTTAAAAGACTATAAAAAGTGTCATATACAGGCGGCTGTTCCCTCTACGCGAGGGTTCGGGCGTGGTTTAAGATACGAACGTACAATATCAATTGTATAAAACTGTAGAAAAGCTGTGTTATAAAGATATCAGAAGTTTCTGAAAACATTTTCTGCAGTACGCGGAAACCACTGAACTTGATTTTAATGCGGTTTTCAATGTTCGAAAGCTTAGTCGATCATTTAGTATGGCCCATCTTAAAAACTGCGATACTTCGCGAAAAGAAGAAGACAGTGAGACAGGAATACAATGCCTACTATTTACTGCGACGCTTCCTACCAAGAGAGGATGTCCGTCCGTCCACCATCAAAAAAATTTGATGGTGGACGGACGGACAGGGAGTGTCCTTACTGTATGTAGTACTATACTCTTTCATTTAGGTACTGTGGTACTGTGTTGTATATTTTAGCATTACTTAAGTATAGGACGGAACGGAACTTTTTCTTAATACGTTATTTTGTTCGTGTAGGTTGAGGTTCACTAATGATCCGCTATAAGCTTGCAAATGATGCCAAACCATAATGACCCGCGGAGAAACAGCGGAAAGCTCTTCGCTGTCTTCTATGATAATCCGCGAATAGGGCGAGTACCTATCTCAGTGGGATTATCTGTGACTATACCTACATACCTACAAATAGAATAGCTACATAATATCTGACTTATTATATAGGGTGTTAAATAGGTATCGTGAATGTTCACAACATATTTATTTAGAAAGTTTTGAGGTATTTTATGGTTCCTAGTTCCAAATTTTTCTATTTATAATATGTTCGGATCAAGACCGTGTATTGAATATAAGAAAACAAACATAGTGATGGATAAGGATAATTAATCGGATGAGCTCTAAACTGCTTTGCTTCGGCTGTAATAATGATGTTAATTTGATTGACCGAAAATATAAACTCAATAAATACACAGCTTCAGACTTCAGCTTGGTCGTCACATCAGACCGCTCGTATCCATTGAAATTTGAGATAATGAATCAAAGTTGCACCTAAGCTACAGACTATTTAATAGTTACTGCACCGTAAAAGATACTGCACTCATCCCGATTTCGCGCGCTTTTCCTAAGCCTAGCAGGTAGCCTGTTTTACCGATTCTTGGCCCAAATTACGTGCCTACCGACAAACTTCTACAGTAGGTATCAACTGCAGCACTACCGGTGATTATGTCACTGCGTCTGACTGGGATTGTTACCTACGAACCTGTCACCACATCTATGGCGCTGCAAGGAAAGAGCCTCCCCGAGGGACGGAACCCTGGGTTCATCTGGCGGTACCTGGGAATTCAGCCTCGATACGACCATTTTTGAATGGCTAATCCTTCCACTGCAAATTGTGTTAATAAGGGATTGTCATGCGATATAGCTCATACTAACACTAAAAAGAAGAAGACCACGTATAACCATTGTTGGGCAAAGGCCTGCTTTTTAAAGCGTCATTTATCAAGGTCACATGAGACCCGCACTGTCCTCGGTGGGGGCCTGCCTACATAGAAACAATGTCCAACCCATCGTTCCTTTGGCTAGCAGAGAGGTGGCTAAGGAATATGTTATATTTTGCTCTGATACTACTTTGGTCTATATACCGTCTTCTGAGGTAAAAAAATCATCCTTAATTTTCACTAGTATTTCGCAAGCTTGACAAATTTGAGCGCACTTAATAAACAAAATAAAACAGAAACATTTAACTAGGCAAGAATACAGAATTAAATAAAAGAGGAACAATAAACTAAGAAGGACTTTACTGAATTTTAATTTGTACAATCTTATAAGAAGATTTAAGCAGGCAGAAAAAGCTCTCTACTAATTAAAAAGTCAAATTAAAGAAGTAAATACATAAACAGTACTGTAACTCCTAAGCGCCTTTTCATTATGCGAAATAACATGAATTCTTAGGACGATTTTCAAATGACTTAAAAACTCTTACTTTGTTGTCTATTGACAAAGTTGCTAAGACAGTTGTTCTAAAACTTGTATAATTTTGCACAATTTTGAGGGTTTATTTATAGGCGTGCGTTTTGAACGAAAGTGTGAAACGCCCAAGAACATTTTTTCAATGAGGCTTTTCGGAAAAAATTTTTCCTCTTGTCATTTTTCTACCCGTCATCATTAGTACAAAACTCATTGAAACCACACTTGGGTTTTAAACTTTTGACAGCAGTGGTCTGAAAGGCTCCATGGGTACTTGGTGATTCACATCGTGGTCCGAACCGCACGTGTTCCGAAACGCCTAATGACCCAATTTTGCTTCGTTTGGCTGTGAAGTCAGACGAAGACGAGATTTCATGGCCAAGTGCTAGTCGGTCATGCGCGACTTGAGTACGGACAGCTCCGTCATCCGTACTACCATACAATCAAACATACAATACAACATTATCAAAAAATTGGGTTTTCTCCGGGGTTAAAGGTGATATTCAAACTTTACTGAAGTGTCATGTCAGAGAGTTTATAGCAAGGCCATTCATTCTTCTTCAGATAAACCTGATCTGCTGAATGAACTGATCTGACTGATGAAGGAATAAAATACTTAATTTTTTTAGAAAATTATACAAACATTACTACATTTTGACTTTAGAGCTTAAAGTTTCTGTACCTACTCAAAGTTGGTAAGTTCTTGTAAATGTAAGATTCGTTAGGCTCTGACAAATCACCAGTTCTACTTTCACAACTGAATTTATTACAGGACCTTTAGAAATCTCGTTTGGAGGGACCTTACTCTGAAATGTACTTATAACGTAACTTTGATGGTAAATTCTCGGCGAATACGAAAGTTTAGCCGTCTGCTTAGCTTGTTATAAACATCTTTAGTTTTGCAAACACGTGGGACATGCCGCTTTGCCATTTGCGAATGAGATTTTATTAATGTTGCGGTGCTCCTTTTTTTCCCCCAGACACTTGGTCATTTTTTCTGTCTATGAACCTTTTCCCGACCATCAAATAATGACTGACATTCATTCGGCAATTAATTTTAAATTTTTAATTATAGGTGATACTTTTTAACATTTCGAAATTTTAATTTTGAATTATAAACGTAACGGTAAAAACAGAACAGTGCTTGTATGTACGTAAGTTTTTACGATAGAACGAGAAGAAAAATGTTGAAAAAACTTGTTTCTTGTATGATTAATTTTTGACATTTTATTATTTTTTAGCAAATGCGCCATAATAGCCTACATTCGGTGAAAATTTCAATAGCGATTCAAAAGCTAAACTAGCTATTACGGTTCAAAGTTACAGCCCTAAATGGGTAGGACAGACAGGATTTTCACCCTTTGGGTACGGAACCCTAAAAAGAACTACTCCAACTTATATTTCATACAATGCTTTTATAGTTTTAAACATACAAAAAAGAAAGAAAAAACAGTTACTTCTACATTAAAATTTACTGAACTCGATCTCAACCAACCGCAAGGGCACACTCACCCTACTTACTACCAATACAAGATTCTTAAAATGTATCAATGAGCACGTTAGCGCTTTCATTCATTGCTGAAACGATAACAAATTATTAAAACCGTAACAAAAAGCCCCCTTCTAAGTCCGTATATTGTGATGGGTAACTACGGGACCTTACAATGCGCTTGGCCCGACAAGTACTTGGCCGGTTTTTATTCATTTTGGGTTTTCATTACTGAGTGAAGGCGGCGTCGCGGCGCCATGAACTGAACTGTAAAAGGACTGTAAATATGGTTGGCGTTAAAAACATCGGCATTTACTGGTAACAATTTCTTTGACAAAAGATTCCATGCGTATTCTTGACACTAAATTGTCTTGAAATTATGTTTATTTTGTAATACCCTACGTAAGAAAAATAAGACATGAAAGATGAACCCCCTTCTCCCCTTTTAATCTTATGTAAGATCAGTATATGTACCAAAATTGCAAAGAAAACGTAGCAAAAATATAGACTTTATGCGATCTTACTTAACAATATAAACCCACAAATAAGAAAAAACTAAACTGTTTTCAACCTTTTCGTTGCATGGGAAGTCAATAATTTTTTTTTAAACGCTCGTGTCAGTTTAAACTCAGCCTGCACAACGCCGCAGGTATACGCACGGCATGGGTCTAAAGCGCTCGAAAGAGTGTATTTAGACGAAAATAGTGTATAGTGCCTTGTACATAAGGTTCAGAGCAATCAATGACAGCAAACAGTTATATATGCTCTTGAGTTTTGCTGAAAGCAGATCCGCATGTTGTGCACGCTTAACGCACCCCACAGCCTTATTATTCCGAGCGTGTCTGAGCTTAAAACCTAAAGCCGGTTTACATTGTTCATGGGTTTCGCAACGTTGCTCGTCCACGGCTACGAAGAAATGCCACTTGACTGGCTGTAGAGTAAACGATCACTGACCAGGCACTCGCCACTTGTACTCGTACTTGCCTCTTGACTCGCTACTTAACCAATGTAAATAGAGCTTAACGGCAATTTCGCAAGGCGACCAAGATTTTTCCTATAACCGCAACATGCAAAGCCGAAAATATGTTGTTGTATCACGAAGTAGTTAAAAAGATTAGCCCGTGAGCTTCAGCCGCCTAATTTCATTTCGTTTTGTGTCAAGAGCTCAGAGGCATTGCAGTATCGTGTCGTCAAGTTGAAAGAACCACGTTGCAACCGATGCACATTTTGCTTTATAATTTATTTTCAACACACTTGCTCGTTAAAGTGGCTCTTATCGCACCGCTTTTAGGTTCATAATGCGGTTCACAAAATACGCGTGCGTTTCAATTTACATTACCGCACTAGTACGGTAATACCTGCGCGCGCATAACTAATTCGAACACAGGCGCACGGTGCGATAACAAAGAAAATGTGGACGCCATTTTTCAGAAATATTTTCCCAAACCTTTTTGTGTTTATTTATTTTTTCCTCATAAGTGTGTGGAAAAATGCCGTATGAAACGCGTGAGCGTAGGCCATTAGAGTCTCGGCTCGTTTCTATCCCTCGCCTTTGGGTCGGGCTGCAATCCAGCCTCGAATGTAATTGCCGACCTAGCTCACTTGTATCATAATGTACTATTATATGATAGGGAAGCTTAGCAGCCATCAGTGCAACGTGGTCCGAACGTTGCTATGACATGACACGACTATGGGGATCGGAAATGGAGAAAAAAGGAAAAAAATCCTTATTGATCCAATTTACTTTTTGATATAAATTTCAAAACAATCCAAGATTTTTCCAGATGGCTGGAATTTGTATCAAAGATTTATGACTTTAAAACTTATTTTAAAAGCGGTAATGTACAATTTCAAGTATCGCAACGTTGCGTGGGCCGAGACAGTAACGTGTATTTAGTGGAGCGAAGTGCTTCTTGTTCACACTCTCGTGATAATGTACTTATGCTATTTCCTTAAGGTGTACGTTGCTAATGTTTCTGTCAAACAGAATTGTTTGTAAGTTTTTTATTTGGTTCAGGTTAATCCATTTTATCGGAGTCGCTGACAAGCCGGTACGGTACGCGGGTTTGAAGTAATTTTTGGGTTTGGGGGAGCGTGCATAATATATCGATCGTCAGCAGCAAATCTACGAGATTTTTTTTGTACAATGTACATACTATCGGCATAATCTCAATAGAAAGAAAATTAAATTATACGTCGTCTTTAAAATCGCAAGGACAGAGGTTACGGTAGTAAGTACTTGGTGGAGTCACGTTGCAGGTTCTGACCCGAGCACTTGTCTCGCATGTTGTTCGCACATCGCGTTTTTGCCTGCCACGAGGCTCTGCTATCCTCAATCTCTTCTTGTTCTTGATCATAAACAATCCCTGAGATTGGGATAGATACTCCCACAAACTAGTTGACATTGGCGGAAATGCGGTGCTAACGCACAAGCAAGAAGTCCATTAATTATAAATAAATAAAAAAGTACTTGGTGGAGGCAGTTTTATGATGGCCCTGAGAGGTTGCCTAATGTGTTTATTGTAAGGGATTTGCGTATTAAAGAAGATTTTAATTTTAAAATATCCACAAGCCAAGCAGCAGAGCTGTTGTCTAATTGACAAGATATTTTTAATTTGGCCTAGCTATGCAATATTAATGGATATGTTAACTTGGTTGGAAAGCATACAAAATTCACAATGCTTTCCGTCACAATATATTTGTTTCTGTTTTATTATGGACTACTAAAGTTCGACTGAAAAATACGAAATTTATTTATTACTTTTGTATTGCAGGTAAACAACGCAGGTCTCTTTACATAGCGCATTGTTCGGTAATAAAATCATTTCATCTGTTTTAAAATTCAATAGTTGTTTCTTGTTATTGGATCAATCTTTATTTATACCTGGAATACTTTAGTTAGGTACTTATTCAGAAAAATAACTAGAGTCATGCATTTATGTTTGAATGCTTCATATTATACATCTTCGTGCTAAAACTTAAGTATCTTGTTTGTGTTGAAATAAATAGTAGGTAAGGTAGTGATATCTAGATTAAAATACCATTTACAAATCGGTCGTGTACCTACATTCGGAACCAAAAGCTGATAAACCCTTCCGAACCTTAATCTCATACAGATAAAGGTGACAAAATGTTTTATCTACTTTCGTTGCCGATTGTACCTACATACAGGGTCCAACTTAATATGCTGACACTTTTTTAAGGGGATGATCAGACCATGAAACTGAACATTCTCTATGGGACCAACATCAAAATCGCAAAAAAAAATCAGCTCTTCCATACAAAACTGGAAACTTACTTGAGCCAAATGTTTGGGACAGCAGATTTTTTTTCGCGATTTCGATTTTGGTCCCATAGAGAAAGTTGTTCTGTTTGACGGTATGATCATCCCATTAAAAAAGTGTCAGCATTTAAAGAAGGACCTTATATACATACATATGCTCACGACTATATTCCCCGAGGGGTTAGTCAGAGATATTCTACACATATAATAATAACAAAGTATTCTTTTTGCGAAGGGTAGTTTTCTTTTACGATCTTAATGTTTGTCGTATTAAATAATGTTCTATTGCATGGGTACCCACCCACCTACATAATTAAAATGAATAGATGAAGAATGGATAGGAAAATCGACACCGGACCAAGGAGTATTTCGAATCCTTATTTCTTAACTAGCAAGTGGCACTATGTGATCCATAACTTGATCATGTCGGCAGATTATTTGCCAGCGTTCCTAGAAAGTGATATCGTGTACATAAGTCAATCGGGCAAATAGGGAGCGGCTGTCAAACCTTATACGAAATATTGTGAACGAATGAACGAAGCGTTCGAAATTCATTCATTCATTCTGTATCCGGCATTGTTCGGCCTACTTCGCCGGCATACCGAATAGCTGTGAATTCACATCGATCAAAATTCCAATTCTTGTGAAAGCCTTTTCAAAATATTGGTAAATTGTAAACGGTGCACGCGATGGTACGACGACGGAAAACAAACTACACACAATTTTGTAAAGTGTTTTTATTTCACTGATTCAGTTAAAATTTCATATTCTACCTTTTAAACATTTGTAACGGGTTCTTGCAGCGTTTGCTCATTTTTAAGTTCCACAAACTCCTACCACGCTTTCCAAAATCCTTACGCAGTGATCACGGGTGTTTTCATTTTAAAAGTGAGTATTTTTATCTTTAATCATTGATAATGGAGAAGAAAGGGTTTTCTTGTACGAGTATAACTTTTTTTTATTATTCTTAAGAATTACCCGTTGCTTGCGTCTTGCGCGGCAATTCTGCCAATGTCAAGTAGTTAAATCTCAAGTATTATTCTATGGTCAAGAACAAATTAGAGCGTTCCAAACCTCGGAGTCATGTGCAAGCCCGAGAGAAGAAGATAAGTGACCGCCCACCGTCAGACTTGCAGCGCGACTCCTAATAATCTTATACAGAATGTAAAATTAAATGCATTACATATCGAACACGGTGATTCAGACCATCAAACTGAACAACTTTCACTATGGAGGCAACATCAAAATCGCGAAAAAAATCTGCTGTTCGGTAGAAAATGTCACGACCAGAATCATGAAACAGCTGATTACGTATTTACGCGATTTCAAAATTGGTTCTATTGTTAAAGTTTTTCAGGTAAATGGTCTGAAGCACGTTTACACCCTGTATACATGTATAGTTTAAATTATGCAAATAATCAAAAAAACTTTTTTGGCGCAACGAAGACCAAAAAAAACCATTGCAAATAATGTTTCGTAGTAACTCAAGACCAAAAAACCCTTTTCGGGGTGGTCAAAAACATTGCTACAACAAAAAGGTAGGTACCTAGTTGTAGTTTAAATAACTGTAAATAATAACTAATGTTAAAAGTGCATCAATAACAGTGTTTTCGAGGTGAGTTGGTGCGGACGTGCCGCGTTGGTCCCTCGGTAGGATTTAGTTTAACAGCGTCGCTTTGGCTAATCCTTTCACAGTTTTCATTTCAGTCTGCTCTTTAGACACTCGGCGAAATAATTTGGTCCCAGAATATTATATAGTACTAGAGTTAGCCCACGACTTCGTCCGCACAAAATAATATACCAGATTTTAAGTCAGATCATAAGCTATCAAACCAAAAAGTTTCATCAAAATCGGTTCAGTAGTTTTTGCGTGATGCTGTTACTAATATACAAACAAACAAACAGACAAAAAAAGTTCTAAAAATGGTTGATTTGGAGTCCGGGATACCTAAAAACCATATCGTAATCTTTATCATCTAGATACCTATCTTCAATGTACAGACACACTTCTAGGTTCTTCTTCTTATAGTAGTACTAGGTACTTATACAGGGTGTTAGGGAAAACAGTTGAATTACTTTAAGGGGTGGCTGCACCCATGATACTGAACAACTTTCCCAAAAAAACATAGGAAATTCGAAAAAAAAAAATCGGACTTTCCATACTAAATGCAATCTGCTGATCGAAAGTTTCTATGAAAAGTCGTATTTTTGGGAATTTCCTATAGCTTTCTCAGGGAAAGTTGTTTAGTAACATCGGTACAATCACCTCTTAAAGTAGTGCAAGTTTACCCTAACACCCTGTAGAATGGTCACTCTCTTACCATAATGAATAAATATCCCCACAGAACGAAAGCTTCATACTAGCGGCCCCTGTGTCGGTTCACCTTCCCATAGCGCGCGATACAGGAGCACATGCACATACTCCGGCTGAGTGTGAGTGTGTGCACCTGTTCGTACGTCGTCTACACTGAGTGCACTGAGAGCGGCCGCTTGCTTGTATGAAGCTTTCGTTTTCTAGGGATATTCAGAGTGTAAAATTAAATGCGTTACATATCGAACAGGGTGCTTCAGACCATCTAACTGAACAACTTTTACTATGGAGCCAACATCAAAATCGCTAAAAAAAATATAGAGTCAGATTGCCTCAAAGATTTCCATACAAATCTTAAATTAATCCTAGCATTGAAACTGTATATTTTAACGAAAATCGGACTCCATACAAGCATAGCATATTTGTTTCAAGACTGTTTCAACAAAATTTCATTGACTTTCATTGGTTAGTATTGAAAATATCACCATAGTACATTTGTATGGAACGCGCTCCGAATTATATCCTCTTAAGATTCATCAGTGTATGTATTATTTGTTCCTCTATGTACACGGTACGTCACTAACCGAAGTAAGAAAGAAGAAATATCATTTTCTCTCATTTTTGAGTTCTGTTTTCTGCAAAAAAAAAGCTATATTCGGAATCTGAATTCAAAACCGTTCAAATTCGTCGACCTAAACGCGAGTACTATCGCGAAAGTGTAGAGATTTTATCAGATAACCAACAGCTTATAACGCTCTGGAGCTTAGAGCCTAGAGGGTACAACTTGAATATAGTGATCTTCCCTTGACGCCCGAGCTATGGAGATGAACAATACAGGAGTATTAGGAACCTTTAGGGATTAGTTCTTTTAGGGATTAGTTACTGATCAGGTAACTAACTAAACCGAGTTTAAGAGAATAGCAGTTTGTCAAGTGTATTTCGATGTGTATTCTAATAATAAATTATTAAGATAAACAAAAAACCCGACTGCATAAAAAACCTATTAACTGAAAAGAGAAAAACAAGCTCTATAATCACTAATCAGCTATAACAACTTTGTCGCAAACGGGGACAACGAATATTTTTGGTTGGTTATTGATTGGTTTGTCCCCGCCTGCAATACCTACCTAATAAGAATCAAATTATATTTGCTCAAACAAAGTTGTTATAGCTGATTAGTGATTATAGAGCTTGTTTTTCTCTTTTCAGTTAATAGGTTTTTTATGCAGTCGGGTTTTTTGTTTATTTTAATAATTTAGTTTATTTCACACTTTTTAGTCTTGTGTCGAAATGAAAACATAAAAGTACTATAATATGTATATATTTGGAATCGTCTGATTACGAGCTTTCATTTGATACCCATATTGTAATTTTTAACAACAAAAATTGTTTATTCCCCCTCTCTTTTTTTATTCGTAGACACCATCTTGAAATAATATACCCCCTATGGTCATTCTCACGATTTTTACAAATCCAATGACACCTCACACGTCAAAATCCATCAAGCCGTTTGGGCTGTGGGCCGTGCCAAAGAAATAGACATACAAACATACATACATACATACATACATACATACATATGTGGGGACTTGCCACAGATGTCAACACTCACAAGTTATAGCAATGAAGCTAACAGATGGCACTACGGTCGCACTTCCAAATGTGTACGTAAAAGACAACTTGCGACGTCACATTGGTAACCCGTTAGCCGCTACACATAAGGTTCACAATCGTATACAAGACATGAATCGCGCAAGAGAAATAATCACAGAGATTCGATATATATACAAGGTCCAACTAAGAACTGTTGGACCACGGCCGGTCCCCAGGCTTCACACCTAGCCTGGCGGAAGATCTTCCCTTTTCACCGGAGGAACCTTCCACAGTAGTTCCTCCACAGTGGTGACCCTCGACAAAGAACATCGCAACCTGAACACCGCAGAGCAGCACTAACACAGAGCAGCAACCAGCATCAACAAATCCTTCACACCCCTCGACCAGGTCAAACAAGCAGCAGTCACACGCCATCAACCCGAAGCCCGCACCAGGTCCATCGCAGCTGTCTTCACACCGCTTCCTGGGCCTGCAGCTTCCTCAACGACAGTCAGCGTCTGTATAGAAGGATCTCCCGCAGCCCACGTGTCTGAGCTCACCTCCACGTGGCAGTTCTGCTCGCCTTCTCCACGCCTGTCACTCGCCCGCATCACATCAGGCCTGATCTCCCTGACCGATGCACACACACGCAGCATATCGCTCGTCAGACTCACTTGACTGGAGCCCTGCACCTACATGGATACAAGACTGCACACTTCGAACAACTCAACGACCTCCGGTCTGAGGGGGGAGTACTGTGGGGACTTGCCACAGATGTCAACACTCACAAGTTATAGCAATGAAGCTAACAGATGGCACTACGGTCGCACTTCCAAATGTGTACGTAAAAGACAACTTGCGACGTCACATTGGTAACCCGTTAGCCGCTACACATAAGGTTCACAATCGTATACAAGACATGAATCGCGCAAGAGAAATAATCACAGAGATTCGATATATATACAAGGTCCAACTAAGAACTGTTGGACCACGGCCGGTCCCCAGGCTTCACACCTAAGCCTGGCGGAAGATCTTCCCTTTTCACCGGAGGAACCTTCCACAGTAGTTCCTCCACACATACATACATACATACATACATACATACATACGCTCGAAAAACATAACCCTCCTTCTGGCGCAGTCGGGTAAAAAACGGTCGTTGACGGTTGACGGCCCGATAGCACAGTCTGTAGTGAACCTGCCTGCTGTGCCGAGGGTCGCGGGTTCGAATCCCGTAAGGGACAAATATTTGTATGATGAATATGAATATTTGTACCCGAGTCATGGATTATATCTATATGTGTATTCTATATCATTGTCTAGTCATCATAACACAAGTCCAGGCTATATTCTGGTACTTTAATTGTGACTAGATAATTTGTGTGACAATGTCCAAGATATTTATCATTATTATAATATGTTCTTTTACTTTCTTTCTTTCTAACGCGTAGGTAATAATTTCAATGATTTATAGGGTTCCGTACTCAAACGGTGCCAACGGGACATAAGCATAGGCTGTCCGTCCGTTCGAATGTCCTCGAAGAGAAAAACAAAGAAGAAAGAGAAAAACCAGATTTCCGTGTTAATGAATAAGCGCAAAAACCTAGCAAAACCTCGTACACGAACTAACGCAAAACTAGAAAGTTTGTTTAGAATCGAGAGCAAATCGAATTATCATGGTTTCAACATAGGCATTTTTTTTTTCAAAATTTATGATACCTAATTTAATTGTAAAATTTTAAATTTACTGAACTCGATCTCAACCCACCGCTCGGGCACTCTCACCCTACTTACTACCAAAACAAGATTCTTAAAATGTATCCATGAACACGTTAGTGCTTTCATTCATTGCTGAAATGATAACAAATAATTTTTGCCTCAAAACTTAAAATGCAAATAACTTTAAATTTAAACTATAAATAATAAAATTTATGGTTTCAATCTAATTATTTTGTTATAAATCAGTTGGGGTGTATGAGGTTTTGCGCTTATTCATTAACACGCTGTATAGGTATCTACTGAAGTACTTCGTTAAATAACATACATTTAGTAAAATAATCCCAAATATTGAGCCAGGAACTCATCATGCCAAAAACTCCCACAAGTACCAGGAGTAAATAACCTCAAGGAGTAAGTAACTGTTGCTTTCCCCGGGGTTTATATTTATACTTAGTAGCTATTATGTGGCTTTCTATTGTACCAGCCTATTGTTAGAAGAAAGCTTGTGCTAATGGAAGGAGCAAATAACCAGTAAATAGTGCAGCTACTGTATAGTTAGTTACCCACTACTCCATGTGCGTGAGGATATTTATATAGGTATATTATATACTTTTATTTACTTAAAGTTTATCATATTATATGGCCAAAAGCGGAGGCAGAGGTATGGCGACTCAATCACGAGGGTCCGCGTTCGAATCCGCACGGACGACATGCCATGTACCGATGATTTTTTTTAACTTGTGTACCTACGTAATACGAACTGCTCTCAAACGGTGAAGGAACACATCGTGAGGAAATGTGTAGTCTCTGCTGGGAACGTGTTGTGGACTAACGCTTATACACCCTCTTTGAGACGTAAATCTATATCTCAGTGGGACGTATATAGGCAGATGATGATGATGATGATATTATAATCAGAAGAATAGTAAATAGGCTTTTACTAGACAGGATTGACTCAATAATATCGTTGAATGGTCTCAGTAGCTCATTACATGGATCTTGTTGCGGATAACTTCCGTGCGTTCCTTCAGATGTTTTTGCTAATTGTTACAATTATAGAAGCAAACCATTTAGTTCATATTTCATAGTACCTCAGAATACATAATTATGATAGTACGTACTTATCAGTATAATTAGGTCGGGTTCCTCTTTTTGTTTATGTTTTGCTATTTAATTGAATGAATTGAATTGAGTACCTATAGGCCGTTATCTCTTAGAATGAACTACCCCATTTCTTCCCACACCTAGGTCACAGAATAGGTAATAGTATATAGTTCTACATACAGACAGGCCACTCCCCGCCCCCCTCTGACTTCAGTTACCCCACCTCACCTCACACTTTCTGGGGAAACTTGAGGGGAGCCGAGCAAGGGAATGCAGTCAGGGGCGATCACCCGTTGGATGTAACTACATAAAATATATTTTATTTGTATCCTCCAAGTAAAAATAAACGTTGGAAAATAACGCTAGATCCACTTTTTTAGTGATTCTTTAGCTTAAATACTATTTTCAATAATAGAATGAACGATTAAAAGTAACAAAATGTAGATGATATTCATACTATGCGTGGCAAGTCAACCCTACACATATGCCATGCACAATTTGCGCAAAGTCGCTCAAAGTAAGCAACTTGTACGAACGTCATCATGTCAAATCTAAATCTTGTTTGAAGTGCCAGACCTGTGCCTAGGTGTCATTGCATTTGCGCGTGATATTGCCCTATCTCGCGCAACATTCTACGGCCTCTAGTGTCCGTGATAATCCACTAGATCCAAATGTTTTTAGTACGTATGTACTTACTTACCTAACCTTGCCTGAAATAGGGGCAACAAGATGTATAATGAACAAAAGCTTAATTAAGCTGGAAACAATCCTACCTAACACAACAGGTTGTGATCCCCTGGGAGTGACGTAATTAATATATACGGAACCCCACAGAAAATTTGCTTCGTACCTGATCATGGAGGACAGAAAGGAGCGGAGCTGTCGCAAAGCAATATTTCCATCGAAGTAAGTGCCGCCAAAAATCTGGGACGGGGGACAAGAAGGGTGCGAGGTTCCGCTCCTAAAAACTTCGTCGTTTTAGATGTATTTATTGACAAAACCCCTTACAGCAAAAAGAATGGTGGTCCGCTTCGAAAATCATAGGCCACGCCCTCTGCGACTTCATGACCTAATATATGGCGAGAGATCTAATTGCTTTGCGACACCTTCGCTACTTTCTTTCTTCCGTGCTCAAAACCATTCAGATGTCACGTCCGAAAAAGCTCAAATGACAAAACAAGAAAGTAATCGACTAATCGAGACATATAAGTGCGTTTACCGATTGATGATATCAATTCCAACCCTTTCTTCTTCGCTTTGAATTTACAGTAGCTTTAAAACCAAGCTTGCAATATCGACGTCGCACTGACAGCACCTTAACTCATTTAAAACAACCCGACCAAGTCTATGAGTGCACTTTCAGTCATAATATAAGGCGACAATTACCCTTCATAACATAGGTAGCACATTCAAGTTTGAAAGGTAAAACCAGGTATACAACAATTTTACAGAAAATACTTTTTAGACTAATTTTTATATGAAGTAGGCAAACAGATATATATTCTTTTGTATTCGTTGAAAGCTATAGGTACCATCTTAACTACTGATTCATGGTGTAGGGGAAATAGTACGCAAAATCCTTGTACGAAGCGATTAATAAAATAATGTTAATGAGGCAAGGGAAATGTCAAGATATCAGGTGACGACCAATTGTCTCTGGCCAACCAAGATGGGACATTCGTTAGTACGGCGTTGGTAGACGAAGAGATAATACTTACGTCAAGACCGTTGTTTAGCTACGATTTGATAAAAACTCGGTGTAATTTAGCTCTTAGTTCTTAAGGGGATGTTACCGTTGGCGCGCTCCATACAAACGAAGTTTGATTACATTTTGGATATTAATGAATTAAAGTCAATGAAATTCTTTAAACACAATCTAGAAACCAATATCTGTGCTTTACATTTGTCAGATTTCCGTTAAAATACATAGTTTCAATGTTATCGTGGCTCAACGATTTACAAGTGTACAGTTATATAGGTACAAGTCCTAAATTAATCCTAGCATTGAAACTATAAATTTTAACGGAAACCCCTATTCACGCTCCTAGGCATGTGCCCTGCAGTGGGACGTATATTGGGTCCTTCCTAATCTGCTGACACTTTTTAAGGGCAAAAAAAAATCTGCTCTTCTATACAAAGCTGCAAACGTACTCGAGGCAATAGAGAAAGTTTTTCAGTTTGATGGTCTGATCATCCCCTTAAAATTGTTTCAGATTAATTTTAGACCTTATAATATTGCGCGCCAACGCGTTGCAACGGTAATATCATCTTAATCATCATGGAATATAAAAAGAAGCGAAACTGCAAGGTTTGCCAACATCTCCAGTCCGTATTAACAATGCAAAGCACACGAATCCCACGAGCTTTCAATGAAGACTAATTGCTCGGGTCTCTGCTGCTGCTCTGATATTAAGAATCGTGTAGTATCTGCAATATACAGGGTCCGTCTCTATATGCTGATACTTTTTAGGGGGATGGTCAGACCTTCAAACTAAACAACTTTCTCTACGAGACCAAGGTCGAAATAGCGTATGAAAATCAGCTATCCTATACATTTGGCTCAAGTAGGTTTTTTGCAGGTTTGTATGGAATAGCTGATTTCTTCTTTTTTTCGCGATTTGGATTTTGGTGCCATAGTGAAAGTTGTTCAGTTTGACGGTCTGATCGTCCTCTTAAAAAAGTGTCAGCATATTAAGAAGGACCCTATTATACAGGGTGTAAGAAAAAGTATCATTAATCTTTAAACCAAATACTCTACCCATCAAACTGAGCAATTGCAGCGCCTATTTTTTTTTGTTCTGACAGGTTTGCTCCTATAGTAAAAGTTGTTCAGTTTGATGGGTAGAGTACGTAGTTTAAAGGTTCATAATACTTTTCCTTACACCCTGTATAGGCTGTGATGATTAATTTTAAAAACATAATCAAACTTCGTTTGTATGGAGCGCGCCAACGGTCATCATCACGGAATATAAAATCGAAGCGAAACTCAAAGGTTTGCCAACATCTCACGAATCCCGCGAGCTTTCTATAAAGCCTAATTGCTCGGGTCTCTACTGCTTCTCTGATATTAAGAATCGTGTAGTTTCTGCAATATGTATTGCAATAATATTTCTAGCTATTATAAAAGCCGTGGTGGTCCAGTGGCGAGTAACATTGCCTGCCGTGCAGGAGGTGATGGTTTGATCCCCGTCCAGACCGACTCGTAACAACGAGTTTTTCGGAAATTATGTACGATTTGTAACACCACTGACTTTTCTGTGAAGGAAAACATCGTGAGGAAACCTACATGCTTAAATTTCGAGGCATGTATTGTAACCACTGTCCATTATGAGGCGACGGGCTCACCCCCCGTCACACTG
Organism: Agonopterix alstromeriana; assembly: GCA_963924505.1. Taxonomy (NCBI): domain Eukaryota; kingdom Metazoa; phylum Arthropoda; class Insecta; order Lepidoptera; family Depressariidae; genus Agonopterix; species Agonopterix alstromeriana. The sequence continues at coordinate 4,460,032 of OZ004661.1, forward strand.
GACAGAGTTTCAGTACTACTGGTGAAACGTGGATGTTCTGAGGTTTCAGAATATCTCTGACTACCCCATCGGGGAGTATAGTCGTGAGCATATGCTATGCTATAATATTTCTACGAATCTGACTATTCCTAACTGTACCTAAATGCAAAAAATAATGTTTTAATGCAACTTTAATGCTTGTATCTCACTCATTAAATGGAAACCCGGTTCTTCCCGTTGACCTGAACCATAAAATTTGGCAAGAAGCACAATTTATATTTTCAGTTGGAGCATCGACCGTGATGTAGACCGATGTATGGAAGATTTTTTTTTCGACTCCTTCATAATTAAAATTGTATTTAACCCCTCAGGGAGCGAGCCCGACTCGCACTTGGCTGGTTTTTAAACTTTACACAGTAGATAAATTACGATCATTGGAAACCTACGATGATAAACAATGGCAAATCCAATACCTACTCACAGAATCCTTTTCCACGCAGCGCTCTCAGCATCGCGTTGGGGACCCTTTACGCTCGTCGTGGGAAAGATTTTGAGTGAGTGCATACTTTTAGTATGGCAAGACAAAGCGCCGCGTTGGCACGTGACGCTGAAAGCGTTAAAAAATACGTCACATTATTTATCATCATCATCTCCCTGCCCTTATCAATTCAATAAAAAATGTATAATCTCGCTTGTCAGCGCTAATTTATTAAGCATATGCATATGCTCACGACTATGTTCCCCAAGGGGTAGTATTATTATATTATAGTGGTATTCTGAAACCTAAGATAATCCACGTTTCACTAGTAGTACCGAAACTGGTCCAGTGCGTGTGACGTGAAGTAAGCCCGTCGCGTCGCCACTTACAATGGACAGTAGGACAATACCTGCCTCGAAATTGAATCATTTCGGTTTCCTCACAATGTTTTCCTTCACCAAAAATCATTGGTGTTACAAATCGTACATGAATACCGAAAAACTCATTGGTATGAGTCGGCCTGGACGGGGATAGAACCATCGCCTCCTGCACGCAGACAAGGCTCGCCACTGGACCACTACGGCTTAAGAATTAAAGAGAGCAACTTGCTACAGGCAGTTATTTTTTTCCTTAATTATCTTAATTGACGCCCATCTTTATAATTCTGTAATTATAATAGAGCTTAAGAGTACACGTCTGAGTAAACATTTTCTTTATGACGAGATACGTTAAAAAAGCGTGATTATTTTTCAAAAATGTTAAACCCTCGAGTTGTCTCGTTCAACTAAATGGAACTAATATACGTAAAATTCATGAAATTTGAAAATGTCTCACTAAATTTCACCCTGGAACTCACTTGCAAGTAGTTCCAGCGATGTTGCGACAATTACCGCTTGCTTGCCTCTGGGCGACAAAAATCCTAGTGTGCAGAGTAATTTATTCGTGAAACTTGCAAGCATTCTCACGTCTTCCTAGTTCACATTCGCAGCATTGAAAATTCTCTGAAGTAATTCCGCTGACGTGTTACCTACACAAATTGTTATTTTATTTTTCTTCGTTTGTTTATTCGACATAAAGAATTCTTGAAATTAAACAAATACCTATTCCTTCTGCCTCTACCTCTTTGACTATTTATATGTGGACTGGTTACGCGTGTAATTCTACTAACAAACATTTCTGACACTTTTTGCGGGGGGCGAGGTAACATGAAATCCGCAACTTTGGATTTTATTCCCCATAACTTTAGATTCTAATTTTGAATGTTAAAAATCATGAAAAGTAGTAGTAAATTGTAACAATAGGTGAATTAGTTTTGGTAGATTATAATTTTGATACGTCTACTCTACGTTAAAGCAAAACCTGAAAAACGTTTGTAGATTTTTTTACCAGAATACATTATTTAAAGCGGTAATCTAAGGTATACCTTTTACTGCAAAATGACAACATGCTTCCATGTATGGGCCGTTCGGCTACATTGTGATATTAATGTGATAGCTTTGCTATACGCATTATAATATAGACAAATATGATTGAAATACAATCCAATTACAAAAATAGCCCCAAATAAAATAGTTTTTGTTACAAAATATTCAAAGTAATATTATGACAACTCGAAGTAATTACAAATAGCGCAGTTAGCGATACAAAAAAACGATCTTTCCGCTACATCCGATCCGATTTTTTTCCGCTATTTTTGCACAATTTAAACAAAAATATCCATCATGAAATTCAAGAAATCTCGTTTGCTCGACAAAATATATCGTTGAAATATAAAGTTTTAGTAATATGTTTATGCAAACTATTATTACCAAATTTGTATGACGCAACATTAGGTAGTACAAAAATGACCCGTTTTTGAGGTTGTCTTTTTTAAATTTGATGTCCCTTTCTTTCAATAGGTACCGAATACCAACTTAACCATTAAACAGTCTTCTCCTAATGAGTCGTCGTTAAACAGTTCCTCACCAGCAGTAATGAGTTTATTTGTGTGATTAATATTCATCAGCACGCACACACTTCTCCCCTTGTGGAATTTAATTAACCGGGATGCCAGTTTTTGATACTTTAATAATTTCGGCCTACATACATTTGTTACAGTACCTACACGAAATTTAATTTAATATTTTCGTTGACATTTAAATTAAATAAAATATAAAAAACGATGTTAAATCAAACAAAGTCTAGCAGATAACAAGCATATACAATATTACACGTATAGTGACAGTTTTTTAAGAGGATGTACAGACCATCAAACTGAACAATTTTCTCTATGGTACCAACATTGCAATCGCGTAAAAAAATTAGCTGTTCCATACAAAACTGCAAACCTACTCGAGCCAAATGTATGGGATAGCTGTTTTTTTTTCGCGATTTCCATGTTGGTCCCGAAGAAAAAGTGGTTCAGTTTGACGGTCTGATGATTTCCTTAAAAAAGAGTCAGCATATTAAGAAGGACTTTTTGTCTGTTTGTTTGTTGTTTTGTTCAAGTATTACGCAAAAACTATGGGATCCATTTTTATTAAACATTTTGTGTTTAAAACCTTATGATTAGACTAAAAAACTGACATAATAGGTATTTTAGTTTGCTACGATGACTGGAAGCCGCTATGGACAAAGTCGTGGGCAGAAGCTAGTATAGATATACAGGGTGTAAATTTAATTGCGTACATACTTAATGGGGTGTTTCAGACCATTAAACTGAACATCTTTGACTATGCTATGGAAGCATCTTTGAAATCGGGAATAAAATCTGCTGTTCCATAGAACAAGATACTCGATCAATTTTTTTGCGATTTCAAAGTTGTTCCCATAGTAAACGTTTTTCAGTTTGATGGTCTGAAACACCCTGTTCGATATGTAACGCATTATGTTTACAACCAGTATAAAAATCTTAACTAATTATAAAACTGCAACAGAAGTGTGTCTGTACATTTAAGATATTTACATGAAAAAGATTACGATATGATTTTTAGGTATCTCGGACTCCTAATTAACCTTTTTTCGAATTTTTGTCAGTCTGTTTGTTTGTTTGTAATAGCTTCACGCAAAAACTACTGAATCAATTTTTAAGAAACTTTTTTGTTTGATAGCTTATGATTTGACTTAAAATCTAGTATATAATTTGTGCGGATGAAGTCGCGAGTAAACTCTAGTTATACATAAACTTACAGCAAACTACCAGTTATCCATCTAAGCGTGCAGTTGCCATATCCATGTTGTCTTTGAATTAAATCTCATGACGCATGCACATACGATATGTTTGTCCGTCATCAACGTGTTCGATTGTGATCATTGCTCACATGCGTCTATCGTATCGGGAGGTTCATACGAAATTAACCATACAAACATATAAAACGTGTTGAGGAATTAACGCAAAACTAGAAAGTAGTTTGTTGAGAATCGAGACCAGAATCAAATTATCATGGTTTCAAAATAGGTATTTTATTTTCAAAATTTAAATAATTTGTTTGTAACAATTTTTTGAACTCGATCTCAACCCACCGCTCGGGCACTCTCACCCTACTTACAACCAAAACAATATTCTTAAAATGTATCCATGAGCACGTTAGCGCTTTCATTCATTGTTGAAATGATAACACATTTTTTTGCCTGAATACTTTAAATTTTAACTATCAAAATAATGAAATTATTGTTTCAATCGAATTATTTTGTTACAAATCATTTGGAGTGTATGAGGTTTTGCACTTAGTCATTAACACGTTGTATATTGTATGGACGTTTTTAAACCACCCACTTTGAAAATCTGACAAACCACAGATAACGTGGTTAGTTTCTAGATCGTGTTTAAAACATTTAATTGAATTAAATTGGTTTAAATTAAAGTTCATCTTATACTAATTAAAACCATGAAAACGATTATGCGTATGCGGCCAATGTCATGGTTTCAACGAAAATCTGACAAACCACATCAAGGAATATACTACTCTCTCGAAAGAGATTACAGTATTTTAAATAGAATGTAACCAAAGAGAATGGAATCACTACGTTTTAGATGTAACTTCGTTTGTAGGTATGCAGCGCGCTCAGACGTGCCATAAGATTCAATATATTTTTTGCGCCTCTGCTCATAGCAGACAAAAACGGCTAGAAGAAAGAGATAATTTTTAAAAGTCACAAATAGGTGGAGGTAAATAATTTAATTTTAATTTTAATGTACGTTATTTTTGTTTCGTTGCACAGTGTTCGTAGTCTGAAAAACGGGGTAAACAGTAAAATACAGGACATTTGGCATTTCCCCTATCTTAAATCGACTTATCTACTTCTCTAAAAAGTCTGTTACAAATAGTTGTCACATATAGGGTCCTTCTTAATATGCTGACACTTTTTTAAGGGGATGATCAGATCATTAAACTGAACAACTTTCTCTATGGAACCAATGTCAAAATCGCGAAGAAAAAATCAGCTGTTCCATACTAAACTGAAATCTTACTCGACCCAATTGTATGAGACAGCAGATTTTTTTTCGCGATTTCGACATTGATCCCATAGAGAAAGTTGTTCAGTTTGATGGTCTGATCATCCCCTTAAAAAACTGTCAGCATATTAAGTTCGACCCTGTATCTATATCATTATTTCTTCAAGGATTAATCCTCTTAAAATCTTTTTGAATACGTCCGTGACTTTCCACACTCAATACGTTCGCGCACTATATTATAACTTTTTTTTAAATGTCTTTAACGGCTCTGGATACTAGTCCTTTTGAGCAATTTTTTACGAATTTCAAATACGATTAAACACAGCAAGAGCTATGGCGCAAATCAAACTCCTATATTATAACTAAACCATTGTGGTTTCGTACGAAAAAAATCATAAGAAAATAGCTTTTTTGTCAGCCGTTATTGTATCAGCTGTTCACAATTAGGCTCTATTGAAAGAACATTAGATTTGAAATTGAAAGGAAAGGAGCAATCTGTAGGCATAGTCGTAATGGCAATCTCTTGGCAATGAATCGTGATAAACCTCCGGCCAGACGACGTGATCGGATTCTTGATGCCACTACGTTCTTTACGTAAACGAGGAAGTTCTTAGGATTATTTGTTAGGGTATCAAATGTAGTGAAAATCATCTAAAAGTGGATTTAAATCTCTATAATAATTATATACTTTTTTGTGTTTAAGAGATTGCGGAAGAAGAAAAAACTGCCCCTTTTAAGAGGAACGTAGAACCTATAAAATAGCTTTAACGCTTTTGTAGTTTATTGGAGATGCACTTTTTGAATTTGTCCTTTTTTTATAGAGATATCTTTAATATTGTGATGAGGGTGCCACTGAACGGTAAAAGGGGCCTTAAAGAATTATATATGTGCCATTCTAAAGCATTTTAAGGCAATTTTCGTTAAACAATTTACCCCCTCAATTCATTTTTTGGCCCTTTGATAAATAAAACCCGACTACTGAAAAATCACTCTCTAAAAATTATGAAACAAGAAAATATTCTCATCTGAAATTGTTATGTGCAAACTAGTCAATATGTATCGTCTATTAAGTTATTTATTTAATCGATAGAATATTTTCTTGTTTCATACTTTTTAGAGTGTTATTTGGGGGCGTCCATTAATGACGTGAGGTGATTTTTGTGATTTTTCGACCTCCCCTCCCTTGGCGAGATTTCGTGAGATTTAGCTCGACCCCCTCCCCGCCCCCTCCAAATCTCACGTGATATTTTTCAAAATGCGTATTTTTAGTGTAAATGCGTTAATCTGTGTTTGATTGTGTTGAAATTTAAAATTTTCAGTGTAGAAAAATGTTTTACTTACTTAAACTTTTCTCGCAATTTTACTTTGTACCTTGCTGAATAAAAATTACGTGATATTTACCGAGACCCCCCCTCTACCCCACGTGAGATTGGGTGAGATTTTGCACGACCCCGTCCTCCCCCTAAATACCTCACGTAATTAATGGACGCCCCCTTTTTTAGTAGTCGGGTTTTAGTTTATGAACTTTAAACCTCCGTTTTGCTTCGCCGCAGTCGGGTAAAAAGGTTTGTAATACCCGGGTCATAACGTTGCAAATAATATTAACTGTCATTTCGTACGATTCGTAAAAGTACTAAACCGATTGGTCACGTGGCACCCGCAAAACCAAAAGGATTCGTTTTTTTAATCAAAATTAGGTCGCATTTCACACTTCTCGAAGGTAATTAGGTACCTAAATCATTGATTGATCAACATTTTAGAAAACAAGTGATGCTTATTATTATCAGTAGTAAAATAACCCAAATAATTAATCACACGTTGATAAGAGAAGTTGATTTCATTTCAAGCAATAAATGAATTTATTTTATTGATTGATTCTAAGAAAATAAGCAAACTATTTTTTCAAAGCTAATTCCATTTTTATGTTCTATTGAACCCTTTGACTTTTCCTAATTCTTAAAGATAAAAAAAACCGACCAAGTGCGTGCGACCAAATTTCACTTTAGAGCTTGATATTTCGTTAACGGTTCCCTTAATCGAAAAATACTTTTCACACACCAACAATATTTTTAAAAGACCTATCCAACGATACCCCACACCACGGGACACACGAGAAAAACAAATTGCATCCCCACTTTTCGTGTAGGGCAGGTACCCTAAGAAAAATATTTTTCATGATTTTATTTTACCACTTTGTCAGCGTGAGAAATATGTATATCCATGGCAAATTACAGCTTTCTAGTACTAAGCGTCTCTGGGCTAAGCGGCGGACAGACGGACATGGCAAAGCTAAAAGGGTTCCTTGTTGACTACGGAACCCTAAAAAGGTAGTCACTATTCGGGGGATTACAAACAAAGATGGAACCCGATTGACTTCCCGCCCCAGTTCGTTTGCCTTAGTTTCGTTTGACAAAGGCCTCAACTTTTAATTAGGGCTTAAATCTGAGAATGAAAATCCTTTGTTTTCTGACATCATTAATTTACATTCACCTGATTCCTCGGCAAAGATAGATAGAATATTGTAACAACGTTGTTATTCATAAAACGGTTGTTTCCATTGCGTTCAAGTGGAAAAAGGACGACAAAAACTGTTAAACCACAGAATAATAAGCTAAAGCTAAGAGTCATAAGATTATTTAAAATATTCATCAAATATTTTGTCATGGATACGATGGAAGTAATCGAAGCTCAGCTTTACAAATGGACAGTGTCACTGATTATTTAGCTACACAGCGCTTTAAAAGTCATTTAACCGTTAAATAGCGCATCACAATATAAAACATTTCTTAATAATCAAAACCGAAACTGAAAAAGTGCTACTCCAGCTTACTACAAAGGAATAAAAGCAATTTTATGTAATACTTTTATAGGAACTAAACATTCCACTTTTAAGAATATCGAAATAATTCTAAGTTTCTAAGCACTTTTTAATTTAGATTTTCTTGATTGAGAAATCTTAAATATTGCACTGAGGGCGCCACTGAACGGTAAAAAGACTCTTAAGAAATTTATCGCATTAACTTTTCTGGCGAAACGTCAAAAGAGTTCTGTTTTGATAAAAGTGTTAGTTCCATTTACGGGCAAAACTGATTGGCTTATACAGAGTGTAAAATTATATGCATTTAGGGTGCTTCATACCATCAAACTGAACAACTTTCACTATGGAACAAACAACGACATTGGAAAAAATCTTCTGTTCCCACGGAGGACCGTGGCTGTTCCATAGAAAATCGAAGTAATAGTTAAGGGTGGAGTACAATAGCTACTCCACCAACATGCTAATTTTTACTTCGCGATTTCAATGTTGGTCCCGTAGGGTGGTAAAAGTTGTTCAGTTTGATGGTCTGAAACGGTACACCTTGTTCGATATGTAACTCATTTAAGTTGACACCCTGTACTATGCGTTAACGTCTCATTCACTTCGTCCACGAAACTCCAGCAGCAGTAAAGAGAAAACAATTTCTTAATAATGTGTAAGTGATTCGGCTTTAAGAGCATTTACTACAAGATTGTTCAGTTAATTGTTAACATTGTAGATTCTCTGGGATCAATTTGGAATCCACTCACCATTTGATATACAAATAATTACAGAGTAAACTGTTTCTAAGTAAACAGTCACGGTAATTCAGTATTCCCGATGGCTGGCAATCAACTGATTCAAATTAGATTAATAGCATCTTAGCTTATTCCCCTGTTGAGGACGGAGATCGATTAACATATAATCGCTTTTTCATCTTAATTTTATACGACGCATGTTGTGCCCAATGTACCAATCAGTTTTTCTAACTTATTTAGGTACGTAATAATGACCGACTGCTCTCAAACTGTGAAGCAAAACGCTGCATCGTGAGGAAACCTGTATACCTGCGTAGAAGAAGAAACTCTGATGCGAATGTCAAGTCTACCAATCTGCATTAGGCACGGGTGGTGGACTGCCGCCTATACACCCTCTTTGTGGGTAGGCATGTGCCCTGTGGTGGGACATTTAAAGGTTGATTATGATGATGCTGTAACCGCGACTTCGTATATGCGCAAAACACAGATTTTTTAATCAAAAAATTTGCTTATGTTTTGTAAGTCTATTGCGACGAAATAAAAAGCAAAAGTCCCCGTCTTTTTGAAAACTTTGTCAAGATCTTCAGAATGAGTCATTTTCCAGGACTAGTAAATCGAAAAATCAGTAGATGGCAATATTAAATTTACCGATAAACCTGTCACATTAATGGTAAAAAAGTGTTGTTTGTCTATGGTTTGTCTTATCATCATTACTCAGGAAGGTGGCATAGGTTTTGCAAATATTGATGTCATCAACTTGACGTTGGGTGGTGTTCCAAATAAACTTAACGTTAATAATGAATACGCAATAACAACGAAAATGTTAGTTTGTTGTACGTAAAATGAACATGGACGGCACAAAAAGTCGATTAATACAAAGTATCAAAACGTCTTTCACAATACAACCATCATAATCCTATACGAATCAACAAATTGCTCCATATAATTAGGGAATAAAAAAAACACGGAACACTTTCGATCCGACACCAAATTATAACACCAAACAGTAACGCCATCCTTCCAGTGTCTCTTAACAATTTTTTTTGTTGGAATTTCATAAATTATTATGTTGGTACCATTTTACCTTTATTCTAAACTTTTTGTTCTATAACAAACAAACATTCGAAGATAACGATGCAAAGTACTTATATGTCAAAGAAAAATAAGATCTTAAGTAAAACATTAGCTATAATTGAAAATGACGATGATCCGAGCAAACATCGGTCTTGTTAAAATTTATAGCGAAGTAGAAGTAAACGCGGAGAATTCAAGTGGAGCAAACGAAAATTATACTTTAAACTTTTCTTTATTTTACTTTCTCGTATCAAAGTTTATTACTGTTTCACTCGTAGATATACCTAGCTGTAACAAACAGATTTTTGTGAAATAAGGCATATCGTTATATATAATCATGTGGCTCGCCGAACGGCGGCGGGCGCGCCGGCGTGTCGGTGGCGTTGAGTCGTTTCCTTGAAAAATTTGGAATATTTAAAAATGGTACACGTGACAGAGCTGTTTCTGCGGAGTCCAAGTGTTCATTATTTTTCATTTAGATAGTAATACACTTAATAATTTGCTACTAATTCTATACATTATTATTTACGCGTGTATAAAGTTTTTCTACCGAGACGTAAGGGGTAAGTATTTAGAAATGTGTTTACAAAACTTATATGGAAACAAAAAATTTCGACCGTCCATACAAAAGTGCGGATCCGACGATCGATTTTTTATGGGAGTTTAAAAAAAATCTAGTTTCCGACACACTTAATTTTTACAGTTAATTTTACACACTAAATTTTTACAGTTAAGTAAAAATATTGTTTATCATAAAGTACCTACTTTCATTAACATTACAGGCCCACAGCACCAGGAGTGGTAGGTAGGTATTTTAGAAATTCACACATTCAAATCAACAGTAAAAATGTCAAAATTAATATGGAGATAATGCATCAGTCTATCATGATTTTAAAGTGTGATACTCAAAAATAGCACTTCAAAACTGATATGCTACTGTATGAAATAGGAAATAATATTTTTCGGGGTGAGCACACAATATAACCTTATACAAACTACTTATAATAAAAGCTGTAAATGGTTGTCGCAATTGCTCCAGCCTCTATTAGTAGGTTAGTATGGAGATTTCAACAACTTTGGGGCCGGGGACTATGTGCTAAACCGGGATCCTGTTAATTGCCGTCGTGACCTTTGGGACGGATAAGTTTTCCTGCTTAATGTATGTGTGATTGCGTAATGGTTTGAATTTGTGGTTTAGGTCACTTGTTTTATACCTATATGTTTATTTATAATATAAATACCAAGTGCCTATGTCTACTTCAGTTTCGAACTAATGAACAACAGATCTTGTCATTATTTCATTATCCATCACTATTTCAACCGTATCACACTTATTAAGTAGCTCACAACAGAAGTTTGGATATAAAACTAGGTACCTTCTAAGTTACCAACGTTTACTTCGTTCAGTTATCCTAATCCTATCCTTTGTGCTTTGCCGTAGTTGGGTAAAACGCATATTTCTACTGTCCCTACGTAAACTTTCAAAAGTCCGGTAGGTATATCACTTTCGATAGTTTATTTAGGGACATAGTGTCAAAATTTGAATCTTTTTTTGACACGTTATTCCATCTTAAAACTCAAAATAATGCTGTATTGCTCCCTGCTTCATTGCTTATCACATTACTTGGGGTCGGCGCAATATGCCGTCTTCCTCCATTCATCTCTTTTAGCCGTCAATTCAGCGTTCAATCCTTTTTTACACATGCTATCTTTCACACAACCCCTCCATCTTTTTTTTGGTAGTCCTCTCTTCATGCAGCCATCCACATTCATATTTAACGCTCTTATTGTAATATGACACTCATCTCTTCTCATCACATGCCCATACCACGATAATCGATTACCGCACAGTTTTTCATTCTCGGAGCTATTTTCAAACTTCCTCTAATATACTCATTCCTAATCTTGTCCATTCTAGTAACACCACACATCCATCTCAACATTCGCATTTCTGCTGCATGCAGTCGTTTGTCATCCGTCGTTTTAACAGCCCAACATTCCGAGCCATACATGACGACAGGTCTTATGATGGTTTTATATATTTCCCCTTCAGTTTAAGGGGGATTCGGGAGTAGCAGGTCATTCACGTAACTTGTCGCCATTTCATCCACCCTGAGTTGATTCAGCGTTTCACGTCTCGATCTATATCGCGCTTGCTTTACCCATAAAACGCTAGAAAAAAATATCGAAGAAATAAATAGTCTTTTCATAATAGGAAATTACATAACAAAGAATAATATTATCTGTTGTTATGAATATGAAAATCAAAATGAATTGATCTTTTCTAGCTTTCGAGTAGTTTATCTTTTGTAATTGATGAATACGAAGAAGCCGCTTAGTGAGTCTCTACTGTGTGCTCTATATAATAAGATTAAAGGTAAAATTCTCATGTTATAAGAAGATATCATGCTTTTATGCAGGTAGATAGTTTGTTGACAGCGAAAGGTAAGGTTGGATAAGGAGCCCTTCATAGTGAGTAATGTTCTGGAACTAATGTCACACATAACTTATATCAAGTCTTGCGTGTGTGTAGGCTTATTTATTTAAATAAAATATGTATCTTCTATTGAATAAAAGCGTTTCCGACATTCACGGTAGATAACAGATATATAACAACCTTAAAATATACATGTAAGGTGTAACAAAATTAGCTGAAACTTTTTTAAGGGGAGTATTCGACCGTCAAACTGAACAACTTTCTCTATGGGACATCGAAATCGCGAAAAAATCTGCTGTCCCATACCAAACTGCCAAGCTAACTCTACCTAATCTATAAGGCACCAACCGATAAATAAGACAACGTCATAGAATGAAGAGAAACATGAAAATTTTCATTATTCGTAAATTTATGAGGATCGTAATAAGTTGCCTAGTTTTAACGTTGGTATTACGGTACTTTTTCAATTATCCCCGTATGGTAGACGTCGTGCTCACTTTTATAGTCGTTCTTCGTTTATGGCTCAGCAATTTATTTTGTGCTTGGTATTCGTTGCATGCAATTTAGGTGAGATAACAACGGCTTTATGTTGTTGAAAATGATTTTGGATAGTCCGGATACCGACAAAAACTTTAGTTGTCAGAAATGGTAGAAAATTCATGTTTTACACATTTTCAACGTATCCTTAATGACGCACGATTTCCTACAAAGCGACAGCCTCCGGCGCCAAAATCGTCTTCTATTCGGAAAAATTGTCTCCTTAGAAGGCTCTAAAAGGAAAAGTCAATGTAGCTCGTCGAGATCTACCTTAAGTCTATACAGCGGGTCCTACTTAATATGCTGACACTTTTTAAGAGGACGATCAGACCATCAAACTGAACAACTTTCTATATGGTACCAAAATCGAAATAGCGAAAAAAAACATATCAAACTGTTTTTTAAAGCTTTTTTTAAATTACCTATATAACTCAGATAGGTAGGTAATTCGCAGCTCTTACAAAGCAACACTGTTGTTTTACTGCAGAACATCATCATAATGTGTCATCCATCAGCCATGCTTTACGAACCTTAAGGCGGAACATCACGCATTGAGCTAAACTAAATTACATAGGTTTTCATGAAGAGTACAGATAATGAACCGCAACACAGATTATTTAATAGTTACTACAGTAAACAGCACAGTTTGAAAACCTAAGCTGTTCAACGTGGAATTTGTTTAAAGTTTTGAAACACAATGTTTACTGTTACATAATAATTTACCTATAAAATATTTTCATAAATAAATTGACCGTAGAATTTCAAAAATAAATCTTTAAAATTATATCGTAGAGAAACTCGACAACGCAGGTTATAATTGCACGAATTGCCCGTTTTTGAAGGATTAACATAAGTCTCAACATCTGCAGCTCAGCCCCAGAGCAAAATAAATATGTGAACGTATAAATAAAAATACAGTATTATTTTTGAAATGCAATAATATGTCAATATCTAAAGTTACTTGATTAGCAGAATAAAAGCAGTAAGTGGCCATTTAGAACGCTAATTGTATGGCTACTGTACAGATGACATAATAGAGCTTGTTCGCTACTTCGGTTGTCCTTTGACAAATATTAGATAATTCTCCTAAAATAACATGAAACTTCTAGGTCCCATTATTTCCTTCCCCACTGGCTCTAAATAAAGGACCATTCTTTTGATAGACTACATTTTCTTTGGACTGCCCCTAAATATGAAATAATTCAAATTTATTCAAGTCAGGATGAATTCAGAGAGGAGATAAGCTTTGAATATTCATTCAAATAAACATTTTCTAAGCGAGTAAAATTTTGCAAAGATGGTGTGGTTATCAAAGCCTTTTCAACGTTTTCTATCCAGCTGGATTGTTCTTTTATGTTATGCTCGTACAAGTAAATAAAGAGCTTATTTATCTACATAGGTAAATAGTTATCTAGGTATCGGCGTAGTACGATGTTACCATAATGATTTCAGTACCAAAGTACCACATCCACACACACACACACGCAAGAACACAACGATAATAACATAATTAGCGGGCATAGCTAGGAACCAGTATTCCTAGGGTCATAGCATGCCAGTAGGCCTCGCATGCCACCCCCGAGAAAACGATAAAAATCGAGATGTGATTATTATTTTACGTATGCCAGAAAGAGTGCGCACGACGTTTTTCTCGTTTAAACACTTTGTCGTGGGTGGCATGCTAGCCGTGCAGCCCCGAGAAAACGACAACAATCGAGACGTGCCTCTGTCTGTTACAAACGCGCATGATGATTGTCTCGTTTTGTCGCTTTGTCGTGCGTGGCATGCTAGGGCACATAAATGAAACTGTCCGGTTGTGAAAAAGGAAAAAAAGATATTTACTTAAAAAAGTTGGTCTGCAGACTGAAAGTTAGCACGTCTTGTACAGACAAGAAAATTGTTCTGACTCGAAAACACTGCCAAGCTGAGGACTAAAGACCTGGTGATTTATTGTCAGATTGGTCGAGGATAAAATACCAAGTTGGTTCCATGCTGATGCTCGATGAAGTACGATTACCATTCCACCTATACGGAGGGGATTTTACAGGCAATGAGGATTTGTTCAAAGACACCTAGAAGGATGGCGTATTAGCTGTCAGATCGAAAGTGTGTCGTCTTTTTCTCGATTCCCTCATTTTAGGGAGCAATTTGTTGATTCATTAATACGATTCTTACTTATATGAGGACTAGTTACGCGTGTAATTCTACTAAGAAACATTTTCTGCCACTTTTTGCGGGGGGCGAGGTAGCACGAGATACGCATTTTTGAATTTAATTCCATTAGTTTAGATTCTTATTTTGAATGTTAAAAATCATGATAAACAACGTGTCGTGTGAACCCCAAACGTCATAAGTTGGAAATTATTGTTCCGCAATTATGTTGTGTCCGCCAGGCTGTCGCGTTTAGTGATAAGGTATAAATTGAATGTAAATGCGTAAGATCTTTTGATCTTGCGCGTTGGCAGAGGGGAAATGCTAAGGCGAGGCGGGTCCACATATAACTAGTCTGAGATACGATTATACGACAGACGTTTTGATACTTTAAATTCATCTACTTTTTGTACAACGAATGTTCATTTATGTAGGTATAGTATAACAAAGAATCATTTTCGGTAGTATTATTTATTGGTAGTGAACAAATTATCCATTGGCGACACCACCTGTCAGACTTGATACAATTTTACTGTCTATGTGACAGGTTTCTCTAAACTTTTAATTTCATTTTACTAGTCTTGGAAAAAGCCTTATTGTTTTGATATGTTCACGTCTGTGTATTCATGCTTCCACAGTTATATATTATTTAGTTGCATACTGTTCCTATAGTCTCCGTTAAACTCTGAAAGTAAATTAATTTTAATAAACCCTCGCAACGGACTATTGTTGTATTATTAACGTAGTACATTAGGTATCTAAACAGTCGCACGGCGGAGTGGTTATTCTTGAAACGTACTGCTCTCGGGAGGGCAGTGTGCACAATGAGTAGAATAGCATGCGGTATAAGAGATGGGAATTACGCTATTTTGTGAAATCACAGCATGCTGATGATGAAAGAAAATAGCATGTTAAAGATAGCCCTAGGCAAAGTATCCATCCCAATGGACAAGTTAAGTAATATTGAACTAAAAACTGAACACTTTGATTGATTGTAAAATGTATTTGACTTTTTTATTGTTAAGATACCCAATCGTAGACCTCGCGAATCAGGCTTGCCTTGTTTTTGGTCTACCGTGAAATATAATAGTTTAAAAATCAACATGATCTTATCTTAATAACACCAGAAATGAATTAAACACAACCAACGATTAGCAAGCACGTATCTAGACTTTTCTTATCGGTACGCGATCGGCACTCGAGAACTCTTCGTCCCCATCGGCCATCGGTTCTGCGAGCAATGTGCCCCTCCCAATAATTACTTAACTACTTAACGACTGCATAAAAAGTAGATTAATTAAAAGTATCAAAATGCGTCACTTTCTCCTTTATCAGAATCGTAATCGAGAAAGAGAATAGAGTGTGCATTCCGATGCTTCTCAGGAGTACTTTTTTTGAAAGTCACTCATATTATTAGTATTACCGTCAGTCTGTCCGTCTGTCCTACTTTTAAAAATAAGTAGCCGATGTGTTATTAAATCAATCACTATGAGTAAAGTAAATATAAAAATAAGGACAATGTTGGTAATGCTCTAGTCACCCGATCGCGCTAAATCAATCTGGAATTTATTCTATTCTGTTCTGTTCTGCTCTTTTCCATTCTATTCGGTGTTGCGTTAATCATTTAACAACTCATGACAGCCGTTTGTCAGATCGTTCAGGCCGTTTCGGACTGTCAATCAAATAGTAAATAAGTCAAGCTTAACGTGATACGGAGTTTTCCATTCACCGTTTTCTGTTCCCGTAATTACGAAAATAATATGCTTTAATAAGCATTTTGGGAATCCAAAAAGTTTTTATTTCTCGTCTACATATTTTTCATACAGCCAAAGAGTTTTCATTACCTCTAAGAACATACAGCACAACTGGCAGCCATCAGTAAGAAAAAAATTACCTTAAGCCAAATAATTCAATGAAATAGAAAAACGTTTTCTTCCTTTTTAGTTTTTATGGCTTTTGATATTTTGTTTCCAAGAAATATTGCCAGTTAGATCACAAAGAAATATAGAATCAATAAAAAGTTTTTATTCTGAAATCCCATAATAATGTCTCTTTGGTCCCTATTTTATCCAAAAGGAATTCAAATATTTGAAAACCAACGAGAGTTTACCAGCATTTTTTTTCTATCGCTGGTGTATGATAAAAATTGTATTTGATTCGGCCATGAACCTTAATTCATGGATTCAACAAATATAATTTAGTCACAGGAATTATCTGACAATTGAAAAATCTATGTTCTTTGAATTCTCGAGTTGTTGAGAAATTTTTTCTCGTCTCAAGTCTCAACTAAGGCAAGATTTCTCGCTTTGAGAAATCTTGAGCAGTAACCCTACATTCAACCCAAATTTTTCGAATAACTCGAGAAATATGGATAGAAAAATCTGTTAATTCTTACTCGATTACCCAGAAGGGTTATTGTACAGGGTGTAAGTGACAGCCTGGCAAATACTGAGACGGTGAATTCAGACCATCAAACTGAACAACTTTTACTAAGGAAGAACCACCCTCAGGAACCGCGAAAAAACTAGAGTCAAATGTATAACACAGCTGATTTTTTTCGCGTTTCCTGAGTGTGGCTCCATACAGAAAGTTGTTCAGTTTGGTGTTCTGAATTCACCGTTTCAGTATTTGCCAGGCTGTCAATTACACTCTACATAAGATTTTTATGACACAACCTCTAAACGATTTTCGAACCTTGGTTTACCTATAAAATGAAATGTTGTCCATTAAACTTTTTCGTTCAGCTTTTGTTTACATGACCAGTCCTATCGGAATGAGATACGTTACCCAACTTGCTCGTCGCTTATCGTTTCACACTCGGACGGGGGCCATGCTAGATGGTAAACACACCAGTTAGCACTTTGCACTAGTTCGCTGTTCCCGCGCTACGCTCGCTAGCTGCCACACTCTACCACGCTCTTGCATATTTGAATTCTTTGACTTTCAAATTGGGACAACGTTGGTCGCCGTTCAAACTGAATATTGTATTTATCGGATTTTTAATTATACTATACCTAAAGATGTAAAGATTGTTGTAAAGATTTGATTATTAATTTTAATGATTGTTCCTTTGTTTCAGCCTTTGACTAATTACTATAAGGACTAGCCTTGCGGTAGCATTTCCCCTCTGCCACGGTATAAGCACAATTGATCTTGTGCATTTACATTCAATTTTACACCTTATCACTAAACGAGACAGCCTATAATTGCGAAATAATAACTTCGAACTTAGAACGTTTGGGGTTCACACGAGACTACTTTTCATGATTTTTAACATTCAAAATTAGAATCTAAAGTTATGGGGAATAAAATCCAAAGTTGCGGATTTCATGTTACCTCGCCCCCCGCAAAAAGTGGCAGAAATGTTTGTTAGTAGAACTACCCGCGTACCCAATCCACATATAAATAGTCAAAGGTTTCAGCAAAAATAGTAGTTACACTTACTTTCGTTGTCATAAAGTCAGAATCATTGCCACAATTACCAACACTATTATCATTACTCCATTCCAAAGCTTTTTTGAATTACGGAAACAGAGATTTGAAACACTTTCTCTCACTTATTCTTAGAACAGTTTTAGTAACGTCCAAGATAGTGTCGGAAGCTAGGCTTAGACAATATAACTATGGACGAGTTACGCGTGTAGTAAAATCTAACAAACTTTTCTGCCACTTTAATTTTGATTGTTAAAAATAGTCACGTGTGACCCCTAACGAGACTAGTTCGAAGTTATTGTTCGGTATTTCGGTACTTCAAGATTTTTTGGAGGGCTAATTGTCTCAATAATAATCTCAATAATAATATTTTCTATGTCAGACAATTTAAAATGAAAGGATTACAGATATTTTTAATAAAATAACGTCGGTTTTCGGTCCGTCCAGTGACGTCACTGGAAAACCTATGAACTCGTTGGTAAACTTAAAATCAACATAAAATAACTGGCAATTAAGAAAAAAAAATACATTCACAATGTCCGAATATGACATTTGATGTTGCCGTTACTGTTTCCAGCATAGTGTTAGAAAGAGAAGGAAGGATTTTTATAAAGCCGTAGTTTTTCACTATGGCGTTCGAATTATTTTCTCAACGCCATTTTTGCATTTAGAGATTATAGATCAACTAATTTAAAAATTAAGTTTATATTGATAAACTCGATGAATCGCAATAAAAACAAATTTGGTTTTTTAAAATTGTTTCTATCCGTAAAAAATATAAAATGAAGACCAAAGAAAAACTTGACATACCTACCGAATTATAGACTGTCTCGTTTAGTGATCTTAACTGTTATAAAACTGTATCAGAAGTGTGTCTGTACATCTTAACTATTATAAAACTGTAACAGAAGTGTGTTTGTGCATTGAAGATATTTACATGAAAAAGATTACGATATGGTTTTTAGGTATCCCGGACTCCAAATCAACCTTTTTAGAATTTTTGTCTGTATGTTTGTGTGATCCCTTGGCCTTTAAAAAAAGTCAGGCACACTCTTGACATGATTTTGAGCGATAGACATGCCATCTGTTTGTTTTTTTAGGAACTAAATTTAATAAGGAAAGAAAATCGCTCATTGATAACACTTTGTATTCTTCATAAACAAAACGTTAAAATTTATGATATTATTACGAAAGAAGTTAAAAAGTAGCCTCAGCTCTCTGTAACAGGCTGCATCGTTAAAATGCCACAGAAACCAACAATGCAAACTTTAAGCTACTTAGGTAGGTATTTTCTGAAGGCAGATGGTTCAGTGTTGCCAAATTATTTAGTGAAGTTGAGGCCAGAGGCGAGATGCTCGCGTCGCTTTCTTGATACCCAGCTAACTCCCAGTTTAAAAACTCGACTAACAAATTAAGAAGAATTGTGGAAGTTAAATTAAAATCTTAGGCGAGAACTTCTTAAATTTATGCTTGTTGTGTTCTTAGCCGTGGCAAGTTATCTGTATCCTTTGGTATTTAGAGCCTGTTTCGGACCCTCCGTAATAACTTACGAGTCAAGTTATGCTTTCCTTTTTTTTGACGCCGAAAACTCACGGAAAATGATAAAAGTTACGGAGTTATACAGCGAAATTTTTATTCTTTTTTTTAAATATGTGACTCTTAATGATTCGGCTTAATTATATCCATTTCTTGATTACGAAAATAAGTTAGAGTTATGTAATTTTGTTGTTTTCTGTTACCCCAACCAAGTGCAAGTCCTACACCATATATTTACCGATAGATTCATATCGCCCGACTCACACTTGACGGTTTTATTTTGTTATTTAATTCTAGAGTTTGCACAAACATCACATCAAGGTTGACGCTGGTATCGATTAACGTTTTTACGATAAAGCTAAAACAAAAAAGGGATTGAAAAGTTTTTTTACGTTAGTCTAGATAAAAAAAAAAAAAAAACCAACACAGTACCTAAAAAGTGTGATTGTACTCACGATAATGAACAACTACCCCGAACGAGGAAAGGTACGTTGATACGTTCCCAAAATAAAATTTCTACTTTTCATAAAAAATCAATCAGCTGATCGAACGGATCAGCTGATGGCATTTAGTATAGAAAGTCCAAAACTGCATTTGCTAATTTCCTATAGGTTTCTCAGGGCACGTCCTACTGCAGGGCACAGTCCTACCTCAGGAAGTATCTACCCTATGGGCATAACTCCACCACGCGTGCCCAATGCGGTTTGGTGGACTACAAAAAAGCATCAACATTTCTCACAATGTTTTCCTTCACCGTTTGAGACCGTCGGTATTACGTTAACAGCCTCTAGGGTAAACATATTCAATAACGATCAGGTTCTTTCTGAACATACTGTAAACACAAAAGAGGTTGCAATAGTAAACCATTCTCACGGTACGAAGTTCTCTCCCTCTTATATTCCCTACTGAATCCAGACTGTTCCCGTAATAAACACAGTGAATGCAAATTTATCCCGCCCTGGGACGACATAGTAACTATTTGTTATGCGCTTATTTGTTAGGCGACGTCACCTTTGCGAGGCCCCTTTTGGTTTTCAAAGCAGAGAAACCTTCCAGATTTTCTTACATTCAACTGGTTGTGCTAGTAAGTATGATAAACTTAAAATATGTTGATTCGGTATGAACTTATGTAGAAATCTAAGTTAAATTTTTGGCTACATGCAAAAATAGTCTTGTAGGACATACAATAATAAATAAGTATGAGTAAAGGTTGTATGGAGAAAATTTTTCTTTTTTTTTGTCTTGAGCGTCCAGCAATAAAACATACATAGTTTTTAGATGACCTTTCAAAATACATCACATACATGGCTAGGCCACATGCCGCATCGGAGCTATGGTATTAAGGTACAAATAACTTCTAAGGTTGTATGGAAGAAATCGCTTTTTAGCGCAAAGTCCGCATTGTTTTTTATCTTCTGTAAGGTTTTGGTTACTGTTTCGTGAACCTTTAGAGTCAAATATCTCAGCTCCGATGCGTGATAGGCCGTAAGTGTTAATTACAAAATATTATGTTTGTTTTTAAAGTACTATAATTATACAATACTTTTATGGGTGGCCGCGACTATTTAAAAAATGACAATACCTTTACTCATACCCATTTGTGTTGTCATTTTCGTGTTTGGTAAAACAGGCTATTCACGTTCCGTATGTAAACGTGAAATGATAAATACCTGCAGTAGTTTCAGCTACGCGCGAGGCCCTCCTGAGTGCGAGGCCTTGGGCGTAGGCCACACACCGCCCACGCCTAGCTACGCCACTGACAATTCGTAAAGTTCTGTAAAATAATGGTGTAAGATGGGTGTAAGTAAATAATTATACTTAGATACATTGCTACCTGTGGTTTTGATTACTAATATTATCGTGCCCCGCAGCTAAAATGTAATGGAACGATAAATAATAAGTGATAACAATTTTTGAACATTTGTTTTCAAAATATGTTAATAAAAAGAACGATAATGATGAAAGAACTTTAGGTACAGAGTAATTATTCATGTTGAAAAGGTAAAATACTCATAATAACAATAACTTTTTAAACATTAAATATAATTGTTTGGGTTACGAAATAGGGGCTACAATCCACAACGTTACGCGTTATCTGTACGTATATTTCAATAGGATCTCATAATAGGGCGACCACGATAAGAAAATGTTGGAGAAATACCAAAAAAATACGAAAATGTGTTTTAGAGAATTAAAAAATAATTAAAGCGACATTCAAAAACACATGGTTAAAAGTTATATCCTCAAAGGCAGCAATGAAAACCGCATAAAATCGTTGAATAAATCTAACCGAGATACGAAAGAGTTCTGTTTTCATTTAAAGCGTCGTACTATAATATCCGACCACTAATTAGAATTGGGGAATTATAATAAGTCAAGCCATGGACATTTTTTTAACCACGGAATCCAAGCTCGGATTTTATATGGAAGCAACGGGAAAACGAGAAAGCTTCTAATAAACAATTTCGTCTTTTTTAAAATAAACTAAATATTTCAAAGAAAACGTCAAGTAAATAACAACAATTATTATTACTAGTCTTATTGATTTATACATCACCATCAAATTGACTAACGCTACGCTGCAGAAACACTCGTTAGAGTTAATCCTCCATTAAATCTCTTGCTAGCTTTTACTACGTCAACAAGACAAAAAAAGTGACAGCAAGAGATTTAATGGATAATTAACTGAGCGTAAGTCAGCCACGGATTTTAAAATATTATCTGATTCAGTCGGTTAGGTTAGTGAGGAGCGAAGCGACGAGCATGTTAGTTTCCGGTTGACCACAGCGCATGAACACAACGAGCGAAGCGAGCGTGCCGAGGTAGCGGCCGGCGAGAGCCAGAACCAAATCGCTACTGTTTCCAAATTTTAGAAAAAATAAGGTCCTGTTCACTGGATCCATAACCTTTGCGTGGTTCTCCGCATACCATCAGATTCAGTCAGTCAGGTTAGCGAGGAGCGAAGCGACGAGCATTTTAGATTAAGTATAGATTTTTAGTTGTATTTTACTCTTTTTTAAAAGTACAGAGTTATAAAATTAGAAGTCGATAGAATTACTTTGTTTGTGTCATAATATAAATAAGTATTTTAGAAGTTTACTGCTTGAACATATTATGTTACAAATTTAGTTGCTGTAAAATAACTACCATGATGGGTCGTATTGACAGTAGCTTACATCGAGGCTAAGATCGTATTTTTTAAACGCGCATTGATGGTGGCTGATGACAGGTCAATGTCGTTTTTTAGAGGAGAATAATGATATTAAAATAGAAGTCGTGTTGCACCCATTAGAATTGCTTTAAGAAATTGCAGTATTTTACAGCTTTGTCGTTTTTAGACGAGAATAATGCTATTAAATATAAGTCGTGTTGCACCCATTTCGACAGATTCTACGAATTTGATAAGTAATTGTAACGCACCACAACGGGCTGTGAGCTGGTAACAACAAGGTAAAAGTTCTACACTACTCCATAGCACCGTTGTAGACGGTAGGTACGTGAAAAAACCGATACCCAGCAGTGGCATTCAAAAGTCCGACGACGAGACGATGTAAACTCTTAGAAGGTTGGTATGATTAGAAATTGCTTTTCCACAAAAAACTCTTAAGAATCCTTCCGCAAGCCCGTATTATCCACTGTACCGTATCTACTCATTCCTCGCCTTTTGAACGAAATTTTTTCTATTTGTGAAAAATGATCAAAGAACCTTTAAAATGAGTTTGCTCTGTACTCGTTATGGCTTCATTTAATTTCATCTAACGTCTGCGGACAAAATTGTCTGCTGTTTTAATCGTTAGACATTTTAAAATTGGTTGTTGAAGAGTTCAGCTTGAATGTAAAGAAGTTGATTACATTCAAGAATGTAGTCTCGATTGTTATGGCTGCAAATGGCAGACAATTGTCATATTCTTTTATGTGTCTAGCTCTGTTGAGGAGAAAGAGATTTGGTAGATCAGTTCTCACAGTACTAAGAATTCTTTTGGGAGTATTCTAAATCGAGCATTGGATATTTGAAAACCAGCAAAGCATTCGTTTGCTAGTACATTGAAGAAAAACTTTTTTTTTATTTACAATTGACAATTGTAATTCAAAATGAATGACCCAAAACATACAGTAGAAAACATATGTCCTAACATTCTCAGCAATTGTATCTGAAGTGTCATAGTAAATTACAACATGTTTATTAAACCGAACCCTGGGCACAGAGAAGATGCTATAGTTTTCATACATTCTTTGATTTCTGACGATTTTGACTATCTATGGTACTAATAAGTCGATAAAGTCACATTTTGTTCAGTTATAGATTATGTAGTACCTAACCACAGAGTAACCTAACGCTTTTCAAATCACTTATGAATATCGATGATGATGTTTTCACTATCTTCGGAGACGTTTTATTCTCCAGATCTTAGGACTCAAGTATAATTTTTCCGTAAAATCTTGGAAAAGCGTCTTTTCCAGCTGATAAGTAAACATACCAAATAATTCAAAGTATTAGTGCCACCTGACAACATACATACTTAATTTGTGGTGGTTTTTTGCCAAGATTTTAGAAGTCTTATTAGATCTCATCCCGTCAAGATAAGCTGCAATATTTTGTCTTCGTGAGAAATAAAACATTCTTCTTTATGGTTTTATTTCAGGGCTCTATTATCACTATAAACAACTCTGTTACAGCAGATTGTTCCCTGTTACTTTATTCATGGCCATCAGCTTCCGCAGTGTCGTCGTGTTGTCTAGGTCAGGGGTAAAGTTCGCATCCGCATGTGCGATGCGGCCCACAGCTTGCCAAATGGTGACGTATTTAGATGTAAAAACCATTATACCTACGAAATGTCGAGACCACACTGTTTATAACAACGTCTTCTCTGCAGGATCCTATTTTCAATATAAACCAAAAAGTCAATGTATTTATTAATACACGATCTGGATATTAATCCCTGTGTGTCAGATTTCCGTTAAAATATATTACAGTTTCAATGCTAGGATTAATTTATTTGTATGGAAATCTATGAGTAACTGCAACATTAAAACTATACATTTTAACAAAAATCTGAGAAAACACAGGCACAGAAATTCGTTTTTGGATAGTGTTTAAAAACTTTCATTGAAATTAATTGTGTAATATCCAGAATATAAATAAAATAAAACGGATGTCAGTCAAGCATAACCTTGAGCTAAAAAAAAGTGATTCCACTAATTCTCCTTTGCACAGGAATACAATTAGAGAGGTTCGTTAAAGTTCCTTCCTCCGAGGGGCATCATTTACGTAATCATACTGAATTATCCACAAATCAATGCAAGGTGTCGTATGTCGCGCGCATATTAGATTTGCGTTGTTTTGGCAACTTTTAGAGTGGCGCAATTTAAATTATAAAGTTTGGCGTGCAGGTTCGGTACCCCTCTGGCTTATTCTGACGCAGTTCAGTGTAATAAGCTGTCGCCGTGAAGCATTGCCATGTATTTTACCAACCTTCTTCATTTAGCTGGTTTTTACGTTTTTAATAGACATTTTTATTGTTGACTAGAAACTTTAGATCAGAATTTAAATATCGTTTAAAAACTGCTTTTATAATCAGTGTAGTCGAATCCTTAGCATCATATTGTATAGAAGTATTTATATTAATTACGGCATATACAACGTGTTAATGAATAAGCGCAAAACCTTATACACCCCAACTGATTTACAACAAAATAATTCGATTGAATCAATAATTTCATTATTTTTATAGTTAAAATTTAAAGTTATTCGCACTTGAAGTATTGAGGCAAACATTATTTGATATCATTTCAGCAATGAATGAAAGCGCTAATGTGATCATGGATACATTTTAAGAATCTTGTTTTGGTAGTAAGTAGGGTGAGTGTGTTTGTGCGGTGGTTTGGCATCGAGTTCAGAAAATTTTAAATTATATGAACAAATTATTTAATATTGGTTTTGAAAAATTTAACCTATGTTGAAACCTTGATAATTCGATTCTTTTCTCGATTCTAAACAAACTACTTTCTAGTTTTGCGTTAATTCATTACCACGTTGTATATGTTAAAGCACCTAAACAAAATATTATATAAAGCACAGTAAGCACCGACACTTATTTTAAAACCTTAAACAAAATATAACAGTAAAGGTGTTATGTAATTTAAGCAAAACAATTCCAAACGTACAAGCTTCGTGTCCATAAACTCACTTGAAGTACTTTTGACGTATTCCCATAAAATATTTATGGCGAAAAGATGCCTGCGAAACCGCGTAAACCGAAATAACGCGAAGCATTTTAGTGGTTCACATCCCCATACGCAAATAACTTCTATTTTACGATTCGCGTAACACGCAGGCCGAATTCATAACGGTACTGACATAATATTCTAACACTGTGAAGGGAAGGACGTCCGAAGATAACATGATCAAAGATATTATCTTCTCCGTAAAGGACAGCAGCGTAGAACCCTCGCCCGATGAAAGCGATGATGATGTATGAATGTGGACGAGGCCAAAGAATGTGTCTGAATGCGGGGCGTTGTCTCTGCCTACCTTTGTATTATGTCGGTACTAATTATGACGAAAAGATAAAGACAACAAACAATGAAAACTGTCGCGTAAACCTGACTCTCAGCTCCAACTAAACATAATATCACTAGCTTTTTCACTGTACCACCGCATCGCAAGGTGTTCCGTTGTAAAGAGGATCCGGCCAGATACTCTGTTCAAAGCAATGTCTAATTTAATTCAAAGGGCCGAATAACGACAGTAAAGTCGTCAGATTTTCATCTCGATTCTCGACGGATTTTTACCTCGTCAGATTTTCAACTAGGGCGAGTTACCATCTAAGATAACAAACAATGTTGGAGGTAAATTAAATTAAATAAACAAAAAATTTACATAATATACTATGTAAGGGTGAATACAAATACACAGAACATAATTATTCCCTAATTTAATCTCTAAGTATTTCGGCTTCATAATAGGGAAGAAGCTCTAAGCTCTGTACAGTTAATTTATATCACTGAGATTTAAATTGGAATTGTTTGTTTGGAATTCAAATTCAAAACAACACATGAATCAAAATGACAATAATGCAAGTGATTCCGACGAAACAACGACGATTTATTTGACTTACCGTACCTAATAAATGCAATTCGGTATGTCAAGTTTTTGCGCGCTGATTTTAATATGAAAGGATTACGGATATCTTCTCTATATATATAAAAGAAAGTCGTGTTTGTTACAACACTTATAACTCGAGAACGGCTGGACCGATTGCCATGGTTTTTGATTTGTTGGATTTGTTTCCGTCCCGAATAGCAGAATACATCTTAAAAACAATGAAAACTCGATATGTGTAATGAATACTTAACCCGTGCGAAGCCGGGGCGGGCCGCTAGTTTTAAATAAAATAATGTCGGTTTTCGTTCAAGCGAGTGACGTCACCCGACGACCTGGTAAACTTAAAATCAACTTAAAATCACTAAGAACCATTAAGAAAGAAAAAATCACCATATCAGATTTCACACTTGATGTTGCCGTTTATATTCCAGCCACAGAGATAGGAAGTACTACGTACACATAGAGTTAGAAAGAGAAGCTGGTGGTTTTTATTTTTTTAAATTAAGCAATGGTTTTTCTCCATGGACTTCGAATGATTTTCTCGCGTCCACTTTTGCCATTTAGATATCACAGATCAAATTCACTTAAAAATTAAATATATATTGATAAACTCGATGAATCGCATACAAAAAGAATTTAGCTTATTAAAATGATGTCTTCTATCCGTAAAAAATATGAAAACAATTACAAAAAAAAAAAAGTGGCATATCGAATCGTCTAGAAATGCGATATGGCTCTCAAGAAATATGTGATCGGAGTATGTACAATTGTACAACCGCATATGCATCAACACAGGATGTCAAGAGGATTGTGCTCAATACAATAGCACGTCAGTTTGCGGTTGAGTTGCAGACGTGAGACTGCCCCCTTAGCACACCCCTTATTGAACAGTACTGCTACAAAGCTACTACTGCATTTGTGTTTTTGCAGAATGGATGGTTCTTGCTCGGCTTCCTTCAAATTGCCTCTAAAGTGCGGGGGAGGATGTGTGAGGGAAGTACAGTATCTGATGTTATTGAGGGGCAGTGAGCGTTCTGTATTGCAGCACCTACCTTACTTTACTATACACGGTGTGAAATTAAACGCATTACATATCAAAGGGAGTGCGTCAGACCATTAAACTGAAAAACTTTCCCTATGGGACGAATCTGTTGTCCCATTCATTTGGGTCGAGCAGCGATTGACGTTTTCTACAGCACAGCTGATTTTATTTCGCGTTTTAAATGTTGGTCCCAGAGTGAAAGTTGTTCAGTTTGATGGTCTAAAGCAGACCCTTAAGTATGTAACGCGTTTACACCCTATATACTAAACTAAGTATCTATTATTTAGGACAGAATCTCATCATTCTTTAATGTTTTAGTCAAACGTATGAATGTAAATTGTCAAGAGTAGAATGCGGTAAAATGCATCGTGACATGTATTTTGATTTTGTACCTTTTAGAGCGTTACTGATAAAGCGTGTTTTTAGTGTAGGACTCGTCTAGCAATCAAAATGAGCCAAAACTGGAATGGTTGACATGTAGCCACACAAAGAAGTTGCATAAAGCCTTTCTCAACCAAACATTTATGCATTATAATATCACATAGTTAGCTTTGCGACGCCATTTTTAGGGTTCCGTAGTCAACAAGGAACCCTTAAAGTTTCGCCATGTCATTCCGTCTGTCCGTCTGTCCGCGATTTAGCTCAGAGACGCTTAGTACTAGAACGGTATAATTTGACATGGGTACACATATTAATCACGCCGACAAAGAGGTAAAATATTTTTTTTAGGGTACTAAAAAAGTGGGGAAGAATTTTTTTTTTCTCGTCTATCCCATGGTGTGGTAACCATTTTTCGATTAGCTAAATATTAAGATTTAAAGTGAAAATTATTGTTAGAGTCAAGTGTCCCCACCCCCTCCTCCAGCTAAACGGTTGCTTCTAGATACGTAAAAAATTCAAGGCAGTAGTGTATATAACGAATTTAAAAGGAAAACTATCACCGCTAAGTACGCTTCACAAGTTAACGAGTAATAGTCGACCAACTGGTAAAATGTACATTTTAGACTTTACTAGCCGTTAAATCGTAGTATAAAACAAAAAGCCCTCTTATAAGTCCGTATATTGTAACGGGCAACTGGCCCGACACGCACTTGGCCCTTTTTTTGACTCTAACACAGCGTCGGAAGGTGTTCCGTTACAGAGAAGATGCGGTCAGAAACTTAATAACAAATATTCTAAATCTATTAAATTGCCTATTTTGAGTATTATCTTACTTCACAGATGAATTTGCGACTATAAAGTATTCTGTCTGTATCCTACGAGAGATCGACTCGAATTTGCCCCGGGCTCCGATGCATTGTGTTGAAACGGAAATCCAGGACTGCTCCTATAGCATCAGTCGAGTAGAGGGTTTGATGCACACTATGAAATCTTTGAAAATGCCTCTTTGGACCGCAGTCTGTTTCATTTTCATTTTATGTTTTAGATTCAATCAAGATGAAGAATTAGCCTTTACTGTGGTTCCAGCTTAGATTCGCGATTCAACCACACCATTTCTACTCGTGAGGGTTATACAAGGCGACTAGGAGATATGGTTTCTATGCCATGTTTTTGAAAGGCCTCCTATCATCACTTGACACATGCTTCAATATGCTAAGTGTAAGCCTTGTAACAACTGCAATCTTAAAAAAGTTGCAGTTTGTAGCTAAGTTTCTGGACATCCCGAAAGAGTTTACGGTCCTGGTTCAGGATACGTAATGGAATACATAAAGACCTTTTTTCAGTTTGTCTGTTTGTTTGTGTACGCATTACTGAACTGATTTGGATGGGGTTTTCACAGAAGTATAGGGCTTAGTTTAGATTAATATTTAGGCTTTATCTTATCGCAATCGGTTCATACAATCAAAAGTTATGAGTTTGTAAAGTCTGTGATCTGCGCGGGCGCCGCTATAGTATGTAATATACACGATACATCAACAGTGTGATGTTTAAACCTAAAGATCAATTTTAGTCCCTTCTGTTGCAGCTAGGATTGATTTTAAAATGACTTTAGACGGCAATACCTTAATATCCAAAACGACCGTAGCATCTAGCAACAAAGCACTATTTTTATGCCAGTTACAAACGTCATCAAGGGAATGGAGCAGTAGCCTTTGTTTTGGAAGTGATATGACTGCCGCAGGATAGAAGCTATCTGATGAGATGAGAGAGTATCAAAGAGATTCAATAGCTTTTAGGCCTTTACCTAACTTCGTGGCTTACAATATAGGTAGGTATTGATGTCAAACGGCTTTGCTTTTAATCCCTTTTGCCGTTTTTGTCAAATCAAATGCACCTAAAATATAGTGTACAATATGCCTAAACTACGGTCTACTGGGTGTAATTGAAATGAGTCTAAAAGTTTTTAATTCTGGTTCAGTTCAGACAATCAACAATCAACATCAGAACAACTTTTTCTATGTGAGCAAACCTGAAATTGAAAAAAAAACAACTGTTCATTCATACATTTGAGTCGAGTGATAGAAATACGTATTTTTCCAATTTTATTTTTGGCCGATATTTCTATTTTTAATTTACTTTTCAATTTTATGAAAAACGTAGGACTTATGGCTAAGATACCTTGGCCGCAATAACATTAAAAATAAAAACTGTCAAATACAGTAGAAAAGAGAAAAGCCAAGCAGGCAAAGGAATAAACTCTCATTCCACCTCTATTATATGTTTCAATATTTTTCAAATAACTCGAGAAATAATGGATAGAAAAATCGGATAATTTTGATATAAGCTTTGAATCACATAATCTCCAAATGGTTTTCTTATTTTGGTACCTTTCTTAAAATGAAATGTTGTCAATTAAAAGCATTAATTTAAATACCTGCCTAAGTTTATTTTGCTGTTTATGCAAAAAAACTACAAGACAAAAACAAAGTAATGTGTCTGCTTTCTTATTTTTATAAACTGTTAACTGGATTTAATCGAAGGAGGGAGCGAAATTGTGACCCCCGTTCCGTGTCGTTTCTGGTGCAGAGGCTAGGCATAGCAATTCAACGTGGCAACGCTGCTAGCGTTATGGGCTCCTTTGCGCCGGGACCGACAAGGGGCGGGTTATTTGACTGAGCATGTTCGGGCTTAAATTGGGCCGTTGTGTTTTATTTAAGATTTCTATGTTGAGGATGACTGTTGCAGATCTCTTCCTGAATTTCATTGTTCTGATGAAGCATGTTGCTGATTTATGTCTCTTTGTGTATT
Source organism: Agonopterix alstromeriana (assembly GCA_963924505.1). Taxonomy (NCBI): domain Eukaryota; kingdom Metazoa; phylum Arthropoda; class Insecta; order Lepidoptera; family Depressariidae; genus Agonopterix; species Agonopterix alstromeriana. The sequence goes on from OZ004661.1 coordinate 4,490,982, forward strand.
ATTGTTTGACGACGCTTGTGCTGACTGCTATATTTTTGTGTTTAATCTTAATACTTTTATATTAAATTTATTCGAAATTTTTTTTTAGAATGTCCTTCCTTTCAAGCTATTTCTACACCAAACATCAACATTGTTCAGTGGTTTAGCCGTAAAATCGTAACAGTAAGAAATCAAAAACGAATTTCAATCATTTGGTGCTATACACGGATCTTCATAATTGAGCCACAAGTTACTAGGTACTTCGTAACATACATAACTTCCTTAGAAAACGTTTTATTGCCATGGTACGGACAAAAATGTACCTAGTGAAGTTTGCCATCATAGAGCGCAACGTATTGTGACGTTCGTTACCGACTGGAACGCGTGGCAGAAATCAAGCAAGCGCATCGCTTACGAACTTCTTTTCTCGGTACCAAGGGCCGAGTGACGGAGGCCTGTTTGAGTGTCCATTAGCCCTCTGACCGTCGCGACACTGCAACGAGTATCGAGTAGTAAAAATAAAAGAGTTCAGCTAATTTCGTTTCTGACCGTACAATTTCACCTACAAATTGCATACCACAAAATGAAGGTAAGACAGTTTAAAACACGGAGCTTCATTAATTCATGAGTTATGATGAAGCTAGGGATACGAACTGCTCTGTTACCATTGCAAACCAAATTGCTTTATTGTCTGAAAGTTAGACTCTGTGAAAATAATAGTTGGCGGGTAGTGGCAAAATTATTTGCTATACAATTACACACGGTGGAACCGTTTGACGAACTGAATGTAACATTATTTTCCGGAATGCTTCAGAGTAAAAACAAAAAAAAAATGTTGGAACTCGTTTTCTTCTGGAACATTTAAAGAACCGTAACAAAAATTGTGTATTATAATTCTGTGATAGATAACGATCCATGGCAATACGGTACGTGTTAGTATTTGACAAATCCCCTTTGTGCGCAATAATTGTTATACTATATTTATTATTAAATTTAAAAAAAATCGTTTTTCTAGCCTTAGGCGCGGTTTATACAATTATACAGATTATCCGCCACCGCCACACGTCTCTTCTGTATAATCCGTTGCTTAAATATAGATTTATTACTGATTTATAATTATTAATAGAGCGTCGCGTCGGTGGCGCATTGCGGAGAGCTATGGAAACTCAATCTTAAGGTCCAGGTTCGAATCTGCACGGACGACATGCCATGTACCAATAGGTTTTTCTTACTTATGTACGAAGTACCGTGAAGGAAAACATCGTTAGGAAACCTGCATACGCTGAAGAAGAAATTCCGATGCGTATGTGAAGTCTACCAATCCGCATTGGCACGTGTGGTGGACTAACGCTCATACACCCACCGTGAGGATCGACCTATGCCCTGCAGTATACATGCAGTACACCCTATAACGTATATAGGATAAGAGTCTACCCATACAACTGACTGGAGCTAACCGATCGTAGCAAAAAAAATCTGCTGTTGCATACATTCAAGTCGAGTAGGCATTGAAGTTAAGGGGATATAATTCGGAGCGCGCTCCATACAAACGTACTATGGTGATATTTTTAATACTAACCAATGAAAGTCAATGAAATTTTGCTGGAACAATCTTGAAACAAATATCTATGCTTGTATGGAGTCAGATTTTCGATAAAATATACAGTTTCAATGCTAGGATTAATTTAAGATTTGTATGGAAATCTTTGAGGCACTGTAACTTTAAAACTATACGTTTTATCGAAAATCTGACTCTATAGAAGCATAGCAATTTGTTTTTAGATAGATTCTGAAAAATTTCATTGAGTTTAATTGATTTGTATTGAAAATATCACCATAGTACGTTTGTATGGAGCGCGCTCTGAATTATATCCTCTTAAGTATGGAACAGCAGATTTTTATGGTTCCGTGGTCAAACAAGGAACCCTTATAATTTCATCCATTCTGTCTGTCTATATGTATGCCCCGCCTTAATAACTCGCTCATTTTTGCACCTATTGAATCTAAATTTTTCTATGAAATCAATTTCACCCTATATAGGCTGTGATGATGTTAACTATAGGTACTTAATAATCTTAAGTATAAGTGAACATTATTTCGAAATCTGATTCATTTTTCCGATTATTCAGAATCGACTGTTAAACTGAGTCCATTACCTTTTTTTCTCCATGCTATTTTGATAAAACAGAAATGTATTTTCTTTTTTTTAAGGTCTACCACATACAGGGTCCTTCTTAATATGCTGACACTTTTTAAGGGGATGACCAGACCCTCAATCTGAACAACTTTCTCTATGGGACCAACATCGAAATCGCGTCCCATACATTTGACTCGAGTAGGTTCACAGTTTTGTATGGAGCATCTGTTTTTTTTTCGCGTTTTCGATGTCGGTGCCATAGAGAACGTTCTTCAGTTTGATGGTCTGATCATCCCCTTAAAAAAGTTTCATCATATAAAGAAGGACCCTGTATATACAGAATTCCGAATCAGGATTACGATTTCGTATGGATTTTCCCTTTTCCCTCTCCACAGGTATCGAATCCTATACAAATTCACAATCTTGGTAATTAGGTAATTGGTATGTTTGTGCAAAAAGCTTGGTTCGCTTTATATGCTATGTTATTTCAAAATTAAAGTTTTGTTCATGGTTCATTAAAGCCGTGTGTAACAGGTTAATAAATTATTACAGATGCTGCAACCGGGCTATAACAGAAATGGCTACAATATCCGACTGATCGCCATTGGCTTCTAGTTTAGCAATTATTAATTTTATTATTAATTCCTAAGTGTTACATTAAAATCTAAACTATTATATAACTGTAAAAGAAGTTTGTTAGTACATTGAAGATATTTACAAGAAAAAGATTACGATATTATGATTTTAGGTGTACCTGACTCCAAATCACCTATTTTTCGATTTTTTGTGTCTGTTTGTTTATATCACGCAAAAAATTATGATGAAACTGGTTTGTTTGAAAGCTTATGATTGGACTTAATATCTGGTATATTATGTATAATTTGTGCGGACGAAGTCACTGCTAAAAAAAAGCTCGTATTAGGTTTATCTAATTTATCCTTCCTATATGAGAAATAGAGATGACATTATGTAAACCAATATTTACTAAGTTACAAAGAAAAGGTTACCTAAATACCTTGTTATATTCAGCAAATATTTTCCAATATTATACAGGGTGTAAGTTACTGAACACATACTCTACCTGTCATACTGAACAACTTTTACTATGACCTGTCAGCGCAAAAAAAGGCTTGGATGTGGCTAAAGGACTATGGTACAACATACGCGTTCAATTCGACTGTCCAACTGTATTATCATAGTGTAATAAAAACGCGAATAGTGGTGAAGCTCGGCGATCGCGACAGGTCAGTCGAGCGCGGTGTGCGGGGGCCGGGAGGAGCCCGTCCCGCCTTCCCGCCGCCCTGCCTGTGCGCGTTCCGTCTAAGCGAATTGATATAATAAACGCCTTTGTATGTCGCTCGTTCTTGAGCGAAAAGCATAGAGTCCACCGTACCCATGACCATTTTAGGCTTCCGTATGCAGTTGTAGCAAAATTTACACATAATATCAGCTATTTGAACTTTTTATTTGACAGTTTTATTTAAACCTAAAAAGTTAACACATTCTTGTATAACCAATAGTCCTAATACAGACTGCATCCGTACGTCTATCTGTGTGATTTCAACGGAAGTGACGTAGGTCCGGCCACAGCCCCGGAAATGGTTCGCTATCCCGGAAGTTCCCCTGCGTATGTGGCAGTGTCAATGTGCTCGTGGGTGTCACTTCCGGTCGCTCGTTAAGCACGAATGTTTGCAACGAGTGTCCGTTTAATTAATTGCTGTTAATACGAGTTTGGTTAAATTTTTAAGTGAACTTTTATTACAGTTGCCGGATTTTCTACGGATGTTACCTATTGGGTGCACGCTTATCTATCCGCGGCGAAGGAGGCAAACGAAACAAATTTACTTTTAATTCTTCTGACGATTCGTCTGATTCGCCGCTGATATAAGAGTGCGAGGTGTCATAGAATTTCATTACAAAGAATTCGATTCTTTCGCCTCCTTCGGATCGTTCGCCGCGGATAAATATGCGTCCACCAATAGATTATCATTTATGCCTATTTAACTATAATTAGAGAAGAAAAGTAAAAAGTGAGAGATAGAAGGTAAAAACTGCGAGAAGGTAATTGATAAGTGTGATAAGGAAAGTTAAAGTGAGAGAGACAAACGCACACTCAAACGTACACGCAAACGCACACATGCATACTAAAAAACCTCATTAATTCTGATACCTTTTGCAAAGGGATTTAGTAAATGGAAGTTATTATAACATAATGGAAGTTATTATAATTTAATAACTTCCATTTACCAAATCACTTTTTGCTTATTTCACAAAATTACATACCTACAACCGAAAACTATTCAGATGCTATAATTAATTTAGCACATAAACATGTCAAAGGAAGCAATACAAACGTCCGTCCGTTATTGACCCATTGGGGAATTTTAATTGAATGCCGGCATCGGTACCTAAATTAAATCAATATGAATTGCAAATTAATAGACTACAACACATTTCCTCTCAAGCTTACAAGTCTTTGTTATTTTCTCTACCTGACTCTACGTGACTCGTACTCGGCTCTAAACTTGACTGACACCACGGCACGGTACCTACCACGCGTACCCAAAGCGAATTGGTAAACTTTACACACGCATCGGAATTTCTTCTTCATCGATTGCAGGTTTCCTCACGATGTTTTCCCTCACCGTTTGAGAGCAGAAGGTATTACGTAGGTACATAAGTTAGAAATACTCATTGATACATGGCATGTCTTCCGTGCGGAATTTGAACCCGGATCTCAAAATTGAGTTTCCATACCTCTCGGCAACGCGCCACCAACGCTTTAGGTGTGGATTTCCCCAAAATGACAATACTTCGAAAAAAAATCGATCTAACATGTTAACACATAAAAAATGTTGGTATTTATAGATTTACTTAACCCTCAGTTATTAGGAAATGCAGATTTTTCTGCTGATGCTGATTCTTCACCGTTTGAGAGCAGTCGCTATTATCACATTATTACTATAAGGCTTACAGTATGGCAACGTTCTTGATGGCGGGCGGCGCGCTGGTCAGTGTAAGTACTTACCCTGTCCCGCGCCTGTCCTTGTCGGTCAATCCCAATCTCTTCATACAGAGATCGGGATGCGACCCCGCCGCCCGCTTCCTCGCAAGGCCGCCTCCGTTGCTCTACGTAAGTACATCCGTTGCCGTACTGTAAGGACTATATAGTTATGCTGTGGTATTACGTAGGTACATAATTTAGAAATACTCATTGGTACATGGCATGTCTTCCGTGCGGATTTGAACCCGGATCTCGAAATTCAGTTTCCATACCTCTCTGCAACTCTCCACCGACGCTCTCACTTTATCAAATCTTCTCAGTTAATTTTTCACTCTATCGGAGCTTCTTAGTTCTCTAGTACTACGCCAAATGAGCCGGCACTGCCGTACCTTTCCTCAATGCGATTTGAAAAATTTTTACACTCCATGAGTTAGGTATGTATCAGCCAGGCCGACATTTAAATTTAATATTAAGCAGTTCAATCCTACTTAACAAATAATAATGTAGGTACCCACTGCACGATTCATAGATAAATTAACGAAATTAGGTGTATCAAAAGTAGATATATCTTAATTATCTCTGAGTAACGATATCGGGTTAATGAAGCAAAGCAGAGTACGCTTTGTGTTACATATTATCAACATAGAAAAAAGTTGTTGCACTGTGACGTGAAACAATTTACAATATCAGATTTTAAATACATTGCACCCAATAACACGATATAATTATAAACCATGCGCCAAAATTCAAATAAAACATGTTAGAAAACCATTTTACAATCGACTTTATAACCAGTTTTCTAGTTAAAGTTTTCCTGTTAATATGCTGTTAATACAGATAGTTGTCACATGCTACTAGATATTTCTCTACTTGTACTCAAAATTGCTACCAAAACTATCCTCTAACACAACTCAATTTATTCGTTAATTCTGAATTAAATTAACAAATTCAAATAATCAGTCCTATCTAAATCGCGTTAAAGGCAGACAGAAACAGTAGCCCTGACATAGATTAGATTATTCCATTGTTCTGAGTGAGAGCAAATCGGTTCATTCGGCAATCTCTCCACGTTTCGATTCCATTACAAATGTATCGGCTAGGAAACTTGGAACTGACGATAGCTGCTCGAAATTTGATCCGGTTATGATTCGGATAGAGAACTTTGTTCCGAGTTGGGGTACGTTTAGATAATGCGGAAACTTTGTGTGTTTATGTTTAAGATTCAGTTAAGTGTTTCAGATAATTTTCTGAAGTCGAAGTCAAGGAAGTTCACAGTGGGGAGACAAATTTAGTTGAAAATAATTAAATACGACGTAAAAAAACAAATCGCTTCGAACCCTTTTGTATGTTTTTGATTTGTTTTTTCGCGATGCGACCACTTTGTTATCCACTTGTTATCACGTATCTTTAATGACCTGTACAATAGGCACCCAAAGTGATATGTAGGTAAAAAGTAGGCATGTAATAGCCTGTCGAATCCCACTGCAGTGCAAGGACCTCCTCTCAGGGCCATACTCCACCACGCGGGCCCAGAATAAGTGGAATGAAGTGAGGATAAGTTCGTGGTCATACACATTATCATGATAATTGAATTCCCGATAAAATGTACATACAAGGTCCAGCTTCATATGTTGACGGTTTTAAGGGGAAGATCAGACCATCAAACTGAACAACTTTTACTATGGGAGCAAACAGATCGGAGCCAAAAAATCTGCTCCTACATACTAAAATGCCTACTCGACTCATATGTATGTAACAGCTGTTTTTTTGCACCGTTTGATTTGATCCCATAGTAAAAGTTGTTCAGTTTGATGGGACTCTAAGTTTAAAAGGATGCTAATAATATCAATTTCACCCTGTACATTTTGGTTGCAGTTTAGTATGGAACAGCTGTTTACTTTTTCGTGACTTTGTCGTTGGTTCCATAGAGATAGTTGTTCAGTTTGATGATCTAATCATCCCCTTAAAACCGTGAGCATAAATTAAGAAGGACCCTGTAGTGATAGCCATCATCAAACAACAAACTTAAGATTTATACAGGATGTTAGGGTAAAGGGTAGGGTAGGGATACTGTTGCATTACTTTAATGGGTGATTGTACTCGTGATACTAAACAACTTTCCCAAAAAAATGTTAGTGAAATTTAGAAAAAAATATTTAAACTTTTTATACAAACGGTCGAACTGCGAATTGCATTTAGCACCTACCTATGGAAAGCCAACAATTCATTATGCTAATTTCCTCTAGAATAAAGATTTAGAGACTTGTTCAGTATCATGGGATCAATCTCTCCAAGTAATGAAAACGTTGACAAGCGTTGTGAAACACTGTGACATAAGACTCTGCACGTCCAGGAAATCAAAACACATAATCACAGAATGGTTGATGAAGCTTAATTATGAGGAGACAGAGACCCTCACTGACTCTCTCACTAAGGCTTGGTTTTGAGAGCTGACAGTTTTTATGTATTCTGTTACCTAACCTATTATCATTATTATCATCATTAATTATTTATTTATTTCGTACATCTTTCCTATTCAGCTCACTAGGTACTCTTCTCACTTTCACGCTAAATCATAATTTTACACACTAGAAACTGGTATCCCTAGAAACAAGCATGCTTCCGCTTGTCTACGATGGGAACCCCTGGTAAATGTAGTCGATTTACATAAATCCTTTTACATTCATCCCAAGTGTACTATTTGTTAAAGTTACTTTAAGATTTTTATGTAACCATTTTTAAAACCTTTATTTAAATAAATTATTTTCATTTTTTTTTCAATTCATCTGTTTTCCCATACGTAGATAGGTAACGTACATAATTACCTACCAATGTATCGTCGAGTAGTAACATTTATAGATTCTACAATTGCTTTACGAGTTAGACAATTTATTTTCTAAGAACAACATCAATTAACAAAACATCGATGTACTCAACAAATTAAGCCATAAAATTCTCGGTAACAATAAAGCAGAACACACAAGCTCGACCCACTGACTGAATTAGGATTCTATCTGCGTGGAATCTCGTATTCTTCCAGTCTCCGCGGCCGGCAATTAGTCTTAATTAAACGGAACAAAACCAAGGTATTTGTTATGCAAACGCGCCATCTTCCATATGTCTTCATTGTATGGGGCTAAGCACGTACAACACTCTAACGGAATGAGTTTTATGTTAAACCTATGTTGTAGGCAGATCCTTAACAAAGGCGTTCGAAAATGAGGTAAATTAAACGGGTAAAATATTTAGGGTATTCTTGTATCGTTTTTACAAATTACGTCTACTTCAAGATTCAAACAAAAGTTAAACAAATCCCTAAGTCTCATCCATTCAGTCTTGTATGCCCCACCTCAATTGCTCTCACGCACCGAGGATTCCGTAATACCGGGAATACAGGGATGAACAGACCATCAAACTAAACAACTTTCTCTAGGGACCAATCATCGAAATTGCGAAAAAAAAAAAAACGGCCAAGTGCGTGTCGGGCCACGCGCAGTGTAGGGTAGCTGCCCGTCACAATAAACGGACTTAGAGGGAGCTCTTTGTTTTATACTACGGTTTAACGGCTAATAAAGTCTAAAAAGGACATTTTATAAGTTGGTCGACTATTACTCGTTAACTTGTAAAGCCTACTTTGCGCTGATAGTTTTCCTTTTAACTTCGTTATAGTATATATGTATAGACTACTGCCGTGAATTATTTCTTTTCACGATTTTATTTTACCACTTTGTCGGTGTGATTAATATAGCTAAGCCGCGGACAGACAGACTTACATGGTGAAACTATAAGGGTTCCTTATTGACTACGGAACCCTAAAATTCAGCTGTCCCACACATTTGGCTCGAGCAGGTTTGCAGTTTTGTATGGAACAACTGATTTTTTTTTCGCGACTTCGATGTTGGTGAAATAGAAAAAGTTGTTCAGTTTGACGGTCTGACAGGACTCTATATTTACTTACAAAAAAAGGGTTTTCTCCGGGACCCTTAGCGCAAGACCGACTCACTCTTGGTCAGTTTCTATGAGTTTATACTGTAGAGTTTGCACTAAAATCACACTAAAGACGCTTGTGCGTATTACCGTTTTTAAAATAGAGCAAGAACAAAAAACCTAAAAAAAGAATTATGTACTTATTACAGTTTAAAAGATAAACCCAGCACTTTAGAGTTAGGACGGTCAGACGGACATCGTAGGCTTAGCGATAAGGTCCCGTTGGCACCCTTTGGGTACTGAACCTTAAAGACAGGATCATATTTCATATTCACATCTTTAAGCGACTAAGCGTCGTTTTGCTTTTTGGACTTGACTTGGCTTGGCACCGACTCCAACTTAACACATTAATGTAATTACTTTTAGATGCAAATGTAAACGATCGCGCGGTTGTATTAATTATTTTCAACTTTATAGTTTCGAGGTCGGTTTTTAAGGATTTAAATTCAGGATTTGAGATATTTGTATTCCTCGAATATCAGTTATACTCGTACCTACACATGATGGGCAAATTAATGGGTCCCATAAGTTGCATAACATGAATAATCATATTTAGAAAATCCAAAACAGACAGTGACATAAAGTCAATTCGTAGAACAATTAACATGTTTAATATGAAAATATATAGTATTATTTGAATATATAGTAATAATATATACCTACATGAAAAACCATAACTTTGAGAAACTTCTTTTTAGATCCCTGATCCAACTCAGTTGGTAGGTTCGCGACGAGCATGTTAAGTTTCCTGCGACCACAGCGCACGAGCCGAGCGAGTGCAGCGAGCGTGCCGCGGCAGTGTTCGGCGAGTGCCAGAACCGAATTGCTACTGTTTACCTAGTACCCCGAAAATTCAAGCTTTCACCCCATTCTCACCCCCTTGGGTTCACTCTCCTTGGGTTCACCTCGCCCATTTCAGGGGGTAGTTAGACATACATACACACAAACATACATACACTCGAAAAACATTACCTACCTTCTGTCTGGCGCAGTAGGTCAAAAACTGAAGAATTTACACACTAGATTACCTCTTATGAAAAGGTAAATATTTAGCGTTTATCGCCAATTTATTTTCATCGGCAAACGTGCGACAAATGACATTGTTTTCTGTTGTAAAATTTAAAAAGAATTTTAATAATACACGCACCCTTTTTCCAACGACGAAAGCTGTAAAACAAGCGTGAAAAAATTAATACCAAACTTTTCCGGTTAAAATTTTATGTCCTGACAAGTTCATGAAGTCGATTTAGAATTTTGGTTGTAAATTTATTGAAAATTCCTGTTTTTTAAATAGATTTGTTTTGATTATCGTGCTTCAGATATTGCAGAACACTCCGTTAGACCGCAGTATTCATTAAGCTACGTCGGAAGCTTGTTAAGGCGTCAATTTAAAAACAAATTTTAATTAAATCGGCTATACTTACTCTGTCCTCGATACTACAAACGCTTCAGAAGAAAAATAGTTAATGAAAAATAGTTATTTTTCAATAGCATACCGCCACAGAACATTTCTATTTCAGAAGCAAGTCAGACTTTTAAAACGTAGAAGTCACGTATGAAGAAAATCGTATTTGCTCCACAATACACGTACACAATAAACTGCTAACTTCGATACATTGCAACTTATGTTTGCTGCTGGGGAGGTACCCGACGAAACTTGCTCCAATTCTTGACACGACGCTTTTACCGTAGTAGGTTCATTGGTGGAAGCCATATACAGGGTCCAACTTAATATGCTGACAGTTTTTTAAGAGGATGATCAGACCATGAAACTGAATAACTTTCTCTATGGGACCAACAATGAAAAACACAATCATTTGGGTCAAGTCGCCATTGATGTTTTCTATGGAACAGCTAATTTTGTTCCCGGTTTAAATTTTAGTCCCATTGTAAAAATTGTTCAGTTTGTTGGTCTGGTGCACCCCCAAAAGTAACGTAACGAATTAAAGTTTACACTCTGTATACAACGTGTTAATGAATTAACGCAAAACTAGAAAGTAGTCTGTTTAGAATCGAGAGCAGTATCGAATTATCATGGTTTCGACATAAGTATTTTTTTAAATATTAAATATCTTAAAATAATTTGTTGGTAAAATTTTATATTTACTGAACTCGATCTCAACCCACCGCTCGGGTACTCTCACCCTACTTACGACCAAAACAAGATTCTTAAAATGTCTCCATTAGCACGTTAGCGCTTTCATTCATTGCTGAAATCATTTTTGCCTCAAAACTTAAAATGCGAATAACTTGAAATTTTAAGTATCGTAATAATGCAATTTTTGTTTCAATCTAATTATTTTATTATAAATCAGTTGGGGTGTATGAGGTTATACGCTTATACATTAACACCTTGTATATCAATAATGACGAAAGCCCAAAAAGTGTAATCTGTGATTAGTTTTAGCACGCGGTGCTGTCCGCGTGGAAACAGTTACCTATCCTTCTCCACACAATAGGCTATCTGCAGGCCTACCATGAGTTTTCACTGCACTTTACTACTGTAGTCACGTCACCAATGTTGTATGACAGAAATTAGTTCCCAACGTAACCACTAGGAGCGCTGTACAAAATACAATACAAAATTGGTGATATAACTTCAGTAGTAAAGTACAGTGGGAGTCGCGCTGCAATTCTGGCGGAGTACGGACGCGTGCGTATCGGCGCGTTGGGATTGCACGTGGCTCCACCTTTTTGTGAACTCTTTTGTGTTTTAACCTTAAAACAATCACTTGAGATTATAAACTACTTACATTGGCAAAACTGCCACTCTAGACTTAATAAATACTACTGATCATTTTCCTTCATATACTATCAAACTAAACGAGACATTGGCTGAATTGTGATAACACATCGGATGCCACTAAACAAAAAATTTAATTGAATTAAAGTACAGTGAAAACTCATGGTGGGCCTATTGCGTACCTTTCATGACCATTGGTTGAACTGTTCAGGCAAAGCGGAACAAACAAACTCACTTTCACGTTCGTAATGTCCAGTCCCACTGATTGGGCAAGTTCGATCTGCTTTTGGCGGTTTGGATGTTTTTTAGGGCTCCGTAGTTAAACACGGAATCCTTATTATTTCGATCCCCCTCTCTTACCATCGTACTATAAGAAATATGAAAATATTAATTGTAATACTTTTTTCCTTTCCTGTTAGTAGATAACGTTGAACGTAATTACACTGCGCTATCGTTAGCATTTCAAAATTCTCTAACTAATTCAATCTACTTATTATTTGTTAATAAGTTTCTTGATTTCCTTCAACTATCCGAATCACCTCTTAATTAACCTTTACCAGCCAGCTGAGAAACCCTCACATGGGTGAGTCCGACACGCTCTTGGCCTGTTTTTTAAATGGCCTTCTAAACGTATATCATCTTTGTATTGCTCGTTAGCGTACGCTTACGACTATGGCCTATCAGATTTGTGCGAAAGATAGAAACTGAACTTTGATTACTTTTTAAAACCAGACGACTTGGAGGTTGACACGGAAAATATTGCAAATTCAATTTCAGTGAATCAGAAATAACGCTCCGCCAACGAAGACTTAAAGGCGACACGATGCGATTTGGGGAATATTTTTAAAATAGAAAAACGGTATTACGCTTTTTTAATGTTTCTGATATTCTCCTCTTTCTAACCGACTTCAAAAAAGGAGGGGGTTCTATGTTCACCTGTAGGTTTTTTTTGAAGTTGTTTTTTCCAGACACAGAATAGAACTCCTCAAATGTTGACAGCAAATCATCGGCGATTGAAACATTTGCTTCGAATCGATAAACCCTTTGCTTTTATTGATATCTGAGTCGAACTAATACGAGTATAATTACAGCAATGAAAATTATGACTTAAGAAAAGTTTTACCAAAAAAATAAAAATGACTTCAAAACTAAAAAAGTAAAAAATAATATTGCAGCCTATGACATTCGCATCTGTAAGCTGTTTTTGTATTAACTCAGTCTTGTCTCAGCACACACGCATGCGTTGTGAGACTTGTAAATATTCGGAAATACTAGTAAACACTTTGGAGGCGCGGGTCATGTTATCGTAGTAGTCTTCTTTCAGATAGTAAAACAAAATTAACTCTCATGGCGGCACTGTAGGTAGCATTGCCGCCATGAGAGTTAATTTTGTTATACTATCTGCCACTGCTGAGAAAATGCCGTCTAAGAGCCAGCCTACATCGTGTTCTGTTTAGACATTGATTTTTGAACTAATTACGTCCTTCTATAGAGTGGTGAAGGGCGTTCATTTATCGTTTGTGTTCGGGCTTCGCGGGTAAATCTTCACGGTACGGTACCGTACCGTGGTCAGGCGCGGCGCCGTGAATATCCACGGTACGGCGCCGTGAAAAGGTGCGGAGCCGCGCCATGGCGAAATGGCCGGGCCCTTACTTTTCTACTTATTTTGGCCATGTTTTGGCCGAATGAAAACAACTTGCCCAACTTTCAGCGTTCGGGTGGTTCCAGTATCCATACTAAAGTGTTACATCATCGTCCGCTTCGTTTCTCACATTTTACATAATACGGTTTCTGAAGCTACGGTAATTCTTTTCGCGAACGTACTACTGGATTGCATTTGGGAATTATTTTACCTTTCGAGGTGAAGAATTTGTTTGTTACAAAAGTTATCATTCACAAATAATTGCATCTTGTGGCTTTGTCTGTTTACACTTTGTTCTGCCCCGACTCCAGCGTAGTAAAATGAGGGTAATGAATCTGTGTGGGATGACAATAGGTATCTCATCATCTTATTTAAGAGCTACGCTCTCGTCGGTGGAGTTAGCTATTAAATAATCTGTGGTGGAGTATTCACCAATCCAGTCTCTTTTCCGCTAGTGTCTTGATTTCGACAGCAACTTTTTCTTCCTTTTCCTTCAACCTTCACATAGGCTATAGATAACTCTGTCTACCTCTTTCTCTACCTCGTGTATAGGTATCTAAATGTATTCAATAATGCTCTAAAAATTAGTAGATGTAATGCAGAAAATTTCCAATTTTACTAGCTAAGTACCTACATGAAAAGAAAGATCGAAAACTATGTTTTTGTGTTTAGGTATAAGAATAAGTAGGTAGGTATGTATATACGATCGACTGGCACTGTGCCATTTATTTTCCTTTGCTTGTATTATAATTTAGTTTTTAGCAATGCCTATTGCTTTATTGAAGCCGTGTAGTTCTGGCTTAGAATGAACTATCCCATTTCGTCCCATGGGTGTCTTATGAGGCGATTAATTGAAAGAGTTTCGTATGTTGAGTTTTGGCTAACCACCTATCACCACTTGACACGTAATTTCATCCAGAAATGTTTAATAATCTAACATATAAATTGAATTTGCATTGCAGTGTTAGCGAAAGGCTAGCCACTCTCACCACATGACGCGTCATATTTTCCATCCCAAAACTTAAATTGCTTAATGTGAGAATTGCTACAACTACATTCTTAAACAGTTGGTAGTTGTAGCAATGTTTCTGACCACCCCGAAAGGGATTACGATCGTGAGTTTATTTATGTAAATAAATTGAAATTGAAATATGCTAAGGGCTCACCTTGCTACAATTGGATACCTAAAATAATAGTTGGTAGTGTGGCATAAGTTATAAGTATGATATACATATTATCAATTTGGAACAAAACTCTTGTCGTCATAAGTGTCATAGCACAGTGGGTTAGCTGTCAGAGCACGGGCCAAGTTCTAAACGGCTCGTAGTGTTTCGCATTAAACTTTCCCATTGGGTTAACAATACACAAACTCTAATGGAACACAAACACTCTCCATCAATCTATGTACGTAGGCGAACTTAGAAAATTTCCTGTCGCAAATGCGATATTTGGCATCTAATTTTGGAATAACCTCTACTAGTTTGTTTTATAAATACGGGAAAAGCAGTACTTATCATTGACATAAATAATATAGACTCCAAGTCTCATACAAAATCTTTGCAAATTTTTGTCCGACTCTGACACATAACCCACACAAATCGAGTATGCATGCTGTTGGGTGGCACGAATAGGCTGTATTTGATTCATAAACTTAGTCGTATTTGGCATGATTACAGTCAGCTAGTGCAAAAAGAGCTTCTGAAAATTGAGTTTGTAAAACATGTGCTTCTTAAAACTAATTACCTATCAATAAAGAAGGGAAAGATCATTATTATTTATATCTGTCTTTAGTTGTCAGATGAGTCGGAAGTATGTACCAACAGAAACAAAGGAAAAACGAAAAACTAACATCTAGAATGAGAAGCAGGTCGGGTCTTCAGGGAAGGAAACTCAAGACGCGGCTTTTCCTCGCTGAATGGCTAAATTGAAGCTTAGAGTGAAAAAAAAGCGCCCGTCCCGAGTCTTTGGTCGTGTCTATTATACAAGGTCCCTTAATACGCTGACACTTTTTTAATGGGATGATTTCTTTTTCGCGATGTCGATGTTAGTGCCATAGAGAAAGTTGTTCAGTTTGACGGTCTGATCATCCCCTTAAAAAAGTGTTAGCATATTAAGAAGGTCCCTATATAGATGCTTCGCCAAAGACCCCAATAAGACCCAGGGTGAAATTGATATCATTAGCATCCTTGATGATGACGATGATAGATTTGAGTCGATTGCTCCGCTCGGTTTGCTCCCATAGTAAAAGTAGTTCAGTTTAATGGGTAGGCTCTTAGTTTAAAAGAATGCTAATGATTTCTATTTCACCCTGTATATTACTCTGACTATATATTATATTTCAATAAGGTGTATCTTTTAATTTAAAGCGCCAGCCCATTCCAAGTTCTGTGGGTATTTTATGTGAGTTTTCAGTCAAAAAGATAGATTTGTGGGATGCAACTGATACTCCTTTCCGTTCAGTTTGATATCAAAACCGGATTCCATGAGTAGCTACAGTTGACTTATTTGTAAAGACAAGATCTAGCTGAACTAGAATCTGAACTGACTTCTAGGCGACAGTGTACTTACTTAATCCTTTACTTTATCGTGAAGCAGACTGCGAGGCCGAGACAAACAGGAAGTACGCAATGGATCCAGCCATCTGCCACTGCACCGACGTGACTCGTACCCGCAAGGCAGCGGCTATCTAAACTTTGCACAACAGAGATTCTCTACTTTGAAAGTTAACAGAGTGGGACTTTAATGTCTTGTGAATTTGGTAGGATTTTCACACATTACCCAGGTTATATTTTAGAAATTCAACCAAACAAAAACAACAATGACATTATTTCAAAAGTCATTTATTCAAATCCGTAGAGTAGGTTTTGTCAAACGACAACTAAACTATATATGTTTTATAATACACTCCGCTTCACTGACTACTCTCAAACGGTGAGGTAAAACATCGTGAGGAAACCTTCGTGCAACGAAGAAGAAATCCTGTGGATGTGAAGTCTACAAATACGCATTGGATACTTGTAGAGGACTGATGCCATACACTCTCCCTAAGAATAGGCCTGTGCCCTGTAGGCCTCGCATGCCACCCCCGAGAAGACGATAAAAATCGAGATGTGCCTCCATCTTTATTATTTTACGTATGGCAAAAAGAGCGCGCATGACGTTTTTCTCGTTTAAACGCTTTGTCGTGGGTGCCATGCTGCAGTGGGATGTTTATAGACTAATGATGATGATGAAATATCGCTACAAAATTCGTCAATGGGAATATACAAAATATAATCTATATGCAAACTTCGTCGAACCGTAATGAACTAATTAAACGAAAGGCTTTGCTCAACCCCGGCTTAAAGGTCTAGGCTTAAAGGCGGCTCTGAATAGCTACATAAATTCATCTTCTTCATCGTCATTTTAGTAGATTAGCACAAAAAAATTTCATATACTTATAGGTACATTACATTCTTGAAATTCGAATAAGGCATTACTATAAAAGTTGGTACTTTCCTTTAGTTATTTGCAACTGACTTGGTACGAGGTTGCATTAAAAGGAAGTGCAGATATCCAGCCGCTAGTAACGACGTGACTTTATATCCACGAGACAGCACCACGTTATTTATTTATCTGCTTTGAAAGCACAAGTTCTGTCGAATTTAAGACCGATCGGATTTCATACCAGGAGCTATATACTGGGTGTTACAAAAGTAATAATAAAAATTTTAAACTTTTAAGGGGGTTGTTTAGACCATCATACTGAACAACTTTCACTATGGAACCAATATCGAAATCGCGAAAAATAAAATCAGCTGTCCCATACATTTAGCTCGAGTAGATTTGTAGTTTAGTATGGAACATCATATATTTTTTTCGCGATTTCGATATTGGTCCCATAGTGAAAGTTGCTCTGTTTGATGGTCTAAACCACCCCTTGAAATGTTTATTTGTTTTTGTAACACCTTGTATACAGATAAGATGTAATTATACATCTAATTAGACTAAAATATCGTATACTTTTATTATCACTCGACGCGTCTTTCCGTTTGTGCTAAAAATGATCCTTGCTACAACTGCACGTCTTAAAAAGATAGTTGGTGGTTGTAGCAACACGTCTGAACATCCCGAAAAGGATTGTAGTTGTGAGTTTATGTATTTATGCATGAACGTTGATTAAGTTGATTGATGAGACCTGCTGTACGCCTGAAAAAATATCAGTGAAAGGTTAGATAGAAAAAGGTTAGGTAGATATAGTTTGAACCCTGAGGAACGACATAAGCATAAAAATTCCACGCAGACGAAGTCGCGGGCACAGTTGGATTTATGTGTATAAGTACATTTATTGATAATATTCATAATTTATTATTAATTAGCAGTTGCCCGCGACTTCGTCAGCGTTGAATTTAAAAGTATCCTATGTTTTATCCAGAACATATTCTATGTGTGTGCCAAATTTCATCCAAAGCCGTTTATGCGTGATTGAGCCACAAACATACAAACATCGTCACAAACTTAACATTCGTGAGATGAGATATATGTAATATGATACAGGTTCCAACTTAATATGCTGACACTGTTTAAGAGGATGATCAGACAATCAAACTGAACAAGTTTCTCTACGGGACCAACTTTAAAATCGCGAAAAAAAAATCAGCTGTCCCATAAATTTGGCTCAAGTAGGTTTGCAGTTTTTTTACGGGACAGTTGATTTTTTTTCGCGATTCCGATGTTGGTCCCATAGAGATAGTTGTTCAGTTTGATGGTCTGATCATCCCGTTAAAAAAGTGTCAGCATATTAAGAAGGACCCTGCATATGTGGAAATTAAGTATATGACAGACATAAAAACTCTCCAATACTGTATTGCTTACTCGCTTTTAAAATACTTTGAAAAACACTGTGCTTTCTAATAAATTAATATCGCAACTTGAAAATTCCCATCAGCAGACCATTCCAAGCGAAGTTATTGGGAAGTTCTGGCCACAAAGAGGTAATATCAAATCATAAATTTGGCAGCAAAGGAAAACAAAGCATTTGTGATAGTTTTGTGCCACATTTATTGTCAGCTCTAAATCTACTTTAACAGTGTTGTTATTGCTTTAGCAAAAGCTTTGATAGTCGCATTTTGGTCAAATTCATTGGGCAATTTCTTGTTATGTAGTCAGAGCCTTTTCCCAAGTGACGATTTTGCGCACGTATAAAGCTCAAAACTCTACTAGGCTACGCTACGCTATAGGCAGCCTACTTTATAGTAGAGTATCTTTTCCAAATCTTTCTATATCTATACATATAAAAAAATTGTAAACTTGGCGTGGATGTACATTGAAGATATTTTCAAAAATATTCATCGGTGGCGTTTAGGATATATGCAATGGAATGCATTGAGATCATTTTTATTCGAATTTTTTTCTGTTTATCAGTTTGTTCGTTTGAATGTGACTGAACCGATTTAGAAGAGGTTTAAATAGAAGCATAGAGCTTAGTTTGGATTATCATTTAGGCATGGTTTCATTGCAATAGGTTCACATAATCAAAAGTTATGAGTTTTAAAAGTCAGTGGTCTGCGCGTACGGAGTAGTAATAAGTATTTCGGATTTTAATGAGTGGCATGGCATCGTAATGCAAACTTACAACAAAACTATTTGAATTACCTAGCCATAAATTTGTTTGGAATTATCATTTGCAATGAGGCGTTATCCAAGACTAGTGAATAGAAAAGTCAGTAGATGGCAATATTAAAATTTCAGAAAAACATGTCACATTGACAGTAAAAAGTGATGTTTGTCTATGGTTTGCATCATTCAAATGAAGTTTGATAGTGATGGTGTTGCCAATAGTAAATTTTTCACCTCCAGTAAATACGCAATAGCACCGAAAATATTCGTTTGTTGTAAATAAACGAACATTTACTGCACAAAAAGCTAATCAATTTGAGGTATCAAAACGTCTCTCATATTAAAACCATAATAATGTTATTAATAATATCAAAGAATTGCTCCCTAAAATTTGGGAATCGAGAAAAACACGTAACACTTTCGATCTGACAGCTGCATTGGCACGATTATAACGCCATCCTTCCGGTGTCTTTGAACAATTTTTTTTAATGACAACCCCTCATTTTAGCGCACTCTTAATTAATACCCCGTCGCTTCGCTGATTGACTCTGTGAGCCGACACCTTCCGATGAAGCACGAAGAATTTCTAGATTAACTTCAAGTTTTCAGTATAAAACATACCGGTAATACGTACCAGTAATATATCCCGGTAATATTAACGGTAATACGTACCGGTAATACTTATTATTAATACGTTCCGGTAATATATAACGGTAATTTTATTCTAGCGGCTCCTTTTATCTAATATAGTTAAGAAATATTATTTTAACGGATTTAATACGATCAATTCATACTCAAGCTTTCTATACTCCATTCAAAATAGCAACGAAATTTTGCATTACAGAAACAGAGATTTGAAACACTTCCTCTCACTTATTCTTAGAACAGCTTTAGTAGCGTCCAAGATATGTCGGATAGTATTTGTATCCAATAAATTAATAACATTTGGTAATCAGTATTGGCCAGAAAGCTAAGTAAGAATCGGAAAATATAATCGTCCCTATTTTGGAATGTAGTATAGTAAGGGAGTAATTATAGTACTCTGTGCTTCTAGTTTTTAATTTGCATCTATCTTTGTACAACTTTTATGTTTATTCGTAGCATCCGTACTTTTTAAGATTGATGATCGATGCATTCTTCTATTCTGTGTCACCTACATATTTTCAACACGTACAATTTCCCGTGCCTGATGCTTTTGAAGCATCGCATCGTTCAGAAAAGAAGTAATAGACATGCCTTCACTGAAAAGTGTGATCCTGAAAGAGATCCTGTTTCAGATGTGGTTTGATAATAAATTGCTTTGTAAAGATTATTATAACAAATTTACTAAGTACCTTTGTGGAGATTTGAGATTTTTAACACTAGGTACTTTTCATAAACATACAAGGTGTTACAAAAATACAAATATACATTAAAGGGGGTGGTTTAGACCATCAAACTGAACAACTTTGACTATGGGACCAATATCGAAGTCGCAAAAAAAATCGTATCTTCTAAACTACAAATCTACTCCAGCAGCTAATGTATGGGACAGCTGATTTTTTCTTTCGCGATTTTGATGTTGGTCCTATAGTGAACATTGTTCAGTTTGATGGTCTAAGCAATCCCCTTAAAAGTATTAAATGTTTATTTTTACTCTTGTAACACTTTTTATATTAATTACAAATGAATTCTAGTATGACCTCTTTCAAGGAATAGTTCGAATTACCAATCACCCTGTATTGTACACAATGAGTCTTATGCATTGTCACTAGAATATTTAATCTCAATCAAAGTACCAGAATCTATAGATTCAATATTATGTTGATTAGACAACGATTTGAAATCGTATTATTGTCGTCTAGTTCTTGTTTCGACCCTTCTTCGTCAAGTTCGTGCTACGGCAAGTCCCTTTTTTGCCATGTAAAGTACCTACAATGTTTTGTTAATCCACCCTCTAAAGTTTGAGCGCCCTTCAAATCAACTGCTGGTAGTATTATAAGGCACGAAAGTGTATTCTTCATTTCTAGGGTTCCATAGTCAAACAAGGAACCCTTATCTGTATGTATGCCCCGCCTCAATAACTCGCTCATTTTGCATCTATTAAAGTAAGGATGAGTTCGGATTTAGTTTGCGGTAAGTACTTTCATTAAAAATTATAACGGATGCTGTAGTCCAACTAGTTTCTGAAAAAAAAGTTTTCATTTAGGTAAGAAAATCTTTATATTACTTTTTTTCTGATTCTACTTATGCAATGGCTACGGAACCCTATCATAGGCGAGTCCGACACGCTCTTAGACGGTTTTTAAAGAACAGAAGGCGCATCTATCGATATTCGATTGTGGATAGATCTATGGCAGAATCTATTCACATATTGTGACAATGACGAATGGGTGCGACGAAAGACTCCTCTTCCATAAACTTGTTAGCCGCGACAACATTGTGAATTTTGAAAGCTCGTATGTTTGTGCTCTTACGTTTCTAGAAAACAACTAAAGCCTAGACACGTTGCTTTTAGTCGCGTTGCGATTAGAAGAAGCCACACTTTTGATGAAAAAAAACGTACTTTGAAAAAAAAAAAAATACAATTTCAAAAAAAAAAAAAGTAAATGTAATATTGGAGTTGCAGCCGATGACTTTTACGTTCGTATCTATAAAGAACATTAAATTGTTTTAGCGAAGTCGCTATCAAACCGGTACGATTCGCGATTGAGCTTTCAGTAATTTTTTAGCTTAGCTTGACTCCGACTCCAATAACTAATTTGTAACTTGTGATATACAGGGTGTTACATAATTAACCAAAAAAAAAAAAATCCTTCATCGAAGCCATTTACTAAAAAATCCCAACTCTAGTGATCAGCTGATAAGGTCATTCAATCTGAAGTTGACCTCTGAAACATAGACTTTTTTTTTTCAGAAGGGTAATGTTTGTACGTCATTTGTACCTAAATTTCAGTAAGAGCCGAAGATACTTTTTTGCCGAAAAAAAAAATTGTAAGAAGCTTAAATTATCTAACATGAAGACAAATGTGAATATTTTTTTGAAATTATTCTTTATTGTTTATTTTTGTAACAATGATTTAACATTTTTGAAAATCTGTTATTTATTGTTTTATGGGCTTAATATTCAAGTTAGTTTAGTATTAAAGATAACTTCGAGAATAATTATCTTTTAAGTTAAGCACTTACAAGATAGCGGTTAGTAGTGGAGACAACGCAGTGACTTTACGACATATCTGCTGCCGTTTAGTCTTTGAACTACCAGGCAGCCAGAATTTTGGCGCCATTTGCTAAAAATAATTATGCGGGTTCCGCACGTGTAATTTTTTAAATTAAAAATTTTGCGTACGTTGTCGTGCGTCTTCATAGAATACAGTGGCCGGCAAACAATGGATGAGCAAAATTAAAATAAACATCCATTTTACAGCTGAGATTCCCATGATCTTCGAATCGGCTGACCTGATCTTCATGAAAATCATCACTGTTAAACTAGCTTTC
Source organism: Agonopterix alstromeriana (assembly GCA_963924505.1). Lineage (NCBI taxonomy): Eukaryota > Metazoa > Arthropoda > Insecta > Lepidoptera > Depressariidae > Agonopterix > Agonopterix alstromeriana. Next base: position 4,513,549 of record OZ004661.1, read on the forward strand.
TAATAAAACCGATAAAAAACGCCGCCGCCACGATAGCGCCCAAATGTTCTGTACCATATGGCCGGTTAGTTACACCCTGGCGATAAGAACGGGTTCGATTCTTACGCTACACAATTCCAAGAGAAAAAGATAAAAAGTTTATCTGGTTTGTAGATAAAGTCTTCTTCTTATCGTGTGGGCAGCAAGCCCTGATGTCAGAGTTTTTCAGACCGCCTTACGGCCTCTGACGTGGATTTTATGACTACCACCAGAGAAAATGGCCCGTACCAACGGCTTAATGTGCCATCCGAAGCACGGATTCGTCTTTATTTTCAGACAATCAAGTGATTAAACCTGCAATGCCCTAACCAACTGTTGAGAGCCCTAACTAACCTAACCTAACCTTTTTTTTTTTTTTTTTTTTTTTTTTTTTTTTTTAGGTGGGGAAATCCTCATGGATACCCGTCGCCTTGGGGACGACGACGGGTTATGCCGGACTCCTACCGGCTAAAACCCCACCGTGTTCCACCTCATCGCCTGAGTGCCGGGGTAGCGGGACCACATTACGTATTCGGCCGCTCCCCGGCGGCGAGGGCACAAGGCAAAGCCTCTTGGAAGGGGAGGACTGGAGCGATTCCTCCCCAAAACTACACGTGTGAGTGGCGCGCGGGAACACACGTCACGCCAACTCGAGCCCTGAGAACTGGACGCCGGACTTCCCCAAGTCCGACGCCCATGGCTCTAAGGAGGAGTCTGCGACTGAGGCTTTGCCGCAGCCGCAGGCTTCTCCTTCCTCTTCAAAGGGTGCGCCACCACGCAGGCAGCGCTCCCACCGCAATGAACCTAACCTAACCTAACCTTTTTTTTTTTTTTTTTTTTTTTTTTTTTTTTTTTTCCGGGGGGAAAATCCTGCATAGGATACCCGCCGCCTTGGGGACGGCGGTGGGTTATGTCAGACTCCTACTGACTAAAAACCCCCCGGTGTTCCATCTGCGTCGCTTTGGCGCCGAAGCTTCCGGGAGCCCCGAGGTATTCTGCCGGAAACTCCGACTGCGATCGGCCTTTTTCAGGCTTCACCTTTGGAGAACTACTTCAAGAAGTGGTGCGCGGGAACACGCACACAACCACCTCGAGCCACTATGACCGGGCGCCAGACTTCCCCAAGTCCGACACCCAGAGGCTCATGAATTATGGGGCAAGAGAGCGCGCGTAGGCACCTCTTCGTCGCCCCGTTCGTCTGCGGCGGATTGGGAGTTCAGAAGAGGCCTCCCGCTCCCTCTCCGCCGCCTCCTTCTGGAGCATTACTGCCTCGCAGAAGGAGAGAACCATACGCCAAGACTCTTCGCTTCCGATCATAGCGCGAACCACGTTCGGAAGCGATAGGTCATGCACTACGTTTGTGAGCGTCCTACGCTCATCCGCCCACGCCGGACATTCCTCCAACGTATGTTGCGCCCCTTCATCCAGGCAGCCGCCGCAGTGGTGACACCTGGCTGATGACTCCCGACCCGCCACCCGACACAGATACCCCCCGAAGCAGCCGTGCCCCGAGAGGATCTGCGTCAAGCGGAAGGTAAGGGTGCCATGTTGCCTGCCTAACCACTCTCTTAACACCGGACGGACCGCCTCGATCGTCCTCTGACCGAAACTGGGCCGCTCTAGCCGAGACTCCCACTCCGTTAGTGCCCGATTTCTACGTCTCGTTTTACGGCGTTCCACCTCACGCGGTGCTGGTAGGTAGCCCCGCTCTTGTACCTCCGCGCGCCAGCGGTAGACCGACGCCAGGGATTTCGCGTCCAAATCCCAAGGCAGGGAACCCGCCAGCAGACATGCCGCCTCGTGGGAGATTGTGCGATAGCCTCGGATCACCCTGATTGCCATCACGCGCTGCGGTTTCCGCAGCAGCGCGATATTCCGGCTATTCAGGGTGTCTGCCCACACTGGGGCTCCGTACAGCGCCATCGATCGCACAACCCCCATGTACAACCGCCTGCACGAGACGCTCGGTCCTCCCAAATTGGGCAGCAGCCGCCCCAGAGCGGCTGCTGATCCGAGCAATCTCGGGACCAGTTTTTTAAAATGGGCACCGAAATCCCACCGGCTATCCAGTTCCAGCCCGAGGTACCGCATCGATCGTTTAAAATCGATTTGGACCCCGCCAACTATGATGTGGGTGACCTGATGCGACATTCTCCGAGGTCCATGGAAGTACAGGGCCTCGGATTTGCTCAGCGCCACCTCAAGGCCCAGTCTCCGGATTCTTTCCACCATTAACGCCACTCCAGCAGTGGCTAGCGTTCTGGCCGCTCTAAAGTTGTCGGCTTTGGCCGTCACAAGGGTGTCGTCGGCGTAACATGTCACGTCGACACCCCTGAGGTTGCTCCCTCGTAGCGCCCAGTCATACCCAATGTTCCACAGGAGTGGTCCTAAGACCGACCCCTGTGGAACACCGCAGGACATTCGTCGGTGGCCCCATCCCTCCCTTCCCGGGAACGTCACAGACCTGTCAGACAGATACGCCGCTATAATGCGACGCAAGTAAGGAGGCACCCGATGATACCGGAGTGCCTCTCTGATGCAGCTCCAGGGTAGAGTATTGAAAGCGTTAGCGATGTCTAAAGACACCGCCACCACCACTCCACCCCGGGCAACTGCCTCTTGCGCCAAATTCTTCACACGCAGTATGGCATCCACAGTGGATCTTCCATTGCGGAAGCCATACTGCACGTCCGACAAGTCCGGACCCACTTGTTCCAGATGCTTGACGAGGCGACCGGCCACGATCCGCTCAAAGAGCTTGGCCACCTCGTCAAGCAAAACTATTGGACGGTACGCGGATGGAGAGTCCGCCGGGCGCCCCTCTTTCCTTAGGAGGACTAGCTTGCCTGTCTTCCACGATTGTGGGATTTGGCTCTTAGCCAGACAGGCAGAGAATAATGCCCTCAACCTCGGTTCAAGGGGGCCCAGGGAATGAACCCACGCACGCCCTGGAAGGCCGTCCATTCCAGGCGCAGTATTTTTGGCTCGGAGCCGTAGCACAGCTGCGCGCATCTCACCCTCAGACACCTCCGAAATGTCGGAGTCCTCCATGTCTCCCGAGGGAGGGGCCATCGTCGGAGGTGAGTGCTCCTCCCTCAGGGGAAACAGGGTGGACACCACTCTCTCCAGCAGGTCTGACTCCATGGTCTGCGTTAGGGGAGGCGCCCAAGCCCGGAGCTTGCTCCTCACCATTTTATAGGGGCGGCCCCAGGGGTCTCGGTCCAGCGTGCCAAGGAGTTCCTCCCTGGCTCTGATTTTCGCCTCCCTAATGGCCACCTGGAAGGTCTTTTTGACCTCGTTGTATGCAGCATACAACGAAGTCTCCTCGTCCGCGTCTCTGCGACTTCTCCTGCGGTATCGGGTGTACCGGCGTCTCGCCATCACGCAATCTTTGCGTAGTTGCGCAAGGTCCTCGGACCACCAGTACACCTGACGTCGGGGAGGACGTTGCCTGGAACGGGGCATGGCCATGTCACATACTTGCGTCATGGCCTCCCGGAACCACTCCGCTTCGTCCTCAACCTCTGCAGGCTGGTTCGGAGCACTCACCCAAGCCTTCACTATGGCTGCCACTATCAACTTATCCTTCTCAAGGTGCCGCAGCTGCCACCTTGGACCGTCCAGAGGCCTCGGGCCATTAGGGTCCCGGAGCAGCGTGGAGACACCAAACCGAATATATCGGTGATCCGACAGTGTCTCCATGCTCTCTACCACCCTCCATCCGTGCACACGATTTGCTAGGGCAGGGCTAGCAAACGTCACGTCTACTATCGAGCCGCCCTCCTGCCGCACGCACGTATGCACGGACCCTCGGTTCAGGACAACCAGGCCGTTGGACACTAGCCACTCTTCCAGCTCCTCACCGTACGCATTCGTTGCGGGAGATCCCCATACCGTTGATTTGGCATTGAGATCCCCCGCAACTAGCACAGGGTGAGGACGACACCTTTCGACCACATCACCGAGGTGATTAAGGTAGCTGACAAATTCAGGGCGCGTTCTATTCGGGGAGAAGTACGTGCCCACCACCACGATATTGTCCAGCCGGACAGCCACGTATCCCCTGCCCTTAATCACTCCAGCAAGGGGGGAGAAGCCGGCACCTGCTCTGACGATAATCGCCACCGAGCCGTCACTATCCCCCACCCAGTTGTCGCTGGGCGGGACAAAGTACGGGTCGGCGACAATGACCACTTGAATAGACCACTGCGCCATGCTCTGGAAAAGAAGGTCCTGAGCATTGGCACAGTGGTTTATGTTTGTTTGCAGGAATTCTATCGCAGCCATTACTTACCTGCGATAGAATTCCCTCTTCCGGCTGTTTCGCCGTTACGTCTCTGGGTATTCTCGGTTGGCCTCCTCTTTTTTTGGGCAGCGGAGCAGCTCGCACTGCCCACACTATGCCCCGCGGGTTTTTCTGCTGCCGCACAGACCACGCAGTGCTGTTCGGCGGTGCATCCCCTCGCTATGTGGCCGGGCTCACCACAGCGGTAGCAGAGGCTACTGCGGTCCACCTCAGACTTGCACGTGGCGCGCACGTGGCCCGGCTCTAAGCATTTAAAACACCGCATGGGCCTCTGCTGCAAGACGTTGACTTGAGCAGAGGACCACCCTACGGTGAGCCTGCCCTCCTCCACCGTCTTCTTTACGGCGGCCACAGGGCAGCGCACCCACGCCGACCCAGCACCTGAGCGGACACGGCGGATCTCACCAGCCTTGACGGATGTGAGCGGACATCCACCAGCCTTCGACACCGCTGCGATCAACTCCTCCGCCGACACTGAGTGGTCCAGGCCCGAGATGCGCATTTCGGCGCATTTCGTAGGTCTAGAGACCCGGACAGCCTCCTCCCCGAGAACCTCAACCAGTTTCTGAGCCAAGGCGTCGGCTTTGTCCCCGCTCGAGGCCCCCGGAATCTCCAGTACGCACGCGCCCGTCACTCCTGTGCGAGGCCTAATCGCAGGGATGCCCAAGCTCTCCAGACTAAATGCCTCCTTGGCCTTAAGGAGGACCTCCCTATACGTCAACCCCTTCTTCTCCGCCTCCGGCTGCAACGTTATCGTTACAGCCGAAGAAGAGGGCTGACGAAGTTTGGGCTGCTTGGGCAGCTTCTGGCTTTGAGCGTTTGGCCGCACCCTTCTGCCCCCCTTCCCAACGTCAGTCCAACCCTCCGGATTGGGCTGCGGTGACCCTTGACTTGGCTCGGTCTCGGGAGGTGACAAGCCAGTCCCGCCCTTCTTCTTCCTTTTCCTCTTTTTCTTCTTTTTGTTACCCTCCGCCTGCTGGGGCTTAGGTGTCAGTTCCGGGCGCGGTCCGGTACTCCCCTCAGCACGCGGTGGTTTGTCACCGGCCAGAGGGGGACGAACTCGCGTGCCCGGAGGCTCCTTTGCCGCCTCTATGCGTGCGTCCACCATGGTCCCCACCTGGACCATGATGGTACGCATCATCTCATCAAAAGATGATGGCATGCCCTCGGGCGGGTGTGGCGGAGGCACAGGCTGGACGATCCGCGTCCGCAGCTCCAATATCTCCTTTCTCAGCTCAGTCACCTCCGACTGAAGGCGAGCGTTAGCCGCCTCCAATTGATCCGTCCTCTCGGTGGAAGTGAGCTGGTTGAGATGACGCATCCTCATCTCCACATAATCAGCTGCATCTTTCAGTCTCTTCACGAATCTGCCCTGTAGGTTCTTAGAGTTCTTGGCAACATGCCTGATTGTGTGCAGACAAGACTCAAGGCTCTGAGGCCCCTCCCCAACGCTTACAAGACTTTCCTGACTGCCGCCCGACATAGAAGAGGAGTCGGAGAGACGAGACCTCTCATTCTCTCGTAACTCCTCGTCGAGCTCCCTCTCCGCTTGGAGTCGCAGTTCCTCCCTCATTGCCTCATTCATTCTTTCCTTGGCCTTGGCCAGGCCCACATATTGACCGGTGGTAGGAGGGCGGCCACGCCCCCTCTTAGCCACTGGTGTTTTAACTACTTCGAGCGGACGTTTCCTGCTACTATCCCTCTGTTTGGGGTGGGACAGCCCCGACTTTACGCTCTCAGTCGAACTGTCCGAGTCATAATCCTCGCTCATAACCTGAGGATCATCCTCAAGCACCACACTACTTCCAGCACAGCCCGAAGGAAGTACTGGAGAACTATCTCCATCACCACTACTGCTAAAATTTGTTTTTTCTTCCATCATAATAGATCCCACGAGTATGGGGGAAATACAAAGTCCGTCCGGGTAGAGCCCCCTGTGCCCGGATAAGCCTACATACTCAGGAGGCCAGCCGGTATCCTGAGGTTTTTACGACTTCGCTGTCGGGTCTTATTGACTTTTCCTTGTCTTGGCCCGGCCAATAAAGGCAAGGCCCTCGGTCGCCTGGAGCCGCTAGACGTGATCAACGACACTCCAGGCGATAACGACCTATGACGCCCGGCGGTGGCGGGGAAGGAACTCCTTCCCGGCCTGCTCTACGGTAGGGTGAGTACACGTAGAGCCCGCCCTTGCTCCTCCACTATGCCCTCTGATGAACAGAGGGACACGTAGAGGAACGAACTACACGGTCGGGTCAAGCTGACCCGCCGCCCTCCGGTGGTCACATCTCAGTGATGCGACCACCCCACCTTGGGTTGGTTCGCGCCGGCAAGCCGGTACCCCCTATATCTAGGGGGGCATTCCCCTATCCACCACCTGGGGGACGCGCCCGATAGCAGACCCACCTGCCTCGGGAACCTAACCTAACCTAACCTAACCTTTTTTTTTTTTTTTTTTTTTTTTTAGGTGGGGAAATCCTCATGGATACCCGTCGCCTTGGGGACGACGACGGGTTATGCCGGACTCCTACCGGCTAAAACCCCACCGTGTTCCACCTCGTCGCCTTAGTGCCGGGGTCGCGTGACCACGTTAAGTATTCGACCGCTAACCCGGCAGCGACGGCCTTAGGCCAAGCCTCTTGGAAGGGGAGGACTGGAGCGATTCCTCCCCTGAACTACGTGTGTGAGTGGCGCGCGGGAACACACGTCACGCCAACTCGAGCCCTGAGAACTGGACGCCGGACTTCCCCAAGTCCGACGCCCATGGCTCTAAGGAGGAGTCTGCGACTGAGGCTTTGCCGCAGTCGCAGGCTTCGCCTTCTTCTTCGGAGGGTGCGCCACCACGCAGGCAGCGCTCCCACCACAATGGTCGGAGGGCTTCCCCGCCGCCTTGCAAACGACGCAAAGCGGCGGCAGAGAGCATTGACCGGCCAGATGGCCGGCCTGACCGCAGCGGTAACAAAGACCACTGCGGTCTACCTCCGACTTACAATTCGCCCTAACGTGCCCCGGAAGGAGGCACCGGTAGCACCTCATTGGCCTCGGCGACAGGATTTTTACCTGCGCCGAGGACCAACCGACGGCCAGCCGTCCCCCCTCCGAGGCCTTTTTGGCCACTGCCACCGGGCAGCGCACCCAAGCTGAACCTCTACTTGATACGTCGCGGCGCACATCTCCCGCCTTGATGGATGCCGTTGGGCATCCACCAACCCGGGAGACCGCCGCGATTAATTCCTCAGGGGTCACCGAGTCGTCCAGCCCCGAAATGCGCATCTCTGCACACTTCGTGGGTCGGCCGACTCGGATGGCCTCATCTCCGATCACCTGCCTGATCTTTTCGGCCAGGGCATCAGCCTTCTCGCCGGACTCTGTGCCCGGCACCTCCAAAATTCGCTGCCCCGACACTCCCACCCTGAACTGCAGGGCGGCAATGCCGAGGTCAGCCAGCTTAATCCGCTGTGACGCCTCGCGCAACACATTGGCGTAAGTTACGCCCCGCTTCTCAGCGTCTGGCTGCAACGTTAGTGTCACAGCTGACGACTGAGGGGGGCGCAACTTAGGCTCCCTCTTCTTGGGTTGGACCTTGGGCGGAGACTTTGTCCCCGCCTTCGGCTTCCCCTTCTTCCCCACGTCAGTCCATTCTGCCTGTGAGGACTGGGACTGACGTGGCTCCGGAGTCTCATCTGTGCGAGGCGGCACAGAGGGTTTAGGCCCTTCTTTGGCCCGCTTCTGCCCCTTTCCACTTCCTCCTCGTTTCCCCTTAGGGGGTTTAGGGGCAGGGCCCGGTTGAGGACCAGGACTAGCCGGGGCCTCAGCACGGGGTGTGTCGTGCGCGAGAGGAGGGCGGATGCGCTCCTCGGGAAGCAGTCTCCCCTCCAACGCGTCGAACCGCGCGCTCACCATGGTCCCGACCTGGACCATGATGGAGCGCGTCAGTTCGTCGATCGGCACTGGGGGCGGCTGAGCCACCCGAGAGCGCAACTCCGCCACATCCTTACGGAGCGCGGCCAACTCAAACTGCAGACGGGTATTGTCCGCCTGCAGTCTCTCCGTTTCATCGGACGTGGAGCGCTTGCTCAGCTGCTCCACAGCCTGAGCAATCGCGTCTGCCGCGTTTTTCAGGGCCTTCACATCCGTGCCCTTCAGGTTTTTACACCTGACGGCCACGGTCTTTATGATACCCACATTGGCAACAATGCGGGGCACCAAACCCACCTCAGCTGGAGGCCTCTCGTCCTCCGTCACACTTGACTCGGAGAGGCGAGAGACCTCCAACTCCGCCAAGCGAAGCTCCTCCGCGTATTCCGCCTCCGCTTGGAGCCTAATCTCCTCACGCTTGGCGGCGTTCAGCGCCTCCTTTGCCCTTGCGAGGCCAACATATTGGCCAGTAGTTGGGGGGCGACCCCTCCCCCTCCTGGCCGTTCCAATCTTGGGAGCAGGCTGACCCATTGAGTGGTCAGCCAACTCGTCATACGGTCGCTTTAAAGATGATTCGGATGTAACCGACATCAGAGACGAATCGTCTGAGTCAATCTCAGAGTCAGGATCACCACGACCCTCCCGACTCACCAAACAATCACCCGTTACCGGGTCCACGGAACTACTTTTAAATGATGATTTTTTCATGATTATTCCCACGATTATGGGTCGATCTACACATCCCCCACTGGGTAACGCCCATTCCAGTGGGGGAAGGACTTACGGGCACACCGGGGTTGGCCCAGGTGCCCCAGCGGTTTTAACGACTTTACTGTCGGGTCTTATTGACTTTTCCTTGTCTCGGCCCGGCCAATGAAGGCAAGGCCATCGGTCGCCTGGAGCCGCTAGACATGATCAACGACACCCCAGGCGATAACGATCTACGTCGTCCGGCGGTGGCGGGGAAGGAACTCCTTCCCGGCCTGCTCTACGGTAGTGTGAGTACACGCAGAGCCCGCCCTTGCCCCTCCACTGTGCCCTCTGATGAACAGAGGGACACGCGGAGGAACGAACTACACGTCGGGTCAAGCTGACCCGCCGCCCTCCGGTGGTTACATCTCAGTGATGCAACCACCCCACCTTGGGTTGGTTCGCGCCGGCAAGCCGGTACCCCCCATATCTGGGGGGCATTCCCCTATCCACCACCTGGGGACGCGCCCGATAGCAGACCCACCTGCCACGGGACGGGAACCTTTTTTTTTTTTTTTTTTTTTTTTTTTTTTTTTTTTTTTTTTTTTTTTAGGTGGGGAAATCCTCATGGATACCCGTCGCCTTGGGGACGACGACGGGTTATGCCGGACTCCTACCGGCTAAAACCCCACCGTGTTCCACCTCATCGCCTGAGTGCCGGGGTAGCGGGACCACATTACGTATTCGGCCGCTCCCCGACAGCGACGGCACAAGGCCAAGCCTCTTGGGAGGGGAGGACTGGAGCGATTCCTCCCCTAAACTACGCGTGTGAGTGGCGCGCGGGAACACACGTCACGCCAACTCGAGCCCTGAGAACTGGACGCCGGACTTCCCCAAGTCCGACGCCCATGGCTCTAAGGAGGAGTCTGCGACTGAGGCTTTGCCGCAGTCGCAGGCTTCGCCTTCTTCTTCGGAGGGTGCGCCACCACGCAGGCAGCGCTCCCACCACAATGGTCGGAGGGCTTCCCCGCCGCCTTGCAAACGACGCAAAGCGGCGGCAGAGAGCATTGACCGGCCAAATGGCCGGCCTGACCGCAGCGGTAACAAAGACCACTGCGGTCTACCTCCGACTTACAACTTGCCCTAACGTGCCCCGGAAGGAGGCACCGGTAGCACCTCATTGGCCTCGGCGACAGGATTTTTACCTGCGCCGAGGACCAACCGACGGGCAGCCGTCCCCCCTCCGAGGCCTTTTTGGCCACTGCCACCGGGCAGCGCACCCAAGCTGAACCTCTACTTGATACGTCGCGGCGCACATCTCCCGCCTTGATGGATGCCGTTGGGCATCCACCAACCCGGGAGACCGCCGCGATTAATTCCTCTGGCGTCACCGAGTCGTCCAGCCCCGAAATGCGCATCTCTGCACACTTCGTGGGTCGGCCGACTCGGATGGCCTCATCTCCGATCACCTGCCTGATCTTTTCGGCCAGGGCATCAGCCTTCTCGCCGGACGGGAACCTAACCTAACCTAACCTAACCTAACCTAACCTAACCTAACCTAACCTAACCTTTTTTTTTTTTTTTTTTTTTTTTTTTTTTTTTTTTCGGGGGGAAAATCCTGCATAGGATACCCGCCGCCTTGGGGACGGCGGTGGGTTATGTCAGACTCCTACTGACTAAAAACCCCCCGGTGTTCCGTCTGCGTCGCTTTGGCGCCGAAGCTTCCGGGAGCCCCGAGGTATTCTGCCGGAAACTCCGACTGCGATCAGCCTTTTCAGGCTTCACCTTTGGAGAACAACTACAATAGGTGGTGCGCGGGAACACGCACACAACCACCTCGAGCCACTATGACCGGGCGCCAGACTTCCCCAAGTCCGACACCCAGAGGCTCATTATGGGGCAAGAGAGCGCGCGTAGGCACCTCTTCGTCGCCCCGTTCGTCTGCGGCGGATTGGGAGTTCGGAAGAGGCCTCCCGCTCCCTCTCCGCCGCCTCCTTCTGGAGCATTACTGCCTCGCAGAAGGAGAGAACCATACGCCATGACTCTTCGCTTCCGATCATAGCGCGAACCACGTTCGGAAGCGATAAGTCGTTCACTACGTTTGTGAGCGTCCTACGCTCATCCGCCCAAACCTAACCTTTTTTTTTTTTTTTTTTTTTTTTTTTAGGTGGGGAAATCCTCATGGATACCCGTCGCCTTGGGGACGACGACGGGTTATGCCGGACTCCTACCGGCTAAAACCCCACCGTGTTCCACCTCATCGCCTGAGTGCCGGGGTAGCGGGACCACGTTAAGTATTCGGCCGCTCCCCGGCAACGACGGCACAAGGCCAAGCCTCTTGGAAGGGGAGGACTGGAGCGATTCCTCCCCTAAACTACGTGTGTGAGTGGCGCGCGGGAACACACGTCACGCCAACTCGAGCCCTGAGAACTGGACGCCGAACTTCCCCAAGTCCGACGCCCATGGCTCTAAGGGGGAGCCTGCGTCTGCGGCTTTGCCGCAGTCGCAGGCTTCCCCTCCTTCTTTTTTGGGTGCGCCACCACGCAGGCAGCGCTCCCACCGCAGTGGTCGGAGGGCTTCCCCGCCGCCTTGCAAACGACGCAAAGCGGCGGCAAAGTGCATTGACCGGCCAGATGGCCGGCCTGACCGCAGCGGTAACAGAGACCACTGCGGTCCACCTCCGACGTGCACCTCGCCCTAACGTGCCCCGGAAGGAGGCACCGGTAACACCTCATTGGCCTCGGCGACAGGATTTTTACCTGCGCCGAGGACCAACCGACGGCCAGCCGTCCCCCCTCCGAGGCCTTTTTGGCCGCTGCCACCGGGCAACGCACCCAGGCCGTGCCTCTGTTCGTTACGTCGCGGCGCACATCTCCCGCCTTGATGGATGCCGTTGGGCATCCACCAACCCGGGAGATCTCCGCCGCCACCTCCTCGGAAGTCACCGAGTCGTCCAACCCCGAAATGCGCATCTCTGCACACTTCGTGGGTCGGCCGACTCGGATGACCTCTTCTCCGAAAACCTCTCTCAATTTTTCTGCCAAGGCATCGGCCTTCACGCCGGACTCAGCCCCCGGCAGCTCAAGAATCCTCTGCCCCGACACACCCACCCTAAACTGTACGGCAGGTATGCCGAGGTCAGCCAACTTAATTTTCTTTGTCGCCTCGCGCAACACATTGGCGTAAGTTACGCCCCCCTTTTCAGCGTCGGGCTGTAAGGTTAAAGTTACAGCCGACGTCTGTGGGAGGCGCAACTTAGGCCCCCTCTTCTTGGTTTGGGCCTCGGGAGGGGACTTTGTCCCCGCCTTCGGCTTCCTCCCCTTCTTCCCCACGTCAGTCCATTCTGCCTCTGGAACACCAGAGGACTGGGACTGACGTGGCTCCAGAGTCTCCAGTTCTGCGCGAGGCGGCAAAGAGGGTTTTGCCCTTTTGCTGCCCGTCTCCTCCTGATTGTTCCCACCTCGTTTCCCCTTACGGGGCTTGGGAGCAGGGCCCGGTTGCGGACCAGGGCTAGCCGGTTCTTCCATTTGCGGCTCATCATGCACCAAAGGAGGGCGCACGCGCTCCTCGGGGAGCAGCCTCCCCTCCAACGCGTCGAACCGCGCGCTCATCATGGTCCCGACCTGGACCATGATGGAGCGCGTCAGTTCGTCGATCGGCAATGGGGGAGGCATAGCCACCCGAGAGCGCAATTCCGCCACCTCCTTGCGGAGCTGATCCAGCTCAGACTGCAGGCGGGTATTGTCCGCTTGCAGTCTGGCTGTCTCCTCGTTCGTAGAGCGCTTAGCGAGAAGCTCCACCGAGTCCGCTATCGCATCCGCCGCGTTTTTGAGAGCCTTCACATCCGTGCCCTTTAGGTTTTTACACCTGCCGGCCACGGTCTTAATAACTCCCACATTAGCCGAAATGCGGGGCACCAATCCCAACTCAGCTGGAGGGGTCTCGCCCCCCGTCACGTTCGACGCGGAGAGGCGTGAGGCCTCCAACTCCGCCAAGCGAAGCTCCTCCGCGTATTCCGCCTCCGCTCGGAGCTTAAGCTCTTCACGCTTGGCGGCGTTCAGATCCTCCTTAGCCTTGGCCAGACCAACGTATTCACCAGTGGTGGGGGGACGGCCCCTCCCCCTCTTCGCAGCTTTTGGGACTTCCGGACTACGCGGACCCCGGTATCCGGCCATCATGCGAGCCATCAGCACCTTCATGACCTCGTCTGAATCGGACTCCTCCTCTTCCACCTCCTCGTCCTCCTCCTCCTCTTCCATTTCCGAGGCAACCCGACCAACAGAAGATCGGCCTCTCCCTCTTTTGGCCGTTGGAATCTTCGCCTTAGGTTGGGACGAAGAGAAATCCCCCAGATCAACCTCAAGTCGCCGTTTCTGAGCAGTCTCCGAACACGACGACACCGACTCGACATCACAATCAGTGTCAGACACCGACTCCGCGAAGACCAGACTACGCCTAACCGCCGGAGCAGAAGAGGCGGGTGTTTTACTGCCACCCCTGGCACCTGCCGAAGCAGAAGAACAACTACTCGCCGAAGCGAAAACTACGGGTTTAATGCCCCCTCTGGCAGAAGTGCCTGCCGAAGCAGAAGAAACTACGGGTTTAGTGCCCCCTCTGGCAAAAGAGCCTGCCGAAGCAGAAGTAACTACGGGTGAAACACCTTTAGCAGATTTAGCTGCTGCCACAGCTGAAGATTTAGTTTTAGAATGATCCATTACTGTACCCACGAGAATGGGACGACCTACGGGGGTCCACCGCTGGGTGACGCCCATCCCAGCGGTAAGGGACTTGGGGGGATACACGGAGTGGCCCAGGTACCCCGGGGTTTTTACGACTTTTCCTTGTCGGGTTGTTATTGACATGTCCTTGTCTTGGCCCGGCCAATGAAGGCAAGGCCATCGGTCGCCTGGAGCCGCTAGACATAACAACGACACTCCAGACGATAACGATCTCCCCCCCGGCGGTGGCAGGGACCTTCCCCGCCCGCTCTGCGGTAGGGTAAGTACACGCAGAGCCCGCCCCTGCTCCTCCACTGTGCCCTCTGAGAGGCAGAGGGACACGTGGAGAAACGTACCCCGTGTCGGGTCATTAGTCGATGAGCAGCAAGAACCCACTTTGGAGAAGTCACTGCACATCTACCGGGATGCACCTGCTCCACCAGCTCCCGTTCCCTGCGGACGTATCCAGAGGGACTGGGAGTGGCAAGCTTTCGTGGAGGTTACCCGACCTTAGCACCCCAACCCAAACCTAACCTAACCTAACCTAACCTAACCTAACCTAACCTAACCTAACCTTTTTTTTTTTTTTTTTTTTTTTTTTTAGGTGGGGAAATCCTCATGGATACCCGTCGCCTTGGGGAAGACGACGGGTTATGCCGGACTCTTACCGGCTAAAACCCCACCGTGTTCCACTTCTTGTCGCCTTACAAGGGGGTTGCGGGAACGCGTTAGCACTCTACCGCAACCCCAGCGACATCCCTTTACAGGGGCCGTCCTCTGGAGCCAAAAGGTGGCTCCGGACTCCATACTATCGTGTGTGTGTGGAACACATACACACACACGATATCCGTCTCGGGGTCTTGTCGCATCGGGTGACTGACTTCCCCACGTCAGTCACCCAGCGGATCCCATTTAGGGCGGTAAGCGGCGATCTTGCGCCAAGCGCCTCCGTCCTACTCTCTTCCGGCGGATCGGGTGAGCGAGGGGATCTTCCTCTCTCGCCCGCTCCGCTGCCTCCTTCTGTGACATAACCTCTTCACAGAAGGAGGCCGCCGCCTGCCAGGACTCGTCGTCATCAACCATGGCATTTACCATGGCTGACAATGACAAGTCGGCCCCTATTGTGGCTACGAGCCTCGCCCGAGGCTCCGCCCACGCCGGGCACACCTCCACGGTGTGTGCAGAGGTGTCTTCCGCCGCGTTACAGTGGTGACATACAGTTGAGGGCTCTCTTCCCGCAACGACACACAGGTACCTCCCGAAACAACCATGCCCCGAGAGGACCTGCGTTAAGCGGAAAGAGAGTACCCCAAAGCTGCGTCCGACCCATGTGTCCAGCACGGGTCGGATGGCCGCCACTGTCTTCTCGCCTGCGGCTGGCTCCTGCAGCCTTTCGAGCCACCTTTGGAATGCCACCCGACCGGACTCTTCCCTCCAGCGGGTAACTAGTCTCGGAGGTGGCTCCCCACCTCCTTCGCGTACCTCCGACACTCGCCAGTAGACGTCGGCAAGTGTCCGAGCGTCCAACTCCCACGGCAGTGTCCCCGCGAGCACACATGCCGCCTCGTGCGAGATGGTGCGGAAACCTCTCGCCACCCTGATCGCCATGAACCTCTGCGGTCTCCGTAGGAGGGCCTTATTGTGGGCGCTCAGGGATCCAGCCCAGATCGGGGACCCGTAAAGGGCCATCGACCGCACCACCCCGCAATAGAGGCGGCGGCAACCCACATTGGGCCCGCCCACGTTAGGCAGTAGCCGACACAGCGCGTTGGCCGCTGTGATGAGCCTCGGCGCAAGAAACTCAAAATGGCGGCGGAAGTTCCACCGGCTGTCGAGGACTAGGCCGAGATATCTCATACTCGCCCCGACAGCAATGGATACCCCACCAACCACCAATTCCAGACCTGCCGGGGGCCCCCTCCGAGGCCCGTGAAAACAAATGGCCTCAGACTTGTTGAGGGCTACTGTGAGTCCCAGCCGCTTTATACGACCCACGACTTGGGCCACTCCCGCTGTGGCGAGAATGGAGGCCTCCCTGTATGTGGCGCCCTGAGCCGTCACGAGGGTGTCGTCTGCGTAGCACGTAACGCAGACCCCCTCTAAATTGGTACCGCGAAGCACCCAGTCGTAGCCAATGTTCCACAGGAGCGGTCCTAGGACAGAGCCCTGCGGAACACCGCACGACATCCTCCATTCTCGCCATTCCTCGCTCGTGGGGAACCGGACCGTCCTCTCCGACAGGTACGAGCCCACCAACCGTCTTAGGTACCGCGGCACCGCATGGAACTTGAGCGCCTCCATTATGCACTCCCAAGGCAAGGAATTAAAGGCGTTGGCGATGTCTAGAGACACCGCCAAGACGACCTCGCCCTGGGAAACAGCTTCCTCCGCCAGGTCCCTCACCCGCGCAATTGCGTCGATGGTGGACCTGCCCCCACGGAAACCGAACTGGAATTCACTCAGATTCGGTCCCTCCGCTTCTAGGTGTCTGACGAGGCGAGCGGCAATGATGCGCTCAAAGAGCTTGCTCGCCTCGTCAAGCAGCACGATCGGCCTGTACGCCGATGGTGACTCGGCCGGCCGACCCTGTTTACGGAGCAGGACCAGCTTGCCCGCCTTCCAACGACGAGGAAACTGGCCCCGCTCCATACACTGTGTGAAGAGCGCCCTCATTTTTGGCTCTAACGCCTCTTCCACTTTGAGAGCGAGGACCCAGGCTCGCCCGGGTATGCCGTCTGGTCCGGGCGCAGTATTTTTCTTGGCTTTGAGCCGCAACACCGCCGCCCCCAACTCGCTTTCACTCACCTCGGGCACTTCAGCCTCCCGCTCGGACACCGTCTGGGAACTGGTCATCGGTGGCACCATAGAAGGGGGCTCAAAGGGTTCGACCCTTAATGGGAATAGGGTCGAAACTACCCGGCTCAGAAGCTCCGGCTGGAGACTTTCTGTTAGTGGTGGGGCCCATGGTCGCAGCTTGCGCCGGACCATTTTGTAAGGTCGCCCCCACGGATCCGAGTCGAGAGTCTCAAGCATCTCTCGCTGTGCCACCTCTTTAGCCTGGGCTATGGCCGTCTGCAGAGATTTAACAGCGGCCCTGTAGGTGGCGTAGAGCTCCTGTTCCCTGGCTTCGTCTCGGACCAGGCGTCTTCGGGACCTGGTGTACTGGCGTCTCGCCACCACACACGAGTCGCGCAACTGTGCGAGTTCAGGGGACCACCAGTACACCTTCCGACGCAGAGATGGAGGTCCGAGACGTGGCATGGCCGTGTCACACACCCCCTCCATTGCCTCTCTCAGCCACTCCACCTGGCCTTCGATGTCCAGTGAGTCTTCAGGTGGTGAAAACCACGCTTGGACAATGACGGCTTCCTTGAGGAGATCCACATCTAGCTGTTTTAGCGCCCAGCGTGGACCGCTTCCAGCTGGTGCTCGTCTTGGGCCACTCGGGGTCCCTGAGAGCGGAGTCACATCGAACCGGATGTACCGGTGATCGGACAGTGTCTCAACGCTCTCCAGCACTTCCCAGCCTTGGACACGGCGCGCAAGGGCGGCATCCGCGAATGTGATGTCCACGATAGAGCCGCCGTTATGCCGCACGCACGTTTGGACCGAGCCCCGGTTCAACACCACCAGACCAGCCGCCGCCAACCACTCTTCCAGGACCTCTCCCTTGGAGTCTGTCGCCGGGCACCCCCACACCGTAGACTTGGCGTTGAGGTCCCCCGCGACTAGGAGATGTCCCGGGCGTCTTTGCCGAATCTCAGCCCTAAGCCCAGGCAAGCATTGCTCGAAATCGGCAGTGCTTAGCGACGGTGATAAGTACACTCCAATCCAGTTAATGCCGCCGATTTCGGCAGCTACGTACCCGTTGTTCTTTGTCACGTTCCTAAATGGGGTGCGCGAGAAAAGAGCAACGGTACCCCCTCGATCCCCCACCCAACTATCAGAGGTGGGAATGAAATAAGGCTCGGCTACAATGGCAACATCAACCGAGAGCTCGGCCAGGCTCTGGAACAAGAGGTCCTGACCTCTGATGCAATGGTTGAGGTTTGTCTGTAACACTCTCAAGGCCATCTTAATCGACGGTCATTTGCACCGGCTTGACCCGTGGCACTGGCGACGGGTGGGAAGGCTGCGAGGGGACCCGGGGGCCATCGTTCTTCCCTTTCTCATTTTCTCTCCTCTGTTTATTTTTGGAGGAGGGGGAATGGGTGGCCGCTACGCAGGCTTTGGTGCCCATCCTGTGGTCCGCATTTTTGCCCCTGTCTGCACATACAACGCAGTGCGGGCTGTCTTTGCAGTCGACCGACTTGTGGTCAGCCTTGCTGCAGCGATAGCACAGTGCACTACGGTCTACTTCCGCAGTGCATCGCGCGCTCACGTGCCCCACCTCCATGCAGCGGTAACACATCTGTGGCCTGGGTTCCAGCACCTTCACCTGCGCTGCAACCCAGCCGACAAGAAGACGGCCGCCCTGTGAGACCTTTTTGGCGGCCTCCACGGGGCACTTCACCCATATGGTGCCCAGGCCGTTAGTCCACTGACGAATTTCGCCAGTCTTAACGGCCTCTAATGGGCACCCTCCTATGCGAGCCACGGCAGCAGCCACTTCCGCCGGTGACACTGAGTCATCCAGGCCCGTGACACGCAGGTCAGCAGTCTTAGTGGGCCTGGATACCCTAACACCCTCGCCGAGAGATTCCCTCAGTTTCTCGGCGAGTTTGTCCGCTTTCGCGGCGCTCTCACTTCCAGGGACCTCCAGCATTCGGGCCCCTGTTGCCGCTACACGGAAGCGCACACCCGCGATGCCAAGGTCTGAAGGGTTGATTGCCCTTCTGGCCTCGCCCAAGACTGCAGCATAGGTTGCCCCAGCTGCGACCGCTTTTGGCTCCAGTCCTGTGCGAGGGACTCGAATTTTTGGTCCCTTCCCTTTTTTCGGAGCCTGTTTGGTAGGGTCCGAGTTATTTTTTGGGGCCTTCTTCACTTTTTTGCCACCCACAACGACCCACTCTTCAGTGCGGTTCTCAGTAGGGGCTCGGGGCGGTGCAGTGGGCACCTTCGGTGGGGCCGTTGTCCCTGCCATTCGTTGAGCAGCTGACACCCGTGGTAAGGGCTTCGGATGTGGTGGAGGGTTCTTGCCTCTTTGCCCATCCGACGCAAGGGGTGGGCGTACGCGTTTTTCCGGTAGAAACCGGTCTTGGATAGCGTCGAAACGTGCATTTATCATGATCCCGACATGCGAGATGATGTCACGCGCTAGCATCTCGACATCCAGCCCTCCCGCCGGAGCCGCCTCCTTTAAAAGATCCCTCTCTCTGTCGCGAGAGGACTCATGTAACGTGTTGCTCAGGTTTTTGAGCTCCACCCTCAGATCATTTACTTCGGCCTGCAGGCGGGCATTTGCCGCTTGCAGCCTCAGAGTTTCGTCTGAAGTCGTCCGCCGATTCAGTTCCTCAAAAATGTCTCTTAATGAGGCCGCAGTGTCGTTGAGGGCACGTTGAAATGTGCCCTTAAGGTTTTTGGACTTTTTGGCGACTGTATCGATAGTCGCCACGCAGTTTTTTGCCATCTCGGAGAGGTCCTTGGCTTCTGCCGAGAAAGAGGTCGTCGCGGGCAGACGCGTCAATCTGACTACCGGCGTTCGTTGTAGAAGCTCCAAGGCCTCTTGCTCACTCCCCGAGAGCTCTCCTTCACAGCTAGCCTTCCGAAAGGCTTTTGCGGAATTTACCGTTGTCGCTGGGCGACCTCTTCCGCGTTTAGCCGCCGACTTGACAGGCGGCGGCGCATTCTCCTCAATAGTAAGAGGGCGTTTTCGGCGAACGCCCCCAGAACCCTCGTTACATAGTGACATCGTATCCGAGTCGGAAAACAACACCTCGGAGTCGCTATAACGTCCGACCGGACGTGTTGGTGACGTATCACCATCATCATCATTAATTGTATTTTTATTTAGAGAATCCATAATTAGTCCCACGAGTATGGGGGAAATAAAACGTCCGTCCGGGTAGAGCCCCCTGTGCCCGGATAAGCCTACATACTCAGGAGGTCAGCCGGTATCCTGAGGTTTTTACGACTTCGCTGTCGGGTCTTATTGACTTTTCCTTGTCTTGGCCCGGCCAATAAAGGCAAGGCCCTCGGTCGCCTGGAGCCGCTAGACGTGATCAACGACACTCCAGGCGATAACGACCTACGTTGCCCGGCGGTGGCGGGGAAGGAACTCCTTTCCGGCCTGCTCTACGGTAGGGTGAGTACACGCAGAGCCCGCCCTTGCTCCTCCACTGTGCCCTCTGATGAACAGAGGGACACGTAGAGGAACTAACTACACGGTCGGGTCAAGCTGACCCGCCGCCCTCCGGTGGTCACATCTCAGTGATGCGACCACCCCACCTTGGGTTGGTTCGCGCCGGCAAGCCGGTACCCCCCATATCTGGGGGGCATTCCCCTATCCACCACCTGGGGACGCGCCCGATAGCAGACCCACCTGCCACGGGAACCTAACCTTTTTTTTTTTTTTTTTTTTTTTTAGGTGGGGAAATCCTCATGGATACCCGTCGCCTTGGGGACGACGACGGGTTATGCCGGACTCCTACCGGCTAAAACCCCACCGTGTTCCTCCTCGCCGCATAGTGCCGTAGGGCTTGGGTGCCCCGAAGGATTCTTCCAACCTCTACGGCAGCGGCCGACCTTAGGCCAAGCCTCTTGGAAGGGGAGGACTGGAGCGATTCCTCCCCTAAACTACATGTGTTAGTGGCGCGCGGGAACACACGTCACGCCAGCTCGAGCCCTGAAACTGGACGCCGGACTTCCCCAAGTCCGACGCCCATGGCTCTAAGGGGAAGTCTGCGACTGAGGCTTTGCCGCAGTCGCAGGCCTCACCTTCTTCTTCGAAGGGTGCGCCACCACGCAGGCAGCGCTCCCACCACAATGGTCGGAGGGCTTCCCCGCCGCCTTGCAAACGACGCAAAGCGGCGGCAGAGAGCATTGACCAGCCAGATGGCCGGCCTGACCGCAGCGGTAACAGAGACCACTGCGGTCCACCTCCGACGTGCACCTCGCCCTAACGTGCCCCGGAAGGAGGCACCGGTAACACCTCATTGGCCTCGGCGACAGGATTTTTACCTGCGCCGAGGACCAACCGACGGCCAGCCGTCCCCCCTCCGAGGCCTTTTTGGCCACTGCCACCGGGCAGCGCACCCAAGCAGTGCCTCTGCTTGTAACGTCGCGGCGCACATCTCCCGCCTTGATGGATGCCGTTGGGCATCCACCAACCCGGGAGACCGCCGCGATCAATCCCTCAGGGGTCACCGAGTCGTCCAGCCCCGAAATGCGCATCTCTGCACACTTCGTGGGTCGGCCGACTCGGATGACCTCTTCCCCGAAAACCTCCTTCAACTTGCCCGCCAGGGCATCGGCCTTCTCGCCGGACTCAGCCCCCGGCAACTCTAAAATTCTCTGCCCCGACACACCCACCCTGAATTGCAGGGCGGATATGCCGAGGTCAGCCAACTTTATCCGCTGTGACGCCTCGCGCAGCACATTGGCGTAAGTTATGCCCTCCTTCTCAGCATCCGGCTGTAACGTAATTGTCACAGCCGCTGTATGAGGGGGGCGTAACTTGACGACCCTCTTGGGTTGGGCCTTGGGCGGAGACTTTGTCCCCGCCTTCGGCTTCCCCTTCTTCCCCACTTCAGTCCATTCTGCCTGTGAGGACTGGGACTGAAGTGGCTCCAGAGTCTGTTCTGCGCGAGGCGGCACAGAGGGTTTTGGCCCTTCTTTGGCCCGCTTTCCACTCTTCTGCCCCTTTTCGTTACCTCCTCGTTTCCTCTTGGGGGGTTTAGGGGCAGGGCCCGGCTGGGGAGCAGGGTCAGCCGGGTCCTCAACGCGTTCGTGAGCAAGAGGAGGGCGGAGGCGCTCCTCGGGGAGCAGTCTCCCCTCCAACGCGTCGAGACGCGCACTCACCATGGTCCCAACCTGGACCATGATGGTGCGCGTCAACTCCTCGAGTGGCACTGGGGGCGGCTGGGCGGCCCGAGAGCGCAGCTCAGCCACATCCTTCCGGAGCGCATTCAACTCAGACTGCAGACGGACATTGTCCGCCTGCAGTCTCTCCGTCTCATCGGAGGTGGAACGCCGATTGAGTTGCTCCACCGCCTGAGTAATCAACTCCGCCGCATTTTTAAGGGCCTTAACGTCTGTGCCCTTCAAGTTTTTGGACCTTTTGGCCACAGTTTTGATTATGCCGACGTTGGACATAATTGTCGGCACAAGGCCAGTCTCCGCTGGAGGCCTCTCACCCTCCGACATACTTGACGCGTCGGAGAGGCGAGAAGCCTCCAACTCCGCCAAGCGCAGTTCCTCCGCGTACTCCTCCTCTGCTTGGAGCCTAAGCTCCTCGCGTTTGGCGGCGTTCAGCGCCTCCTTGGCCTTGGCCAAGCCAACGTATTGGCCGGTCGTCGGGGGGCGACCCCTCCCTCTCTTGGCTGGAACAAGCCTTGGGTAAAGGTTGCTCCCCGAATGCCCACCCAAGGCTTCAATCCGTCGCTTGAGCGACCCGTCGGACGGAACCGACATGACAGAATGATCCGAATCATCGTCCGAATCATCTCCGACACGACCATCCCGATCACAGATCACTCTTCCCGTTACCGGGACACGCCTGACATCTACCGAAGCAGGAGAACTACAAATCCCCGAAGCGGAAACTACACCTTTGGCAGATTTAGCTGCTGCCACAGCTGAAGGTTTAGAACTATCCATTTTATTCCCACGATTATGGGTCGAACTACACATCACCCACTGGGTAACGCCCATTCCAGTGGGGGAAGGACTTACGGACACACCGGGGTTGGCCCAGGTGCCCCAGCGGTTTTAACGACTTTACTGTCGGGTCTTATTGACTTTTCCTTGTCTCGGCCCGGCCAATGAAGGCAAGGCCATCGGTCGCCTGGAGCCGCTAGACATGATCAACGACACTCCAGGCGATAACGATATCCCCCCCCGGCGGTGGCGGGGAAGGAACTCCTTCCCGGCCTGCTCTACGGTAGTGTGAGTACACGCAGAGCCCGCCCTTGCCCCTCCACTGTGCCCTCTGATGAACAGAGGGACACGCGGAGGAACGAACTACACGTCGGGTCAAGCTGACCCGCCGCCCTCCGGTGGTTACATCTCAGTGATGCAACCACCCCACCTTGGGTTGGTTCGCGCCGGCAAGCCGGTACCCCCCATATCTGGGGGGCATTCCCCTATCCACCACCTGGGGACGCGCCCGATAGCAGACCCACCTGCCACGGGACGGGAACCTTTTTTTTTTTTTTTTTTTTTTTTTTTTTTTTAGGTGGGGAAATCCTCATGGATACCCGTCGCCTTGGGGACGACGACGGGTTATGCCGGACTCCTACCGGCTAAAACCCCACCGTGTTCCACCTCATCGCCTGAGTGCCGGGGTAGCGGGACCACATTACGTATTCGGCCGCTCCCCGACAGCGACGGCACAAGGCCAAGTCACTTGGGAGGGGAGGACTGGAGCGATTCCTCCCCTAAACTACGCGTGTGAGTGGCGCGCGGGAACACACGTCACGCCAACTCGAGCCCTGAAAACTGGACGCCGGACTTCCCCAAGTCCGACGCCCATGGCTCTAAGGGGGAGTCTGCGACTGTGGCTTTGCCGCAGTCGCAGGCTTCCCCTCCTTCTTTTTTGGGTGCGCCACCACGCAGGCAGCGCTCCCACCGCAGTGGTCGGAGGGCTTCCCCACCGCCTTGCAGACGACGCAAAGCGGCGGCAAAGTGCATTGACCGGCCAGATGGCCGGCCTGACCGCAGCGGTAACAGAGACCACTGCGGTCCACCTCCGACGTGCACCTCGCCCTAACGTGCCCCGGAAGGAGGCACCGGTAACACCTCATTGGCCTCGGCGACAGGATTTTTACCTGCGCCGAGGACCAACCGACGGCCAGCCGTCCCCCCTCCGAGGCCTTTTTGGCCACTGCCACCGGACAGCGCACCCAAGCCGTGCCTCTGCTTGCTACGTCGCGGCGCACATCTCCCGCCTTGATGGATGCCGTTGGGCATCCACCAACCCGGGAGACCGCCGCGATCAATTCCTCGGGCGTCACCGAGTCGTCCAGCCCCGAAATGCGCATCTCTGCACACTTCGTGGGTCGACCGACTCGGATGGCCTCATCTCCGATCACCTGCCTGATCTTTTCGGCCAGGGCATCAGCCTTCTCGCCGGAATCTGTGCCCGGCCGGGACGGGAACCTAACCTAACCTAACCTTTTTTTTTTTTTTTTTTTTTAGGTGGGGAAATCCTCATGGATACCCGTCGCCTTGGGGACGACGACGGGTTATGCCGGACTCCTACCGGCTAAAACCCCACCGTGTTCCACCTCGTCGCCTTAGTGCCGGGGTCGCGTGACCACGTTAAGTATTCGACCGCTAACCCGGCAGCGACGGCCTTAGGCCAAGCCTCTTGGAAGGGGAGGACTGGAGCGATTCCTCCCCTGAACTACGTGTGTGAGTGGCGCGCGGGAACACACGTCACGCCAACTCGAGCCCTGAGAACTGGACGCCGGACTTCCCCAAGTCCGACGCCCATGGCTCTAAGGAGGAGTCTGCGACTGAGGCTTTGCCGCAGTCGCAGGCTTCGCCTTCTTCTTCGGAGGGTGCGCCACCACGCAGGCAGCGCTCCCACCACAATGCTCGGAGGGCTTCCCCGCCGCCTTGCAAACGACGCAAAGCGGCGGAAGAGTGCATTGACCGGCCAGATGGCCGGCCTGACCGCAGCGGTAACAAAGACCACTGCGGTCTACCTCCGACTTACAATTCGCCCGAACGTGCCCCGGAAGGAGGCACCGGTAGCACCTCATTGGCCTCGGCGACAGGATTTTTACCTGCGCCGAGGACCAACCGACGGCCAGCCGTCCCCCCTCCGAGGCCTTTTTGGCCACTGCCACCGGGCAGCGCACCCAAGCCGTGCCTCTACTAACCTAACCTAACCTAACCTTTTTTTTTTTTTTTTTTTTTTTTTTTTTTTTAGGAGGGGAAATCCTCATGGATACCCGTCGCCTTGGGGACGACGACGGGTTATGCCGGACTCCTACCGGCTAAAACCCCACCGTGTTCCACCTCATCGCCTGAGTGCCGGGGTAGCGGGACCACATTACGTATTCGGCCGCTCCCCGGCGGCGAGGGCACAAGGCAAAGCCTCTTGGAAGGGGAGGACTGGAGCGCTTCCTCCCCTAAACTACACGTGTGAGTGGCGCGCGGGAACACACGTCACGCCAACTCGAGCCCTGAAAACTGGACGCCGGACTTCCCCAAGTCCGACGCCCATGGCTCTAAGGGGGAGTCTGCGACTGTGGCTTTGCCGCAGTCGCAGGCTTCGCCTTCTTCTTCGGAGGGTGCGCCACCACGCAGGCAGCGCTCCCACCACAATGCTCGGAGGGCTTCCCCGCCGCCTTGCAAACGACGCAAAGCGGCGGCAGAGTGCATTGACCGGCCAGATGGCCGGCCTGACCGCAGCGGTAACAAAGACCACTGCGGTCTACCTCCGACTTACAATTCGCCCGAACGTGCCCCGGAAGGAGGCACCGGTAGCACCTCATTGGCCTCGGCGACAGGATTTTTACCTGCGCCGAGGACCAACCGACGGCCAGCCGTCCCCCCTCCGAGGCCTTTTTGGCGACTGCCACCGGGCAGCGCACCCAAGCTGTGCCTCTACTTGATACGTCGCGGCGCACATCTCCCGCCTTGATGGATGCCGTTGGGCATCCACCAACCCGGGAGACCGCCGCGATTAATTCCTCGGGGGTCACCGAGTCGTCCAGCCCCGAAATGCGCATCTCTGCACACTTCGTGGGTCGGCCGACTCGGATGGCCTCATCTCCGATGACCTGTCTTATCTTATCGGCCAGGGCATCAGCCTTCTCGCCGGACTCTGTGCCCGGCACCTCCAAAATTCGCTGCCCCGACACTCCCACCCTGAACTGCAGGGCGGCAATGCCGAGGTCAGCCAGCTTAATCCGCTGTGACGCCTCGCGCAACACATTGGCGTAAGTTACGCCCCGCTTCTCAGCGTCTGGCTGCAACGTTAGTGTCACAGCTGACGACTGAGGGGGGCGCAACTTAGGCTCCCTCTTTTTAGGTTGGACCTTGGGCGGAGACTTTGTCCCCGCCTTCGGCTTCCCCCTCTTCCCCACGTCAGTCCATTCTGCCTGTGAGGACTGGGACTGACGTGGCTCCAGAGCCTGTTCTGCGCGAGGCGGCACAGAGGGTTTTGGGCCTTCTTTGGCCGGCTTCCCACTCTTCTTCTGCCCCTTTTCTATTCCTACTCGTTTCCCCTTAAGGGGTTTAGGGGCAGGGCCCGGTTGAGGACCAGGACTAGCCGGGGCCTCAGCTCGGGGTGTGTCGTGCGCGAGAGGAGGGCGGATGCGCTCCTCGGGAAGCAGTCTCCCCTCCAACGCGTCGAACCGCGCGCTCACCATGGTCCCGACCTGGACCATGATGGAGCGCGTCAGTTCGTCGATCGGCACTGGGGGCGGCTGAGCCACCCGAGAGCGCAACTCCGCCACATCTTTACGGAGCGCGGCCACCTCAGACTGCAGACGGGTATTGTCCGCCTGCAGTCTCTCCGTCTCCTCGGAGGTAGAGCGCCTGCTCAGCTGCTCCACAGCCTGAGCGATCGCGTCCGCCGCGTTTTTCAGGGCCTTCACATCGGTGCCCTTCAGATTTTTGCACCTGACGGCCACAGTCTTTATGATGCCCACATTGGCAACAATGCGGGGCACCAAACCCACCTCTGCTGGAGGCCTCTCGTCCTCCGTCACACTTGACTCGGAGAGGCGAGAGACCTCCAACTCCGCCAAGCGAAGCTCCTCCGCGTATTCCGCCTCCGCTTGGAGCCTAATCTCCTCACGCTTGGCGGCGTTCAGCGCCTCCTTTGCCCTTGCGAGGCCAACATATTGGCCAGTAGTTGGGGGGCGACCCCTCCCCCTCCTGGCCGTACCAATCTTAGGAGCAGGCTGACCCATTGAGTGGTCAGCCAGCTCGTCATACGGTCGCTTCAGGGATGTCTCAGACGTAACCGACATCAAAGACGAGTCGTCTGAGTCAATCTCCGAGTCAGGATCACCACGACCCTCCCGACTCACCAAATCACCCGTTACCGGGTCCACGGAGCTACTTTTAAATGATTTTTTCATAACTATTCCCACGATTATGGGTCGATCTACAAATCACCCACTGGGTAACGCCCATTCCAGTGGGGGAAGGACTTACGGGCACACCAGGGTTGGCCCAGGTGCCCCAGCGGTTTTAACGACTTTACTGTCGGGTCTTATTGACTTTTCCTTGTCTCGGCCCGGCCAATGAAGGCAAGGCCATCGGTCGCCTGGAGCCGCTAGACATGATCAACGACACCCCAGGCGATAACGATCTACGTCGTCCGACGGTGGCGGGGAAGGAACTCCTTCCCGGCCTGCTCTACGGTAGTGTGAGTACACGCAGAGCCCGCCCTTGCCCCTCCACTGTGCCCTCTGATGAACAGAGGGACACGCGGAGGAACGAACTACACGTCGGGTCAAGCTGACCCGCCGCCCTCCGGTGGTTACATCTCAGTGATGCAACCACCCCACCTTGGGTTGGTTCGCGCCGGCAAGCCGGTACCCCCCATATCTGGGGGGCATTCCCCTATCCACCACCTGGGGACGCGCCCGATAGCAGACCCACCTGCCACGGGAACCTAACCTTTTTTTTTTTTTTTTTTTTTTTTTTTTTTTTTTTTTTTTTTTTTTTTTTTAGGTGGGGAAATCCTCATGGATACCCGTCGCCTTGGGGACGACGACGGGTTATGCCGGACTCCTACCGGCTAAAACCCCACCGTGTTCCACCTCATCGCCTGAGTGCCGGGGTAGCGGGACCACATTACGTATTCGGCCGCTCCCCGGCGGCGAGGGCACAAGGCCAAGCCTCTTGGAAGGGGAGGACTGGAGCGATTCCTCCCCTAAACTACATGTGTGAGTGGCGCGCGGGAACACACGTCACGCCAGCTCGAGCCCTGAAACTGGACGCCGGACTTCCCCAAGTCCGACGCCCATGGCTCTAAGGGGGAGTCTGCGACTGAGGCTTTGCCGCAGTCGCAGGCTTCACCTTCTTCTTCAACCTAACCTAACCTAACCTAACCTAACCTAACCTAACCTAACCTTTTTTTTTTTTTTTTTTTTTTTTTTTTTTTTTTTTTTTTTTTTTTAAGGTGGGGAAATCCTCATGGATACCCGTCGCCTTGGGGACGACGACGGGTTATGCCGGACTCTTACCGGCTAAAACCCCACCGTGTTCCACTTCTTGTCGCCTTGGAAGGGGGGTTGCGGGAACGCGTTAGCACCCTACCGCAACCCCAGCGACATCCCTTTACAGGGGCCGTCCTCTGGAGCCAAAAGGTGGCTCCGGACTCCATACTATCGTGTGTGTGTGGAACACATACACACACACGATATCCGTCTCGGGGTCTTGTCGCATCGGGTGACTGACTTCCCCACGTCAGTCACCCAGCGGATCCCATTTAGGGCGGTAAGCGGCGATCTTGCGCCAAGCGCCTCCGTCCTACTCTCTTCCGGCGGATCGGGTGAGCGAGGGGATCTTCCTCTCTCGCCCGCTCCGCCGCCTCCTTCTGTGACATAACCTCTTCACAGAAGGAGGCCGCCGCCTGCCAGGACTCGTCGTCATCAACCATGGCATTTACCATGGCCGACAACGACAAGTCGGCCCCAATTATGGCTACGAGCCTCGCCCGAGGCTCCGCCCACGCCGGGCACACCTCCACAGTGTGGGCGGAGGTGTCTTCCGCCGCGTCACAGTGGTGACATACAGTTGTGGGCTCTCTTCCCGCAACGACACACAGGTACCTCCCGAAGCAACCATGCCCCGAGAGGACCTGCGTTAAGCGGAAAGAGAGTACCCCAAAGTTGCGTCCAACCCATGTATCCAGCACGGGTCGGATGGCCGCCACTGTCTTTTCGCCTGCGGCTGGCTCCTGCAGCCTTTCGAGCCACCTTTGGAATGCCACCCGACCGGACTCTTCCCTCCAGCGGGTAACTAGACTCGGAGGTGGCTCCCCACCTCCTTCGCGTACCTCCGACACTCGCCAGTAGACGTCGGCAAGTGTCCGAGCATCCAACTCCCACGGCAGTGTCCCCGCGAGCACACATGCCGCCTCGTGCGAGATGGTGCGGAAACCTCTCGCCACCCTGATCGCCATGAACCTCTGCGGTCTCCGTAGAAGGGCCTTATTGTGGGCGCTCAGGGATCCAGCCCAGATCGGGGACCCGTAAAGGGCCATCGACCGCACCACCCCGCAATAGAGGCGGCGACATCCCACATTGGGCCCGCCCACGTTTGGCAGTAGCCGACAAAGCGCGTTGGCCGCTGTGATGAGCCTCGGCGCAAGAAACTCAAAATGGCGGCGGAAGTTCCACCGGCTGTCGAGGACTAGGCCGAGATATCTCATATTCGCCCCGACAGCAATGGATACCCCACCAACCACCAATTCCAGACCTGCCGGGGGCCCCCTCCGAGGCCCGTGAAAACAAATGGCCTCTGACTTGTTGAGGGCTACTGTGAGTCCCAGCCGCTTTATACGACCCACGACTTGGGCCACTCCCGCTGTGGCGAGAATGGAGGCCTCCCTGTATGTGGCGCCCTTAGCCGTCACGAGGGTGTCGTCCGCGTAGCACGTAACGCAGACCCCCTCTAAATTGGTACCGCGAAGCACCCAGTCGTAGCCGATGTTCCACAGGAGCGGTCCTAGGACAGAGCCCTGTGGAACACCGCACGACATCCTCCATTCTCGCCATTCCTCGCTCGTGGGGAACCGGACCGTCCTCTCCGACAGGTACGAGCCCACCAACCGTCTTAGGTACCGCGGCACCGCATGGAACCTGAGCGCCTCCATTATGCACTCCCAAGGCAGGGAATTAAAGGCGTTGGCGATGTCTAGAGACACCGCCAAGACGACCTCGCCCTGGGAAACAGCTTCCTCCGCCAGGTCCCTCACCCGCGCAATTGCGTCGATGGTGGACCTGCGCCCACGGAAACCGAACTGGAATTCACTCAGATTCGGTCCCTCCGCTTCTAGGTGTCTGACGAGGCGAGCGGCAATGATGCGCTCAAAGAGCTTGCTCGCCTCGTCAAGCAGCACGATCGGCCTGTACGCCGATGGTGACTCAGCCGGCCGACCCTGTTTACGGAGCAGGACCAGCTTGCCCGCCTTCCAACGACGAGGAAACTGGCCCCGCTCCATACACTGTGTGAACAGCGCCCTCATTTTTGGCTCCAACGCCTCTTCTACTTTGAGAGCGAGGACCCAGGCTCGCCCGGGTATCCCGTCTGGTCCGGGCGCAGTATTTTTCTTGGCTTTGAGCCGCAACACCGCCGCCCCCAACTCGCTCTCACTCACCTCGGGCACTTCAGCCTCCCGCTCGGACACCGTCTGGGAACTGGTCATCGGTGGCACCATAGAAGGGGGCTCAAAGGGTTCGACCCTTAATGGGAATAGGGTCGAAACTACCCGGCTCAGAAGCTCCGGCTGGAGACTTTCTGTTAGTGGTGGGGCCCATGGTCGCAGCTTGCGCCGGACCATTTTATAAGGTCGCCCCCACGGATCCGAGTCGAGAGTCTCAAGCATCTCTCGCTGCGCCACCTCTTTAGCCTGGGCTATAGCCGTCTGCAGAGATTTAACAGCGGCCCTGTAGGTGGCGTAGAGCTCCTGTTCCCTGGCTTCGTCTCGGACCAGGCGTCTTCGGGACCTGGTGTACTGGCGTCTCGCCACCACACACGTGTCGCGCAACTGTGCGAGTTCAGGGGACCACCAGTACACCTTCCGACGCAGAGATGGAAGTCCGAGACGTGGCATGGCCGTGTCACACACCCCCTCCATTGCCTCTCTCAGCCACTCCACCTGGCCTTCAATGTCCAGCGAGTCTTCAGGTGGTGAAAACCACGCTTGGACAATGACGGCTTCCTTGAGGAGATCCACATCTAGCTGTTTTAGCGCCCAGCGTGGACCACTTCCAACTGGTGCTCGTCTTGGGCCACTCGGGGTCCCTGAGAGCGGAGTCACATCGAACCGGATGTACCGGTGATCGGACAGAACCCACCACCTCCTCATGGCTCTACCAACCTCACGGTTATTCGAGCCGAATCGTGGGAGATGCGCGCGTTACTTGCTCTAGGCGTCCTTTCACGCGCGCACTTTGTCGACTCCCTACAAGTTCTATCTCTGTCCTTCTGTCCCATGAGACACTTCTCCCCTTTCTGGGGCGTGACACACACTATTACGGCGACTTCGACGCAGACCGCAGCTGTCCTTTTTTCCTCATTCGAGTTCCTTCCTGGTTTTGTGCCATTTGTGTGCAAACCTCCGAAGGTGTCCGAAGTTTTCCTTTGATGCCACGAGGTCGCTAAAGTAGACGGGGCCTATTTCGGTTCTTTTGAGGCCGTCCAGCATGATGTACCGCTCCTCTTCGTACAGCTCACACTCCCACAGAGCGTGGTCCCGGTCTTCGGCTACACCGGCTCCGCAGTGACAGCTTCCGTCTTCATTGAGGCCCAGGCTGTTGAGACGTTTACGGAAACAACCGTGACCGGTTAACATCTGAGACGTTTCATAATCAGGCTCCAAGTAGTCCATCTTCAGGCGACGAGCTATATCGGGAAAGAACTTGTACAGGTCCCTCCCCTTATCCACCGTGTCCCAGCGCTCCTGCCAAAGAGCAACGACTTCCGCGCCTATCAGTTTTTTCCTCTTTCTATACTCGGGCCTCGGTAATACTTGCCTTGACTCCTCGCACCTCCCAGCACGTATCACCTCCAGGTCGGCCGGCAGGACTCCCGCTAGAACGGGCAACGCTGCCGTACTTGTGGACCTGTAAGCTTTCGTCAAGAGAACCAGAGAATTCCTTTGAGTGCGTTGCAACGAGCTCCGAATCACGTGCAGCGATGCTCGCCGATACCAGACCGCTGCTGCATACGTTAGTGTTGCGACATAGGTGCCTACGTATAGGATGCGTAATGCCCTGTAACGAATGCCCCAAGAAGACGCCGACACTCGCGACATCTTACCGAAGCATTTGGACGCTCGCTCACCTATGTACGACGCATGCTGAGCAAAGGAACGACTTTCATCGATGACTATGCCTAGAACTTTCGATTGTGTAACGCTCCTGACGGAGGCGCCGTCCATCCTTATCGTGGGGGGTCTTGCAAATTTCCCTTTGATGGTCATCGTCTGAGATTTCGCAGGCGAGAATCCCAGACGATTACGGATGCCCCACTCTGATACCAATTGAAGGATTGAAACTGCTTTTTGCTCTATAGCAGCTCTGGACTGCGCCTCTATCAGGATCGTCACGTCATCAGCGTATGCCACCATCGACGCACCCTCCGGAAGTGGCAGTCTAAGTAAATCGTCTAGCAGGACATTCCACAGCGTCGGCCCCAACACAGATCCCTGCGGGCAGCCCATAGTTGATGTCTTCCACACCACCCGGTCCCCCACGAATAGGCCGACTCGCCTATTGACGAAGTACCCGGCGAGCATCCTGTAAATGTTCGCCGGGCACCCCCCCTGTTTGGCTTTGACCATTATCATGGGCCACCAGGCATTGTCGAAGGCACCTGAAATGTCTAGAAATATTAATTGGACGTATTTAGATGGTGATTGGTCTGCCTTGTCGAGGACTGCATTAAGTGCCGTCACCGTGGAACGGCCCTGCACAAACCCGTGTTGAGCACCCGAGATACCCCTATGTAAGTGGGGCGTACACTCTAAGATTAAGCGTTCTAGGATTTTCCCTAGGACGGGGAGTAAGGTGATCGGTCTGTACGCCTTGGGGTCCGTAGGTGGTTTGTCGTTGCCCTTTGGCAGGACTACGAGCTTACCGGTTTTCCAGACGTCGGGGAAGACGCCGTCCCTAAAACACGCCACGTACATCGCGGTCATTTCTGCCGCGGCAGCACGCCACGCGTTCTTAACTATTTTAGCCGTCAAACCGTCAATACCTGGAGCTTTGTTTGAAAGTGACTTGATTACTCGCCCGATGACACTTTGGTCTGGCATGGCCGAGTCCCCCGTAGAGGGGATGCACGCCGCCAAGACTCTTACCTGTCGATGGTAGTCGGTGTCCCTTGTCGGATCGTCATCCGGACAGAGGGAGCGCACGATGCCTAGCGTCGCTTCTTGATCGTTTTCCGCAAACCGGTCGAGTAACCTAATGCCGTCCACGATATTTGAGGGCTGGCGCACTCGACCGCAAGCGGCTTTGTACGCCAACCCCCAGGGGTCGCGGTTTCCGGATTCAGCCGTCGATCGGAAAAACTCGGTTTGGACCTGCTTCATTTCCGCCCTATACTTGCTTCGAATAGAGCGGAAGGTGTTATGGGCGCTCTCCTCCGTCACTCCTCCGGCCCTCCTGACCTGCTGCCACTGTCGTCTCGCCCGGCACTGAGCCCTCCGAAGAGAGTCCAGCTCGGGCGTCCACCATTCGTAGCCTTTGACGGCCTTCGCCTTCTTCTGTCCTAGGCAGTCTTGCGCTGTACGAGTGAGGGTGTCCGTGAAGCTCTTGCAGAGATCCGACGCTGGTTTCGCAGTGTTGAGGCTGCCCATACGTGCATGCAAAGCGTTCCGGAAATTGCTCCAATCCACGTCGCGATCCTTGTAGACCATCGGTTCTTCACTTGATTCCTTCTCTACCAGCGTTGTAGACGGTGGGAGCTGGTTTTTGTTTGCAGCTATGAAAGTTATGAGCTGGTGGTCGCTCGAACTTACTGCTTCGTGTACTTGCCAGTTTGACACCGTGACACTGCGAGTGGTCAGGGTCAAGTCGATGTTTGACCGTCCTGTCGGGCCGTTGTAAGTTGTGACACCGGTGATCGGACAGTGTCTCAACGCTCTCCAGCACTTCCCAGCCTTGGACACGGCGCGCAAGGGCGGCATCCGCGAATGTGATGTCCACAATAGAGCCGCCGTTATGCCGCACGCACGTTTGGACCGAGCCCCGGTTCAACACCACCAGACCAGCCGCCGCCAACCACTCCTCCAGGACCTCTCCCTTGGAGTCTGTCGCCGGGCACCCCCACACCGTAGACTTGGCGTTGAGGTCCCCCGCGACTAGGAGATGTCCCGGACGTCTTTGCCGAATCTCAGCCCTAAGCCCAGGCAAGCATTGCTCGAAATCGGCAGTGCTTAGCGACGGTGATAAGTACACGCCAATCCAGTTAATGCCGCCGATTTCGGCAGCTACGTACCCGTTGCTCTTTGTCACGTTCCTAAGTGGGGTGCGCGAGAAAAGAGCAACGGTACCCCCTCGATCCCCCACCCAACTATCAGAGGTGGGAATAAAATAAGGCTCGGCTACAATGGCAACATCAACCGAGAGCTCGGCCAGGCTCTGGAACAAGAGGTCCTGACCTCTGATGCAATGGTTGAGATTTGTCTGTAACACTCTCAGGGCCATATTAATCGACGGTCATTTGCACCGGCTTGACCCGTGGCACTGGCGACGGGTGGGAAGGCTGCGAGGGGACCCGGGGGCCATCGTTCTTCCCTTTCTCATTTGCTCTCCTCTGTTTATTTTTGGAGGAAGGTGTATGGGTGGCCGCTACGCAGGCTTTGGTGCCCATCCTGTGGTCCGCATTTTTGCCTGTGCAATACTAATACAATGCAGTGCGGGCTGTCTTTGCAGTCGACCGACTTATGGTCAGCCTTGCTGCAGCGATAGCACAGTGCACTACGGTCTGCTTCCGCAGTGCATCGCGCGCTCACGTGCCCCACCTCCATGCAGCGGTAACACATCTGTGGTCTGGGTTCCAGCACCTTCACCTGCGCTGCAACCCAGCCGACAAGAAGACGGCCGCCCTGTGAGACCTTTTTGGCGGCCTCCACGGGGCACTTCACCCATATGGTGCCCAGGCCGTTAGTCCACTGACGAATTTCGCCAGTCTTAACGGCCTCTAATGGGCACTCTCCTATGCGAGCCACGGCAGCAGCCACTTCCGCCGGTGACACTGAGTCATCCAGGCCCGTGACACGCAGGTCAGCAGTCTTAGTGGGCCTGGATACCCTTACACCCTCGCCGAGAGATTCCCTCAATTTCTCGGCGAGTTTGTCCGCTTTCGCGGCGCTCTCACTTCCAGGGACCTCCAGCATTCGGGCCCCTGTTGCCGCCACACGGAAGCGCACACCCGCGATGCCAATGTCTGAAGGGTTGATTGCCCTTCTGGCCTCGCCCAAGACTGCAGCATAGGTTGCCCCAGCTGCGACCGCTTTTGGCTCCAGTGTTATCACCACTGCCGCTGTGCGAGGGACTCGAATTTTTGGTCCCTTCCCTTTTTTCGGAGCCTGTTTGGTAGGGTCCGAGTTATTTTTCGAGGCCTTCTTCACTTTTTTGCCACCCACAACGACCCACTCTTCAGTGCGGCTTTCAGTGGGGGCCCGGGGCTGTGCAGTGGGCACCTTCGGTGGGGCCGATGTCCCTGCCATTCGTTGAGCAGCTGACACCCGCGGTAAGGGCTTCGGATGTGGTGGAGGGTCCTTGCCTCTTTGCCCATCCGACGCAAGAGGTGGGCGTACGCGTTTTTCCGGTAGAAGCCGGTCTTGAATAGCGTCGAAACGTGCATTGATCATGATCCCAACATGTGAGATGATGTCCCGCGCTAGCATCTCGACGTCCAGCCCTCCCGCCGGAGCCGCCTCTGAAGGAGGCAGATCCCTCTCTCTGTCGCGAGAGGACTCATGTAACTCGTTGCTGAGGTTTTTGAGCTCCTCCCTCAGATCTTTAACTTCGGCCTGCAGACGGGCATTTGCCGCTTGCAGCCTCAGAGTTTCGTCTGAAGTCGTCCGCCGATTCAGTTCCTCAAAAATTTCTTTTAATGAGGCCGCAGTGTCGTTGAGGGCACGTTGAAATGTGCCCTTAAGGTTTTTGGACTTTTTGGCGACTGTATCGATAGTCGCCACGCAGTTTTTTGCCATCTCGGTGAGGTCCTTGGCTTCTGCCGAGAAAGAGGTCCTCGCGGGCAGACGCGTCAATCTAACTACCGGCGTTCGTTGTAGAAGCTCCAAGGCCTCTTGCTCACTCCCCGAGAGCTCTCCTTCACAGCTAGCCTTCCGAAAGGCTTTTGCGGAATTTCCCGTGGTCGCTGGGCGACCTCTTCCGCGTTTAGCCGCCGACTTGACAGGCGGCGGCGCATTCTCCTCAATAGTAAGAGGGCGTTTTAGGCGAACGCCCCCAGAACCCTCGTCACACAGTGACATCGTATCCGAGTCCGAAAACAACACCTCGGAGTCGCTATAACGTCCGACCGGACGTGTTGGTGACGTATCACCGTCATCATCATTAATTTTATTTTTGTTTTGAGATTCCATAATTAGTCCCACGAGTATGGGGGAAATAAAACGTCCGTCCGGGTAGAGCCCCCTGTGCCCGGATAAGCCTACATACTCAGGAGGCCAGCCGGTATCCTGAGGTTTTTACGACTTCGCTGTCGGGTCTTATTGACTTTTCCTTGTCTTGGCCCGGCCAATGAAGGCAAGGCCCTCGGTCGCCTGGAGCCGCTAGACGTGATCAACGACACTCCAGGCGATAACGATCAACGTTGCCCGGCGGTGGCGGGGAAGGAACTCCTTCCCGGCCTGCTCTACGGTAGGGTGAGTAAACGCAGAGCCCGCCCTTGCTCCTCCACTGTGCCCTCTGATGAACAGAGGGACACGTAGAGGAACGAACTACACGGTCGGATCAAGCTGACCCGCCGCCCTCCGGTGGTCACATCTCAGTGATGCGACCACCCCACCTTGGGTTGGTTCGCGCCGGCAAGCCGGTACCCCCCATATCTGGGGGGCATTCCCCTATCCACCACCTGGGGACGCGCCCGATAGCAGACCCACCTGCCACGGGAACCTAACCTAACCTAACCTAACCTAACCTAACCTAACCTAACCTAACCTAACCTAACCTAACCTAACCTTTTTTTTTTTTTTTTTTTTTTTTTTTTTTTTTTTGACGCTGGGAAAAAATGCCTTACGCATCCCCCCCCGTTGGGGGACGGGAGGGGTATGTGGGACTCCCCGGTGCGAGTCACCGGTATACCCACTAAAATAACCCAGCGGCACTCCCGCTTCGCCCGGATGGCAGGGAACTGGGAGACCGGCAGAGCCTTTACATCCAGTTCCCCACCGGCGATCGCCCACCTGTTCGGCGGGTCCACACACGCTCCTCCACATAGGGAGGAGCCAGGGAATGACCGTGAGTGCTCGGCCATTCCCCTTTCCGCGGGTGTGATGAGTAGTGCAATGCGGGCGGAGGTGCCCCCGCACCTGTCGCCCGCTACTCACCACCGGGAGGCTGAAGACGGTTATGCAACCGCCTTCTCCTGCCCCTTCTCCGTCGGCGGAGTGGTGCCGCGAGAGGGTCGTCCTCCCGCGCGCGCTCCGCCTTCTCCTTCTGTGATATGACGAGTTCACAGAAGGAGGCGACTGCCGCCCATGCTTCCTCTCTTCCCAGCATGGCGTTTACCACGCTGGGAAGCGAGAGGTCCGGCCCAACCGCCGCGACCAAGTCCAGGCGCGGCTCGGACCACGACGGGCACACCTCGAGCGTGTGCTGCGCCGTGTCCTCCGCCGCGCCACAGCCATGGCACGACGGGGTCTCCTCCCTTCCGATCCGGTGCAGGTACGATCCGAAGCAGCCGTGCCCGGACAATACCTGAACCAGACGGAAGGAGAGGAAACCATGCGACCGCTCGAGCCAATCTTGTAGGACCGGCCCGAGCGCGTCCAGCGTCCGACGGCCGAAGGTTGCGGCGGCGAGGTCCTCCGCCCAATGTTGGACGATTGCGGTCCTCGCCTGCTTCCGAACGGCCTCCCGCTCTTCGGGGACCGGGCGCTCCCCGAGCGCTCTCCGACCCGCCGTCCACTCGTACACCTTGGCCAGCACCCACGCCTCGAGCTCCCAAGGCGGGGTACCAGCCAGAGCGCACGCGGCCGAGAAACTAGTCGACCGGTACGCCCTCGACACCCGCTGTGCAATGGCCCTTTGGGGCCGACGGATGGCGGCGGCGTTCTGCCTCATGTGGAGGGAGTCCGCCCATATGGGGGCCCCGTAAAGGGCCATGCTCCTCAGTATGCCGGCGTACAGACGTCGGCACCGCACACTGGGCCCCCCCAGGTTTGGGAGGAGCCACGATAGGGCGCCCGCGGCCTTCAGCAGGCGCGCTGACAGCCCGCTGAAGTGCGGGCCGAAGCGCCACCTGCTGTCCAGTATAAGGCCCAAATATTTCATCTGGGCCTTTACGTCTATCCTGACGCCCTCCACTAAGATGTGGGCGCCAGGCCTGGGACGTTGCCGGGGTCCGTGGAAGAACACGGCCTCGGTCTTGTGCAATGCCACCCTCAACCCTAGGCGGCGGATCCTCCCTGAGACGAGGCCTCCACCCGCCGAGGCCAGACTGGCCGCCTCCCCGAAAGTCCCCCCCCGGGCAGTGAGGAGGGTGTCATCCGCATAGCAGATGACGCTCGTGCCACGGAGAAGGGTCCCCCGCAGGAGCCAATCGAAACCGATGTTCCAGAGGAGTGGTCCTAGAACCGACCCCTGTGGAACACCGGCCCCGACGCTGTATCGCCGAAGGCAGCCAGTCTTGTCCACGAGGAGCACCGCTCGGTCCTCCAAGTAGCTGGCCAGGAGGCCCCGCAGGTATTGAGGCACTCCGTGGAACCGAAGTGCCTCTAAGATGGTGGGGTGGGGGACGGAGTTGAAGGCGTTGGCTATGTCGAATGACACGGCCAACAA
Source organism: Agonopterix alstromeriana (assembly GCA_963924505.1). Taxonomy (NCBI): domain Eukaryota; kingdom Metazoa; phylum Arthropoda; class Insecta; order Lepidoptera; family Depressariidae; genus Agonopterix; species Agonopterix alstromeriana. The sequence goes on from OZ004661.1 coordinate 4,552,029, forward strand.
TCCATCCCCCATTTCCACGGCCTCCTCTACCTGGCCCTTGAGCCTGGCCAGGGCGTCCACTGTCGAGCGCTCAGCTCGAAAACCGAACTGAGCGTCTGACAGGTCCGGCCCAACTCCCCGCAGGTGAGCCTTCAGGCGGGCCGCGATGATCCCCTCGAACATTTTACCGACCTCATCGAGCAGAACGATGGGCCGGTATGCCGAGGGGGAATCCACCGGGCGCCCCTCCTTTCGAAGGAGGCATAACTGCCCCTCCTTCCAAGGCTTCGGGAACCTCTTGGTCGCGAAGCATGCGCTGAAGAGGTCCCGAAACCTTTTCTCCATTTCGGCGGAGGCAATGGCCACCACCCTTGCGGGGACTCCGTCTGGGCCAGGAGCGGTCTTTTTGGGGCGGAGAAGACGGATCGCCGACTCGAGCTCCTCCTTTGTGACCTCGGAGACCCCCTCCTCCGGCGGGGCCGCCGCCTGCGGAGGGTCCATCGCTGGTGGGGCAAAACTGTCCCTGCACGGAAACAAGGACCGTATCACCCCATCCAGCAACGTCGGCTCGAGGGTCTCGGCTACTGGAGGACCAAAGGGGCGCAGTTTGTTGCGTGCCCCCTTGTATGGTCTCCCATACGGGTCTTTGTCGAGGCCCTCCAGCATCTCGGCTCTGGCCGAGTCCTGGGCGGCGCCCATTGCCGACTTGAGGACCCTCTTTGCCTCTACGTATAATTCGTAGAGGCGGTCCTCGTTGGCCTCGTCTCGTGGGTGCCGTCGCCGGCTCCTCGTGAAGGCCCTCCTGGCCGCCACACAGGCGGCCCGGAGCTCCGCCAACTCCTCCGACCACCAGTAGACGGCGCGTCGGGGAGGCATACGCCGAGACCGAGGCATGCTGGAGTTGCACACCTCGGTCAGGGACCCTCTCAGTTGGGCCGCCGCGGCGTCCACGTCCGGGCCATCGCAGGGAGGCGAGAGCCAATCCTGGATGAACGCCGCCTCCGCGGCCGCCTCTCGGTCTAGGCGGGTGAGGGCCCACCGTGGGAACGGGGATTGGCCCGATGGGGCCATCCCTCGGGGGCCTTGGATGGAGATATCGAACCGCACGTATCGGTGGTCCGATAAAGTCTCCACCGGCTCTACCCGCCAGCCCTCGACGCGGGCGGCTAGCGCAGGGGTGGCGAAAGTGAGGTCCACTATTGAACCCCCGTTCCGCCGCACACACGTTTGAACTGTCCCTCTATTTAGGAGGGACAGCCCGGACGACGCCGCCCAGGATGCGACTTCGCGTCCCCGGACGTCGGTCTCGTGGTCGCCCCAAGCCGTCGACCTGGCATTCAGGTCCCCCAAGATGAGCACCTGGCGCGGCGCCGCCCTACCGGCCACGGCGGTGAGGACTTCGAGGAAAGCCTCGAATTTAGAGAGCTCCCTAATGTTTGGGGAGAAATAAACCCCTACCAGGGCTATGTCTCCCCACGCGGCGGCCACGTATCCCGGTCCCCTTTCTAAGAGCGAAAGGGAAGGGGAGTCTGTGGAAGACCGCGCCACTATTGCCACCAAACCGTCCCCACTCCTAAGCCAGCGGCCGGGGACTGAGTACGGTTCGGCGACTACCGCCACGTCCACCAACCACTCGGCCATGACCTGGACTAGCAGGTCCTGGGCCTTTATGCAGTGGTTGATGTTCGTCTGAAGGATGCGATGTACGACCTGCATTATTCGGACATCGCCCCCCTCTCGTCAGCGGCTACCGAAGCTTCAGGCGCGGCGGTGGCGGCAGGCCGGGTTGGCGCCTGCACTTTGCCCTTCTTTGGGGGAGGTTTGCAGGACCTCCCACTCATGATGTGGTCCGCTGGGCGACCACTGGCTGCGCACACCACGCAGTGCGGCTTGGCGGCCGTACAGGAGGCGGCCTTGTGCTCCTTGTTCCCGCAGCGGTAACAGCACTCCGCCCTGTCCACCTCGGACGGGCAGAGAGCCCGAGTGTGACCGATCCCGAAGCACTTGAAGCAGCGCAAAGGCTGATCTTCAAGCGCCCGGACCACACACGAGCTGAGCCCCACTTGCAGCCGTTTCTTTGAAACGACTGCCTTGGCTGCGGCAATTGGGCACTCGACACGGATGGTGCCCATGCCACCGCGGCCGGGCCTGATGGCCCGGCCTTGCACCGCTGCGACGTCACAGCCTCCTGCCACTGCGACCGCCGCCACCACCTCCTCTTTGGTGACCGTGTCGTCGAGGCCGGCCACCTCTAGGGCCACTGTCTTGACGGGCCTGACGACTTTGGCCGCATCTGCGATGACCTCTCGCAACTTTGTTGCGAAGAGATCCGCGTTCGTGCTGCCTTTAGCTCCCGCGAACTCGAACAGCCGGGCGCCGGTTTGCGTCCGGCGGCAGGTGACAGCGCCAATCCCTAGTTGGGCGGGATTGGCATTGGTACGAGCCCGTTTCAGCACGGACTCGTATGTCTCACCTCGCTCCGCAGCCTCTGGGGTGAGCGTCACTACGACGGCTGCGGTTTTGGGAGGAACTAGCTTCCTCCCGCCGGTGGGAGCCCTATTGGCTGCGGAAGCAGCAGCGGTGTCGGGCTTAGGGCCAGACTTTTTCCCCTTTCCTTTCCCCTTTCCCTGGCCAGTCTTTTTGGACTGGCCGGGAGGGATGGTGACAGGGGCGGCGGTCGGCGTCGCCTTTTTGGACTTTGCCTTCTTCCTTCCGACCACTTCCGTCCAAGGCTGCTTGGAAGGGGTGGTGGCGGGCAGAAGGGCGTCCTCTCCCAGTAAGTCCTGCTCCGCCGCCTGGGTGGCGGCAGGCTCATCCTCCGTTTCCGCGTTCGCGGTAGGGTCCGGTTGAGTCTTCCCCGTTTTCCTCGAGTCAGCCGCTAGAGAGGGTCGGACACGCCTCTCTGGCAAGAGCCGGTCCTCGATGCCAGCGATGCAGGCTCGGGTGAAGACCCTCTCCTCCATAATTACCTTGCGGATTATCTCCGCAAGTTGGGTGGAGGTGACGCCCTCTGACAGCGGCCTTTCGGGAGCCTGAGGCCGGGCCGCGGCTTCAGCCAGCCTTTCAGCCAGCCTTCCATACAGCCGGCTGACCTCCTTCTGCAGGCGATCCACCTTCGCCTGCAGTTGCTGGGTCTCATCCGTGGTAGTGCGCTGCACCAGCTCGCGGATGACGCCGAGCATGCTCGCTGCCCGGCATTTCAGGGCCTTTTGGAAGGTACCCTTCAGATTGGAGGACTTAGAGGCGACCTCGGCTATCCCCTCCTGGTCCTCCTGAGCCATTCGCTCTAGCTCAGCCAGGGAGTGGTCCGCGTAAATGACGCTGGACGTGCCATAGCCGGCCTTGGCCCTAGCGGAGCGCGCCCGCTGCTCCTTGGCAGCAACCTCCTCCTCCAGGTCTTGCTGAACTTGCGCCCGTCTCGCCAGGTTAAGCTGGCGTTGGGCATCCTCCAGACCAACGTCGTGGGCTATGGGACCAGGGACAGGGAGTGAGACCTTGCTCTTACCCTTACCTTTGGCCTTGCCCTTTTTCTTTTCGGGCTTACCCTTGACAGAGCCCGAAGAGCGTTCGGACTCTTGCCTCATGTAGGCCCTCTTCCGCGTTTGGAGGTCGCCTTCTGGGGCCTTCGATCCAGAAGACGGCACGCCCAGAGTGGACTCCACGTCCGAGTCGGACGAGTCGTCTGCCCTGCTGTAAAAGCTAGCCGCGGATGGTGCGCGGCTGGCATCCGACGCCGAAACGTCGACATCGGGGTGGCCCTGAGAAGGGCCTTTTGGTTGGCCCTGAGAAGGGCCCTTTGGGAGAAAACGCCCGGAGGCGTCCCGCAATGGTTTAGACATACCAATCCGCTATTCGTAAACACCTGCAGTAAATTTACGAAGTCACAGTGCTCGTTTGCCGTCGGCCTGCCACTCCGTTACGGTGGTCAGGCGCGACGTTGCCCGGGGAACGCTACGAGGAAGCCAGCACTGTGGGGGGTTCCCCAACCTAACCTAACCTAACCTAACCTAACCTAACCACGGGAATGCTGGGTGCCATCAGTAACTGGAGAGTAGATAAGGGCATAGTAAGTTCAGATCATAATGCTATTACATTCAGCATACAGTTGAGCAAGCCAACTGAACCCTTACAGAAAAACACCACCAGGAAGTATAATAGTAAAAAAGCAGACTGGGAAAAATTTAGGCGGGAATTGGGTCAAAATTTTGCAGAAAACAATTTAAATCAGGAAGCAGTCCAAAGTATAAATAACATCCAAAATTTAGAGGAAATAGTAAAATCATATATTGGAAACATAGAGAAGGCCTGCAAGGAAGCAATTCCGCAGCCCACAAATAAATCAAAATTTAAGTCACCTTGGTGGTCAGAAGAGCTCTCCAAACTCAAAAAACAGATGGTAACCAAAAAGAGAAGAATATCATATGCCGCAACCCGTCGTCGTCCAAGTGTGTTAGCAGATTACCTGGAGGCGAAAGATAAGTACGAGCAGGCAGCAGCAGAGGCCGAAACGGCAAGCTGGAAGAAGTTCTGTGGGACTCAGGACAGGGAAAGCATGTGGGATGGGGTTTATAGAGTCTTACGCAAAACAGCGAGAAGACACGAGGACCAGCCTCTGATGCGGGATGGGATGGTGCTTAGTACAGAGGAATCTGCTCGACATCTGGCCGCTACGTTCTTTCCGGAGGACGTGGAAGCGGAGGATAGTGAAGACCACAAGATAGTGCGTCGAACAGCAGAACTCGTGGGAAAAGAGGCACCCAACGACAAATGGGACCCACCGTTTACGGAGGCGGAACTCGAGAATGTCATTAGGTCATTCAACCCCAAAAAGGCACCCGGTCCTGATGGATTCACCGCAGACATCTGCGGAGCGGCGATACAGTGTGACCTGAAGCTGTACCTAGCTTTGATAAACAAATGCCTGGAGTTGTCCTACTTCCCTGACCCGTGGAAGGAGGCCGCAGTCGTGGTACTCCGGAAGCCGGGAAAGGACGACTACTCTCAGGCAAAGTCGTACAGACCGATAGGGTTGCTGTCGGTCCTGGGAAAGATTTTTGAGAAGTTGGTGGTCAGAAGGCTGAGATGGCACCTACTGCCTAAAATGAACACGAGGCAGTATGGCTTCGTGCCCCAGCGCAGTACGGAAGACTCCCTATACGACCTCATACAACACCTAAGAGACAACTTGAGGAAGAAGTTGATAAGTGTGGTTGTATCTCTCGACATCGAGGGAGCGTTCGACAGTGCCTGGTGGCCAGCCATTAAGAACCGGCTGAAGGACAAAGGGTGCCCTCTCAACCTCAGGAGGCTGTTAACCAGCTACTTCTCAGGCCGCACAGTAACAGTGATGTACGCAGGTCAGCGCTGTAGTAAGCCCACTACAAAGGGGTGCGTCCAGGGCTCAATAGGTGGACCAAGTTTCTGGAACCTATTGCTGGACCCCCTCTTGGACGAGATGGATCAGCGTGGGATATACTGCCAGGCTTTCGCGGATGATGTCGTCCTGGTTTTCTCCGGAAATTCGGTCCCTGAAATTGAGCGGATGGGAGATCAGATTCTCGGGCATGTGGAGGCTTGGGGCAAGGGTAACAAACTAAAGTTCGCTGCGCACAAGACGCAAGCCATGGTTGTTACCAACAAGTTGAAGTTCAACACTCCATGCATCCACATGGGCGAGACTGAAATCCCGATGAAAGAAGAGGTGAAGATACTGGGGCTAATTATTGACAGGAAACTCACTTTCCAAAAACACGTAAGTGAAGTGTGCAATAAAGCCACCGGTATTTTTAAACAACTCAGTCGGGCTGCAAAAATTTCATGGGGTTTGAGTCCGGAGATAATCAGGACCATATACGTGGCAGTAATTGAGCCAATTATACTGTACGCGGCAAGCGCCTGGGCTCCTGCATCGAACAAATTGTCGGTGCAGAAAAAACTCAATACAGTCCAGAGAGGTTTTGTCCAAAAGATCTTAAAGTCCTACCGCACAGTTTCCCTGAATGCCGCACTGGTACTCTCTGGTCTTCTCCCCCTGGATATGAGAGTGCGAGAAGCCTCTAAGCTTTACGAGGCGAAGAGGGGACGACCACAATCCTGCCTAGGGGATAGGATCATAGAGGCCAGAGTGTCATTCATGAAGGCACCACACCCTGCCTCGGAAGTGAAAATCGACTTCCAGTGCCTAGAGGACATGCAGCCTCAAACCCTTGCAGACCATCAAGTATCTGGCTCTCACATTTTTACGGATGGGAGCAAGATTGAAGGGAAGGTCGGGGCTGCTATGTCTTATTGGAGGGATGGGTCGGAGAAACGAAGTGCCAAGTACCGCCTGGAGCCATTCTGTACCGTATTTCAAGCGGAGATGTTCGCGTTGCAAAAAGCAACCGAACTCGCCCTAAGAAATGCGGACAGCGAAATCAACATCTTCAGTGACTCCAGGTCGTCATTGGAACTGCTTCGTGACTCCGACACGTCTCATCCCATGGCATGTGAGGTTAGGCGAAACATTAGGCTGCTCATGGAGAAAGGGAAAACTTTAAGGCTCTTCTGGATAAGGGCGCATGTTGGAGTAGAGGGTAACGAACGCGCAGACGTGCTAGCCAAGGAGGCAGCACTCTATAAAAAGACCGCGGCCGATTACGACCGATGCCCTCTATCCAACATAAGGAGGAACATAAGGCAGGAAACGAAAAAGGAGTGGGGAAAGAGGTACGCTGATAGCGAAACCGCTTCCACCACTAAGAACTTCCTGCCTGACACAGAAGCCGCGTACAGCATCGTCAAAAAACTTAAATTGACCCCCACGTTGGTACAGATATTGACAGGGCATGGGGGGTATGGGTACTATCTGCATAAGTTTAATTTGAAAGATAGCCCCCTATGCATCTGTGACACAGGTTCCGAGGAGTCAATCGTCCATCTTATCCTCGACTGTCCCATACATGGTGCTAAAAGACTAGACTTGCAAATACAACTGGAACGGCAGTTAACGGTCGAGAATTTACCTGGCATTGTAGCCGAAAGACACGGTAGAGAATTATTGTTTAAGTTTGCGGAGGAAGTCACAAGATCGGCAAAGATAAGAAATGGTAGCAAAATTATTGGCGGATAGCAAATGCCATCCACATCTTGAGGTTGTTAAAATGAGCATATATGTAGGTATCACCAATAATTTTGCTGCACAAGAAAGAGTACAAATTGCCATATTATGATAATATGGCAAGTTTGTACTTAGGAAAGAAAATAGTAAGAACCGCAAACTTAAAAGATTCCAAATATAAAAAGAACTACCGTAACGTGTCTATATATAATTAAATTAAGAAATTCGTTTTTAAAAATAAAATCCTCTTTTATTAAAATTGTTAAGTAGACTAGAGAAAATTAAGACTGATTAGAATAAGCTCCCCTTTTTTTTATAAAGGAAACAAACAAAATGTTTATTAAATCTAGTCACTGATAGAAAATATTCTCCGAACAATCTCATCGGAGACACGAGGAATGACAAACTGAGGTTTTTGGCCGGTAGGAGTCCGGCACTATCTGGGTCTTCCTTCCCAGGTGTCCATGATGGATTTTCCTCTTTTTGTCAAAATGTAAAAAAAAAAAAAAAAAAAACCTAACCTAACCTAACCTAACCTAACCTAACCAACTGGGGAAAAACGCACAAAGTAACATATCACTAGGTGTCCCCCGTGGAAATCGGACCCACGACCTCCGTGTCAAGAGCCCAATGCTCTTAACCATTAGACCACGGAGGCAGTTGTAGATAAAGTGAAACTACGTTAGTAGTGTGTAAACTACTAGTACTAGGAGACTAGAGGAGAGGAGAGATACAGGGATTTCAAGCTTCATATTTGTTTGTGACGGGACCCTAATTGTAAGACAAAGATAGGTGATCATTTCTCTATGTGACATTGATGCACAACATTTTTTGAAAATGTTGTTTTTAATTCTCGTTCCAAAAAACCGGCACATTATGACTGCAAGATTATCACTAAGTATCTATTAATTATTCGTAAAAGTCTTGCAAGTACCTACGTAAAAAGACAATAATCAGTTATTATTTTTTAACCATTATTAACCATATCAGTGCGAGCTAGCTGCCGGCGCGGCTGTTTTGGATGCCAGCACTAGCAGAATCCTACAAGCCCCCCGTCAGCGGCCGCCATTTTTGGTGCCGGCCGTGGCAGCCGTTGTTTAAAATCTTGGCTGCCGGCAGTATTACCTATCGCTTGTTCCCAATGGCGTTATTTTTGGTTGCCAGCGCTCCAACAGCGGAGGCACTCCCTATTTTTTAATATTTCACTCAACAAATACCTACCTACCTATTATCAATAATGGGTAACATAAAAAAAGAACTGCAGAAAAATAAAACTAATGCACTGAATTTGAAATCTATGATGTAGGTATTTACCGACTGATTTGCCGAATATGTGAATAATGTGCAAATAATGTAATGAAAAAAAAATAAGACGGCGCCTGCGACGACACAGGGTGAAATGGTTGCCAACCCCGGGACTACGATGGTAGTTCCTTTCGCGCGCAAACCGCGGACGACTTCCTACGCTCTTATTGGCTGATTGATGACCAATATGGCTACCGCTACCGATATACCTACCTTTAGATATCGCCGCGCCGCCTTGTCGGGGTTTCTTTGAAATTTGCACTCAGTGTTGCCGGATTGGGGATTTTTCCACAATTTTGGGGAATAATTCCGTTCTATGAATAGAATCACTGGGAAAAATTTAATCACAATGGGTAAATTTAGGGGCATTATTTGGACAAATACAATACAATACAACTATTCTTTACGTAATACCAGTTACCAAGTTAGTGTCGTACTGATCCGGGGAGTGTCATAGGGTATATCACGTGTAGATAAATCTTTAGGTAGCTGTCATTTTGTGTAATATTAAATTTTGGGTTTGAATTTTTTCTTTTACCTATTTATTTGTGTATTTCCGCTAAATAAACCTTAGGGAACAAAACGTATCATCCTGGAGGAAAATAAAATGAGGAAATGTAAGAAATAGTATTTGGCAACCCTGGTTGCACTTGCATATGAATCAGTCGATCATTACGCTTTCGCTTGTTTGTTTTGTTTTGATTTGATTGATGCTTTATCGTAATTTGAGAAAATGACTCTGTAGCTATTCTAACATGGAATATGACGATATGATACTATGTGTAGGCCATGAGGATAGTAATTAAAATCGTGCCCGCGAACTGTATCGTCAACGGTTTATCGATGGCAGGCCACCTGCTGAACAGCGGCGGTTACCATCATACCAATGCTTCCTGGATACAGCAAGACGCTTGCATTCTACCGGATCATTTCATTGATCCAGTGGCAGTGGTCGCCCGAGCACTGTCGAACCCTGGCAGGTCGAGGAGGTGTTAGAGCAAGTAAGGCGTAGGCAGTTGGAATAAAACTCTAACACCAGGGCTTGCTGCCCACACGATAAGAAGAAAAGTTGGTTGTGTAAAATGTGAAGTTGTGTGTGTGTGTTGAATTGAGATCGCCCGAAGAGACAGTTTGAGCCCCGGATATCACGTGTTCTCCACGAAAAAGAATAAGTGGTGAGTAGATTGATGCTAGAATGTTACCTATTTGATTGAGTCGTGATATTTTAAAAATTAAATTATGGTAGGTACCTACATACTCTGCCTAAAACCTCACCATTTCTCACGTAAACAATAGGTCAGTTAAGTTCAAAGTTAAAAATACAAACTATTTAGTTAAGAAACATTTTAGTTAGCTCCTGGTACCAGCCTGGTAGTACCAGGAGGTAACATTTTTAGTAAGAGGTAGCGGATAATTACTCCTGGTAAGGTTAATGAACTTAAAATAGTGCTGCGCTTCTACGATGCCGATTTAATTTTTTTATTATCGATAGTTAATTTTTCGATAAATAATTATCTTGCACTACGGTTGTCATACATTGTCAATAGACTCTTTACAAGGGACCCTTCAACACCTTTTTTTCTTTAGGGGTATTTTTGTAACACCCTGTATAATATGGAATTTACGTTCTGAAATAAATGATCGAATAAAACAAAAAAATGTTCTTATAGATGCGAACATAAAAATCATCGGCCGCAATATTATTTTTTTATTAAATTTTTAGGTTTTTTTTTTTTTTTTATATGTCTTGTAGTAAAAATTTTTTTATTTCATAATTGTTAGTGATGAAATACATTAGTTCGACTCAGATGCCAGTTATACACGCAAAGGGTACATCGATACAAAGCAAATGATTCAATCGCTGATGACATGCTATCTATAGGCTGCTATCGTGTAGCTCCGAAGTGCGTCATCAAAACTTCACCAAATTAAATTGGGACCATCTTGGGAATAAATCCTTGAGAAAAAATAAAAAGAATCACCCAAATTGGTCAAGAAATGCCGAAGTTATCGCGTAACTTTCATACAAATCAGGCCGTCGCACTTACACGTATTAGTCCATATCTTGAAAACTACTGAACCGATTTTGATGAAACTTTCATTGTTCCCTAAGTTGAAGTATATGTTAGCCAATAAAAATGAAAGAATGGTCACAATAAGATTAATCGTTTCGGAGAAATTCGTGTGTATGACCTATAACATTTTGTATTTGTTTGAAAGCCCTAGTAGATTATCATTTGTGAATATATTGCAGTTCCCATACTATAACATAAGTACGAGTCGAATTGATAACCTCTTCTTTCTTTGAAGTCGGTTAACTAAAATCGCGTTTCTTTTCTCACATTCATCGAAATACTTTAACATTCCCGTAATTTACAAATAAAAGCTTTCCATACTCATTTCTGTGACACGACACACATTACCGAATGAAAAATGATGTTCATGGCCTCGTTAAAGGTGTCTTTTTAAGGCGACGAGTTAGGTAAAATTGTTTATTTCTGTCACTTTCATTGTAAATGTAAAGCAGATTGTTGTAGGTTGTTAGGTACCTAATAAATAAGATAGTACATAAACATCTTGACTTTATTCGCAGTTAATTACTTTATTAAATACCTAAATGCGTCATAAATACCTTTGTTCTATAATTAGAACCAATATAAAATTAGCTTTGATTAGCAATTGGAGCTAAGTTTATGTTCATTTGTTTTAATAATTAGATAACTTTGTGCTTCTTATACCTACAACAATGAATTAACCCAAAACTAGAAATTAGTTTGTTTAGAATCGAATTATCATGTTTTCAACATAGGTAATTTTTTACAAAATATTAAATAATTTGTTTGTAAAATTTTAAATTTACTGAAATCGATCTCAACCCACCGCACAGGCACACTCACCCTGCTTACTACAAAAACATGATTCTTAAAATGTATCCACGAGCACGCTAGCGCTTTCATTCATTGCTGAAATGATAAATATAATTTTGGCCTGAAAACTTAAAATGCTAATAACTTCAAATTTTATCTATCAAAATAAGTATGTACGGTGCAACCGTGCATTTTTATTATATAGTCGAGTCATCAATCAACGCGTGGTTCGATACTTTTATTTTACACAATTCAGTTCACGATTGGTAGCCGAACCGCGTGCTCTCATAGCAATCATTTCCATACTAGCATAAATCAGTTAATTCAATAAACTCTTCTTTTATCATATTTTCGGCATTTTACTTTACTATCAACTATCACTATCAACTACAGGTGTAGCCCGTACATCTTTATGGTCCTTCGAGCCTCCGGAAAGGCGGGATCACTTCACAAAAGACTGTATTATTCGGAACATTCGAAATCGCGTCAGTGAAAGTGTTTCTAATGCGCCCTCTGGACAGCAATCCACAGAAGACAGCACCCTCACGCACAGCAGCGCGAGGTATCTTCAACTTTCGCCTACGGACACCAGCAGTCCGGCGTCACAGACAAGCAGCCAACGACTCAGCACAGCAGCCGAGACACGTTTGCTAGCTATATAAGCATCAAGTAAGATCTTTCCTTTTTACTCTTATCATTTATCAATAACTCCAAAGCAGCAGGATGGAGAATATCATTGCAAACCAAGTCCAAATACTGGATGCTATCAAAACCTTGCTCACAAACTTTAAAAAGGATGGAAAAGATCGCAAAACTCCTGAATCAATCAACAGGAAGCTAAAAACTTTGGACTCTTATTGGCAAGAGTTCGAAAGTAATCATGATCAGCTGAATCAATTTGAAGAACAAAATCACGACTATTTTACTAGCGATTATTATCATAAAACAAGAAGTTTCTACAATGAAACAAGAGCGTTCATAGCAGGACATCTGACGCTGGAGCAAAAGCCTACGTCTCCATTGATAAAGCCTGCTACTCAAATGGGACCTCCTACAGGCCCCGCTTCACAGTTCCCTAGCGGATCTAATCCGCAACCAACATTTCATCATCAACAGCCGCCGAAGTCGAACACACAACAAACATTGGTAGAAGCATCTAAGCTAGATGAAATGCTTCGTAAACAGCAAAGCAATTTTAAAGCTTTTCGTTACTCCATGTCAACCATCAACTTCGAAGAAGACGCAGAGAAATGGGAACTTGAGGATACATTGCGAACAATTCAATCAAGATGGTCGGTTATTGACTCTCTTCACTGGGAGATCGACACAATATCTACGGAGGACAACACGGATTATGAAGCACGATTTAAGGATTTAGAAAAAACATATAGACTCATCAAAAAGACCATAAATAGCAAGATTTGGTCTGTATCACACAAGGAAAAATCAACCCCACAGATGGACATTCCCTCCTTCAATGGGAATTATCACCAGTGGTTATCCTTCAAGGACTTATTTATTGAGTCCATACACAGCAATAGATCCTTAAACGATGCTCAAAAAATGCAGTTTCTCAAAAGCAAGCTCAAAGGAGAAGCTGAAAAGATAGTTCAACATCTTCACATCACCTCCGAGAACTACAAGGTCTGTTGGGACATCCTAAACCACAGATACAACAACACTAAGATTATTTTCTCCTCTCACGTTAATATCCTCATGAATTTGCCTGTTATGCAGCAACAGTCAGCAGTGAACATAAAGAAAATTCATGACACAACGAAGGAATGTATCTATGCTATAAAAAACCTTGGTGTAGATACCTCAACATGGGACCCTCTCGTTGTTCACATTGTAGCACAAAAATTAGATTCCAGCAGTTATGACGATTACATACAATCATTAGCAAAGCCTAGGGACTTGCCAACCCTAAAGGATTTTTTAGAGTTCTTAGAATCCAAATTTACGGCCCTAGAAGCATCAAGGCGTAAACAAGAACCATCTAAACCGTCACAACATTTCAAATCCTTCGCGAGCAGCAAGGATAAAGGATCATCATCATCACCTCCTATCAAAACATTCAAGCAACCATCAAATAAAAATCGTTCGATGAAGTACACCGGATGTCCATTGTGCAATAAAGCGCACGGATTATTCCACTGTAATGATTTTTTGAAATTGCAATCGAGCGAAAAGAAAAATTTAGTTGCGAAATTAAAATATTGCAACAATTGTTTATACAACCACAACGGAAATGATTGCATTTCAGAAAAACGATGCCATGAGTGCAAAGAACCCCACAATACGTTGCTACATGAGGCGTTCGCAAAGTCACCAAAATCTGATGGCAACCCGCGACAGCACGAGAGTCACGTGGCACAAAATCCCAAAACTAGCATAGCCGAAGTCCTCCTAGCAACGGCATTGATCAAAGTGCAAGCGGTGGACGGTACCTTTCAAATCATGCGCGCCCTTATAGATCAAGGGTCGCAAACGTCGCTGATATCAGAGAGAGCGGCACAAAAACTAGGTTTACCTCGCCAACGTTGTAAGGGTGTGATTTTTGGTGTAGGAGCTAAAGAAAATAATTGCAAGGGCATTATACATATTACATGCTCATCAGCGCAGGGCGACTATACATTCACGACGGAAGTCCCTATTATGAAAAGTTTAGTAAACAACCTACCTAACAACACATTTCCAAAGCCAACATGGCAATTTCTACAAAATATACACTTAGCAGATCCAGAATTTAATGTTAGCAGCCCCGTCGACTTATTATTAGGTGCAGATATTTACTCATCAATAATTTTAAATGGTATAATCAGAGAAAATGACTCATTACCTATAGCACAGCAGACCCGCCTGGGATGGATCCTATGCGGGAATGTAAAGTCTTATCAGTGTAACGTTGTACTAAACAACGTGGAAGATTTAGAGCGATTCTGGAACACAGAAGATGTTATCACGGAGACCACAAGCATGTCACAAGAAGACGATCAGTGCGTCCAATTTTACAAAGCAACAACCACACGCAATGATGAAGGTCGGTATATCGTGAGACTGCCCCTGAAACCAAATCATAAGGAGCTTTTAGGAGACTCTAAAGCAAAATCAGTCGCACAGTTTCGACAATTAGAAAACAAATTTGTACGAAACGAAAATATAGCTCGTGACTATAAATCATTTATTCACGAATATATCGAACTAGGTCATATGCAGCGGTCATCGGACTCGAGCGGTAACAAGACACCAAACTGCTATTTACCTCATCATTGTGTGCGGCGCGCGGACTCCACTACTACATCGCTTCGAGTCGTCTTCAATGCGTCAGCGAAAACATCGACTGGCCATAGTTTGAATGACGTTATGTACAGGGGTCCGAACTTACAGCAAGATTTATCAAAATTAATTTTGAAGTGGAGACAATACGAGTTCGCATTTACAGCTGACATTGAGAAAATGTTTAGGCAGATCGAATTACACCTGGAAGACCAGGTGTACCAGAAAATCATATGGAGGGACTCTTCTAGGGATGTTCTGCAGGATTATCAATTAGCAACGGTTACCTACGGCACAAAAGCAGCGCCGTTCTTAGCCATGATGACTCTTAAACAGTTAGCAAGTGATGAGGGTCACAATTACACCTGCAGTCCAGCTGGTAAGGTCCTGGAAGAAGATCTGTACATGGATGACCTATTAAGCGGCAGCCACAGTCTTCAAACAGCAAAGCAGCTTCAATCTGACTTATCAAAACTCCTGAGATCTGGTGGCTTCAATCTAAGGAAGTGGAACTCTAACAATCAAAAACTATTAGAAGGAGTTGACACAGCACAGCAAAATTATCAACAGGTCTTCGATTTCAAGCACGAAGAATCAACAAAAACGTTAGGATTGCGTTGGTGTCCTAAAACCGACCAATTTGAATTTAAATTAAAAATCGATACGTCTCCCGGTCAAGCAACAAAACGGCAACTGTTGTCAGATATTTCGAAAATATTTGACCCTCTCGGATGGTTGTCACCCGTCTCCACAAAACTTAAGATCTTATTTCAAGAAGTCTGGCTTCATAAAGAGCTACAGTGGGATAGCAAATTACCTGAAAAAATCAACAAAGACTGGGACACAATCAAAAGCGATTTAGAGCAGATAAACGATATTAAAGTTGCAAGGTGGCTGAAAACGAGCAAAAATGACAGTATAGAGTTGCATGGCTTTTGTGACGCATCGATCAAAGCATACGCATGCGTCATATATTGCAGAATTAAGAAAACTCATAAGCCATCATCATCAGTAACGTTAGTAGCAGCAAAATCAAGGCTCATCTCTCCAAATAAAACAGTATCATTACCCCGCCTTGAATTAAATGGTGCCTTCTTATTATCAAAACTGATGAGCAACGTACTAGCATGCCTGCCTGAACACAACGTCAGGATTTATGGCTGGTCAGACTCCACGGCCGTTCTAGGTTGGCTCCAAGGGGACCCCGGGCGTTGGAAGACATACGTAGCAAACCGCGTCGCACAAATAACACCAATCATACCAGCCGATTGTTGGAATTACGTCAACACTACTGAGAACCCGGCAGACTGCGCTAGTCGAGGTATTACAGCAAAACAGCTTAAGCATCATCCTCTCTGGTGGACCGGGCCAACTTGGTTATCAACGTTTGACAATCAACCAACATCGATCAATTATGAAACAAATCAAGAAGTCAAACAAATAAAGCAAACGCTCTTATCAATGACGCCACACAGTGACGTGAAGAACGCAAACGCCTCGACAACGTCATGCAGTACTGACATAGTAGGTGACGTCATACGTAGACATAGCAACCTGACGCGCGCAATCCGAGTACTCGCTTGGATTTTACGTATTGTACGTCGAGACAATAATAAGCCATCGTACCTTACAATAAGCGAATACAGAAGATCACAATCGACTATTGTAAAAAATATTCAGCAATCAGAATTTACCGATGAAATAAAAAGCCTAAAGAAAAATGGTACTGTCGATTCAAAAAGCAAAACACTGTCTTTAAATCCATTTCTCGACAAAGAGGGGCTATTACGAGTCGGTGGTAGGCTTAAAAATGCGAACATAAGCCAAAGCATGATGTATCCTCTCATCATCCCACACAGCAGTCATTTTACAGACATTTTAATTGATCATGCGCATAAAATGACTTATCATGGAGGCCCACGTATTACATCAGCATGGTTACGCCAAACTTTCTGGATTATAGGAGGGAACCGAGCTGTAAAGAAACGACTTCGATCGTGTGTAACCTGCAGAAGACATAACCCAGTAAAAGAACACCAACTAATGGGCGATCTACCCCAATCAAGGGTGACCCCAACGAGAGCTTTTTATCAAACAGGCGTCGACTATACTGGATACGTGGACGTCAAGTCAAACAAGGGTCGAGGGATAAAGACCACTAAAGGCTATATTGCAGTGTTTGTTTGTATGGTGACGAAAGCCGTACACCTGGAGTTGGTGTCGGACTTATCAACATCAGCATTCCTGGCAGCATTACGTCGCATGGCAGCTAGACGAGGTGCCCCGAAGCATATATGGAGCGACAACGGCACTAACTTCATCGGAGCAAACAACACTATACAAAGAGAGTTTACGGAGTTAAAATCAATAGTAAACGAAGAATTCCTATCAGAGATCAGTATGATGGACATAGAGTGGCACTTCAACGCTCCATCTTGGCCGAGCGCTGGAGGACTCTGGGAAGCAGCAGTAAAGAGTCTTAAATATCATCTACGTCGCGTCGTAGGAGAACAAAAACTCACCTACGAAGAGTACAGCACGCTCTTAGCACAATTGGAAGCGTGTCTTAATTCTAGACCTTTATGTGCCCTCATGGAAGACCCAGACGATTTGGATTATCTCACTCCGTCGCACTTCTTGTCCAGTGGTCCTGTTTTGAACATCATCGAAACAGAAAGGGACGCTCGTACAAGATGGCAGTTAACACAAAAAATATTCCACGACATCTGGAAACGCTGGAAATCGGAATATTTAACACAAATGTCGACTAGATCAAAATGGCAGACATCTAAATCCAATATCAAGGAAAACGATATTGTGCTCATACATGAAGCCAACTTACCAGCAGCAAAATGGGCACTAGGCAGAGTTGTCATCCTTCATCCTGGACAGGATGGATTAGTCAGAGTTGTCTCCGTCAGAACTAAAAACGGAATTATGAAAAGACCTATCACAAAATTATCTATCTTACCCGTGAACGACGAGCAACCAAGTAGCAAACAATCAAAGGAGGACACAATTCATGCTGAAACTGTATCGTCGCCTGAAAGGCTAAAGGTACCTAAAGCAAGGCCTTCAGTCAGTCTCTTCACCACGGTTTTAATGCTAATGACTATGTTAGTATCATCAGCTTCCTGCGCCTACAATATAACTAACATCAACTCAAATCACAGTATCTATTTCGACAAAGGTGCAAACATGCACCTGATTCGAGATGTGTGGAAGCTTGTAGTATATTACAACTTAGAGCCATATTGGGAGAGCACAAATTTATTAGATAAATATATAAATAATCTAGAAGACAGGTGTCTAAAGACAAAGAGACGTATTCATTGTGACGTGATCCCCTTACAATTACGTCACAACTATATCGAACTACAATACTACAATGACATGTTCCTTAGTCAACACTTTGGCTCACATGTGCGATTACGTCGTGGCCTTATCGATGGCGTAGGATACGTGGCAAACAGTCTCTTCGGCGTTTTAGATCAAAAGTTCGCCGATCAGTATCAAAAGGATATAAAATTAGTGAGGGAAAATCAAAAACATCTTGGAGCACTATGGAAGAACCAAACTTCTGTACTCGAAGCTGAATTCAATTTGCTGAAACGTATGGAAAGTACGATGGTAAAACAACATAAGATCTTCAATCAACACCTTAACGAACTGGAGGAAACAAAGAAAGTACTAAGCAATGCCGTACAGCAAGGCGCGGAGACGAGCGACTTTGCAATTTATGCCATCATCGCTAACAATCTGGCGATGAACTTAAAAGGGATCCAAAAATCTCTAATTGACACAGTCACTAATATTTATCATGGCCAGTTCGACCTACATCTTATAACACCGAATCAGCTGAGAGAAGAATTAAACATCATTTCCCAACAGATATCAAAAGAATTATCACTACCTATTCAAAATGTTCAGACAGACCTTATCAAGATATATCAATTATTAAAGGTCCGAACTAGAATAACCAAAGACTACCTAATATTCGAAATTAGCATACCGCTCATTGACCGGGATAGTTTTGAAATTTATAAAATGATCACAATACCGCAGCAAGTGGGAAACAATATGATCAGCATCGCTACTATCGCGGAACAGGTAGCAATAAACATCCACAAGGATACTTTCGTGCCGCTATCAGATAAAGAGCTAAATACATGTATATCCTTCGATCCCGTAACTCAACTATGTGAATTACAAACACCAGTTTATCACATGAAGTCGGACAAAAACTTATGCCTCAGAGATCAAACATCGAACGAATGTATTTACCATACTACTCGTTGCTATGACAAATGGATACAATTGAGTAGTATAAATTCGTACCTATACTTTTGTTGCGGTCAATGCCCACTTCGGATCATATGTTCAGATCAAGTTACTTCTGAACGAGTCAGCAAGGCCGGCATTATCAGTCTACAAGAAAGCTGCGTTATCAAAGGCGAGTCATTCACCGTACCGTCACAGCGGCGTCAGATGTCCCAAGTGCAAACGCAAGCAGAAATCGTTACGCCGGACATTCCTTCTATTAATAACATTATTAATTTAACCATCCCTGTGAGCAAGGTAAAATCAGAAATAACAGACAATCAAGAGTATATGAAAGAGATAAATGATCAGATACAGAAACTGAAGGCGCAATCGCCTGAAGTGAATCAAATATCATATCACGACATACACCACTACACGGTGATCTACGTGCTGGTGGGAGCGGCAGCTGCAGCAGCAGCAGCATGCATAGTGTGGCGCGTGCGACGCGCGCGGCGCAGATCCGTGCACCTTGCCCTGCCCACCCCCCGTCCGCGCGGATTGACCGCCTCCCGTGATAGTGTTAGTGCTAATGTGATGTGCAAGTGTACTTGTAAGCGTACCATTGAACGGGCTGAGCCCTCTAGTGCAAGTGTAAAGTGTACAAGCGCGAGTGTTCTTAATAAACAAACGCTACCGTTGGCATTTGATTTTAGTGACACGGGTCTCTAATAGCATAAGAATCATCATAGACATAAGGCGCATTGTTCAATCACCTTGTTAGTAGCATAGTCTCATCACCATCAATATCATTTCATCATCTATCCTCTCAAGCCTCCCTTCTTTGGCCTGGGAACATGTACGGTGCAACCGTGCATTTTTATTATATAGTCGAGTCATCAATCAACGCGTGGTTCGATACTTTTATTTTACACAATTCAGTTCACGATTGGTAGCCGAACCGCGTGCTCTCATAGCAATCATTTCCATACTAGCATAAATCAGTTAATTCAATAAACTCTTCTTTTATCATATTTTCGGCATTTTACTTTACTATCAACTATCACTATCAACTACAGGTGTAGCCCGTACAAAGTACATTAGTATTTCAATCTAATTATTTTGTTATAAATCAGTTGGGGTGTATGAGGTTTTTCGCTTAACACGTATACCTATTTTATGTGAAATACCAAATCAAATTCAAATAGTCCATACTCGCCTTACAGCTTGGTATGTTAAACTTAATTTGTTCTAAAAGCCCACCATCAGTCCTGACTTAAAACACTAGGAATTTAGTTATAGCGTTCTAGCTCAGTTGTTTGATACCTACGCCACAGAATATTATAAGAGGGGTTTGAAATGCAAAGTAGCGCTTTTGCTTCGGAGACGGCTGTCGCCACTTGTCTTCCCGCTCACGCTGCTACAATTACTCATGCCCTCTCGCTCGCACCACACCGCACGTCTTATGGTGTTATGCAAATCATTGCATAACCTGTGGCGACACGTTCCACGCCTACTTTGCACTTCTAACCCCTCTTATAATGTTCGGTGACCTACGTCATGTATTTCAATTTCAACATTATTCGAAGCATAGTTTTTGAATTATTTCAACTATTTACTACCTTGCTTTTGTTTCAGAACTTTCGTGTGGTCGACGGTTCGGCTCCAATATCAAAGCAGCAAAATTGTTTAATAAAAATTTAATCACATCCCCTCACCGGTGACTTTTTAATTGTTCCTCTTGTCGCGAGCTCTTTATTGTTGTTCCAACATCGTAATTTCTGGAGCCAATTATGCGCGCAAAGGGTTGTGTCTCGTGGGATTCTGCACCGTATGGTCGCATGTCGTTGATACAGGGTGAAATTGATATCATTAGAAGAGTCTACCCATCAAAATGAACAACTTAAAAGTTGTTGCTCCCACAGTAAACCTTTTTGCAAATTTTTTTGGCTGCTCGATTTGATGGTGCATAAATTTGAGTCAAGTAGGCATTACAGTTTCGTAAGGAACAGCAGACTTTTTGTCTGCTCCGATCGGTTTGCTCTCATAGTAAAAGTTGTTTAGTTTGATAGGTAGACTCTTAGTTTAAAAGGATGCTAATGCTATCAATTTCAATAATCACTGGCTTATGTAATACGTACACACATACGTAAACTGACGAGTGTATTCCCGGTCCGTCCATGTTCACTCTTTGTACACAGGGTGTAAAATTAAATGTGTTACATATCGAATAGGGTGCTTCAGACCATCAAACTGAACAACTTTTACTATGGAGCCAACATCGAAAAAGCGAAAATAAAATCAGTTTTTCCATAGAAAATTTCAATAGGTACTCGACCAAAATGTATGAAACAGCGGTTTTTTTTTTCGCGATTTCTTTGTTGGTCCCCTTGTAAAAACTGTTTAGTTTTATAGTCTGAAGCACCCCCTAAAGTATGTAACGCATTTAAGTTTGCATCCTGTATTAATCCTCGTGAATCAGTCTATCTATTATAGTCGGGGAAATCTACGGATTTTTGTATGGAGTAGGTTGCATTAATTGCACTTTTGGTGAAAATTTGGAATATAGTAGATACATACCTGAAAAACATAAATTATCAATAATCCCCGATTTTTTATGTTATATTATAGAATAATTAAGACATTTAAAAAACATTAAATTTAGGTATGAACAAAAAATGGAAAACTGGTGATTTTGTACAGGATGGCTTCGTTCAATACGTTTTACTTATAACAATAATAATCCACGGTTAATATCGTTAATCTGGGTAGATATTTAATATTTTGTAAGTCTTCAAAAATTATAACCTCAAAACTAAATTATTTACTGTTTGTTTTTACACATTAAATTTGCCTTTTGATAATTAACTGTCTCTATTGCTGGTATGCTGGTCGAAATATTTTTAGAAATAAGCTTGCCATTTGTACATTAATATAGATTTTAAGGTATTTCTCAGGTTCCTGAGCCTATATAACCACGAAATCTCGACAAAAGTGTTATAAACTAACAGTAATATTATTTCAAACACAATTTACTAAAGTGTCTTTAATGCAATCTCAAACCTTATTTTTCCTAGACTATAATATCTTTTGGTTTAACAATGCAAAAATAGAAACTAATAGCGAGCGAAGCGAGCTTGACTTTTCTCCTCAATATGAATCGGTTAGAGCCAGAGCTTTTTACATACAAAACATGTGAAAAGTAAACTAATAAAAGATATAGATCGAGCGAACCAAGTTCGAAATTGTTAGCACCACGTCTTAGCTGTGGTCAGATTTCTTTAGGACTATGTGTAGGCACGGTAATTAAAACAGTATTATTTTATTTTTCCTAGACTATTAGTGAAAACGGTAACAAAATTTCTACAATAGTTTCAGAGATTAGCCCATACAGACAGACAGGACGAGATACAAACGCAGTCACTCTTATTTATACGAAAGCGAAAGTTTGTATGAAAAGTCTTTTTTTTACGTCGTTCCCTTTTCTGAGGGAAAGTTCAGTATGGTGGGTACAATCAACCCTAAAGTAAAGTAATGCAACTGTTTACCCTAACAGCATATTGTTAATAACCTAATAAAATTTATTATCACTTTCAAAATAGACGCTGAAATGTCGAGTTGCAGAAAGTTAAGTAGCCTGCTTAACCAAGTCAGTGTATTATTTATTTATTATACCTAGATTTAATAATAATATAAGTTAGTCGCTTATAATAAGCTTATATTAAGCATATGTCTAGATTAAGCCTCACGCTTCTACCGTATAAAACAAAAGTGGCCAACTTTCTTAGGTTGGTATGCGTGACGCGTCATATAACTTATCTCTGTGTGCGTGTTTAGCGACTCGGAATATAATACAGAGTTTGGTGATATTTTTTTCGACGCATTCGTAGCTTCGACTGTCTATCTAGAGTCAAAGTCAAAGTCAATATAACATATAACTTATAAAAAGTTAGTTGCATATTACATATTTTTCAGAATATTGGTGAGAATTTATGAGTAAGCACATAAGCTTTGCATTCCTTTCTTTTCAGAAGCCATCAATAGCAAGGCGGGCTATATTTTCACCTAATGGAACTATTTATTATATTATTGGCCATTTATTAGAACCACTACCCGACAAATTCAAGATGTCTCTTGAGTGGTTCGTAGTTCAATGATGTAATTTATGTACCTAGCCGATGAATCTTCGGCTATTCACTTCTACAGGGTGTTACACCCTTTTATATTATTGGTATAATATGGTTGAAAAACAATATTTCACAAAATTTTATAGTTTTTATCTTATTGTATACGACAAATTTTTTTCCGTGGCTTCTTCTGCGTGGGATTTGTATACCTAAGTCCTTCCCCGGGGTTCAAACTAACTCTATAATTACTAAATTTTATCAAAATCAGTGCAGTGGTTAAGCCATAAAAACTTAACAAACAAACAGAAACATTCGCATTTATAATGATAAATGGGATTTATGGACATTTCCATTTTTCCCTTTCGCGGCTGACAGAAAGTTTGCTACAAACATACCAACTTAGTCATAGGTCATAGGTACGAGGTTAGCTCTCAGGGATAGCCTGTGGGATAGCCTTTCGCCCACAAAACTCTCCAAAAGATTTAGCAACAAAATCAAATAGATTGTTAGAACATTTTCCGAGAAACACCTTGGACAATCATTATTGTTTTGTACACAATCTAACCTTCTTGATTATTCCATTTGTTTTTTTTTCTGTTTACCGCAGTGACCATATTATGATCATTGGTTTACCAAACAAAAACGAATTCCGTGTGAGCAAAGAGATTGTAAATAATTAAAATGTTTTCCAAAAAGGTTTCGGCTGGTTAATATTGGCTATTTTGACTAGAAAAGATCATGTTAATAGCCATTTACTTTAGAAAAAAAACGATTGGAAGCTTTTTTTTTAGAGTTTATTTTTCCCGAGAAAATCAGCTAGTTTGTTAAGTTTTTTCAAGAAACTTTTAAACAAAAGTGTATCTGCCTTTATCAATTTTTTTTTTTAAATATTTTATGTTTTCATGATGCATTGTTCAACGATAAGAATTTTTAAATTAACATCTATTATTTGACTAATCAAATCAAACAAGTTTTCCAGTATTTTAGTCGTAGAAATTTTTATGAAATGAATGAAAAACTTAGGAATCGTATTTGTTTTCGTGCGAACCACATAGGAGTGGAAATAGATTGAAAAAATCCACCCCTGTACGTCCGCTCGCCCCTGAAGCTTGGGGCGTACTGTGTTTTGCTTTCCTTATACCTAAATTTTAGATATCGAAATTAAACGTGCATACATACATAAACTCACAACCGTATTCCCTTTCGGGATGGTCAGAGACTTTTCTACAACTTTCCGTAGGGTTGTAGGTAGGTAGCTAAACTACAAGCCTCTATTTTTAACGCAACAAATACTGATAGACAGTCGGACAGGACAATCCATTAAGATACATCTCTATATTACAAGCCTTATTATAGTGATTTACGGGACAACAACAAGGGAACAACATTTCACAAGTTGTTCTCTCGTAAATTATTTCAGCCTTACCTTGTTTTATTTTCAACTTAGATTTTGTCCCGGAAAATGTGAGGAAAAGTTACTCGGTACATTTATCATCATCTCGACTTATGTTTTTACTCGAGGTAATGTTGCCTCTTATTTGTTAAGGTAAATATGTCAGCTGAATTTTATTTCTTTGATGGATGTGTGATTGATTAATATATTCTGATAGGTAACGTGAGGTAATGTCAAGTGTTATTTTGTTGACACGAGTGTTTATGTATGTATGTAATCAGCATATTATAAAATATTAACCATTCACAAAGCTAACACTTTGTAAAAAATACAAAAAAAAGAAGAATTTGTACGATAATGCTCTCATAAGATTTTATACGACGCCAACGATTGTACAATATCTATACTTGAATGTTTTCTGTAGGAGATGATCCAGACTATCAAACTGAACAACTTTAACTAACATTGAAATCCAAATTTTTTGTTGTCATTTTATTAAATAATCAAAAACTGTTGACAGAACAATACGAAGGAAATAACAATATCCTAACAAATAACAAGTAAGTAATGCAATGCGACACAGTCCTTAAAGCTGACGTAGGAACGCATCCATCAACAGTATGTCCTAATCATACTTAACCCGAGCGCGACCGTAGTTTTATAAGTCGTAAAGATTTTTACAGCCAGCGATCACCTCCCGTCGCAGGACCTATTGCCGATTGGCAATAAACCCTTTGCAACGAGGTTTTCAATGAAGACCCGCCCCATATTGGGTCTTAGAACAATCTCGTCCGATATCGAGTTGCGAAGCCGTCTTAAGCGTGAATCATCACCGTTTGATGAACGGTCAAGAGACAAATTGCCTTACATTTTAGGCCCTATGATTCTTTTGGTCATTTTCTCTTTGTAGATTATAGGTATTTGTTTTCTTATGGTGTAAATGTTTATCACATATCGTGTAGTTTATAACACACTCAAAGCCTTTTCCACGACGTATTACGTGCGTAAAGCAAAAAAATAATAAAACATAATAAAATAAACATAACGGTGTCAAAGGGTCTCCGTGTCCTGTATTACTTGGTATTACTTATTTATTGCCATAAATGTGAGATTAGGGGAGCAATTCTAAAGATTGTGCTAATCATAGACCGGCACCCTCACCCTATGGTCAATATGCAATATTTTTTATTACATTTCCTTTCTTTGATTTATAAACCGATGTAATGGGGCAGTTACGTCGAATATTAAATTTTTGTAATAACTGCGTTCGCCGAATTGTGTTTTTGATGTTACAAATTTGATTTATGTTTTTGTATTAACACCTTAGATTTGATTAAAATATGTTTTCCCTCACCCTTATCCGAACAAAGGAAGACCCGGGGGTTTACCTACAGTAATTTATTGACTATGTGAATACATTATGTTCAAATTTAATTAAACTTCAGATGTTTTCTTCTAAAAATACTAGATAACTTTTTTAGCGTTTCTAAATTATTAGGAGTTGTTCAGACCATCAACCTCAACAACTTTTATTAAAGAAAGCAAACCTGAAATAGCAAAAAAAACTGCTGTTAAATACTGACTTCTCGACTCAAATATATGAGAGCAGACTTTTTTTTACAAATTCAGATTTTCTTCTATTGTAAAAGTTGTTCAGTTACCTATATTTTCTGAACTGGAAATTTCTAAACGGTAAAAAAAATCACCCGGTATTTTATAGGTGCCAATCCAATCAACTCATTCCCCTTTATTAAGAGCATTATTTTGTCATTTTCTACAAACTGTGTCGTTTATCGTATAACGTCGGTGTCGGTATGACAATATGCCAATTGCCATAGACTCGACAGAAGAAGAAGAATGTAAGAAAAGGCATAAATAAATCAAAAGTTAATGATTTGATATCACTTACATATTGTTAAATAATATTAATACGGGATTATAACTATCGGGATATCCGTTTGGATGGAATAATCCAGTATAATTAATCAGTGAACTCGTGCTCACCAACTGACAAGCTATTATTAGCTTAAGCCAAGCCAAACAACACTGCTGCTCAGGGCTTTAAGTTTAGAGCCAATTTGATCGTCTCTAACCTGAAGGAGAGCGTGATTTTTTTTTTTAAATGTCTTTAACCGCTCTGGATACTAGTCCTTTTGAGCCATTCGTTATTTTTTTCTTTGTATTCTTTATATTAATGATGGGATGATAGATGACGATGAATCTGTGGTCGATTTCGTAAGCTCGCGCATTGCCGCCAAAATGACCATGTACGAGTTAACTTGAACCAAAACTTATGTTCTGTTATAGTATTTATTTGAGATTCCTATTACGTCGGTCGCTTTACGCAACTGTTTGGTACACAATCCGCACGAAATTATGTCAGAAATATCACTAAAACCAATTTTTTACTACAACTTTAATAAATTTTAATTTACAACAATTTTGTGCACATGGATACATTTTAAGAATCTTGTTTTGGTAGTAAATAAGGTGAAAGTGCCCGAGCGGCGGGTTGTGATCGAATTCAGTAAAGTATACATTTTACAAATAAATATTTTAATATTTTGAAAAAAATTACCTATGTTGAAACCATGATAATTCGATTCTGCTCTCGATTATAAACAAACTACTTTCTAGTTTTGCGTTAATTCATTAACACGTTGTTTACTGTTGGTGTCGGTAATACAAAATGTAAAAATCACAGCGTGTCTCGTAGGTATTCACAATATTTTTAGACTTTATTTGATAAGAAACGGTTTTGCGTTTATTTTAGTAACATCTTGAATAGTTTTATCAACATTTCTTTGACAACCAGCAGTGTACACTCCAGGAAGCCAAGAGCATAATTCTGTGTTAATACCTTCAGCACAGATGACCCATGACGGCGCTCTGGCCATTTATTTCGGAACACTAAACATATTATTACGGTTGATTGCCGTAGATCCAGAACCCGTTCCGGTAGGGTTGCCACTTACCTACCTATTTTTAGTGTTCCGTACCAAAATTGCCACTTAAGGATACACTTTTTCCCAGAAACCGTTACACATAGAAAACTGAAATTTACCACATTAATAACAATTGCTGGACAGACAACCTAAAAAAAGTAGCGGGGAGCGATTGGATGAGGAAGGCCGAGGACAGAGTTTGGTGGCGCGCCTTGGGAGAGGCCTATGTTCAGCAGTGGACGATGATGGGCTGATGATGATGATGATAACAATTAATGACCCAATCACCAAAATGGAGTCAAGAAAGCTTAATTTTTATTTATTGGGGGGTAGTTTTTAGGGGCAGAAAGGGTCAGCAATAAAAATATCTTTTTCTACAATATCGTGACAATTCGTATCAAATTACACCTTTTTGGTTTAAGTTCTCAATTGTTTTTCAAAAGAGTCATGCATATTGCTGCTTCCACCTGTATTTCTAAAACTCGAGTGTACATTTTTTAAGATCAGCGTAGTAAGCGTATTAAAATACCTCAAAACCTGGAACTCTAGGGGTCAAAGCTTGTCGAAGCTTTTTTTTAATTCGGTATTTCTAGTTTTTTTTTTTGAGGGCTGAATCGAAAACCATTTCGAGATAATTGTCTCATAATAATATTTTCCAAGTCAGAGATTTTAAAATGAAAGGATTACAGATATTTTTAATAAAATAACGTCGTTTTTGGTACGTCCAGTGACATAACTGGAAAATCTGTGAACTCCTTGGTAAAATTAAAATCACTGGCCATTAAGAAAAAAAATACATTCACAATGTCAGAATTTGTCATTTAATGTTGCCGTTTCTGATTCCAGCATAGAGTCAGAAAGAGAAGGCAGGAACGTTTTTATTTTTTTAATAAAGCAGTAGTTTTTCTGTTCGAATTATTTTCTGTCCACCATTTTTCCATTTAGAAATTACAGATCAAAAGTAATTTAAAAATTAAATGGATATTGATAAACTCAATGAATCGCAATTAAAATTAAATTGGTTTCTTAAAATTGTGTCTTTTATCCGTTAAAAATATAAAATAAAGACAAAAAAAAAACGTGACATACCGAATTGCGGGAAAACTAATAACCTAGAGAAATTAGTTCGAGCTGAGAAAATGTCCTCACATAACAAACATCAGTTAAAATACGTTTAACGCAGCCGCAATTAATCCCCATTGTGTCACCGAATTTAATCTATGTTCGGTGTCTCGTGTAGGTACTGGCATTCTAAACTTGTCTACAATACCTACGTCTCTGACATTTCGTGGCGAAAACATTAATAGTCCAGTTAAGTTACAGTGCGCTTGTATGGCGAAAGTAAAAATGTATAACCGACGCTTTTTATTTTATAGTTTTGATTATCATTTAAATTAAAATAACAAAATTTTTTTTATTTATATGTAAATAATGAAACAAAGTAAACAAAAGTTTATGTTAAATTCGAAAAAAATACACTGGACCCGCGACATTTTTATACCGGAATTTCAAGAGAGGTACTAACATAAAATTAATCACTTGCGATTGCATCGATGCCATTTCTACAGGGTGAAATTATTATAATTAGCATCTTTTTAAACTAAGAGTCTACCCATCAAATTTAACAACTTTTCCAGACCAACATCGAAATCGCGAAAAAAAACGAGCAGTCCCATACATTTGACTCAAGTAGGTTTGCAGTTTTGTATGGGACAGCAGATATTTTTATCGCGATTTCGATGTAGGTGCCATAGAGAAAGTTGTTCAGTTTAACAATCTGATCATCCCCTTAAAAATTTTCAGCATATTAAGTAGGACCCTATATATTAACAGAAATTTATTCCATTTGATATACTAAACACTATTAACTACATTTTGTATCAAAACTCACAAAGTTCAACGACATTGAAAATTAAAATTCACCCTCCGTTAACTCAGAAAAAGCCCTTAGATTCACTAAAATAAAACAATATTAAACTGGGTCGCCAGAATTAACTTACAAGTGTAATTGAGTTGTCCAAATCTCATTTATTTCACGCACCGTTAACAACGATAAACAAACGAAACCAGTTAAGTGTGTGTCGGGCCGTTGATGAAAGAGGGTTTAACAGTATACACAGAAAAATAAACTGAAATATTATTTCATGTCTTTTCCAATAAAATTACAATTAATTGTAAGTTTTTAAGGCGGTACCGACCTTTCAGTTTTGTCCTCTATAGTATATTTTTTTAATTTCTTAACAATTATACATTTCCAAAAAATAAATGTCACATTGTAGTCATTACTGATTTTCTATTTATCGAGTCATTACGGATTTGTTATACAATGTTTGTAGCATTGGCATAGAATATCGTTGGTTTGTAGTTACTATTTACTATGTTTAACGATAATAAATACAAACATAAAACATAGTAGTCCGCTCCGCAATGTTTGGATTGATCGAAAACCAACAATGACTACATGTTTCATTTTTGTTTTTTTGGAAAAGTTGTTTAATTTTTTAGAAATAAAAAAAATTACATTTGAGGGCAGAATTGGAGGCTCGGTACCCTTTTAATAGAGTCTAATTTAATTTACAAGCCTTTGACTGCGGCTTCACCCGAGTCGTTTCATATAACAAGTATCCTATTGTCAGATTAATCTATCAGCATACCAAATATCAAAAAATAAATATGTTGCTAATTATCGAGTATTGTTTCAATTGCAAGGGTTTCTTATTCGACGAAGTTACCCTAAAAAGTATGAGCATTCCGGTGATCACTCGCCATCGACCAGTGACTCGGCGTAATCAGAACTTGGCCCCAAAGCGACTATAGCTGATTTGAGCCCGTTTACCCAACTAACTAAAAGTTACGATTAGTTCTAGCATTGTTTACTTGGCGTTTACACGAGGCACGATCAATTTGTACCGCTCGGGGCATTGGTAGGACATCGAAGACGACACTGTGTTGTCTTCGGGAAATTAGATTTACTTATATTAATTCGCCCGCGACTTATTCGAATTCTTACGTGCAGACCACTGCCATTTAAAGACACCAACTTTAAAGTGATGCGTGCACAAACAGATAAACAAATCCCCTTATTAGCATTAGGCAACGTCAGAAAAATGGTTTTATTCAAAGGGTTCAGATTGATTGAATTTGAGTCCCCTTTTTTAAAACTTAATTAACTTTCATGCTTACTGCACTTTGGGAGTTCAACAAAAGTACCGTATCACCATTTCCCTATTAAGTAGAACCTGTAAGTATTCGATTCTATTTTGCCTTTTAAACTTCCAAAAAACGCTTCAATTACATATAATGCTCCAACATCTAAATTTAAACCTAAAACGTTCATCAGACATTTCATAAAAGTACTAGAAACAGAACAGAACAGAGACGTCAACTCGGCAACGTTCACTCTAAAGCTTTTCAAACGGAATTCGTGATGTTGGTCATTTCGGTCATTTTGATGACCCTCACTATTCCCACTCTATATTTCTGTGCTGCACTAAAATGCACGCCATTTTAGCTTCACTTTTCGAATAGTTAGTGAAATCTTTTTTCTATTGCAAAGTGAAAATTCTCTTTTCTCAAAAAATGTCGCCGCAAACCGGTTGCAAGTGCAGCTTCGTTAATTAGATTAAGTCCGCAGTCGGTCTTCTGGTTATTATTTTTTAGTAGCGAGCGGGACCTCATATTTCGTCGTAAAAATTTCAGCTGAAGCGCACGCCCCATTAGAAAATGGTGAGAATTCTCCTCACGCTCACTCTGCTTAATTCTGTTAACTATTTTTGTGTTCAAGAACGGGTACAGGGATCGTCGCAGCAAATTGGATGCGCTGCGTTGAAAGTTATTGCCGGACAATTTTATTTCTACAACCCGTCTTGTTATAGTACCTACCTTTAAGGCGGAAATAGCATAATTATGTTGTTTCAATTAAACGTTAGACATTAAAATAATATTATTCAATTCAATGCTATTATTCAAGACTAAGATTGACCATTACAAATATAGGTTTAACCTAATGTTTTCAGTGGTCTGGAATTGCAGTATCTATTCTGTATGTATGGCCCATGTACGGGCCGTTCGGTTAAATTGTGATATCGGCTAAATTGTGATATGCATGTGATAACTTTGCTATACGCATTATAATATAGACGAATATGATAGAAATACAATCAAATTGTAAAACTAGCCCCAAATAAAGTAGTTTTGTGTTACAAAATATTTAAAGTAATATTATGACAACTCGAAGTTATTAAGATAAGCGTAGTTAGCGATACAAAAAAACGATCTTTCCACTAAATCCGATTTTTTCCCGCCATTTTTGCACAATTTGAACAAAAATATCATGACATTCAAGAAATCTCGTTAGTACGACAAAATGTATCGTTGAAATATAATGTTTTAGTAACATGTTTATGCAAACTATTATTACCATATTTTTATGATGCCATTCGGTAGTACAAAAATGGACCGTTTTGGAGGTTGCTTTTGGCGTGGATCTACGAGTACATACTACGAGGCAAGAAAATCATCTATCATGTTTAGTAATGGAATACAATAAGACTATTTTTAGAATTTTTGTCTGCCTGTTTGTTTCTACTTGTAACTACTGAACGACTTGGATGGGGTTTTCACAGAAACATATGGCTTAGTTTGGATTAACATTTAGGCTTTGTTGTATCGCAATCGGTCCACTCAATCAAAAGTTATCAGTATTTAAAGTTAGTGGTCTGCGCGCACGGAGTCACGGGCGCCGCTAGTAAAATATTTAGTCATGTTAATAATTCAAATTGTATCCGAATTTCTTGCTTAATTACGTATCATAATTTTACCCCAAATTCGGTAAGTACAATTTCGTACCTATGACAACATTTTAAAAACCAAGTACATTTGTTGAAATTGAAATGCTAATGTGTTAGGTTTCCATTGTTTAACACTTGTATTGTATATCAGTTTTTCTGACTGTAACAACAACTTCCTCCTAGAGTTTTGTGCCGGTGCTAAATACGTGGCATTTGTTGAATATTACGTGCAATACTAACAATGTGAACTTTCGTAGTAAAACAAGAGTGGACTGCAAGTGTAAGTGCAGGACAATAAACCGCCCACAACGGCTTTTTTGACTGGGAAAATTGTGTAAAGATTTTCTATATGTGTGTGTATGTCTAAAGGGTGAAATTGATATCATTAGCATCCTTTTAAACTAAGAGTCTACCCATCAAACTGAAAAACTTTTATTATGCGAGCAAACCGATTTGAGCTCAAAAGAAAATTTGCCGTTGCATACATTTGAGTCGAGTAGGCAATGCAGTTAAGTATAGAACAGCAGTTTTTTTTTGCTTTGATCAGTTTGCTCCTATAGTAAAAGGTGTTCAGTTTGATGGATATCAATCAGTTGGTATGGTAAAAAACGATTAGTTGGTATTGTTTGTACATACCTACTGTGGTGCGTATTTATTGGTTGTAGATAGGTACACCCTTTTATGTACGTTTTTTCATATTTGCCTCTCCCTGTAATTCTCACCTCATTATTTGACAAATTATTTCTTTAAAATTACTGACAAAAAGAGTGTTTTGTTGGTTTCACCACAATGCCGGCCCATAGTTATCGTATTATGCTACAACGTTCTTTTCTCCCCCTTTCCTTTCAAACTCACTTCACAGTTTCAAAGGAAAACGGAAGTAGGTATTTTGTATTATTTCTCAAATAATAGGGTAAACGTATACTGGCCCATCTTTGTTCGCATCGTCAGTTTGCTCCATTCCTGTTTAGTTGAGAAGTTTCGACCGTTACGTTAGAACGTGAACGACTAAGTCTAATTCCTTTTTATGATCAGAAGCTGAAATGTGCAAAGTTTCTATGACTTTGTTTCGCATCAAATACGGTATTTACGTAAGTGACTTTAGGCTTTTTTTGTAAATGCACGATTTTCCGTCCTTAGCATTTCGACGTTTTATTTTCATTCAAAGTGCGCTTTATCCTTTATTAGTTTTCGTACATACTTATACTTGGTAAAGTCTACATCTAGTTTGGGTCTATGTATTATTGTATACATAACTTTAGCTTAAGAATTTATATTGTAATAGTTATTAAGTCGTGTTATGTTGTAGAGTTTCTGGCCGCATCTTCTCTACAGCGACAACACGTTCCGACGCGGTGGTAGCTTTAAAAAAGATTTGACGTTTGATAAGTGTGCTGTAAGCTCCTATATTGAATAAATAATATTGACTTTGACTTTGACTTTGGTCTTTATACCCTAATTAGGTACCTACACTAACATAGCTTAGGTAGGTACTACCTTTACTACTATGGTCCACTCCCTTATTTTTTTAGTTTCATTTGTGTTTCACTGAATTTTTTTAACCAATAGAAATAAATACAGAAGTTAAAATTGTTCTGAACATTTTAAAATCTCACCTCTCAGCTTTCGCTCAACATAGCTCGCTAAAAATATGTAAGTCCCTATGCTACTTTATAAAAGGAACAAATAATGTCACTTTCACATTCGTTCGTACAATTTTAATGAAAAAAATAGCAATGATAACTCTAGAGTCCAAAAGGCACTTAATGACTCTATGTGACTGCTCCATCAACTTCAAACTCGAGATCATTTATCGAAAACTTGAGTAGGCCTGTAGGCATTACCTAAATGTAATATTAAACGATTTGACGTGTCATCGTCTGGGAATCCATCATCACACCGTTGCGAACCGGACCCGCCACCGCCCGCCACCAGGCCTGCGTTTCCATAGTGGGAGCGTCTTAAGACGTTTATTTTTATTTCTGGTGTTGTAATTATTCATCTGCTGTGTGGACATCGTAACGTAGAGACTTGACAGCTTTACGGAAAATATTATAACTACATACTATATACAACGTGTTAATGAATAAGCGCAAAACCTCATACACCCCATCTGATTTATAATCAAATAATTAGATTGAAACAATAATTTCATTATTTTGATAGTTAAAGTTTAAAGTTATTCGCATTTTAAGTTTTGAGGCAAAAATGATTTGTTATCATTTCAGCAATGAATGATACATTTTAAGAATCTTGTTTTGGTATTAAGTAGGGTGAGTGTGCCCGAGCGGTGGGTTGAGATCGAATTGAGTAAATTTTAAATTTTATAAATAAATAATTTAATATTTTGAAAAAAATTACCTATTTTGAAACCATGATAATTCGAATCTGCTCTTGATTCTAAACAAACTACTTTCTAGATTTGCGTTAATTCATTAACACGATGTATATAGAATATACTGTGGTATCCAATTAAACGAGGAAGTGAAACCCTAGTACCCACCTACCAAACGTGTCGATCGCTCGAAATCGAAGGAAAACTATCAACATGTCATACAATAGACCCTCTGTGTCCACTGGGACCGCGTTCGAATATTTAAGGCTATCAAAATATATTTCGTTTCTGTCAATTTTTTTTCTTGTATTGCTTGCTCTTTATAGAGATATATAGGGTGTAATTTTAAATGCGTTACATATCTAACAGGGTGAAAAAAAATCTGAGAAATGTTCCATAATAACTGTCAAAAATAGCAGTTTTTTTTCGTGTTCAAAGTTGAATTCGTAGTAAAAGTTGTTCAGTATGATGTTCTAAAGCACCCCCTTCAGTATGCAACGCATATTACATCCTGTATATAGGATCCCTCTATGGCGGTTTAAGGGGATGATAATAAGACCATTAAACAAAATAATTTTCTATATGGAACCAAAGTCGAAATCAGCTGCTCCATACAAAACCGCATCATCTTTGACTGCATTCCTAATCGACTCAAATAGTGAAGGTTGTGTAATTTGATGGTCTTATTATCCCCTTAATTATAATTTAGGAGAAAGATAAACCTAGTCTATAAAATTCGAACATGATCTTGGTTTGGAACAAAAACAAAGTCGTTTACAAATTTATGTTAAGTTAAAATTTTACTAAATTAGAGTAGCCATAGAAAGGACAAATAAAATGCAGCTGCATTTGAGCTAAGCCTCACACGTGGAATAAGGATGATATAATCCTGTAATTTACGACGGTGCTCTCGATTTAGCAACGAGCATAACGACGGTAATGCTTCGCCATTTGACAGAATAACAGTCAGAACATTTGGATTAGTGCTTTAATCGTGATGCAGTGTTGAATATTACATTAATGTTTGCTTTACTGTGTGTTTATTCGTTACTTCTCTGTCTATTTTCTTTGAACCATGTTTTGTTACCGTACGTACCTCTTAAATGTTTGTACAGTACCTACTGTTCATTAAAAGGATTAATTCGGAGCGCGCTCCATACAAACGTATAATGGTGATATTTTCAATACTAACCAATTAAAGTCAATAAAAACAATCTAGAAACAAATCTCTATGCTTGTATGGAGTCAGATTTTCGATAATATGTATAGTTTTCGTGTTACAGTGCCTCAAAGATTTCCATACAAATTTTAAATTAATCCTAGCATTGAAACTGTAAATTTTAACCTGAGAGATCTGTTTTTAGATTGTTTCTGCAAAATTTCATTAACTTTAATTGGTTAGTATTGAATATATCACCATAGTACGTATGTATGGAGCGCGCTCCGAATTATATCCCCTTAAGAGAAATGCGAAATATTTTGTATGTAACGCCAAATTTGTTTTTTCTTTAGGTTTGTTATTCATAAAAAAGTTTTAAATAAGAATCGCCAAATATATTTAAATTTAATCAAATTAACTTTTTTATTTACCTATACACTAATGGCGTTTTTTGCTTGTTTTTAGTATTGTTTTTGAGCAGCAAGACTGTTTAGAAAAGTCATGGCGGAGCCTCGTGAGAAACTCAAATGCGAACACCGCGCATATGACAAAACCGCTCGTGGCTCACTCAACTCACAAACTCATCTCACCTCAATTCAATTTTATAACTTTTAAAACACAAGACATTTTCTAAAACGCTAATGTCAACCCTTTGTAATATGTAAGAGATACTTTATTTTAATGTTTTGCTCAATATTAACCTCCACCCATGAGCTACGCTTCAATAAATTAGTTAGACTAGGTACTTTAAAACAAACATCGATAGAAGTACCTTCACACTCATTTTTAGATTAGAACAATTTAGGGTATTTCTTTTCTCTTCGAAGATAATGGCCCCCCCTCGGAGGGAAATAACGAACCGCCACGGGAGTTCACGAAATTATCCGGCGGTTATGTAACTGAGCACTTTTTATCGCAAAATCGAAAACATTACACGAATAATCGTCTAACGAGAGATATTCGACGTATTCGCAAGGGAGATCCCTTTTGGTTTGTTACAGAGACGCCGACTTTTACCGTTCGTTGAAACCGAAATGGTTTTACAAAAAAAGTGTTTGTGAAACGGTGCATAAAAACGCCCTAAGCGGTTAATTCAGACGAGTGTCAACGTTGTTTTTGGAAAACGATTTATTTACACTTTTAGCATAGCATTCACGATTATACAGGGAGTAACTTTCAAGGCCCTGCATAGTCAGAAATATTCTAACTATAGCAAATTCAGAGTGCCCACATTTCACTAATGTCGAAACTCTGTCCAGCGGGAGAGGTAGTGAGACCATCGTCTCTTGAATATGATTATATGCCTAACTAGCAAATTGCTCGTGGGAATATCAGCTTTTAACTCTTTTAAGTCTTGTACAAGTCACAGGAAAGTATAGATAATATATACCGGCTTATGTAAATACACTGCTAAATCAATGCCAAAAGTACTAAGTCTTAATAACGCATTAGAGATTAAAATATATGATAAATTCAAGTACTAGTCCTATAGTAGCAAGATATGGGACTTTAACTCTATGCTAAATACTTTACTATTAATAACCAAATCGAACACTTCTCTATAGAAATGCATTAACAGGCTAGTAGTCTTGGAAACACCTTTTATTTTGCTAGCTATGTTAGAAATTCTGTATATGAAAACATCTTGGCTCTTATAGGAGTATTAGCTTAGAATTAAATCCTAACTGATCATATATTTGGCAAGAAACCATAAATCAATATTTTCTTTGCTTCTTCAAGCCCTAGGCACCATATTGTTAAAAACAAGGTTACGAAGATCAAACTGTGACAGTTTATAACGGAACAAACGTTTCAAAAAAGCATATATTGTCAGATAAGTCTCATAAAGATTCTAGATTAGCAGTGTACCAGATTTGTAACACGATATAGCGCATTTTGAAGAACAAAATGAGAGCAATTCGATACAAAACGAATTCAAGATTAGTTAACCTGAATTTTGTGCCCAAAAAAAGTCATGTGCAATACTACAAGACCATTCTGAGACTATTTCAAAATGTATTGTCTTACTAAAAACGCATTCAGTTGGGTGGTCAGTGGACGCATGTACATTTTCTCACATTTTTTTCCTTCAACGAAAATAATGATATATATGTTACATAAATCGCAAATAACTTTCGATAAACCTTGAGTACGATCCAAGCTGTGGTCTATCTGCCGCTTCTTGCAAAAAATCGAGGCTCTTGGAGAGAAAACTGGTACTTCAGCTATATTGTAATTAATGAAAAACTACAAAGATAAAACAAGTTACGTTCCATAAAACATACTTACCAATTTTTTTTCTCGTTACAACTTTAAGAAGTTCCGAGATAGGCGCAGTGTGACGTCACATAAAATAATGCGAAAGCGGGAAAGAAAAGTTTAATTAGAATCTGATTTATGCGACAAATAAAACGTGAGAGCTAATTATATTAGTGAACTAGGTGTAAGGTGGCAGTACCTGTTCTTGACCATGTTTGTACTTGACTTTTACAATATGTTTTGCGATACATTAGATTAGTTTATATTTGTCATCATCATCGTCACTCACCTATAGAAGTTCTGCTGCAGGGCACTAATCAATAAGAGTTACTCACTCTCTTAAGAGGAAGCGGAGCCGTGTGACCGTATCCGCACTGATAGCGCATGGTAGAGTATTCCACCACGCGTTATTGGTGCTGATAAGTTGAGGCGAGTTAGTAGCGCTGTCTGATTATTTTGAAAGACCCTTTAATAAAATTAACAAAATCGTCAAATCAAACTTTTGTTCACGTCTAGTCAACTTTCTGTAAAAGATCCGCAAGTTATAAATTAAGTCGATCACAAAGGTGAACCCCGGATACCTACCTACAAAAGTTTGTTGGATGATTTGAAAACGATTGAAACTATTTTGAGATTTGTAATAGTTTGCATTCATTTTTGTTGACACGTTGTAAAGTCTTTATCATTAGAGGATTTTCTTATTTAAAACTAACGTGACGACAATTTGTTTAAATACGAAAATTTTCATTATTACTATTTCGGCCAAAAGTAAAATTTCCTATCCGAGGACGATACGCCCTAAAAAACTGTTACTCGAGCTACAGGCCCGTATTAATAAACCAGACTAAAGCGTTCGGACTTTTTAAGCCCCATCTGACATAAGCACTTCGGTTTAGTTTATTAATAATGGGCCTAAGATTCTAATCATGTCAACAACTGGTACCTTTACCCCTATATTTATAGTACCTATAACTAGATGTTACACTATGGTATAGAGTATAGACTACTGCTGTTCTCTTAACGAAGTACAAGAAAATTGTCATAAATAAACCTGACCTTTGTCCCTCTAATGAAAAAACTTTCGTAAATGAGAAAAGTCAAAAAGCTAACAGAAAAATGTAACTCGCATTATTAAACGAGTGATGTTTTTGGATTTTGTTGTGGTACCTACCTACGTACCTACTTACATAGTCATTGTGGTCTGTTAATTAGGCGCCTCCTTCCGTGAAAGGAGCGGCCGTTCTATCTTAGTCTGGTGATATTTTTTTCAATACGAACCAATTAAAGTAAGTGAACTTTGACTATTTATATGTGGACTGGTTACGCGTGTGATTCTATTAACAAACATTTCTGCCACTTTTTGCGGGGGGCGAGGTAACATGAAATCCGCAAATTTGGATTTTATTCCCCATAACTTTAGATTCTAATTTTAAATGTAAAAACTCATGAAAAGTAGTCTCCTGTGAACCCCAAACGTTCTAAGTTCGAAGTTATTATTTCGCAATTATAGGCTGTCTCGTTTAGTGATAAGGTGTAAAATTGAATGTAAATGCACAAGATCAATTGTGCTTATACCGTGGCAGAGGGGAAATGCTACCGCAAGGCTAGTCCTTATAATAATTAGTCGAAGTAAATGAAATTTTCCAGAAACAATCTAAAAACTAATCTCTATCTTTTTATGAAGTCAGATTTTCGTTAGCGCAAGCATTATTTTAAGATTTGTATAGAAATCTTTAAGGTACTGTACTTTAAGTTTTAACGAAAATCTGACTTCATACAAACAGAGATTAGTTTCTAGACTGTTTCAGGAAAATGTTATTGACTTTAATTGGTTAGTATGAAAAATATCACCAGACTTCGTTTGTATGGAGCGCGCTCCGATATACATTGCCTCAGTTGGCTCAGGTGTATGGGAGTATGATTCTCTCCCTCATTCTTGAGTGGTTCGTATATACTCTGATGGTGATAACAAATACGTCTATGTGTGTCTAGTCTACACACCGAACCAACTAACATGCGGCAGGGTGTAAAAGTAAATACGTTACGTAGCTTAGGGGGCGCTTCAGACCATCAAACTAAACAACTTTCACTATGTAGCCAGTATCGGGATCGCGATAAAGAAATTAGCTCTTCCATAGAAAATGTCAACTGCTACTCGACCCAAATATATGGAACAGCAAATTTTTTTGGCTATTTCGATGTTGTCTCGAAAGTTTTTCTGTACCTTGGTCTGAATCGCCCCCTTTAACATGTAACACATTCAAATTAACACCCTGTATACAGGGCTGGGTTGACGGATCTGATCGGTACAGGTAAAACCACACAGCCTGAGATTCTGTCTGGTCACCCTGGGGAAACGGCGGTTTCAGAAAAATACCTATAGAATTATCTTCGTGGAATTATTTGTAGGTTATGCCGTTACGTTCCATTTGGTCTTCATTGCAATAAAATGTTAAATTTTTTTATTTAACTTACCTTAATATAATACATAGTTAATGCTCCTCCACACTAGTATGGCATTATCTATCGTTTCGTTATGCATGCGTTAGTAGGATAATGCGTCCCGTCGTGTACACGGTGTAAGGAAAAGTATCATTAACCTTTAAACCACATACGAGTACTCTACCCATCCAACTGAACAACTTTTACTATGAAAGCAAACCGGTCAGAACAAACAAATTTTAAGCTGTTCCATACTAAATTGCAGCGCCTACTCGACTCAAATGTATGAGACAGCTGATTTTTAATTTGTTCTGACATGTTTGCTGCTATAGTCAAAGTTGTTCACTTTGATGGTTTGTGTATGTGGTTTAAAGATTAATGAGACTTTATCTTACACCCTGTATTATCGATGAACTATTGCTGTCGATGGAACTTAAGGCCGTATAGTAGTGTTCCAACTGTAAAAATGTTAGAAAGAATAAGATATCTTATTCATTACCCCACGGACCGTCTAATTGAGTCCACACGAAAAAATACTTAACGCAGTCTGCATGCGACCGCAATGAGATAAAACTGCAAAGAACTAGTATCACCGCTTTCCCACCCTCTTAAAGACTAAATTAGTGCATTTTAAATTTGCCGTGTAATGTACGTACTCGACTCCCACATACGTGGTTGGCACTCCGAGTAGTTTGGTGGTGGCAAGAGAGCGTTTCGGTGTTCCTCGACTGTAAAGAGAGATTTTTACGGTTTCCTAGGGGGTAAACGCCAGTGGGAGGGAGGGGAAAACGTATATCCTTATTTGCGCTTGAACGTGACCGTGCTTTGCATCTGATTCAGCTAAAAGGATTTGCGAAGTGAAATTACTTACCATTATTAAAGAAAAAATATGTAAATGGTAAGGTAAATGCGGCCAAAACGATAAGGTTTTTAAAAATTATAATATTAATATTAGTAAACTGAATTATGACTGCAGAACACACTAATCGTACACGGCCCGAGGCAGAATCGCGTTAGCATCGCGGCCTTTTTGCGACTTTATCGCTACGATATTGTCCCAAAAAGTGATCGTGTTACAGTTAGTTGTCAATGTCATAGGAATGGAATCTTGCCAAGAGCAAACTTTGAATGGCAAAGAGAATCGGTAGTCAGATTTTAACATAAAATATACTCATATTATGGTTACGGCATAGATCCTAAAGTTTAGGCACAGTATATGTAAGAGTATCTATTAGTACAT
Source organism: Agonopterix alstromeriana (assembly GCA_963924505.1). NCBI lineage: Eukaryota > Metazoa > Arthropoda > Insecta > Lepidoptera > Depressariidae > Agonopterix > Agonopterix alstromeriana. The sequence continues at coordinate 4,593,508 of OZ004661.1, forward strand.
ACAGTACGGACACTCCCGCTTCCCACAGATTGTTTACCTCACCTCTGGTTACTTCGTGGTTACGTCTTAAGCTCGTACGCAACAGTATCGCACATGCTTAACTCTTCTTTTCAATTTTTACTATTTGTATGAAATTACAGCTATCAGCTGACAGTGTCCAAGGTGTGGTTAAGGTTAGGACCTGAACCATAATAACATTAATACCTCTTGTCATTGAAGAAGCTTCGTCATTTTTACCCAACTGCGCCAGAAGGAGGGTTATGTTTTTTAACAATTAATTTTGCTAATTGTTAATTGTCCTAGGATTGGGTATTTAGTTAAATATTTGGGTTTGAAAACTGAAATGTTTCCTGATTCCATTATCAGGGGGCATCTCACTCATACGTCATTATAATGTGTGTATTGTCGTCACGTACTGTTTGATTACTTTATTGGAGAAGATGTTTATTTTATTGGAATTCAACGTCCACTTTATTATGAAATTACCCACGCAACATCACAGTTTTAAGGTTTTATTAAATAAAACTCAACAATAATTTCACAAGTAAAAATAACATAAATTATATAAAAGTAACGAATTGTTACAACGCAGATAATAATGAAGGGCTATCATTTGAGTATATTTCGTCAAACGGCAAGGATATCTATTTTACAACCTTCTGACTTTCTTTCTGTATTAGCACCTTAAAGTTAAAATATTACTAAGTATTACGTTCATTAATGAATGCTATTAAATAAATTAAGCAACAGCGGTTTTAAATTGTAAATATTAATCATATTTTCTGTTAAATAAAACACAATGATAAATAATAATACAGACTATCTACAAATGGCACAATACATAGGGAACTAGTATTATCAAAATAACACTAAATAGTTAATTGTTTAATAACCAAATTAGTTCGAAACCGAAGCAGAAATGCATTGATATAGAGTAACATTTAATAAATACGTTCGAACTAATACTAGCGATAACCGCGATCTCTCCGATATGCCTAGGTTAGGTTTGAAATTACAAATATCACATCGTGTAAACAAGACCTTTTAACACATTGTATATTAATAATCTAATAAGTATCGAAATCTATTGCACATCTCCCTGCGAGTTTAAGTCCCACTACATAAGTACTTATAACAAGGACCGCCATAGCAATCTGAGTAATATTATTGAAGGAAAGAAAAATTAATTACAGTTACAAAGATAAAGATACAAAATCTAACAGAGGCTATCTTAACCTAAACTTATATAATTATGGTTCAATCGATCTTCGTTTCTCGAATTTTACACCCTTAAATACGTAAACACATGCAGCCATTTATTGGTATTTTCTTTAGAGTTTCATAATTATGATCTCTTTGAATTCATTTAAAGAATTCTAGGATCTATATGAAGTCCTTCTGTGAGCTTACTCTATCAGCATTGCGTGACAGCACGTCTGAAAGTATTGCCGAAGCAGCAGCTGACTTGAGATGAAACAAATGGTACCAACGCCACGTTTTGTACCACAAGCGCCGCGAACAATTATTGATAAGTCAATAAATTACTCATCGACCGATATAGGTACATAGGATGTAGGATTTTATACTGTTCCTGTCTACGGTTATAACGAACTTTGAAGAGTGCGGAAACGACGTTTTCTGATTTCTCTGTTCACTGAAACTCTCGCTTTCGCTGTTCCGATGTCACTACCTCGCCAGCCGGAGCAATCAACTGACAAAATTAGAATAAACGAAGATTATTCGCTTTGCATTCAATTTCGCATTAGCCATATTATTTCATTCGCATTCCTACAATTCGTTACAACCAACATTCTGATTTTTCGTGGCGTTGGCACTTATTTCTACCAATATTGGCTGCTCTCACTTCATTCTTATGTTACATAACTAAGCATTAAAAATTAAAGTTAGAGTTTTGTTCAGTTTTCAGTGCCGGTCATCCACTGTAGGTATTTGAAGGATCGCGACTGGATCGGGCTGGCACGCGATTCTCGGTACTGACGTGATTGCTGGTTGGGGGTCGGTTGCTCTCTGAAATTAGTGATTGGCACACATTTTTTGAGCAGTCAACAAATAAGTAATACCGAATTGCATTATTTAAAAATTTGGCTACAATATTACTTGTGACTTTTAGCTTTTAAACTGAATTTTTAACTGATGCAAAAGTCTTAAGAAACCCAAAAGAAAATTATAATTGAAGTAAAATTACCTTGATTCAGCAGAAGCACGAGCGTGATAAGCAGGCACATTGGGATTATGGTGGCCCTTCATATTTGGAGACGCGGTCGGGATCAAAGTGTGGGTCTGTACTGGGCCGTGCTCAGACGTGATCGGTGGCTGGTAGCTGTTCGGGTTATATCTGTCCACTGATACACCTCTAGCAGGCCGCTCAGGAATTGTTGCTTCAATGTTACCGTTGCCGTAGGAGCTTAGAGGGCGTCCTCTACCCAAAGTATTGGTCTTAGACCATTCCTGAGATCCAACATACTCTGATTCAAAACTTCTTTCACGCCACGACTGGGGTCGCAGTGTCTGGCTCCACGACGGTGTGGGTGTGTATGTCACGGTCGGCACCTTGGCATATTTAGTGTCCTCTTCCCATGGAGGTTTCACAGAGGTAATCTCAGTTTGTTCTTGAGTTTGAGAAGTCTTTTCGGTGAATTCTCTGAGCTCCTTACGCCATTCATGTTCAACAGCTTCGTTAGGTTCATTATTGTCGTAGTAATATTGAGGAGATGGATCCGGCTGAGGCTGCAACTTAGTCTCGCTAGGGATGTAAGTAGATTCGGGTACTGTGATGTAACGTCTTTCGTATTCACTGTAGTAAGTCTTGCGTCCTTGCAGCGTAGGAGGCTCAGCAGAAACGTTCACAGGCTTCACGAACGACTGGTTCGGTGCTGGTGGTACATATGCGGTAGGAGTGGCCTTGGAGAACTTTACCGATTGAGGAGTAGGCTTCCAACCTGGATTCGAACTAGGGCTGTATGTGTTTGTTGAAGGTGGTGGTGCTTGATAGAAAGTTTGAGTTGGGATTTCTGGTGCTACATAACTAGGGTCTTGCTCCCATGGAGGAGGCACATACGAAGATGAAAACTGTTGTGATGATTGATAGCTTTCCGACGAGTCTTTGTTCAAAAAGGAGTATTGATTGGATGGAGCAATAATGGTTGGCGTCTGATTAGCAACATTTGTACCAGCCCAGTTATTTGGTTTGGATGGATAAGTAGAGTAACTGCTTTGCTGGTAGGAGTTTGATGTTGTTGAAATTCTAGAATTATCCTGCACGGTACTCTCAGAGAATGACGTCTGATACTGTGACTGGATTTGAGGCTGATACTGAGCCTGGAAATGAGGCTGAGGTTGGATCTGCGGCTTAGACTGGACTTGCGGCTGAGGTTGTTGTTGAGGTTGGCTCCATTGTTGAGTAGGAGCAGCAGCAGTAGCCGGCGCAACATTGTTATATATAGCGTTATCCTTTCTCGTCTGTTGATACCATTGCTGATTAGTAATGGTGCTCGGTTTAACATTACTCACATTAATAACTTCTGACTGTGGTTCCTGTGACCATTGCCTTTGCTGATCCAGGGACTGGTTGTTGTACTGGTAGTTATTTTGGTAGATATCACTAGGCATTTGACGCTCCATGCTAAGTCTTTCTAAGAGAAGACTGTGGCGTCGTTCTGTTTGTGGTTGAGCTGGGTAAATAGGCTGGTATGGTTTTGAAGGCTGAGGCGAAGTTCCTACCCTTTCCCTATCAGGTGGGAAATATGTCTTAACCGTAGGAATACCCTGCTGTGTCAGTTGCTCGTACGAATGATCTAGAGTCTTGGTGGTACGGTTAACTGTAACAATATTTTCTATTCTGTTGTACTCCGTCTGTGTACTTAGAGTACCGGCCGGCTGTTGATTGGCATTCGATAAAATTTCCGTGCTTTCTGTATGAGTTTTCGATACAGACTCGTTAATTGCACCGATAGGTTTAATTTCAACATCTTCAACTTTTTCAAGTGGTATAGATGGTTCCCTTAGTGGTGCCTTAGGCTCAACTGGAGCTGCGGGCTCTACAGCAGCCACTGGCTCTGCTGGTGCTACTGGCTCTGGCTTCACTTCTTGTTTCTGTTCTACCTTTTCTGGTTCTGCCTGAGGTGTTGATTGAGGAGCAGGAACTTTCTTAGGTGGTTCCTCTTTTTCTGACTCGATTTCTTCCTCAGTGTATTCTGATTCATCTTCTTCTTTTTGTTCTTTGCTTTCTGCAGCTGGTACGGGTTGCTTCTCGGCCACCTCTTTTGGTTTCTCAACAGTTACCATCTCTTCAGCTTCTTCGAATTCCTCTTCTTCTTCAACCTCCTCCTCTTCTTCTTCTTCCGGCTCGACTTTTTCAGGAGCTTCTATCTTAACCTCTTTCTTTTCCGCTTTAACCTCCACTTCAACAACCTCTTCCACTTCATTTACCTCTTGCTTTTTGACTTCAGCTACTTCTTTTTGTTCGACTTGCTTCGGCTTTTCTACTGGCTTTTTAATTACTACTGGCTGTGACTCCTCAACCTCTTCTTCTTCCTCTTCTTCATCTTCGGCCTTTTCCTGTCCTTGATTTGACTGTTGTACAACCACTACCTTCTTAGTAGTAGTAGTTGCAGAGCTTTCTTCTTTCTTAACTATTTTGCTACTTTCTTTTGCAGCTGGAGTTTCTTGAACCGTTTTTTTGATAACGACTTTTACTGGTTCTTCTTCAACCTCCTCTTCGCCGTTTTCTTCAACCTCTTGTACAACCACTTCATCTTCTTCCTCCTCTTCCTCTTCAACTTCTACCTCTTCTACTTCCTCCTCCTCTTTAGGTATTATTTGTGTCTCGGTTCTGGTAGTGATTTCCGTTTTTCCGTCGATGGTAGTTTTTGTTATAGTAGTTTTAACCTCTTCCACTGATCCATCAGGTAACGTTTTCTTAACAACTTCCACTTTCGTCTCGGTCTTAGCTGCCGATTTCTTTGGTGCTAATTTGACGGTCATGACCGCATCACTGGTGGCGTCTCCGTTTTGTTCACCATTTTGACTTTCAACTTTCTTCTTAACCACTTTCTTCACAACTTTTACCTCTCTCTGAAACAGAAAAAATAAAACTTTTAGATAACATTATAAAGTAGTAAAAAACAGAAACATATTTTAAAAGATAAAAATATAGTACATATATTTCATTATTGATCAAAATATACAGATGAAACTCACTGTGGGATTCATTCTTTATAAGTCTTTAATGTTGTATAATAAGTATGAATAACAGATAACGTAAACAAACATATAAATGTAAAGATAATAAGTATACAGTAATTTTATGTCAACCTGTTCATCATCATCTGTCTCGAAACTATCTTCAACAGGCTGTGACAGAACTACGGGCTCTTGGACAACGTTCGTTTCTGGTAGTGGTTTTGTCGTGAAATCTGGTTCTGCGACTGCAACATCTATTCTTTGTTCGACGGGAGATTTTTTCCCATTTTCAGTAATCAAAGGTACATGAAAAGTGTCATCTTTATTACTAATTCTTGGAGAAGCTTCAAAGTATTGAGCATCGTAACTCATTTCTGGTAAAATCGGTGTTGTGTATGCGTCACTTCCATAACTAATGTTAGCTAAATTATTTGCGTTGTTGGCAGTACCGCATTCGTATAAGGACGTCGGCCTATTATTACTAAAATTGCTATTGTTTACTTGCGGATACGTTTGCTTATTATTGTTGATTGTATCTCTTAAATGCCCAATACCACTAGACTTGAAATTATTTGCACCCTGAGTCAGGGGTGGTACCCTCGGTGTCAGTGGCTCTCTAGGCTGATCGGGTGTACTTCTAGTCCGGAGCAAAGATTTAGGATTGGCCGGCAATTGGAACGCAGGGAAGACTTGAACCGGTAAACAATTAAAATTAGGAACTGGTATAGGTGTCGCCACCGTTGGGGATTGGATATTCTGTGGCAGTTCAGGCACTCCTTGGTTCATAGCATTCCTCATCAGCCGTTTGGCCATGCGCTCAGACTTGATCTCGGAGAGGTCCAGCCCGCCCGGCGTGTAGGTGAACGGCTTCCGTTCCCGGCCCATAGCGCCGTGTATCGCTGACGGAGGATTCATTTTCCTGAAATAGTTTTACGCATATTATTTTATCTCATCACATCGTAACTTTGGATATTTTATGGAGAAATATAAAAATATTTTTGTGAAACGATAGAAGCATTGAACGCAAATTGGCAATTTGACAAAACTGTAGAAAATAGATATGATATACTCACGAGGGTCGATGTTAAACACAGATTCTATTTACTTCCTGTGTACAATGATCACTGATATTTTCGTGTGTTTATTTGTCCAGCTGGTTAACGATCACTATTAGGAACAGCACTCGCGACAAAGTTTTCACATCACTCGTCGTGTTCGGAGACGGATCACTTATTTTGTGAAAGAACATGCAGATATTAATCTGGTCGCAGCGGTTAAATATAGCGCAGTAGTAAATGAGCCGGTACGTTCGAATCCGGGAGGAAAAGCGCGCGGTAGGCGCGTGCGCCCGCGCCGCTTGCCGCCTACTGCCGTCTGCGCCGCCGCCGCCATGTATTTTGGTCGCGACCCCAATAACGGGCGCCTCGTCTACAATTTGTCTTGAGCAAATCGTCAAAACACCACCGATCGCACTTCCGACAGCACCGCGATTATTATCATTTATCACAGTTCTACGTTTCAATTCATCACAGTTTTGGCCCGTAATCTGGTCTGCTCCTCGTATTTTCAGTGTCATCTATGCGGAAGAACATTAGCGCAATATTATAGCATCTGTTTTAGCTTCATCTTGTACATTACTATTAGGATTGTATCGAATATTCGCTTAAGCAATTATTTTATAATTTAGACGAAGAATGAGTTCTTAGAGTTAATCTTTAAAATGTACATAGTAAGTAAATCTTTGATAAGTAATAATGTCAAGATAGACAGTAGAAGCGACGAACGCGTCGAAAAAAATATCACCCAGTTTAGGCTGATAAACCCTGTCACTATTCACAGATATGTATGTTGTATGAAGCCTCGCACAAACGAACCTAAGAAAGATGGTCCTTTTTTTTAGTACGAGTAGTTAGAGCCTCACCTCACGCTTCTAACGCACTCTTGACATATAATTAATCATAAGCATAAGCATAAGCATATGCTCACGACTACATTCCCCGAGGGGGTAGTCAGAGATATTCTGAATCCTCAGAACATCCACGTTTCACCAGTAGTACCGAAACTCTGTCCAGTGTGACGGGGGGTGATATTAATCAAATATTTATTATTATCTAACTAATATTATAAATGTCAAAGTTTGGATGTTTAGATGTTTGGGTGTTTGTCACTTAATCACGCATAAACGGCTGAACAAATTTTGATAAAGTTTGGTACGCAGATAGAATATGTTCTGGATTAACGCATAGAATACTTTTTAAGGTCCATGCAGACGGAGTCGCAGGCAACGGCTAGTGTATTTATAAAACTGAGTATTGTCTTGTCTACCATATATTTACGTTAATATAGAGTACATATTCATACAATTTACATATGAAATCGAGTATTTACAAACAATTAATTATAATAGTATTTACAAACAAGTAATTGTAAATTCGCATAAGCATTGGCATTGGCAAAGTATGTATGTACTTATTTATAATTCGCATTTGCTTATACAAGGTGTAACAAAATACGTTATTAGTATTTATAGGGGTGGTTTACCGACGACGACAATAAAATCCCGTCTATATATTACTACCGTGTTTTGTTACACCCAGCATTTATCGTTACAATCCTAATATTACATCAATACCAATTACAAGAAAATTTGTAAAATGCATTTTAATTTCAATACAATATAGGTAGTTAATCAATAATCATTGTTCTTTAACCTTAGCTTAAGAATTGATACTGTAATAGTCATAAAGTCGTGTTTATGTTGTAGAGTTTCTGGCCGCATCTTCTCTACAGCGACAACACGTTCCGACGCGGTGGTAGCTTCATAAAAGAATTAACATTTAATAAGTGTGCTTCAAGCTTCTATATAGAATAAATTATTTTGACTTTGAATCGAAAATGGTTGAGATCACGTAATCTGGAAAAAAGTTACGGTTTTCCAAGCTCCAAATCGTAGTAAAGTTAAAAAATTTAATAACGTTCACACTTTATTTTGACTTCCAGGTTTTATCTCTTCGGTTTTTGCTTAGGTATATTTAGCTGTACTGTAGCTACCATATGTCAGTTCGTCTGCATTTGAGCCTATCGCCCTTTTACAAAGGTGAATAGCCTAAATCTATCCTAATAATACAAGATGACACGCTACTTCATACCTGTGCCTATGCTCATACATACGAAGAATAGGGGTGATTTTTTTTGTTTATACCTATAGGTACCTAACCTACATCTAGTGCAGACTGTAAAAAGCAGAGATATGTTAAGAGAGAAAAAAAATCAGAATTATAAATGATAAAATATTGTTAAGAAATGTTTGCTTAAATTATTTCATTTCAAATATGTGTTTGTCTGTAGGCGTAGTGCAATGAACGCCCGATCGGATTCTAACCGACAAACTGCACGGCAACAATGTATTTCTCATCAAAATGCTATTTAAAATCGAAGTAAATTCTTTGGGTGTTTAAAAGCCGCTTTAAACTCAGATTTACAGCTGGTATCTCGTCCAAATATCATCCTGCTATTAACGTTGGCTCCCCACCAAAACATTCAATCCTGCTAGCTTTCACTACTAAAGCCGGCTGCTCTAATAACTTCTGTATACGTATACGACTTGGAATTAGTGATTCTTGTTATATTTCCAGAGAGATTTTTGCTAAAAGATTTTTATTGCATTCTAGAAGCGTTTTAGGCAGATTTAGTATAATTGTTATCGTGTCTCTCTACTTTGAACCATCGTCTTGAAAATAAGAAGTTTTTAATCTTTCAAACTGTACCGTACCTCTCTTGTATGTGAATGGTCTGTTTTCAATGTCATTCGAAATTATTATAACACAAATTCATTTAAAATACTGGAACAATCGTTGTACCTATTTTAACAGTGCTTGTGTAAATCTGACACGACGATGACCAAAGTTTTCATCGGAAAACATAATCAAATGAAACTATTATTTCAGTAGGTGCTGGCCCCATACGAGAAGGTAAATAGTCGAGCAATGTCTCATTCGAGAGATGCCAAGATAAACTGGACGTGAATTAGTTGACAACGATTGACTTCAGACACTTAGGTCGGTAGGGATTTATAACGTACTCGTACATATTTGAATATTTAGTAGGTATTCAAATAGTATTATTTCAACACATAATGCGGTTTTCAACGTTCAGTACCTCTCAAATCTTCATATTGATTCATCTAAAACGCAATTCTAATTCTATTTTAAAATTATGGCGTCCATCTTAGTGTTGATGATAGTGCCAATGTCTAGTTCAAATAGCAATAATAGGTACCTACAAGTTTTCATCTAGAGTTAGTAGAGAAAACGTGTAGTCAATAATCGTGACGTAACCCGCTTGAGTAAGTATACCGCTTCACACTAGTTCTGGCGCATAAAATGATTCAAAAACCTGATAAAGGTGACAAGCCTAAGAGTACCTAATCAAAAATGTAAGGTAAGCTTGCTTAGTAATTTGATGCTTGTCGTTTTCCGTTACTCATGTAGATACCATGTTATGCACTTCTAAAACATACGGGTTTTCATTTTTGATGTGACTGTACAGGGTCCTTCTTAATATGCTGATGGTTATTAAAGGGATAATCAGACCATCAAACTAAACAACAGTTACAATAGCAACACGATCGTAATCGCAAAAAAAAATCAGTTTCATACAAAACTGCAAATCTATTCGACCCTTTATGAGACAGCAGATTTTTTCCGATTTCAATGTTGATCGAATAGATAACGTTGTTCAGTTTGATGGGCTGATCTTTCCTTTAAAAGACTTTCAGCATACCAATGCGCTTTATCAGAAAACCTCGAAAATCTATTTTACCGATTTGACCATAGCAAAAATATGATCCTAATCTAAAAATCCGGTGAATCCGATCGGCCCTCGAAACGAAAATAGGTATAAACTCGTTGCAGAGTCATTCATGTCGATCGCAGGCTATGTAATGATGCTATCCAGTGTTGCCACCTTATCTCCGGAACAAGTAGCTAAGCCGTACCCAAATAGTGGCTAGATACTGGAAATTTACCAAGTAAAGTAAAAAAAACATATTAAGTAATTTTAAGTAATATAAGTATGGAATTTAGACGTAGACAACAGCCTCTCGACTACTGCATTTGGGTGAGAAAATGACACAAATCGTAATTTATTATTGAATAAATAAAGAATAAAAAAATGGCTAGAAAAAGTGGCTAAAGTCTTTAGCCACCGAATATTTTTTTTGTAGCTAACGAGTCCGAAAATGTTGATACATCTAGCCAAGAAGTGGCTAATGGGCAACACTGATGCTTTCCACCACCGCTATGTGGTAGACATCTTGACGACGCGACGAAACGGTGCGCGATCAGTTTTAAAAATTTAATTGTTTTCCTTGAAAATGTTCCGGCCACATTTCGCCGTCGTTTCAACCCCACACGCCACAGTCGTAGCTCGTGTGAGAATGTGGCCCTTTTAGTCCGCAACACGTGTCAGCCTTGGCAAGAAATTGTGAGACTGTCAAAAATTAGGCCATTATTATTTGGAATAACAAGTATCGATACTAGATGTGTCTTTGAATTCATTTATTTTGTCATATTAAATATAATGAAGTCAGCATTTCGACAGACTTGCTATTTAATTTATAAATTGTTGTAAATTATTAATCTTTAACAAGTTTATTTTTGTGGCAGACTAATGTAGGCAACTTCGTACGCGTAGACCACTGAAATACGTAGGTACTCACTTTGGACAGATTTTTTTACAATCTTTGTACCGCTCGATCTACTACGGAAGGTGCATGGTACCTACATACCTCCCTCATTCGTTTGAGAAGACCCACGCCCTGCAGTGGGATTTAATTATGATGACGATGATGACGATTTATACACCACTAGTTTTTAATTACTAACGTAACTTTAAAGGTGTATTCAGACCATGAATGTTAACAACTTTCTCTAAGGAACGTGGGTTAAAAAACGATAATTTTTCTGGACCTCCCATAGAAATTCGATCAGCCGACCCGCACGAAGGAGGGTTGAAGATGGATGATGGACGTGAATTTTTTCTCGTTTTTGGATAAATTTTCCTTAGGGAAAGTTGTTTAGATTCATGGTCTGAATACACCCTTAAAGTTATGTCAGTACCTAATTAAAAACTTGTGGTGAATAATATATGTAGAAAAGATTCAAAAGATTCTACAAAAAAGATAGAATAGAAAAACATTTTCTCTCTAACAAACAAAGTTATCACAAAGTTATAAAACTTACACTAAAAGTGGCTTCAAATTATTTCATTCAAAATTTGTACAATCGTTAAAAAGTTACATTACAGCAATAGCCAATTGTTACAATATAGGTAACCAATAAAATAACAAACAATTTAATTTTGTAAAAAATGTTCGATCACAATAAGTTAGGTAACCGTATCAGCTTGATCACAAGCAGGCAAAATAAAATACTATATATATACCTACCTCTTTCAGCAATTTTGGTATTTCGTACAGTACCTAAACATGTTTTGCAGAAGACCTTAATTATAGGATGTTTTAATTTTCATCTGAAGTAAATTCAAAACGGCCTCTAGTACCTCGTTACAGCATCTACTGATGTGATCAAGTCACAACTACATAGTCCTTTAGAATTTATAAGAGCATTCTTACAAGGCATCCTAACAAAGGAAAGATAAGAATTTGCACAAAAGACGCAAACATTTTTTGGATTCCGCACCCAAACCTGCCTGAACTGTTATGTTTGTAGCTTCTATCTGCAGGGTCCTTTTTAATATGCTGAAGGTTTGTAAGGGGATGATCAGACCATGAAACTAAAAAATTTTCACTATTGGATCATCATGGAAATCGCGAAAAAAAATCTGCGATTACAGCAGTAGAGTTTTTCGATTTTTTTTGTCTACATAGCACATGAAAATGGTTGAAGCAATCAAGATAAGGTTATCAGAAAAGCACAGGGCTTAGTTTGGCGAAACATTAAATGTTTATTTCATCACAATACTCTCACTCAATCAAAAGTTATATGTTACTACCTATAGCACATTCGATTTTCAGTGGTCTGCGCGTACCTATAACGAATTTCGTTAGTTCTATTCATGGAATCATGGTCGTTAATTCAATCATAAAACTAATTGCCCTATCTACAACATTCTTTGACTCCATAATTGTTAATCTATGTAGGGATTACTAATATGAAATACAAACAAAGGAACTAATTGCTCCGTTAGTACTAGAAACATTTTACACTTGGCAAAATTTTTTTCGTTAATTTAAGTTTATTATAAGTAATAAAAATAGGGTTCAATTTGAAACAAAGAAACATTAAGTACCTAAATTTTAACAGATTAGGTAGGTACTCACTTTCACTTCTGACTTCGCAGATTCCTCAGTGGCCGCCATTCTGTAAATAAACAAAAAACTATGAAGAAATCTCAAAATAATGTTTTAAAGGCAGGAGATTAAAACTGCCTGTCCACTACTGAAGCGGAGCGAGGCTGCGGAGCGAAGAAACGAAGAGTAGGATTGCATAAAATTTCCGCTCTGAAATTTTATGCAATCCTATTGGTTAATATTTCTTCGTTTCTCCGCTCCGCAGTATCGCACCGCTTCAGTGGACAGGTAGCCTTACTTACTACGGACTCATAATTTGGGGACAAGTTACGGACATACATAAAGCATTTGTATCACTAGTATTAGGACTGTCCGTCTACAACTGTCTACCAAAAAAACTGTTACAGTATGTGTTTTGAAATCTACAATAAGATACCTACCTGACGAGTTGGGGTTGGGATATTTTTCTCCTGACGTAATGTCTAAAAAGCTAAGAAATCTATTAATTGACTATTGTTTATATAATGTAAATGCATTTATTAACACACATTTTTCATTTTAATTTTTTAATTTTGCATGTTAATCTTAATTTTAATTTTGAATGGTTAGCACCATTCAACTAAATTAGATTGAAAAATATATATATGTTTAATATTATTTTATAATTTTGTATAACACTAAGATCTGTACTGTACCTATTCAGAGCAAATAAAGATATTCTATTCTATTCTACGAGGAAAAATCGGACTAGAAACAATTGAATTAGAAAGTAGCCTACGAGATTTATTCCAACTTAATTTTTATTTTTACAGAAATAAGTTCTCAGTTAGCTAGAAGTTTTATTTGATTTGCTTTGTTCAGGATGTAAACTTTTAATACTCAAACAAAAGTAATATGACACAAGTTAAATACAAAAATTACAGATAGTACACACACTCCAGAGTGTAGACATGTCTGTTTTGTTTGTTTTAGTGTTTTTACTTTATTCCCCGAGGGGGTAGTCGGAGATATTAAGAATCCTCAGAAAGTCCACGTTACACCAGTAGTACCGAAACCGGTGAGCCCGTCGCCACTTATAATGGACAGTGGGTACAACACATGCCTCGAAATTGAAGCATGCATGGTTATTTAGTTATTCAATTATCATGTAATTTTACATTTTCACATTTAAAACGTTCGACGTTAAAAACTCATCAAAACTCGAGCGTAAGATGATAATTAAGAATGGAGTGAATCCAATATGAAATACCGACTCGGTATTTTGGTAAATCTATTCGTATCTTTATTATCCACAATATGGTTAATCCAGCTACCATAAATAGTGCCTAGCATTCCGGAGAATGTTTTTTACATTTACCAAATGAATGCACAATGTTATTTTGATGATACGTTGCAGCGATGGGCAATTTAATGACTGATTTATTTTATAGTTATTTAACCAGTACTAACTGTTAATTAATCTGTGCCAGTATCGACATTCTCAATGATATTTTATATCTGTTAGATGAAGGGAACTATTGCGCACTGGGGACGATTGGTAGAGTATGGTCAACTCCCTCTCACTTGTTCGTGAGGTCTGTACCCTGCAGAGAGAACAGGAAGGGACTGAGTGTTTAATATCCAGAAGATTTGCCTTTTTGCTATTCAAATCACTAAATTCCAAGTTTAAAAGAATTTAAACTCACGACCTAAAAAGCGAATGTCCGAACTCTTGAAAATATTATCTATAGGGTCGTTCTTAATATGCTGACAGTTTTTTAAGGGGATGTCTAGACCATCAATCTGAAAAAAAATCTTTATAGGACCAATATCAAAATCGTGAAAAAAAAATCTGCTGTCCCATACATTTGGTTTGAGTAGATTTGGAGTTTTGTATGGAAACGGTTTTCAGTTTAACAGTCTGATCATCCCCTTAAAAACTATCAACATATTAATAAGGATCCAATACATCCCACTACTAACACCACACTACCCATCAAACTGAACAACTTTTACATGGGAGTAAACGTGTCAGAAGAAAAAAAAATTCGGCTGTCCCATACTAAACTATAAAACCTATCACCTAATCTATTCAAACGTATGGGACAGCCGATATTTTTTTGTTCTGACAGGTTTGCTCCCATGTAAAAGTTGTTCAGTTTGATGGGTAGAGTATGTGGTTTAAAGGTTAATGATACTTTTCCTAACACCCTGTATAATGTTTATCTCTGCTTAAAGTTATAATTATAACCGTTACCCGTACATTCCCCATCCATCTATCTATCTACAGTCTACACTTGTAAAACAGTTCTGTGTATGACTGAGTGATTGACTGGCAGGCAACGCACAGCCTAAACCACTGAAGATAGAAACATGAAAATTGGGTATTCGAAACTGCTGTACCTACCCGACTCAATAGTATGAAAAGGCGATTTTTATTCCCGATTTCTGTGGTATGCTGCATCGTGAAAGTTATTTGATGGTCGTAGTTCACCGTTTTCATTATTCGGAGGGCTATCCCTTACACCCTGTATATTCTATAGATGATGTAGCGTAACGATTTTTCGAAAATCAAGCCCTACAAGGGTGTAACAGAAAATCATATTCCCTGTCTGTCCACTCGGACGAAGTCGCGGGCGAAATCTAGGCGAGTATCTAGAAATATTAACCACTTGCGTGATTCAAACCGCGACCCTCCGTATCAAAGTTAAACGACTTAACATTAAATGGGATAATGTGAAATACTGATTGACCAATAAAGTAATGCGGTGCGGTGTACGTGCCCATTTCCGTTCATTTTGTGGATTTACAGCTTCCATAACGCTATGAGAATGGAATTGAGTAGTTAGTACGGAATTAACTATCAACATTTGTTTTTGGGTACGTTTTCAATACGTTTGATATTCTTGTGTGACATAAAGTGATTTTCGCGATTCTTCTTAAAGATTTGTATTTATTTTTCTTGTGATTCTTTGTTAGTTGAAATTAATAATTATTTTAGTTTAAAAAATTACAATACCTATGGGATAAAGGAATTCAAAAACCATTGTATGCAAAGATAACTTTTGGCAGTCTTTGATTCACAGGATATAGGGTCCTTCTTAATACGCTGGCGGTGTTTAAGGGGATGATCAGACTAGCAAACTGAATAACGTTCTCTATGGGACCAACGTCGAAATCGCGAAATAAACACCTGTTCCCTACAAAACTGTAATCCTACTCGACCCAAATGTTTGGGACAGCCACAAACGAGTTGGGGACAGTAAATATTTTTCTCGCGATTTCGACTTTGATCCAATAGAGAAAGTTGTTCAGTTCGATGATTAGATCATCCCCTTAAAAACCGTCAGCATATTAAGTTGGACCCTGTATGTAAGTTGTCTAGTCATCATTATACAAGTCCAAGATTATGGTACTTTCAACGGGACTAAATAATCTGTATGACAATATCCAAGATATTTATATAATCATTAAAGCTACGCTGCGCGTTATTAACGCTTGAGTACATAGTTGTAGGTTACAGTACTGTTTCTGACCATTCCGAATATTAACCGTGATGATTTCTTGTATGTTCAGGCTCCGTAAAGCTGCATCGCGGGCAATGATGTTTAAAATCAAATCTCATATTTCAAGAGAGCATTAGGCAACAATCCAACTGGATCTGCGACCATTAACCCCATTTAAAGCGATATCGTACAGTATGCGCGTAGAACAGAACCAAATGGAAAGATTCATGTCATAATAAACTATTTTTTTCGCGGGAACTAAACTGAAAATAGAACGGTAAATGCGAGAAGATTTCTCTCCGCCGCCCCATTTTGTACTATAGAAATTAGTTCAAATAACGGCGGCGCAATGAAATCTGAAGAGATCAATTGTTTTGAATTTGTATGCAGGTGAAAATATAGAATATATACTAGCCCGCGACTCCGTCTGCGTGGAATTTTAATAATGTATCCTATATGTGAATCCAGAACATATTCTATTAGTGTGGCAAATTTCATCCAAATCCATTCAGCCGTTTATGCGTGATTAAGCCAGAAACATTTAATCTCTAGAAACATCGAAACATTGTCACAAACTTTGACATTTATAATATTAGTAGGATTAACAAATATATTTAGATAGTTACATTGTATATAGTCAGACCCCAGTGAAACATGTGTGCCCGATAACATTTGTTTATGTATACAGTATGTCTATTATACATGGTGTTAGGGCAAACAGTTGCATTACTTTAAAGGGTAATTGTACACATTTTACTGAACAACTTTCCTCAAGTAACATGTATACCTATTGTTAAAAAACTTCAATCGGCAAATACATTATTATAATAAAAAACACATAACCCCACACTAAAATGAAATTGCATTTTGTTACAAAGGCATTCTTTAGATTGTATAGTTGTTAATTTGAGAAGTTTCTTACAACTCCGGAAGTGGATACAGACGTATGTATTGTATGTGTGCGTAAAAACGAATATCAAAAACGGTGCTTAAGAGAATAGTCCTTGCAGACCGCCCGAGCGCGCTACAGGCGAAGTTAGATCCTATTTTCAATACCAACCAATTAATGGCAATGCAATTTTTTAAACACGAGACATTCGACAATCGACTTCGAGACATTCAACTCGATGCTATTGGTTTATCAGATTTCCGTTAAAATATACAACATTCAATGTTAATTTAAGATTTGTATGGAAATCTTTGAGTAACTTTGAAACTATACAGGGTCCAACTTAATATGCTGACACTTTTTTAATGGGATGATCAGACCAACAAACTGAACAACTTTCAATATGGGACCAACATCGAAATCGCGAAAAAAAAATCTGCTGTCCCATACATTTGGCTAAAATAGGTTTGCAGTTTTATATGAAGCAGTCGATTTTTTTTTCGCCATTTCGATGTTGGTGCCATAGAGAAAGTTGTTCAGTTTTTTCGGTCTGATCATCCCCTTAAAAAGTGTCAGCATATTAGGAAGGACCCTGTATACATTTCAACGACAACCAAACAAACGAATCTGACAAACGATAAACATAGAGATTAGTGTCTAAATCGTGTTTAAAATATTTCACACCTCCTTTAGGTATGGAGCGCACTAACGATTCATTTTGTCTTTATATCCCCAAAAATACAGGACGTAGGTATACCAACAACCACTGACATGCATTTTAGTTACCGCCACGATTATTTAAGTCTGCAATGTACCGTATACTTTTAATAGTTAACTGTTTATCGTGTTTTCTTTTTTCGTCCGGAAAACTGAAATGTTCTATAGCATTATCCAAGGCCAGGCTGGTTTAGTGGATACATTAAGAATGTTTATTGGTTTCCATGTGATCACAAGGATGCTACGTGTCGGGAAACTGACTTGTTAAAACTCTTATTGAATGATGAAAGATTCTCGAGTATTCCCAGTTAAAAATATCCTACGAAGTGGAAAAATTGAAGAGATTCTAAATTGGCTTCTAGTCGCTTAAATCAACTGGAATATTTTTTTTGCATTGCAGGCACTGGTGGTATTAATTTTGTTTCTGAATTAAAATTTATTTAAGGTGGTTGCAGAGTTGTCAATCTCATAAAAAGTTTGAGGCATAATACGCGTAGACGGTTAAAAGTAATATTTATATTTTTTTTTTAGAAAATCTAGATTTCGCGTATCAAATAACATTTGCAATTTATAATATAATTATGAAGATATACATTTTTGAACTTATCCATAGAAATTTTCAAAGCGCAATACGCAGTATCTAGATTTTCTATACTATTTTTCCATGTATAAAATATTACTGTAATTAATACCGTCTGAGCATGTTATGCGTCAAACTTTTGTATGAAATTGACAACTCTGCAACCACCTTACTTTTGTAATCTAAGTGTAATTGTTAAAGCTGTATGTTTCCCTAACCCAATAAAATAAAATAAAATTAAATCACACTTTTCTATTCTATTCTATTAATATGTAAATATCCCATTTCCACTATTTAATCAAGATTATTTGCTTTGAAACGATTTTCAGGTGTTGACTGTGCAGATTCCAGCATGACTATTTGATTAATATTAAAGGTTTCAATACAATACCGAACACAGGGACTAATACAAAACCTACCATATAAATACCAATTACAGAATTTTATTTAACTGTATTTTTGCAAATAAAGTTGATTTTCAATACAAAACAAACTAACTTTAGCAAACCTAAGTCATAAATATCAAATCATTACAAATATTTATAATAAGGCATTTGAAACAGTTCCAAACCATGATGGTACTGAATGGTCAATACATGCACAATAGGTAAATAATACACAATACACAGACAGATAATGTAAATGTGATGCATTTTAGAATTTTGGCAAGTTGCCTACGATGAGAATGATATTCCAATATTATGCTCAGGGGCAAAACGTGTGAGCACAGTCGCCGATAAAAATGCTTCTTGGAATAAATATATTTCGAAATTCTTTGTTATTTTTGGTACTAGGTAATAAAGTATCATTTATAAATAATGCTTGTTTTCGTTAATGGACTAGCCTACGCAGTGATCTGTAGTAGGTACCTAAGCATTCGCTAATGGAAAAAATAGAAAGGTACGCCTTAATAAATAAAGAGTAATTCGCCTTAATTACGTTTCTATTTTCGCCTGAAACTTATTCAGAAATCAGAAAGGACAGGAGAGATGAATAGTACATTATATAACATGATACATAAATTGGTCATCACAGTCGAGACGGGATTGCAGCACGAGTTGCACTCGGTTCATACGTTTTTCAACAGACTTGCAAGGAAAAAGTAATAATTTGTAAAACACATTTAGTTTAGATAATATTTGTGGAAAATGGCACATGGCTATTTTTCTTTTTTTGCGGGCCGTGCCTTTGGAAATCAATCACGATTCCGAAGACGTTTGCAATTATTATTTTCTTATCATTAAAATTCCATCTTAATCTTCCATTTTAAATTTTGAAACGTGGCTAGCTTAGTTAAATTGTTTCTGTACTTAACGCATTAGTTAGCAACAGTACCGCTTCCAGACAATATATTGTGTTATTATACAAGGAGGCCACTACATGCGCTGCAATTATGACTGCATCAAGACAAGGTATTACCATTAGCTCTGTAATATAAGCCTTGTTATTGCAATATGGTACTAAAGAACTACTTGATGCCTAATTGAAGAGAGACTACGATCTTTTTTGTAGCTTGGGATCATTACGATGAAGATTACGCTCAATAACTTAGAGATAATTACAAATATTGTTAATCCAATAAACAACGATTTTGCAGATTTTTTGTCGTTATCGACAATCATATTATTATGTTACTGCTCGGTATATTTCTGGTAAAGATATAAATATTACAATATCCCCATTGTAGTGGCCAAGAAGGCAATAATTAATCATTTCGTCTGGTGACTTGTAGCCTATGACATCATACACCAATAAGATTCCTGAAGGAATTGACAGCCTATGACATAATATGATTCCTGTAGGAATTGACGATAGTTTTTATACATTTCAAGATGGTTCCAATGTAATTGTAAATAATTGAACTACAACTTTCCGTAAGGGAGAAACCTGCTAGATCATCTTAAAATCATACTCTTGAATCGAATTAATAAAGCCTCTAATTGGTTCTATAGTTAGAATTACATAGCATCATCATCATCGGCCGTTAAGTATCCATATACAGGACGTAGGCCTTTTATCACCAAGGAGTGACAGAAGCGGGCCATTCTTCGCAACCAGTCACCAGGGCCTAGTGCGGATTGATGGAGGCAAGTTCCTTCACCTTGACGTAAGATAATTTTCTAACTGCCACACTAGACCTCGATTAGATACAGTACCACACATTGCATTAAATCCAGAAGTTACATATAATATTTAGCCCGGCTTGCACCAACAAGTACCTATTTGGGCTTAAACGTATTTAATGTCTGCTCTGTCTCTCACACTTCTCATACTGATGACAGTGACAGCATCATATTTAAACATGTTTAAGCCTGAATACTTTTTGGTGCAAGCTACGGGACCAGCAAATAAAATGTCGAAAAAAAATGTGCTGTTCAATACATTTGGGTCGAGTAGAACAGGGGATTTATGTTTTTCGCGATTTCTACCTTGGTCCCATAGAGAAAGTTATTCAGTTGCATGGTCTGATCATCCTCTTAAAAAACGGAGAAGGCCGATTGAGGGGATCACAAAATGTGGCCTAGCAACTATTATTGCATTATTTTTCTTCTACACTTTCGATGCCATATAATCATATATTTTTCTTACTTAGTATTTTATATTATTTGGTAAATACATTCATTTTATTTTAATCTTATTTCATTACCAAAATAGATAACTAATTGTAGCGGAAAATGCGTGAAAACAGAGGTGTACGCACTCTCTAAGTTCATTAACACTTGGCAAAGTTTATAGACAGTGATCACCTGTAGGTATCTCACCTCAGCTCACCTCCTGACGCGTCTGGCGCCTTGCCAACTGTGTACCTACAGATTCATTCTCCATTCACCACGTGGATGATATGACATGTAACCATCATAACATCGTATGATGGATAGAGCTTTTAGAGCTATTACTTAATAATGAAACGTTAATGGATGGATAGGTTTGTAATGTCTCTTTTATTTTAGTGAATTATTATTATAATTAAGGTCGGTTAGTAATTATTATCTTGTTATTGTAAGAACGATTTAAAAAAAAAGTGCTACAAAAATCATCGATGAATTAATTGTGCATGTAGGAGTTTTGCTACTTATGAGTAAAAATGCAATCACAGAATACTACAGGGCCCTTCTTAATATGCTGACACTTTTTAAGGGGATGATCAGACCATCAAACTGAACAACTTTCTCTATGGGACCAACATCGAAATCGCGGAAAAAAATCTGCTGTCCCATACATTTCGATCCAGTAGGTTTACAGTTTTGTATAGAACAGCTGTTTTTTTTGCGCGATTTAGATGTTGGTGCCATAGAGGAAGTTGTTCAGTTTGACGGTCTGATAATCCCTTTAAAAAGTGTCAGCATATTAAGAAGGACCCTGTATAATATTCAATCAACTGATAATATAAACATTGGCGCCAGTGTTGTACCAGGCTTATCCCGCTACAGCTCAGGTACGTTTGACGGTTGATCCCCACCGAGGGGTGAATTGAGTGGTCGCTCATTGACATAAGGCGCATTTTAGTTTTCGTTCCTGAAGCGCAAAGAACGAAACTCGAAAAATCGGGTTGAGTGAACTATCTGTTACGGTAGTAACTATTAAATAATTTGTGGTTGTACTTAGAAATAATAATTTTAATAAAAAAAAAAATTTATTTTCCCTCTCTTTTTTATTTTGCAGACGCCATATTAAAATAATATAGCCTATGTCTCTCTCACAATTTTTATGAATCTAATGACACCTCAAACGTTAAAATCCATCAATCCGTTTAGGCTGTAGGCCGTGCCAAAGAAATAGACATACAAACATACATACATACATACATACATACGCTCGAAAAATATAACCCTCCTTCTGGCGCAGTCGGGTAAAAAGGACCTACTTTTATTCACAAAAGGGTCATCTTTTAAAACCAAAGCGTCTTGAAGATATGATTAGAAACTCGAACAAAGTTTTTTATTGTTTTTATCTTTTATTTATTTACAACCGAACTTATTTTTTCTCAATGCTGAACACAGAAATTTTAAAAGAATTTAAAGTACTAAAGAATGATCTTTTATTCCGATTTTGTGACTCATTAAGGTCCTGCGAGGTACAAATTTCAAATATTGTAAAGTTTAGTCGAGAAGATAGACTAGGTCACCAATTGGTCGTATACTACACAATATAATAGTGAAACTTGCTACAATAATGCTTTTAAAAAGGTAGTTGGTATGGTAGTTTTAGCAAAGTTCCTAAGCACTCGGATAAAGGTAATACGGTTTTACGGTCGTCAGTTTATGAAGTAAGTTTAAAATACATATTGGTAATGTTACATTTTGTTTATCTGGTTACCCACTCTTTTATCATTTGCTCTTAAATAATTTATATGTTGGGGATTAGTATTATAGGCTGGGGAACCGCGTGGATAGTGGGTTTGTGGACAATTCGTGTCAAATCGTCACTTACCTCTAAAACCTGGTCAAACTGAAGACTAATTCTTTAATTCATTGACTCGATATACAGGGTGTAAATTAATATTCGTTATATATTAAACTCTTCAGACCATCAAACTCAACAACTTCTACTATGGAGTCAACAAAGAAATCATTTTAACAAAATCAGTTTCATTGACAAAGTCAACGGCTCTTCAAACCACATGTATGAAACAGCTTTTTCACGATTTCAATGTGGTCTCACGAAATGTGTTCAGTTTTATGGACTGAAGCACCCCATTGAATATGTAAAGTATATAATTTACACCCTGTATACACCTATTATTACACCTATTATTTTTTGGTTTAAAAATACATGTTACATTAATGTTTAGCACTTTTAATGTCAAATCATTGCAGATTCTATTTCAGGATTTCCTGGAATGTTGTTTTTAAAAACATTAAAATTACTTGAGATTAAAAAAAATCGTCGTGAATAAAAATCTGCTGTCCCATACACAACTGCTGTACCTACCCTACTCAAATGTATGGGACAGCTGATTTTATTTCGCGTTGCCTGTGGTAGGCTCCATAGTGAAAGTTGTTCAGTTTGATGATCTGAGTTCACCGTTTCAGTATTTGCTAGGCTGTCGCTTACACTTATATATTATGTATTATTTTATCGATGATTACAATAGTTATACAGGGTCCAACTTAATATACTGACAGTTTTTTAAGAGGATGATCAGTCCAAACTGAACAACTTTCACTATGGGACCAACACAGAAATCGAGAAAATAAATCTGCTGTCCCATACATTTTGGTAGAGTAGGATTGCAGATTTGTATGGGACACCTGATTTTTTTTTCGTGATTTCAATCTTGGTCCCATAGAGAAAGTTGTTCAGTGTGATGGTATGATCTTCGCCTTAAAAAACTGTCAGCATATTAAGAAGGATCCTATGATGTTACAAAAGTAAAAATAAAAATTTCCAACTTTTAAGGGGATTGTTTAGATCATTAAACTGAACAACTTTCACTATAGGACCAACATCAAAATCGCGAAAAAAAAAATCACCTGTCCCATACATTTAGCTCGAGTAGATTTGTAGTTTAGTATGGAAGATCAGATTTTTTTTTCGCGATTTCGATGTTGGTCCCATAGTGAAAGTTGTTCAGTTTGATGGTCTAAACCAGGTTATAACCCCTTAAATGTTTATTAGTATTTTTGTAACACCATAGATTTGCGTTCTACAGTAGTCAACTAAAATAAAAAACATTTTTTTTTTATCTTGCTAGCTCGAGTTTTTATTTTTGTGCCATTTCATTTATCCTTAACAAACTGTGAACGTATGGGTTTATTCACTTTTAATCAACCGTTCAACCATTCGCCATGAAATTTGATAAGCCTCTGGTGTGGATACATACATCGATTGTTAGTTTCCGAAAATCAGATCAGTTCAGCAAGGAAATGCCAGAATATTCTTCTTGGTGCATGCAGCAATACTATTAAATTATGATAATAATTGTAGATCTACGAATAAAGAGCACCTATTAGAGAGTTTTTATTTATTGTAATTAGTTGACATCGGTATTTGATCTAACACCTATCGATTCAATTAAAAGTTGCTGAATCTAAAGGTTTGTTTTGTTTGTTAATTCTTCACCAATATGAAAACTTTGTTAGTTCACGACAAGCCTTAAATGTTTTGATTTAAAATTTTAGCCAGGTGTACAGTGAGGAATCATCATTGTATTGAAGCAATTAATAACACGAATATATTTTTCTTTTAAATCAAGAAATTAGGTACTTAGAAAAGTTATAGAGTCTCAATTATTTTATTATAATAGTGAACTCGTGCTTTCCCTGGTCTAAGTATAAGAAAGAGTATCTAGTATAGGTAATAGCTTGGCTGAAACTTGGCAGGTATTTCGTTCGCCTAGTTTTTATGCTACCATCACATAATAATTTGGAGAGAAGACAATGTTTAAAAATGTAATGAAAACCGAAGACCGCTCGTAGGCATTGTTTATGCCAAAGATCCTCGTCCGTAACACGAAGATTTATCTGAATGTCACTATGAGGTCGTCCCTCAAAATAGATTTAATTCAATATTGCAAAATGCCGACGCGAATTGAGAAGTTACAAAATGTAGCGACCCACGCATTAATAAAAATAACGTACGATTTTTCGTAAGCAAACGCGAACACAGGCAACTAAATATTGTCGCAGGAAATATTATTTATTAGTTATTGCTCTATATATTTTTGTTGTCCTTGTTTCGTTATTTATTTATAAGATAAGATAAAAAATAGCATTATGCTAGAATAAATTGTTTAATAATAAAGCCAGAAATATTTAACGCAAAGTTTTCGATATTAGAGTACCAATAATAATTAATGCCAACTAGAATAATTTTAGTACACTAGCAAAATGTGAAATATTATAATTTACGCGCTTTTAGCTATAAAGATAAATTAGTACTTTGTGCATCAAATATCAATTACCTACTTCTACCAAGCGTTGATCTTAGTAACTCTATCGCGTAGTTAATTTCCCTTAGAAATTTACGCGGTCATAAGCATATTTACTAATAATTACTTCCTAAAAATCCACTTTTACTTACACAAACTATTTGAACTTCAGAAATAACTACCACTGTATTTCCGTATTGTGTGCCAAAAGCAGAGAGCGTGATATGGGGCGCGGTCAGGCGCAGTCCGCGGGGCAGTGCGGTCCAGAGACTGAAGCTTTGTTATCTATGCGGAGAGTATTATTATAATAGTGATAATGACATAGCGAGAGGTGAGACAGGTGAATAACCAACCTGTGAGCAGTCGTCAGTAGTTGCGCGCGCGCACCGCACGCCTCCAGACCTCCAGACTGGCACTACGCAGTTTTCCCGAGCGAAACGCCGCTAGCGCTCCCTGTGTCTATTTTTAATCGCTTATAATTTTATTGTTTGAGCGAAAATCTCAAAGGCGACAAGTGCGCGCGCCGGCCGAAACACTTCTAATGCCAAGTCCCAAGTTCTGGCGACCTTAGCCTCGGAGTCCCTTGGTTACTGCAGAGTTTACGTGATTCCAGCCTCATTTCGTCACACTTGTTGGCAAATGCATTATAATCTTTACAGTTTTAAAAGATGCTCCGCGAATCAGTCTCTCATTAGGAATGTTTAAACACACTTATTAACTTGCAGGTAAATCAAAACTTAAGGGTAATACAAGCGAATGTTTATTCAAATCAAAACTTTTCAGCTCTCATAAACACCTCACATCGTAGATATAATATTCTGAACGCATTTTCTATTTCCGATATCCATTAGCGTTTATTATAAAGCATCGAAGCTTAGAAACGACAACATATTCTGCAGCAACGTAATATTTTAGTATACAGAGACTTAACTATAATATAATATAAAGTTCCAGACATTATATCAACATTTTCAATAATAAATATACGTGGATGTAAAGTTTGCAAACTTTCAGGATATACCTATACAGGGTGTAAGGAAAAGTATCATTAACCTTTAAACCACATATTCTACCCATCAAACTGAACAACTTTTAGTATGGGAGCAAACTTGTCAGAACAAAAAAAAAATCAGCTGTCCCATACTAAACTGCAATACCTACTCGATTCAAACGTCTGGGACAGCTGATATTTTTTTTGTTCTGACTGGTTTGCTCCCATAGTAAAAGTTGATCAGTTTTATTGATGGGTAGAGTATGTGGTTTAAAGGTTAATGATACTTTTCCTCCTGTATATCCAAATGCAGTTCTGATTAATTATGGTCGAGTAGAATGCTCAAACATTAATATTTATTTAGCTGCAGGTCAGTTACTGTCATCAAACTATGTCGTATAAAGTAAAATGTCAATAATTCGATACTATGAGCGGTGCATAGTGCCTTGTTATACTATGACCCGACTGTAGGTCGCAACTACCTATTACAGTTGAAAAGGGTGGACGGACGGACGGTGTAGGCTTAGCAATAGGATCTCTTTGGCACCCTTTGGGTACGGAACTCTTAAAAATCACAGTCTCTTTGTTCTAGTAACATCACGACCCGCTCAACAAAGTCCAATAAAATAAGTTGTTTCTAATAATTAGATACTTTTAGAAATAGCCTTGCACAAGGCGTGAAAAGTTAAGTGTTTACCTCGGGGATGAAGAAGAAATTCTAATGTCCATGTGTAGTCTGCCAATCCACAATGGGCAAGCGTGGTGAACTAACACCCGTTCACCCTCTCCTCTTGAGCGTACGCCAGCGCCTACGCCTGCCCTACAGTATATAGGCTGAAGATGATCATTAGTCGCGACAAATATGGCTAAAGCTTATTTCGAACTACACGAGTATTTTAGTCAAGTGCAAGTGATTTAGGAATAGCTACAAAAATCTAAAATACTCGCATAGTCTGAACTAGGGAAGTATACAGGTACCGAAGCGAGTCATTAATACATCGCAGGTTTGATTGGTGCAGATTGGCCGTAGATCAGACTTGTCGGATGACAGCCGCGCTATCCGGACACTGTTACTTTTCGTCCAATCATTAATACCTACTGCGAACTAACGAACTGCGTGTCAAAGAGACCTTTGAAATACTTGGTGATCTTCTCAAACGTGCAAATAATTATTTGTCTCCGCACATATGCTTTTAAGGACACACATTCATAAACTTACGACCATAACCCCTTTCGGGGTGATCAAAAACTTTGCTTCAACTATGTAACCTAAGCAAGTAGTAAGCGAGACTCACCTTAAGCACATTCAAAGCTTCAAGAACGTAGTTTTCTTCTGTCGTGTCAGTATGAACAATATCGATTGACAATGCTGTAGTGAAAAGATTATCCAGTCAGTTTAGTCGTGTCGTTTGTCAAGTGGTATTTAGGGCCTTTGGCCCACAAGAACACTCCAAAGTAGCATTATGCAGGCTCTACTGTAGCTATATAGTCGCTGTATAGTGATGATTCACCTCTATACAGCTACGGTAGAGCTTGTGTGTTACTAGGGCTGTTAAGAAAGCTTGATACTTATTCGCCTCGTACGACGCCCATATGAGGAAATATGATGTCAAGTCCTCTAGAAAAAATGAAGTATTTATTTCACATCAGCCATCAACCCACTGCACTGCCTAGGCCTCCTTTTTTCGCGCCGCTCCTCACGGTCCTGTGCTAATCGACTTCTGACCTACAACCCTTATAATATCGTCTAACCAACGCATCGGTGGTCTGCCTTACATCAACATAATCCTATTCTACACTAATATTGTAAAAGTATAATGTTAGTCAATCAACCCGACAGCTGAAAGCTTCAGCTGCTCCAATTTCGATGAACTATAGAAAAACAGTAGGAGACTTGGCGAACAAAATCGCGACCAAATCTCTCAGTAGAGAGTAGTCTATTCCTTGGTTGATCCAAGGAATAGACTACTGAACTGACAAGGAATAGAATACTGTTGTGTTTTGTGGGCAGCCATGATATATTTTCACGTGACGTCAGAACGCATAGATTGTATTCCATAACAATTTATTCTTTTGTGGACAGCCATGATATATTTTCACGTGACGTCAGAACGCATAGATTGTATTCCATAACAATTTATACTTAACAACAAATTGGAAAAGTTTATTTTTGTTTCGTATAAAAATAAAAGATTGTGGTGGGAACAATAATTATTTTTCTCGCACTTTAACCACTTTCTCGAAAATTGTCAAATAGCCAATAGTTTTGACGCATTCTATAAAATTCTTAAAATAATTAGAATAGCTTGAAGGGTCGCATAATTAATGATCCTCTTACTAAAGGAGGCAGAGACCGAGTGTCACACAGGTACTCGATAGATATCACAAATCGCTGTGATAATCGAGTCACAAATTCTAAAGCCAAGCTTGTTTTGTTATTTTCATAAACTCCGATATTGTTTATGGATTGCATTTTCCCGTAAACATAAAAGCGTGGTCGCCGGCGGCAGCGACCTTCTATCTTTTTAAATATAATTTATCACGTGTTTTATTGCTCTAACGCCGCTTTCATGGTTTGTTCAGCACATTATGCTAAGAATATAATGGTAGTCGAGTAATATACAATGACGTAGGCCATTGTATCGAACGGTCAGTAACTAAAATAACGCTGCACACACATATTGAACTCTATAACAATAAACGTAAGGGGTGATTCACAGTGACTCAT
This sequence comes from Agonopterix alstromeriana, assembly GCA_963924505.1. Classification (NCBI taxonomy): domain Eukaryota; kingdom Metazoa; phylum Arthropoda; class Insecta; order Lepidoptera; family Depressariidae; genus Agonopterix; species Agonopterix alstromeriana. Next base: position 4,622,283 of record OZ004661.1, read on the forward strand.
GACATTAATTTGAATTTTGTACACAGATTCATCATCCCCTTGTACCTTTGACTATTTATATGTGGACTGGTTACGCGTGTAATTCTACTAACAAACATTTCTGCCACTTTTTGCGAGGGGCGAGGTAACATGAAATCCGCAACTTTGGATTTTATTCCCCATAACTTTAGATTCTAATTTTGAATGTTAAAAATCTTGAAAAGTAGTCTCGTGTGAACCCCAAACGTTCTAAGTTCGAAGTTATTATTTCGCAATTATAGGCTGTCTCGTTTAGTGATAAGGTGTAAAATTGAATGTAAATGCACAAGATCAATTGTGCTTATACCGTGGCAGAGGGGAAATGCTACCGCAAGGCTAGTCCTTATAATAATTAGTCAAAGCCTTGTACACTACAAGTTTAATACAGAAAGATCCCGAGCACGCAGCACGTAAACGAAGTTCCGTCCTATTTTCTATACTATCCAATTAATGTCAATGAAATTTGTTAAACACGATCTACGAGTAGAAACCAATGTCTGTGCTTTACATTATTCAGATTTCCTTTTACATATAGTTTCAATGCTACGATTAATTTAAGTATTGTATGGAAATCTTTAAGCCTTCAGAATTAAATATTTAAAAGGAAATCTGTGAAATCCAAATAACAGATATTGGTTTCTAGCTTGTGTTTAAAAAACTTCATTGACTTTAATTAAGTACTAAATGTTCAAACTAGGACGGAACTTCGTTTTGTATGGAGCGCCGTACGAATTATATCCTCTTAACATACAGGATCCAACTTAGTATGCTGACAGTTTTTTAAGAGGATGATCAGACCATCAAACTAAACAACTTTCTCTATGGGACCAACATCGAAATCGCGAAAAAAAAAAACTATCCCATACATATGGCTCGCGTAGGTTTGCAGTTTTGTATGCAACAGCTGATTTTTCAAGGACCCTATATAACATCATTGGGTGAGAGGAACTTCACAAGCGATATAGTATTATTGGAAGCATGTTAGTGGTCAACTTGCTGTCAACAGGTACTTACAGTAACACAGGTTAATTCCGTCCTATAGAATCCCGCTGCTAAGAAATGCCTCCTCTCACGAATAAGGTTAAAAGGGATTAGGCCATACTCCACCAATGTGAGCACAGTGCGTATTGGTGGAGGCAAGATAGTATGCAACTTGCTGTCAAATCATTGTCAGTAAAAATTCACAATCAAACTGAAAAAAACATTATCATGTTATTTTGTAAAAAAACGAATTTTACTTATTAAGAATTATTAGGCCTTGGCATCACGTTATTCTTAAATGTTTATTTGAATGTAAACGAAAACTGGTATGATTGCGAAAATTGTAAGTCAGCGTGTGGAAATACATAAACAATTCTGTTTTATGAAAACGATGATGATGTGTGAAATGACGTGTTAAAAAAACATGATATTATTCAATTCATAGATTTAGCATATAATACATCGGCTAAGGATTATCCAAGGCGAGACCAAAAAAACCTAAGATTTTGGAAACAAAAACGGATTTCGTTCCGTTGACAACAGACCTAGGGCCTAAAATGGTCTTGTCTATCTATTTCCCTCTAACATACGTCAATGCTATGCCCTTTCTCTTTCGCATTTCCTATCTAACGTAGTATATGCTAAATCTATGATTCAATTCGGTACCTAATTACCTATGTAAAGTTTTTTTTAGGGTTGAATCGAAAATCATTTTGAGATAATTGTCATTTGTCAAGTAACCGAGTGACGTCACTCAGTGCTTTATTTACAGACACTCGATGAACAGTGTTCAATGAAGCAACAATCTAAAATAAGTGTTGACTTTCGCTGTAACGTAGGGAACCCTTTGTAAACTGCATGGTAAATTAAAAATAACTGGCCTTTAATAAAAAATATATTTGCAACGGAGAAAGAGAATAACTAGAACGGACATTAAAATATTCATAATCGCGGAAACGAGACAGGCTTATACGCTAATCGCATTGAGTGAGCAAGAGAAAATTTATGTTTTTGTCGCTTTCTTGCAACTTAGTCAGGTAAAGGCACGATTTTTGATAAATTTTTACATATTTCCATCCTTTTTTCAGTGTACGCGCTCAGCCGAATCTAATTATAAAAACTAGGAACTTTTTCCTAGTATATAATATACTCAATCAACCAGTTACAATGTCAGAGTTTAACATTTGATGTTTGCCGTTTCTGTTAGAAATAGATAACCTTTGTTTTTTTTATTCATTCAAAGGTTTTCTCCATGGAGTTTGAAATATTGTCTCGCCATTTGCGTTTAGCATTTGTTTCCCGTTGTCCTGAAACGTAGTCCTACTCGGAGTAGTACTGTAGTACCAAGGGAATTAATTTTATTTCCATACTTTCTTTCACAAACCTTTTAACCAACTTAGGGGGCCAGATCGAAAAGTTAATTTTGATTGGTCTTATAGCTTTGTATGGCAACTTTAGACTGTCTTACTATTACGTATGGGTATTGAACTAAGGTGAAGAACAGTTCAGTATAGAAAAAAAACAGTAACATTGAAATTTAAAAATTGCTGACAATTTTATTTTTTTTGCTAATGAGGGTTGTGATGATAAGACTTAAGTTTTATATCAGTAATTTAGTACCTTACAGCAATTTCTAAACGGCAATCGGTAATCTTTTTGGTAATTAAAAAGTCCCGGGGCTACAACGTATTTTATAGATTTGCTGACTGCGTATACTGGAAAGGGACGGAGTTGTGACTAAAATGTACGAGAAATGTTTGACTTAGATGATTGATGACTTGATGATGATAGATTTTGTAGGATGCAATTTCAAGTAAGTCAAACAAAAATATTGCATACGCAGAAAGGGACAAACAAATTTTCAACATAGTATAAGCCTGTCTCGTTTTCACGACTATTATTATTTTACGCTCGTTCTAGCTATTCTCTTTCTAAGTTGTAATTTTTTTTTTTACTTCCCGTTATTTTAAGTTTACCACGTCGTTTGCAGGCCGTCGAGTGACGTCACTTGACTACCTAAAAAACGGTATTATTTTATTAAAATTTCTGTAATCCTTTTATATTAAAATCCCTAAAATAGAAAATATTGTTATTGAGATATTCATAATTATCACGAAATTGTTTTCGACTCCAAAAAAAAACTTAGCATACCGAATTGTCATCTTTTTCTTACCTTTTAGAGTTTTTAAACTTAGATTTTTGAACTAATTCCGTCCCTTTGATTAATATAATTGATTGACAGATAGAGCCTTACGCTTCTAACGTACTAAAATCATCTTTCTGATTTTTCCGTGAGGCGTCATACAACTTATAGTGTGCATAGTGATAGGGTTTAGCGGCCATGAATGGCCGCAATTTTTTTCGACATGGTCGACTGTCTATCTTGGTAATATATAACTTATCAAAGCTTCGTCCATCAATCGCCCTGGATGGAAAGACGAAATTAGTTGAAGTCCAAGGACGTTTAGGGCAAATTCCACACTTATATCAAGTTTGCGTGTAACAAACATACAGACAAAAATTCTAAAAAGGTTGATTTGGAGTCTGGGACACCTAAAAACCATACCGTAATCTCTTTCTTGTAAATATCTTCATTTTACAGACACACTTATGTCACAGTTTTATAATCGCTTAGATATCACTGAAATAAAAAGAGTTTAAAAATAAAGGTACTGTAAATAAATATTAAATAGAGTTTGTTCATCTTATCCCTGCACTTCGCTGAACTAACCTTAAATAGAGCAATTTTATAATATCGCGATTCTTTACCAAACTTTGTTTTAAAACTTAACGGTACGTATTTATTACCTTTACTCCGAAGCAGTTATCAGCAGCTAGTTAACCCTACCGGACTTAAATTAGTAACCTAATACTTCAAAGTTTGTAGCGCTCGTAGCCCGTAGCTCGTAGCCACGTAGCTTCGTAGCAGCAAAGATATCCTCTTACTTAGGTACTATGCAAAATTTGTAAGCCAAATGTTTAGCTACTCATAGTTTATTATTCATTTTATCTAAGTATGTATATGTTACCGGACAATTCCTAAGCAATGTATACAATGCTAAGCCAATGTAGAAAATGTGTAAAATCATTTTTCCAAACGTTCTTTAGTACATACTAGAAAATACTAGTAAATAATAACTGGGTGAGTCGGGGTACGCTTTAGCCTTCTAATCCAATCAAGGGGTCCGCCTCGATTGCCTACTGTAACCTAACAATTTAACACATTAATTTCTGATTGCTTTTTAGGAAATGTATACAATTCCTAGGAAATGTGTTTAGTAAAATTAATTTCATATATTCTCCTGTAGATTTACTTCAACAATTTTAAGCATATACAATTTCATAGAAACTATAACACGTACCTATATGAACGATAACATATATGTATAAGTTTTACTGCAAACACATTTTCTAATCCCGTGTCCTCAAAACAAAGCAAGTGCCAAGGAAGTCCCTGCCTCTTTGAAATCACGGCTAAGAAGCCTCCAATATTTGATCACCAGTTTACAACCACTCCACCGTTCCAGAAAAATTTGTCAGAACTTCCTAAGACCTCGCGACGGAACTAGCATATGTAAATTATTTAACTTTGATTGCAACATCTTTGATCGAACTTTTATCTGACTGGAAACTAGGTGGCAAGGGTCTACAAAGGGTCGGCAAATATACCAATGTTTTCCATCTGTTCGCGATCGTCTTTACAAAACGTGGCTTGAAATAGATCACTGCGTAGTCCAATTTCTGACTTTGCATGGTAACTTCAAGGGAAACCTATACTATTTTAATCCATTTTATTATATGTATAGATTGGTTGCGACAACTTTATGTAAATGTTCTGTTGACTGTAACGAGTTCGAACAAACCGCTCGTTCGTCATATTCTTTGGGAGTGTGAGCTTTGGTACGCCGAGCGCTAGACCATGCTTGACGCAATAAAATCATTTTTCTGGTGTCCCTTATTACAACTAGGGATCTTGTTGCAAATAGGGATAACTTCCGGGTGCTTCAGATATTTTTGCCATACTTATTACTGGAAGCGAAATTAGTCATCGTTTCAGTGCATTGCTAGGTTCTTCTTTGGTTTTAGTAATGTTATATTTTTTGCTGTGCTTTTGCAGTAGGGTCTTCAACTCTGCCATAAACGATCTCTGGAATTGGCTCACTAATAGCCATGATTTTTCTTATTACTTTCTTCCGTTTGCAATTGCGAGGGTAGTCGGATATTTGTTTTTCCTACTCCTCCTATCTTTGATTAAATTCATTGCGGTTTCCAAGACAGAATAGAGTCATCCCCCGGGCTCGCTGGACTTCATTGTCTAGTGTTGTGAATATTGTTAGTCGCCGCTGTTGATCCTGGTTTACAGGAGTTACAGCGGTGGGAATGTGTGGTGGGCCCATTCCCGAAAAAAAAACACTCTTCCGTGTGAACAGATGAATGAGAGCTAGTGTCGTGCTAAATTAACCAATTAATTCGTTGTCAAATAGTTTCATATGGAAACAATGTATCAGACGGAACTTGAAGCTGCCAATCCGAGGCTGTGCTTTCATCAAATTAAGCTACGGGTAGGTACTGTACCGAGAGACCAATCCCGTCCGGCACTATTTTCAATCTCTACAATAAAACTTCAAGTAAAATAAGATTTTCCATGATTTATCTTTTATTTTTATCTGTTTATTAAAATTGAAACCAAGAAATTATTAGTACCGTGTCGCCCCAATTGCCACGTCGCGTCGTGAAATACGAGCATAACCATGTCCTCTAGGTATTTCACACCACCGCCCGCCATTTTGTTGCTGCCGGCTCTTGCACTGCAAATTCCATAAACTTGACTTTGTTTGCTCCGTCCCAGAGTATGTGACAAGAAATATATTTTATATTAATACCAGCTTCTATAAGTCTCGTGAAATTTCTTCAAGGAAATATGGGATAGCTAGCCCTACCTTCTTTATTACCGGCTAATAAAATAGCATAGTCCTTAATTTTATCACGTGGGTGTTATACGGCGTGATTTAAGGAAAAGGTTAGGTTAAGCTCCAATTAACATGACGATTGTACATTGACATTTACAATGAAAATTTGAGATACATTACTAAGAATGTCAGGACACGTGTTACATACCTTAATGCATGTTTAGCGTCATTTCACTACTAACCAGCAAAGTACCCTGAATTGTCATTTGAGAGTTTCAATTGTCATGTTTATGAGCCACCAAAAACACCACACCACTTCATACAACATTTTAAATTATAATGCATGAACTACATGCCTTTTCATACGTCATGGTCGCCAGGTATATAGCCGGCATTGGGATGAATGGAAGCTTTTTACCACACGTGCCGGCAACGCGACAACAGGAACAACACCACAACTTTAAGTCCCATGTTAAGCAAGTCCTCTTGAAAAAAAAAAACTATAAACCCGATGATTATATAAATGTCCTAAATGTCTGGTCTTGACAATGTTACACTATGTAATTTATTAATGTATTTGTATTTTTTTTTTGTATAAAACATATGTGTTATATTGTAGAGTTTATGGCGGCATCTTCTCTACAATAAACGGAACACCTTCCGACGCGGTGGTAGAGTAAAAAAGGCGTCAGAAAGCTATTTATGTGATATTATGTTGAATTGCATCACCGATTTAAAACAAAAAAAGACTCAACAAACACAGAATTATAAACGTCTTCCCCTCCCCCAGGCTACTAGCTGGCTACTTTACAACATGTCCTTCGAGTTTCAGCTTTTAGATTACAGTCGACCTATGTGATCTATCTACAAACTACAACGGCACAATAAAACAGAAATACACTGGCAGTTAGTTGGCAACCCTTATCAACTATTAATAACTCTCGCTCTCAATTTATTAATACACAAGTTGACACCAAAATGTCCAGTAGGATATACTAATTTGCCGAAAAAGTGTTAAACAAAACATAATTTCTGGTGTCACAAACAAACAGAAGTTCACGGTGTGCGTTTTACTCGAAATACACACCTAACTCTATTACATACCTACGTAATCCCTTTCGGGGTGGGGTGGTCAGGAATCCGCGGAAAAAGAAAATGATCGATTTTAAGACTGCCTTAATATATTGTATACTATGCTATAGGCACGAATGTGCTATAACAACAGGGATGCCAAACATAAATTACAACTGTTAAATCTAATTTTGGTCTAATTCGTCGCCAACGCGCACCGCAAAAAAAGAGCTAAGTATGTAAAAATGCTCCATTTGTGGAGCTCTATGTCGTCACAAAAAGATGAAGCTCTAAGGCTAATAGAAAAGAAGAAATATTGACGACGTATCACAAAATATGGTGGAAATAATCGGTGGAAAACGATTGTAAAATTTTCTCATTTCAGGTTCGCCCCTTTGCAGCGTAGCGTAGGCAACGAATTGACTTGCAGTGATTATAAGTATGTGTGGTTAAAATCGCCAAAGTCAAAAAATATAGTAGTTGTGCGTTTCAGACGCACACATGTAAAGGCGCGCAATCTATCAGCGTCGTCATCAAGGTCGGTGAAGATGCGCGGGCGCCGCGCTAACGACGTATTTTTGGCACCGATTGCGTAAGACACGCGTCGCGTCGGTTGTTTCGAACTGATTTCTTTCTACTGGAATGGTACTGTTACTACCGTTTCTCACTGAAAAAAACGTGAAGCAACTTTTCAAATTATGTTGACCCATTTGAAGTAAGCAGCACATAATTTTGCCATCCTTATGAAATTACGGTATTATATACATACATGGTGTTAAATCAATCCAGTTTTTTTATGGGTAGAGTATCATTAATCTTTAAACAACATACTCTACCCATCAAACTAAACAACTTTTATTATGGGAACTAACCTGTCAGCGTAAAAAAAAATCTGCTGTTCCATACTAAACTGCAATGCCTACTCGACTAAAATGTAAGAGACCGCCGTTTTTTTAATAGTTGTTCAGTTTGATGGGTAGAGTATTTGGTTTAAAGGTTAATGATACTTTTCCTTACTCCCTTTATATGTCAGCGTGCTACCCGTGTGGCAAAATATTGGGCTGGAAATTTTTGGAATAACATAATGCCAGCGATAGAAGAAGACACCGTGCTTTGATACAAATTTCCCGTATTTTCAGTTTCAGTTAGTAATCATCTACCCGCATTTTCATATTAGAGGATGCATTTTCAAAAAGGCATGTATCTAGTGAGTGAGAATCATATTAAACATAAAACTACCTTGTACTAACATCTGCAGCCGACTGTACGTCAATAATCTAAATATTATTACGCGCTTTCATGATATTTTTGCACACATTTTCGTTTATAATATGTATTGTAAATACATTAAAGATTTTTAGTTTTATATTAATATTCTCATGTTAAACTCACTTTATACCATTCCAATGGTATAAAGTGAGTTTAATATGAGAATTAAAACTGCGGTAAAGTTGGTTTTTTTTTCAATCTTACTAATTAGTAAAAAATATACTTCCTCTTTCCTGAGTTGTCAACTTGCCATCAACAATAGTGATCCTTTGGAAGAAAAAGTTGAACCATAACAGCCTGCTATTTTCGGAGTTAAAGTCGCCATTCACGTATAGCAAAATAAAAAGAAAAAGTACTGCAAAATCCAAAATCATAGACTTTTCAAAGACAAGGTAGAATGGACCATACCCAAGAAGTTTAAAATACCAACACCATTCCCCACATCCCGAAGTTTCGGTTTTCACCACCGAAGTACCGAAATGTATGTTCTGTTTTGTTGTGCAATAAAGTATAATTGAATTGAATTGAATTTAAGTGCCATTACCCATGCTAATTATCATAACAAACTTTAAAAAACTATACTTTGTTTTTTTTTATATTAAAAATGGGTTTGCTCTTGACCTCAATCCAGCAAAAAATAAAAAAATTGCATCAATCAAAAAATTTACGGTGAAATACAATTCGGAGTCCCTTCATCGTTGTGGTAATACAATGAATCAGTTCCGATTCTAAGCACTTGTGATTGAGATAGATAATCTAAGCTTGATGACAGCGAAACACACACACATACAGAACCAATTACCGAACATCTCGCAAAACTACACAAGTGCTATTTTTAAATAGTGAAATTAAAATTCATGATCGAATGATACATAATCTCTATAGTACGAGTAATTTCGATATTTTCTACTGCTGATTTGAACGTGTGACCACAAATTATTTAATAGCTACTACGGTAACAGATACTGCACTAAACCCAATTTCGCGCGCTTTTTCGAATTTCTCACCTCAATTAACGACAAGCTTAAGCTGCACGGCTAGCATGTCATCCACGACAAAGCGTTTAGACGAGAAAAACGTCGTGCGCGCTCTTAGTGGCATAAGTAAATTTATAAAGATGGAGGCACATCTCGATTTTTATCGTTTTCTCGGGGGTGGCATGCGAGGCCTACAGGCACTACATTCTTGCCGAGAACAGACGGTCGTGAGCCGTAGTTATTTTCCTTGGAAATTCTTGCCAAGAATTCTCGCCGAGAAGTTCTGGCGAGAGTGTAGTGCCTGCTTTAGATGATGCCAGCTGTCAAATATAAATTATCGTAGCTGTCAAACGTGAGTGACGGTGCACTAGTACGACTTTCAAAAATCGCACTACACTTTTCATTCTATGCGTGTGTCAGTTTCAGACTGGTAGTATACCTATCCCACTATGACTGTCAAGTTATACAAATATTTTTTTCACTGTGTAGGTCTTTTAGGTGTCAGGCAGACAATTGGACAAAAAGTAATAGCAGGTAGGGGAAATCATTTAAAAAACATTGGGTTATAAAAACCTATGTGCAAAATCGCACGTTATATCAAAAAATTCATACATTTTGTCGTTACTGTTTGATATTTATTACCTATATGGTACGTGTTGACAATCCTTCTACGTGCCCACACTTTTCTATAATAACTGAGACGTATGTACGTGAATGTATCTCTTCTTAAATTTTCAGTCGCGGCATAAAACTATTTAATTATTATGATCGTGTGTACGGACTTTATTTATGTGTTTACACGACCGTGAATAATTACGGCACATTTACTGTTATTACAAAATCTGCTACTCTTTTATTATCTTTCACCAATTTTATGCACCTACACAAAGCAAGCTAAACTTTTTTATTTTTGTTGCAAACAAAATGATATCTAACAGTTCGAGTCTACATTTTCTTATATTTCATTCTTACAAATATAGAAAGAGGCCCCATTTTATGTCGGTAAATATTAATGTCGATGGATGCGATAAATACGTAATATTAGTTAATTACGTATAAATAAGCACATAGAAAATAAGGTATAGATTTTATCCTAAGTGTTGTTGAAGCGGAAATATTTGTTTACACAAAATCCTTTAGTTTTATAAACGTAACTAGGTATTAAATAACTGTATGCTGATATAGGTACTGTTATGTCCTTATATATAGAGGGATAAAAGTTATCTAGGTATCTTTGTCATATTATCGAAAACGGCAACTCGTAGGTGTAGAGCTAATGTTTAAGGTCCTACGCTTGTAGTTACTATCTTTAAAACTGCCAAAAGTGGCCACTTACGGCGGTTTTAACTAACAACAAATATTTAATAAAAATTATCCGTAGTGTCCCAAAAAATTAACTACAATGTTAAATTCTTGTTTTATTTTTACGTAGGTATTGTAATTGAATTTATCAAATGTATAATACACTTTTATTATTGTAAGGAATTGTGAAGCACTCGAAGCTCCGTAGGTACCTACCCTCTTAAGTAGTATACATAGACTATGGGAACGCCTCATTAAGTCAGGAAAAGACGTTACCTATTATTTAAATGAATATGATAATGAATTTTCCAGAAGAATTTAATAAATTCAGGGGTTTAAAACCGAAAGTCAAACCAGTGTAAATTTCTTACTGCCAACCTATCCAGAATCCTGGTAATGAATGAGCAACATTTCGCGAATCGATTTGATGTATAAACATTCGTCAATAAAATTGTTCGTAATACGTATAAACAACATCACGGTATTTACTGGTTAAGATAGATCCAAGGTCGACTGTTTGCGTCGGGTTTAACGATGCTAGAAATACGATCAGCAAAGCTTTGATACGCAACTGCCAGCGGCACGGCACAGCTGTCTAGCGCGTATGTAGTATGTAGGTAAATTTTATTGATATCATTATCAGTGGTGCCCAGCCACACAATAGAGATGATGATTTATTCTGCAAATGAATATCTAATCTAACGAATTAAAAAATAGGATTTAAGGGCCTATGTCGAAAAATAATTGAAGCGAAATGGGCGTGGCTTAGCGCAGCAAGCGCCCCGCGCCCCGCTACCGAACATCGTCGCGCACTAGCCCGCGAAAATCAAATCACTCAAAATGCGTAGAAGACGCTTCGCTGTTAATATATTATTAGTACCTTTTGTCGTATGAAAAAACACAATATATTATAATTAAGTATCGTTCTATTTATGCTCCTTGATCAATTATTAATTTGTTACAGGATCAATTACGGACAACCAATTTATAGATAGAAACAATACCTAACTAACGATACTCTTTAATTGATTTCACTTAAAAAACTTAAAACTCATTAATATCATACCGAAAATCACTGTACCTATCTAGAAGGAAAAAAACTATCATTACAGGATTTTGTTTTACTTTATAGTACGAGAGCTACCTGTTGGTCTTCGGTTCGGTTCTTGGTTAGGCTTTACGTCTTTAGGTCCCGTAATCAAATCGTTTCAACTTCTTATTTTGTACTTGTAATTGATATAATACAAGTCAAAACATTCTATGGTCAAAACATACCGACTATCTAGATGAAACCTGGAAGTTATTTTACGCCGTCAACAAAAATGTAAGAAGAACGTGAAAAAATAAGTTTCGTAATACTGCAATAATCTCAGTTATTCTCGATACCACAAGAACTTTCAGGTTGAGAAGTTGTATAACACTCATAAACCTATTTTAAAATCCATAGGTAATTCTAAAATACCTCGCATCCCTCAGATGCATGGCATAGCATTGAAGGATGAGGATGATGCAGGATATTATAACAGGTATGAATGAATTTTAAAATGGTAAATCAACATTTATTTACAAAATCACTAATAATATTTATCTTACGACCTAAAATCAACATTTATATACGTTAGTACATTACGATAAGTGTGATTAAGTAGTTCATTATTGCACAGCGTGAAGTTAGCACCCGAGCACAAGCAAGGGTGCTAAACGTATATGCAGGTTTAGGTCACAGAGTGCTGGAAAATTATTTACAACTTATTACCTTTTCTTTTCTCTCATACTTCTGGTATGTTCCTGCCTACGTTTCAAATTTAATGTTTTGTTCCGTTTTGTTTTTCATTATCACTGTTTCTCCTAGTACCCCAGGAAAATTCGGTGAAAAAAAGGGTCAACCTCGGATTGAGAGATAATAAGCTACAAACTTCTTTAAATCATCTTTATGACATCAAATACGTTAGGTCAAATGTCACATAAAATCTCGTTTATGCAGGTCAAAAGATTCAAGGTAAAATGTCAAAAAACAGGTCTTTAGGAAATATCTTCTTTTCTATGCTCTAAATGACCTTTGAAGTTTTAAAAAAATTTTAGAACTTTAAATTTTCTTCAAATTTGGTCATTTATAGTTAACCGTTCTTGAGATAGTTAGGTAGAACGCAAAGAGTTGTAACTCCCATAACGGTTTGCTCCCATAGTAAAATGATACTTTTCCTTACACCCTGTATAATATTATTTGGCGTTATTAATGAAAATACATAATTTCAATAACTATACACGAAAGAAGATGATGAAGAATTATTTCGAGTTTGAATCAATCGGGATAGAAAAACGAGTACAGAATAGTGACCCTGAGCAGCGCGCATTGAAGATATTGAATGAAACCAGTCACCGCCTGCCCGACAGACGCTTCAAAACAATACTTATATGGAAAGAAGACGACATGAAGATTCCGAACAACTACAAAAACTCACTCAAACGGCTGCACAACCTAGAGAAGAAACTAGACCGAGATGAAGACCTGAAAAAGAAATATGAAGAAAGAATGCAAACCCTCTTCACTTTGGGCTACGCCGAGGAAGCTACCACACCGCCGGTGCCAAATAAAACATGGTACCTACCCCACTTCGCGGTCATTAACCCCGCGAAACCGAAGATAAGAGTAGTACACAACGCCACAGCGAAGACAGCCGGACGCAGCCTGAACGATATGCTACTCTGCGGTCCAGACTTGCTGCAATCTCTGCCGGGAGTTGTAATGCGATTTCGTCAACACCAACACGCCGTGTCAGCTGACATAAAGGAATTAATGTTTATGCAAATATAAGTTCAAGAGGACGACAGAGAGGCACTACGATTTCTATAGCGGGGCGACGAGAGAGGGAACCAGCGACCGCGAGAGTACCGCATGACTTCAGTGATCTTCGGCGCGATGTCATCACAATGCACCGCGCTATACGTGAAGAATAGAAATGCTTCAGACTTCAAAGAAAAGTATCCTGCAGCCGCGCGAGCCATTGAAAAGAACCACTACATGGACGACTACATAACAAGTTTTCCGACCGAAAAAGAAGCCAAAGAAGTATCGAAATCAGTCGACTACATTCATCGGCAAGCCGGCTTCGAGCTATGCGGATGGGTGTCCAATACAAATTCAGTAGTACAGCAGTTTTCCGCCAACTCGGGCGGCGCCACGGTCTCTATCGGTGGGAGCGAGGTCCGATGGTACAACGGGCCGAGCTTCCTACGAAACCACGAACGAGAATGGCCACAAGAGACGAAGACAGAAGCACCGAAGACAGGAGAAGAGAGGGGACTTGTCATGCACCCACCAGCGACCTGACCACGCTCACCAACCTCGAATCGAGCGATTTTCGTCGTTCCCACTTTTGCTACGAGCTACGGTGCGCATGCTACAGTTCGTCAATTTATGTCGAAAGAAGAAAAATGAAACAGTATTGGCTACGAAGCGCAAACGAAACGAAAGAAAACAATAAAAACGACTCTGATTCAAAGATTGATAAGAAAACACGCAAGAACGAGACACCGTACGTGAAGAAATGAGATAGCAACACCATCGGTATCGAAACGCACTATCTCATTCGCGCTGAGAAACTATGGTGGAAACCTGTACAAGAAGATTGTCTTTCCGAAGATTTACGTCGAGTAAGGAGCGGCGCGGCGCCTCAGCCGGGAGACAAGCTGTCGGCGCTATCAGTGGTCGTCGGTGAAAATGGCTCAAAGGAAGAATCCACGTAGCACCTGACATCGTTGAAGACACTGCGAGCCCGACCGTACTCGACGGGAAACACTACTTCACGCGACTGTACATACAACACGTACACGAGCGACTACATGGCGGTATCGAAACCGTCGTGAATGAGCTACAGCAGCGACTATGGGTACTGAAGATACGACCGACGGTGCGTGAACGTCATCAAACACTGTCAACTATGCAAGATACGAAGAGCGAAGCCTACGTCTCCGGCGACCGGCGACCTGAGGAGGTTCGTGGCACGAAGAGCAGTGCCTAAGGAGCTATGGAGTGACAACGCGACGTGCTTCAAGGCTGCGGAGAATGAGCTCGCCAAGGCCGCGCTTGCGGCGGTCAGCGAGGAGGCGACGGCGCGGCGCATCACCTGCCGCTACGTACCCCCGGCCTCCCCCTTCATGGACAGCGCGTGGGAGCGCATGGTACGCACCGTGAAGGAGGCACTGCGCGTCAAACTCCACGAGCAGTACCCTAGCGACGAGACACTGCTCACCCTGCTCGCCGAGGCGGAGAACACCGTCAACTCCCACCCACTCACACACGTGGCGGTGACCCCAGAAGAACCGGAGGCGCTTACACCCAACCACATCCTGTTGAGACCCAAACGACCTCACCGCGCGCAAGATCAGCGCGCTCAACGATGGCGGACGTCTTCTGGAGCCAGGTCAAAGAGTACCAGCCTCTACTCCAACACCGGCGGGAGCCTCACACGACCAGCGCACGCTATCGGCGACCTGGTACTCGTCTGCGACCCCACCCTGCCCCGCAACACATGGCCGACAGGAAGGATCGTCGCGGTCTACCCAGGGCGAGACGGCGAGGTGAGGATCGTGGACGTCGTAACCAGCAACGGGCATGTCCTCCGGAGACCGACCAAGAGGATCGTCGTGCTACAGGTTGGATCGCAGAGCTGCGACGGCGGGAGAAATGTGCACGACAGAACCTGAATTGACTACCTTTGTACATAGTTTTTTACATTACTTTGTTTATTTCGTTTTATATACCCTTTTATACTAGTAGGATAAGTTTAGGTTAAGTGTTCATTTCAATAAATAAATTTTTCTTATTAGAATTAGGGCTTAGCACATAAATAGTTCTAATAGGATTCTTATTTGATTTCTCTAGTGATTTCTCCCCAGATTAGATTAGGTACACTTCCCTATTAAAATTAACGCATAGCACAAGTAAATAAAACAATTAGAATCGAGTTAGAACTTATAAATTCCAATTAGAAATTACGCCAATAAGCTTCACTACCTCATTAGAAGGGGTAGAATCCTATTAGAAATAATTGTTAGAAAGAGACAGAATGCTCCATCTCTGTCAGCGCATACAGGCGACCGAGGGGGGCCCCGGCGTCCGGAACCTGCGTTATGAGGAAGCGGGGGCCGGGGTAATATAAATATTGTACCTTTCCTTTTCGTTCTGCACTCTGTTATGCACCGGCGGATGATGCACATGCTATTTTTAGAATAAGAAAATAAGTATCTTAACTATATAATTATATTGGTTTGTAAGCGTAGAAATTAAGATTGTATGAGAAATAAAGAGATTTGTATTCAGGGCAAGAGTGCGGGGTAAGGAGGGGTGGTCGCTTGAAAATGATATAAAATGGCGCCAAATCGGCGTAGATTCATTCCGGATCCAGCACTCAAGAAAGAAACAACTTGGAAGAAGAAACTCTCTGCGACCACTCGCCTTCCCTACCCTGCCCTTCAGCCTGGCTCACCATACTGACTACCCATACAATTAAGGGCCACAGAGTTTTCAAACTCTCATACCAGGCAAGATGTTCCGGAGCAATAGAATCCTTCAACTCGGTAAAAATACTGACAACGGTTCATAAATACGTTTATAACCAGATTCCATTATGACAAATAAATTTAATTATTTGAAGAAATTGAAAAACAAGATAGTGAAACCGAAAATTACGACGACTTAAAGATAATAACAGCTAGCTCTTGGTCTATGAAGACCAAAAAAACTGCTATACATATTTGAGTGAGAAATATACTTAAGAGAAGTTTATTCCGAATGCGTAAATGCGCGCTGCATACAAACGAAGTCTGGTGATATTTTCAATACTAACCAATCAGTAAATGAAAAATTTGCAGAAACAATCTAGAAACTTATCTTTATGCTTGTATGAAGTCAGATTTTCGTTAAAATATACAGTTTTAATGCTAGAATTAATTTAAGATTTGTATGGAAATCTTTGAGGTATTGTAACTTTAAAACTATACATTTTAACGAAAATCTGACTTCATACAAGCATAGAGATTAGTTTTAAGATTTTTTCTGAAAAATTTCATTGACTTTAATTGGTTAATATTGAAAATATCACCAGACTTCGTTTGTATGGAGCGCGCTCCGAATTATATTCTCTTAAATGTGAAGCTGCTATGGCCTCGAATTTATTTTAGATTGTATTTAATATATTACACTATAATATTTACACGTAAGCTGGATAATTAATCGTAATTCGGAAATTGGGCATGCGAACGCAGGTCTGACGCGGGCAAAGGCCACAGCCGACTGAGCTTTTTAATAGATTGTGATAGCTTATATTACTGCCTGACGCGAGAGAAAGAGATGGGGCGGCGCGCGCGCCTGACTAAATAAAACGACGTAAGCGCCAAAACAAACTTTATTTAGTTGTGATTTTACTAATTATGTAAGTTAATTTCTGCTGCAATCAAAATTTATAAAATATCAATCTCTATTTTTTAAATCAAGTCTCGTGTTTCTATTATTCACCGTTTAGCAGTTCCAAGCGTTTATAGATAAAGACGGAGGCTACTTTGGCTTGTTTTTCTATCGAGAAAATTTGTCTTAATCGTGTTTTGGCGGCAATCAAAATTTTAATAATATGTTCAATTTACACATATCCTGAAATCATACTCCTACTGTTAGTACTTCATGATATCTGATGCTTTGAAGAATCCTATTTTTTTCACATATCCTCTTAAAAACAAAATGTTCAATCGAAATTACAATCGAACAGAAAACAAAAAGTTATAAGTGATTGAAAAACTTTTTTATCATTATCACTATCTTTTTGCATGCAATACTTTTTTGTAGGTATAACAACGTCGTAATGATTTTTGTGAAGATACTTAGTTATGACGTCACTTCTATTGTAAATGCCGCTCGCTCTTATCGTAAATTTTGCGCGCTTCTAATACTGTTATTTTTATAGATATTGAAAAACTAATTTCACTTTAGTGTTAAAAATATAAAACAGATTCAAATAAAATTAAATGAAATATTTGTAGTCAATCGTCATCCTTATTCTAGAGTCGTGACGACATGAAATTAATCTTGGTACTGTCACATTTTTCATGACTTATGAAAGGATTTAGCTCATAATCATAACATAACACAGCAAAGTTGTTGGTAATGAGATATTTTGAGCATGCTTTCTGCATTATTATTCAATTCTGTCCAGTTTTTAAATAACATTTAATATAAAACTGTTGGGCTCATGCCACAACCGAATCGTACTCGATGCTTTAATATTTTAAAGTAGAATCGCTCGCTACTGCTGCGTTATAAATTCCTATTAATTGTTTTAAATATATTACCTATTTAATATTCATGAATCTATGAAGCCACAACCTTAACTCAGTTATAGTAAGTAGATAACATGAAACATTGCACTAGATTTTGTCTCTAAAATGTTCTAATTGTTTCTATTCAATAAGACTTCATCGGAAAGGGTTCTACGATATATTTTTTGAAAGGATCACATCAAAATCACAAAAAGGTTAAGAACCGCTGCTGTAGATATAGGTAATATGGGATTCTAAAGAATATAGAAGGGAGTCGCTATACATTTTACAGTGATAATTGTATCAAGATGTTTTATTGTATGCAGTTTTCCTACAAATCGTAGTGCGTTTTATTGCTTATTTTTCTGGCTGTCCGGTGTTCTTCTTTCGTGTCAGCATGAGCCATATCGCATGAGAATGACTCATGACGTAGTGGAAAGATTAGGCAGCCACCAATGGCTGTTCGATGTTACCTATACAATTAAGAATTGTTTGCTCTAACTAAACAAAATTTGAACGTTTAGTAAGTTTGGATCACTAACCAGTCCAGTACAATTGCGTGTTTGTAGGTTTGAAAGTACACTTTGAAAATAAACATAGCTTAGCTTGGAGTCACACTTAGCCCCACTTGCATCAACCTGGGTTTGAAAATAACTCCAGGTTAAGTTTGTAATCTATGATTTTTAGTATAGCAGAAAATCCGAGTTAGCTATTTAACCCAGAGTTAATTGCGAACCCAGGTTGGCGCAAGTGGGGTGTTTATTTCAACACTCACTCAATTCAATCAGAAGTTATTAGTACGTAAGTATTTATGTACATGTTTCAGAGGTCTACGCGTACGAAGTCGCGGGCACCACTTACGTACTACTTTAGTTAGTACGTTTTATTTCCAATGGCAAATGATAATAAATAATAGTCGTCGGCCCGCGAGCCGGTCATGACGTCATGCGATACGAGCGTGTCAGTCCATGTCACTCCGTGTCACTGCTGTCACTCCATGTTACGCGGTGTCGCGGACGTTTGAAGCCGTGCATTCACTAGGGAACATATTATGTTTTGCTACACGCCATCGAATTATTATCAAGATATGTAGTTAGTAAATCTATCTAGTCATCTATACATATAATAAAATTTTTGTAGTGCGAGTATCAAACGCATTCCTTATTTGGGCGCCTAGCAACTCGCGGCGCATCATTCTAATTAGTGTAAGCGAACCAAGGTAGTCTGTATCTAACCTTCTTTCAATAAACATGTATCTATAATAACTTTTCGGACTTTTCACTTCACACCCAGTCCCAACAACACATGGCGACCATGCCAGGATCTGCCACTGGGACTCGCGAGTGCATATAAAATATGGGGATGTGATATAAGGACGATTTTTTTTTGGTTTGTGTGGTTATCAATCAGCTCGCTAAGAAACAAAAATGGGGTCTACACAGACAAAAGAAGAATTTGTACTTGCGCAGAATGCTGTCGGCTCTAATCAGGCATCGATAGAAGAAGTGAAGCAACACGCATACCTGACCAACATTTTATTGGCTATTGTTTTGGCAGTAATTATAACAGGATCTATAATTTTTGGGTACCAGTTATACAAGAAATGCCATGTACAATTAATTCGAGGAGAACTGGCTAGAAGGTCTCTGGCTCGAATTTATCAGGAGCGGGCATCAAATCATCAGTCGGTTTAATAAAGATAAAGTAAAGAAGAAGTTTTAAACATTATGAGTGCGTAGTGCAGTGAGTGAAAATAAAAATTGGTGTTAAAAAAGTTGCGTCGCGGTTCGAGATATGTGACTACGTGTGTGTATACATTACTATACCTACCTAAACGCGTGACCGGAGCGCCACCGCCGGGGCGCCGGGCAGTCGGTAGCCCTTATTTGGAAAGAGTTCGACGAAATAAAGACGGAATGAACTGTATCGAAGGAGACTTTGTGATGAACTTAACGAATGAGGACTTTGTTCAAGGTTAATTAAACTACTTAATCTTTTTGTGTCAACATTGTACCTAGTACGTATTATAAATATTGGTATTGTATGCGCTATCTATGCAGCTATTAGTTTTTAATTGAGAATGGTTAACCGATTTTGTTTATATTTTCGTATAGTTTAATTAAATAATTAAAGGCAAAGTACACATATGGATTTAGAATCCTTACATTTGATATATAATCAATTAAATCGGTTGAAGGAAAATTTAGTGAAACTTGGACCAAGGAGAAGAGAAGGTCAAATATTAAATAAAAAACATTTAGAGACGCAGACTCTTTATGAGCAATCTCAAGAGATATTATTAATTTTATACAAGAAGTATGAAAAGAAAGAGTGCCCAGAGGAAGTGATACAATTTGCAAAAGTCATTAAAAATAAAATAAACAGAATTTACCAGGAAATTTTAGTTTTATGTAAGGTAAAGGAGCAGATTGAAGAAGAAGGCAGAGAAGGGCAGGTAAGTGAGCAGGAGACAGAAGAGGAGGAGCAAAGTAGTAGCAGAGAAAGTGAATCAGACAGCGACATCGAGATGGCAGGTAAAGATAATTTTGAGTTAAAGACTGCAGTAAGCTTACTGCCAGTTATGGATAGTACTGAAGCTACTACACTGAGACTTATAGATGCTATTGATCTTTATGATTCCATGCTAAAGGAGGAAGGAAAGCAGTCGCTTATAAACTTTATATTGAAAACGCGACTTTCACAGAGTGCAAAATTAAGAATGTCATCAACGTATACTAGTGTTGCCACTTTACTGGTTGATATGAGGCAACATCTTGTAACAAAGAAATCTGATGTTGCATTACAATCAAAATTGCAAGCCACAGTTCAAGGTTCTCGTAGTATTCAAGATTTTGGGTCAGAAATTGAGCAAATTTTTGTCAATTTAACCATATCTCAGGCCGATGGTAACATGGAGAGGTATAACGTATTACGCGAGATAAATGAAAGAAATGCCATTAATCGTTTTGCGCATGGATTAAGCAGTCAAAAGTTAAGCACCATTATTTCCGCCAGAAATTTTTCGAGTTTAAAAGATGCGATACGAGCGGCGCAAGACGAAGCCGTGTCAAGTAACGCAAATCAGCAGATGTTTACATTCCATAATAGGGGCAGTCGCGGAGCTCGGGGCAGATTTATGAATCATCGCGGCTATCGAGGACTAGCCAATTCCTCGAACTATTCAAACAACAGCTACCATAACAATCATCGTGCTTATGATAATAATTCGTATCATAATAATCAAGGAAGGTCACGAGGCAGGAATAACTTTTACCGTGGGGGTCGAGATAATTATCGATCCAATAGAGGTGCAGTCCACTATTTGTCAGGGGCAGAGGGCACAGATCCTAAGGCAGGCTCTTCTAGCAATACAAACGATGAAGAGACCGTAAAGTTTTTTCGAGAATAAAAGCATATTTTCAGGAGGAAACGTAGACTGGGTACATTTTAAAGTAAATGGTGTGACTTTAGATCTTATGGTAGATACCGGGGCCACAATATGTGCAATAAAACGTAGTGTACTGTCAAAAATATCAAACAACTTTAAATTATACGAAGAAAAAATAGATATAAAAGGAATAGGAGGTAGCCTAGCGACTGAAGGCTACGTTTATTTGGAACTAGGTCAAAGAGATTCTTTTTTTAGGCAGAAGTTTTATATTTTCAAAGATCTTCCATGCAGTGCATCTGGAATTTTAGGACTCGATTTTATAAAACAGTACGGAGGTATTTTAAATTATCAGAAGGGTATCTTATCATTAAAATCAGAAACTGAAGCCTTCGACATAAATTTGCATTCAGAACAAATACTAATTATCGACCCAAGATGTGAAACTATTAAATACTTACCAACCGATTCAAAAACGGATTGTGTTGTTTTATCACGACAATTAAGTGAAGGCATTTTCATAGCCAATACCATTGCAAGCCCTGTGAATGGCAAAATACCGGTAAAAATATTGAATACCACAGACAATGAAATTATACTAACTACATTTAAACCAGAAGTGCATGATTTGAGTGAGTATGAGGTGAATAAGTTTGGAGAAACCCGTGTGAATGCCGATCGAGTGAAAAAATTGTTTAGCTTGCTAAAATTGGGGACCTATTTAGAAAACAAAGAACAAGAGGAAATTGAAAATATTTGTGCAAAGTTCAGTGATATATTTCATTTGCCAGAAGACAAGCTCACAGTTACTAATATTTACAAACAGGAAATAAAGTTGAAGGATAACGCAAGTGCAGTATATAAAAAACAATATAGGTTACCATTCGCTCAAAAACAAAATATAGACAAGGAAATAAAAGAGTTAGTACACAATGACATTATAGAGGAAGCTCGAAGCGAATGGTCTAGTCCATTACTATTAGTTCCGAAAAAACTAGATAGAACCGGGGAAAGGAAATGGCGTGTAGTGGTTGATTATCGGGAACTCAATAACAAAATACAGGATGACAAATTTCCACTGCCTAATATCAGCGATATTTTAGATTCTCTATCTGGCTTTGTTTATTTTTCGCATTTAGACCTATCACAAGGTTATTTTCAAATTGAATTGGATCCATCGAGTAGAAAATTTACAGCTTTTACTACAAATCAGGGGCAGTACCAGATGAAGAGATTACCGATGGGCTTGAAAATAAGCCCAAGTGCTTTCTCGAGAGCAATGACAGTAGCGATGGCAGGATTAAATTATGAGTCCTGTCTAGTATATTTGGATGATTTAATTGTTCTAGGTCGGAATTTAGACGATCACAATAAGAACTTACTAACAATTTTTCATAGACTTAGAAAGGTAAACCTAAAACTTAACCCATCAAAATGTGTTTTTCTAAAAAAGGAATTATTATATCTGGGTCACATTATATCGGAACATGGTATTCTTCCGGATCCAGAAAAGATAGAGAGTGTGAAGAATTATCCAGTGCCAAAATCAACTGATGAAGTAAAAAGATTTGTAGCTTTTGTTAACTACTACCGTAAATTCATTCAAAACTTTGCAGGCATAGTTTTACCGCTAAATAAACTAACAAGAAAAAATGTACAATTTGAATGGAATCATGAATGTAGTAAGGCATTTGAAACACTAAAAAATTCCATGTTAAATCCGCCAGTGTTAGATTATCCAGATTTCAGTAATACAAATGAATTTATTCTTCAAACAGACAGTTCGGGATACGCAATAGGAAGCGTTTTGGCAAACAAAAATGGAAAACCAATTGCATATGCCAGTAGAAACTTAAATAAAGCAGAGCTAAACTATCCAATAATAGAAAAGGAGTTACTGGCAATTGTGTGGTCAGTTAAGTACTTCAGGCCGTACTTGTACGGGAAACAATTTAAAATCCGGACTGATCATAAACCTTTAGTATACTTGTTCAGTATGCGAGACCCTTCAAGTCGTCTTACAAAATTTCGACTTGTCTTAGAGGAGTATGATTTTGTGGTAGAGTACGTGAAAGGGGTAGAGAATGCGGCTGCAGACGCATTATCTCGAATAAAAATTACATCAGAAGACTTACAAAGTATGAGTGAGAATAGTATGAATGTAATGACTAGGGCACAGTGTGAGAGAGAGAAAGTGGAAAAGGAATTAGATAAAAACACTAATTTAGATAAGAATACTAACAATGAAAGGTCTGATCAGCCTAAATTTGTTGAAGTTCTAAGAAAATTAGACAATGACATCGAATTAACAATGAGTACTCAAATGGAATTACGTAAATTAAATAAAAATAATCCGGACTATAGTAAGAAATCGAGGTCAGAAAGTTATATTTTTATTCCTTCAAGGTCGACCATATACTTTAATCCAACTTCTTTATCGGCAAATGCGCGAGACGTACTGTCGAAAGAATTGGAAGATTTTTGTAAAAGTTTAAATATAAGCGAGCTCGTAATTATAAAAAGGAAGGAAAATATTATATTAATTGAAAGATTAACTAAAGAAATTAAAGAAAACAAAAAATGGAAGGGACCTCGTATTTGCGTAGTTAACAATATTCCTAGAATAGAGGATAAAGATACAAGAAAAGTTATTATTAATGATTTTCATTTATTGAAAACGAGTGGGCATGCAGGCATAAAAAGGACATTGAACAATATACGTAAATATTATTACTGGCCTGGAATGGAAGGTGATGTAACAAAATTTATTAAGAGATGTTCAAAATGTCAGACTCAAAAATGCGCAAAGAATATTAAAGAACCTCTAACTGTGACAACAACAGCATCAACTTCCTTCGAAAAAATATATCTTGATATTGTGGGACCACTAGATACAGATGATGAGGGACATTCTTACATTTTAACCGTACAGTGTGAGCTAACGAAATATGTAGAGGCATTTCCTATTAAGTCAAAACACGCGGAAGTAGTGGCGAAAGCTTTTGTTGAAGGTATAATTCTAAACTATGGTGTTCCTAAAACCATCGCAACAGACAGAGGTACGGAATTTATTTCATCGGTGATGAAGGAGGTTTGCAGTATTTTTAAAATAGAACAATTAATGTCCACAGCTTATCACCATGAATCAATTGGCGCGCTAGAAAATTCACATAAAGTACTAGGTAACTATTTGCGGATTCAGACAAACAACAAACCAGGTACGTGGAGTTCATGGATACCATATTGGAAATTCTGTTACAATACCACTGTTCACAGTGAAACAAAGTATACACCGTTTGAACTTGTTTATGGTCATATATGTACTTTGCCAAACAGCTTAACATCAAAATTAGACCCTTTATATAATTTTGATAGCTACCCACTTGAATGTAAATTTAGAATG
Source organism: Agonopterix alstromeriana (assembly GCA_963924505.1). Lineage (NCBI taxonomy): Eukaryota > Metazoa > Arthropoda > Insecta > Lepidoptera > Depressariidae > Agonopterix > Agonopterix alstromeriana. The sequence goes on from OZ004661.1 coordinate 4,646,913, forward strand.
CAAAGAGCGCAATTAGATGCTCGTAATAATCTTATAAAAAGTAAACAATTAAGGAAAATTCAGTATGATAATTATGTAAATCCAATTTCTTATGTAAAAGGAAATTTAGTATTAATAAAAAATGAGAATAATAAAAAATTAGACAGTGTTTATGTTGGTCCATATGTAGTGATAGAGGACATGACACCAAATGTAAAGATAAATAAAAACGGCCAGGAATATGTAATCCACAAAAATAGGACCAGGCCATATTATTCCTAATTAGTCATGTAAGAAATATATACCCATTACCAATTGTAAGAATAACACTGTGTAAACAATATTAAAAAAAAAAAAAAAAAAAAAAAAAAAAAGTTTGTATCAGTACTTACATTAAGAATTTAGAATACCTTCAAAATTCTTAATGAAATTAAGGGGGATGATGTAGTGCGAGTATCAAACGCATTCCTTATTTGGGCGCCTAGCAACTCGCGGCGCATCATTCTAATTAGTGTAAGCGAACCAAGGTAGTCTGTATCTAACCTTCTTTCAATAAACATGTATCTATAATAACTTTTCGGACTTTTCACTTCACACCCAGTCCCAACAACACATTTTAAACTTGACGTGGATGTACACACGGCGACACATCAAGCTACGCAAAACCAAAATAAGCTGGCCGCGCGTAGGTAGAGTAATATATAAAGTCGCGCGGCCAGCTTATGTTTGTTTTGCGTAGCTTGATGTGTCGCCGTGTGTACATTGAAGATAATTGCAAAAATATTATTTGGCGGCGTTTAGGATACGTAATGGAATGGATGGAGAGCATTTTTAGAATTTTTGACTGTATGTTTGTTTATCTGTTTGTTCGATTTGGATGGGGAGATCATAAAAGCATAGGGCTTAGTTTGGATTAACATTTAGGATTTATTTCATCGCAATCGGTTCATTCAATCAACAGTTTTAAGTATTTAAAGTCAGTGGTAAGCGCGTACGAACAAAGTCGCGGGCGCCGCTAGTCCGTTCATGATGAATTATGATACCTACTTCATTCCCGTTCCATCAACTTTTAATTTTAAAAGCAAATTTCGATAGGATTGTGTCAAAAATGATTGAATTATATATCTTGAACATTGTCACACAAATTATCTAGTCACATTTAAAGTACCAGAATCTAGCCTGGACTTGTATTATGATGACTAGACAACGATATAGAATACATATATAGATACAAACATCCATGACTCGGGTACAAATATTCATATTCATCGTACAAATATTTGTCCCTTACGGGATTCGAACCCGCGACCCTCGGCACAGCAGGCAGGTTCACTACCGACTGTGCTATCGGCCCGTAATTGATGGTTAATTATTTTATTGTTTCCTTTTCAGGGGTGGTTCAGACCATCAAACTGAGCAACTTTTACTAGAGGAGCAAACTTAAAATAGCAAATAAAATGTATGAAACAGCTGTTATTGTTTTACGAATTCATGTTTACTTCCAAAGTAAAAGTGGTTCAGTTTGATGGTCTGAACCAATGACTAATATCATTGGTCTGTTATATTGAAACGGTAATAAAAAACACCTAGCAAAGTTGTTACTGAAATAAACCTACAGAATCCTATCGAGCCTGTTGCGGGATGGACAACGACATGACACCAAACTAACCTTTTCCTTTTAATGTTTTTTTTTCGAAAACGACTTATAATTGACAATATTACATTTTTTAACCACCTGTTTTTAATAAAAAATATAAAAATAGGTTAAAAAATAAGAGATACGTACTTTTCCGATTTTATTGTTGACCGATATTTCTATTTTTAATTTTGTCTATTTATATGTGGACTGGTTACGCGTGTAATTCTACTAACAAACATTTCTGCCACTTTTTGCGGGGGGGCGAGGTAACATGAAATCCGCAACTTTGGATTTTATTCCCCATAACTTTAGATTCTAATTTTGAATGTTAAAAATCATGAAAAGTAGTCTCTTGTGAACCCCAAACGTTCTAAGTTCGAAGTTATTATTTCGCAATTATAGGCTGTCTCGTTTAGTGATAAGGTGTAAAATTGAATGTAAATGCACAAAATCAATTGTGCTTATACCGTGGCAGAGGGGAAATGCTACCGCAAGGCTAGCTATAATTAGTCAAAGATTTTTAATTTACTTTTGAATTTTCTGAAAAACAAAGGATTTATGGCTAAGATACCTTGGCCGCAATAACATTAAAAATAAAAACTGTCTAATACAATAGAAAAGCATTTTTGTTGTTGTGAAAAGCCAAGCAGGCAAAGGAATAAAATCTCATTCAACCTCTATTACATTTTTCAGTATTTTTCAAATAACTCGAGAAATAATGGATAGAAAAATCGGATAATTTTGATAAAAGCTTTGAATCACATAATCTCCGAATGTTTTTCTTATTTTGGTGCCTTTCTTAAAATGAAATGTTGTCGATTTAAATACGAAACATCTGGCGCTTAAAATGTTATTTCTAAATTTGAGATAATGTATGCAACATCACTCAGTCACAAACATTGGCTAACTTTTGTTGCAGAATTAAGTTGTGTTTAATACATAGAATACAACACACGCTGTTTAATTAACAATACGAGTACACTAGCGGTTTTGTGAATGTTTCGTGAATAAAATACAAACAAACTTTTTGTTTAACGTATTGTCCTCTGAATGACTGAATGAATTCAGTGAACTGTTGGGACTTAAAAGTTTGGACAGCTATAAGTACCTAGCTAATATTTCTAAAGCTCTGAAAATTACAGATGTGAGTTTCTACTCACTAGCTTATAGTTTATTTACTTTACTGTATAGTATCAATTATTTTATTAAATAGACTATGTATTATTGTATACATAACTTTAGCTTAAAAATTTATATTGTAATAGTTATTAAGTCGTGTTATGTTGTAGAGTTTCTGGCCGCATCTTCTCTACAGCGACAACACGTTCCGACGAGGTGGTAGCTTTAAGGGTATATTACTGTTGGCGCCTCCATACAAACGAAGTCTGGGGATATTTTCAATACTAACTGTTTAAACTCAATGAAATTTTGCAGAAACAATCTAGAAACAAATCTCTATGCTTGTATCGTGTCAGATTTTCGTTAAAATGTATAGGTTTAAAGTTACAGTGCCTCAAAGATTTCCATACAAATCTTAAATTAATCCTAGCATTGAAACTGTATATTTTAACGAAAATCGGACACGATACAAGCATAGATATTTGTTCCTAGATTGGTTCTGCAAAATTTCATTGAGTTTAATTGGTTATTATTCGGAATAAACTTCTCTTAAAAAAGATTTGACGTGTGCTGCAAGCTCCTATACTGAATAAATTATATTGATTTTGACTTTGACTCGTACTTACCCACTTATACAGGGTGTAAACTTAAATTCGTTAACATATCGGACAGATCACACCGTAGGCCTTGCATGCCACCCCCGAGAAAACGATAAAATCGAGATATGCCTCCATCTTTGTTATTTTATGTATGCGAAAAAGAGCGCGCATGACGTGTTTCTTGTTTTTTCGCGTTGTCGTGGATGGCATGCTAGCCGTGCAGAGAGGTTTTCGACGTTGGTTCTATAGTGAAAGTTGATCAGTTTGATGGTTTGAAGCACCCTGTTCGATATATAAAGCATTTAATTTTGAGAGATTCGTCAAAGCCAATTATAAATACAGCCTGCATCCCTAGTATGACCTCTCTACACGCGTGCGACGTGCCTTCACTGCATAGAAAATTACCCCTTCCCGCGATTTTCAGTCGCGCTTGCCGTGACGGGTGTAGTATGGGAAAAGGCCATATACAGAAATTATGCGGACGGTCTGACGCTATCAGGCTCGCCGAATAAAACACCACCAGATATAGGTACAATGTGCTAATGAATAAGCGCAACACCTCATACACCCCAACTGATTTCTAATAAAATAATTAGATTGAAAGAATAATTTCATTAATTTGATACTTAAAATTTAAAGTTATTAGCATTTTAAGTTTTCAGGCAAAAATGATTAGTTTTCATGTCAGCAATGAGTGAAAGCGCTAGCGTGCTCATGGATACATTTTAAGAATCTTGTATTGGTAGTGAGTAGGGTGAGTATGCCCGTGCGGTGGGTTGAGATCGAGTTCAGTAAATTTTAAATTTTACAAACAAATTTTTTAATATTTATGAAAACATGATAATTCGATTCTACTCTCGATTCTAAACAACTTACTTTCTAGTTTTGCGTTAATTCATTAACACGTTGTATAATTTGAAACAAATTCCTAATAAAACAAAGAACACAAATAATAAAAATCGCCCAGACATCGCTGACCCGTTTTGGTTTCAACCATTATTTCAACGTAGCTTCTGTTCGTTTTTAATCAAATATCACAGGCCTATTTGTGAGTATCCGATTTACTCTGATTCGGTGAGGGTACCTACCCAGTGGAAGACATGTTGGTACTTATAGCACATGACTGTGGCGGAATGCATGTCCACTCGTACGGGTCACATCCACCAGGGGCCATTTATTTTCTCCTGAGAGGACAGTGTCACTGACAAAATCTATGCGCCCACGAGAGCCACTTGCGAACAGCTTATTGCTATAGAGAATTTACAAACGATTTTTATATTCACTAGCAATTCGTCGTTTATGGAAACACTGCATTAAATTGGAGAAAAAACTGTATATAGGGTCCTTCTTAATATGCTGACACTTTTTTATGGAGATGATCAGACCGTCAAACTGAACAACTTTCACTATAGAAACAAAGACGAAATGAAAAAAAAATCTATCTCATATATAAGGTCTAGAAAAATTAGCAACTATTTTAAGGGGATGATCAGACTATCAAACTGAACAACTATCTCTATGGGACCAATATCGAAATCACGAAAAAAAATCAACTGCTCCGTACAAACCTACTCGACCTAAATGTATGCATGGGACCGCAGATTTTTTTTCGCGATTTCGATATTGGTCCGTAGAGAAAGTTGTTCAGTTTGATAGTCTGATCATCCCCTTAAAATAGTTTCAGCTAATTTTGTTAGACCTTATATATTTTATTTGAGTCGAGTTATAGTGAATGTCGTTCAATTTGATGGTCTAAACCACCCCTTTAAATATTACTAGGGAAATTAACGCGTGTATGCATATGTGTTGCATAGTAGGAAAACGCTAGATTATGAGAATTTTAACTTATCGTGAAATAAACATTTTCTGTATAATAAAACTTTTATTAAATGCCGCATTTATGTCGGTTTTCCTTTCTACTGCATGATCTACTATTATGCTGTCGTTAAAAAGAGTAGCATATTTTTCCATTAGCATTTCTTGTCTCTTATTTATAAAAAAGCCTGATTGGGATAAGATACTGGGTACTGCGTGGGGTTATTACTATTATCTATTATGCGTTGGGGGTATTGATTCACTTCAAAGTTTTGAGTGGGCGTAACTACGCATCGTATTGGTTGTAATCGTAACGCCCCATCGCTCTGAATAGCATCTGTTCATAGAACTCAGTAAAGATACCAGCATCCGTTTGAAATTAATTTATTAAGAAATAAAAAACACTACATCCACCTCCCACCAACGACTCAGACTCTACCTCAGATCCTGTCTCGAACTATGCTGAAGTAAAACCGGTCAAGTGCGAGTCGAGTTACTCGCGCACCGAGGGTTCCGTACCACACGACCACATAACATATTAACTAAACAAATTTGATTGTCCTGGACCTTTAACACGAGACCGACTCACACTTGGCCGGTTTTTATTATTTGTTGTTATACTGTAGAGTTTGCTCTATAATCACAACAAGTTGGACGCATGTATGTATTACCGTTTTTACGATAGAGCGAGAAGAAAAAAACGTTGATAAAAACGAGTTTCATGTATGAGGACCCCCCTAAATTTTAACTTTTTGACATTTTTATTATTTGTTAACATATCCGCTATAATATTCTGTGAAAATGTCAACTGTCTAGCTATTACGGTTCAAAATTACTAGCCCTAAATAGGTAGGATGGACAGACGGCGCAGGCTTAGTAATAGTCCCGTTTTCACCCTTTGGGTACGGAACCCTAAAAAACAGACTAATTGAACCTCTTTTTTTAAGTCGGTTAAAAAGATTCTCTTAACGCAGTAGGTCTGAAAATAAAAAGTCGTAAATCGCCTCCAGCGGTGTCTATAGCAACTTAGGTACACGAGCCTCTGAATAGCACTCCAATACATTACATTATAAGCTGGTGTGATTTAGTACTGCAATAAATATCGCTCTTTCCTGACTGGCCCGTACCAAATTCATATAATTCATACTAACAAAGACTTTCCATGGAGACCTGAATCGCTTGATTTCGTCCACTTCTAGTTTATTTGTTGTGTTGCTACGAACTGGATACAACAGTTATTTCATTAAGAATTCAGTCAAATTACTTTGTGCAGAAAGCCTTTATTGCTGTTACATTCGATACGAATAATGAATGTTCGGAAAAGGGAAATATAATATGTAAAGGAATTAAAATATGATTTTACATACAAAAATCAAAGCTTACAAAGTATTTTTAATATTAAAAATAGTCAAGAGATATTCTGAAACCTTAGAACATCCACGTTTCACCAGTAGTACCGAAACTCTGTCCAGTGTGACGGGGTGAACCCGTCGCGAAATTTTGCAATGCCTAATATAAAGGATAATTTTTTTTATATGCTGAAGGAAGTGATCAGAATATCAAACTGAACAACTTTCTCAATGGGACCAACAACGAAATCGCGAAAAAAAAATTACAAGTTACAAGCGATTGAAAAACTTTTTTGTCATCTTCTATCTCTTTCATGCAAAACAGGTTTTTGTATGACACGTTCTCATGATTTGTATGCAAATACGAGGTTATGACGTCACTTCTCTTATGCCTGCTTGCCTCTATAATAGTAAATTTTAAACACTTATATTTCATTTCGACCATGTTCCATGGGGAAAGTTGTTTAGTTTCATCGTCAAAATACGCCCTGTATTCAGACAATGAAACTAAACATCTTTCCCTAAGGAACATGGGTCGAAAAACGAGAAAAATACTTGGACCTTCCAATTTAAAAGAGCGGCACAGATTTTCTAAGCAAGGTTCAAAAAAATTCTCGTTTTTGATGTTGTTTAGTTTCATTGACTTATATTAGTAATCTCTAATGGTGTACTAAACCTGTTCTCATCTCACACTCCTACTAATACTAAAAGCACCACATCAAGAAACCTATTAAGATGAATAGAATAGCAATATTTAACTCATATGGCAATAGGGTCAACCAGCACGGTTTACAAATGTAGATCGTTAGGGTTGGCATGCAGGACGAATGTTATTTTTCAAGGGTTCCGGGCTATCGCGTCACTTTATCACACAGGATTGCCCTTTCCTACAAGGCTGTTTACAGCGTGACAGATGGAAATGCGCAAGTATTACAAATAATGTTTACTTTTATACTAGAGTTACGTAGGTATTATAAACGTAGAGCGTTGGTGCCGGTGGCGCGTTGCAGAGAGGTATAGAAACTCAATCTTGATTCGAATCCTTACGGACGAAATGCCATGTACCAATGAGTTTTAAAACTTATGTACGTAAATTACTGACTGCTTTCAAACGGTGAAGGAAAAAATCATCAGGAATCCTGCATACGCTGACAAAGACATTCTGCTGCGTATGTGAAGTCTACCAATCCGCATTGGGCACGCGTGGTGGACTAACGACCATACCAATCCATTAGTAAATCCTTTACAACATCCCTAGTAAATCCTGTCACACAAACCATAGACAAAACATTACACAATTAACAAATAATGTTTTGTCTATGGTTTGTTTCATCACCATCTTGACAGCTCTGTGTTGCCAGTAGATACACTGTTCACTACCAATAAATACAAACAATTGAGTAACACCGAAAAAGTTAGTTTGTTGTACCTACATAAACGAACATAGATTGCACAAAAAGACGATCAATTCAAAGTATCAAATCTTTTACATTGTTGCAATCGTAATCCTATCTATACATTATCAAACTACTAACTAAAATTTGCGAATCGAGAAAAACAAGTATAAAGCTATCGATCAGTAGGTCTACCATGAGTTTTCACTGTACGTTACTACTGTAGTTACGTCACCAATTTTGTATTGAATTTCGTACAGCGCTCCTAGTGGCTACGTTGAGAACTAATTTCTGCCATACAAATTGGTGACGTAACTACAGTAGTAACGTACAGTGAAAACTCATGGTAGGCCTGATGATGAGAAACTGATGAGATTATAATTTAAATCCAGTGTCACGGAACTATGAACGACTTGATTTCTTCTGGGTCATAATCCATTGTAAAAGTAATTTCATGTTTCAACTATACCTATAGTAAAGCTTTTAACTCCTCATTTAAGCACTCCATTGCAAAACTATAATTATTGTACTTATACGAATAGGAAAGGGTAGAATTAAAATGTTGTACCCACAAACAAATGTAGTACTTAGACTTTGCCTGACAGTTTAAGTCGTCTATAAACGAATTAAATCTTAGTACCTCCGCTTGTGATCGAATCATAAAGAAAACCAGTTAAAAGTATATTTAACTGGTTTTCTTTAGCATGCAATTTCATACCATTTAGAATAATTTTAGCATATCGTTACAATATTTGTTATACTCGACAGCTAGTAATCACATAGTAGTTGTCTTGATGCCGTTGTTAAGATCGCCGAAGCCAAAATAACATGCAAACTATTGCAACCAGCCCGACAGGTAGTCAGGCTTGATATACGGAACTCGGGAAGCACTTAGCGTATTTCCCTGGACGGCTTCTCGCGCTGCCACATGATACCTACTTTATATATATTCTGTGACAGTACCCTGATTGACGGCGAATTATTCATTGAACTATTTGATATTGGCATTTAAACTCAACTAGCATTTGTAACCGTTTGTTCCTACTGTAATACAAAAGTCTGTGGTTTTGTTCCTAAGACTACTTCTAGGAAAAATAAGGTTTAAGATTGCATTAAAGACACTTTAGTAAATTGTGTTTGAAATAATATCACTGTTAGTTTATAACACTTTTGTCGAGATTTCGTGGTTATATAGGCTCAGGAACCTGAGAAATACCTTAAAATCGATATTAATGTACAAATGGCAAGCTTATTTCTAAAAATATTTCGACCAGCATACCAGCAATAGAGACAGTTAATTATCAAAAGGCAAATTTAATGTGTAAAAACAAACAGTAAATAATTTAGTTTTGAGGTTATAATTTTTGAAGACTTACAAAATATTAAATATCTACCCAAATTAAGGATATTGACCGTGGATTATTATTGTTATAAGTAAAACGTATTGAACGAAGCCATCCTGTACAAAATCACCAGTTTTCCATTTTTTGTTCATACTTTAATATAATGTTTTGTAAATGTCTTAATTATTCAATAATACAACATAAAAAATCGGGGATTATTGAGAATTTATGTTTTTCAGGTATGTATCTACTATATTCCAAATTTTCACCAAAAGTGCAATTAATGCAACCTACTCCATACAAAAATCCGTAGATTTCCCCGACTATTATATGAGGACAAGTTACGCGTGTAATTCTACTAACAAACTTTTCTGCCACTTTTTGCGGGGGGCGAGGTAGCACGAGATACGCAACTTTTAATTTTATTCCATTAGCTAAGATTCTAATTTTGAATGTTAAAAATCATGAAAAACAGTGTCGTTTGAACCCCAAACGTCATAAGTTCGAAATTATTGTTCCGCAATTATAGGCTGTCGCGTTTAGTGATAAGGTATAAAATTGTATGTAAATGCGTAAGATCTTTTGATCTTGCACGTTGGCAGAGGGGAAATGCTAAGGCGAGGCGGGTCCGTATATAATTCGTCTAAATTTTGTTCACTCGATATAGCATATGAACTTTTTGGCGGTTCCGTACTGCAAAAGGAAAAACCGGACAAGTGCGTGTCGGACCACGCGCAGTGTAGAGTTCCATAGTTGCCCGTCCCGTCACACTATGCGGACTTTGATTGCTATGTACTATGAATATATAAACGGCTTTTTCTCTTTTTACGTCTCCATCAAGTACATTTTATAAGTTGGTCGACTATTACTCGTTAACTTGAAAAGCCTACTTAACTGCGATAGTTTTTCTGTTAACTTTATTAAAAGGAAACCTTTGAGCTGGGACGGGAGCTTTGGGAGCTTTGACTCTAACAAAAATTTTCACTTTAAAGCTTAATATTTCGCTATCGGATCCCTGAGGCGAAAAATGGTTTTACATGATGGCAATATTTTTGAACGATCTATCCAACGATCCCCCACACTATGGGAAAGACAAGAAAAAAAAAAAAAAAAAAGAGTTTGCTTGGCGCCATTGCTCTTGTTGTGTTTCGTGTTATTTGAAATTCGTAAAAAGTTGGTTTTAGTGATATTTGTGACATAATTTCGTGCGGATTGTGTACCAAACAGTTGCGTAAAGCGACCGACGTAACAGGAATCTCAAATAAATACGATAACAGAACATAAGTTTTGGTTCAAGTTAACTCGTACATGGTCATTTTGGCGGCAACGCGCGAGCTTACAAATCGACCATAGATTCATCGTCATCTATCATCCTATCATCAAAATAAAGAATATAAAGAAAAAAATAACGAATGGCTCAAAAGGACTAGTATCCAGAGCCGTTAAAGACATTATAAAAAAAAGAAGAAAAAAAATCATACCTACTTTACGTGAACTGTGTAGGGAAAGTATCCTAAAAAAACAGATTTTCTAGATTTTATCTACCACTACTAACCAATTAAAGTCAATGAAATTTTTCTGAAACAATCTATAAACTAATCTCTATGCTTATTTATGAGCTCAGATTTACCTCCAGTGCCTCAAAGATTTCCATACAAATCTTTAATTAATCCTAGCACTAAAACGGTATATTTTAACGAAAATTTGACTTCATACAAGCATAGGGATTAGTTTCTAGATTGTTTCTGTAAAATTTCACCGACTTTAATTGGTTAGTATTGAAAATATCACTTCGTTTGTATGCAGCGCGCATTTACGCATTCGGAATAAACGCAATCAAAAGCAAAAGATACGGTTATTTTGACACTAGCAAACTCACTCATCAAAACCATGGTGTCCCATCAAAACCTTATGTTAATTTACTGTGATCATAGTAAACAAACTATGATCAAACGATAATAAAATGAACCCTACTGAATATATTAAATTGTCTCTTTGGGAGCGACAATTGAAATTATAAATTAATTATTTGTCCACATGGCGTTTTAAACATTCACGCACGGTCAAACAAAACTACACTCATGCATTCGTTATTCGTGAAAGTTACCTATAACTATACTTCATTCCAAATAAGGACGACTAGATTTTCCGATTCTTATTTAGCTTTCTGGCTAATTCTGATCACCAAATGTAATTAATTTATTGGATACTATACTATCCGACATATCTTGGACGTTACTAAAGCTGTTCTAAGAATAAGTGAGAGGAAGTGTTTCAAATCTCTGTTTCTGTAATGCAAAATAGCCTTAAAATTTCGTTGCTATTTTGAATGGAGTATAATTAACAATAATGCATTAATTTCTCGTACCTTATATTTATACTGATGGCTAACTTTCCTTTACACGACCAAAGAAATAAGTAAAGTCACACGAAAATAACTTTTTTTTCGTATGTTATATTGTGTGAGTGTGTTTTTTATTAAATACCGAATACGGTTCTCAAATATTTTGTATGGATCATCCGTGAAAAGTGGGCAATCCGTACAAAAGTGAGGATTCCCACTATCTTATTATGCAAAGTAAGAATCATACTACGAAAAGTGAGAATCTCACTATGCAAAGTGAGGAAAGTGAGAATGCCATATAAAAGTGAGGATTCTTTTTATTTTTATTATGCAAAGTGAGAATTTCAGTGTAAAAAGTGTTTATAATTATCTGTGTCTACCTTGTTTCTTACTTTACGTTATTTGTATTCAACATTGTATTCCGAAATCACGTCTTGGCATCATCGTCATCATCGGGCCCTTACCCCATTATTTGGGGCATATCGTTACAATAATTATAACAAAATGCTAAAAGTCCTGTGTAGTCTTGATCATCTCCTCGCAATCTTGCAAATATTTAGTACTTAATTTGAACCTTATTGCCACTAAAAACGGTCTCAAGCAAACCTCTGAATTACCGCCTACAGGGTAAGCTTTAGGGAAGTTTTAATTTCATCGGAAAACTTCGCAGCCCCGGACCTTTGGCTCAGTGTTATCCGTAATCAAATTAATAGAACTTGATAAGGCCCGATCGTCTTGACGTTTTTAAGCTCAATTTACAAAGGCAAAAAAAGTTTTACAAAATCACAAATTAAAATGTACCTTTTGTTCTTAAAAGAACAAGAAATAAAAGATGTTGTTTACCTACCTCTTTGTCAATGGAAGCTTTTTAATTATCTTACTTCCCATCCTTGTTGTAGGTAAACTGGGTAAAGGAGTTTTTAACTTACAACTATACTTCATTCAAAATAGCAACGAAATTTTAAGGCCATTTTGCATTACAGAAGAAGAGATTTGAAACACTTGCTCTCACTTATTCTTAGAACAGCTTTAGTAACGTCCAAGATATGTCGGATAGTATATGTATCCAATAAATTAATTACATTTGGTAATTAGAATTGGCCAGAAAGCTATGTAGGAATCAGAAAATCTCGTCGTCCTTATTTAGAATGAAGTATAGACTCAAAAAATGAATATGTGATATAGTTTTAAATAATATGGGTATGCAAACTGAAGTTTGACGTCCGGGTTCGAATCCGCACGGACGACATGCCATGTACCAATTGAGTTTTTTTCTAACTTATGTACGTAATACCGACTGATCTTAAACGGTGAAGGAAAACATATCGTGAGGAAACCTGTATTGCATACGCTGAAGAAGAAATTCTGCTGCGTATGTGAAATCTACCAGTCCGCATTGGGCACGCATGGTGGACTAACGCCTTAACTACGAAGTAACTAGTAATCTGTTCCCTAATACCCTCTACCACAGATTAGTAGTTCGTAGGTCTGTGCCCTGCAGTGCTGATGATGATAGAGGGCATGTGATGTGTAGTACTTCCCACCAAACTCTTTCTTATTACGTGAAAAGGTATGTTTATCTTAATTACTTTACAAACAAATTACTGGCATAATACCACAAGTTTGATCAGTTAAAAATATATTTGAAGCAATCCTTTTGATTCGAATCAAATCCCGATAGGATTAGGCGAGAAGTCGGTAGCGCCCGCGCCGCGCCGCCCCGCCCCGCCGCCGCTGTGCGAAACTTTTTAATTTTATTGGCGGGGCCTATCTGTAGATAACGCCTTTCGGATATGGCATTTGACTCGGGATTACCCTTAATCTCACTTTGATTCATGATGGGGAAAATCGAAAAGCTCAAATGAATATGAACCTACCATTGTTCTACCTTCTTTTTTTTTATCATTCATTCATTAAGATTGTGTTTATAAAAGATTTATATATTGGCTTGCTTTTTCATTTCTTTTCCGCCGTCAATGTTGGAGACACCGAATAGCGGATTTGGTTCTGATTCTAAGATTCTGGCAACACTAAAAAAGGCTATGCCTGAGTTATTTCTTTCGCTTGCGCTGGGCCTGAATCTTTAGGATTATGACAGGTGTTAATTTTTGGCTTGTCAATAGGTTTATTATTCTAATTGGACATGCGGGACGAGCAGCGCCGCAATCCATTATGAATATTTCATAGGGAGCGGTCCGGCCGTGCCGCCTAGCACGCACAGTTGAACGTATACAGGCCTAGGATGGTGCTCCGAATTCACTTGAACATTCACGCTGTTTCAGGCAACTGCCCCGCGGTACAATTACACATCATTGTATTTTGTAGGTACCCAACTAATAATCTGATCCTTGTTCGAAGAAGAGTTAGCAAATACAGTGTCCAACTTAATATGCTGACGGATTATTACGTGCATGATCAAACCATCAAACTGAACTAATTTCGTACAAACAAACAAAAAACAAAACTGCAATCCTAGACCCAAATGTATGAGTCAACTGATTTTTTTCCCGATTTCCAACGTTGGTTCTATAGAGAAAGTTGATCGGTTTGATGGTCTGATCATCCCCTTAAAAATCCCGTCGGCATATTTATATAGAGTTGCTGGCCGCATCTTCTCTACAACGGAACACCTTTCGACGCGGTGGTAGAGTCAAAAAAATAGCGTCAGAAAGTTATCTATTGTGATATTATTTTTAATAAATAATATAGACCGCCTATTTTTGTACCGTCTGTATTTCCTTTTTATTAACTCTCTGTATACTATGTTTTTTTTGTGTAAAATAAAGTATAATTGATTGATTGATTGATTGATAAAAATGTTGAGTTGAGTACGTTTACGACATCTAAGACATAACTCTGAGATTTTCAGAATTAATTGCAATCGTAAGACGGGTTTCTCAGACAAATCCACATGGATTCTGTATGGTCGGAGGTTCACAACTGACCACTATGATCCGGCTCCAGACAATGCAGTCAGCCTGCCTGTTTGTCTTTATTGTTTCGTATGCTAGCACATGCCAGGATGATTTCTTAGTCAGCCCTATCGGAGCGTGGTCTAATCCCTACTGTCAATATGCCTATGCCCAAGTAGATTCGATTGTACAATACCTACGCTGTCACTATCACTCATATGAATAAATAAATATCTTTGACATTATATTATAATGTAGGTAGGTATGTTAAAACCTGTAGGAGCCCACAGGGCAAAGGCACAGGATAAGAAAGAGTATCTAGTACTACGCAAAGGCCTACTCTCACGAATAATGGTAAACGGGACCACCACACAGGCCTAGTACGGATTGGTGAATACAAGTTAGTAGTGAATTTGCTGTCAGATAATTTTCAGGCCGCCAACAGGCCAATGACCTGGCCTAACGAATAGTTACACCACTATCTGATGGAACTATCCCGGCCAACAGCATAGCGTGTCTTCCGAAGCACGGAGACGCTCGAGATGAAATACCACTAAACGGTCACCCATCCAAAAACTGACCGGACCTGACGTTGTTTAACTTCAGTGATCGTTACCTATACCGAAATTCCACTACGCCAACTAGCAGATTTGATTTATACATTATGTATTGTGATAGACAGGCTGTTACATTGTATTTAGGATTACGACTAACTTTGACAATTTTTCTATTTACGCATAATATTGTATAAGTTACGGATTCTGACTATAAATGTCAAGAAGTTACAAAACACAATGCAAACTAAGCTTTTATAGTAGAACAATAAAAATCTCATAAAGATGTAAATACCTAGGTCATTTCATAACATCACGTGTCGAGTTTTTTTCCAGGCATAAAACAATGCGTGTATAAGTTGCATTGTTGTCGCTCACATATTAATAGAATCACTACCCGCACGAACAATCTAACTTTGCTTTCATGCTCAATTTTGTAGAAATTTCGCGTCGTATTGTGTAGGACACAAAAAACTGCATATTTAGCACTAAATCTACATATAAATTGGGAGCTGCGAAAGTGGGAACGTATCGAATTGAAGCTGGCTGCAGCAGATGCGCCGCCGATTCATTGGACACAGGCGATCCACGCGGTGCCCCCGATTCATGCAAATCACATATTTACCGACCTACTGTTATGCCATCGTTTCATAAGCCCATAAACGATGTCCAATCGGCCGATTAAGAGGATATGTGAAAAAAATAGGATTCTTCAAAGCATCATATATCATGAAGTACTAACAGTAGGAGTATAATTTGAAGATATGTGTAAATTGAACACATAATTGAAGTTTTGATTAGAGCCAAAACACGATTAAGAGACATTTTCTCGATAGAAAAATAAGCCAAAGTAGCCTCCGTCTTTATCGATAAATGCTTGGAACTGCTAAAGAGTGAATAATAGAAACACGAGACTTTATTTAAAAAAAAGAGATTGATATTTTATAAATTTTGATTAGAGCAGAAATGAACTTACATAAATAGTAAAATCACAATTAAATAAAGTTTGTTTTACGCAAGCGTCGTTTCAGGCGCGCGCGCCGCCCTATCTCTTTCTATTATAAGCTATCACACGCCCATTTCGCTTCAATTATTTTTCGACATAGGCCCTTAACGTATTTTTTTAAATTCCTATGTCCGTTCCAATTTCTAATGGTGCGTTCACACACTTCCGTTCAAAGCGACATTCAACGGGCATGAACACGAGCACGAGCGTGTAAATAGGGTGCTCGCCTCTGCTTGCCTGTTTGTGAATAGCCTGCTTGAACTACTTTTGCTTGCGCGCCGGGCTGCTTTCCGGGCTGCTTGCCAGGCTGCGTGGCGGGCGTCTGAATGCACCATTAGAAACCATCAAGTAGGTATAACTACAAGTCGCACACACGTTGGTACTTATTTCATGAACGCAAAACAGATTTTACTATTGTTTACCCTTATTAGGTGGTTATTCATGTCTGAAACTATGTTGGTAGGTATGAAAGATTTTATTTGGCCAGACCAAATCTTTGGTTGGCATTATGTAAACCTGCTGGTTTCCCTGTCTTTACAGGTCTCCCTTAACTCAACTGAATGTCAAACAAGTCCTTTATAAATGTGAGATTAGTTTCCAAAGGTATTTCTATTCGCTTTTACCTTTGCGTGCATGTCACGTACATATTGTCAGGGAATCTTAACAGGGTATAATGTTATTTTTATACAAGGTGTTATGAAATAAACGCAAAATTTTAAAATTGTTTTACCAGATTTAAAAAAATTAGGGTTTAATGCTCGAGATTTCTCGAAGCAAGAATTCTCGAGAAATCTGCCCTTAGTCGAGACGAGAAAAAATTTCTCAGTGAATCGAGAACTGGAGAGAACAATTCAAAGAACACTAATTAATGAAACGTGCGTGACAGGTCTGTTTTTACTCACGCTGTTTATTAAATAATTTAATGCAGTTTAGAAAATAGGCACCAAAGAGATATTATGCGGATTATTAGGGATTTCTGAATAAAAACTTTATATTGATTTTACAATTTTTTATATGAACTGGCAAGACGTCTTGGAAACAAAATATCAGAAGCCACAAAAGTAAAAAGAAAAAAAACATTTTTCTTTTTAATTGAAAAATCTGGCTAACGTCTTTTTTTTCTGACAGATAGCTGCCAGTTCCGTATTTCTTAGATGAAATTAAAACTCCTTGGATGTAGGTACGAAAAATTATGTAGACGAGAAATAAAAACTTTTTGGATTCCAAAAATTTTATTTTAACTTCTATACAGTAGTGATTCCATTCTTTTTTACTATTCGTAACATAAACGTGATAAAACCAATAAAACGAGTGTAGCGTACCTAAACGTAAAATAAGCGTATTCCTGATGTTCTAGTATGAGGTCGGCACAGACTTACCCTGAGTCTTTTGAAAAACACTGAATAATTTATTTTATAAAATCGATATATTTATTTATTTATTGATACTTGACAATACAATTTAGTAAATTTATGGATACTCGATAATGATAACTCGTGCCTCGAGATATAAAAAAGGTCGAGAAATTAGAAACGCTAAAAATTTTTTTGAAATAATGCCTATTACAGCTGATGTCTTTTACTTTCGCATCTATATGTAAATGTATAAGATAATTCGTTTCTTTGACATTGGTGCCAAGCCAACCCAAATAAATTAGGTACACCAAGCCCGGTCCCAAATTAAGGTTAAATCTTTTGTTTACTTGTGGTATAATTTGAAATAGTCAATCCATCCTTAATTTTGTTTCTCACTTTGAAATGCACAGGCGGGGAAAAGGGCTGGAAGGTGTTTTCTGGAGAACTGTCTCGTCAGAATTTTTTCAAACAGAGATATGATTTCCCCTGTGGATGGCTTCGGCTTAGATTTTAATGTTCATCCGCAAAATAAATAGCTTGCTGCTAGCGGTGGAATCACGACGCTTGGATAGTTAGCACACCGAGTTAATAACTTGAAGGAACGATCGGTTGTCTTCATAAAGTTAAATAAAATACGCAAAATTCTTGGTCAATTGTACACTAATGTTACTTAAACTCAATCAATGCACTTCTAGTTTTTAACGACTAACCAAATTTTAGGAGTAGGTATTCAGACAATGAAACCTAACAACTTTCCCTCACAAACATCGGTCACAAATCGATCAGCTGATTCGCAGTTTTGTATGGGAAGTCCACAATTTATTTTCGGTTTTCGACCTTAGTTGTCTTAAAAGTGAGTATTTAAACACTATTGGTGTATAAATGTGTTTCTTATACAAATAAATAAAAACATCTACACTATTATAAAATTGTAACAGAACTGTCTGCACATTAAAGATATTAAAAAAAAAAGGTTAAGACTTACAATAATAATATACAGGGTCGTTCTTAATTATTTGTTATCATTTCAGCAATAAATGAAAGCGCTAACGTGCTCTTGGATACATTTTAAGAATCTTGTTTTGGTAGTAAGTAGGGTGAGAGTGCCCGAGAGGTGTTCAGTAAATTTTAAATTTTACAATAAATATTTTGAAAAAAATATTCTAAACAAACTACTTTCTAGTTTTGCGTTAATTCATTAACACGTTGTATACATGGCGAAATTAATATCATTAGCATCCTTTTAAACTAAGAGTCCACCCATTAAACTGAAAAAAGTTTACTATGGGAGCAAATCGATCGGAGCAAAAAATCAGCTAATCTGCAATGCCTACTCGACTCAAATGTATTTTGCAGACTTTTTTTGCTACGATCATTTTGCACCCATAGTAAAAGTTGTTCAGTTCGATGGGAAGACTCTTAGTTTAAAAGGATGCTAATGATATCAATTTCACCCTGTTTAATCTTTACTTCTGAAACTTAAGCCAGTCTATTTTAGTTTACCTTAGGACAGGCAGGTAGGTACTCTGTATTCCAAGTTTACCAGCTTACCACACTATCAGCTAGCGATAATTGCAGAGTTTGCTTGACGCCATTGCTCTTGTTGTGTGTCGTGTTATTTGAAATTCGTAAAATGTTGGTTTTAGTGATATTTGTGACATAATTTCGTGCGGTGTACCAAACAGTTGCGTAAAGCGACCGACGTAACAGTAATCTCAAATAAATACGATAACAGAACATAAGTTTTGGTTCAAGTTAACTCGTACATGGTCATTTTGGCGGCAACGCGCGACCTTACAAATCGACCATAGATTCATCGTCATCTATCATCCCATCATCAAAATAAAGAATATAAAGAAAAAAATAACGAATGGCTCAAAAGGACTAGTATCCAGAGCCGATAAAGACATTATAAAAAAAAGCGATAATTGCATAAGTTTGACTGGGACAAAACAATAAAGTAGTGCTTATCACGTTCAGGCACGTTTTATGAATATTGAAGAGAAATGCATTGTAGGAGGTTATCTGCCATGTCTGCTGATCCTACAAAACAGTCAGATGTTAATACAGGATCCATCTTAATATGCTGACTCTTTTTTAAGGGGATGATCAGACCGTCAAACTGTACATCTTTCTCTATAACACAAAGATCGAAATCGCGAAAAAATAATCTGCTGTTCCATACAAAACTGCAAACCTACTCATGCCGAATGTATGGGACAGCTGATTTTTTTTCACGATTTCGATGTTGGTGCCATAGGGAAATTTGTTCAGTTTGACGGTCTGATCATCCCCTTAAAAAAGTGTCAGCATATCAAGAAGGACCCTGTATATACCTAACTAGCTTTTGCCTGCAAATTCGTGAAATTAGAATATCTCAAAAATCCTTTCTTAGTGCACCCATACAATATTCCGTAGAATATAGAGGGTCCAACTTAATATGCTGAAGGTTTATAAGAGGATGATCAGACCATGAAACTGAAAAACTTTCTCTACGACACCTACTTCGAAAATGCGAAAAAAAACGTCCCATATAACATTTGTGTGGAGTAGGATTGCAGTATTTTTTGTTATTTTTTAATTTTTTTTAATTTTTTATTTAATAATAAGTTTGGAAATACAATTTTTAATCATAGTCCTACAAAACCATGTTTTATGGTTTGGCTGTAGGAAACAGAAAACCACAGTCTCGCATTACATAGGCTCAATTATAAAGTCTATTTTTACACGTTACATGACTGGTGTACAAAGTATAGATTATAGAGAATGATTTTCAGTTTGATGGCCTGATTATGTTCTTCAAAAACCGTCAGCATATTAAGAAGGACTAGGGTCCTAGAGTCATAGAGTTGGTTATCGGTGCGGTAGTCGTTACATAAAAACCACGTCAGAGGCCGTAAGGCGGTCAGAAAAAACTCTGACACCAGGGCTTGCTGCCCAAACGATAAAAAGACTAAAACAAATTTCAAGTAATATTGCCAAGCAAAAGCCAAACCCTAGATTATACTTAAAATTATTCTAAATTCATCGTGCAAAACAACTAAGCGTGCAGTTTCATACAAATCAGTTAACTTATTTTATTATGTCTGGTATAAGCAATTGACCAAGTGGCTAAACAATCGTCTGATAATCGGGCAATAATGAATAGCTAATCGAGATGCATTAATTTGATTACATCTCAAGTGATTGCTCGTCCAAGAGGCAAGTGATTGACATAAAAAGTCACAGCGTAGCCAGTATACCTAGTACAACCCACGTACCCACACGTATACTTAGCATTTATTTTCATTTTTTTTATCATCAAAGATCATAAAAGAAGGGTTCTTGTTTCAACCTTCTGATCCGGTCTGATTAAATAATCGGTGAGAATATTCTTCTACCGTTTAGTATGGTTTTTCGAAAAGTAACCCGAGTAGTTTGCTTTTAAAGATATCAAACTAATTACCTAAAATACTAAATTCACGTAATATATTTTATTGAAGACCTTGGGTACCATAGTAAAAATACTCCTATGAAAAATTGTTGATTTGCACGATATAGATCGGCATGACGACGTCGGCTTTTAGCACGTTCAAAGAGGGCAGATTAGACTTCACGAAGATAGCAGCTTAATAAATGTATTAATAAAGCTAGGTACCTAAGATTAGCAATTTAAGTTTTCTATAATGTGGTTTACAGCTATCTATCTAAAGGTACAGGTCAAGGTCGGTGCCCTCTTAAGAAGATTGTTTGTTATTTATAGCAAAACTATCTTTATTTTCTATACGATGTATAGGTCAGACAGGGCCGTCCTGAACATTATTAAGTAATTACCGTATTACAGTATTTTTGCTCGAATAAATTCATGAACATTTACGCTGTTGACGACTTGACGTCATGGCGATCGGGGGTCCTTTTCCTTTCCCTACAATGTAAACCATTCAGTATTTGATGTTCATGATTTTCTTATACAGAGTGTAAAATTAAATGCGTTACACATCGAACAGCTTAGCTTCTGACCATCAAACTGAACATTCACTCTAAAGCCAACATTGAATTCGCGAAAAAAATTGATCTGTTCTATAGAAAATGTCAATAGCTGCTAGAGCAAAATATATGAAACAGCAGATTTTTTTTTTCTCGATTTCAATGTTGGGCCCATAGTTAAAGATGTTTAGTTCGATGTTATGAAGCACCCAAGAACCCCATAATTTACAGACTGTATGTATAGTTGCGTTAGTTTGCCTTGGGATTTTTACAGTTTTTTAAACGACAAAAATAAACAAATACCGCATTGCGCCCAACCCATGGGAACACAACACAATATTTATTTTTCACGCATATTGTTAATTTCCACTGCATAGATGTCGAACAAACAAAATTTATCGAAAACTAGTCGACAGCGGATATCGGGTGGAAAAAATTCACTCACTATTACATTCATGATTTTTGAAGCGTATTTTTGAATATTTCTGGATCGACAAATTGTTGGCAAGGGTTCAGTGATGATACAAATGATGCTAGTATACCTACCGAGCAATTACAAGCACTCATTGTCAGATTTATAATTCCGAATCTACCTATGTTTGCTCCATAGTGAAAGTTGTTCAGTTTGATGGTCTGAAGCACCCCCTTAAAGGTTATATTACTGTTGGCACGCTCCATACAAACGTAGTCTGGTGATATTTTCAATACTAACCAATGAAAGTCAGTGAAATTTTTCAGAAACAATCTAGAGAGTAATCTCTATGCTTGTATCTTGTCAGATTTTCGTTAAATGTATAGTTTTAAAGTTACAGTGCCTCAAACATTTCCATACAAATCTTAAATTGATCCTAGCATTGAAACTGTATATTTTAACGAAAATCTGACTCCATACAAGCATAGATATTTGTTTCAAGATTGTTTCAGCAAAATTTCATTGAATTTAATTGGTTAGTATTGAAAATATCACCAGACTTCGTTTGTATGCAGCGCGCATTTAAGCATTCGGAATAAACTTCACTTAAGTATTACTAGGATGTTTTGTTACACCCTGTACATAAGAATATTCTTTTCTTATACGAAAGCTCTTTCAAAGAGGTCATGAGTGCGGTTTTTGAAACTTACACGTTCAAATCAGCATTATGGAGATTATGCATCATTTTCACCTTTATGATTTTAAAATTCATAGGTATTCAAATAAATTATTTGAATTTGAAAAAAATCTGTTATAAGTCCTTAATATTTTATATAATCACACTCCAGCAAAATGTATTGCGAAATTTTGTTAGGAGGGGTGAGAAGTAAATTATGTATGGGACTTTTAAACTGTAACCGGCACCATTTCATTTAAAAAAAACCGCTTCGCAACATAGATATCAAAATAGAATCTCCCGAAAGGGTTTTAACTTAATATATTCATACAAATGCAGTCAATTAGATAAATAAATAAATAAAAGACTTTTGCGCAATAATATAGCCATTGAATTAAATATTTTTTTTAAATTCACTAGAAAATACTAATGTATTTTTCAAAGCTTTCTAAGCAGACAAAAATATTTAGGTACCTACTCCGTGTTTAAAGAGTGAAAAAAAAATTTCCGTCAGGATTTTTAGAACGAGATAATGCAAAATTTTAAATTTGGGGCTGTTGTTGACGTGATTTCTTTTTTAATTTTGGTTTATTTCTAGGCTCAAATTGGCTCTTAAATAATATACCGAAAAAAAAAACAATCCTTAATTAGTTCCGGGTAAAGCCGTAAAATGACTGGGCTGCATTATTCTAGTAAATATATCCCCCTTTATCTCACCATTTTTTACTATTTAGTTAATCACCACTAATCAGGTAAGTTAAGCTTATGTAGCTTTGAATACATATATATCAATGTTAAGTAATAATACCTAAGCACTGAGATCATCGCCTCGCTATCTAATGTGCTAAGTATGAAATGCATTAATTATTGAATTTATAATAAACACCAGTAGTGATGGTCCGCACTTTATTTATATTGCTCTGGCTCTCACTTACACACACACAACCGATACGAACACAATTTTTATCGTAAATTGTATACATAATTATATTTAATGAGTAGGAACGCTAGAAGAGGCTTCATTTGATTAAAATTCGGAGTGGCGCTATTTCACTGATTCTAGAAAATAACAAAGAAAGAACCAAATATGTAAATAACGTCGTTGCATAATATGTAACTAATTGCATAAATGTATAAGTAACTACGTGATATGTTTCTAAAATCGCCCTGAAATACAAGTTTTAATTAAGGGTTTCATTGTCGCGATCCCTTTGAGGCACAACATTTGGTTCCAGACTATTTATTATTTTGTTGGTAAACAGACTGCTTTACAGAAGCGATGAAACAAGTTTTGATACAATAAAGCCCTTGCACTTAATAGTTTTATGAACATAAAAATGAAAAAACGAAGTAAGGAACAAAAATCTAAAACGTTATTAAACTGCAGGTATTGTACTGTAGTGTATTTAATAAAACGTTGCCCGTCCAAGAATATTAGTTACAGTTTGCAGGCCTTATCAGGATTAATTTAATAATAGACAGACCCGCCAAATCAATCGGTAAGCAAGCACCAAGGTTTCGACAAACCTTAAATCATTAACAGTTCTATCAGTCAGTATCTTGTTATTATGTACACTATGGTTATTTCTCCTGCCATGACATGCTGACATAGCCCTGCTAAACTGAAGTGGCAATGGCGGGGCACATTGCTCGTAGAACCGTTTTGGCCGCTGGGGCCAAAGAGTTCTGGAGTGTCGACCGCGTACCGGAAAGCGCAGCGTGGATAGGCCCCCCACAAGGTGGACCGACGACCTGGCGAAGGCGGCAGGATCCCGTTGGATGAGGGCAGTGCAGGACCGGTCGTTGTGGCGATCCTTGGGGGACGCCTATGTCCAGCAGTAGACGTTCATCAGCTGAGATCATGATGATGATGACAAAGAATTTAGTGTTATACGATTTCACATCGCAATAGGTAGGCACTTAGACCAGAGGCTACCTTTTCATAATATTATTAGGTACAGGCTATAGGCTCCAATAAAACACTCCGATCTGCCACAGGCCGCTTTGAGACGACACTAGTCTCGCAGTCAAAATAAATTTGCGACATTTTCTATGCTGACGCCAAATTCCAAAAATCAAATCAAACTTGTTCGAGATTCCGCCCCTCGAGGACCATGTTTGCGGGACCGCGATTTATCTTTTCACATCTAGAAATTGTGTTTACTATTTTCATAGCGGTTTCTTTTAAAACATAGTAGGAAGTCGAAAGTCACTTCCAGTTCAGTTCGGTCTGCGCTCCGTCGCTAGAAAATATTGAATTTTGAACTGAAGACAAACTCGTCTACGACTTGTTCAAACATTACACTCATGGAATTGCTTTTTATTTACGGAGCGAGAAAACTGGCAAACCATTTAAATTATTAAAAACTATCTCGACGTGATTGCAAACCTCTTAAAACAAGATGTTCTCTCAAAAGTTCTCGAAAAATAGTCGAGTTCGTAAAAGTATATTTCCCTCGGAAAATAATTTTCTTATTTATGTCGTACCGTATTTACCGTCGTTTACTTGAAGTTGTATGAGTATTTTAGTTAAAATAATTTTTTGGTAATATCAAGTTCATTATTTATAATATTTGGCGCCACCATACACCATTATATTCATGAAAATAGTTATTATTTATGAAACGTGAGGCTTGGACCCTACTCAGCCTAGATAATAGGAGCAAAACTGTCAGCGCAAAAAATCTGATGTTACTATACTATATTTATATTGATACTAAACTGCAATGCCTACACGACTCAAATGTTTCATACATTAGAGTCGTGTAGGCATTGCGCTGATTTCATTTTTGTTCTGACAGGTTTGCTCCCATAGTAAAAGTTTTTACCCATTTTGATGGGTAGAATATGTGGTTTAATGGCTAATGATACTTTTCCTTACGCCCTGTATACGCTGATGATGATTAAGGAGATATCACAGTAAGTTATAGCCTGTAGAATCCCTCTGCAGGGCAAAGGCCTTCCTCACGAATAAGGTTGAGAGGGAGCGGGCCATACTCCACCACGCGGAGTAGAACTATATACTATGTATTATCTAATCTGTGACGCGGGCCCAATGCGGTTTGGTGGAGGCAAGATGGTGGTCAACTTCCTGTCAGAGAATTCAAGCCTCCTTAATAGGCTTCTGTCCTGGCTTAACGAATAGTTATAACGCCATCTGACGGTACTATCCGAGACTAACTGCTTTTAACGTACCTTCCGAAGTACGGAAACGCTCGAGATGAAATACCAGTAAACCGGACTTGACGTTGCTTAACGTCGGTGATCGTTTCCAATACCGAATCCTCGACGCCAACGAGCGCTACATTAAGATAAATAATTATGGTCTACAGTTATGGTGCATAATTTTTCAGCGAATGCGCGAAGATAATGATTTCACGGTTTGTGTAGAAAAAATAACTAAACGCTCATGGAATAAACAAATGGAGGGGCGGATTCGGGCTATACACGGTGTTAGGGTAAACAGTTGCATTACTTTAAGGGGTGATTGTACCCATGATACTGAACAACTTTCCCTACGAAAATTGTTTCGACTTTTCAATGCAAACTTCGATCAGCTGATTGCAATTAATACGGGAAGTTCAAACATTTTTTTGGGAATTTCCTATAGGTTTCTTAGGGAAAGTTGTTAAATATCCCCAACACCCTGTAGATGATGATGACATTATGCTTACACCATTATTCCTCCCCCTATTCATTTTATAAGATAGTGTTGTGCGTTATTTAAATATTTAATGTTATACTTAATCAATTATAAAGTTACTACCAGCTTTCTTATACATACGTACTCTAAGGATACTGTTAAGGTTGTAGTGCTAGTTAAAAACCTAGACACAAGTCATCACAAAGTTTCGTAAAAACAGTGCCATTGTTAAAATCACAGAGCAGAATGTAATAATATATAAGGTTGTAATTACAACACATCCTAGCAGAAAACCTGTTAGCAGACGCAACAAAAACAATGGATTTGCATCACAAAGCGCTCTCTGTGCATCGTAATGAACGGTAATTGTTTAAATCCACAAGAAAGAGAACCCTGGCTACTAATACCTAAGTAGAATAATTACTCTCACTCACCCTCTCGACCGCTGGACTTTTGTACTTGGATATCTCTGATGTTTTTGAAAAAGCGTTGAAGGAAATTATTGGTAAAGGCAGGCATAGGAGGACGTATACCTAGACCAGATTGCGCAGGATATTAGAAAATGCTAGCATAATAAAAAAGTAGCAAATCGACGAGATTTTATGACTTAGGTATGTGTCTAGAAGAAGTGCGAGAGATAAGTACTGGACAACCCAAAGTGGAGATCCATACACAGGGTGTAAAAAAACCCCCTATTAATACTTACGGAGGTGTTTCAGACCATCAAACTGAGCAACTTTCACTATGGAGGCAACCACGAAATCGCTAAAAAAATCAGCTGTCCCATACATTTGAGTCTAGTCAGTAGGTACTGCAGTTTTGTATAAAACAGCAGATTTTTGTTTTGTTACACCATGTAGACTGTGCCTACCCCTCTGTGAGAAATGCATGAGTATAAGTAAGTAGGTATTCTGAAAATGTTAAATTTAGACTAATTACTTTCAGGTAAAGTTCTGACATTGTTTTCTTAAAGAAATTTAATTGAATCGTCCGTGTGATATAGGTTGATGTAGGACACATTAACATTAACTTATGACATCAACCATGCATGGCGTTCAAGACAATCACGGTCAGTAAGCACTAAGCGTAATCAGTGATACAGAGGACAACAATGCGTCCACCGTGACACGTGTCCTCACGTCCTGTGATGTTATATTCAGCAGTAATAACAACTAATCCTCAGAACACGGCCGCCTGCCCGCCTGCATTACAATTAGTCGCTTTTGTTCATCAACCCGGGTTTAGATGCAGTCTATTAATATGTAAATAAATAGGGACTTAAACTCACGACTACAATCCCTATCGGGGTGGTGGTCAGAAGCTTTTCTACAACTGTCGATCTCTAATCATGCACAGAGTAATTATTTGAGATTCGACATTATAACTTTTTTTATATTGAAAACATACAGCCTAATGTAATTTTTTTTTACGTTACCCCGTCAAGCCCTTCCCAAGCCCAAGACACAATCATAAACTTAATATACAGGGTCCTATCTTAATATGCTGACAGTTTTCTCAGCGGATGATCAGACCAAGAAACTAAAAACGTTTTTATGGACCCAACACGGCGAAATCTCAAAAAAATAATCAATTGTTAATTAACCTACTCTACCGCGAAATGTATGGGATAGCTGTTTTTGTTTTCCCGATAATTTCTGTACTCATTTATACTAGACAGTACTCATTATACTGAACAACTTTCACGAAGGAACACAAAGAAATTCGCAACAAAGAATTTCGACTTTTCATACATGTTCCATCAACTGATTTCAATTTGTATGGAAAGTCTAAAATTTTTTTTTCGAATTTCCTGTACTTTGCTTAGGGAAAGTTGTTCAGTATCGTGGATACAACCACCCCTTAAAGTAATGCAACTGTGTGTTACCCTAAAACTCTGTAGAGTGTTGTTCAGTATGTTCAATCGGTCGGACCTGTATACTTTTATGGACACAATACATAAACAATTGTTCTCGGGCACAAACGTTCAACTGAGGTATGTAGAACTACATTATATCTACCTATTCTGTGTTTGACTACTAAAATTATCCCTCCTACTTAATAATAAATGGGAAAGTTTGTGACGATGCCGATGTTTTATTTGCGGACTTTATTGTATTTCCTATATGCATGACATGACATAATGTATGATTCTCTGACGTAGGCAATAAAAATTCTGTCTTTCCGCCAATCAAAGCGCGTATCGCCCCCCGCTCTGCTTCTACTAAGATCATTTATGATTCTTTTCAAAAGTTACTCGTTATCAAATATTTTCTATAGAATCTCAGACTTTTGGCTGTGGAACCTTAATCACAGTATAAGAAAGAGTATCTAGTCACATACCTGAAGGGTGTTAGTCGCTGAGACATAATGATGTATGTAATAATTCGTACCGTCCGCGTCCCAGCTCACTATGTAACTAAAACAATACATAATGCAAGGAAATTTTATTCAGCTCACGAATTAAAACTTGTTAACTAGAGTCACATTGAGTTAGTTTGGGAATTTCACACGTGTTTCAAAGGGAGGCCACCGCGGCTTGCTCCCTGTTAATACTATACACATTTCCGTGTAACTTTTAATCCTCTGCTAACTTCCTACCCCTTCTGAACTTTAAAGCGCTTCTTTTCTTACTCACCAGAGAAATTAATAAGTTGTTGTTTTAATTATTTCATAAGACTGTGCGTGACATATCGAAGGCAAAAGGTGTTGCTGTTGGATTTGTTTATTTATTTATGGTAGCCAACAGATGACATACAATAAAACCCACGCAGCACAAAATATCTATTAGATATCTATTAGATATTTGGTAGACTCTTAGGTATTATGTAGATATCTATTAGATATTTTGTAGACATTTGTGCTGTTAGGGAAAAGTTAACTAATAACGAAAAAAGTGTTCAGCTAATCTCTACTTTTATAAAACTGTTACATTGACGATATTTACAAAAAAAGTTAAGATATGATTTTTAGGTGTCCCTGACTTCAAAGTCCAGACCACCGATATTTGAACATGACAATTTGTTCGAGCATCACGCAAAAACTACTCGACCGATTTCGATGAAACACTTAATATCTGGTATACCTATCATTAATCTCGCTACGATGATGGTAATCCGTGCGTAATGGCAACACCAAAATAAAATGTTATAATGAAATAAGTTGTAGTTTCCGTTTTTCCTACTAAGCGCTACGGTACAGTGCTTACGTCTAACGAAGTCGCAGCAAAACGCGAGTTATTTATAAAAATAGCAATGAATAATACGGTATAAAACTGAATAGATATTTATGAAGCTCCGTACCAGCAAACTCGATCAATTCTTAAAATCTCCAAAGAAATTATAAAACACAATCGATTATTTATTAGTCAATTGTGTTTTAATTATCATTTGAAACGGGACGGCTTAAACCCATAAATCATTTGAATAATTTGGCAATTATAAACGGCACGATTCAACTATTATTCATCTGCGGATTAGTAATTAACAATAACAAATGACAGTGGTTGTCGCCAGAGCAGAGCCGGCCCGCTGCGGAACATCGATTCACCTCATGTTAGTAAGTATTTAGGTCAAATAGTAACTTGTCTTGTCATTGTTTTAATTTAATTAACCAATTTATAAACAACTCATAAACAAAACTGTGGAAAGTGAATTCCAAATGAAAGAATGTAAGAAGTATTGATCTAGAGTGAGAAACACTTACATATTTGGAAAATTTACTGTACCAACCCAAATAGCTACGTATGTATAGTAAGGTAATTAAAAACGAACTGTATGCGAAGCAATATGCATAATGCGAAGTATATTGAGTTTACTGTCATATTGTCATCGCCACGAGCGAATGCCATAATTTTATACTCGGGTTATAGAAAGCTGGTTGCAAACAAATATACTTCTTCACAGTCAAATACCTATACAATCCTAATAATTAGTAACTAACTACAGTTTAAAACAAAAAGAAAACTAGCTGCATCATGATTAACATATTTAAAACAGAGTGCCCATAAGGCGTATCTTTTGTAACAACACTGCATTCACCATAACCATAGCAACATTGTCTCTAACAGACGACTACTGCTTGCTTCCACCACCAAAGTAACCTGACCTTTTTTTCACATGTTTAACTAACTTAATACCAAGTCTGTGGGGTTCTAGGTAAAGCGGACGAGTGTAGTATTGAAACTAACTCGTGGAGCAAGTTCGTGGCGCGGTCGTAAGCCGTGAATGAAAATTAAATTGACACCAGAGATGCTCTAACTACTGTCATACAGCTTGTTTCCTAAATAATTCCTGTTTCAAAAGTTAAATTGCATGTTGCGTTTTAAGACTTAATTAAAAATTGTGTTGTTTTTCATGTTGACTTAGTACTAATTAAAAGTTGTGATTGCATTATCTAAAAGTTCTTGGTCAATGTATTATAATTCTCTCCTACTATCATTTTTACCTAAACATTTTAATAATTTAAATGTCAAATGCGACTTTGTTTTTCTAGGAAACTCAATGGAAACCGTCTGAAAACTGGGTGCGTCGCTTGGCACAGGCCCTATCCCATGTCCTCGCGAACAGAGCGTAAGACCGTCCGATTTTGTGGGGCAAGGTAGTGGTCAGAGTAGGTATTATCTATATTAGAGAAAGCTCTAAATATGCCAACAATAAATAGTAGAACTTTTAATTTGCTGGCGTCAACGCAAAACGACACTTTATTTTTATACTTCCTACGTTAAACTGCATCTATCCTCCTTTATCATCGTGAATATACGGATAATAATCCGTATTCTCATCAGCTGTTTTACAGCCTCCGTTTATGTTCATTTTAAAGCCATACTTCGTCCAGAACGTTAATTAGCGCAGAGCTAGTTTCAGAGCTTCTTTCGTCTTCTTTCACTTGTTTTCAGTTTCGTCTGTGGTTTCGTACTTGTCATAGTCAAAAAATCCTTATTAATTCCTTCATGTCTGTCGGTCATGGCAAAAATTGTTGTAGGAAATGTGTCGTGAATTTATATCCATAAAAATAAATAGTCGAAAATTCTATACCTAGATGCTTTTATTACCTACATATTATGTCTAACTAATAAGATCCCGCTGCAGTTGGCACCCTTCGGTACGAAAACCTAAAAACAGGTGTTATTTTATTAACAAAACTGGTTCATTCTGTGGCTTGTCGATGCATCGGTCGGTACGATATACTGTAGTTTGTTTTCGTTTTTGTTATTGCCTCGTGTTCCGCCACGTACCCACTGGTTTTGTTGTTATTTCACGACTGCATGGCGTTTCGTACCCATTTCAGTTTTCATACGCGGTAAACAATAGCTTAAAGCTGGTCGTTTGTTTAGAAATGATACAGTGACAGCCCTAGGGAAATTTCTGACAGAAATTGTTTTGAAATGACTCGTTTGAACTTTGCTGGTCTCGTGAGGGATTAGTGTTATGTTATAGCGAGAATGAAAAGGTAAAACGACATATTTAAAGTGACATTTTCGAATGTATTGCAAAACGATCGGCACGGTAGAATCAAATAAAATATTTATATTCTTGTAAGGGATGTATGTAGGTCGTGTCGTAGGCGTAGTATGAAACGCCCGCTGGACTGGCGACCTAAGAGAGGTGGCGGGGGCGACTGGATGAGGAAGGCTGAGGATAGAGTTTTATGGCGCGAATAGGGAAAGCATATATTCATCAGAGGACGATGATAGGCTGATGATGATGATTCATCATTATTTCCGCTGAAGATGTTCACTGATCCAAAGCATTTAGACCAAAATAGTTTAAGGGAATATAATTCGAAGCGTGCTCCATACGAACGAAGTCTGGTGATATTTTCAATACTAACTAATTAAAGTCACTTTTTCTGAAACAATCTAGAAACTAATCTCTATGCTTGTATGAACTCAGATTTTCGTTAAAATTTATAAGTAGTTTTGAAGTTACAGTGCCTCAAAGATTTCCATACAAAACTTTAATTAATCCTAGCATTAAAACTGTATATTTTAACGAAAATCTGACTTCATACAAGCATAGAGATTAGTTTCAAGATTGTTTCTGAAAAATTTCATTAACTAAAGTTAATTGAAAATATCACCAGACTTCGTTTGTATGCAGCGCGCATTTACGCATTCGGAATAAACTTCTCTTAAGCACCAAATACCAGATAGGACTAAGTTTAGGACAAACGCTAGTTTTACGTTGTAGTACTTCTACAACTTCTTCGTCTTCTAGTAAAGGAAATAGCCAAGTTTGTCAGGGACCTCCCATCCCTCAATTTGATCCCGCTGTATTTGCCGAGAATCTAAGTTTCACCTGGCGTACCTACAGGTGAAGTAACAACTGATCCGGTAAGTATCGAAGTTTATTAGAGTACTTATTATTTTAGTAACTAGGGTGGGAATACAGAAGTCAGCCGTAGTGTTTGCAAATATCGACAAAAGTATGTAGGCCGTGAATTTTAGTTTAGGTATTAAAACAACAACTGGAATGTCAGCATCAGTAGGTATTCCCGATCAACGTAGACTCGATTTAAACTAAAAACTGAACAGCAGTTTTTATTATTTCCTTGAAGAGCCTAGCTATTTTGTTTTCTTCTGACAATCAAACTTCTTTTTCTTATAACTGCAAATTATTTTTTGTCATTCTAGGTCATTCTATTCGTTCATAGCATAGCATTTTTAACCTATAATCAAACAGCCCCCCTAGACAAAGTGACATTCTATTGGCGTTGACGCTAGTAGAAAATGACAGAATGTATGGATTTGCCATTAGCGATCGTCAAAATGTTTCGATCGCTAATGTCAAATCCATACATTCTGTCATTTTCTACTAGCGTCAACGCCAATAGAATATCACTTTGTCTAGGGGGGCAGTTTCGAAATCGACTATAGAGCATTAAAGTATAAAATGAATCATTCGATGTTTTGTTGAAAATCGACAAACGTACCTATAGGGCAATGTATTGTTGAGTAAAACTTTCATCAAATAAAAAAATCTACAGAATTCAAATGTCAAGTTATCCAATGTAACAAAAATATTAACGCATTAACAAGATAATTTTAACAAAGTAATGCAGACGTAACTACATTTAACGGCGAAACTTATGTAAATTTCTAGGCGTGAAGCGAGCGGAAACAAACAAACCAACTTCTTGAGGCAAATTCCATTTTCTTTCACCGCAAGCCCGGAGCCGGTGCTTCATGGCGCAGCTCTGAAACTACAACTTTTCAATTAACAGTAGTCTCCGTAGATTAAAAACTTCATTAACATAAAGTGTAATTACTACCGGTGATTCCGAGCCAAAACAATACCGGTGGTATAGGTAGGTAGGCACACATTTTTTCACAGTGGATAACGTTTTATTTTAGGTAAAGGTAAGGTACTTAACAAAACTTGAAAACCGTTTGGAGATTATCATTCAGTTGCAGAAACACTCATTACAGTTAATCCTCCATGAAATTTCTTACTGTCACTTTTTGTCTTGTTGACGTAGTGAAATCTAGCAAGATATTTAATGGAGGATTAACTGTAATGAGCGTTTCAGCAACTGAGTGTATGTCACAAAAGTAATAATAATAGAAAGCAATTTGCTGATTGTTCTATCCATTATTTCACGAGTTATTTGAAAAATACTCAAGAATTTAAAATTGCGTTTGCGGCTGAACGGCATTTCCTTTGCCTGAATCTGAATCTATGGGATGCTAAAAACTTAAGAAAAATAAAAAACTTGTAAAAAAATTGAAATGATGAATAATGTCCAGTTACGAAACCATCCAGTTGAGAATCTGTCCAAATCACAAATGCTCCGGAGGCCACACGTAAACAAATTACAGATAAATCATCTCAATATTAATCAACCGCTAATAACAACTTCATAAATTAAGTAGGGAGTTCTCATCATAGTTAGAAAGGAACTGATTATACCCTATATGGATGAATAATGCCAAAACTGGACCAATTCATTTGCGGACATCATTGAATTATTATTAATAGTCCGGAAGCAACTGCGGGGATACATCACTGGCCTCCTGGCTTCGTTCCAAACTCTAGCTTCGCATTAAAAGTGCCTTTCACACTTGCTGCGGAAGATCGATCGTCTGACCGCACAGTCCGATCTGACTGTAAGAATAAGTCGTAATGGAGTCGGGACTCCAGTCAGACTATAAAATAAAAAGAAAAAACCAGGCTCACTTGATATCACCCAAAAACGCGGCTAACAAAAATTTCCTAATTATCATGTTAATTGTTAAAAATTACATGTGAATCGAGGTCAATTCAGGAAAAAACATATTTTGAACTTCTAAAGTCATAGTCAAAATAATTATTCAATCATATTTTTATCTTTTTGCATTCCTTATGCAACTTGGGAACTTGAAGCCCAATTAAAATGTCAAATCTTTTTGAGAAGTTACCATCACGTCGTCGGAACGTGTGGTCGCTGTACAGAAGATGCGGCCGAAACTAAAGATTACTTCTTAATAACCATTACTAATGAATCTTTACGTGTAGGGGAAATACCCTGAAAAAATGTTGTTCAAAATTGTATTCTACCACTTTGTCGGCGTGATCAATATGACATGACAAATTACAGCTTTCTAGTACTAAGAGTCTCTTAGCTAAGCCGCGGACAGACAGACGGAGAGACGGACGGACATGGCGAAACTAAAAGGGTTCCTTGCTGACTACGGAACCCTAAAAATGTCTGAGAGTGATCCAAGAGACAAAATTGTAGCTACTGTAAAATTAAACATTCAATTTATTATGCTGCTGTAAAGTTGTCTGAGTCATGCTTTTGAAATCGGTGGCCCAGTGGACAAGGGACACGTCTTAAAATCAATTAAAAAAGCTAATAAACGGCTTATGAAACAAAAAAGAACGCTGCTGGCTAGCGTTTCTAATACTTCATTTATTGGTCTACTGTACATTATTTAACATGAAAAAAAAAATGTACGTGATCATCTCTCGTCAAAAAAGTAATTGATTAGCCCACCTATCGCACCGGTCGCGTCGTCGCTTAGTGTATAGTTTCCCTTATGACAGACCGCCTAAAATATGCTTCTGAAGACAATAATGTCGGCTTCATCGTGTCCATGCGTCTGCAGGCAAACGGACCGGAAATATGAATGGATGTTTGTAACCTCGTTATGTTAATACAGATCTTTGTATATAAATGTTTTTTGTATAAGGATAGGTATGTGAAAGAGAATATAGTTTTGTTGGATTGTGCTATTCAGAGCTAAATGTTCAAAATAATAATCGAATACAATTCATGATTTAGGGCTCGTTCCTATAATCTGATAAATGATACTTCGTATTACTAATAATCTACGTAGTATACACACACACACATACGACCGCAATCCCTTTCAGGGTGGTCAGAAAAATTGCTACAATTATATACTGTCAGGGTGGAATGACGTGTCAAGTGGAGAAAGATGGCTAGCCTTTCGCCCACTTAAACACTGCATAAGAAACCTTTAATCCATAGCCCCCTTGTACGACACCCACGGGAAGAACTGGGGTGGCAAATTCTAAGCCGGAACTACACGGCTATGTAGTGGGAACAAATCATTCACGCATCATCAGGATAATCTCCGACTAATGCTCGTCATCAATTAACCTAATATAGCGGCACAGTAAAATCACACATGACTATCGAATCCCCAGATAGCTGGATCATAGCCTAATCTGAATAGAGGCTTGACAATCAAACTGATCGGATTGTGTGACAGTTAAGTCAATCAGTTTGTTGCAGTGATTGCCCATTCTATCGTTTATACTGCATTCGTTGGCAATGGAAATACTTGATTCTATTCGGTTCAAAAATAAAACCTGCTGGCGTGTATAATTTGTAATATCCCACATTGTGGTAACAAATTAACGCAAAATCGAAAATCTTATTTCCTTAGTGTTTCTAGGTATGTTCACAATCCCAGCGACAATCCATAGTAACTATTAAATAACCTATGCCAGAGCGGTGTTATATTATAATACAGGCACAGATCACTTAATGGTTACAGAGTCCAACTTAATATGCTGACGGTTTTTAAAGAAGATTATCTACAAACTTACAATAAACTACACTAAACGTATGTACGTACGTACGTAAATTACACCTAGTGTTTAAAAAGTTGAAAATATGTGACACTGAACGGTAAAGGGCCTCTTAAAATCGGAAATAATCTCGAATCTCATGTTATTGACATGTAAATTGTGACTATGGCGACACCCTTTCAATATGGAAACAAGGTCAAAAAAATATCTGCTGTCCCATACATTTGAGTTAAGTCGATAAGTACTGTAATTTTGTAAGAAATAACTGTTTTGTTTTCGATGCTGCCTTCATCTTGAAAATTGTTCAGTTTGATAGTCTAAACCACGCCTTTAAATATTAATGGGGTGCTTTGTTACACCCTTGATATGGAACAGTTTTTTAAAGAGAGCGCTATACCTACTTTACTAAATCTTTCCCTCAAAAAATCTAAACAGCCGATGCGATGATGTTACTCTAGTAAACTTGTTAGGTACCTACTATCCTAGCCACTGTTTTAACTATGGCACAATGGTTAATCCCCTCGCATGACACGATGTCACCCGGTGTCATGAACGCACAAACATGTCTGTTTCAGGATTATAGTGCATTTTAAATCGCTTCGCGAATCACACATCACAGTGACTTTGCACTTTCGTGATTTTTTAGACACATGACGCATACAGCCTATACATGGTGAAGTTCGTAAAAGGAATGTGAGGGGCGTATGTACTTAGGTACTTATACAAAAAGCAAAAGGTACTTCTCATGACTACGTAGGAACTACATGAAGCCAGACTATTTAAAGCGACATTGTTCTGTAACAATGCAAAAGCAAAGTAGCTCTAAGAATTCTAGCCTTAACATAAAAGCACTTCGCACTGAAATTATCATCATTTCGTCTAAAAACGTGCAATAAAGAGGACGGGGCCACTTTTCGCGCCGCACGCCGTGTTGCCATCATTACGGGCCGGGAAAAAATTCCCTTTTACGGAAAATTGGGTAATCGACGCCCGACAGGGCGGTATATTATTTCGGTATAGCCCCTCGAGAGTGTAAATGACGTTCTCAGGGTTCAATGTTGTACGAAATAGGTACCTAAGTGCGTTTAACTTGATCGGATCTACTAATTGTTTATCTTACTGGTATACTAATTAGTCAGCCAATTTACCTTGTTATTAGAAGGGAAGATTTTGATCACGTTTTCTCCTGCTAATTAAAGCGAGTGAATTTGCCACCACTTGGCTCTCATCTTTTACGATATCAAATACAGTGCTCATGTGCCCTATATACCTAATTGAGCAACTCTGGTGCCTAATAATGACTCAATCGAATTCTAAAGAACTAGTAAAGTTAACTACAAACTAAAAACATTCTCTATTATAATAATGAATCAAAACAAGTAAGTACCGTGCAAGTTTATTTGCGACGGACGCTCATTAGCATATCTGAGCCGAGGGAAGGAAGTGGCAAAACATCGAACCTCCGTCGTTCAACCGACACGAACGATCTAAAAAATGTTATGGACTAACGGAAAATAACTATAAACATATGTAAGTAAGGTATATTACCAGTATATATGGTGAAATGCCATCATAATCATAATATCTTTATTGTAGTGGTTTTACAAGTTCTTAATAAAATTATTCGTACACATCTGAACCCTGGTAGGGCACTGCAAAACAATTAAATCTTAAAACTATTAAAGTACCAAAATATACCAACATTACTACAACAATTTTGGCAACAAAAGAATCTAAATTTACAAAAAAATTACATTTACTTAACTGCTAGACTAGGAACATAGCGCAAATAACACTTTATCAATAGAATTTTTCAGCGGTTATTAACATAAATAAATAAAAAAAAACACTATCATTTTGCATTAATTGAAATAAACAATATTTACAAATAGGTACACAACTGCACGACATAGAAAATGATAACAATAAAAGAGTATAGGAAAAGGTCGTGGAGTCGTAATTATTACTACTCTTTGCGGCTTTGTGAGGTTTAGACTAAAAATTTAGTACCCACGTCCACGTCCGTCGTCATCATACTGATCCAATGAAATAAAACAAATTGTATACACATAAAAATTTAAAAAGACAATATGCATTAATTGAAATTAAAACGTCAATTCCGTTATGAACAAAACATGTTATTATAGTAACCTGCGTTTTTAATAACTACCATGTCTGATTCAAGGCCGTCAGGGAAGGGTACACAAACACTATTACATTACCATTTACCATTATAAGTGGGGTACAACTACAGAGAAATTACCTACACGCTCCCCCAGTGGACCGGGTGCCCAGAAGGTTTGAACGCTGTTCATATTCAGGGTGTAAATTTTGATATTTCCCTACTAAATGTAAAATTTATGTTTTCTGAGAGTTCTAATACCTCGACCTCGGTTGATCCCATAGAGACTTAATGTTCTTTATCAGTAAGAGGATCGAATGGGATGAAAAAATAGTTTTGTGAAAATTGCACTTTTTCCTGATGACTGTAAAATTTTTCCAAAATCTGTGAATGCAGAAATAAAATGCTCCAAAAGTTAGGGTTAGTATCCTAAAAACGTTTTCTTGTAGCTGTAATGCTTCTGGTAGATGCCCTTTGTGTCCCATCTTAACTTTCCACCATGTACAGGTAGGTACTCAGTCCATAGAATATACCTACTTATTAAAGCTTTGTTTGTTTAAAAGTCAAACGCTACGTTTTTAAATTCCTCCCAGTTTGTTCTGAGAACATAAAATATTAGAAAGCAAAATCTCATTAACTATCTAGATTTAGCCGTATCTCTGAGATTGCATTAACTCGTTAGTTATTACTTCGCAAGAGGTTTGCCGTCTAGTTAGAACAGAATAATCAAATTATCATCCCATTAAGGCCACACATTCAATCCAATCTCAGCGTTAAACGCGGCTCGGATCGCTCACAAGACATTTCAAGTGCGAAGAACGTGTGACCATGTCTCGGATCCACTCTCTGCGGGACACTGACGGGACCTAGTGCATCACGCCACGCTTCTGCCACTTAAACTAATAAAATAACTCTATGTATGCCACTCTGAATCCGATTAAAACCTAATCACGAAGAGTGTTGCCCCATATGGGATCTTCTCAGACAACAGAGGAAGGTAATTATGCGCCAATGAATTTTAAGTGCTTCATTCATTGCATTTTTAAGCATTCCGGCTTAAAATGGACCATCTTAAGATGAGTTACGATCTCCTTTTTTATTAACTAGAGCTAATTTGCTTTGTGCATCTCTTATAAAGCGAATATGACAAAACACGTTCCGACGTGGTACCGACCTCTCTTACACTCATCATCATCATCATCTCAGACGATGGACTTCCACTGCTGAATATATACCTCTCACAAGGATTGCGACAACGACCGGTCCTGCGCTGCCCTCATCCAACGCGTTCCCACCATCCAACGCGTCCTCGCCTTCAACAGGATCAGAGGAGAGGAGAGGATGATCTCTGCGCCAGCAGCGTAGCGAGGGTGGGCAAAGGGAGCAAATGCTCCCGGAGGCACTTAACTAGGGGCAGCAAATTTTGGGAAAATATAGATTGATTGAGCTTACTGTTTTAATTACCGTGCCTACACATAGTCCTAAAGAAATCTGACCACAGCTAAGACGTGGTGCTAACAATTTCGAACTTGGTTCGCTCGATCTATATCTTTTATTAGTTTACTTTTCACATGTTTTGTGTGTAAAAAGCTCTGGCTCTAACCGATTCGTATTGAGGAGAAAAGTCAAGCTCGCTTCGCTCGCTCTAAGTTTCTACTTTTGCATTGTTAAACCAAAAGATATTATACCACAACCCGAATCGATGAGCAAAAAAATTTCGAGTTCGCTTCGTTCGCTTTGTTATTTTTTGTGTAGGTGGGCGGCAAAATCTGTCTGTGCACCGGGTGGCAGAAACCCACGCTTCGCCACCGCTGTACGCTCATACATAAGACTATTTAGAGGAATTCGGCGATCAAACAACAGACATGAAGACAACGGCTGTAAGGGCTAGATCCCATTGCCTTTCCAAAACATTTTTATTTTTTAATTAAATATCCTAGTAATGTCAAAGTCATCACCATACTAACCTAACACAAAACATTTGAAATATAAATAAATTTAACATTTTACTGCGCTTAAACAAAGTACAGACTTATTCAAATAAGAATATTGAAAATTCTTACAGTTTGGTGACAATG
This sequence comes from Agonopterix alstromeriana, assembly GCA_963924505.1. Taxonomy (NCBI): domain Eukaryota; kingdom Metazoa; phylum Arthropoda; class Insecta; order Lepidoptera; family Depressariidae; genus Agonopterix; species Agonopterix alstromeriana. The sequence continues at coordinate 4,687,255 of OZ004661.1, forward strand.
GCTTTTAATTTAAAACCCAGAAAACTCTCAAGTTCTTTTTACATAACCTGTAGAAGGTATTGCGAGGAGAAATCTATATATCAGCGTGAGGAAGAAGGCAAGAAGCCGCGCACGGTCCACGGGCAGCCCTACCCCGACTGGCGCAAACCCTGGATCCAACGGGACGGCGAGTGGACGAGTAAACTGGCGGTGTTCACCACGAAAAACCCGAGTCCGTACATTATGAATGCCTTACAAAACCTGCCAAATATTAACGTACAACAAGTGAAAGATTGGTGGAAAAACATGAAAGTGGTCCAAGAGATACAGAACCAAAAGTATATGCCTGAAAGAGTAACTGCTTTGGGGTCTAATTTGGCAGCAATGCACTTCTTTGGATTTCGACAATGTGCTGTGAGGTGAGGTAATTCATTCAGTAATACAGTAGGAAGTGGGACAAAACATATGGCATCCCCCAGGGCATCCACAGTAGAGACTAGTACCGCAACATCATACAGGTGCTTGAATCAACTCACGCACACAGACGAGCGCCACATACACGGCCCGCAAAAGTACTTCGGGGCGCAACAGTGTTGAGTGTTGCGTCACCGTAAGCACAAGTGCTGCCTATTTTAATTGAAAAAAGACCGCCACCATCGCGGTCTCGGAAATACTGCAGTGTCTTTTACTATGTTATTAGACATATCATGTTTTTTAGTTCAACATGAAATTTAATAGCTTAAAAAATGTGTTTTCAGTAATGAACAAAGTTTATTATACTGTTCACCAGAACCAACACAAACAATGCCAACCCACTGCACAGGCACACTCAGCCTACTGACCACCAAAACAAGATTCTTAAAATGTATCCATGAGCATGCTAGCACTTCCTTTCATTGCTGAAATAATAACAAATCATCTTTGCATGAAAATTTAAAATGCAAATAACTTTCAATTTTAATTAATAAAATAATGAAATTATTGTTTCAATGCAATTATTTCGTTATAAATCAGTTGGGGTGTATGAGGTTGTGCGCTTATTTATTAATACATTGTATAATAATGTTCAATTAAATTTTTTGTTTAGTGGCATCCGATGTGTTATCACAATTCAGCCAATGTCTCGTTATGTGGAGAGTATACGAAGGAAAATTATCAGTAGTATTTATTAAGTCTAGCGTGGCAGTTTTGCCAATGTAAGTAGTTTATAATCTCAAGTGATTGTTTTAAGGTTTAAACACAAAAGAGTTCACAAAATGGTGGAGCCACGTGCAATCCCAACACGCCGATACGCACGCGTCCGTACTCCGCCAGAATTGCAGCGCGACTCTCTATAATAATGTTTGAAACTTTTTGTTTTCAGATTGAAAGATTCAAATAATTGGATAGCTGGTGATATAACACAGCTTAATCTTCCAGACAAATATGAGGATGGTTACTTTGTAGAGGCTATTGATTGCACTAACTTTCATCATGGAGGAATACGCTATGAAGGAGTACAGAATTTGAGCGGTCTCAACTTTCTCAAATGGCTGTCTTTAAAGAATAATAAACATGTAGATGTGTGGTGTCTGGATAGAATAGCAGGACAGAATGGACAAAGTCTAGAATATCTAGATTTGACGGGGTGTGAACTGAGCGTCGGTTGTATTTGTGCTCTAGCCAGAATGTCTTCTCTCAAAATGTTAGTAATTACTGATCCGGGAGATGATATCACTTTACAAGCTGCACTATCAATGCTAGAACAAGAAAATCCTAGTCTTATAATAAATGCTGTGGAAAGACAAGTGACTGCTACCATCACATGAACTGTTTACTTGTCTTTAGATTAGTGCAATAAAGTTACTATGAACAAACTTTTGATGATGGAAAGTAAAATAAAATGCAAGTATGTTTTCGAGGTTTTTATTGTTTAAACATAAGTTCGTACAATGATCCAATATGCTTGAACTGACTGTCCATATTGCCATGGGTTGGTTTGCTAATACCTGCACTGCACACTGTGAATGTATCGAGTTTACATTGTTGATTATAGAGTCTAAGTTAAGGTGCCATTATTGGTCCATTAGTTGGATTCATACATTAAAAACTCACTTAAGTAAATGTGATTACTGTTTCAGATATTTTTCTCTTACAATCCTTTTGTCTAACGCAATCTACCTAATATACATTAAATTGAACACTTAATCTAAATAAAACTTCTAAACAAGATATATTTACATTTACGCCACTTTGACTAAACAATTAGACTAATGCCTTATGTAAAAGAAATAAATAACGAATATGAAATGCTTTATTTAAAATGTCCTTTTGGATTAATTGCTAACAATTCTTAAAATATAACATAACTCGTTATATATGCAACATAGTTAATTCAGTCTAATAGAAACTGCCTATTATAACTTGTTTCTTCACTTTCAAAACCTAACAACTTTAAAAGAAACAATTAATGTACCAATTTGTGTCCTAATAACCAGGCAAACGTCAAGAGTTTTGAAAGTCAAGAAAGACACTATTAACATGCAGTTTTTTCTTTCGTTATGGTTGTTTCATATTTGTTATTAAGTTAACGCAGAAAAGCCAAACACTCAAAACTCAACATACCTCCAAAACAAGAATAACTCAACAAAGTGCAAACTTAAATGGACAGTTTTAAAAACAAATTGAAACATTGAGTACAAACTTTTACAAGCATACCATTAAACGAAACTGTTAATTTTATATATATTATCTTATGTATTGCAACAATATCCATATTCTTACTAACAAAACGTATAACTATGAGGCTCTGGTCTACGCCCAACCCCCATGAATCTCTCGCGGCGTTGTAGTCATATTATCACAGAGCACCACTATAAAATATCCTTATAGAGACTAACTAATGTAGTCACTGTTGAAAACAGAGTCGCGTCGAGACTATTGCCACGAGAAACTATCATAGGGGTGCCGCGTTACATAGCTCGCTGTCCACATTGAATTAATAAAAATAATATGTAGGTAGGTACTGTTTATTAAACTACAAGCTTCGGAACCATTCGAGGCTTTGTTATTGGACAATTTCTCATTCAATTCCAAAATGTTCCGATGCTTGAACTTTAATGAACAGTACTTACTGTACATATTTACTATTAATAATTATGCATGACAATGACCAAAATGCAATTCAAATACCTAATCATGTTTTGTTAGCAAGGGTTGCATGTTAATAAAACCTAAAATATTTTAAGTGCTGAATGTTAAAACATTGTGATACTGATATCTATGCATAATGTTAAATGTTATGTTTGTTACAGAAGACTTTACAGTTGATGTTTATGTGTCCATGTTATTATTATGTTATACTTATAAAAGAGTTCCGTGACTGACTGACAGACAACGCACAGCCTAAACCGCTGAAGATAGAAACATTAAATTTGGAATATATATTCTACAGAGGATATAGGGGTGCACTATGAAAGGATTTTGCGAAAATCGACCCCTAAATGAGTAATCCACGCGGACGAAGTCGCAGGCTAAAGCTCGTGTTACATAAAGTATGTAACATAATTATTACATCGACACAACATACATCAGTACGTCTAATTCCCATACGACATAGACAAAGATCGAGTTTTTACTTATTACCAATACATTTATTTGTTACACATTATTGCTTTTGACTTAACACACACACATTGAACATATCAGTTTCACACAATGTTATTCGATAGCAAAAATATTATATTTATTAGAGACATTGATTATAAGATTTATAATAAGTCTCTATAAATCTCTGAAGAAAATACCTATCAATTTATACTGATTGTAATTTAGGATTTAAAAACGAATGTTCAGTCACTTTTTGCTGCGCGTCTCAAGTATTTTAACACTAAGGGCCTGTTACATCACTTCTGGATGGATTAGTTCTTAATAGCTTATTGGACAGATCGTTTGACATAGTTCGTATCAAAGATATGTCAAACGAGCTGTCAGATAAGATGTTAAGAATGTATTTAGGAAGTGTTGAAACAGACCCTAAGTATTGCCTAAACCTTATAAAATTGCTTGACAAAAACAAAAACATGTTACTAGCAAGAATCGTAAAATGTGACTGTTAAGTTTCCATCGCATTTCTGTTCAATAAATCATCTAATTTAATCATTGGATCTAGATTTCGAACAAATAATGATAAACGTATTTGTAACTTACCAGAGTCCACAAAACAAATTGAGTTTTAAAATGCGGATAGATATTATTATGTCTAGTTGGTAACAACATTTCTATGTATGTATAGGTAGATTATGACAACAATGATTATGATCAATTGACTACGCGGAGTTTGAACACTAAATCTCGAAACTCATAGGGACAGCTCATCGACCGAAATGTATTATTTGTCATTAAGTAACTTGTGAAATGTTATGCTATTTCGAGATTTAGCATATTGAATACTACACGACTAATCAGGATAGTTTTAACAGTGCGAAAATACTTCTTACATTAATATTTTTTTAATAAATTCTCTCCACTTCCGGACTCCTAAAGCAATTATCTAAACACTATTAACGCCGAAGAGATCTTTTAAAAAATACAATTTTGATATACATAACATTTGTATTGGCCGAAAATTCTCATGTATAAATTATATTTTCTTTTTATCTATCATAAATTCATAATAATAATTAGCATTCTCTAAATAAAACTTAATTACTTTGAGAGCCGGGAACACTTAGCGCTAGGTTTAAATAATCTAATATTTACAGTGAGATTATTAAACGTATAAATATTGATTTATCTAGTGTCGTTATGTTTGAGCTGTTTTTGTAAATCACTGCCATTATTATGTTTTATGATATCCACTAAACGACTTACTTATGTATAGAAAAGACGTATTAAGATAAAGATTACTAAGACACTAGTATTATGAATGTATTACAATTTCTACATTTGTGTTACTCATCGACACGTACTAACCGCCATTCAGAAGATAATAAAAATAATTCCAAATCAGCTAACTTAATCACTGTACATAATTAAATAAGTAGATAATTATATTCTCATGTTTTTAAAATGATAATTTTCAAACATGTGGAAGACCAACATCACAACATAAATAGAAAACGATACGAGACAACTAAAACATATTTAAGTAAACATTCATATAATCGCACCAAACTTAGTTTCACTCAGAAGACTACAATCTCGCACATTGCGGGTCATACTACGCCCAAACGCTACACGAGATCTACACAAACAAAATGTGAAGTTTCTATCCCTTCTTCATTAGTATTATAATAATCCTGATGTTTTGAACAGAGCCAGTGAACGTAAATGCAACATTGGTGTAGATTAGAAAAACCGTATGTCAGCCATTTTGGCATAATTTACATTGTAGTAATCAAAAGGCTTTAAAAAAATGATATGCCTATCAATTTACTTATGTTCTTCTAAAACCAGCCGTGCCAGCATGACTGACATCTCCCGTGCTCACACACACCCATTGTAATATCACTGCAACCGTAGAGAAAATAAGTTCGTTCGTTCGTTAGTGTTATCACGACTTACTCGAGTTATGACATACAATTTTATCATGTAGGACCCTATTGTGATCAATCAGCGAACTACAATGAAAAAATATATCAATGAATTAAATACGAGTATATCATCTACTTACTATAGCGATGCACATCCAAAAATCAACATACACAGCGAAAACAGATATACATAAATGTATTGAGATCGTGCCCATAATGAGTAGTACTAGCTTTACTGAAACAATTATAATAAATACTTAATTTAAAAAGTTTACGAAATGTTTTTGAAAGGGCGAACAGTTTGGATTTCGAAGGCGGGATACGGCAAGTCGACAAACGTTACATACTTTTTTAGGAATGGAAATCCATTTGGTTTGCCGTCATTTTATGTTACGTGCTCGTATTACCTTCAGTTGTGGGCGTCCAAGCCAAAAGGGTCCAGTGGGCAAATTCTAGTTTTCGAGATACGATATTTAAGTTTTCTGAAGACAGGTGAATCAAAATTAGTACGAAATAACAATATTTTGTAATTTTAACAAATTTTCTTTTTTAAGGATAACTATTTTTGTTATTTTTATAATGAAGCAAATGTTCTAGTTTCTGAATCCAGTCTTAATTCAACCCTATTAACTTTGATAACCACTTTTGCGAAGTCAATTTTAAGCACGGAGCAACATCAAAGCATACTACTTCGATCACTACGAAAAAACTAGATGCCGAATCTCCTGTAAAAACATAGCAAAATGTTTTCCAAAACGACATGTTTGCTGTCAGCTAGATGACGCGATTCTAGTGAAGACCATAGCGCACTTAGATATTAGCTTGAATTCACAAAACTGCACTCATGCTAATATCCGAGTGTAGTGAGTAACAAAAAAGATTAGCTGTTTTTGGAACGTCGTCGCCGCTGATTGTGCAATCCAGCCCCCCTAGACAAAGTGACATTCTATTGGCGTCGACGCTAGTAGAAACGGACAAAATGTATGGATTTGACATTAGCGATCGAAACATTTTTACGATCGCTAATGTCAAATCCATACATTCTGTCATTTTCTATGTCACTTTGTCTAGAGGGCAGTTTTTTAATAGTGATCGAAGGATGACACTGAAACAGGTAATCGCGATAACTAAATTATATCCCGCCCCCCCGTCAAGGATGAGACCGATAAAGTATATTTACGAACATTATTTATTAAATTTAAGACTCGAATATCGTATAACATAATTTTTCCACTAAATATGTTATTTATTTATTACGTACGCCGTGCCAAGTTGCTTAGTAGTAGAAAAACAAGTTTTATGTTATTAATAATAAAATATGATATGACATTATTAAAAGGACAAAACAAAAAACCAAAAACGGTTGAAAAAATCAGATACCTGCGCAATTGTACATAAAAATGACGATATTAAAAAATATGCTCGCCTCGTTTATACGTCCATTCGTACACACAAGAGATGTATTCACATGTAGAGAGAAGAAAGCGGTTGTACAAACACGAAAAGGGTAAGGTTATTATGCCTCTTTCATATGAGGGCATGGCTGTGAAGGCAAGACCCTCGCCGCGGCAGAACAGTACTGCTGGGACACTATAACCAGGGCAGGAAACTTAATAGACGGAAGGCATATTAACTTTTTTGGGGGCAGTTCGCTTCCCTCACCACCTCGTTCTCACGACTGCCTTGGCTGGCTCTGTGTGAACGCGAGGGCAGTGCAACGTTATAATTTTTTTCATTACAAATTTGACAATGAATTACATCACAATAAGAGCTCGATTAGCTAAATGACCCGCTCGCTCACTGAAACGGCCGAGTTGACATACGAAAGATAACCTTGGGCTTTGGCTTTAGAATATAGATAGATATTATTCATATATGAGATGCATGCCTCAATCAAACCTGTTCCATCTTCTGGACCGCTTACTGTACCGCTACGTGCGAAAACATCCTTACAACGAATAGTTTTTTTGTAGTTTTACATTTTTAGCTCTCATGTTTTGTACACTTGATATTTATAAAATTAATGCGAGTCTTTTTCTTAACAAAAAACATAATTTATTAGGATATAATATCCTACAGAAGTATCACTGATTACAAGCTATTTTAATAATTGAAAGTTGATATTAGATCTCGCACTAATTCTATCATTTATCTTATTTAGTACTTTTGGTTAACAATAAACATATACTTAACTGTAACATCATACAACTGAATCATTCGTTTAAATGCAACAAAGCATTAATTGCAAACTTCTGCTCTCATACAAAAACGTTCATTCTAATATAAAGATATAATATATTTTCAAAACTTGTTTTAAATTTGTATATTACGATTGGTATTATTGCTTAAGCAAGCAGTAATGAAGAGTTCAAGGACAGGTATTTTGGGTAGACTACTCTACGGCGTGAAACATACACAAAAGTCATAAGGCGAAGGTACAGGACAACCGGGCCGCTTCAAAACTTTTTCATACGAAATGTATGAAAGCGGTACGTTTGAAATACACTCAAGCGACGCGGCACATGCATGCCGCTTCGGCGTCCGCGCCGCGTCGCTACAAAACTTTTTCATACGAAATGTATGAAAGCGACGCGTTGTGATTACATTCAAGCGGCGCAGCACTGATGACTGTGCCTGCGCCTTCGCCTTACGCCTGTTCAGTATGTTTCACGCTTAATACAATCGCATGCACGTCACTTATATGTTCATACATCGTGGTGCAATAAATAAATTTGTCGAAAATTAAATTTTAGTGTCAAAGAGGGCAGTAACAACAAGGTCAAGCTTGCCTTGTCCGGCTTAAATATTCAATAAGAATTAGACAGAAAATAAACTATTTAGGGTTTGGAAATCACTAACAGTTCTCATATCTAAAGCACATTGAATACTAGAACAGACGACGCACAACTGACCCACAAAGACCAGTTTAGAATATTGCACATAAATTAGATAGACCTACTAAAAATTTTGCACATTAACGTATACTCGCACGATGACAGATTCATTCTATTCACGCACCACGATTGAGATGGTGTAGCCGCATCGCTAACTGGCCGTCGATGTAGGCTGCAACGCTGATACTATCGGCGAATTCATATCTGTTAGAAATCAGTTGCAAATTTAAGTTCACTGAATGACTTGTCAATATTTGTAATCAAGATGCTGGCTTTAGCGTTATAACGCTCTCTGCCCAATATTATCACCCAAAACTGAAGCATTAAGGAGTTATCTTTTTTTACACACTGTCTTTATTCGATTGCCATAAGCAGTATAGTTAATGGGAATAGCAACCTAGAGGGATAATTCCAGAAAAATGGAATCGAATATGAATTCCAATTCAAATTTTCACCCCTAAGCAAGATTACAAGGGGAGATATTAGGAATAATTCACCCTAAAGAGTACAACGCATTGGATGTAATAGGATAGGGAGCGGTGTAACTGTATGGTGTGGAGTAAAAGTAAGCATACGCCACTAGCTTACATCGTACTAACTTGTGGGAGTGTTGACCTCCGAGTGTGGCGTCAGGTTGGTCTGGGCCATCAGCTTCTGTCGCACCTCGCGGATCTTCAGCTGCAGCGACATCTTTGTTGGAAATATGTCTTGATGGGTGGCCTGTCAGATAACAACAATGGTATGTATATTATTATACTACAACACACGTAGGTACATAAACTCACCACACGATTATAGCATTCCGGAGAATCTAAAAAATTTCAAATAATCAACTTAAATTATTATTAAAATAATATTTTCGCTGATCCATGTTAAATTAGCTGGATTAATGTTACATCTGTTGTTACACCACTGGCTTTTCGGTAAAGGAAAACATCGTGAGGAAACCTGCATGCTTCAATTTCGAGGCATGTATTGTATCGCCATTTTAAGTGGCGACGGGCTTACTCCCCGTCACACTGGACAGTTTCGGTACTACTAGTGAAACGTGGATGTTCTGAGGTTTCAGAATATCTCTGACAAACCCCCTCGGCGAATATAGTCGTGAGCATATGCTATGAGTACAACAAATAATAAAAAAGGGCCAAGTGTAAGAGCTCTCGCTAAGGGTCCCGGAGAAAAAGCATTTTGTTTTAGGTAAGTATATTGCATAGTGTAATCCAGGAAATGGTAACCCTATATCTGTCAACCCTATATTACGTAGTAACTATTAATCTATGGTAATACCTGAAAGTGTGTAGTGGCCTGTGTGGTGGGGAACATGCCGTGCTCCTGGAACAGCTTCAGCACGAGATGGCGGCGCTGCTCGAGCACGCGCCGGTGGCCGGCCTCGCCGCGTGCCGCCGCGCTCGCGCCCGTCGCCGAGCACGGTGTGCGCGGAGACATCTCCTCCATACTCTCCGACACTGACGGCACTGAAAAGTATCTACCTATTAGCACTGTTTATATCTACTGTTGCGAAACTGGAACTCGCGACAGGTGATTGCTTTCCAGTCCGATAATCGTTGATATAATATGACAGCAGACAGCCCATAATTACATTAGAGACACGTCAAAATCGCGCGCGATCTGTTATCAGATTATTAATTAATCAAAATAGAATTTGTACCCACTGTCCTTTATCAGTGGTGGCGGCGGCGGGCTGTAGAAATGACAGAATGTATGGATTTGACATTGGCGATCGAAACATTTCGACGTTTGATTTCTCCACCATACGTCAAGTCCATACATTTTTATGTATTCTACTGTCGTTAACTCTAATCGAAAGTACTTTGTCTAGGGGCCCAGTAACGTAACGTATCCGTCCGTAATATTTCCCACATAAGGCTCTAACGCTGATTGACAAATCTCTTCACCACGATGTTATTTCACAGAGCTTTCAGGAATTGGGCTAATAACAACCAAACCTGAAAGTTTCTACAGCTTGAAGTGTAACGATCAGTACCTTAGATTTTGACCAGTCAACGATATGTCTGTGCGACAGAAAGAAATACAGCCATTGAAAAATACGATTCCGTGCGGACTGTCAGACTCAACCCTTATAGAAACGTACCTCTAAAACTGTCGAGATTGAAGTCAGGACCGAAGAAAGTGTTGCCGACGAGTTTGGTCGTCGTATGCGGCGTCCCGTACGAGTGAGGGGTCGGCATTCCGTTCCCGTTCACTACCTCCTGCTCCATCTGCGGCATCACAGTACTATCCTCGTCTGTGAACACGAAACGGACTGGTTAATAAAGGGTCCTTCTTTATTTTTCCTTATGATGATAAGGGGATGATCACACCATCAAACTAAACAATTTTGTTTATAGAAATCGTGAAAGGCCTTTGCTGAAGGTCACGCCTTCCAGCATTGCCTTTGCCTTAGCCGCAATTTGAGTAGTATTTAGTAAACAATCTCTATGAAGGCGTGACTGAGTGCCTTTTGTCAGAGAAATCCCAAAGCTCACCCATAGCGATCTTGTTGTGTTTCTTCCGTACATATAGCTGCGGGCTACGCGGGACGACCATCGCACTCGGGCTGCACGCCTCCGGCTTGAACTGAGGCAGCGTGCTAAACTTCTTCTCGAAGTTCACAGTCTCCAACACCCTGTGTCAAAGCTTTCGTTTAGTCATTCAAAGAAGGAAGAAAGAATACAATATTGTTTATATTTTCTCAATCTAGTTCAACATTAAAGAGGTAGAGATTGGTAAATAATTCATAGTTATCTTTAAATTGACACCACCACGTTCTTTGCAAGAACTGCAAAACCAGGCAAGACCGTTCAGTATTTTGTACCAAATATTTAGTCACTGTCACCGTTTTCTACTCTCTCTTGCCAAGCTATAAAATGTGAATATCTGATATCGTCTGATATATGTTGAATTCGTGGTGGTGTCTCTCTTTCCAACATGTCAATCGCTAGAGATGACATTATGAAATAAATCGCTTTTCCCTGATTCGAGGTTCAAGTAACATTTTTGTTTTGCTTTATTGACAATGTAGTTCTTTTTAGTACTATTAAAGTAATTTTTTCTGTTGCACTTTTCAAGTTAAAAGTTTTTAAATTAAAATATTGAGAGAAAATCCAAATACGCATAGGTTTGATGCAAGTTATCTGTACATAAGAAGCACTTACTTGTCCCGTCCGTGTTCGTTGCCTTTCTTAAAGAGACACTTCTTGAGGGATGGGCTGGGCAGGTTGTCGACGTGTTTCGGGGACGGCAGAGCCTCCGCCTGCTCGTTCGGAGTAGGGGGGCCGCTTTCTGATCGCGGCACCGGAGTATCGTTACTGCCTGTTGAACCCGTCGACGTGCCTGAACGTACGACCATATTTTTGTAAACCGCTTACATTACCACGTGCTAACAAATGACCATCAAAATTTAAAAAATGCTTGCACGGTAGAACTATTAATCAAATCAATTAATCAATAAAAAATCTTTATTTGTGACAAACAGGTATTAATGTTGCAGTCAGGTTTATTCGCCGATTAATTACTTTTATTTTGTGGCGCGCCTTGCGAGATACCTAAGTTCAGCGATGTTAAGCTGATGATAGCGTGATGATGACATAAATATATTACATATAAACAAAATAGAAACGGTTTTGCGTTCATAGGATAAAACAATCTTCTTCGGAGATTGGCTATCATTATGGCTATTCGGACCATGGAGACAGCACCCCTGAATAGTGAGGTGGTGTTCATATCCAACCATTCGCACAGGTTCACACGAGCATCGAATATTTGACGCCACTGGATAGTAAGTTAGTATCTTTCTAACAACATTAAAAATGTCATCATCTCAAACGACATGCACTGCTCGTGAAAGTCTTCCCACCATAATGGAAATAAATACAGCTGGTATCAAGGTGGAGCATATTAAGCTCAACTCAAAAGATACTTCCTAGTCATATGTCGGCTAAAGCAAGAAAATGTCTGCACGATGTCACTGGCTATGAGCAAAAAACATTTTATAAGTCAAAATAGTATCATGCAGGGTGTCGCGCTGCAAGTCTGACGGAGGGTGGACGCGTGCGTGGTGGCCTCTCTTAGGCTTGCACGTGGCTCCGCCGTTTTGAGAAGCTCTTTTGTGTTTTAATCATAAAACAATAACTTGAATTATAAACTACTTGATATTGGCAGAATTGCCGCGCTAGACGCAAGCAACCGGCCATTAATTAAGAAAAATAGAAATAGAAGTATCATGCAGTAAAACCACCTTTGGTTTTACTGCATGATACTGCTTATAAAATACGGCAAGGCGTCAAACAGGTTGCACGCCGAATTTTGAAAAAGAACGCGTACATGTGATACAACTCTTCGTTGCATTAGGTGTCTTATTTGTTTACTATTCTATCTTAATTTAAATACTATCTGTGCCCGGCATGCGTTGTAATTGTAATGCGCCTTTTTATTTATCAGAAATCTTTGCGAGCTCTCGCAATCGGACGAATGGTATCGGAACGCTTATGGAACAAACAGACATTGAGTTTTGTAGGATCCTTCTTAATATGCTGACGGAAAATAAATCAGCTGTCCCATACATTTGGGTATTGCAGTTTTGTATGGAGCAGCAGATATTTTTTCGGGATTTCGATGTTGTTCCCGTAGAGAAAGTGGTTCAGTTTGATGGTCTGATCATCCGCATAAAAAATCGGCATATTAAGTTGGAACTTGTATAATGAATTAATGATAAAGAATTATAGATAGAAGCATCTAAAGTGACTAACCTCGACTAAGTCTCTTCTGCAGCGGAGCCCGGCCGAGCTGCGCGGGAGTTGGCGCCAGTGGGAACGGACGGGCTTCTTCTACAGGTACCTCCCATTGCCTGTTGACATACAATCCTTACTCATTTTCAATATCCTTTGCTTCACATAACTACGACAATAATCCATTCCAAACTAACTATCAACTACCATTAAAGAGTAAAATTGTAGAAAGACTTGGATTATAAAACTCGAGGTACAGACAAAATGGATGTGCCTAAACTCAACGGGACCCCGTGTCCTAAAACGAAGCGAGTATGTCTGGCATTTAGTTCCAAATTTATTCTATCTAATCCAATCAGAATTAAAATGGAGAATGCAGTTTTTTCGTTGAAATGCAGGCTTAAAATTAGCTGAACCAAAACGGAATATTTTATCTGAAATTCTAGCTGCCATTCTTTCTGGTTTTATACTTACTGCACTTAAAGCCTTTAGAAAACTTCGACACCCCTATACCAAAAGTAAACTCGCCGTTTGTACACACGACGACACATAAAGTTACGCAAAACTAATATAAGTTGGCCGCGCGACGTTATACGTTATTCGCCCAAAGCGAGGCCAGGTTATATTGGTTTTGCGTAGCTATATGTGTCGCCGTGTGTAAATGTTTTCTTAACTATGTATAATGTTGTGTCTGTGTGTACAATAAAGTGTAAAAATAAAAAATGTTATATATGTTTTCCTCTGTGCTAAGATTATCCCTAATATAAGATATCAAAGACTTTTGTAATTTAGGAAAGACTTGCATTGTCCTTTATGATGACATTAAATGTTTAGGTTATGTTGTGTTTACATCTTAAGACATATTGGAATACAATATAGTTACTTACGGATTAGTATTTGGCGCTGGATGAGTGTTGCCTTGCGAGACAATCACAGAATGGCCGGTTTGTACGTTCTGATTGTGGTTCTTGTGTTGTTCTACTTCTGCAATATAATCTGCTTTTAGTATTAGTCATTGGCCGAAAAAAAAAGTTGTTACACACGGTTTATAGCCCGGGTAAAAAAGACCTGCTAATTTGAAAGTGACAGCTAATTTGAGTTTTTTATGATTCAAGTATCAAGGAATGCGGATGGTATCAAGATCAAAATCTGATCTTTATAAAAATAATATCCAGTGAAATCAAGGCCAATTTTTAGGATAGGTACACACGGCGACACATCAAGCTACGCAAAACCAAAATAAGCTGGCTGCGCGATGTTACACGTTATGCAACATCCGGGCGGCCAGCTTATGTTGGTTTCATGTGGCTTGATGTGTCGCCGTGTGTACTTATCACAGGACATTATAAGATTGGTTAGAAGTGCAAAGTAGGCGTGGAACGTGTCGCCACAGGTTATGCAATGATTTGCATAACACCATAAGGCGCGCGGCGTGGTGCGAGCGAGAGGTCATGAGTAATTGTAGCAACGTGAGCGGGAAGACAAGTGGCGACGCCGTCTCCGAACCAAAAGCGCTACTTTGCATTTTTAATCCCTCTTATAATGCTATGTGGTACTTATCATATAAAACACTCTCGAAATTATTTTTAATGTTAAAAACGAAACAAAATGTATTGCGCCATGTATGATTGATTTGACGTATCAGTTAGGCAGATCACGGAGACCGCAGTTTTTAGAACAGTTAGGACTTTATTCATAAAAATACTGACCAGTGTAAGAAGGCACGAAGAGCCTTTGCAGTTGGACGTAATGTAGGGGCTGCTGCTCCACAGCGGGGCTCTCGCTAGCCTGGCTGGCTTTTATCAGCAGATTGCCTGACGCGTCTAACGATAATGTCAGAGGACCTACACGAAACAAATATATAATTGTGTTTAATTCATTCATTTAACATAAGAGTTCTAAAAGAGAGTATATGTTACTAAACTTTTTAGATCGCTTTTTGTCTAGTTGAATTAACTGCTAATCAAAAATGAATGTCGGTCAAAATCAGTTTTATCTAGACAAAACGCGTTTTAACAAACTGGTTCATTAAAAACTCTTTCTCCTGATCCAATTATATCGATACAAGATCGAAAATGTAGTTATGACTATAAAAGCCAATCTTTAAGACAACATGTCGATTTTATACAGATCGAATCGGATAGTTCTGCAAAAACGAATTTAGGTTAGAGATATTGTCGATATAACTGAAGGGATTAGCAGAATCTGTTCTGGTACTAACGACAAAACATTACCCTCCTGGCGCAGTCGGGTAAAAATCGACACTAACCAGTATTATTATCGCCGATATTCCTCTTCACCAAAGTGACGCTCTTCAACATCGAATTGTTTTGCTGCGCCATCTGCTGGCTGGGCATCGATATCCCGCTCGATATCACTTGCACGCCTCCAGACGACGTCGGAGAGTTCATTATAGATGCTATAGCATTGTCAAGAGCTGCTTGAGTAGTCATGTTAGGCGTACTCAGAGAAATGCCCTGGACGCTATTGGTCAAGCTTTGTGTGCTTGAAGCGACGGATTGGGACGGGTGTGGTGATGTCGGCATATGATTAGGCATGCTCGTTTTGGTTATGGCTGTGAAAGTCGCCCATTGTCTGTGGTCACCTGGAATAACAGAAGATTTTGATATCAAATGTCAATTTACGTAAAGCGACTTGGGAACGGATGAAGTAATTCGAAACGAGATTAAAGATACAGATAAATTTATTTGTGAGACATGAGTGGTTACAGGCAGGTGTTACAATAATTATTCTACATGTCTTACCTTGCGGCTTACAAATTATTATTTCGATAATGTCAAAGATTATCGAAGAGTAACTTACTTTGGTCTGCATGTGTGGACTTGAACGCGCCACCGGTCGGCTGGAACACTTTGGAGCCGCCGGGACTGGACGCGGTTATACCTCCGAGCAGGTTGTCCGACGAACCAGCCCTGACGAGAACATCATATTAAAATAAATTTTTAGAGCACCAAAATCTAGCTTGGACTTGTATTATGATGATGATATAGAATACACATAATATGCAAACATCCATAACTGCGTACAAATATTCATATTATAGGTAGTCATACAAATATTTGCCTCGAAGTTGAAAAATCAACTCAGTTTACGGAAATCGACAAATAGCCAAACCGTTAGGGTTCCAAAATGTTAAGTGCTGCAATGCAGTGTTCGCTGTTTCCGACGTAAGCGTAGTGTCCAACCCACCTCGCTTTGATAGGCTTGGGTCGCCGCGTGTGGTCCTGATGCGCGGGCATATAGTCCCGCGCGTCTATGCCTTCAGAGTCCGAGTCGGTCACCTTCTCACCGCACTTCAGATCTATTTCTATGTTCTGGACGGGAGCCGGCGGCTCTTCGCATAGAGTTTGTGTCATCTGGAATAATTACTTAAGTCATCAATCGAAGCACAGAGTACTATAATTACGATCGAAAAAAAGGCCATCTTGAGAAACAAAATATAATCATCAGCCTAAAATAGAAATGCCTACTGCAGGGCACAGGCTACCCTCAAGACTGTAAGGGCGTTAAGATCACCACGCGTGCCCAATGCAGTTTGGTAGATTTCACATACAAATCAGAATTTTTTCGTCATACAGTTTCCCTTTGACTAATTATTATAAGGACTAGCCTTGCGGTAGCATTTCCCCTCTGCCACGGTATAAGCACAATTGATCTTGTGCATTTACATTCAATTTTACACCTTATCACTAAACGAGACAGCCTATAATTGCGAAATAATAACTTCGAACTTAGAACGTTTGGGGTTCACACGAGACTACTTTTCATGATTTTTAACATTCAAAATTAGAATCTAAAGTTATGGGAATACAATTCAAAGTTGCGGATTTCATTCACACGCTTAACCAGTCCACATATAAATAGTCAAAGCAGTTTCCTCACGATGTTTTCCTTCCATGTATTTATTACATACATGAGTTATAAAAACTCATTGGTACATGACATGTCGCAAACCAATCATATATTTTATACAGTAAAAGAAACTTAAATTTATCGGTACATCAAGTTAATGGAACAGGGCGTTTGTTCTATAAATTACATCTGGTATTGTCATAATTTACATATCAAAGTAAACAAAGACAAACAAAACATACCATCTGCTCATCATCACTGAGCTGCGGCGACGAGACGTGGTTGTAATTCGCAACTGCTACTGGCACTTCCATGTTCGATGGAACACCACCATTCGGTCCTTCTGACGGCGTACGAGGACTCTGCGTTTAGATAAACAGCATGTATTTTCATTGTAATAAATCTCAATTTGGTATAAACCACATGATTGAATATAGTAAGAAAAAATTACCTGTGGCATAGAACCGGTTGGGTCCCTACTACTGGATGACTTTCTGCGATCTTTGTTGCACCATTTCCATTCTGGGTGAGCTTTGAAATGAGCTTCTTTCACCTGGTTACAGAAATATTGTGTAATTCACTGGCAGGCTAGGCGGTAACAAAATTTAATCAATGGAGTCTGATTTGAAATTGAAAATTCCACTTCCTCTCTATTTGTGTAAAAGATTTATTGAAGAGTATACGATACAGTCGGAAATCGTAATTTCAACAGCCATAAATGATGAAAAGCTTGCACAACAAAAATGGATTATCATAATCAGCCTCTTTAAGAAAAATAAACACAAACCTCGCTAGCCAATTCATTGTACTTCTGCTTCTCCTCCGGTTTGAGAGAGTACCACCACTCGCCGAGGATCTTGCTGACGGTGCGGTTGTCCTGGTTCGGGTGCAGCTGGTGCACCATCTGCCGGTGCCGCTTCGAGAAGATCATGAACGCGTTCATGGGTCGCCGGATGCGTCGCTCCTTCTGTTATTAACATTAGTCTGCTGATTTTACTTACACTCACATTTTATAAGAAACCTTTGAATGTAGTGTGTTATAAAGACGAATAAATGTGAGATTAATATTGCACAATGTGTTTCTTCTGAAGCGGAGCGGAGCGGAATTCAACCAAGCTAAAGGTGCGTTTACACCGAAGCGGACCGGAGCGAATCAACCAATCGAATTGCTTAATTTTCCTCGTTTGACTCCGCTTGACGGAATCAAGCTATTCCGTTAATTTTACACTTCTCCGCTCTGCTTTAGAGGAAACCCACCCTAATTATTTAATTTTTCTTGCTTTACTCCGTTGTTATTAAACAACTTTAGCATGCAACATAATCTTATGTATTATGTTGCATGCTAATGTAATAGTAGCAGCGAAGAAAATCATTTCAGAAATGTCATAGCTATTTTCAGTTCACAACATAACCTTTCCATACTGCATTTTAAATGAAACTTACTTTAAATTGCTTCCTTCATGCTATTGTCTAGATTCTAGATGACAGATCATTATAGTATAGGTCAATTCAGTGTTCGTTTCTAGGTCGTGTGTGATTATCAAATATTCATAGGTACTATAAACGTAATCATTTTACATATTTACTCACATATTATTGTTTCATATCTAAACTATTACAAAACTGTAACAGAAGTGTGTCTGTACATTGGAGATATTTAAAAGAAAAAGATTACGATATGGTTTTTAGACTGACTGACTGACTTGTTTGTTTGTTTGTAACAGCATCACGCAAAAACTACTGAACCGATTTTAATGAACCTTTTTTGTTTGATAGTTTATGATTTGACTCAAAATCTGGTATATAATTTGTGCGGTGTGGTATATAATTTTGACATAAATAATCTCGCGATCGGATTACTTTATGCTCATGTTAGGTTTACTTTTGTGCCTAAAGAGCTGTCCTATCATTATTTGTTGTTTACGTTACTTTGCGCAAGGCTAGCGCAAGGAAACTATTCACAATATATAAATACTCCTCTTCAAACAATACAAAAGACTACAAAGCTCTGTCGCGCCATACCTTTCAAAATTAATTAGATCTCAGACGAGACAGTGCTTTGACGCGAGCTATACTTAAGTCGCTTTCAGATGAAGCCAGAAATTATTTGTTTGTAATTATTAAGCAATAATGATTGAATTAAACGTTTTAATGGTCAAATTTTTTCGAGTGTCGGTCTTGACTGTACTATTTTGCATGAAACATAATAAAATATTGCGAACAATTTGTCGTTTATTTTAT
Organism: Agonopterix alstromeriana; assembly: GCA_963924505.1. Taxonomy (NCBI): domain Eukaryota; kingdom Metazoa; phylum Arthropoda; class Insecta; order Lepidoptera; family Depressariidae; genus Agonopterix; species Agonopterix alstromeriana. Next base: position 4,706,503 of record OZ004661.1, read on the forward strand.
ACTCAGTTAATAGCTTCCCGGGACGAGGTTTATAAGTTTTACGGCCTGTTTCACCACTTTTGAGTAAGTTCTTGATAGCTTATCCGACAGATAGTTTGTCATATTTTGTATGAAAGGTATGTCAAAATATATGTCGGATAAGCTAACAAGAACTTACTAAGAAGTGGTGAAACAGGCCCTAACAGTTGTACCTGCGCAGTGTGAAATTATTTTGACCAATCAGGATGTGCCACCTTCAATCCCTTCAAATCCTTCATTGGCTAATATCCGACTTTGCACCCTTTGATTACTAAACGACTACGGGTTTTGACGGGGACACGTGTCTGCTCTGAGCAAACGATGATTGACGAGCGGAATTATGTTCCTGGTGGTACTGTATGTACATACCTTCTCTCCGCCCTGCGTGGTCTGGCTGAGCGCGGAGAGGCTCTGGGAGCGGCGCTTAGAAGCGTCCTCCGCGCCTGCGCCAGAGGGCTCGTCCGTCTCGAACACCTCGTCGTCCTCATCCGCGCACATACTTGTGGCTGCATCTATTACAGTCGGTACAATCAGACGCTTGCATATGCGTGTGCTTTTGACGGGACACTCACAGCGACACGATTTAAATCATGACACATTAAAAACAGTTCATCTAGCATACAACGCGCTTTTTTCTGATCGCCACCATGTAGCTACTTCAAAGAAAGCAAATGAATCCTTGTCGTGAACGGTATGCCAGGGTGACAAATAGTAAACTTACCTATTAACAGTTTGGTGTCTTTAGCGATAGACAGAAAACTGATTGATTGAAAGAAGATGTGAATTTCGAATTATTGTTACGAGTTCGGGACAGAAACAAGTCGAGATCTTGCGCCCATCGCTTATCTCTTGTGATGTACTTACTAAACTCTTAATAACTTCTCAGTGATAGACTCAAGAAACAAATGACACTCACCACCAACTTCAGTCTTAATCTCCTCCGTCTTTACATGGGGCGTATGAGGAGTCTGCGGCGTGTGGGGGGTCCTCGGGGTGCGAGGGGTACGGGGCGAGGGCGGCGCGGCGGGGGCCCCGGGCGGGGGAGACGTCGCCGTGAGGAGGGGCACGAGGGACTGCCAGGGGAACACACCGCCTGGCCCGCTCGTTGATACTGTCGAGAGAATGTCCCATTTAGGATTTGCTATGATTGACGCTCGTAGCGGTAACCGTATACGAGATAAGGCTGATTTCAGAGTCGCGCTTAGGCCCGGAATCTACCATAACGGAGCAGAGATGTGTAATATCAACCAATAAAAAATAGCTTGATTCTGTCAAGCGAGGAAAATTTAGCAATACGATCAGTCGATTTTACACAGCTCTGCTCCGCTACTTTGGTGGATAGATTATTGCCTTAGATGCACGGCGGAGGGCGTTTAAAAAACCTCGCTAATTGTACTGGATAAAACTAGAAATATCTGTTACAACTTGGAACACTAAGGCACGAATTAACAAACGAATATCATGCGCACGCGGGCTGGCAAATATCCGTTTTAGTATGCGTTAGAGGTGACTTAAGAACGCGCGAGCTTTGAGGTTTAGTTTACTAATCCGAGAATCTGATCGTCATGTATCAAGTTACATTTCAATCACGAGCGGCACAATCATCATAATATAATAAAGCAACGACATTTGCAAGAAGTAGCGTTTTGCTTACCTATAATAGCAGTGTGTGATGTAGGCGGGGGCAATACTGGCAGCAACTGACTGGGATGTACGATCACAGCACTATTCATGTTGTTCATCTGCGAACGAACATCGGCATTATCACGTGGAACATACGTGCCCACAGTCTAATTATTGCCTCCTTGAGTTTAAAGACAAATATTAGATTAAAGTGACGTGATACGTACGTGGTCACCGTTGTCAATATTAATGTGGTCCGGTTGATGATCGTTGTTGTTCATGTGATGAATTAAATGTTGTTTCTGATCGTTCTGCAAATATCAAAGCGTAGATTAGAAAATTGTTTTTAGGTTGAAAATAGATCATTTACCAAACTAGGTGTTTGTTAATAAAGCTAGTACTTACTGTGATATGATCGGCCGGTTCATTCTTGATGAGAACGAATTTCTTGTCAAGTGTGTTCTGCGGTATGACGTAGAACCTCTTGATGGGGTCCTTGGCGTCCGTGTCCACCACGGAGAGCAGCCGCGCCTGCAGCGGCGCCGGCTTCACGATCCTCTTGTTGTCTTCCTGAACGCGAGCCTCGGATAGATCTGGGGGGCGGGATTCTATAATATGATGGATATTATTTTCTCTTTGAGGCACAGAATGATCTTCTTCCTCGTACTCCGAGACTCTTCTATTCACAAAATTTTCATGGTTATTGAGGGGCGGTGACATGTCTAGATCTCGACGGTATGAGTCGTGAATGCCGTTTCGTAGGTGAAGAGGTTGATGATTCCGGTACATTTGGTCGACGTCGATGCCGTTCGTCGCTGGAATGGTTCGGTGCACGACCAGGTTGTGAGGCAGGTCGTTTGTGTTGCGTATGTTGTTGTCGAGGCTCTGGGCCATGTTGTTGATGTTGAGGGAGATGCTGGAGGGGAGGGAGAGACTGGACTGGATGGTGGTGGGCGCGTTGAGGCTCGCCTGGATGCTGCTCTGGATGTTGAGCGCGGAAGTCGGTACTCCGATCACGTTCGACTGGCTTATGTTAGAGTGTAGCGTCACAGGTCCGTTGCGACTATCAACCTGCAAATTTAATTGGTTGCTAATGAATTATATAGGGAAAAAGGGATCAAGCCTGCACTGGCTTCGAGAAAACCTAGTTACAACAAGCAATTAAACTTCAAAGTGTTAATAATACCTGATAGTGATAGGTAGGCGCCGGTGAGACTCTTATGACGCTGGTGGCGACTGAATTGACGGGCGAATTCTCTCTGTTAGGCCGGACCAACTCAGGCCTGTAACATTCACAATATTTAAAACACGAAGACATCGAACAATCAATTCGACCAGCGATGTGGCATAAGTGATGGGAGTAATATTTGGATGTTTGGTGTATATGATGGTTGAGCGAACTGCACGTCGCGTCGTAGTAACATGTTACCTGATGAGATGGTGGCGATGTGTGTGCGGCTGGGGTGAGCAGATGGGCACGAACACGTTGTTGCGCAGGCCGGGCGTATCCGCGCCGACCGGCGACGCGCCCGGGCTGCCCGACCGCGAGCTGCCCAGCGACACTGCAGCCAAAACATTATTAACTATTTATTCACGCATTTACCTATACAAGTCTAGCGTACAGTTAGTTCCCTAGGTAAGCGCATATTACGACGGAGCGCAACGCGGCGAGCCGCAGCGCAAAAACCCGCCCAAATTACATCTATACCATTTATATGGCCCGTAGTAGTGTGCTACACCAAGCGGAACATTTTACAACGTCTACGTCTGCCAGTATTATGTCAATTTCAAATTCATTGCGTTGCGACGGTTGCGACCCGGCCCACTCTAGTGTGCCAAGTACGCATTTTACTATGTGATGCGGCCCGCCCTAATATGCGCTTACCTTATTAGGAAGGATCAATCCTTCAAATAATGTAATTTATATTTTACTCCAATTCATACATTTATTTTAATTTATAAATTCTAATATCTCTTTTGAATAAAAAACAATAAAAGTAGTAATGTCGGCTAAACTTATTTCTTTGTTTTTTTTTTCAAATTACTTATTAAATTACCGAAAGCCGGTCTGAAAATAGTTATGCCTTATTTTTCTGTCTGGTTTCTATACAGGGTGTAAATGACAGCCTAGCAAATACTGAAACGATGAACACAGACCATCAAACTGAATAACTTTCAGCGTTTCCTGAGGTAGCCTCCGTAGCGAACGTTGTTCAGTTTGATGGTCTGAGTTCACCGTTTCAGTATTTGCTAGGTTGTCACTTACAACCTGTATACAAATTATGATAAACGAAAAACCGGTTAGAAAATCTATCTAAGTGTTATTGATAAGATGCTCTCGAAGACATAAGTACGTATGTACTAACCGAGCATGTTGGCAGCCTCGGTCTCGTCGGGATCGAAGCGGCCGGTGACCCTGTAGTGCGGCGGAGTGGTGTCCGACTCGCGCGACGTCTCGTCCCCTTCGACGCCGGTTCCACTTGACGATAGAGATTTGCTGCTGCTTCTACAATAATAAACTCGTATTTATTACTAGAGTTAACGCGCGAAATTATATACCAGATTTTAAGTCAGATTATAAGCTATCAAAGAAAAAAGTTTCATCATAATTGGTTCGGTAGTTTTCGCGTGATGCTTGCACAAACAAACAGACAAAAATTCTAAAAAGGTTGATTTGGAGTCAGGGACATCTAAATCCATATCATAATCTTTTTTTAGGGTTCCGAATCCAAAAGGTGAAAACGGGACCAACGGGACAAGTCAAACTTGGAGTGATTATAGAGCAAACTGTACTGTATAACAACAAATAATAAAAGCCGGCCAAGTGTGAGCCGGTCTCGCGATAAAGGAGCCAAGGAAATATTTTTTTTTGTGTGGTGGTGTGATACAGAACCCTCGGTGCGCGCACTTGGCCGGTTTTATTTTGTAAATATCTTTAATGTACAGACACACTTCTGTTACAGTTTTATAACAGTTTAGTTTCGAAACAATAAGAATGTATCATCTCTAATGATTTCTTTATAAGTTAATAGCAACCCGCGCATCTTCGCCTGGATGGGATCTACAGGGTGAAATTGATATCATTAGCATCCTTTTAAACATAGACACAGTATGGTTACCTCTTAAGTAAATGCGTATTCCTGTCTTGCTCGCACCCAACAGTATCACAAATGCTTAACTCTTGTTTTAAATTTTACCATTTGTATGAAATGACAGCTATCAGCTGGCAGTGTCCAAGGTGTGAGACACATTAGCCGACGGCGCGGCGACTGACGGCCGGCCCATACCAAAATGACATTTAGTATGGGAAGCCGTCCGCCGTCGGCGCGGCGACGTCGGATAATGAATCTCAACCATTGGCTTACCAACTCCTGGACGTAGGGTCCGCGCTCAAAAGTGTCCGAACCAAAGAGCTCCAAAACGTAAAAAGAGAACCAAATTACGCGACAGTCTTCGTTTGATCGGCCGAAAACGCACACGCGCGAGCGCGCGGCGCGGATGGAAAAGAATTTCAGCATTTTCGATGTTTTTAGTTGGTTTATATGTATATTACTACATGTGGTTAGGTTTGTGTAGTTTAGTCTCGGACACTTTTTTTCGAGAATTTTGTACTAGACGTAGTATTCTACGTCAATGGTCTCAACCCTAAGAGTCTACCTATCAAACAGAACAACTTTTAATATGAAAGCAAACCAATCGGAGCAAAAAAAAATCTTCTATTGCATAAATTTCAGTCGAGAAGTCATTGCAATTTGGTATGGAACTTGCTTGCAGATTTGTTGTTTTTTGCTCCAATCGGTTTACTCCCATAGTAAAAGTTGTTCAGTTTAATGGGTATATATGGGTCCTTCTTAATATGCTGACACCTTTTAAGGTGATGATCAGACCGTCAAGCTGAACTAGTTTTTCTATGGAACCAACGTCAAAATCCCAAAAAAATCTACTGTCCCATACATTTGGCTCGAATAAGTTTGCAGTTTTGTATGGAACAGTAGATTATTTTTTCGCTATTATGATGTTGGTGCCATAGTGAAAATTTTTCAGTTTGACGGTCTGATCATCTCCTTAAGAAAGTGTCAGCATATTAAGAAGGACCCTGTATAAATAAATTAGACCTTCCGTAATCGGAGAAACAGACAGAAATGATGAGGACAGACGCGGATAGCTACTTGGTTTTATACTATTCAGAGTTTGTTATCATAAAACCTACTAGTCATTGGCTTAGATTAGATCAATACGGTCAAAATTTTTTTGGTCTTTATTTTACGGATAGAAGACATCATTTTAAGAAACTAGTTTCAATTTTTCTTTTTGCGATTCATCGAGTTTATCAATATAAATTTAATTTTTAACCTTACCTCTAAATGGTAGAAGTGATCGGGAGAAAATCATTCGAACTCGAACGAGCCTGATATTTTAAGTTTATCAAGGAGTTTACAGGTCCGTCAAGTGACGTCTGTCGTCGGACCGAAAAACGCCGTTTTTTTTATTTAAAATAATGTTTATATTGTTATTGAGACCATTATCTCGAAATGCTTTTCGATTCAGCCCTCCAAAAAAAAACATGACATGATGTTAAAGGTTGACTTTTAAGAATTTTTCATATGCAAAAAGACATTATCATTCGTATCGTATAGCAATTTAGAATAAAACTTGCAATCAATACTGTTACAGGTAACTTAATAGCAGATGATTCATTATTTATTCATCGTAATTTAATTTAGGAAAATATCTGTGCGACTGCGCGGACGAGTATTGCCGAGTTATAACAGAATTATACCGACTGCTCTCAAATAGTGTAGGACAACATCGTGAGGAAACCTGCATATGCTAGAGATGAAGTCTACCCAATGAATTATATAGAAAGTCATTCAGTCTACCAAGCCGCATTAGGCACGCGTGGGGAACTAACGCCCATTCATCTTCCCTGGGGGTAGGCTTGTGTCCTGCAGTGGGACGTATATAGACTGACTAGCTTTTTTCCGCGCCTTTGTCCGCGTGAAATTGGGATTTTCGAAGAATCTTGTAGTATGTTTTCTAAACTCTGTGTAGTATGTTTTCTAAACTGCATGTTTTTATCTTCAGTGGTTTAGGCTGTGTGTAGTCTGACAATAGTGTAAAAAATTAATAGTGACGCTCCTCCCAGCCCATGCACAATGCGCTCGATTGACCTGCCGCGTCCGCTGAGCTTCACCACTATTCGTTTTTATTACACTATGGTCTGGTGAAACGTGGATGTTCTGAGGTTTCAGAATATCTCTGACGATCCCCTCAGAAAATATAGTCGTGAGCATAGGCTTATGCTTATGCTATGGTCAGCCAGTTACGGAAGATGATAACAGAATTATAGAGTTAACTAGAGTTTATCTGCAACTTCATCCGGACACTTCCCGTCACCATAACGAGATAAATGATACCAGATTTTAAGTCTATTCATAAGCTTTCAAACACAAAATGTTTTATCAAAATCCGTCCAGTAGTTTTCACGTGATGCACGAACAAACAAACAGACAGATAAAACATCCAATAATTGGTGATTTGGAATCAGGGACATCTAAAAACCACATTGTAACTTTTTTAAATATCTTCAAAGTACAGACGACACTTCTGTTACAGTTTTATAATAGCTAAGATAACGACTAACCTCTGTTGAGGGGTTTGTGTGGAGCCTTGTGCCAGGGGAGTGTTAGAGGAGCGCGTGACCCCGCGCAGCGAGAGGTGTCGGGAACAGAAGCCGCGGCGCTGGCTCTCCTTCGTGCAGCCGTCCTTCGAGCACAGCCGCCGCCATTGCTTGCCGTTGAACTTCTTACGAATGCCGGTGGGCGTCGACACGACGTCACCTTTCTTGTATTTGTGCGGCGTTGCCGCTTGAGATCTTTAAAATAGATTTACCATAATTTCGTAGACGTCGTTTTTTAATATTATCAATGCGAAAGAAAATATTAAGATGAATCTGTTTAAAATGTTATATATGATTTAGATTTTATAGCCAAGTTTAAGTACGGTCAAGTAGTTGAGATTCACCAATTATCTCTGGATAATATTTTCAGAACTATTCTTTAAACTCACTCTTTTTTTTAAAATACTAGACCATCAAACAGTTTCACATCATTTAATGTAAGAATGTAAACTAATATTTCTGATTCGCTGAGCAATCAAGTTAAAAATATTTCATTAATGCAATTATGTAACTAGGCATATTTTGGCCAAGCGTGTTCAACTTTCAACCCTCGGCCTCCTCATTGTTACTATCCTATGAAACTGGCGCCAAACGCAAGCCATTGTACATTGTAAAATAAACCTTCGCACAATTTTCCTTGATACAATAAAATGTCGTCTGAGTTATCATTGTTGACAACCATCTGACTGACAACTCTAGTCGAAACTTACACAAGAAATTGCACCGATGCGACGGACATAACTCTCGAGCAGCTGTCTACTTAATAATGTAGCATTTTTATCGATCGGAGCTAAAGACTGAAGACGCCAAGCTCCGCAAGGTTAAAATTTACACAAAGTCAAAGACAGATACGTAGCCAGTATCCATTCACGTTAAAATAACTCGATAATCAATCAATTTAACTAAAATTGGTCGAGCAGTTTTCCAGATTATCTCTTATACACACAACACTATCTCTAAGTGATATTAATATAGATTTGATAGAAAACACTTTCACTAAAGGTCATTAATACTTATAATTCAAATGAATTAATTAACTATTTTCGCAATTGCATTATTAAGTATCTATTATCATGCCACATAACATCTTGCTACCCCACACGATTTTTATCCAGTCACTTCTTGCTATACCCAGGTCCTAGTCTCCCCCTAGTAGTGAATGAGCTCGAGTATATGAATATATGCATATTATAGAGAATATGGATGAATTTTTCATGCGACCGTTGTAGTATTAGTTGTTGTAATAGTATTTCAAAATAGCCAATTTTGGAGGAAAGCTTTTTGTAAGATAGTTTTGTAAGAGGATTGGAGGTGGAATTCTTTTTCAATGAAGATTTTTGAATACTTAAAAGTACTCCACCGCTCAATCACCACTAGTTGATCTACTTTTTATCAGTAGGTTGTCTACCAAATACATAAATATTTTTCAGCTTTTTGATACAGTCATTCGCATTCACTCGCATAATATAAGCAACATAAAACACAGAAATAATGCATAAATAAACCTTAAATTAACATAACAGAGAAATAGTTCACAAAGTATTATAGTAAATACCAAACACCAAAATTACCCATAAACTAAAAAGTTTGGTATTATTATACAACAAAATTTTATAAATTCAAAATTTCAATTAATTTCTGTAAACCAAATTAAAGCAATAACAAAGATATTGTTACATAAACTGCCAGTTGCACGAACGTTAATTAAAGTTCCATTAAATATGTTGCTGTCACTTTTTGTCTTGTTGACGTAGTAAAAGCTAGCAAGAGATTTAGTTGAGGATTAACTTTAATGAACGTACGTGCAACTGACTGAAATAGATTTAAAAAACGCTTGATTGGTACAGTACGAAAAAAACAATAGAATAACACGTGGCTCACAAACTAAATTTCGCTAAATGTAACCCGTACGTGAACGGTTATAACGGCATGTTTAGATGTTTCGTGTCCACAGACGGGTTAATTTTGTAGACAGACTCACCTGGGAGTGGGGGGTTGAGATCGAGGGGTGAGACTACGCTCGAGCAGACTCGACGTACTGCCGCGGCTTTGTAAGCTACTGCGTTTGCTGTTACTGCAGTCTGATAAAAATGATATCAATTATTGTTGAGCTAAAGTGTAGATTAATCAGACCATAGACTGATGTCAATTTCTCAATGCAATTTCTACACAAAACATTCCAAATCTTGCTTAGGTGTATGAGTTAAGGACAGAAGCGCATTGATTAACTGAAATAATGTCATTAGATACATATATAGATAGCCTGTAAGATTCCACTACAGGGCGGGCTTCCTCTCACTAAACCACCTTCTTTGGCGACCATAATTTGTAGACTAGCGGCACCCGCGACTCCGTACGCGCAGACCACTGACTTTAAATACTTATGACTTTTGAGTAAATGAACCAACTGCGATGAAATAAATCCTAAATATTAATCCAAACTAAGCCCTATGCTTTTGTGAAAACTCCATACAAATCGGTTTAGTAGTTTTTAAGTGATGCGTGCACAATCAAACAGACAGACAGACAAATATTCTAAAACTGGTCTCATTGTATTCCATTACGTATCCTTAACGCCCTTGATTAATATTTTTGCAAATTTCTTAAATATACATCCACGCCAAGTTTACAATTTTATTATATGTATAGATTAGAGAAGTTACAATGTAGCACTAACTACCGTTCTTGACAGAGTTACCTCGTAAAATTAAAGATATGTCAAACGATCTGTCAGATAAGCTATCAAGAACTTATTCTGAAATGGTGAGCATTCTATCGCATTCTAGAGATCGTAAACTGATACTGGAACTGAAATTTATACCAGCGCGTAAGGATAGTTTTGATTATTTAGTATCAAAATGTAATTTCTAAAAAGCTTGAAACACGAACACCTAAGTGCCCTAAGACGTGAAAGGTGACATTGGACTTGTAATAATGGCAATCTATTAGCGGATGGTGTCCTCCATATCAGTTGTGCGTCATTAATATTGATTTATGTATTCACGCAACTATGTCCAATTAATTTCTTTCTATGGAATCTATGTTTATACTTTTCCATTTTGTTTTATAGTTTTACTACCAACTACACTGTCGGGCCATGCGATAGCTTTGTAACTGTATAGATTGACAGGAATTCGCACATGCCTGAGAAAAGAGAGGTCAGAGCATAATAAATTATACTTACTTATATCAAGGCGTAGTCTAGTGCCTGGCCTAACACAAGTGTTTATATAACATGACATGCATCAGACAGCACCGTTATTAAAAGGATATGTGAAAAAATAGGATTCTTCAAAGCATCATATATCACGAAGTACTAAAAGTAGGAGTATGATTTGCGGATATGTGTAAATTGAACATATAATTGAAATTTTGATTAGAGCCAAACGATTAAGAGACATTTTCTCGATAGAAAAATAAGCCTAAGTAGAATCCGTCTTTATCGATAAACGCTTGGTACTGCTAAACGGTGAATAATTGAAACACGAGACTTGATTTTAAAAAAGAAATTGATATTTTGTAAAGTTTGATTAGAGCAAAAATGAACTTACATAAATAGTACAATCACAATTAATTAAGTTTGTTTTACGCTTGCGTCGATTCACTCGCGCGCTACGCCCCATCTCTTTCTCTCGCATCAGGGAGTAATATAAGCTATCACACGCCCATTTCGCTTCAATTATTTTTCGACATAGCCCCTTAAACTTATTCCTTATGTTACGGTAGACAAAAAGAAAAAACGTTATGCTGTTATTAGGTATTAGTACCTAAATATTTGTCCTGGTGTTTTCAGGAGGTGGAACATAGAATGGGCGCTCTTATCAATCGGATGCCCTTCTAAAAGTAGCCAATTTATAAGTAATGCGAAGTATCGATCGTACAGAAGACTGATTGCATCGAATTGTTCTTAAATGTTACAGCACTAACCCATGTGTGATGCATCAGTGGGAAACATGATGTCTTCCCTGCGTAGATCATCGTCGCTCTCGCCGTAGTCGTCGAAGGCGCGCTTGCGCAAGTCGTCGATGGAACCGTTGGACAGCGCACCGACATTCACGACCGGGCCAGTGCCTGGCATTGGAGAAGACGTGTAGAAGTTCTCGCCGCCCATCTGTGGATTATAAAACAGCGTCTTTGATAACAGACACTAACAAACAATAAGACACTTGGCGAAGAAACTAACATTATTGTTCAGGGATACTGCTAGTCTAAGCCAAGGCTGCAAAGCCCCAAGCCCGCGGGTCACAATATGGCCCGCCAACAGAATTGAATTTGCCCACCAACAGCAGCTCACTAACGTTTTTTTGACTTTTTGGTTTTCATTAAATGATGTAGGTAAGTACTAGGTGGTCCGCCGGGTATCATAGCATCGAAATTGTGGCCCTGCCCCATAATTGGTTCGAAATTGTGGCACATCTAAAAAATGGTTGAGCAGCCCTGGTCTAGGCTACGAGACAAACAAATTTCTAAAGTATATTTTAGAATCGCTACTACCAGCTTAGCGGTCAGGGGGCCTGGACAAAGTGTCTTTCGATTAGAGTTAACGACAGTAGAAAAAATAAAAATGTATGGACTTGACGTATGGTGACGAAAGCAAACATAAAAATGTTTCGATCGCTAATGTCAAATCCATACATTCTGACATTTTCTAATAGCGTCAAAGCCAATAGTATGTAACTTTGTCTAGGGGGGCAGATCTTCTTTAGAAAATTATTTTCATAAGAGATCAGACTAGTTTTTAATTACGAAACATTTCATTCTGATTAGTGGAAGAATAAATAATTCTCGCATTCCAAACATTTCTTACAGACCCTAATTTGTAATCTTTCCGCCTTATGATCTAATCTCAAAAGGAAGAGAAACGATTGTCTTGTCACTTGTAACTAATGATAGTGAATCATCCTACTTTGTTTAAATATTCTCATATCAGCAAATATCAACTAATAAACACGAGAGACATCACAATGCGATAACTTTTGGTTATCAATGCAGAACAATTTGAATAGTGGAAGTGCATTCATACCTAACACTAATGTATAATGGTCACATAACAATATACGACGTCATTTAATTGACTACCGCGCAATAATGTATGCGACTTGTGCCATAAGAGCATTATAAAAAGTTGGATAATCTGAGGACTGATGACAAATCAAATCTTACGCAGATTTAAGATATTATAGCGAATCACAATGTTTGGTAATGTTCATTCAATCGGCAATAATCGGCATACTTATTCTGCTATGAAAGCATTCGTAACATTATCACACAATACTTTGTTATTGAAATAAAAAGGGATTTCTGACAGACGTCATAACAAATATAGGGTCCCTCCTAATATGCTGACACTTTTTTAAGAGGATGATCAGACCGTCAAACTGAACAACTTTCTCTATGGCACTAACATTGATATTGCGAAAAAAATTAGCTGTTCCATACAAAACTGCAAACCTACTCGAGCCAAATATATGGGACAGCAGATTTTGTTTTCGTGATTTTGATGTTGGTCCCATAGAGAAAGTTGTTCAGTTTGATGGTCTGATCATCCTCCTAAAAAACTGTCAGCGTATTAAGTTGGACCCTGTATAGTCAAAAACTTCCATAAAATATAAAACAAACATTCAACAATATTTTCAAAAATGCAGGTTGATAACTCAGGCATCTAGTTAGATGCTGATTTGAATTCGTAGCAGTTGGGAGTGAAATTACGTTTCTAGCTAATTCACGTTTCGTCTAGCCGGACCCAAGGGGATAGCACAAAAGAGGACACAAGTATTGTGATTAATAAAGTTAATGAAGGCAGTTTTCACTGTTAATTTGAGAATTACTCAAATATATTATTGAGAAGTGTCTACTAGTCAGAATTATATGTTATAAAAGGGATTAGTTTGGGTCTACGATAACCGTGGTATGATATAAGTAAGTAAATATATTAACCTGCATGGGCATGTGATGTATACGCAGATGGTGGGTGTGGAGCGAGGTGGAGGACGCGGCGTGGGAGCCGGCGTCCTCCAGCTCGTCGGCCCACGGCGGCTGTAGCAGTCTGATGTCAGCGCGCTTCACCTCCACGGTCTCCTTACAGACGTCACCGTCCGTCACCTGCTTACGGATATAGTTTACATTGTACCCAGCTAGCCTCACGTAACACAAAGGTAACAATAATACTTCAGTGCAGGGTCCGGGCAACTAAATAAACAAATGACTGGGTATAATATAACAAACAATTTGGCTTGTGATGCAGTCCTATGCTAAAATGTGATACTAATAATATGATACAGCACTTCATGGATTTGGTTTTTTTCCGAACGACATATAAATCAATAGCGATTTCTAAATTTTTTCTAGGTCACAGTATAAGAAAGAGTATCTAGTACTACTTACAGGATGGACACTCCCTGCCTCATGCGTATTCCTGTCTCGCTCGCACTCCTCAGTATCGCACATGCTTCACTCTTCTTTAAAAAAATTCCCATTTGTATGAAATGACAGCTATCAGCTGACAGTGTCCAAGTTATGACTAGGTTATTATTAATTACCTAAAAATGTTAAATGGTAATAGCAAGGAAACCGGCTCACCTTGACTCTTATCCTTATCGGCGAATTGTGAACTTCGAAAACGAGTCCTTCTACGAATACGTTCTGCACGCTCTCCCTGCTAGTGTCTGTGGTCCTCACTACGCAGGCGGAACCGATCAGCAGATGGCTCAGCTGTGGGCTAGCGTCGCTGATTATATCGTACTTGTTGATGCCGAATATATCGCCGTATTCGATAGGCTCGTTCTCCTGGCCATCAAACTCCACTATAACTTTGCAGCCGTCCGCCTGGCGGATCACTCCTGGTATGTAGAGGCCGCGCTGCTTCGCGAGCACCCTGTGGTCGCGCCACTCGGACAGGTCTATGTTTGGGTAATGGATCGTGTAAGGCTTCATCTCGCTCGGGGGCGAGTGGTGCACGATCGGCGAGGGCTGCAGCACCGGCGGCTGGAAGCTCGGCGGCGGGTACTCGACCGGCAGAGCGGCTGGCACCGCGATGTTACTCATGCAGTTCCTCTCTATCTCTTCAAGTTCCGATGGATCGAACTTGCGTTTCTTTGGCAAGTTACGCACTGGCGCCTGAGTAGGGGTCTGCTGAGCCGGATGCGCGGGAGTACCGCTGCTTGCGTTACCGAGGTTGGTCGGGTTCGCCATTGTTATAGGATTGTTTGTTGATTGAGACAAGCTAACTGTTCCTACACTGCTGATCACTGACGCCGGTATCTAGAAATAAAATGTCATATTATGAAATTTTATAGTTTTATACGTAATGATGAAACATATCTTTTATCAGCATAATTACCAGCACAAATAGACGAGGCTAGTTGATTCTATCCTCAACGATCGGTCGAAGGAAACGAGACGATAGCACGAGGATGTGACGTCACGCAGGGCAGCGGCCGGATCACCGATAACGAATGAGTATGGGACGTTACCTGGTCATCAATGTCCGCGTACAGAGAGTGCACGCGGTAGTGCGGGTGCGCGGAGGCGGCGGCGGCGGCGGCAGGGCCCGGCGGCTGCGCGGCACCGCCCGCGTAACCTCGCTGCATCACCGCCCTCCGCTACCAATCACTCATTGCGCGCTCACGCCTGAACAACACAGATATTTACACCTTTTATAACTGTCTCTCTCGTTTCAAATAAGGATAATAATAGTTTAAATTCGCTTCAGCTGGCTATTCGCTATTGCATTATCATTATATTCGCACTTTATCTCATGTTAAATATAAAAGTCCTTTAACGGATGTGTACCACATAACAGCGATTTACATGGATGATGTAACTTGATGCAAGCGAGGCATGGAGTCAAACTTTTTTATGTGACTTTCTGCCGCTGATCGGGTTTCACGGATAATGTGAAACGGTGCATCATCGGCCACCTAAGGCCGAGATTTAAGATACGGCTTTTGAGCGTGAGTTTAGTCTAAGTAGGGCCGAAAATGTATGGATTTTGACAATCGGGACTTTGAACTGAAACTTAAAAACGTCTCTAACCACTTGTTATTTTATTCTACGAAAAGATACAACACAATATAATAATACACTTTCGAAATAAACAACAAGAGAGAAAAATGGAATACAGCAATGAAGCTTAAAACAAGAGCGTGTTGGACACGCCTATGATAGGGTTCCGTAGTACAAATTGCTCTGTCCTTGCCTAAGTCATACAGGGCGAAATTGATAAATCAGCTATTGCATACATTTTAGTCGAGTAGGCATTGCAGTTTAGTATTGAACAGCAGATTTTTTTTTGGTCTGATCGGTTAGCTCCTTAGTAAAAGTTGTTTAGTTTGATGGATAGACTCTTAGTTTAAAAGGATGCTAATGATATCAATTTCATACATGATAAAAAGTTTACGAACACACCTTGTTCAGAAAGGGTTTAATTTTTTCTATTGGTACTGATTGCGCCACAACATTTTATTTATGCACTAACTTTGCTTCGACGGGCTCACTCCCCGTAACACTGGACAGAGTTTCGGTACTAGTGAAAGTTGGATGTTCTGAGGTTTCAGAATATCTCTGACTTCGACATCGAGGAATATAGTTGTGAGCATAATGCTTATGCTATTTTGCTTCGATAGGTAATAAAAACAAGAGAGTAATTAAGGTGGACCATACAGATATGAGGAATGAGCGATACCAACTGCTCCAGAAAATAATGGGCAAAAGAAGCATCATGTCGAAGCTCACGATTCTGAAAGAGTGGACGGGCATCGCCAGCGTCGAAGAGCTGTTTCTTTTGGCGAGGGATAGACAGGGATATGCAGAGCTGACTGCCAACCTCCAGTGATGGAGAGGAACCCGAAGAAGAAGAAGAATACAGATAACGGATTTGGACTAAACAATAAGTGTTCCTTGTTTGACTGCGTATTCCTAGAAAATGTAGATTCACTGACACCCTTAGGTAACTTTTTAAAATAACATTTCAACATTACATTATTAATAGAATCATTATGAAAATTGTTAATAGCATATTAATGACATATTATTAAAAATTCAATGAAGTAATTTCCTCTGAATAGCGTGTTCATTCATTGATCAGTATTACATTAAATTTAGATGAATACATTTAGAGCACTTAAGGTAATTAATTAATTCTAGAGATAGCAAAGCAAAACTAGTTTTATATGGACGTGCAAAAAAGAGGAAAACCAGCTATGAGTAATTTGAATTGAATTGTGTTTTTATTCACTTATGTACCTAGAAGTAAAAACTTACTCCGAAATCCGTTTAATTCATCGCATAAAAACCTTTGACTATTTATATGTGGACTGGTTACGCGTGTAATTCTACTAACAAACATTTCTGCCACTTTTTGCGGGGGGCGAGGTAACATGAAATCCGCAACTTTGGATTTTATTCCCCATAACTTTAGATTCTAATTTTGAATGTTAAAAATCATGAAAAGTAGTCTCGTGTGAACCCCAAACGTTCTAAGTTCGAAGTTATTATTTCGCAATTATAGGCTGTCTCGTTTAGTGATAAGGTGTAAAATTGAATGTAAATGCACAAGATCAATTGTGCTTATACCGTGGCAGAGGGGAAATACTAACGCAAGGCTAGTCCTTATAATAATTAGTCAAAGGCTAGAAGTAAAAACTTACTCCGAAATCCGTTTAATTCATCGCATAAAAACACATTAAATGAATTATTTTACCTGTTATGCTTGCAAATAAGAACAAACAAATCATTCATTAAATTTATACATAACAAGAGGCTACACGGGGTTTCTATTCGATGTGAATCTTAAAATTGTGGCTATATCGTGGTGTTGATGATTCTGCCAATCTCCAGTGTAAATAGCATATGCCTTTGTTTGGTAATAAACATTTTTGGTCGATCTGGCATATGAATAGATAATAATAGTACACTATAGACACGAAACTACCGCGTTAAATGTCAAAATACGCATACAAATGTCAGGAAACGCCTAAAAATCTCCTGTGGTTTAACCATAGTTTCGCTTCTATAGTGTACTATTATTATCTATTCATATGGATCTGGATTGTTTTATAATAAAACACACATGAGCCACCACAAAATGGTGGAGCCTTATAGCAGGCCGGAGACACGCGACTGCCTCTTAACAGAACTGCAACGCGACTCCGGAGTTTCTATGAACTATGAATATTCAGGAAAAACGAGAAGTCGAGAAAATGCACGGTCATTTTCAAATGCCTAAACTGATGAAGACAGAGCCACATCTCGATTTTTGTCGATTTCTCGAGGGCGGCATGCTAGACCCTTCGACTTCACAAATAAATACAAAGATAAAGTAGTGAGTGAATTCCATCCTTCTTCTTATACATAAGCTTTATGCAATACTAGCTTTTGCCCGAGACTTCGTTCGCATATGCTCACGACTATATTCCCCGAGGGGGTAGTCAGAGATATTCTGAAACCACAGAACACCCACGTTTCACTAGTACCGAATCTCTGTCCAGTGTGACGGGGAGTGAGCCCGTCGCCACTTGTAACGGACTGTGGGTACAATACATGCCTCGAAATTGAAGCATGCCGGTGCACTTCTTTCGCCTATGATATAATATAGCATATAGCCTATGTTACTCAGGAATAATGTAGCTTTCTATTAGTGAAATAACACAACCAGTTCAGTAGTTCCAGAGGTTACCCACTACATACAAACAAACGAACAAATTTTACCTCTTTATAATATCAATGTAGATATAGAAAGATAGTATAGATAATAATTATTCGGTTCCAACTTTGGGGAAATCCCTTTTTGATTCGTTTACGTTATTATTATTATGTTGAATGTCAGCGAGATGACAATACTAAGAAAAAAGTGCCCTCAGATATTGATTTAAGAGTTGATCTTGTGTCTAGTTTTTTTTATCTAAGACCTAAAACGCTCCACTTCAGTACGACATTCAGGATGTAAAATATTCAAAATTTTAGTTTCATCGTCTATCACCAAATAATAAGTACAGCATCGGAGTCACGTTGCAGGTTCTGACCCGAGCACTTGTCTCGCGTGTTGTTCGCGGGTCGCGTTTTTGCCTGCCACGAGGCTCCGCAATCCTCAATCTCTGCTTGTTCTGGATCAAAAACAATCCCTGAGATTGGGATATATACTCCCACTACTTGACATTGGCGGAAATGCAGTGGTAACGCACAAGCAAGAGTCCATAAAATATAAATTTAAAAAGTGCAGGATCACAAAATACGGTCTGAAATTACCACAGAGAAATTACACGCTTACGCTCCCCTAGAAATGACTTATGATAAGATCGTACTAGCAGAAATCGCAAATTAAGACAGTTTTTATTTGGGTTAATTTTTAGGGCAGTACTATTAGAAAATAGTAAATCAGCCGACCTGACAAAAGGACTTATGTACCAAGTTGATATGCAGACTTAATCATTGATTTTCCGCGCGTTATCTCGTACCTAGCAACTTGAGCTATTGTGTTGTCAGTCTAGGGGTCTGTCTACCCCTCGTTAGGGTTACGATCAAGGACTCACAGCACGAGCATTATTTAATTTCTTATATTAGATCGCCAACATCATACAGACAATTTTATTATAATCAAACTTAAAAAGACATAACTTGATAGAAAGATCTTGAACAAAATAGGTTAAGATTTTTTTATAACCGGATAAGTACGAGTAGGACTCGCGCCCTGAGGGTTACGTACTAAACTTAATTATGTATGTTGTAGCAAATGCACAGTGCAAGTAAAAGTCGCTAAAAAAAGTTTCTAATTCGGTAGGTATATATAGTTTTCTTTTTGTTTTTATATTCTTTACGGATAGAACACATTATTTTTAAGAAACAAATTTTTTTTTTTGCGTTTCTTCAAATTTATCTTTATACATTTAATTTTTAACTGTTATCTCATAGTAAAATTTAAAAATGATTTTCTCGCGACCATTATACAACCTTTCACCCACTATACCGTTCCCGAGAAAAAGGATCTTGACAGACGGACGTAGGAACAACAACGGTATGTCTGTCTGCATGTTTGAATCTACAAAACATCAACGTGGTAGTAAATAAGAAACCTTTTTTTTTTTTTGAAAATACAACGAAAAGGGGGTTGAAATTTTTTTTATTTTTAATGAAGTTTTTCTTAAGCAATCTAAGCTATATCAGGATAAACTTTTTATACAATGACTACGGAACCTTATCATAATCGAGTCTGACACCCTCCTGGCCGAAATATCCTCTGCAGCATTTAAACTATTATAAAACTGAAAAGAAGTATGTATTGACAATATTTACAGGAAAAAGAATACGATATATTTTTAGGTGTCCCTGACTCTGATTTTTTGTCTGTCTGTTTGTTTGTTTGTTCGATCATCACGCAAAAACTGCTCAACCTATTTTGATCAAACTTTTTTTGTTTAAAAGCTTATGATTCGACTTTAAATGTGCGAACGTAAGACGGTTCATAATAAAGTCCGAAACAATGTAGATGACCGGGAAAGCTGCGCTGGAAGCATGCCATTGATTAGTAACTAATTTAATTAAGCTGGCTAAAATATAAGAATAGAGTTCAACCGTTGAACTACCAACGTTATAGAGATACCTAAAAAGGTGTTACTTATTAAAATCGTATGAAATTATTGATCCAGTGCTCGGCTCCGTTTTTTTAATACTCCGTAGAGCTTGGTAAAAAAGGATTTTATGTGGTGACAGATGCAACTAATGGTTCTCTTTTAAAAGGAACTTTTTTAAAATTCATTTGAACTTTACATAGCGTTGTTTTTGATAAAATTCGTATGGAGAAATTATACAGGGTGTCAACATAAATGTTTGCACCCTGTAATAATTTCTACAATAATCTTGTTATTACAGAAAAACGAATATTATGAAACACAAAAATATGCGCTTTGTAAAGTTAACAAGTATTCAGAAAAAAAAAGTTCTTTTTACAAGAGAACCATTAGTTCCATTACACTTACGGTACTAACTTTAGGGAGTGCTTAACAAAGTTTGGGCTCCTCCAGTTAGGAAACGGCTGAGTAAATTTTTGTAAATCATACGCAAAAACGTGCCGTGGTGGTCCAGTCACGAGTAACCTTGCTTGCCGTGCAGGAGGCGATGGTTCGATCCCCGTCCAGGCCGACTCGTACCAATTAGTTTTTCGGAATTTATGTACGATTTGTAACACCACTGGCTTTTCGGTGAAGGAAAACATCGTGAGGAAACTTGCATGCTTCAATTTCGAGGCATGTATTGTACCTACTGTCCGTTATAAGTGGCGACGGGCTCACCCCCCGTCACACTGGACAGAGTTTCGGTACTACTGGTGAAACGTGGATGTTCTGAGGTTTCAGAATATCTCTGACTACCCCCTCGGGAATATAGTCGTGAGCATATGCTTATGCTTATGCTACGCCAAATGTAAATGTAATGTATGTAAAAATTTCAAAAATATTTAGGTGTATTTTTTTTGGTTTTTTCATTAATCACCTCTATTACAATGAAGTGCAGACCGTAACGGTCGCGATTTAGCGAAAATCGAAAGTCCAGGTACAGATCCTGGTTGTTTCAGAAATATCGCGGCGATATCGTTCTGTCAACTCCTCTCCATAGCTCAAAAATCGCTTGTGGGATACGGCCCTAATTATGACAAGTTAGTATACAGGGTCCTTCTTAATATGCTGACACTTTTTAAGGGGATGATCAGACCATGAAACTTAACAACTTTCTCTATGGGACCAACAACGAAATCGCGAAAAAAAAAATCTACTTCTCCATACAAAACTACAAACCTACTTTAGCCAATTGTATGTGACAGCAGTTTTTTCTTTCGCGTTTTTGATGTTGGTCCTAAAGTGAAATTGGTTCAGTGTGATGGTCTGATCATCCCTTTAAAAAAGAGTCAGCATATCAAGTTGGACCCTGTATTCCAACCATGGATTTGACAATTAGGTATGCCGGCTTCCTGATTCCAACCAAGGTGTGATTACAAACAGACATCACATTTTTCAATAAAGAGAAGATACTTAATCATCACCGTTGGATGAGGGCAGCGCAGGACCTTGGGGGAGCCTATGTCCAGCAGTGGACATCCATCGGCTGAGATGATGATGATGATGAATTAATCATCCTAAATACTCTAACAAGCTAATAATAATATAACTTTACCTTGTCTCACTTAGGTACAGTTTAAAAATTGTCGGCAATCCTAATAATAGTCTAAACAATAGTTTGAATAGTACAAAAATAACTTCTCTATCAACATCTATAATTGAATAAGGTAAATTAATACCTACAATGATTAATAGGTACATTGATATCAGACACCAAACAACGATATTCACTTCTTGATATTGTTCTATATAAAGGAACATATGAACCATATCTATAATATATCAAAGCAAGTTCAGACATGTTAAGACAGATTTGTGTTCCTAACTGGCTTACCTACTTGGATCCTGTTTATGTATAAGTAGATAAATAAATGTAAGTTTCTTTTACCAAGTTATAAATTAGAAGAATGTGGGAGATTTCATTTAAAATTATATGTAGGGTCCTTCTTAAGAGGATATGTGAAAAAAATAGGATTCTTCAAAGCATCATATCTCATGAAGTACTAACAGTAGGAGTATGATTTGCGGATATGTGGAAATTGAACATATAATTGAAGTTTTGATTAGAGCCAAAACACGATTAACATTTTCTCGATAAAAAAACAAGCCAAAGTAGCCTCCGTCTTTATCGATAAACGCTTGGAAGTGCTAAACGGTGAATATTAGAAACAAGAGGCTTGATTTAAAAAAAATAGATAGATTTTTTATAAATTTTGATTAGAGCAGAATTGAACTTACATAAATAGTACAATTTAAAATTAAATAAAGTTTGTTTTATGCTTGCGGCATTTCTTTCTCTCGCATCAGGCAGTAATATAAGCTATCACACGCCAATTTCGCTTCAATTATTTTTCGACATAGGCCCTTAATACGATGACAGTTGTTTAAGAGGAGGATCAGACCATCAAACTTTCTCTATGAACCAACATCAAAATCGTGACAAAACTGCAAACCTATTGGGACAGCTGATTATTTTTTTGCAAAGGGTGACAATGGGACCTTATTCATAAGCTTATGCTGTCCATCCATATGTCTGTCTGTCCTGGGCTGTGTCATTTGAACCATAATAGCTAGACAGTTGAAATTTTCACAGAATGTGCGTTATTTTGGTAGATTTGCTAAAAAAATAAAATGAAAATTTCATTACATACAAGAAACTACATTTTTCAAGGTTTTTTGTTTTTGACCTATAACAAAAAAGATAATACATACAATCGGTCGGTCAAGTGTGTGTCGGGCTCGCGGAGAAAACACATCTTATGGTTAATATTGTTTGGTGGTATGGAACCCTGTGCGCGAGTCCGAATCGCACTTGGCGTAGCCAGTTTTTTTTATTTAGGTAAATTTTAACTAAAGTATTAGGGAAGTTATAATTATTAAAGATGATGTATACCTATTTATAATATTTAACTAATCATTGAAATACATTTGTTTACATTTATAAAATAGCATAAATATTATGATTCATTAAATATCTATGTTTTTATCACATTTGTGTTGTCCGTATTACACATCTATTATTTTATTTGCTCTTAAAGTATAGCTGGTCATTATTGTTATTTAAAATAGTAAAAATTATTAAAAAGAGTAAAAATTTAAATAGTACTTACTCGTACAGGGTGTAACAAAACACTATAGTAATTCTTAAGGGGGTGCTTCAGACCATCAAACTGAACAACTTTCACTATGGAGCCAAAATAAAAGAAAAATTTGCTTTCCCATACAAAACTGCAGTACCAACTCTAAAATGGTATAATAGGACAACGGTTTTTTTATTTTTTCTCGATGTTGGTTCCATAGTAAAAGTTGTTCAGTTTGACGGTCTGTACCCTGTATCTGTATATGATTGTAATGTTTACTCCCATAGTAAAAGGTGTTCCGTTTGATGGTTAGAGCATTATAGTTTAAAGGTTAACGATACTTTTCCTTACATCCTGTATATGATTGTAATAATTGAAGCGTCTGTTAGTAATTGTGTAACTTCTGACTGACTTGGCCAGTTCTGCACATATTCACACATGTTTTTTTTTTAATATGATAGTCAAAGCTAAAAAAAATAAATTCTGTGCAGGCAAAGTCACGGGGAAAAAGCTAGAAAGTATATTAATATTATTGGACAGTTTTAAAAATCATTGATACTGATAGTATTGTCCGTGTCTTTTATGTACAGTCAGCCTCAAAAAGGACCTATACATGGGCAAAAGATCATTATGACGTTTATACAGCTTTTGTTCTAAAATATTGTTAGACTTGTAGTTTAGTATGGAACATCAGATTTTTTTTGGTCGCGTTTTTCTTATATAAAATACTTTGTTTGTATACGGCCCAAGTATATAACCATCTGTACAAGCTATCAACATAACTAAGTATCCACATTATGTCTCAAAAAGATGTATACGGTTATGTACAATAATGAGGTAACCAAAGTTCACTGTTGGTATCTCTCTTAGATCTTTACTCTCATGTATCCATAACTTCACAGAGACTTCATAACTTTTATAATGCAGACTTAACATAATGTTTACTGGCCACTTTAGTTTTACTTGTCATTGTCCAAAATAATGATTTTTTTTAAATATTATTCTTTCGGAAAGGCAATGGGAACTAGGGAACTTACAGCCCCTGTCTTTAGTTATATTTTTCTTTAAACCTAATCTAACCTGTAACTATCTCTTGAAATGCGAGGGTGATTCCCAAATTCAAGGGAGTTTTACGTGAGGATTAGTCTGAATACAAACGGGAGCGGTTCTCTTTATTTCTCACTTTTATTATATTGTTCTCCATTAATGGTGGCACATTATTATACTAATTATACCACATTAATAGCCACGTAAAACGAATTTAGAAAATTAAGAAACAAAGCCCATCCATTTCTTCTTGCTACCTGCGCAGAGCTCCTAACAAATAATCAATGTGAAGTATTTCAATTGCAAAATATATGTATTGTATACATATTTTTGAGACACAATTTGGTTACTTAGTTATGTTAATAGCTTGTACAGATGGTTATGTACTTTAGTTGTATGTATAGTAAGATGCGGGTCAAATTTATACTTCATTTTGGTGCAAAGTTTATTAAATTATGTAACTTTTAATGTAATCAGCATTTTGGAACAAAAGCTGTATACATCATAATGATCTTTTGTCCATGGATAGATCTTTTTCGGGCTTACTGTACATGGTTCCATGAAAAGTGGAATTCAGACATTAAATTTGGTTAACACTTTTTTTTCCCATAGTTATATTGTATGATACATCTATATAATAACAGTTTAATTCGAAGAAAGAAGAAATAAACTTTTTTGTGTTACAATTTTATGTGTGAACATTTTTTGTGTATGAACAGTTTGTGTACAACCATGGACCGTTCAAGATTACAACACGCACTGGGCCCGCATGGTGGAGTATAGCCTGCTCCCTTTCACCCTTATATGTGAGAAGAGGTCTTTGCCCTGCAGTGGGATTCTACAGGCTATAACTTACTTTTCTTTTTACAATTTTGTTTACAGACTACTGGAATGGAGTCATGAAGAGATCAAGAAGGAAACAAAACAAAACAATAACAGAATTGCCAAACTATAGTTGTAAGTCTTGACATTTCAAGAGTTGTTTTATCACTTTTGATAATTATTATGCCATATTTAGTATTTTTAAGATAAACAAGCATCTAATCAAGATACCAAAAAAGAGCATATATAGAAGCAATTTATTTATAAAATTAATACCTATTGTCTCCAAATTAAATGTCATCATGTTCATATGAGATTTTCACACTATGATGAAGATCTATTCTACCCAGAATCTACCCAACTATGTTTTAATCATCATCAACTCTGGTCACCCACTGCAGCAGATTTCATAATATCATCACAAACTATGGTTTGAAGATACCTATCTTGATAAGATGTTTTTGAGTTGCTGTTTGTTTGATGACAATAATTGTAAATTAGGTAAAACAACAATAGCAATACATTAGAGGATCGCCCAGCATAATAATATGATATATAATAACATTTCATGGTGCAAGCCTGCATCAGTGCAATGTGTAATCAGCTGATAAGGTAAAACGACGTTACATACGGTCCTGCACAGCACACGATCGGCGCATGCTTGCTTGTTTAACCGAAATCAATTAGCTGAATCTTTACGTATGTAGGTAAGAGCGTACGTTTGGGCTCCTATCCTAGCCGCGAGCTCCGACCGACCGGCGGGGAGGCAGCCGCGGCGCGTGGATCTCACTATGACTAATGAGATGTCCCTCCGCACGGCACGGCACGGCTGCGCCACGACGATGCACAAAATCGAATAGCATTACTTATTCACTGCTGCATGTTTATCGTCATGTGCGGCCTACATGCGCAGGACAACATTTTTTTCAATCTCGAGTGAGGCGAGGTACTATGAACTCACCTTTGCTTTCCATTGTCGCACCCCGCACCGAGTAAACAATCGAACCACATAAAACAAAATGGAAGTCCGACTCGTCTCGTCCGCAGTGAGATGAGATATTTTATGAGCGCTCCGACTCCGAGCACCTCTCCAGTTGTAAAACGTTGTTACTATCCTATCGTAGTATTTTAGCAGCCCCCCACCAGTTTATGATCTGCCGTCACCACACTGTAATTGTTCACGATCACAAAGAAATTATGTCCACGATACAATGTTTTACTTCACAAATTGTACGGTCAGATGACGAATTACACGAAAATTATAACGTCCACTTGAAAATAATGATCATTGAAGCGTTTGACGTGCTAAGACATACACCCACATCAAAAAATTCTACATGGCGACTGGCCTGGCCCAGCTTTCAATAATTTCCACTCGAATATTCCTGTTTCGCTCGTTCACCATTCATTTAATTATTTGTCAATACGTGCAAGAGAGACAGCGATATATAAATATCTCCTATGTATGAATAGAATCGGTGTTGTGAAGTGTCCCTCTCCGTGTCCCGGCGCGGCGCTGCTCGAGACCGAGTTGAATGGACCCGCGACGCGCTCAACCATTGGATCGATGACGGTCACGTGACCGGTGTCGCGCTGCACGACGCACACGCGCCAATATTCAAATTCCTTTATTTGAATACATTGACTATTGACTGTTTGAATACGATCATTCTATTATCTCAACTAAAACGTAGTGATTCCATTCTCTTTGATCTCAACGATCACCACACTATCAAACGAAGTCACGTCACGTCTCCGTCTCTCTCTATATTAAACTACCGTGTTAAAACTCTAGTTTAAAATAAAAGGAACCAGTTATCATGGTAAAATTGTACTCGTTTTGCTATCTTGACTTTTCCCACTCATAAAATGCATAAGTAACCTTATCGCTTAGTCGCCTCGTACAGTCGCCTGCACCTTGAAGTACAGGGTACTAGATACTCTTTCTTATACTGTGGTACAAGCATACTTATAACTTACTAGAGTTTACCCGCGACTTTGTCCGCACAAATTATATACCAGATTTTTCGTCAGATCATTAGTTATCAAATAAAAAGCTTCATCAAAATCGGTTCAGTAGTTTTTGCGTGATGATGCTATAAGCATACAAACAAACAGACAGACAATAACTCTAAAAAAGGTTGATTTGGAGTCCGGGATACCTAAAAACCATATCGTAATCTTTTTCATCTAAATATCTTCAATAAAAGTACCTATACATTTTTATTTCCGTGAGTATGTAAAGGTAACTGACAGTTTTTAAGGGGATAATCAGACCATCAAACTGAAAACAGTTGTTCCATACACCAGATTTTATTGCGGGTTTTCGATGTTGGTCCCATAGAGAAAAGTTTTCAGTTTACTGGTTTGATAGAAAACCGTAGAGTTGTATTCTCCTAACCGGGAAATATGGGCCATGGGCAAGTGCTATGGGCGGTCAGATTAGGGGGGTGCGGCCTGCTGGGCCATATATAGCCTACACATGGGGAGGATGCCCAACAATGTAAAAAAATACTAGCTTTCTTCGGTCGCTCCCTTTGACTATTTATATGTGGACTGGTTACGCGTGTAATTCTACTAACAAACATTTCTGCCAATTTTTGCGGGGGGCGAGGTAACATGAAATCCGCAACTTTGGATTTTATTCTCCATAACTTATAATATATATGTATATAGAATAAAAAAAAAAAAAAAAAAAACTTTAAAGTTTAAATTCTAATTTTGAATGTTAAAAATCATGAAAAGCAGTCTCGTGTGAACCCCAAACGTTCTAAGTTCGAAGTTATTATTTCGCAATTATAGGCTGTCTCGTTTAGTGATAAGGTGTAAAATTGAATGTAAATGCACAAGATCAATTGTGCTTATACCGTGGCAGAGGGGAAATGCTACCGCACGGCTAGTCCTTATAATAATTAGTCAAAGGTCGCTCCAGCCAGACATTGCATTTAAATTCGATACTCATTTCCATGAAATTACAAGGAGTGCAAAAAATTTAAAAAACTAGCTTCGCTTGCTC
Source organism: Agonopterix alstromeriana (assembly GCA_963924505.1). Taxonomy (NCBI): domain Eukaryota; kingdom Metazoa; phylum Arthropoda; class Insecta; order Lepidoptera; family Depressariidae; genus Agonopterix; species Agonopterix alstromeriana. Next base: position 4,734,394 of record OZ004661.1, read on the forward strand.
TAGTTTATATTTTTAATATACTACTGCGTAACCACACAGCCGTATCACGTGTAAAATGCTACGGCTTCAGAAGGCGTAGCATGTTACACGTAATACGGCTGTATCACGTCTTTTATCTCGTTCGTTCGTACGCAAATAGAAATAGAGCGAAGGTGTGATAGCGCTATATCACGGTGTCATGCTACCTATGCAGCATGCGTAGCATGCTACACGTGATACGGCTGTATCACGTCTTTTATCTCGTTCGTTCGCGTGCAAATAGAAAGAGAGCCAAGGTGTGATAGCGCTGTATCACGGTGCCATGCTACCCATGCTGGTTTCAATTTTTACTGTGGCACTGCTTATACAACGTGTTAATGAATAAGCGCAAAACCTCATACACCCCAACTGATTTATAACAAAATAATTATATTGAAATCATAATTTCATTATTTTGATGGTAAAATTTAAAGTTATTCGCATTTTAAGTTTTTAGGCAAAAATGATTTGTTATCATTTCAGCAATGAATGAAAGCGCCAGCGTGCTCGTGGATACATTTTGGGAATCTTGTTTGGATAGTAAGTAGGGTGAGTGTGCCCAAGCAGTGGATTGAGATCGAGTTCAGTAAATTTTAAATTTTACAAACTAATTATTTAATATTTTGAAAAAAAAAATCCTATGTTGAAAACTTGATAATTTGATTCTGCTCTCGATTCTAAACGAACTACTTTCTAGTTTTGCGTTAATTCATTAACACGTTGTATAGACCGATAGAGATACAATCATAGCCAAGTCGTAGGCGATGCTGAGAAAATTTAATTTTGCTTCCCCCGCTCTGGTTTCTGTTTTTATCTGATCATAGCATGCCAAATTGTAATGTTGAGAAATAACATGTTCCCTTCGCTCGCTCTTGGTTTTATCTTTATTATAGGTAGTCAAGTCATATTGCCGAAAATTTTATGAAATTTATTTGCCCAGCGGCGCAATATTTGGAAACACACCCCAGGAAAACCGTCAGCATATATTAAGAAGGACCCTGTATATTCTGATTTCTGGGAGGATAAATCCTATACCTCCCTCTTGGATACACGTGCTTGTGGTGAAGGTACCTCCATTAAGTTCTGTTTCATTCATCGGAGTTTAAGAGAGTAAAATTAAATGCTATACATAAGTCTAAAGTTTATTTTATTTATTTATTTTAACTCTTTATTGTACACACGGAAATGTGTATGAAAACAGCATAATAGACAATTACAAAGGGCGAGCTTATCTCTAATTTCTTCCAGCAATTCCGTGACAGAGAGAGATTATACAAAGTTAGATAAAGTTTAGATAGGTTCTAAAAACTTATTTCGGCCACCGGCCACTGAGAAAATTATAATTGTTTTCGCACGTCTGAAACACGTATTGAAATTTTTTTTAACGTGCATTATTCCTATGGTAGGATATTATTTCTGAGTTAAAGAGTAAAACGCATATTTACTCATATTATTCAAAGGTATTTTTATTAACATTATGTTTATGATGAATGTAGCAAATCGCTGAACGTGTAGCAAAGCGGTTCAAATTGCTGAACAATTTCTCGGCTGTAGCTAGAACATTTAGCGATTGCACAGGCAGATAGTTAAATGAATAGATAACCGGAACGAGCGAAGCGAGCTCGAAAATTTATCGCAATACTAATTTGTCAGCACTACGTTCAACTCCTAGAACCCTCCTAATTTTCTTTGATCCTTCTACTCCTTCTACTACTACTACTGAAAGCCTCCAGTACCCACAAGGGGGCGTTATCGCCCACTTTGAGAAAGGGAAACTGAACAACATTCACTAATTGAAATCGCGATAGAAACATCCGCTGCCATACATTTTGGTCGAGTAGTCATTGACGTTTTCTATGGAACAGCAAATTTTTAGGGTTCCGTAGTCAAAGAAGGAACTTTCGTCCATTCTGTCTGTGCTCAATAAATCCCTCATTTTAACACCTATTGAATCGAAATTTGGCATGAAGACAAATAACAGTACCCCAGAAACAGAATTTTAGTAGATATGGAGAAAACAATTTTTTTCGACCCATACCGTACAACGAAAGAGGAGTTGGAAAAAAAAATTGTTTTTTTCGAGTGATGTGTCGTTAGATACGTCTTGTCCAATAGAACAAAAATCCCATAAAAACTAAATCGATATAATGCTTCTGTCTCGAGATATCTGCGCTCAAAGTTAAAATAGGGCGAACCCCTCTAACTTCTAAAATACTGGAGTGAAAAATCTGAAAATGTTATAAATATAGCTTAAGGTAAGTACTTTCATTGAACATTATAGCGGATGCTGTAGCTCAACCAGTTTCGAAAAAAAAAACAGAAAAAATAGATTTGTTCCCTGATGACAAATTAGATGACGTTGCACGAAAATAAATCCCGCTATCATTGTGATTCAACAATAATTTATCTTAGGTAAGACAAACAGGTTAAACTTTTCTTCTTTTTCTACTTATACAATGGCTACAGAACCCTATCATGGGAGTCGGACACGCTCTTAGCCTGTTTTTCCAGTTTGAGGATGGTATGAAGCAGCCCTTGAAGTGTAGTAGGTACCGCAACACCCTTTATAATAGTGATACTAATTTGATATAGCCTATTACGCCACCAATCGCCACAGTTTCACGAGGTTGACATCCTCCTGTAGTGGGACCACTCATGCTATTTATCAGGGATGTATTTACAAATGTTGCGCTCCTGGGCAAATATGTTGGGCCGCCCCTAAATGTGTTTATTTGAATCTGGCAACAGTACAATTTAAAGTTGTCACGGGCCCATATTTTAAATACCTTAACCTAAAATACATAAAAATATGACTTAATTATCTTAACATTTAACACCTAGGGTTTATTGTCCTCGCTTCCCTAAAGCGTCTAAACACGACTCCGGTAGGTCACACTTAGGGGCAAAGAGTACATAATTATACCGGAAACTTCGGGGAATAGGAACGTCTTCAGATGAGCGACGGGGACTCGGAGCTTGAAGGCCTTGAAGTCTGTAGACCTGCTCTCCAGTTCCCGTACCCTCACCGGGAGAGGCTCGCCATCCTTAGTATAGAACCTGGTGCTGAGGTGACTTAGGATGTCGTCCGTCGCCTGTCTGGCCAGTCGGGAGATATAGTGGCTGCTTTGATGTTGGATGAAGCTGCCGGGGCGGTCACGTAGATTGCGGCTGCGACGATTACTGTTTTCTTTTTCACTAAGGTAAAACCGACGTTACTGCAGCAGCATAACTGCAGCTTGCCGGCGAAAATGACCAGGACTAAGTTTTGGGTCAAGCATACCTACAATAGCTTTCATCCCGTATAAGGATGTAGACGCGCCCTTGTGGAACTATAGAGGGATAGGTACGCAAAAAATTGTTTTCTTCATAACTACTAAATTTCTGTTTTTGGGTTAGGAACTGTTATCTGTCTTCATTCAATAAAATCTCCAAATTTCATTCAACAGGTGCAAAAATGAGCGAGTTATTGAGGCGGGTCCTTAGACTACTTATATGAGGACAAGTTACGCTTGTAATTATACTAACAAACTTTTCTGCCACTTTTTGCGGGGGGCGAGGTAACACAAGATACGCAACATTGAATTTTATTCCATTAGTTTAATTCTAATATTGAATGTTAAAAATAATGAAAAACAGTGTCGTGTGAACCCCAAACGTCAAAATTATTGTTCCGCAATTATAGGCTGTCGCGTAAATGCGTAAGATCTTTTTATCTTGCACGTTGGCAGAGGGGAAATGCTAAGGCGAGGCTGGTCCCTATATAATTCGTCTAAGGGCGGGTCATACAGACAGACAGGATGGACGAAAGTATAAGGGTTCCTTGTTTGACTATGGAACCCTAAAAACGCGGAAGTACGAAGTTTCTCACTACGAAAATTACACTACACCCTATATAGAAAAAAAACGTTATTTACCTATCCTACATATAAAATAAATTGTTATTAAGCAATAAGTATAAAAAAGAGGAATTGTTTCCTATTGTGTCTCGTCTATTCAGGTACAGAGCGGTTAAAGTACTATCTTAAAGTCAAAAACGTAATGAAACGATTCAAGAAGGCTCTAGATATATTTATTGTGTACGAAAATATATCCTACATGCTTAAAATTAAGTATGACTATATTAGTAATTGAGAAAACTAATGATTATTGAAAGACAAGATTTAATTACTTTTTAGGTGCTTTTATTGCATTTAATAAATTAAATTTTTTCTTTAATCATAGCTGAACTATTTCCGTTTGACATCGCTTCTATTGTTATGTTAAGTGCATTTAATTGTTAAGTCTTAAAATCTGGCCAGAAAATTGGTTTTTCTGACAAATAAATTACAAAACAAAAATAATAGTGCGAAAACACACAAAGTACTAAATTTGGATAGTATATTAATCATACTGGAATATATCTGGAATCATATTAAAACTAACCACACTGAATCTTACATTGACAGTTAAGATAATGATATTTAACATATGAAAGCACGTGAGCTGATTTAAAATTATGTTATAAAGACTGTTAGCAATTAGCAAATCCTATGCTAAAATTTATATCATAACCAAAATTCAAAGCAGATTTAAATGTTAGTATACTATTAGATGCCGAGACCGAAGACGGAGACAATGCAGTACATGGTCTTGTTCTCCCAGCGTACCGTGCACGAGCCATCAGTGTTGTTGTCCCAGAAACATGACGAGGCCGTGTGTAATCCCGCACCATTCTTCTGCATTATTGTGCAGGTCACTGTTGAACAAATTTCATCTGTTATGTCTGTGCCACGCAATGTAACATACTAATCTTCCCATCATCACCATCGGCTTGTACTAGTCCACTGCTGGACATACGCTACCCACCTCAGTCCTGTGCTTGCATGTCCTCTCCTATCAAAAACCTGCGTGGCTTCTAAATACGGCGGCTGTACAAATGAGGTACAAGTAGGGATGGAGTGAGTCAGCGGCACGTCAGACAGCGAAACATTGTAGTATTGTATTGTATCTCATACCATATCACCATGGAGTGCTTCAACGACCTGTCACCGATAGCTGTGACATACCTAAACGGACTTGACGACTCACTGCTTTAAATTTTAGTGTTTAGTTTATAAAAGTGTAATAGAATCAGCCATATGATAAATAAATCGTTAATTTTCGGCGCCAATGCGCCGGTGCCCGTTAGATCTGGTGCACTAGTCACATATACATACCTATATACTTGTAAGGCTTTTGTAACTTTGTCAGCTGCCCCAGACAAGACTCCACCACGGCCGAAGTCCATTGGTTCACTTTGTTATGTTGATACGCAGTACCTCCGATGGAATTTTCAATAGCTTCTTTGATAATTTTACTGACATCGTCGACGATGAATTGGTTCTGAAACACGTCATGGGTATGTCGGTAGAATCAATATTTCAATCACTTGTAAATAAATAACAACAAAGGTAATTACTTACTTCTTCAGTCAAGTCGCTACATTCTTTGACTTCCATGATTTATTATGAGATTCACAGAGAGTGTTTGGTGTTCTAGAAATTATTTTATATAAAAACAACAAAATTTTTGACGCTATGGAATGAAATCAAACTCTCAACTTGACATTTGGTTTCTTATGTTGGCCTACTGGAAAAATGCCATAGGATGGAAACTGCATTCCTAGCATGAACATTAAGGAGCTGCGCAGACGAAGGACATTTTTGCCGCGGGCACCCGCGTTCACGTTGTCCGAATCTCGATCAAGATCTAAGGATGTGCCGTGCGGAGGTAAGACTCAGGAACATAATCTTATAATATTCTATCATAAGTTTTGGTATAAGAAGACTTAAAAAAAATATTTTTTTAATTCTATGTTCATGTATGTCTCATAATCACAATTAATCTTGTCTATGTGATCTGTGATCGCCAAAACAAATAAAAATTAACGAATAGCTCAAAAGAATCAGTATCCAAAGCCGTTAAAAAAGTTAAAAAACCTTTTTTTTTTTCATCATGTTGGTACACTAAATGTTACCAGCATTTCACAATATAATTACCGGAAGTTAAAAAAATAAAATCTACTATTTATTTATCTTGCGTTTTACTTCCATACCATTATTATAGCAACATTATTCACAACTTTCATTTTTCGTTTGTCAATTTTATTGTTCTGTTACGAGCTAGAAATGGATATTTTCTTATTAAATTGTCAATAATGGCTTCTTCAGTGCAAAATAGTAGAGTAACGCCCTCAGGATTTTGTATGTGTTGTAGAGTGTGCAATATGTGGTGTTGGAGAGCTTTTAAGTGGCTCCCAGTGCTTTTGATAGTGTCGATTATAACTTGGTCATATTATGCTTACGTTCTACAATTATGCATTGGTAAGTTTATCAGGCGTGCTGGCTTTGTTTTGAGTCCGCTTGACATGTGATATAATGGGAGCATTACAATTTGCAGAAACGATTGAGAGCACAATACAGCAGTGTGTATACCTTGTGATGTATCACATACTTCTTATCCTGTTTTTCTGGTCATACTGGCGGACAGTGTTTGCCGATGTCCAGCCAATTCCTGACAGGGTAACTAAGAATTTGATTAATCTAAATAAAGCTTTGTTTACTGGCTATCTTACTTGAAAAAAATTTAGAAATAGTGCAACTTCACAATGGCTGAATATTCCACCATAATGCCAGTTAATGATAATTGGTACCAGCTGATACTAGCTAATAAATTTCCATTAGGTGTCATAAATTCAAACTAACTTTATTTTATGAACAAGTAGTTTGTTTCTCATTTGCAAAGTGATTAGTATTCATAGTTTGTAAATGAAAGTTTGAGTGACTATTCTTGTTTGGCCTAAAATCCAACAATGGATTTGGTCAAGACCATAATAGTTATGAAGTTATGTACTTAGAGATATGGATAGGCTCATTCTCTCTTAATCACTGTGTGATAGGAAACATTTTTATGATTTTCTCTTTTTCTGAGCTCTCTGTTCTAGCCAGGTCAGTGTTACTATGGGTAACATCCTAAAAGATTTCGACCATCAAACTGAACAACTTTTACTATGAAAAAGTAATAAAAAGTCTGCTGTTTCTAAAAAGATTTAATACCTACATAACTGGAGATTGCATTACAAACATTTTTTGAAGCCAAAAACTATGACCTTGGATGATGTCACTAATATTTCCCATCTCTTTCATTAGGGTGACAATACACAGGGAAACAAGCTGTTTCTTACTAAACTGCAGTACCTACTCGACTCAATTGTATGGTTTTTAACAGCAGATTTTTTTTGACATTGTCTCCATAATGGAAGTTGTTCAGTTTGATGGTCTAAACCACCTCTTTAAATATTACTAAGGAGTTTTGTTACACCCTGTGTATTTAGGGTTTCTGTTTGGAATTATGTGTAAACTGGTTACAGGTGATTGATCTATTTACACACAAAACCACTTTTAATTAATTGAACTAAACAGTAGTGGTTTAATATAATACTAAAAAAGGTGGAAATGGGGTGGACTGGACTACGCTAATCTAAACAACGATCCAAACGGTGTAACTATGACCCTCATAGTGTTACTGTGACCTGACAGCTCATAACACATTCACAGACATGAGTGCCATAGCATCCAAAATCAGTGACCTTTTTTGTGACATAGCAATGCCATAGCAATTGTTGCCATATTCTATGGTGTATAAGCATACAGAAGGAGAGTCGAGGCGCAGGTTCTCCTTAATGACTTTGACATACGGTCAATAATTGTATAGCAAGAATGGATTTATTCTAGGTCAAGGTCGTTAAGGTCGCCTCGACCACGCCTCGACTGCGCCTCAACGCTGGCTATGTGCGATGCGCCTAACATGCACTGATGATGTTAAGTAATCATTCAAATTTGTAAATGAGACCTGTATTATAAACTTGTATAACCAGTTGTGCATTGCATAAAGCAATAATGCATCTTTTGCTACAAAAATAATTTCTTTTGAATATTACAGTTCAAGTTGCCAGAAGCAGAACTTGAAAAACTGCTCAGTGCAGACTCTGAAGATGCACAAAGATCTATTTTAGAGAATTTTGCTAAAGACCTCCCTGTAGTCACAAGGTATAGTGTTCTAATCTTTCCCTTTATTTTATGTTACAAATTGTTTATAATTGACAATATTTCATTTTAAGAAAGGTTCCAAAATAAGAAAACCATTTGGAGATTATGTGATTCAAAGCTTATATTAAAATTATCCGAATTTTCTATCCATTATTTCTCGAGTTATTTGAAAAATACTGAAAAATATAATAGATGTTGAATGAGATTTTATTCCTTTGCCTGCTTGGCTTTTCTATTGTATTTGACAGTTTATATTTTTAATATTATTGCGGCCAAGGTATCTTGGCCATAAATCCTACGTTTTTCAGAAAATTCAAAAGTAAATCAAAAATAGAAATATTGGTCAAAAATAAAAACGCAAAAATATGTATCTCTTATTTTTTAACCTTTTATATTTTTATTAAAATCAGGTGGTTAAAAAAATGTTATGTTGTCAATTCGAATTATTTTAAACTGATTGTTTTACTTTTTCTCAATTCTAGACTCATAAAAGGCATTAGGAATACTTTACAATATTTTGGTTTAACATCATTGGAAACAAAAAAAGAGGTTTTAGAAAATTTTGCTAATACAATCCCTGTATTGAACAGGTATCTAATTGAATTTGAATGTAGAATTGTGAAATTTATTTTTAATTATTATTCATTGAGTCATTTTATTCGTTAATTATACAATTTTCATGATAGGTATTACTTGTTCACATGTTCCATGTTTTCCTTGTAGATTTCCTTGTTGTTAATGTTACTAGTTGTTTTTGGGGATCCATACTGTACTTGTTAGTTGTTACAATTATATTACAGGGTTCGAAATTATCCAGATCATTATTTTCTCTGATAATTATCAAATAAATTTCGGATAATTATCCAAGCTGGTTCTTAGTTTTGAGAGAATTTTATTACAAAAAGTTCGGAAATTGCTGTTTTTGCTTTATTACACTCTTATCCAGACCAAACAGCACCTTCTTTGACATTATAGTTTCTCATCACAATGAATAACAAATAATTGAGAAAAACCATAGAAAACAGAGAGAAAAAAAAAATCATGTTCATGAGCTTCTTTTTACGCGAATCGTGACTGGAAATACATAGTGTGACATTGCTAGCGCAAGCTTTTTGTGTTTCCAATCAATTTTAATCAAGACAATTATCAACGTATAATTATTATGATATTTATCATTGTTAATATCCTTTCGAACCCTGTTATATTATATAATATAGTAAGAGTTAATTATACTATTCTACTATTATTGTATTTTTCAAAGTTTTCACAAGCCGAGTTTGATAATAACATTATTTATTCTAATAATATGTTCAAAAAGCCGTGGTGGTCCAGTGGCGAGTAACCTTGCCTGCCGTACAGGAGGCGATGGTTCGACCCCGTCCAGACCTACTCGTAACAATGAGTATTTTGGAATTTATGTACGATTTGTAATACCACTGGCTTTTCGGTGAAGGAAAACATCGTGAAGAAACCTGCAGGCTTCAATTTCGAGGAACCCACTGTCCATTATGTGGCGACGGGCTCACCCCCTCACACTGGATAGAATTTCGGTACTACTGGTGAAACGTGGATGTTCTGAGGTTTCAGAATATCTCTGACTACCCCCTCGGGGAATAAAGTCGTGAGCTTATGCTTATATGTTCAAAATAAAATTTAAATCATATTTTATCCATTTTGGAAAATAATAATCTCATTCTGCTATCGTCTGTCTTATTGTAAAAATGGGCTGATCTTGTTTTCTTGAAAAACTCTTTGAAAGTTCAACTTCACTTCTTTTGTGCCGCTCCAACGCCTTTAGAAAGCACACGATAAGGACCAACAAGTTTCGCGTTCCAGTACAGGAGTTTATAAACAAGGAATGTTTCAGAACAATGTCTGGGTCAGTGCGTTACTGCAACCGCTGCGTACTGGTGAAGCCCGACAGAGCTCACCATTGCAGCATCTGCTCCCGATGCGTGCTCAAAATGGACCACCACTGTCCCTGGGTCAACAACTGTGTCTGCTACCACAACTACAAGTTCTTCATTCTTTTCCTCGGCTATGCACTTTTGTACTGTTTATTCATCATGGCCACGTGCCTGCCTTACTTCATTAAGTTCTGGAAGGTAAACTTAACTTTTAATAACATTATACCTTGTAAGAATTAGATTAATGATAATTTAAGAAAGTTACAGCAGTATATTTTTATATTGACTGAGAATAATCTTTTTGAGAAAATCTTGCACGGGGACATACAATCTGGGTTAAACTGATGAAATTTTAAGTTTTCTTGTTGAAGTACTCATGAAAGATAAATAACTGAATACATACATAAATTCAAAACCATAAATCGTTTTGTTGTGGTCACAAACTTTACTACAACTACCAATTATATCTGAATAAATATATGATATCACTTTATTCTGTGTCATATTATAAACTTTCACATTTATAATATGAGTAGGATTACTCCTATATTGTGTGTTTTTGTTTAAATAACATGCAACATTCGCAAGCTATATTATCGTTTTCTAGTAACATGCTATTAAAGTATGACCGGAAAAACAAAACCCCACCGTGTTGTGGAAAGTCATTGGAACTAATTTTGGATTTTTAATATTATCATTATGTTATAGTTGATGTAGCGACCCCAAAGCGGGTTTTTCATAATTTTTCTGGTCAACCTTTACAAATTATATATGTTTAAATCGCTTTCTTATTGTCTTTGTCATGTTTGAGTATTTAAAAAGAGCTAGAAGCTGCGACAAGCGACACATTATTTCTACTATTTAGCAAGTTGACCATTTTCTAACAACCCTTGATGTATTTGATTGGAATACCATTGCATCATATTCACAGATGTATCAGGAATACAAGCATGCCCACTGCGACCGTTTGATACTGAATGCCACTTTTACTAGACAATGCATGGAATTGATGGATGTAATAATCTTTATTATTTTTTCATCTCGATGTTCTTTTTGGACTCATCTTTAGTTTTGAGCTATTGTCTGTATCTAAAGAGGCCAGTCGTTCATCTAGCGTATTATTTTTTTAAATTGTCATCCAGAGCTATTACAACTATTAGCCTTAGCTCCCTTTCGCTTTGCGTGCAACTCAGTGAGTTTAAAGAACGACTCTTGTCGCACGGAGTTATCTTTTAATAATAAAATGTACAATACAATGTTATTGGCCCCTAGTTGTTATAGCCCGGGTGACTAAATTTTTCAGTCTATTAGGTCCTTTAAATATAATTATACAAGTATTAGCATAGCGTAATAATAATACAGTGTGAAAGCTCAGAACATTTGAGCGGTCGCGGATGATCTATGCCCGCACGGTGTGCGGGGGATGGAATACCGGCAAACTCGGTACCGCGCGCAGGTAAGTCGGTACTGGGACACGCTCCACCCGGCCCCCGCTCACCGCGCACGATTAACCTGCGACCGCCGAGCGTTACCACTAGTTTAATTACACTATGGTATTAGTATGGATATTATTTGCTTTGATGCAGATACTCACGACCGTAATTCATTTTGACGTGATCATTTCTACTTTGTTGCAACTACCAGCTTTTTAAGCTTGTATAATACTTTTTTATTTCATTTTTAGTTTTTACGCGAGCGAATTTAAGTGCCGGGTCATGCATTAGTCATTTTTTGCTATTTTCCTGTTTTGTGATAGTTATCTTTTGTGATAGCATTTATCAGTAATGTAACTGGTATAACTATATTATGTAGGATGTTGGTGAAATACATTAAATGTTTTTTTAGTATTATCGATTATAAAAAAATCGAAATGTATTTTTAAGTCAGTAACTAGGTAAATATTTTCTGAATGCCAAAGAGTACCTTGACAATTTGATAATTTACTCACAAGCTGTTATGCATTGCTAGAAAATATTTGGGTCAGATTCGTATCATAATCGTTGCATAAGTGTAATGTATGTATAGTTGTCTACCGAATAGGATCGTGATCTAAAACGACTGCGCCACTACTAGATAACGTTTATCTTGTGTAAACATTGCCTTAATCACCATTAGCAGTATGTTGCGTTGAGAGTTCCATTACTCATTTATGTTTAGAGTTTATTGAATAATCTTTCTATTAGTATTCCACGTTGTTTAAAATTAACATATTTTCGGTAACGCAGTGGGAATGTCTGAAAGGTTTATATTTACAAAACAAATTAGTTTAAACAATGTGGAACTTGTTTTTAAAAAAAATGTAATATGAAGATTATAGGATACAGGGTGTAAACTTAAATGCGTGATATACTTTAGAGGGTGCTTCGGACAATCAAACTTAACAAATTTCACTATGTGACCGACGTGAATTTGAATAATCAGCTGTTTTATCTAGATACATTTCTGTCGTGATGGAAAATGGAACAGCTTATTTTTTTCGCGATTTAATGTTAGTTCCATAGTGAAAGTTGTTCAGTTCGCTGGCTTGAAGCATTCAGTTAAATATGTCACGCATTTAATTTTACACCTTGTATTTGGCATATTTAAGAAAATAAATAATTATAAAAACGGAACAATGCAAAGGCAATTATATTTATACAAGTTATGAACAAATATAATTGAAAATGTAAAAACCGTTTAGTTACTTCAAAATATGCGAAGTAGGTACCTAACTTGGTAAATTTCAAATTGTTGTTTGACTCAATCTTGACTCAATCACAGTTATATACCGTAACAGATACTGCACTCATACAGATTTCGCGCGCTTTACAAATCTAGATTTTTGCGCTTCAGGAACGAAAACTGAAATGCGCCTTATTATGAAATAAAAATACTCATGAAATTCAAGGTGGCGAGGTATTTATCGCAGCAGTCAAACGCGAGTACTGGTTTTAGGGCGTTCCACCGTGTTCTGGATAAGTTCTTAATAACATATCTGACAGATCATTTGACATATTTTTCATACGGAATGTGTCAAAAGATATATCAGACCGTTGTATGTGTATTACTAAGGCCCTGTTTCATACATACATTCTTAATCAAACGACCATAAGCGTTCCAGCACGTCTAGCATGATTTTTCTTCTTGCGCGCGATTTGGCTAAGTTCCATGCTACTTGTCGCGAAAAGCGCGAAAACCTTATTTTCTATGGAGCAAAGGCGCGTCGCGTGTTTAGAGAAGTCATACTAGACGTGCAGGGTGGCCAGAAACGTTAAAATACAAATACCAAGCGTGCAGTTATAGCTTGGTTCACCTCTAGCATTATTATTTTTGTTTTACTTCTGTTATACGGTTTTCAGGTTTTGCTTTTTGTGGCTCGCGATTTCCTTTTCTAAGAAAAATATCTTTAGCTATAAAGAGCGAAAATGTGCTATGAATTTCGTGTGTATGCGACCTTTGTTTAGAGTTTCATTGAAATAGAGCTGCTGCCAACATAAACCACAGAATATAAAAATTTCTTAACTGCTTCAATACGCGCGTTAGCGATTGTTTTGTTGATTGCAAAATCTTATGTAGATCTAGATCACACGCCTTTTGCGAGAAGAATGCTGAAGCTAATGGTAGATGTGCTAACATAATCGCTAAGCCTTGTTTCATGTCATTGAATTGACTCACTTTTACTATTAAATAAATATTATGACGATACAGCATGAGTGGCTGCTCATCACTACATATTTTTATAAATTAAAGTCCATCGCCGAGTTTTTCTGACGTCCTGACTGTCTATACAAGTTGTAACAAAACAACCCAGTAATATTTAAAGGGGTGGTATAGTTAGACCATCAAACTGAACAACTTTCGAAAAGTCGAGGAATTAAGTTATCTATCCAATACATTTGAATTAAGTACTGCAGTTCAAATCAAATCAATTATACAGGGTGTCTCAAAAGAAATTTTATATTTATTTAGCTAACTGCGTGAGCGCAACGTATCCGAGGGGCGCGGGGGTTATGTCAATCGGTAGCCTGGCTCTTGGGAATTCAGTCGCTATGGAGCGTTTCTCGGGAGCAGACCGCGCGTTGTGCGTGCGAGAGTTTTACAAAAACGGTGATTCGGCGACTGAAAGTTTTCGAGACTCGAGGTTTTCGCCACTTAAATGATGCGCCAAGCATTCCTCTCATTCGACATTGGGTTAAAAAGTTTGAAGAGACCGGTACAACGCTAGATAAATCAAAATCCGGGCGACCTAGGTCATCAAGAACGGTAGAAAACGTGGAGAATGTTAATCAGTCTGTTCGTGACGACCCGAACCTTTCAATTCGGAAGCGCGCAAGTGCTTTAAATGTGCATAGATCATCATTACATCGCATCATGCACAAAGACCTAAAGCTGCACCCCTACAAAATTCAATTGGTGCAAGAATTAAAGCCCCAAGATGCCAGTCAGAGGCTTCATTTCGTAAATCAGGTGATTGAGCGATTTTAAACGTTTACCAACATTTTGTTTTCGGATGAAGCTCATTTTCATCTTAATGGCCACGTAAATAAGCAGAACTGCCGCTACTGGGGTGCAACGAATCCAAAACGCAAACATCAGAAACCCGATAAACCGACTTCACTGGCCCATTTGAAAGAAAATATCCGTCACGAAATGGCAGCCATCCCTGAATCCACCTGCCGAGCCGTCATAAGTAATTTTACTGTTCGATTAAATGAGTGCCGAGAACGCGAGGGTCCACATTTAGACGATATCATTTTTAAGAAATAAATCCCCAAAAAGTTTATTTCAATAATTAATAAACATTTTTTCTATATACGGCTTACTTTTTTTTTAATCGATCCACTAAATATAAAATTTCTTTTGAGACACCCTGTACTTTATTTTACACCAAAAAACATAGTATACAGAGATTAAACAAACAGGAAATACAAAAGGTACAAAAATAGGCGGTCTTATCGCTAAAAAGCAATTTCATCCAGACAACCTTAAGTTTTATAAGAAACAGCAGATTTTTCTCAATGTTGGCTTCATAGTGAAAGTTATTCAGTTTGATGTTCTAAACTACCCCTTTAAATGTTACTGGTGTGTTTTGTTAAACCCTTTGTAGAGAGAGCCTGAAGTCGCCTTAAGGCTGATCTCGGAAACTAATGTCAACATTTTGATACGGTTTAACCTTTACACTAATAGAGAGTGGAGGTTGTGGTACATACCCGTGCGAAGCCGAGGCGGATCGCTAGTGCGATATAGTTCTTGCATTGTTTTTGCTGTGACTTTTATTTTATTTATGCTTTGTACATAATTTATATTGCCTTTAGAACGCAAATACTAGTTTATAGTTGTCTCATCTACCATGACGTACTTATAGGATTATAGGGTTTATTATTGTAATAGATGCTAGAATCAATTTATTTTATTAGGATGAATTATCACACCCGACAATCTTACATGTAAAGAAAAGTTGACACTTTTTAAGGGGGTGATCAGACCGTCAAACTGAACAAGGCACGGAATAGGTAATAGTATATAGTTGTACATAAAGAACGGCTACTGGCCCCCCTCTGACTTCAGACACCCCACCTCACCTCACACTTTCTGAGGTCACTTTAGGAGAGCCGAACAAAGGATTTGACTACATAAAATAGTGTTTTTTCAGTGCATAAAAACGTTGAAAAATAACGCTAAATTCACTTTTTCAGTAAATCTTTAGCTCAAATACTATTAACAGAACGTATTATAAAAAGTATCGAAATGTAGATGACGTTAAATTCAATTCTCTCTTCGTTAAAGGCTTTCAATTTCAACCCTACAATGTCATGGACAGTTTGCATAAAGTGCGGAAATTCAAAAATGTTCTATAGAGTGCCGAACCTGTGTCTAAGGCACAAAAATTCAATCACGATAAAAAAATCTGCTGTTCCATACAAAAATGCAAACCTAATCGAGCCAAATGTATGAGACAGCAGATTTTTTCGCGATGTTCGTCCAATAGAGAAAGTTGTTCAGTTTGATCGTCTGATCTTCCTCTTAAAAAACTGTCAGCATATTAAGTTGGACCTGTATATGTTAACTACCCGTCTTACAATGTACAGGATGTTAGGGTAAACAGTTGCATTAGTTTAAGGGGTGATTGTACCCATGATATTTAACAATGTTCCCCAAGTAACCTATAGGAAATTAGCAAAAAATTGTTTTCGACTTTCCATACTAAATGCCTACATGCAATCAGCTGATCGAACGTTTGTATGAAAAGTCGACATTTTTTATTGCGAATTTGTGATCGGTTTCTTGAAAGTTGTCCAGTATCATGAGTACAATCACCCTAATGTAGTAATGCAACTGTTTACCCTAACACCCTGTATTACAGGAACTGCGTCGATTGTGAACAATTATGTTCTTGTTAAAACTGAAATATATTTTCAGGGTGAATTCGGCACGGCGGCGAGTGCAGGCCGGTATCACATCGTGTTCGCTTTCTTCGTGTCCCTCATGTTCGGGATATCGCTCGGCTCGCTCTTCGGTTACCATTGCTACCTCGTCGCTAATAATAGAACTACGTTAGGTAAGTTATTGGCTTACTGGAAAATATATATCAAATTGTAACAAATCTGGCGCAGAGAAGGCATTTCTCTTTGATCAAAATAATTAACTTCTTCTTCTTATCGTGTGGGCAACAAGCCCTGGTGTCAAGAGTTTTTTCAGACCGCCTTACGGCCTCTGACGTGGTTTTTATGTAACGACTACTATCATCAGAGATAGTAGCCGGGACCAACGGCTTAACGTGCCATCCGAAGCACGGAATAATCTTTTTTTTTCGGACAATTAGGTGAATCAGCCTGCAATGTCCTAACCAACTGGGGAAAAACCGCACAAAGTTAAATATCAGTAGGCGTCCCCCGTGGGAATCGAACCCACGACAATGCTCTTAGCCATTAGACCACTGAGGCAGGAATTAACTTTATCTTAATCTTTATATTAATTGTTGTATTCTAAAAATCTAAATTAGAATTAAGAAGAAATTATTAATCTTAATATAGAAGAAATTATTAATCTTAATTAGTTAATCTTTTACACATTCTACGTAATTTAGATTTTGTATTGCAAAATTGTCCCCAAGAGCGCATGGAATAGGGCAGATCCATACAGCCTTATCTGTGGCAATCATGTGTGTTGTATTGAATGATGCAGTGCTCATATCTCTGTTAAATGTAATAAATATTTTAATCTTTTTTTCTATATAGTACAGAATACAGGTATGATACTCATAAAATATCTACAAAATGATGGTATGACAGGTGTCGATCAATTAACTCTGTTTATTTCAATGGTAATTTGTTATTCAAAGGCCTAATTTCTTAATATGCCGACGGTTTTTAAGGGGATGACCAGACCATCGAACCGAGAGAGGAAGAGTTGTTCATGAATATAATACTTTTTAAATCGAAAACGATATTGTATAAATTTTTTTAAAATGACTGCAATTTATCATAATTTTCAACAAAATAAATACCTATTATAGAAAAGATTTAATGAAACTAAAATGCAACTGTTGTTTTCAGATATGCTCTTAAGTTACCGTCGTCTTGGCTCTCCCACTGGTCAGATGGTAAACGCTATTGCTAATGCCTTGATCAATGGTAAATTGCAGTCACTTCTATAATGTACAAGTTGTTACTTACCGAGTAATTCTTATTATAGTTCATTGTTAGAGTTGTGTGTAGAACTGGTCATAGCGAAATATAATTGTTTTGTCAATATCTTAGTATTAAGTAGAAATTATATTCAGCTTTTAAACTAGTAACAAACACTACTGTCTAATTAAAAACAGACCTATCATCATAGACGGCTAGAGCAAAAAATTCTGCAAACATTCATTGCAAAGGTTACAAAAAGTTTGGATAAAATAGCGCAGTTAAAAGAGCGTATTATAATAGCGAGCGAGACGGAGACGCGTGGATAGATGACGCCTTGTCGCGGTCATTTTCCAAGGGCAGTAAAAATTTAAATCTGCAGGTGGCGTTACAATAAATTTCACAAAAAAAAAGTCACAGAAATTTTTTTTTTCAATTAAAACGGCCTCATTCGTTTAAGTTCAGCATTATTTAATCGTACTATTATTCGTATGACCTTGTATTATGTTATTTCAATGCTAACCGATATTATAGAAATATTGTCATTACTACTTTATCCTGTATGGCCCGTTCCCTCTTATCGTACTCCGTGAGAGGCCTTTGCCCTGCGGTGGGATCCTACGGGCCATTATTTAACTAATTTACTTTATTTTACGATTTTTACGTCATATTAATATTTATTAAAAAGTGGTTTCCATTTTTCTTATACGAATTTAACATTATTCAGGTTCCATCTTAATATGCTAACCGTTTTTTAAACTTTATGTATGGGACCAACCTCGAAATAACGAAAAAAAATCAGCTGTTCCTAACAAAACTGCAAACTTACTCGACCCAAATGTATGGGACAGCAGATTTTTTTTCGTCAATTTGATGTCGATCCCAAAGGTTTTCAGTTTGATGGTCCTAATCATCCCCTTAAAAACCGTCAGCATATTAAGAAAGACCTTATCGAGGTAAATGAATTTTTTTGCAAACAAAATTTTTTACGTTTTGCAGAAGCGTTCAGAGCGCCGATGTTCCGCGGTGGCGCTGACAAGAAGGGCTTCTCAATGGGGGCCTTCAAAAACTTTAAGGAAGTCTTCGGCAATAACCCTAACCTCTGGATGGTGCCCATCTTCACAAGGTATTTGCCTTTTTTTCTTATCTCGGGATACACTTACATTGACTGTTGATTTAATTAAGGGATTTTAGATCTAGAAAAACTACAAACACAGCATAAACTGACAGTTAGTCAAATGAGTTATTTAATATCTTAATAAATAGGTCATAAAAATACCCTAGATAGAGAATAGAGTAGGATGCGCATGAACAACGGAAACATTGTAAAAATGTGCATGTAAATATGTAGGTGTTCAAGTTGTGTGTGATTTGACATATAGTCAAAGAGCCAGCGGAAAGCTTAGATATACTAACAATTTATCTGAATTAGATTCACCTGAAAGACCATTATCGCAATTACTTTGACAACAAAAAAGAAATTATCACTATGTTTACCACATGAAATTCTAACCATTTGTAGCGGCAGGTTGTTAAACCCATTATTTCTTGTTAAATTTACAAATATGCATATGAATCACTAGAAAGTAGTTTGTATAGAATCGAGAGAAGAATCGAATTATCATGGTTTCAACATAGGTAATTTTTTCAAAATATTCTTTTTATTTCATTGTTGTTTTGTATATATAAAGTATATTTCATTCATTCACTCGAATACGATAATGACATAAAATTATATAATGAAGTAAATGATATAAAGAACTAGAAAAGAAAGAAAAGACTGAACTGGAACAAAATTGTGTTCAATGTACTTAGCTGAAGCAAGATTTTGCTAGGCGACCGACCAAGTGTAATTTATACTCTCAAATTCTGATAAATATGATAGGTTATACATTTAATCGCTGGCTCTTATACTATTAGTACCGAACCGTTTGAAACTAAGATGTGTGCATGACTTAATCAGTGTGTGGAAAAAGAAGTGAATGACTAATTTAATAACAGAACAAAATAAGTATATAGTATAGTTTATATTCCTAACAAGTAAGAAGGTGTGTCTATGATGTAAACAAATGAGGGTCATTAATACACTCTAACTGTAAGCATGCCTTCGTCAACTACATCACATAAGGATATTATTTATGTATGTATTATTAGGGTATTTGACTCCGTTTGAGTTTCAAATTTTAAATGTTTTTTATAATTTAATACACTTACACTCAGTTGCAGAAACGCTCATTAAAGTTAATCCTCCATTAAATCTCTTGCTGTAACTTTTTGTCGTGTTGACGTAGTAAAAGCTAGCAAGAGATTTAACGGAGGATTAACTCTAGCGTTTCTGCAACTGGACTATAGACAAAGTATTTTTCGATTAGCGTTAACGACAATAGAAAACATAAAAATGTATGGACTTGACGTATGGTGACGAAAGCAAAATGTTTCGATCGCTAATGTCAAATCCATATATTCTGTCATTAAACGTTACTGTACCGTTATTCGAAGCCTAATAAAATAATGAGAGCAGCGTTGACTTCCTGTGTGTACTAGTCGCTTACTTGCCGACCAATCCACGCGTTCCGCTGCAACTTCACTCCACTCCCGCCACAACGCGCACCCCCCACCAGCGCCACCTGGCAGTCGAGTCTAGAGACTCGTGATTTACTCATTGGCGTTTTGATTCCCGCTAGAGGCGGTCATAAGCTAGCCATATTACAGGCACTAGACCGACTCAACTGTACTTCGTCGTAAAAGAAAAAACTGTTGAAATTTAAAAAATTAATTTAAATAAAAAGTGATAATTACGTGTAAGTGAAGTGTGTGCGTATAAACCGTGAGTATTTCCAAGATTTATTCGTAGCTCATTTACTATAAGTAATTTAAATAATTTAACGGTGTTACCGTTCGAGGACAACTTTTAGAAGTGATTTTTACTTTAATTGGCCCTTTTTTATTCTTGGTTTGCATACGAAATATTATCAAAGGATATTCATTGCTTTAAGCGCTTTTCAAGCGTACCTAGCTACCCACCTAAAATAAATATTAAATTAAAATTAATTTTGTATGTCCAAACGGGTTTCCGTTGGACGTGTGTGTTGCAGATCATGGAAGAGGGTGACCAATCCACGCGGGGAGGGGATGCAGTGGCAGCGAGAGTAGAAAGAAAGCGGCAGCGGTCAAAATCATCGAGTTCAGACTCCGTCAGCAGTTCTTCTTCAGAGTCCAGCTCGTCATCGTCAGACAATAATCGCCGTCGCGATAAAAGGCGCAAACGCAAGAAAACACGGCGCAGCGGCAGAGGAAAAAACCGTAAGTTGAATCAGTTAATAGATGTCGTGAGTGAACTACAAAAACAACTTGCATCCACGTCTAGTGGCAATTACTGTAGCCGGCCTGATGAACACATTGATCTGAATATTAGTGGTGAACTTTTTGAACCTGATCACCAAAGCGAGTATCATTCTGATATAAATTCGATCCCGACCGAGTCTCAGCCGATCGATAATATGATTAATAAAGAACCAGATTTCAATTTTAACGTAACTACAAAGGTCAAGGAACCCTCTGTTCCCCACGCATCTACAGAGATGCTTGAACAATTAAAAAATGTGCAACATTTTGACCAACCTGATTGGAATAGCATCCGCTACGCGGACGTCCAACGTGTGTATCTACACTCTCCTGGTTTTGTTAATTTAGAACCAAACGAGGAAATTAAACGGTACGATAATTCGAAGTATACCACTAATATGGAGAAGGCTTTCGCTAGTATTACATGTGCTTTGCTCAAACAACGCGAATCACTTCAAGCAGATATGCAAAATTTTTTGATATGGGCGCAACAAAATGTGTCTTCGAGCTATACAGACATTCATGCTAAAATTAACGAAACATTTGCAAAAGGCGAATATAGTAAAGTCTCGAGTGACACTATGCAGCTAGTATGTGGCCATAGAGCCGAATTAATCCAACATCGAAGGGAGGGTATTCTTGCGTCTGTCAAAGATCCTTTCCATAAGATTGCCCTACGGAAAATACCACCATCGTGCTCAACACTTTTTGACACGGAAAAATTCAGCTCAGTTCTGGAAAAAGCTGGTGGCGTGAAGAAGGTATTTTGGCCAAGAGACAAAGATCGCAACTTTGCACCGCAGAACGATCCTAGTACCTCATCGCAGGCACCTACTCAGGCACCTACCCAGGGATTCTCTTCGAGAATACCCACTCATCAAAAAAGCAACTTTCGTCAGCCACAGACAAAGTTTAACCCCAACTACAACAGCTCATTTCGAGGAAGAGGAGGTAAGCCTCAATACGGACGTGGTGGTACCTCACACAGGGGTAAAAGTAATAGGACGCACTCTCCACCATCCCGCCGGGATAGGAGAGACCAAACTAAACGAAGGAATTGACTCGACGAGTCATTCCTTCCGTGCCGGGCAGCTTCGCCTATTTTACGATCGCTGGAAACTTATAGGGGCACCGCCCTACATCCTAAAATTGATCGAAGGGTATCGCATTCCATTCATATCAAAGCCGCCGCTAAACTTACCAAGTTTTCGGCATCAAACACCTCAATCAATAGAGGCGTCAATAATGATAGAGAAAATGCTAGCACAAGGTGTACTACAGCTAGCAACTCTATCTCCCAGCTTCATTTCAACAATATTTCTTCGATCCAAGGGCGATGGCACGCTGAGACCGATTTTCAATCTGAAAAATCTCAATCACTACGTCTACCCGGACAAGTTCAGACTGGTAAATGTTCATCGTGTGCCAGACTTCTTGCAGGCTCAGGACTGGATGGCAAAAATAGACTTTCATCAGGCCTACTTTCATCTACCAGTCTCAGAAAGCCACAGACGATTCCTACGCCTGATTTACGCCGACAGACTCTTGGAGATGACGTGTTTGCCTTTCGGGCTCAGCTCGGCACCGAAAGCGTTTGCGTCGGTGACCAACTGGATTGCAAAATGCCTAAGAAATCGAGGTGTACGTCTGCTTGTGTACCTGGACGATTTCCTTTTGGTCAATCAAAGCCCATCCCTGTTGCGCAGCCATATCAAGGTCGCATTAGACCTAATGACTTTTCTGGGCTGGGAAATAAACACTGGGAAATCCGTCCTAACACCACAGAAGTCCATAGAATTCCTCGGCATAATTTGGGATCCTTGGCAAAATTCGAAGTACCTACCCGAAAGGCTAACCTCCAGAATACAGTGTCAGATCTCAGCTACGCTGGCAAAAGGCAAAGCAGCCCTAACAGACTTGCAAAGAGTTATCGGGATGATGAACTTCGCGAGCTTTGTTGTACCAAGAGGGCGACTCCACTATCGCGCATTACAGGCTCAGGCCAACAAACTCTTGAAGACTCAAACGACAAATGCCCTGCCTCTTTCCGACCAAAGCAAACTAGAGCTGGACTGGTGGCAACTGAGTCACAAACGGGAGTCCAAGATTCACCATCAGTCCCCGACACATTACCTTACCACCGATGCAAGCGACATTGGCTGGGGAGCCAAGCTGAACAACCTAAGCTTACAAGGCACATGGTCACCTTCGCAGCAAGGTCTACACTGCAACCAGAAAGAGATGATCGCTATTTTAAACGTCTTAAAAGATCACTCTCGGCTCCTGAGTTCGAAATCCGTAATGATACAGACGGACAACAGGTCCGTTGTTTCATACCTTCGCAACGAAGGCGGTACGAAGTCTGTGGCACTCACGAACCTAACGAGAGAAGTGTATTGCATCACGGATCAATTCAACATCAACATCTCGATTTATCACATCCCAGGGAACTACAATTGCCATGCAGATCACTTATCTCGCCTAAAAGCTCCACCGGAGTGGCACCTACTCCCACAAGCGACCCAGATTCTATTCAAGAAGTGGGGCACGCCTGTAGTGGATCTGTTCGCATCATACAAGGCCCATGTAGTAGAAGCATACTGCACTCTGGACAGAACAGACAAGATAGCCTCTTACTACGACGCTCTAAGCATGACCTGGAACTTTCCACTAGCATGGGTGTTCCCACCGCCACACCTTGTGCCGAGAGTTCTTGCTCATCTGAACTCCGCATCAGGGGCATTCCTAATGGTTGTGCCACGCTGGGAAAAAGTATATTGGAGGCCGGATCTAAAGAGCAGAGCCCTAGCTCCACCTTTCACAATCAGGAACCTGTCGCAGGTCCTAGTGGATGTATCGACGGGTCTACCTCCACCCAGGGTGTCCGAAATGATACTCGAAGTTTGGAAATGTGGGGGTGGAATGAACATCTAACAAACTGGACGGAAGAGCAAAAGCAGTTAATATCCTCCAGCTGGAGAGTTTCTACGCTTAATACATATAGACCTGCTTGGAACAGGTGGTTGGCATGGACAAGAAACACAGGCGTTGATACTTATAACCCAAACGGCTCTGATTTAGCCAGATACGTCGCAGACCTACACCAAAAGGATAGACTATCACTAAGCACAATTTTAGTTCACAAATCGGTCGTAACAACATTTTCAAACCCTAACAGTCAGACCAACTTAAGTTCCCACAGCCTTGTGAAACATGTTTTAAAAGCCATCGCATTATCCAAGCCGCAATCCAGAAAACCGCCGGTTTGGGACACTGACATAATAACACAATATTTAAAAAACAAAGATCCTGCCACTACGAGTTTATACGAGACCTCGAAACGCACAGCCGCAATTCTTTTGTTATGTTCGGGCAGACGTGTACATGACCTCACACTCCTCAGTATTTCCCCAGAAAATTACAAAGTTGAAGATGATTACATAATTTTAAGACCAGTATTCGGTTCAAAAACTGATACCGCCGATCATCGTCAGTCCGGCTGGAAATTGATGACACATGCAGAAAACAAAGCAATATGCCCAGTTTATTGGGTTAAACGTTTAATAGAACTATCACAGACACGAAGAGAAGCGGCTAAATCTGATAGTCTATTCTTGGCCATAACAGGAGCTTCCAGACCTGCCTCTCGCACTATCATCGGGGGCTGGATTAAGAAACTTCTCCACGAGGCTGGTATAAATGCTACAGCAGGCAGCTTCAGATCTGCTGTCGCATCTAAGAACTGGATTGAAAACTTCCAGCTAGACGATATCCTAGCAAGAGGTAATTGGAAATCAGCCAATACTTTCCGTAAATTTTACTGTAGGGAGATAGTTACCGTGTCAGGAAATAAGTCCTCGGTAACATCATCTTTTGCCCCTGCTGATGATTAGTATAATATGCATATAAATTAGCCTTCTTATTATAATAATTAGTGTTATTAGTACCAACGGTACATAATCAGTCGTGATAATTCAATAAAGATATTCATGTCTACACAAGTCTTTCACTTCATTCTTCCAACCTTAAGTGGCGATGCATACTTCTTAACATATTTTAATCACATTGGCGTATTCCAGCTCCACCAGACGATAACAAACACGTCTCTCATTATTTTATTAGGCTTCGAATAACGGTACAGTAACGTTTAATAGCTACGTTTTACCTGAAAATAAAACGTTTATTAAACATACTTACCTTATTCGAAGCCTAATATTTTGAATCCTGCCTGGTGATAATAGAGACGCAATGAGTAAATCACGAGTCTCTAGACTCGACTGCCAGGTGGCGCTGGTGGGGGGTGCGCGTTGTGGCGGGAGTGGAGTGAAGTTGCAGCGGAACGCGTGGATTGGTCGGCAAGTAAGCGACTAGTACACACAGGAAGTCAACGCTGCTCTCATTATTTTATTAGGCTTCGAATAAGGTAAGTATGTTTAATAAACGTTTTATTTTCAGGTAAAACGTAGCTATTTTCTACTAGCGTCAACGCCAATAGAATGTCACTTTGTCTAGGGGGGCTGAGTGTTATACGAATTGAAAACCCAAAGCTTCTCTAACAGTTCTTGTCCTTTCACAAATCTTATCATGCATCCGTGAATTTTTCATCATCACTTGCGTATGATGTTAGACGCCAGTAATGCTCTCTCTTGGATACTAACATTAAGGCTGGCATGCACCAAAAAGTATTTAGGCTTAAACAGTTTAAAGGTGCACTTCCGATGCCAGCGGCCGATGCGACTGACGCGTGGTTGTGTCATATGCCATATGTCTACCATATCGGCCGCGCGCGTCTGACGCACGCGTCAGTCGCTAGCATCGGAAGCGGTGCCATACGTTTTCATAGTAACTAGTATGGTCGCGCCTTAAATATGATGCTGTACTGTCATTAGTATGAGCAGTGTGAAAGACAGAGCAATCACTACGTTCAAGCCCTTAACACTTTTTGGTGCAAGCCAGCCTAAGAGCTTGTTTCAAATCTGGAGTCCTTAATAGCTTATCTGACAAATCGTTAACATATTTCATATGAAAGATATGTCAAACGATCCGTCAGATAAGCTATCCAGAACGTATTCAGAAGTGGTGAAACAGGCCCTAAGTCTAGGTATATTCGTCTATTTTGATACCATTTATCAACCATACATATTACTTACTACAGTAATAACTGATTTAATAAAATGCGCCTGCTACCACTGAATATCACATAATAATGTGTCTGGGTATTTGTAATATTCATATAAAAAACCAGTCCGCGTAAAAAGTGAACTTTATATAAAACTGAATAGAAAAAAACAAGTACAGTAGTCTAGAATTCTGTTAAGTAATATTGACGAGACTTTAACAGGGACCCATTAAAAATTCTAGACCGGATCAAATTTTCAGTACAATGGGTCCCGACTGTGAAAGTCGTTTCAATATTACTTAACAGAATTCTAGACTACTGGACTTGTTTTATTCTTTTCAGTTTTTTTTTAAAGTTCACTTTTTACGCGTTTTTAGTTAAAGTTCACTTATAACGCCGACGGGATTTTTTATTTAAATTTTTTTAGTATTTTTCAACTTTAAATCGTTATAGATCCTAAATGGTCATTCAAAATGAAAAATAATATTTTGTTTAATTACTTTTTGCAATATGCGAAATTATGAAATAAACAAAAAGTTATCATAACTTTTGAACCGTTGAGAATGGACCCAATCATTCACTGGGGCTAAAAGTTTGGAAATGACCTCCACCATGCACCTGTTTGATTTGATTAACACTTCCAGGGACACTGTATAGACGGAATGACGTTTGATCATCAACAAAGTCAAATACCCTATTTATTTGTATATTATAAGTCTATACTTTTTAATTTATTCTCATGTTCATACCATTTTCTTCATGTCATAATCATACAATATTTATTAGTTTATAATCACGTAATAAATCCATCTAACTATTTAACTTTGTACAAATTAGTTAACTTCGCGACGGCTTTTATCGCAACTTTTGTACGTAGGCTATCTCACTCACGCCTATGGTTTAGAGTTTGCATTTTTATCGGGGTATCACGTTTTGTAATAATAACTTTATTGTTTATTATTTTCCCTTTAAAAAGTGGCGTGAACTGTTTCAACTAACCATTCAACATTATAATTAATTGTTCTGCGTAATTCTTGTAATTAATACGTATATATCAGTATAACAGGTTGACCGCCAACAACGGATTAAACCGGTATAGAAATAATATCAATAAAGCTACATTTGATTGTGATATAATAATATAAGTAATACTATCATAATCATCATCATCATCGTCATCAGCCTGTATACAACCCACTGCAGGGCATAGGCCTACCCTCAGGGAGGGTGTATGGACGTTAGTCCACCACGCGTGCCCAATGGGATTGGTATTAATGGTAAGTAATACAATATGAATGATGATTGTGTTTTCTTGTTCTTGAGCAATATTATTCAATTAAATGTTTACTTTCAACGTAATACTACGTGTAATAGTAACAAACGGGCTAGGCGTATGAACAAAGATTTTTGTATTTGACGAAATGTTGAAAAGGTTTAAGATTTCAAAATGATTACAAATTAACGTAAAATAAACGACAATCTCACAAAGATACCGTGTCGTCGACAGACATATTATTTGTTTAAATGTAGGTAAACAAAGAAGTCCCACATGAATTTCACCAAAGACAACAAAACAATATGAAAATCTAACCTACTTTTCACAATATTTAAAAAAATACGTACTTTCCTCTATTCCATTAGTTCCCGCCACTTTGTTCACAATCCTCTCTGACTAAAGTCGTTTTATCAGCCTCGGTGACGGGTGCGATTTCCCAGTGCGTCGCGAACATCAGCTCCAGACGTTCACGACACCGCAGGAGCCCCACGGGTACGAGTCAATGGGCACTACGCGGTCCAGGTCAGACCCTGACGGTCCCTCATCCGACGCTCATCACATACCTTGAGATTTTACTCTCTTTTATTAAGATATTTCGACACTATTTACAATTTATGCGCATCTATACAGATACATGTTTTATTTTGTTCGTTAATTTGGTTTACAGTAGTAAATATGAATGTTGGGTAGACCGATGCAGTTTCTTAGCCATTTCTAACCTAAATTATTATTAATTCTTCTGCAGATTCTATGAATTATTTTGCGACATTAGGAAAATGTTGATATAATAGCTACATCATATTTATGCAGGGTTTACAACATGTGTACCTTCTGCCAGTAGAATTAGAAACGAGAATATGATATATTTTCATTGAAATCTATTTTACGTTTAAGTCAATATATTTTAGAAGATTATGCGTGCTAACCCGATGCTTTTTCGTAAAACTTAAAGAAATCTTTAAACAAATTCTGCGCTAAACTAATTTCTATTCTTCTTTCGTGTCAGTACGAGCCATATCGTACGTATGACTGTGTAAATCATCAAATTTCTCTAATAGTATGTATTGGTCAAGAAGCTTTAATAATTATTCAATCATTCATTACGTTTAATATGTAATACCTAATTATTAGGTAACTTTTTGTGTAATATTATACTCAAGTTATGTGTATGAGCTTGGTTGACGTGGACGCTGCGTTTTTATCAATAATAATACAATTATGATTTTATGAAAAAAACCTTTAAAGTTTGCATACAGCTTTTTAATGCATTTATTATTTCTGAGCTATATACAACACACAAGACTGATAAAGTTAGAAAGAATATACTGTTATATTTTGTAAGTATGTTTGAGCACAATAAACTTTTAATTCTGTGTTATGTTTTTTATTTTATTTTTTTCATTTACCGACGCTACACGATGCTTTCATCACCGATATTTATTTCTTGTATTTTAAATGCTTTCCAGTAGAATGCTATACATTAGCAAGCAAATGGATACATAATTTAACAAATGATGTAATATCAAATCGTCTGTGTGCTGTATATCCGACTGAAACGAATTATTTTACTTTATCAACTCGACGCTTTCCAAATCTAATTTCGCTCTTCTCTTACTCTCTCAGTCTTATTTTCCATACATTGTCTTTAAGTGCTACAGATTTCAGTACTTACCTACCAAATTATCGTATTACAAAGCACATATTTCAATTACAAAATTCTTGTAAAATTCAACTTGCATATTAAACATTATACTTAGTTGATACACTTTAACAACATTCTATCAATATCTCTCTGCCAGAATGAATATTGAAAACAATATTAATTGGCAATAAAACTAAAATCTTTAGCACGTAAAGTAACCTATTTACTAAATGCTTTCTCTTCAACTATCGAAATTTCTTGTTTAAACAATAATAATAAGAAAGACGTAAGGGACTGTTTGAAAACAAGCATTTTATTACAATTTTAGCGAGGAGTCGGGCGAGACTGAGAGATGGAGACTTTGCCCCAGAACGGGCCGGACCGTCCCGCAAATTGTATAAGAATAAAAGCATTTATCTATATTCTATTAACCAACATCCATTTCACTATATTTTTATTACAATTTAATTAAATAAATCTTTTCCGACTAAATTAAACATGCTTTTCATTAATTGGCGTATTACACCCGAAAAGTTACAGATTTTATGTCATTCACTTCTTTTTTATTGTAACTAGATTAGTTTAAAAATGAATTAGAAATCGATTATTATTAGTATTGAAAATTACAGTGTCCCTTTGCATGCTAATTTAATTTAGCAAGCATATTTTGCTAAGCTTTTTAGCTAGTTTAGCTATTAAGTGTAATTGTGTAAAAATTAAAATAGAAACTGATATTAGTTTTAGAAAGCACATACGATTGAGGAACCTACATAGTCGCATGTGATTAATAGAAGCCGGTCACTTAATACAACGAAACCTTCATGTTCCGACTGGTCGATATTAAACTCGTGTTTCTGTCTGTCACAGTAAGAACAAGAGCTTACTATCGTATCAGATATGACAGTGTTTATATGATTGTTCGAACCTGCTTTTATTTTGTAAATCTTCAAACAGAAATGATCGAAGCTTTTATTAAATGGAGCAATTTCATTACCGCCTGCAGCCAAGTCCGGTACATTAGAAATCTTGTACTCAAACTAAAAGTCTTTGGTACTACAAATGATTTTATGTTTAAATAATGGCGGCAATCTTCTTGAGCACGGCCTTGTCTGCAAAAAACTAAATTTGTACCCCGGCCCATTTTTCAAGTTGTTTTTTGCCGGGTATTGTACTTGACTTGCACTGTTGAAACTCATGTTCGAGGTTTTTACATAAAATCTCAAACTATTATATCGGCGACCATGCATTCAGACGTAACGATTTATGCAAAAAGATGTGAAAAATAATGCGTAACATATACAAATAGCTTCGGAGATGGCATCGTGTATCCGCTGCCCCAGCAAGAGGAGGACACCGAGTCGCTGCTGAGCTCGGAGCGCTGGGAGCGCTGGGGCGAGCGCGCCCGGCCCTTCGACGACCGCGAGAGCTCCTCCTACGACGAACTATGAGTGTAGGCGCACGCAGAGCGCGGCCACGACACATCTACCTACTGTACAGTACAGGCTTAACTATTGTGTGTGCCGATCTAGGACGAGTACACTATCCGTTTTTGCTTATGAAGTCATGCGGTATTGTGTCTTGTTACTTTAACGGTAACCTGCATAATCGGAACGATGTTGTGTGTACAGTGTAAAGTCGGAAATTTTAGTATATGTCGGCCGAGCGTTCTGGTGTACGACTTTACATTTAATTGTAGCCCTTATGCCGATAAAATAGCGAAATCATTGACGCGGCATAATCATGCGATTAAAAGTTGAGATATGTGGAGAAATCGACAGGGTGGAAACGACAACGTAAGTACCTAATGGAGGAATTCCATCGGTATTTATTTCTGCTGCATTATAAATGCCAGCCTGTAATTTTCGTCATGAAAAGAAAGTTTGTTTTTTCACGGTAAATTCTAAACCTTATATCAAATGAGATTCGTTAAAGTTAAAATTAAGTAAGTCACTGAATTTTCTTGGATGTTAAATATTTTGTATCATCTCTCTTGTATTAAAACCTCAAAACCCATGTTACTTAGAGGATCATGTAATGGTGTATCACATGTGATATATCACCTATTGCTTACTAAAATCCCTGAATTTTACAGTTTTAACTCTATATTCAGATATTATCTATTAATTTTTCTGGTATCTTAATTAAGTGTGCTTTAGCAAAGACAACCATTTTAAATACACGCCTGTACTTAAGTGACCGCTTTATTGTGGTGACTAGACGCTATAAGATTAGTATTTTTTAGGTTCCAAAAGCGCTTAAAGGTTTCATAGTTGTCGCTATAGTAAGAAACCATAGTCTCGCCAATCGAGCCATAATTATCTTTATGAAGAAGTAATAAGCGTGTATTATTTGTGACTGTGCGTGTAACACTTGGGAGTAATTACTAATGCCGCTGTCTAATTGATAACCTAGCGTCCCTTTTGGAAACTATATTTTACTCTTCAATTCCAATGCCGGTAATTGGTGCTCATCGGCTTATGTAAGTGAATGTCTGTCACGTATGAATGGTTTATAAGCTAGTGTAGATACCTAGTCCTTTGTAACTTCCAGTATTTTGCGGTATTTTCATTTCAATGTAGTTTTTTTTCACTTATGAGGTATTACGGAGGTATTTTCGTTACAATGTTAAAATAAAAGGAGTTGGACGTTAACAAAGGACTGTAAAGTACTTATCATGGCAACGAATATTAAAACATTACATTAGTCCTAACTTGCCTTAAATAGCATTTATGCAAACCTGTGACACCAATAATAAGATACAAATATTAATAGTAGGTACGTCAGGTATATTGTTTACGCATATCAAGAGTTAAGTGAATAATATGTTTTGTTAGCATTGTCTTATGCAAAGAAAATAAAGTGCTTTTAAATTTAAGATAAGACTGCTTTGGAGGGTTCTAGATTTTAATTGATGTACAGAGTGTTATGAAAAACTTGTCATTCTAATAAACAAGATAATTAATAACTTTAGTGATAAACTTGTGGTGCAAGCAACGTAAGTCATGTCCGAATGTCATCTGAGATCGTAGCATGATGCGTGCGATGAGGCTATATCATGCCTTTTATCTCGTTCGTTCGCGCGCAAATAGAAAGAGAACTAAGGCGCGATAACGCTATATAACGCTGCCATGCTACGGTATCTGCTATTGATCCCGGTGACAAAGTTACAGTGGCTGTGCACACAAATGCGTGATAGGCCAGAAAATAATTACTTTTATTAGCTTAGCCATTTGTGAGTCGATATGTTTAGCTTTGTAAGTGACGTTTACTTTCGTCATCTGAGTTTATAATAATAAATTTTTTTTAAAACACTGGTGCGTATACAAAAGCACTGATGCACTAATGTACTGCTAAAATAATTTTGACTCGAACAAGCTTGTTGTAATGATATTTTTAAGAGTAATTTATTGATATGGTGTTCGATATTTAATTTTAATCTTATTTTGATTTGCGATGTTTTTTGGACCGGCAGATTTAAGCACTGTTTGGAGAGATTACCGCATGCGTTTAAATTAAATAGATAAGAATAGACTCGTCCGCTTCGATGAGTGGCTCCATTCGGAAATTGAAGTTCATATGACGTAAATCCGTGGTAATCCTTCCTTTCACAGTTACTAACAACACAATTAACCTTAAAATTGTTTGTAGCTTATTGATTACCTTATTGGGGTCAATTCGAGCGGGCGACTTGCTCCCGAGGGCGCTTGCTAAAAGACCGAGATCCGACCGTAAAATTATGCACCTATTGGTTTGGCAAACGAAATGTAATTGTGGAAGTTTATAAAACACCACCGGGTTGCCTAGCAAAATCTTGCCGCAAGTACTTTTACCATTATTAATTTTTGCCACCTATCTGTTTGTGAAATAAATTAGGTGCCATCGGAAGGAGACCGATCTAAAGAACAGGAAAAACTAGTTGCTACCTCTCAGTCTGCCACAACTCTATGGTTGCCAGGTTCAAAAATTACTTATTTGAACCTGGCAACCCTAGAGTTGTGCCTCCGTGCTTCCGATGTGCCTCATTTACTTCCCGAACAGATATGTGGAAAAATGTTTACAAAAAATCATAGTGGTAAAGTTACTTGCGGCAAGATTTTGCTAGGCAACCCGGCGGCGTTGTATGAACCCCAGTGTAAACTTTCACTTAAATCACATTTCGTTCACCAAACGAATAGGTGCATAATTTTACGGTCAAATCTTTTTGCGAAGCTGGGCTCAATCTGTGCTGTTGACAAAGGTACTTTAAAACTTATAAAAATTCTATAGATATTTAGATTCCTTAATTTGTGGATTATTATTGTCTTAACTTTTGTAAATTCTTAATTATTGCTTTTATAGAAAAGAGGCTAGTTTTTCAGTAATTTTCTATTAACATTTTAATGTAATACCCACACGATCTGTTTTCCCAAATACCAAAATGAATTGCTCGTATTTGAAACACTTGATAGATCTTTAAGTGTGAAAATAACCAGGCCGGGCCGCCAACCAGAGGTGCTAGGTTCTAATCCCGGTTCGATCATGGATGTTATGTGTTTGTGCCGTTCATTTCACACGTTAGATTCACAATTATACACAGAACTCGAATTTTACTGGGCTGATATGGGGTGATAAATTCCCCAAAAACGGTTTCATTTGATAACTTACCTATGGTATAATACCTTTATGGTATGGACCAAGTGTACTAGTTGTGTGGTACAACCCAGTGGAGCTTACAATAGTAACATATAATATCATTGCTTCAACTAAACGTGCTTTGGGCATATCCATTATTTCTGCTAAATTAGTTAATTCTCAACTTCTCATTTTATTTCCAAAGAATGCCGCGGAGCTATTTATTTATCCAAAATATTTATAAATACGATATTTTTGAGAAAAGGCGTATGCCAAGTGCCTAAATTAACTTAGGCCACATATAAACTACATGGAAACTAAAGTATGTAGTGCCAGTTATTAAATTAGCAAAGAAAAAGGTTTACTTATAGAAAGTTCGTGGTTTGCAATTGTGCTTTGCGAAATTACCTAAATTTTATTTGTAGTTTTACATGTTTCCGGCATGCGTTGGCAATACATCTTATTTAGTTTGCAATTTCATAATGATCCCGGAATCGGTTGGTAGGTTAGTTGACTTCTTAATGGCCGGATTATAAGATCTATCGACTGGCATAAGTTGCAATAATGAGCAATTCGTTTTGGAATTTTCAACTAAATCTCATAGGACGACTTGCATTGTCCTTTTCTGGTTTCGTATAGTTATTGAATAATTGTAATCAGTACAAAACTACAAATGATTTCACAACAAAATAAATGTTTTAGATCATTGACGTAGAATACTATGGACGCCCGGTCTAGTACAAAATTCTTTTCGAAAAAAGTGTCTGAGACTATAAACCAACTGAAAAACATAGAAAATGCTGAAATTCTTTTCCATCCCACTCCCCCATAGGGGCACGGACCCTACGTCCAGTAGTTGGTAAGTCAATGTTTTAGATGAATATTGATCAAATACACATTACCTACAGATATACAGAATGAAATTGATATCATTAGCATCCTTTTAAACTAAGATTTTACCCATAAAACGGAATAACTTTTACTATGGGAGCAAACTGAACTAACCAAAAACAAAATCTGAATTTTTTTGCTCCGATCGGTTAGTTCCCAAAGTAAAAGTTTGATGGGCAGACTCTTAGTTTAAAAGGATGCTAATGACATCAATTTCACCATGTATAATCTCAGAGCAATAACCATCTTTACCTAGTATGGTACGTACTGCATAAAATAATATTATAATAGAAAGATGTTGAGCAAAACATAATATTATACATAGTTAACATAATTTATGTTTTGTAGGCCAAACGTTAGTCAGGAATCCTGAATTTTATGTTTTACAGGTTTATGTGTTATAGTTTTTGAGAGTTACGCGGTTATTAATTAAGCTAAAGTTAATCATTGTAACGGGTCGGTGTTATTGTCCGGAAATAACGAAGCTAACTTGCAGTACCTGCAGTCGCCATCAGATATATCGTAGCATAGAAGGTGTTCATATATTTCTGAGCAGTGCTAATTTCCAATAATTTCTTTACTGCAATCAAAAATCTGAACGCCAAGATCATCAAATGGATACGCAGTCGAGGTAATCATAAACATTAGAGCAGCTTAAGAAAAAAGACCTTAATCCATTGTTATACATTTCAATTTTAAATATAATTGTAAAGAAATTATTGAAAATAAGCTGTTCAGATAATTGTGACAAAATACATGTATAGATAATTGGTATCATATACTCTAAAGAATTTATAGAAAATAGGACTGTACAGAATATTTGAATACCTTGTATGCTACGATATATCTGATGGCGACTGTACACACAGAATGAAAATTTTTTTGATAAACTTACGAGCACGTATCCAGAATTCGGTTCGGAACGACGACAATGTCTTTAGTCCCTGTTCTGTACATAAAACCGACCAAGTGCGAGTCGGGACTCGAGCAATTAATGTTCCGTGCTACCAATTGTTTTACATGGGTATGGGTATGGGTGATAACCAGTATAAAATAATATTAAGTACCTATGTAGGTTCAAAGTAACTGAAAATCAGCTTACACTGGTGGTACTTTTTTAAAACTATTCTAGTTAGTTCTAACGAATGTGTTAATTTTCCCGCTATCTGCACCTTATTTCAAATGTTCATGATCTTTTTTCAGATTTAAAACTTTAAAGTTTTTGAAACATCGGGAAGGGACGGCAGTTTTTCTGAGTTTATTGAAAAAAAAATTTAACAAAGTTTCAAAGAAAATTTGGTAGACAGTTTTAGACTCGTATTTTTATAAGCTTTTATTTGATACCCCACACGTAGAAAAAAGTTTTTTTGTATTGTATCTGTCTGCCCCTCGATATAAAATTAAGCTTTTTTGACTTCATCTATGTCATTGGACAATTGCTATAATTATACCAAGTTTCAATTTCCTGTGTCTTACGGTCTCCAAGAAAAATTCCTGTGACAGACGGACGGACAGACAGACACCAAGGTGATTCCATAAGTGTTCCGTTTTGCCAATTTTGGTGCGGAACACCAATAATTAGGTATTACTGTACTAAACACCCCTATGTTGCGTGTTAAAAAACACGCTTATATTAGCTTCACTTGTATACAATAACTAATTTAATTTAAATTAATTAGAACGTTTTTAAGGGTGTGTTTTATAACGTTGTGCGTTTATAAAGAAACAGAACAACTTTCCCTAATATCCCTTATAAGGAACATGGGACGAGAAAATTTTTTGGACCTCGCATAGAAAATCCATCGGTTGATCCAATGTTGAACCGCATTTTAGTATGGAAGTTCCAAACATTTTTCTCGTTTATCTGAATACAACCTTGAAATATTTCTAGTGGGTAATGAATAATAGCGGTGTATAAACGGCGGTGGAAATCCCTATTCCCCCCCCCCTCTGGATACGTGTTTGTAAACCTAGCATAATAAACATCCTTAGATAAATGATTGGCTCTTTCATCATTTATCTGACACACCTCCATAATAGATTTAATATTAAATCTTCCTAATTTGAATTGACGACTTCACGCAAGTATATCAAGTAATTAACTAATATTATGTCAGTGTCTCGAGTCAGTCATTTTAATGTGACATTTTCGATTATATAAACAGACCGCCTTGGTACCAGTAGACCATATAACTATGGACCAGTTACCACTAACAAACTTTTTTGCACTTTTTGCGGGGAACGAGGTAGCATGAAATCCGTAACTTTGGATTTTATTCCATTACTTCACATTCTAATTTTGACTTTTAAAATAGTCTCGTGAGAACCCCAAACGATAATATTTTGAAGATATTGTTCCGCAATTATAGGCTGTCTCGTTTAGTGATAAGATATAAAATTGTATGTAAATGCACATGGTCAATTGACCATGTAACTTGGAAGAGGGGAATGCTAACGCAAGACTGGTCCCTAGTTATATGGTCTAAGCCTCTGCTCTTTTTATCGTCCTATACACAGTACTCATCGAATCATTTACTCGAAACGGATTTTGTGTAACTTGTCGAACATACGATAGGCGATGCTTAGGTAAGTGATATTGTATTTTTCCGATTATCATCTGTTTGAAATTGCCTTAACAAACTTGAACTTTCTAAATACGAGTAGTTCTTGATAACCAGAATTACCAAGATCTGTCAAAAAACACATCTCTATTCGATATCGATCAAGTATTTTATCCAATTTTGTCATCTTAACTATTATAAAACTGTAACAAAAGTGTGTCTGTACCAGGTCTGTACATTGAAGTAAACTACAAAAAAAAATGACGATATGGTTTTTTGCCACTGACTCCAAATCAACCTGATTTAGAATTTTTGTCTGTCTGTGTGTTTGTTTGTGCGAGCATCACGCGAAAACTACTGAAACGATTTCTGATAAAAAAATTTTTGTTTGAAGGCTTATGATCTGACTTAAAATCTGGTAAGTATATAATTTGTGCGGACGAAGTCGGGGATTAACTCTAGTAGGATAGTAAAATCCTTCCCATTTTATTTAGCGTTCATATTTCTGTGGATAGTGGTGACTGATGTGATGGATGATACTTGTCCATCGGTCGTATAATACGGGCAAAAATAACGCACGAGCTTTTTCTTCTTTTGTGTCAGCAAAAGCTACGAGTATATCGCAATACACTCATGCTGTTCTAGAGGAAAGGTTAGCCTGACAGCAATGGTCGTATTGAGGCTGACGCTCAACCAGAATGAATACTATAAACGACGACTGCAATCAAAAATCTCAAGACCATGAAACTGAATGACTTGCACTATGGAGACGTTGACACAAATAAAGAAAGTCATCTGTCCCATATATTTGAGTCGAGTATAGTAAACTGCAATACATGCAGTTTTGTATGAAACAGCAGATTAATTTTGCTATTTCAAGTTTGATGGTGTAGACCACCACTAAATATTACTAGGGTGTTCTGTTGCACCCTGTATACGGCGAACGTAAAAATTAGTAATAATAATGCATTTATCGGTTATGTATCTTTCGAGGCCGAGATTCTAGGACGTATTTTGAGCCTTAGCTTAGTCTAAGTAAGGTCAAAAATGTATGGATTTTGATATTCAGGAGTTCGAATTAAATCCTAGAAAGCATAACTGAATGTCAGCCTTAAAATTGAATCAGAATTTAAGTGTCCCATATTAACCTACTAAGAAATGGACGGAGCGGCGGGTCTAATACAAAATTCACAAATAAACGAGTCTTGTAGAAACGTAACAAACGTCCAATAGCGAATTGATGACATGTTGATGTTGATTTAAAAGCTACTAAGGTCCGTATTAATAAAAAAAAAACTCACCTCTGATAGGCTCTTAAGTAAAGTGAAATGCATACTAAAACGTCATCTTAATAGGCCGCCAGCGTTGCAAAGCATAGCTTAATTATAATATAGTGGAACAGCTCGGCGGTTGCGTATTCGGGGGATAGGCAAAGTCGGTACCACGCGCGGATAAGTCGGGACTGGGCCACACTCGCCCCCCGGCCCCCGTACACCGCTCACGATTGATCTGTCGCGACCGCCGAGCTGAATCACAAGGTTAATTACACTATGTGAAGTTTCGTTTATTAATACGGGCCTGAATGTAAGACGTTTTTTTTTTCAAAAAGGCTGTGGCGGTCTATAGAATTAAGTTACGTTTAAGAATTTTCCTGTAATTTTTACTTAATGTCAGCATTCCTTTTTTTTTGTATTTAATTATTAATTGTTATTTAAGATTTCAATGAATTTGACGTCTCAAATTGTTATTTTACTTTCTTTTTTTTACTTTTATAAATAAGTTAGTTGTGTAAGCCCTCATGATATATTTTTAGCGATTACATACACTAATTTTATATTGATTCGCTAAAAAATTCATAAGTGAGGGATGTGCTTAAACGGTGTGTAAATAAGTATTGAAATGGAAATTATTGATAAAGATTATTATATTTAGATCGATATGAAATTATGTGCAATGGTTTTGTAATTTAGTTACAATGGATGAAATTTAAAATAAACGAAACAAATTATACACTATTTTTCTAATTCATAAAACTTGCTTGGGAAATAAAAACTACGAGTAATTGTAAAAATTTATTACAAAAGGAATGAATAAAAATTAGGAAATCCTGATCAACTACGAATAACAGATAATGTAAATTGTAACAAAACAAAAGCAAGTAGTTTCAAACCTGCCACAGTAAATCAACAGTTCAAACAATGCAACATTTATGGAATCTCATTATTCAATCATCATACTCAACTAAAATACTGGTCACTTATTTTATCTAACACTGGCAAGTACCCGTAAACGATTATTAATAACCATAAAAATTAAATGCTCAAAGCTGCCAATAACTCCCTGATACCACCTTTGTCCTGCTGTTTCATGATATTCCTAAAGGCGCGGACACACGTCGCTTCTTTTTCAATATTCTTGGATATCTGGTGGGCCCTCCTAGTGATTTCTTTAGGAATGCCCGCGAGCCTGGCCGCGTTGAACCCGTAGGACTTGGGGCAGGCGCCGGGCGTCAGCTTGTACAGGAAAGTTATCGTTTCCTCGGGAATGTGGTCCTCGCTTTCGGATGTGGTCTCATCAGTTTCTACCATACATGCCTGTGGAAAGGGAAATAGTGTTTAGGCACTGTATAAGAAAGAGTATGGTACTACATACATTACGGACACTCCCTCCCTGCTCCGCCGTTTTTACCTTAAGAGGTATCCCCGACCGAACGACCTTGACCCTTTCAGAGCCGCCTCACCTCTATTAAGCTACATCATTTTAATAGGTATACCAATTTTTGACTGATACCTATTAAAATGATTGTCACTGTGGTGCCTACTAATCCAAGGAAATCTAATTCGAAAATCATAAGAATTCGTAATTAACTCATTAAAAATTATAGGTCTTAAAAAAATTTACTTCATAGCATTTTTAGATCTTAATATCGTCTACACAATTGTGTGTCGCAAGTAAAAGTGACTTCAACTTACAAAGTAGATGCACATAATAAAGATTTTTTCCAACATTTAGGCTTTCCTTTGAACACAGGTTTCATATGTTTTTTGTGGAAAATAAAGAGTAAAATGTTCCATGTTGTGTATATGGGAGTAGACGAGCCATACTGTACAGAGCGTACAAACAAAAGTATACCGTGAGATAAGGAGATTTACGTATAGTCCACGCTGTCAGCCACGCTCATTTTGATCATTGTCGCATTAGCGTGCTATAGCGCTATTGCGTTGATAGCAATATTCATCGTCGACAATAGTGAAAAGGATATCTTACGGTTCGGCGGCAACATACGAACATCAATCCAGTCAGTGCTCAAGTACTGATTGCAAAAAAGATTAGAGCATTTGGGCGCAGTTATAGAAGATCGCACCGGGCGCATACATAGCACCTACATACATAGTTCCTAATTAGCATTGGTGTCTTTAAACCCAGTGTTTTGACATCAGTATTTACTTACCATGTGTCCCAGAACAACTTCGGGATGGGACCCTAGATGGTGCACGACGGAGTGGTAGTGCGTTGAGAAGACGACGCGACACGCTCGCTCCGCCAGCTCCACGCACACAGCTGACGCTATCGCAGTCCCGTCGTATGTGGACGTGCCACGACCTGGCGAATAAAGTTATGCATTCTTGTTGAATCATCATCAGCCTATATACATCCCACTGCAGGGCACAGTCCTACCCTCAGGAAGGACGTATGGGCATTAATCCACCACGCGTGCCCAATGCGGATTAGTAGTTTTTACATAGTTTCTTTTTGAATGGTTACAATTAATTTACATTAAAGGAGCATTTAATGAGCGTGTTCGTTATAAAATTGCTATCTCAAAACGGCTCTAACAAATTCGATTATATAGGTAGTTATGGATTTTTGTGCCTATAAATCTAGCAAGTCAATGTACGTACCTAATTCATCGAGCAGTACCAGCGAGTGCACAGAAGCGTGTTTAACAATGGCCGCGGTCTCGTTCATCTCGACGAGGAAGGTGGACTGGCCGGAGAGTATGTCGTCTGACGCGCCCAGCCGGGTGAAGATGCGATCCACGAGGCTCATGCCGCATTCCTGCGCTGGCACGTAGCTGCCCTGCAGGTTTTAAAAGTTATAAAGACTGATCTGGTGAACATTTCCACGATGTTCCTAAAACTACCAACATACAACTATATTTTTTTTTAGGGTTCTGTACCTAAAGGGTGAAGTAAGGACCCTAGTACTAAGCTTACGTTGTCAGTCCGACCGTCCTAGCTTCAGAGGACTGTTTGTTCTGAATCTTAATAGGTACCCAGTTAAAAAAAAAAAAATATGTATCATTATATTGGATTATACGAAAAATAATTTAAAAAAAAGAAGAAATTAAGGGGGTTACAAGAAACTCCGTTTCGCTCTATCGTAAAAACGGTAATACATACAAGAGCCAAACTTGGTGTTTATAGTAACTTTACAGTATAACAATACATAATAAAAACTGGCCAAGTCTGAGTCGGTCTCGCGCAAGGGTACGGGAAAAACAAAAATTTTTGGTAAGTACCTAATTGTGGAGGAAGCTTCGGTGCGCGAGTAGTCCGACTCGCACTTGCCATATGGGCTTATGATTTTGAAACAATTTTCTATTGTAATGTTGTTTGCTGTTAATTCCAACAGCATTATGTTTTTGAAATTTTTATTGTATATTTTACTGGTTGTGTAGACAAAAAAGTTCTCCATCGCAACTGGTTGCGAAATTCCTTCTACGATGGCAGCCGAAGGGGAGATAATAATAGTCATGAGCTGAACTGTTAGCTTTCGCAAGGTTAATATCGTTCTACGGGATATCCTGTTTAATAAGAACCCATGAGATTTCCATTTGTAAATTGAGTTTTTCTGAGAGTGTGCGTCCAAGATAGCTCTGTGATTTTGACAGATCATTTTAAAGCGATTATTTTACTTTCTGAAAATGTTTTATGTTAAATGTTAATTAATCTTGTATATTTATAGTGTACTAGAGTTAACCCGCAACTTAATCCGCACAAATTATATACCAGATTTTAAGTCAGATCATAAGCTATCAAACAAAAAAAGTTCCTTCAAAATCGGTTCAGTAGTTTTTGCATGATGCTGTTACAAACATACAAACAAACAGACAGACAAACATTCTAAAAAGGTTGAATTGGAGTCCGGGAAACCTAAAAACCATATCGTAATCTTTTTCATGAAAATATCTTCAATGTACAGACACACTTCTGTTACAGTTTTGTAATAGTTATCATTCACGGAGCTATCTTGGACGCACTATAGTTGGCTGCTGTAAGCTTCTTAGTTCATATAATATCATACCAAATGTGCCAGCACGGTGAGCAGGCCCACTTGCCTCATCAGAGTGGACTTGCCGCCCATGTTCGGCCCCGTCAGCAACAAGAGGCTGGCGTCCTTCCCCAGTAACGTGTCGTTCGGTATGAAATCATTCACGATGGGGATGCAGGGGTGACGCCCTTCCACTATTGAAATGTACGGCTGCAAATGTTACAATATTATTAAAATTTATGCACGCCTTGGTAAGTGTGTCTCAACCCATAATCAACACATTTTAACTATAAGTAACCGTTGACGGTGAGCAAAAACATCTTACTTTCTTATCCTTATCAAAGGTAACGTCAGGCAAGCAAACATCGCAGGTCTGCTGGCGAGCGAACTCTGCGAGCGCGAGTAGTATGTCCAACGTGGCTAGGCACTGCACGGCGGCCTCCCATTCGTTGTAGTGATGGGAGAACTTCTCGAAAATCCTCCTGCTTAGATCTTTTAGCACGTTCGTCTTTTGTTCTTCAGCTGCCATCATACGCGCCAAGAATTCCTGAATAACAAATTGTATGGGAACCATGTAGCTATTAATGATGCCTGAAACATAGTTGGTTACTGAAACGATTTGTAACACCACTGGCTTTTCGGTGAAGGAAAACATCGTGAGGAATCCTGCATGCTTCAATTTCGAAGCTTGTATTGTACCCCCTGTCTATTATAAGTGGTGAAGGGCGAACTCCCCGTCAACTGGACAGAGTTTCGGTACTACTAGTGAAACGTGGATGTACTGAGTTTTCACTTTCAGAATATCTCTGACTCCCCATATAGTCGTGAGCCTATGTTTACGCTTATGAAACGTAGTTTGATTTTTTATCTCGGGTCCCACTATTACTCAGTCAGATGTGGACTCTTTTGGGCAAAAATAAGCCAAGTGAAGCAATAAATTCAACGTGATCACACTTATCGTCAAAACAGTGTCGCGTGTCTGCACATTGAATAATGCATGTTGGTTTAACTTCGAAAGAAGTGTAGTCCAACTCAAAATACGACTTGTTAGTCTAAGACCTAAAATTTTATTGATTGTTCTTACAAAATATTAACTGTTCAAATACTTAAATACGTCATATCATAATACCCTTGTTTTTGCAGTGGAGAATCTCTTGAAGCCCTTACGCGCGCTCTCCAACTGATAGTCGGCACCGGCTTTCATCGCTGCATTTTGAGACACTTCTATCTGATACCTTTTCTTATCAGAGCCCACGTATGCCAACTGAAAACAAGTGATAGTTACGAAGCATGAAGAAATGTCGTAGAACAAAAGTGTCAAGCCATAAAATGATACGCTTTTGCCAGAAGACAAACAATACGAGTATTAACTTGCTGTAACTTTTTGTCTTGTTGACGTAGTATAAAAGCTAGCAAGAGATTTAATGGAGGATTAACTTCAATGAACGTACGTGCAACTGACCGTCAAGGTTTTTTATAAATCTTGTCTTTAGCCTCTTTCCCATTACGTTGCGACAAATGGGGAAAAAATTCCCAGTTGACAACAAAAGGGAAAAAAAATTCCCATTGGCGACCAAAAGAAAAAAATACCCGTCATCGCCACTTTCTTTGTCATCACTTGCGAGAAATTTACGTCATCCTTTCCCTTCCTGCAGATAATCGCAGTCTGATCACACCCTACATTCTTGTACAGAAAGAGGCCCCAAGTCGGGCCTCCGTCACTCGGCCGTAGGCACCGAGATAAGTACCTACACTTTGGCGCATCGTAAGCGATGCGCTTGCTTGATTTCTGCCACTCTGTCCAGACGACAACGACGCATATGTCGCGCGCTACACGAAGTAATAACAAAACTGTGGCAAGCTTCACTAGGTACATTTTTGCGCGTACTGTCTGGCAGTAGGTAAGAAAGTGATGTATCTGTTACGAAATATCTAAGGTAAGTAGATTACTAGTAATATGTGCCCCAGTTTTATAGGAAGTAAGCCATGATCTAACGGCTTTGGCGTAAAATAATAATTTAAAT
Organism: Agonopterix alstromeriana; assembly: GCA_963924505.1. NCBI lineage: Eukaryota > Metazoa > Arthropoda > Insecta > Lepidoptera > Depressariidae > Agonopterix > Agonopterix alstromeriana. Next base: position 4,778,735 of record OZ004661.1, read on the forward strand.
ACACAAAAAGGCAGATAAATCTTAGAAGCTGGAACACAAAAACCGAACTTACCCGGCACTTAAAGTGCTTCTCCTGTTCACTGAGATATTTCTTCAATTCCTTCTCAATGTCTTTCATCTGCTGCAGCGTGCTATCGTACTCCTGGTCTACTCCCTCTCCCGGTAGAATCATGCCTTCTTTCTGAGCCTCGCTTTGATTAAATGCCTCCTGAAACAGAAAATATATGGTAAATTAAATTAATAAAAATCCCCGAATTCTTTTGGTGATCTTTATCGCACCAAAGGTTCCCGTCATCGTATCAAGATTAGTCTTTCTTAATATGCTGACGGTTTTTAAGGGGATGATCTGACCATGAAACTGAACAACTTTCTCTACGGAACCAATACCGAATTCAGGAAAAAAAAATCTGCTATTCCATAAAAAACTGCAATCCTACTAGACCCAAATGTATGGGACAGTTGATTTTTATTTCCGCTATATTGATGTTGGTTCTATAGAGAGTTCAGTTTGATGGTTTGATCATCCTCTTAAAAACCGTCAGCATATTAAGTCTACCAGTTTTTAAGTCTAATCTTAAGCTAAAAGCTTCATTCAACACAAAAAAAACATTAAAATCGGTCCGGTAGCTTTTGCGTGATGCTCGAACAAACAGACACAAAAAGTATCCAAAAATCGGCGATTGGAGTTAGGGATACCTAAACACCAAATCGTAATTTTCTTTTTAACCCCCGACGCAAAAAGAGGGGTGTTATAAGTTTGACACCTACGTCGGTCGGCCTGTCTGTTTGTCTGTGGCATCGTAGCTCCCAAACGGGTGGACCGATTAAGACGCGGTTTTTTTAAAATAGAAAGTTAATTTTTGCGAGTGTTTCATGAAAATCGGTTCAGTAGTTTTCACGTAACTTTAAAAATTTTGAAATAAATTTAAATTACAAATTTAAAAAACCCCCAACGCTAAAACCAACATTTAAAAAGTAAAAAATAATTCGGACACCTATAATTTTTGATGTAAGCAAATGTATGTTTTACTTCTTAACTCTCTTTAAGATATTATAGGTCAATTAATGTGTCGGAGACCGCAAGTGATTGTAAAAAAATCAATGGTCATTTCATAGCAGTCCTACTTATGTCACAGTTTAATAACAGTTAAGATTGTCATATCATAAAATGTACATACCTTAAAGAACTTCAGCGTGCTTGTGTAATCCGGAAACTTTCCTTTCGGAGAAAATTGCAATATCTTCGTCAACAGCTTAGAATCCGCGTCAGAGAACAGTTCGACCAATTTCAAAGCCTCTCCGAATCCGTTCAGAACGGAAATGAAATCCAACACTTTACGCTTAGAATACATTTTGTCTGTGAACAAGATAGCTCGGGCATCGGGATGGTTCTTCGATCTTTGCAGATTGCCTAGAGTGTGGACTCTGTTAAAGAAAAAGGATTTCAGTTGTTATTTGCCCGATAGCACAGTTGGTAGTGATCCTGCCTGCTGTGCTCAGGGTCGCGTATTTGTACCCGAGTCATGGATGTTTGTATCTATATATGTATTCTAAATAGTTGTCTAGTCATCATAATACAAGTCTTATAAAGGCTAGATTCTGGTACTTTAAATGTGACTAGATAATTTGTCAGTGTCCAAAGATTTATATTTATTTTACGATCTTAACTTGAGTGAAGATATGAAATTAACATTAAAAATTTTAAATCGAGTTATTTGAATATTGTTGGAATAAGTTGTAATTATAAAAAATGCCTATTCATTAAATATACTTGAAGATTACATGTGAGAAAATAACAACCTATCGTGCACTATACTTCATTTCAAATAAGGAAGAAAAGATTTTCCGATTCCTTTATAGCTTTCTGGCCAATTCTGATTTGCAAATATAATTTATCAGAAAGATATAATATCCGACATATCTTGGACGTTACTAAAGCTGTTCTAAGAGTAAATCTATGTTTCTGTCTTTCAAAATAGTCTTAAATTTCGTTACTTTTTGATATGGAGTATAAATTATATCAATATTGTGATTAATTAAATTATTACTTATTGTCCCTCTAAACATATTTAGAATCATTGACCTAAAATAACCTTACTTAGCTAAAAGTCTCTCCAAATCAGGCAAACTGGACAATATGTTCTTGGCATCCTGCCATAGCTCCTGGTCCTCGAACAGAATCTTAACGGCTTCCTGTCGCTCCTTTATAACTGATAGATTGCAGCTTGGCGAACATACCCACTGGTACAACAATCTGCAGATAACATTAGTAAATATCAATGGACAGCGTATTTTTATTACGATTTCTGTGTGTGTGAACCAGGGCCCGAGGGAGCTGCATACAAAGTTAGATCCTATTTTGTTTTTGTTTTTTTTTCGCGATTTTGATGTTGGTGCCATAGAGAAAGTTGTTCAGTTTGACGGTCTGATCATCCCCTTAAAAAGTGTCAGCATATTAAGAAGGACCATATAAATGGACAGGATTGGAAATGGTACAATATAAGAAGTCTGAAAATGGCACCTACGACAGAAAAGCTAATTGTCGTGGGATGAACAAGTGATGTGGAATAATATTGATATTACACGAATGTGGATGTCTACATTAGATAGAAACTAGTGAGTACTGATACGATAGCTAAAATGCGGGTCGGGTCGGGTCCTCTTTTCAATATGTCATTTTGTACTGACCCTAGATATTGTGATAAGGGCAGGAGCACAGTATATGAAAGAGTGTCTTGTACTACATAAAGTACGGACTCTCCCTGCCGCCCAGCAATTTCTTACCTCGCCCCCTCTGGCAGTATCGTGGCGTAAAATGTAAGCAAATGCGTATTCCTTTCTCGCTCGCACTCACTCTCACACATGCTTACCTCCTCTTTTAAATTTTTCCCATTTGTATGAAATGACAGCTACGTTACAGATTATTTAATAGTTACGCTAAGTTTCAAAGATGTGGCAGGAATATGATAATGACGATTACGTTTATCATAAATTATGGTATAACCCGTTTATGCCATTGGTCAAGAATGATAGATTAGAAAACAACATGATAACTCATCATAATCACACAAACACTAACCTTTTCCCAAAAGCTGTAGTGCAGAAATTCAATTTGTCATAAAGACACCCTTCATCCTGCACGATCCTTAAGTTGCGCAGCGTTATAGCGTCGAGTACCATCGTGCTGCCACCCTCCCAGCGATTCTCGACCTTCAGCTCTTGCGATAGAATGTTGTTCAGCACGTCAGGCGGCGCGTAGGAGGTGAACCGAGACATGCCGAGCACCTGGATGTCTAGGAGACAGTTCGTCAGGTATGTTACGCAGCCGCCTAGAGCTTTGATGGCTAGTGAACAGTTTGCGGCAGGAGTGAGACCCAGCACGTCACCTGTTGGGATATAATATTAAATTATAGACAGCATTATCAGAGTGGTGGCCAAGTGAAAGACAAAGTCAGTAGGCCCATTATGGATCAGATTTGCCAGCGGCAGGTAGATGATAGATAAATATAGTTTGCATATCACCATTCTATATCATTCTATTCTATGGATCTCTGTTGTCGAATTGTGAAAACATAAATGAATAATTAAACATGATCATTCCATTACGCCTTGTGAGAGGCCTATGTTCAGCAGTGGATAGGTGGATAGGACAGGGAGTGGATAGGTTGATGATGATGATGATTCCATTACAATATCGAAACTCTAGAATCCGCGGAAAATCTTAATAATAAAGCCATTTGAAGCAATTCAAACTTTTTACCATTTTATTTATCTTTATACCAAATCTAAGCCGTACCTTCATGTAAATAAGGCTGCAATCCCTCCGGCCACGTGCCGTCGGCGTGTGTCTTGTAATATTTCTCGGCGAGAGTCTGAAGGATTTTCTCAGGGGCCGACATCGTCTGCGCTTCCCTGCGCGCGCTGTGGCAGTGCGTGGTCAGGAGTCGGGACGTGCGGGGCGATACTGTTTTGCGGTCGTAGACGATCTGACGATTTATTTGATTGTTGTCAATGCCGTTAACAGAATTTTCTATTTGATTTGTACACGACATTAGCGCCATCTAGCCTTTCCGGACCCGTAAATGATTTGTACTAGATGTGACGTGTATATTAGTTATATTATTATGTGTATAAAACATAAATAAATGAAACACCTTAACGATATAGCTGGAATTCCCTTTTTTCGCTACAAATTTCCTACACAAACATTTACCCAAATTTTCACACCTTTGGGAGGAATCCCGAGAAATTTATTTTCTACCGAGCACCTAGATGCCAATAAAAACATCCATGTCAAATTTTAAGTTGGTATTCTTTGTAGTTTTGGAGATTTCGTGTTAAGTGCGGGTGTGGATTTGCATAGATTAGAACCAACTTGACTTTTCACATTTCTGCCACAGCATGCGCTGCGATAGATTTGAGTGTACTCATTCCGACCATGTAATTAAATCAACAAATGAAATAATATGTCTAGCCATTCCTCTAAATGACTTAAAATGACAATCTATAAAATAGAGGAACTTACCAAAGCGGGAGGAAAATGTGCGAGTGTGGTAAGGAGCCTGGACGAATGTTTGTCGTCTTTGAACTGTCCAAGGTGGAATAAACCGATCGACGTATCCACGAAGCAGATGCCGTAGGAGCTGCAACCTTGGCCCACCTGTGGACAAACATAATCATGAGCATATTACATATGCGTCCCACTGCAGGGCACAGGCCTACTCTCAGGGGTGTATGGGCGTTAGTCCACCACGCGTGCCCAATGCGGGTTTGTATACTTCACATACGCATCAGAATTTCTTCTCCAGCACATGCAGGTATCCTCACGATGTTTTCCTTCACCGTTTAAGAGCAGTTTGATACACGGCATGTCGCCCATATGGATTCGAACCCAGACCCTCATGATTGAGTGTCCATACCTCTCAGCAACGTGCCACCGACTCTGTAAACCGTGAGACGAAATAAAAAACAAGTGCATGACTCTAAGTTAGGCCCATCCGTTGACGATAAATCTTTTCATATTTTACAGAATTTTCACTCCAACTTGCATCAACGCCATCTTTCGAGCCAATTGGTAAAATTATTGGCTCTCAGAAAATCCACCATTCAAACGGATTTCGAATGGATTCGGACAGAAACGAAACCTTGCTACGATTATGAACCATCGTGATTGGGGCAATAATTGTTATAACCCGCGCGGATAAACAATCTGTAAATTGCGGACGGACTCGTGCTATCTCGGTCACCTTGTCGCTCTATCTTTACTCGTACGTATAGACAGAGCGACGATGTGAGCGAGATAGCACGGGGCCGTCCGCTATGTACAGATTGTTTCTTTATCCGCGCGGGTTATAGCAAAGATCACTTTAGCTTCCGTCTATTTAGGTTTCAGGATGATACGGCGTGTCAAGGGTGAAAGGAGTCTAGCCTTTCGCCCACTTAACACGTCAATGAAACCAAGACGATTGTGAAGCTAGCAGTCTCCATATCTCCATATAAACAGCTACTACGTTTTTACGCTACTAAATCTTAACGAATTATAATTATTTTTTTGAATATGTTTTTGGTGGTTTTTATTAAGTTATTAGCAAGTCTTCAAATTTTAGGGTTGAAATCACTAACTTTGAAACTAACTGATAGATTCCTCAGTCGGTTTTATTGTAGAAATAGGATTTTAACTTTTGAAGCAATTTTTCCAGAAATTGGTATTTCCAAGAACCCGGCGATAACATTGAATTAAATAAGACAAAAACCACATATTACTGTAAGGTTTTAGCATATGCTCGCGACTATATTCCCCGAGGAGGTAGTCAGAGATATTCTGAAACCTCAGAACATCCACGTTCCATCAGTAGTACCGAAACTCTGTCCAGTGTGACGGGGGGTGAGCCCGTCGCCACTTGTAATGGACAGTGGGTACAATACATGCATGAAACTGAAGCATGCAGGTTTCCTCACGATGTTTTCCTTCACCGAAAAGCCAGTGGTGTTACAAATCGTACATAAATTCCGAAAAACTCATTGGTACGAGTTGGCCTGGACGGAGATCGAACCATCGCCTCCTGCACGGCAGGCAAGGTTACTCGCGACTTTTTAACTGTAAGGTTTTATTTGGGGTGTAAACGTTTATAACGTACCTCTTCACAGATGGACAGCATGTAGTTAGCGGAGGCGCCGTCCGGGCCGGGGTCCTGCAGCCCACACACCTGCGTGCCGCGTACAGTGACTTGACAGATCTCACGGCGCACTACCTTATCCCATTTGGACGGTCCAGACACTGTAATTTATCCACATAGTATTATTTCTGACACAATATGTTCATTATGTTTTTTACCCCATTATGAAGCTAAGTTAGCATTGCCCAAACTGTCGGTGTAATAGGTAGTGAGCCCTACGCTCCACCAATATCCAGGGTGTAAGTGACAGCCTAACAAATACTGAAACGGTGAACACAGACCAACAAACTGAACAACTTTCGCTATGGAGCCTACCTCAGGAAGCGCGACAAAAAATCAGCTGTCCAATACAAAAATCCTGTACCTACCCGATTCAAATGTATGGGACAGCTGTTTTTTTTCGTGTTCTGTCACTTACACCCTGTATACAGAAGTTATTTCAGATTTAAGAGGCTTTATGCCGCTCAGTGGCGCCCTCGGCAAAAAATTTTAGATTTCTGAATCAAGAAAGCCTAAAATTGTGGTCAACAAATTTTCTACTTAGCTTAGCCCGAAAGTAATTTTTACTATAGGTTTTGTAGGTTCAAAACATTCCATGTTTAATCTAAATCATTGGTATGTTTAAACCTAGCTTAAGCCACCAAGATGCCTCACACTTAGATTTTGTATCATTTGTGCACGAAAAAAACTGTTGTAGTCTCACTACTTACGTTCCTTGATTCTTTCTTGCATCATATCCGGAGTTTCCGTCTGCTCAATACGGGCTACTTTGTATCCTTTAGACACAAGAGTGGACGCCATACGGGCGTATGCGCTCTCAGGGAACCCGGAGTGGGCGAAGTCACCCTAAAACATTAATATTCCATAAACAGATGTTTCACACTGAGTCCGTCCATGTACTCTGATATACCATAAATCCGATTGCAATGAAATTTGGGCGGTTTGTTGAAGGTATTAAATAAAAAAATAGTTCAACACATGTATAGCTAATAAGATTATTATATTGCCACCTTCATATAGGAGAAGCCCAGCTCGTTGACTCCCACGGCTGCGTCCATGTGGTACAACTCATAGAATTTACCAACTTTGAAGAAGAGCACACAGTCAAAATGTGTTGATTTCATATCCCACCATTGTCGATGAGCCTGGGAAAAAGATTAAAAATTTATATTAATTTGTGTTTGTTTCACTACTTCCTGATAAGTTTCAATAATAATAGGATTTGGGTCTATTGATATGATAAGATTAAGTAAGTATGTATGGGAGAAATCTATTTTCAGCGATTGTACAATAATTAAGGACACGATTCACAATCCACTTAATTATAAAACTAAGAGCAACACAGCTGCCGTGTTGTTCTACGCTAGAAAAGTAGTGCAGACTGCGGTGGTTGGATCGCAGCCTAGATCAGACATATCAATGAATTTTTTATGAACAAGGCATGGACAACTTGTGGCACTGGCTTTTCGATTAAGAAAATTTTTTTTTATTCACTGTCTGCAATCAGTGGGGTGCTTACACTATAAGCAGATCATGCCTGTGAGGATGCTCAGTTATGGAATTAACCAGCAAAGGCAAACAGAGAAATATTCTGATGCATATTTCTTTCAACCATGTGTGATTCGGTGAACATACAATAACCATTAAGGGTGAAGTTAATAAGAATGTTTAAACTACTACTAACGGTCCTTATTCAATTTGATAGTTGAATAAGACGTGGCCAGACTCACCACAGTAGCCATGGATACACTCTCATAGAGAAGGCCCCAAACTACGCATAGGATTTACGAAAACAAAGGAAGAGAGAAATCAAATCATAGGAAATGTGTAAAACAGATAACATACTGGAGTCTGTTTCTTGATGAAATCTGGTGGCACAAAGAGAGTTCCGGGGTCATAATCTGGATGATCTGGTCTTCGCTTCATCTTATCAAGGACTTTGTCAGGCTTGAGCCAATCCAGCTTTGAGTGAGTCCATTCTCCCTCATCCACCAGCACTGCCTTTTCTTGAGATTCTGCTTTTTGTGAGCTGCAAATTTAATTTATTGATTGAAATATGTGGATAGACTATACCAATATAATATATACAGGGTCCTTCTTAATATGCTGACACTTTTTTAAGGGTATGATCAGACCGTCCAACTGAACAACTTTCACTATGGCACCAACAATTTGATGTTTGATAAGTGTGCTGCAAGCACCTATAATGAATAAATTATATTGACTTTGACTTTGAACATCTAAATCGCGAAAAAAAATTCAGCTCTTCCATACAAAACAGCAAACCTACTTGAGCCAAATGTATGGGACAGCAGATTTTTTTTTGCGATTTGATTTTGGTGCCATAGAGGATCAGTTTGATGGTCTGATCATCCCCTTAAAAAAGTGTCAGCATATTAAGAAGGACCCTATATTTAGACTATTCACCAAAGTACCAATGTAATTGTGTATTAATTTCAATTACCTTTTTTGATTGTATCATACACCTTGTATATATATACAGGGTCCAACTTAATATGGAGACAGTTTTTTAAGAGGATGATTTATTTATTTATTGTACACATAACATCACAGAAAAAACAATTAAAGTACAACTCTATGGAACCAACATAGAAATGGCGAAAAAAAAACCAGCTGTCCCATACATTTAGCTCGAGTAGGTTTACAGTTTTGTATGGAACAGCCGTTTTTTTTTTCGCAATTTCGATTTTGATGCCATAGAGAAATTTGTTCAGTTTGATGGTCTGATCATCCCCTTAGAAAGTTTCAGCAGATTAAAAAGGACCCTATATACACCCACTTTGTAGTAGTAACACATACCTCGTAGGTAAACACTTGAAAACAATGTAAATATAAATATCAGAGAGTTTAATACATACCCATTACTTTCAGTTTTCTTTGAAGTTTTCTTCTGCTCAGGTTTGTTTTTTGAAGTATTACTTGCATCATATTCAAAACATTCCTGTAGTTTCTTTTTCAATGCCGCTTTCTCTGTCGGGGCGTCTACTTGATTATCTACTAAAATTGAAATAATTTGTCAAATTCATCTGGTGAACATTAAAAGGTAGTCCATTTTTTATTTACCAAATAATAACGGATAGAAAAAACATTAAAAACCAAAACTATAAAGTGAAAGTAAATATGTAAGTAATAGTCATCATGAGCCTTATTTCATATAAACTTCATTTCAAATAAGGACGAATGATTTTTCGATTCCTATATAGTTTTCTGGCTAATTCTGATTTGTAAATATAATTTATTTATCATAAAGATATACTATCCGACATATCTTGGATGTTACTAAAGCTTTTCTAAGAATAAGAGAGAGGAAGTGTTTTAAATATCCATAGTGTACAAGTTTATTTTAATTAATTTAATTTAATTAAAATAAACTTGTACACTATGGATATTTAAAACACTTTTTTGACGTTTCTGTAATTCAAAATAACCTTAAAATTTTGTTAAAAGATGTGTTTTGTAAGAGTTTCTGGCCGCATCTTCTCTACAACGGAACACCATCCGACGCAGTGGTAGAGTCAAAAAAGATGTCAGAAAGCTATCCATGTGATATTATTTTAAATAAAACATTTTGAGTTTGAGTTGAGTTTGAGTACCTACTCTGTACGGAGTAGGGTCTGATCTCTTCCCGGTCTCACCTTTGTTTTCTGTGTCGGAATCATCTGAGTCCACGGGGTTAAGCCTGATCCTCTTTCGTCTCACAGTCGCAATGGGAGCTTCATCGTCACTGTCACTGCGTTTACGGTCTTCTGGAGATGTTGTCGCTTGCCTACCACGTTTTTTCTCTAAAAAAAACATAAATTAAACACATACCATCAGTTTAAAAGGGTCAGCGGGTATCCAGCGGGAAGGGTGGGGGACGGGCTAGGGGTGATCCCCCCATCCAAACCCCCCATTTTTGAGATGGAGAGGGGGAGAATAAGTGGCAGGGGGAAGGAAGAACAATTGGCAAGGGGAGAGGGAGAGCCAGGTGGAGCACAACTGAGGCGGAGCGCACAATATAGGTTAGAAGGCTTTGGCGGGGGCAACCACAGTGAAACATTTGATTCGAAGATTGAAACTGACTTATAATTTCATTGAAAAACTATGAAAAAGTTATAGATGGAATCACTTTTTTCTCTGGGATCTTTAGTACGAGACCAACTTATACTTGGCCGGGTTTTATTATTTGTTGATATACTGTAGAGTTTGCTCTATAATCACACTAAGTTTGATGCTTGCATGTATTACCGTTTTTACAATAGAGGCGAGAAGAAAAAACATTGATAAAAACTAGTTTTTTGTATGAGGACCCCCCTTAATTTTTAACTTTTTGACATTTTATTATTTGTTAGCAAATCCGCCGTAATAATGCACATTATTTGAAAATTTCAAATGTCTACCTATTTCGGTTCAAAAGTTTATAGTCCTAAATAGGTAGGACAGACAGACAGACAGACAGACAGATTGACAACGAAGGTTTAGGAACCCGTTTTCACCCTTTAGCCAGCGTTTTTTCAAGGTCATGTACATTCTCATTATACTGATAGTATAAATTTTACTTTTTAACTCGAGAGGTATTTTACTGTAATGCTAATAAAATACAGAAACCGAAGTGAGGAAGTGAACGATTCTTACTTTCATTTTTCCCATCACCATCGCTGTTTTTTGGAGAATCAACCTTGGCTTTAACGACTTCATTTTTATCAGGTTTTCCCTTTTTGTTGGGAGGTGGTGAAGAGAAGTAATTCAATAATGTGTTTGATGATGGCTTGCCCACACTTTTACGTTTAGACATTTTCAAATAAACTAGTATATTCAGTATTGTTCGATTTTACAATCGGCCGGTCGGTGGATAGCTGTTTTGCGTATCCCTCACTCACTTCACTTTACACAATTTGGCGCAAATTCGTCTGTCAGTGTGACGTTCAGTGTGACCATATGAAAAATAGAGAATCTGCCACACACTATGTACAAATATACCACATTCTCTAAGGCTGAGATTCAGAGACGTTTTTTAAGTCTGAGGCCGAGATTCAGAGACGATTTTTAAGTCATAGTTCAAACTCCCGTATGTCAAAATCCATACATTTTCGCCCTAATTAGTTCGAACTAAGGCCGAGATTCAGAGACGATTTTTAAGACAAGTAAGTACTACAAAGAAAACAAAACATAGCTTCACTTTTTGTCGTTCGCCATCTTACTTTGAGACAAAATTGTATGGGGCGACGACTTATGTATCATTTATTTTTGTATTGTGTTATAAAAACAAGCGCTGGAGACACACCTTTACCTACTCAAACCTTTTTGTAACTTCACACCGCATTCACTTCATATTATTGTAGTATGGGAAAAACCCGAGTCGTGCGCAAGTAGAGATATCATGCTAGACGTGCTGGTGCTGATTTACTTACTACTACTATAGAGTACTAGAGTTAGCCCGCGACTTCGTCCGCACAAATTATAAAAAAAGGTTGATTTGGAGTCAAATACAGATGTCCTGGTTATAGATGTAAGGCCGGATTAAAACCAATCCGTTTAAAACGAAAAAAAACTGTTTAAAACCGAAATAAACCATATTTTTCGGCTTAAAACCGTTGGTGCTGGTGACTGTTTTTTTAATTATACGAGTAACTACATTTTCTTGATTTTACCGATAGGGATATGATATAGATGTGAAACAACCGATTTAAAACTTTTTAAATAAAATGTTGCTGTTTTAAACTCCAAATAAATCGTTTTAAACGGTTTAAAACCAAACTCACACTTTCGCACTCTCGTTGATGAATCGACGCAACGTTGCCAGCTCGCCTACCCTACCCTACGTGACCTTTATTCAGAATGTTTGAAACGTGCACTATAACGTTCAAGAGAGTAGTATATTCCTTGATAACGTTCAAAGGAATTTAATGGCGTCAGTGCACGTTTCATTTTTTAGAGATGCTCGAGCCTGATTTATCCTTTCGGGATTGCACGGGAAATGAGAAGAAAAAGGACGGGCTTTGTTTCTTAGTTTTCGTAATTCGTTTTTCGCGGCTATTAATTTGGTCACTTACGGTCGGTTGCTCGTATGTTCATTAAACTTATCCTCCATTAAATCTCTTGCTAGCTTTTACTACGTCATCAACACAAAAAATGGGTCGAAAATCGTGAACATTTTTAGGTCTCCCCAGTAACATTAATATCATTAATAGTCGGGGAAATCTGAGGATTTTTGTATGGAGTAGGTTGCATTAATTGCACTCTAGGTGATAATTTGGAATATAGTAGATACATACCTGAAAAACATAAATTGTCAATAATCCCCTATTTTTATTGCGTATTATTGAATAATTAAGACATTTACAAAACATGAAATTTAGGTATGAACAAAAATGGAAAACTGGTGATTTTGTACGGGATGGCTTCGTTCAATAAGTTTTACTTAATACAAGAATAAATCCCCGGTTAATATCGTAAATTTGATTAGATATTTAATATTTTGTACGTCTTCAAAAATTATAACCTCAAAACTTAATTATTTACTGTTTGTTTGTACACATTGAAATTGCCTTGTGATAATTAAATGTCTCTTTTGCTGGTATGCTGGAAGAAATATCTTTAGAAATAAGCTTGCCCTTTGTACATTTATATCGATTTTAAGGTATTTCTCAGGATCCTGAACCCATATAACCACGAAATCTCGACAAAGGTGATATAAACTAACAGTAATATTAGTTCAAACACAATTTATTAAAGTGTCTTTAATGCAATCTCAAACCTTATTTTTCCTAGACTATAGGTCTCCCATAGAAAATCGATCGGCTGATCCGGACTTTTGTTTGGGAGGTCCAAACCAAAGAGAATGGAATCACTACGTTTTAGTCCAAACATTTTTCTCGTTTGTCGACCCATGTTCCTTATGAAAAGTTGTTTAGTTTTATTATCTGAATACACCATCAACACTTTTTTAGTAATTAAAGACTCATAGTAAATGTGTGCTAGCAATCAACGCTGAGCCTCTGGACGAGATAGCCATCATGACAGAATCTTGCACCGAGCGTCATCATCGCAGCAGCGTCAGCGGCGGCGTCAGGAATCCACAACCTACCACAACCACAACTACAGAGTGAAATTGATTTCATTAGCATACTTTTAAGGGGATATAATTCGGAGCACGCTCCATACAAACGTACTATGGCGATATTTTCAATACTAACCAATTAAAGTCAATGAAATTTTGCAGAAACAATCTAGAAACAGATCTCTATGCTTGTATGGAGTCAGATTTTCGTTAAAATTTAGTTTCAATGCTGGAATTAATTTAAAATTTGTATGGAAATCTTTGAGGTACTGTAACATTAAAACTATACATTTTAACGAAAATCTGACTCCATACAAGCATAGATATAAGTTTCTCGATTGTTTCTGCAAAATTTCATTGACTTTTATTGGTTAGTATTTAAAATATCACCATAGTACGTTTGTATGGAGCGCGCTCCGAATTATATCCTCTTAAACTAAGGCCGAGATTCAGAGACGATTTTTGTGGTCTTAGCTCGAGCTAAGCGTGGCGAAAATGTATGGATTTTGACATTCGGGAGTCCGAACTATGACTTACAAATCGTCTCTGAATCTCAGCCTAAGAGTCTACCCATCAAACAGAACAACTTTTACTATAGGAGCAACCCAATAGGAGCAAAAAAAAAACAACTGTTTCATACATTTGAGTCGAGTTGGCATTGCAGTTTAGTATAGAGCAGCAGATTTTTTGTTGCTCCGATCAGTTTGCTTCCATAGTAAACATTTTTCAGTTTGATAGGTAGACGCTTAGTTTAAAAGGATGTTAATGATATCATTTTCACCCTGTATATAACATTAGCTATTCTGTGATAGAGGTATCAAATGATTTAATAATTTCACTTACACAAATTACATAATATTTTTAATAAGGTATGCATAAGGTACATAATCTTATTCTATAGTTTTGGTGTAAAAATGGCAGCGCATTATTTACCGTAGTTACGTTTCGTATTCCTTATTAATGTTTATTTCTATATTAAAAATCGAGGAATGTAGATATATATTAAATAAATTAACACAGTAGTACCTATGGTCAGAAAACCTATTAGGCTTCAACATTAATCATTTGAATAATTAATGTAACTGTTTTCTTTTGATTAACATAGGTAATAGACAGTCTTCAATAAAATCTATATTAATTTCCTTACTGAATGTACTACTTATATATTAAAACCAAAACAAAAATTCACTATTTGATTGTAAGTGTCTAATAACTAAAAATAATCCAACAAAAAAAGTGGGTAGCACCTAAACAAATATTACATAAGTATAAGAAATAACGGGAAAAATAGGTTTATTTGTTTAAATAATATTAAAATAGGTATAATCCATTCTCTTTTAAGTTGTGTATCAATGACTAATCAAATAAACCTATACTAGCTTATAACTAGTTCGTGGCTATATATTTTGTGTATACTTAGTCTTACCTTTTTGGATGTGGATGGATGTTCTAACTTTACTCAAAATCTATGACTAACCTCTCGGGGGACATAGTCGTGAGCATATGCTTATGCTTACCTTTTTCGTTGCTTTACTTAGAGAATATGTTTAAAATAATACTTATCCCCAAAAGTAAGTGTATGTCGCATTGGAAATAATCTATAAAAATTACAATGTCAAATTTAATTAGGTATTATTATAACGAATAACAAATATTTCGAAAACTAAAGAATCGCTAAACTGTTTGATTGTTAAAAAAATTATGACAGAATACAATAATTCAATTTACATCTAATAGGTAAAGTAAGATGGAGGTCACCAAAAACATTAGAATCATCTATTAATATTGCTCGTAAAAATAGCCCTATAAATATTATAATTATTAATTAAATCAATAACTTTGAACTCTGCGTTACAGGCTTTCTTACATTATTATTTGCGGTTCTGGTACAGACAGAGCTATGGACTTATGAGGCAAGACTTGGCCCCCATTGACGTAGAGTTCGTCTTTGACAATGACGTCCTCGCCGAGGACTGTGGTGTTCTCCATGCGCACCCAGCGGCCGACCACGGAGCGCCAGCCGACGATGCACCCGTCCAGCCAGGCGTGCTGACGGACGCACGCGCCCCGCAATATCGTGCTGCGCTTTATACACGCACCTGGGTGAAAAGGACTCATGTCATCATTCTGTTCAAGTTTGATTAGTAATTGTTTCGTCTTCTATGAGTATGTGAAGATATTTGGTATCGAATATTGCTGCTGACCCGAACCCTAAGGTGGAAGAAGGCCCTGGGCAGGTGGTGTTAACTTCCGTAAGGAACGAATATTTCTATGATGAATACGAATATATTATATTTTAGTGCCATTGACTTGAGGTCCGCGCTCAAAATCGTCCGAACCAAATGAGTAACAAAACACATAAAGAGTAACAATTACGCGCCAGCCTTCGTTTGATAGACCGATACGCGCACTTCTTTCTTTTTTTTTGTATGCAAATAAAGAATATTTATCTTATATCTTCTTTACTGCTGTGCTGTAAGAATTTGTAAAAATTACGACAACAAAATGAAAAAAGAATTTCAACAGTTTAAATATTTTTAGTTCGTTTATATTACTTAACACGTATGAGGGCTAGTCTGGGGTAGTAATTATAGTACACTGCGGTCAAGGTCACTTTATTCCAGAATTTTATTAGTTGGTAAGGGTGCATACAGCAGGGTGGTGTCGGCTTGGAATAGTTTACGCGAGACGACGTCTCTGCGCAAATGGAAACACTTCCAGTACTCAGAACTCTCAATGTTCTAGGGTCCGGGAGGGCTTACAATGGTCTATTTAAGTATTTAGATCTTTAAATGCTACCCTGATTTAAGACCTGAGCGCGGGATTACAACGCACAAAGAATAATTTTATATTTCAATACCTCCCCTAACTCGGCTCTTTTCCTGAAGGTCCTTCTTAATATGTTAACACTTTTTTAATGGGATGATCAGACCGTCAAATTGAACAACTTTCTCTATGGCACCAACATCAAAATCGCGAATAAAAAATCAGCTGTTCTACACAAAACTGCAAACCTACTTGAGTCAAATGTCTGGGACAGCTGATTTTTTGTCGCGGTTTCGATGTTTGTCCCATAGAGAAAGTTCTTTAGTTTGACGGTCTGATCATCCCCTTCAAAAGTGTCAGCCTATTAGAAGGACCCTGTGTAACATGTGAAACGGGGACTAGAATTTAAAGATCCATTGGTTTTTGTGTCCCATGAGCTAGGTCTTAAATAGAACTAGACTTCCCCTTGTTCTATCGAAGCAAATTATACAATTTATAAAATTTTATTGAAGAAAATTCATTTTCGCTAGGCATTATGTCATTGGTCACAATGTTATCAATATAGAACAAGTTTATGGGTAACTAGCCTTTATTGCCTGATAAGCATTTTATACCTACGACATTGCTGCACCATTGTTGTACAGTCAATTTAGACAGCATCGTTTTAATATTCCACACTTCCCGTCACACTGCACTGAGTTTCCATTGCTGCCTATACCAGCGAAAATCTTGAGCAAGGCCTTAAATGCGCAGAAATCAAATCAAAATCAATCAATCAAACAGGCCTCACCCCCGCATTTATTAACTTATTTGTCGGGTACTGTCACTACTGAATAATCATGGTATTGTACTACTAGTAAAACGTCGATGAGTTTTCGGAATATATCTGACTACTCGGTCCCACACTGTGGGCATAAAACGTTTTGCATAGGTACTTATTACTCAAAGGGAATATCTCACCATCTTCTATGACAACATCCGGGCCAATGGTGACATTAGGTCCGATCCGGCATCCCTTGCCGATTTTAGCTGATGAATCGATTAAAACGTTGCCGACTACACCCGCACCGTCGTGCAACTTGTCAGAATTCTTCTGCCGTAGACTCGTTAGGTAGAGGCACATTCCTGGAAGATTTAAGTTTGCTTTCTACAAAAACGAAGTTTGTAAAGTTATGGGGAGCAAATAAAGGCTTTCGCCCAATTGGGTTAAATATGTATACCCATGTCAAATTACAGCTTTCTAGTACTAAGAGTCTCTGAGCTAAGCCGCGGACAGACGGAAAGACGGAAGGACATGGCGATACTATAAGGGTTCCTTGATGACTACGGAACCCTATAAAAACGAGATATGTCTCCATCTTACAGATACTTTACGTATACAAGAAGCGCGCATGGCGTTTTTATCATTTTGTCGGTTTGTCGTGCGAGGCATGCTAGCCGTAGTTCTTGAGAAAAGAGACATGCGAATATACGGGTGGTCTTATAAGGGTTCAGTTTTTTCCATACATAACTGTCTAAATATATGCAAGTCATTTGATAAACCTACAATAAGTTACAGTGGTAAAAGACTAAATCGAAATTGATCAATTTATTTATGTACATATAGTTGTTTGAGTATAACAGTAAAGAAATGGAAATGTTATGCTGTTAATCAACAATCCCTGTAGTATACCAATGATATTATAATTTTCTTACTACTAGTATACATATAAAACTCTAATAGAAGTGTGTCTGCACATTGAAGATATTTACGAGAAAAAGATTACAATATGGTTTTTATGAATCCAAATTAACCTTTTTTAGAATTTTTGTCTATCTGTTTGTTTGTTTGTATGTTTGTAACAGCATCACGCAAAAACTACTTTAACTATTTTGATGAAACTTTTTTACTTAAAATCTGGTATATAATTTGTGCGGACGAAGTTGCGGGCAAACGCTCGTATGCATATAAATATTAATTCGCAATAGTATAGAAGTTTTGCAGTATGGAATTGAATATAAATTCTTCTAGTAAAGTAATGCTTATCAATAACACAGCCAGATAACATAATTTATTTACATTAAAACGCAGTAAAGTACACAGTTTCGCTGAATTATATTTTATGTGATATTTCGCTTGGCTTACAAGGATATTTCTGCATTGCATATTCTCACCAATAATATTAAAACAATTCGCCTGGCTCATTATTTGCACAATCATGCAACTACCGATAAAAGCTATGAATAACGTAGGATAAAAGTAGGTACATATTTTTCGCTTGCAGTAGCAAACGCATATTAGAACTGAGAAATGTTTAGATTAGTATGAATCCACAATACACACAAAGCATAATCGTAACATACAAAAAACCAGCACATTATTTTGCAAATCCGCCATAATAACGCATAATCCGTAAAATTTCAACCAGCTAGCTTTTACGGTTCAAAAGTTACAGCCCTAAATAGGTAGGACGGACGGACGGCCGGACACCGTAGGCTTAGCAATAGAGTCCCGTTTTTACCCTTTGGTTATGGAACCCTAAAAAGTAACTTTAAATTGTTATAACCAGCAGCCGTGCATGATGCGCGCGATAAGGCTATATCACTTTTTTTATCTCATTCGTTCGCGCGCAAATAGAAAGAGAGCTAAGGCGCGATACTGTTATATCACACAGCAATGCTACGGCCGCAGATGAATAGATTTTGAACACATACTATCTATCCTATCTACATTTCAAAGATTGTCTTATCATTGACAAGATTTAGAGTCATACTTGTCAAATAATTCATTTTCATCATTATCAACATAGATTGTTTCTCAACAGAAAATATACTGGAATGAAACCACCAAAGACAGTGGAAAATAAATTTTTTGTACCTGTCAAGAAATCCTTGGGCTGTCCGACATCCATCCAGAAGCCCTGCAGCTCCATAGCATGGAGTTGACCATCTCGGGCCATGAACGGAAACACCTCCTTCTCTATTGACATTGGTTTTAGTTCTATTCGGCTCAGTACTGACGGATTTAAGATGTAAATTCCTGAAAAGGTGGTTAAACTTATTTTTTGATCATTATCAAATTCATCATTAGAAAAAATGTTACCGAATGGATTATGAAAATAAGTGGCAAGTACCAAGCTCAGCATCACTTTTAATTCACAGTGGAAATAAATGCATACGCTCACAACAACAGGGTCCTTCGTAATATGCTGACACTTTTTTAAGGGGATGATCAGACCGTCAAACTGAACAACTTTCTCTATGGGGCCAACATCGAAATCGCGAAAAAAAAATCAGCTGTCCCATACATTTCGCTGAGTACGTTTGCAGTTTTGTATAGAACAGTTGATGTTTTTATCACGATTTCGATGTTGGTGTCATAGAGAAAGTTTTTCAGTTTAATGGTCTAAACCACCCCCTTAAATGTTTATTTGTATTTTTGTAACACCTTGTATATTCCCCGAGGGGGTATTCAGAGATATTCTGAAACCTCAGAACATCCACGCTTCACTAGTAGTACTGAAACTTCATCCAGTGGACGGACAGTGGAAATAATATGTGGCTTTATCTTAACTGGTAATGGTAAAACTGGTGGAGTTAATATAGCTATTACAGCCAGTAAATGAACTGGTTTAGTAAATTATTTAAATATTTGCAGTTTTTTTCCATTTTATCCCTCTAACAGGACTTGAAGCATTTCAATTGCATTCATATTTGATATCAATACCTATAGTATGCCGTAATTAAGATCCTACATAAAATTATCAGAGTATTGTATATCATTGTTTAGTTTTTAAATATTAATAATTATGTTATCACATTTTATGTGTAACAATACATACCAGCATTGATTTTATTTGAAATGAACTCCTGTGGCTTCTCTATAAAGCTCTCTATTTTTCCTTGTTCATCATACACTACTACACCATACTTTGAAGGTTCCTCCACTTTTGTGACTACTATTGTGCCTTCCTGTAAATTAAACTCATTTTATCTTGTATAAAATGATAAAAATACAACTTATACTCATACATATTCTTGTTTTTGTTTCGAAAATTTGTTGTCTTGACTATTATAAAACTGTAACAGAAGTGTGTCTGTACATTGAAGATATTTACATGAAAAAGATTGTGATATGGTTTTTAGGTATACAAGACTCCAAATCAACCTTTTTTAGAATCTTTGTCTGTGTTTGCCTGTTTGCTTGTTTTTATGTTTGTAACAGCATCACAAAAAACTACTGAACCAATTTTGATGAAACTTTTTTGTTTGATAGCTATGATCTGACTTAAAATCTGGTTTATAATTTGTGCGGACGAAGTTGCAGGTAAACTCTAGTAAGAAATATTATTAGAAAACCTAACATTATCACTGATATGAAGTGATTGTACCAATCAAGTGGGTGTTATGTAGTTTATTTTATGAATCATTACACTTTCTACGTATTACTATAAGTGCATCTTCAAGGTGATAGGCATCCTCTTGGCACCATAGTTAAAGTCACCTGTCATCATTCTGTATTTTAACAGCTAGTGTTTTATAATGTTTAATAATTTGATTTAATTAAAAGTATGCCTGTTTTTAAAATGAAATGTCAACTCTGTGACAAATATATGAGCGTAGGCTTGGATGTTTGTTACGTGAAAAGGCAGTGATTTGTGGATGGATGGAATCTTTATCTAGGATCTTGCTTAAACAATAACAAACATCCACATAAACAAAAGCAGTCACTGAAGGATTTCACTCCAAAACTTACCTTTCCATGGCTCTGGTGGTATTTAATGAGTTCTTTGAAAGGAAATTCACAAATGACATCAGAGTTTAAAACAAAGAATGGCTCTGGACTATTCGCGAGCAGATCTCGGGCCAGTGCCAGGGGCCCCGCAGTGCCCAGCGGCTCAGTTTCATGAGAGAATGTTAGCGATACTCCCAGTTTAGACACTTGTTCTGTTAATTCTTTCTCCATTTCTTCTGCTCTGTACGATACTGCTAATATCACCTAAAAAAAAATTAAGAACTTAGAATTTTGTCATTATTAACATGTGCATAGACACATACAGCCGGCATGGCATAAGTTAGTGATGCGGCAGTAGAAAATCACATTAATTGCTATAAGTATAATGAATACTATTGCAATAAATAAAGAGAAGTTGTAAACATTTTTGATGTAAAAATTGTAACATCAAACAAAAATTAAGTAAAATTCGAATGTTTGAGAACCATTAGTAAGCTCACACCGACAAAAGAAGCAATCTCGACGTGACGGCATCGCGCCTTCGTACGTCTCTCGTGTGGCTTGAGAAATTTTCCAACACGGCTTTCTCACATTCTTTTATTTTTATTTAGAATACTTTAGTAAAATTTTATCATTGTAATTAATTCTACTACTGATGGCATAAAATCTCCTTCTGGCTTCAAAATGACCTCCTGATTACACGGTCTATATTTCATACCATTATTCTGAAACCATAGTTGGTGGTTGTATCAAGGCTCCTGAAATCACCCCAAAGGGTCATACAGTGGTGAGATATGTGTGTATGGTCAAAAAATTATATGAACACAGTACTACCTGAGTGACTCCAGCATCAACCAACGCCTCTATCTGATGCAATAAAATTGGTTTGTTAGCAAACTCTACCAACGGCTTCGGTCTGCTAAGCGTTAGGGGCCTCAAGCGAGTTCCATAGCCCCCGACTAGGATCAGAGCTCGGATATCGCCTACGATTTTATCGGTACCACACATTTTTCTAATAGAAATCACATACAATTTTAACAAACAATCTTAGCCGGATCGACACTGATTGAATCGCAGCACGTAAACGATACGATAAAACCAACCACTGTGTTGTATACGTGTGCACTTTATCGTTATACGTGGCGTAATATTTTAACTAAATACTGTAAAATTTGCGTGATAATAAAAGTAAAGTTGTAATCAGAATAACAATAAAATATGAATGCGATGAATAACCAACAACACGTCACGTCACTCTATCGCCACAGATTAACAGAAATGGGGAAATTAGGGAAGCTCCGGGAGTTTTTGGCGGGAATTTGTCAGCTACGTTTGGAGTCCTCATATTTCATCGAATTTTTATTGTTTATAGTGAGTTTTGGTTCGTAAAATTGGTGTTGATTTGCGTAACAAAGTGTCGTGCAAGTGAACAATATACAGTTCTGTGAAATATGATGGTGTATGGGTCGTAAACAAGAAAAGTGTTCCGTCATTTGTAGCGCGGCAAAGCGGTCGGTTCACCTCTTTCCTGTGGACTTCTCTGCGTTTCCTTCGTCTTTCGGTTGTCTCCAAAAACTCCAAAAAAGCGTCAAAACGTCGAACACCAACGTTTTAATTGCAATAAATAAGAGAATTTTATTAAAGACATCGGCTGTATGGGATAATATAACCCTTTGCCTTGAATTGAACCAAAAAAAAAAAATTAGGGAAGCTCCGATCCGACCCGTTTTTTTTTTCGAAAATTCGGTATTCACCCAGCGACATCGATTTCCCTCCACCCGCCTTTGCTATTTGGTCTTGGCAGGAAGCCTACCATCAGTTGCTAGTGTAAAGGGTGCTTAAGGGAGATTAGCATCTATATTAGGTGGTACCAAATAACACTATAATCCTGACGGATGGTGGTACTTTTTTAGTACCGGAAGCGGATTCTTCTTCTCCCACTTCTACCAACATCAGTACTGCGACGACGACAACTGCAGCAACTGCGTTGACGTCTTTCTTTCGGTCTTTCTCGAGCGAAAAATTATTGGTCAATGGTCTTTCTGCATAGGTAGCATGGCACCGTGATTTAGCGCTATCACACCTTCGCTCTCTTTCTATTTGCGCAAGAACGAATGAGATAAAAGACGTGAAACAGCCGTATCATGTGTAACATGCTACGGCTTCTGATCGATAAAATATAAGTAAAAGCTTGTAAAGAGAAGTGAAGTGTGCTAAAAATTTAATAAGTGATGTGATGTGAATATAAAAACGATAAAATTTACAAATTAAGATTTCGCTCAAAAGTCTCAGTAGCCAAGCCACAACTTTAAAAAAAAAACTTTCTTTCTGTCAGTTCATGTACGTTACGTAATGGCTGGCAGTTTGTCACTGTCACTAAAATAATTTTATAATTTCTTCCTTGCTGCCTCTAGTTTTACAATGGCTGTGTCGATGCGGATTCTTTCCCGGCTTAGAGGTAAATGGCATTTTAATAATAGTAGTCTTCATGCAATACATATTTTTATAACCTATCTGGTCACTGATACGTGACGTGCCTATTAAACGTTACCTTCACTTTGCGGTCGAAAATAACTTTGTTATTATATTATTACCCATTTCAGACTCAATTAGAACAAAAATACATTGTTATTTTGTCCGTTACTTTAGGGTAAAATAAAAGTGATTGATTACACAAGCAAGTCCAACTACCAATGTCGTATTCATTAGATCGTATCACCGAGACCTTCATCTAAAAATACATTTCTATTTGGATATTTAGTTTTCATAACGCTTTTATACATCATTATAATCTAGAAAAGAAGAAACGATATCATACATAATACTGAACTCTGTACAAGAATGGATCAATAAGTTGACCTTTGCTACTGTCACTAATAAATTTATCTCCCATTATATGTTTGTCACGAATCATGATGTAAGAAACAGTGAGTGAAATAAAGTTATTTTCCAAACATCAAAATATGATCAGGCTATGAAAAAGTTTTAGTGAATACCACAGTTGAGATGCTCAAATCATATAAATATTAATATTTATTGCATAGCAGGTGTTGTTATTGTTCTGAGGTCATCACATCAGTACTAGGAAGGCTAATCACATAGGATGTTTGGTAGTTAGATCCTAGTCCTTTTAATTGGATGATCTGACCGTCAAACTGAACAACTTTCACTTTGGGGCCATATTGAAAACAATGAAAAAGAAAATGGATTTTCCACTCAAAACAGCAGCACTACTTGACTCAAATGTATGGAACAGCTGATATTTTTGTCGCGATTTCGATTTTAGTCCCATAGAGAAAGTCATTCAGTTTGATGGTCTGATCATCACCTTAAAAGAAATGCATCTAACTACCAAACACCCTGTATACTATATCTATACTGCCATTGCTATGGAAAAATATATCAATACTCAATATATTTATTGCACTCATGTTGTTACAAAAGATCTTATAGGCTAGTTACATGATCAACATGAACCCTGCAAGGGCACTACAATATTTAGGTAGTAAGGTAATTAATATTTATGAAGGTAAAAAACATTAACATAGGCATTTAAATAAGTCAATTAATCGATGAAATCCAAAAACAATAAACAATAAAAATAGTAAAATCTCTAAGTCATGCATACAATGTCAGTTTCAAAAATATTATTACATTATATTAAATTTTTACTCATACAAGAATTGCTTAGGAGAAGAAGAAACAATAAGAATTGTTACACTTATCTTTACTATTTTTGATATAATATTTATGTTGTATTTCATAAGTGCACCTGCTGATACTGGTGTTTGAAAAATACGACACTTAGGAGAAACTAAAATCCGTTTTTTTTCATCAGTTAAAGTGATAAAATTACTAAATATGGCAATGTCCTGTTGAGTAGGAAAATAATACGTTTTTTTTTAAATTAGGGACATCTACACAAAAAACATCTTAAAAATGCTCATATCAGGTTTGGCAGTGGCACCAATGACATTTGCATCCTCATCAGGTATTTGATTACACCTAAATTTCTAGGCGTAACTTAAGAATTTGCAATGGACTGGCATTTTAAAACTAGTGACTTCTACACCGATTTAGCACGCGCTCTACCCATTTCTAAAGCCATGAAGGTTGATTTAATTGACAATAAAATCATGTAAAAAATTAGGTATGATTTGATAATTAACTTTCCCTATTATGACAAAGAAAAACAAATATTACCTATTATTTTTGAGATCATGGATATTTAGGTGAGCGTTTTATTTTCAAAAGAATCATTGATTTGCCAGCTTTCGGAAAAGCATCAATAAACTGATCAGGTTTGACTATTTTTTTACAATTATGTTTTTTCGGGACCAAGTCTGAAAATTTCTGAAAAATTTTAAAACCATCATAACTTGGTAACCACTCATTTTCGACCACCAGTTAATTGGGCTAAATTTATTGCAAATGACGTCTAGTATGACCTCTTTCAAGGAATAGGTCGAATTACCAATCACCCTGTATAGAAACTGGTGTCTGACTTATGTAGACAAGTAAGTTGTACTTTAAACTATTAACAGTGCCATAAAAAAGGAAAGTACACGTACGCCAAAGCGTTTTTGCGGAAAACGCATTAAAAGAATATCACTAAATAGAAAAAAAGTATTTCATAACAATTTCGGGAGAATCAACCGTGAATCAAACAACTCAATGTTTGACAATAATATTTTAGATAAGAATTGGGTTAAAGAAACAAATAGTTTGATACAATAAAACTTTATGCTGCTGTGATATTCATATAATGCTTATACATTGGGCTAATGAATAAGCGCAACACTAGAAAATAGTTTGTTAAGAGTTGAGTTTTAATATCAGGTAAAAGTTTTCAAAAAATTTTATAATTAGTCAGGCCGACCCCAATTAATAATTGGAAACCAGCAAGATAATGATGATTTAATAATTAGTTTGTACATTTTAAAATGTATTGAATTCTACTATGTGCCCATGCAGTGGGTTTGCCTTGTCACCTCACCATACTTAACCTGAAATGTAGCCCTGCGCATGCTATAACTTTCATTCATTGCTGAAATGATAACAAAAAATTTTTAAATGAAAACTTAACAAGTTAACTTTTAATTAAAATTTATTGGTTCAATAAAATTATTTTATTATAAATCAGTTGGGGTGTATGAGGATTTACGCTTATTCCTTAACATGTATAAGATAAGTGATATAAGATACCACTTAAATGGAATCCAGTAAAAAAAATTATGTTATTACAAAAAGAAAGCATGTCAAAAGGTTGCTGTGAAGTATTATGTATGACTGCCTTGGGTTGCATTAAAGCTAAGAAAGTTTAGTCTATTCATTAGATTTTATTAAAAAAATAAAAACATTACTGTTTGTATTTCTTATGTTTTGCTAACCATGATATTTTTCCTAGATGGCGTCATTCTCAGCAATGTCAGATTTGCCTCAAGCACCCCTTACACTGAGACTAGGAAAAACTTAATGTTGAAAAAAGAGACAAAAGTAATTGTGCAAGGTTTTACGGGCAAGCAAGGCACCTTTCACAGTCAACAGGCTCTTGACTATGGTACCAACATTGTTGGTGGAGTATCTCCTAAAAAGGCAGGACAGGAACATTTGGGGAAACCAGTATTCGGAACAGTAAGGGAAGCAATGGAGAAGACAAAAGCAGATGCGACTGTGCTCTATGTACCACCACCAGCAGCTGCCAAGGCCATTCTGGAGGCTATTGAGGCTGAAGTACCACTGATCGTTTGCATCACTGAAGGATTGCCCCAACATGTAAATATTATAACACTAGGTATCTATCATTACTGGCTTACTGCATAGGCTTTAGGAACTAATATTTTCTGTGAATTCTAGGACATGGTGCGAGTAAAACATGCCTTGTTGAGGCAGAACAAGTCTCGGTTGATTGGTCCCAACTGCCCTGGTATCATTGCTCCCGATAAGTGTAAGATTGGCATTATGCCTGCAGCGGTTCACAAGCGCGGCTGCATTGGTGTAGTATCCCGTTCCGGTACCCTCACTTATGAAGCTTGTCACCAAACAACTGTTGTAAGCTATTATTATTAGTTGTCTGTACAGTGTAGAAATTAAAAATGTTGTAGGCAATCTTCTTATATTATGTGTTATTTGTTTTTAGACTGGTCTAGGTCAGACCCTTTGCGTCGGCATCGGTGGTGACCCCTTTAATGGAACAGATTTCATTGATTGTCTTGAGGTGTTCCTTAACGACCCCGAAACAAAGGGTATCATATTGATTGGTGAGATCGGTGGCAACGCCGAAGAGTTGGCCTCTGATTATCTTATACAGCACAACACTGTAAGTTAACCATTTCTATCTGATTATACAATTGTGATGTGGCATTCAGTCAAAATGTTTTTATTTGTTTGCTTGCACGAACCATATTTTAAGACTTTTTATTTTTGTCCCATAACAGAGCAAGGTAAAGGATTGACAATAGAGATACTTCAAGAGGTTTTATTGATTTATCTTATCATTAATCACTGTCATTATTTTATTTTGTATGACCACTATTTGGCAGTAAAGTTTTAATCATAGTCATTTATGTCTAGCATCTTGTTATGTGCCCATGATATTATTCTAGAGTATATTCTTGAGATTCTTGAGTAGAGATGTTGTTGCACTTAAATTTGTCATCATGAAAATCTATCTTATAAGAAAATTAATGTTTACTTCACAAGGACTGGAATGGAAAATTAATTATCCACGCTTTACCCATTAGCAAATATACTATGTTAATTATTAAGCATCCTTTTGTAATGACAGCTATTTCATAATTATTTAAATAAGCAATAATTATTTCTTTGAATGTACTAATACTAATAATTAAGTCAACAATCTTTTCATTTTCTTAATTTCCTAAATCAATACCCATACAAATTGCCTAGCATCGTGGATGATCTTATAACTTTAGTGACAGTCATATAATGTATTCTTTACATGTATCTCTTACAGGGTCAAAAGGCAAAACCTGTGGTATCCTTCATTGCTGGTCTTACGGCCCCTCCTGGCAGGCGGATGGGTCACGCTGGTGCCATAATCTCTGGTGGTAAAGGCGGAGCCATGGATAAAATCAAGGCTTTAGAAAAAGCTGATGTTATTGTTACTCGTTCTCCAGCTAAGATGGGTGCCGAGCTTTTCAAAGAGATGAAACGACTAGAAATCGTCTAAGTAACAAGTTCAGTTGATCGATATATAATATTGGATATTTACATTGTATAGCCTTTTAGTTATTATATTTGTATTATTTATTATACACATGTTTCAGCGTCGATTTAATCATTAAATTGTTTCATTTGAACATCTAGTGACTAGAGGCAGGGCAGGGAAAGGATTTTTGACAGTGACGCCGTCTTTATTCTACCGATAAATGTCCATAGAAATATTGTTATGTAACAGTTAACGTGTATTTCGTAATTCCTATGATATCAAATGTTGAAATCTAATTGATAACTATTTTACTTGGCACGAAATTGTTAGTGATGCACTTAGTATATAAGTATGTAATGTTTATTATACATATAATATGAGTGTTACATATAAATCGATCAAAATTCCACTCGCTACGCTAAGTTTTAAAAATATGAATGAACCTTTATTGGATTGTTTTCTGGCTACGCTAAACTAAGTCCTATTAAACGTAACGAAATACATGCATATTAATAACAATCATTATTGTATTATTAATTTACACTAACCCGTCGACATTTAGTACTAAGTAATAATTGATAATACAGGGTCCTTCTTAATATGCTGACACTTTTTTAAGAGGATGACTAGATCACTAGACCATCATACTGAACAACTTTCTCCAACATCGAAATAGCGAAAAAAAAATCAGCTGTCCCATACATTTGGCTCGAGAAAGTTTGCAGTTTTGCATAGAACAGCAGATTTGTTTTTTCGCTATTTCGATGTTGGTGCCATAGAGAAAGTGGTTCAGTTTGACGGTCTGATCATCCCCTTAAAAAAGTGTCAGCATATTAAGAAGGACCCTATATAATGAAAATACGAGTGTCGGTCTGAACCACTGGGCCGGGACTTGGCTTGGGTTCACTGTCGTTGTCCACCACTAAAATGGAACCAAAGGATTTTTCAAAATTTTTCTTGGAGCGCGGCAAAGACCAAAAAAATCTTTCGGATTTTTAATGAAACCACTGTATTTTAAATAGTTTTATAATCATCTGTATTTTCGGTTTGCACTAAAATAGTATGTTTTAAACATAAATAATCAAAACTATTATAAAACTGTAAAAGAAGTGGGTCTGATTGAAGATATTTACAAATTATGATATGGTTTTTAAGTGTCACTGACACCTAATCAAAATTTTTTTGCCCGTCTGTATGTTTGTTTGTTAGAGCATCACGCAAAAACTACTGAACAGATTTTGATGAAACTTTTTTTCTTTGAAAGCTTACGATTTGACTTAAAATCTGGAATATAATTTGTTAACTTATCTATACTATTATAAAACTGTAACGGAAGTGTGTCTGTACATTGAAGATATTTACAAGAAAATGAATCACGATATGTTTTTATGTGTCCCTGACTACAAATCAATTTTTTATAAGAATATAGGTCTGTCTGTCTGTTTGTTTGTGCGAGCATCACGCAAATAGTATTGAACCGATTTTGATGAAACTTTTGTTGTTTGATAGCTTATGATGCGGACGAAGTCGCGGGTAAACTCTAGTTATTTATATGTTTTGAAGAAAGATTCTGAATAGGTATTTAGGTACTTTTCTACAACTACAGTTGTACCTAATCAATAATGCCTGTGGCGACAACTGGGAACAAACGCGCGAATATAGTACTGTATCCCCGGGATTTTAATTACCAAAAAGAGTACCGATTGCCATTTAGATATTGCTGTAAGGTACGAAATTACTAATATATTAAACCTAAATCAAACAGATAACCGGCTGTAAGACAAATATATAAAAAAATAGTTCCAAATTTTTAAAAATTTCGAGTGTACTGTTTTTTTAATACTGTGATGTTCCTCACCTTAGTTCAATACCCATACGTAATAGTAAGACTGTCTAAAGTTGCCATACAAAGCTATAAGACCAATCAAAATTGACTTTTTCATCTGGTCTTATATGGGTCTTATAGCTTTGTATTGCTGAGACTGCATAACAGACTGTACTAGAAAACTGCAATTTGGCATGGGTACATATACCTACATATTAATCACGCCTACAAAGTTTTACTTATTTCCCTCCCCTACCCTCATCCCAAGTGAGGATGAATTTTTCTCGTCTATCCCACGTGTCGTTGGATGGGTCGTTGAAAATATTTCGGATGTGTGAAAACCATTTTTCGATTCAGGGATCCGTTTGTGAAATATTAAGCTTAAAGTGCTATTGTTGTTAGAGTCAAGTGTCAAAGAATGGGTTAGGAGCTTTTAGGAGCAAGAACATTGATGTTAGGAGTGCGATTTTTATAAGTCACGTTCAAAATCATGATCGAATGATGCATAATCTCCTTAATAATCATGAAATTTTCTACTTCTGATATGAACGTGTGACTATACAAAATCGCACTCTTGCTTCTGAACGCAAGATCGACCACACTGGGTTGACCCTACTGGCCGACGTGATGCGACGTTCATTCGGTCGCCCCTCGCCAGCCAGCAGCTCCAGCAGCAGACACTCTGGGTCGCTGACCCAGCGTATTAAAATACTTTGTATTAAGAGCCTAAGTCGAAAAATAATTGAAGCGAAATGGGCGTGTGATAGCTTATATTACTGCCTGATGCGAGAGAAAGAGAAAGGGCGGCGCGCGCGCCTGAAACGACGCAAGCATAAAACAAACTTTATTTAATTGTAATTGTACTATTTATGTAAGTTCAATTCTGCTCTAATCAAAATTTATAAAATATCAATCTCTTTTTTTAAATCAAGTCTCGTGTTTCTATTATTCACCGTTTAGCAGTTCCAAGCGTTTATCGATAAAGACGGAGGCTACTTTGGCTTATTTTTCTATCGAGAAAATGTATTTGTAATCCACAGTTCGTGGGTCACTAACTAACTGACCGACTAGACTGCGTCTTAGTTAACAAGTTCGCAGTAACCAATACAACCATGTTTGTTCTTGGAATTGATGTTTATAGATACCTATATTAAGCTTTTAGAATGCCACAGAGACTTTAACAAGACTTATTTGTGTTAAGTTAATTTTGCAGAGCAGTTTATTGACTGGAAACTGAATAAGTAAGTACTGAGTAAGTAGTCCATAAAGGTTGACTTGAGAAGTCACAATTTAACTTTAAGTATTCTTACATACATTACATACAGAGAGCTTCCCCGAGTGACGTAATAAATTTCCAATACGTTCAGTGCACCCTACACAATCAGCAAGCATCTAATGCTGATTGGAAAATCTCTCCACTAAGATGTTAAGGGCCTATGTCGAAAAATAATTGAAGCGAAATGGGTGTGTGATAGCTTATATTACTGCCTGATGCGAGAGAACGAGTTCATTTCTGCTCTAATCAAACTTTGTAAAATATCAATCTCTTTTTTAAAATCAAATCTCGTGTTTCTAATATTCACCGTTTAGCACTTCCAAGCGTTTATCGATAAAGACGGAGGCTACTTTGGCTTGTTTTTCTATCGAGAAAATGTGTCTTAGTCGTGTTTTAGCTCTAATCAAAACTTCAATTATATGTTCAATTTACACATATCCGCAAATCATACTCCTACTGTTAGTACTTCATGAGATATGATGATTTGATGAATCAATCTTTTTTCACATAGCCTCTTAAGAATGTCCCTAAATACCATCTAGGGGAATAAAGCCGTTGTGTATTGATTGCAAATAAAACCCAAATACTCCATCCAGACATTTTTTGATAAATAAGAATACAATGGTTACCGCTCGGTAAATGAGTAATCTTAATGACAATATCATAGACAATAAATATTCTCCACTTGGGAATTGTTGTACGATCGAAACTTATGTGTATAAACAAAGTACCCTAAGTACAATGGGCTTTGCCCGAGCGACACTGGGTGTCTTTGATCAAACTTACTCTCGAGACCGCCATTATATGGCTACATTTGGCTTAGCACCTAATTAATTAGTCGGTTACATATCTAGGTACTAAACAATTATTGGTACAGTACAACAACTTGATAAATGCGGGTGGGTGAGGAGGCATGCGCAGTAGCACTTTCGCATACAAA
This sequence comes from Agonopterix alstromeriana, assembly GCA_963924505.1. Lineage (NCBI taxonomy): Eukaryota > Metazoa > Arthropoda > Insecta > Lepidoptera > Depressariidae > Agonopterix > Agonopterix alstromeriana. The sequence goes on from OZ004661.1 coordinate 4,810,663, forward strand.
TGTTGGTACTGCGCAGTCAAGGCCTTGCAAAAGATTTTTGCTGACCATTATATTTAGGGGTTACAAATCGTCACAATAGGCGGAGACAAACATTTTAATTTAATCGGATCCGGTTTGAGCTATCTACATTAGTTTAAGTTATTTAAATCTTCAGTGTTTATTGCCGAAGCAATTTATCTCAAATAGGAGATAGTTTTCAGAAATAGTATCTTATTATGTGGGCTGGCAAGCCAGCAACACTTCGTTCCAAACTGATCTTTCCTAGCCTACGGAAATTAATGAAATCAGCCCAAAAAAACAAATTTTGTTGTTGCGTAAGAGGTGGCACTGAGAAATGTGGATGAAGAAAAGCCGGAGTTAAGTTAAATGCAGTCTGATTTGCTATGGCTGTCTTGCCCCCACCGATTTTTAAAAAGAAGAGTATAGCGGTCATATAGAATACGATACCTAATAATCTTCTATTACACATAATAAAATTCTAAACTTTGTACATTTAAGATATTAGCATAAACATGTATTGGGGGCGTACGTAATGGAATGCATTGAAACCATTTTTATCTGTTTCTCTGCATGTCTGTTTGTTTGTGCACGCATCACTTAGAAACTACTGAACCGATTTGGATGGGGTTTTCACAAAACTATAGTGCTTAGTTTGGATTAACATTTAGGCTTTATTTCATCGCAATCGGTTCACTCAATCAAAAGTTATGAGTATTTAAAGTAAGTGGTCTGCGCGTAAAAGTTAGGGCGCCGCTAGTAATTAAATAATACTGCTTTTCATAAAATTTTTGGAAATCAATAATAAATATTTTTAATTTTATACAATTCAACACCCTGTAACTCCTAAAGCATTAATTCTACCTATAGTAAAAATGAATGAGACCTTTAACTAAGTATTGGGATTTGAATTAGTTTAACTGATCACCAAATTTTAGACTAATTTTCGTTTACCTACTATTCAGAAATAGTAAAGCCTGACCAGGAAAATAAAAAACCCGAACCATATCACAGAAGAAATACCTAGACTACCTATACTCCATTTCAAATAGCAACGATTTTTTATTGAATTTTGAACTATTTTTTTAAATTATACTGACACAGAGATTTGGAACACTTCCTCTCACTTATTCTTAGAACAGCTTTAGAAACGTCCAAGATATATCGGATAGTATATCTTACTGATAAATAAATTAGGTATATACTGCGACTCAGGATTAGCCAGAAAGCTATATAGGAATAGGAAAATCGTCCTTATTTGAAATTAAGTAGGGGAAACCCGGGATGCTTGAACAGGTGGGATAGATTCACCTCCGTTTTTCGATTGAAAATTTCGTGTTATCGATTCCGTTGACAGGTCATTGCATGCCCGCGAACCATATCTACCACCACAAGCGCCATCTAGGCTTTTGGCAGAGTAGTTTGAATTCGAGCTGAGTTTATGTGTTTTTAATAGTAAAAAGTAAAAAAAAAATTTTTTATTTATTTGTTCCTTACTGCGTTATATTAAAAGATACGTATTATGTTGATTTATTATTATATTGTCAAACTAGTGTAGTTTGTTGAATGCAAAGCCTATTTGACCTGTGATTATGAGTTTTTCGGAAATCTAAACAAAATTAGGAACGATTCGATAAAGGATGGTTGATCCACTCCGCGGAGGGATGGATGACCATAGTGAATAATAATATTTTTATCAACTTTATTTATCTTGCAGCTTCAAATGCCGTTCCAATCCAAAACTAAGCTAGCAAAGGCTTCAGCCCCAAGAAAGGGAATCAAAAAGCAGAAATTGGTAGATTCGACTTTCGAAGGTTCTAAGGCACCATACACGCGCTTTTTGTTTTTTGCATGTTTTAGTTTAAAAATTTGTTTATCTTATTAGATCTTGGTTATTACGTTCATTTTATTAAAGAATATTGTTCCACAATGCTAAATTTGACACTAAAATGTTTTCTTTTAGTATCATAGTACCTACGTAGAAAACCGTAGTTACCTAGTCAAAGTGTGAAATGTTGACTTGACCCTTTTTTTTCTTTTTAATATTAACAAGTTTAGATGGTTCCCATACAATGAATATGAGATTTGGTTATAACTACATTGAATTTAAAACGCTATCTTGTTTTATTTCTTAAATTACCCCTGTTCAACCATCCCGCCCATTGGGGATGGTTGAGCCAAATCTCATTTTTTGGAAAAAATTGTCTAGTCCAATAAATATTATACTCACAAAAATCTTAGTAGCCAAATAACTGCGCTATCTAATGTCACTAAAGTGACATCACTGCATCTTTGCAATAAAAAATTGTGTGCGTTTAAGCAAAAGGTGGTTCAAGTATCCAGGACTCCCCCTACTAACTAACTTGCCCATTATAACCGACTTCAAGCGGAAAACGTTGGAACAAATTTTAACGTTTATCAGTCGATTGTAGCGCCCACAAAACGGGTTTTTCATTTCTAGTCCTGCTTTATGTCTCCACCCATAATTAGCACTACTTATAAAATAAACTTAACTTAATCCAGTTTTGTACAATTTCAATCTTTTTCTTAAATATAAACAGCCAAAGTGCTGTGCATCTTGTAAAAAATATTAGAGATGCAAAGGTGCATTAATTATGATTACGATTATAAAAAATAAAAATAAAAGATATGTAACTCTCAGAATGTGTTAAAGCGTTTCTTTTTATTCCAATGAAAGAGCTTTATAATAAAAACCAGCCAAATTCGAGTAGGAATCTCTCCCGTTAGGTTCCGTTCCACCATACCTACAATATTACCAAAAATAATTGTTTTCTCCCGTTTCCTTAGCACGAGCACCCTTGGATTTTTATTAGTTAAGTATTTGTTATTTTATTTTAAAATAGGTATGCACTATAATCACACCAAGTTTGACTCTTTTTAAACGTTTTTTACGATAGAGCAATAACAAAAATGTTGAAGAACACACGTTTCTTGTATTTTCTACTTATTGTTTTTTTTATTATTTGTCAGCAAATCCGCCGTAATAACGCATATTCCGCGAAAATTACAGCATTCAGATAGACAGACAGATAATGGACGAAAGTATAAGGGATTCTTTTTTTACTAAGGAACCCCAAAAAACGTTGAAAAAACACGGTTTTTGAATGGGGTCTAAGATGGTTTCCTTAATTTTTCACTTTTTGTTTGTCAGGTTCCGTATCTAAAGGTTGTCATTGATACTCTATTACTAATCCTACGCTGTCCGTCTGTCAGTCCATCCATCCGTTCGTACTACCTATAAAGAGTGGTATCTTTTGAACCATAATATCTAACTAGCTGGTTGAAATTTTCACAGAATGTTTTATTATATGCTATGCTATGCTATTTTTTATTATAACGGATTTGGTAAAAATAATGAAAAAACATAAGTACAAAATTAAGGGGGATCCAATAAATGGAATGTGTTTTTTTATCGGTCTTTGGTTTTTGCTGTATCGTAAAAAACACACAAACATCAAACTTGGCGTGATTATAGTGCATGCTCTAAAGTACCTAATAGAACAAATAATAAAAATCGGCCAAGTGTGTGCCGAGCTCGCGCTAAGGATCCCGGAGAAAAAACAATTTTTTGATAATATTGTATGGTGGCACGGAACCCTTCGTGCGTGAGTCCGACCCGAAACTGGATGTTTTTTTTAGATATTTATGACTACTACGATACATTTAGATATTTGTCGTAAAATCAAATTATTTCCATTGTTTTGGCAGAGCGGAGATCCCGTGCCTAAACCACAACCGATTTTGATGGTTGAAAGTATCATTTAAGTGTAGATGGGTCGATATATAGGTAACAACAATTATTTTTAGTAGTTTTTGATTTTTCATACATGAGAACAGGATTAGACCTCTAACTCACCTCTAAGCTGCCTCGGAGGTCATATCTAACTTCCCTTTTAATATCAAGATAAACCTTTTGGTACATACTAACCATGTCGAAAATTTCATATATCACAAAGTGTACGTATTTAAAAACATTGTTACATAAAGAAAGTCAGTACAAGTCTTAGACACAAATTAACCGTAATAATAATAAACTACGACAGGTAGTAAAAATAAACCAGTATTATCAAATAATATCAATCTTTAAAAAAGATTCGGTCTCCCGGGGTAATTGCAACTATAGAGCATTTACCAATACCTGCCTTCACATGCAGGGCAAATGTTAGTAAAAAAAGAGAACTGAATCATGATTTATTAGTGCAACTTGCTCCAAAGTTGTAATTACCCCAAGAGATCTTACAGCAATAGCACAGTAGTTACCTTTGCTAGGGATATAATAGGCAATGAAAATGCCTGTGTTACTAACATCACATGAAGATAATAATTACCCTACGTTTGTCAGATTCAGCTTAATAGTCTGGCCACACACACTCATCCGTTTATACAAGGTATATAGGTATCAGAACACCAACACGATTAGATCTGCCAACGTCCGCGACGCGGACGAGGTATACCTCCTCCACGTCCTCTGATGTCGCGTTTCAACTTCATAGCTTCAAACCTTTGAGCCATTATCTCTAAATCATCCGGAACCTCTTGACTTGCTTCTTGGAGTATTTTAACAAGATTTCGAGCGTTCGCCCAATCTTGTTGTGTCACAAAAGATAAAGCTATTCCTTTCTTGCCTGCGCGACCGGCTCTGCTGACTCTATGAACATATTCTTCAACATGCTTTGGAAAATCATGGTTAACTACATGACTAAGTTCATGAATGTCAATTTCCTTTGATGCTACGTCACTGGCAACTAGAATATTAATATTTTCTTGTGACATGGCACTTAAAACTGTTTCACATTCAGTTTGGTCTTGGTCGGTGTGTATGCACTGGCTGTTAATTCCTCTTATGGCCATCATTGTAGAGATGTGCGTCGCTGTTGCTTTTTTACCACAAAAAATAATAACTTTGTCAGAGGGATCTATACAATGAAGAAAATCAAATAGAGCATTTTCTTTATCATTTTCCTCAAGAATCAGAACCCTTTGTATAACGTTATACAATGTAGCGAGATGCAATGGCCCAAAATGTACTTGAATGGGATCCTTCATGTAAAACTCTGCTATGCGGCGTACTTCTTCTGGCCAAGTGGCAGAAATCATAACTATTTGACAATCTGGTCTTACATCAGACAGTGTCTTTTGAATCTGCAGCTCAAATCCCATTTCTAACATCTTGTCAGCTTCATCCAGCACAATGTATGAGAAATTAATAATCTCCAAATGTCCTGCCAATACTAAGTCATTAAGCCGTCCTGGTGTACCAATCACCATGTCAACTCCATCAGAAACCATTTTAATTTGTTCCTTTCGGTCCCCCCCTCCATAGATGGAAACTGATTTGATTTCTTTATACTGATATTTCGAAACCTCTTTTTCTGTCTGTAGGACAAGTTCTCGTGTTGGTGTCATAATAAGTACGGAGGGGCCTTCACGTTTCTCTCTTGGTGTTGTTTGACCATCTATATGAATTAGAGCTGGCAGTAGATATGACAACGTTTTGCCAGTGCCATTTTGGGAAATGCCAATCATGTCTTCACCGCTCAAAATAATAGGCCAAGCTTGACTCTGAAATGGAGTTGGTAGCTTGAATTCTTGTTTATGTAGAGATTCCAAAATTTCAGGATGTGGATGGAAAGCTTGTTCAAACGATAAGACAGGGTTTGGCATAGGTCTCAACCCTGGTTTATTTTTAAAAGTCCGATTTGCTTGTATGTCGCAATTAGCACGGCGCCAGCGAATCACTTCTGCAGCTGACATTGCAGCGACAGTAGAATGTTCTTCATACAGATTTTTCACAACTTTTGGTAGGTCATCCCATGTCGTGTCGTTGTGCTGTCGATCATAATACGCATTTAGTTTATGCCAGTCGAAGACTTCAGCAGCTGGTTGGGTGTTACTTTCTCCAGAAACAGTACTGCTACTACTAGTAAGACTGGTTGATCCTTTGACTCCTTTGCCTTTTTTAATTTCTCTTCCTTCTTTACCTACACTATTATCTCTTAATTCTTTACCCACTACACTATGATCAGCATCTTTTTTGTGATAAGATTCTTTTGGAGCGGTACCTTCTCTTGAATAAGCGGGTCTGTATTCCTTTATGACTTCATTGATCATACCCTCCACCTTAAGAATCGCTTCATCTGTACCAATGAGTGTAATATCTGTGCTGTTACCAGACGATTCACCGATTCTTATTTTGGCTTGAGACAAATCCTCGAGATCGCGTATTTTTGCCCCGGCTTTGCCGATAATGCGGCCAACTCTATGAGATGGTACGAATATAATTCTTTTGTTACCTTCCTCATGGCGGTAGTAGCGGCGCGTTCGTTCACTGGCGTCAGCTCGATCGCGCCAATTAGTTTCGTTGCTGCGGCCTCTAGTTCCTCTGTTGTAGCCTCCGGCACTCGGACGGTAGATGCGTGAGTTGTGGCTCGGTCCAGCCCTAGGGTCTGAGAAGCTGGCCGAAGCTGAAGTGGTCGCTGCGGACGTAGACGCCGCGGCAACAGGTTCGCTCTCCTGCCACTGTTCATCCCACGCAGCCATAATATCTGAAATCGACATAGTCATAATTTATAACTCGAAATAACGTGTACCTAGCTAATCTGAAACACTGTTGTAATTGTTATTGTTATTACTTACCTTGTTAGCAAACTGCCGAATATTGACGAATGTTTAACCCAGGAATTATGCCGCTAAAATAATGAAAGAGAGGGGAACGTTACATGACAGAGGTGGACAAATATGCGCCAATCACAGGACCGCAGCTCCTTGCGCAGCCCGCCTGGCGCAGAACGTAGTTATTGACCGCTACAAACCTGGGGATATCCATGGCAACAGAAGACAATAAAAAAAAACATAGGTAGGTACTCGTAAAGAGACAGTTTATGGTTCCGTATAGTAGTCAGCGATAGTCCTTGAATTAATCAAATGTTAAATACAGATTTATTAAATAGAATGTATCTATAAATTATTAAGATTAAATATATGTATAAATTATTAAGATTAAATATTTTTTGATGGTGCTAGTGACTCTATACAGAGAGGAATGATGATGGCGAACGTACTATTATGCAGTTAATGAAGGAGGTGATAAAAAAAATTTTGAGTAGGTGAATGAGTTTGTGTATTTGAACTGCATGTTTACCAGAGACGGTAAGTGTGAGGGTGATATTGAGACAAGAGTGAAAGCAGGAAATAGGGTAAAGCGGATGGCAGTTCATAATGGAGTGTTTAGTCCCTGAATCTTGGGTATGGCAGAAGACGCACGAAAGTGCGCTCATTGAGGATAAATGTGTGGTGTAACAGTGATGGACAAATTGAAAAGAAAATAGAGAATGTTTTGGTCTGAAAGAGGATGTAGTTACAAAGATAGAGAAAGGTATGTTCATATGGAAAGAATGGATGAGAGCAGATTGTCGAGTACAATCTATAAGGTAAGTGGACATGTTGGAAGTGGACGTATATACGTACGTAATACGGACGTACATATAGTGTACCAAATTGGCGACGTGCTTAAAAAGGGCCAGGTCAGACTACGTACGTAGTACGGACGTACATATACTGTACCAAATTGGCGACGTGCTTAAAAAGGGCCAGGTTAGATCTACCCGAAACCGACGAGCATGCATCAAAAGACAAATGAATGTGGAGGAAGCTAGATAGGTTTGTCAGGATCGTAGTTAGCAGGTGGCGGTCCGTTGTCTCTGTCTACCCCAGTGGGAGACAGGCGTGAGAATCTGTGTATGTATGTTTTTGACTTTGCGCATACACAAGTAGGTATGAATATGAAGAACATCGGTCCCAACAACTGCACGGTCCCAACCGGTACAATTTTACTAAAAATGAATAGGATAATAAAACCGGTTAAGTGCGAGTCGAGCTACTTAATAATTAAATTACAAAAAGTTTTATTTTCTCCGGGACCTTTAGCGCGAGACCGACTCACACTTAGCTGATTTGTATTATTTGTTGTTATTCTGTAGAGTTTGCTCTATAATCAGTCAAACCAAGTTTGACGCTTGCATGTACACCCTACCCTTACCCCTTGTATGTTACCTACCCTTTTTATTTTCTCAGAATAACGAACATTCTGTGAAAATGTTTACTGTCTATTACGGACTACGGTTCAAAAGTTACAGCTCAAAATAGGTAGGACAGACAGACGGAAGGACGGAGGGACAGAGCGTAGGCTTATGAATAGGGTCCCGTTTTCACCGTTTGGGTACGGAACCCTAAAAACTGCAAGCTCTCGAAACACGACTCTACTCTTGCTGTACGGAACGGAAACTCAGAGGCGGGCCGTGCGCGGCGGCGCGCGGTGCGGGCGGAAACGCCTAGGGGCGGTTGCAAGTTGCAATCTTCAAGATGCATCTGTTGTGAGGAGCCACGTTCAAAGTATTGTAGCTTTTTCAGTTTTAGTTGTACAGAGCTGATTTTTTTGTAGGATCTTTTTTCAACTCTTTTTTTAACAATTCTACAAAATTTTCAAAAAGATTCAACACGTACTTTGCGAGTTCCAGATGGCTCCTCACACACACCAGATGCATCTGGTGTGAGAAGCCACCTTTTTTTTCATGTAACTTCTCATTTTTTTGCTACAAATTCCAGAATTGGGCCTTCAAAATCTACTAATTTCCTTCAAAATGGGCATAGAATCCTTTTTTCAATAACAAATGTGGCTCCTCAATCCATACGCACATCATTTCCCCTCCTGTCACGTTACAAGGCCAAAATGAAAAGGCCAAGGCATTTATCTCGTTCGGGGTAAGGTACAATTTGTGTTTGGGGTTCACACCGGACTATTTTTATGTAAGGCGCAATAGTAGGACGAAATACTTTGGAGGCATCTTTTAATTTTCGTTTTGCGACTAGATTTATACAATTTAACGAAACCAGTCATTCAGTATTCTTGGAAAGTTTTTTATTTAAAATTTTTTTTTTGTAATAAATAAAAGTACCAGAATCTAGCCTGGACTTGTATTATGATAACTAGACAACGAGACAGAATACATATACAGATACAAACGTCCATGACTCGGGTACAAATATTCATATTCATCATACAAATATTTGTCCCTTACGGGATTCGAACCCGCGACCCTCGGCACAGCAGGCAGGTTCACTACCGACTGTGCTATCGGGCCGTCATAAGTTTATCTAGTGAAATCATAAATTGAATAGGTACACTATTGGAATTACTTCACTCGATAGAAAATCGTCACAAAGATGACGTATTTTCATGTATTTTAAACATTTTTCTCGTTTTAGAAAAACTTAAAATAGTTTCAGATTTTTGGTATTTATACTCACATATTCACATAGTTTATCTAGTACAGTGAAATCATAAAAAAAAATCTATGACAAGCAGGTACTTTTTTAAATTCTGTTTAATCGAAAATACGGCACACGCACGCACTTTTTGGAGGGCTGGGCAATCGCGTTTCTCATAGAAAATATTTGTCTGAACTGAACCTATGGCCCCTTAACAATCAAAATTAGAATCTAGAGTAATGGAATGGAATTAAACCAAAGTTTCGAATTTCAAGCTACCTCGTCCACGCAAAAAGTGGCAGAAAACTTTGTTAAGTACCTACCTATCTACCTATACATATACTCTTCATTTAATTCGGTACCTATGTCAAGTATTTTTGTGTCTTTATTTTAAATTTTTTTACGGATAGAAGACTTTTAAAAACAAATTAAATCTTTCTGCGATTCATCGAGTTTAGGTACCATCAATAATAATAATTGTTCTATGCAGTGGCCCAAGCGGCCCAACCCAAAAGTCATGGATCAAACGAAATGAGGTGCTAGGCTAACTGAGCAAATTTACAACCATTCCATTCCATCTAGGTGTTTAAAAGTTATGATAACTTTTTATTTTTCATATCATTTTTTTCTTTCACATACTTTAATGCTCAGGGAGCAGTTACTGCTTTTTACTGCGGACTATTGGAGGGACCACGAAGGGTCTACCGAGCCAAATGAATGAACTTAAGCATCCGACCTACGGGCACCCAGAGGGGTACGGATACGGACCTCGGCATAGGACGTTGTTGGGGCTACGCGGTGGATTGTGTAGCTGGGATCGGTGAAAAGCTTCTTGGAATGTGCCTGTAGCGTCTGTAGACGCCAGAAATGAAAGGAGTGGGCAGAGTGGCTTTTGCCTTAATTAGAGAGTGAGGCCGAGATTCAGAGACGATTTTTAAGTCATAGTTCGAACTCCCGTATGTCAAAATCCGTACATTTTCGCCACGCTAAGCTCGAGCTAAGACTAAAAAAATCGTCTCTGAGGCCGAGATTCAGAGACGATTTTTAAGTCATAGTTCGAACTCCCGTGTGTCAAAATCCATACTTTTTCGCCACGCTTAGCTCGAGCTAAGACTAAAAAAATCGTCTCTGAATCTCGGCCTGAATCTCAGCCTTAGAGATCGCATAGTGCTTAAAGTACCTATTAGACGGGCAATCGATTGTGTGCTTCCTGCCAAGGCCGAATCGCGCGGCAGCAAAATTGCCCGTCTAAGGCCGAGATTCAGAGACGATTTGTAAGTTATAGTTCGGATTCCCGTATGTCAAAATCCATACATTTTCGCCACGCTTAGCTCGAGCTAAGACCAAAAAAATCGTCTCTGAATTTCGGCCTGAAGGCCGACAGTGTGACCATTTTTATATTGATGACCTTGCTAGGCTGTTTGCTATAAACTGCTAAATCCTGCTAAACGTTTTTATAAAAATGCTAAAATCATGCTAAAAGTTAAATCGTATTGTTATACAAATATAGTAGCAACTGAGTTGATAAATTATATTTATTTAGTAATTATTTCGAAAATCAATCAAAGATTACCATTACCGATGAAAAATAATATTAATTCACAGACATAGGTATTGTAATAGATAGGTACTGAAGTCTGTGTATAAATCCTTGTCATGGATGACTTCCGATTCCACGGTGACCGTGGTTTCAATATTCATCAATCAGTTTCGTACAATCTATATAATAACATGGGGAATTCATTTAGAACCATTGACCAAGAATTTAATAGTTACTACCAGTGGCGGGACAGTGACCTTATGGCCGAGATTCAGAGACGATTTTTTTAGTCTTAGCTCGAGCTAAGCGTGGCGAAAATGTATGGATTTTGACATACGGGAGTCCGAACTATGACTTACAAATCGTCTCTAAATCTCGACCTTATGTCCATGAACATAGAGTTCAACTATGGGTAGGTTGATCTGTCGCCGTGTGTACATAAACGAACATTTACAGCACAAAAAGTTAATCAATTTGCGGTATCAAATCGTCTCTCATATTAAAACCATAATAATCTTATTAATTGATAAAAAAAATGCTCCCTAAAATTAGGGAATCGAGAAAAACACGTAACACTTTCGATCTGACAGCTGCATAGGTAGCATGGCACCGTGATATAGCGCTATCACAACTTCGCTCTCTATCTATTTGCGCACGAACGAACGAGATAAAAGACGTGATACAGCCGTATCACGTGTAACATGCTACGGCTTCTGGGCTGAATTGGCACGCCATCCTTCCAGCCTTTGAATTTTTTTTTTTTGTATGAAAACCCCTCCTTAGTAGCGCGCTCATTTTTTGCTATTTGGTCTTGGCAGAAAGCATGCGATCAGTTGCACGTCTAAAGTGTACTTTAGCTTTCTTCACTCCCTCGGTCCCCCCCTCATTCATTCATTTCATTCATTCGATCATTCGTCACGCATCGCAGATTTTACTCTACTCTATGGCACGCAGTTTAGTTTTTTCCGTAGTGCAAGTCGCTCACAGATTTTTGCCACAATTTAATTGCAAATGAAATACAAAAAATAAACATATATATTATAAAATGGAGGTGATAATATCTATGTAATCGTGGAAGTGGTTTGCAAAATACAAAATAGGGTTGTGTCACACACGCAACAAACATCAGTTCTATAATTTCTGTGAAGTGCATCGTCGGCCTACTCCGCCCGCTACCTACACGACAAAATTGGCAAGATGAAACCATTTTACGGTTACTGAAATGTTAAAATATATCGGCGCTTAGAGTGGAGCGGAGGCGAGAGGCAGGATGAGCAACTGGGCTCGGAGGATGCACCGGCGGGCGGCCACACTCAGCAATGTGGTCACTTCCTGCGGGCATCCCAACTCCCTGCCATACCCACGACGACTCGAAAAAGTGAAATTCGGTGTACATTTGCACGAAGTTTGTAAGGAAGACATACCTGGGCCATTGCTTGTTAGTATCGTGTTATGTTTTCGTCCTAATTATACTTTAGGCGTGGCTAATAACTGGGTGTTGATGTTCAGGTGCTGATCTTGAAGCTGAATAAAGAGGCGCCGCTTCGTAGAGACGTGTTCCGTGCCCCGGGCCACCAGGGGGCCATGAAGAAGCTGATACACTTCCTGCAGACGGGCCGTCTAGTCAATGTGGACAACTACTCTGTTTACACTATTGCCAGTGTACTCAAGAAGTTCCTTAGGTAAGCACCCAACCTTGTTTGGGTCTTAGGTGCATACTAATTTTTTAACGACTATTGAGTCTTGTGATTTGTAAATGTTAATAGCAAAAAAACTCTAATTATTTACTATTTACAATTACCTACTTAACATGTATTAAAACAAAATGTTCAGTTATGAGACTAGTATAGCATTGTCTCTGATTTTGTTAGCCATATCATATCATTGTATTAAGCATCAAACTTCAATTCATCCACACAGTGTTTTTCATTGTAGTTACATGGTTATGGTTTTCCAAAAATGATAAAACGAGAAAATAATAAAGAACTTTTCGTTTCTCTACATAATACATGTAGTAATTTTACAGATAAATTTGATAGAAAGTTTTATCATTTACAGTCCATCTGTGTAAAATAGTACATATTAATGTATGCGATTGTAGGTATATTATGATTGTTGAGGTGACCAGTAATGTTTAGAATTCAGAAGAAATGTTTTGGTTATGGCTTCCTCTGTTTTAGTTTACTAAAACTTGACTTAACTAAAATCTATGTCATTATTGTTGATGAACAGAACAGAAACTTTACTATTATATTCTGAGACAACCCTTTCTGTATTTTTCACACTTTAAATACAGTCCTATGTTCAGACCCAAATGTGCTATATTCCTAAATGACTACTAGCTTGCCGTGTGGTGTCCAGATTTGAATGGCACCACCCCAAATGGGTGTTGTGAGGTGACTTATTCCTTCAGGCATCATTAACATCTTTGATGCCTTCACCTTGTGGCTGTCGGCTATAGCCACTGCATCTGACCCCATCACTATTGGTTTCCCTTTCCATCTGATTCAATAATAAGATCATCATCATCATCATCCTACACTATATGATACAAGATAGTTGAAAAAATCAGACTGTCAATTAAATAAGTTTTGTTGTTATTAGGAAAATCCCGGGTGGCGTGTTTGGGCGAGAAGGTGAGATGCGACTGTTTGCTGCTGTGGACCTCCCGGAAGAACAGCAAGTCTTGGAGATACGCAGGTCAGTTTAGTCAACCCTATGATACTCCCTGTCCGGTTGTATAAATCCTATGAAACAGGTGAGAAAAACTCGAGCTTCAGCAGTCTACATACAGCCACCCGTTGGCCTGTCTCTTGTTACATTATCATGCATTTTCTCTGTACTGCTGAACAATAGATTGATAGTTCCTCCTCGGGAGAGGCCAATCGACCGTGATTCTTCACTATGAGAAACATCACTCTGGTTTTCTATAAACTCATACTAGGATTCATTTTGCCTAAATTCAAGGAACACTTACAATATTTGTAGAATAAAGGAAACTCGTTCTAGAATTGAACTTATCACATCACAGAGACCATGCCACAAATCAATCTTCACAAGCTATGTTGCAATGTGACTTCTTACCCAAACTGAAATCACAAAAAATATGTGCGAAAGCGAATGTAGCGAATGCCGATAATTATGTGAATGGTAGGTAAAATTTTTCTCTTTAGGAAGCAATGACATTTGTTCATCCTCAATGTTTAAATACTCTCTCAAAGAGGTTTTGGAGTCACGTTGCATGTTCTGACCCGAGCACTTGTCTCGCGTGTTGTTCGCGCGTCACTTTTTTGCCTGCCACGAGGTTCCGCAATCCTCAGTCTCTTCTTGTTCTTGACCCAAAAACAAACCATGCGATTGGGATAGATACTCCCACAACCTACTTGACATTGGCGGAAATGCGCTGCTAACGTACAAGCAAAAAGTCCATTAATTATAAATAAAAAAATTAAAAAAAAGAGGTTTTGAATATAATATGTAAGGGTGAGTAAAAATATGTGTACAAAAAGTTTACCTGTGCGAATCTATTTAATATTATAAATGCGAAAGTGTGTGCCTGTCCATTATGTTAACTGCTGAACCGCTAAACCGATTTTGATGATATTTGGTATAGAGATAGCCTGAACCCTAAGGACGGACATAGACGAAGCAGCTGGTAACATCTAGTATTATAAATGCGAAAGAGTATCTGTCTGTTACGTTTTCATGGTTAAGCAGCTGATCAGATTTCGATTAAATCTGGTAGAGAAATAGTTTAAACCTTGAGGAAGGATACAGGCAACGTTATTGATATAGGCATAAAAATTCTACGCAGAAACCTGTAACTTTGACTGCGTATAATTTCAATGACCCTAGTTATAAAACGGCACTTAGCTAAATAAATTAAATACTATCCATTGGAAATTTACTCGATAGATGTCTTAGATTTCGTGTTACAAGTTGTATCCACCATAATTTTGTGTTGCAAGTTGTATACACCATAACTTTGAGTTGCAAGTTGTATACACCATAATTTTGTGTTGCAAGTTGTATACACCATAATTTCGTGCTATAAGGGTTTATACTGTTATGTATGTAGATTATCCGCGCAAAGTTTCATTTGTTTGATTGTATCGGGTTCCTACCTCAACCTCTATGCTTTTATTAAACACTAGAGTTAACCCGCGACTTCGTCCGCACAAATTATATATCAGAATTTATGTCAGATCATAAGCTATCAATAAAAAAAAAACAAAATTGGTTCAGTAGTAGTACAAACAGACGGATAAAAATTCTAAAAAAGGTTGATTTGGAGTTAGGGACATCTAAAAACCATATTGTAATCTTTTTTGTAAATATCTTCAATGTACAGACACACTTCTGTTACAGTTTTATAATAGTTAAGACTATAGTTTACCCGCGACTTCGTCCGCACAAATTACCTACCTACCTACATACCAGATTTTAAGTCAGATCTTAAGCCAAAAGCTTAATCAAAATCGGTTCATTCGTTTTTGCGTTATGCTGTTATAAACAAACAAACATACAGACAAATTCGAAATAAATAAGTTTGATTTGGAGTCAGGGATACCTAAAAACCATATCGTAATCTTTTTATTGTAAATATCTTCAATGTACAGAACAGACACACTTCTGTTACAGTTCTATAATAGTTTAGATCGATGAATAGCCGAACCTTGAAACATTGCAACTCCCAACATTGAAAAAATATAAAATAAAATGTTGTATACACCATAATTTTGCTGTAATAAATTGCTTGTAGCCTTTGGTTGGCTATAACAATATATAGCCATATATTTAATTATTGTTCGAAAAGGATCTTAGACATTGGGGATTATTTCGAATGAAAAAAAAGTCGGGGATAATCGAAAAGGTACCAAGAAAGACGCTAAAGCGAAACTAGTAATGCTAACGCGAATATTTGGAAGCCATAGCTGTAAAAATGATATTCCTGACCTACTTGTCCAACAAGGACTTGCAAGTACATGAAATCGAATTCTACTGTAACTGAGGCTCGGCTGCTCTGGAAACCCAAAACATGTACACTTTTAAAATGCCATCATGCATACTGCATATGCTCACGAATATATTCTGAATCCGCAGAACATCCACGTTTCACTAGTAGTACCGAAACTCTAAAAAAAGCCATCATATATCGACGGTTAAGAATCAATTACGGCTAACTCACATTTTTGGCGAAAATGACCTTTAAATGTGGTTAGATTTAAAGTTGAGTTTTACGTGTCCTGGCAAAAACATCTTGTACTTTTTTATGTATTTATACTGATACAACAGTTTTATATAAGTCAACATTTGAAAGAGCAAAATGTTTTTATCGTTTCCTGTAAAATTAGTGCTTTGATAGTTAGCCATTATTGATTCTTAACCGGTCGATATGAATTATGATCAAATGGGTATGTAAGGTTGTATGGAGAAAATTTGTTTTTTTTTGTTGAGTCACTAGTAATAAAACTTACACAGGTTTTAGAGGACCTTTCAAAATACATTTAAAAACATCACATTCATTGCTAGGCTGCATCGGAGGTATGCTATTAACATTAAGGTAGAAATAACTTCTAAGGTTGTATGGGAGAAATTTCTTCGCTTTTTAGCACTAAGACCGCCTTGTTTTATTTTTTTTGGATCCTCTGTATTTCTTGACGGTCTATTTTGCTGATTAGGTAATATGTTTCGATTGATTGATTGAAATTTGAAATAGAGTTGATTCTTAAAGGTTTTGGTTACTTTTTCATGAACCTTTAGAGTCAAATATCTAGGCTCCGATGCGAGCTAGGCCATAAGTTTAAACAAAATAATGTTTGTTTTTATAGTACTATTATTAAACAATACTTTCATTGGTGGCCGCGACTGTTAAAAAAATGACAATACCTTTACTCATACCCATTTCTGAAAATGCCATCATATATGAATTATGATCAAAGCTGTGACTGGGCTCTCCTGAGACCGGGAAATATGATATAATTGGTATAACTTATACCCTGCAATAGATAGATATAGGAAATACAAAATATAATACCTAAAACCGACAGACAAAATAAGATAAACGTCCAAAAACATCGCTTCTTTTAGCTTCTGGAGTAAAAACTTTAGATTCCTTACTGAACGTGAAAAACAAGTGAAGGAAAATGTTAACATAAATACATCTGAAAGCAGATAAACGTTTTCAATTAATTATACTAGAATCACTAATGAGGCATGAACATTAGCTCTAATTATTGTTACTTAACATTGTGAGCTGATGCGTTAATGTATGCGCCACACGGATTAATTTGCATGCCATTAACAAGACTATACAGCCTATGGTAAATACAGCTTTGCTACTCTTCTCGTGGTTTTATGAAACATTAACGGTACTTTATTGCAGGTCCAAATTTATCTATATTGTATTTATTGGATTACTAGCTGTTGCCCGCGACTCTCGTCTGCGTGGAACTTAAAAAAAACATCCTGCGCATATTCATATTCTATCTGCGTGCAAAATTTCAGCCAAATCCGTTGAGTTGTTTTGTTTATGCGTGATTAAGATCTTTGTGACTCTGCCAGTTGCACGTACGTTCATTAAAGTTAATCCTCCATTAAATCTCTTGCTAGCTTCAGCTAAAGTCAACAGGACAAAAAGTGACAGCAAGAGATTTAATGGAGGATTATCTTTAATTAACGTACGTCCAATTGGCAGTATGTGACAAACATGCAACCAAACCTTTGACTATTTATATGTGGACTGGTTACGCGTGTAATTCTACTAACAAACATTTCTGCTACTTTTTGCGGGGGGCGAGGTAACATGAAATCCGCAACTTTGGATTTTATTCCCCAAAACTTTAGATTCTAATTTTGAATGTTAAAAATCATGAAAAGTAGTCTCGTGTGAACCCCAAACGTTCTAAGTTCGAAGTTATTATTTCGCAATTATAGGCTGTCTCGTTTAGTGATAAGGTGTAAAATTGCATGTAAATGCACAAGATCAATTGTGCTTATACTGTGGCAGAGGGGAAATGCTACCGCAAGGCAAGTCCTTATAATAATTGGTCAAAGAACCAAACATCCAAACTTTGTCATTTATAATATTAGTGAGGTTCTTATCTATAAATATGCCTTTGTTCATCAACTACTTATAGTATTGACAGATGCCCAAGCATAACTATGTAAATATAAATACTATAAGTCGTTGAATTTGGTAATACAATGTGTGGAACAACACATCAAGTGTACACTTATTACTGCCGCGCCTTATTACCAGTGTCACGCGCACGCATCTACCCAAGTTGCGTGTATTTTATTTAACGTATAAACGTAATTTTATGTATGTTTACTAAAAAATTTCCAATGACTTAATAAGTTTCATTAAAACTGTTCACTTAAGTAATCAACAGATTAAGTCGAGCACTGACCTAGAGGACGGTTGCCAACTGGAGTCAAGCATTGGTTGCTGGATTAGTGACTATATTTCCAAAAACGTATATCTTATTTATAACTCAATTAGACTATTTATATGAGGACAAGTTACGCGTGTAATTCTACTAACTTTACTGCCACTTTTTGCGGGGGGCGAGGTAGCACGAGATGCGCAACTTTGAATTTTATTCGATTAGTTTAAATTCTAATTTTGAATGTTAAAAATCATGTAAAAAAAGTGTGGTGTCAACCCCAAACGCGATAAGTTCGAAATTATTGTTCCGCAATCATAGGCTGTCGCGTTTAGTGATAAAGGTATAAAATTGTACATAAATGCGTAACATTTTTGGATCTTGTACGTTGGCAAAGGGGAAATGCTAAGGTGAGGCGGGTCCGTATATAAATCGTCTAAGAATTATAAGGAAGCAAAAGAATGAATATTGAAGATTGGCAAGCGCATAAAGATTTACAGACCAAAACAAATCAGTTTGTAGTTATAGAAGTTAGTTGCTTAGTTGTGGATCTTCGGTGTTCAAAACTATAAGTTTAAAAATCGCCGATCGGTGCAGAATGGGTGACATTTCTAGGGGTAATGGTTGTTGATTAGAGTTTCTGGCCGCATCTTCTCTACAGCGACACGTTCCGACGCGGTGGTAGCTTTGAAAAAAGATTTGACGTTTGATAATTGTGCTGCAAGCTCCTATATTGAATAAATTAAATTGACTTTGACTTTGATTTCGAGCGCGTTTGGCCGTCGGACGGCGGTATCCTTTAAGCCAACATATATGGATACAATACAGGGTAAATTTCATATCAGTGCGGATAATTTATCATGTATTTTATTTATCAAACTGAACAACTTTCGGTATGGCGAAAAAATTTAAATCGCGAATAAAATTCGGCTGTTTCATAACAAAATGCAGTATCTATTAGACTCAAATTTCTCATCGTTTTTTTTCGCGGTTTCGATGTTGTTGATGAGTAGAATACATAGTAAAATTACCCGCACTCTTATAAAATTTACCCTGTATATTATATTAAACTTGTTCAATTACTTGTCTTGTTTTTCTGAGGCATTTATCACCACTGTAACAATCATTATCAACAGCGGCGAATAATCGAAAGTTTTTTCTAAAGTAGTGGTCAAAACCGTGGAAAAGGAACCTAAAATCTTCAAAAATCTATGTACATAACAGATTGAAAATTAATAATTTAGTGACTTTTGTAAAAATAAAAGTAAATAGATTTTGACCGCAAAGGTCACCTGTTAAACGGGTTAGACTTGCACTAGACCTCTAGATAACTGGATAAACTTGGACGAAATATATAGTTATTAAAACGTGTGTATGAAGGCACATAATCCAATTTACTGGCCGGAGCTCTAGTCCTATTACCTATAATCTAGAATATAAACTTAAAATTCTAATAACTTTATAATTCTACTTTTCGTTAACGGTTACAGACTTTGCTGCTACAGGTCTTCCCTAATTTGTCTTCCGGGTTATGTTTGAATTTTTTTATTTGTCTAAATTTTTTCATAACTTTCATGAATCTTTGCAAAGGGTCGATTTATATAATTTTGACAATATTATTTTGATTTAACCTATATAACCATTGATGCGCAATATAATGTTAGCTTCATCCAGTCATTGTTTTCAAGCGGAGATTGTTTGGCCTCACTTTCACAATGCATCGATATTATGGCAGGGAACAATACTTGTTTACAGTGTCGCCCCGTCAGAATTCGAGTGCGGGACGTTGAGTCGACGTGGCGTCGCGTCGTCGGTGTATCGGTTACGATCGCGATGCGCGTAGATGATTTATGTAGACACACTGTAATAGCCTTCCATTTAGGTAAGGGCCTCTGCATACGACAGACAATCGGAATGTAATGGGTCGGCTCACTTAAATTATACTTACTTTATAGGGTTTGAGTTGAACCTATGCTTTATTTGTATAATTACTTCATTACCACTATATTACTTCAAAATCGAAAAAAAAACTGGGGGTATGTAGGAACCTCGAGGTTTAACTGCCTTAAAGTCATTATGGGTCTTAAGTCGACACCGCCTGCCGTCAGCAGCACCTTAGGTCTCTTTCAGTCCTATTCCCAAAATTAAAACATTCCCAGTGATATTGATCCACAATACAATCTATAATATCAGATAGACCAAGACTATACATTTCATAGGTATAGAATAGAGAAGAATATGAATAGTTTGTTCCAGATTCGTTTTGTTGTAAGTACTTAAGAATAGTTAAACGGTGCGTGGAGACTCTCATATATCACGGCTTCAAGCACTGCACAATATTCATGGAAAGCTCGTAAATTTCAGTGAAAGCAGCACTTGCTCAACTGTACAGTACTTTTGTGCAGTCACTTCCTCAAATGTCAAGGCATTCTTGAAATGCCGCATGATTCATGTGACCGTGACTTCTAGAGTAGACGTCATGATTATACCTTTTGCAATTAGGTTAAATAAAGAGAAATGTTAATGACATTTAATCTACCATTTATAATTATATTGTTCTATGTAGGGTGAAATTGATATCATTAGCAGCCTTTTAAACTAAGAGTCTACTCATCAAACTGAACAACTTTTACTATTAGAGCAAGACTCTTAGTTTAAACATATGCTAATGATATAAATTTCACCCTGTATACACGGCTCATACAAGCTGTCGATTAGATTTTCGTTATGAATTAGAAACTTTTCATAAAACACAATATTAAACCATAAAAAACCTCTTCAATTTCTGTTGATTACGCGATGATCTATGACCTAAACAGAAAAGTATGTTATTATGAGATGGAGTATATAATGCGTTAGTCAGAGTCGAATTTGCATGGCTAGCATGGCAGCGTGATATAGCGCTATCACGCCTTCGCTCTCTTTCTGTTTGCGCGCGAACGAACGAGATAAAAGGCGTGATATAGCCATATCACGTGCAACATGCTACGCCTTCTGAAAAGTATGGGAACGGCAGATCGGCATCGTGTTGGGCGTGGACCTGTTAGCGTAACAGCGAGCGATTCATGCGTTAACTGGATCTCAGCCCGCACTCGCACTCATAGGCTGCACTCGACGCAATATAACAGATGCCATCTAAATTGATACTGCAGAGTGCCGAGTACTTTCGATTCTCACAACCGAATAATTCGAATCCAATAATGTGCGAACGAGTCGCTGATAAATTCTTATATGAAATCTTAGCTTGGTATTTAAAATTATGTGAGATTGTTTGTAAGTTGCTATGTGAACGGAAATGTTCATGCTACCGAGTTTTGAAATCGAACTGTGATATAAAAAATCTCGCACTGCAGTTGATTAGCAATTCAATCGCACATACAAAACAAAAACTACGGTTGACTATAATAGTAACGTTGTTATGTGACTGTTACATTACAATGAATATTGTTTGGGATCAATAGCCTTTCGATTGTTATGTTAATTTTCTCGTTTCATTTTCCTGTTTAATTAGGTCGTTGATAAACTATCGAGGTGCGGTTTAGTTACGTTTCTTTTTTACACGTAACTTATTTACGTAAAATTTAATACACATTATAGAACAATCTCTCTTTACTAATTAACTTTCTTAATAACCAGAATGGTGCCTTAATTGTTTATACGACAATGTGTTTCCTTCTATTGTTGTCTAACTTGGAAACAATTCATTGAATACTTCAACACATACCGGAATTAGTGTTTAATAATACTGATTAAATGATATAGGGGCTGGTTAGTTACAAACAATACACGGGAATCCAATAAGAGAATGTTAACACTTGTATCGGCTGCAAAATATTAAATAAATGTAACTTTTGCGTAAACACATTTTTATTTAATGTTCTTACAAATCGGCCGCGTACTTATGAGTTTGTATGAAAAGAGATTTTTATGTCATAAAGTTAGTTCATAAAGCCTCCCATACACTGGGGACCAGCCACCGCAACCGCCCCAGTGTGTGGGAGGCTTTACAGGAAGCTAGCAAAGGTACACTATATTAGTAGTGTAATAATGCATAGACACATTACAATTTTATAATATTTATAGATTACGGCCAGGCCATTAGTAAGATGAGCTACCCTTAAACCATTGGTTTTTAATAAGTAAATGTGTTGTTCACAGATTAATCATGTCGCTGCCAGTATGTACTCAGCGGCTGCTCGTGCTTCTTTTCGGCACATTTCGGGTGATGGCATCTAACGCTGACAAAGCAGGTAGGCACATACTTTTATTTTCCGTCTGTGCTCAATGACCATTCTATGCACATTAGCAAAAGTGCATAAACATATAGTGATGAATCTCTAAAGTTGCGCGGGATGACGATATGGCGTTAAAAAGGCGAATAATGGTTTGGTATTGTAGGTTACTGTATAACAAATTCAACTCTTGACCGTACTCCTAGCCATACTCCCTTTACCTTCAACCACGCGCGCACCGCGTGATTGACCTGTCCCGACCGCCGAGATCACAACTGTATGT
Source organism: Agonopterix alstromeriana (assembly GCA_963924505.1). Taxonomy (NCBI): domain Eukaryota; kingdom Metazoa; phylum Arthropoda; class Insecta; order Lepidoptera; family Depressariidae; genus Agonopterix; species Agonopterix alstromeriana. The sequence goes on from OZ004661.1 coordinate 4,833,391, forward strand.
ATAGTGGATAAATGAACTGTGCTGTAGGAGCTGTTTTTTTTTTCTTTTTTTGACAAAAATGTTCGATAACAATGTCAGGCAAACGATGTAGACTGTTGGCACTATCCCACCGAAAATAATTACTCTAATTTTGCCAATTACATGCGCAGCCGCGTGGGCGTACACGCTTAATTTAATGATGCAATCGAGTGGCTATACATTCATCGCGCTATTATTTAATCTTTCTTTAGAACGTCTTAACAAGAGATTACTGCTTGGCCTATTTTATAGTCGTATCGGGCTCAGCAGCTTAAAGGCCAATTTCATAAGCGCAAGACTGTCTGAGTGATATTACAAGTGAATGATTGATATTTTGAATACTATAATTCTAATAATCTCTAGCAATCCCAGGGGGAATACAGTCGTGCGTATATGTTAAGATATGATAATTAATCCCATGGAATGTAGAATTCTGGGAAGAAGAGCTAAGTTTTGAAGTGCAGCGCTAAACTTATCAATTTGTCCCCTTTTGGAGATTAGTGTGTGAGGTCCCGCTAAAAGATGACACCCTGCTTCATGTCGTCGAATTCATTAGACTAAACCATTTTGATATCCTTCAATAAAAAACTATCAATTAAACCTTTAAAAACTAAGATATAATATGTTGTCATGCTGTTGGTGTGTAGGTCTCATTGATTGACAAGTATTTTTTTGGCCACATTTGAATCAAGATTTTAGTTTGTGTGTGAAAAAAGATTATCTTTAACTTCGTAGAATTATTATTCTAGACGTCATGCCAGCATGGTAGATACTATCGTGTATAGTGTTGAAGAATTTGGGGTACTGGCGTAATGGCTCGGTAGCTTAATTGGATGAAAGCACAGCCCCGGTTTGGCAGGTTGTGGGTTCAAATCTCTTCCGAGACAATTTTTCTATCTTCGGCGAACGACGGTGGGTCCATACAAAAATCACGTTTATTATAGTATACCGTCCGCATCATAATGGTTTTTTGTGTGGGCCCGCTGTCGTTTACCGTCGGTCAATGTGTCTTGACCCTTACATGTTTAAAGTTTTCAAAAATACGACATTGCTACGTCAGTGTACTGCACGTACGAAGTCGCGGGTTCAGCTCTTACCATGAAGCAGACTTTATTGCTGGTAGATGATAATTTTATTATGAATAGCTTTTGGTTTCTGAGCTTCGTCTGCTACTCATTGAATTCCACAGCGTGACAAACTAAAAACGCTGCGTCGTCGTATCTCATTCTTAATTCAACATCGTATTGGATAGCAGACTGGATCCATCACCTTCTTCTTATCGTGAGCGCAGCAAGCATTTTGATTTTTTTGAAAAATGACAAATAGTCGTTATGGTACACCGGTCTTGAGGTCTCAACGAAGTCGCGGTCTAAGTTGGCATGACGTATTCGGTCTAAGATGGCAGTGAACATTGCGACTGCTAGAGACGTTTAAGGCACCGGCTATATTAGTCTGAATTGAATGCGTATGTCTGGACGTCATTGTTACTCACTGGGCAGATGCAGATCGACGGATGCCTGCCATGTAGTCATCATTAATGCTTTAAGAGGATATAAGTCGTACGGCGCTCCATACAAAACGTAGTTCCGCCCTAGTTTGAACATTTTGTAATTAAAGTAAAACACAAAGGTTTTAACACAATCTAGATACCAATATCTGTGCTTTACATTTGTCAGATTTCTGTTAAAATATATAGTTTCAAAGTTATCTTGGCTCAACTCAATGTTTTTCCATAAAAACCTTAAATTAATCCTAGCAATGAAACTATTTATTTTATAGGAAATCTGAAAATTGCTAAATATTGAAAATAGGTCGGAGTTTGTTTGTATGCAGCACGATTTTCAACTCTATTTGCAGGTAATTTAAATGAACTTGTGCAATGTTTAATATAGCGTAATATTTTTTACAAAATTCATTGACCGTTCATATTGAACACAAGATTCGGTTGATCGAAATAACTCTTAGTCATTTGGTTTTTTAAACTATTATCGCCTGTAAAGCCGCAGTTAGGTTTAATTATACTTTTTGCTTCTTCGCTTTCGGATTTAATTATTAGTAGACAATTCATTTGACGTCTGTGTTTAAATTGTTGTGTAACGTTTTTTGTTACAATACCTCATCTGGCTGATGTCCTCTACATTGTTTGTTTTATTTGATGAGTCTTGAAAATTTTAGCGAATAACTTACGTTGGATTGGTTCTCTTCTAAACTCGAATACATTCGAAAAACACAAACTCTATATATTCGTCCCCACAAATATTACATTGGCAGCTCTTAACCCCGTTTTTACTTTTTAGTGTAAAGTTTTCATCGCAATTTAAAAGTTGCACGGCTGGACAAAGTAAGGTCTCCTATCTCTTGTTTCAAAATAATTTCCTGCCCCTGTCAGTTAAGTTGTTTGCTTATCTCGATTCCAACAAACCCGAAAGAACATTGCCAAGTTAATTCATTACCAAGTTAATTGATTAGTTTCGTTTTAATCTTTCCGGTCTGTATGTTTTCAATACAGGAGTGCTATTTTTGAAAGTTACTCGTTCAAATCAGTAGAAAATGTCAAAATTTCTATGGAGATTAATTATGCATCATTCGAACACGATTTTGATTCTCACTCTACAAAAATTGCACTCTTTGTATCAATCCAGCTCTCATTTGAAATGTTTGTTATAGTTTTCTTGCATAATAATGATATCGTAGAACCAGTATGAAACATAAATCGTAAATTACTAAGCTTTTAGGTATTCTATAGTAAAATATGTAAAAATGTGCTTTGCTATTTCGCCAGACTTTTTGTACATATCAAATATAATTTAATCGGTTTAAAATATATTCACTTTCTAGGCTTTTGTCCGCTTCTTCGTTCGCCTGGAATCCGTAGGATGACGCCGTTCTAGTGGAATACCGGCAAATAATATAAAATATCGCAGGGTTTAAGTTGCGCCATAAGCTTTCGATACTTTAAAACTGCATCAGTTTAGAAAAACAGACAACATTTCCAACAATTATTGGTTGGGTTTAGGGAAGTCCCGATAATCTTATGCTAAGGATTTATTCTGGAATATCTTTATTGTCCAGACACATGTCTGTTATAGTTTTATAATGGCAGAGATAACAGCCTTTTCACATGAAGTACTGCCTCTTCTAACATTTCTTCTGATACAGTAAGCATACAGAGTGTAAAATTAAAAACCTTACATGTATTAGCGGATGCTTCACGATATTACCCTGAAGAACTTTCACTATGGAGCTAACTTCGAAATAGGAAGAAAACAAATCTGCTGTTCCATAGAAAATGCAATTTTTTCGCGATTTCAATGATAATCCCCATAGGACTATCGTTGAAATCACTAACAAATTACATATTGTTAAGGCACCCCATTTAATATGTAGCGTGTTTAATTCACACCTTATATATTGAATGGAAGGCTCTAATTACAAGCCGTCCGTTCATGTACGACGTAGATGTTTGACTACCCTCACAACAGAGTACCCAAAATCATGTTGGAAAATAGTGTAGTGGAATAGCGGACATTTATTTAATGAACCTATAATTTGCAGGCACAGGTATGACATCGGAAGCACTGGGCGTGTCGGTGGCTCCTTCGTTTTTCCACTCTTGCGTGTCGGACGGCAAAACGGCCACAATGCAGGACGTTCAACGATTCAAGGTCAGTCCCAACTAATATGACACCCAGTCATTTTGTATCAATCTAATAATGCTCTTATATATGAATTAATAAAAATACATATTTTGTACATTCAAATTATCTCTTCCCATTTAAAGTACCAGAATCTAGGCTGGAGTATTATGATGATCAGAGAATGATATACAATACAAACATCCATGACTGAGGTACAAATATTCGGATTCACTTCATCATACAAATATTCCCCATACCGTTGACGCAACGGCGTTGCGGGATTCGAATCCGCAATCACAGGCTCACAGGTACAGCAGGCAGGTTCTGAGCTATCTGGTCGCTGTTTAATGAAAGAGGCATAGGGTTAATCTTGGACGTGGATAGTTTGCAGACGTTAATTATTGTGATTAAGTCATTCAATTTTTAAATAAGTATATTTATACTTGGAACCTTGGTACATAATTTATTAATATTCTCATGACATTTATACAAAGATGGTTAGTAGTTGTAGCAAAGTTTCAGATCACCTTGAAAGGGAATGTGGCTGTGAGTTTATACAGGGTGAAATTTTTAGTCTTTTCAATACAATACTCTTTATTCGCAAACCAAAAACATAAAATAATAATATCAAACTGACCCAGTTATATTTCGGGAGCAAAACGGGATCTGGCCAAAAAAGTCTATTGATTTTATACATTTCAGTCGTATTTTACCTATTTCAGTTTTGCTCACATATTAAAAGTTATTCAGTTTGATATGTAGTCTTAGTTTAAATTTTATTTGGATACCAATGACTGCAATTTCACCATCTTTGAGTGATTAAAAGACAGGTGGTAGTATCTTCTTCTGTGATCATTTCTCATTTTTTTTGGCTTAATGATTATTGCAATTGACAATAAAACTAATGGTCTTACTGACGTAGTAGTAACATCTATGCACCAAATAGGTGTCAAAGCAATGTTTTACTAAAGGAAAGGACCTTTAAACATGCAAGTAGAGTTATTTCTTGCTTGTTGTTACAACATTTTCCTTCATTACATTCAACAGTGATATTATAATACTCTGTGGTTATATCAATAGATTAACTTTAACGATGATTTTGGAATGCTGGAACGCTTTAAATACGCAGTATAAAAGCAGTATTAAGGACTTTTTCACCACTTCTGAGTATGTTATTCATAGCTAATTTGACAGATCGTTTGACACATCGTTTGACATATCTTTCATACTAAACAATGTTAAGCGAGCTTTCAGATAAGCTAATAATAACTTAGAAAAAAGTGGTGAAACAAGCCCTTAGCTTTGTAAAATGCAATATAAGCTGTAGATAGCTGGTGCACAATTATCGACGATTAAACATATTGGATTTTGGAGTAATCACTTGAACTGACATCTGGATTACATACTTTCTATTATGTGAAGTTTTATATAGGGTCTAACTTAATATGCCGACACTTTTTAAGGGAATGATCAGACCGTCAAACTGAACAACTTTTTCTTTGGGACCAACATCGAAATCGCGAAAAAAAATCAGCTGGCCCATACATTTGGCTCAAGTAGGTTTGCAATTTTGTATGGAGTAGGTGATTTTTTTTTCGCTATTTCGATCTTGGTGCCATAGAGAAAGTTGTTCAGTTTGACGATCTGATCATTCCCTTAAAAAAGTGTTAGCATATTAAGAAGGACCCTGTATAATCAGTATTATAATTATAAGCTAGCTCAACAAAAGAAACACTTCATTTAAAAAGAAAAAAACCTCCAATGTAATTAAATAACAAATACTAAACTGAATTAAAAAACAAAAATTTATCAAAATCTATCGCATAAATTGGATCGTCTTAAACTAATTAAATTCAATCATTTATTTCAGACCAGATAATTTTATCCATAATAATTTTAGTAAATGCTTAAATCTATATTAGTATTACTTACAAGCTATATTACAATTGGTACGAGTATATAAAGAGGCTACATTTAAATGTTAAAATGTCCCGATCGATAGCACCAATGTTACTCAATGTCGATTAAACATAATACCATACTATACAACGTGTTAATGAATAAGCGCAAAACCTCATACACCCCAACTGATTAACAACTAAATCATTAGATTGAAACAATAATTTCATTATTTTGATAGTTAAAATTTAAAGTTATTCACATTTTAAGTTTTGACGCAAAAATGATTTGTTATCATTTCAGCAATGAATGAAAGCGCTTACATGCTCATGCATAAATTTTAAGAATCTTGTTTTGGTAGTAAGTAGGGTGAGTGTGCCTGTGCGGTGGGTTGAGATCGAGTTCAGTAAATTTTAAATTTTACAAACAAATTATTTGATATTTTGAAAAAAATTAACTATGTTGAAACCATGATAATTCGATTCTGCTCTCGATTGCAAACAAACTACTTTCTAGTTTTGCGTTAATTCATTAACACGTTGTATATTTGATTTGTGAATTGTTGTGTTAGAGAATCATACAGTAACGCTTTGCTTTCAAATATATTCCCTGGTACCATTATCAAATAATATCATGAACCCACTTAATTTAACTGATCATTCCGACAGATATTTTTTTCTTCATGTCGATTTTGTGAGACTTTCAAATGAAAAATAATTTTAATTATGAATCGACACTCGAGTCACTATTTTAGGGTACTTACAGGGAATTAAGTACAGTTTAGTTTAGGGATGAACAGAAACTATGCGACAACTACCAATCACCTTTTAAGTGTGCAATTATTGTAAGCATAGCTAACTTATCTATACAGTGTGTATCCAAACACCCTCGTGATGTTTGAAATGATGGTTTAGACTATCAAACTGAACAACTTTGGAACACCATGGAGCCAACATAGAGAAACCAAAAAATCTGTTGTTTTGTCTCCAAAGTGAACAGGAGTTGTTCAGTTTGATGGTATAAACAAACCATCCTTTAAATATTTCTAGGGTGTTTTGTTACACCTTGTATATATTTAGCTTGTTTTGGTTTTAAAATGAATTGAGACGTCTAGTGGTGATAGGTGGTTAGGCTTTCGCTCGCAAAATTATTTACTTGCCTCTTAAGACTGCAAGACTGTGTCGACCCACGAGAAGAAACAGAGTGGTCTAAATTTTTGCATCATTTTCCTCAAAAGAGCGTACTTAATCGAGAAATGTTTAAAGGCACGACACTAAAGGTTGACTATTATGTTATGAAACTTTCTATGTTGTCCCATTATCAATGTCGTTATCGAAAGTCAATAAACAGAAAACTAGTTTGATGTCAATAGCATTTCCTTATCAGATACGGGAGTTAAATTTGTTTTAGATGGTAAACTTAATGTAGCATAATGGCTCGGAGTTATTGGATATTGAAGATGGTAATACAAGATTGCAACCCAACTGAGTTTATTAGCACGTCGTTTATATGCTATTATATGCGATGCTGTCTATTTTCGTCTAATCTCTTATTGATCGATCATCAGTAGACTAGCTGGACTACCTTTTTAAGGATTAAAGTGTTTTTCTGCTTTTTATAGAATAATAAAAAGTGTCTTATACCGTGTAAAATGTTTTTTCTGTACGGATTTTTTTTGTAAACTTGGAATATATCAAATTAGATTATTGTTTTTTATGAATAGAAAAGACCTCAATTAAAACTTTAAATATAGCTACAACTAAAATTGTCCACAACATGCGGCTGCAGGCAGAAGTTTGCGTGAGTAACTAACAGTTTGTACAACGAAGTATAATTACATAATTATATTTCTACACTACAGTAGTTCTTCCTACAAATTTTCTAGCTTCCCTAGCATTCTAGTATATTATATAATTTCTTTTGCTTCACTTTTTAATTGATATTTTACATTACAACATTTTAGCTTTTTCTTTTATTTAAAATATGAATAGTGTGACGGTTTGCGGTGATTTATTATAAATTTTACATTTGTGTTCAATAGACACAGTTAAGTAGATTTTTATTGTAGAGTAAATTAATATTTCTTCAGCACTCTGTAGATATCTTATTAAAATTATATTAGCTAAGCAACAATCTAGAAATTATTTAGTTCTGAATAGTGCACACAATTATTACGCGGCAACAAGTTTATTATAATCGTTAAACGCTTTTTATTGCGCAATCTTTGTATGCAAAGTTTGGACAATTAGTGCATCATCTTTTAAGACGTTTTAGTATTATTTGCTACTCCCGGCAGTACAAATGTAGATAAGAACTTGATTCACTAATTCATTTCGTTACTCATTTCCTCCTACTGGTTGAGTCATTTTAATACCAGGCGTAATTGAATTATGATATGCTGAAACGTCATGTTTTCACAAGTTTTATCATAAAATAGAAGACTTGCCGTTTATCTAACACTTAACTTAAATTTATATAGAAAACTCAATAAAATGCTACATGGAGGTAGATTATGTACGATGTAGAATACTAATTACTATTTTATTTTTCAATGTGAGTACAAGAAATGGCTGTTTGATATCATAAGTAATATAATTATGCAGTATACATTAATATGCAGGCTATTTTTGCTTAGAAGTTATCCTGAGCTATCGAGGTTTAGCTTTGCATCGTTTGACTAAAGTTTTCAATTACCTACGCTTATGGTCGTGAACTGTTATTTCTCAACATTTGCATCTGCTATTATTTACAGGATAATGTGAAGTTGTCCTTGGCCATAAGGTTGGCATCTCGGCATGTAAGTCAAGTGTTAGTGGCTAACTGTGATAACTTGACGACATAACGCCTATCATTAAGCAGAAGGATAATCTGCCAATACCACTACTGCTTTGTAATAATTTGTTAAACTTAAATATATATTTATAATAATAGTTTGCACAGTTCCGTGCAGCTAAGACTATTCTACAGGCTCAGTGGAGTTCATAATTATGTGCAATTTACATCGTTTCAGAATTCAATGCGTTTTTTTTCAAACAAGAACAATTTTAAATTTCAAAACAGTTGACATACTTTTGAACTCAACTGCATTGCTTTTGTTAGCTATGTTGTACGGAGTTAACGCGTGAGACACAGTAATGAGTTATAGTTGTATGCAATGAATAAGTTTCCTGTACTTTTAATTGGCAATTCGTAGCTCCGTCAGTAATTTTTAAAATGAACAGATTTAAAGCCAAGAGAAACATGCTTATTGCATTTTTGAGGGTACTGTTTTGTGTGAACAAATTTTCATATGTTTTATGTGTCTCCGTGACAGGTGGCGACTCGTATCATGCGACAGCTGATCGAACAGTTCAGTGCAGGCGACCTGTTCGGTCGAGACAACTACGAATACTACGCACGAGTGACGGGGCGCATCCTGCGTGTCAAGGACGAGTGGATATGTTCCTTCAGAGACCCGCCGCCCCCGCGCCATCATCTCGACCAGGAGGCTTATGCTAGTCAGTATCTATCCGCTTACTAATATGTTAAATTATAGGTAGATGGTCGGCGAGACGACATGCTTATAGTTACCATAAATTTATATGAATAATTTTCGACAGCTTAAACTGAAATATTGTTTTGTGAACCCACCTACCTAATGTTATTTTCACTTAATACTTAGACCGTAAAAGGGAACATTTTTCATTTATTATTGACTTTTCCATAAATAAAACGGATTGGCAGCCATCTATTCGAAGTGTTTTTATCCTTCGTCCTGAGATTATTCGAAAACATAAATTCTAGCGTGTCAATCTAGGCGTCAGTTTGCCATGATCCTGCCAGGTAAACAATTGGTCGGAGGCAGGGCGTGTCCGTACTGTGTGTAGGTACTAGATACTCTTTCTGATATTGTGGCATAAGTAATTGTATTCCTTAGTTGCCTCATACGACACCCACGAGAAGAAATAGGTTGGTCATTCTAAGGCGCCACACGGTCACCCATTGTATAAGGATTTCACCAATAACTCCTGAATGAATTGACTAGGTACAAGCGGCGCGGCGAGACTATAGCGATTGATCTCCTCATAGCGCACGGCATTCGACATTAGGCAATTCTATTATTTAATGTTCTACGGTCAGAATAATCGTATACGAGTATTGCACTCGTTGTGAAGAATATCTATTATTGCATCTATTATTTAAAACATACAGAACAGAATAACATTATTGAAATTCAGAATTCTCTTTTCTAAGGGACAGGAAAGTTTATAGAATCGCAACAATCAAACATTTTGTTAAGAAACCTCCTAGACCGATTAAAATTTTTGAATAATATTTGCAAAAGTTTAGGGGAGAACTTAGCCCTACAAAGAAATGAAAAAATATTACCACCGCAGGCAAGGGCACAGGCCTCTGAAAGGGTGGGTATGTGGGCGTTAGGTTGGTAGACTTCAACTAGAATTTCAGATATTCAGAATTTCTTCTTCAGGTTTCTTCACGATGTTTTCCTTTACCGTTTGAGAGCAGTCGGTAAAACGTACATAAGTTAAAAAAAACTCTTTGAAACACGGCATGTACTCTGTATGTCATGTAACTGCATACCTACTGCATACAATTTAATTAAACCACGCTATTCGCAGAACATTCTTTAACAAAATGTGTAGTCGCTGAGCATTGAAATTTAATAAAATATGTTTGAATAAGTATTTTCTGCGTACTGGTAATACGTGCGTCGCATTTTAATTTAGAATTGAAATTTCAATCACATTCTTGAACAACTTCAGTCAATTAGCTATATTACTTTCATATCATAATTTTAACATAAACCTTTATTGCAATAGGGACAAAAATAAGATATTATAGACAATTATAAGTAAACTATTATAAACTATTACTAAAATTTTCTATCAGCCGTGACCTATAATTGGCTTTCTGTTAGCTCCAAATTTTTATCGTGTCAACTGCTGTTGGTCTTCCAAAGCAAATAAAATAAAAGTAATTATAATACTTGCACGTAGTATGTTTATAGTTTTATGTTGCCATATCATATTTGTCTTACCCATTATTTAGAAAATAACTGTAAAAATAGTTCAAAGCGATTCATTAAAAAAATCTGTATAGTTTAGGAACACGATGAAATGATATTTTGTGTAAGGTACATTCCCTAACTCCTGGGCCGTTATTTTATTTAAATAATAGAAGAACATTTACGACACCAATCATTTTAGATGTTAAATCAATGGAGAAAAATGGAGTCTCAAAACAATACGCATGTATAATATATTGCTGCCATAATATAATGCTTTTGCAAACACAACGTTGATCTCATAATAAAGATTTAATAGCTATGTAAAGACATGTGTAAGGGAGAGGACACACTGAATACAATGCTATTCAATCGTTAACACCTTATTTACACTTAAACATGACGCCTTATCTCTGTCATTCAATCACTGATGTTTAATTTATCGTTAAGTACGCTTGATTAACTTTCTTTCATTATATTTTCGTCATGTTAATCTTACCATGTTATGTACTTGGGTAAAATCCATTGCTGGATTACATGCAATTAAATTAGGCTACTTTCAGTTCATTGTAATACATAAAATTCGTGTAATTGATACCATAATTTTTGCCCTGAATGGTTACCCTTATATATTAATAGCTCTCGATGACTTCTAAAGTACTCCAACTCTCCAATTGTTTTCATGTTGTACCATGATTAAGATGTGCCATGTGATATCGCGTAGCTTTCGGTGTGCATACCCATCTCTTAATGTTATTTTTAGATGAAAACGAGAATAAGCTATGCTATCTGCGGTATTGCAAATATAATATAATATTTATACAACGTGTTAATGAATAAGCGCAAAACCTCATACACCCCAACTGATTTATAACAAAATAATTAGATTGAAACAAAACATGATAATTCGATTCTCTCGATTCTAAACAAACTACTTTCTCGTTTTGCGTTAATTCATTAACACGTTGTATAATGTACTGCACATTACATATATTTTGATCGAGCCAGATTTTAAGTCCGATCATAAGCTATCAAACAAAAAAAGTTTCATCAAAATCGGTTCAGTAGTTTTTGCGTGATGCTGTTACAAATATACAAACAAACAGACGGACAAAAATTCTAAAAAAGATTGTTTTGGAGTCAGGGATACCTAAAAACCATATTGTAATCTTTTCTTGTAAATATCTTCAATTGAAACACACACACTACATTTCTATTACAGTTCTATAATAGTTTAGATTAATTAAATATACAGGGTGTAAAATTAAATGCGTACATATCAAAGGGGGTTTTTAAGACCATCAAATTGAACAACTTTCACTATGGAGCCAACATCGAAATTGGGGAAAAAATTTCCATAAAACTACTACTACTACTCGACCCAAATGTATGGAACAGCAGATTTTTTTTCGCGATTTCGATGTTGGCTTCATTATAAAAGTTGTTCTGTTTGATGATCTGAAGCACCATGTTTAATATGTAACGCATTATTTTACACCCTCTTAGTAAATTTCAAACTCATTGCGATACATAAGGTTAGTACTATTTATAGTACTCTGTGGTACTATTATTAATGTTCTGTTTGACTCTTCTTTCTATATTGACTCGTTTATAAACTATTTTATAAAGGATGATGACAGTGTTTGAATGAAATCTGGCCCCACCCTCCAATAGCTGTGTGATACATAGTTGGATAGGTATTTTTGAGCTGAACAAATGTTGGAACTTGGCGCAATAGTAACAATTGTTCAGCTCAAAAATACCTATCCAATGATGTATCACACATAGCTATTGGAGGGTAGGACCAGGATTTGCATCATCCTTTACGTTTGAAAATATATTTATTATCCCATGAGGTAAGGCAGAGGGTGCACGCCACGTAAGTACTGTCAATTATGAAACAAAGAAAAATAAAAGAGCCATAAACAGTTTAACAAAGGGAGAAAATCCTTATTGGGACTAAAACTTACCTCGGCTTCTCTTGGGAATTAATTATTACCTAGCGTCTAACTCACCTAACCTTTAGGGAAAATATAATTCGGAGCGCGCTTTATACAAACGAAGTCTGGTGATATTTTCAATACTAACCAATTAAAGCCAATGAAGCATATGCTCACGACTATATTCCCCGAGGGGGTAGTTAGAGATATTCTGAAACCTCAGAACATCCACGTTAAAGCCAATGAAATTTTTCATAAAAAATCTAGAAACGAATCTCTATGTTTTTACGATGTCCGATTTTCGTTAAAATGTATAGTTTTAATGTTACGGTGCCTCAAAGATTTCTATACAAATCTTAATTTAATCCTAGCATTAAAACTGTATATTTTAACGATAATCTGACTTTATACAAGCATAGAGATTGTTTCTAAAAATATTCATTGACTTTAATTGGTTAGTATTGAATTAATATCACCAGAATTCGTTTGTATGCAGCGCGCATTTAGCCTATTTTTCGGAATAAACTTCTCTTAACCTAAGCGCCCGCCGCGTTAGCCTAACTTTATGTCAAATTATCGAAAATGCCTGGCATGATATAGTTTAATTCTACACCTAATAATTCGTAAATGATGTAAATAAACTGAACTGCCATTTTAGTAAACAAATAGGATGCGAAATAAAAAAATGCACTACCGTGACTGATCTCTCGCTTATTCCATGCTATCTGTCAGTAAATAAAAGAGGTATGCGATCGTTTAGTTACTTATAGAAGTTTTAATTACATTTCCTCTTTTTTTTCAGAACAATTGTCTTTGGAAGCTGAAAAAACTTGGCTGCAATGCGAATGCGATCGTTGGGGAAATAAATTCAATTTAGAAGGTAAGGTTTTACAAGTATCGCTTTGTTAATACGATAAAATAAAATAGAAGCTATTGTATTATACACAGGAACGTCTTTCGCAGGTCCTCTGAATGAAAACCGTTTAAGTTATTAAAATATTCAAGTTAACATTTCCTAGTCAATATTATATCATAATTATTTGGTGAGTCCATGAACAATATGTGAATGAGAGTAAAATCTCCACTAATTTATTAACGTTTTGTATTTTGAGTCGTTTTGTATGTGGGTATTGTTGGTAGCACCTAATTTAAAATCGTAGTTGAGTAATGAAGGTATAATTGTGTAGTGAGACCGTTACTGTTTTTTTCAAGTCATGTACTAATTTCATGGGACGGGATATCCATCAAATCCATAGGATTAGGCTTAACAACATAGCCCATCTATCCAATTAAGCTGATTGAGTTACAACACAAACAATTAATGTAATTGTCACATATTAACGCAGACGCCTGATAGGGGCACGCCTCTCGACTCTTTATTCTTTTAGTTGGTATTGCAAAAAATATTTGGTTAGTCGTCACTTTGTTGTTTACACGACACGATAAGTGGTGCTGTTTACGCGAAAGTAATTGGCACTATCGTCTGATTAGTGTCAAGAGATGCGAGTGCTTTACACTGCCTCGCTATCTTTTAATTGTTCTACGATAACGTTATTTTATTATGATTTTATCCTGAATATAGATAACAATATTGGTATATTTGAATATTTCAAACAGTACTTACAGTTGCATGTTGTGGTTCTTAATGTTTAATTGCATCTGTACAGATAATTAATTTAAAAGGACCAGGTCATGGTAAATGAGAACGTATAATTTAAAAACCTTTTTTTCAAAATTAACAATATTGAATGTGTACACTTTAAATTCGCAATATAAATCATATTGGGTCGCTCCGGTTTTATGCCTATTGCCCGTTGATGGCATCCCTTTGCGAGTCTGCTCCGAATTCTGGTAGCCCGGCAGGCCTGATTCACTCCGCTGTTTAGGTATTAGAGCATCGCGTCCTGTCACAGCACCCGATAGTGTACGCGCTCAGTGTGACCTCTTTACCATATTGTTCAGGAGATTTGACTCCCTGTCAATAATGTCAAATCTGCTAGATTTGCGGCGTAGAGAGAGAATGCATAATGGTCAGTTCAGTACGTGTTTTGTCTACTATGGTAAACTATTTTCTGGATTGACTATCAGAGACTTGAAACCGTAACGATTTCACGCGACGCACGTGATCGGGAAAGAAAGATTAAGACTAAGTTAAGTAAACGATGATTTCATGCTTAATGACTCGGTACATTTTGTTTGCACGCGCGTCGTTGTACCTTTTGTTAGGTTATTTGAAAATAGCAGGAAAAGGCAGTTGTGAATAACTTTGCACCTTATTGCTGCGCAAAGAAATTAGCTATTTATTTTATTTGGTTTGCACAGTGAGTTCTGTACGGTAGTACTAGTATTTATTCTGTGACCTATGTTCACTTGTACAAAGTGATGGCGAGATAGATCGAGACGTGAAGCGTCAAATCAACTCAAGGTGGATGAAATGACAATGAAGACCTATGACTCTCGAATCCCCCTTAAACTGAAGGGATAAATATATAAAAACATCATAAAGTTGCTCCCGCGATACAATCCCAAAGCATTTGAAAATGTTTAGAAACATTCCGAAAAAGGTTTGTAAATTATTCCCACACTTTGTAACATTACACGAGCAAATACAAAAGTCGCCATGCCATATGAAGAATCCGATCCGACTGTTTTTAACCATTCACAAATGTTCGTGAATATTTCGGAACAAAACACATAGAAACATTTTGGTAAAAACAAAACAACTGTTTCCAACAGTTTTTAAGAGTTTGAAACACCGGTGGGGGAGCACCTTTAGACCTTTCGTCATTTAAAGTTCGGAGTGAAATGATTTTCAGGTTTTGCATAAATGTATTAATACTTTATTTGTCGTGGGAGTAAAGAATTAAAAGTAACATCCACTCGAACTAGGTCTGTCGAAATCTGAAGAGTGCCAGTCGATGCCGGCGCTGATGGGCGTGGTGCCGGCCGGCGGTGCTGCCACCGTGCTGGGCCTCGGCATCATCCCCGAGCACAGCCTGCTGGACTCTTGCACCCGCCTCTCCATATCCCTCGAGGAGAGCGTGTTCAAGGTAACATCAGTGCCGTCTATTGTGTTTAGTACCGAAAAGTGAAAAATGCGTGCGAAATGCCGGACAAGTGCTAGCGTAGCAATGTTGGTATGTTGACCAATGTAGGCACAATGGTCATGCACAAGTCTCCTCCACTATTTGACACCTTTTCAACGCCACATCAAATACAACAACCTTCACTCGTACTCCAACCCCGCCATATATTTCAGATAAGGATTTTCTTATTCATATTTTATAATATTATATAGGGTCCTTGTCAATATGCTGACGGTTTTTAAGGGGATGATCAGACTATTAAACTGAACAACTTTCACGATGGGACCAAGGTCGATATCGCGAAATAAATCTGATGTTCCATATAAAACTGCAATCCAACTCTGTAAAAAATACATTTTTAGCACAGCAGATTTCTTTTTTTGCGATTTCGTTATTGGTCCTATGCAGAAAGTTGTTCATACTGATGGTCTGATCATCCTCTTAAAAAACAGTTAGCATATATAGTTGGATCCTGTAAATACTCTTTAGCTTTTTATTTACTGACATCATTTTCCTACGACGGATTAATCCGTTGTTGGCGGTCAGTTGTCGTTGAAAATGTTTTTGTTTCTTTTTCTACATTTGCAGTGGATACTCGGTGATAATTTTCTAGCTAGAATACACCTAGTTTGTACAAAATATAAAACGTCTGCAGATTTCCGTGAGTTCGTCGTCTCAGTCGTCACGCAGCAACTCCAGCCCGCACATGACCCTCGAGGAGCTCCGCGCCATCAACAAGTACGCCGAGAGTACCAAGAGTCTGTCCTATCTCCCTCAGGTATGCTCACTGTTATCTCACTCTTATATTATATGAACATTGTATATTACTTACTTATTATTCTATTACTTATAATTTATATAACTTTGCCCACTTAAACGCGACCAATTAACTTTCCGATTTACTTGATGTCATAAATGATTGAAATTTTATGGAATGTCAGAAGTGGGATTCATTGATATTTCGTTTGTTATTGGTCGGTAAATTTAAAGTACAAAACGTGTCATGGTTCACGATAATTGACATTATGTTTTTCATTTGCGAGGAAACTATGTTGTTAGTTATTTTATCCTCTTACATGTTTTCTCAAATTCTTGGTCTTCCTGAAATAAACGCGCATCTGGCAATTTAAACAGAATGTATAAAAAGTTGTGTTTGAATTCTAGCGCTCACTAAAGGACGTATTCTATAAGTGACGGATGGTGAAGAGAGTTTAATCAGTACCCACCTGTAGCGCCCACACTCACCGCCCAAACTGTCTCCTTTACTTTGTACTATCTAAGTCTCGAGCATACGGCCATTGGAAAATAGTTTGCTGAAATACCTACTCATTTTAATTTAAATATTTTCTTTAGTTTTAAACAGTTATATTTACCAGTGGTCCGAGCTCTATTCAACTCTCATAAAATGCATGATGATTTTAAAGGATAAGTAGGTCAATTTGTGGCTGTTCTTTTAGTATTATTTAGTTACTTTCTGCTGATGAATCCTTTATAGGTCTCTTAACGGGATCTCTGTGTGATTACTGAAGTGTAAACGAATTGAACACATACGTGCTTGTGTGTTTTGATTACACTGAAGCTTTGAGCTGCACTGTGGTGCGATGTTCACATAAGTCGACTTGCTCATTGTTAGGGTACACTGCTTTCTACATGTTTACAAGCGCAGTCTAAAAAAATGACGGTTAATAGCAATGCATAGGTAGGTGCGTTTGAAGATTGTAAAATGTCATGTATTTAATACATTAGGTTGTGGTGAAGTTGCTCCCCTTGTATCCATGTATGCTGTAGGGTCCATAACGTCATACTCATGTTTGTTTTTCGTGATAATAGTAGAACTGGTTTAGAATACTAATGAAACACTAACATTCTTGTTTCATTTTAACACTATTAATTACCCCGATTTTCATAAATTAACATTATATCCAATTTTTAACAATAATGGTCATGACATATTTTGGTCCATTGAGCCTTTACTAAATTAATTCCATTTTAATGATTCATTAAAGACACAGCTAGTGTTCACGGGCTAGTACCTTCGCGCGACCTGGCAAACATTTAGAAACATCACCTAGTTTGCCCAAGATACTTTGTATCGCGATGAAATGATACTACCTTTCCATTGATCATTACATTATTCATAAATGTTCTTGTCTCGTAAATTGTAATAGTATAAAGCGCGAGCGTACTAGACTCAGATATAAGTAGATAGCGTAGGTAAAGGCAGTCGCCAGGCTTTACCCCGGTAAAGCAGGGTGACAGTGTCGGTGGCGTGGTGCGTAGGTGCACGAGCGGCAGCGGGCGCGGATGCGCACGCGATCCGAGTGGTTCCTGCAGCCGGCCGCCTCGCTGGACACGCCGCGGCCTCGCGCCGGTACGCCGCCATCTTGCCCCCCGACCCCGACCCGCCTCTACTGCGCGGACGAAGCTCGCCAAGAGAGCACGGCTCTCTACGTGCTTGTCGCCTGCCTAGAGTTTTTGTTTTGAACCCTCGCGCACCGGTACTGTGTCACTGTGTTCGTTCGCTTTGGTGCGGAGGACTAACAAGGCGATCGCTTATGGTTTTATTCTCCTTAAGTCTTGCCCATTTTAATTTGTCAGTATTTGCAATTTTGCAAAACATTTCTGTATTTGGGAGAAGAAAACCTTGGAAGCCTATACTAACAACACAGTATTTATGCTAAGGGGGCTCGCTTTGTTCAGCTTATGTTCGGGGCCGCATGTGACGTTACACCGTTTGTTCTTATTTCACCGCACGACCACGTTCCAAGCGCATGGACTGATCGACGATTCTTTGTATGTGCTTTGTATTATGTTGGGCTTAAACATTATTCTTATAAAATACTTAGTTCAGAATTTAATTGATACTTACAAGTACGTAGATTAAACTTTTGTTTTAATTAGAAATGAAGTAGTTGGTCGCTTCTTTTTATCGTACAAAGTAAGTTTTACGCTAAAGGATACAACTATCTGTGTTTAATACAATTCTTTCTTTTATTCGAACGGGTGAATGATGAGTAATTCATAAAACTGTCCTGAAATAATCTTAATATTTTATTTACAAGTCAACACGGTAAATATATAAAGGCATGAGTACTTTGAAGTTCTCGCTGGATGTTTGTGTTGGCATGATGTCCGTTGTGATTGACATGAGCACTTCGCTTAGGATTAAGCGCCACTTTAATTTCATTTTGTAAATATAGGACATATCTGTCACGCCATCAGTTGATTGCTTATTTTTGTAAACAAATCATTACATTTTAAGACAAGATCCTAATGATTACGTATTACTTGTCCGTATGTATTTACGTAACATTCTGCTAGTGGTCAAGTAGTGTCCAATCAACTACTTATTTGTTTTAGAAACATTTAATCTTTACAATTATTTGCATTCACGTTCAGGACCACTTTTAATCATTTGCTTAATGAATGTGTTAGTGGCAAAGATAAATCTTGGTAACATTGATTTATCCATCAAATAACATATCGCGTTTTCAAGTTTCCATTTGTAAATAACGTTTATTTGAAAACGTGATTGCATTTTTGCATCTATCATTAAACAATCATAATTTTGTGTTGACAACAGACATCCAGTTTTGAATCCGAATAAGAAATAAAGGAATAAGCATGCAAATAAATATTATATTAGGGATTCAAACATGGATGGACTTTGTCAGCATTGCAGTGCGTTAAATAGCTAAATAGCTAATAATGTGTGTGACGCAGGCGGGGAGCGTCGCAACTCGCGGCGTCGGTCGCGGCGCGCTCGCGTGTGCGGCGGCGGCGCCTCGTGTCGCAACATCGCGCACTCCGACACTGAAATCCCGCTCGCTCTCCAGTCTCGTAAAGTGACCGCCTGACAATCAACACCCGAATGCAGCTGCGAGCTGTAACATTACAACTTACAACAGGCATTCACATCCATATCCTGCCTAGACGCATCGGAGACACGCTCGCTCTTCAGTTAGGTACCTTTATTACATATTTTTCTCGAGTACAGCTTGTTATAGCTTCACACGAGGAAATTGTATATCCTATAGATAGAGAACGAAAGAATCGATTTAGCTCGCCTTCGATGTGGCGAGAATTGTTTAGTACGAATTTTTTTCCATATAATTAAGATAAGTTCATTAGACACCGCTTATTTGAACGTGATTCTTGAAATGGTGCACGATTGATTTCAGAACAGAACTTGCTCTGAATTCGTGACTGAAAAATAATAAAAAATACGTGTTCTGGTACCGAATCGGAATGTCATCTATAAATCAGTCGGTTTATTTTACTATGTGCACAATACCGATAACAATTTGTGTGAAATAAAAATTGTATACTTATACACTTTACGATCATTGCTGAATAGTTCTGTTATTAAAGATTATAATAAAAGACTGGCTTCGCTTTTGTGGTCCTGATGAAATGAGCTGATTGCCGTTTCTAGTGGACTTCATTACAAATGTCAGATTATATTACCGAAAATGGCGTAATGACTCACCACGAGCTTTTTACTAATGAAAGGTCTTATCATTGATTGGCTTTTATTACTATGCCTGTAAGGTAAGTACTATTATAATGGTGTTTTGTTTGATATTTAAAATCACGCTTGAGAATATTTGTGTTGAATGTATAATTCTCAGAGATTCGATTAAAATATTTCTTTGTTACCGTTCTTAATGAAATTAGGCTTATTAGTTTAATCTGACTTAGAAAATACGATACATAATGGCTACAGTAAAGTGTAATTTAATTTAGAACGGGCGATACATTTTAAACTTTTGAGTGCTTGTGAATTATATAGGACCTAATTTGGTCGAGTTGATGGATTGTTAGGTAAGTTAACAAAAAATATATGTACTAACCATATGTGCACAATAAAGTAGCATGTAACAAGTTGGTCGGACGATGTGACGTAAGCGGCACGGGTGAGAAATTGATCAGATTAGCACAGAACCGTGATGAATGGTGCACTAAACGAGGCATTTGCCCAGCAGTGGGTTGATTTGATTGATTTGAAAGCAACATATAATTAGTACAAGTATTTTACGATTACTGTCTAAAATTAAAGTCTGAACAATATTAAAATGTCTAAATTTAGCATGCTCTCTATATACATTTGTAAACACCATTATAATAAAGGTGTTTAATTTTATCGGATCTGTGCAATTAAGTATCTGTTAACTTTATACAATAAGAAAATAATAAATACTTAGGTAAAATGAAATCTTTGTAATTTGTAACTAGAGAATACAATACCGGGATCCAAAAATATATAATTATGTTGTAAGTATTGTATTTTATAAACCAACAGTTGAGGATAATACTACCGGCGAAATACGTAATGAAAACAAGTGCCATGATTCTAGAGTTGCCGAGCTAATGTGCATACCTAATATAACCTGTTATTAAAAGGTTTGGCACTTGTCAAACGGGCAAAGTTTTATTACTTTCTGGCGGTATTCGACAGTCGCCAATAACTATAATGACTAAATTGAATACATTCCTGTAAATATTTATTAATGTAGTTAGTGTTATTTGTTGTAATTCTAGCACGAATTAAATGATTTTTTGGATTACGAATCCTAGCTATTTAAAATATATTTGTGTGTTTAATATAGAATTTGTTCGTTGATGTATTGACAATATTATGTGGATACGATTAATGACATTACAACTTATTCTGCATTTCTTTCTACCTCTGTTGTTATTTTAAATTCGGTTAAATATTATTTGCTCACATACGAAGTAGATTAATACTGGAATAATTTACAAAGACCTTTCAATACTATGCAAACAATTTTCAAATTGAATCTATACTTATACCACTTTTCGGTTTAAATGCCTAGTTTTGTCTACGCATTAGGTATGCCACATTTAAAGACTGAGATGACTAACATTCAGACGTTTTTCGTATAAGTACATTAACAATTTGATAAACCAATAATGTAGGTCTAAAAGTTAAATTCAGGGATTGGATTACGATCAATTGATGTCTATTATAGAATAGTACAAATTGCGTTTTAAAAATTTGAATTTTGATAGCAAAATCTTAGGGTGCTAGTGATTGTATATTCTCATGAAAAATTCTAAATTATTTGTATTCTACTTTTGATATGGTCTTATTGTATAATAAATTGGTATTGTTGTAATTGCTAATATGTACTTGATAATGTAATGATTAGTTAAATTCAGAAGAATATCATTTGTTTTGCCTGGCCGGTATTCGCTCCATAACTATTAAGAAACGTTTTTCTGTTACTCATTGTAAATAATTAACATTTTTACTAATCAACGTTCATGATTGCTATGCACATTGGTTCGCACATTAATTTTAAAATACTAATTAATAACAATAAATTTAATATCATATATTTAAGACTGTACTAGGTTAGTTATTTCAATGCAAGTCAA
Organism: Agonopterix alstromeriana; assembly: GCA_963924505.1. Classification (NCBI taxonomy): domain Eukaryota; kingdom Metazoa; phylum Arthropoda; class Insecta; order Lepidoptera; family Depressariidae; genus Agonopterix; species Agonopterix alstromeriana. Next base: position 4,855,379 of record OZ004661.1, read on the forward strand.
AAGGCATGTATCTTGTTCGTGACATGTTAATAAAATTTTTACATAGTGTTGGTACGATAGTTTAGTTTATGGTTATCGAAGGCAGCTCAAATAATTTTGTTATACACGTTAACGTAGCTTTAGAGAGTAGTTGCGTTACGAGGCTGTACCGTGTCCATAATTATTTAGATCCTAATTTGTAAAATTACTAGAAATTCATGTTATCGATCTGGTTAAATGTTTTTGGCGATGAGGCTAAGGCTCGCGAATGTTATGACTTACTTACAATAACTAGTTAATTCCCTTATGTGCTTCTGTACTCCCGAAGTGTGTCATTTCATAGCGCCTTAAGATTCAATAACGCTTCCTGGTAAGCTACCAACTGATTCTAAATACATTTAAGTTTCTTAAATAAATACAGTTACAAATAGAAATGTAAACAAACGTGGCTTGCATTTCTTGGATTTGCTCGTCCATGTTCCTGTGTTCATTGTTTTAGCGATAGTAGGTATTAATTATAGTAGCAGCTAGTGTAGTAAGGTTTGAGATCAAAAGACTTGCTGTTGTTGCTATCACGATATGCGTCGTCGCGAACAAAGCATACGAGTGATGATGGCGATGGCAGTGATTACATTTTTGTAAATTTACTAATAGCCTACTTATATAATTTCCACGATTCAAGTGCGTCCTATTTTTGAAAATATTAACATTTATTGAATATTTACATAAATTAAATACAATTATATAACTTTTTGTACAATAATTTGCTCTAATGTTTAGATAGTAATGTTTCATTTTATAAGACTGTTTGTTATTGTATTTAAATATTGTCACTCGAATACATTAACGTCTTATCATTCCACCGACTTAAGTATTTAACAATACCAGTTGCATTTGAGTATTATTTTCTGTCATAAAATATTAAGTTTAACATAGATCTCAGAGCTTTAACAAAATTCATAAGATTCTCACCAGTTTTAGAAACCATGTAATATAGAATGTACCATTGGAAAACAGGAATTTCATAAATATATAAATGTTTAATTATTCTGTGTCATACATGTTTCTCATGTCTACGTCAGAATTAACAGTTTAACTTAGTATTATTATGGTATTCGCTTTTATAAATTCAGTTTATTGTCACCTTATATTTGCACATTTTTCTACACAAATTATAAAGAATTACACGATAATAAAAGTATATTAAAACAATTATATTTTGCATTTTATTGGGTAAACCAATCCTTTATTAAAACTTTCTTAAATAACTAATTTTTCACTTTTCACTGGTTTGCCCTTGACATAGACTTGTACAATATTTCTATCATCTCCCAAGTAGGTAAAGCGCTGCACTAAGTTCACTTCGAACTCGGAACTGTTCTCGCCGCCCACGGAATCGTTATATCGATCTATTGGCCCGTCCTTCGAGTAGACGTCTATCAAGAGAGCGTCAAATTCTTTGTTGACCTCGAAATTTCCGATTTTATCATCCAGGTTCAAAGCTGTAAAATTAAGTAAGGTGATTAATTGATTGATACAATTATTAATTATAAACAAAAATAGGAAGTGATGCTTGGATTTGATGTCGTCTTTAGCATAGGTGCCTTGTAGGTGATATTTATGTATATTGCAGAATCGTGGACAGTCATAAACAGAAGTAGAGCGGGATGATATGGGAAATATTAGATATGGGAAAAGTCGATATTTACAAGAAAAAGATCACGATATGGTTTTTAGGTGTTTTTTGTCTGTCTGTCTGTTTGTTCGAGCATCACGCAAAAACTACTGAACCCATTTTGATGAAACTTTTTTTGTTTGTTAGTATATGATCTGACTTAAAATCTGGTATACAAGGTGTTTCATAAGTAAAAATAAACATTTAAAACTTTTAAGGGGTTGTTTAGACCATCACACTGAACAACTTTCACTATGGGATAACATCAAAATCACGAAAAAAATTAACTGCTGTCCCATACATTTAGCTCGAGTAGATTTGTAGTTTAGTATGGAACATCTGTTTTTTTTTTTGTAAACTAGTATACTATAAATGTCAAAATTGTGATGATTGTCACTCAATCACGCATAAGCCGCTGAACTGACCTGGAATAATCTGGATGAAATTTGGCATGCAGATAGAATATGTCGTTCATCCGGGAGAATAACCACACAATTGCAGTCTTTTCCAAAATTTAGTTATTAATTAATGACACAATAATTAGGTGGATAACGTTAGGGTCGAACATTCTAACTATTTACGTCAAAATTTGATAAGCCGTAACTTTAAAACGGTTGAAAATGTCAACATAGTTCCTTGGAGCCGAACTCGCTCTACTCGTTGCCAGCACCACCGTAGTGTTCAATCTAGTTATTATATAAGATTGTTGGTGGTAACTTGCCTTTAGCGCCACCTAAAGTAGCCAGGTAAAAAGCCTCTGTCCAGTCGATGGGAGAAGCCTCATCTCCTAACAGCTGCAAATGCGTTGACACGTCCATGGTTCTGCGCATTGCGTCCATTATTGTTGCACTATCGCCTCCAGATACATCTGTATAGGATACATGGTGAACACTTATGAGCGAATTCGATTTCATGACCAAGACGATTTATTTATGACCCGATAGGCTGGAGGTTCACACGTTTGCGATTGATTTTTTAACTAATTAGAAAAATATAAAGCCTGACCAGTAGGAATAGCGTCCCACGCACGATAAAGCGACAAAACGAGAAAGCCATCATACTCTTTCGTAGTAAAGACGAGAGGTAGTATTAACACTGCTCAGAAATATTTGAAAATTAGTTCTCAACGTAACCACTAGGAGCGCTGTACGAAATTCGACACAAAAGTGTTGACTACTAATACTAAAGTACTAGTAAAGTACAGTGAAAACTCATGGTAGGCTCTGTACAGTAGTACATCTCGATATTTCTTGTTTTCTCGGGGGGCGGTATGCTAGGCCCACAAGAATATAAAAAAGCTGGTCTGTGGCGATACAAGCGACTATAACCTTTAATGTTAACGTTAGTTCTAATGGTTTTTCGCAACACCGAGGTTTTATTTTCCTGGTCAGACTTTATACAACGTGTTAATGAATTAACGCAAAACTAGAAAGTAGTTTGTTTAGAATATAGAGCAGAATCGAATTATCATGGTTTCAACATAGGTATTTTTTTTCATATTAATAAATAATTTGATTGTAAAATTTAAAATTTACTGAACTCGATCTTAACCCACCGCAATGGCACACTCACCCTACTTACTACCAAAACAAGATTCTTAAAATGTATCCATGAGCACAGTGTTAGCGCTTTCATTCATTGCTGAAATGATAACAGATCATTTTTGCCTCAAAACTTAAAATGCAAATAACTTTAAATTTTAATTATCAAAATAATGACATTATTTGTTCAATCTAATTATTTTGTTGTAAATCAGTTGGGGTGTATGAGGTTTTGCGCTTATTCATTAACACGTTGTAGAGATCGCAGTAACTTGGCCAGTAAAGGACTAAGACCCCAACTTCAGCATTTACACTTTACAGTTATTGGCTAATATATGGATACGGCATTTTGATCATTTCCCGCTATCCTCGAAATTTAAACCTCCCCGGATCAAAGCAGGAAGACAAAAAATGCAATACGATATGATGATTATCCTGAGACTCGCAAACTACGTTAGCCAGCAACAAGTGGTGCGAATAAAGCTAATTTGATTTCGCCTGTTCTTATGACTTACCGCGCGAGTCACCGAAAACCTTACCTGCCTACGCAGGTGACCCACGACCCGAGCCACATTATCGTTACGACTGTGCGCACGACCTACGAGGGGGTCAAGTTCTATTGCATTTCGCCTGTGATCATGACCTACAGCGCAAGTCACCTTAACATTACGCCTGTGCGGGTGGCAAATAAGCAAAATCCACTACGGGAGTTTTTGACGCGCGCTCTGATTGGTCAATAAACTTCCATAGTTGACTTTGTCAGCAAAATCTACTATCGGAGTTTTCCCGTAGTGGGTTTTCACGTTAATCGTTTTGCCGTTGCAACTGCGCACGATCTACGAGGGGATCAATTCTGGGAGGACCAGCTTGAGCTTAGCGGCGAAAGTGTTAACTACGAATATATGAATACCGGTTCCCAAACCAACAACAAGATTGTTGTCAAGCAGCTTCCTCACAGGGCAGAGTCCTGACCTCAGCCTAGTGTTGGATGCGGGACAGTGCGCAACAGACACTCCTCTAGCGGATAGCAAGCAGATCTCATCGCCGGTTAGATGCACGGCGTGAGCCATGATGCACTGAAAACATATGAAATCGTTTTGTACTCAGGAAGTAAAGTATAAAATTGAAGTATTGCATATTTTGTTTATAAACATTATATTTGTAAGTTCTCTCCGATCTCAGTGTATTTCTTTTTTCGGTTTTTATTAAACTGGCAGTAGAAAATGGTTAGGTCAGTAGAGAATGATGGTTTGAACTGTTAGGATTTTTTTCTCGGTTATCATGTGTGTTTGATTCTTATTAGATTTCGGATAAATTTATATTTAAAATTAAATTTAACTTTTAGATAATCGTTAAATAATCGCAAAGATAATCGTCCATTTCGATTAACCGCTAAATGCCGATAATCGCCTATAACGATTAATCGAAATCGTTTCATCACTACTTACAAGGTGGAAAAAAACACCCAAGTAATATTTAAAGGGGTGGTTTAGTTTAGATCATTAACTTTCACTATGCTATGGAGAAAAAAGTAGAAAAATAAAAAAAATCTGCTGCCCTGTCCCATACTATTTGAGTCGAGTAGGTGTAGGTACTGCAGTTTAGTATGAAACAACAGATTTTTAAAATTTTCTCGTTGGTTCCATAGTGAAAGTTTTTCAGATTTATGGTCTAAACCACCCCTTTAAATATTACTAGGGCGTTTGGTACACCCTGTATATTTATCTCGCTACGATGAACAGTGTCGCACGGGTAGTTTTCTATAATACCTATGATTTCTCTTCTTGCGCGCGACTCGGCTTCATTCCGCAGTAAGCGCGGCTTTCGCTTTCCGAAAAGCACGAGAACAGGGTATTTCCTATGGATCAAAGGCGCGTCGCACGCGTGTAGAGAAATCATACTAGACGTGCAGGGGCCGTATTATGATGCGCGTGATAAGGGTATTATAGAAAGAGAGCGAAGGCGTCATAGCGCTATATCACGCAGCTATACTACGGCCGCTGTGCTTCTCCATTATCTTATGCTTGTCTCAGGTAGCTAGTAGTACGATATATCGGTACTTCAGCAGCATTGCCGCGACAGAGGCGAGCTATGTTATAGTGGGCCCTACCCCTACTAAGCACTGTCTTTCTACCCGGAGTGCAAAACCCTAATGATTTCTAAACTAAACAGCATTTTTGTTTACTAAATGACTTTGATTTGTTTAAATACAGTTAATTAAACAAGTAAAAGTCATTTAGTAAACAAAATGCTTTTAGTTTAGAAATTGTTAGGTTTTTAGGGTCTTCGTGTCTACCCTGAGTGCACGCAACTGCCGCTAATTATAAGAATAAGTTACCTTGCTATTTAGAATCTGGCTTTTGTCGTATACTTCTCCATAGGACTTACAATCAGAATTTGTTTTCAGAACAAATTCTATTTCATCACGATTTTCCGATATATGACTCTGGAATCAAAGAATATTACAGCCATTAGATTCAGGTTTAAAAATTTAATAGTGTTTACATGGAATGGTAGAACTGTATTGTACCTGTGTCCTGCAACCATATTTTGCTGATATTTTGGAAAGGCCTGTCATAAGTTCTTCATCACAACTGACAGCAAATCTGGGAGTTATTACAGGTGCGACCAAGTCATTCTGAAACAGTTTTATATTTTGCTAAATAACTTTATAATATTACTAAAATTAATAATACATATTTATGGCATACCTATTGTTCATATTTTGTAAAAAAAATAACTTGTTTTGTAAGCGTTGTAATATGCATGAGCGTTCTGTTAGGTTTAAGAAAATATTTAATTATGAACCACTTGAGGAAAAAGATTTGTTTGAGAGAAAAAATTACATCTAATCAGGTACAAGTAAATATGTTTCGAAGAGTAACGCTAACATTTCAAAACATATTTACTTGGCAAAATAAGAAATGTTACAATAACACTTGAGACATTACTTCAACAATAATATCAGCAGCAAGATAAACATTAATGATCATCACAAATGTTAATAAACAAATGTCTATGTTCAATCCACTTGTTTGTAGGTAAGCAAACTTCTAATATTTGTTTAATGGAAGCACCCTACGATTAAGGTAAGGGTAATGAACTGAAATGTTATTGTTGTTTTATAAGTACCTACTTCAGTAAAATATTTACAAATTCCCCAATTAGCAGGGTTCGAAATTATAAAGCTAATAATTTTCTTTGATAATTTATATATCTTGGACATTGTCACACAAATTATCTATTCACATTTAAATTACCAGAATCTAGCCTGGACTTGTGATATCATGACTAGACAACGATATAGAATACATATATAGATACAAACGTCCATGACTCGGGTACAAATATTCATATTTATCATATAAATATTTGTCCCTTACGGGACTCGAACCCGCGACTCTCGGCACTGCAGGCAGGTTCACTACAGACTGTGCTATCGGGCCCTGGAAAATTATCCGATAATTTTCCAGCTAATTCTTAGTTATGTCTCTTTAATTTTATTTTAATACATTTCTATGAGCACTTGTATTCAACACAAACAGCATGTAGCATTTGACAATTTTCATCAAATTTTTTCATTGTTCCTCCAATTAATGTTGTAATTATTATCAAGATAATTATCAATGATAGATTGAAAGGATAAATATAAATAATATTTATACTTCGAACCCTACCAATTAGGACTAAGAGAACACATACTTTGAATGCTAAAACACTTTTAACAAATGTCTCAACTTCTGCCAGTTCAGCGTCTGTCTTGTTGTAATAACCAGCATCATTCTTAACATTCATGCTGACTTTGCCGACCAGTGCTCTCTGCTGGTGCTTAATAACACTCTTCACTAATTCCAGGGTTCCTTCCAAGTGAATACTTCCGAAATAGCAGGCAGTTGTGGTCCCATTGTTGAGGAGTTTTTGCTATAAAGAAATTACTAACTATTGGCTGACTATATATGATTATATAGGGTCCATCTTAATATGCTGACACTTTTTTAAGGGGACGACAGACCATCAAACTGAACAACTTTCTCTATGACACCAACATCGAAATCAAAAAAAAATCTGCTGCTCCATGCAAAACTGCAAACCTACTTGCGTAAAATGTATGAGACAGCTGTTTTTTTTTTCGTGATTTCGATGTTGGTCCCATAGAGAAAGTTGTTCAGTTTGATGGTCTGATCATCCCCTTAAAAAGTGTCAGCATATTCAGTTGGACCCTGTATATTTTAAACAACAGGTTTAAGGAATATATTTGGGTTAAGGCTTGATCTAGCAGTCCACCGCTGCATCTAACAGGCCAAATGCATCTTAGTGGAAGGCAGTGGAGGTATGTTGTCAACTCGTTGACTATTCTAAGACTATTTTTCATGCTGCACTTAATGCTAAGGTTAGAGGCTATCAAATATTTATAAAACTTGAAAACACTTACAACAACATGATTGTAAACTTCTGCCGCAAACTGCACATCACCATACCGACTTTCCAACGGGAAGGTGTATTTAGCGAGCCATTCAAGTAGTGGTCGATCTAAGCCTAGGCCGATATTAGGGAATTGTGGAGCATGCGTGTGGCAGTCCACAAAACCAGGCATCAAAAACTGTTCTCGTCCCAAGCGAATAACTTCAAAATCTGAGAATACTCCAGATTTTTCTAATGATAAAAATTCTTCTTTTGTACCCTTTCTGGTTATCTGTAAAGGTGATGCAACCAAATTAAATGTCATCATAATCAACCACACGGCCAGACCTCAGGAGATGGGCCTCATTAACACCACACTTGGTAAGGAAAGGTGCTCGATCATAAGGGTATTTACCTACCTCAATAACATTCTATACATACTATATATTCTGCAGACGTCTAGCATGATTTCTCTACTGGCGCGCGACTCGGCCTTTTCCCATACTGCAAGTCGCCGCAAGCGCGGCTTACGCTCTCCGAAAAGCGCGGGAACAGGTTATTTTCTATGTCGCGCGCGTGTAGAGAAATCATACTAGACGTGCAGGTCAAATCAGCAACTTTATTGAAAATCAAAATGCGCACTTTGTATGAAAAGTTTACTAATACTTTTTAAAATTTATTCTGTTACCTATAAACAAAACAATTAATAAATATAAGGTAAACAATTTCTGAAAATGTGTATAGCATTATTTAAAAAAAAAAAATTTTTATGGAAAGATCAGTTATTGTAGGCAAAAACCACCACAATTGAACCCTGTAATATTAAAAAAAGAAGCTGGAGGCGCAATCAAGACAGGTTTAAAACTGTCCTCATTTAATATCCAAAGGCACCATTCTTAGTACTGCTTGGGCTTAGTAGATATGAATCTGCCTGCTGTGCCGAGGGTCGTGGGTATGAATCCCATAAGGAACAAATATATTTGTATGAATATGAATATTTGTACCCAATTCATGGATGTTCCTATTCTATACATATCATTGGCTAAAGTGTCAAACCTTGCAACTCCATTTTATTCTTCAAATTACTTTTTTATACAATTTTATTACTAATTTCTGAATGCATCCATGGCACAACTCTTAAATCCTTTTAAAAAGCCGTTACAATTTAAAATGATAAATAGAAAACCACATAACTCTGGGCTGCCATTGTTCGTGGTGATGTTGTTTGTGCCTCCTGTAAAATTTGATCTAATGGAGTTAAGAGGTCTGACACCTTAGCCGACGATATGAATTCTGTATTGTTGTCGAGTCATCATAATACATGTCCTGGCTAGATTTTGGTACTTCAAATAATATGACTAGATGATAAGATGAGTGACAATGTCCAAGAACTTTATTATTATTATTGACTGCACCATGTCACTGAACTGAAACACAGCCCTATTTAACACCGGGACGAAATGTTCAATACAGTGACATAAGTAGGTCATTAAAATTAGGTTAAAACTGTAATATTATGTTAACTACAAGGTCACTTACTAATCACATGAAATCTACATTAACATTTAGAAATACACTTTACCTTGCCATGTTCTACAGCTAAGAACCCAGTAGATATGACCAGCTCTTTTAAAGAAATTGAAGATGCAGTTATACCGACGAAAACCAATTTTTGGACAGACATTTTTTACGTGTTTTAACGACAACGGTTAGCAAGAACTTAGCATCTCTACTCCTGTCTAAAGATATCAATGTAATAGAGAACAGTGATATATAATACGCGTTACAAAAGTGCTGATAACTTGATAAAGTAACTGAGTACTAGTGAGTAGGTACTTTTAAAAATATGATAAAGTTTATCAAATCAAAACAAACGCAAACATAGCGATTCACTTGCTTGCTACGAGCAATTTACTATTTCCTGTTGTTGAAAACATAAACTTTGGAGGGATTTGATTTGGAATTTTGCCTAGAATGGGCTCATCGTGTAAAATAAAATGTGTGGAAAAACCAATAGTACGTAGCGTTGGTGAAACCAATCCATCCGTACGTAGTGATTAGTTGATCAGTGATATCATTAGTTAATCCTAATCACTTATCCACTAAACAAAAAAACAAACTTTCCCACCGCACGTCACATTTATATTTTTTAGGTCGGAAAACTTTTTTTTTGTATTATATTTTTAACGGCTCTGGGTTCTAGTCATTTTGATATATTCGTAAAAATATTTCAGTGCCACTCTTAGGCCGAGATTCAGGCTGAGATTCAGAGACGATTTTTTTAGTCTTAGCTCGAGCTAAAATGTATGGATTTTGACATACGGGAGTTCGAACTATGACTTAAAAAATGTCTCTGAATCTCGGCCTCAGAGACGAGTTTAGTTGTAGTGACTAAAGTGGACGCATGTAACGCTTGCCACACATGTACCTGTGTGTACTACGGCTTGTAAAAGAGAGATCCTTCCTCTTAGGGCTTGTATTAATTTGCTCTGTTGCCGTAGCATGTTACACGTGATAACGCTGTATCACGTCTTTTATCTCGTTCGTTCGCGCGCAAATAGAAAGAGAGCGAAGGTGTGATAGCGCTGTATCACGGTATCATGCTGCCTAAGCTGAGGTACGGATGGACGATACGGAATTCCGAATTAGAATAGGATTTCGTAGTTATGGATTTGATATTCTGAGCGATATTCTGGGGGAGCGAAATACTAGTATTTGATACTCTGAGCGAAATTCTGGGGGGCGCAAATCCATAACTACTAAATCCTATTCTGATTTGGAATTCTGTATCGTCCTTCCGTACACACAGTATTTCGTATACGAAATCGTAATTCCATCCGGAATAATTCCTCATATGTGGTGGGCCCTTTGACTATTTGTATGTGGACTGGTTACGCGTGTAATTCTACTAACAAACATTTCTGCCACTTTTTGCGGGGGGCGAGGTAACATGAAATCCGCAACTTTGGATTTTATTCCCCATAACTTTAGATTCTAATTTTGAATGTTAAAAATCATGAAAAGTAGTATCGTGTGAACCCCAAACGTTCTAAGTTCAAAGTTATTATTTCGCAATTATAGGCTGTCTCGTTTAGTGATAAGGTGTAAAATTTAATGTAAATGCACAAGATCAATTGTGCTTATACCGTGGCAGAGGGGAAATGCTACCACAAGGCTAGTCCTTATAATAATTAGTCAAAGGGTGGGCCTTATATGGCAGCACAGAATCGCATTTTTTCGCACTCTATTCTTTTTTGTCGCTCAGGAACGTCACTGGCTAGAGCGAGAAAGGTGGCAACACTGCCGGTGCTGCCGCGCGCGTTCGCATTCCCGCTTTCTTTCTCGCTCTAGCAAATGACGTTCCTGAGCGACAGAAAGGGATAGAGTGTCAAAAAATTCAATTAATGTCAAATTGATAACTTCTTTTTTTTTCATTACACTACTAACTTTATTCCCATCTTATGACGGCTTATGAATATGATTTAGGCAGGTGTGTGATATTTGATTCTATTTTAATAGGTAATTCCTTAGATTGCAACCATATTGCAACGTTTTTGTATCGGCGTTTTGTTCAACTTTATCTTGTTGTAGCAATTTTATAAAGAAGTTGATGCCAAGAATCCCGTGCTTGCTGGATACCGGAGCGCCAATATGTGAAGTTTCCGTTGCTAGCGCTTTGCAGCCACAATCTGGAATTTGACATCGTAGCACGCGCTAGTGCCTCTTCTAAATGGCTTCGGATTCGACGAGCCTCTTCTAAAGCCTGGAACAAGAGAACCATCATTATCATCACGAATATTTTGTACTTATAGGGTCCTTCTTAATACGCTGACGCTTTTTTAAGGGGATGATCAGTCAAAAAAACAGCTGTTCCATACTAAACTGAAATCTTACTCGACCCAATTGTATGGGACAGCAGATTTTTTTTCCGCCATTTCCACATTGGTCCCATAGATAAAGTTGTTCAGTTTTATGGTCTGATCATCCTCTAAACAAACTGTCAACATATTAAGTTGGACCCTGTTTAACAATCGATAATCTCACTTGATTGAACATAGTTGTTGCAGCAGATTGGCGACCAGATAGGTAGAGTGAATTAGCCTTCAGTAAAGTCCAGCGGGGATAGATGGCGCGTATGAAACGGCAATCTTTCTCCAGTCTGCTCAATTCTCGGTCAGCTATTGAACGCAGCTCCATTAAATCGACAACCTAAAATAAAATTAATACGAAAACGAATGTAATATTTTAGGTAAGTAGGTACCTAACTTCGGGATCTGAATCCAGCACTCACCGGGGAGTACCTATTTGTCCCGTAAACGGGATTAAATCATGCATTTTTTATGACGGAAAAATAATAGTTAAGTATCTTGTCTAAGTATAAAAGTAAAAAGTTCCTAAAGAAAACCGTGACCCCAACAGCACAAATGTCTTCAAAATATCTAATAGATATATACAAAATATCTAAGTGTCTACAAAATATCTAATAGATATACAACGTGTTAATGAATAGGCGCAAAACCTCATACACCCAAACTGATTTATAACAGAATAATTAGATTGAAACAATAATTTCATTATTTTGATAGTTAAAATTTAAAGTTATTCGCATTTTAAGTTTTCAGGCAAAAATTATTGGTTATCAATTCAGCAATGAATGAAAGCGTTAACGTGCTCATGGATACATTTTAAGAATCTTGTTTTGGTCGTAAGTGGTGTTAGAGTGCACAAGCAGTGGGTTGAGATCGAGTTCAGTAAATTTTAAATTTTACAAACAAATTATTTAATATTTTGAAAAAAATTTCCTATGTTGAAATCATGATAATTCGATTCTAAACAAACTACTTTCTAGTTTTGCGTTAATTCATTAACATGTTGTATAGTAAATAGATATTCAGTGCTGTGTGGGGAGTGATGCTGCCGTTTATCAAAGTCAAAGAACACATATAGGGTCCTTCTTAATCTGCTGACTGTTTTTAAGGGGATGATCAGACCATCAAACTGAACAACTTTTTCTATGGGACCAAAGTCCGAAATACCGAAATAATAATCAGCTGCTCCATACAAAACTGCAATCCTACTCAACCTAAATGTAGGGGAAAGGTGTACGAGATGATCCCTTGAGGTAAGATGATCCTTTTCAATTGCAGTTAAACTATTAACACCACCTTGTTGTTTTCCTTGCTACCACTTGAACAAATAATAAGATGACGACAGATATATTAGCTATCATTAAACGCTTTTACATCTGCATTAACTTGAATATCATTTAAACTACGAGTATTCTCCCTTAAGGGGATCATCTCGTACACCTTTCCCCTACCTACCTATGGGACAGCTGATTTGTAACCTCAGATCGGGAAAAATATAAGTACGAACGGCCTAATGTTCAGAATTTATGTTAACTCTAGTTACCTTTCTTAAATCATCCATTTTTCTAGCCAAACTCTCCAGCATCCCTTCAGCAAGTCTCAAAGAACTGATGAGAGTCGCCAACGAACCGTCATCCTCCCCCACTCGACCTGCCCAGCTAAGAGCTTCGGTTTCAAAACGCTTGGCCTTTTTCTCGAAATCCGCTCGCATCCAGTACGTCCATAAGTTAACAACCAGCCGGCGGCGACTAGGACCAACTGACATATGAAGTGCGTATTCAGAAAAACGATCTATTTCTTTCGGAGACTCCAACTGCAAACCTGCATCTAATATCAAATCCATGCTAAGGGCGTAGTACCAGGTTTCGTAATCTTTCGATACTTGATTTTGACCTATGCGCAACGCTAAGTGAAGAATATCAATTGCTTCCGCGATGTGTCTTCGGCACAGTAAAACGTAGAATAGATCAGGTATGATTTCTAAAGATACGCTGTTGGCATTTAGAAAATTGCTAATAGTTATGGCTCTGAAACCAGAGTGAATTGACGAGGACAGTTCTGCACGTGCAACTCGAGCACGAAATGTAATAAGGAATACTTTACCGAGGGAGTGAAGTTCGTCTGGCTGAACCGGTCGTGGCAAATTTCTCAACACCCGGTTAGAAATGCGCTCAATATTTGCTGTGGCCTCTGCACATCCACGATCGAGTTCCACTTGAAGAGCGTTGCCTAAAGCATCACAAATGTCTGTGACATTGCATTCCGTCACCTGCACCAACTCGAGAGCACGGGTTGCTGACATCCTAGACGCTTTGTCATCACCTATTGTTGAATACAGTATAGTTGCTACATTTAAGCAAAAGATTGAATCGGCAGTAAGAATTTTTTCGCTATCACGATATTTCCGCCGCTTTAATTTGTTCAAGTTTAATAAATTCTTTAATCCTAACAAATTAGTCACATTAAGAAGTTTCAAGTTATAAATTCGTGTTGCTCGTTCCAGTTCAAGTTTTGCCGCTGATGGTTTACCACTTAGTAGATACGCAGCAGATCTAAATGAGTAAATTTTTCCTAAAAAGCGTCGTTTGTCAAATGTTGTTATCGCATTTTCTTGAGTGTGTTTCTCTAAACATTTTAACTCAGCTTCTTGAAGGTTTACAATTGCTGCTTCTATATTATTTGTTAGTAAATTATAATAGCATAGTTGAATTATAAATTCTACAGCTTTCGATTTCATTTCTGCTTTTTGAGCGTGATCTATAAGTTGTTCGAATATTATTATATTCAGCTCAACGCATGTACATTTTTTGAAGTCAATTCGAGAAGTACTCTTTTCGATTTTTATACAGAAAGTAGTTTTATCTGCTATTTCATCTTCGCTGTCAACAATACCCAAATCATGCCAATCACTAATTTTGCTAGCCTCTACAATAGGTCGCAGCTTATTATACACTTTAAACTCCTCGTCTTCGTCAGTCGATTCTTTTAGTAGCAAGTTCGGAATAGTTACTCTTTTTGACGACATCCGGCTCATTAGAAACTCTTCACTGGCCTTCTTTAAAATAGGAGCATTTTGCCAATGATTTCTTTCGGCAGACATACCAAGCGATGAATGTTGGCTAGCAGTCCTATGCAATTCAGTATAATTTCCGGGCCTACTGAATTTTTCGGATGTAGCTTTTCTGACGTAATCTAAATTTGCATTCACGATTGACGAATGTTCTTTTTCGTTCTGGTTCAACGATAAATTGGAATCTGATTCACTTGGACTGAAATTTGACATTGACATTGTTGCAGACTCTGTATTATCCTCAACGGGCAAAGCCATAATGGATTGTACTACTATTAGAGTACCTCCACAGTTGGGGCATTTTTGTTTATTATGTTCTAAGTAGTGAACAATACGCGAATGAAATTCTTTTTTCTGATTAATAGGGAGCAATTCATAACAGGTTTTTCTTGAATTCTTGTTTCTGAATTTCATTACCTTACAAAAAGCATATTTTGGAAGATTTTCGTTAGATTCAGGGTCATGCACAAAGCTGCAGTCGCATACTAAATTTGCCTGGTCGATTGAATTTATAGAAGACATGGTCAAATGTGATACTATATGCCTGGTTCTAGCACTACTGTTAGCACAAGAAAATATGCGCATTGCGAAGAGTCTTTTCACTGCTTTTGCAGTAGTCATTGGGTTATTTTCATACATAATATTTTCTAAAAGGTCCCTTGATAACACATTTCCTATGACAGAGGCTATTTTTAAAAGTAGTTGCTGGTAGGGAGTCAGCGAATCTATTTGAACCATTATAAGAGCGTCCAAGTTTTGAACATTGATATTGGTTTTCAATTCTTCTTTTTGAGTGACTATACAAATATTTATCTGTCCTGTAGACTCTTGCTCTATCATTTCATCGAGGGTTCTTTGGTTATTAACATCGAGGGCCTGTGGACGTAATTGTTCGGAGTCAGGAAACTGTAAATCTTCGCTTTTCCATTCCTCCAGCTCATTGCTATTAACCTTTTTTATTTCTATAGCTCCAGTTGAGAATAGGTGTACAATGAAACTTTCTACTAGCCCTGGCATTCCTTTGCATTTTATTCTAAGCGCATTACAAAGATCGTTTGGAACTGCATCTACATCTAGGATTTGACAAGCAAGTGGAGGGATCCAATCGGGAGATAACGGGCCTAAAACTATTTTTCTTATGCTGTTATTGATTAATACACTGTAGAGCCATTTATGTACCGAACTGAACTTGCTACGTGTGACTGACATGACTGAAAAAAACCTCTTCGCATTAAACATTATGGATATAAATTCCCACGAATGTATATCTAGATTTTGTATGTCATCTAAGAAGATAATGTGCGTTTCGGAAATTGACATGATAAATTTTTCAAACATATATTTCGCTTTTTCTTGCCGCTTGTGTTCGTCTTGAGAGTATATTCCTTCGTGATAAGCGAAACGTACTTTAAGGATGTTGTTTAGATAACACAAATCCTCGTTGTAAGCTTTCAATGTTTCTACTATTTTCTCTTCCTTTATGAATCCAGTAACAGGTTCTTTTAAATGTAACATTTGGTTTATGATCTGGGTCAACGCCAGATATGGGTTAGCAGAATGTATAGAGGTTAAGTTGATGCGGCACACATGGTAGCCTCTGTTCCGACAATGACGCTCCATCCATTCGAGAAGCCTCGTTTTTCCAATCCTTGATTCGCCAACCAATAGGAGTGCATCGAAGTCTCTATAAGACAAATGCGAATCATCAAGCCAGTTCCCGAAATATTCCATTTCATCGGTACGATCTAAAAGAGGCGGTATCATGGGAATGTCGTATAACTCTTTTACTCTGATTTCTTCCGTGTATTCGTAAATTTTTCCTGGTTCTCCTATACCCTTTAGTTCTATGTTTGGTTGCAGAGTAAAACCATTCGTAGACATTTTACTTTTGACGAATGTAGCTTCATCGCAGGATATTTTATTACGGAACGAGCACATGAGTCTAGCTGCTTTATTAACTACTGCACCGATCACTGTGAACTCTCTACGAAGAGGATGCCCCACTACACCGCAATATACTTGTCCGGTCGTCACTCCGATGGACACGTCTAGGACACCATCGAGAGATGCCACGGACTTTTTGATACTACATGCACATTTCAAAGCAGCTTGAGCTTCAGATTCATGTTTGAAGCCACGCAATCCAAAGATAACTAGAATCATAACGTCCTTATCAAAGAGAATAATTTTGTTGACACATCCCATAGATTTATAAACGATTTCACAGGTAATTTGATATGAATTATTAACTATTGTAATTAGTTGTGGAGGAGGGCATTCTCTGGGCTTGAGTGTTATAAATACTACAGAGACCTGTCGCATTTCTGTAAGGTATTCTAATGGTTGATGAGCATCAATCTGAGTCAGCACAGGCCTTATCATAAATTTTCGGATTTCAGATCCAATGTCTCTTTCTTCTGCTATTAATATTGCACGACGAAGACTTAGTGATTCACTCTTTCTTAAAGTGTCTTTGACACCTAAATTTTTCGGTGAATCCCATAAAAAATCTGGGAGATTCTCTATACCACCGTTAGATTTCTTGATTTGTCTGATCATAGAGCTAAATCCTAGAAAAGGTTTCGAAACATCTTTTTCATGAGGGTCGTAGAGAATCGATCGAATCGTAACATGACCGTCATCGTGTAAATCGTAATCGTAATTTCTGGAATAACAGTGTGCCCATGCAGTGGGTGTCAACTTTACTTGCCCAGAAATGCACAAACTCTCGGCTAGTTTAGCTTCGATTACAGGTAATCCGAAGATAACGTAATTCATATCAATCCCGGTGCCGATGGGAGCAAACATGAGGTTACCAGCGGATATTGCAAGTTTCACTTTTAAATTCACTTTCACATCTGTTTCGTATCTTGCGTACAAATGTTGTATGAGAAGAGCGCACGCTATTGCCGTGTGTATGGTGTGACAGAGGAATGTTCGTTTATCAGTCTTCCAGCAAGCCAGGAATGCATCACCAGCAAACTTGATGATGTCACCTCCGTAGCTGTAGATGAGTTCGATGAGAGAGCCGAGGTACGTGTTTAACGTAACCGTTAAACGATACGTACCACCCTTCCCTGATTTATTGTATCGTTCTGATAGAGCAGTATATCCAGATACATCCGCCATCATCAGTACTCCAACGAAACGTCTCGGCTCTGCAGAATCGAATCTGAAATGTTTAAAAGATTTTTGAAAGAATATTTTAAATCATTGTTATTTATTTTAATTTAAGGCAACAGGTAGGTATAAGATACAATTAAACAAATAAGTGCCTTTCTGTTAGAAGTATCTCGTCTGGAACCAGAGTGGCCAGAATGAGAGTTTGTTTTCTCGTCAGATGCACTTCAACATCTTGGTCTTCGTTACATATACTTCTGCGTCCAAAGAACTCTTCCATCCAGTCCTTCACTTCCTTGGACCTCGGCTCATCATCATCAGAATCCTCCTCAACTTCAGGGACATCGCGGCGCGACAGCCTCTTGCCGTATGTCCGCCATTTCTCTGTATCCACCATGATGTTAGTAGAATTTCTATGGGTGCGTGTATGTGGCTTGCGGAAATTCATATTGTTTATTTGTGTTGTGTTAGGTACTAGGAAATTTGGGCTGTCTGTCCGAATAGGTGTTTATAGTCACTTCAAACTTAACCTAATGTCTTCGAGGGAAATCTACTTGGCTGCGTTATAATATAAATAAATTGCGAACTCAACCTTCATCCTATCCGGAGTTAAAATCACATGTAAAACGAATGGTAAAACGAAGTAATTATTTGTTCATGATCACATTTGATCACATGATTTCATGGTTCACTTTTGACCAAAGAATCAACAAAGAATTTGATTTTTGACATAGCGTCAGGATTTGGTCAGAATATAGACAATTTTACCGATTTTTACGAGATTTTTACCTATTTCCAGCTTCCTGCATGGGTAGCATGGCAGCGTGATATAGCGCTATCACGTCTTAGCACTCTTTCTATTTTCACGCGAACGAACGAGATGAAAGGCGTGATACAGCCGTATCACGTGTAACATATATTGTCTATACCTGGAGGGCAGAATGCCTTACAAGCGGTGAAACATGAAAATATTAGCGGTTGGTGGTAATGTTGAACCTTCTTTCGTACGTTTTCATCGTCGCGTCTTTGTTGGTTTGCCCCAAAGATCCTTCCTCTGTGGTTTGCCCTTTTCTAATCCAACGACGAAAATGAAAAAAGAGTTTTCATTTAATTTTTGTTCTGACAGAAAGGGACAAACCTAAAGTTTAATATTGACGTACGAAAGAAGGTTGAACATTACCGACCGCCATGCCAGCTTATATATGTTGGTTTTTTGTAGCTTGATGTGTCGCCGTGTGTACACCAAACACCGATCAAAAAATATGCTAGAGAGGCGCGCGACATAGTTTAACTGTGTTAGTGTTGGCCCAAAGTAAAAACTAAAAAAAAAAACGAGAAAAATTTTGATCTAAAAGGCCAATGGGTAATTTTGGTATGGAGAGTGGTACTTTTTAGACCTTAATCGTTAATTACTTTAATAATTCCGATTATAATTTTTTAAATGTCATCTTCTCGAAAATGATTTTGATTAAAAGGAGTAAGTATGGGTAATATAAATATTGGTTTCATTTTTTTTCTAGCGGCCTATCGCCAAATGTTAGGTGCATAAATTATTGTTCTACCTGGTAACGTTTTGAAGATATTTAATTTTCGTGTATCTTTCAAATTTATGAAATAACATTAAATTACAAATTAAAAAACCCCCAACGCCAAAATAACAAAAATTTAAAAAGTATAAAAAAATTCGGTCACCTATTTGGGGATATTTTAGGTCAATTATTTGTAATTATTGTAAAAAAATAAATGGTCATTCATAGCGGTCCCCTGCGCATTAATTGACCTAAAATATAACATTGTACCTATCTTAATATACAGCAGGTTAATGAATAAGCGCAATACCTCATACACCCCAATTGATTTATACCAAAATACCTAATTCGATTGAAACAATAATTTCATTATTTTGATAGTTAAAATTTAAAGTCATTTTAAGTTTTCAGGGAAAATAGCGTGCTCATGGATACTTTTTAGGAATATTGTTTTGGTAGTAGGTACCTAAGTAGTGTGAGTGTGCACGTGCGGTGGGTTGACATCGAGTTCAGTAAATTTGAATTTTTACAAAAATATTGTTTAATATTTTGAAAAAAATTACCTATGTTAAAAACATGATAATTTGATTCTGCTCTCGATTCTAAACAAACTACTTTCTAGTCTTGCATTCATTGATTAACACGTTGTATAAATATAATATCTTAATATTGTCTACACAATTAAACTTTAAACTCAACAAAAAAATCAGCTGTTCCATACTAAAACGGCAATGCTCCACTCAAACGTATGCAACAGCTGATTTTTTTTTGTAAACCGATTGCTCCCATAATAAAAGTTGTTCAGTGTGATGAGTAGACTCTTAGTTTAAAAGGATGCTAATGATATCAATTTCACCCTGTATAGAAAAATAAGAAATATACTTCATAGCAAATAAAGACGAGATGTTGACGATCATTGCTATATTTTTCATTAATTTTGTATTTCTTTCAAATAACGAGAAGATAGCTTCTAAAAACCAGGAAAATATGGCCCGGCCCTGCGTTTACCTATGAGGAGCGTCTTAATGCAGTATCCCGTCTAAAATGACTAAAATTCTTCTTAATTTAAAAATTTTACACTACTAAAACTACGTCTTATGAGATAATTAGGACTGTAGGTACCTATACAGTTTACGAGTATATGCTGCCACCATTCAATTGTGCTAATGACAGTATGCCTAGCAAACACGACTGTTTAACTTTGTAGAGTCACTCTCGCAGTTTCTCGCCATCGACACGGTTGTGAACACTTATGAGCTTATGACTCCCTGGTAGTCCGAAAGTGTTAAATTAAGTTACCATGGAAACTAATGGTTATTCGTTTTTAGATAGAGTGTTAGGTATAGTCAAAGACGAACGAGCTGAAGATGTACCTTTGATAAAGTTTAAACATCCTGAAGAGTTGGAGGTAAGTTTTCCTTACTTTCTTTGTTTTGACTAAATCAGTAGGTATTTATTTTAGACTAGGTACTTACGAGGTTAAAAGTTTTGCGATGGATAGTGAAAGTTTTTAACAATTGTTTGGTGCATGACATGAATATAATAAGTATAATATAGGGTCTTAATATGCTGACATATGTTAAAAAGGACCCCATATATTACTCGTATTTTCCTTAATATTTTTTTATGGCTGATGGTGCATTACATTGTATATTAAATAGGATAAGTAACAGGTAAATATACCACATAACCAATCTTCGTTTGTAATTTCATCTAAGGTTGTGTGGATGAAATTATCGATTGAAAGCGATCGCTTTGGATAAAAGATTAATTGTTTTTGTTTGTAATGAAATTGTATTTCAAGCTTATTCCTGAAGCGGCTACTTATTATAGAATTAGTAGGTAATTGATACATTGAAATGAGGTAGGTAGTACCTAATAACTTTACTACATCCAACGACTCGACATAACATGATCGCAACATTAAGTAAATTAACTATAGGTATGAAGTTATGAACACTAATTGGTCATATCTACCTAATTAGCTATACAACGTGTTAATGAATAAGCGCAAAACATCATACACCCCAACTGATTTACAACAACAAAATTAGATTGAAAAAATAACTTAATTATTTTGATAGTTAAAATTTAAAGTTATTCACATTTTAAGTTTTGAGACAATAATGATTTGTTATCATTTCAGCAATGAATGAAAGCGCTAACGTGCTCATGGATACATTTTAAGAATCTTGTGTTGGTAGTAAATAGGGTGAGAGTGCCTGTGCGGTGGGTTGACATCGAGTAAATTAAATTTTAAATTTGACAAACAATCTATTTTATATTTTGAAATAAATTACCTATGTCAAAACCATGATAATTCGATTCTTCTCTTGATTCTAAACGAACTACTTTCTAGTTTTGCGTTAATTCATTAACACGTTGTATATTATACCTATCCTAGTCCGATAAGACTGTCTTGATCTTGAGATGTAAGCAGCGGAACTAAAAAGTATGTATGTACGCATGTGTGTATATGCTCACGACTATATTCCCCGTAGTCAGAGATGTTCTGAAACCTCAGAGCATCCACGTTTCTCGTAGTACCGAAACTCTGTCCAGTGTGACGGGGGGTGAGTCCGTCGCCACTAAAAAGTGCGATTTTACAAATCTACTTAGATAAGATAGGTATATTATTATTATTTTACTTTATTTATTATTACAACATAAATAAATATAACAATAATAATTATAATAAATGTATTCATATAAAAAAAGTTTAACACAAGAAAATACAGATTGGGAACTTATTATTTAAGATTTAGGCTACTTAGGTGGAATTTATCCTTAGCCTAAGCAACAAGCAAGCAAGCTCGGCTTGGGCATACCTACAGATGACCAAGCTAAGCTATCTTCATTCCGAATAAGGACGACAAGATTTTCCGATTCTTATTTAGCTTTCTGGCCAATTCTGATTACCAAATGTTATTCATTTATTGGATACAAACACTATCCAACATATCTTGGACGTTACTAAAGCTGTTGTTAAAGGAAGTGTTTCAAATCTCTGTTTCTGTAATGCAAAATAGCCTTAAAAAGTCGTTGCTATTTTGAATGGAGTATAAGTATACAAAGATGCTTGTGTAAGTGAAAACAATGAATCCCGCAAAACCAATTACTCGGTTTGGTTGGTTTGGTCGGTATACCTACTTAAGAAACAGTATTATCTAGGACTTATACAACGTGTTAATGAATTAACGCAAAACTAGAAAGTAGTTTGTTTAGAACCGAGAGCAGAATAGAATTTTAATTGTTTCAACATAGGACATTTTTTTCAAAATATTAAATAATTTGTTTGTGAAATTTAAAATTTACTGAACTCGATCTCAACCCACCGCTCGGGCACTCTCACCCTACTTACTACCAAAACATAAAATGTATCCAAGACTACGCTAGCGCTTTCATTTATTGCTGAAATGATAACAAATCATTTTTGCCTCAAAACTTAAAATGTGAATAACTTTAAATATTAACTATCAAAATAATGAAATAATTGTTTCAATCGAATTATTTTGTTATAAATCAGTTGGGGTGTATGAGGTTTTGCGCTTATTCATTACCACGTTGTAGATCTACTAAAATGAACTTAACTGAACTGATGTGGAATTTTATAATTTATAACTTGTTTATAACCATGCAAATTGACAGACATAAATGAAACAGACGTAATAGAATTTACGAGAATGTAGTTAACTACTCAATACCTATGTACTTTCATACTGTGATTAGATTACCTATATTCTATCAACGTTAGATAACTAAGTGATCAATGGCCATTATAAGTGGAAAGATTCGGTACAAAGAGTAGGTAGAAATCACCGTGCTGTTACATTATCGTAGTCGTCGTTAACAACGAGCGTTAATTAAAAATGACGTAACGTCAACTAATTTGACGTATGGAAAAATTATATATAAGGTGTTATAGTTCGTCCAAGATAGCTCCGTGAAACGAGCCGTAAAACCTTTAATTTTATGTTAATTGTTAATAAATCTTGTATATTTTTACTGTATTATAAAGTTATGACCGCTCAAAAAGTTTTAAAGAGTAAAATAAAATCTCTAAAACCGTCTGTCAAAATCATGGAGCTATCTTGGAGGTAATATAGGCAGACGGTTAGACAAAACGGTATGGGGCGGGTGGGGGAGATTATTTAGAAACTATTTAGGCGGAGCGGCACAGATTTATTGAAAGAATATTTTTTGGTATAACGAAACATTGTGACTGAGTACTAACCTACATTATTTTCAACACACTATCCTCCATAGGTCTGACTTACAAATAAATTGACGTAGACAACAACGCCGAAAAAAATGGTTGAGCTCACAAAGTCCCGAACACCAGAGACGAACGTCATTGTAAAGTTCATGTTTAGGTCAAAAAATCCTTGTGAATTTGCACATAGATAACTAGCCCAAAAAGTTTACTAAATGATCTCCCCTCTATACCCTATCCTCTTCCTCCAACTGTACCTATATTGTCTCCAACCATGTACCATGTACCTATATTGTCTGCAACTATAAACATAAATTTTTAACGTTTTATTTCTTGAAAAATTTGGTACTTATCCTTGAGTAGGTACAGGAGGTACTTACTCCTTCTTATTTGTACATTGTGACTGTACCAAATTTGTGATGCGGTCACATACTGGGACGGATGACAGACGGTACGGTCCATACCTAAAGAGTGTTCCATTGGGGTACGGAACCCTAAAAATGAATAGGAGTAAAGAAATTCTCGTAGAGTAAGTCGTTTATTTTGATAGTCTGGTCATATATCTTTAAATATTTTGCACTATTTGAGAAGGCATTTGTGTAATACCGACTTCGCTCAAAGTTCTAAAACGGCGAAGGAAAACATCGCGCATCGTGATGAAATGATGATGATGATTTCAGGACCCTGTATATTATGCTATGATAGTACCTATATTAATTTCTAATGAATTTAAGGTCGCGATACTAGATCCTGACACGATTTATACGTTTATAAGGAAATAAATAATATTTTAACACTTCTGTTCCAGGCTATACTGGACCTAGATATAAAGGATGCATCGACCGACCAAGAATTGGAGTCCTGCGTTCGTAAAATCCTACAATACAGCGTCAAGACTAATAAAGGGGTCTTTAGGAACCAGCTGTACGGTGGAACAGACCCCTACGGGCTATCTGGGGCCTGGATTTCAGAGGCTTTTAATACTAGCCAGTAAGTTTGATTGTGCTATAAACTCTTTGAACAAGATATTGGGTTGTTCTACTTGTTCTAATAAATTGCAGTTCGCTTCATGGCTAAGAATTGGTAGGTAATTAAGTAATGGGCTCGACGCAGCGGTTACGATCCCCTGAAGTGCTATATTCACTCTCAAATTCGTCTACAAAATAAATGATGGATAATTTCGATAGCTACTTTGACATTTCCGTATACTTACGAATTATAATGTTCAGAATAAGAGTACCGCCAATCGACATTGCGACGATTAACCATAGAATAATATTGCGTCCATGGGAGTTAAAGGGTTAATTCAGGTGATTGTGGTGAGGTTCTAAGGTGGCCTACAATTCAAATTGGTTTATAAATTATACATTTGATTATAAGCTGATGAACACATCTGAACCTTATAGTCAATGAAATAAAAGTGTTTATACACTTCCGTTTTTTTTTCGAAACTGATAAAAAAAAGTGTGTGACTGCTTTTTACTGCGGACTATGGGGGGACCACACCAGTGACATTGCGCTAATTTAAAACATCGATGTTCTATTCTTATCCAAATTCAGTTCTACAATCCAATTACTATTCAACTGTGTTGAAATCCACATCGCGCTAAATTCTATGTATCTGAAAGCCCTTAAGAGGATAAAATTCGGAGCGCGCTCCATACAAACGTACTATGGTGATATTTTCAATACGAACCAATTAAACTCAATGAAATTTTTCAGAATCAATCTAAAAACAAATTTCTATGCTTCTATAGAGTCCGATTTTCGTTAAAATGTATAGTTTTAAAGTTACAGTGTCTCAAAGATTTCCATACAAATCTTAAATTAATCCTAGCATTGAAACTGTATATTTTAACGAAAATCTGACTCCATACAAGCATAGATATTTGTTTCAAGATTGTTTC
Source organism: Agonopterix alstromeriana (assembly GCA_963924505.1). NCBI lineage: Eukaryota > Metazoa > Arthropoda > Insecta > Lepidoptera > Depressariidae > Agonopterix > Agonopterix alstromeriana. The sequence continues at coordinate 4,880,683 of OZ004661.1, forward strand.
AGCAAAATTTTAATTGAGTTTAATTGGTTAGTACTGAAAATATCACCATAGTACGTTTGTATGGAGCGCGCTCCGAATTATATCCCCTTAACGCCTGAGCGATCTGTCAAAACGGCTCTAACGGCTGTCATGAGCTGTACCGCGATTAGCGTAATACCAAATGTGTAAAAAGTTATGATTCGTACGTAGTCCAGTCACAGTTCAATCACTGAATATTTCCCTCGATTGCAGCCCAGGTAGTTCAACCGAACCAATGAATGAACTAAAGCAAACTGCCCATGGGTACTTTTCTTATGCAGGTACGGACCTCGGCCATGGGCTTTTCTGGGATCTCTTCTGATGCCGTTACTGTACCATAGGTACTTAAAGTGCGCTTGCTGTCCTTTCAATCAACAACTTCTAATATACGCTTCACGGACATGCAATGCATTTTCCGATGCAAAATAGAAATGTTGTTCACCTTCTGACAAACTAACTTCCCCGTTCACCTAGGACCTAGGGACATTGCAAATACCTATACCTATAAATGGATACTAGATTTGCAACTAAACACAAATTTAATTCTTATTTTAAACGGTTAACTCAAATGTGTCCTGTTGTGACAATTTTAAATAAGAGTATCTATAGGCAGTGGGCCTACACTTTGTGTACATTATTTGAAATCAACCTCGAAAAATCGATGCGCTCGTTCGAATAAGTTACGAGAAAAGGCCCAAGGTGTAAATGGGAATTCTTCAGTCCATAAAACTAAACAACTTTTACTATGGGACTAATATTGAAATTTTACTTACCTAGTATAACAACAAATAGTAAAAACTGGCCAAGTATGAGTTGGCCTCGCGCTTAGGGTCCCGGAAAATCTTTTTTTTTGTAAGTAAACATATTGTGTGGTGTACGAGTCGACTCGCACTAGGTTTTTTTAATTACGAATTTCGTTTTGATATGATTGCCTCATCATTTTCAGGTATACTTTTGAAGTCGCGCCAGCGTTCACTCTCATCGAGATAACAGTTCTCCGCCACATACTAAAAATCTTTGGGATCCCGGACGGAGATGGGATATTTAGTCCTGGCGGCAGTATGTCCATGCTGTATGCGATAGTCGCAGCAAGGTTCAAAGCCTTTCCTGAAGTCAAGAGGAAAGGCACGAGGAATTTACCAGAGATGGTATTGTTTACTTCTGAAGACGTAAGTGAACAATTCGTATCTACATTAGAAACCTACATTAGAAACTTAATTAGTTCTTAATCCTGGGAAAAGGTCAGATTTCTCATGAACCTCTTAATTTCAATTCAAAGTACTTTAGAACGAGAAAAGTAACATAAGGTCGAATTATACACATATTTCCAGAGTCACTACTCGATTATGAAGGCAGCACATTGGCTTGGCTTCGGGACCGAGAGTGTACGCGTTATCAAGACCGATGACCGAGGTCAGATGCTGACAGAAGACCTAGAATCATCAATACAAGAAGAGAAGGCTCTCGGCAGGTTTCCTCTACTGGTCAATGCAACTGCTGGGACTACCGTTCTTGGAGCTATCGATGATTTACCAGTTGTATCCGAAGTGTGTAAGAAGAACGCCGTGTGGATGCATGTTGACGTAAGTGTAGGCAGAGACCTTGGGAGTGAGTGTCGATGTACAATTGCACAACAAAAGACTGATAACAGTTCATTGTCTCAGACTATCGTAACGTAGTCGTTAATTACCGTAGTAAGTGTAGTAAATGTATTACTGTTATAATGGATTCCGATAGATAAGTAGGTACATATATGGAATCAACCAAGATACTGCTGCAACGTACTTGTGATAACAACATTTATTTTTTCCTTTTTCAAGGCCTGTTGGGGAGGGTCATTGATACTTTCTTCAAAACATAAGAAAAAATTGTCTGGAATTGAGAAGTAAGTAAGTTTAGGTGCTTCAATTTATAAACGCATTGTTACCCCGAACACAAATTATACAGGGTGTAAGTAACAGCCTAGCAAATACTGAAACGGTGAACTCAGACCATTAAACTGAACAACTTTCACTATGGAGCCTACCTTAGGAAACGCCTGAAAAATCTGCTGTCCCATACAAAACTGTTGCACCTACTCGACTCAAATGTATGGGACAGCATTTTTTTTTGGCGTTTCCTCATGTAGGCTCCATAGTGAAAGTTGTTCAGTTTGATGGTCTGAGTTCACCATTTCAGTATTTGCTAGGCTGTCACTTACACTCTGTATAACTATAACAAATAAACCGTGTGGTTCCTTCTTAGATTGGACCACCCCAATTCTTCCCGTGAGTGTCGTATGAGGCGACTAAAAGATTGAAGGTTTCTTAAGCAGTGTTTATGTGACCAAAAGGTTAGCCACCTCTCACCACTTGACACGGCATTCCATCCTGAAACTAAAATTGCTAAATGGCAGTTGTAGCAATGTTTCTGAAACCCCCAAAAGGGATATTAACAAATGTTTGAAATTGTGTTGTTAAAAAAGCGGGAACGGTAACGGATGTCTTAATTCAAAACTATATTTTAAAATTCCGTGTTACTTTGATTATTACATACCTATTTAGAATTAAACCGGTCAAGTGCGAGTCGGGCTACTCCGGCACCTAGGGTTCCGTACCGCACCACTACACAACAAATTAACTCACAATAAAGTTTTGTTTAATCCGGGACTTTTAGCGCGAGGCCGACTCACACTTGGCTAGCTTTTATTATTTGTTGTTATACTGTAGAGTTTGCTCACACCAAGTTTAACGCTTGTATATATTACCGTTTTGAATTTTTTTTTTTTGCAAATCTGCCATAATACTCACATTCTGTGCAAAGGTCAATTGTCTAGCTACGATTCAAAAGTTACAGCCTTAAATAGGTAGGATAGACAGTCGCACGGACGGACAGACAGCGTAGGCTTATTGTTTTATTCATAAATAGGGTCTCGTTTTCACCCTTTGGGTATGGAACCCTAATTAGTTTGAACATCAAAAATATTTAAAGTAATAAATTACTATTCTCATTTCCAGTGCTGATTCAATAGCATGGAACCCGCACAAGATGGCCGGCGCGCCGCTCCAGTGCTCAGTGTTCCTCGTGCGACAGCGAGGGTTGCTTCACGAGGCGAATTCTGCTGCAGCAGAGTACCTCTTTCAGCAGGACAAGTTCTATGACGTCACATACGACACTGGCGACAAGAGCGTCCAGTGTGGCAGGAAGGTGAGCCTTTTGTACTGACTATACTCCATTACAAATAGCAACGAAATTTTAAGGCTATTTTGAATTTCAGAAACAGAGATTTGAAATACTTACGCTCTGTTGCAGAAACGCTCATTAGAGTTAATCCTCCATTAAATCTCTTGCTGTCACTTTTTGTCTTGGTGACGCAGTAAAAGCTAGCAAGAGATTTAATGGCGAATTAACTCTAATGAGTGTTTCTGCAACTGAGTGTTACTCTCACTTATTCTTAGAACAGCTTTAGTAACGTCCAAGATATGTCGGATAGTATATCTTTCTGATAAACAAATTAATCAGAATTTGCCAGAAAGCTAATTAGAGATTGGAAAATCTTCAAAAGTTCACCTATGAGTTATAAGGACTCATAAACAGTCTGTGCTATGAGGCTATTTCCCGTACAGTAGGTTAACTCGAAAGCAAATGCCAATAAGACAATATGTTTTTCGTTCGGAGACAACCAAACTATGGTCTAAATCCAAATTACATTACCTAAAGATAAAATTATAGACGTACCTTGTAGGTAGGTACGTAGAAGATCCCTACAAAATGGACGTTGATAGATAAAACTGCAATACCTAATCGGTGTTCATAAACGATAGTATAAGTAGGTACTGTAATATTGTGTAATAAGTAAATTGAGAGATTGAGCTATACGGTACAAGTGTTCTACAGTGTCTGTACTGTGCTATTAAACAATCTGTGCTAGTCTATTATAGGAATAAAATTGATAAGTAGTGGTACTATATAATTTTCTAGATCGACGCGTTTAAACTATGGATGATGTGGAAAGCTCGCGGTGTCTGTGGACTCAGCTATCTCTTGAACCACACCATGGAGGTGGCGGAGTTCTGCTTAAAAACCATTGCCAGGATGCCAGGCTTCAGGCTGGTGTCAGCTCCGCTCCAGTGCCCTAACGTGTGCTTCTGGTACATACCGAGCTTCATGCGGGAGATGGAAGAGGATGAGCATTGGTGGGAGCTAATGCATAAGGTAAGAGTCATTTTGAACTGTACTAAGGGTAGACATACGGTACCTTATTATCAGGGTGCATATGTTCAGGGCCATCTTAAGCTACCGGGAGCCCCTGGGCACTTTGAGTTTACGGGCCCGTTTCCTTCGTTTCGGTATTCGATCGGTTTGCTATGCGAACGGAAATTTACGAATGACAACATAAACCGAACGGTTCTGTAGCGTGAACCAGCGTGAACCTTTAATGAACTACTAAAACAAAATCGAAGCAAATTTGAGATTTTATATCCTTGAGAGTAAAGACGGCACTGCCTGTCCCTGTCCTGTGTGTGAGGATGATAAAATCAGCATAAGGTTAGATAGAGACTGCTCTTTAATTAAAATACCACAGACTATATACGAGTAACATGGGTTGCTGTAGTATGTAGTGTAGCAAGACTATTAAAATTTTTCATATTATTTTAGCGCAAATAATATTCCTTACACAGTTTCTAACGTAATTTTCAGATAACTCCAAAGATCAAGGAGCTGCTCACGCTGAGTTCACGCCTCATGGTGGCTTACTCTCCCCTTCGCCATCACAAGAACTTCTTCCGACTCGCTTTCACATTCCACCCTGTGCTGGAAGAGAAGAATGTTCTCGAAATGCTGGAATCTATCATTGAATGCGGGGAACAGATCACTTTAAACATGCTGTGATCGCAGGTTTACTCTGATTATCAAGTAATGCTTGTTAGTAGGGAAGCAGGCGTCTACATCCACGTTATAGTACATATTGGCGGATTTTTTGAGAGGGAGATTGGAGCATACATTTATAATAGCATTACAAATATTCAGTTGTTGACGAGGTATTGAATATAATGCCGATAGCGCTAAGAAATCTCGTAGATTCTCGAACTACTGACTGTACTGTACATCTACCATGAGTTGCTATCGAAAAATTACATTACGTTACCAGATTCGATAGCGTATAAACGCGCATCGAATGGTATTCGATTAAACTCGCACCATGAGTTACATAAACGTTTTCTCTACTCGCTAGTGTTAGCTCGATTGTTTATGTTTGGTCTAGTAAGTATTCGAGTCGTCATGTTGGTATACACGTAGCGACGTGTCTAACTTCACAACTAATGAAGCTGCTTCTTTCTAACTATACTCAAAAGACAGAGTAAGATAGATATTCCCATATTATTTTTGTATCCCAGCCTAATTTCGCAGAAACACTTAAAACTTTGAAATAACCCTGCCAATTAAAAACGTCACAGGGCACCTTCATTGAGTTCGTCGCAAAGTGATTTTTTAATTAATATTGGTTATATTTTGTAAATGTGACGTTGTATTGTGCTGTGGTGTGAATGGCTGTGATTATGTTTGTTACCTACGAAGTTTTATCGCAAAACATCGTCGGTTTTAAAGAGTTTAAAAGCAAATAAAATAAAATGAGAACCAGTGCATCACAATTCCAGTTATTAGTGGAGTGTATGGAAATGGAATGAAATGTACAAAAATTAATCTAACTAAACAAAAAGGAAGTTATTCTACAAGATACAGGGTATAAACTTAAATGCGTTACATACTTTCAACATTAATTTACATTTTACATTACTTTACATCAAACGAACAACTGTTGCTAAGGGACCAACTTTGAAATAGCAAAAACAATGTTGCTGTTTCATACATTTTGATCGAGTAGCTATTGACATTTTCTATGGAACAGCTGATTGTTTCGAAGTTGGCTCCAAAGTGAAAATTGATCATTTTGATGGTCTGAAGCACCATGTTTGATATGTACCGGATTCAATTTTACACCCCGTATACAGTTTAATAAAGTAAATAAGAAATAGTTTAAGAGTCGTATTAGAGTTCAGTGGTACCCTCATCACAATACTTATGATATCTCAAACCAGAAAGCCTGAATTAAAAGTGCTACTCCAACTTACTACCAAAGCCTTGAAGATAATTTTATAGGCTTTTTCTAGATCTAACCAAAAAAATTTAAGAAGGAAAAAAAACAGCCACTTTAACATTTATTTCATACCTTAGAACCTATAAAAGTGTTCTATAAAATTGCTTTCAGCTTGTGTAGTAAGTTGTGGTAGCACTTTTTCATTTTGTGTTTTCATTATTGAGAAATGATTCCTATTGTGATGATTATCTGAAGCGCCACTGAACGGTAAAAGGACTCTTAACTACTCGAATGTAAATTTGTTACATTATAGGTAAATTTATCAATAAATTGTTCTTTAAATAAGCAGAGAAAGGTGCTTAGACTTTGAACGATTGTAAGCCAGTTTTTATGGAGAAATATTTCGTTTTATTTGGTTGAGCGGAATAGTAGATGAATGCAGTTTAGAGTGGTTATTCGTTACGACATTATTTTGACAAATAATACTCTAAAATTAATCAACTTCTCGTCAATCGACAACTTTTCACTATGCATTCACGCTTGCTTATGCTAGTGAATGACTTCACCACTATCGAAACGGTATTTCTCGAGAACGTATGTCAAATTTATAACTCATGGTACCGAATTTCTATAGTAACCGCCGCAAAACGTTAATCGCTGGCCATTCGCTAGCGATAAGATTTCGATACGTATTTTACCTGTTGACTCATACTACCGATTTTAGTTCTTTCAGTGACCGCTAGGAGGCGCTGTTCAATTTGCCATAGAAATCTGTTTCACCCTCGCTAGCGAGTTGGCTCACTGTAAACTCATGGTAAAGGTACTGGCTGTATTTTACGTTACCGTAGTTATTTTACCGTAAGAAGGAAGAAATATATCATCTAATAAAATCAAACAATAACCTGCCTCTAATGATAACATGTTCCGACAGCAGGTTAATTGCCCTGGTTAAAGTTAATGTAGTAATTAACGAAATATTTTTTTTAACCTATTTTAAAGTTAGCAATATGCCTACATAAGTTCGGAAGAAAACAATAAATAATTTGACCAAATAAATTTTCCACACCCTATTTGAATACCTAGGTGCATAAATTCCTTAGGGTTAATTTTTAAGAAGATATATTCGTACAACATAATTAAAATCAGAACTTCATTTGCTTTAGTAATTAAAGTAAAAAAGATGTTTTAGTACAATCTGGAAACCAATATATCGGTGCTTTACATTTGTCAAAATTCCGTTAAATATATGAATAGTTTCAAAGTTACCGTGGCTCAAAGTTTTCTATACAAATCTTAAATTAATTTGAGTATTAGGAAATCTATATTTTAACGAAAATTTGACAAAAGCACAGAAATTGGTTTCAAGATAGTGTTAAAAAAAATACATTTATCAATAAATAGGACTTCGTTCGTATGCTTCGCGCTCAATGAAATTCAAATGAACAGTACGGTCAGGATCAGAGAAATCTAACCCCCTTGCGCTTATAAATATGTAGATATAGCGGCTAGCTTACACTGATGCTGACTGTAACTACCTACTCCAGCAGCTCTAGTATGACTTTTCAACTTGCGCGTGATTCGGCTTTTTTCCATACCACATGTCGCGGCAAGCCCGGCTTTCGCTCTCAGGAAAGCGCGGGAAGACATCGTTTTTATGTAGCGAAGACGTGTCGCATGCTTGTAGAGAAGACCGCTACACCTCTTTAGTCTCGTTCACATTCATCATACATCTTTTCATGTATTTTCGTTGATTGAGGGTGATAAGTAATTGCCCTTTTCCGAAAAAATCATTGATTTGATCTCGGTATATTTTCCTCGAACGGCCTCTCCTAACATTTTTATTTATTTAATCTGTAATTCTGGTCTTAAATGAAACAGCAAATTATTTGTAGCAATTTTATTGATCACTATGCAATGCACGCAGTTAGAACTGTGCATTCTCTACAATCCAACGTAAGTATTTCTCGACGCGTGTGTAGATGCCGGGATGGTTGGGTTCCCCGCACCGTATGCCCCACGAGACCACGCCGATGGTGGCCCAACGACCGCTCGCCATCTGGTACATGAGGGGACCACCACTGTCGCCCTGCGTAGGACAGATAGGTTTCATTATATTGTTACCTTATGTCTTTGACTATTTATATGTGGACTAGTCTACTAACAAACGTTTCTGCCACTTTTTGCGGGGGGCGAGGTAACATGAAATCCGCAACTTTGGATTTTATTCCCCATAACTTTAGATTCTAATTTTGAATGTTAAAAATCATGAACAGTAGTCTCGTGTGAACCCCAAACGTTCTAAGTTCAAAGTTATTATTTCGCAATTATAGGCTGTCTCGTTTAGTGATAAGGTGTAAAATTGAATGTAAATGCACAAGATCAAATGTGCTTATACCGTGGCAGAGGGGAAATGCTACCGCAAGGCTAGTCCTTATAATAATTAGTCAAAGCCTTACGTTTAGGATTGCATTCAAAATGGTAAACAAAATCAGTTCAGCAGTTTCTGAGAGATTGAGTCTCAAACATCTAAAAATCGATACTTTCAAATTTATACCCTCAATAATGATTAGTAGGATGAGAGATGTGATAAACTACCTGACAGGCGTCTTTCCCGCCTTCAATGCCGCCAGCGCAGACGCTCTCCGGGAACACGGAGTCAGCGAACGAGTCCACGCACTTCTGGTGGTCCCACACCGGGACCGCCACCTCCATCAGCACCGAGCTGTGGGGGCCGCCGTACCATTGTGTGCCCCAACCTTTAACATAGAGGACCCAACTTAATATGCTGACGATTTTTGAAGAGGATGATCAGACCATCAAACTGAACAAAGTTGTGGAGAAACATCGATATCGCGACAAAAAAAAAGTTGCCCGACACATTTGGGTCGAGCTAGGAGGATCGCAGTTTTATATGGAACATCAGATTTTAACCCCCGATTCTTACTTGGGTCCCATAGAAAAAGTTGTTCTGTTCAGAAAGTCTGATCATTCCTTTAAAATACCGTCATTATAATAAGAATTAGTTTAGATGTCTGTATTACTCTATGTGATGACTGCCTGTTCTAGCTAGATCGAGGTAGGTAAGCCAGTAGGCCTACCATGAGTTTTCACTGTATTTTATTTACTACTGTAGTTACGTCACCAATTTTGAATTGAATTTTGTACAGCGCTTCTAGTGGTTACGTTGAGAACTAATTTCTGGCATACGAAATTGACGACGTAACTAGAGTGAAAACTCATGGTAGGCCTGCTGAAGGTACTGACAGCGCCATACGCAGCGCAGTAACAACAAAGTGACAACGCAACGGTACGCGTTGTATGTAAGTTAAACTTCTGATTTGATGTAAGCCATACGGCGTTTTAGTTAGTGGCAAAAACTGGTTTATTACGTTTTTCATGGTTTTTGTGTCGAGATTCGAATAGAGGATTAACATAATAAAAGTATCTTTAGGGTCCTTCTTAATATGCTGTCACTTTAAGGGGATGATCAGACCATCTAACTGTACAACTTTCTCTATGACACCAACATAGAAATCACGAAATAAAATCTGCTGTTCTATACAAAACTGTGAACCTACTAGAGCCAAATGTATGGGACAAGTTATTTTTATTTCGTTAATTCGATGTTGGTCCCGTAGAGAAAGTTGTTCAGATTGATGGTCTGGACATCCCCTTACAGTGTCAGCATATTAAGTTGGACTCTGTATATTAAGTAAAAAAATAAAATAATAGGAGCTATCAAGTGTTTACCGATAATAATAGCGTTTTGGTCGGCCAAGTCGATGTTGAGGGGTGGCAAGCAGATCGGCCAAACATATGTGTTGAACACAGCTGGCCTGTGTAGCTTCAGTATTGCTATGTCGTGGTGGTAGTTGGAGGGGTCGAAGCCGACGTGCTGGCGTTTCTCGACCACCTTGAAGGTGTAGGTGCGGGAGTCGTTGGTGCGCTTCATGTCGTACTCGCCGAGCATCACCGTCAACTCCTCTGCTTTCCATCTGTGATCAACTTCTATTGTTTTAACTTCCATTCATTAACGAGTAAGTATTTGATTGCTAGATTTATGGTCCTCGAAATTTAAATCTGTTTAGATGATTCGACAAAAACAAGTACCTACCTACGAGTATCTTTGACTTCACATTATTAGATCCACAGAAAAGACAACCAACGCGAGGCCAGGCTCTCTGTTCTGATCAAATGATCAACGATCTTTGCTTATGATTATGTCAGTGCACTTACCCAATCCTAAATTACCCTTTCGTTTTTAGGGTTCCGTAGTCAACAAGGAACTCTTGTAATTTCGTCATGTCCGTCTGTCCGCGGCTTAGCTCAGAGACTCTTATCATAGTTCTGATATGTATAAGTATGTCCATACCTCCTAGTGCAATGAGCAGCTGTAATGACATGACGGTCGGTAATGAGTACTCCTCCGCAGTACTGCTGGAAGCCCACGGGCGTGACGGAGGCCATCCACGGCCAGTCGCGAGGGTTCGCAGGCCGGGCACCCACCAGCCGCCCCTGGGCTCGCGTGCTCAGCCCACATCCTGCACAAAACGGGGAAGAACGTGCTACAAACTGTTAATAACTGTAATGCATATCTATTAATTGATACTTACTCGGTAATCACTAGTTATGATCATGGTTTGGATGACCTCACTATAATAGCTGCATCTAAATCACGGTTCTTGTTGCTGTCGATTTGGATGACCTAACTAAAAGTGGTTATATGCAAATTTTTTAGAAATTAACTCGAATTTAGTGGCATTGTAATTTAAATTGTAATTTTTACATTTTTGGGATGACTGTCAATTGTAAATTTTTTAATTAATTAAAAGGCGTAATACGGCGTATCTTTTAGTCTTAAATGTGTGAAATAAAACAGCAAAAATTTACGAATAATGCTTTAATAAGTTCGTCCTACGGACCTCTGTTCTCTGCCCTGGTGATCTTGAGGACCGCCTCGTTTGCTTCCTCCCTGGGCGCGGTGGCGGGCAGGTCTCCCGCCAGGCCCTGCGGCTGACCTGCGTTCTGCTCGTCTGGACAACAAGCACCCAGTGCCCTGTGCCAGATTGAACGATACCGTATACTTTTATGATTTTAGATTAAACTACAGTTAACCCTCAACTTCGTCCCTACAAATTGGATACCAGATTTTAAGTCACATCATAAGGTATCAATCAAAAAAAGTTTCATCAAATCAGTTCAGTAGTTTTTGCGTGATGCTCGCACAAACAAACACACAAACAGGCAGATAACAATTCTAAAAAAGGCTGATTTGGAGTCTGGGACATTTAAAAACCATTTCTTAATCTTTTTTTTTGTAAAAATCTTCAATGTACAGATACACTTCTGTTACAGTTTTATAATAGTTAAGACAATAAAATGACAGTGATATTTCACAAAAATGAAACAGATCAAAAGGAAAGTAATGATTTCAGGGTTTCTTTATAATAGCTATTCAGTTAAACTGTATACCTAATGATTCAGGATTTATAGGTAGTATTATTATGTTCATAAACAGATTGTTAAGTATTTAAGTGGACAATGGACATATTGATAGGCCTGGTTCCGGATTCAGATGACGCGACGGCGACGCGACGTCAGTATTTTGAACTAATATTTTGTCGTTGCATGTAGGTTGCAAGTTCTTTGTCGGTTTTTTGTCCTGTATAGACACAAGGGTGCGCGCTTGACTGATGTCCGTACTCACGTGCGTTGTATGATGCAGAGATAGTCCATGAACTTAATAAAATCGTTCTTGTAGTCATCTTGGATGCAGTAGTGCAAGTGCCTGCAGCGACCGTTCTTGCCGTTTGGCAGTATGCATGCTTGGTATGCGATGTTAGGCTGAAATTAGTATACTATATTATTTGCTAGCTCTATTCTTAGAAGCGAGTTTCGAGTTAACGACTTAAGCGGCGTCACTCATTCGCCACAATGGATAGGAATTATTAATTCCGGTAATTGAAAACACTAAACTAAGTCTAGCTATGTTACGTCCAGCGCTGTCTAGGATGCAAAGCACCTGAATTATGGGCTTTCAAAGTCGTAAACGAAGGTTTACTTAACGCTCAGAGTAGCGGTACAATCTGGTAACTCATTTGAGTTGTGTATAATAATTAAAATAAAAGCTTCGCTTCGAACCGCTGGATTCATTACCTACGAGCTTAGAGCCTATGAGTAAAAGTTCGCCTTCGAGTTCATGAGGAAGCTATCCAGCACGGCTAGCATGCCACCCACGACAAAGCGTTTAAACGGGAAAACCGTAATGCGCGCTCCTTTTGGCATACGTAAAATAATAAAGATGGAGGCACGTCTCGATTTTTATCGCTTTCTCGGGAGTGGCATGCGAGGCCTACAGGTATATAGAGCCTTATCGGGAGTCTTATTGTCTAACTACCAGATTCAATCGGTATCACATCGATATGGTGAAAAAACGTTGATAAAAACGAGTTTCTTGTATGAGGACCCCTCCTTCATTTTTTACTTTTTGTCATTTTTATTAATAACGCCATAATAACGCATATTCTGAGAAAATTTCCACTGTCTAGCTATTACGGTTCAAAAGTTACAGCCCTAAATAGGTAGGACGGATGGATGGATAACGTAGGCTTAGTAATAGGGTCCCGTTTTCACCCTTTGTGTAAAAATATATAAATATCGAGAAGACGCGAAGTTTACCTGATTTTCAGAGAGTTCTACGAAACGCTTGGTCCTTCCACTGCCAATGTGCATGCCCCCTGTGGTTATAACCTCCTCCCATGCTGGATCAACCAGCTCCGCTATAAAAGAGGAGATTATCAGAGATCATTTATTGGATAGGTCGCTCATCTAATGCAAAACAACCATAAATGAAAAATTTACAAAAATCTCATTTTTGCATTAACGTTCTCATTATAATGGAAAAGAACCACATTTTTAAGGGTCTATAGGTTCAGAAGAATATTTTCTATGAGAAACGCCCAGCCCTCCGAAAAGCGCGTGCGTGTGCCGTATTTGCGATTAAAAAGAATTAACAAAAGTACTTTTTATAGATTTTTTTATGATTTCACTAGATAAACTAATGGTGAATATGTGAGTATAAATACAAAAAATCGGAAACTATTTTAAGTTCTTCTAAAACGAGAAAAATTATGATAAATACATAAAAACACGTCATCTTTGGAACGATTATGAAGTAATTCCAATCGTGTATTCAATTTATGATTTCACTAGATAAACTATCCAAGAATATTGAGGTATGATTTTGGTTTTGGTAAATTCGGGTCGATTTTTTAATGTAATCACATTTTATACTCGAACGATTCACGCATTAACACGGCTGAAAGGATTTGAACATTTGAATCAATTGAATCGGATTATAAGTGTTCTTTGATTTGAATGTAGTTCTCTAATTAGTTTGTGATTTGAATGAAATTTGGCACAAAGATTAGGATATGAAAATTGACACATAGAATCATGGATTTACAATGATAAACGAAAGAGAGGATCTCTTTCGTTTAGTTTCTCGTCCTCTTAGGATAAACGATACCAATCTTCCTTACAAGCATTGAAACACGAAAATTGGCCATAGCTGTCAGTAATGTTCATTCGTCTTTTCGTACGTCGATGTCTCAGGTCGATGTTTAACTAAAGTTAAGAGTGTACTACATTAGTGAATATACATCCCTTCGGATGTAACGACTCATATAATTATGGTCAAACTTCACACAGGTAAGTTTGTTTAACCATCAAGTTTTTTTCTGTCAGAACAAAAATTCAACAAAAACTCTTTGTTTTAATTTACGTCGTTGGATTAGAAAGGAACATCAAATCAACAACGACGATTAAAACGTACGAAGGTTGAACGTTACCGACCGCCAAGGAGTATTTTCATTTTTCACTGCTTGTAAGGCAATCTGTACTCCAGGTTTAGACATTACCTATTTCCAGCTTCCTGCATAGAATACTTTTTTCTTTTTTTCCTGTGATAGCTTTTTTATTGCCTCTGGGACCCCAATGGGAGAAAGGTGTGAGTATAATTATGTTCGCTGTTAGTGATAAGACCACCATTTGTCGACCGCTTACGAAAACTCAAAGGTGGTGAGGTATCGATCAAATGAACAACTTTTACTAAAGGACCACCTAACCATCACAACCAATGACAACTTTAAAAAAGATCTGCCGTTCCATATATTTTGCGAAGTAGGTATTTAATTTTAATATGAGATAGCAGATTTTATTTTTGAGTTCTTATGTTGTCCCATAGTAAAAGTCGTTTATATTGATGGGTACTCCTTTGAGTTTTCGGGAGATTTCGCCTTACACAATGTATTATTATTTTAAGTTTTAATTCGCTGAGCAAATAAAGAGTATTGTATTTTTGTATGTTTTTAAACCAGACGAAGTAGTGAGCAACAGCTAGTTAAGGGAATATTACCATTTCCGCGCTCCATACAAACGAAGTCTGGTTATATTTTCAATACTAACCAGTTAAAGTCAATGACATATTTCAGAAGCAATCTAGAAACTAATCTCTATGTTTGTATGAAGTCAGATTTTCCTTAAAATATACAGTTTTAGTGCTAGGATTAATTTAAGATTTGAATGGAAATCTTTGAGGCATTGTAACTTTATAACTATACATTTTAACGAAAATCTGACTTCATACTAACATAGAGATTAGTTTCTAGATTGTTTCTGAAAAATGTCATCGACTTTAATTGAAAATTTAACCAGACTTCGTTTGTATGGAGCGCGCATTGAAATAAATAATTATTAACACTTACATCTGTAATCAGCCCCATAAACACCAATAAGAGTAGCAATAATTAATAAAAAGATCCGCATTGTGAATACGGCAAGCTCTCCGTGTGAAGTGATTTGTGTGATTGTATGTCTGAATTGCAAGCATTTGGGACGAGCAGGATGCTGCCGATAAGAAAATCGCTTTTAATAATCCGCAGGATGTACGAGCTGATAGTGAAAATGTGGTGCAAAAAGAATATTCTTTTATTAAGTTTTCATTGGGTTCAAAGATTAATTCTATGTAAGTACCTATACAGGATGTAAGGAAAAGTATCATTAACCTTTAAACTATACTCAGAGGACCCCCCTTAATTTTTAACTTTTTTATTTTTTTTATTTGTTAGTAAATCCGCCATAATAATGCGCACTCTGTGAAAATGGCTGGCTTCATACAAGCATAGACATTAGTTTCTTAGTGACTTTAATTGGTTACTATTGAAAATATTACCAGAATTCGTTTGTATGGAGCGCGCTTATATTGGACAACCTTTTCCAGCTTCCTGAGAAAATACTATGCCTGTAAATTATACCTATCATTATTATTATGAGGGCTGGCAAGCCAGCTACACTTCGACCCAACGCGATCTTTTTGAAATTATACCTAAGTATCTATTTATTAGGTACCTAGGACGAATGCCATGTTAAATTATGCAGATTTTCTTGTCGTAGGCGATCGTTAAAATCACTGACGTCCAATTGCAAAAGTCATTTTGAACCAGCCTTGTGCATGGCGTAACTAAATATTACGTTACATTCCTGAGGGCAATTGTTTAGACTACGGAGTATGTTAATGCACAAATATTCGACGCCCATAATTCATATTTAATAACTACATTACCGGACCGGCCGAATTAGAATTAACATAATTTCAGATAAGAATGTACACTTAAGGGGCTATAGGTTCAGACGAATATTTTCTATGAGAAACGCGATTGCCCAGCCCTCCGAAAAGTGCATGCGTGCGCCGTATTTTCGATTAAAAATAATTAACAAAAGTACTTTTTATATTTTTTTTATGAGTTCACTAGATAAACTAATGGTGAATATGTGAGTATAAATACCGAAAATTGGAAACTATTTTAAGTTCTTCTAAAACGAGAAAAATGTTTAAAAATACATTAAAATATGTCATCTTTGTGACGATTTTCTATCGAGTGAAGTAATTCGAATCGTGTATTCAATTTATGATTTCACTAGATAAACTATCCAAAAATACTGAGGTATGGCTTTGGTTTCGGTAAATTGTATAAATAATGTATTCTATAAATTACAAATAAAAGATACTTCGCCCTACTAAATACTTACAGAACAAGAATGTATCACAAAGAATATATTTGTTTATTTTTTAGCTATTTAGCTTAGCTTGGTTACCTAGATTACCTATGATGAACTCTGTTTATTGCCTGTGTGAAACCCCGATAGCTCTTTTCTCCTCGTACCTCTTAACATATCTTTAGCACATATCCATAGCAAACATCCTCAGCACATATCCCTAGCTCATATCCTTAGCACACATCTCTATTACACATCCCTAGCTCATTTCTCGCTCGAGTTGTATGTAAAAAAAGAACTCACTTAGCTAAACCCTCGTCCACCAGAAATGCGTTAAGCTAAGCTTTGGTCCAAGCTTAGCTAACACAGTCTAAGAAACTAAGCTATGCAAATAGAGTGATCCGATTGGTTTTTTTTCCGCGCACAGAACTTAGCTACAGTATCGCACAACGCTACGTGGACAGCCAGCCTTAAGCAGCGGTTACATTACCCAATTTGCAGGGCCGATTTTGGCATACATTGCCTGATTTGTTCTCTCTATTTTAAAGTACAGCGATCAAAGCAAGCGATGAATGCCGAAATCGGCCCTAACTGTTGGGTACTATTACCCAAGCAAGCTTCTTTAGGTCGCGTTAATATAAACAGCCTAGCTGCTATTTATTTTGATCATCTACACCATTTCACCTTTGAAATGTGGCCAATGATAAATAAGTACCCCGAATACCTACATATTATTCAGATTTCAAGAATATCTTAAAAGTTGATGGGTATTCTAGGCTATAGGTTAGTTAGTTATAGGTCTTACGTGGGTTCTTCGGTAAGAATGTGGTTTGCCGTAATTTTTCTAAAAACAACCAGTGGATGTTATGTATTTTGAATTACGATTTACTATTGAATGTTTGGATAAGTATCGGTTATTTTACATGAAAACAAGGAGACAGGTGGATAATTACTTAACCACGGTTATGTGACGATGACGAGGCGATGAGGAATGTGCATAAATTGGCACCTCAATAACAAAGCTATCTATTATATTCTAAGTAATCTTAATTAAAAATTTAATATAGGGTCCTTCTTAATTTGCTGATATTTTTTTAAGAGGATGATCAGACCATCAAACTGAACAACTTTCTCTATGGCACCAACATCGAAATCGCGAAAATAAATCCGCTGTCCCATACATTTGGCTCTAGTAGGTTTGCAGTTTTGCATGGAACAGTGGATTTTTTTTTCGCGATTTGGTTGTTGGTGCCATGGAGAAAGTTATTCAGTTTGACGGTCTGATCGTCCCCTTAAAAAAGTGTCTGCATAATAAGAAGGACCCTGTATATGATGCAAAATTCGAACTAGACTAGTATGCAAGTAGGTATTCAAGTATTTAGCATATTTCTGTGTCCAAGACTAGGTGAAGTAGCTAGTACTGGGTACCTTACCTAGTGGTGACTATTGGGTCGCATTATAATACTCGCCGCATAATGTGGACCAGTTACTGAGCCGGCGCCGGCGCAGCTTCCATCGTCTGATTGCTGTTGAATCCGATTAAATAACTGAAGTATGTTGGTAGGTATATTATTTGCGGTTGCTATAAGAGTCATTTATTTAAAACTATAATATTAACTATATACTACATTCTTAATTATTACGAATAAGATTTAATTAGTATCTAAGTATTACCTATATTTCGTAAAAGTACATTTTTACGAAATATAGGTAATACTTAGGCACCTATTCTATAGGTATATTCTCGTTAGGTTCTTAATTTAAACAATGTCACACAGTTCCTTCTTATTTTATTTCAATAGGAGCGTTTACCCGCGACTTCGTCCGCACAAATCATATACCATTAAGTCAGATCATAAGCTGTCAAACAAAAAAAGTTTCATCAAAATCGGTTCAGTAGTTTTTGCGTGATGCTGTTACAAACAAACAAAAAATCAGGGATCATTTGAAATCAGGGACACCTAAAAACCATATCGTAAATTTTTTTTTAATTATCTCTTTAATGTACACACACACACTTCTGTAACAGTTTTATAATAGTTTAGATTATTATTTCCAAGTTCTGGAAAAATGCTTAGTTAGTCAGTAGGTAAAACTAATAAACAAAATGATAGGTTGGTATGTAGGTAAGCTACGTCCTACGTGGATGTTACGAAATAACGTCGTCAAAAACATTTATCAAATAATTTCATTGCACGGCACTATTTGATTAATGATTTTTAGTTCAATATTATCTTCATTGACATCTGTGGTACTGACAGAGTCTAATAGAAGAACCTTCCTACGCGTTCCCGTCACCTTATTGAACATTTTAGGGCATTTGCTAGGTATTAATTTAACTGTAGGTAGGTACTGAACTGTACTGTAATTACATGCATATAGGGTCCTTATTAATATGCTGACACTTTTTTAAGGGGATGATCAGACCATCAAACTGAAACACTTTCTCTATAGGACCAATATCAAAATCGCAAAAAAAAATCAGGTGTCCCATACAAAACTGCGAACCAAATTTATAGGACAGATATAAATAAACGTGAACAGTTGGCACCACCCTGGAGTATGGCGGGAGGGTTAGCTTAGGTATACAATTCGGTATGTCAAGTTTTTTTTTGGAGGGTTGAATAAAAAACCAGTTCGAGATAATTTTTTCTATAATAATATTTTCTATGTCAGACATTTTAAAATGAAAGGATTACAGATATTTTTAAAAAATTAATTTAGTTTTTCGCTCCGTCCAGTGACGTCACTGGAAAACCTGTGAACTCCTTGGTAAACTTAAAATTAAATTAAAATAACTGGCCATTACGAAAAAAAAACATTCACAATGTCAGAATTTGACATTTGATGTTGCCGTTTTTGTTTCCAGCATAGAGTAAGAAAGAGAAGGCAGGATTTTTTAATTAAAGCAGTAGTCTTTCTCCATGGAGTTCGAATTATTTTTTCTCCACCATTTTTGCATTTAGAGATTACAGATCAAAGTAATTTAAACATTAAATTTGTATTGATAAACTCGAAATATTTAATTGGTTTCTTAAAATTATGTCTTCTATCCGTAAAAAATATAAAATGAAGACCAAAAAAAAACTTGACATACCAAACAACCTAACCTTCTAACAACCTACAAAATCTTAAATAATCGTAAAATCTAGAACAATATTGTCTAAACCTCCTAGTGGTCGGTAGTACCTAGTCTAGTATAATACCGCCTCACCTAGACTTCATTTCAAATAAGGACGAAAAAAAATCCGTTTCCGAAATGGCTTTCTGGCCCGTTTTGATTCTCGAATATAATTTATTTATCAAAAAGATATACTATCCGATTAATCTTGAACTTTACTAAAGCTGTTCTTAGAATAAGTATGAGAGGAAGTGTTTCAAATCTCTGTTTCTATAATTCAAAATAGTCTTAAAATTACGTTGCTGTTTGAAATGGAGAATGGTACCTACTCTCTAGAATATAGAGAAAAGAAATATGCACTCGAAGCCGATGTCTATTTACCCGAAACATTTCTTATGATGATGTAAAAACTGGAAATTATTGATCGACAAAATATTCTCCTTGAATCCTTAAAACTTTTTCTTTAGGTCTTATCAGGAAGTTGGATTAAGTGAAGATTTTGATGACACGTTTTTTGTGTGATAACTTATTATGTATATAATTTGAGCAGACGAAGTCGCGGGTAAACTCTAGTAGAAATTATTGTTAGTTTAGTTAGGTAGGTAACCTAGCTAGCAGACACAGTGCTCGTATACAGGGTGTAAATTACAGCCTAGCAAATACTGAAATCGTGAATTTGCGAAAAACTCCTATGGAGCCACCCTCAGGAAATTTTCGCGTTTCCTGAGGTTGGCTCCATATTGAATGTTAGTATTTTTATAAAAAAGAGATATTTTAAAGGTAAGAAGAAGCAAGTTGGTTTTGAACTCAATCGTATAAGTACACTATTACCAGTAGTTACTGTACATCAATGTGGTTATCTTTGTCATTAACACTCTTAGCACGGTCCCAATATACTAAGCAAGCAGTAGCGAACTAAGTCTAGCTGAGTAGAATAATTTGATTACCTTGATGACTACGACATCCCACGAAAACCATTTCTTTAGAATCGATAACTGAGTAAGCCGTGGTGGTCCAGTGGTGATTAACCTTGCCTGCCGTGCAGGAGGCGATGGTTCGATCCCCGTTCAGACCGACTCGTACCAATGAGTTTTTCGGAATTTATGTACGATTTGTACCACCACTGGCTTTTCGGTGAAGGAAAACATTGCGAGGAAACCTGCATGCTTCAATTTCGAGGCATGTATTATACCCACTGTCCATTATAAGTGGCGACGGGTTCACCCCCCGTCACACTGGACAGAGTTTCGGTACTACTGGTGAAACGTGAATGTTCTGAGGTTTCAGAATATCTCTGATTAGCCCCTCGGGGAATATAGTCGTGAGCATATGCTTATGCTTATGCGATAACTGAGTAACATTTGAACACTTAATTATTGTTCTTCAATTAACTATCAATCTTTTTTGCCAGGTTATTTCTAAATCAAATCGTAAAGTAAGTAGGCTATGCTCTGAAATGTTTTACCGCATTAGATACCTAGGTCAAACAGATTTAAAAAAAAATCGATCGGAAATTAATTATATTTGTCAGATTTTTTTGCTTAGAAATAATAATGACCTATTGAAATACTTGTATGTATAGTATAGTATAGTACATACGAGTATAAAATAATATATCTCTGTGCGATCGAAAATAATGATATACTTACTGTCGATACTGCTCTAATAAAATGTATTGGGAAATGGTTGTAATTATCACTTATCGACCACATCCACGTCCGTTTGAAAAACCTAAATCTCCATACTTATATACTACCGTTCTCTTTCATTCCTATTTCGAAAGAAGGTGTATAAGAGAGATGGGAAATACCTAGGTACCTACTTAGTAAGTTTTACAGAATACCTTAGCTCGTTATCTCGTCCTACTTTCGTTTTGAAGAAAAAAGGGCAATGATGAACTCAAATATGGTTTCTAAAGTGTTATACAGGGTGACAATGATATCATTCATCATCATCATCTCAGCCGATGGACGTCCACTGCTGGACAGAGGCCTCCCCTCAGGATCGCCACAACGACCGGTCCTGCGATGCCCTCATCCAACGGGATCCAGCTTCCTTGATTATAAAAAAAAAAATATTCTGTTGCATACATTTGAGTCGATTAGGCAATGCAGTGTAGTATGGAACAGCTGATTTTTTTTGCTCCGATCGGTTTGCTCCCATTTCGCCATCAAAATTGGCCGTGTAAAATTTACTCTCGCATAACTCAACTTATTCATAGATAGTGGTTGGTAAAACGCAAAATCAGTTTATTCTAGGGTAACCGTCGACTTAATCTAAGAATAAAATTTACTCGCGTTTGGTCGAATCCGGCCTTAGTGTAACAACTGTTCTGAAATCAATAACGAAAATACACTTAAGGCGCAGTAGTAGGACGAAATACCTTGGAGGCATCTTTTGTTTTTCATTTTTCGACTAGAGTTATTCAATTTACCGGAACCAAAGTCTTACCTCAGTGTTCTTGGATAGTTTATCAAGTTAAATCATAAAATTGAATACACGATTGGAATTACTTCACTCGACAGAAAACTATCTAACTAAATCGACGTGTTTTTATGTATTTTTCATAATTTTTAAAATAACTTAAAATAGTTTCAATTTTGTGGTATTTATACTCACATATTCGCCATTAGTTTATCTAGTGAAATCATCTCAAAAATCTAAAAAAAACACTTTTGTTAATTCTTTTTAATCGAAAATACGGATCACGCACGCACTTTTCGGAGGGCTGGGCAATCCCGTTTCTCATAGAAAATATTAGTCTGAACCTATGGCCCCTTAAGTAAATAAATGTCCTGTCCACCCCGAAAACAAATTCTTTAAATTACGGTCATGACTTGAATGTACCATACCAGTCTATGTACTTTATTACTATCATCTTACTTGCTTCCCGTCTTTCACTGAGAGGGATGGGCCGGACCGGTTCGCCGTTCATTCAAGCTTTTAAAATTCCCTAAATATCTATAGGTAGGCGGATACGCGATTCATCCTTTCTTCATTGATTGTTTTAAACTGTAACCAATAAACAGTTATTTCTGTGCAACTCACGTCTGCATCGATTGGACATCGTTGGTTCATCTTAGTCCAATTCCATCGCTGCGCGCTCCATGCAAGCGAAGTTTGAATATATTTTCAATAGTCAATGAAACTTTTCAGAAACTCTATAAACTCTATGTTGAACATTATGTTGTCAGATTTTCATCATTAAAATATAGTACAGTTCCAATGCTAGGATTAATTTAAGATTTGTATGAAAATCTTTGAGGTACCTACTGTAACTTTAGATCTATATATTTTTACGAAAATCTGACAAATACAAGGTTGGAGATTAGTTTCTAGATCGTTTCTGAAAAATTTCGTTGACTTTAAGTTGTTGGTATTGAAAATATAACCAAACTTCGTTTTTTTCACGCTCGCATGAAGCGCGTTTACATTGGTCAAGGACAGTGTATAAGCACAGGTTCGACACTTCAAACATAATTTTAGATTTGACGTGATGTCGTTCGCACATGCGCACTTTGCGCAAATTGTATATGACATATGTGTAGGGTTGACTTACCACGCATCGTATGATCATGATTACCCATATATTCCGTTACTTTTAATAGTTCATTCTGTTATTAAAAATAGTATTTAAGCTAAAGAATCACTGAAAATATGAATTTAGCGTTATTTTCCAACGTTTATGTTTACTGAGAGGATACAAATAAAATATTTTATGTAATTAAATCCAACGGGTGCGCGCGCCTGACTGCATTCCCTTGCTCGGCTCTCCTCAAGTTTCCCCAGAAAGTGTGAGGTGAGGTGGGGTATCTGATGTCAGAGGGGGGCGAGGAGTGGCCGTTCTGTATGTAGAACTATATACTATTACCTATTCTGTGGTATAAGTACAGCGTGTTAGGACAGTGGTATAAACCAATCGGACAGTAGCATGGCTAGCTGCCTTGGTTCTATTTTTTTGTCATGTTGTGCATGCAGTGTAAAAGGGAGGACGGAAGATTTACTCATGTGACGGAAGCGCGAGCAATATTTATTAGGTACCTACTCCTACGAATCTTTAGGGCATTGTAGAAATCAATCTAATAACATGCCACTTTGTCTGGCTATAGTGTAGGTAAAAGGTCATCCTAGCGCTCGGCATTCCCCACTGTACAGATACAGTATGCTACTTTGCCAATGTAAACCGGGCTTGAAGTGAAATCTTTTCTGCAATTGAGCATGTTTTACCAATTTTACGACTTAATTCGAAGTTTTTGGGTAGATAGGTCGTAAATTCATAATACTCGCTGTCGGCGGCTTGTCTCGCCCACACTTCACACGCTTTAGTAAGATAGGTATTATTCGTATTTTCACTCTTTCTGACAACTCTTCAAGACAGTAAGTTAACTCCAAGCATAACATCCTTCATTCCGATGCCGATCGGAAACAGTTGTGACAACTCGTTCCCTTTCTAATTAAATGCAAATAAAACTGTTTAGTTATAATTGACATCGAAAGACAATTTCAATCATTGATTAACATCTAATTTCCTGTGTTTCTTTTACTAACTGTAAACAGTATTCCGTGTTCACTATACTTGAAGTTAAACGAGCGGAATGGAATAGTAGCTCGGTAGTTCGGTTCGTCAGCAATTAGAGGAGCGTTTTTGCGGAGCCGGTTTACAGTTAGTGCGTCCAGGGCATCTTCCCTAGAAGGAGACTTGTCTCGTCCGACAGGAATGCATCAATATTGTCCCGCCGAGTTAGCTATTGCTGGTGATACTTGTCTTGACTCTGCGTTGCGACCTGTATCCGCTTTCTAACGTTTTATTAGGGATTAAAGAGTAAAATATTGTATATATACGTTGTTTAGTAGATATACTTAACCTTGACATTGTTTTATTGCATTGGCAGAGTGAAGGCTGTTTTGTACCGTTATCTTGTAAAGTTATCTTACGAGATGCATAGATCACGGCTTCTTAAGCATATGCCTTTACTTTATGTACGTAAGCATAACTATGATTATCTATGACCTACCTATCTACTGACTCGGAAAACATAATTAAATTATTAAACAGTCATTATACTTTTTAGTTTGTATAGATGGTTGGTATGTTGGGACCTAATACCTTCGTTTCTCATTTTGCTAATCAACCTACCCATACTATTGAACTCTATGTTCATGGACATAGAGTTCAACTATGGATAGGTTGATCTGTCGCGATAATTAAGCTCACGACTATATTCCCCAAGGGGGTAGTCAGAGATATTCTGAAACCTCAGAACATCCACGTTCACTAGTAGTACCGAAACTCTGTCCAGTGTGACGGGGGGTGAGCCCGTCGCCACTTATAATGGACAGTGGGTACAATACATGCCTCGAAATTGAAGCATGCAGGTTTCCTCACGATGTTTTCCTTCACAGAAAAGCCCGTGGTGTTACAAATCGTACATAAATTCCGAAAAACTCATTGGTACGAGTCGGCCTGGACGGGGATCGAACCATTCGCCACTGGACCACCACGGCATAATTAAGCAGGATAGAAATTGCCTAAAGATATTTTTCCATTAAACTATGGATTATTAATACTATAATGTCATCTTCCACAGCGATAATGATGTGTATCCGAGACCCGCAAGTCATTGAGGGTCGTCACGTCAGGCAGGTAGGTATGTGATAGGTGCGCGGGCGCCGGCACACGGACGCTGCCCATTAGGGCTTCGCAGAACCACCTATAAGAACTTCTTCATACCATGACGGACGTTGGTTGTAGCTAGGCATTACTCTAGGTAGCTGCATTAGACATGTATGAAGACTAGTAACTAGGTAATTGAAAGAATGTCTTTAGATGGTTTATAACATTGTTGTATGACCACACAGTAGGTAAAGATGTTTTATTTTATATCAATAACATCGTTAAAATTATACTTGAGACAACTTCATTATTATATATTGTGGTTTAATTTATTAAATATATTCGTACCTATTTATCAAACGGAAAGTAAAGCACTTTTACGGAAACATATGCCTGCCCTTATATAAACGCAGGTACCTACATATATGACAAAATGTAAGTACTACCTGGGTATAAACATACACCTACATAATGCCCTAAAAGATTTACGAGTTTAGAAATCACAACTTTAAGTGTCGATTTCGCCATCGATTTTTATAGTAGGTTACCTAGTAGGGACTAGGTACCCAACTAACATTTAGGCGTTATAAGATAAGAGTTACGATGGGTGCATAAGAGCGCTAATAAATCAGCATCAGTTAGTTATGTCGGGGACATAAAGGATACCTACCACCTACCTTTTTCAATATTTATTGTTTAGTTCAATATTTCCTTAATAGCCCAGCCATTTTACGGAGTTTTGTTAGGAGGGGTGGGGAGTAATTGAATGTGACTTTTAAACTGTAACCGGCACCATTTAGTGACAAAAAGACTACCTATCTGAAACTTATTGAAAAAATTCTCTACGCAACATAGAAATAAACATTGTACCTTCCAGAAGGTTTTTATCTTCATAATTTTAATACCAATGCATTCATTTTAATTAGATTATACAATATAAATTACTTTTGAGCAATAAAATAGGCATCGAAATAAAAAAATAAATTATTCACTAGAAAATACTCTTGATTTTTCAAAGCTTTCCTTGTATACTTGGAGAAAAAAATATTTGCTCTGTGTTTGAGGTGTGTCTAATGGTAAAGCCTTATAAATGTGGAAAAAATTTACCTTCAGGTTTTTTAGAACCAGATAAATGCTAAATATTAAATTTCAGGCTGTTGCTGAAGTGTTTTTTTAATTTTTTAATTTTTTATCCTCAAATTGGCTCTTAAATGAAATACTGAAAACAAAAATCTTAATTATCCCGGGTTAAACCGTAAAATGACTGGACTTATAATTAGTTAGTGGATGTTCTGATCTGAGTTTTCAGAATATCTTTGACTACCCCCTCGGGGAATATAGTCGTGAGCATATGCTATGCTATTTAAAGGTTACTTGGATCAGAGAAATTGTGTTTTTTTCTTTAAAGCCTACGCCTTTTTTTAACTCGATAACAATGTCAGATATTAAGTAGTTAGCGTTATTGTATAGTCTTCGGTCGCACCTTGAACACTTAGATGTCATTTCATACGAGAGGAAAAAAATTAAAAGAAGAGGTAAGCATGTGCGATACTGAGTGACTGCGAGCGAGACAAGAATACGCTTTTGCTTACATTTTACGCCACGATCCTGGGGGGTAAGGTAAGAAATTGGTGGGAGGCAGGGAGTGTCCGTCCCATGCCGTTTGTAGTACTGGATACCTACTCTTTCTTATACTTTGTTTTGGTATAAAATAATCTCAAGAATTGGTCATTTAGTTAGGAGAGTGGTGTGTCTTTAAGCGTCTGGCGTTAGAAGAGACTTCATTAGCACCATTCTAGAACCTCTAACGTTTAAGAAGGGGTTGTTATTATTATTGCACAACTTCAAGAGCTAATAACTCGTCATTATTTCTTCTATAGATCTTAAAGTTGTAATTGTCGTTCAAAGCTAGAAGACAAGATGCTGCATTGTAGCTATTTAAATCGGTACAGTGAAATTCAAAATTGTTTATTCAAAATAATAACACATAGATAACTTTCTGACGTCATGTTTTTGAATCTACCACCGCGTCGGAAGGTGTTTCGTTGTACAGCTTCTTTAAGAGAAGTTTATTCCGAATGCCTAAATGCGCGTTGCATACAAACGAAGTCTAATGAAATTTTGCAGAAACAATCTAGGAACAAAACTCTCTGTGCTTGTATCGTGTCCGATTGTTGTTAAAATATACAGTTTCAATGCTAGGATTAATTTAAGATTTGCATGGAAATTTTTTAAAATTGTAAATTTTAAGGAAAA
Source organism: Agonopterix alstromeriana (assembly GCA_963924505.1). Lineage (NCBI taxonomy): Eukaryota > Metazoa > Arthropoda > Insecta > Lepidoptera > Depressariidae > Agonopterix > Agonopterix alstromeriana. The sequence continues at coordinate 4,907,827 of OZ004661.1, forward strand.
TCTGACATGATACAAGCATAGAGATTTGTTTCCAGATTGTCTCTGCAAAATTTCATTGAGCTTAATCGTTTAGTATTGAAGATATCACCAGACTTTGTTTTTATGGAGCACGCCAACAGTAATATACCCTTAAACTCAAAATCTTATCGTTCTTATGGACCTTTAATATATCGCTTTTTACACAAACGCTTAAACAACGCCAAAAACTATAATCACAGCTACTATAGAGTCTCCCTTGTAGTTATAAAATAAGCTCTTGCTATGCATCGACAAAATGTTTGTTGGGTCGGTTCCCACCGACTACACTACCCATAGTCTTTGTATGGTAAACGACACAAATCATAATATTTAAAGCTAGGTATAATTTCTTTCTTGTGTTAAAATCGGTATCAAAACGTAGGTGTGACGGCTAGTTATAATTTTTATAGTAGGTATAACCACCAATTTTGGCAATAGACATCATAATTCAAATTGTAATTTATAATAAATCAAAACACCAAGGCACTGTAATATGAAATAAGAAATAAAAACCGGCCATAAGCGTGTCGGACTCGCACAAGATCGGGTTCCGTAGTTATTCCATAAAAAACTCATCCTGACATAGCTCGAGACAGAAGCATTATAACGATTTAGTTTCTATGGGAGTTTTGATCTATTGGACAGGACAACGACACTGCACACAATTTATTAAAAAAAATTCTAACCCCTCTTTCGTTGTATGGGAGCGGTCAAAAAAATTGTATTTTTCATAACTACAACATTTATGTTTTTGGGTTACAGTTATCTGTCTTCATACGAAATTTCGATTCAATATCAATCACAAGTTATGAGTATTTCAAGTCTGTGGTCCATGCGTACGACTACGAAGTCGCGGGCGCCGTTAGTTGAAAATGTAATCAAGCTTCGTTTGTACGGAGCGCGCTGCAGCTGCAAGCACTATCCTCTTAATTTGTGTTCATTAAGTGTTCGAACATGAAAAATAATACAGTTTTGTGTTTTTCAAGTCAAACGCCACCGAGCATGGCAGTGCAGCCTCACCACTCACCAGCGCCAGCGCACCACAGTCACGGCCAAACACATTATGTTTCACTTCCCGTCCGCGTCCGCACACGTAACAAATAAATTTACGTCAATTATTGTAAATTAAGATACGATAATATCACGTGGAATGATCTTGACAATTTACCGGAACAATACTGTAATAATTGCCCTCGTTACGTTTAGTTATTGAATTTAATTGGTTAGTATTGAAAATATAACCAGGCTTCGTTTGTATGGAGCGCGCCAACCGCGAACAGTAACCGCATCGCATCATTATGAAATTGAGAGATTAATTTTAAAAACGAATGCTGTAACTAACTGATTTATAGTTAGGTACATATACGTCAGTAAAGATGCAGGCATTCACGCGGAATACAATGAACGAATCGTTGTTAAAGAACTTATACAAGTAATAAAACACAAGCCGCAGGCAAACAGAAGCGAGGTGAAACTAAAACATCACCACTATATGTTGAGCCCCGACGATGGCGCTAGTATTACGAACAATATCGTAATATCATTCATTTCATTAACAACCGTGGCTCTAGCTACAACGGTCCCGGGTGATAGAAAGTAGCAATCTTACCATATCAAGCGAGCTGTCCTGACCACAACTCCATATTAAATATCATAATTTTAATCGTCATTTTATAGATATTGGGGTACATATGAAACACCTCGTTATTAGCTGTTAGATAGTTAACTTTTAATAGTGATCTTGTTGGCTTTATCAATAAAATACTTAGGTAGTTATTGTATAACAAACATCACGAGCACAACATCATACATCCCAACACGGCCTCGTCATAAACTTTCACATTTATAATATTAGCAGGATTTATAGCAAACGTATACCACCTACTACTTATTCTATTACCATACCATAAGATATTTTTATACTAACAAACAGCAAGCCTAAAAAAAACGATAAATTTTCAGCTTTAACTTATTATTGATTAGATGCTTTTGTTGTGGCACAAATAATGTTAATACATTTACTACGGAAACCTGTCATGGGCGCGTCCAACACTCTCTTGACCGTTTATTGATTATTCTAAGCTTTAATACAGCAAATAGAAAAGTGTGACAATGCGTTACCTTGTATACAGGGAGTAACAAAACACCCAGATCCCAGGCCATCAAATTGAACAACTTTCACCATGGGGCCACCATAATCTACATTTGAGTCGAGTCGGTGCTGCAGTTTTGTGTGATACAATAGATTTTGTTTTCGCGATTTCGATGTTGGCTCCATTGATGGTCTGAAGTAAGTATTACCAGGGTGTTTCGTTACATTCTGTATAGGTGACCTATATCATATTTACCACATTTTACCACAGGGGTCTGGAATACCACATGCAAGCAGCATGTGATGATAGACATCATCTCGTTTCTCTTGTGGTAGGCACATAAGCATTATTCCTTCCTCACCGCTCAATCAATATTTCCAAATTATATGGTCTTACGCTAGTAAACCTGCACAGGGAAATCGGGGAAGACGCCATTTTTTAGGTAGTCAAACCAACGAATAAAACAAAGGGAACGTTTGATCCTGTTCGCTCTTGTGAACCATGATGTGTGAGTAGCTTGATTTAAAGTAAAAGGTATATATACAGTCATACATACATTACACAATAACTAAGTAAACGAGGAACACACGTGAAGAAAGTGCGAAGTGGAATCTGCGTCAGCGCACGATAAGTTGATAAATAAAGCGAGTGAGATCATTGTTTATGTACCGTGATCTAACTGCAGTTCCTGTAACTCTGATATGCACGTAATCTGTCCATATTAGTGAGAACAATATAAGTAGGTACTTATATACTTATGCTATCGAGTTTACTAAAAACAGAATTAGCACAATCAAAAATTACTAATTGTTAATTTACTTTCAAAAAGCATTGTAGAGAAGATGCGGCCGGCCAGAAAAACTGGTCTTTCCGTCTGTGACGACTTTCAAGGGCTTGCTTGCACCACATAATTAAGCGTATTCTAAATGTATTTAATGTACAGTACCTAGAGCACATAATAAATACTAGTACCGTGCCTAGAGTTAGTTACCTATTTGGCTACAGTGAACGCTTCCATGGAACCGATACAGAAAATTATGTATCGGTTCCATGGAATTTACATGTACCGATACAGAAAATTATAGGGAATAATTATTATATCTGTCAAAAGAGATCTAGCGTGCGAAAAATTTCTTTACTACATAGTACGTATTATATGAAAGTATGAATGTAAACACAAGGTGTTACAAAAGTAAACATAAATATTTTAGACTTTTATAGAGGCTGTTTAGACCATCAAACTAAACAACTTTCACTATGGAACCAAAATCGAAATCGAGAAAAAAAAAATCTTCTGTCCCATACATTTAGCTTAAGAGTTGATTTGTAGTTTAATATGGAACATCCGAATTTTTTTTTTGCGATTTAGGTATTGGTCCTATAGAGAAAGATGTTCAGTTTGATGGTCTAAACCACCCTCTTAAATGTTTTTTTTTTTGTATTTTTGAAACACCATGTTTAAGTAACACCTAACCATAATCCTAAGTTATTATTATTACCCAATTCAGACCAGTGAAATTACATAAAATTTAATCCGAAATCGCACGAACGCCAAGCTCTGCTACGGGCCCAAACAACCAATATTTTTCAAATATTATTTCAATATCGCAATAAAATTGCCACATTCTGGGTTCGCAGCAAACGGACGTAGGTAGATTTTTTATCTGCAGACCACACTGTTGGTTCTTGTTTTGATAAAGCTTGCACAAAAGGCGTCGTTATGACAAAAACTGGCACAGAGCAAGCGATAAGTGACAAGGCAGCCCACGTGAACGCAGTTCCGTTACTGAATACCTTTTGTATGTAGACTTGTCTGTCTGTCACTCTAGAAAGTCTTGCTACCTAGTCGTACGTAACATAACGAGCATTTAGACTGCGCCTCGTTTGACGAAACGTTAAGCTTTCTTACTTGTGTTGTGTTAATGTTGTTGCCTGCTTGCGCTTTTATTTCTATCAATTACCCGATAGCACAGTCGGTAGTGAACCTGCCTGCTGTGCCGAGGGTCGCGGGTTCGAATCCCGTAAAGGACAAATATTTGTATGATGAATATGAATATTTGTACCCGAGTCATGGACGTTTGTATCTATATATGTATCCTATATCGTTGTCTAGTCATCATAATACAAGTCCAGGCTAGATTCTGGTACTTTAAATGTGACTAGATAATTTGTGTGACAATGTCCAAGATATTTATTATTTATTATTATTATTATCAATTATTTATTGTATAACAAGAAACCTATCCTAGCTATAGATAGCCAGGTGGGGCACACTGATAAAAAAACTGGCCAAGTGCGAGTCGGACGGGACGGGACGATTCCGTTTTCCGTACCACATACAATAATTACCAAAAAAAATTGTTTTCTCCAAGATCCTTAGCGAAATCCCCACCTATGCTTGACCGGTTTTATTATTTGTTGTTTTACTTAAGAGTTATATACTATAATCACACCAAGCTTGAAGTTATTTTTATGTTTTACCGTTTTTACGATAGACCAAAACAACAAAAAAAAGTTTCACGTTTCTTGCTGTTATTTGTTAGCAAATCCGCCAAAATTACGCATATTCGGTGAAAATTTGAACCGTCTAGTTATTTTGATTAAAAAGATACAGCCCTTAAAGGGATATAATTCGGAGCGCGCGCCATACAAACGTACTATGGTGATATTTTCAATACTAACCAATTAAAGTCAATGAAATTTTGCAGAAACAATCTAGAAACAGATCTCTGTGCTTGTATGGAGTCACATTTTCGTTAAAATTTACAGTTTCAATGCTAGGATTAATTTAAAATTTGTATGGAAATCTTTGAGGCACTGTAACTTTAAAACTATACATTTTAACGAAAATCTGACTCCATACAAGCATAGAGATTTGTTTCTAGATTGTTTCTGCAAAATTTTATTGACTTGGTTAGTATTGAAAATATCACCATAGTACGTTTGTATGGAGCGCGCTCCAAATTATATCCTCTTAACGCTTGCCACACACATACGGAATTCCGAATCAAATCCTATACAATACAAAACAACAATTCTGATTCGGAATTCGAGGAAATGTATGTGGCGGACCTTACAGCACACACAATTTTATAAGTAGGTCATATGGTGGACGGACGGACGGACAGGGCGCAGCGTAGGCTTATGAATAGGGTCACATTATTGGCACCCTTTAGGGACCAACGGAACCCTAAAAACATCAATGATTTTTATTATGATACAAATAGGTAGGTACCGTAAAACTGTTCACTCATAAATTATACAACGTGTTAATGAATTAACGCAAAACTAGAAAGTAGTTTGTTTAGAATCGAGAGCAGAATCGAATTATCATGTTTTCAACATAGGTAATTTTTTCAAAATATTAAATAATTTTTTTGTGAAATTTAAAAATTTCTTAACCTTATCTCAACCCACCTCACGGGCACACTCACCATACTTACTGCCAAAACAAGATTCTTAAAATGTATCCATGAGCACGCTAGCGCTTTCATTCATTGCTGAAATGATAACAAATCATTTTTGCCTCAAAACTTAAAATGTGAATAACTTTAAATTTTAACCATCAAAATAATGAAATTATTGTTACAATCTACTTATTTAGTTGTAAATCAGTTGGGGTGTATGAGGTTTTGCGCTTATTCATTAACACGTTGTATATAAATAAAAAAGGAAAAAACGCAGTCATGTTGAGAGAATAAAACAGTCATCCGCTTAAATTCACAAATTCAGGAAATACATGGAAAACTATTTTAGTATGTAGGTACTTTAACTTATTTATATGCAATTAACTAATAGGTGAATAATAATGGTATGTCAAAAACTTTGCAACCCGGTAACAACTTCTAAAATGCCTAGTTAACAACGCAACTGTTTCAGCGGTTGTCCTACTCCTACTGTACCGTTGCACTGCTGAAATTAATCATAGTAATAAGAGACCGAGATATCAACGTGGTAACATTGTGATCCTTGACTTACCCTATGATGGTTAAAATTTATTTTTAGGTCTTTCATAGCTCGTACATACTTAGGGCCTTTTACAGATCGTTTGCAACAAAATGTCGTTGGTTGAATGTCGGCTAAGTCATTGCCTCTTCTTCCACCTGCGCGCGCATAGCAATCTCAACCAAAGGCGCGGCCTGCGAAAAAAGCCCCTCAAATATTTATCTAAAATAGTTGTTTTACGAAATCTTATTACTTTTTCTTCGAAAGTGTGTCGAAAAACGTGGGATGAAACGCGTGAGCTTTGGTCATTACAGTCTCGGCTCGTATGATAATCGCCTGCGGCTCGTACCTCGACTGTAATAACCAACTTAGCTCACTTGTATCAAAAATCATAATGTACCTACAATTATTTTGTAGGTATGAACATATAATATAATAGGTAGGCAAAAGAAAAACCTATTGAATTATAGGTAGAGTACATTTCATTATTTGTTACTAAGAACAATGACATTTGGGTTGGAAGATTAAACTTATGTAGGTACCTAGATGACGGAACATAAAACTACAAGGTCGCAAAGTAGTAATAACTTTATAAAAATCTAATCTTATCAGTTGATGCGTTGATGTTGATATAGACTGATTATGTGATGTACTGAAAGCGCTACGACTAGATCCCAGATTGTTGATAAGGTGATAGATAACGATTGCATGTTTAACTACCTAACTTAAAAATAAACTATAATGTATGTACTATAGTCAATTAATTTTAAATGCTGAAATTCAGCCTCCATTAGAACCTTAATACAATACAGGTGAATAACTATGACAAGGTGGTGTCTTCCATTTCAAATTAGTTGAAGGACTAGAGGGTAATAGCATAAGCATATGCTCACGACTATATTCCCCGAGGGGGTAGTCAGAGATATTCTGAAACCTCAGAACATCTACGTTTCACCAGTAGTACCGAAACTCTGTCCAGTGTGACGGGGGGTGAGTCCGTCGCCACATAATGGACAGTGGGTACAATACATGCCTCGGAATTGAAGCATGCAGGTTTCCTCAAGATGTTTTCCTTCACCGAAAAGCCAGTGGTGTTACAAATCGTACATAAATTCCGAAAAACTCATTGGTACGAGTCGGCCTGGACGGGGATCGAACCATCGCCTCCTGCACGGCAGGCGAGGTTACTCGCCACTGGACCACCACGGCTTTTTAGAGGGTAATATTTACTTTGAAATGGATAGGTATAGTAAAACATATGTTGGTACATACCACAGGTCTATGGTACATACAAATAGAGGAAAACCAGTGTAAAATAAGCATACAATTATTATTAAATAGGTACTTATAATATCAAGGTGTTTATAAGTTTAAAATATCAAGTCAAAGCAATCACTATCATAATAATATTATCAATAAGGTCCGGGCGAGGTTGAATGGATAATTTACATATTTGCAAGTGTTTATTGCGTAGGTATAATATTTGGTATTGTAAATAAACTGGCCACTAGCTAGCCGCATAGCCCACCACCCACGATGAAGACAATGGTTGCATTGCATTGATTCTGAATAGCTTGAAAACATATTAGGTACCTATCTACTTAGGCAGGTAGATACAGAAATGGATACCTTGCTTGGCGAATTCATTTTTTTAGGGATCCGAAGCAGCAAACCAATGGACAAGGTACATACATCTACTACCTTTCTACACAATCTCACCTTTTTACCCGACTGCGTCTGAAGGAGGGTTATGTTTTTCTTAGATATAACATTCATCTATCTGCGACAACGCACAACCTAAACCGCTGAAGATTGAAACAAGAAACATGTTTTTATTAAATTGTTGTTCAGCGGCTTTTCGAGTCTTCTTCAGACTAATATCACTTCGACCTTGTGTAGATCTTTTGTGATCGCCACTATTATTACAATTCACTGCTAATACCCACTTCCTTTAGGAATTATATGATTTCTTTAGCAGGTGTAGAAAGGTGTGTTTACTCAAGTGATATGAGTATATAGGGTGAAATTGATATCATTAGCATACTTTTTAAACTAAGAGTCTACACATCAAACTGAACAACTTTTACTATGGGAGCAATCCGAATGGAGCAACAAAATAAATCTGCTGTTGCAATTGTTGCATACATTTGAGTCGAGTAAGCACTGCAGTTTAGTATGGAACAGCGGATTTTTTTGCTTCGATGGGTTTGCTCCCATAATAAAAGTTGTTCAGTTTGATGGGTAGACTCTTAGTAGATGCTAATGATATTAATTTTACCCTGTATAATTTGTGCATTAGTGGGCCACATTCACACAGGATGTGAATAGAGGTTTCGTCATCTTACAGGTAAAATCTGCATAGATTCGAGTCCCTGATGCCTAGGTGTTTGTTCAGCCTACAGTGACCCATCAACACCCTCATTCTTCAGTTTATTGTGATCCTTTTACCCACGTCGTCGACTTTGGTTCATCGTTGATTTTCGACGTTAAGTACCTACCTACCTTACCTGCGCATAGTGATATCCCTAGCATGCATTTTAAGTAGGGAATACCTACTTATTCTGTGACTGCAGTGCTAAAGGCATAGGCCTCCTCTCCTCATACCAATTTATCATAGTGAAAGAGGAGTACCTAGACCATACTCCAAGATCAAGTATTTAATGTGCATTTGGGGTGCTTCAATACCTTAGGCAGATTATATTATACCTTAACAGGTAGGCAGAACGAGCAAACAGTGCGGATGGTACCTATCTACCTAGTAGGCAGAGTGCGGTCGACGGTCGCAAGGACGTTGGTGCGCGGGCGGAGGCAACGTTCGACAACTTCTCCACCAATCGAATCATTGCTAGCTTTGTGTGCGTTAGGTTCGTGTACGTAAACTTTCGGCGGGGAATGACATTGAGTGCCTTGTTGGTTAGTTTTACCACTTTTATGGGAGATTTTTACCTGATTTGTGATTTTTGAGATTCGAATTTACATGCATGAAAATCATGGCAACTCGCATTTTTGTGAACATTTACTTCTGTAAAAAGCTTTGATGTACTTAGATGTAGGTACATCATCTGAGGCTCTCAGCTCTGCTCTGTACATTAGGGTTTAGGGATGATGAGCATTAGTGTAAATACCTACCCAAGGAAAGGCCCATACGAAAATGTCATTTGGTATGGAAAGCCGTCCGCCGTCCACGCGGTGATGACGGCGGACGGCTTCCCGTATTAAATGATATTTTTGCATAGGTCCGCCGCCGCCGTCCGTAAATGTGTCTCAACCCTAAATCGTTAAAGGATATCATCCGCGTTTAATACATTTTTGGGCCAAATGTGAAAGTGCCGGCCAAAAAAACTAATGCTATAGGTATTGTGTTAGAAGTTGACCGTCTAAGCATTTATTATTATGACATGAAAGCTCTATCTGTGTTTTAGTATTTCAAAAATGTATGAAAAAGCCTTAGAACAAACCCACCATATTGTCTAAGCAAAAAGCACCATATTGGCTGATTTTTCAAACCTTAATAAAACCAAGGAAAATGGCCATACAGCGTTGGTGCGAAACTAAAAGATGCTGAGACCGACAAGTTCTATTCTATCCGAATATAGCGTTAGCTAATTTCATCGAAGGCAGATTTTTAAACCCAAATAAAACCAAGGACAATGAACCTACAGCTTTGGTGCCGTAGTAATAAATGTTAAGACGGGCAAGTCCTAACCGAATACTTATGTCAACATTTGTATTTGGCCGGCACTTTCACATTTTGGACCAAATCGGATGATATCTTTTTTTACGTAGTTACCTACATAAACAGAAATAATGTTTGATGCAGACAAATTAAAAAAAAGTCTGCGGTTTCTTATGTATGACTTTGGTAGCTCAAAAAAAGTGGACAGCCGCATAAACAAATATCTATAGTTCCATCTCCTTCTACTATTAAAGGTACGTCATAAGACAAAAGAGACTAACTACAATTGTAAATTTATGCGGACTCTATGGAGATCCTTCCTCTGAGGTACCTACCTATCTGCATGCCGCAGTTATAAAAGAAATAATATTTAGGTAGGTTTCAATTAACGTACTGGCAACTCTGTCTTGTTGGAGAGTGCGCGCGCGGGTAATATCCATTCACGCACACTGTTGCGTAGATTGTGGTGGCTCTGGTGTTGTGGCTTTACTTTTTTTTGTTTTCTTTTTTTCGTCCTGCTCGCCCGCCACTTGCATCCTTCCTCGTCTCTACCTGCAACAGTATACACATGGACTTCAGTTTGAGTTATTATTTTGAAGTTTTAAATAAGAAAGTAAACATAATCAGTATTTAAACGTGAAGTGAAATTTCTGTCAAGTAAAGTCCAGATGTTAGATCAAACGGCAATAACCTCGTTTTGTGTCAACAAATAAATATAAACAGTGATCGGGACAAGTAATTCTTGCCGCTCAAATAAGAAGTGATGAATTAAACAATGGTCTAAACTGGATTCTGGACGAGAATGGGCCTCGTTCACTTTTATCGCAACGCGAATTTCCTTGCCACTTCACCCACATAACATTTATGGTAAGTAAAAAGTTTCGTGTTATGTTTCGTAACTTACAACTTGGGAGATTGGCAGTTGTTTTTTTTTAAATGGATGGTGCATCTGCGTTTTTATAACATTGGTTGTTTTACTCAAGTTCATGCATAGTTAATGTGAGTAAAGATTGTACTACCTATTTGTAGGTAGGTAGGCTTGTTTGCGAAATAATATACTCTGCTAAGCTGTTAGCCCACACGAATTTATGAAATAGCCTTATTCCTTGTGACTAGTGCATTGAAACCTGCTGTTTTGGTACTTGCCACTGGTTGTGCTAATAGCAGGTGACAAATTTCGTTTAATTTGACCCTTATTATAGTATTTAAACATAACTAATGCTTTTATTTATGTTAATGAATGTGTCAAATTATACAAGTAAACTGTGAAATTTAGTACCTATTACAGTAAATACAGGTAATACGAAATAATAGTATAGTATTTTATGGTACCTACTTGTACATAGTTATAGTACTCTGTGCTTGCCAAGTGCAAGCACCTACTGGCACAGAATATATTTCTACATACAGAACGGCCATTCCCCGCACCAATCTGACTTCAGATACCCCACCTCACCTCACACTTTCTGGGGACACTTGAGGGGAGCCGAGCAAGGGAATGCAGTCAGGCGTGCGCTTGGATTTGACTACATTAAATTGTGGCTTTTCGGTGCATAAAAAACGTTGAAAAATAAAGCTAAATTCACATTTTCAGTAATTCTTTAACTCAAACACTATTTTTAATAACAGAATGAACAATAAAAAGGAACGAAATGTAGATGATGTTCATACGATACATGGTAAATGAACCCTACACATATGTAAATTTGCACCAAGTTGCACGTGACGTGTTGATGTGAACGCCATCACATCAAATCTAAAATGTTGTTTGCAGTGCAGGACCTGTGCTACTGTAATAAAAATGAACAACATGGCATTTTCAAAGATAAATAAAGTACAGCAGGGGTAGATGAATAATATACAACAAGACATAAAAATGCTACTGGACAACTATTCACACTTATGACAAACATCCATTAGAATAAGCGAGATATCATTAGTGTACAGAAGAGATCTTGCACCCTGGGTCCATTTGGAGGTATTTTGTTATGTCCTTGAGATAATGTTGAGAGTGGGTTGATTTGAAAAAAGTGGCCAGATTTGTAAGCAATTTCACCTTACTCAAAAATACCGCATATACAGAGAGGGACAATCAACATAGATTTTCTCTTGCTCACTCAATGTGCTTACATACATACATACATTAACTTACGACCATAACCCCTTCCGGGATGGTCAGGCACTCGGCTAGAAGTCTAGAACTACCAAAGGTAAAGGATGAAACTTTAAAATATGCTAAAACTATGCCGTGAACAACATTACTCTAATACTAATCTTAAAATTGTGGCTCCTTTGTGGTGTCGACAACTGTGTCAACGTCTAGTATAAATAGTCCTTGATGTTGTTCGGTAAAAAAGTGTTTTATACTAAAATTTAGCTTGAGCTACCCCAAAATGGTGGAGTTTTGTGGCAGGCCAGAGAGCAGGCAAGGACAGGCGTCCACCCAGTAACAGATAGTCATGCAACACAACTCCTACAACATTATGACTACTAGGATACCATGAAGTGCACCTCCAAATTAGGATTTACAAGTATTTACATGTTATTGTTACAGTAGTAGATACATTCTGTCTCTGTGGTCCATTGGTGAGAACATCGGGCTCTTGACACGGATAGGAGGTTGTGGGTTCGAATCCCACGGGGGACACCTAGTGATATGTCGCTTTGTGCGTTTTTCCCCAGTTGGATAGGACATTGCAGGCTGAATCACCTTATTGTCTGAAAAGAAAGATGATTCCGTGCTTCGGATGGCACGTTAAGCAGTTGGTCCCAGCTGCTATCTCTGGTGTTAGTAGTCGTTACATAAAAACCACGTCAGAGGCCGTAAGGCGGCCTGAAAACACTCTGACACCAGGGCTTGCTGCCCACACTATAAAAGAAGTGGTAGATATAGGCCTAACACCGTTCATGAAGTCCGTGGTCCATAGAAATTACCTTTAGGTCAAGGGTGACAGCTACAATCTGTCCAGGTCACAGTAGCTATTGGTCCAAGCCCTAACAACCAAATAATATAGTAGTAGATCTCTACATAAAAATTGTTTGTAGAAAGTTGTAAAAATTACTCGACCACTATCTGAAAGGTATTACAGACATGTATGTATGTGGGTACAATAATATCTACAGCATCATAGCACTCAGAAGAACATGAACGCAAGTTTAACATTCAAATAACTTCATTGACAAAAGAACCACCTAATAACATGGTACATATAACATTAATTTACAATGACAGACGAAATAAATGCAAATTGTTCTTGCAAGAAATACAATGGCGAATGATTACCGGCCTGCGATGCAATTCAGATGAGGCCAAACTAATGATTGTTACCAATCAACTTTATGAGAAAGTATTAGGGGTGAACATTGTTTGAATGACAATCTCTGTTGTGTCTCATACACTTTGACTATTTATATGTGGACTGGTTACGCGTGTAATTCTACTAACAAACATTTCTGCCACTTTTTGCGGGGGGCGAGGTAACATGAAATCCGCAACTTTGGATTTTATTCCCCATAACTTTAGATTCTAATTTTGAATGTTAAAAATCATGGAAAGTAGTGTCGTGTGAACCCCAAACGTTCTAAGTTCTTAGTTATTATTTCTCAATTATAGGCTGTCTCGTTTAGTGATAAGGTGTAAAATTGAATGTAAATGCACAAGATCAATTGTGCTTATACCGTGGCAGAGGGGAAATGCTACCGCAAGGCTAGTCCTTATAATAATTAGTCAAAGCTCATACATCATTTAGAGCAGACTATTTTAGCTTAAGAGGATAGACCGGCACCGTTTTCTCCATACAAACCCCCTGTTTCACCCCTGGATAATGACACTAGAGCAAAAATGTGGTTACCGTACAATCTATGTTACCTCTGCTATGTCCCTTAGTGACAGTCCCTATGTTTTGTTATTTTTGCATAAATTAATTACTATTTATGAACTAGGGACCTTCGAAAATGCCCAATTTTACCGCCCGTTTTAAACAACCAGCAAACAAGTTCGACGAATATAAAGAAAAATAGCAACACATATAGACATAGCCAAAGTAGTTCTCATATTATTCTTGAAAGAACTATTTAAATCGGTTTAGTTTTGGAGGAGGAAACAGGGGAATACGAAATGCAGATTTCATCCATTTAATGTTGATAAAATTAGTTTGAGCTGCAGTTGTCTCATTCGCACTCTAGTAGTTGTTGTGTGGGAGGGGCGGATTGGACAAATACGTAAACAGTCTGAAAAGTGACGTATTTCCCTAATTTCTTGGAGAGCCTGCCCATCCTCTTAATAGCTTTGATTTGTTTCAAATACTATAAAGATCTCGTGTGAAGTTTCATTTTGGCAAGCACATCATCATCTCAGCCGATGGATGTCCACTGCTGGACATAGGACACTGGACACAAATTATGTTTGTCTGATCAGGGGTAGCAATAAGCAGGCTTGAGGGATTTAAATCAAGATTTATATAAATTAATAATTGTCATAGACAAGATTATAACAACTCTGACAATAAGACTAGTTATCACATGGTAACATTATCATGAGATTGATAGATGAGATTTAATGGAGGATTAATTTTAATGAACGTACGTGCAACTGGCAGTAAGGCTATAAGATGCTCCGATCAAACAGTTATCTTAGCTTATTATTCATGGCCACTCAACACCATACATACTTTGCAAGCATCTTTTGTAGTAGAAAACCTTCACATGTCAATCAGATGAACTATAACTTTTAACGATTTTATTTACCAAAGAGTAGAGCTAAATCAATTTTACTAAGTTACCAACAAATTCAATACTTTATTTTACTAACATTTTTAAATAATTTTTTTGTTTTTTTGTTTACTAACTTTGTTTTATAGTTTAGATAAAGGTAACCAACTGTCTGCCATGTTAATAGGTAAAAGGTTGGTAATTTTGTTTTTCAACCTGAATCTTGGAAAAAAATAATTAGTATTAAGTAGTATTTTTCCGGCTATAAAAACAGACTATTATTATTTTTACCGAGCCTGCGTGCGTGATCTTAACCAGTCTCAAGCACTTCTCATATCGGAGTTCAACGGCGCGGCGGCGTACCTACCTATTCCGAGAAACAGTAGCTTTCTTGTTTGTGTTGGTTCCTACACACTAATACTACCCTCTGTGAGACTCCATTGTTCCTTAATGTTTACTTCGTATTATAGTAACGTTTTCAGCAATATACCTAATATTATACGTTTGTATTCAGTTGCGTGCGAGACATGCTGTTGAGCACGTAGGACTTTACTTACACATTTTAACCTTATCTGTTGTACACTTAAAGAGAAAAGCTTATCAAAAACCGAAAGCGTGAAACGTTTTGTTTCTTTCATTAAGTTGTTAGCACTAAAGATAATGTTCGATTGGTATATTATCGAAAGTAGGTATTTTAAAATATTTTCATACATCAAGACCGGCTTTATACAGCGACAGTAGTTTGTAATTACGTGCAGTAAGTGCTCTGTGTTATCTGTTAAGGAGTTTACTACACAAGGGCCATATCAATCCAGGTCAATCTGCCTGATAGCCGGTATCAGTCATAAACGCCTTAAAAATATTTATAAAGCGGTTGTTTATACACTTAATTTTTGTAACTGCTCTTTGACCCGCTCCTTGGCCTAGTCTTATCTACCCTCTTAACTACAAAGATCATTCGATTGCGCATATCGAGAATTGAAATTGAGGATGTCCATGTTTCTGAGGGAACGAAGGGGTCCAACCGAGGTACCTACTAAAAATGAATATGACCTCTTTTAGTTGATTCGATAAGTAGATTGGATGTGAAATATGCAAGTCATAGATAATTGTGACATACCTTTGACTATTTATATGTGGACTGGTTACGCGTGTAATTCTACTAACAAACATTTCTGCCACTTTTTGCGGGGAACGAGGTAAAATGAAATCCGCATCTTTGGATTTTATTCCCCATAACTTTAGATTCTAATTTTTAATGTTAAAAATCATGAAAAGTAGTCTCGTGTGAACCCCAAACGTTCTAAGTTCGAAGTTATTATTTCGCAATTATAGGCTGTCTCGTTTAGTGATAAAGTGTAAAATTGAATGTAAATGCACAAGATCAAATGTGCTTATACCGTGGCAGAGGGGAAATGCTACCGCAAGGCTAGTCCTTATAATAATTAGTCAAAGTGACATACCTACATAATTCTGTTATTTAGAAAATCTATCAATTTTATCAACATAAAATGTATTTTTATAGTAGTTAACTTAATTAACTGTAGTACTGTCAGATCCCAGTACCTGTGACCAAATTTATGTAACATTTTATCAGTGTTATAGCTGATGTGAATAGCACAGGCAGGTTGTACCTGCCTTTTGATGATGTCAGCTGTATCTATCAATATTATGATCCATACGCATAGTCTACCAATAGTACCTAAATAGTTAATAACCTAGTTTTTATGTGAATTTAAATAAATAAAATAAAATTAAATAGATGAAATAAATTTTTTCAACTTTAGTTTATTTTAGTTGATTCAACAAAACCTAATATTTAGGTAATTTAATTTATTCTCAGTATTTTATTGTTTTATGAGAAATAAACCACTCGTTGCTACTCATATTACTATCTATTTACAAAAAAAAACATTGCAAAGAGTACGTACATATTCAAACTATACCCCTTATTAAATGATTACAGTAGATTTTATTGCTATATTAGGTATTTGTTAAATAGATAGGTACTTTCCTTAGTTTACTTAGTTATCGCCATTATCGAAGTTATCAATATTTATTTTAAAAAGGTGTATATCGCGTCGCAGCTAAATATACCTTCAGGATTTGTAAATACGGGAGCTTATCTAAACGAAACGTGTACCTATCTTCCTATCTTAGATACAAAAGTAATGAGCTCTCGAAATGTAGGTCGAAACTATTGAACGCACTTGACTATAATTTAAGTTGAATTTATAAACATGCGTTATCAGCATGAAATCAATTACCTACTAACATTTTATTTGAATTTATTTATAAGCGCTCGTTGGCGTAGTGGAGCTTCGGTATTGGAAACGATCACCGAAGTTAAGCAACGTCAGGTCCGGTCAGTCTTTGGATGGGTGACCGTTTAGTGGTATTTCATTTCGAGCGTTTCCGTGCTTCGGATGGCACGCTAAGCAGTTGGTCTCGGATAGTTCCGTCAGTTGGCGTTGCAACTATGTATTACTTTTTTTCACATATCCTCTTAAGCCGGGTCAGAGGCCAAAAAAAAAATACTCTGACAGCCAGTTGACCACTGACTTGCTTCCACCGACACGCACTGGGCCCGGCGGCGTGGTGGAGTATGGCCCACTCCCTCTTCGTGAGAGGAGGCCTTTGCCCTGCAGTGGGATTCTACAGGCTATAACTTTTTTAACTCTTTATTAGTATGTAGGTGGTATAAAACATAAACTTTCACTGATGCTCCTTTTTTGTATGATGCTAATAAAACAAGCAATCTTAAAATATATTGGTATATTTTACAGACACCATATTTATGATTGTAGATGTGTGAAAATTGCCTTCGTTAAAGTCGTCCTTCAAAGACGGACTATTAGTAGACCCAAATAAATATGACCAGGTGGTTTTATGTATTTCGCGTGTAATTGTCTTAAACTGCGGATCATTTAAGTCATAATAACTATTGGAAGCCATAAAACTATATTAATTTGGGGTTTCTGAGTTTTTATATCAGTAATTGTCTGCCATAGATTTATTGATTACTCTACTTAGCAACTAGATGCCGACTGTCAAGAGTTTTTTTCGAGGAAACAAAAAACTCTGGTATATAGCGAATAGCGATGGGAAGGGGCTATTAATGTTTGGTTACCGTTCTATCGTTTCACTCTGTTCTATAGTGCTTCGATCTATTTTGTTAGTCATAAAGATAAGATTGCATATTATTTGCTATTTCAAGTTTTAAAGAACCTACACTGAGAATGAAACCTAGTAGTATACAGGAAAAGTATCATTAACCTTTAAACCACATACTCTACCCATCAAAGTGAACAACGTCTACTATGGGAGCAAACCAGTCAGAACAAAACAATATCAGCTGTCCCATACGTTTGAATCGAGTAGGTATTGCAGTTTAGTATGGGACGGCTGATATTTTTTTGTTCTAACAGGTTTGCTCCTATAGTGAAAGTTGTTCAGTTTGATGGGGAGAGTATGTGGTTTAAAGGTTAATGATACTTTTCCTTACACCCTTTATAGTACTTTTTATATTAGCAGGCTTTACTAGAATATTTGTTGTTATAAGTAGATTTTAGTTAAATCTACCAGAATTAGATTTATAACTACACATTTTCTAGTCGACTCGTACCAATGAGTTTTTCGGAACTTATGTACGATTTGTAACACCATTGGCTTTTCGGTGAAGGAAAACATCGTGAGGAAACCTGCATGCTTCAATTTCGAGGCATGTATTGTACCCACTGTTCATTATGTGGCGACGGGCTCACCCCCCGTCACACTGGACAGAGTTTCGGTACTACTGGTGAAACGTGGATGTTCTGAGGTTTCAGAATATCTCTGACTACCCCATCGGGGAATATAGTCGTGAGCATATGCTTATGCTACATTTTCTAGTCAATTCTGATATTTCCTATCAGTCTGCTAATATAAATAGTACTACTTGATATTCTTCTGCATTAATAAAAACCTTTAAACTTTCAACAATAATTGAAATTTAACTTGAAACTATTGCAATACTTAGATATATGTTGCCAGCAACAAGTATATTGAACTGAACGTGTCTAAGTGGAACGTTAAGCTTTGCGACTGGAACTAGATAGAGGACTGACAGACGGATAGACAAATGGACGTGGCGATTGACAGTACGGACCGATAATACGTATTTAAAGCTTAAAGTTAAATAACCTGTTAGTGCCAAACTATGTTTGTGTATTTGTATAATACCTCTTCTTTTTATGTTCATATTTTTGTTACTAGTAAAGTTACTATAAAACCCAACGATATACTTAGGGTGTAGCAAAACACCCTACTAATATTTAATGGGTTGGTTTCGACCATCAAACTGAACAACTTTCACCATGGAGCCAAGATAAAGAAGAAAAAACAACAGTTTCGTACAAAACTGCAAAAACCTACAGCAGATTTTTTTCTTTGACTTTGCTTCCATAGTGAAAGTTGATCAGTTTGATGTTTGAATCATGGAGTGGTTTAACCTCGTTAAATATTACCTGGGTGTTTTATTACACCTAGTACACACGGCTACACAGCAAGCTATACAAAACCAAAATAAGTTGGCCGCGCGTTGGTGGAGTAACGTATAACGTCGCGCGGCCAGCTTATGTTGGTTTTGTATAGCTTGATGTGTCGCCGTGTGTACAATAGATAGTAGAAGTACAGTATTAGAAAGAGTAGCTTGTGTAGAAGTGCATCTATATTTAGTAAAAGTAATAGCAGTTGAGATTAGTGTTACCATATTAACTTATAATCGCTGCAATTTTCAAGAATGAACACCTTTCTTGAATTAGGGATTGAAGTCAACATAAAAGAACGTAAGAGAGATATAGATAACTATTCTACACATAATCATTACAAGATAAAGGGAAGACCGTAGTGGTTTTTCATTTAATTGTTATGGTGCGTTCAGACGTGCGCCATGCTGCCTGGCAAGCAGCCCGGCAAGTAGCCCGGCACGTAGCATCTCGGCGGGCCAAGAGCGCTGCGTTCACACTCTTCCGTTCAACGCGACATTCCTGGGGCACGAACCCAAGCAGTGGCGAGCACCCTAGTCACACGCTCGTGCTCGTGTTCGTGCACGTTGCATGTCGTTTTGAACGCACTCGTGTGAACGCAGCATTATATTTTGCGAACAAAGTGTTCATGTAGGTTAAAAACATTATCTGAGAGTATATCGCCCACAGGCGGAACGAATAAACTTTATTGCAGTAACACAGTTTTGCTTTACGTAATTTTAGATTTCTATAGGCTTTGATGAAATAATTTAGCGCTGTATCTGCCTTCCCATTCAAACGCGCCGGCTCAAAAAGAAAGAATTAAAAAAAATACCACCTTACTGCGAGTCGGACTCGCGCACGTAGGGTTCCGTACCACAATACAATATTTTAAAAAAAACTCCGGGATCCTAGCGCAAGCCCGATACACCGTTAACGGGATTTTATTATTTGTGGTTTGCACTATAATAACACAACATTTGACGTTTGCATGTAGATATTACCGTTTTTACGATAGAGAAAAAATAAAAACGTTGACATTGTACTTATTTCGGGACTGACCTTAATTTTAAACTTTTTGTCTTTTTTCATTTGTTACCAAATCCGCCATAATAACGCATATTCTGTTAAGATTTCAACCGTGTAGTATATGTAGTTCAAAATATACATCCTAGGTAGGACAGACAGACGCACGTACGGGCAGCGTAGGCTTGTGAACAGGTTTTCCCATGTGCGCCCTTTGGGTGCGGAACCCTAAAAATCTAATCAATTTAATGTTCATTATTATTATTTACTGTGTGAAGTAGTAACGTATTGCGTAACTAGTGAAACGTGGATATTCTAAGGTTTCAGAACATCTCTGACTACCCCCTCAGGGAATACAGGGTGATAAGAAAAGTTTCATTAACCTTTAAACCACATACTCTACCCATCAAACTGGACAACTTTTACTATGGGAGCAAACCTGTCAGGAAAAAAAAATCTGCTGTCTCATACATTTTAGTCGAGTAGGCATTGCAGTTTAGTATGGAGCAGCAGATTTTTTTAGCGCTGAGAGGTTTGCTCCCGTAGTAAAACTTGTTCAGTTTGATGGGTATAGTAGGTATGTGGTTTAAAGGCTATTGATACTTTTCTTTGCACCCTGGATAGTCATGAGCATATTGAAGTAGTAACGATCAATGTTATTTTCAGCTAAGGCATCTCAGTGAAGCATGATGTGGTCCAGTGTATACAGAGTCGCTGCGCTGGTGCTCCTGGGCGCGCTCAGCAAGGGAGAACTGCCAGAAGACGACTTCAGGATAATAAACAGACAAGGTTACCTTTACTTAAAAACTGTAATAGAAGTGTGTCTGTATACAGGGTGTTAGGGTAAACAGTTGCATTACTTTAAGGGGTGATTGTACCCTTGATACTGAACAACTTTCCCTAAGAAACTTATAGGAAATTCACAAAAAAAATTAAACTTTTCATACAAACGTTCGATCAGCTGATTTCATTTAGTATGGAAAATCCAATTTTTTTTTGAGAATTTGCTATAGGTTTATTAGGAAAAGTTGTTCAGTATCATGGGTACAATCACCCCTTAGAGTAATGCAACTGTTTACCCTAACGCCCTGTATTTAAGATGACGAAAACGATTACGATATGGTGCCCCTGACTCGAAATCACAAATTTTTAGATTTTTTTGTCTGTTTGTTTGTTTATTCGAGCATCACGCAAAAATGAACTGAACCGATTTTGATAAAGCTTTTTTTGTTTGAAAGCTTATAATTTGAATTAAAATCAGGTATATGATTTGTGCGTGTGAATTCGCGGCTCGTATTCAAGTACAATACCTAGAGATGACGAAAATTTTTCGGTGGCGCGTTACAGAGAGGTATGGATACTCAAATCAAATCCGCATGGATAACATGCTATGTACCAATGAGTTTTTCTAATGCATCTTGTATGTAACACCGGTGAAGGAAAACAACGTGAGGAAACCAGCTAACTAAAGAAGAAATTCTGATACGTGTATGTCAAGTCTACCAATCCGCATTGGGCTCGCGTGGTGGTCTAGCACCCATGCATCCTCCTGAGGGTAGGACTGTTCCTTGCATTGGGACGCATATAGGCTGTGTGAAAATTGTTCAGTTTGACGGTCTGATCATCCTCTTAAAAAAGTGTCAGCATATTAAGAAGGTCACTCAAGTAAAGTAATCCATTAGGTTCAGTTTACATTTTTAACGAACGTTCGACAAAAAACCATTAAATATTTGCAAGCCTCTATTAAATATATTGTAATAGGCATTTATTTACACAACAGCAAACCTACATAGATGATGTTTGCGAAGCTTGCAATAGGTTAAGCGTTAATTTGTTTGTTCAAACGTGTTTTCCAGTTTCTAAACATCCTTTTTGATTATCTTGCCTAGACGTGACTCAGTTTTAGATACATATTTGTGTTTAATTTAAACACAGAGCCTTTTATTACAAGTTATGGCACAGCTCGCTTGTAGAAAATAGTTCTTATTATAGTCATCTCAAATCAAACTTTGCAAAGTTTACCTATGTTTTAAGTCCTTACAGTCGTAGCTTACTAAAGTGGCCGTTGGTTGGTAATATAATGAATGACGTTTACGTCGAAACACTTAATTGTACGGCTAGAATTGCCTTGT
Organism: Agonopterix alstromeriana; assembly: GCA_963924505.1. Lineage (NCBI taxonomy): Eukaryota > Metazoa > Arthropoda > Insecta > Lepidoptera > Depressariidae > Agonopterix > Agonopterix alstromeriana. The sequence goes on from OZ004661.1 coordinate 4,929,932, forward strand.
AATTTAGTTTATGCATATTTACAGATCTACTGGCGTCAGACAGCGATATCTTCGAAGATAAGAGCACTAAATCATTTTCGCAACTGCTGTTCGATGTGGCAAGGGATCAGGTGATAGTGGGCGCAAGGTGAGTGCCTAAAGCGTAGTCTGTGCATAGGCTCACATTTAGAAATACTATCGATAATTTATAATATCATGCATACAATATTTAAGAAAAGTCTCAATAGTTCAACAGAATTTTAAATTCATCTGATCTAAATTTTAAGGTTATGAAAAAACGAAATATTTTGTATTTTATAGATTTTCTCATTTACGTCTGTCTTGGTAATGTACTGCATATATGGTTTTAACTGTGTTTTTTTAAATAGAAATATTAGAAATATCATTTATTTGCCTTGAAACAGGTATACAAAAGATGGTAAAAAATGTATTACTAGTAAAATTTTATACCATATAAAAATAAAATCGTCAACACATTAATTTGCGAAGCGAATAGAAATTGATTGTTTTACTCTCGCCAAAATTAAGATCAGCGTAATAACTGGCTTGTCATGTCTAACTTTTAAAACTTTCGCATAATTAGTTGTGAAAGCGACGCAATCGTTGATATGTCTTGCTAGCGGTGAATACGTGTGTATTATTTAATATCCGTCATACTTTCCATAATACTAAATGCGAAATACATTTTTGGCAAAAGCGAATGGAAAAGAAAACATTTTATTTATAAGAATATGCGAAAGCGAAAATTCATTCGAGTTTATTTTTTTACAGTATATTTACATTATTTACTTTCATCACAGAGTACTCTTTTATTAACTAGTGAAAGAATCGCCTCGACAAGATTTAAAGTGATATAAATCGTAACTCATAAAATTTTATGAAACGTTGTCTCAATATTATTTTAATGTAGATAACAGTGCGTAGGGAGTGCGGGCGCGCGCCGGCGACGCCTGAGCTGAGCTGAGCTGAGCCCGGGCCACTTGGTCGCCCTAATAACTTGTACAAACAACTTGAGTCATTCACCTGCTTGTCAACTTATGATATAAGATAGTACTGCTGTTATCAACGCCGGGAACAGGTTCATAACGGAGCCGCTGCCCGCTAATGAGTTTTTATAAACTTATGATTATGAAACTCAATTGAAGATTAAACACTTATTAATTTGACGATTGTGACAATTTCGCAATACCACGTTTGTAATATGATACACAGGAACAAGTAAATTGCTGCAATGCTGAAATAGTGATAGCGAAGCGTGCAATTAGTCGACACAACTATAATTTAGTAACTAGGGCGTGGTACTTACATCGAACTGCCGACAACTTGTTTATATGAATCTGTACATACTTTGGAAGCATTACATGTCATTACCCTTTTATGAAAATACCAAACAGAAAGACTTTATCAAGCATGTCCTTGTACAGCCTCAAGCCACTAATTAAGTATTTAGTTAATTACCTTTCGTTCTTACATTTTGGAATAATCTTATCCTGGTATGGGAGTGGAGACGTGTGGTGATCAGACATTAACTTTGACAACTTTAGTACCGCTGAATGACAAACCCGCTATTTGGTACAGAATAATTTTGCATCTTGTTACGACACAAATACACAATTATACTATTTATATACCTATGTAAGTTCTGTTGGGACCACCACAGTCACAAAAAGTTTGAGGTCTATCAAACAAAAGACCTTTTCTCGTACAGTAATAACATGGATTTAGATCAATGTACACAGCATTAGTGGGTGTGAATTAACAGCGGCGAGTCTCAAAAAGGGGGAAATATGAGTGTTTGCCATATTATGTCAATACTCGGTGTGTTTAGTGAACATTTGGCCAGCTATTAAAACAGTTTTGTTTGACCAAGTGGTTTTCGTGTGGCACGCATCAACGAATACCATTATATTTTCTGTCTACTTAAAACTATGTGTAGCTATGGATCGAGTATTCACGTCATTAAATATATTTTCGTTAAATAAACCTTTGATTGATTGTACATACAGGTACTTCTAAGAATAATCAAGCCCTGCACTATAATTGGTAAATTGGATCAATTTACTTAATACGCAACTGTCACACTAAAAACTCGCCTTGAGTCCTTTCACATTTAAACCTTGCAATATTTCAATACTTCAACTAAGTATAAATTAAAGGTATTCTATTGCGCACTTATCGGCTTCTCGACCCCATATCGGTTGCTTTTGCAGTGAAATTTGATATTAGAGTCAACAATAACGACTGCGGTTCGCAAGTGTATAGCGTTTCATACGTTGCGCTCTTAGGATATTTATTACTGCTGTGCGATTATTTTATCTAACTATTATAACATGTTTGGAAGTGTGGGTTTGTGGGCACATGCTTGGTACTCGGTAATGTAACCGGTAGTTTACCATGCCGAGATAGTTTATTGAATGTTCCGTGTATACGTAATGTAAGGCAAAACACACTGTGACCGCTATGCATCTACCGGAAGCCTGCTCCATTACACACATTTGTGCGAGCGCAATTCATAAAAACTGCACTATCTGCTTTTTTAGTTCCTTTCAATCAAAGATATGAGAGGCAATTTTCTGTTATACAATCATTACTCTTGCTAGACCTCACATCTTGATCCAGACCGGATATTTACTTTTATTACTATTTATTAAATTCACCTGCAGTATTAGACTGTTAGACTGGTTTCCAACATGAAAGGTAGCCATGTCCTTTCTCACACTATCGGCTAACTTTGTACCTAATTTTTTTAATGTGTTTCTGAAGCTTAGGTGCTAAGACGATCAGAACAAAGATCTCACTTTAGGACTTTAAAGCAGCATAAGCGAAGTGTACTCTTTTGTATTTCCCTACGTTAATATCGTAGTATTTCCCTGACATTAGACTTGATATGTGATTGGTCCGTCCACGCAAAACTGGTCCAGTTGTCGGGTTTTGAGTTAAGGGGACTTAGGTTCAGGCGAATATTTTCGATGAGAAACGCGATTGCCCAGTGCTTCGAAAAGTGTGTGCGTGTGCCGAATTTTCGATCGTGTATTCAATTTATGATTTCACTAGATACACTATCAAAGAATACTGTGTATTTTTTTTGTTTCGGTAACTTGTATAAATCTTGTAGAAACACGAAAAATAAGAGACCCATGCAATTCCGAGACGTATGACCCCTTAAGGTTAAATTTGGCATCTAGATCAGTCACATGATCATATGGAATAATAAAAAAGCTGGGTTAAAATGCCGATAATGGACCCTTCTTGCGTGGACGCCCACATAATTATGAATATGTAAGTAGCGTTTAAATGCAAAGGGCGAGGAGGCTTGTATTACAACAGTAGCAAACATAATTCTTACAGAGATGCCCTGTACCGGCTCTCGCTTCGGGGCCTCAGGCAGCTCGAGCGCGCCGAGTGGCCCGCGCCCATGGACAAGACGAAGCTTTGCCAGGACAAGGGCCAGACGGAGGACGACTGCCACAACTACGTCAAAGTGCTCCTCATGTACGGCCACAAGTTGTTCGCTTGTGGAACTAACGCATTTAGTCCTATCTGCAGTTGGAGAGAGGTGAGGAACTTATTAAAGACAATTGAAGAAGACGATCCAATTCTTCCTGTGGGTGTTGTATGAGACGTCTAAGGGAAGTGTTTTTGTGAGCGCCATGCTCGTCTATCCGCACGTGATACGTCATTCCAGCCTGAAATCTTCAATATACAATAATTTACCATTGCTACAACTGTATGTTCCAAAAGTTTGTTGGTAGTTGTAGCAAAGGAGGAATATATTCTGGAGTTTTATTTGTAAGTATGAAACTAAGAAACGGTAGAACATACTGTTGATAATTACATTAGTACGTAGAGTAATTGGATAAAAGCCGGAATCTGTCAAGAGTCAGATTCCTTATTCTAAGGCTAGTACAATCGAGATACACCAATAAACTTGCGCTGGCCATTAAAACCTCGACAGCTCAAGTGTTTTAAAAGAATGAAAAATTCATCCATGCTTGTAATTTTTACTTCATAATCAGCCTTAAAAAGTCCACTGCTAGACATATTATGCCTCCCCTCACAAATAGAGGATTTATCGAAATCATGACGTTTAGTTTGTTTCTTTGAGATGTTACACAAGAGAATTCTGCTCCTTAGTCAACTGTCATAAGTATTAACGGGTTTGGACCACAAACTAATGGACTTATTCTAGCACAGGACTGTTAACCTATATTTATTTTCCCTTTCTTTATGAGCGTAAATATTTGTATCTAAGACTGTAGTTACTTTTATGTGATTCACAAATTTTAATGTCGTCAGATCGAGTCAATAAGCACGGTGTCTGAATGGGTGACGGGTGTTGCCAACTGCCCCTACAACCCCCACTACAACATGACAGCCATATTGACCAGCAGCGGGGAGTACTATGCCGGGACGCCGACTGACTTCACCAGTTCTGACGCTGCTATCTGCAGGTGAGGTTCATCATATCAGCCGATGGACGTCCTCTGCTGGACACAGGCCTCCCACAATGATCGCCCCATCGACCGTCTCATTCAACGGGTTCCCGCTGCCTTCACTAGGTCGTCGTACCACCTTGTGGGGGCCTACCCATGCTGAGCTTTCAGGTACACGGTCGCCACTCGAGAACTCTTCGGGGGCCGCATCGGCCAATAGTTCTGCAAGCAATGTGCCCCGCCCAATGCAACTTTAGTTTAGCAGTTCTTTGGGCTATGTCGGCTACTCTGGTTCTGCTGCGGATCTCTTCATTTCTGATTCGATCTCAATAGGAAACTCCAAGCATATCCCTCTCCATTGCCCTTTGGGTGACTTTCCGCATTTTCATTACAGATATCAAATTGTCAATATTTTTCAGTAACCTTACGTCGTCACGTCGTTCTCTCTTGTCGCGGTCATGCAATCAAGTTAAGTCACAATTTGATCCTCTGTAAAGTGATAGCTTAGTGAAGTTGTATCTGTCTTCCCGAAGGCACTCAAAAAGGACTAACACTTACCTTTATTTAAACATCCCGATTAAAAATTTCACTCCCACAATACACAAAACTTTGCCATAGTATAAGAAAGAGTATGATGTCCCATATAACGAACTCTCCAAAAGCAGCATTTGCTTGCTGAAAACGAGTTTTTCCAGAGATGAGACATATCTAGATCGATGTTTGCCCCCATAAAACGCTTCTGAAAATTTTAATTTTCTCAAACGCGATTACAGATGTATAAACAAATGTTGTTCGTTGAATAGTATTGTATTTCTGCCACTTACTAAGGGTGCTGCTGGAATTTTTCTTTTTATTCGGATATTATCTTTTCGTAAGTAACCGTACTGTAAACGTTTGTATACCAGGAGCCGCGGTGCGGCAGTCCGGGACACAGGCATGCTGCGAACTACGCAATACGACCTCAACTGGCTGAACGAGCCACAGTTCGTGGGTAGTTTCGAAGACGATCATTTCGTCTACTTCGTGTTCAGAGAGGTCGCCGTCGAGTTCATGAACTGCGGGAAGGTGAGTTGAGTAACTTTTATTTATTAACCCTATGATTGTTAGTCCTCAAAGCGGGCCAAATAGCCAGATACATATACATGTTAGAATATTATCTTCTTCACCCTCATCATCATCATCAGCTATCATCGTCCACTGCTGAACATAAGCCTCTCCCTAGACGCGCCACAAAAGTCGGCCTTCCGCATCCAGTCGCAGTCGTCATGCAGTCGTCTTATTCAGCCTATGAAGGTTCAATCACGGTGTTTTCCTCCACATAAGATCCAGTGGTCCTAAAAAAACTCTTTGATCCAGTCTGGGATCAGAATCGCACTAATGAACCTCTGCATGGGGGTTTATTGCTGGGCAACTTTTGTTAATATTTATGTGATTTTTTTGCCTAGGTATTAATGGCTTATATTCTCACTAGCTCCGCCACAGTACTACTTAGGAATAAACGATCGAATAATGTTTGTAAGAACAGTTTTACCTCAAAAAATCTGCAACATCGTTATTATGAACTATTTCTTGACAACTAGAATTTGTATCATGACCTGTTTATAAACCGTTGAGCATTCCCTGGTGAAGCCAAAGATCAAATCAAATCCAATAATTTAACGATTGCACGTATTCTGTCTAGATAATCTACTCGCGCATAGCTCGCGTGTGTAAGTCAGACTCGGGCGGTCACCTGGTAATGAGAGACAACTGGAGCACATTCCTGAAGGCGCGCCTAACGTGCCCGGTGCCGGGCGACGTGCCCTTCCACTACGACGAGGTGCAGAGCGTCGAGTACCTGCCGCAGGAGAAGCTGATTGTGGCTACCTTCACTACGCCCGCGTGAGTTTACTATTATGTTCTTAGAAGACAGACAACAGAGGGTCTAACATGTCAACCCGAGAAAACGATAAAAATCGAGACGTGCCTCTGTCTTTGTATATTAGGGTATGCGAAAGCGAGGACGTATGACGGTTTTTTCGTTTTGTTGGTTTGTCGTGAGTGGCATGCTAGCCCTACAAGAGAGTTCGTCGTTTATATCCGTGTAAATAGACCACATGAAGCTCCAAAGGCATCCTTTATGCGTAAAATCTTCGTAAAATAGTAATAGGTCAAGTTTTTTGCGTCAGACGTTGGTTGCGTCTTGTGCGCGCAGACACTGTAGAGGAAAGAGTACCACGGCGCAGGGTTGATAGGATGTTGGCGTAAGCGAAAATTCAAATGCAAGATTGTAAATTCAAGGCAAAATCGGACGCCGACTATTTTAATTTTGATAAAAATAATTAAGAGAAGTTTATTCCGAAAACGGTAATGCGCGGTGCATACAAACGAAGTCTGGTTATATTTTCAATACTAACCAATTAAAGTCAATGAAATTTTGCAGAAACAATCTAGAAACACATCTGTATGTTTGTATGTTGTCCGATTTTAGTTAAAATATACAGTTTCAATGCTAGGATTAATTTAAGATTTGTAAAAAAAATCTTTGAGTCACTGTAACTTTAATTCTATACATTTAAGCGAAAATCGGACAACATACAAGCGTACAAAATTTCATTGACTTCAATTGGTTAGTATTGAAATTATAACCAGACTTCGTTTGTATGGAGCGCGCCAACGGTACTATACCCTTAAATGAGTCACTGATTACGTGATAGTTAAAGAAATAAAATTTAATATTGTACTTTCCTTTATCTCCATTGAGATATTATTAGATGCCAAAATACAGTCTGATAACGAGATCATTGTAGGGCGTTGGGTCAACATTGTAAACAAAATATATGTTCTAATTAGTAAAATTAACGTTAAATTTTAATTATGATAAAATGTGCGAATACATTTTATAATGTGCCCTTCGCTCGTTCGATAAGTAAATATAGGCCACAGAACGGCACCAACAAAGTATTGAACTTTGCAATGTTGTCTTTGGAACCGATTCAATTGGCCTTTGGAATTGATTCAATCGGATAGATCGATTGAAGAATAACAAGTTTTTATAGCTCTTACATAATTATTCTTTACATACCTATACAACGTGTTAATGAATTAACGCAAAACTAGAAAGTAGTTTGTTTAGAATCGAGAGCAGAATCGAACTATAGTGTTTTCAACATAGGTAATTTTTTTCAAAATATTAAATAATTTGTTTGTAAAATTTAAAATTTTCTGTACTCGATCTCAACCCACCGCACGGGCATATTCACCCTACTTATTACCAAAACAAGATTCTTAAAATGTATAAATGAGCACGTTAGCGCTTTCATTCATTGCTGAAATGATAAATCATTTTTGCCTCAAAACTTAAAATGCGAATAACTTTAAATTTTAACCATCAAAATAATTAAATTAATGTTTTAATATAGTTACTTAGTTATAAATCAGTTGGGGTGTATGAGGTTTTGCGCTTATTCATAAACACGTTGTATAAACAAACTTATAACCGTGTATAATGTTTAAATCGTATTCCCTTTTGGATTGCTCATTACTTTGGTATACCCAATGACATTAGAGACAGGGTCCTTCTTAATAATTATGCTGGCACTTTTTAACCTCTCGGCTGCCGGAACGCAAATCCGCGCGACGAAAACAATTGATTTCTATTGTGTCTGTATTTCCCGGTATACGACAGGTAATGGGGATGATCAGACCATCAAACTGAACAACTTTCTCTATAGGACCAACTTCAAATCGTGAAAAAAAATCTGCAGTCCCATATATTTGGCTCGAGTAGGTTCACAGTTTTATATGGACAGCTGATTGTTTTTTCGCGATTTCGATGTTGGCACCTTAGAGAAAGTGTTTCAGTTTGAGGGTCTGATTTTAAAAAAGTGTCAGCATATTAAGAAGGATCATTTAAACACGAAAATCATTGGGTATACACCGTAAACAGGAGCGTGTTATTTCTCTGTGGGTATACCGTTCCAAACGTTGCACAGTTAAAGTATTGTTCCATCCTGAATTCTAAATGGTTGATGACATATTAATTCTCCACAAAAAAAAGTAGAGAAAATACGTTTAATTATAAAATAATGTAGGTCGCTACTGTTACTAACCGGAATAAATGTTTATTGCTGTAATAAACTACAGGGTGTCTCAAAAGAAATTTTATATTTATTTAGCTTAATTTAATCGGTAGCCTGGCTCTTGGGAATTCAGTCGCTATGGAGCGTTTCTCGGGAGCAGACCGCGCGTTGTGCGTGCGAGAGTTTTACAAAAAACGGTGATTCGGCGACTGTAGCGCGTAGAAAATTCTGCAGTATTCGAGGTTTTCGCCACTTAAATGATGCGCCAAGCATTCCTCTCATTCGACATTGGGTTAGAAAGTTTGAAGAGACCGGTACAACGCTAGATAAATCAAAATCCGGGCGACCTAGGTCATCAAGAACGGTAGAAAACGTGGAGAATGTTAATCAGTCTGTTCGTGACGACCCGAACCTTTCAATTCGGAAGCGCGCAAGTGCTTTAAATGTGCATAGATCATCATTACATCGCATCATGCACAAAGACCTAAAGCTGCACCCCTACAAAATTCAATTGGTGCAAGAATTAAAGCCCCAAGATGCCAGTCAGAGGCTTCATTTCGTAAATCAGGTGATTGAGCGATTTTCAACGGTTACCAACATTTTGTTTTCGGATGAAGCTCATTTTCATCTTAATGGCCACGTAAATAAGCAGAACTGCCGCTACTGGAGTGCAACGAATCCAAAACGCAAACATCAGAAACCCGATAAACCGACTTCACTGGCCCATTTGAAAGAAAATATCCGTCACGAAATGGCAGCCATCCCTGAATCCACCTGCCGAGCCGTCATAAGTAATTTTACTGTTCGATTAAATGAGTGCCGAGAACGCGAGGGTCTACATTTAGACGATATCATTTTTAAGAAATAAATCCCCAAAAAGTGTATTTCAATAATTAATAAACATTTTTTCTATATACGGCTTACTTTTTTTTTAATCGATCCACTAAATATAAAATTTCTTTTGAGACACCCTGTATAACACTAAACATTAACCTACACTTTAATTTATGATTTATACATGTTTTGGTCTAGCCACGTTTGTCCTCGGATTTGAACTCAGATTTTTATGTAAACTCTAAAAGTTCCCAACGGCCACAACGTTTTTAAGTCTATAATAACTAGATGCGACGAGCCTTGTGGTTCCGTCTTAGAATGGACCACCCCAATTTTTCCCGTGGGTGTCGTAGGGGGCTAAGGGATTAAGGGTTTCTTATGCTCTGCTTATGTGAGCGAAAAGCTAGCATCCTCTCACCACTTGACAAGTCATTCCATCCTGAAACTTAAACTGCTAAATGTGAGCTTTGCTACATTCTTAAACAGATAGTTGGTAGTTGTAGCAATGTTTCTGACTGAAATCCCTTTGGGGGGATTATGTATGTAATCTAATAACTAGAATTCGGTATGTCAAGATTTTTTTTGGTCTTCTATTTGTATTTTTTACGGATAGAAGATGGATAGAAGACATAATTTTAAGTTTACCAAGGAGTTCACAGGTTTTCCAGTGACGTCACTGGACGGACCGAAAAACTAAGTAAATTTTTAAAAATATCTGTAATCCTTTCATTTTAAAATCTCTGACATAGAAAATATTATTATTGAGACAATTATCTCGAAAGGGTTTTCGATTCAGCCCTCCAAAAATAACTTGACATACCGTATTCTGAACCAACTTTTGATTGACAGTAACAGCATCGCAGGGAGCGCGGTGTGTATCTACAATATGTCGGACGTGCACGCGGCTTTCGAAGGACTCTACAAAGAACAGGACTCCCCTACCAGTACCTGGGAGCCGCGCTCGCCTTCCCGCCAAGCAAGGGACCATTTCAGATGCATACCTGACTCTAGGTACGTTCTGCACAGTAACCTCGTAGACAGCGAACTACAATACTATGGACGCATGCCGCTCAAAAACTGGTACCACGCAAACTTCAATCAAGTAGGCGGGGCTAAAAAACTACAATCAACGTAAAGTAAATCGTCACATTTTTCTTTCGGCTTTTTCTTTCATCGTTCTTTAATTACGATGATTTTTGTTCGGAGTTACTTTTCCATAGTATTTCTTATTCGTAGCTCGTAGAGATACATTGAAATACAATGTAAAATCCAGACAGCGAATCTAAAGGGACTGAGTATTTTCTAATAGGATAAACGGCAAAATCACGACAATTTTCGGCACCTTTTATAAACGTATTGTGATTCGCTATTGATAGTGGCTGTTAAGTTATTCATGAAAGAAACCTCTTGCTAAGTAATAACAGCTAACATAAAAACGCATGCAGCTGAATTTTTTTGAATTCGCTGTTGAGAGATGTTGTTACGTGGAATTCGTCAATGTATGGGTAATAAGGTAAACCAACCAAAGTCAAGAAATTTCTACGTTTAAGGTTTCGTTATCGGAGTTTACACTGTATTTAAACTGCCTTGTTCTGGTAGCTACTGGCGCTCTCGCCATACTTACCAGTCTTTTCCTACCAATCCTCATTTTCAATCAATCAAATATTAATTATTTTACACCAAAAAAAATTCTCTCATCGCTTTTGTCTAAGATCGGTAGTATCTCAGTCAGTTGTTGATTAATTGTATTGCCATTTTAACATTGGCTATCAAAACTTCCAGGCAAAATTAATAACTTATTGTAATATAAATCCTGCGTGTCACTATAAACATAGTTTCATCTGCAGATCCCACCAAGAAATCGAGTACCACCGCTACCATCTCATGAACGAATCCGTCCAACCGACCTCCGGGGAACCGGTGTACAAAGCGACGTCACAACGCTTCAGCCATGTCACCGTCGATGTCACTAGTACTCGATCAGGAAGGCAGCTTGTCGTCTTTGTGGCAACGCAGGAAAGCGAGGTGTTGAAATTGGCCGTGTTACCCAGGCTTGATGGTGCCTGCTTGGTGGAGGTCTTGAAGTTGAAGGATGAGAGAGGCGGCTTCGATGTTAAGGCTATACAGTTTGTAAAAGATACGGTAAGTCTAAGGTTTTACCAACTCATTCATTTAAGAAATAGTGATAAACTGGTAAACAGTATTACACATATCTCGGGTCTTATTGTGTAACTACCCGATTCATTCGGTTTCAATTTGAAATGTAATTTTTTGGCAGAACTTCTTAATTTTAGTTCATTCATTTTAGACTGTGGATATGATGATCATATAATACGTAACAGCATTTGTTAATTTGTACAATATTTAGACAGATTCCTTTATCGTCTTCTGCTTACATATCTTAACGTACTGCAGGCATACAAATTACGCTTCAACTATACTGACACTTTAGGAGTCGATAATTGTGCCAAATTTGACGCTCTGATGGAGAGTGAATTAGGTGAATAATTGGAGAAGGTCGAAGCAATAATATATTTCTACCTTTTACCGTAGTAATATTGTAGCGATTGTCGTCAGATGTCGCTGTACATAGGCAGTGAGAGCGGCGTGGTGCGCGTGGCCGGCGAGCGATGCGGCCGGCACAAGAGCCGGGCGGGCTGCGAGGCGGCCGCAGACCCGCACTGCGGCTGGGACGACGCCAGGGACGCCTGCGCCCACACCATGGATCCACAGGCCAGGGTCTTCCTAGGCTGCCCTACTGGCAACACGCCCGGTGAGTTACACTCTAGTCACAGAATAGGTCACGGAATAGTATACATAGAACGGCCACTCCCCGCCCCCCTCTGACTTCAGATACCCCACCTCACCTCACACTTCCTGGGAAACTGAGCAAGGGAATGCAGTCAGGCGCGCACACCGGTTGAATTTGACTACATAAAATTGAGTCTTTTCAGTGAATAAAAAACGTGAAAAATAACACTAAATTCACATTTCAAGTAATTCTTTAGCTCAAATACTATGTTTAATAACAGAACGAACAATAAAAAGTAACGAAATGTAGATGTTGTTCGTACAATGCGTGGTAAGTCAACCTTACACATATGTCAAAGACAATTTGCACCAAGTGCGCGAGAGTCATCATGTCTAATCCAAAATGTCGTTTGAAGTGCCGGACTTGGGTTCTAGTTACACCTCAACACAAAGGTTGTCCTTTACTTTTATTTATTTTAACACTTTATTGTACACACACACAATAATACATATAGTTGACAAAATATGTACAAAGGGCGAGCTTATCTCTGAAGAACTTTCTTCACTCAGAAAAGAGAAGTAAAAACTACAAGGCAAACCTAATATGTACAAATAAACAGTAAATAAATATTATAAGGTCTAACAAAATCCATACTTTTATGCGCACAAAAAGGACAATGGCCCTACTGCTTTTATGCGATAATAATAAACTTTTTTTTTGCATAATCATAATCTTTATTGCTTTACATGAGGCAGTTACATAGATCTCTTTTGGCCGGCACTTTCGCATTTTGGACTAAATAGGATGTCTTTTGTGTATATTATCTCGCTACAATGACGAGTGCCCGCGGGCGAAGTCGCGAATATAATCTAGTAAGATAATATGAGTAATGTTAATCGTCAGTGGACGGTGGCTGGTCGTCGTGGTCGGAGTGGGAGCAATGCATGCAGGACGGCACGGCGCAGACGGCCTACGGGGAGCGGCCGGACATGTGCGCCTGCCGCACGCGTCGCTGTGACAACCCTAGACCTGCCCACGGAGGCATGCCCTGTGAAGGTACTGTCACCACTGATTACTAGTGAGATAAAAAATAAAAAAAATCAGGCATAGGCCCACCACACATTTCCACCGCTGTAACTCCTGTGAACCAGTGGGTTCCTCCTGTGTTTTTTTTTACTAATTACTTCGTAACAGATACATCAGTAGCAGCGTCAGCATAATATGCTCACGACTATACCTTCGAGGGGGTAGTCAGAGATATTATGAAACCTCGGAACATCCAGTTTTCACTAGTACTGAAACTCTATCCACTGTGACGGGGCATGACTCCCGATGAGTAAGATAGATAACGATAAATTCTCCCACTTCAATTACCTACTGCCAGACGGTTCGCGCAAAAACGTACCTAGTGAAACCTGCCACAGCGTTGTAATTACTTTAAACGGCGCACGACGTATGTTGCCGTCTGGCGCGAGTGGCAGAAATCAAGCAAGCGCATAGCTTACGATGCGCCGAAGTGTATGTTTTTATTTCGGTACTGCTTGAAGCCTGCTATCACTTACTAGCAAATTAACACAAAATATGAAAACCAATTAAAGATAACATTCTATACTGAAGACAAGATACAATTTTATTCAATGGGGGTTGACATTGAAGTTGACCGAAGCAAAAGAGCAACAAAACGTACAAAGAGAACCAATTACGCGACGGTCTTCGTTTGACCGGCCGACTGCGCGTACTGAAAAAAAAAATTTGTATTTTCAATGTTTTTATTACTGTTGTATTAACATTGTACATAATAGTTCAATGTATCAAAGATTTAAACTAATAAGTAACTGGTTGTCAGGTGCAAGTATAGCGGTGACGAACTGCACGGTGCACGGGGGCTGGTCGGCGTGGTCGGGCTGGTCGGAGTGTTCCGCGACGTGCGGCGGAGCGGTCAAGTCGCGCCGGCGCACCTGCTCCGCTCCCGAGCCCCGCTTCGGAGGCCGCGTCTGCGTCGGCCTCGTCACCCAGGACATGTACTGCTACAACCTGCCGCCCTGCCCTAGTATGTTATTATTATAGATCCGATATTCGGATGAATATTTCCCTATACTTCATTTTCCCCAAGAAGATTGTCACGTCTTATCAATCAATCAATTATACTTTATTTTACACCAAAAAAAACATAGTATACAGAGAGCAAACAAACAGGAAATACAAAAGGTACAAAAACAGCCGGTCTTATAGCTAAAAAGCTATTTCTTCCAGATCTTAATAAATTCATTTATGACTCTCAGTGTTCCATACCAAAATTTACAAAAAACCTTGGTGTCCATCCGTCTGTTACAGGCATTTTTCTCAGAGACCGTAAAACATAGGAATCTGAAACATGGCACAGATATTAATATTCCAATTACATAAATGAAGTAAAACACACTTTATTTTTATATTATGAGACAATTCTGGGAGATTGAAATGGTACAAAAGATTGAAAGCTTATCTTCTTATCGTGTGGGCAAGCCCTGGTGTCAGTGATTTTTCAGTCCGCCTTACAGCCTCTGATCTGGTTTTTATGTAACGACTACTACCACCAGAGATAGTAGCCGGGACCAACAACTTATAAAAAGAATATAATTATAAAAATGCGACTCTAAAAATAATTCTTTCATGTTTTTAATTAAAACTTTGAAAACTGCTGTCCCTCTATTTAAAAAAATATAGTCATGTAAAATCTGAAATAAAAATCATGAACATAAGAAATAACGTGTAAATTACGGGAAAATTATCAGGCTGGCTCTAACTTGGATAGTTTTATTTCTATGCCCAAAAAACTACCACTATTGCAAAATGATATTCAGTTTCTATGTGACCACATTCTTAGTGTCAGTTTATAGTGGTTGTTTGTTTCCACGACCCATGTTAAACAACTGGTAGTACGGAACACTAATTGCCCGAGTCCCAACTCGAAATTAGCTGGTTTTTTAATCACAATAACTTGCCACAGATGCATCACTAGTTCCGGTAGACGGAGGCTGGTCCGCATGGGGCCCGTGGTCGCCTTGCACCAGCGCCGGCGGGGCTGGCTGCGGCCCCTCGGCCGGCTGGCGGGACCGGAAGAGAACCTGCACCAACCCTGCGCCCATGCACGGCGGGGTCGAATGCGACGGCACTAAGACCGACAGGCAGCTTTGTGACATGAGGCCCTGCGAGCTCAGGAAGGCCACCGCCTGGACGCCGTGGGTCCAGATCCCTGGTAAGAGTTAGTTGCCTTTAGCAGAACCTCGCCAACTTTGTTTTTTTAATTTTATTTACTGGCTCCAAGGGTTCAAACATCTAGATTAGGAGCTAGGGTTTTCATTGTTTTGTTTTTATTGAGTTTAATTAATTTAATTTAATTGTCTTCTAGTTGTTTCCCGCGACTTCTGCGTGGAATTTGTATCCCTATGTTTTCTTATGGTTTCAAGCTGTGTCTATAACAAATTTTATCAAAATCGGTTCACCGGTTTAGCTGTGAAAACGTAACAGACGTAGATAATTTCGCATTTATATTATAAGCATGGATATTGATGTCATACAAAGGCACCAAAACCGATAGTCATGTTTGTTTCGGACGAAATCACAATATTGCCATCAAAGTAACTTATATCTTCCGAAAAGACTGCTTCAGATGTAATATCACATGGTCTTGGTATTCGAAACGAGTTAGCGCTACTTTTCCTGATCCCTGCGCAACCTGCCAGCAGATTGCTTGAAGCTCACGAAGCTCAAACTCAATATAAAATACCTACATTAAAATACAAACAAAAATAGATTATAATTTTTTGAGAACTCACTCACACACAAATGTCATTATTTCTTAGGTAATTCATCAGACGGAAGCTACACTGAGAAACGATTCAAATTCTTGTGTAAGGCTCCATCGCCGGAACAAATAAAAGTAAGTCGCTACATATACACCATTAGGAAGAAATTTGGCAGGCACGAAATTACAGATCACATAGATTCAAAATTTACTATCGAAGAAACGAATAAAAGAAAAGAAATTAATCTCTCTATCCGTAAAAAAATTAAAAAGAAGACCAATATTGATGAAACGAAAAAAAAAACATAAGAAATTAGTCATTCTACCAGTAAAAAAATTAAATAAAGACAATAAAAGAACTTGACATATCGAATTGTCTTTATTTGTTCAGTTATCAATAGCCCGGGAAGAGGAGCGCTACTGTACATCGCGAGGGTCATGCAGCAGCACGCCGCCCGAGGAGGAGGGCGGGTGGGAACCATGGGGGCCGTGGGGCGAGTGCTCGGCGGCCTGCGGCGGCGGCCAGCAGGCGCGCGCCCGCCGCTGCCGCAGGAGCCCCTGCAGCGGCTCCCGGGACATGCTGCGCGCCTGCAACACGCACGCCTGCTCGGGTTAGAACCTTTTCTCAAACATGCTTGGAAATTTGAGCATTATTTTGACAACCTTCTTCGAGATAAATCGAAATTACTGGCCAAATACATGCGAGCAGCGGCCGGCAAAAGTTGTAGCAGTTTCCGTACTTTACTTGAGCTGTAGGCCTGGGTCAAGTACAGAATAGCGTCTGCTACAAAGTTATCTCATAATATGATAGACAAAGTGCCTCCGTACTTCTCCCAGGCTGTAGGCTCCGGGTTCCGCACAGAAACACTCCGTCCATTACACTTTCCAGCATGGGTAGGTAGGTACACTTAAGTCAAGAATACCATAAAACTTGTAACCATGAGTTGACCGTTAGTTAATCTAATTATCTGCTTCGCTAGTTTGAATCAAGACCAGTGTCCACGCACGTGGTATAGCCACTAACGGTCGATAGACTGCTCCTGCGGTGTCCCTGTTGCTATGCAGAGCAACTCTTTCATGACACCTGCGGACGTGAGGGCTGCACATGCCCCCACGGTGACCTCCTCCATCCCCTTAGTCACGCCCCTGTCTCCATCGAATGTCTACCGACCGTTACATGTCCCATTTGGCTCCCTGACTGGTAGCTCGAGTTACGCAGCCAACCTACGCACTCCCCGCTTCTTTAGCCAGAGAGTCTCATGCATATTGCATGGGACTGTTCCCTTTAGCGCGAGCAGACATGACTCATGGAAAGCGGCATTTCCTCATAGTTACATGTCTTATAGCTAAAACGGTCTATCAACGGTTAGAACACTCACCTGGCTCCAGCGTTGGGAGTCTCTCCAGGATGATTCTCATCCACCTGCGTAGTCTCCGTATGCTGACGGCCACACTACACACTTTTCAACCTCGCGGCATCGCCGTGCCCGATTTCGCGCCACAAAGTGACCATAGACAAAGAATGTCAAAGTCATCGCCGTTCAATGTTGCCACCGAACAATATCATTAGTGTGACTGTACACTTACCATGCGGCTGATATCCTCGCGTTTCGCGACACTCCCACGAAAGAAGAAGTGACATCATTGCAGTAGAGTGAGCAGGTGACGCGTCCACTCTCGGATCCGCTCCGAAGCACGAATGGCTGCGCCTCTTCTGCTCCTCAATGCACCATCCACAGCCAGTGGATCCACTACTTCAACTTCCGCAGCAAGGGTATCCTGCTGAGTGTCAACGCCATCATCATCATCTTCCTTTTCAGATATCTCCGTCGCATCAGTATCAATCTCCATTTGATCTGGTGCATGAGAGAAACCATTTCTGTCTCTTTGAGACTCTTCACAAGCAGTGTCAGTACGGTCTTGGACTTCAGGGATTTCTATTATCTCTTGAAGTTCCTCCTGATCTTCCAAGTTGATGCGATTCGTTTCTGAGTTCTGACTTACTGCTTCAGACTTCTTGCTTCCCACTTCATCGTGACCTAGCTTTTCATTGTCATCTGCTTCCAGTGGATACAGATGTCCAATAGAGCGTATAAGGACAGAGTCCTTAGTCTTCACCTTGGCCACTCTGCACTCGTTATCACTGCCTTTCATCAAAGCGATTATTTTCCCGGTCTTCCAAAATTCTCTGTTCTTTGAATCTGACCATATCTGTACTATATCGCCTATCTGTGGGTTGCGATGAGACTTAGTCCTCGGTTGTTTGGGCAAATGCTTAGACCTTTCTCTCAAGCCCATCAGATACTGTCCAATAAACATTCGCTTAAACTCCTCGATGATTTTTAGCCCTCTCTTCCAACTTTGGATGAGATCAATTTTTGCTGTAGTACCCTCAGGAGTTAATTCAAAAGATACGGGTTCTACCATCAAGCACCCTTTCAGACTAAGGAAGTCAGCTGGTCGCAATATGTGTTCCAGTTCTGTTCCAATTTGAGTTATCGGTCTGGAGTTTACAACTGCCTCTATCTCTTTCATCACAGTGAGCAATTTGCTGTCATTCAATAAGTGTTTTTCAAGAGTACGCTTTAGACAGTTTTTCACTAGAGCAACCAACCTCTCATAAAATCCTCCATGCCATGGCGCCAATTGCGGAATGAATCTCCATTCAATTTTATTTTCCACGCAATATGGTTTTGTCATTACTTCTGATGTAAGCTTGAAACATGTAGCATTATCAGAATATATGCGTTTTGGCGCTCGTCGTGTTGCTGCAAATCTCCGTAGGGCTAGCAAGCACTCTTCAGCTGTGAGATCCTTTACAATTTCCAAATGAATCGCGCGGACAGCCAAGCATGTAAATAACGCTACCCACCTCTTCTCTTTTCCAGTAGGTGTGTTTACAAGCAAAGGTCCTAAATAATCCACGCCACAAAATGTGAAAGGATCACTGTAATTGACTCTTTCCGGGGGCAAGGCTGGAGTAGGTGGAAGCTTGTAGGGTCCACCACCATGTTTCGTACATTGTACACATCTTCTGATTACCTTTTGCACTTGAGACTTGCCTTGAGGTATCCAGTAACGTTCTCGAATGAGACTCAGAGTGTGAGATGCTCCGACATGATAGTTTTTCCCATGAGTTTCAGATATGATCTTCTTCGTAAACTCACAATCTCTGGGCAACAAAACCGGATACTTCATGTCGTAGCTCCACAAAGTATTAGCCATACGACCTCGACACCTGAGCACACCGTCTACATCGAGGAAAAGATCTAAATTCCTTGAAAGATGTGTTTTCTTACCAGCCAGTTCTTCCGGAAAGTGTTTTGCTTGAACTTTCTTAATGTCTGTTACGGTTTCATTGTTGAATACGCATTCAGGCTTTTGTCCAGATTCAGGATTATCAATTTCCATTGATCCATTGAGATCTTTATCTTCATTGATCTGAGTACTTAATTCCTCTGTATTCTTTTCAGGTAATGTGTCCTTCTCTTTCAGGTCTTCCCCATCAGGGACCTCCCCGAGAGAAAGAAGCGACTGATGAATATTGTAGTGTCGATTCTCAGGCCATTGTGTCTCAGGTTCTTTCAGGAAATCCGGACCATTGAACCAAAGTTCCTTCTTCTCTTCCCAGAGTTCTGGCCTGGTGGCGACATCTGCAGGGTTTGACTTAGTATTAATGTAACACATTTCTGTATCAGGGTGATTCTTCTTGATCTCGTTTACTCTGTTTGTTACAAACGGAGGAAGTAGTTTGTTAGAATTCATCCAGCCAAGTATTACAAGACTGTCAGTCCACAGATATTGCTTTTCGATTTCATAATCTATGTTGTTTTTCAAGTATGTCAACATTCTGCTGCAAATCAAGAATCCTAAGAGTTCCAGCCTTGGGATCTTCAGGTCATCTTTGTCTTCAATCCTTGAGATACGGGACTTGCCCATCATGAAGGATACTGTCACTTGGTGACCACACTGGCCTCGAATGTACACAGCACTACTATATGCATTTTTCGAAGCATCAGTGAAAGCATGTACCTGATATCTCGTATCATGGGAGCCAGTTCCCACGTATCTCGGGAGCTCTACATTCTTAACTTGTCTTAGAATGTCAAGGTTTTCCTTCAGCACTTGTTTCAGGTTATCAGGTAGCTCTACATCCCATTTCAGCTTAAGTTTGCAGATATCTTGAAACAGCATTTTCATGGGCAGTACTGATGGACAAACAAATCCAAGAGGATCATAGATTCTGGCCATATCACGAAGAACTGTCCTCTTCGTACTGGTTAGTGAATCTTGTTGAAAATAGTCTTCAGATACCTTCAGTTTCAAAGTGTCATTGTTCACATTCCAAGAAAGTCCAAGTACCTTTACTATTCCTTGCTGTTCTGCTTGATGAGCTTTTGGAATAGTACTCATGAGTTCTTCATCATTAGAGATCCAGTCTCTGATATTCATTCCAAGCTGTACAAATGTATCTCTTGTTTGTTCGTAAATTTGTCGAGCTTCATGAACAGTGTCAGCACTAGTAACAAGATTATCTACATAACATTTGTCTGCTATGTTTCTCAGCAGGTCTCCTTTCGTTGACTGTGCCATGTGATGTCTGATTGTAGCTGTGAGCAACATAGGGCTGCATATGATACCGAAGGGTACACGACAAAATCGTAAGTACATCAAGTTATCATCATTCAGTTCTTCGCTTAAGTCTTTGATCCATAAGAACCTTGTCACATCACGGTCTTCGTCTTGGAGGCCGACTTGTAAGAACGCCTTTTCAACATCAGCCATCACTCCTATCTTCTTCATCCGGAACTTAAGCAACAATGCTGTCAGGTCTTCGAGGAATGACGGCCCGCTGTAAAGACATTCATTGAGACTCTTCTGGCCTGATGTCTTTGCCGAAGCATCATAAACAAGTCTTCCCTTTTTTCCTTTTTGTTTGACCATATGATGTGGAAGATAATGAATCTGCTGATCAGATCTACGGTCCAGTTTTGGGTCAATTTCTTCAATTATTCCAGACTGTAATTGATCCTTCAGTATGGAGTCATATTCATGAAGTGTTTCTTCATCTATCTTCTTCAACATGCTCTTTAGTCTACCAATTGCAAGACCAAAGTTGGAAGATAGTTCCGGTGGGTACTGTATCCAAGGCCATTTCACATAGTAACGACCATTTTTATACTGGACAGTTTCCATGAAGTGTTTCACAGCTTCTTCTTGTCTCGTGGCCTTAGGATTGTCTGTTATACCAATACTTTCCAGTGACCATAAAAAATTTACATCAATACTTCTCAGTGGTAAGTCGGGTTCTGCGAAGTATGGACAACTCGGTATGTGACATTGACAATATGTGGTCACAGTCAAAGCAGAAGTCTCTTCTTTAACATCGGTGTTGCCTGAGAGAATCCACCCAAAGTCGGTATTGATCAAAAACAGGTTCGGTGACATTTCAATTGTTTCATCTCTCATGAATGAGCTGTAGTAATCATTTCCGACAAGAAGGTGTATGTCCTTACCTGCAGATTCATCATCAGCAGGTATGTCAATTGATTTATTTACAAATTTTGCAATCGGTATCTTCTCTGTTATCTGATCAACAATATTCACCTGTATTTTCCTAGAAACTCCTCTCTTTGTTTCGATTTTAATTTCAGCAAGCGGACTTGATATCTCCTTGGGACTTGTGGCACCAAAAGTGTAAATCAATAATAAATCTTCCTTATCACTAATCAAATCAAGATCATTTGCAATCTTCTTTGTAATATAGCTTCGTTGACTTCCACTATCAAGAAGGAGGCGCCCCTTCAATTGCTTTGAGGGGTTCGTCGGGTTTCTTAACCTTCCCACTGCCGTCTGCAAATACGTAAAATTTGATAGATTGCAAATTGTGTTACAGAGATTTGGATCATTGCAAAATTTCTCACCTTTCTTTTCAAGCTCTGGGCAGAACATCATCAAATGGTCTTTGCTGCACCGAAAACAAGATATTTTTCTTGAACAGTTATTAGTATGTTGCTTTGATAAGCATTTTAGACATCTGCCTGTCTTTTTGAGTTTATCTTGTCTCGCTTTGACCGTTTTGAACCGCCGGCAGTCTGCACTTTGATGATTTACAAGGTCACAAAACAGACAAGGTCTCCTCTCTCTCTTAGGAGGTTGTGAATACCGGGTGTTGTCATTACTAGGTCTTTTTGTACCCTTTCGACCACTAAAATTAGTAGGTTTGTTCTTTAGCTTCCGTGTTTCAACTTTCACTTGAAGAGTCTCGGTCGTAGCACTCGTAACCGCTTTATCTAGTTGTTGTTCAGTCCCTGCCAAGCTCGACTTCTCCATAGCTGATATGACTAGTTCTAGTACTTCTCGAATTTCAGACACCGTTGGTTCCTTTCCTGCCTGCAGGTTAACTTGGTACATAACTTGATCTGGAAACTTTTCCATGATAATCACCCTTAGGTGGCTGCCTTCTACATTTTCCCCTAGGGTTTGCAGCACCCTCAGGTGCGTTTCTATGACGTCTAAATGTCTTCGGCACTCGGTCGCATGGGGCTTCGCTAACGGTAACGCAGATAAGGCCTTATAGTGGGCATCGATTATATGGCTTTTTATTCCATACCGTTTCTGAAGTTTCGTCAAAGCTACACTGTAGTTCTCGTTGGTAACCGTCAGTCCTTCTATCACCTTGGCGGCCTCCCCCACCAGACAGCTACACAGATATGTGAATTTCTCTGAATCTGGGATATCCTTTTTGTCGATACTAGCTTCGAACTTATCCCAGAATTCATACCACCTTATCTGTGTGCCGTCGAACTTTGGCAGTTCCAACTTGGGGAGTTTGGTGCTGCTGGACGAGGTTGTTGTTGTCATATGATGTTCAAGAGTTGCGATGGAATCTTCGCAACGAATCTGGATGTCCATGCATTCCTTGACCACATCTTTGTTTATGGACTTTGATGTGGTCAGGTAGAACCTACTTTCGACTTCAAGTTTATCTGCTAGGTCCTTTAATTCCATCGTGTACTTTTTGATCCTATTTTCCTGTACGCCCGTCGTACATTCACTTAGTATTGCTTCTAACCTCGTCGTCAGGCGGTCGCGACGTACATTGAGGCGATGAAGGAGAGAATCTTCCATCTTGATGTTGACGAGAGGATTTTAAATGTGAGGGTATGACTAAAAAAACCTCGCAGTGCGATTACCAAAGTTTCCACTTGAATTCTCGAATTCTCCCTCTTGGCCGCTCACGGCTCTTTGACGTCGACTGAAAATTGCAAAGATAACATGAAGATGATCATAGAAACTAACGGAAAAGTTTCTTTTAACTTGTTTTAATAGCGTGGTCACTCACCGCAAGATATTCGACGTTTTGCCAGAGGGAACCTTAGAAGTACGATAAAGAAACTTGCCACTAGACTTTTTAAACAGTTATTTCCACTTATTGCACGTAAAACACGGAAAACATACTCTTTTTCGCAATTTTACACAAAACGAAAACTCAAAAGAAAATTTTACTGGTAAACAACGAACCATAAACAACGTAAAGTCTAGTGTTGTAAAACACTGTTACCGGTTTTTCGTTGGCAAAGAGATTTAGCCCATACAGCCAAGTCTTAATAGACGTCATCTATTGACATCTATGTTATCATCACAAATACCTTGCAGCTGCATGTGTCGAGCGTGGCGGAATTTGGAACCACTTATATGATTCTCTAACAAAACACGACTTTATTCAAACAATAGAAATTATCGCCACCACTCAAGACACTGCAAGCTTGCCGATCTATAACTATATTTGAATGCATTCAAATTTAAAGTAAACAAACGTAATAATCTATATTCAGTTCTTATATCTAACTTATCTAACATATCTTACATTACTTATAACTAACGATATTTCCTTATAAGTAACGAAAACCGATATTCAATCGAAATTTATCGAAAGGGGTAAAACGGAAATGCATCCAACACTATTCCACAGCGAAACCAATGCTGCCAACATAACCTCCCAAACGAAAAAAAAAGGTCGAAACACATCACACAAAACAAACAGTAGTACCTCCAAAATCAAGTACTAAAATAAAAAAGTAAAAAGAGCTGAAAATTTTTAGATAAGATAGGTAATATGCGGGTATAAGGCAAAATAAAACAACAAATTCGATTGGTTTCAATCATTGGGTATCTTTTACCTGTAAAAACACAATCTGAAAATTGCTATGAATTTAAGGAAAGCCTGAACGTATCTGGCTTCCTTTTCTCACAGTAGCACTCTCCACCATTTTTGTAGCAGTTTCCGTACTTTACTTGAGCTGTAGGCCTGGGTCAAGTACAGAATAGCGTCTGCTACAAAGTTATCTCATAATATGATAGACAAAGTGCCTCCGTACTTCTCCCAGGCTGTAGGCTCCGGGTTCCGCACAGAAACACTCCGTCCATTACACTTTCCAGCATGGGTAGGTAGGTACACTTAAGTCAAGAATACCATAAAACTTGTAACCATGAGTTGACCGTTAGTTAATCTAATTATCTGCTTCGCTAGTTTGAATCAAGACCAGTGTCCACGCACGTGGTATAGCCACTAACGGTCGATAGACTGCTCCTGCGGTGTCCCTGTTGCTATGCAGAGCAACTCTTTCATGACACCTGCGGACGTGAGGGCTGCACATGCCCCCACGGTGACCTCCTCCATCCCCTTAGTCACGCCCCTGTCTCCATCGAATGTCTACCGACCGTTACATGTCCCATTTGGCTCCCTGACTGGTAGCTCGAGTTACGCAGCCAACCTACGCACTCCCCGCTTCTTTAGCCAGAGAGTCTCATGCATATTGCATGGGACTGTTCCCTTTAGCGCGAGCAGACATGACTCATGGAAAGCGGCATTTCCTCATAGTTACATGTCTTATAGCTAAAACGGTCTATCAACGGTTAGAACACTCACCTGGCTCCAGCGTTGGGAGTCTCTCCAGGATGATTCTCATCCACCTGCGTAGTCTCCGTATGCTGACGGCCACACTACACACTTTTCAACCTCGCGGCATCGCCGTGCCCGATTTCGCGCCACAAAGTGACCATAGACAAAGAATGTCAAAGTCATCGCCGTTCAATGTTGCCACCGAACAATATCATTAGTGTGACTGTACACTTACCATGCGGCTGATATCCTCGCGTTTCGCGACAAAAGTTGTATGAAAATCCATATCTGTCGTGATTTACGGGCCAAATAAATTACATAGTAAACTCATATCTGTCGTGTAATATGAAATGGAACGATCTTTTACTCTGAAACATGGCAACCAAGGAGGTAACTTATCAAAGGTATTATTTAAATTTCGAACTGGCTTGCAAATAGAAAGTTGTTTATTTAAAAAAACACAAATGAACACTTCGCGGGAAAAATTATTGTTGTTCGTTGTTCGTCATTGATTTTGAAAAGTAATTGCGCATTATTAGAGAAAAGCACTACACAAGCCTTGGCCACAACTAGGCATTGATGGATGATTTATACGTTCCTCTATCAATGCAATCTTTTGCTGGCAGCTGCAGTAATGTACTATTTCTACACTATGCTACAAACAATTTGACCAATGGGTCATCGCATCGGGTCATCAAGGTTTTTGCCAGCTGTTACTCAAGTCTTATATCCGTACGAGCTTTTGTCCGCAACTTCATCCGCACTGGTTCACTATACATACTCTTTTTCGAGTCCTTTTTATTTCGAAAATATATCTTATGTATTAAAAAGCTATTGTAATTTTAAAAGTGTGATACTTAGTTTTGCAGGCCAGTATGTATTTAATTATATTACAGATCCCACCCAGACGAAGCTTGAGCGTGTTGCTTTGCTAGTACCTAAAATAAAACGTCGTGTTTGTGCGCAGGTGAATGGTCATGCTGGAGTGAATGGAGCGAGTGTTCGGGCGGGTGCGAGCAGGGCTCCGCCGCGGGGCACCGGACTCGGACTCGCATGTGCCTGTCGCCCGAGGGCTGCGCGGATGCGGGCGCGGCGCTGGAGAGGCGCGTCTGTGCCAACGGCTGCGCGGGTAAGTTCGCTTCTCAATCTTGTCAACTGTTTCTATCGATTGCACTTTTCAAAGGATCTTAGATAAACGATACGCGATGAATAATTTATGTAAGGATTTTCATCTTATTATCGCATATAGCGCATACCAAGGCGCATCGCAAAAAAAAATCAAAATTAATAATCTCGATTTAATTTTCCACGTTCTGCAGAAAAGCGTGTTTTTTAAAAACTAATTTTAATAAATATGATATTTTTAAGATTATGTCTCCTGTCTACCTGGGAGTATATTTATATTCGTGACCATACGCTTATACTATGAGTATTTATTTGAATTTATCTATAACTTATTGTAAAACGTAAGTGTATCTGTACATTGAAGATATTTACAAGAAAAAAATTACGATATGGTTTTAGGTGTCCCTGACTCCAAATCAACCTATTTTACAATTTGTATCCGTCTGTTTTTAACAGCATCACGCAAAAACAACTGAACCGATTTATTTGTGCGGGTAAACTCTAGTGGGTGATTTTGTATTGAAACAGGCAATGAAGCGGGCTGGAGCTCGTGGGGCGCGTGGACGAGCTGCGACAACGGCGAGCGACTGCGGCGACGCAACTGCGCCTCAGACGCGTGCGATGGAGCACAGATACAAGTCGCGCGCACCGCCGCCGCCGGCGCCGACGACGCCGACGTCGACAACGGTAAGAGTTATTACAGGTCAACCAAAATCTCATGAAAAAAATATAGATTTTATCAAAGTCTCAGTTTGTAAATTATTTGACAAATCCACCGTAATAACACATATTCTGTGAAAATTTCAACTGTCTGGCTATTACGGACGGATGGACGGACGGACAATGTAGGCTTGGTAATAGGGTCCCGTTTTCTCCCTTTGGGTACGGAACCCTAAAAAAGTAAGTAAGATTCCTCTAACAATCGTTACGTGATATATCCACAATTAATATCGGCGCCTCTCGGTTATTTATTACGGAAAACCCAAATCGGTTCCTAAAGATGAAGCCGAAATGATTAAATTTTTGCTTAAATTGTGTATTGTTGCAGAGTTGTACGCGATGCCGGCGTACAGTGGGAACGTGGAGATGGCTTCGTTCGTCACCATGGACGGCAAGGAGTCGCTCAGTGTCGGCGGCATCGTCGGCTGTGTCGTAGCCGCCTTTGTTATGGGTTAGCATCATTTACCTACTAACGTCATCTAAACTATTATAAAACTGTAAAAGGAAGTGTGTCTGCACATAGAAGACATTAAAAAAAATACTGTATGGTTTTTAGATGTCCCTGACTCCAAGTCACCAAAGCAATCTTTGATTTTTTTGTCTGTTTATTTGTTCGAGCATCGTATTTTTTTTCACTACATCCTTTTCTGTCGCTCAGGAACGTCATTTGCTAGAGCGAAACAAATACTGAGAATGTGATAGCACCGGCAGTGCTGCGACCTTTCTCGTTCTAGCAAATGACGTTCCTGAGAGACAGCAAAGGATAGAGCGTTAAAAAGATTCCGTTCTGCCAGATGAGGCTTTTATCCTTCTTTTATCACGTGGTCTGTGATTGCGTCGGTGCGTGGCATTCGTTACTAATAACAGGAAGCTGGCAAAGGTATATTGTCTACTATATTATAAGGTTTAGTAACAAGAAAAATAGAATGAAGTAGGTATTTCTTATTCGTTTTGGAATGAAGATTAACATGTTTTCTCAACGCCCTCTGTGAACGGTACTTGATTTTCGACCACACGTAGCTTTTTATGCTATGTAGTTTACAAACGCAAGAAATTATGCAAATGGGTGGACTTCACAACCATGCATACGAATGAGTTCTTGCGTCCGCCAACAGATGGCGGTAAAAGCTCATTGTGAATGAATACATTGTTTATAATTTATGTTTTCGTTTCAATAACAACATGTTCAGGCTTTAATTCATTCTTGATATAAATACCAAGTCGATAAGATTTCTGTTGAAATCAATTATAGTATCCTTGGTTGTTTTGAAAATCATACATCAAAGAAAGTCTTAAATCGCACTATCATGTTTTTCTGTATCGTTAGTATATAAGCAATACGTAGCAAACGGTATCGTGTGTCTATTGAAAGGAGAGACGGTTAGCACTCCCCTTGACAAGGATGGAACACACAAAATTGGTGAAGGCACACTTTACCACATTTTTAGGGTTCCTAAGTCACACAGGGATCCCTCATACTTTCGTTCATTCTGTCTGTCTGTATGCACCGCCTTATACTCGCTCATTATTGCACCTATTGGATCGAAATTTTGCATGAAGTCAGATAACAGTAACACAAAAACAGAAATGGAGGTAATAAAGATTTTTTTTCAAAGCGTAAAGTGGAACAAAACACCCATACTAAGTCATTTTACAATGCTTGTATCTCGAGATATATGCTCCCAAAGTCAAAAACAGACATACAAACATACATTCATACATACACCTATAAATGTTGTATACTTATTTGTTTAGATGCCCTAATAGATTATCATATATAGGGTCCTTTTTAATATGCTGACACTTTTTAAGGTCAGATCAGGTCAGGTTATTGATCAGACCGTCAAACTGAACAACTTAATCTATGGCACCAACATTGAAATCGAGAAAAAAAATCAGTATTTCCATACAAAACTGCAATCCTACTCGAGCCAAATGCATAGGACAGCTGTTTTTTTTCGCGATTTCGATGTTGGTCTCATAGAAAAAGTTGTTCAGTTTGACGGTCTGATAATCGCCTTAAAAAGTGTCAGCATATTAAGAAAGACCTTGTATATTGCAGTTCCAAGAATATTACATACATACGTCTCGAATTGACAACCACCTTTTTTTTGGAAGTCAGTTATAAACGAGAAAATTGTTGGGTCCTCCATAGATTTTCTATGGGAGGTCCAAAATTTTTTATCGTTTTTGGACCCATATTCCTCAGGGAACATTGTTTAGTTTCATTGTCTGAATACATCCTTAAAATGTTGTTAGTAATTAAAAACTAGTGGTATATATATATCTGTGTCATCATTCTAATCGTTATGCTAATCCATTATAGGCGCCGCAAAACGTCAAACGCCATTAGGTACCAATTCATTTGGAATGAATCGGAATGACATATATTTTGTATTCGTTGCCAGGATGCCTGGTCTGCCTGGCCGGCGTGATAGTGTTGCAAAGGCGCGGGTCGCGCATGCCGTGGCGCCACACCACCAGGGTGCCGTCCAGCCCACACTACATCACCGCCAAGCAGAATAGCTACGTCACCGTGCCACTGAAGGACGTGGTACGAAGCTTTTTGTATTACTTTACAATTAAGCATTAACAACGCTATGACCTTAATGTCACTTCATGTTTCCATGCTTAAAGAAATTGTATTACAATACAGGGTGTAAAATTAAATGAGTTACATATCGAACAGCTTCAGACCATCAAACGGAAAACGCTAAAAAAAATGTACTGTCTCATAGAAGATGTCAATAGCTACGGTACAAAAATGTATGAAAAAGCTGATTGTTTTTCGCGATTTCAATGTTGGTTCTACAGTAAAAGTTGTTCAGTGTGATGGTCTGAAGCATCTCATAAAGCATGTAACGTGTGTAAGTTTACACCCTGACGAGTCGAGTCACGTTGCATGTATGGCCGCGAGCGGTTGTGTCATGCGCGTGGCGCTTGCCACGAGGCTCCACCATAACTGTTTTATCTCAAAAACAATCCTTAAGATTGGGATAGATACGCAACCTACTTGATATTGGCTAAAATGCAGTGCTAGTCACAAGCAATTTTCCATTGATTTTCATCTTTGAATGATTTCATTTTTGAATACCAAAATCATATAAATATACTCAGCAAACAAAAATAGCTGTCTAGTTTAATGAGTAAAAGCATTTCGCCTAAACACTACTAACAGTATTGACTAAATCTTAGAATTACAGATTTTCTTCGATCTTTGTGAAAATAATTAAACACTACAGTATTTTTTTCTCTAAACAGCCACGCAAAGCGAAACGACAACCCTCATTTACCGGCATCGGTGGATCCAGCGGGATTGTTCTATCAAAGAGCAACAACCTATCCAACGCCAACAACCAAAACAATGCCGTAGCCACTCCTAAACTGTATCCTAAAGCCATCGCCAATGAGTATGACTCCATGGGTACCCTCAGAAGACATTCCAACCAACCTAATAACAAGAATAACTTGGACATCGAAGAGGATAAGTTCTACTAAACTTTTGTTACAGTTTGCGTGCATTTAGTGAGTTCAACAGGTCTCTTGGAGTCGGATAAAACTTTTGCCGTGCCTCATTCACTGTCCGCACAACTGTTAAGTTGCTAGAAAACATTATGATATCGTTGAGGTACTAGAGGCGACATTCGTATAGGCCAAATGGCATATGCTTACTTAGCCTGTGCCAAGCGCTCGCCGCAGCGTGACGTTCCCAGTAGTGCACGCCCCGTACTGCTTTTGTTCGCGTCGTCTGCTCTATATCGCATGTATTAAAAAAAAGCCGAAATAATCTGGGTTATTTAATTGTTACGACATTAAACACGACTATATTTATGTTAGTAGACCCACATCTTACGATAACTTTTGTTGGATAAATCAATCAAATAATCGCGGACTACACAATCGTGTCGGTTGACTAGACTTTTTTAGAAACAACATTTTATTTGCGAAAAATTTAAAACATCGTTTGCTACTTAAAGTTATTTTTATGTTTACATATTTAGATTGAAAATAAATATCTATATTCTGTATTCGATTTATACCTAACAGCTTAAAAATGTGAGACTAAAATGTTATTCAGAAATATTGAAAGAATCTCTTATGAATACAACGATAAGCCCTTTTTTGGCTCCTGAAAGCCGGATTGATTGATTACGTTCTGGGAGTGTTTGTTTTAGTGGCCTTTTCGTATTTCAATGGCAGCTAATTTATGTATTTTGCAAAGTGGGACTTATTCAAAAAACGACTAACATCTTTGAGAGATCTCGTCTGGGCATTGCACTTGCAGTTTTAAATAATATTGACTTTACCTTTACAGTTTAAAAATTGTTTATGTTCATATTTGATTCAAATGCTAACATATTTTTTTATTGAGTAAAGCTTCAGCTCGTTAAGTTAATCTGTTTAATTATCTTGCCAGTACGGACGGACGTCCTTGTGTGGGATGAAATTATACATAAATCAGACGATTAGTGTTATAAATGGGGGAGTTATTTAGAGCCAAGTACTTATTTAGGAGACGATGAATGATATTTGAATTGTATGCAGAGTGAAGGTGTGTAGAAACAGAATCAGTGCCATGGTGATTAGAATGTTTTACTCTACGATTTTTTTACATTATATAGCAGATTTTGTGTAAACCTGGTTTAATTTAAGTAAAAATAGTTATTTTGTAATGTAAAGTATTAGGAAGAGATAATAATATGACAAAGCCAATTATGTGCCATGTAAATAAGTAAGAATGATTTTGTAAATAATTGTGTCTAATTTAATAGTGATATATTTGTCATTCTTCTACAGTAAATCAGTTATTGTTATAATTATAATCAATTAATTAACGTAGGTATGCAGTACAAATAACGGTGCCTTTTCAACAATATTTACAGAACAAATGAATATACATATTATATAAATAAATAAATACATATTTTATAGGAATCAATATGACAAATTATATTTTTATATGAATGTTGAATTGACTTCAACGTTTTGCGCGACTCACGTTGAGTCAGACTTGTTATAAATATGAGTATTTAGCAATTTTATATTATTACGACGATAGATGACAAATGACAATAACTTTTGTTAAATTATTTTTAGGCTAGTTAGAACTGATGGTGACGTGATATGTATGCTACTGCTGTGGTTGCTATTAATAATAATTGAGATGTAGATAAATTCATAGCTTCATTGTTTGTACGTTCGAGCTAGAATGCGTATGTCTCTTTTTAATCCGATGTGTATGTCTTGGTATAAGATGTTAAAACGATTAAGTGATTGTAGTAATAATTATGACGAAAATAGTGTTTTAAACGAAGTGTTATGGGCCTAATAAGGATACTTTAAAAAGGTTAGATATAGATTTATTATAAAGGTACCTGGGTGATTCGTCAGGGCGTTTGAACGCCATAAATTATCTGACCGAACAATTTCATTTTGTTTATAAGAACAGGCACACAATTTTATAGTATGACTTTTCGTCCTATATGTCCTGAAGATTCACCCACTTATCGTGAACTATATCGTGGCGGAAATCAAATGAAACCTTAAATCAAATCGTCGTCGCCTTAAACATACTAGCACTCGATCGTAAGCGACGTCGCACGGTGGGCTGAAAATCGACTTTCATAGACATAGGGATAAAAAAAAATATGTGTCGTTTTTTTCATGGATATGGGTTTGGTTTATCATTTCTATGCTCAAATATTCACAAAAGGTTGATTTAGCATATAAATGGATGACTTATAATTTTTTTACGAAAAATTTGTATGGAGTTCGTGTGAAAAATCCGATTATCTTTGGAACAGCAAGTTAAACCGTAATATCCTTACAGGGGGTTTTAGAACTTATTATTTATGATTTATTGACATACCGCGTATGACGGTTACTGCTGCAGAAACTAAGTAAAAAAATAAAGAAATATAATAATTTTTTTAAATTCTTTCACGAATCTTTTTAAAGCGTCTAGTCAAAATACCAAGTATTAATTAGCTAATAAACCTAAATAAGTGATATTTAATTATTATTATTTAGTACCATGACCATCATGCGACAACACAAAACAATAACTATTGATTGTGATTAGGAGTTCTAGATGAAGATTTTCAAGAACTTCAGCCAATGCATCTTTAATGAGCGTAGTTAGCAAAGGGAAATCTCTAATGAGGGTAGATTAACAAAAAGTAAATTTGCTAATCACTATAGTTTTAATGATCAGTGGAAAGCAATAAATAAGCTAAATTTGACTTTAATAATTTAGTGTATTCCAAACTTTTGAACTACATACGTATTCTGTGACCGTAAAATATTATTATAATGGAAAGTCTAACCACCAACTTAGACTTGTTTGTTTTTCTAAGAAGTGGGAGTACTTCATTTGATCATGAAGTATTGTTCAGTGCAGTGGTAGCTCGTCTAGGTGATTGCTTCTCTGACGAAGACCGTGTAACACTCAAGGAATTTTGTCGAAGATTTACAAGAGCTGCTTCACAGAGGTGGCAGAAATCTCACCGTATCCTTGATACATTCAGAAAGCAGTACGAAAATTGGCTTCAGGCTAATGTCGATTGGCCAAGTTGTGTGCCAACCGGTTTTGTCATCCAAGAATCAAATGATGAGAGACCTAGCGCACATTTAATCTCTCCAGAACCGTCAACATCGTCGTCTATTGGTACTATGACAAAAAGACCTCGAAAGTCATTCGAAGATCTGGGAAGCAAACAGAAGAAGAGAAGGTCTGAAGATCATAAATGCGAAGATCCAAACGAATTGGCCAGTTCAGCTGCATTACATTTAGAAGAAGATGGTCGTGAGGATACCGCATTTGTTATCAAATATATGCTGAAAAATCCAGAAGCAGCTGCAAAAATTAGAGAAATGCTTAAGAAACCAGTTCAAACTTGTTTATTTACACCAGAAAAATCACTAGGGTTGCTCCTTTCATTGAAACTCTCTAAGTGGCAATACATCACGTTGCGAGAGACGGCCATTCGGGAAGGTGCTAAGGATATTTACCCGTCTTACTACAAAGTGCAACAAGCTAAACTACAATGCTATCCTCCGAAACAATCAGTCACTGTAATGGATTCTTCAGCTAGGATTACACTTCAAGCATTACTTGATATCACGGTGAAGAGGATCATTGAAAGTCTTTCTGAAAATGTGCAAAATAAGGATTTGAAGCTAGTATCTAAGTGGGGATTTGATGGTGCTTCCAACCAAAGCCGATACAAACAGAAAATGGAGGGGCAACAAGATGATTCCAGTATATTTATGACCTCGTTAGTGCCACTCAAGCTGACTGCTGGAGATGATACTTTATGGACGAATCCAAAGCCATGCTCAGCCTTATATTGTCGTCCAGTGCAGTTCACTTTTATAAAGGAGAGCGAAGAAGTGGTCATCAGTCACAAAAGGCAAATGGATAATGAAATTAAGGATCTTATCCCTACTGAGTGCGGTAGTAATAAGGTGAGTCATCAACTTATGATGACAATGATCGATGCTAAAATTTGTACATATCTTTCTGAAGCTAGATCAAACGCATCGTGCTACCTGTGCTTAGCCAAACCTACAGAAATGAACCGTTTAGATGTTGTAACATCAAAGACTGTGTCAACTGGCGTATATGAATTTGGCTTGTCATCACTGCACGCTCGTATAAATTCTATGGAATGTCTTTTGCATATTTCATACCGACTCGACTTCAAAAAGTGGGCTGCAAGAGGCAATGAGTACAAGGCATTGTTAGAGGCAAGAAAAAAAAATATCCAGGATAAATTTAAAGACGAGCTCAATCTTTTGATTGACATCGTAAAACAAGGCTCAGGAACCACTAATGACGGGAATACGGCAAGAAGGTTTTTCGAGTTTCCTGATAAAACTGCAGCCATTACTGGATTGGATGAAGAGCTTGTTCGAAGATTTGCCGTGATTCTGCAAGCAATAACATCTGGGGAGCAAATCGATGTCATCAAATTTAAAGATTATGCCCGCAAAACAGCAGAAAAGTACGTGGAGCTATACGACTGGTACCACATGTCTTCAACCGTCCATAAGCTTTTGATACACGGTGCAGACATAATCGCCAATAACGATATTGTGCCAATCGGAAGCCTTTCAGAAGAAGCCTCGGAGGCACGCAATAAAGATTTTAGAAGGTTCCGGGAACATCATTCGCGGAAAAAAAGCAGGCAAGCTTCCAATGAGGATATCCTCAATATGCTTGTTCTTTCGTCTGATCCTTTGATTAGTGCACGAAGACCTAAGTTAGATACTAAGAAAAGCCAGGATCTCTTTGCTGAAACTAAAGAACTAATCAAGTGCCAGGAAACTCAGTTCGAGTTTTTGGATGTATCTAATTTGGATCCTGATTCCGAATTGGAATCCGACGATAGTGATGTTGAATATTAATAATTATGTTTTATATTTTTTTTGTAAATAAGTTATTAAGTTATTTTTAATATTATTTAAGCTTTTTTATTATTATTTAAGTTTTTTAAGAATTACGCAAATACTAATATTTAATATATTTTAATACAAATATCAAAAGAATTTTTTTTTATTTTGGTTTGGTGCATTAAAACGAGTCGTAAAAGAATTTAAAAATACAATATTTAATACTTTTATTAATCACTGTAAGTGATTAGCAAATTTACTTTTTGTTAATTACCCTCATTAGAGATTTCCCTTTGCTAACTACGCTCATTTAAGATGCATTGGCTGAAGTTCTTGAAAATCTTCATCTAGAACTCCTAATCACAATCAATAGTTATTGTTTTGTGTTGTGTTGTCGCATGATAGTCATGGACTCATGGTACTAAATAATAATAATTAAATATCACTTATTTAGGTTTATTAGCTAATTAATACTTGGTATTTTGACTAGACGCTTTAAAAAGATTCGTGAAAGAATTTAAAAAAATTATTATATTTCTTTATTTTTTTACTTAGTTTCTGCAGCAGTAACCGTCATACGCGGTATGTCAATAAATCATAAATAATAAGTTCTAAAACCCCCTGTAAGGATATTACGGTTTCACTTGCTGTTCCAAAGATAATCGGATTTTTCACACGAACTCCATACAAACTTTTCGTAAAAAAATTATAAGTCATCCATTTATATGCTAAATCAACCTTTTGTGAATATTTGAGCATAGAAATGATAAACAAAACCCATATCCATGAAAAAAACGACACATATTTTTTTTTATCCCTATGTCTATGAAAGTCGATTTTCAGCCCACCGTGCGTCGCCGCGCCGTCATATGTTATTGGATTGTAAGGTATCGCTATACGCATGTATAGTTCGAATTGTATTTTATTGAAGATGTGATATTTCAGAGGCAAAATGCCCTTTTTGAAACGAAATTTATTTAGTTAGATTAGTGACTAAAAAGATATTGACTTGAATTGCAAGCAAGATTAATACTTTCTTTGGTTTTCTATTTAGTAACATGTGTATTTTTAGAGGCTTTTTCTCGATAGCTCACCGATTTAATTGAGATGTAATATTATATTCTTGTGATTTGTTAAGACGTTTGGTTAAAGTAATTCCATTATTTTTCATTCATTGATCCTATTGCTATACAAATGTTATGAGTTAATTGTATTATGTTATTAAGCTGACTACTCTAAATAACAATAAAGACTGTCGAAATAAAACATGTTTATTTAATTACAAGTGCACATTGACATAGAATCTAGTATCTTTTAAGTAGTAATCTTTTTTTTGCCGCTGGCAACACTGCCAAGCGGTTGTCAAAATAATCATCGTAGTAATTTTATTAGAAATAATTAGTAAAAATATATTAAAATACGTCTAATTTATATTATATTAGTAATAATCAAGATATAAAACCATTACGTAAACAAAACTCGTACGGTGAAAGTGTTAATACAAAGTTAACAACAACAAGTACCCAAACGTCAACCGCCAACGGACTACGTTTGAATTCTTTGGACGATTTACTGGAAACCAGGGGAGTAATTGTGTTCAAAATTAATTAATTTATCACCTAACAGTAAAACAATTCACCCATACACGTCTCACAGCCGTGAGACACGTCCATCTTCACGTTTGGCGCCGTTACAATCTCACTTTGTTTGACAAACTGTGGAAGCAAAGTAGACGATAAAAACACTGGCCACAGTCATAATTAACACTTTCTAACAACTCCTAACATCTGTACATCCAAACTAGTAAGATTAAAGCCTATTCTAGTGTTTACTCTTATAGTAAACATAATTTCTTCAAACAGTCCCAACCCACGATTTAGCTGCCGTGTGTACACATTCCAGGTGTCATTGGAGTCACTGCTGCCTCAAAATGACGACCCGCAGCAAGGCCAAGACACTGGAATTGGAGTCCAAACTACGGGTAGCTCTCGAGGAGTTGAAATGTTCCAAGCACCTGAGCGATCAGCTGTTGCAGGAACGTGACGACAGCGAGAATGAAATTAAAAACATCTTGCATAAAAACACTGAGTTGAAGCGTGAGCTGGCGGAGCTACACAACCACTACACGGACGTTCTTGATCAGCGTGATCAGCTCACCAAGCAGATCGAGTCATACAGTCAGTGCCGCGACATCTTCGAGCAGGCGCTGGAGCGTGTGAGTCATCTCGAACGTGAGCTGAGCGAAGTGAATGACTTTGTCGCCCAAAAGGAAAGGGAAGAGAAAGAAGAAAAAGCACGCCTGGAAGCGAACACCACCCAAAGTTTGTACTGCGAGCTGATCGAGTCCGGTTCAAGTGGTCTTAGCCATATCTCAACGCATTCACAACAGACAGGTTTTAATAATAACAAAAAACTTAAGAAATATATCAAAGTAAACAAATTTATTCAAAAATTGAAAAAAGTTGTTAAACCGAATGTAATTTGCTGTAAAAGAAACTTGAAATTAAGAAAACAACGGTCAGATTTAATAGAAAAATTAGATTTACATAAAATTAAATTAGAATCCCAGTTGATTCGGTATGAGACAGACACAAACACCCTACAGGCTGAAATAACAAGCCTAGAACAAGGTATTAATGATATTACCTATAAATATATTCAGGCCCAAAGACAGATGAGTGATCAGATTCAGAACGCTAGTGAGTTGTTGGAGCTGTGTACATATAACGAACAACGATTTGACTCATTAGTTAATAATCATATGACATGTTGTTGTACACATTCAGCAAACACGGAGCGGCCTGAAACTCTGTTACAACCACCTATATGTACAGATCAGTCTGAGGAACCGTGTTTTGTTTCTTTGTCTACTTCCGAAACAAAACCGAAAACATTAATTTACTCTGATGGTATAGGGAAGGGATTAGGAATTTTAATTAATCACAAAATTAATCACAACATTGTGAATTATTGCATGCCAGATCGTTCTTTGGCACATATATTAGAACAAATCCAATCGAGCGACTGTGACAGCAAAACAAACATTATAATTTATGTAAAAAATTGTTTGGGTGTTCAGGTGAAGGAGTTAGAAAAGAGTTTTGAATTGTTATCGCAACTAGGTGCTAACAGAATAATATTTTGTGCGATCCCATATTCTTCTCCTCATTGGGGAAGCCAAAATGAATTTATTTATTCCATAAATAATTGTATATTTAAATTGACATGTCGTCATAGTGACGTTTTTTCTTTTTTTGACACTAATAAAATTATTAGTGGAAAAATGTTGACGAAGGATACATTGTACCTTCGAAAATCAATTGCTAGGCTACTAGCAAGACAAATAAGATCAATATATTATGTATCTAAGGAAATACATAGTTCGTCAACGACGGAGCTGATTAATGTGTCCCCGGCTTCGCTAGATGGCGCCACATGTTCTTTAAGCTCAACCTCGAACATCATTGAGTCAAGTCGCGAATGCGCAGATATCGTGTCGGTGGCACATTGTTCAGACAGTACTTTGATTAGTGATATTGCTAACAATGTACTCGAATCTCCTGATTTAAACTAAGTAAGGTGACAAAAGAAAAGCCGTATACACTTAAATTAGTTCATCAGAATATTGAAGGCTTTTCTGGCAAAGAATTAGAAATCGAATTGTTTTTAGAGAAATTTCAATTAGATTTGTTTTGTGTTACTGAGCATTGGCTCAAAGAAAGTGAAATGTTATTTGGCTTCGAAAATTATCAAGTAGCCAGTGCTCTCAATCGAAAGTCGACAACTCGCGGAGGATCAGTCATATTTAGTAGAAATAATCTTAAAGTTAAGGAACGTAGAGATATTGTCCGACTTTCCGTTGAAAGTAACATAGAACTATCTTGTGTCGAGTTACAAAACCACATTATCATTTGTGTATACAGGCCACCCTATGATTCGAACTTCCATGTTTTTGAGTCAGTAATGGAGGATGCGTTGAAATTAGTATCGAAAAGTAATAAATCCATCATAGTCTGTGGGGACTTTAACGTTAATTTACTTGAAAAAGACACATACTGCCTTAGAATTACTAGTTTATTCAATTCATTTGACCTACAAAACTTATTTTTGGAACCAACTAGAATAACAGCTACCACCGCCACATGTATAGATAACATATTTTGTAACTGTGAGTTCGTTTATAAAGCGGTAATTAATTGCCTTAAATCTGATCACAGCGGACAAATAGTTTCTTTCCCAGCTTTAAAAACTAACGATAAAATTACGAAAAAGAGTAGGCCCGTCACTGTTGGAAAGATAGAGAGATATAAAGACACGTTAGAGAGTAAATTGCCGTTTCTTACCTTAAACCAGAGTGACCCTAATAAGTTTTACAACGATTTTTTCAATGTACTTTGTGCAGAGTATGACAAAATTTTCAAAATCCGTAAAACCACATCAACCGAGAAATTCAAATTCAGCGAATGGGCTACGGTTGGAATCAGAAAGAGTAGGGACACTCTTTTTGAATTATACGATAAAAAGACCTATATCCATAGTGAAAAATTTAAGGACTACGTTAAGACCTATTCAAAAATATTTAGGAAAGTTTGCATCTTAGCGAAATCAATACATATCCGCAATAAAATTAAGAGGTCAGACAACAAGGTTAAGACTGTTTGGAATGTGATTAACCGAGAAACTGGGAATATAAAACCGAGAGAACAAGACATCTCAATTAAGACAGATTACGGTATAGTTAGCTCAGAGGCGGAAGTGGCTGAGGAGTTTGAAACTTTCTTTACCAACATCCCTGTAAAGACTACAGAATCTTTGAACTCCTCACCTGCTCTTGCCGAAGTTTTGCTAAAAAGTAATGTAAACGAGTGTACTTCCCCATTCAGTTTTGACCATGTTGACCCTCATACAATAGTCAAGGTCTTTAAAGCATTAAACCAAAAAAATACTGAAGATTTGTGGGGTATGTCAGTCAAACTCTTCAGCTCTGTAATTAAAACGTTAGCACCTTATTTAGCATCTTTGTTTAATTGCTGCATTGATTCAGGAACTTTCCCTGACTTAATGAAACATAGTAAAGTAATACCACTTTTCAAAACGGGCAATAAAAGCGACCCTAGTAACTTTCGACCTGTGTCAGTTCTACCCGTTCTCAGCAAAGTTTTTGAAAAGATTATACTCAGTCAAATGCTCTCCCACTTTAACTTCAAGAGGCTGCTGCATGAGCAACAGTTTGGATTCACCAAGGGTCGCTCAACAACCGACGCCGGAGTTAAGCTGGTTCAGCATATCTTCAGCGCTTGGGAGGAGCACCAAAATGCAATCGGAGTCTTTTGTGACTTATCCAAAGCATTTGACTGTGTTGATCATAAAACAATGTTGATCAAATTAAACCACTACGGTATTCAAGGCAGGGCATTGGATATGTTAGAATCTTACTTAGAAAAGAGAATTCAAAGGGTGTCTATCAATGGAACACATTCTTCTGGCTCACAAGTAAAAATGGGCGTTCCACAGGGTTCTATATTGGGTCCATTCCTCTTTCTGGTTTATATAAACGATTTACCCTACATGGTACAGAACTTGTCGAACATAGTGTTATTTGCTGATGATACTTCTCTTATTTTCAAAACAAGTAGAAAGGCACAAGATGTTGATGATATAAATGACAATGTAAATGATACTCTTCGACAAGTTCTGAACTGGTTCAGTGTTAATAATCTTGCATTAAATGCAAAGAAAACTAAATGTATTAAATTCACTCTACCAAATGTTATTAATACTGAAAATCAAATAACTTTAGATAATGATATATTACAGTTCACAAATAATACTGTATTTTTGGGGATAAAGATTGACTCGAAGCTGCAATGGGGTCCACATATAGAAACCCTAGCAGGTAGGCTGAGCTCGGCAGCCTATGCAGTTCGAAAAATTAGACAGCTTACCGATATAGCTACTGCGAGACTGGTGTACTTCAGCTACTTCCATAGTATCATGTCTTATGGTATTTTGCTGTGGGGCCGTGCTACAGATGTTGAGTCTGTCTTTATCCTTCAAAAGCGGGCAATTCGAGCCATTTATAATCTGCGTTGTCGAGATTCACTACGAGATCTTTTCAAAGAGATCAATATTCTGACTTTCTACAGTCAATATATTTACGAAAATATTTTATACGTTCGCAAAAATTTGTCTCTCTTTCCCAAAAACAGTGACGTTCATAATTACAATACAAGAAATAAAAATAAATTAGTATTCCCACATTTTCGACTTAGTAAGGTCAACACATCTTTCATGGGGCACTGTATACGTTATTATAATAAGATACCAGAGAATATTCTTAACTTGACGGACAAAAAGTTTAAGTCCCATGTTAAACAAGTCCTCTGTAAAAAAGGTTACTATAAACTCGATGATTATTTGAATGACCAAAATGTCTGGTCTTGACAATGTTACACTATGTAATTTAATATTGAATTTATGTAATTGTACTTTGTATATTTTGTTTTGTTTAAAAGAAGTGTGTTGTAGAGTTTCTGGCCGCATCTTCTCTACAACGGAACACCTTCCGACGCGGTGGTAGATTCAAAAACATGACGTCAAAAAGTTATCTATGTGATATTATTTTGAATAAACTATTTTGAATTTTGAATTTGAATTTTGAGTACAAAATTCTCGAAAAAGGTGTCCGAGACTAAACTACACACACCTAAGTACGTGTCGTAATATAAACCTACTAAAAACATTGAAAATGCTGAAATTCTTTTTCATCCCTCTCCCCCATCGCGGCACAGTGCGCGCGGCGGGCCCGCGCGTTCGCGTAGTCGGCAGGTCAAACGAAGACTGTCGCGTAATTGGTTCTCTTTACGTTTTGGTGCACTTTTGGTTCGGACACTTTTGAGCGCGGTCCCTTCGTCCAGTAGTTGGTAAGTCAAGTCCGAGATGAGGTAAAATAGGATATTTGCCTACATGAATATGATGTCATTACTTATTATATTTTACAAAGCGCACTTTTTGACGTTGATTTGAGTAGGTTGACAAATGCCCTAGTATAGCCGATGGAAAGAATGATCGTCAATTTTCACCGATTTTTTTAGATGGTACTTTTTAGATGAAATATTATACTTACTTGTTTTTAGAAGGATGAAATGTTGTCCCCATGTTACCACATGGCTCGTCATTGCATCATAAAACTAAATGAACAGTGAAGATTGCTACAACTGCCAGTGAACTGGCCGGCTACTGAAATAAAATCCGACATCCACCAAAACGTAGATGGGCGGAGAGGAGAGAAGTGTCGTAAACAACTTTAATAATGGGACTTCATTCTTAACATATCTCACCGCTTGCTTCAGTGGTCACGGTTCAAGCGGAGAGGAGAGATGTCTAATTTTGTCAAATTTCTTCACCATGATTGCAAGTCAAACTCGATGACATGCCATTGACTCGAAAGAAGAGTTAGAATTGGCTATTTGCCAGTTTTTGGAAAGATATTTTAAATTATACGTAGGTTTATTTTATACTTCTTTCAATTATCTTTAAATTAAAAAAGCGTTATTTATTCGCAAAAAAATTTTTTTTTCATTCAGTAGGTTTTTTGAGATTGGCGCGAAAACAGCCGATCACGTGACACTGACAGTGTGACGTCATATTTTAATAAACAAAGTAAAGCTAACTACGACCCTTCAACTCACATGACGTTTTATTGTTTGAAATGTGACGTCACACGATGCTCAATCATGGCCGCCCGCGGTTCAGTTTTTGAAATCCACAGATAATAAAACTGTATTTATTTTTGAAAAATAAAATATTTACAAGCTACTTTGATGCAAATAACATTGTATTATTATTGTGAACCTATAAGCTACTAAGGGTCTGTTTCACCGTTTCACTTGTTAGCTTATCCGACAGCTCATTTGACATATTTTGTATGAAGAATATGTCAAATGAGCTGTCGGATAAGCTAACAAGAACTTATTCGGAAGTGGTGAAACAGGCCCTAAATCTAATATATTTAATATTTTACCGTTACAATTGTCAAATAGCCAATTCTTCTTAACTCTAAAAGGTATGTTCTAAAATGATTAAGCTTAAATAATGTTAGTCGTTAAACAGTTGAACCGAGATATTAAATAACGTTTGCTGAGGGTTATGCCATTTTCTTTGAAATCCATATTTCCCTAGAGTAACGGATGATTGATGTTTTTTGAGAGACTCTATTACTATACAACGTCCCTGTCTATTATACAGACAACAAAAAACAACAAGTAGGTACATGTGTCAAAAAAACATTATCTTTAAAAATATTATAATAAAAGTGGTAGAGCAAGGGTAGAACCG
This sequence comes from Agonopterix alstromeriana, assembly GCA_963924505.1. Taxonomy (NCBI): domain Eukaryota; kingdom Metazoa; phylum Arthropoda; class Insecta; order Lepidoptera; family Depressariidae; genus Agonopterix; species Agonopterix alstromeriana. Next base: position 4,973,280 of record OZ004661.1, read on the forward strand.
TGCTTTTCATTAAACTGCAGCCTGCAGCATGCCTATAAACTTTGACTAATTATTATAAGGACTAGCCTTGCGGTAGCATTTCCCCTCTGCCACGGTATAAGCACAATTGATCTTGTGCATTTACATTCAATTTTACACCTTATCACTAAACGAGACAGCCTATAATTGCGAAATAATAACTTCGAACTTAGAACGTTTGGGGTTCACACGAGACTACTTTTCATGATTTTTAACATTCAAAATTAGAATCTAAAGTTATGGGGAATAAAATCCAAAGTTGCGGATTTCATGTTACCTCGCCCCCCGCAAAAAGTGGCAGAAATGTTTGTTAGTAGAATTACACGCGTAACCAGTCCACATATAAATAGTCAAAGCCTATAAACGATCACTAATTTTAATTAGTGCGGTAACAAGGAGTTCAGCTACAAAAGGCCCGGATTTATATGTAATCCTTTTACATGGAACTATTAAAATATTACGGCTGCCCCATGTCATAACGCAGTGTTTACTTACCACATTTTTAGGTAGAACCTGGAAAAATTTGGAGAACATATCCGACTAGCTAAGCCTGTAGGCCTCGCATGCCACCCCCGAGAAAACGATAAAAATCGAGATGTGCCTCCATCTTTATTATTTTACGTATGCCAGAAGAGCGCGCATGACGTTTTTCTCGTTTAAACGCTTTGTCGTGGGTGACATGCTAGCCGTGTAGATAGAAGCTGTTCATCGAAGAATAGAGGTAGAGTACGAGAGAAAGAAGAATCGTAAATCTGCAAAACATTTTTAAAATACCTATTTATAATTATTCCGCATTCTGAAAATATCCGATATCCATCTACTTACCTACTATCGACAAAGTTAGACCGCTAGAAAAACAAACTAAACTATATAGCATTTGCTCTACTTCAAAACATAGTATAGCCACTTGTAACAGTGACAGTGGGTACAATACATGCCTCAAAATCGAAGCATGTAGGTTTCCTCAAGATGTTTTCCTTCACCGAACCGTTTTCCTTTACAAAAATTCCGAAAAACTCATTGGTACGATTCGGCCTGGACGGGGATAGAACCATCGCCTCCTGCACGGCAGGCAAGGTTTTTCGCCACAGGACCACCACAAACATTTATGTTTGTTCAAATGCAAGATAAACCTGTTGGGGTACCTATATGTTCATTCCAAGTTATTGAAATAAACGTGGAAATGGAACATTGGGCGCGATTACCGGCTGGAACAGGAGTGCGATTTTGTAAACTCATTCGTTACACTCAGCAGTTGAAAATGACAAAATTACTATGGAGATATGCATCTTTGTACTGCTGATTTGACTTTCAAAAATCGCACTCCTGAAGTATGATTTTTGAAAGTCAAATCAGCAGTAGAAGGATGCATATATCCATAGTAATATTGACATTTTCAAATGCTGAGTTCAACGAATGAGTTTCAAAAATAGCACTCCTGATTTCAAGTCAGATCATAAGCTATCAAACAAAAAAGTTTACTCAAAATCGGTTCAGTAGTTTTCGCGTGATGTTCGCACAAACAAACACATAAACAAACAGACAACGAGACGAACAAAAATTCTAAAAAGATTGATTTTAAGTCAGGGACACCTAAACAATACATTGTCATCTTTTTTTTTGTTAATATCTTCAATGTACAGAACCTTCTGTTACAGTTTTATAATAGTTATAAGATTGAAGTAAGAATCTGATTCATAAAACAATAAATATAAAAAATAACAAATGAGTAACAGAACTGATTAAAGTATACTTGTATATGTATACTTTAATCAGTTCTGTGTTAATGAATTAACGCAAAACTAGAAAGTAGTTTGTTTAGAATCGAGAGCAGAATCGAATTATCATGTTTTCAACATAGGCATTTTTTCCAATATATTAAATAATCACGTTAGTGCTTTCATTCATTGCTGAAATGATAACAAATCATTTTTGCCTAAAAGCTGAAAACTTAAACGGATGGACGGATTTAGATGTACCTAATTTCGTCCCTTGAGCATCGAAGTTTTACATAAAAAAAAGAACTTAAGTCAGTGAAACCTCCACGGGAATGTGATATTGTTGTTGTAGAATCGGGTTTCAAGCTTCGGCTCGATTAGATTTCCTGAAACTAAAAATACTTGAGAAGTTTTGTGCGCACAAATAAAAGAAGCCTTGAAAGTCAGAAACCGCCCACAGCAGTAGATTGAAGGTGCCCTGTACAACAAATTAACAGCAAATTAACTTGAACGCTATCATTAACTGATAACTAAAAAAACATTAACATTAGAATCCAATGTGAATAATTAACCACATAAATGGTCTTCTCCGAAAACGAAAAGTGAGTATGTGATACGCACTTGTCCTTTTCGGAGAAGATCATTTATGTGGTGAATTATTCACATTAAGCTCACCCAACCTCTGGAAGTTCATGAAGAAATGTATAAACGTGGATAAAGCGAGAGAAATATGTCAGAATCGTAGTATTTTATGGTTTGCGGTAAAAGAAAAAACAGTAAATCTAATTTTTGTGCAAATGTTCCTTAGGACCATAGAAGTATACCCTTCTATGTTCTTTTACCTCGCCCTTATAGCTTCATATAAAATGCCCGTGCGAAATTTTAATGCTATTTTGAATGACAGAAACAGAGATTTGAAAGACTTCCTCTCACTTATTCTTAGAACAGCTGTAGTAACATCCAAGATATGTTGGATACTATATTTTTCTGATAAATCTAGACTATTATACTTAAAACTGTAACAGAAGTGTGTCTGTGTGTTGAAGAAATTTAAAAGAAAAAAATACGATATGGTTTTTAGGTGTGACTGACTCCAAATCAGTCTTTTTTTGAATTTTTGTCAGTCTGTTTGTCTATTTGTTTGTGCGAGCACCACGCGAAAACGACTAAACCGATTTCCATGAAACTTTTTTTGTTTGATAGCTTACTCGTATATGTATAATTTGTGCGGACGAAGTTGCGGGTTAACTCTAGTTTTATAAGAAGTTTGAGTCACATCGCGCGGGCACGTTTGTTAAATCGGTGTTTCGTAGTTTGATTGATGGTTAAGTATTATTTATTTTTATCGAGTTGACTAATACAGCGCTGCTCGAGGCACCTGCTGCTTATTACTGAGGGAATGAGGGACCACACCGATGACGTCGAAGAGCCCTGATAGGTAAACAGAGTTCAAATCTACACATGATGCAAAGTTAAAAAATACGTATCTATAACTTATTTTTAAATCTATTACGAATTAAAAAAAATGAAATGTTGTCCATCCATTGGGATCAGTAGACAAAGCAGCAAACACATTGTATTTTACTATTGGGCTACGCTATGACCCTTGTGATCGAAGTCTAAAAAAATAAGTACCTTATAAAGAAAACTTAAAATGATTAGTGAAGATAAGTCGTAGATAATGTAACTATTACCCAGATATTCCAGGTGTGTCGTTCATTAGTAGGTACCAGTGTCGATGAGACACGGTTTGCAGAACGTGAGAGGATTACGATACAAGAAAGTGCTGTATCGCTATAAACCTGTTGCCTGTGGACGATTCAGTCATAGAAAAGGTCACCGGTCTAGTCTATTAAAATATGTTTTACTAGCGGCGCCTGCGACTTCGTACGCCCAAACCACAGACTTTAAATATTCATAACTTTTGATTGCGATGAAATAATGCCTAAATGTTCCAAAATCTCAACTAATGATTTTGTGAAAGCGTTATTCAAATCGGTTCAGTAGTGATTCGTGCGTGCACAAAAATTCTAAATATGGGCTCAATACATTCCATTACGTAAGCCTAAATGCTTCCAATTCATATTTTTGAACTGAATAATAAATAACAAACTGAACAACGTTTACTATGGGAGCAAATCTGTCAGAACAAAAAAATATCAGCTGTCCCATACTAAACTGCAATACCTACTCGATTGAAACATATGGACAGCTCATATTTCATTTGTTCTGACCGGTTTGCTCCCATAGTAAAAGTTGTTCAGTTTGATGGTTAGAGCATATTGTTTAAAGGTTAATGAAGACTTTTCTTACACCCTGTATATAATAAAAATTAATAACTTGGCGTGGATGTACGTTGAAGACATTTGCAAAAATATGATGGGTAGAGTATGTGGTTTAAAGGTTAATTAATTATATTTTTTGTTGCACCCTGTATATAGATTACGCCAGCAATTTAAAAAAAAAATGAAACGAAAATGATTATTACTTTTGATTTTTATTATTAAACTTACCTACGTTCCCCTCACGTAACTAATTATTTATCCTTAGATAAACGATACGCCATAGTACTGTGAACTGGTTACTTTAGTAGTAAAGAAATGGTTTTATTATGGTTACTTTGAGCCCGAAAAGAAGTGGCACTCCAGCCATATTTCGCGCGCCATGTAAGGTAACGACTCCAATTTTAATAATGAAATGCATAAATTTTCTCTCCACACTACAAATTGTATGTTATACTTATAGGTACTTTGGTATGGTAACGCTTCACATGGCGTATTTAGCAAATACGCGTTTCCCGGCGTCTGTTTTTTTCGATGCACGTAAAAGGAGTGAAAAATTCAAATATCCAACCAAAACATCTCCTGGGATCCACGTTTTTATAGTTCTATTGCCTATTTTCACGTAAAAACGCGTATTTGTCATGCGTGATATTTGCCAAATACGCCATGTAAAGTGCCACCATTTTACTAACTGACATTGGATTTGAGATGTTAGCAATTAACTACATAATTGTCATTTAATCTAATCACCAATTATCTAACAAGGATTGAGAGGGGTATGCTTAGATGGTTTGGTCACGTAGAGAGAATGAATGAAAGAAGACTTACGAATGAAATATACCAAGCAAAGGTGAGCGGAAGTGTTGGGAGAGGCCGTCCGAGGAAAACATACCATGATCAAATCAATGATCTTTTCCGAAAAGGACAAGTGCGTAGCACTCTCAATCGACGGAAGTGCATGAAAAGATGTATGAATGTGAATGAGATCTTTTCTTAAATTCGAGTATTAATTAACTGCTCATTTAATATACTCAGATGCTTAGATTACCTATTTTGTAATTGAAACGACTACCGGAAACATCACTATATTTGGTTTGGCGAAAACAGTTGGTAATGTCTGTAATAGATCTATTACGTGGTGATAAGAAACGTGGAAGCTGTGCTAGTGACAAGAAGCTTCGTCTTCCGTGTAGGTTAGTTCAACTCCACTAAGCCAGGCGACATCAGCGACTAGAACTTGGAGAAGTTTGCTGGAGATGAGCGACTTGAGTACGCTTGCTGTTCGATCGCGGCGATCGAGTTGCCTGGGTGGCGGTCTTTACTGAAGGTGTTTAAATACTTTATAATACATATAGTACCTATACTGAGAAAAAAATGCTACGTATACGTAGCCCGTCGCAGCTTACGTACCATGTAGCTTACGACGCGATACTGATTACGAGAGTTGCATCAGTAATTAATATGTCTCGTACTTCATAATGAAGCTTCAGCAACACTCGTAATCAGTATCGCGTCGTAAGCTACGTGGTACGTAAGCTGCGACGCGCTACGTATACGTAGCATTATTTTCTCAGTTTCGATAGGCTACATCAGCCATCTAAGAGCACGTCGACGAAGTTCTCAAAGTCAACAGCTTTAATCAGGCGCTGTGGTCCAATGAAGCATCATCATCATTATTGGGGCGATTATAATCTGTAGTTTGCTAAAAGTGGCGACGACCTCACTACCCGTCACGCTGAATTTTGGCAAGTACGAGTGAAATGTGGATAAATATTGGTTCCATTAGGATTAATTAAAATACATAATAATTTGTTGGCAATCGAGAAATTGTAATGTTTTTACTTAATAAAATTGGATGGTAAAAGCGTACTCTAAAATAAGTTGATCCTCATTAATCGAATAATGCATGAAATTTAAGTGCGCTTCATCATGTGTAGATTACACATTCTACACATGAATAGGTATCTATACTAATACAAAATGTAACAGAAGTGTGTCTGCACATTGAAGATATTTATAAAAAAAGTTAACTTTGTGTACCTGCCCCTGACTCAAAATCACATAGTTTTAGATTTTTTGACAAAAGTGCATAGAACTTGTTTTGTAGAAAATTTTGTCAGATTTAAAATTTGTCTCTACAAAACTACAGAAATTCGAGTTTAGCAGGTCCGAATTAGTAAAAAAAAAACACATTTGGCCAAATGTTACCCAAAATGCCGCTAGAATTGTAATCCGTCGAATAGTGGACCAGTCTATTAGGTATTTTCAAACTGTAAATACGTGTTCAACCATTGTTTGAAAACGACTACTCCGCAAACAACGCCGTGGATAAATTCTAGTTTATATGGGGATCCTATTTGTGAAAGTGTTAAATCGGTAAACTAATTTGTGAGTAATTCGCGTACATACACTATTAAATACTAACTGACCCGACAGAGATTGTCCTGTCTAAAAATGGTTTTCAGACTATTACGAACATTTAAAAATATTATCCAAATCGGTCCAGCTTACTATAGCGCTCTAGTGATGCGCTTCTCAACGAATAGCATTTAATTTACGCAGGTACTTCTTCATCATTTTAATTTCAATGTATACAGGTGTGCTGACGGTTTTAAGGAGACAATCAGATCATGAAACTGAACAATTTTCTCTATCGGACCAACATCGAAATTGCAAAAAACAAATCAACTGTCCCAGGGTCTCGAGTAGGTTTTGTATGGAACAAATGATTTTTTATCTCGATTTCAACGTTGATAGTTTGTATGTGTCCCTGACTCCAAATCACCTTTTTCAATCACATTTTTTTGTCTTGTGTTTGTTTGTTTGGTCGAGCATCACGCAAAAACTAATGGACTGACTTTAAGGAAACTTCTTGTGTTTAAAAGATTATGATTAGACTGAAAAACTAGTATTTATTTTATCTCGCTACAATGACGGGAAGTGGATGAAGTTGCGGGCAAAAGCTCGTAATAGATAATAATGTGTAGATACAACAGTATTCTAGTTTAATTGTCTGTCCTTCCTGTAATAGTCTCGGAACCGAACATGGTTTGTCTTCTGGTGCATTTACATAATGTATTCAGATATAGACCACGCTTGGTGCATCCCCTCACATTTAGATAAACGTTTCTCAAAGGGGCCTCTACGTGTTGGATCTGTGTCTCCACGCAAGCATTCCAAAGGTCCGGGCTACGGCCCGTGAAATACCTTTTAGAGATACAATAACAACATTACATTGCAGTTTTTCAGACTCGTGAATACTACTACGCCGTAGTCCCCTGCTACGAGATGTCCATGTCATAGCATCTACGAACTGTCTTATTACTTCAATACTATCTATAGAAATGGTATTTAATTCGAGTCCAATACACGTGACTAGGAATAGTCTATATTTTATCCATTTGTAAAAATTTTTAATTTTGGCATGTTTGTGTGTAAGCTTAAAGTATTCAAAAAATACATTATTGCGATGGGATTGGGGATAAGGATATTTAATACAATTCAAAAATATAGTTTTTAGGGACCGTACCTAAAAGGTGGCCAACAGAAATTTCTAATAATGAGCCCTTTTAATCTGTAGAACTGATGGATTCACAGTTCTTTTACACACTGTGCGTCGTCGTCACAAACTTTCCCATTTATAATATTAGTAGGATAGTACGATATTACTAATTATATAATTTTTAAAGAAGGAATTAAGATAAACGTTTGCCGTAACTCTAATTTCTTACGCGTAACTTCAATCCAAAAACAAATTTTCGCCAGTCACGATATACACTTATGATAAAAGCTTTGGAATCCAGTACGTTCCTATACAATAAAGGGTAGGTGGGTGAAGTGAGGCAGGTAATCATTGCTCGTTGAAAAGTATATTTGATCAACGGCTGTGTGATTACGATTCTGACAGGAATATCCCTCTGTTCCTGGGAACAATTTCACGGAAACATCTTTTGCATCTTATTTCGGAATATATTAGGGCGCCGCCCACCTTAGACAGCCCGGCGTTAGAAAAATGGAAAGTATTCAAGAAATAATTAAATCATAGCAGGAACTTTTATATCATCATCTAGCACTATTCTAGCTAAAACTGAGAGACATTACTGCCAAATTTCGAGCTTCGCCTGTGGTCCAACTACAAATCAATCTTTTAAATTTGTTGTCTGTCTGTTTGTTTGTTTGAGCATCACGCAAAAACTACTGAACCGATTATGATGAAACTTTTTATTTGAAAGCTTATGATTTGACTTAAAATTGCAGGTAAAAGCTCGTTATTTATATAAAGATAAAGAGTGTCCGTATAGCTAGCGCAGAACAGCTGTACAACTTTGTATCGATTTTTATATTGTTTCTTATGAATTTACATACATTTTTCGTACAATCAGAGGCAATATTTATTTGATGTAGTTTTATAAAAAGAAACGTCGCCTTTCGGTAAGAACTATTGTGTGAATTCGTGTATACGCTAGCGCAACCAGCTCCGTGTTTTATTCAAAATACTTATTTATATCCGTTCCCTGAAGACCTATGAGATTTTGGAAGCCCTAGGGCAAAATTTTTTGAATGTAAAATAGTTGTATAATAGGTAGTGTTTTTCTGTGGCTCTACCTTCACGTCAAGCTAGCGTACCAGGTAAAAATCGATATCTCGTAAAGGACAAAGGCACTATTTATGTAACCTAGGCACTAATTAGGCACTATTTACGCACTATTTATTGGCACTAATCCTATCCTGCTTCTTTTCAGTGTACGCAAGATATACGGACACGATAAGATGCAACTAAAGTTATTTTTACTTATGTTACGTTTACCTTTAAAATGTGTTCTACGACTTCCTTAAAATCCTAAGCCAAATACGGTTACGGAACTTTATTAACTTTTGGATTCCACGTTACCACGTCAAAATACATCAACCGATTTGGTCCGAAATGTGAAAAAACGGCCAAAACAAAATTATGCGATCGGTGGGATTTATCCACCCCGGAAATCCGAATGGAACAGTGATTACTGCTATAATTTTTTCATCGTTTTTCAATGAAAATCCCAAACGAAAATGAAAGGCTCCTCCCTCCGAAACCAAAGTCTGGATACATGCTCGTTTCTGTTTAAAACGTTATCTAAAATCATATTTTATACATTTCTTTTAAGCATTTCTAAACAAATTACATGTCACAGGATTGCCTCGGGGTATTCTTTCATCATCCCTAACTTTTACAACAAATACACAGATTCGCTTCCAGCTTTCCGTCACACATTTTATGCGTAGATACATAGTACCTACATGCAAAGAAAGACAAACAAAGGGATGTTATCCCTTTTTGTATTTCCTGATACTATATTATAATATCATGTAAGTATAATTAAAATATAATCAAATCATAAATCATTTTTGATAACCTTTTTTTTGTGGAGTCAAAAAGCATTCTAACAACGACTCTATTTATACCTATAATAGTATATATACTACGTATTCAACGTGTTAATGAATTAACGCAAAACTAGAAAGCAGTTTGTTTAGAATCGAGAGCAGAATCGAATTATCATGGTTTCAACAATTTTTTCAAAATATTAAATAATTTGTTTGTAAAATTTAAAATTTACTGAACTCGATCTCAACCCACCGCTCGGGCACTCTCACCCTACTTACTACCAAAGCAAGATTCTTAAAATGTATCCATGAGCATGTTAGCGCTTTCATTCATTCCTGAAATGATAACAAATCATTTTTGCCTCAAAACTTAAAATGCGAATAACTTTAAATTTTATTTATAAAAATTATGAAATTACTGTTTCAATCTAATTGTTTTCTTATAAATCAGTTGGGGTATAAGAGGTTTTGCGCTTATTCATTGACACGTTGTATACAGAATGTCCCAAAACTCAACGTCAAGCCGAAAATAGTGAGTTTATAATCAGAAAAAAAAACAAGTTTAATACTTTCCGAGATTTTCTAAGTTATTAAAAAAAAATGTTTCTTCATGACTACCTCTGTATTTGGGTTACTGTTATTTTTCCTCATGCCAAATTCGATTCGGTGTAAAAACGAGCGAGTAATCGAGGTGGGGCATACATACAGACAGACAGAATGGACGAAAGTATAAGGGTTCCTTGTTCGACTACGGAACTCCTCAAAATAGGTGTACCTGTACCGGCATCAAATAAAACCCCTAACACACGGGTACGTATGTACGTATGTATGTTTGATTTGTATGCTCATCAATAAATCGATGTTAGAGACATGGCATGATATTCCAATTTTTAAATAACTTTGCTTTACATTCGATGAACTGACACAAAAGGTCTTTGTAACAAAGGAAAACGAAAATGTTGAGTAGAACCCAGGGCGCTAGGCTGTTTATAATGACCTCTCAGAAATGGAAGTCAACTAATGATTATACAGAATGTGTTTTTTAGGGTTCCGTAATCAAATACGGACCCCTTACAGTCTCGTTCAATTGTGTCCGTATGTCTGTTTGCATGCCACACCAAAATTAGGTACTTTCTCATTATTGCACCTAAAAAATTAAGTAGCCTGTAGGATCGCATGGCAGGGCTAAGGGCTCCTCTCACGAATAACGGTAAGATATGGAGTAGGTCATTACTCCACCACGCGGACCCAGTGCGTATTGGTAGGGGCATATAGCGGTCAACGTGTTGTCGTGGCTTAACGAATAGTTATACTGACATCTGACGGAACTCTTTGGGATCAATTACTTAACGTGCTTTCCGAAGCACGATTGCAAACAGCATAGACACCTATCCAAAAACAGACCAGACCAAACTAATTTTAGAAATATGATAATTAAGAAGAACAAACAAGTTTTGAACCCCGTTTTGGGGAAATGATATTTAGTAATTTGGGAGGGGTTACATACCACGAAAAGGCGGTCGACATTTTTTTTTTATACCTGCACCGTCGAATGAGGTGTCGTTTGATCAACGTAGTATAAATAGGTAAGTCTAGACTCACACAAGCCTTGTAAATATCATAAGTCATCTACATCTACTCGTATTTTTACGAGTATCCAAGGGTGACGTGACAGTCAGAGAACTCGAGGGAAAGCGAATTATAATGTTACCCGTAACATTTTTTTCAGCCAGAAAATGTAATTTAATTATCTTGTGTATTGTAACAAACTGGTATTTTCCTCCACTGGCTTGTCCGTTTTTTTGTCAAACTTCGTATTTTAATTACTTTGATGTAGCACAAGGGTGCTTCGTGGCGAGTGTACATATAGTATACAATTTTAACAAAGCAGTCTAGTAAATGCGCTTATCTACTGCCTTGCATGCATTGAATAAGAGAACTTGTAAGTATTACATAATTATACCTAATAAATTATGGATTTGTAAAAAAATGATTAATCTTCCAAAAACCTGTAAACATGGGTATGGATGATTAATTTCAAAATATAACGTTATTGGCAGCACTTGCTCGACACATTTCGCTTTCCCCATATTATGAACTCTACCGTCGTCCTTCATAAGCAGTGAATAATGAAAATTCACGTCTCTTACAAAATCGGGTCTCAAAATACGTCTGAGAGAGCACTTTTAATATGACACCTATATCACAGGGCACTCCCTGCCCCCCACCAATTTTAGCTAAACCCCCGCTTAGTAGGAAGCGTGGCTGAAAATGTAGGCAGTGGCGTATTCCTGTCTTGCTCGCACTCACTCAGTATCACACATGCTTACGACCTCTTCTTGTAAATTTTTCTCATTTGTATGAAATGAGCAGCTAAGAGTCCATGGTGTGCCAATATTAATACGAGCCTACATGGACCTACTACTAAATTAAATCCATGCTAATTTTCTATTGTGTTTTCGACGTTTAATCACAGAACAGTCTTGTATGTTTATAATATTGTAATACTTGTTGATAATAACTAGCATTTGAGTGCGGATTGAGTACATTACATTCTGTGTGAGTCTCCTCATGCTGACGAGAAGCTTGATCCTTTTTTGATGGCATATTTAACATGTTATCAGTTCATTTGTTTCTAATAACCTATAGATAGTTATAAAGTATATAGGTATATGATTAAGTACCTAACACAAATTGAGGTTAGACGAGAGAGAACCAAAAATTACCGAGGTAGCAATAAGATTTCGAAGTTGAAGTGGCAGTGAGCCAACTATAATCTTTCACTGAATCAATAATCATTGGAATAGATGATTTTTGAAGCGGCACATTATGTCAACCGTATTATGGAACACGCCATGGATCTACGATCTACGAAAGGAAGCTGCAGGCAGTGATCTTGATTTCTTAAAGCCGTTTTACGACTATATACAGCGGTTATTTATCCACAAAAAAGTTTGTTACGCTGGAAATTTTTAAGTGAATGAGTGTGTGCACTGAATATGCACTCTCTTGTCCTTACCCTCCCGAATCTGACGAAATTAACGGGGAACCACTACGATTGATGTGGCGTCGGATACAGTAGTCTGGTAAGTAGGTCCGGTAGGTCATATAGATGATGAGGTTAGTTCGTCTCTTACAACACCCGTCATACCGTTGGTGATATTCGAGAAGCCGGCAACAATACGGCTGATAATAACTAAGTAGATGCCTGAGGCTGTAGGTACCTCACTGTGGCGCAGAACGGTGGAAAACATGTTTTTTTCAGCGGAAAAGTGTGGGCTGATTAAAACTTGACCAGTGTAGTCGTGTGATAAGTAATGTCACTCCACTTGTCAATTCCTCTGCAAAATTTAATCATAGTACTATTTAACTTAACGGAATGATTCCGAGTTCCATAGGTAATATAAGATTTATCAAAACTTTTCTGCCGAAGTTTGGAGATGCTTTGAAGCCGTGTCGGAGGTAAATAATTAAAATCGTGGGTCTCCCTGAATCTACCTCGGCAATTGGGGGGTTTCAAAGCCCGGGTCACATCTCTTCTCTATCTATACATATAATTAAATTGTAAACTTGGCGAAGAAGTACATTGAAGATATTTGAAAACAAAAAAACATTGGTAGGGTTAAGAAAAGTAAAAGGATTAATTAAGATCTTTTTTCGAATTTGTGTCTGTTTGTCGCATCACTTAAAAAGTACTGAACTAATTTAAATGGGGTTTTAACAATAACATAGAGCTTAGTTTGGATTAACATTTAGGGTTTATTTCTTCGCAATCAGTTCATCCAATAAAAAAATAATCAACTCGCTCTTGCCTTTAGCTATCACACTACCTCAAGGAATATACTACTCTCTACCGAGAGCACTACCTACATGGTCTTCTTTCTTTCATGTCAGCATGAAAATCACACGCATAAACTAACATATAGAGTTGAGGAAAGATGTAGTTGATCCAAGTCCAGGATCAACACATGGGTGGTGTATTTTAAAATTATTGACAGTTCTACATTAGGCTTCACATCTAATGACGTTATTGTCTACTGACATCGATTTCTTTTCGTTTTGTAGAATACATTCATTGATAGTTGTTTTTCCTTTCGTCGATGGAAACTTCCTAATAATTCTGCGTTGGTTGCTAATAAGGGTTACTACAAACCGGCCACCGGAGATCGCCATAAGTAGGGCTGCCAGCCGCTCGGCTTTTGCCAGACATGTTTTTGTGGACCCTAGAGTTGAATACTTTTTCACACTTTGGTATCACAAGAATAGTATCAAACTACCTTAAGAATGAATTTACTTGCATCGGTTTATTCCTAAAGCAAATTGTCGATACAGCTTTTAAGAACACTTAAGTATCGGGTATACTTTGACAAATGGTATTAAACTATAAGTAAACAGTAATTTGGCTGCCGGCCAGAGAATGTTGAAAGATTACCGGGTCGTAATTGAGTTTCTATAGGGTTCAACGACCGGTAGACGACCCCTTAGACTGGAAAAGGTTCTTTTAAAATAAATGGAAACGTTGGAACTTTAAGATAATGCACAATCCTCAAAGGCAAATCATATAATGAGGTGAGATCACTATATTACCTAAACAGGGTGTTTGAGTAAACAGTTGCATTACTTTAAGGGGTGATTATAGCCATGATATTGAACAACTTTCCCAAAGAAACCTATAGGAAATTCCCAATTTTTCTTTGGAATTCCCATACTAAATGAAATCAGCTGATTGAACGTGTGTATGAAATGTCGAAAAAAAGATTTGCGAATTTCCTATAGGTTTCTTAGGGAAAGTTGTTCGGTATCATGGGTACAATCACCCCTTAAAGTAATGCAACTGTTTACCCTAACTATGTAGGTATTACTTGTAAATAGTTTTGTTATAAAAGCAGATCTGGTGTCATCTGGCGTCAATAGGGTTCAGTAAGACCTCCTGATTACGAATATATATGAGAATGATGATAAGCGCTAATGCTGTGGGGGTTTCATTCCGACATACCAGCAGGTTATCAAATGAAAGAGCCTTATGAGTAGATTACCAATATATGTATAGCATAGTACCTATACCATTTTCACTACTTCGTTTAACAAGTTATTTGAAAGTGTTAAAAAAAACCGGCCAAGAGTGTTTCGGACACGCTCATGATAGGGTTCCGCAGCCATTGTATAAGTAGAAAAAGAAGAATCTAGTTTTTCATTAGAGAACAAATCTATTTTAGTTTAGTTAGTTTTTTCCGAAACTGGTTGAGCTACAGCTTTTGTTATCAGACATACCGATAGAATTGACGAAAGTTTATGGGTTCCTTGTTTGACTACGGAACCCTAAAAATGTCACAATTCAGAGTTGTAGATTAGATAAGAGCTGTAGATTAAAAACTACTAAAATGGATTTTTGGAAAATACATTCCTTTATATCGCGTCAAAAAATAATTTGACAGAAATATTAAAAAATAAAAATGTACATGGCGAGTAACCTTGTCTGCCGTACAGGAGGCGATGGTTAGAACGGCGTCCATGCGGACTCGTACCAATGAGTTTTTGGGATCTATGTACGATTTGTAATACCACTTTTCGGTGAAGGAAAACATCGTGAGGGTATGCTTTAATATTCTGGCATATATTGTACCCACTGTCCATTACAAGTGGCGACGGGCTCACTCCCCGTCTCGCACTGGACAGAGTTTCGGTCCTAGTGAAACGTGAATGATTTGAGGTTTCAGAGTAACTCTGACTAGTCGGGGAATAAAGTCGTGAGTAAATGTTTTGCACACGCAGTTACAGTTTTATTGGAAACGTGTTGTTTCGTACTTCTAGATTTTCTTAAAAGTGTTTTGAACTTATATATATAAAAGCATTGTACAAAATAGCTTTTATAGGCTTAGGTAGGCAGAATGTTATTTGAACACTTTTTTATTTTTTATTGAGAAATCTTAAATTTTGATTGAGGGCTCCACTGAGTGGTGTAAAGCTTTTTAAGCTCACTTTACACACTATTTATTCTACAAACTGTAATAATTTTAGTAACAGTGCTTTTCATAACAACGTTTATTAAAATACCTTACGAGGACATTGACATTTAAGGCGTGTTTTTTCTAAAATTAGACACCTACTCGTACTGCTCTTTTATTGTTGCGAAGTTATATCTCGGACACAATTAGCGACAAACTGCAGAGCGTTGACGTTGAACAGAAAGCTGCCATGCCACATATTTGTAAGATGGTTTGCGTGTCACTTAGAACCGGTTCCAAATTCTATTCCCTTCGGAGCTTCCATGCCAGACAGAGACCTCACTCCGAAATCGATGCGTTCGTTAACATAAAAACAGTTTTCTTACTATTAAAGTTGTTACCTATCTACTGAGAATTTGTACGTGATTCGTGGAGTTTAAGCTTATTTTACCCTACTGCGCCAAAAAGAGGGCTATGTTTTTTGTTTTTTATTCAAACAGAGCGCAGTGACGTAGTTTATGAATCCAGTATCTGGGTAATCGAGCTTTGCTTGATGTCTTCAAAGTTATTCTGGATAGGTTTCATCCCTCAGAAAATCCATGTTGGCACAACAAATTATTTTCTTCAGAATGTTTCTGTCAACGCCATATATGTACGGTATTAACGTAAGGTTACTCAATGTTAAAGAAGTTATGAGTCCAAACGGCAAAAATCTGTTCATATTTGCTATGGGATATAGGTATTACGGTAATTACGATCATTCCACTGAAGGGCAGAGGTTTTTAAAGTAAGAGGGGTGTACAGTCCTCCGCTAGGTCGAATACGCATAAATAACTGGCGCATCAGCCATCCAACTTTATTAATATTTGCTATTTCCAAGCTATTTATCAAGCTTTTCTCTGACTAGCCTACGCTAGAAATCTCATAATTAATTGGTAAGTACGTACTACATCTTAGGACGATAGGATTAACATGGTTTGAGTGGCACTTGTCCTCCGGTAAACGAATCTTATCTTAACTATTATAAAACTGTAACAGAATTGTGTCTGTACATTGAAGATATTTACATGAAAAAGATTACGATATGTTTTTTAACGATCCCGGACTCCAAATCATCCTTTTATAGAATTTTTGTCTGCCTGTTTGTTTGTATGTTTGTAACAGTATCATGCAAAAACTACTGAACCGATTTTTATGAAACTTTTTTGTTTGATAGCTTAAGATCTGACTTAAAATCGGGTATATAATTTGTGCGGACGAAGCATTTGCTCACGAGTATATTCCCGAGGGGGTAGTCAGAGATATTCTGAAACCTCAGATCATCCACGTTTCACCAGTAGTACCGAAACTCTGTCCAGTGTGACGGGGGGTGAGCCCGTATCCACATAATGGACAGTGGGTACAATACATGCCTCGAAATTGAAGCATGCAGGTTTCTTCACGATGTTTTCCTTCACCGAAAAGCCAGTGTTACAAATCGTACATTAATGCCAAAAAACTCATTGGTACGAGTCGGTCTGGACGGGGGATCGAACCATCGCCTCCTGCACGGCAATGGACTACCACGGCTTACGTGCGGACGAAGTCGCGGGTAAACTCTAGTCTTCTCTAATATTACTCAAGTGAAACGTTACTACTGGGCGCTTCTCGCTTAAACCGTTCAGATTTGAATAACATTTTAAACTTAGCGCTGATTTTCGCCAGCTACAATTATAATTAATTTAGTCTCTACGAAGCTGCTCAAGGTGAGCTGTGCTACATCTGTACGCTTAAAAAGTTAGTTAGTAGTTGCAGCAACTTTTGCTGACCATCTCTAATTTGATTACGGTCGTGAGTTTATGTACTTATATAATACCTACTAGAATTTACCCGTTTAAAAAAAGTTTCATTTAAATCTGATCAATAGTTCTTGCGTGATGCTGTTTCAAACAAAGAAACAGACACAAGTTGTAAAAAAAGGTTGATTTGGAGTCAGGGATACCTAAATATTTTTCTTGTAAATATCTCCAATGTATAGACCAAAGAACACTTAGTTTAGACACACTAGATTTCTTTTGATGATAATTGTCTATGCTATAGACAAAGATACACGCATCAGCACTAAAGTCTACTTTTAAGACCAAATTTGATTGAATCGGCACGGTACGTAGTTTATATGTAAATACAAACATATATACAAATCAATACCCTTTTAGATTTGACTGCATCATATTTAATACTTTTAGGTCTATACTATTAGGTATTATTATACCTATTAGCGTTTGTCTGCGACTTCGTCTGCGTGAAATAAGAATATCGAAAAATCCTTTTTTTCCCTACATCCTCTATATTCCAAATGTCATGATCCTTCTTCATTCACGGCTGTGCGGTGTCAGTCAGTCAGTCAGTCATGGAACTGTTTTGTAAATATAGATGAGATGTGATAATATATCTGAGGGTTCACTTTGCTCGGAATTATGATTATGACTTTTCAAGAGTTATATACAGGGTGTGATTGAAATAATTCGACCAAATTTTCATTTTAAGCTTCATCATTTATTTGACGTCAGGAAAACAACTATTTTACAAAACGCACCACGAAAATAAAAATTTAAAAATTCAATTTCACCCTTCATAATGTTATGTTTTACGCGTCATCTCACTCAACACGTAAAGTAAACGTGACTCTACGTAAATAGTATGTAGATTATATCGTTGGGACTCTTTGAAGAACAAAGGTACAGACGGGGAATTAGTTTTATTTTTCCATGATTCTGTGCGTCTTCTTTATTCTATGTTTATTATAAGGTGTATAAGGAAAAATTCTTCGATAGGATTCAATAAGTTTATCATCATCATAAATAACATAATACAACCATCTCCAACTCACATAGTGCGTACATAAATACAATGCAGTGATCAATTTTAATGATGATCAAAATTACTGTCGTAAATTGTGTATGTTTGTTCAAGTATGCATTTATGGTCACGACTATACCACCACCACCACCTTTCACTAGTAGTACCAAAACTATTCGTTTGTTCGTTAGCTGTTCATAGTGTGATGTGTTGTGAGCCTGACGCCTCGAAATTAAAGCATGCAGGTTGCATTGTTTGTTCAGTTCTCAGTATGCTTTGGTGTTTAATCTGCAACAAACAAACCGTACCATCGGATTAGCGTATCATATAAATTTCACAAATCGCCCCGACATATTTTAATAATTGTCCTAAGGGCTTATCCATTAGGTTGATACGTGGTTGGCACCTGCCCGGTACCTGTGTGAACAGACCTTTAGGCCGCATCGATCACAGGACAAGCTGTAGGCTTCAGGCGGTCGGTCGGTCGGTGGCTACGCCAGTTGTGCGACGGCCGTAGCAAGCTACACTCGTAGCGCCGTAGCACGTCTACGAAAGAATCTTATCTCGCAGTTATTTTGGAAATAATATCCAATAATTAAAATAGTGATTGGTTGTCTAAGTGTCTCGGAAGTTTGTTTGCTGTACATATTCGGTAAGTTCTATCGTTGTTTAGATACTTTTTCAATTTGCTTCGTGTTTATTTAAAGTTCTTTTTCGCTAATGAGATTTTAATCACTTCTTACTTCATCTTTATTTTGAATTTTGATTTCAGTTTTCTATTATGATTTAGATTTAAATTTTTTTACCAACTGGGCTTAAATGTAAATGATACCTAATAAAAACTTATTATTAGTTACATCATGAAATTACTGACTAATATTTTCATGTACGTCCAATTACATTTAAGAGCCTTTTCAACATTTATAGGGTTCGTTTTGATACTACATACTTAAATCCTCGGTGTTAACGAAATAGGTCAATGATCCGACTAAAACAATTTATACCTAGTCTTCTACTTAATGTTCATTTTCAGTGGTGAATTTATATGAACATTGCGTTTTCTTTTAAACCCACGTAGTCTTTTTTAAATTTGCATATTCTTATAATTTCTGCTGTTTTGTAAAAATACTCACCGCCAAAGAAAATTTGGGTTTTAGCAGACGTTTATTTAATTAAAATTAATTACAAATGCAAATGCGAATAATTTAACAAGTGTCATAAAAAAGGAAAAATAGAACCTGCAACGGCGAAATTTTCAGAGAATGTATAATTTTAGAAGTATTTACGTTGTCATGCTAATTGCTAATTTAAGGGTGCCTCGATATCTCCACCAGATAAGTGTGAGGCAGCGAGGCGTATTCGCTATATTTTTCTACTTTCGTTGAGCTCTGCGGTCTACCCGGTGGAGTTTTGCTTCGCTGCCTCTTGCAGACTCTACATAACAGGCACCCTATTAAGCGTTTGAAAAACTTTATGTTTACTATAGCAATAGTGCAATACCTAGTATTCCTCGACGGGCTGATAAGGGACATCCATGACAACTTGCTGGCTCATGCCAATTTAGTCATTCAGACTACTCGTTGAAATACTACAACTGTGACTCTTGCTCACGAAAATGAAAGCAATGAGCGTAGGTAGATAGTGTAACGAAACACCCTAATTATATTTAAAGGGGTAGTTAAGACAAACTGAACAACTATCAGTATGGAGAGAAAGACGAAATAACAAAAATTCTGCTATCCCATACATTTGTCTCGAGTAGTACTGCAATTATGTTTAAAACAGCAGATGTTTTTAATTTTTTCTCGGTGTTGGTTCCATAGTGAAAGTTTCTCGGTTTGATTGTCTAAACCACCCCTTTAAATATTACTAGGGTGTTTTGTTACCCTGTACTTATATTATGTACTTTCCATGCAGTTTAGTAATTTAAAAGGATTGTTTAAAAGAAATACTTCGCAAGACTTTTTTAAATTAATTCGAGCAAGAACGTATTCTTCACGTTTGTTGCACAAAACAAAAGTGGAACATGAAATCTGGGCTAACATTAATTAAAATAAAAACAGTGAGTATCGCATGCTTATTTTAGCTTATTAAATGCAAATTTCCCAAGTTTGCCTGCTTTGCGACGAATAGCTGTTGCGAATGTATTGTTACACGAAACTTGTAGGTTATTTTGCTTCACTAAAATCTGACCTCAATTATAATTCAGCCGACGTTTGAGACATGCGTTTTTAGTTTCCGACCACGTGCCGACGTAAATGGTATTTACATACGAGGCTTTACATGAAGGAACGACGGCTGCCAGATAAACACTTCAAAATCGCGTCGTTTTTCGTACCACTTGTGCTCTGTTAATATCGAGAATTTCCCGATTTGACTCACGTAGTGGTACCCACTCCAGCTTTACGAATTATAGACGTCATTCTGTCACAAAAGCCTGGGGGAATAAGGTCGCCGAATGAAAGATGTTAAAATGAAATTAGGGAACATATTGTAGGAGGTATTAGTAGTTCTATCGCTGATTGGAAAATAGTAACATTATAATACAAATGGCTTTGTTTTTTAGAATGCGTTATTCTGTTAGGACTTGTCAGTCTAAACATTTATTATTATGACACCAAAACTGTAGGGCCATTTTCCTTGGTTTTATTATGGTTTGAAAAATCTGCCCGTTCATACATTTTTGATGAAATAAAACATACAGCTACAGCTTTCATGCTTTTTAACAATAAATGCTTAGACGGACAAGTCGGGTCAGTCTTCAGTTCTAACAGAATATAGCATTCGTTTTTGTTGGCCGCCACTTTCACATTTGGACCAAAAATTTATGTAACGCCGATGATGTCTTTTGATATATTATTAATAATGCCTTTGGTTTATTATTAGGCATGCTCTATCTATGGTGTACGGTTGAGAATCGCGTGACTGAGAGAATTACCGCGGGTTGTAATAAATTATTTCTTGAATTCGTCGGTAGCCGGTAAGGGCACGGTGATAAATATCAGCTACTGGTACGAAAAAAAAAGATACGGCACGCCGTTTGACTCTGTAATGAGTTACTACATATTTTGCTGAAGGATACGAACATTATGACGATAAAAATAAATTGACGCAATAACACTTTATGCAATTTTTCGACTTTTCATTATAAACTCAAAAATGTATAAGGTCGTTTCTAGTCAATGAGCAGTAGATTCTTTGATAATATTTTCATAACAAAACGTTGGTCCGTTAACGATTTTACAGAAATTGTTTTTAAAGTTTAGCGTTCTTTTGATACCATTTTTCATAAATTATAAGTTTCTTTATTAGACTGTTACTTACAGGCAATAGGTAAGGGTAATAGGTTAATAGGCAATATCAATTAGAATAAAACGGTAAAAGTAGTATAAGTACCTACGTCGCTACTTAATTTTTGAATTAACAGAGATTCCCGGGCAAGTACTGTGTTTTGTTTACCCATTTATATTTGAATTATAATAAATAACAAATCATCAGAAGTAAGAACTTTTTAAGTTTGTCTTATGCAAAGGTGACTTCCCCGTAGAGGTCGCACTTAAATTAGCATGCAAAAGGGAAATAAAGCGAGCCAGAGTCCAATTTCCCTAGTTACACGCAGTGTTTCCTAGTAATTTAGATGGTTTAAACTAAACTATGGCCATTTATAATTCATTAAATGCTTAGCAAAGCATTCTACGCTCTAACAAAGTCTTAGGTTTGCAACATACACTAGTTTTCCTTCGAGAACTTCAAATTGTACACGACTCAATCCCAGTTTAGGACCGCGATAGGCCAACTGTAACTACTTTCACTGGCATCCATGGTTTTAGAGATTTTAAACTTTCTTACCTAATTAGTTACTTACACTTATATTTTCGGTAAACAACCAACATTTGGTCTTTTAATTTATTTTAATCCTCCACACACACGGATACAATGTAGTTAATGTTGAACAGTTAATTGGATTACTGTAAAATTAAATACTAGATAGATATGTACTTCTAGACACATCATTTATTATTCGTTAGGTGTCTAGAATCTAAATAATTCAGTTACCCCTAAGTTTGATCAAAATGCTAAAGATATGTTTTCTAATAAATAACTAAGGATATATATAAGGGTTACGCTTCTATTGCGAGCCGAGAAATTCATTTCATGTCACATTATATGAGTTTCTGATGATTGATTTCGGTGGTCATTTCATTTCTTTTAGGTCGTAACTGTAGACGACAAAATGTTCTTTAGTATTCGTGTGGCGCGTTTAGGGCTTCTCAGGTAGATTCTGTAATACCTCTGAAATGTTTGAACCTTTGATCCAAAATCTTACAACCTTCACAGCTGAGGGTATTATAGATGCTAGACAGAAAACCAATGTGCATTATGTTAGATGTGTCAAGCTGTTCCAACACAACAATTAAAATCCACAACATACAGAATGAAGAAAGAAAGAAAAAACATACAAACACTACACGTTTCCCATTACATAGGTAGCATTCGAACTGAATACTGTTGGTTTGAAAAGCTATATTCTAAAACTACCTTTTGGGCTATGTCGAATTCATTCGGAAATTCGTATGAAAAAATTTAGTTTCACTTTAAAAACAGAAGAAACTGCTTCCGATAACGGTTCGCTTGTTGAAGCGTGTCTAGAAATAAAATAATGTTTCAATGTATATCAATCACTGCCTCCGTGGTCTAATGTTTAAGAGCATTGTGTTCTTGACACGGAGGTCGTGGGTTCGATTCCCACGGGGGACACCTAGTGATATGTCACATTGTGCGTTTTTCCCCTTGGTTGGTTGGGACATTGCAGGCCGAATCACCTGATCGTCTGAAATAAAGATGATTCCGTGCTTCAAATGGCACGTTAAGTCGTTGGTTCCGGCTACTATCTCTCTTGGTAGTAGTCGTTACAATAAAAACCACGTCAGAGGCCGTAAGGCGGTCTGAAAAACTCTGACACCAGGGCTTGCCCACACGATAAGAAGAAGAATCACTGACCCCCTCGGAGAACATAGTCTAAGAATATTATGCATGATCATGGATCTTTTTCCATCTAGCTATATGTTTCAAGCGGAGTTATTGATATAATTGTGAACCATACAATTTTTAAAAACATTCGCTGCTACGGGCTGGTTTAGATACTCGTATAACATCAGTACATGTATATAATTTGCGCCTTGCAGTCGAGTTTAACAAGCTAATCGCCAGAAATATACAGGCTGAAATTTATTTCAAAGAACTCACTAGCAAAATTGATGACCGACTCTAGCCTACTAAACTCGAAAAGTCGTATAGATGGTGAAATTGACATCATGAGCATCCTATAAAACTAAGAGGCTACCCATCAAACTGAACAACTTTTACTATGGGAGCAAACCGGCCGGAACAAAAACTACAATGCCTACTCGACTCAAATGTATGCAACGGCACATTTTTGTGGTTGCTCCTATCGGTATGCTCCCATAGTAAAAGTTGTTCAGTTTAATGGGTAGACTCTTAGTTTTAAAGGATGCTAATGATATCAATTTCACCCAGTATACGATTTTTAGAGTTTAGTGCCTACTAAAGTCAGTCAGTCATCAATTTTGCTACTGAGTTCTTTGTTCTTGGACTGTTACTATACAGTTTTTGAGGATGTATAAAACTCTTGGACGAGTCAAGATAAAACTAGACGACTAACAAAAGACTGTAGTTATAGCCACTCAATTATCAACATTTTATTCAACACTATACGCGACGAAGTAGATAGGAAAACGCCGGTGCTGCCGCTTGGAATAGCAAAGGAGTTCCGGTGGAGCGACAACGCCGCTGCAGATAATTCGAGCATAATTCTTTATCGGATGTTACCGATGATGTTTCAGCACGGCTGGTCAGCCTGTTGGCGCATAGGTGGCGCATAGGTGGCGCATAGGTGGCGCATAGGCGGATTACGTAGGTAGTATCCCAAAAATGAATAAAAGTTACCCGTGCGCCACAAGGTCAGGTTACTGATGACTTAAATTAATGTCATAATTTTTGAAGGTCATGGTCCTTAATTCTACAACGTGCTAATGAATTAACGCAAAACTAGAAAGTACCTAGTTTGTTTAGAATATAGGAGCAGAATTGAATTATCATGGCTCAAGGTAATTTTATTCAAAATTTAAAATAATTTGTTTGTAAAATTTAAAATGTACTGTACTCGATCTCAACCCACCGCAATGGCACACTCACCCTACTTACTACCAAAACAAGATTTTTAAAATGTATCCATGAGCACGTTAGCGCTTTCTTTCATTGCTGAAATGATAACTAATCATTTTTGCCTCAAAACTTAAAATGCGAATAACTTTAAATTTTATGTATCAAAATAATACAATTATTTTGTTGTAAATCAGTTGGGGTGTATGAGGTTTTTGCGCTTATTCGTTAACACTATATATAATGTTAGGGTGCGTTTCCACTGAAGCGGCGCGGTGTGGAGATGTGTAAAATCAACCAATACATTTTTTTTTCTGTCAAGTGACGAAAATTGTGACCCCCATTCCGGTTTGTTTCTGGTGCAGAGGCTAGCCATAACAATTCAACGTGGCAACGCTGCTAGCGTTGTGGGCTCCTTTGCGCCGGGACCGACAAGGGGCGGGTTATTTGACTGAGCATGTTCGGGCTTAAATTGGGCCGTTGTGTTTTATTTAAGATTTCTATGTTGAGGATGACTGTGGCAGATCTCTGCCTGTATTTCATTGTTTTGATGAAGCAAGTTGCTGATTTATGTCAGTTTGAGTATTATTGTTAATGACGAATCACGTTCAAAATATCTCTGACTACCCCCTCGGGGAATATAAACGTGAGCATATGCTTTTATGCTTATGCTTATATGTTAATGACGATGCTTCTATATTTTTGTGATTTATAAAATTATAAATCCGTTTTGGTCATTAGGAGTGTTATTTTCAGATACGTACAATGATTGTAAATATGTATTTCCTAAATATGAAACTAAGACACGATAATAATGTAACCTTTTTGTCAACTTCTGCGTGTGAGTCTGATATGATTTAGAATTTAATTTTTAGAGTTCGGAACCCAAAGGGGTCCTGCCCTATTACTAACCTACGTTGTCCGTCTGTCTGTCTGTCCTACCTATTTAGCTAGACAGCTGAAAATTCACAGAATGTGCGTTATTATGTCGGATTTATTAACAAATAATAAAAAAATCCTAAAAGATTCTTCTCGCTCTATCGTAAAAATGGTAATACATATAAGCGTCAAACTTGGTGTGATTATATAGAATACTCTACAGTATAACAATAAATAATAAAAACCGGCCAAGTGTGAGTCGGTCTCGCGCTAAAGGTCCCGGAAAAAACATTTTTTTTTTTTGTAAGTGTTGGTGGTGTCTTACGGAACCCTCGGTACGCGAGTAGCCCGAATCGTACTTGACCAGTTTTATACTATAATTTGTCTCGAATTCTCTCTCGAACTCGAAATTACTATAATTAGAATTAGCTCAAAACGTTGCAAAAATGTAACATTGGGGATGTAAATATAGAAACCTAATGATTTTATCATGACAAATACGTCAGTTCAATAGAACAATGGAAATAGTAGAATATCGCGAAGCCATTTTATTAGCCTTGCCGTAGTTAAAGTGCTGTAGAGTATATGGCACCCATAAACGTTTTATGTTTTAGTTATCTCTCAGTTTGTATTTGTAGCTATTATATAGTACGTTACCTACAGTATTCCTCTTTCTTCAAAATAATAACATTTTCACACCTCAACAAATACGAGTAGGAGCGATTCAGTGGACGAAGGAGGTGAAAAACTCGAATAGAAAAGCCTGTTGGAACCCAATATGTGACGTACGATAACTTATGTCAGACTTTTATACCAACCATTTATCTAAATAAATATTTTTTTTCCTTTCCTGGCGGCCGACCAAAATAGTCTCCGACCAAAGACCGAATGATTGTGATCAGATCCCATTCATTATTTCGAAAACTATTTTCTCGTTCATTTCCGCCGGCAGCGACCTCACCTCTTTGTCGTGTGCGTGTTCCTGCGGCCTGAATGATTTTTTTTCATGCGTTATATTCTTGTCTGTAAAGGTGAAATTTCGTTTTCTTTGTTCTTCGTTTTTATGGTATCATTTCTATTCAACAAATGTTTTGATATTACGTCAATAAATCGTGATGGAGACGAAAAGGCTACCGTTCGTTCAGTTGCCTACATAACGATCTTATGTAGACCGTGCTAGCTCGCAACGGCGCGGCGGCCGGCGGCGAGTTGTGGTCGGAATGAATAATGTAATGCTATGTCAGTCCCGTTCTAATAAGATATCTTATCGGGGTAAATATAAAGGGCTCGGGAGCTTAAGAGTACCTGCCGTGCTCTTCGGCAAAACTTTATTGTAAGTATTACACAGAAAAGATAAATTGAGAGATATATATTTTTAATTTTTTCCTATAACAAATCAACTTTAGTGTCGTTTGTCTTCATTGCAAGGTCGAGTTAGTCTAGAATCGCTAGATAATGTAGAGATAGGTATGAAACCAGGTCTTAGAATCGTCTGTCGTCTGGAAACGTGGCAACCCTGCTCTTGCCCCCGCCTGTTCTCTGGCGACGTAATTTAAATAGGTATAACTCGATTATACCAGCGGAAGAAAAAATGTACACATGCCCTAGTCCATAATTCTTAATTTTGTCTCCAAAAATTTATTTATTTTAACGTAAAAAGCGTTAAAATTTTCATTTTTAGTATAAAAGTTAATTTACGTATTAGCCATAACAGTTTAAAACGAGCTACTTCTCATATCAAATCTTCGCTGTCAAAACATCGATCAGCTCACAAATTTATCATTGTTCTTGCATCCTTCAGATCAGAAGTTTGACACATAACCTTAGCGAATTTCGAATTGACAGCTCGCAGATGTTTCAACGACGAATTTAAGGTTGTGACGATGTTTGCGCTTAGAGAATTGCATTCCTATATGCCATATAGACTAAATTTATAAATTATTGAACACGCATGAACGGGTGAATGGATTTGGCTGAAATTTGGTAGGTACACAAATATATTATGTTCCAGATTTACACAGGATTAAAGTATATATGTTACGGTCAAAACTCATAACCGGTCAAAACCATTTTCGACTGCAAAAATCTGGTTATCAGTTTTTAGGCCCCCATCTAACTCAGTCGGTTAGGTTAGCGAGGAACGAAGCGACGAGCATGTTAGGTTTCATGCGACCACAGCAGATCCCGTAGTCACCATTTGGGTCGGAACCCTAAAAAGTATCATATGTGTTAATGTACAGTATATTATA
Organism: Agonopterix alstromeriana; assembly: GCA_963924505.1. NCBI lineage: Eukaryota > Metazoa > Arthropoda > Insecta > Lepidoptera > Depressariidae > Agonopterix > Agonopterix alstromeriana. Next base: position 5,000,756 of record OZ004661.1, read on the forward strand.
GCTGTGTGTCAAAATTGATCCAATTTTGCGTGATTGAGCCACATAAGACACACATCGTCACAAACTTTCACATTTATAATATTAGTAAGTAAGATGAGATTTAATGTGGTAACAACATGGTTACCATGGAACTAAAATAGTACTTAGCTTCTTAACTAAATAAAATCCTTTGATTAAAAGACATAAAGCGTTAAGTGCCATGCCTAGATGTGAAAATCAATTAGTTGATACAGCTGGGAATTGCAGAGTGGTTCATAAATTTTATGACCGTATTCGTAACACCACACCCTGCTCATAGAATACCTACAGGGTGGAAAAAACGTGAACAAAAATTACCTATACTCATTTAATTCAAAGGACTCGAAATTAATTTTTTAGGGTACCGTATTAGTAAAATCTTTAAATTTCGTCCATCATGTCTGTCTGTAGCCCCGCTTCTACTACACTAGGCATTCGCGATACGATACTGCAAGTTTTGCATTGAGAATGAGTCATCATATTAAATGCTTCACTTTTAAAACTAAGGTACCTCTAAAAACTATGAAAATATTCAATAATGTGAGGAATACATTCAAAATCTGAATAATATCATATTCGTACAAAATTTGTAATATTTTCATATCGCGTTTTCCGCTAATTCAAATTTTACCTAATTAATATTTACTCAGTCCAGATTTTTTATTTTGATATCTAAAGACCTGCAATTAAATATAAACGATTTTCATGGATCTTCAAAATTCAAATATATCGATAAATAGTTTGATCAGATCAGAAGATAAGTACGAGTTGTATAGCTAGTTTTCGTAGGCGAAGACGATTCGCTCGAAAGTCGAACCTTACGTAGATTCTTTTTATTCGCTCGCTTTTTATCCCTCCTGACGTAAAGTTGCTTACTGAATACTAAATAGGACAGAGCACTACTATGGTAACGTCTAAGTGAAAACAAACTTTTACTTAAATTTTGTCGCGTCCTGTATTTTTAGTAGATTATTAGGGTTAAGGCTAGGTCCCGGAGAAATCAAATGATTTTTGTAAGTTAAGATGTTGTGTGGTGGTGTGGTACAGAACCCTCGGCGCGAGTAGCCCGACTCGCACTTGACCGGTTTTTGTTTTATTTTGACATTATTTAAAATATTTCTTCGTATTCGTCAAAACTAATGACTGTTAGCACGCGAATAATAGTTAGTATCGTTACGATTTTGATGTTTTTGGGAAGACATTCGATATAATTATAATAATCTTTATTTCAAATAATTTACACAGTTCATTTTAATTAGGTAAGGATTTTTGTGAATAATTTTTAATGAAATCATAATATTAAGGCTGCTATGCGCACATGGTTCTAAGGCGCGTGTTAATTACATACCTTCCTGTGTAATTTATAAAGACTTAAAGCAAGTCGGGCCCTGCTGAACTCTTGATGAGGCTTGAAGACAGTAATTTAGCTGATATATGAAACTGAGACGCGCCAAAGGTTTGCTGAATTTAAAGATAATGCTTAACAGTTTTATAAATATAAAAGTTGTAGTAGAGTCGAGTCGGGACTGCTGTTTTGTATGAAACATCAGATTTTTTTGCGATTTCGAAGTTGGCTCCGTAGTGAAAGTTGTTCAGTTTGATGGTCGGAAGTATTACTAGAGTGTTTTGTTACACCCTTTATACAAGGTCCTTCTTAATATGCTGACAGTTTTTAATGGGTTGACCAGACCATGAAACTGAACAACTTGTCTTGTCTCCGCCCCGCATAACAGAATAACTATTTAGATGAATGAAATAAAATTCCTGAAAAAAAGAGATCTTAATTCCTTTCTTTGAATCGGAGGCGGTACGAAGTTCACAGGGTCAGCTAGTGTAAAAATAAGAAAGGTTTTTTTGATGTTACTTTTTTGAAACGCTACGCACTACAGTTTACTTTAAAGTTTTGTTAGTTCCTTCTTGTTAAACGCCGCCTGACCCAGTTTTAAGTTAGTAGGTAGGTATAAAGTAAGACTAGTTAATAGTTTGTGAGCAAGGAAGACTAAATTATATAGGAGAAAGGGTGTGATAATGAATTCAATTATTGTCAATTAATTTCCTTTCTTCTTTAATTATGATGTAGGTACAACATTCTCGATACAACTATAAGGATAAAAACAAGGTACCTACCAAAAGCTATTTATTACATTATTTGAGCCCGGTAATGACAGGGCTTTACCACACCGCTATGCTGGACCCTTTCCGGGCGAAAAATAATGGTTTTGTTGGCGAGGCTTTATGTAACTTAACAAATGAGGTAAGTTCTTTCTTGTTATTTGTTATTTTAGATTACATTATCACTCATATACTAAAATATACACAGTGATAACATATGAAATAGAGACGTGGTCGGTCAGGGCCCCATAAAAAGGCTGAAAGTCACCCAAGGGCAATGGGGAGGGCTCGGAGTTTCCCTTCGAAATCGAATCAGAAATGCAAGGCAAACATATCCCAAAGAATCGCCATACTAAAGTGGCAGTGGGCCGGGCACATTGCTCGCAGAACCGATGGCCAATGGGGCCGAAGAGTTCTCTAGTATGGGGACCGCGTAGGTACCGGAAAGCGCAGCATGGGTAGGCCCCCTACAGGATGGACCGACGACTTGGTGAAAGCGGTGGGAACCCGTTAGATGAGGGCAGCACAGGACCGGTCGTTGTGGCGTTGGGGGAGGCCTATGTCCAGCAGTGGACATCCATCGGCTGAGATGATGATGCCACTAAAACATACATTCTGCCTCAGCGTAGACTGCATTTGATACGTAGGTAAGGATTATGATATAACTTTAAATAACGTTTCTCTTCTTACTAACTTGAAACAGAAAGACGTGACGTCATAGGACGACTGAAGAACTAACATTTTGAATTCCGGACACACCTTGCTGGTTTTGTATACATTATATTGTAACGCGTTTGAATGATTTTCAGAATCTACATTCAAATTACTTACCTAATGTGTAACTTCAGAAGATAATTTTCACAGGTCATATTTAATAAGTCCCAGGAGACTGGACCCTTTTATAAGGTGCTTAAGTTTTCACGACAGTTTGTTGTACTTAAAGTTTATTTGACAAGCTTGGCAGGGATTTAACTAAAGACCAGTTTAACATTTTATTGTGTCCATGAATGAATGAATGCATGAAATATACTTAACCATATCTAAGTTTAACACTTTACATTGTACCTATTGTGCCAGTTAAATACATTATCTAACAACATTAAACTACATTGTTCTCTAATATCAAAACTCTGAATCGAAATCTAAAGCTACCTTTCATTTTCAATTTCCCACATTACAACAATCCCAATTTCTTTATACTTACCATAAGTATTCAATTCACATTAACATATCAAAATTCATTTCCCCGGGTTATTTCGCGACCTTGACATCAAAAACGTCAATAAAGATGCTAATAGGTATCTGTTCTGTTCGGTACAGGTGAAAAAATTCGGTGTTACAAAGGTTTAATGGCAAAAGAGTTCCAAAAATAAAATTAATTTCAGCTCCCAGAAGGAACGCTTGAATATTTTATTTTTCGGCCGCAACTTGGGTGAAGGTCAAGACATCTTCTAACAAGGTACCTGAAGTAGTTGGAATGACCCTTTTTAAAAGAAGAGGGTCATTCGACCTCTAGTGGCTCCAGGAATCTGCTCCTTGTCGGGTAGATTATATCTGTAGATAGATATATTAGCAGGTGTGTGGAAGCTAATATGAAATGCAGGACGTGAGGCGTTAGATAAATCACGCAGTTTTGAGGTATTCCTTAATATTTAATGAAAGGTGTTGGGGTAAGGGTCCAACTCCTTACTCCAACGCCGTTCATTAAATATAATATATTAAACAAAAGTTACTAGGTATAAACGAGTATGAAATTCGAATAATTTATGTATTACATGGTGTTACAACGGCAGCGGGGGGCCAAATCGGGGCCCATGCTCTGGGCGCCAAGTTAAGGGGGCGCCAAAGTCATGTACCTAAATGAAAAACATTTTGCAACGTCTTGAAAATAGAGCAGAAAAATCTTCGTTTCAAACCGTATTGCCGGGTTTTTATTGTATTGAGACTGTCGAAATGCAAAAGTCGTTCCAGGTTTTATATAATATTGTTAATAACAAACCGGTGAAATTCGAGTCGGGCTACTCGCCCACTGAAGGTTCCGTACCTCACCACCCTGTCCACACAGCCTATTAACTTACAAACAATATTTTTTTCTCCGGGACCTTTAGCGCGAGACTGACTCACACTTGGCTGGTTTTTATTATTTGTTGTTATACTGTAGAGTTTGCTCTATAGTCACACCAAGTTTAACGCTTGTTTGTATAACCGTTTTTACGATAGAGCCAGCGAGTTTACGGTTCAAAGGTTAGAGCCCTAAATAGGTAAGACAGACAGACAGACAGACGGACGGACGGAAAACGTAGGGTTATAAATCCCTTTTTCACCCTTTGGGTACGAAACCCTAAAACAAAAGAGAAACAAATATTTACACATAAAATACGAACATTTTGTTGGTATATACCAACAATATAGAAAACACGCAATAATATAGAAAATATGGACGGCAAGAATGGTAATTTACAGCTTGACCCAAGACTATTAAATATCAAAAAGGGTCAACAGTAAGTAATGTGCCGAGACTCTAAGAAGAAGGGGGCAAATAACATTATTAAGTAATTGCTATAGTATAATGAGTCTTGCCATATAATTAGATACTGCCTCTCAATTAAAAGCCTAAGTTTATTGAGATATACAAATGCTGCTTACATAATATAAGTAGCATATGCACACGAATATATTCCCCAAGGGGTAGTCAGAAATATTCTGAAACCTCAGAACATCCACGATTCAGTAGCAGTACCGAAACTCTGTCCAGTGTGAGCTTGTCGCCACATACCTCGAAATTGAAGCATGTAGGTTTCCTCAAGTTGCTTTCCTCCACCGAAAAGCCAGTGGTTTAAGTAGATTAATAATATAAGTAGATTAATATTATTTATTTGTACAACAAGAATTACAGAATAATAATGATGGCTACATGTTGTGTAATGGCCCGTCTACATACCTACACTTTCTTGCCTGCGCAGTTAAAACGGCACGGTTTTACTCCCGCGGATCCGTTGTCCACACGGTACAACTTTCTAGCATCGGAAGATAATAAAAAACTAATTTTAGTGGTGCAGGCCTGCAATCGAACTGCTGCCACGTGATTGACTCACAAGTTCTTTTCCGTATTGGCTATCACCGCTTTATTCAGAGTAGGTATAATTTTTCTTCAATAATTGGTCTCGACTGAGACAGGAACACAGCTCACGTGCATTATTAATGGTTTAGCTAATTAAGCTGCAGCTCTTATGCAGTCCGGCCTACATGATAGTCTAGGAAAAATAAGGTTTGAGATTGCATTAAAGACACTTTAGTAAATTGTGTTTGAAATAATATTACTGTTAGTTTCTAACACTTTTGTCGAGATTTCTTGGTTATATAGGCTCAGGAACCTGGGAAATACCTTAAACTCGATATTAATGTACAAATGGCAAGCTTATTTCTAAAAATATATCGACCAGCATACCAGCAATAGAGACAGTTAATTATCAAAAGGCAAATTTAATGTGTAAAAACAAACAGTAAATAATTTAGTTTTGAGGTTATAATTTTTGAAGACTTACAAAATATTAAATATCTACCCAAAATAACGATATTAACCGTGGATTATTATTGTTATAAGTAAAATGTATTGAACGAAGCCATCCTGTACAAAATCACCAGTTTTCCATTTATTGTTCATACCTAAATTTAATGTTTTGTTAATGTCTTAATTATTCAATAATACAACATAAAAAATAATACAACATAAAAAATTGAGAATTTATGTTTTTCAGGTATGTATCTACTATATTCCAAATTTTCACCAAAAGTGCAATTAATGCAACCTTCTCCATACAAAAATCCGTAGATTTCCCCGACTATCAGGCATCGCGTGGCCGTCGGTTAAAGTTTAAGTGACCGCACGCCAGTTAGAAGAGAATACTAAGGGCCTTCTTCACCACTACTGGATAAGCTCTAGTTAGCTTATATGACAGATAAATTGACATATCTCTCATACGAAATATATCAAACGATCTGTCAAATAAGTTAACAATGACTTATCCAGAAGTGGTGAAACAGGCCCTAAATGAAATAAGGCTAGTTATTAGTTAATATTAAGACAGTAAACGCATATGAAGACGAACTGTGTTTCCTTTCAGGGAAGTCAGAAACTATTTTTAAGGGTAGCCGCACCAAATGTTACTTAAGAGAAGTTTATTCCGAATGCGTAAACGCGCTGCATACAAACGAATTCTGGTGAAATTTTCAATACTAAGCAATTAAACTGAATGAAATTTTTCAGAAACAATTTAGATACTAATCTCTATGTTTGTATGAAGTCAGTTAAAATATATAGTTTTAGTACTAGGCTTAATTTAAGATTTGTATGGACATCTTTGAGGCACTGTAACTTTAAAACTATAATTTCGTTAAAATATATAGTTTTAAAGTTACAGTGCCTGACTTCATACAAACATAGAGATTAGGTTACAGATTGTTTCTGAAAAATTTAATTGACTTTAATTGGTTAGTATTTGAAAATATCACCAGACTTCGTTTGTATGGAGCGCTTAAACAAGTTTAAATATTAATCCTGTCGCTGAGAGAGACGGAGCGTTCACTAAATACGTTTAAGCCTAAATACATATTGATGCTCTTATTGTAGGAACATTAATATTACATTTCAGGGTTGCAAATTCAGCCGATTGTGCCAGATTTCTACCTTCAGCTAAAGAAATTTATTATTCAGTACAATTAAATTACCACTATTATTGATTATAAACATGTTACAGCAATGTTGTGCTCTTTCGAATCAAATGAAATATTGAAAAATTTGTCTCGGACGGGACTTGAACCCGCACTCTTCCAAACCGCAGATTTTTTTTCGCGTTTCCTTAGGTAGGCTCCATAGTGATACTTTTTCAGTTTGATGATATGAGTTCACCGTTTGAGTATTAGCTAGGCTGTCACTTACACCCTGTATACAACGTGTTAAAGAATTAACGCAAAACTAGAAAGTAGTTTGTTTGGAATCGAGAGCGGAATCGAATTATCATAGTTTCAACACAGGTAATTTTTTTCCAAATATTAAATAATTTGTTAATAATATTTAAAAGTTACTGAACTCGATCTCAACCCACCGCTTGGGCACTCTCACCCTACTTACTAGCAAAAGAACATTCTTAAAATGTATACATGAGCACGTTAGCGATTTCATTTATTGCTGAAATGATAACAAATCATTTTTTCCTCAAAACTTAAAATACGAATAACATAAAATTTTAACTATCAAAATAATGAAATTATCATTTCAATCTAATTATTTTGTTATAAATCAGTTGGGGTGTATGAGGTTTTGCGCTTATTCATTAACACGTTGTATAAGTAAATATTATTACGCTTATGCTTACAAAATATTAATTGTTTCATGCCGTAGAACACTGACAGCTTGCTTGCTTTTGCTGTCAGTTAGCAATTAGCCCGAAGCTGCTATTGCCATAACAGAGTTGTGTTATAGCAATGGTTCGCTTCGGGCTAACTTTAATTTGATCCCTCTCTGCGTAACTGGCAGCACAATACATCGATCTAGCAGTATCAGCACTGAGATCATAACAAGATTTTTTAAGACAATGCTTTCGTATGGAAGGTGTGTTGTTTGTATTAGATATTACACTAAGTCCCACTTGCGTCAACCTAGGTAGATAATTAACTCCGGGTAAAAGTCCGGTACTCAGTTGTTTTATATTAAAATCCTGGAGTTTACTGCTAATCCAAGTTGACATAAGTGGGGCTAAGGGTTGGGACACATTGATTGACGGCAAACGACGGCGGGTCCATACAAAAAGCGCGTTTATTATGGGACACCATCCGTCCGCATCCTCCGCCGCCGACGCGGTGAACGGCGCCGAACGCGTTCCTATACTGATCGTGGTTTTTAGGGTTCCGTAGTCAACAAGAAACCCTTATAGTTTCGCCATGTCCGTCTGTCTGTCTGTCTATTCGCAGCTTAGCTCAGAGACGCTTAGTACTAGAGAGCTGTAATTTTATATGGGTATACATATTAATCACACCGACAAAGTGTTAAAATAAAATATGGATATTTTTTTTAGGGTATCACGTCTACACCAAAAGTGGGGATGCAAATTTATTTTCTCGTCTATCCCATGGTGTGGGGTATCGTTGTATAGGTCAAAAAAATTGCATGTGTGCGAAAACCATTTTTCGATTTAGGGATCCGTTAGCGAAATATTAAGCTTTAAACTAAAATTTTCTGTTAGAGTCAAGTGTCCCCCTGCCAGTTAAACGGTTGTTTCTGGATACATGAAAAAAATCACGGCAGTAGTGTATGTAACGAATTTAAAACGGACACTATCACCGCTAAGTAGGCTTTACAAGATAACGAGTAATAGTCGACCGACTTGTAAAATGTACTTTTTAGACTTCATTAACCCTACCCTGCGCGTGGCTTGACACGCACTTGGCCGGTTTTATTAATTACTTACATAACTTTAAGGGTGTATTCAGACTTTGAAACTAAACAACTTTCCCTAAGAAACATGGGTCGGAAAACGAGAAAATTAGTTGGACGTACATACAAAAGTGCGGATCAGTCAATCGATTTTCTATGGAAGGTCCACAATTTTATTTCGTTTTTCAATCCACGTTCCTTAGGGAAAGTGGTTTAGTTTCATTGCATGAAATTATGTTAGTAATAAAAATAAATAGTGTATAATCTCGGTCTATGATAGTGAGCACACCAATTCGCGTGTGTATTTAAGATTCGAATGCGTAGTATTGTAATCGCTCCTGCTTGATTAGCGTACCTATATTGTCATAAGACTGAAAGTAGCTTGATTCGTGGGAGTGAACAATAGTTTTAAAATTCCATCCGTGGCGTGGTAGAGGCATACCCGGTCTGACTTTAGAAGTTCACGCTGGAGACGTAGGCACTAAAGTTTTCTTTATCGTAACCAGTAGGCCTATCATGAGTTTTCACTTTACGTTACTACTGTAGTTACGTCCCCAATTCGTATGGCAGAAATTAGTTCTCAAAGTAACCGCTAGGAGCGCTGTACGAAATTCAATACAAAATTGGCGACGCAGCTACAGTAGTAACGTACAGTGAAAACTCATGGTAGGCGTGTTCTACAAATGCGTTGTGTGTAGTTGGTTATGTCTTGAAAACAAATTTATGCCTAAACGGATTACGCAACATTTTACCCACGACATTATAATTTGCGAAAGTATCTAGTAAAAAAACTACACGGAAAAATTAATAACTAACGTATTTTTACCTCATGCACAAAGTACTATAATTTAAAAAAATGCTTCTGGTTGTTAAAATATCACTATATGAGAACAAAACAACACGTTGTTGCAGGAAATGTCAAAACGTCAAACGAGTATTGCTCGACCGAATTTTTCAGAACAAGCATTTTAAAAAACATTTGGCAGGATTTCCTTCGTAATGCGCAGAGCAAGATTGCACGGCTCTCTGGGCCCATAACCTATGCAAAATACAATCTTAGCTTATGATACCGAGCGGCACAGCACAGAATTTGCATTCAAACTATCCTATGTTAATTTACTTATTGGAACAAATTGGAAAACTAAACCTCGCTTAGATAGCCTTTTACAAATAACAAGAAACGAAATTAAAGAGGGAACGAGATGTTAATGAGACAGCTTATTGTTTGAGAGTAAAAACGCGTATATGCATGAAATTAGTTTAGTCGTGTTTTTTGTAAATGTATTAACAACATCTTCAACAAATGTGTGTTTATTCAATACCTACTTACACTTTGAAATACATCCCCAGCGTTTCAAGCGCTTTGAATACGAGACGGGAAATTAAATTACATTCAAATTACACAAAAATCAATTGAACCTGCGAATTCTTTAGATTTATTTTACGATCCGTTATTTACGAAAAATCGTCGTTTGGAAATACACATAAAATTTTGTCTCGAGCGGGACTTGAACCCGCTATCTTTCAAACCGGGAATTGTTTTTTGAAATTTAGCTACCGAGCCCACTACCCAGAGAACGAAATTCTTCACTAACCATTATTTTTTTTGGTGAAATTTCTACCAACTGCAGCGATATTTATGTATTGACCAGTTATAAATGCGGTAAAATTTCCATTGCTCTGTACAAGTTTTGCTCAAAACCTCAAACAAAAATGTTTAGATTCAAAATAATGTCACATAGTAGCTTACTGACGTCATTTTTAGTTCCGTATTCAACAAGGAACCCTTATAGTTTCGCCACGGCTTAACTCAGAGACTCTTAGACCTAGAAAGCTGTAATTTGGCATGTGTATACATATTGATGATTGATTGAAAAAGTGGTAGAATAAAATCTTGAAAAACAAGTTTTTTGAGAGACTTCCCCTACACGTAAAATGGGGATAATTTTTTTCGTCTATCCCATGATGTGGGATGTCGTTTTATAACGAAGCTAAAAGGAAAACTATCACAACTAAGTAGGCTTTACAAATGGAGATTATTACTTTTCTTGTCTCCTTTACTCTAAGGTAAAAGAAAATTTCGAATATTGATTATTTATATACCTTAAAGTAAAGGAGACAAGAAGAGTTCTATTTTCCATGCTAAGTGGCGTACCTCGGAAAAAGCTCAAAATCCCCGTCTCGTAGATGGCGCTGATTCCTTGCCCGCGAGTAGATGAAATATCAATATACGCTAAGAAATTGTGATTAATCTTCCAATATTATGAAACAAACCAACTACGTTAGAGAGGTAGGTTAGGTAACTAAAAAGAGTAGTAGATCCGAAATTGTTGATGAAAAAAACAGCTCCATAGAAAACGTCACTGACGACTCGACCCAAATGTATGGGACAGCTGTTTTTTTTCGCAATTTGGTTGGTGGCTCCATTGTAAAAGTTGCTCATTTTGATGGTCTGAAGGACCCCCTTTGATATGTAACTCATTTAATTATACACCCTACATATAGGGTCCTTCATAATTATGCTGACACTTTTTGATCAAGTTGGTCCCATAGAGAAAATTTTTCATTTTGATGGATGCTTGATGATTTTCTGATCATCCCCTTAAAACCTTTTTATTTTTAGTCATTATAACGTTATTATACCTTACGGAATAGAGCAACTGACATGAGAAGTCAAATGAAACCGTTTTTTGGGAATTTATCACCCCCTATCAGCCCAATAAAAATTCGAGTTCTGTGTATAATTGTGAATCTAACGTGAAATCGTGGATAATTTAAAGAAATAGTGTTAGTATATTTCAAAAGATAATCTAGGATTTCACTTTAGATTCACAAATTATTCACAGAGCTCGAATATTTACCCTGTAGATTATGTCCATAAGTTCCCAAAAACGGTTCTATTGCCTTGCCTCACGTATCTCTTTCTTTTACACAGTGCTGCCGCAAGGTACATCTCGCTCTCTCAGCTGTCAGTTCCTCTATTCCTGTATATTAGCTTTATGGTTGAACCATGTATGTTCGTAGACTAATAGCATATGTCAAAGTTTGGATGTTTGCCATTGTCATTGTCACCCAATCGAATAAAACGGCTAAAGGGATTTGGATGAAAGGCACGCATATAGAATATGTTCTGGATTAACACATATACTACATTTTAGCAACAGCTAGTTTTACATAATATGAAAGTTACTTTTGAGTATAGCATTTTTGAACAGAGTTGCAAACTTTATTGTCCGTGACTGAGAGACGGAATTTAAAACTTTGCTGTCATTTTCCATAACTGGCGCGCGTCTACACTTTCTGTTTTCCAAAAATGCTACAATCTTAACTATTATTAAATTGTAACAGGAGTGTGTCTGTACATTGAAGATATTTACAAAAAAAAGATGACGATGTGGTTTTTAGGTGTCCCTGACTCCAAATCAACCTTTTTATTATTTTTGTCTGTCTGTTTGTGTTTGTTTGTTTGTGCGAGCATCACGCGAAAACGACTGATTTTAATGAAACTTTTTTTGTTTGATAGCTTATTATCTGACTTTCAAATCTAGTATATAATTTGTGCGGACGAAGTCGCGGGTTGCACTTGCTGCCCGAGCCTAAACATATTTTGTACTGTGTTTCATCATGATTTCATTTCAAGAAAAAAACAATTTTTTCAGTTTTTTTGTTCCGTTAATCTGCAAAGAAACTACTAGGTATTATGCTGCCTATGTTTCTGATGAATAATAATGTTTTTATTAAAATTAATATTAAAGTTAACTAACGGTAAAGCATGTTTTCAACAAACATGTCAGTTGTCAGTGGCCTTAAATGCATATTACGCCGAATTTCATCTAGCCTACACGATATTTCAGCGAATCATAGCCATTGTTACGTCAGGCCCTGGCGGCGTTTACTCTCGGATTTTACAATGAGTAAATATCAATTATCAATTTCTTTGTGGAAAAATGTTCAAAACGTATTTACAATTTTTCATTATTTTTAGGTATTGCTTTCAATAACTTTTAACATCTTCTGTTCTGCCGATATGGATTTTGAGCCTTTCTATTTTCTTAATTGTATTGAATTGTTAGCAAATCAGATTCATTTAATTCAGAACAAAAAAATAGGCGCGGTCTGGTTTGGAGTGGCTCCTTGCGAAGAGCTTTCTTGATAGATACACATGGCCTACTTTCAGCTGGCATCAGATTACGTGACACTTTCGATTGTTATTGGTAGATAGTAAGTATATTTGTTAAACTGGACGGTTTTACTCATTTTTCTGACCGACTTCTGTTCCCTTTAAAATTCAGCAGGAAGCTCTACTCCAAAATGACGTTTTAGATACCTATCTAGCTACCCATAGTTCTTATTTGTACTCGATTCTAGTGATAATGTTGAGGGTACGGCTAGAGCCTGATAAGTTTGTTAGTCAGGATATCTTTGCGCTGTAAGCTAACTGTAGGTATGTCCGTTTTTCGTATCCGAATGTGAATTAATGTGTGTCATGTGTACGATTATGTTTACGAAAACATTTTGTCATGTGTTGAAATTGTATGTTTGATGGCAGAGCGATGTCTCTGGTGCCGCCGGGCGGGGCGGACTCGCCCAGCCCCCGGCGCGCCGTGAGCCCACTGTTGGAGTCGCGCCGGCCCCACTGCACCCTCGCCTGCGACTACTGCGCCGCTGTGCTCGAGGATAAGTTCAAACGTAAGGGTATCGTTAACTATTAACTGTGAACTGAATAGTATTTATACAAACACCAAAGTGATACTAGCACCAGTAAAGAGCGATCTATTCATATTTGCATTGTCTAACCGTTTATTCGCAAACTTTACACACTTAAATAGGTAAGTAAAACCATCACGAATTCGCCAGGTACAGCGGAGATGCGAAATCGTGGGACTTCACCCCTCTCCTCATCTCCACGCCAATCCCTCACGGGTGAGACTTCGTGGGTACTTCCTGATGACGATCGCCCCGACTTCTCCGCTCTCAAGGAAAATATACATAGGATAAACAAGTGAGTTCTTATTCTCATTGAATCACAAACCTTTGCGAAAGGAAGAAAATGTGCAACCGTTTTCAGGTGGTTGAGTTCGTGCCTCAAAGATTTAATAAGTCATTTCAAGGAAAACATCCTTTGAAGTCCAAACTTCATAACATTTTGCGATCTAGTAGAGCTTTGATTGTTCACGTAGAGACATCTCTATATAAATCGGAAGCAATTGTTACTTCAATAAACACTTTTATGGGTACGAAGTATATCAAGGAAATGGCCCTTTTGTCATCCTACCTACGCATGTAGTTGAGATTTTCCGAACTATACATATACACACGCTTTGAAGTTGTTTTCTGAAGTGGGTAATAACAAGCTCGCAAACTACGAGTACCTACATAGCGAATCATTATTCCTAACATGAAAACGAGTACATTGTACAACAGCGGGCCTCTTTGGCTTTTGGAGGAGTTTGGATGACGTAATTTCAGAAGAACGAATATTCTTCTTCATGGAAATACAATCTATGTTGTCATTCGGTAAGGCCAAGATATAAAAGATTTGAGCTTCAAGCCTCTGTCATACCTATAACTATAACGATTGAAAAAAGATTTTCGACGTAGCGTCGTATTTACTCTTTCTTATGTACCACGGTAGCGTGGACTAATAATATAATATCTACGACTACTCATATGTTCTCTTGGTTCTATTCGGATAACAGAAGCGCTTTCTGTAATGTTATATCAATTAATTTTTTTCGATACATTTGAAGATACGATACTAACCTTACGCTTTCAATATCACTATTCATGTGCATGGATATCTTAGACATGACCGTTCCTAATTCGTGACAAAAGCTTAAGAAATAATCCAGTTAAATTTGATCAGTATTGTTTAATCTCCCTTCATTGCTTCCTTTACGATCGTGAGTTTATGTTTGTATGGATTTGTTTGATCTGTTTGAATGTTTCCTTGGCAGGGACTTGGAGACGTCATCTCGCTTAGACATGTTGTTGACACAAGTGGAGCAGTACGCCAACAACCTGGAGGCGCTTGTCGAGGAGCGCACCTCTGACTATCTGGAGGAGAAGAGGAAGTGTGAGGAACTGCTTTACCAGCTGCTTCCCAAGTAAGACGGATTCTTTAAAGCTGTTCTATCTGAACGAGTATCAATCAACATAACTTGCATGCTTTTTTTTTTTACAAAATTTTGGAATAGTATTCTTTATTCTCCCGTTTTAAATTCATACAGGATATTTCTGGTGTAGTTTATCAAGTATTTGAAACTTATCATTTTTCCCTTATATCTAGGTCGGTGGCTTCTCAGCTGATAATGGGCCAGCCCGTAATGGCGGAGACCTACGACCATGTGACCATCTACTTCAGTGACATTATCGGCTTCACCCAGTTGTCGGCAGAGTCTACTCCTCTCGAAGTTGTCGACATGCTTAACGACTTGTATACGAGCTTCGATTCTATCATCGAGAATTTTGATGTTTACAAGGTAAAGCGCTGCCCACAAACCTCACCGGCCAAAGCGGACGGGTTAAAATACTTTCTGCCGCAGTATCGGAAGCTGAAATGACTTTTTCGGTATTGTTTCAATTTGAACGCTACCGCCCCGGACCGATCTCGCTGTTTTATTATGAAATGGTATTGCACACGGCAACTTTAAATAACATGAGTTGTTGTAAAGGTGGAGACTATTGGCGATGCCTACATGGTGGTTTCCGGACTGCCAATGCGCAACGGCAACAGGCATGCTGCTGAGATAGCTCGCATGTCCCTCGCTTTGCTCAGCGCAGTGCGCGTGAAGACCGTTCCGCATCGCCCTGAAGAGAAGCTACTCCTGAGGATTGGAATGCATACAGGTTTGTGTTCATAGTTTTGATTGAAGACTGTCAATGGCAACATGCGTGCTAGATCACTTGTGCTGTCCTGTTCTGCCATGCCTGCGCATCGAACCGCCGCCCTAAAGCCTGCTTCTCAATGTCAGAATGTTATAGATCAATATATTTCCAAATTCCGTAGTCCTATTCACTTACGGATAGTACATCATAATTTGTAGCTATCACTCAAACTTTATAAGATACTAGGTAGCTACAACATTATTTATTGTCACATTATAAGAAAGAGAAAGAGTAATATAGATCTATTTTCACATAGTATTGTGTTCTAAACACAAATTAGTAAGTATCTTACCTACTATTTATTCTGTTTTACTTTTCGCTTCTTGAACTCTCCAATAAAACTTAAGCTAGTCATAGAAGCCACTCAGGACAGTAAACAATTTCCTACAACAATTTTAAGTAAGTTAAGTTCTATATTTATGCAAGCTTCATGAGACTTTCAAAAACGTTAAAAGTAGTTAGCATACCTATACTTCGGTCCTGGTTGTGCTGCGCTGCAGCTAGTTGAAACTTCGCAAAGTGAATAAATCGAATACCTTCGTAGATCTCCCTGCCATTTAAGTTTGTTTGTGCTAGCCAAGTTGCTACCTAGGTAATATTATATTCATAAGACGTTCCACAATGTCTACGAAAATGCAGTTTCCAATATTACTAGTCACAAACTAGCGCTCAACTGGCTCTTTATGTTGTTAGGTCCGTGCGTGGCTGGCGTGGTAGGGCTGAAGATGCCGCGCTATTGCCTCTTCGGGGATACGGTAAACACTGCTTCCAGGATGGAGTCTACCGGAGCGGCACTCAAAATACATGTGAGCCCAAAAACTAAAGAGCTTCTGGACCTCTACGATTGTTTTGAACTGGAATGCCGAGGAGAAATCGCTATAAAGGTAACTAGAAATTATGATTTTTTGGTTTGGATCTTAGGTATACTTAAATGTTTAATTAAAAATTGTAATAAAATACTTTACGGCAGGGTAAAGGAACAATGACAACGTACTGGTTGATTGGTGAAAAGATATCTGATAAGCCGTTCGCTCACCCCGATCCGGGACCAGATGAGGAGGCCAGCAACGCTGTAAACAATCCCAGCTTCACATTCCAAGGTCCTGACAGCCCTGCGTCACATTCACTGACATCCAGTCAAAGTCCTGAGCGCAAACGTGCTAAAAGGGAAAGCTGCAAGCAAAGGACGCTCGAATTAGAGGGACAACGAGAGCGCATAAAACATGACATCGCAACATACGTGGCAAAAGATCTGATCAACAATATTGATATTGTTGTCAGAAACTTACAGAGTAAACAAATCGAAGAATCTACGTCAGAAGTCGCAAAGGCCGTTGTCGCTAAGCCTTTGTTGAACGGAAACGATAAAGGCCTAATAACTCCAACGTACGACAAAGAGCTTGTGATCAGTAAGGGCAAAGTGCGAGATGTCATCGACAGATTTAATCAGTGTATTATCAGCGGCAATGAAAGCGACGATAAGGTTAAACCAAAGGTAAAGAGAGGTAAAGACTGCAACTCGACAAATTAAGAGGTCGATGTTAGATTGTTTTTCCCGCCCGGTCTAAAAAGATTCTATTGATTCTTTAGGGACGAGTATGCTTAGTTTATAATATAAATCAACAGTTTTACTATCAGTGTATTTCGTGCCAAGCACATTATTCTAGTCTTTGTATTAATAATTACCTAATTAAGGTTAAGGTCAAACAAAATTGTGGGTGACCAAAGAATCCTACTCCGAATTTTAGAGAAACTGATTTAAAAGTAGTAGATTTAATAAATGTTGAAAGATAATACAAAATTATATGTATACAAATAGATTAATAATGACGAAAATCGCCATTGCGATTTATCTGAAAGATGTAGTGAGATATTGTGTATAAGTATATTGATAAGAAAATTTAAATAATACTATTGTATTGTAAACTTATATTGTGGATCATAATAGTGTTTTTACCCAAACCTTTTATACTTCCCTATCTCTTAAATTCATTATAATAATATGCCTCTTCAGAATGAGGTTATCTTATAGGTCAATATCAGTAAAGCCTTTCTTTTTATAGCTTTAAAGTTTATCATGTTGCCATAATTACATTACAGTCAAAAAACCAAATAAAAAAAAAGCAATTCTAGTCACTCCATGGTTGTTTATTTCAAATGTTGAATATTTTATTTTGTTGTTATGACGGTTACCTACTTTTATTTTGAGTTTATTTAAATTTAAATAGATTTTATTTGACCTAGTCACTTTTACCACCTTCATTTTTCGAAATGAATGTTTGGCAAATGAATGTATTAATTAATTAGTTTTCCCATAAGTGTTTAAATTAGATGTTATAACTAATAGTGGTACTATTGCGCTCAGTGCTGAACATTTTAAAGGTTATGCCACTTGAGTGGCCACGTGAGCTCAAAATATCTGATACGTGAGCGTTGTTCCGAGTAAATTTGTCGTTAATGTTAGGTAAGTAATTTAAGTAGGTAGCATTTTATTTTTTGTTTGAGTTAGAAAATAAGAAGTTGATAAGAAGCATAATATATCTTCTGTCTTAGCAAATTCCTTATTTTTTCTACAGTAAGACTTCCAACTAATTTAAGTAATATTTCTACTGTCTTAGTGGTATAATGATTTGCAAAAGAGTATCTATTTTTTCTTTAGAAGTATTGACTAAATGAGATCTTTATAGCAGTACTCACCTTCCATTTGTTATTTTTAATTTATGCGACTAAAGTAAGTACAATACTTAATCTACGTTCTAGTTAAACGATTACTTAGGTTCTTTCAAGTCAGTCAAGTTTGCATCTGGCTAGAACTTTATACGATGACGTAACTAGTAGTTTCATGTTAGTTAAAGATTTATACACATAAGGGACCTTTCAGACCTGGCAGCAGACGGTGGTGGAGCGCGAGACTTGTGAAAAAGAACTTTCAGGATTATAATGACAGGGATATAGTATATAATGCATAACAATAATTATATATCATGATTAGACTATGATAGATCGATGTTCTTCTAGTTGTATAATCTAGGTGAAATCTCAATTATATACT
Source organism: Agonopterix alstromeriana (assembly GCA_963924505.1). NCBI lineage: Eukaryota > Metazoa > Arthropoda > Insecta > Lepidoptera > Depressariidae > Agonopterix > Agonopterix alstromeriana. The sequence continues at coordinate 5,019,259 of OZ004661.1, forward strand.
CTGAACGAAAAAGTTAAGAGGATATTACCTAAAAAGCTCTCCATGCAAAACGAAGTTACGTCCTAGTTTGGACATTTAGTAATTGAAGTAAACAAAATTTACACAATATAGAAACCAATATCTGAGTCGATACCTTGTCAGATTTCCGTTACAGATATTGGTTTCTATATTGTATTAACCACAATTTTGTTTTAACTTTAGTCGTCTAATTTTCGTTATTTTTGTTTTTGGTATAAAAAATGCAAACAAATTAAGAGAAGTTTTAATTAAAACAAATCCACTAATGAAAAAAATAAACTTAATCAAATAATCCGCCCCGTACCTATCGGTCCAGGTGGAAAGGTGTCCAAAACGCTAGCAGCTGCGTTGCCGCGTTGTATTGCTACCAACCTTTGCACCAGGAGCGACCCGGAGCGGGGGTCACATTTCCTCTCCCTAAGTGCACACCCAATTTCAGCAATGAAGCTTTTAGCTTCGGCTCCCCACACCCCTTACTTACTTTAATTGATTAATATTGAAAATTGGACGAAACTTCGTTTGTATACAGCGCGCTCGAGCGCCCTGACGAGCCTACCTACCTACCTACGTCTTACACAGTCTCTCTTGATAGATCTGCATTAAATTGTTAGATCACTTTTGTACTTAAACTTTAGATGGATCCACTGATTCACTTAATTGTTGAGTAAAGGAAATGTTTTTTAATTGTCTAATATTGTTAAGAAATCTTTATTAGAAAGAACCCAAAACTCGATGGTCCAACTCTTCAAGTGTAAAATTGATGTCGTAGAAATAAATGTTAAGGGCCAATCTACACAAGTTACTAAATCAATCTAGTACTGCAAGCTTGCTATGTTATTGAAATTCAAAACTTCTGTATTTTGATTTTTTGACCATTTGAACTTGTGTATTTTGATTCTTGTTTGTCATTAATTATGTTTTTTGACAAGGGTATACCTACCTATCCATTACAGTTTTATTCATACAAATTAATAAACGTTGAATGTATTAATATTGTCTTTTACTTGGATAACATCTTCTAAGTTGGCATACCCACCCAGCCATAGGATAATGCCGCTCGGCTCTCACTTAGGTATTCTACACGGGGACATACCAGGGAAATGCCCTGAATATTTGTTTGTTTAGATAATGGTTCATTAGCAAGACGGCAGAACGACGGCACTGGTTTGTAATTATAGTACCCGACAAACATGTTGAGAAACGCGAGGGGGTGAGGTGGCTGCAAAGTCGCCTACAAATGTTGTTCTGCAATCTGCACAGACAACGCCATGTTCAAGATGTTTGGCAACCATTATACCGATTGGTTTGATTCTGACCGACCGACCTTGACCCTTTTAGAGCTGCAGTGGCGTAGCGTGTATTTCTGCCGCCCGGGGCACAGACCGATTTTGCCGCCCCCTTTATCTTTATAAGAAGACCTATACAAAAAATAACTTTTTCGTGTTGTGGTCAGACGTCTTTTGGTTCATATATGCAAAAACTGAAATTAAATGTGATTGAAGCGAGCTCGACTTTTCTCCTTAATACAAATCTGTTAGAGCTAAAGCTTTTTACTTGCAAAACATGTGCAAAGTAATCTAAGTAAAAGCTATGGATCGAGAGAAACAAGCTCGAAATTTTAGCACCACGTAGCAGCTGTGGTCAGACCTCTTTAGGATTATGGGTAGACACAGCAATTAACTAAAACAGAAACTTAGGGTGAGCGAAGCGAGCTCGACTTTTCTCTACTCTACGAAGAGGTTATAGACAGAGCTCAATTTTATAATTTTTCAAATATTGCCGCCCCTAGTAAAGTGCCGCCCGGGCATTTGCCCCCTCTGCCCCCCTCGCTACGCTACTGCAGAGCTGTCTCACCTCTACTAAACTAAGTCATTTTATTTGTAATTTAACCCATTTTTGACTGGCTTGTTGTTCATTATGTCACTGTGGTGCCTTTTAATCCAAGGAAATCAAAAACGAAAATCATAATTATCTAATTAACTCATTAAATACGGGTCTCAAAAAAATTTACTTCATGCATTTTTAGATCTTAATGTTGTGTACACCATGGAGTGTGTCGCAATTAAAAGTGTCTTCAACTTATAAAATAGATGCACATAATTCTGATTTTTTCCAATGCTTAGGCTTTCCTTTGAAAACTGGTTTCATATGTGTGTTTTGTAGAAAAATAAGAAATATACTTCAAGCAAATAAAGCCAAGATGTTGAATATTATTGCGATATTTGTAATTAATTTGTATATCATTCAAATAACGAGAATTTAGCTTCTAAAAACCATCAAAATATGGCCCGGCTCTGCATTTACATATGGGGAGCGTCTTAACAGGCTTTACAGGCTTTACAGGATTTACAGGCTGTACATACTTAGTAATTAATTAAGCTGTACCTAAAAGATAACGCAGCGCGAGTGATGACACAGTCATAAACAAAACTGTAGATAAACAATAGTTTATGGTGACTAGACAACGATATAGAATAATAAAAAAAACTAAATACATAATCAAAAGCCGTGGTGGTCCAGTGGGGAGTAACCTTGCCTGCCGTGCAGGAGGTGATGGTTCGATCCCCCTCCAGGCCGACTCATACCAATGAGTTATTCAGAATTTAGGTACGATTTGTAGCACCACTCGCTTATCGGTGAAGGAAAACATCGTGAGGAAACCTGTATGCTTCAATTTCGAGGCATTTATTGTACCCACTGTATTACAAGTGGACACACTGGACAGAGTTTCGGTACTAGTGAAATGTGAATATTCTGAGGTTTCAGAATATCTCTGACTACCCCCTCCGGGAATATAGTCGAGGGCATATGCATACAGATACATAATCGAAGCGCTCCAAAAATGACATAGATTTAAACAAATATCTTAGGGCACTTTTGGGTGCCCTATACACCACGATAAACATCTAGTCATTGATTTTAAATATTATAGACTCACAATCTTAACTATTATAAAACTGTAACAGAAGTGGGTCTGTACATTAAAGATATTTTCAAGAAAAAGATGACGATATGGTTTTTAGGTGTATTTGACTCCAAATCAACGTCTGTTTGTTTGTTTGTGCGAGCATCACGCGAAAACTACTGAATCAATTTTCATGAAACTTTTTTTGTTTGATAGCTTATAATCTGAATTTAAATCTGGTATATAATTTGTGAAGATGAAGTCGCGGGTTAACTCTATCTCATAATAAAATCTTAGCGAATTTTTGTCCGAATTGACACAAAAAATTTGCTACTAAGATTTTTCATGGAACTGGGTGTGTGTCTCTAGTTTTTTATTCAAGATCGATGTTACTCGATCGACCTACATTTATACATAAATCGATGACTCGAGCACAAATATGTACTAGTATTTAACGCAAAAATTTTTGCCACACGCGGGATACGAGCCTACGACCTTCAGCTCAGCAATTAGGTTCAGGTTCACTCTACCCACTGTGTAATTATACTGAGCTTAAATCCGGCTAAGCGGCTTAACTGTGAAACATGGCACAGTTAAAATTGATTGAAATTTTAATAAACACTAAATACAAAGAAGCGGCTGTAAAATGGCTGCCAAGGTTAACGGCTGGGGATGATAATGAAAGCAGAAAGCCTAAACGCCACCGATTCCATTTAAACTTTTAATACAAATGGCTTCAATTTTGCTTTGAATAGACTATTATTAAGATACCATACAAACCGTTATAGATTACCGTACAAAGCAAGCAAAATGATATTGTGGAAAATATAGTGTATCTTTTAGGCGCAGTATGCATTTTGATTCAATAACTCGTAAAATAAAATGTACCTTACACAAAATCCCTTTGTAATATACACAGATACTTAATATCATGACACTGAAAAGTATTATCGAAATTCGATCAATTTATGAGGTAGCTTTGTGTTTTTTCTCGATAGAGGAAACTTTCATCCGTAATGTTTTTAATCAATACAATGTTAAAAGCTTGCAAATATGATGTCCATGTCATTTTTAATTAAATTTTGACTAGATTTAGTTATATCAAATTCAAATCGAAGATTAAGTTGTCTCTTGGAGTCACGCTACAGATTCTGACACGAGCACTTGCCACGAGACTCCGCTATCCCCAATCTCTTCTTGTTCTTGATCAAAAACAATCCCTAAGATTGGGATAGACACTCCCACAAACTACTTGACATTGGCGGAAATGCAGTGCTAACGCACAAGCAAGAGTCTATTAATTATAAATAATAAAAGTTGTCTCTTAAGTTAGTTAGGAATCTAAATTTATTCTAAATTAACCTTTGTTAATATTTTTACTTCTGAACGAAGCCTCTTAAACAAAGACGAAAAAAAAAATCGCTTATGCTAGTAGACAGAATGTCAGTGAAACCGCGTGTGAGACAGGGATAGTCATAAATCCTATACTATTTTATTTATATGAAGTAATATTTTGGAGTCAGGTGGCCAAAAGTTACGTCGATAAGGACAGCAATAAGGTAGCGAACTCCTTTTTTAACTAGAGCGTATTTGTTATGTGCATCCATTTTTTTTTCTTTTTTGATAAATTTTCGTATTATAGTAACCAGCATGGTAGCGCGACATAGCAAAGTCGCGCTTTATCTGTCTTTCACTTGGCGCGTAACAGAATGAGAGAAAAGGATCGGGATAAAAGTGTCGCGCGAATCATGCTAGGCCCAAAATGCGATTCATTTGATAGGTAAGTACTGTAATTCGATATAAATGCTTATTATAGGATTTGGATATAAGGTTGTGTTTTATACACACACCAACCCACTGTCGTGTGTCGAGGTGTCCCCCGTAAAGAAAAATATATTAGATGTAAGAATAGAATTTGTTGCAGTTTTTAAATTTGACCATAGGTTTTCGAACAGTGAAAATCGTATCAAAAGCGGTTCAGTGGTTATTTATTTCCGGGTTATGCTCGAACAAACAGGCAGATTTCCTGAGTAAGTTCTGTCGGTATTGCTAGTATTTATTCTGTGGCTCTGTTTAGAATGGCTAGATTTAAGTTTAGGGTAAGTCTTGTTTGGTCTAGTGTTTTACTATTTATAAGATATGCTATCCGACATGGACGTTACTAAAGCTGTTCTAAGAAAAAGTGACAGTGTTTCAAATCTCTGTTTATGTAATTCAAAAAATAGCCTTAAAATTATATTGTTGCTATTTGGAATGGAGTAATTTAAGGAGGGCTATAGTAAAGACATATAGGTAGACTACATCATAATTGCTAACGTATTATTCTAACAGGTTCCCAGGACTTTTTCATAATAAAATTTATTGTAGCTATCAAAGGGAATCAATATCCATTTCATGATATTTTAATTACGATCTCTAGAGAGCAATAATTCCCTTTGAGCATTAGCTGTCATTTACAGATCTTTGAACGTGTCCTTGAAAACAAAGTTCATTAATTGTTGGAATATCTTCCAATGAGGATTTTCTATTAAAAACAATAATTTTTATTGACATTGGAAGGATGGTGATATGGTGATACAATCTCATTGACCATGAAATTATCCGCTTCAATCTTAAAAATTTTGATGTCAGATTGTCAGATTCCATGCTTTTCTAGCTTCCCCAATTTTAGGGAGCAATTTGTTAATTCAATAGTACGATTTTGATGGTTACTGATTTTGGTGATATTTTGAACTGATCTACTTTATATACCAACTAATATTTTTGGTGTTATTACGTATTTATTAATGGTGGAAAGTTTATCCATTGGCAACACCAGAGCTGTCACTCTCAGGCCAAGTTCAGACACGTTTTTTGTTAGTTACTAAGTAGGGCGAAAATGTATGGATATTGACATATGGGAGTTCGAAGTAAAACTTAAAAAACGTCTCTGAATCTCAGCCTCAGGCATATGACGATGATGAGTTGGCATAGATATTGTCTTGAATTGATGATGAGACAAACTATAGACTAAAAACACGTTTACCTTCAATGTGACAGGTATTTTTTCGAATTCAATATTGCCATCTACAGATTTATAATTTTATTAGTCTTGGAAAACGGCTCATTATAATTTCTACTACCTACTACTTGACCCTAAGTTACACAAGACTCCTCCTCTAATTAGCGTCACGAGATTTATAGATGCCCCCGAATACCGTCTCGAAAGTCTAAATACGAGGTTTAACAATGACAAAAAGTTAAGGAAAGTCAGATTTGTCGAATTAATCAAATTCGTATCCATTTTATTAAAAACGTGCATGAATTGAATATTTTCAACGTAACCTTGCAAGCTTGAGTTATGGCGTCGTCGCAAAATAGTTAGGAATTGGACTGTGAAAAATGATAGGTATATACATATAGGCACAATAGCAATTTCCTTATATTTTCATTGTGTGATGGATGAGGTGTTTTCTTAACATTTATTTAGATATCACTTTTCGATTACTTAGAGTAGGTATGCTACTATATTATGTATATAGGACTAGTTTACGCAGCAGGTCGTTTTCATGTTTGAATATTCGACCTCACATAAAAGCTACAGTCACCATCATAAGGACAGAGTATAGAGTGGTATAGAGAAGAGATTGTTTTTGAGGGTATATTTTACTAGATAATGGACACACTACTCAAAACTCAAAATGTTTTATTCAAAATATATCACATGGATAGCTTTCTGGCGTCATTTTTGACTCTACCGATAAGAATCGGCATAGCGCGTCGAAAGGCGTTCCGTTGTAGGGAAGATGCGGCCGGAAACTCTACAACACATACCAAATAAAAAATATATACAAAGTACAAATACAATATTAATTGTAGGACTACTATTGTTTTATCTCTACACCAAAATATACAGCAAACAACAATTTAAATTCAAATTGATATTAAATGTAGTAATTTAAATCATTCTTTGGTTCCACCATCAAACTTTACATCTTTCTCTATGGGACCAACACAACATTGAAATCGCGAACTAAGGATCGCGGAGAAAATACAATGTTGTGGTAATATTGTATGATGGTACTGAACCTCAGTGCGCGAGTCCGACTCGCTCTTGGCCATTTTTTATTTTTATATATTCACTGGTGGACTGCGGAACTTATTAACACTAGCAGTAGGTAGGTAAGTATTTAGTTTTTCATGGGCTTTCTATTCTTAATTATGTCTATACCTTTGCTTCATGAGAAATCACCGATTGTTTACTTCTATGGATTCTTAGAAAGGTTAGAAGGAGAGTAAAATACAACAGTACGACCAGGAAAATAATTCCGCTCGCCAATCTTCGTTGCGCAGAGCAGACCCGAGTCCCCGTCAAAACCCAAAGTCATTTAGTAATCAAAGGGTGCAAAGTCGGATAGCAGCGAAAAGGGCGCGAATACAATTACCCAATAGCGGCAAGGAATTGAAGGGGGCACATTCTGATTGGTGAATATAATCTGCGCAGGTACATCGGTAATACTTATAAACCTGGTACTACTGTACCTAGACATAATAAATACAAAATACCACGCAAGGCCGCAACATGTTTCACGCTTGGCAAGATTTAATTTATCCGTCCGGCAGTCAATGTTCTCAATAAATCAGGTTAGATTCGTGACGTGAAAGCCTGAAATGGATACAATGCAATGGTTGAAAAAATCTTTTGTTGTTTCCTTCGTATTCGGTAACTGCTTATGATACGATAATCTAAGTCCTAAAGACTACATAAATAAATTATGATAATCACTATAGTAAATATAATCTAAAACCTTGGACGAGTAACCTCTAAAACATATTTAAATTGTGAACCTACGAGTATTTTGTTTTTTGTACCATGTTTTAGTTGTCAATAAGATGATACATAATGAACTTAGATAAAGAATAATAATTATATATATTTGTGTACACTCAACAAGTAAGGCACATTTTGACATCTCAAAACAGCATTAACATGTTGATTATTTCCATAAAACAGCCATAAACAGAGCTACAGAGCAATATCGGCACAGTCATGAGGCAATATAAGGAAAGTGGTCATTAAAACGATGTCCTAGCTAATAGGGATTCCTGCGGAATACAATCATTCCACAGCGCTCAATAGAATGAGATTCTGTGAGGATTCTACAACCTTGACATTGTACTGAGTAATAACCTACTATAGAAGGAAGGGGAGTTTGCCCCGGGCGGAACGAGACCTTTTGCTATCGAGCACCCATCGCTGGCAGTGACAAGGTTGGGGTAAAATGTTGGAATAATATCGACTGTAGTAGGTATTCTTGGAGTTTACCTAATTGCCCCTCCCGGTACGGTTGGTTTAGACATGATTGATCGATTTAACGCCCCCGCAAATTATAGTAACACAGAATAGGCTCATAACCTAATAAGTCGCCTCGATAGTTGAAAAAATTATAAAGTATTAAATAGTTTTGTGTCATTGGCGCTCTTCATTTAGGACTAATAAATAATAAGTACCTATGCGATTGAGCTTTGCTCGACGTCTTTCGCGTATGTCTTCCCAGTTCATTTAGTTCATACCTGAGAAAATCCATTTTCACAAAAAAAGGATCTTATCTAGAATAACTTGTAAAGTGAAACATCTAAATTCAAACATCCAAATCGTTGGAGTCGCTTCCTAGAAACCAATTCTATATAATATATTTAAGTATGTACAAGATTAGAGGTCACCCAAAGTATTAGAAAATACATTATAACATACTGATTGATACGCGATATAACTCATGCTGACGCGAAAAGAAGAAGAACAAATAATAATAAACTTTCAACCAACCAACTTTTCGGCCGGAACAAAGATTAAAAGTTAGTGGTCGACTAAAGTTTAATTGCTTTTTCAAAATAGTTTTTAAAACGGCTCAGTATCAAGAATCCTCTAGAATGGAAAAATTTTATTAAATTTTTATATTTTTCATACGGTACAAACTTAAAAATAGACCAGGAAAAATGAAAACACGAGCTTTATTTTGTTTCAAAAACGTGACATGGATATATCACAGTAATTGAAAGAAGCTCATCTCGATTTAATCTTTTGGTTAACTTTAAACACCGTTCGCTACCACTTATATGTAGGTAATTGAATAGTTATTGCCTCTGTACTATAACATTATCTCTGGAGTCACGTTGCAGGTTCTCACCCGAGCACTTGTCTCGCGTGTTGTTCCCGCGTCGCGTTTTTGCCTGCCACAAGGCTCGGCTCGCTTTGATCAAGAACAAGAAGAGATTGAGGATTGCGCCTCAATCTCTTCTTGTTCTTGATCAAAAACAATCCCTGAGATTGGGATAGATACTCCCACAAACAACTTGACATTAGTGGAAATGCGGTGCTAACGCACAGCAAAAAGTCAATTAATTATTAATAGAAAAAAAATACATTATCTCTACAATAATAAGATTTATTATTTTGCATACATTCGTCACCTTGTGTAATGCGAATGCGATGGAATGCGCATAATTTTATAGCAAAATCCTTTCGATTTTTACAGTTTTAAATATTTTAACAGCGCTTCGAAAATGTGATTCAAGCAATAAAATAAACGAATAAAAACGCCGCTGCACAGTTCTTGAAGCTCAGGCACAAAACAGGTATTCATGAAGTGGGTTCGCTATGTAAAAAACCGGTCAAGTGCGAGTCGGGCTACTCTCGCACCTAGGGTTCCTTACCACAACACATAATAGCTACGCAACATATTAACTTACAAAAAAGTTTTGTTTTCTCCAGGACCTTTAGTGCGAGACCGACTCGACTGATTTTTATTATTTTTTGTTATACTGTAGAGTTTGCTCTATAATCACACCAAGTTCGACGTTTGTACGTATTAGCGTGTAACGATAGAGCGAGAAGAAAAGACGAGTTTCTTGTATGAACCCCCTTAATTTTTATCTTTTTGACATTTTTATTATTTGTTAGCAAATCCGCCATAACAACGCATATTCTGTGAAAATTTCATCTGTCTAGTTATTACAGCCCTAAATAGTCAGGACAGACAGACAGTCAGACATACAGACGGACGGGCGGATGGACGGATAACGTTGTATTAGTAATAGGGTCCCGTTTTCACCCTTTCTGTATGGAACCCTAAAAATCATAAAGATTGACACGTTTCCTTACATTTTACGAGATTGGATTTACAGGGGAACGTAAATCGGGTACGAGATAGCTTTTCTTAAAAATGTAGAATATATTGTCAAATAATGTTTTTAATCCATTGGAAATATTTACGAAGTTAGAGCTTAAATTAATCCTTTTGGGCTAAAACGCGTGGTAAATCGGGAAATTCGTGATATAAAATAAATAGGTAAGATGTTTGACACGTAATTAACCTGCACGGATGACAGTATTACGATGCTTGAAGTTGGTATGTAAAAACTATTTAACAATGCCAATGCTGTCGGATGTTTCACCATCGATCGTCAATTTGTTTTGACATATAGGCAATATTCGATATAAATACGTGTACGTAAACGTATCATGACTTTAGGACAAATAAGACGCTCATTCATGACTTTATTGCTTTTCAGTATGGTCAGAAACTCTACATATTGTTGCCCTTTGCATGTGTCAGAAAATGACGCCCAGCTCTAAAATGGGAACAATTTTCTAAATAATTTTCTTAGTTTGAAGCAAAATGATTTTTTTTGCTCGGATAGGTTTGCAACCATAGTAAAAGTTGTTTAGTTTGTTGGGTAGACGCTTAGTTTAAAAGGATGCTAATGATATCAATTTGACTCTGTATAAAAAACTAGTAACTACAGATAGAAAAAATGCAAAAAAAAAGAGCAACTTTACGGTTTTCCTGTAAATAATAATAATAATCATAAATATCTTGGACATTGTCACACAAATTATCTAGTAACATTTAAAGTACCAGAATCTTGCCTGGACTTGTTTTATGATGACTAGATAACGTTATAGAATACATATATAGATACAAACATTCATGCCTCGGGTACAAATATTCATATTAATCATACAAATATTTGTCCCTTACGGGATTCGAACCCGCGACCCTCGGCACAGCAGGCAGGTTCACTACTGACTGTGCTATCGAGCCTCAAATGGAGTAAGGTGCGATGGACAGAACGGAGTGTGTATCACCCAGCGTAAGTTAGTTATCGAGACACGTTTGATTGAAGACCACGTTCAAATCGTTCATTCTGTAAAAATATATAATGTTTCAGGATCAGCAAATAAATCTGCCGACATCATTCATTATCGTCCGAAATTAATTCGACATATCTATCAAAGCAATTTTCGTTTCGTTTCATTTTTCCGACCCTTTCTCAAACATCAATGTATATACCCATAAAGCAATCCTGTACTTATCAACACGGGTAGGTAGCAATTAATTCGTAACCAAATATATCCAGTTTCACTAGCACAAAGTTAGGATAATTCATAACATATTTAATCCAGAAGTTATGAAGATATTAGTTGTATATCAGTCTATTAGGGGTGGTAATAAAACTTGGTGCGGCAATAGCCGGTCATAAAGTCGTGTCAATAGGTAATAGGGGTGGCCGCGCCGCCGCTACATGTAGGTTAGCATGCCGCGTGCCGTGACGTCACGGCGTCCTACGTCACGAAGTAGTGCCATTTACGCGATCATATTACGGGATTTGTTCACAAATATTACGTTTCTGTTTATGTTAGAAATAAGAAATAACAAAGACGTTTGCTGGTAGGTGTATTATTGTGTGGACTATGTTAGTCTTTTGTCCCGACTCTTTTTAATAGATTTTTAGATAAAAACTTAAATATAATTTAGAAAATCTATGATGGTGTTGTATTATCTGGTGAAGTATGCAAAATTTGATTCCTGAAGAAATGTAAGGTTTATGTAATTTATTTCTTGTTTAAACTTGTAGACCTTTTTATTATTTTAGTGGACCATGTGATAGGGCTGACCGTTCTTCTGCACCTTCTTTGTGACTGTGGCCCCCTGATGTACAAACGTAGTACTCAGCTAGGCAGACAGGTATTGATACCAGATGAGATATAAATCATCCCAATCAAAAACCTACTATATGATTTAGTAGGGAAGGGAACTGTAAGTTCACAAAGAACCAGCGATGGTCTAAGTGGCACAGGTGCAAGACTGTCGCGGCTTGGGGCCTCCCCAGTCCGGTCAGTTAGACCCTTAAACAAAAAAACAACCCTTCCTAGTTCAGCGACCGTAGTATAACAGCGTGATATAATGCTATCGCGCATTCCCTCTCGGTGTGATGTTATAAACGCCTTACGCCCTACGCCTTATCACGCGCATCATTCTATTGCTGAGTGATATAGCGCTATCGGTCCTTAGCTTTCTTTCTATTTGCGAGCGAACGAACGAGATAACCCTAAAAGCCTTATCTCGTTTGTACTATGAACGCAGGTCACGTTACATCATCTCCTGACGTGTTGATGAATCTCCTAAGAGAAAGGATCTCTCTTTAAGACTAGAGTGAGCCAGTGTATAGGCAATTGTAAAGTGTCCACTTTTTTGACGTTTAGGTTTGAGTGTGTGGTGTCAAGTAGTATGGACAAAAGGCACCAAGTGACATATGGCCTTATGTTTACGGTCACTTTTCACACACACTAGCTCAAAAAAAAGTGGACAGCCGCATAAACAAATATCTATAGTTCCATCTCCTTCTACTATTAAAGGTATGTCATAAGACAAAAGAGACCAACTACAATCGTAAATTTATGCGGACTTTAGTGAATCTCTAAATAAAACATTGTTAGTATGATAAGTTATTAGAATCTATATGAGAAAGGCACATTCAATATTCGTGCCAGAGCTGCGTGGTCAGGTTTTATTAAATAAATATTGTTTTGCAGTTAACCAGAGTTTTTTAAAGCGAATCTCGCTTTCGTCAGGGACCGGATAAAACGTTCAATTTAAAATCCAATTTCATCTGACTAATGTTCATCAGTGGATCAAAGTTATATGTTAAATTTGTTTAGGATTCGAAAGGATCGAATTATCCTTCATTATCATTATAATTATCATGATAATTACGGTGATAATACAAATATTTACGCTAGTTATCATTAATCACGATAATTATCACGATAATTATCATGATAATTATCGTGATAATACAAATATTTACGCTAGTTATCATTAATTATCATTATCATGATAATTATCGTACCAACGTCTCGCGATGTGTATCCGATCACGATTCGCGAAAAAACTTTTTTATGTTGCTTTTCTCAATTTTTTATGTTGTTTTTTCTCAATACGAAACGAAAATGCCGAAAAATAGATTTTACTTTTATTTGTAAGTTTATAGGTCGAATTTTTACTCAAAACTAAGAATCAGCTTGGATAATTATCGGATAATTGTCATGAAAATTATCAAAAATTATTGTCTTGATAATTTTTAACCCTGCATTGGTTTGTCAATTTAACAAAGCCTAATTTCGTAAAGGGAACGATGCTTTATTCTACGGGTAGATAATGGAACAATTAAACGGAGGGATAAAATGTGGAGTTGACTGGTTAGTAGCATCACAGAGTACTATACAAGGTGTTACAAAAATACAAATAAAAATTTAGGGGGGTGGTTTAGACCATCAAACTGAGCAACTTTCACTATGGGACCAATATCGAAATACCGAAAAAAAAATCTGATGTTCCATACTAAACTACAAATCTACTCGAGCTAAATGTATGGGACAACAGATTTTTTTTCGCGATTTCGATGTTGGACCCATAGCGAAAGTTGTTCAGTTTGATGGTCTAAACAACCGCCTTAAAAGTTTTAAATGTTTATTTTTACTTTTGTAACACCTTGTAATTACTACGTAGCATGGTGTCAATTTCATAACGTCTCCTTACTACGGCCTTTGGCGGTCCGATAATTCAGTCAGTAGTGAAACTGACTGCTGTGCCGAGGGTCGCTGGTTCGAATCCCGTAAGGGGCAAATATTTGTATCATGAATATTTGCACCCGAGGCATGAATGTTTGTATCTATTCTAAATTTTGTGTTCTACAGAGTGTAAGGAAAAGTATCATTAACCTTTAAACCGCATACTCTACCCATCAAACTGGACAACTTTTACTATGGGAGCAAACCTGTCAGATGCACAAAAAAATTTTTTTATTCGAGGAGTTATTATAGGTACAGTTTAGTATGGGACAGCAGATTTTTTTTCCATGGGTCCACAGCATATTAATCACGCCGATAAAGGGATACAGTAATTTTTTTTAGGGTACCTACGAAAAGTGAGGATGCAATTTTTTTTCTCGTCTGTCCTATGGTGTGGGGTATCGTTTGATAGTTCTTTTAAAAATATTATAGGAGTAGGAAAAACCATTTTTCGTTTTAGGGATCCGTTAGCTGAATATTAAGCTTTAAAGTGAGTAAAATGTAGTTTAGATACTTTATTAGCCGTTAAACCGTAGTATAAAACAAAAAGCCCCCTTCTAAGTCCGTATATTGTGATGGGCAACTACGGAACCCTACACTGCGCGGGACCCGACACACACTTGGCCGGTTTTTTATTTAAGGGTAAATAGGACCCTTATAGTCTTGATAACGATGTCACCTTGCGTATAACCAGCGTAAAATGAATGCGTATCCGTGCCCATCATGAATAGCAATCACTTTTGTTTCGACACATGATTACTACGCTATTGTACACTCATAAACTCTATCTAATTGGCTAGTCGATAAAGTTATAAGAAAATATTAATAAGAAAGCCAGAAAAAGTAGGTAGCCAATAAAAACTAACGATTCTATCATTGCTTATTGAAATGTGTAAAATGATAATGAAAGTTCACGACTACCAGTTTACCGGCTCAGTATATTGTTTACGTAAAATGACTCTTACATTATGCATAATAGGTTTTACAAATATTCACGGTCATATAGACAGCATAAGCACAGCAAAGGTACGCACTGTTTACGTCTGATTAGAATTTGATTTCAAATGAAACACTATACAAAACGTTTAAACTTTATAAAACGTTTTGTCAAACGGCAGAAGAAATTCATCATCATCATCACCATATCAACCGATAGACGTCTATGTACAGGCTGGTGGCGCGTGCTGCACATAGGCCTCTCCTGAGGATCGCCCCAACGACCGGTCCTGCGCTGCCTTCATCCAAAGGGTTCCCGCCGTTTTCACCAGGTCGTCGTTCTACCTTGTGGAGGGCCTATCCAGGTCGCCACTCGAGAACTCTTCGGCCACATCGACCATTGGTTCTGAGAGCAGCAAAAGACACTACTCGAAAGGAATTAAATGTTTTACTGTTTGGAACAAACAATTCTACATAGTTTGATTTCGTGTTGTGTTATATGTAGTGTAGTAATATGGACGCCAACTTGAATATAAACTGAACGCGATGCTAAAGATAGGGCAACGACAACTGACATAAGTTATATCTGCCACTGCGCTTTACGCCAGCTCTCCGGGAATGTCTTTGTTGATGTTGCCGTCTAGAAATACACACGTTGTAGAAACCACTCATTACAACATGTATTACAAGGTGCTAAGGTTTATTTTTGAATAGTTGGTGCGTTAAGTAATATTGCTTAAACGTCAGGCTATTCAATGCAATGCGTTTATGATAAAAGCTTTACTCGAAGCGGAAAATGTGCAGCGACCATTGATATAAATACTATAGACTCCAAGTCTCATACAAAATCTTAGCAAATTTTTGTTCGAATCTGACACGTAACCCACATAAATTAAGTATTCATGCTGTTGGGTGGCACGCATATGTTATTTTTGATTCATAAACTTGGCCGTATTTGGCATGTTTACTATCAGCTAGTACAAAAAAGAGCTCTTATTAGCTCTTTTGTTTCTGCCATTTTTCGAACGTTGATTGTGAATCTAGTTTTGATATTATATAAGACTAGCAGCCCGTCCCGGCTTCGCACGGGGTAGACAAATAAATTTTAAGACTCATTTTTCTACACCTTCGGTTACATTGTTCAAATTTTACCAAGGATCCCTAATTTTTTTCAAAATGAAATGTAGCCTATGTCAAATTGGAAGAATGTAGCATTCTATTGGTGAAAGAATTTTTTAAATCGGCTCAGTACTTTTTGAGCCTATTCATTACAAACATACAAAAATAGGTACAAATCTTTCCTCTTTATAATATTAGTGTAGATGTAGATATCAATGGCAGCGACATATTTTTTAAATGTTGTATTTTAACAAGACAGTGGAGGTACAAAAATAATCCTCAAACCCACTTGATTGTGAATTGTAAGAATTTACTTACCTACTTCTTTGTTTAAAAAACGTAGGTAGTATTTTTTCAAATAAATAAATATCAAAAATGAACGTATTTTATTAATAAACATTTTCGATAAAATTTAAGACCACAATCCTATTAATGCAACGTTACAAAATTGTGACCACGATGCAGTCGGTTGAAACATTTATTTGTATTTAACATGTTATTTATTGGTTAAATATTAACCTACTTTACTTATGAGTGGTTACTTGTGAATGTATAGGTATGTAACAAGTGTACAGAAATACAATCCATTTTATTATAAGTAGGCAGTAACTAAAATGTTGTGTAAACGTAAAATGTACTTACGTACCAAACATAATTGGAATCCCTGCAGTCATGTACCTACTTTGGAAGTAAATGAGGGTTTTGTTTAACAACAATGAGAAGGGTCTGACGGCAGGACAGTGGACAGTGGTCACACATCGTTGATATAAGGTCACACTCCCGATTATCTTTTATCACGATCAGTGGTGCCATCTTGATCTTTGGTTCTCAGCGTGTTTCGAGTTCAATCTTAATTTGTTTGAAATAAAAATCGATCTTCAGAATCAAAACAAAACAAAAATTTGAAGTTAGAAATGTTTTATGATGTGTCTAGTGGCACCCCCGACATCGTACACGCAGCCAACTGACTTTAAATACTCATAAATTTTGATTGAATAAACCAAAATAAGCCCTATGTTTTTGTGAAAACCCCATCTAAAACGGTTCAATAGTTTTAATTACAAATTCTAAATATGTTCTCAATACATTCCAAAACGTATCCCCAATTAATTTGTATTATATGTGGGCGTCCATGCAAGAAGGGTCCAGTTGTCAGCATTTTAACCCACCTTTTATTTTTATGTCATTCTTTCTGGCGGTGACATGACGGCGTACAGCCTTCACCTTGGTATAAAAAAATGTGATCAGTTTACAGTTTTTGAGATTTCGTGTTGAGTTAGAGTGTGGATTTGCTTAGATTCAAGCATATTCTACACAGCTTGACCAACAAAAGTACACATTTCTACCACCCTGGGCGCTGCGATTGAATTGTCAGTTCCCATCAACACTTCGGGCCACTTGGCCCAAATGTAACAAACGGATTTCTTTTTCGCGATTTCATTGTTGGTCCCATAGTAAAAGTTATTTAGTTTGATGATCTGAAGCATTCCCTTAAGTTAACACATTTAAGTTTACACCATAACTTACCTACTTATTATCACAAAGGCTTTTTCGTTTCACATTAACACAATTCTTTGTGAATGTTTTGCAAGGTTAACCAAGAAAATGACAATAAAAGGGCATGCCTAATTAGTTGAATAAGCACAGAGTAGGATAGCCCGGAGCGCGGCGTCCGGGAAAGACTCCAGGCCGGCCTATCCGCAGGCACCGTGTTCCGAAAACTTCTTATGAACTGTGTTCCCGAAAATAAAATAGGATAAGATTTCTGTGGTCATGCCAAAAAGTGAAAGCGTAATTTAAAGCTACGTTCTTAAGGAGAAGCATGGGTTTTTTTATCGTACTGTCAGTTATAACGACTGTGATAATTTTTCACTACAATTCGGTTTCGGTTTTTTTTAGTCTTCATTTTATATTTTGTACGGATGGAAGACATAATTTTAAGAAACCGATTTAAGTTTTATTGCGATTCATCTAGTTCAAAATCTAGTTTATAAATATATTATATTTTTAAATTACTTTGATCTGTAATCTCTAAATGCAAAAATGGTGGAGCGAAAATAATTACTCTATACAGAAAAACTATTTGCTTTATTTAAAAAAAATCTCCTGCCTCCTCTTTTTAACTCTATGCTGGAAACAGAAAGGGCAACATCAAATATCAAATTCTGGCATTGTAGTTATTTTTCGTTGATTTTAAATTTACCAAGGAGTTCACAGGTTTCCCAGTGACGTCACTGGACGGGCTGAAAACAAAGTTATTTTATTAAAAATATCTGTAATCCTTTCATTTTAAAATCTCTGACGTAGAAAATATTATTGTTGAGACAATTATCTCGAAATGGTTTTCGATATAGACCTCCAAAAAAAAACATGATATATCGAATTGAGCAGCAAACGAATCTTTGACCGCGTAGCACGTTGCTACGCAGACGTTCGTAGCACGTTACTACGTAGACACTCGTAGCCAGAAAAAATATAATGAACAACTAAAATGACTACGGAATCATCATTAACATTAACAATATGACTCCCGTATATAGTATCGCCATAGTATTGAGTAATAAAATGTTGGTCACGACCATTTAAGAGCAGTTCTACCTAGACAGAAATAAATATTTTCATTAACTCTATTTATGCATTCCATGCGCCAGAAAAGTTGAAGGTATTTGTTTTGAGTGCTGTTTTAATGAAACTTTCTTCTATTTTAAACATATTTTAAATCGTAAAGCAAAACAAAGAATACTATTATTAACTATCATGTTCAACATACCTAGATTATAAATATCTTCCTAGCTTAAATTTTTGAAGCCGCGGTAGAAGTATATACTATTAACTATTCTGTGACGCGGTGGTCTAGTGGCGAGTAACCTTGCCTGCCGTGGTGATTGTTCGATCCCCGTCCAGATCGATTCGTACCAATGAGTTTTTCAGAATTTATGTACGATGTGTAACATCACTGGCTTTTCGGAAAAGGAAAATATCGTGAGGAAACCCGCATCCTTCAATTTCGAGGCATGTATTGTGCCCACTGTCCATTACGTGGTGACGGGCTCACCCCCCCGTCACACTGGACAGAGTTTCGGTACTACTCGTGAAACGTGGATGTTCTGAGGTTTTAGAATATCTCTGACTACACCCTCGGAGAATATAGTCGTAAGCATATGCATAGAATTTTTGAAAACTATTTAATTTATTTACTCGTAAACTTTTTGTATAATGAACATAAACGCTTTATGAAACAAAATAAAATAATGAACATCTGAATTTAGCCGGCGGCCGTTATAAACAATTCCAAAAGGACGTTTTCCAGTTACCTTGTTTCTTGTTTAAAATAAAAATTCATACGGGTTTCGGACACTGTTATTTGCTTTATCTGCCGCTTGAACATCTATATTTAGTTAGCTGTAGGTGGAGCCGAGCGTAGGCAATGCCCCAACTGCGACGCAATGACGTTGCAACTACACTGCAACAATTGTAATTTCAAAAAAATACTAGCTGTAGCCCGCGACATCATCTGCGTTGTCATTTTGAAATCATCCCCTATTTAACCTCCTTGAGGAATGATTTTGCAAAACCACTGAAACATGTAATTCTAAATAATAAATTTTCATTTCCTTAACTTCAGAAATGATGGGTACCCTATTACAAACTTTCATCCCCTACTTCACCACCATTCGTATTTTATACTCCGCGTCCTAATAAACGCCATTTTTCCTAGTAGACGGGATTCGGCAGATGTGTCATCACACTTACAAAAACCGGCCAGGAGCGTATCGGACTCGCCCATGATAGGGTTCCGTAGCCATTGCATAAGTAAAAAGTTAAAATCCATTATCTTACCTAAAAGAAAATTGTCATTGGTTTCAGAATATCTCTGACTACCCCCTCGGGGAACATAGTCGTGAGCATATGCTTATGCTTATGCTAAGAAAATTGTGAATCCAAAGGGGTCGAAACAATTTGTTACACCATAACTACTACATTTCTGTTATTGGGTCACTGTTCTCTGTCTTTACGTCAAATTTTTGATCAATAAGTGCAAAAATGAGCGAGTAATTGAAGCGGGGCATAGAAGACAGACAGACAGAATCTACGAAAGTATAAGGGTTCCTTGTTGGACTACAGAACCCTAAAAAGGTTACAAATGAGGATGAATCTTATGAAACTAAATAAGAGATAACGAACTAAATCCGAGACTTTTCTCAGATTTAACTTGTATCAAACAAAAATATAATGTTAACAGATTCAGGAGAATTATTCGTTTTTAGGGTTCCGTTAGTTTCGCCATGTCCGTCCGTCTGTCCGTCTGTCCGCGGCTTAGCTCAGAGACGGTTAGTGCTAGAAAGCTGTGATTTGACATGGGTATACATATTTATCACGCCGACAAAGTGGTAAAATAAAATCATGAAAATATTTTTTTTAGGGTACCTCCCCTACACGAAAAGTGGGGATGATTTTTTTTTCTGGTCTTTCCCGTGGTGTGGGTCATCGTTGGATAGGTCTTTTAAAAGTATTTTGGGTGTAGGAAAGGCATTTTTCGATTTAAGGATCCGTTTGCGAAATATTAAACTTTAAAGTGACAATTTTTGTCGCCCATGCCAGGTAAACGGTTGTTTCTGGATACGTGAAAAAAATCATGGCAGTAGTATATACATAACGAAATTAAAAGGAAAACTATCACCGCTAAGTAGGCTTTACAAGTTAACGAGTATTAGTCGACCAATTTGTAAAATGTACTTTTTAGACTTTATTAGCCGTTAAACCGTAGTATAAAACAAAAAGCCCCCTTCTAAGTCCGTATATTGTGACGGGCAACTACGGAAGCCTACCCTGCGCGTGGCCCGACACGCACTTGGCCGGTTTTTATTATATTTAATTATGTAGGTCCTACTAGGTCGACCCGGGGTAAAGTTTACACGCGGCTGACCTCGGATATCTGTTTGACCGGACTAATCCAATTTTTACGATTCACGCGCTAACCCATGAATTTGCTAGTTGAATTAAACCACGTCAATCGAATTAGGCTGATTGATTTAATTTAATGAAACGCGGGTGGGTTTCATAACATGTCCATAGGTATCATGCAAAATATAGATTTTTATAAATTATCACATTTTAGGTAAATTTAGTACACACTTATTTATTAAACAGATTTAATAGTTTCATAAGCCATAAGTCGTTAAAGAGTAGGTCTATTAACATAGAAGTCACACTCCCCAAGAGGTATATACCCAGCTATACACAATAATTTGGTCCCCCATTACAACAATGGCATATTGAAACTGACTGTAGGTACTCAGAATAATAATTAGTCCTAATAAAGGGGCTTCTATTCTACCATCTACCTAAACCACAGTATAAGGGTGGACGCATATCTATCCGCGGCGAAGGAGCCGGAGTAGGCGATCGAAACGAATTTACTTTTAATTCTTCTGACGATTCGTCCGATTCACCGCGGATAAATGTGCGAGTTATCATAGAATTTCATACAAAGAATTCTAAAATTCGATTCTTCCGCGTGCGTCGGCTCGTTCGCCGCGGATAAATGTGTCCACCCAAAGAAATTGAAAATTTAATTTCTGTGTGTCCACCCACCTTAAGAAAGAGTATCGAGTACTACATACATGGCCCAACTTAATCTGCTGTTCCATACAAAAGTGCAAACCTACTCGAGCCAAATGTATGGGACAGCAGATTTTTCGCGATTTCGATGTTGGTCCCATAGAGAAAGTTGTTCAGTTTGACGGTCTGCTTATCCCCTTAAATAAGTGTCAGCATATTAAGAAGGATCCTATATACAGTACGGACACTCCCTGCCTCCCACCGAATGTGGGATGTTTACACCTCATCCCCTCAGGTTACTTCGTACCACCTCTTAATCAAATGCTGCTCATCAGGCGGCAAATCTCACTCGCACGCAACAGTATCTCACATGCTTAACCTTTCTTTAAAATGTTTGACCATTTGTATGAAATGAAAGCATTATTTTTCATTTGGTTGTTACATAAAGGGGTCCTAATTTTTGTTTCTTGTATCTGGATTTACATTTACACATTTTTATTAAAGATTTTGCACAATTCGGCACAGAGAATTTACGAAAAATATTATGAGAGAGGGGAAAATGGCCTGTACCATACACGGAAACATATGTTAATGATAGGCAGATTCTGATGATGATGATGATAGCTATAAAAATCCTTGTTGAATTAGGGGCGAATATTTTCCATCCCTTTTTTTTAAAGTGTATACTGGTATCTTTATATGGAATGGACAGAAATAAAAAAGAAAAGGCAATAAGTCTACAGGCATTCAAAGGCCAAAATTGTTAAAAATACTGGCCACGTGCAAATCAGACTCGCGCACACAGGGTTCCGTACCATCATATAGTATTAGTTAAAAATTGTGTTTGCGAGCCCGAAGAACACTTGGCCGGATTTTTTTTTATTTTAGTATCAACTATAAATACACCAAATTTGACGCTTATGTCTTATGTGTTAGAGCAAATAGGAAAAATTATGAAGAAAACAGTTTCTTCTATAATATTAAGGGCCTATGTCGAAAAATAATTGAAGCGAAATGGGCGTGTGATAGCTTATATTACTGCCTGATGCGAGAGAAAGAGATGGGGCGGCGCGCGCGCCTGAAACGACGCAAGCGTAAAACAAACTTTATTTAATTGTGATTGTACTATTTATGTAAGTTAAATTCTGCTCTAATCAAAATTTATAAAAATCAATTTCTTTTTTTAAAATCAAGCCTCTTGTTTCTAATATTCACCAAGTTTAGCACTTCCAAGCGTTTATCGATAAAGACGGAGGCTACTTTGGCTTGTTTTTCTATCGAGAAAATGTGACTTAATCGTGTTTTGGCTCTAATCAAAACTTCAATTATATGTTCAATTTACACATATCCGCAAATCATACTCCTACTGTTAGTACTTCATGAGATATGATGCTTTGAAGAATCCTATTTTTTTCACATAGCCTCTTAATTTTGTATAATTTTTTTGATTAACGCCGTTATAATTTCAACTGTCTAGCTATTACGGTTCAAAAGATATAGCCTAAGATGTCCCGTTGGCACCTTTTGATGACATAAGTTTTATTATAATTATCTTTTCTCCAGCAGCGTCTCACCGCGAGCTGCAAATTATTAGGTTCAGTTCATACTCACAAACTTGGTTAAACTTCAATATGTATCGTATGGGGCAACTTTAATTGAGTTGACCGACTTATAAGGCACTTAAGTAACATACCGATGTTCAGGGAACGGCTCAGTTTCAACATTTATTATTTTTGCTTCATTTTGATGAGCTGTGTTCTGTGGGGAAACACAAATAAATGTTGGACAACAAGAAAAATTGAGCTAGGAATATAATAATTTATATAACAAAATAGGTAAAAAATAATACAACGTGTCAATGAATAAGCGCAAAACCTCATACACCCCAACTGATTTATAACAAAATAGTTAGATTTAAACAATAATCTCATTATTTTTACAGTTAAAATTTAGAGTTATTCGCATTTTGTGTTTTCAGGCTAAAATGATTTGTTATCATTTTAGCAATGAATGAAAGCGCTAACGTGCTCATGGATACATTTTAAGAATCTTGTTTTGGTAGTAAGTAGGGTGAGAGTGCCCGAGCGGTGGGTTGAGGTCAAGTTCAGTAAATTTAAAATTTTATAAACATTAAATTTAATATTTTGAAAAAAAATACCTATGTTGAAGCCATGATAATTCGATTCTGCTCTCGATTCCAAACAAACTACTTTCTAGTTTTGCGTTAATTCATTAACACGTTGTATATTTAACTAAGGTGAATTAAAATAAAACCTTTCATTCATTCTTCAAGCTGATTTAGGATTTGTGCCTACAAGTACTAAATCTTTTACTATAATTTTCTCTTCAGATTTCGTTCCGCAACGCCAGTTTCTGTTCAACCGTTCGGAACGTCAAAGACTTTATACACAACCCTATGCTTGTAGGTATGACATTGAACCCGCGGTCAACATGTCCCGCATATATTAGGACAGCTATAGCAAAATATTATGATATTAGATAAAGAAATGTAACGCTATCTATTCATGAAGAATCAGAATCCATGATAATGGCAGTTGTAACACTGCTGAAATATCGGGAACTCAAAAAGTTATATCAAATCGCGGCAAGAACCCGTTAAAATGTTTAATTCTAGACATTCCGAATGGTTCGGGTCGGGAAAAACTGGGACACGTGTTATCGAATAAAGGAAAATGTTAATTAAGCGGTTATTAAATTAATGAACAATGATTATGAGAATCACCTATAGAGAACCTTATTATATTATTATTATAACACTTTAGCCGTGATGGTCAAGTTGCGAGTAACCTTGCCTGCCGTGCAGGAGGCAATGGTTCGATCCCCGTCCGAGCCGACTCGTACCAATGAGTTTTTTTCGGATTTATGTACGATTTGTAACACCACTGGCTTTTCGGTGAAGGAAAATATCGTGAGGGAAACAACCTGCATGCTTATATTTCGAGACATGTATTGTACCCACTGTCCATTACAAGTGGCGATGGGCTCACTCCCTGTCACACTGGACAGAGTTTCGGGAGTAGTGAAACGTGGATGATAATTTTTTTATTGTATGCAACACACATACATAATACTAAGAGTTGAGGAAGTATAGTTTAGTTTTTAATTTACTTTATAGTGATTGTTGCTGTGTAAATGCTGTTTTATAAATAAATCTTTATTTAAAAAAAATTTGAGTAGGCATGTGCAAAGGAACTTTACTAAAAGTATAATCTTAAAAAATACCTATATACATATGAATTAGTGTACTATTATTATCTATTCATATGCTATACAACGTGTTAATGAATAAGCGCAAAACCACATACACCCCAACTGATTTATAGCAAATAATTAGATTGAAACAATAATTTCATTATTTTGATAGTTACAATTTAAAGTTATTCGCATTTTAAGTTTTGAGGCAGGAATGATTTGTTATCATTTCAGCAATGAATGAAAGCGCTAGCGTGCTCATGGATACATTTTAAGAATCTTGTTTTGGTAGTATCTAGGGTGAGAGTGCCGGAGCGGTGGGTTGAGATCGAGTTCAGTAAATTTTAAATTTTACAAACAAATTATTTAATAATTTGAAAAAACGTTCTTGCGGTTGTTTATAATGTACCTAAGTTTTTATGTGTCGTTGATATCGCAGACGCAAATATAGACATTTATTGTTATTAATATCGTCGTATAAGTTAGCTCATCGACCTGTAATGGATCTTGGTGTCCAACTCAAAAAGAAGCAGTCGTATAATGTAAGTGCACGCCAGTTTTGGGCTTAGAATATTGCAGATATCTTTGAACTTTGTCCTTACAGCGGTACCTGGGGTGACCAACATAGCTTTGTCTGTAAACTACCAAAATGTCAGTGACGAAACAAAATAGTCCATAAACTTGCTAGTCAACACAAGATAGGGAGACGTCACCCATGCAACCAGAAGCCTCACCTTGACATAATTATGTTTTACCGATAGATCGACGAACCTTCTGTTAAGCTAAGTTTCCTGCGCTTGTTTTTATGAAGTAAACAAAACATAGTATCACTTTTTGTCGTCCGCTATCTTGTTTTAAAACAAAATTTTATTAGTGAAGCCATTTTGTTTCATGTTTTTTATGTAATGTTTCCTAAAAAACAAGCGCAGGATTCACGCTTTTGACAGGTCTGCAAATTGTTTTGCGGCCACTTAACGGCTTCACACCATACTTTGATTTTAAAATCCTTTCCGTCCATTAATTTTTGTTTTATAGAGATAATTAAGGGAGCGATAATTATGCCAGTACTTACGCATATCGGCTATACATTTAGATTTAAATTTCTGGCATACTGTCTACACTTTTCGAAGCGGTAGTAGATTTAAAAACAAGAATTTTGAATGAATGAATGATATTTATTGATAATTCTTTATTGAATCTAGATAATTACGATCGTCTTTCAAATCTCAGATTAATACAAATTCGTTTTAAACTTTCGATACACATATGTCTACATTATCCTCAAGCTTTTCTTCCGTTGGGCTTGGCAGAATCAACTGATCACCACCTCCAACGATCCTGACACAAATAACATCATAAATTTAATGTCGGTATTCAATTAATACGTTAAATTGATATTGATTTCAATCAAGAGACTTGGACTAAAACGAGAAAAGTTCGTTGTTTTAAGAACTTTGATGACTTTTGGACTGTTGCCTTTTTATTTTATCTAACGATGAAACGTGATTGCAAAGTGAAAGCTCTGATTTGATAAAGAGTACGGTTTTCATTATTAGGAATACATTTTTTTGAACAGACCTACTTAAAAAACTCGGAAAAGAATTTAGAATATAGTACGCAATTTCGTATTACAGCAGATAACTGGGCCGTATCCTGATGTATGTTTTAATCAGCAGCTTTTATCTTATGTTGTGTGTTGGTTGGTACAGGGCATGAGTGTACATATTACATAAACTTATATCAGTATTTCCTTTCGGGATGGACAGGATTTTAAGTTCAGGTTGCAATTGCACTGCAAAAAATATTTTGTAAAATACACATAAATAAGCACACTTTTCTGATTTCCAAACTGTTTTGTAAATGTTGTTTATATAAATGGCACAAAGTTCTTCTATTTATAACCAAACGTTTTTGTGTTACAAAACAGTTTATAAGTCACTAAAGTTTGGTTAGGTAAATTTAACAAAACATTTTTTTCAATGTGTAAGCAAAGTTCAAGCCTCTAGAAGGTTTCAGTTTCATGAAATAGCGTGTTTGAAATTTACGCCTAGTACTTTGTTATGGCAAACAGTTTACAGTTATTTTAACTGAAGATTAATGACGTTAATGCAGGTGCTGATAGTCATCTACATTTTAAATACAGTCTCGAGAATGAACCTCACAATAGTTTTCGACAATAATTTTTGTGAACACTTTCTAAAGTAAGTAAATCGAGTTGGTCGCAAACCATAATGCTCCTAATGGACCGGCCGCCATCGCGCTGGTTCGCTGCAATAAACGTCAGAAACCTTTTAACTACACCCCTCAATGAAATTATTTTATTAGTATAGGGAACTATAAGAGAAAATTGAGCGGTAGGCTTTATTAGTGGCTAGCCACAAGTGGCGGACTCCTTCCGATCACGCTAAACACAGTGAAATTTTATTGGTTTCTAATAGGCGTGGAGTGGAGAGTGATTTAAGTTAAGTTTTGTTATCGATTGAAATAGTTTTCCCTCAAAAAACATTAGTTCGCAAAATTGATAGTATACATACCCATTCAAACTGTAGTACTAATTATGTTAATAAAACAAATGGTTATATTGAAATAAGTATTCTATATAAAATGGAAAAATACGAAATCCAAAATCCACAAGCGTAATTTTAATGAAAATAATGTCGTTTTCAGCTATTTTCAAAATGTTATGTGCGTAAAAATCGAAACCATTTTTCAGGTTTTAACTTAACACCTTTTAAAAATTAGCATACGAGTAAACAAACGGTATAGGGTGTTATAAAGGATACAAGCAAAGTACAAACAGTGAAATAACAATGACTGATAAATTGTAGCTGTTACCGGAGTTCCGTTTCAAGTCGAGTGCATTGCAAACTTTTTTTACACTCAGTTGCAGAAACACTCATTATAGTTAATCCTCCAGTAAATCTGTTGCTAGCTTTTACTATGTTAACGAGACAAAAAGAAGCGCAAGAGATTTAATGGAGGATTAATTTTAATGAGCGTTTCCGCAACAGAGTGTCAGACAGATTAGCTAATTTTCAGATTATGGGTGACAGGATGGTAATCATGCTTCAAGCAGTTCATGTTCATACAGAACAACAACAGAAGCAAAGGCACGATGATGCACAAGATGAAGCTCGCCATGAAACATAATTATCCTGTGTGACTGCAATGTCTTGGCGGCGAATAACATTTAATTTTTACTATCAAAATAATGAAATTATTGTTTCAATCTAATTATTTTGTTGTAAATCAATTGGGATGTATGAGGTTTTATGCTAATTTATTAACACGCTGTATAGGTATCAAAGAATATCCTTGAAAATCTATACTTAATTATGAAACAGTTCCGTGACTGACTGACAAACAACACACAGCCTAAACCGCTGAAACATACATTTTGGAATTATATTGTGATGTATGGATGCGCTAAGAAAGAAATATTCTTAATTAACGCGGACGAAGTCACGGGCAAAAGTTAGTGTAAGCATATTTTTGAATTAATTTTCAAAAGTTTCCATTTTGAGTGCTTACCTACATAGCATAATACGCTTACGACTATTCGCTGAGGAGGGGGGGTATTTTTACCCGACTGCGACAGAAGGAGGGTTATGTTTTTCGAGCGTATGTATGTATGTATGTATCTATGTATGTATGTATGTATGTTTGTATGTCTATTTCTTTGGCACGGCCTACAGCCTAAACGGCTTGATGGATTTTAACATATGGGGTGTCATTGGATTCGTAAAAATCGTGAGAGTGACATAGGGTATATTATTTCAAGATGGCGTCTACAAATTAAAAAAGATAGGGGGAATAAACAATTTTTTTTTGTTAAAAATTACAATGTGGGTATCAAATGAAAGCTAGTGATCAGACGATTCCAAATATATAAATATTATAGTACTTTTATGTTACCGTTTCGACACAAGACTAAAAAGTATGAAATAAACTAAATTATTAAGATAAACAAAAAACCCGACTGCATAAAAAACCTATTAACTGAAAAGAGAAAAACAAGCTCTAAAATCACTAATCAGCTATAACACCTGTATTTAAGCTAATATAATTTGAATGTTATTAGGTAGGTATTGCAGGCGGGGTCAAAAATAACCAACCAAAAATCTCCTTTGTCCCCGTTTGCGATACCTACCTAATAACATTCAAATTATATTAGCTTAAATACAGGTGTTATAGCTGATTAGTGATTTTAGAGCTTGTTTTTCTCTTTTCAGTTAATAGGTTTTTTTACTGATAGTTTCAGGCGCACGCCCCACGCCGCGCCGCCCACGCACGGTACTGGATAGAATGGTATCGGGTTTTCACTTTTTAACTAGAAAAGTTTGCGTTTGACAGTGTTTTTATAATTTCGCTATTGACGTCTGGATATTGTGGATCCTGAGCAATAACTGATCTGAATGATTGTTTGACGTTTCTATTGTACTCTTTCTTTGTTCACTTTTATGTGTAATCTTATCCTAATTTATATCGAATAATGAAAGAATCATGAAATTTTCTCATGATTGAGTGTCCACACGACTCCGCAACGCGCCACCATCGCTCGAGCCTTCCTCAGTATAAAGGAAACTATGCATGAGATACGTTAGGCGTCGTTCATGGAGACGCGGGGAGTCAGACGCCGCGGTGCGCGGAGCGGGCTGCCGGAAACACAAACATACGGTGATGTATAGAGCGTTCCAGGAGAAGCGTTGTCACACGCGTCAAATTGTCATAGATTTATTTCCCGCTCTACACGCCGCCTTAGGAAGGGCATGGGAAGGCCCTCCATAAGGTGGAGCTATGCCCTGGTGGTGGATGAGGACGAAAAACGTACCTACAGTGTGAACGTTTTTCGGCAGAGATGATGATTGATGTGCTCTTTGGGACTGATGATGAATCAAAAAGCGTCATCAAGAGAGGGAGGCGTGATTTTAATTATGTAAGTATGTAACTAAAACAATTTACATCTAATCTAAACTATTATAAAACTGTAACAGAAGTGTGTCTGTACATTGAAGATATTTACATGAAAAGGATTACGATATGGTTTTTAGGTATCCCGGACTCCAAAACAACCTTTTTTAGAATTTTAGTGTCTCTGTTTGTTTGTATAACTTGTAATAACATAACGCAAAAACTACTGAATCAATTTTGAATTTTTTGTTTGTTTGATGTCTGATGATCTGACTTAAAATCTGGTATATAATTAGTGCGGATGAAGTTGCGGGTAAACTCTAGTACCTACGATCTAAAACATTAAAATATAGCAAAATAATATGGCCGCCGTTCTACAAATAATAAACATCACCAAACTAAGCTACAGAGATACAATGCTGTCAGTGAATACCTTATAAATATAATGTTATTATCTTATTATTATTACAAGCATGCCTTGCACGAGTTCCGTAATAATATTTTCTTTTCATTACTCAGAGCGGCGCTGGCCTTGTAGAGATTTTATTTTCACAGCGCATAAACGTATTTATTTTAGTTCATACTCCGACAGCAACCGCATTACCGTAATCAGTTGTGCTGTTGTTGCCAATTGAGTCTGCAGCAGTCAACCTAAGTGCGAAGCCAATTCAAGGACTTCCAAACTGGCTACTGCAGATATCGTTCCAGAGGAAGCTGGTATACAGGGTCCTTCTTAATTTGCTGACTCTTACTGGCTAGATCAGACCATCAAACTATTTTCTCTATGGCACCAACGTCGAAATCGCGAAAAAAAACACAGCTGTCCCATACATTTAGCTAGAGTAAGTTTGCAGTTTTGTATGGAACAGTTGATTTTTTTTTCGCGATTTCGATGTTGGTGCCACTGAGAACGTTGTTCGGTTTGACGGTCTAAGTGTCAACATATTAAGAGGATATAATTCGGAGCGCGGTCATACAAACGTACTATGGTGATATTTTCAATACTAACCAATGAAACTCAATGAAATTTTTCAGAATCAATCTCAAAACAAATTTCTATGCTTGTGTAGAGTCAGATTTTCGTTAAAATGTATAGTTTTAAAGTTACAGTGCCTCAAAGATTTCCATACAAATCTTAAATTAATCCTAGCATTGAAACTGTATGTTTTAACGAAAATCTGACTCCATACATGCATAGATAATTGTTTCAAGATTATTTCAGCAAAATTTCATTGACTTTAATTGGTTAGTATTGAAAATATCACCATAGTACGCTTGTATGGGGCGCGCTCCGAATTATATCCCCTTAAGAAGAACCCTATATATTTCTTGAGTGCATCTTGTAACAGCCGGATCATTATTTGTGGCCTGCGTGCAGCTGCAGCGTTGGAAACTCCTACTGCTGCTAAGGCGCACTTTTGGGATCCGGTTAAATTTTTTTTATGTTATTCTATGGAGCAAGCCACATCCCGCCGCATTCCAGGTGTCGTTGTACGAGCCAAAGGGTAAATCTGACTTAGAGGGATCGGCTTGAGGCTACCAGCCGACATCGACAACTTTAGCATGACGAAGTCTACCAATGTATATGAAGGCGACTCTAGAACCTTGTCACAATTTCGTTTATGAAAACTGCAAATAATTTGATTTGATAAAGTTCTACGGTAGCTTCGGTGCTTCGGTTCTTCAGGGTTGCCAGTTTCGAAAATAACCCCAAAATGATAGGTTTTAGTAGAAAAAACTACATAGAAAACTAATGGTCGATCAACTCATAGATAACTCCAGAAATTATTTGTTTTTCGTCGGGGCTTATAGGTACTTCAAATCCCATAATTTATACACATTCAAAACTCCAGAGCACTATAATAGAGAACACATATCTCATCGAATCTAATCATGATAGCCAGCCTCAACCTATAACAGAACACCTTTTAATATTATTTGTGTAATGATTACAAAAACCCCAAAATTCCTCACTTTGATATTTTTTCCCCGAGGATTTCATTTCCCCAAAGACCAAATGATCCCCCAAACTCGCGGAAACAAAACCCAATCTGGCAACCCTGGGTAGCCTATATTTCAAATAGACTGTACAGACACACCGACTCCAGACAGGGCAAGTGTATTCACTGGCGGAGGAGCAAAGAAAACTTATTCCTATAGAATATAAACACAGATATTATGTAGAGAAGCTATTGCCCTGTTCAGTTCTGTATTTTCTCTTCTCATCTCTTAAAATCATGATCGAATAATGGATAAACTTCTTACATGCTGTTTATGTCATTTCAGAACAAGATTGTTGGATGGCTATTTGTTTAATAGCTGTAAGCTTCTCAAATAAAATAAAATAAAATATAAAACAGGAGTCACTGGTTTTTTTACGCGAAGATAAATTAAAATAAAGAGGAAAAAATTAATCATTCGATTTCTAAAATTCCAAAATTTAAAAACTGGGATGTTTTTGTTTATGTGGCATTTTGAAACGGCAGAAGACGTCGAAGCGTCAAACTTTTCGTATGCTTTAAATTGTAAAATGGTTTTACTGAAAGCGGCCTCTGCATCTAATGGTCTAAATTTCAGTCTATTGGAAAACCATTCGATGCAGACTTCTAAGCTCAGATCGTAACCGTTTTATACTTGCAGGGTACTACTGGTACCAAGTTTATAATGCTTACGAATGCACTTGCGCAGGTTGACTATTATTAAAACCAACGATACCCTACGGCGCGGTTTACACCTTATATCAGCAATTTATTGAACAATAGAAGCAGATCATTTTAATTTGGCGAGTAACCATAGCGTCGTTTAGAGAATTACGCCCGTGCCTCCAGGTGACGTCACCTGGAGGCGCGGGCGCGATTCTCCTTTACGACAAAAACGACGCTATGCTACGTACTATAAGGTTTATATTATGTTACTTAGATCTCACCACCGCCACACGTCTCTTCTGTATAAACCGTGGCTACGGTTACTTGCCAAATTAAAATGATCTGCTTCTATTGTTCAATAGATTTCGCGCCTGACGCATGATAGACACTATCTAAATTCAGTCATAAGATTGCACGGTAATTTCAAAAACCTTTTCTGTCGCTCAGGAACGTCATTTGCTAGAGCAAATAAGATAGCGGGAATGCGACCGCGATCGCATTCCCGCTATCTTTCTCGCCCTAGCAAATGACGTTCCTGAGCGACAGAAAAGGATGGAGCGTCGAAAAAATGCAATGCGGTGCTGGTAGATGAGGTTCAACCCTAAATGGGATAGTATTGGAACCGTTTTACATAAATTCTGGTTTCAACGACATTATCGCATTTCGTAACTTTCAGAAAGATCTTGATATCGCAATACAAATTGTCTTTGCAAACGCTGTACATTTTTCGACGCTACAAAAGACCATATAAATATTTAAGTGCTTGGCAAAATACAACTACTTTTATTTAGATTTAAAAAAAACATAGATTATTTGAAGAAAATAGTTATGACGAAGACAGTTACTATACTCTAGAGTTAATTATGAAGGTATGTCATAGGTAGGTATTGTCTAGAGTTAATAGAATTAAAATGTTTGAATGACAAATACTTTTGAAACCTTAAGACATTTATTAAGGTAAAAGCAAGTGCAAAAGTTAATGCACTGCGGTTACCTAATCTTTTTTAGGGTTCCGTACCCAAAGGGTGAAAACGGAACCCTAAAAAAAGAATAGTTAACCGCACGGTGCGCGCCTAGCTCGACTCGCACTTGACCGGTTTTATTTATATATAAATAAATACCTACCTCAACGGTAGGTCAATACTGCTGCTACTATACCAATCGATCCAGATAAATCGTAAAAATTTATATCGTCACTGCGAATTTATAACCTTGTGATTTTTAAGTAAATTTTAAATACCTAGTTATATACCTATTTTAGATTTATCAACATTAAGATTTGCCTCTTCCCGGTAAATTATTTAAAGAAAAACATTTTCAATTTTAGATTTTTCGAATACTTATACGTCCGGATTATCTACCTACTCCTAACTCTATGTTACGAACATATTATGTTTAAAAACAAAGTTAAAAAACAATAAGAAGTTAAATAGTTCGACTCTTCCCTTATTGCTTATTTTTAACTGTTGGGTTCTTTTCGTGTCAATTAGCTATTTGACAGTTTTCGGAAAGTTATTTTAAAATATGCGTAGGTTTATTTTATACCTCTTACAATTATCTTTTTCTTCGCGAAAACAGCCGGTCACGTGACATTTCTGGCTTTGACGTCACATCACAATAAAGAAGTAAAGCTGACTACGACGCTTCAACTCACATTACGTTTTATTGTTTAACATGTGACGTCACACGATGCTCAATCATGGCCGCCCGCGTTTCAGTTTTTGTAATCCACAGGTAAAGAAATATTGGTTCCTCAAGTTTCAAGCCTTGCCTGTATTGAGGACCCCTGGTAACAGTCGATGTACATTCCACCCAAAATGTTAAAGTTAATTTGTACTGTATTTGATTATGTGTAATATTAAGTTCGTTGTTTAATTCTAGTTTAGTTTTAAATTTTACTGGGAATGTACCTACCTACTCTGAGGAGAAATAAATAATTTTCATTTTTTTCATTTTCAATAAAAAAAAAATATTTACAATTTACTTTAATACAAAAAATATATTGTATGATTATTGTGAATCTATAAGCTACTATATATATTTAACAATATTTTATATTTTATCGTTACAGTTGTCAAATAGCCAATTGTTCTGTGTTGGTGTTTCTACATATATTTTATCGGCCAGCGCCAGGTCGCAGATTATTTAATAGGCCATGTACTCGACAAGCCTGACAGCGTCAGGAGTAATCTCTATAGGGGATTAAAAAACTTATTACTACCTAACTAATAGTCTCCTTTTCACACTTCACTTTTTTTCATATATGATGAGCATATTCCACAAGGCACAAACGACTACAATATTAATTAGTTCAGAACAGTTTATTCTATGCAGTGGTATTGTTTTTTCCGTGTTGATGTTTCATAAATCTTCCCTGAAGATAAACAGGGCGAAGCGAAGCGCTGTCTCTATCCACGCCCACGCATCGTTTCTATTAACAAAACCAAAACACACCGTGTTATTATTTGGAGCAGGCTATGGCAAGCCGTAGCTTGTAACAGCGACAATTTACGGATCTAGTGTGCTCAAAACTAATTTTGTTCCTAAGTTTTAGGGTTCCGTAGTCAACAAGGAACCCTTATAGTTTCGCCATGTCCGTCCGTCTGTCCGCGTCTTAGCTCAGAGACTTTTGGTACTAGAAAGCTGTAATTTGACATGGCTTTACATATTAATCACGCCAACAAAGTGGTAAAATCTTGAAAAATGTTTTTTTAGGCTTGGTAGGTTGGATAGGTCTTTTAAAAGTATCGTGGGTGTGGGAAAGCCATTTTGCGTCCGTTAGCGAAATATTAAAGTGCCTAAGCTTTGAGGTGAAAATTTTTGTTCCCCTATTTGTGTCAGCCCCCCCCCCCCCCCCTCCCCCGTCAGCTAAACGGTTGTTTCTGGATACGTGAATATAACGAAATCAAAAGGAAAACTATCACCGCTAAGTGGCTTTACAAGTTAAAATTTACTTTTCAGACTTTATGAGCCGATAAACGGTAGTATAAAACAAAAGGTCCCTTCTAAGTCCGTATATTGTGACGGGCAACTACGGAACCCTACCCTGCGCGTGGCCCGACACGCACTTAGCCGGTTTTTTGAGATATAGCTCACCACTTATGACTTACGAGCTGACCCTTGCTAGAAAGTTGCTTAAAGATGGCTTAAATCATAATTTTTTTTTTTCAAATTATACTGGCTAACTATTTTTTTAATTCTCGTTAAAAAAAGTCAACTAGAAACAGGTTAATATTATTATAACAATAAGACAATACTTTGCTATATTAAAAGTTTATTTCTCCGTGTAAGTGAAATGTTTAAAAGAAGAGTTATCATAAGTTTAGAAAGATTTTATAAATTTTAGATGGCGACAAAGTGGTCCAATATTTGTATAGGCACCTTCGTAAGCCAAAACGTTTTTAAATGGCGCAGATATACTTTTCTTACAATCACACACAATACACGTTAATCAGAGTCGGATAGAGGTAGAGTCGGTCAATAACGTAGTCTCAAAACCTCTTGTATACTTCTCGGAGGAATTACGTGAAAATATCGCCAATGTCAAAGAAAATATAAGCAAATGACGTTTATTGAGATTGGATTATGCTAGGTTCAAATTCATAACTTTGTTGAGTTTCGTCAATGCAATATCTATCTTTATGTACACCCCCTAACTCTCTCGTTTTTGTTTGATACAGCCTCAACCTATTTGGGCAAATGAGGTATCACATGGGTGTCATTACATTGATTGACCCAATGGGCGGTGCTTTGTGGAGGGTATATACATAAATGTTAGCAGCCTTTCATCACATATGCTATCAACAAGATATAACTTTAGTCTAGACTAGTCTATCTAGTAGAGTAATATTTTGTTGATGGCATCAGACTTTACGTATTCTTTAGAAACTGAAAATGTTAATTATACTGGTTAGCTAAAAAATAGTAAGTACCTACTATAAATTAATAAGATGTACTAGTATTTATTTTGTGATATAATGATAGACAACTAAATCATTTAGATATGCTGACAAATCCGGTCTGCAAATGGCATGCGTTAATAAAGAACTTAAATCTAAGGTTGGTATGTAGAAGTCATAACCAATAAAAATATTGCCTGGCTTGGCTTTCGAAAGCCATACCTTTTACGAATTCGAATGATGTTCGGTTATGGATTCTGAATGGAATAAACTGTTTTTAAAATTTGCATTACTTCGTTGACAACTTGTATTTTAGAACGTCAACTGAAAAAATACCTATACCTATGATGTCCTACTTAATATGTTGACAGTTTTTGAAAGGAATGACCAGACCATCAAACTAAACAACTTTTTATAAGGGACCAACATCGATTTCAGGAAAAAAATTCTGCTGTTCATCACATTTGGCTAGAGTAGGTTTGCGGTTTTATAAGAAACAACTGATTTTAATTCGCGGTTTCGATGTTGGTGACAATAGAGCAAGTTGTTCAGTTTGACGGCCTGATTATCCCTTTAAGAAAGTGTCAGCATATTTATAAGGACCCTTACTATAAGGACAATATACCTTCATAAGCAACCAGCTAAACTAACAGCAAGCTTTTGAACACAGATTCCTATCGTGTAGGTATTTATCATTGCTCAGATATTAGAGCAGCGGGGAGTTTCAAAGTTGCCTTGTTATGACCTCCCCGGCTGAAATCTCGTGGTAACGCGACTACATAATAATACTAAACTTAATCTTGTTTCGTAGTTGTTTCATAAAGTCATCCCACAAATTGGAAGTGTATTGATGGTCTTACAAAGCTTCGCATCACCGTTTCAGCTGTAGAAGTAGCGTACTCCACAATAGGTGCGAGTTGGAGAAATCAAATTAAGTATTTCGAAGTTGTCTCCTTTGTAAAAGTTGTTCAGTTTGATGGTCTGAAGCACCCCCTTAAGTATTACTAGGGTGTTTTGTTACACCTGTGTAGGCTGATGATGATGATGAAATGCCACATTTTACCTATTTAAATTCTAATTTGGGCAGGCAGCTTATACTAGTAGGTAATTTCGTATTTAGGTTGGGAAGTTTGCGGCACTGACAGGTGCATTCAGCGCAATATTGAGGCGAAAGACCCCTCCGGCTCAATATTGCATTGACATGGCCTCAGCCATGTCGCTCTGTGGGTTTCTCAGTTGTGTAAGTTCACAGACATTTATCGTTTGAAAAGATTTTGCTAATTTCTCTTTGTTCCTTCAGGAAAGTTGTTCAGTATCATGGATCACCCTTTAAATTAATGCAACTGTTTAACCAAAAAACCTGTAGACAACGATATAGAATTCGAACATCCATGACTGTGGTACAAATATTCGTATTCATCTTACAAACATTTGCCCCTTATGCGGAATTCTAATCCGCGAACCTTGGCACAGTATCGACCCGTCAAATTAATAAACTGGGTAGAAAAAGTATAATAAAAAGTTAACAACTTTGTTTTATTTTATGTTCTAGCCTGATATAATCCTAGAACAGGATAAATAGTTCTACATATTATCAGGGTAGTATAATTAAGGCATAAAGTTTGTGTACGTGGGTAGATACTTACCTTCCTATAGCGCGCGTATGCAAATGCGAGTTCCGCACCACACAATATTATGGTAGGTACGAGTATTTATCAAAAGATATTGTTTTCTCCGAGATCCTCAGCTGAGCCTCACACGTGGCCGAGTTTTTATCATTTGTATACGCATGTATGTATTACCTTTATTACGATAGAATTTGTATGGGGGACCCCCGAAATTATTACCGGATTAATTTTAGTTATTATGGTTCAAAAGAAGTTAGGACAGACGGATGTACGGACGGACGTCGTCGCCGGCGTAGGCTTATCCCTTTAGGACACTTATTCAAATTGGTCCCATCGTTACGGAGCTTATTCAATACAACCAAACAAACAATAAATCAAATCTTTCCTCTTTATATTATTAGTGTAGAAGCCAAAAACGGTCATAAAGTTGACCGTTGACACCTAAATGTTCATAAGGCTCACAGTCTTTGATGTAACATTTAACTAGAAGCTAATAATTTTTCGGGTTGTTTGTGAATGAACACAGTAGGCCTACCATGAGTTTTCAATATACTTTACTACTGTAGTTACGTTGCCAATTTCGTATGTCAGAAATTATTTCTCAACGTAACCACTAGGAGCGCTGTACGAAATTCAATACAAAATTGGCTTTGACTATTTATATGTGGACTAGTTACGCGTGTAATTCTACTAACAAACATTTCTGCCACTTTTTGCGGGGGGCGAGGTAACATGAAATCCGCAACTTTGGATTTTATTCCCCATAACTTTAGATTCTAATTTTGAATGTTAAAAATCATGAAAAGTAGTCTCGTGTGAACCCCAAACGTTCTAAGTTCGAAGTTATTTTTTCGCAATTATAGGCTGTCTCGTTTAGTGACAAGGTATCAAATTGAATGTAAATGCACAAGATCAATTGTGCTTATACCGTGGCAGAGGGGAAATGCTACCGCAAGGCTAGTCCTTATAATAAATAGTCAAAGAAAATTGGTGACGTAATTACCGTAGTAAAGTACAGTAAAAACTCATGGTATGCCTACACGTCTTGATTGCGATCGCATAACTTCGTAACAAAATGGTAGTTGTTTAGATCTATGAACATTTCGGTAAAAAAAGGAACTTTCAGGTTGGGTACCGGTTTGTTTACACGGATTTATGTGGAAAAAGTGTAAAAAAGCTCACATTAAAGTATGAAGTTTGCTTATTTAATGTCCTATTTGTAATTTAGAATACTTTTATCCATTTAATAATTAATAATCATAGAATAATATCAATTCAAAAATTCTGTATAGTAAAATTTTAACCTCAGATCGGTTATTCCCTTTGAACTTTATCTTCTGATAATAAACAACATTTATTTGTAGTTAGCTTACTGAAAATAAATTATTGATATTTCACTTTTTATCTGTCACCGTCAGATTTTTGCTGTCGGTTTCAGCACAGATAATCCTAGCCAGTATTTCCATACCTGGGGTAAATTTTTACCATGAATAATTTTTGTATGACTAGGAAACGCAAAAGCTAAAAAGTTCGAAAATATGCATGAAGATGAGTGAAAGACCTGTTTGATGGAATAACTGACGAACAGTCTGATAATTATGAGTTTACAAGGTGGCAATGAGGCAGAAGATTCACTGTCAGTTCGAGACTCAGTTCTAGACTCGGGTAGATCCAGAGTGAAATTCTGGACCAGTCTCACAAACATCTATTGTAACATCTAGCACCAGTGCTGGTGAATTTTCAAACTGTGATTTAATAAATAAAAATAATATATCAGATATACAGGGTGATTTTGATATCATAATTATCCTTTAACCCTCTTACTTCTAAAATACTGGAGTGAAAAATCTGAAAACGTTAAAAATATAGTTATTCAGAAACAATCTAGAAACTAATCTCTATGTTTGTATGAAGTCAGATTTTCGTTACAATATACAATGAAACTAAACATCTTTCCCTGAGAAACATGGATCGAAAAAAGTTATAAATTTAGGACCTTCCATACAAAAGAGCAGATCAGCGGATCGATTTTCTATGGGAGTCCCAAATATCTTTTCGTTTTTCGACCCATGTTCCTCAGGGAAAGATGTTTAGATTCATTGTCCGAATACACCCTTAAAATTTCTTTAGTAATAAAAATCTAGTGGTGTATTATAGGGTCCCGTTGACACATTTTGGATATGGAACCCTAAAACGGTCCAAACCGTTTATGACAATTTGCAAACTATATCCATAGACAGAAGCTACAGTGGCTGCAGGTAGCTTTAGTCCAAGGAATATACTACTCTCTACCGAGAGCTTTAGTCTATGAATACCGAGCGACATTATTTGGTTTTTATAAAAACGCTGATTAAACCTTCGGCCCCCATTCAACCCCACTGCGCCCCTGTTCACGAATTTCCCAGAACTCACAAAGATCTAACGTTTTGTGCTACACAAGGATTTCTGAACACCATCTTGAAAAACTTCTAACCTAAATACGAAGGGAGTCGCAGATATCGAAAACCCAGTTAGGGGCCCGCTCGCTGTAGCGTACAAAATCCATTAGGATTAGCAAGAAAAAAGTGGGACTCATCGTACAAACTGTTCGTCGTTCTAAGGAAAATACGAATAAATGAAATGGGTACACAAAATTCATTATTTAGAATATAAGTCTTGGCGACTTTTTGTAATAAAAAGGCTGTCTCCACTAAGTAAACGTATAATGTCAGTCTCACTATATCCCGTATTATCGTGTTGGTTGCATTGGAATGTGATCTTATATCATTATTATCATTACAGAACTTTAAACTTGTGTACACATGAATAAAAAAAAACCGGCCAAGTGCGTGTCGGGCTACACGCAGGGTATAGTTCCGTAGTTGCCCGTCCCAATATACGGACTTAGAAGAGGGCATTTCGTTTTATACTATGGATTAACGGCTAGTAAAGTCTTAAAAATACATTTTACAAGTCGGTCGACTATTACTCGATAACTTGTAAAGCCTACTTAGCGGAGATCGTTTTCCTTCTAACTTCGTTATAAACACTACTGCAGTAAATTTTTACCCATATCAAATTACAGCTTTCTAGTACTAAGCGTCTCTGAGCTAAGCCGCGGACAGACGGACAGACAGACGGACATGGCGAAACTATAAGGGTTCCTTGTTAACTACGGAACCCTAAAAAACTGCTAAATTATGCTTCGTAAATGTATGTTTTTGATGTGGTCTTTCAAGCGGATCGTTTTGTCTTGCTCGCCAACGTTTCTTAAATTAGTTTTTCGCATATTTTTATCTCTGTAACATATCGTCTACGTATGTTCATAATAGAAATGAAATTCGCAACTACAACGATGATAACATAATCATGAGGCGTACAGCGCTGGTTCTGATCTTATTATTATTTCTGGCTCCAAGAATAGGGGTAATGCATAAAAAGAGACAACGAGAGTATTTTATCACTATCTTTAGTTTACAAAATTATCACTAAGTTTATGTACATGTTCCAGATTTTTAAGGTGCTTCGTCTCCTCTGAGAGGCAAGTATTGATGACGTCTGCTGTATAGCGGTCGACGGTGTGGCTGCGCGGCCGCCGGCTCCACCGACGATCTGGACTGCGCCACCTGGTGTCCTACAGGAGCAACTGGGATAGGTGTGACTGCGTATCCAGCCGCAACTAACGCAGCAAACTCCTCAGGAGTGTATGCTCTGTTATTTCTAGGAGGCGGCAGTTGCGACCGCTGCTCTTCTAGGCTCTGGCCGTGCTGCTCAATATTTACCTGCTCCACGTTTGTGGGCTGTTCTAACCTTTGCGACTGTTCTCTTGAAAGTTGTGGTTGGTTAACTGCCTGTTCTAACCTCACTTGTTGAGGCCTTGTAATCTTTTTAGGTGCAATGTTCTTGCTTACGTAAATAGCGGAATGCGGAGGTTTCGTCGGATCGATTACTCGCGGCTGTTCTACTGTCCTGATTCCTAACGGTGTAAGTTCGTACCGTCCGCGTTGCTGTTCGTTAGATCTGTAAATGGGTCGAAGGTAGTATTGTTCACCTATAATTTGAGCTGGCTGTTGTGGTGCCAAAGCTTCTTGAGGTGCGGGGTCGTATATTTTAACGGAGCGCATTTTCTCAGGCTCGGGGAAACGTTTCAAATAGGTGACAGGTCGCTCGATGCTCGACGCTGGAATTCTTTGTTCTTGTCTGATGGGCTGAGGTCTTGGGGCTTCCACTATCCTGTACTGCTTGGGTGTTGCCTCTTGGGGTTGGTACTGCTGGACGAGTCTGTAACTTAGCTGGGGACGAGGTTGCTGCTGCAGTTTCGGTGGTGCAACTACTTTTAAGCCTTGTGATTCGGGACGTTCATAGAGCGCTTGTTGAACATAGGTTTGCGTTGAGGGGACTGGTACATATCGTAGTGCCTGCGGTGCTCTCTGTGGCTGAGGGGCGGGACGATACTGAGGCTGCACCTGCTGCGGCTGCTGTTGAACGTTAGTGGTTTCAATAAGATACTGTTGAGGTGCAGCTGACGACTGGGGCGGTGCTATATGGGAGTGCACCTTGGTACGCTGTTTTGTAGGTTTCTTGCTCGGCTTCGTTATGTATCTGTCAACCTGGAACCAATCAATTGAAAAGGTCATAATATTGTGAACATATACCAACTTCTGTCGTAAAAACAATGATTAATCAAAATTTCTGCAAACCTGTTGATACTGGGGCGCAGCACTTTGTGTTGAAACCTGCTGATATTGTGGAGCAATACTCTGCGTGGAAGCTTGAACTTGCTGGGGCTGGTAGAGCTGCTGACGAGAATCCTCTTGCCGGACGGGCGCCTGTCCTAGAAGCGCCAGGAGCTCCTGGTCATACGAGTCAGACTGACTGACTCCAGAGTCACTAACTGACAAAGCTGCTCCTACTGAGGCTTCTCCACCGTTCAGTGTGAAGTGTGGGCGAGCGATCACTGCATGAGATGGCTGGAGAGACACCTGCTGGAAAACAAAGTAAAAGTCAAAATTCGATTCAAAATTCGGTATGTCAAATTTCATTATTTTCGATATCCAAGCTATAGTTAATTTTCAATAATTTTTCGTAGTTTTTCTAGTGATGACTTCATATCAGAGGCTGAAAAGTTCAAACTCTTTGCTTTGCGTAAAGAAAATTTTAAAACATTAAGTTACTTCATTGACATTGACACATGCAACCAGTGCTGCCAGATATGATTTCGGAAATTTCCCCAGATTCATAATTTTATTCGCGAAAATGGTACGTTTTGTCTTTCTCCACAAACCATAGATATCACTGTTCGTACCTACTGATAGGCAACTCTAAATTCTCCACTTAGATCATTTCTTCCTCACGATTTCATTTCAATTTTTCCCCATAATCGCGGAAAATTTAAAAATCCGACAATCCTTTCGTTGACACTGACGTTTAATATGACGTTTTATTTTTATTGAAAGAGATACCGATTTAAGCCCATTCAGCCAACCATATGACGTCATTTAGAGGTCGAATGAATGTCAAGTACTTTTTTATTTTTGTTAAAATATCCACCATCTTAAAATTTTAAGAGTTTTTATAAGAAAATAAGGTTTCTAAATATAAAATCTCTAAATGGTTTTGAAATCAGCATAGCTAAAGTTTTACTTTACATACCGAATTGTGAATATGGATGCTCCCAAATAAATAAATATCTTGGACAACGACAAACAAAATATTATCTAGCCACATTTTCACACCCAGGAGTGTCGGTGGCGCGTTGCAGAAAGCTATGAAAACTCAATCTTGAGATCCAGGTTCGAATCCGCACGGATGACATGCTATGTGCCAATGATTTTTTCTAACTTAGGTACGTAATACCTACCGACTGCTCTCAAACGGTGAATGAAAACATCGTGAGGAAACCTACGTACGCACTCTATCTATCCGCATTGGGCACGCGTGGGGGACAAACGCCATACACGCTCCCTGAGGGTAGGCCTGTGCCCTGCAGTGGGACGTATTACAGGCTGTTATGGTGGTGTACAAATATTGATATTCATCAGACAAATAGATGCACTGGTTTCGAACCCGTGACCCTCGACACAGCAGGCAGGTTTACTACTGACTTTGCTGTCGGGCCGTCGATGGGTGTTATGAATGTGTTGTTGCTTACCTGTCGGCCTCCCTGAGACTCAAGATAGTAGAGCTGTTGGAGATTCTGGCGATGTTCCTGTTGAGGGTTGCTGTACAGCTGCTGCAGCTGCTGGTTGCTGGCGAGCGGCGCCTTGCGCTCCTGCTGCAACTCCAGCAGTTCTTGTGCATTCAAGGAGAACACCTGGCCTGGTCGGTATTGTTGAGTGTCAGCGCGACTGTAATGTAAAGCCAAACAAAGTTTGATTAAACACATGATGTTGAATGAAAAACCGAATTATAATCCTCCTGAAAGGGGAAACCCAAATGTGGCTTTCGGCTGATTAGGTACTGAAATGTAATGTGAAGCTTCAAATTTGACAATACGAAGGTCTTTCATTACTGTGTGGCATGATTGACAATGTGCTTTGAAAAATAAATAGGTCAATAAATATCCAGATAATCATTAAAATCTACAGCAAACTTACTTTACAATCTGACTCTTGTAATTAGTTTAATTTTGTACCTTGCCGCATCTTATCTAGGTACTACAACGGAACAACTTCCTAATGTGAAAACAGATTTTTGAAGGTGCACATTTTTTAATTTCTGCAA
Source organism: Agonopterix alstromeriana (assembly GCA_963924505.1). NCBI lineage: Eukaryota > Metazoa > Arthropoda > Insecta > Lepidoptera > Depressariidae > Agonopterix > Agonopterix alstromeriana. Next base: position 5,063,691 of record OZ004661.1, read on the forward strand.
TAACATTTTTCTGTGTTTTTTTTCAATCAAAATAACAATATTTTCATGGAACTGAATATCATAAAGGTTTCCTTTGATGTCAGCACCACTACTTTTATCAATAGTATAGGGTTACACGAACAAAGAAACATAGTACGTTTACTTAAATAATACCTAGCCTTTGTTTTGTTGACGATACTTATTGTTTGTCAGGGAACTAAACGTGTGGACTTATTCGCCATTAGGTTGGTCGCCAAACCTGGGGCCTACAGAAAGAGGTTTATGCGTTTATTTGTTTTAACTCTTTTTGTAAACACAGTCTCACATTTATCTGGCCATCCAAAGAGGTAAGGCAGCCGCATCATGACCACCTTTCAGAGTGATATAATTTGTTTTCAGAGTACCTATTTATTCAGTCCGTTATATTTGTTATTATAGGTAACCGAAAAGTTGTTGTTTGTAATTAAAATCATGTCCAAGAAATAGTTTCATAATTTTTTTGTTTTACATGTTAATGTAAACAATACAATTGACAATGATTAAACGGTAAATTAAAACCTTAACTACAAGTCATTATTATATGTTCAATCGAAGAGCCCGCCTCGAGTCGAATCCGGCTCAAAATGAGCCCTGTGTTTCATAACTTTACATAAGTTTATATTATTACAAAAACATTTTAGTAGTTAATTTAATTTAAAGTGTTACTATTATCATTTATTTAGAGCGTCCTCAAAGTGACACACTAAGCCCCTTTGAATCCGGCACAGTCTTCCTTAAGGGGCAATCAGCGAGCCTGTAACCACAGTATAAGAAAGAGTATCTAGTACTACATACTGTAACGCTGATCGGCAGATATCTAACGATGGCAACTAAATTACGTTAAGCCATTGACTTAACAAAACATTAAAAAATATATACATTCTAAGCCGTAGCCGAAGGTTCCGGCTTAGAATATACCTACTTAGGTTGCAGTATTATCTCATAAATATTATAAATGTTAAAGTATGAATATTTGGATGTTTAGATGTTTGGATGTTTAGATTTTTGTCACTCAATCACGCATAAACTGCTGAAGGGATTTACATGAAATTTGGCACGCAGATAAAATAATTATATTCTGGATTAACACATATCCGTATTAACTCATATGTATACACATATGTTTTTAATTGCCACGGAGACGGAGTCGCGGACAGCAGCTAGTTAATAGATAAATTACCTGACTTGCTCCCGATCGTCATCCTGCTGTTCCTCTACGGGAGCCACTTGTTCCTGGAAATAAAGTATAATACTTTTCAATAACCTGATCCTTTTGTTTTGAATAAAAGCATAAACATGGAAAATTACACAACTAAGCAGGGATAAACCTCTTCTACGCAATTTAATCATGTTTTCTTATGCATCGTTATCTGAAAGGCGCATCCTTAATAGCACAAAGGAAAATAACCTCTCTTTTTGCTGTAAGTAGCTAGAACCGGAAGGTTATACAAAGTAAAGGTTACAAGAAGATTTTCCCACAAGCAAAAGAAAAAGCAACAATCGACTTGCAGTGGTCTCGCAAATTAGCGACGTGACAACAGCGCGTGTCATAACATAACACATGGCGGTCCGCAATTACCTACGTATTATATTACACTAGATGCGCTGTGGCGGTGAAAGCCTACAGAAAAACTTAGCACACATCAATATACTCACGCCATTATCACACGGGGGTAGGCAGAGACTACGGCCCGTCAAACGCTACGATTCTGACATACTTCTTTCGCCTCATCCACTTTCATACATCTCTTTATGCACTTCCGTTGCTTGAGGGAAGCTGCGCACTTGTCCTTTTCTGAGACGACAATTTATTTCATCGTGTTCAAGTTCTCGTTAGACGCCCTTCTCTCGACTGTTCCGCACACATTGGATCGACGAAATCTCCCTAGTAAAACCACTTTCATTCATTCTCTGTGCGTGACCGAACCATCTAAGCATACCTCTTTCAATCCTGGCTACCACATCATCATTCAACTTATAGGCCATTTCCAAAATCATTATAGCGTAGAGATAGGAATATTATTATTTTTACTAACATATCAACCTGTGTCGGGTAAAAACGAATAAAATAAAACAAAAAAAAAACGTTATGTATAGTAGAGCCAAAAAATTCTAACAAAAATAGGTATAAAACCAAGAATATTAATGTTACTACCGTAACTATAAAACCATTTCGTAATGAGTCTTTCGCCGTTGTTATTATCAAAATTACGGACACCATTGTGTAGAAAACAATGGGACAAAGTGGAGTTAAATACCTACTAATTTAGAACCTAAAATTGAGTTGGACCTTTATTCACAGATTAACGTACACACACATTTGAAAAGTCATGAAAAAAGCAACATCTTTCAATTTTTCTGGTAAAATCAACGATTTACCGAATGTTAATGGTATATGTCCGAACTGTTTCGTGATAATTGTTAATTTCCTTTGTCTTTTTCTATAATAGATATAAAAAATTCAAAGGCGGCACGACCCAAATGTATAGAATAGGTGATTTTTTTTCGCGGTTTCAAATTGGGTCCTGTAGTAAAAGTTGATCAATTTGATGTTCTGAGTGGTGTGCGCAGTAGCGCTTTCGCTTTTAAATTTTGTTCTGTGCAGTCAAGTCGTTTGCAAATTTATGTGCTGGCTATTATATAGGGTGTAAAATTAAATGCGTAATCTCCGTACTAAGCAGAATGCTTCAGATCATCAAACTGAACAAGTGAACTGAACTTTGATGGTCTGAACTAACCCCGAAACTAAAGTAAGTTTCCACCCTGTATAAATTACAGAAATATTAAGTACTGTTGTTTGGTATAAAGGCGATATAAAATAAGTATAGAATCCTATGCTAAAAATATAAATTATTTAGATTATTATTAATCAGTATCTACCTCAGTACTACGTCATAGTGTAGGTAGATCATGTAGATAAGCTACGTTTTAATCAACTTTTTCAAGGGAGAGACTGTCGACTATTCATTCAGTACCCAACTCAGAAAAAAAACGTTTCAAATAAATTAATAAAAAGCTTAATGCGCACCGCCGTCGCCGGTGCCTTATTTACACAAGGATTTCAGGGTATCATTTACAGCTCGGGGAAAAATATAACCTTGTTATCGCGACGTAAAAATCTATATTTAGCAAAGCTTAAATATTTCGAAAAACATTCAGATTAACTTACGGAATGCCATAAACTATTTAAAATCACAAGACAGGGTTTTTAGGGTTCCGTACCCAAAGGGTGCCAACGGGACCCTATTCATAAGCCTACGCTGTATATATAGATATACATATAGACTACAATTTGTAACGAATTTCGACAGAATGTATCGAAATAATATTAAACGTAATCAATTATAAAATGGCGTGGCGAAAAATATTTAGCAAAATTCACAGTAGATTTAGTTTTTAGAAAGAAAACATTAATTGTTATGAGAGCCGGCAGTATTATTTCTAAGGGATTCATATATTATTATAAGTAAATTAAAGATAAAATAAATTAGAAACGTTCATGTCGCGAGGTTTTGAATGTGCGCATGCCATCTACTCTCACTCATTTTTTTCACGTCTACTACTCCCACTCATATTTATCTTTTTCTTGTATTTTCTTTCAAGCCAGGAGGTACAAGTGCACCCCCTTGTTTATTGTTCTCGGCTTTAGCAATACTCTGAGCAATTAGAATGCTTTTAGCAGACAATACCATCTAAGCTTATAACTGTCTTTCAAGCGGCTTATGTCATTCAAGCGGTATATTTTTTACAACATTTGTTTACTTTAAAATATTATAATTAATACATTAGCCTTTAGAAAAATTTACACGATCATTGATATACAAATGAGACAATCAATGTCAGCAGCTTTCGTAACCGAAGGCCTTACATAATGGTTTCAACGATAGGTTTGTAGCTGTTTATAGCTACCAATTGTTGCAATCCTTTCGGCAGTGACAATGCATCTAAGCAGTAGGTATTTAAGTTAATCAGAGTGTTGTCGCACGCAGGCGCTATCTTGTCGCAATCTGGCGATGCCATCGCATCCATTAGCGCATATTTTTGCAACTGTCACAATAAGGGGCCGTTCTTGCTGGACAACGTGTTATTAGCTGCCTGCAATCTTGCCATTGCTACACTATAAGCTCCACCAAACTATTATTTAGCTACCCTGCTATAAGACCGTGACGAAGCTAGGAGGAGCAGCTCATTATTTTAAATGCATTTGGTAACGATGTGACGAAACTTAATAGCACAGTTTAATGTCGATAGTATGAGTTATATACCCGCTGTGTCCATGACTATGTATACCTACGTACACGTAGACCACTATAGATTATTGTATAATGTCCTTTTTAATATGCTGACGGTTCTTTAAGGCGAGGATCAGACCACTGAACTCGATATCTTTTTCTATGGGACTAATATCATAATAACAAAAAATAAATCTGCTGTTCCTTAAAAAATACAAACCTACTCGACCCAAATGTAAGGGAAATATGAAATGACTGCTGATTTTCTTTCGCGATTTTTATGTAAGTACTATAAAGAAAGTTGTTTAGTTTAATGGACTGATCTCCTTAAAAACGGTAAATTTTACTTTGGGAGCAATATTAAAAACGAGAAAAAACTAATTGGTTGTTCCATGGAAAATTGCAATGGTTGCTCAACTCAAATGTATGGAACATTTACAGATTTTGATATTTATAAACCCGCTATATATTTTATATAAAAAATAGGCCAAGTGCGTGTCGGGCCACGCACAGGGTAGGGTTCCGAAGTTGCCTGTCACAATATACGGACTTAGAACGGATCCCTAAATCGAAAATGTTTTCCCACACCCACAATATTTTTAAAAGACTTATCCAACGATACCTCACACCAAGGGATAGAAGAGAAAAAAATGCATCCCCACTAGGGGAGGTAACCTAAAAAAATGCTTTTCAAGATTTTATTTTACCACTTTGTCGACGTGATAAATATGTATACCCATGTCAAATTACATCTTTCTAGTGCTAAGCGTCTCTGAGCTAAACCGCGGACAGACGGACAGACGGACGGACATCGCGAAACTATAAGGGTTCCTTGTTGACTTCGGATACCTATAAATCAATTGTCGCATGATCATCACTTAGGACAAGTATGAATGAAAATACAACACCCGTGCGAAGCCGGGTCAGTTATAAAACATCAATCATCATATTCACGTGTTTACTTTAACATTAAAACTATTTTATTACGTACCAGTATGAGCCTACACTTAGCGAGGTTCAAAGATAATGAGAAATATTTCATGAAGAAAAACAGTATGTAAAACCTTCTTACAACGGCGCTTGTTAACCTAGCTTTTATTTTTCTATGTCTTAACCAAGTCCTAACCTAACCGATGTCTAGAGAAAGCGTATTATCCGATGACACTTGTATTTTACCACAAAATAGAAACTATTTATTGCCTCGACCTCCGGGACTCTCGCCCGTTGATTACGTCGACCGAGTTTTTGTATACAAGCTCATTTTGAGGTAGATTTAATGCAGCTAGCTTCCCGCGGAATTCTCACTTCACAACCGCAAATTAAAGTGTACAAAAATTCTTTGCGGTTTTTTTGTTGCGTTTTACAGTTTTTTACTTAAGTACTTACATTATCACTTTAAATGTTTACTGTGAATGTTTAGTTTTCCATTAAAAACAATCTCTCTACTATCTGTTGTTATCGTTCAAAGAAATACATTTTTTTTTTGTAAGACATTTTATTTCATGTGAAATGTGGTTAAATATTGCTTGACACACGCTGAAACGTGTGTCCGTTTGAATAAAAAATATCAATAATAGTGCTTAAGGGGCATAATATATATAAAATAGAATATTAGGTTCAGACGAATATTTTCTATGAGAAACGCGAAATGCCCATTCCTCCGAATAGTGCGTGCGTGTGCCGTATTTTCGTTTAAAAAAAATTAACAATAGTCCTTTGTATAGATTTTTTTAATGATTTCACTACATAAACTAATGGTGAATATGTGAGTATAAATACCAAAAAACTGCAACTATTTAAGTTTATTATTATTATTTATTTTCTCACAAAACAACAGTACATTACACAGATACATTATATGTCAAACTGCATAACAGTTTGTCGGCATGCAATGAGCTCTTGATAACATTTACAAACGATTAACAACATTACATTAGTTCTTCAAAACGAGATTTTTTTTTAAAACTACATGAAAATACGTCATCTTTGTGACGATTTTCTATCGAGAGAAGTAATTCCAATCGTGTATTCAATTTATGATTTCACTAGATAAACTACCAAAGAATTCTGAGGTATGACTTTGGTTTCGGTTAAATAATATAAATCTAGTCGAAAAATGAAAAATAAAAGATGCCTCCAAAGTATTTCGTCCTACTATTGCACCTTAAAGAAAAATTTTAGGGACATTTGTAGTGGAATACGGTTTGAAATATGTTTATTATTCTTTTCGAAAATCGATCGCCCAAATAAAACCAAGTAGAATAGTAACAGCACTATACTCTATTCATCGCATAACATAGTATATGGTAATATAATGCAAACAGTTTAAAGGACTGGCCAGTTCGTGACGAAATCTAGGGCACTAAAGTGAAAGGGCGAAACTCAGGACATTATCCATTTGCTGGAGTGGTCCATTTAACTTAGTCTCGTTATAATGTACCTCCACTGATATCGTATAGAAGATAGGGAATTAATGTAAATAGGTCTTAAATATATTGTGAACTCTTCGGTACTCTTTGAATACCGATTCGAAGATGTTGTATGAATTTTTTTAGTTAATATTTATAATAAATCTTTCAACCTTATACATCGTAAGGTCAGCTTTGCTAAATATTGAATAATCCGTGGGCTTACAATTTTTACGGTTCTATAGTCAACAAGGAACCCTTATAGTTTCGCCATGTCCGTCCGTCTGTCCGTCTGGCCGCGGCTTAGCTCAGAGACGCTTAGCACTAGAAAGCTATAATTTGACATGGGCATACATTATTAATCACGCCGACAAAGTAGTAAAATAAAATCTTGAAAAGCATTTTTTTAGGGTACCTCCCCTAGTGGGGATGCATTTTTTTTCTCTTCTATCTCATGGTGTGAGGCATCATTGGATAAGTCTTTTAAAAATATTGTGGGTGTGGGAAAACCATTTTTCGATTTTGTGATCCGTTAGCGAAATATTAAGCTTTAAAGTGCAAATTTTAAATAGAGTCAAGTGTCCCCCTCCCCTCCCACCCCGCCAGCTAAACGGTTGTTTCTGAATACGTGAAAAAATTAACGGCAGTATTGTAACCTAACGAAGTTAAAAGGAAAACGATCACCGCTAAGTAGGCTTTACAAGTTAACGAGTAATAGTCGACCAACTCGTAAAATGTACTTCTTAGTAGTATACAACAAAAAGCCCCCTTCTAAGTCCATATATTGCGACGAGCAACTACGGAACCCCACCCTGCGCCTGGCCCGATACGCATTTCGATTTTTCTTTTACACGTGCTAACGTTTGATATCTCTTTTTGCCTTCAATCTCTTCGTATGATTTCGATAAAAACGGACAACAGAGATTACTCGGCAGGCTGGTTTTTATGGGTCACAAAGAATTCAATATAGTTTAATGTTTTACCTGTTTTCTGACGGTTCTGTAGATGAGATGTGACGGTACAAATTCATCTTGAGTTTGTCTTTTGTCCTTGTTTTGGTCGGGCTCTGGTTTGGTTTCCTTTTCTTTTACATCGGCGGCGCAAGCGCATAGACATATTGCTGAAACAACAAAAAAACATTTTATTTACTAGTCTGGAATAAGTAAGTATAATTATGATAGAAAATTTAAAAAAAAATTACGATAAACTACAGTGTTTTTACAGGGTCCAACTTAATATGCTGATACTTTTTTAAGGGGATGATCAGATCGTCAAACTGAACCACTTTCCCTATGGCACCAACATCGAAATGGCGAAATAAAAAAAAAACTGCTGTCCCATTCATCCCCTTAGAAAAGTGTCAGAGTAATAAGAAGGACCCTATATACTCTTGGTCCTAAACGTGGATTATATGTAAGTATTTACGTTCTAATTAAGTAGAGCACTTCGCAGAGCATTAACTTTATTATCGAACAACACTCAGATTGCATAATGAACCTAATCCTACAGAAAGAACATCAAACAAAAGTGCAGACGAAATAATTTATGGCACATTCGCAAAATTAGTCACGTAATTTGACGCGGGTGCGTCCAAAATGTCCATTAACACCGATTCGCTTTTACCTCATGAATTTTAGATGACATACATGGAAACTCTTATTAAAAATGACGTATTTCAACATTCCTCATTACAGGCGTATTTGCTGATTTTAGGACTTAGGAAGTACTCGGTAAGTAAAATACAACCTTTTCTTACTAATAATTATTTAGAGTACCTATTCGTGTATTATTATTAGAATTTATTAGTTTTAGTAGGACACAATCTCTTTCCATTAAAAATTATTTTGTCGTTTTAAACATAGATATAGGAAGTACTGATTTTACACCATGTAAGAAAAAATCTAAAATGCATGTTTTATGATAGATTTCGAAAAAAGTAAACGAGAAACGGCGATATTTATTCATAAAAATGCAGTGAAAATTTTATCATTAGATAAAAAAAAATCGTCTTTTTAATTTGTTTTTGTAATTGTTTTTTCAAATGTCTAAAACGTCATTCGGATATGGGAATCCGACGTGACGTCACTCCGATAGTAGACAATCTACTCATTATTTTCACTAGTCTTGTTACTTGGTCTTTTGCAATCGTATTGTTGCTAGCGCAGTGACGTCACGAACAGAAACAGCATAGCGACTAGCGTTACCGGTGCGAAAATTCAAAATATATTGTTTTTTAAAGTTTAAAGGCTTTATAAAATAAATTTTTAAAATTAATTTTGGTTCATTACGATCTCAGGATTACTTTAAAACAGTTTTCAAAAAAGGTGTAACCCCTAACCCTATTTTTATTAGACTACTGGTGGCGCGGTCTGAATCATTTTTTTCTCAAACTTGCTTGGAAATTTGAGCATTATTTTGACAACCTTCTTCGAGATAAATCGAAATTGCTGTACTGGCCAATACATTTGATCTTAAAAAGTGTCAGCATATTAAGAAGGACCCTGTATAATGTTGTTACCTATAATAGGTAGGACCTACTACTAAGCATGCCAACTTAGTATCCCAGAAAGTATTAAAATTCTGTCCTAACAATCACCAAACCGAAGAAATGATTAAATTAGATACTCTTTCACTCGAATTTAAGTAGGTAATCAAATTAAAATGAATCGTGACCGCAATTTGCAGAGTTTAAATTTCTATAATTTTACGGTAAATTTCAATTGTAATCTTTAGAAGATAAAGCCTGCTGACTGTTATTTACCTTGCCCTTAAATTGGTTTGAATTTTAGATGGAAGGAAATTAAATCTACCTCCTTTACGTAGATACCAAATGTTTTGAACCTTAAGACACAGAGACACACTATATTTACTACCATAAGATATCTAACACTCAGTTGCAGAATCGCTCGTTAAAGTTAATCCTTCAATAAATCATTTGCTAGCTTTTGTTACGTCAACAAGACAAAAGTGACAAGAGATCTAATGGAGGATTAACCTTAATGAACGTTTCTGTAACTGAGTATTAGTCCCTTAGGATGACACCGAATCACACTTGGCCAGTTTTTAATATTTGTTGGTATGCTGTAGAGTTTGCACTACAATAACATCAAGTTTGACGCTTGTATGTATCACCTTTTTTACGATAGAGCGTGAAGAAAAAACGTTGAAAAAAAAATAGTTTCTTGTATGGGATGTATGGGAAGCCCCCTAAATTTTTTACTATTTGTTTTTTTTTTATTATTTGTCATCAAATCCAATAAAATTTCAACCGACTAACTGTTACGGTTCAGAAGATGCAGCCCTCTGAAGGTAGGACGGACAGACGGATGGACAATGTAGGCTCAGTAATATGATCCCGTTTTCACGCTTTGGGTACGGAACCCTAAAAATTAGATACCTACACAATCAACGATTCAAAAATGATAGAATCAAAAGTGCACTCAAATCACACTCAAACAAATACCCTGAGTGCACTATGTTCATTTATTCGCGTTGTGTGGACACTGGACAGTGGGTAAACGTGCAGTGCAAATCGGACAAACATTTTGCAACGATTTCATAGGATTTAGATTTTTTCAGATTAATCCTAACTAACATTGTATGTGAATATTTATGGCGATTTTTGTGACTCAATCGCGCAAATGAACGAATTTAGTATGCAATTCTAAACACACATAATTTGTTCTGGATTAACATTATGGTGTACATCTTTAAAGTGGACGCAGACGAAGTCGCGGGCAACAGCTAGTGATTTAATTCTGGTGGCGAGCGGGATTTGAACCCGCTATGATTAACTGGGCAAATCTCATGTTACTTTTACTAAATGGGTATGAGTAAAGGTACCAACTGTCATATTTTTAACAGTCGCGGCCACCAATCTTAGTATTGTATAATTATAGTACTATAAAAATAAACACATTGTAATAAACACTTATGGCCTGGCTCGCATCGGAGCTGATATATTTGACTCTAAGGTCCATGAAAAAGTAACCAAAGCCTTAAAGAATCAACTCATTTTCAATCAATCAATCGAAACATATTACGTATTCAGCAAAATATAACAGGAGATACAAAACAAGGCGGTCTTAGCGCTAAAAACCGATTTCTCCTATACAACCTTAGAAGTTATTTGTACTTTGTACCTTAAAAGCACAGCTCCGATGCAGCCTAGCAATGATTGTGATGTTTTTTAATGTATATATTGAAAGGTTCTCAAAAAACCTATGTAAGTTTTATTAGTGGCCAATCAACAACAAAATTTAAATTGTTCTCCATACAACCTTATATACCCATGTAATATCTAGCTCAAAATAAAGTATGAAATATTAAACAATTTTAGAAAAACAAACTTTAAAAAAGTATTTATAAACGCTAGTTTCTATTTATTTACCTACAAAATACTAGGCTGTTTATTTCGATCCAATTATAGGAATAGTTGACTCCAAAAGGAGACTGGACAACATTCAAGTGACCTAAGATAGGAGTCAGATGTTTCGGAGTCCAGTGTCCTCACCGCACCAAGGCCATACACTCTCGCTTGACCGGTACCGTCAACAAAACTATTCACAATTATATTACAACATTTTTAACGTTCTGAGGAGACTAGAAAAGCAATTATTTAAAGTGCACAACAACATACACACAAACACACTACATACAACACACAGTATTACAAAATCTGAAATTTTCGATTATTGGTTTAGTTTAGATACAGTTCTTGTCAGAAATTTAGCTATACGAGGAGCATCATACATATTAACCAAGAATCGAGCCTACGATTAGTAACTACATAAAAAACCAAGTTTAGTGTTGTAGTCTTTTTCTTGTAAATCCAATTTTATCTTTTCTCTGCATTTTACTGCTTATGTTTCGGTGTATAATAATTAATAAAGTATATTTGATTGATTGATTGATTTTTTCTGTTAATGGAAACTAATTAGGTAACTGCGATATATTCTCATTTAAAAGTTTAAAATATTGATAAAATGTCCTAATACATTTTTGACCTTTGCTCTTCTCTCTTATGCGTTCCATTAATCTTAACGTAACAAAATGAAAAAGAAATCAAAACAAAATTTCAAACAATAAAAATTTCGCCACAGTAAGAACATTTTCACATACCAAATTGTAGCAAATTCGCAATAGCTTTCGAAATGTACGTCGTATGTATTATATACTTCTTGTAATAAATTAAATGGTCTTGTTGACGGTAGGCTCATTGACACGGCCTGGTTCCCACCGTAAAGTTATACTAATACATGCATAATGTCAAACGTTAAGCGGCTACTAAAACAGCATAAACAATTACTATACCACTCCGCTATAGTCTACTATTCCTCAAGAATTTCGTAACCACTACTCACAATCTTTTACGCCACATAAAAAATGTTTAATCTCTAAACTTATGCAATTTTTAGCGAATAAAATTAGTGTAGTAACTCGTAACTACCGGTATATTATGTCAAGATTATTTTTTATCTAGTTGTTTTTATCAGTGACGTGTGCATCATGCATTAGGCTTGTGGCAAGAACGAAAAATACTGTACTCAAAAATAAAAATACTGTAAAAAAATCACATATAAGTACTACCAGTGTAAACTGATCTCCTTATGTTTCTATGTAACTCAATACTTGGTTAGTGCCAGTTGTAAGGGTTATTTCCTACGATCCATGAAAAACAACTGGTATTACGGAACACGAAGTGTCCGAGTACCGACTGACTCGGACTTGGCCGGTTTTTTACATAGTCAATATTTTAATTTTCAGTAGGAACGGAAAACTCTAAAAAATTTACTCTAGCTGATACAAAATGCGTTTTAACTTGAAGTATCTTTAACCTGTCTACTACGGTAATTCCAAAAGGAGGATAATAATATATTTAACGAGGAGTCAGGTTTATAAGATAATATATCTTGGACATTTGTCACTCAAATTATCTAGTCACATTTAAAGTACCAGAATCTAGCCTGGACTTGTGTTATGATGACTAGACAATGATATAGAATACATATATAGATACAAACATCCATGACTCGGGTACAAATATTCATATTCATCATTCAAATATTTGTCCCTTACGGGATTCGAACCCGCGACCCTTGGCACAGCAGTTAGGTTCACTACCGACTGAGCTACCGGGTTTATTAGTAGGTATGTATTTAAGTAACTAAGTGACGATCAATTCTCTCTGCCTAACCTAATTTGGAATAGTTGGGAGTGTTTATATAAATGTGGCTATAGATCTTATCATAACAGATACTGCTAGTCTTTCATTTTTAATTTTAACTTCTACCTATGGTGGAATCGTGGAATCATGAGAGCGTCGGTGGCACGTTGCGGACAGTACGGGCACTCAATAATGAGGGTGTGGGTTCGAATCCGCACGGATGACATGCCGTGTACCAATGAGTTTTTCAAACTTATGTACGTATTACCGACTGCTCTCAAACGGTGAAGGAAAACATGGTGTGGAAACCTGCATACTTATAGTCTATAATTCGTTTTTTTTTTTGAATGACATATACAGTGTGCTCAGGGAGCATTTACTGCTTTTTACAGCGGGCTTTTGGGGGTGGCCTTACCAGTGACGGCGAAGCGCCCTGGTAGGTCACCGAACCAGTGATTTAAGCAACCTGCCCAAGGGGCACCCCCGGGGGGGTACGGGCCTCGGCAATGGGCGTTGCTGGGATTACGCGACGGGTTGGGAAGCGGGGATCGGTAAGAGGCAATTCGGATTGGGCACGCGTAGGGGACTAAAAATCATACATCCTCCTTGCGTGTACCCTGCAGTGCAATACGACGTATACAGAGTCGTTCTTATTATGCTGACACTTTTTTAAGGGGATGATCAGACCATCAAACTGAGCAACTTTTTCAATTGGACCAACATCGAAGTCGTGAAATATAAATCAGCTGTCCCATAAATTTGGCTCGAGTAAGTTTGCAGTTTTGTATGGAAGAGCAGATTTTTTCTTCGTGATTTCGATGTTAGTGCAATAGAGAAAGTTGTTCAGTTTGACAGTCTGATCATGCCCTTAAAAAAGTGTCAGCATATGAAGAAGGACCCTAATAGGCTAATGATGATAGTGGAACGTTTTTATAATAAGTTAAGGGCAGAGGTTGTATTATTGATTGATACACCATCCCTGAGGGTATGCCTTCGCTCTATGATGAAGAGGTTGTGTTTTCCCTTCACTCACACTCAAATGGCTTGGCCATATGTTATAACCGTCACTACAAAGTATTTTAATGTTATTCTTACGTTCGATTTTCGACTTATCTTTGATTATGTAGGACCTATGAAGTATATAATGTGTTAGTTGACATGTTAGCAAGCAACGGTCGGATAGTTCTGTTTTATTTGATTGCCTCGTCCGGCGCTCTCCCGCGTCCGCAATCAGCCAACCCACTTCTGTCCCGTGTAAAAATCGACACGGCACTAATGAAAAAGCCTCTTTGTTCTCATTCAAAAGCTTTCAAACAGGATTATGTTACTACGTTCAGTTTTGTTTACATGTTTTGATTGCATTGTTTTGTGTTACAAATGAATAAGAATGATTGGTGGCATTGTCATCACTATCCTCATTCTATAATAAATTCCGAGGCACTGGTAAAAGGGGAATGAGACAAAAGGACCAACCGTGAGTCCAGGAGACCGATTGCGCTGCAATTTGCAATCCAATTACTATTCATCTGTGCTGAATTCCGCATCGCGCTAAACTCTATGTAACTGACAGCCTTTAAAGACTGAGCGATCTCTCAAAACGGCTCTAACGGCTGTCATGAGCTGTACCGTGATTAGCGCAATACCAAATGTGTCAAAAGTTATTGTTCGTATGTAGTCCAGTCACGGTTCAATCACCGAATATTTACCGCGATTGCAGCTCTGCGCGGCTTAATGACTGGCAGTAAAGTTAGACGTTTTAGGACTTTGATCATAAATATTGGATCACCCGTGTGATTGTTTTCATCACATGATGACATAATTAAGTGCAAGGCCGTATTCCCGGGAAGCGGTAGTTCGAAACTTTGTTATATTTTAAGCGAATACAGCTGTAGTAGGAAGTTCAGTAATTAACTTGACAGTCATCAACTTTTACTTTCCACTCCTATTTGTCAATCCGTTCCAATAAATTCCACTAATGATTGCATTAGTTGGAACATCATAGATAAAAAATCTGTTGTCGTGCGAGGTGGTGGCAGCGAAGAGCATCGCGACGTCGTCGCCGGCGCAGAAAGTCGAAAGTGATCGCGTGTGTGGTAGCCAAGCGTTCCAGCGACCAACAGTAAAAGTAAACTTCCTAATAGCGCGCATCGGACACAATGGACAATTATTTACCTCAGTCACGCGACGATGGAGCGAGATTCGGAACACTGTGTCAATATGGAAGGTCAAGAACGATATTTCTCTCAAGAAGCAAATAAAACTTTATTAATAGTTTGTTATGATTTATGGGTTCATATTTCACATAAACAACTAAAGTTTTCTTTTTTTTCCTAATTATGTCTAGATATCGAACTTCGATTTGAAAGATCAAGAAAACGACCCATTTTAATAAAGGGCAAAGGTTACGATAACGCTTTTCAATATGTTTCGACAGTGACCCACTGCAATAGTGTGTAGGTATATTTATGTATCATTTAGTGTAACACCCTAGGAGAGCATGTAATTTATCTATGGTTTACACCGAGCTTGCCTGCATTCAATTCTATCTTGTGTAAATAATACATTCTTGCGTGCCCGATTAATGTTCAGTAGGTATTTTGGTATTCCTGATTTACAACAAAGGAAGTACTCGCGTCGCGGCTCAGTGGTGCTTCGTTAATCGTAAAGAAGCTCTAGTGGAATATCATCTCGAACGCCTCAGTGCCTTCGTACTTTGGAAGGCACGTTAAGCAGTTGATCCTCGCTGACCTTACTAAGAGATTTTCAACGTCCGCTAGCTTGCCTTCATTGGGAAAAGGAGGTTTTTGCCTGCAGTGGGAACCAACAAACTAAGTAGGTAAAATCTCTTAAAATGATATCGCAATCCGTGGCGGCGATCATTCCCATCAGTCCTCAGTCGCAGTTCCGACCGGATCACTTCGCTTGTCTGTCATTCTGTCACCTCACCTACATAAATCAGCGGCGCTCTCATCGAGATTCATCTACCAGAACGTGGGACCATGTCATCGACCTTTGACATACACCTTGCATAACAATAGACACAATAGGGCATAATATCAATTTACAAGCAATCATTGCAAAAATATGGATCAAACTACATAATAATATTTTGTTTTGTAACAGATATTGTCAAATAGTGTGCAATAAATTGAATTAAATTGTCAATTAAGGCAAGCATAGATCTTCATAGAAGAAAATATGACAATAAGTTAATATTAAAATATACAAAAAACAAAGAACGTCTAAATGAATGTCCATTAACATAAATAGCTATACGTAACATTAATGAGACGCTATAAGTCTAAGACCGAAATGTTACGAAATGGTTTCCTCGGAGGAAACGTGCGGTCGATAAATATAACGAGTGTTTCCGTAAACTAGCTTAAACTCCCTTATTAGCTGAAGTTAGATCGGTGTCGTTCGGCCTCGCAAAATGCTTGGACAAATCACCGCAGCGCGTGCTGATTGATCAATTCGATAGTCCGTAATAACGCCTTGTGACTCTATCTAATAGACCGTGTTTATACAGGCTTTAAGGAAAAGTATCATTAACCTTTGAACCACATACTCTACCCATCAAACTGATCAACTTTTACTATGGGAGCAAATCGGTCAGAACAATATTTATCCTAATACTTTTCCTTACACCCTGTATACATTTGGGTTGAGTATGATTACAGTTTTGTATGAAACAACTGTTTTTATTCTCGTTATTTCGATATTGGTCTCATAAAAAAAGTTTGTTCAGTCAGTCAGTAAAGATGGTCTGATCATCCTCTTAAAAAACCATCATCATAATTATTAATTTGGACCCTGTATATGTATGCACCTACCTACCTACTCGACTCAAATGTATGGGACAGCTGATATTTCGTTTGTTCTGACAGCTTTACTCCCATAGTAAATTTGTTCAGTTAGATGCGTAGATTATGTGGTTTAAAGGGGGTCTATATTAGAATCCATAATTGAAAACCCTTAACACTGAAAACGCATAATCATTAAAATCCATAATGTAGAAATGTATACACTTAAAAAGCATATCTTCAATATGATTAACATAAATATCAATAACGTAAAAAAAACTTTACCTACTTATCACGACCCACACACCCTCCATATATCTCACCAAAGGTTTGATTATTTTTTTTAATTTATAAGTATTTTATTTTATTTTATATCCCTGTTTCATTTATGATTGATAAAATTATGTTCTTCAGTCTAATTGGTAGTTAATGGTACATTGTGAGTGAAAATATTGCTCGTCATCTGAATTTGGAATTCATAAAACGATATAATAACAAAATACCAGAATTTTAGTTTCCATCCTCTATGTTATGACAAACGCACAATTAAGTATGTAGATTTATTTGAATATCGAATCAAATCAGCCCATATAAACCCACAGCAGGGCACATACCTCCTTTTTATTAGGGTTCCTTAGTCAACAAGGAACCCTTATAGTTTTGTTATGTCCGTCCGTATGTCCGTCTGTCCGCGGCTTAGCTCAGAAACGCTTAGTAAGATTTAGGGATCCCTTTGCGAAATATTAAGCTTAAAAGGGAACATTTTTGTTAGAGTCAAGTGTGTGTGTGTGTGTGTGTCCTGCCAGCTAAACGGTTGTTTTGGATACGTGAAAAAATTCACGGCAGTAGTGTATATGACAAATTTAAAAGGAAAACTATCACCGCTAAGTAGGCTTTACAAGTTAACGAGTAATGATCGACCAACTTGTAAAATGTACTTTTTGACTTTATTAGCCATTAAACCGT
The DNA here is from genome assembly GCA_963924505.1 of Agonopterix alstromeriana. Classification (NCBI taxonomy): domain Eukaryota; kingdom Metazoa; phylum Arthropoda; class Insecta; order Lepidoptera; family Depressariidae; genus Agonopterix; species Agonopterix alstromeriana. The sequence continues at coordinate 5,081,284 of OZ004661.1, forward strand.
AGTATACAACTAAATGCCCCCTTCTAAGTCCATATATTGTGACGGCCAACTACTACGGAATCCTACCCTGCGCGTGGCTCTGGTTTTTTTATGCCATTTAACACGGCCCTGTGCTGCCCTGATCCATCGCTGACCCGGCTGGTGGTCTGCCTACTGACCTCCGTCCCTTATTGGACGCGAAGCTTCATTCCTATCTCATTGTGCGACTTTTAATTTGGTGCATATTTTGCCTAGTGAGTGTCCACGTTTAGTATGGGCAGGCAGGATACATTGATTGCACACTTTGGTCTTTATGTATTGCGAGAGATTAAATACATCATCCAGTTTACCAAAAGCAAATTAGCCTATCCTAGCCGAACCCTCATTAAGATCTCTTTTATCCGAGATTCTCGATGAAAGGATGTATAATGCCCGCTTGGGCTTTAATCGGAGTTCTTTTCTATCTCAATCTTGATCGATCCAGTAAATTATCTGAAATATGCATATACTTGAAGTAGCCCCATAGCTCCCAGCATCTTGCCCAAGATGACGTCAGCAAACCGGGACTCTAGGTATGTGCGGGCGGTCTAGACGTGGGTCAGTGACTTGCTCTTTCCTTCCAAGGTTCACTCCTCTATTTTTCGTTACATTAACTCCGAATGAAATATTATTTTGATAATTTCTCAACTTTATGCGGTGCTTCTACGACTAATATCATGTATATTTTGAAGGATGCATGAATAAATAATTATTCACGTTAGGTAGGATGTGTAATATTAGACTTGTTTGTAAATGATAAATATTAATAATTCAATTTAACCTTCTAGTATTTAAATCGATTCTTTAAAATAATAAGTGAATAAACAGAAACATTAATTTTCCAGTGTAATTGAGTTACAACAGTACAAATAGGATTTATTAAAAGACGATGTAAAATGACATTAAATGAGGCCATAAATCTGAACAATAAGCGAATGGTATCAGAAAGGAATGTCAGCATTATGGCTCATGAGTGCTCTGGTACTCTGAGGCATAATCAATTAGTCAATGAGCCTACCTAGTTGCGTTCCGTGCTACGTTCCCTCATCGGATAATCAATCAAGCGCGTTATCGACGTCTCATCAGTTAATGCTGGTAATGATCCGCTATCTTCACTCAGAGTACATTAGTACCTTCAAGCATGCGCTATGCCTAGGGGAAGGATCTGTTAACATATATTTAGTATCGAATGTCGCAATTGTTTATGTGATCAGTCGAACATTCCCTTACCTTCGATCACAGATACTATGACAGCCTATGAGTTTACCTCAAAAAACCTTTGTGGTTGTCAACATGAATATACCTCCGTAGGAATATCTTTCAATAATTCGACCCGGTAAACAGAAATTTCGAAATACCGAAATTTCTCGTCATTTTTATGAAGTTGGAGGTCGAGATGGAAAGGTCCGGATCACACTTTAGTTATGAGGAAAGAAGAAAAAAGGCTATGTTTACAATATTTTAATGAAATAATGCATTGTGATTTGTTCGAATTCATTCAGCTATCTTGCCTTTCGATGCTGGCAATTAACTGGCTGTGCCACGCTCTGACACCACATCGATAGTATCGGCATGGTTTCATTATGAAATGAAAACGACGACAATATTATGTTGATCATCGTTTAATCGAACGACGTCCTCTGTTGAACATAAACCTAATTCGGTGAAAGTCACTACGATTAATTATAGGCTAATTGCAATCATTAGCTCCAATTTGACCTATTGGCAGGCCTTGAAATATCGGTATTTTTGGGAACCGGTATCATTGGCCTTGGTGTGTACACCGGTAACACACGTCTTACCTGTACTATTGGTACCGGTACCAGATGTAGTACCTGTACTACTACTTTCTAATCAGCGTCGGTACTACCGGTACCAAACAAATATTTAGGTTAGTTAAAGTGCAAAGAACCAATGTCTTAAGACGATAATTAATCGGTATTCTCATACGTGGCGGGTACTTGAATTGGGTACCGGCACTTGTTAGGCGGAGTACCGGTACCCATCTAGAACCGGTACCCAGGTACCGAAATGGCAAAAATCACTAAGTACCGATACAGAACCTGTCCACCGACTTTTTACGTCACCCCCTCTGGCTGAATCTTCTTTTAAATTTTTTCAATTTGAGTGAAATGACAGCCAACAGCTGACAGTGTCCAAGGTGTGACATATGGCAGTGTGAAGGATAGTCGAGTCAGTCGCCGATAAAAATGCATTAAAACCTTACACAAGTGCACTCGCAGGCGACACAGGGTTTTAGAACAGTTTCAGTTTGACATATATAAGATTAAGTAGCTGAGACGTGCGGGAATCAAAGAAACTTCATCTAATTAGAGGAAGGAGGGGAGATAAACTTTGACAGGCAGGAAGCCGCTTGCAGGCGGCTAGTTCTTCATAAATATCTTACGAAGGCTTAACCTACTTACCGTACGTGATAATTTATGATTTAGATTATTGCATGCCATGTTTTTACATGCCCTTATGGTGGAGCGTGGCGCGCCCTATACTCGTGATTACGCCCTGCAGTGGGTCTTTTGTTATTTATTATGTTTTCGGTGTGCAGGTAATGTACAGAGCTTTAATTTCATTGAACCACAAGCCAAATAATGACACTCTTTGAAGATGGAAATCTGGACCAAATTTTTTTTTTTTTTTTCTTAATTAGTGGCCGGTTGCAAGCGTCTAGCGCAGCAATTCTGCCAATGTCAAGTAGTTTATAATCTCAAGTGATTGTTTTATGGTTAAAACACAAAAGAGCTTCACAAAATGGCGGAGCCACGTGCAAGCCTAAGAGAGGCCACCACGCACGCGTCCACCCTCCGTCAGACTTGCAGCGCGACTCTCTGGACCAAATTGAGGATGACATTAAGAAATGTCAGAATTTCAGAAAAAACAAAACCGACGAGAATTTGTGACAAGGTGTAAAATGTGGAGGAAGTGAGAGAGTATGTCAGGACCTTCCAAAGAGGAGAACCATTGTTTCCGCCTAGCCCTCTGGAGAATGGTGTGGGAAAATACATAAACATGTATTATGTGTTTACATCCGAAGGCTGGCCTTTTTGCTAGCGATTATATTAATGACATTCGACCTTTACCATACTCCCTAGTAGGTACTTACTAGTCAGACAAATATTCTATTGGAAAAGGGACTAAATTAACTAGGAACAAAGCAATTAATTATTGTCCAAACAAGCGACAGCAACCTTGTTTTACAAATCATTAGAAACAACCAACCTCGAGTTAAATGCGAAAAACAGCCTTAGATTAAACATGTAAATTTATTTAATTTGATCAAAGCCTCGCTAAAAGGGAAGGAAGTAGATAGATTTGTCTTATTAAAACAAAAGAAGGTCAAGAAAAAAAATTTTTCTTGTTTAACATGAAGGCGAGAGATTCTTTAAAACCAGTATTGAGACCATCAAGCTGATCAACGTTCTTCATGGGACGATCATCGAAATAAAGATACATTTGGGTTGAGTAGGATTGTCAATTTTGTATGGAACAGCAGTTTTTTTCACGATTTTGGCTTTGGCCCCATAGACAAAGATGTTCAGTTTATTCATCTGATTATCCCCTTAAAAACCGTCATACTTTATGGATAAGATAGGTAGACATAAACATCAGTTAGGTAGGTACTGCCTGAAGTTGAAGTTTCCTCAGCGTTCTAAAATTCATATCACTATAACGTTTTAGTTAGGCAGCTCTACTGCATGGATAATTGAAAGCTTCGTACCTAAATGAAAATTTGCTAAACATTGTTTGTTATCTACCCTATGTAAATGATGTAACATTTGAACTCTAATCACAGAACAGACGTTCCGTCTCACAAAGTAACTACACGTCTACAATCTACAGCACTGTACAAACTTAATATACGAGATGCTTGAACACTTGGAACGCCAAAATAGTACCTGTTATAACTCAGTAAAATTGTTTATTGGTTAAGGTTTTCGTAAGCGTTTCATACCTACGCTTTTGATTCAGGGTCATCAAACATTAAGTAAAGAGCTGTCGAACCATAAATACCATAAAAGCCAAAGATTTATATATTGCACAATACTAAAAAAAGGCTGTCCATCTGAGAATAAATATTAGCGTTCACATCCTCCGTTCGATTCTATTTAGAGCAAGGTCGTATAATTTAAACATTCTATCTCAATATATCGGTAGTAGGAATAAACAAATGACCAGTCTGGTGCATTTTGCAATTAAGTTGTCTAGCAGCGATAATTTTAGTAATTTACAAGGTTGTTCTATTTTATTCATTTACAAGCTTCAAGGAAGTAAACAATTTTAATGATCGTCAAAAATATATTTTCCTGCTCCCTATTCAAAGCAGCGATTCTCTAAGGCAGCTGCCATTAAACATATTTTGAAATATGTGCAAACATTTGCATTATTTCAATGACCGACATTTCAATGTAAATTTTCCACTAAAGTTAGTCTACCAATAAAAAAAAATCGTACGTAGTAATAATGTAGTTATAAAATAAGTAATAACAAAAATTCGCAAAGAAGACAGTTCGTTTAGAAACTTGGCGGTTATAATTGGAAAAAAGTGACCATAAATCTCAGCATTTCCAACTGCATGTTGACGAAGAACGTAAATCTGAAAGAAAATTAAGTATATTTATCTAATTGAAATTGGTTGAAAAGTATTTCCTAGCTTCGTTCAATGGAAGGCGGCGCGGCGCGGCGCGGCAGCACGCGAGGTCCCGTCATGCGCGTAACTACTCCACCGCTCTGCCAATTATTTTTTTCATAGCTAACGCATATTTTTATATTATCCGCCGTCGTTTTTGCTCCTAGCGGAACAAGAGATCTTGTACCAGCGATTCACTCGCCAATTATTAATGTCTATCGTAGTCTTGGGAGAATGTGCCGAGAAAAAATGGCTTGTAATTTGTGTTCACGCTACTATGTCTTTGTAGCGTGAACACAAAGTTCAAAAATAAACCTCAAGCTCATAGACAGAGGGTCTACCACGAAATTCGATTTTCGCAATTGCGTGAACGTTTTCGTCCCAATGTAACCTCTATTCCAACAAATTTCGGACGTAAACGATGTATCGAAAATCGAAAGTCCGAAAATAGTGACAGAACCTTGCTTGATTGCTAACTTAAACTTGAAATAATTGTTTTATAGCGCTATTTTATTTGTAGTAGTTTTAACGCGTTCTTGCAGTCCACTTGTGTTCCTTGTTCCTCCGTATGCAATGAGAGCTAAAGACTGCAGCATGTTGCGCGTGATACGGCTATATCACAACGGCTATATCACGCATTTACACTGAAAGAGAGCGAAGGCGCGATAGCGCTGTATCACGTTGCGGTACTACGGCCGCTGGAGTCCTTGTCTACATTATTGTCCCTATATCTTTCTTCGGTCTTTCTGTTTGTAAAAAACTTCTTCGATAGGGTTTAGAAAACTATATACAGGACATAATGAGCCATTTGTTTAATCATTTTTATTTTTATTTAGGTATTTAAAATACAAAAGTTTTGTTTCCTGTTGTGCAATGTATTTTTTGCTTTTTGTAAATAAAGTATATTCATTCATTTAGGTTATCTCACGTTATAAATGTCAAAGTTTGGATGTTTCGATGTTTCGATATTTGTCACTTAATCACGCATAAACGGCTAACCGGTTTTGGATGAAATTTGTCACCAATATATGTTCAGGATCAAGGCTGGCCAATAGATTTTCTAGGCGGGCAAATTTTTTTAAGTAGAGGTGGCGCCGGGCCACTACTTTTAGTTAGAGGTTTTTAGTAGTTACCCTTTAGTTATCTACTAAAATTATACACATAAAAGGAAATCATATTTAATTTATTTCTAATCATCGGACTACTAAACAACATAAGAAAACAATATCACAATTAATGGGATATAATTCAGAGCACGCTCAATACAAACGAAGTCTGGTTATATTTTCAATAAACCCCAATTAAAGTCAATGCAATTTTTTAGACATGATCTAGAAACCAATATCTGTGCCATATCGTAAATTTCATAAATATACTTTGTATGTGCTTTACATTAAAATTTGTCCGATTTCTGTTAAAATTTGTAGTTTCAATGCTAGGATTATTTTAAAAATTGTATGGAAAACGTTGAGCCACGATAACTTTCAAACTATTTATTTTAACGGAAATCTGACAAATATAAAGCACAGATATTGGTTTTTAGATCGTATCTAAAAATTGGCATTGACTTTAATTGGGTATAGTATTGAAAATATGATCAAACTTCGTTTGTATTGAGTGCGTTCCGAATTAAATCCTCTTAATGTGTTTTATGAAGAGGTTTTTTGATACTAATTTAGTATAGATAGTAATTTAGGATATTGGCCGGCTGTCCGATTTGCTGCGGCGGGCAAATTCAAATGCCTTCGCGGGCCTGGGTTTGGTCAGCCTTGTTCTGGATTAACACATGCGATATTTTTTAAGGTCCACGCAGACGGGGTCGGGGCAACAGCTAGTCTAACATAAAAACACAAATAAATAAATGAAATTAGAATTAAGTAAAATAATAACTACCTACGTTATGTTAGAAAGATATAGAGAAATTAAATTGACCTCACGTACTACAAATAGGTAACAGCAGGCTATTTGAGAATACTGCAGCCCACAGGCCGTGGTCAGCGAAAGTGTTACTGCGGTAACGTGAAATTATTTAAGTAGGTACCTAGGTACGGTACGTTTTACATTTAACATAAAAACTTATATGGTCACAACTACATCATAAAAAGTTTATTTCACCAAAATTACCTTTTTCCTCCATTACTATTATAATCTTATTTTTACTATTGACAAACTTTCTTTTGAATCAAAATGCAATTGTTTTTAAAGTTTTTGTAGTATTTTGATATCATTGTTTACCGCACAGATTAGATTAGATACAAATTTTAATTCATTTTACGCATCGATACTTCAACACAATGAGAAATTTATCTACCGTGCGTAAAATTTCCTGCCAATGTTAACAAATTGCAAGTCGCACCATGTAATTATGTTCACGCACAAAACCTCCGTGCGAAAAACACTGAATTGCCTTCAACAATACCAATAGAATGTTTACGTTACGACAAAATGGTCGTATGAAGTGAAAGCTTATTATTTTCGTATTTTGAGGAAATTATATATTACACGTTCGTTAGTAAAAAATTGTCGATGGCAAGAATAGATCTACACACACATGTGGTAAAAATAACAAAGGAAATTTACGGTTTATCGGTTTATATTGTGGTGTGGTACGGTTACGACGCCGCAGTATAAAACGATAAAACCCGGGAGTTAGGGTATTTAACACCACTTTTCTCCCCAAGGCTGTAAGTTTTATACAAAGCTGCTAAGAGGTGAAGGTATTTTGCAGTAATTTGTAGGTTAAAGGGCAGCTATAACTATTTAACACGCCTTTCCGACCTGAAGCCCTAAATCCCACTTACTACAACAACATTCAACAAAATTGTCTCCAATTTCGTCTCACAAAGTCTTGTTTCCTTAAACGCAATAAGTTCACTAACTCTTGACTAAATCGAATTTTTAGGGCAGTTAAGTAAATATTGGGAGTGCCAAATGTGTTAATTGGTCATTGACGCTCCGGGAAACAATCAGGTTATTAATATCTCTTATTAATTACCAGTAACACTATCTCGAGACTTCCATTAAGTTCGCGTTTAAAAAATATTCACGACGGCTAGATTTTTAACGACAAAAGATATACAAATATCAAAGATAACTTCAAAATGAGGTCAAAATATCTGTAGGCCGTTCAAATCTTTGTCTATAAGGGCTTATACTGTAAAAACTTATTTCACATCTAACGTGGCCTGACCTATACAATTAGATAAGGACACGATCGTTTTTTCTCAAACTAACCCTGATAGAGACGCATGTAAAGGCAAAATATATGAAATTATAGGCTTCTGTACTACAATAATTAATGTTAAAAGTGAGTTATTATTATACAACTTTAAGACTGTGAAAACAAAAGATATAAAATGCAGGTATGTACAATGTGAATTCTACGAGGTCGGTGGATACATTAGTGTCAGATTTTGATTGTATTCGCTATCCCACATTCATTAGCCGACTTTTGAAGGTTACTCTTTGAACGAGTGCTCTACAAATCTGATTATTGCGTTAATAACACTTTCTGGTACTTTATTTTAGATCAAGATCTTACAATCTGTTAATAATTTAGGGAGTTTTATTAAATTACGATGAAATAAGTGTTAGGTATAGGTAATAAAGTCCATCTATATTACCTATGTTAGTATGGGTGTAAAAGTGCTAAACTTTGTAGGCTAAAATTACCATATTTCTAATAGATACTTGTATCTTAAATAATAGGACTGATATCTCTGATAATAGAACTCCAAATCCAAAACCTCTAATTTGACAGTTCATCATAAACCTGGTCTGCAAATGCGTTGATTTTTTCAGGTATTGAGGTGCGTAGTGTTAGCGATGTTTTATTTGTTGATGCCTCAGGTGTTCACTGATTCCTTTTAAATTTACCAGCTCTTGTGCTGTCATTGCAGCAGCAATGTACTCGGCTTCTGCCGGTCATATAGCAAAAGAAAATAAACGGCGTAAATTTAAAGCTAGAAAAGTTGTTTTGTTTGTTACTAAAACCTAAAAATAACTATTAAAACTATATAAATTGAAGTATACCTATACTTCAATGTTGTTTTGGTTCTCTTGTGAATGAATTGTATGCGGATTGCACTACAGGACTTCAAACAATACCAAGGTCAATTTAGTCACGGTTTGACATTTATATTTCTTTTTAAGCAAAGTGACCGACATCCGGACGCAGATTATCTTTCGCCAATGAAGTTTAATGTTGTAATTATAATATTGTTTAGTTGCAGCGTGCAATACCTTCACTATAAGATGAATGATGCCGAACTTATGAGATGCTGTTGGTCGTGAAAATGAATAAACTCACGACCATAATCCCTTTCGGGGTGGTTAGAAACATTCCCACAACTAGCAACTTCCTTCACGTATGCAGATCAAGGGTAGGTATTTCATATTATAGTTGTAGGTAAAATATTGAAAACAAACAACATACAAGTATACAGGGTCCTTCTTAATATGCTGACTCTTTTTAAGGGGATGATCAGACCATCAAACTGATTAACTTTCTCTATGGCACTAACATCGAAATCGCGAAAAAAAATCAGCTCTTCCATACAATACTGCAAACTTACTTGAGCCAAATGTATGGGACAGCTGATATTTTTTTGAAAATTGTCACTGTCATGAAGCAATCTGCCTATATCTACATCATTACCTTTGCAATAATTTAATACAACTGGTTGGAAGTTACACGGAAATTTTCACAATACACAATTTCACTAATAATAAATAATAACGTCTGTCTATTTGTAAAGGAAAAGGGGCTCATTATATTCAAATTGCATCGTGAGATTCGAAATATACCTACTTATTTCATTTATCAAGCAGGTATGTTGCAAATATGCCTTCATCAATTATTTTTTAATATTTACCACTTCTTCTTTTTGTGCGTTCTATGGCCTGATAATCATTTTGTAGTATACCACTGTATAACGATAGAATACCATTTAATGTCGATAGTTTTATAGTTATTGAAAAAAAAAACAATTAATAATTAATAAAGTTTACCTACTAGTCGAACTAGGATATTTTCGTCCATTCAACTTCTAAAAATCTGAACAAATGATGAACTTTTATGGAAAATTATAATATATCGAAAACTCTAACCTTTTTTTTAAATAGATAGACAATTACATTTTATACAGCAAAGCTATTATAATGTTACGAAAATTAAATGTTAAAGCACTAACAAAACTTTTGACGTTTAGGAAAGTTAACAACAAGTTCCGGTTTACAACAAAATATAATCCTCAGAGCGAATGTTAACATAACAATTTGAGGTCAAATTTACCTAATGTTGGAGGTAATTGCATGCCTTGTTATGGATAAAGTTGACTAAATAGCCAAATTGGACCGAGGAAATTGTAACCATGTGGTTTCGGTCACCCAATTTCTTCCCGTGGGTGTCGTACGAGGCGACTAAGGTCTAATATTTAGAACGAAGCTTCAATTTATGAAGTTGGGTTGCCTTGCTTAAAAATAGGAAAGAACTTTCTAAATAATATGAACAATTTGTTTAAAAATTATAAAGAAAAACTAATAACCTGTCTGCTAGAACCATTTTTTTTTAACTGAAATGCAAAGAGAAAAACAAGCTCTATAATTATTAATCAGCTATACCAACTTTGTTTCAACAAATATAATTTGAATGTTAATAGGTAGGTATCGCAAACGGGGAAAAAGGAAAATGACAAAAAACATACCTATTTGTTGGTTATTGGTTTGTCCCCGCCTGCAATATCTACCTAATAACATTCAAATTATATTTCTCTTTGTTTTTCTCTTTTCAGTTAAAGTTTTTTTAAGCATTCGGGTTTATTGTTTTTCTTATTAATAATTTAGTTTATATCATACTTTTTAGTCTTGGGTCAATATGGTAGAATAAAAGTAGCATAATATATATTTTTGTAATCTGCTCTTTACTAGCTGTCATTTGATACCAATATTGTACGCCTTTACAACAAAAAATTGTATTGCCTCTCTTTTTTAATTCGTAGACGCCATCTTAAAATAATATACTCTATGTCGCTCTCACAATTTTTACGAATCTATAGACACTTCATACGTTAAAATCCATCAAGCCGTTTAGGCTGTAAGGCGTGCCAAAGAAATAGACATACGCTCGAAAAACATAACCCTCCTTCTGACACAGTCGGGTAAAAATGTTCGCAATTTATTCATGTTTAGACAAATTATAATACCTATATCCACCCAGCCACTCAGCCACCCAGCCCGCTTGCCCAGCCTCCCTTCTAACACATGGACTAATCACGTCACACAATAACAAAGTCCAAATATGGCACATTGTCTCTAATTTCACCATATTGTGCTTCAACTGCTCTGTTCATACATTTCCGCTGACATCCAGTCCTTTCAAATGTCCTCGGTCACACAGCAGTAATGTAAAACAATTACATGTGTTGATTTTAAATGACTGACTATTAGCCAGCTACGAACTACGGCCAAAAGCTCATTCCAGCTCGAAAGAACACTCCAACGTCTATTCCTAAGGCTAAATAGTTATCTGCACCCATTTGAAGTACCAGAATCTAGTCCAGACTTTTATATTATGACGACCACACAATGACATACAATACAAAGATGAATACAAAAATCCATTATTTGGGTACAAATATTCGTATTCGCCTTACAAATAGTTGCACCTTGCGGGATCCAAACCCGCGACATTTGGTACAGCAGGCAGGTTCACTACAGACTGAGCTATGCTATCAAGCCGTCGAAATACTTAGAAGCGGGATCGTTTATGTCAATATTAGGCCACGTTTGCATGGTTAAGTTAGTAAGCTGGCGGCAAGCCAGCCTTTAGGAAAGCTTCAAAGCGGTTACAGATAACTAATGTTACGTACACACAAACGGACCATTTTAACATAAGTTCGAAAACGATTTACCGTCTGCGTATAAACTGTATTTTTTAGCATAGTTCCAAGGATTTTATTCGTCCTAATTTAAATCTACAGAGTGTTACAAAAGTAAAAATAAACATTTAAAACTTTTAAGGGGGTGGTTTAGACCATCAAATTGAACAACTTTGACTAAGGGACCAACATCGAAATCGCGAAAATATAATCTGCTGTCCCATACATTTAGCTCGAGTAGATTTGTAGTTTAGTATGGAACATCAGATTTTTATTATATTGGTCTCATAGTGAAAGTTGTTCAGTTTGATGGTCTAAACTACCCCCTTAAATGTTTATTTGTATTTTTGTAACACCTTGTATAGTGTCTATGTACGAAACAGATTCTAAATAATAATCTGCATACAAAAAGAGAAGACGGTATTTATATTCCTAAACCTTCACGTATTTCAATGATTTGATTATTGTTATTGTTATGATAAATTATCAGTGGCCGTTGTAGGTATGGCAGCGTGATATAGCGGCCTTAGCTCTTATTTCTTCTTTCTATATTTGTACGCGAACGAACGAGATAAAAAGCGTGATAATTATAGCCTTATCACGCGCTTCATACTACGGCCGCCGTTTTCTAAATTTATATTTTTTAGAATTCCATGATAGGTTTATATCAATGATATAAGCATTTCAATTCACGCATGGCAAAGATAAAATCATTTGTTTCTTGACAAATTATTATGAATCTTCGACGTTCAAACTCGCAAATAACTTGCTTTTATGATAACATACATAATACGAACACATTGTTGATTTCTTTCTTTAGCAAACACAGAAACACAGAAAAATTTTCTTGTTTTGTGTTTCCATGCGTGAAATGGTGTGTCACATTTCATTTGATGGCCCGATAGCCTTGTAGACCGGCCTGAAAGTACATATATAGGGTCCTTCCTAATATGCTGACACTTTTTTAAGAGGATGATCAGACCATCAAATTGAACAACTTTCTCTATGGTACCAACATCGAAATCGCAAAAAAACGTCAGCTGTTCTATACAAAACTGCAAACCATCTCGAGCCAGATGTATGGGACAGCTGATTTTTTTTTCGCGATTTCGATGTTGGCCCAATAGAGAAAGTTGTTCAGTTTGATGGTCTGATCATCCCCTTCAAAAAGTGTCAGCATATTAAGAAGGACCCTGTATATAATGTATCGCACCAACATGAGATAAACTATACCTATACATATGAAGTACGACCTGTTTTCCACTTGCATTACTCAAAATCCATACGACGCAGGTGCACGAAAGAATATCCCACATTCTTATTTCCAGGTGTAAAAACCGATCAAATCCGTAAAAATACAAAAATTATCGATAAAAGTAGCAAAAGCATGAATTTACAAGCGGATAGACTCAATAAACTGATCAGGCAATAACGATATTAAACATACTAGGTAGTAGGTACCTTTGCGTTCGAATTGGGTCATTCATTCCGGCTAGGCGTCACGCATCTAAATATTCTAGAGGCAACTACGTACAGTATGGATATAATATTGTCTATCTCCCGCAAGTTTCGACTTCAGCCCCTCTCAGTCGACGGGGCGGGGGGCGGTGATGAGTGAATAGAATAATGACGTGTAAATAATTTCTTAGAATTATTTTACAAATGTTTATATTGACAAAGAAAGAAAGTTGGTCAAATAAATAAAACAAGACCATTTTGTAAGTAATTCGTACATTTGAAAAACATTTTTAGCAGAATAATTCAAAAGCAGTCAACTGTTTCGAGACACCTTGGACCAAAGCCTTGGACACTTATATTAGTTTTCATTTCATAATAGATTTATTATACTATAGATCATTTCTGGTCAATGCTTTTCATGCAAATAGGAAAAAGGTACGCATGTGTGATACTTAGTGAGTTCGAGCGAGACAGGAACACTCCCTTGCCTACATTTTACGCCACGATCCTGCCAGAGGGGGTGAGGTTAAAATTGGTGGGAGCTATATCTTAACTATAACAGAAGTGTGTCTGTACATTGAAGATATTTACAAAAAAAATGACGATATGGTTTTTAGGTGTCCCTGACTCCAAACAAACCTTTTTAAGGAATTTTTGTCTGTCTATTTGTTTGTTTGTGCGAGCATCACGCGAAAACTACAGAACCGATCTTGATGAAACTTTTTTGTTTGATAGCTTACGATCTGAACTAAAATCTGGAATATAATTTGTGCGGACGAAGTCGCGGGCCAACTCTAGTGTATTACTAATACTATTTGTTATACTATGGTATCGATGTATTAGATAAGATTGCGATACGCTACGCTAAGCTACTGAGTAAGAAAATGCCTCTGAAATAATCCTTCTCAAAACCTTGCATAAAAAGCTATGGCGTTTATTTTTTGGTATTCTTTTCGTTCAAGGACTTTGGGCTGTCTGCCACAACGCGATAATCCCTTACGCTTCAAGATTCACGTGAACTGAATTTGTATAATCGTATTTAATGAAATTCACGTTCCTCTTAAGTCAGGCGCAATCTACCGTTGTGGGCACGGTGGGCATGCCCACAACCCTGATTGAGGTCGATAGGCTTTCAAGCTGTAAAAGTTTCATCAAAATCGGTTCAAGAGTCTAGATGTGATATTGTGATGTGCAAACAAACATACATTTACTTTTCTAATTTTCTTTAGCAAATAGACTACCATTGTACAGGTTTATTAATTTACTAGTGTTCGCCCTGCAGCTTCTCCCGCGTGGACCTATAAATTGTTCAAAGTATTGGCCAGGGCATCATATAGGTACATTTTATAATCGTTTCCTCTGTACGAATGCAATGTATCGATCGTGTGGGAGTCCGTAGTCCGACTCGCACTTGGCAGAGTTTCGGATGGAGGTGACCACCTTTTTAGGGCTGGATCCGCGCCAGTGAAAGTAAAAAAGGATACCGAGAAGGTACAAAATGTAAAGTTAAGTGAATTTTAGTCAAAGAGTTTTATAATTTCATCGATGACTTTTTAATCTGTGTCATACGAAATGTTTGGTTTCACGCCAAAAAAAGGATGAACAAAATGAACGTGTGAATGAATTTTCTCCATGACAGTACAAAATGAGTTTTACCGTTTTTTCATTGGTTAGAATACAGTAAAATACTTTCAATGTCATTCATTGCAAACTTAATATTTTCAAGTGATACCAATTAACATACTATTATATTTACTCGTCGCCAAAGTACAAAAGTATACCTGCTAATTATAATGTTTGGGATCTAAGAAGAAGATAAGTAGATACCTAAGTATATTAGCTTTAATGTGGTTTTATAAATTTGCGCGTCTGCAATCAGGATAAATACAGGAACTGAATAAAGTCGTAACACCCTTTTATAACTAAAGCATTTTGGCAACTAAAAATATTTTATTTCTAAGCCCGAACGGCAATAATCAAATAATCAGGACTATTCCAGCTATCAAGAGCTAATCCTACTTACTATACCAATTTTATAATAAGGAAACAGCTAGACTACCTACCTAGGTAAGTGATAAAATGCAAATCGAATGCAATTTCATAGGTACATAATCTCAGACAGGTAGGTACGAAAACAGGAGTACGTAATATCCCGCTTCAAGCAAATCCTGAGTAGTACATTGACAGGATATTACTTAACGAGCCAGTCTATCTCCGTAATTCCCGTCTAGGCCAGGGATTGGGTGTATTTTAATACTTTAGACATTGTGTTTCCCAAACTTTTGACTTACAGTCCGTTTGCACTTAGAATTGGCTTTGGGTGTCGGATAAAATCGGTTATGTTCGTATAGATAAGATCGCGACCACTGACAATCTCTTTGAACTCTAAGTAAATGGGCAATTTTCAAATAATGTGTCCATAGGAAAAGTACCTTGTCTTATGAAGTAAGTTTTCTATTTTAATACAATATATCATCTCATCATAAAGAGGATAGTCTTTATGCAATAAACATAGTAATTTGTACTAATAACCAATTAAAGTTAATGAAAATTTTTAAACACAATCTAGAATCTAATCTCTGTGTCAAAAAAATAAAGACAAGACACAGAGATTGTGTCTGTATTTTGACAGAATTCCCTTAAAATATAAAGTTTCAAAGTTACAGTGAAAGATTAAAGCCAAAGATTCCTATACAAATCTTAAATTAATCCTAGCATTGAACTAAATTACTTTAATTGGTTAATATTGAAAAATGGACGAAACTTCCTTTGTATGCATCACGCTCGGGCGCCATTGCAGATATCCTCTTAACTACAATCAACAGTATCAGCGTACGTTGTAATGTATTGTGTAATAATTCATTGAACAAAATCTTTCAATAAAATTTCGGCTGTAAATAAAACGCATCATTTTATTCCTAAGTTTTAACTTAAAATACTTACATAATGAAACTTTATAAACATTGATTTTGATAAAGTACCTATTATACAGTTTGAGAATCTCTACCTGCACAGTCTATTCACAGTTAGCAAACTGCAGCGTCGTCTTAGTACCGCGTTCTTTTCCCCGGTGCGGTGTGAAAAAGTTATTTATTATCCATGCAGATCTTACTGACTTAATTACAAGATGTGAGGAAGCAATTCAACAGATAATCATTCAACGTTCCCACTTCCTTTGCATAGCTAATATGTTTAGTGAATGCAGAGTTTATTTTTAGAAAACAATTTTTATAATATCTAAATCTTTGAAATACTTTTATTAGTTAACGACAATTATAGAGGGTGAAATTGAAAACATTGAATTCGTTTAAACTAAGAGTCTCGAACACATCAAAATGAACAACTTTTACTACGACTATAGCAAAAAAAATCTTCTACTCCATACTAAACTGCAATGCCTAATCGACAAAAATGTATGAAACAGCTAAATGTTGTCTTTTAGATTAGTTATGTTAAACTTAATAATTTTTATGAAGCTTTACGTAGACTAGGCTTTTTTTACTTGAAAAATCTTAAACACATAAATAACTAGAGTTTCCCCGCGACTTCGTCCGCCCAAATTATGTATGAGATTTAAGTGAAATCATAAGCAATCGAAAAAAAAGTTTCATCATAATCGGTACAGTAGTTTTTGTGTGATGCTCGAACAAACAAACAGATAAACAAAATTTCTAAAAAAAAAGGTTGATTCGGAGTCAGGGACACCTAAAACCATTTCGTTATCTTTTTCTGGTAAATTTCTTCAATGTACTGACACACTTTTGTTACAGTTTTATAATAGTTTAGATTAGACACTTTTAGTTCCGGGATTGATGACAGTACCGGGACCGTAAATGATGGAACGCGGCGGAGATTATAGGACTGAACCTTCCCTTCGCCTTAATGCATTAATAGTCCATTCTCACAACTATCTTTAATCATTCTTTATTATTCTAGTTTTATACAGTAAACAATATTTAGAGATAAAAAGCTATGAACTCAATGAAATGCCTATTTTATCTAATTTATCATGGAATCAGCGCCCGCGGCCTGGCAGCGCGATAAAACGCTATCGCGACCTAGCTCTCTTTCTTTTTGCGCACGAGCGAACGAGTTGGCGCGATAAAACGTTTGTCGAGGCGCCATGCCGCGGGCGCATGCACGTTGAAAACTGGACGCATCACTATCACTTTACTATACTATATCTAATAAAGAGAGGGCCACAACAACCGCGTCTAAGTAATGTTCTGCAGTAAAGTTGACACAGTGTTTGACCCGAGTACTCAGTAGGTACACGCTGTACGTAGATATATCTCAGAGTTTCTCCCAGTAATGCGCTGCCACGCTATGATGCTCCTTATTTGCGTGCTATTCGCAGTAATTATCCATCTTACCATTTACACAGCAAGTGTGGGTTTTAAACTTAGTTTTATTTTGATTTTCTTTTCATTACCTATGTACGTTCGCCAAATTCAAACGATTTCGAGCTTTTTACTAAGGTTCCACGAAACGACAGATAGCTAAGTTTGTAAAAATTCACGGAAACTTTTATAACATTGTTTCTGTTTTCGTTGAAATGTTTTTCTTCAAATGGAAAATTATTTTCAAGAGAAATAAATAAAAAGATGCTATTCGGTGTCGCACAGTTTTCACTAGAAATGAAGATAAACAAGATCCGAATTGATTTCTCTATTTTCAATTTTGATCAGAAGGGAGCGGATTTATCCTTACCAGCATACTCTCGCTCTCTGCATCCCTTTCATTTCTAAAGACCAACTGACCGAAACAAAAATAAAAGATATTTCGCTGTGTTGAGAACATCCTCCGTAAGCTCTACTATTTACCATGCTTGTATGCTCAAATGAAGATAGCAGATACGTGTTTATATAAACATTAGTCAAATAAGCAAACGACGAAGCGCCCGCCGCAGTTTAAACTGGTACACGATTTAACAGGCAAAGCAATTATTTTGTTTAGGTTGTTTGAGATACCTAGACCAGGTCAGGGACAGGGGTGCCAGGTTAAAAGTAGCCGAAATCGGGAAATGTATGACAAGATGTACGGACTTAGCCGGAGGAAGCAAGAGAGGTGTGTCAGAACCGCCCGAAGTGGAGATCTATAGTTTCTGCCTACCCCTCTGGGAAAAAGGTTTGAGTTTATGTATGTATGCTTGTGACAGAGATGTGAGTAGTGTAGATGGCTAGATAAAAGATTCGTTTGTAACAATTGAACGCCGCGAAGGCCCACCATGAGAACTGCCCGCGATCGATATCTTGTGATTGTTTTAACCCTCCCACCTGCTTGTATTGTTCGATGCAGTATTGTACGTTTAAGCGGAAATATTAAAATTGCTAAGAAACTATTTGAGTAATTAAGTACCTATACTTCATTCCAAATAAGGACGACGAGATTTTCCGATTCCTATTTAGCTTTCTGGCCAATTATAATTACCAAATGTCATTAATTTATTGGATACGTCATATACTATCCGACATATCTTGGACGTTACTAAAGCGAGTGTTTGAAATCTCTGTTTCTGTAATGCAAAATAGCCTTAAAATTTCGTTGCTATTTTGAATGGAGTATAGGTTCTTTTCAAATATTATTTGACACGCTTTATGCAAGTTTTAATGAAATAAAATAAACAACGGTCACGGGCACATACATTGTAATGATCCCAAGTAAGCCTTAGACTTTTTGTTATGGGAACCATACAACAATGGCACAAACATGTAACATCCATGGCCGAACCGGGATTCGAACCCAGGACTTTGTTTTGGTAATTCGGCGTGGCAACCACTACACTAACCGCGTCGTCAATAATTTTGGACCAAGTAATTATTGGTACAAAACTGTTGAAGTACACTGCAATATTTTTATTGGTTCTTACCGTGTTGATAAGCTAGAAGTGTTTTCCAAACTATAGTCCTTGACCATGTTTATAATCTAACTGTTGTTTGTAACAGGCATAGCTTTGCATAACAACAGATTAAATTATGCTGCGAAATTTCGAGCTTGCTTTTCTCGTTTCAGCGCTTTCATTTTGTTACTTATTTTATTACACAAGTAACTAGAAGATCCCTGGCTCACAACAAAGGGCTCGCTTTGATTTCTATTTAAATTATTGCATAGTACCTACACGTGAGGTTCGAGCCACGGCTCGAAGTGCTGTAAAAGCTTGAAGCTAACTTGAATATGAATTTTCAAGTCACAATTTGCTTATTGCAAATTAAATTTATCCTCCTATTCAGGTCAATCATATTTTCTAGCATTCAAACAGACCTTTTTAAAATTACCTTTTAATCACAAATGGATCTACAGATCTTTTTTATTTTTCTTTTGATGAAATGCCAATTATTATTATGCCAACGGAAAATAGAGACCAAACGAAATGATGTCTGAAATTGGAATCGGATTTCTTTTGGAAATTGTGTATTTGTTCAAACGCCAAAGTTTTTGAGACGAATTGGACTGTCTGGATGTAATGGAAAGATGCATTACGAGGTCGATTAGCATGAGGGTTGTTAAACTGTCTCGGCCGAACCTCGGAGATATATGGAAAACGGATCTTATCTATTCAGATTGTATCTCGCGCAAGTCTGTTGTTCTACACGAGAATACAAAGTATTTAAATAGGTGAAAGCTCGTACCACTGTTCGACTTTTGTTATACGTTCCACATTAAGGCTGTTCTTCACCAGAACCATTCGTTTATGAGCATGAAATGCTCGATAACAGCACGCAAGAACATTTAATATTGTATACTTTCAGGCTGCAGTAAGTTCGATAAATATTGTAGTACATTTTAATGGTATAATTAGGTAATTTATGATTACCACTGACCGACAATGAATGAATTTGTTTGGTGGTTTCATCGTCCTTGTTATGTTCAGCTCAATATTCAATTCAGGGCCCCGATCACGCTAAATAAATCTCCACTGAAGCGAGATTGGACCGGGTGCGAACCAGACATTTATACATTCGGTATCGCGCTAACCGTTGACAGCTCATGACAACCATTTGACATATCGCTCAGACATTTCGGACTGTCAATCACATAGTAATTAAGT
This sequence comes from Agonopterix alstromeriana, assembly GCA_963924505.1. Lineage (NCBI taxonomy): Eukaryota > Metazoa > Arthropoda > Insecta > Lepidoptera > Depressariidae > Agonopterix > Agonopterix alstromeriana. The sequence continues at coordinate 5,101,328 of OZ004661.1, forward strand.
CAAATTTGCGGCGATACAAAATTCAGCCCAGTTGAATAGTAACTAGATCGCAATGTGATTAGAACTGAAATTGAAAAAGGATTGACCTTCGATGTTTTAAATTGGGCCAATATTGAAAAAGCGAAAAATAAATTGTATGGAGCAGCTGCTCAGTTTGATGATATAATAACGCGTTTATGTTTACGCGTTACGCCTTGTATAATTATGTGAAAAAGTATTAATATTAAATAATTTGTTGTAACACATTGTACAATCGAAAATGATACATCTAGGTACAGTCGGTACAGTATTAGGTATCTATTTTCTAATAAAAACGTTAAACAATTTGTCAAACGGCAGAAAAGTGTTAATTACCTAACTATTTAGGACACCGGGCATTCACTGTGAAGTGATAAAAAGTCACCATGCGTGGTTATGTCCCATCTATTGTTCCGCTCAATTCTAAGAAACATCGTGTTTCCAACTAATTTTCTTTACAATGTATTACCTCAGCTTGCGTAGAATTTGCTGAGAATGTAACGTAATGTTATAAACCCCTTTAATAGCCCAGTTAATATAGTGCCGAAACACTAATAAATTAAATTGATCGTTATTGAAACATTTTTACTAATCAGTTATTCTTATTTATTCAATGTTACGAAATAATATCTACTTAATAATTTACGCTACCTTATTGATCTTATCTATTAGTACTAACACTAACATTTTGACCGTCATTCCATCATCAAACCATCAATGTGCTAAAGGCGACGAAAGCGTAGTATTTTTTCGGATCCGACTTACGCTACCCTATATGTTACGTTAACGTTATAAATAATTTAACAAAATATTTGAAACTTGAGAGTGAGTATGGCATTTTACAAAATACTTAACTAAGTTCTATCCGTTCGATTCGTCTAATTTCCGGCAAAGTAAACAATACCAGATGAGTTCACGAGTATTTCCAAAGATGTGCCTTATTCCTTTTTACTTGAGCACCTCGTTACTACATGGTATTTACCTATCTAGAGTATTTCTAGAGCTACATAATTTTCAATACAAATTCTGTAATTTCTTTCGAAAAAGTTCTTTTACTTGTTTGTAATGTCCTGTTCGCAGTAGGACGTACTACGCAAGGTGTAAACCTAAATCCGATTTAAACGTCAAACTGAATAACTTTCACTATGGAGCCAATATCGAAATCGCGAAAAGATATTTAGAAATCGCCAATGGCATACTGACCGTATGAAACAGCAGATTTTTTTCTCCATTTTAATTTTGGTTCATTTTGATGGTCTAATAAACCTTGTACTTATATGTATAGGGTTGGAATCCATTTAAACTACACATCAAATAAAACAACTTTCACAACGGAGCAAGCCTAAACTTACAAATAAAAAAATGGAAATCATTATAGGTACAGTTTTTCGACTCATATGTACGGAAAAGCATCAGCATTGTCTAGGTTTCGATATTCCGCAGTATTTGTTCAGTTTCAGGAAATACTGAATTTTTAAAATTAGTAGGTTAGGTAATTTGGATAATCACCATTATTATCTAGGTAATATATAATATCCTAGGAAAAAATGTTATTTAATTGTATCGTAGCACACATTACAGAATTTAATGTGGCTTTTATAATTTGAGGCTTTTATGATTTTAAAGGCGCACGTGAATAACATTTTTAATATTGTAGTAAAAAATCTGACGGCTATTTTATTTCAATACTTATAATAAGGCCTGAATCTAAACCCAACCATTATTGTTGCCATACTCCTAGTAGATGTTCTGACCACTGATGTTGCACTAAAAGTCCAAGAAGGTAGCAAAATAAGTATCGTATCTTTTTATATCCCTCACTTGCACAATGACTAATGGGCATAGCACTTCATATCATATCGAAAACCGTTAAAATGATCATTAAAAACATCAACTGTAACTACTATTTAAATCGATCGAATTACCGCACATCCATCGATCGTTCCAGAAAAAAACATTTTCAGATTCTCCCACAGTGACATGAGTGTATCAACAGCCTTACAAAGATTGCGGACTAACAAAGGAAACTTCTCCAATTACCGTCTGCATTCCTGGGTAATAAAATTTGCACGAAAATGCGGAGTCATGACTAGAAGTAAGGTCCAGTTATAATGAGGAAAGTATTTGAGATATACGACAATGATTGAATGGAATGCTATAAATTACTAAATCTTTCACTTGTACTCACCATTTTGTCGACGTTATGCGATGCGTACAATTTGTATTGGTACAGTTAGCAAAAAAAACGGTCAAGTGCGAGTCGGGCTACTCGCGCACCGCGCTTATGTATGATATAAACTCACAAAAAAGTTTTGTTTTCTGCGGGACCTTTAGCGCGAGACCAACTCACACTTGGCTGGTTTTTATTATTTGTTGCTATACTCTAGAGTTTGCTCTATAACCAAAATTGACACTTGTATGCATTACCGTTTATACGATAGAGCGAGAAGAAAAAACGTTGGTAAAAACTAGTTTCTTGTAGGTATAAGGACCTCCCATCATAATTTGAATTTTATTGAAATTTTTAACAATAATAATGCACATTCTGTGAAATTTTCAACTGTCTGGCTATTTGGTGGTTCAAAAGTTACAGCCCTAAATAGGTCAGACGGACGGACGGACAGTGTAGGCTTATGAATAGGGTCCCTTTGGGTACGGAACCCTAAAAACAGCTAAAAGTACCTAAAAGTAAATAATAACTAACTGGGTCATTCTTTTGCACCCATATCCTGGGATTTTCGGAATTCAATGTTAGTAGGTACCATAGTAAAAGTTGTTCAGTGTGGTGGTCTGAAGCACCCTCTATACTTTAAAGTATTATTAGCATTTAAGTTTACACCCTGTATAATGTCCCACTGCAGGGGTTCACCGTCAAGTAGGAGTGTTACGTTTGACGTGACCACGATGTGCCTACCACGCGTGCGTGGGCCCAATGCGGATTGCTTGTCTTCACATACGCATCAGAATTTCTTCTTCAGCGTAAGCAGGTTTCCTCGCAAAGTTTTCCCTCACTGTTTAAGAGCAGTCGCAATTACAAATTTTTCGTCCATAAGTTAGAAAAACTCACTGGTAGGATATTAAAACCCAGTGGAGAGCCGTGTCTCTGAATAATCCGGATTTTTTTAACGTTCAAATATTCCGGATTGCAATCCCTAAGCTTCACCGTAGGGCTTCGTTTTATATACCGGATAAAAAATATTCAATTTCTTTCTTCATGTCGTGCCTGCAGATTCGAACTCGGACCCTCAATGGTTGAGTGTTTACGTCTATCCACAACGCGCCAACGAGGCTCTCATATTCTATATTCATTATCTCGCAAATAACAACACTTTTGGTACGCAACTAAACGTCGTGGAGAAGGAAATTTTGTTCTTACAGCCTACAAATAAAAATAACTCATGGGAAGTGAACTGTGCTACGGATTGCAATTCAGATTATTTGAACTTAAAAAAATCCTCATTATTCGGAGAGACGCACTTGACTGGTTTTTAACATTAAACCTATATTTTATTATAGTAGTAACTAATACAAACTTTACTGTTTCGTCACGATGTCTAGTAGGCATAACAAATATATCTAAAGAACAACAGGTCATTACTGAAGCTTACAATAAAGTCGTCGACGCCGACGGTAGGACTGTTGCAAGCGACACGAGAGAAGATTCCATACTTTACTTCGTTCCACAAAGTCGCGCGAACCATGCCACTTTCATACTTATTTCGTTACCGTAAGATGTAGGTGTATGTGATGAGGTATTTTGAGTTTAATGTACTCATACATTGCTCAAGTTTTACTCTACTTTATTATAATGAGCCGATTAATCCCACCTGATATATGTTACGTGCGAATCTTTTTAATTCTTTAGGAATTAGGTTGGTAGGTGAGGATGTTTACATTTTCTTTGTAAAAGGTTTTTTTTATTCTTACAAATAATTCATTTTTTTATTTAAGGAGAAAATAGGAAACATTTAGTAATAGTAAACATACATTTAGATACGGATTTAATTGAACTAATTCTCTGCAGTATAACACTATAAAGAAGAAAGTCCTCCTAATCAGAAATCATAATAACTCAATTGCAGTATAGTAAAACTATAGTTTTCATAGAAACACGTGCTTTCGCTTTCGCATACTTATATTCATTCGCCTTTGCTTTCACAATAAGATTCGCTTCTTAATCACTTCCGATACACCCTAATTGTTCACTCGAGAGTATCGAGATAAACACATTGTTTGTAATGAATTATGATCAATCATCAGTTCGTTTGGACATTATCAGCAAATAGGCTGATTTCATTGTCTTTTCTTTGCAATTTATTGTGAAATGTAGGTCATGTTTATTAAGACCAACATTAGAAAAGGCCATTGTTCAAATTTCACGGGTTCTAGTTGACTTCCTTATACAAATTACAATGGAATGAATCGACAGGTCTCAGAGGCCATAGCGGCGATTTTCCCTTGCTATCAGCAGGCGCATTCACGAGAACAATGTGTAGATGAGGGAACAGTTTCACCTCCATTTAAATAAACTCGTTGTCGATTCCGCTGAACCTGCCATTTCTAAGCTCTCCAAAGGTAATTTGTTTACACCGCAAGCGAGAGGAGCCGGCTCGATTATTGAGGGGGTTCACCGAGCAGCGCGGTGCGGCGCGCGGCACGCGGGGTGGCGGTGGCCATGTCGCGCCAGAAATTTAACCAAATTGGAATAGGGTATTCCGCGTAATAAATTAATTAAATCTATTTTTCGTTAAATGCTCTGTCGAATTTATTACCATCATTATTCTCCCTTCAGTTTTTATTGTGATTATAGCTTTGCCTAAAATATTTATTTTAGTAAAATTTATAAATAATATCGTCGAATTAAACAATAATTAAACAAATAAAAAGGTACGAAAAATATAACGTAAACTCACCAAGTAGCACGAAAATCTTCATTTTTATTATTTCTCTTCAGACAGGAATGTAGTGGCACAAAGTATAGTAAGATTAGTTATGATCGTAAATAGAAATATTATCTAGTAAATGTAAAGGCGGCGTTCGACGCGCGTAACCGCCAGGCCGCATGTGTTGTTCGGTGCGCACGAGACGCTCGCGGTGCCTTCACGTTCACTTTCTACGTGGTGGGGCTGCTGGCGCCCGCGCCCTAGGAACACCGGGAAGCCAAGGGTTTGTTGACACTACAACACTACCGTTCATTTTGGACATTTATCACTAGAAGACTTCCGCTCCTAATTAGTATTTCTTTTAAAAACAAAATAATTTTTCAGGTTAGTTAACAATTAGCATTGACCTCTAAGACATCAATGAAAATTAGAAAATTAATTACAAAATAGTATAGGCTAAATTTTGAAAGTTGTTCATTTTGATGGTCTAATATGTAAAAACCACCTCTTAAAATTTTACTAGCGTGTTTTGTTACACCTTGTATAAGTCTCTTACCAGGGCGTAAAAAACTATTCCTTCGCCTGAAATGCTCTGAGCGCTGAATAGAAATCATTAAATACTAGTAGGCTAGGTAATTCAGTTTCCGTTTCTATTTACTTCTATTAATTGACATGAATTCGCTTTTAAACTACATGCCTCTCCTATTTAGTAGAATGTAGAATGGATAATTCTTCCTTGGAAAGCTATAAACGTTTAATTAATAAACTGTTATCTAACGTGGTACTCACATCCTGCCTAGTTCAACATTTCCAACATCATTCACCCCAAAGCGAATGAAAGCATGTCTTGTTTTTAGAGAAAATATAAGCTAAATTAATGCTGTACAGCTGCATCGCCGCATCGCTGGCCTATTTCTAAAGATTCCCGATTTTGATATCCTACTTCACTCCACCTACTTTCAGTACCTAGTTTTACCGATAATATTTCAAATTTTGTTTCATAATCCACGAAGCGTGCCAATGAAATATTAGTATTCAAATTTCATTTGGCACCTGTAAAAAATTCAGTTTAGGGATACGCGTCCTATTGATAAATTAAATCAACAATATTCTGAATTGGGCGAGTGCTCTCGGATGCTAGAATTTTTTTTTGAACCGGTATTTCGACGGTAGTTAGTGACCGGTATGAAGATGAAGTTTGTTACAACTGCAAGACCGTACGATGTCGTCAATTCGGTATGACAAGATTGACAAGTTATTTTTTGGAGGGCTGAATCAAAAACCATTTCGAGATAATTGTCTCAATAATATATGAAATGATTACTGATATTTTTTATAAAATAACTCCGTTTTTCGGTCCGTCCAGTGAGGTCACTGGAAAAGCTGTGAACTCCTTGGTAAACTTAAATCAATTTAAAATAACTGGCCATTATAAAAAAAAATACATTCACAATGTCAGAATTTGACATTTGATTGTTGCCGTTTCTGTTTCCAGTATAGAGTTAGAAAGAGAAGGCAGATTTTTTAAAATGAACCAGTATGTAGTTTTTCTCCATGAAGTTCGAATTATTTTCTCTCCACCATTTTTGCATTTAGAGATTACAGATCAAAGTAATTTTAAAATTTAATTTATATTTATAAACGCAATAAAAATTAAATTGATTTCTTAAAATTATGTCTTCTATCCGTAAAAAATATAAAATGAAGACCAAAAAAAAACTTGACATACCGAATTATGTTTATGCAGAATTTTATACGTTTATTTTGTATTAGAGTTTACCCGCGACTTCGTCCGCACAAATTATATAAGCTACCAGATTTTAAATCAGATCATAAGCTATCAAACAAAAAAGTTTCATCAAAATCGGTTCGACAGTTTTTGCGTGATGCTCGAATAAACAAACAAACAGACAGACAAAAAATCCAAAAATTGGTGATTTGGAATCAGGGACACCTAAAAACCATATCATAACATTTTTTTGTTAATATGTTCAATGTACAGACCCTCTTCGGTTAAGCAGGCACTACACTCTCGCGGGAACTTCTCGGCGAGAATTCTCGGCAAGAACGTCCAAGGAAAATTACTACGGTTCACGATTCCTCGAGAACAATGAAGGGCATCCACACTCTTGCTCTCCGCCTTTCTTGTCTGTTCTCGGCGAGAATAAGTGCCTGCTTAACAGTTTTATAATAGTTTAGACTAGAGTTTACCCGCGACTTCGTCCGCACAAATAATATACCAGATTTTAAGTCAGATCATAAGCTATCAAAAAAAAAGTTTCATCATAATCGGTTCAGTAGTTTTTGCGTGATGCTGTTACAAACTTAGATCAAAGTAAAATATTACCAGACTGTTTTGTTACCTGTAGATACCTAGGATTATAGGATACATAGACATAAGACTTGGTTTTAACAGGAAACATGAATTAATCATACTGATATTCGCTGAGTCGATATACGTACAATTCGGTATGTAAATTTTTTTTGTATCCATTTTATACATTTTTTACGGATTGTATATTTCATTTGTCTTTTGCCATTCGTCGCGCTTATCAATATAAATTTAATTTTTAAAGTCTCCAAACGCAAAAGTAGTCGCGAGGAAATCATTCGAACTCCACGGAGAAAAACCTATGCTTAATTAAAAAAATAAAAATCACCTGCCTTCTCTTTCTAAATCTATGCTGGAAACAGAAACAGCAACATAAAAATCTAAAAGATCAAAATGTAAAATTCTGACATTGTGAATTAGGAAGCTGGAAATAGGTATTGTCTATACCTGGAGTACAGATTGCCTTACAAGCGGTGAAACATGAAAATACTCCTTGGCGGTCGGTAATGTTCCACCTTCTTTCGTACGTTTTCATCGTCGTTGTTGTTTCCATTGATTTAGAATGATAAAGGATCCCATCCTTCTTACAAACATGGAAACACGAAAATTGGTCATGGCGGTCGGTAATGTTCAATCTTTTTTCGTAAATCGATGTTTCATATTAGGTTTGTCACTTTCTATCGGATTTTTTAAAAATAAAAACACTTTTTTTAATTTTCGTCGTTGGATTAGAAAGGGACAAACCAGGAAGCTGGAAATAGGTATTGTCTGTACCTGGAGTGGCGAAACTATAAGGGTTTCTTGTAGACTACGGAACCCTAAAAACCAATCAGGATGACCAAAAATTATAAAATATCTTTCTGCAGTGCTCTGCTCTCACGTTCACACGGGGGCAGTCGCGAGGCAGTCGAGAGAAATTGGTGGAGGGGGAAGAGAACTGCCCTCGAAAAATAGATGGCAGTAGTGTCCTGCCTCGTCGTGGCTGTTCACACTAGGGCAGAACTGTCCTGTCCTCACCACTGCCCTCGTGTGAAAAGGGCATAAGGGTAACGACATACCATTAGGTTTTCCTCTTTAAAAATTCACATATTGGCAAACCACTGAAGGGCCTAAGCCGAATTATACCATTTATATATTTCCCCGCCCGATTCGATTTTTCTAGACGCTTCGCTATCCTAAAATGATATCAGAAAACTCAATTTTAGATGTTTATCACAAAGCATAAACAAAAGCTTCGTAGATTTAACCTCAGATTAATAGCGATCATTTACTCGCTGGAACGTGTTTGAGTCTAGATTTATTTTATTTCGTAATAGATGTCGGTCAAATTTAAATTATCTTCTTTCAAATGTAGACTAGGTGCTAAACTAAAATTATTCTATTTCACATATTACGAAATTCAACCTAATTGACCATTCTCATTCTAGACATTGCGTAATTTAAGAGACTCTTTGGAATTTAACTTTATTTTACTCTCATTGACATAACGTGGTTTTATAGTCACACTCATCACTGCTCATGACTATATCATTTGTTCACGTTACATGACTTAAAATGTAGTCCAATAGAAAATATGCTTTGTTCACATCAATCGTGCATTTTCAAATTCGAGTCATTACATTCAACACGGTCCATTTATAAGCAAAAGTAGCTAGTACTTAATAAGTAGATTGTTGCAACGGCACAATAAAACGGCGACATAGTCTGTCAACTCATGTCCACTTATTTTACACATTCACCTCTAGAGTCGAATGCGTCGAAACACTTGATTCTGTTTAATTTAATGTTTAGTTATATAGAGGCACGTGTTATACTGAAAGCCACTTTCGATAAAATGAAGATATGATACTAATCTTGTGCTTCCACTAAAACTTGACATTCACATTTGAGTTTCATTTACTCTAGACAATTTAAATCTGAAATACCGTGTTTTAAAGTGTTATCCTAGAACAACTTAATAGGAAAATTACATGACCTGGTTAATTTCCTACTCAGTGTTTTTTGTGGCGAAAAGCTAGCCGCGGAACACCACCTCAACACGTCATTCCATCCTGAAACCTTGAGCCGAGATTCAACTGCGAATTTATATTCGTATTAAACTGTAAAATAAGTTGGCATGAGCTCATATACTATAGTAACGGCTGTTCGGATTCAGACAAGCTAAAATGTAAAGTCTGAACCTTATCTGCCTTCGCCAAGAGCCGGAGTAGAGTCTTAGTGGGTCGTAGTCGAGCTTCGTGTTCGTAACAAGGGGACTACAGCAGTGAAACTAGCGACACTGAATTTTCACTAATTTCTACCTACAGGGTGACATTGAAATCATAACCATCCTTTTAAACTAAAGACTTTACCTATCAGACTGATCAACTTTCACTATAGAGCAAACCGGAAATAGCAAAAAAATCCAGTTTTATAAATTTGAGAAGATGTTTAGAACAGCAGATTTTTTTTTAGATTTCCGTATTGCTCCCATATTTTAAGTTGTTCAGTTTGATTGGTAGTCTTAGTTTAAAAGGATGTTAATGATTTTAATGTTGAGTATTAAACTCAAGCCTCTTTCCAAAGGTCGTTTACTTTGATTTAAATAACTAATTTCTTTATTTATCATCATCAGCCTACAAACGTCCCACTGCAGGGCACAGGCCTACCCTCAGGGAGGAGTGTATGGGCGTCAGTCCATCACGCGTACCCAATGCAGATTGGTAGACTTCACATACGCATTGGAATTTCTTCTTCAGCAAATGTGGGTTTTCCTCGCGATGTTTTCCTTCACCGTTTGAAGTTAGGGGTCGATACAGTCAGTCCTCTCCCTCTCTCTTACTCTTATAAGTATTTTTATTGATTATTAGGCCAGTCATTTTACGGAGTTTAAAAAATTTTGCTACGCAACATAGAAATCAAAATCGTATCTCCCAGAAGGCTTTCAACTTAACAATATTAATACCAATGCACTCATTTTAATTAGATTAAATAATATAAATGACTTATGAGCAATAAGTAGCTATCGAAATTTAAAAATAAGTTATTCATTAGAAAATACAAATGTATTTTTCAAAGCTTTCTGAGTAAACAAAACTTTTACTCCGTGTTTGAAGCCTTAAAACTGTAAAAAAACATTTGCCGTCAGCTTTTTAAAACGAGATAAGTTTTAAATTTTGACTTTTTGCTGACGTGATATTTTTTAATTTTGGTATATTTCTAGACTCAAATTGGCTCAAAGTCAAAGTCAAAGTCAATATAATTTATTCAATATAGGAGCTTACAGCACACTTATCAAACGTCAAATCTTTTTTAAAGCTACCAGGCTCTTAAATGATACTTATACCGAAAAATAAAACAATTCTTAATTAGTCCCGGATCAAACCGTAAAATGAGTAGGCTATATGTGCTCTTAATAGTAATAATCAGCCTTTCAGTTGCCTGATTAATAATCAGGAAGGGTATGTCTACCTGCATATATATGAAAATGTAATCAGTAAATACGTCAATTCAGGAAAAGTGGACACTTTGTAACATGCACGCTCGTATCGACACATGACAATAATTAAACGCAATCAATTTACTATCTAATAATTACTAATAGTAGGTAATTCGATTTATTGTAAAACTATTCATATTTGAATCAGTATTTAGCGTTTCAAGCTTTGAATAGACCACTCAAGTTCTACCCACGCCACCCACTGTGCTGGTGTGGGTGGCGAACAAGGATAAGGGTTTATTTTCCATTGTGGCTGAAATACTACGTTTTTATATCATGAAACAATAATTAGTGTCTATTTCTGAAGCTTTACAGAAAATACCACTCGAGGAAAGAATAACTTCCAAGACAGAGTACTCTCAAAAACCCAAGAAAATGTTTTCTATTATGAAAATATTTTCCGTGTTTTTTTATGGTATTTATGGTATTTTTAGAAAAGTGTTTATGTTTTAAGATTTATAAGTAACTAGCTTTTGCCTGCGACTTCGTCTGCGTTGACTTTAAAAAGTATCCTAATCCGGAACATATTCTATCTGTGTGCTTACACGCTCTCCTAGGCTTAGAACTACAGGGTCAAACTTAATATGCTGACAATTTTTCAAGGGGATGATAAGACCTTCAAACTGAACAACTTTCTCTTTGGGACAGCATCGAAATCGCGAAAAAAAAATCTGCCGTCCCATACATTTGGCTCGAATAGGTTTGCAGTTTTGGACTTTTTTTTTCGCGGAACAGCGGTTTTTTTTCGCGACTTTGAGGCTGGTGCCATAGAGAAAGTTGTTCAGTTTGACGGTCTGATCTTCCCCTTAAAAAAGTGTCAGCATATTAGGAAGGACCCGATATAATACATTCATAGACTCTATAAAAATGTGATGTATTATAATGTGTCTTCGTTCAGCTTTGCAGTCAACTCGAAAGAAGAATGTCATACGCGCAGACCACTGATTTTAAATACTGATAACTTTTGATTGAATGAACAGATTGCAATGAAATAAACCCTAAATGTTTGTTAAATCCCTAAATGCAAATACAGAATTATTCGTGTTATGTTATGTTAATCCAAAAAAAGCCCTATGATTTTGTGGAAGCTTGCACAAACAATCAGAAAAACTGTCGAAAATTCTAAAAATGGTCAAAAGCATTCCATTGGGTCTAAAAATGTAATTTTTGCAAATATTTTAATGTACACGCGAAATTTACAATTTTATTAAATGATATTGATAGATATAGATATCCATAGATTGAAGATAAATACATAGCCAACCTCTTTGAACCAGTAATGCGAGTTATGGAGAATACATATAAATAATATTATTATTGAAAATTTAAATGCGAAAATATTGTTGCACCTAATGTTGCGCGCGTTGATGTCTTTTGTACTGAGGTTTCGGAGCGCTTGCGCATGATGACATTTTGTACGTTCTTGTTACCATATAACATAAACCCTTCTCAATATGAAATAATTGTAGGTTTACCGATTATGTTTATCTGTTTGTGTGTAGGAATCGAAAAAGTTGGTTATATAGAATGTAAACTTAAATGCGTTACATATTAAACGGGGTACTTCAGACCATCAAACTGATCAACTTTCACTATGAGACCAATGTTGAATCCGAAAAAAAAACAGTTTTTCCAAACATTTGGGTTGAGTAGCGATTGACGTTTTGACGAACAACAATTTTTTTTTCCATTACATTGTTGGTCCCATAGTGAAAGTTATTCAGATTGATGGTCTGAAGCACCCCGTTTCATATGTAACGCATTTAATTTTCACCCTGTTTAGGAGAAAAATTCGACAAGTTTTTTTTTAGAGCTGTATCGAAAATTATTTCGAGATAATTTTCTATGTCAGATATCTTAAAATGAAAGGATTACAGATATTTTAATTAAATAACATACCTAGTTTTTACTATTCCTTGAAAAACTCCTTGGTAAACTTAAAATTAATGACAATTAAGAAAAAACTATACATTCACAATGTCAGATTTGACATTTGATGCTATCGTTTCTGTTTCCAGCATAGAGTTAGAAAAATAAGTGATTTTTATTTTTTTGAAATTAAACATAGGTTTTACTCCATGGAGGAGTACGCATGATTTTCTCGCGACCACTTTTGCGTTTAAAGTTTACAAGTGTGATTAATTTAAAAATTAAATTTCGATGGATCGCAAAAAAATTCAATTAGTTTCTAAAAATTATATCTATACTATCCGTAAAAAATATAAAATCGATACCGAAAAAAAAATGAACCAACTTTACAGTAAAACGTAGTGATTATATTCTCTTTGCTTTACAGTATATTCAGTTCTAATCTTAGACTACTTATATGCGGACCCGCCTCGACTTAGCATTTCCTCTCTGCCAACGTGCAAGATCAAAAAATCTTACGCATTTACATTCAATTTTATACCTTATCACTAAACGCGACAGCCTATAATTGCGGAACAATAATTTCGAACTTGTGACGTTTGGGGTTCACACGACACCGTTTTTCATGATTTTTAACATTCAAAATTAGAATCTAAACTAATCGAATAAAATTCAAAGTTGCGTATCTCGTGCTACCTCGCCCCCCGCAAAAAGTGGCAGAAAATTTTGTTAGTAGAATTACACGCGTAACTAGTCCTCATATAAGTAGTCTAAGGTTCTATTAAAATAATGAAATTTTTAAGCTTTGTCCTTTCTCAAATATCATCAAAATAACGAGCAGTTTACATGTGACAATGTAACGAACAAACAGATAGATACACTTTCGTATTTATAATATTAGTATGGATTCAGCCAGTCAGTAGATTAAATATTTTGTAAGGTTTGCGCTGTGTGTCTTTGTGTACAATTATAAAGCTATTATAAAATCATTTGACTGAATAGGCCAATTATATCGCAAATCTCTATATTGTTCGTACCGTTCATACCTAATAATATGTTTATAACAGGTTAGTTAACTAACTAACAGGAGAGTGAAAGCGGGAAATAGGATTAATAGAGCGATGCACACATTCATGAAAAGTAATAATGTGTCTAAAAAGGCACGTTTGGCAGTTCACGAGGGTCTGCTGGCACCAACTTTGATGTATGGCAGCGAATGTTGGGTAGGGCAGAAAAGGAATGAATCTAGGATAAATGCTATCGAAATGCGTTCTTTGCGCAGTATGTGTGGTTTGATTTTGAATGATAGAATAAGAAACAGAGTAATTAGAGAAAAGTGTGGACTGAAAGAAGATATAGTGACAAGGATTGAAATGGGAATGTTGAGATGGTTTGGTCATGCGGAAAGGATGAGTGATAGTAGACTGACGTATGAAATATATAAAGCGAGAGTGAATGGAACAGTCGAAAGGGGTCGCCCTAGACGTAAGTATGCAGACCAAATCGATAGCTTACTTAAAAAGGGTCAGATCAAATGTACCCGAAACCGACGAGCGTGTATGAAACGACTTATGACTGTGGAAGAGGCAAAAGAGGTATGTCAGGATCGTAGCAGATGGCGATCAATTGTCTCTGCCTACCCCAATGGGACACAGGCGTGAGTATATGTATGTATGTATGTAGTTAACTAACGGCTACAGATATTGTTATACAGACAGAGTTCCAATTTTGGGCTAGGCCTTAAGTACTATTTCGAGCTATACATACGTACCTACAAACCTAGATACATTTACGACTGTTAGTGGTTGTTATACTACTATAGAGAATAGTGGTTAATTTCGGAGTAGTCGGAACCATTGCTACAACCACAGAGTAGGTACTATAATGACCTACAACTATCATTTATATTTAGAAACCTAGTCAGGGTGTAAACATTTAATGCGTTAAGTACAAACTAGAATGCCATGCATTTTGGTCGAGCAGCCATTGTCATAATCTATATTATAAAAAAATTGTAGGCTTTCAACAGTGGTTCCATTGTGAAAGTTGTTCAGTTTTATGTTCTGAAACAACCCCTATAGTATGTAACGCATTTAAGAGAAGTTTATTTCGATAGCGCTAATGCGCGCTGCATACAAACGAAGTCTGGTGATATTTTCAATACTAACCAATTAAAGTCAATGATAATTTTCAGAAACAATATAGTAACTAATTTTTCTTTTACAGTATACAGTGTTAATGCTAGAGTTAATTTAAGATTTGTATGGAAATCATTGAGGTATACTTTTTAACGAGTCAAGGTCGTTCGGTCAGGGAAACCTCTTGATATTTCGATGTCTGAGAGTAGTAGCCATTGGTTCGACGATTGTAGCCCAGTTTTCTTCGCTTAGCTTAAATACCAAGATCCAACCGAAAAATTATGCACCTATTGGTTTGGTGAACGAAATGTGATTTAAGTGAATGTTCATGACTGAAAGGTGGCAACCCTACTTTTTCCAGTTCTTTAGATTGGTCTACTTCAGATGACACCTCATTTACATCCCAAACAGATCGGTGGAAAAAATGGTACTATAAATCATCATGATAAAGGCACTTGCGGCAAGATTTTGCTAGGCAACCCGGCAGCGTTGTATGAATCTCTGTATAAAAATTCACTTAAATAACATTTCATTCACCAAACAAATAGGTGCATAATTTTGCGGTCGGATCTCGTACCATTAGTCTCCTGCAAACATATAAATAGTCAAAGCCTGCAAAACGCAAACGAAGACAGTTGCAAATTTTATTACGGAAAATTGTAGAGCTCAGCGCCATCTATCGGAGTATGGTTCATTCATACAGCAACATTCACTATTAGCGTAGCAGGCTCGAAGACTATGTACTTGCAGAGAGAGTCAGCGTTACTTCAAAGTAGTTGAAGAGATATCGTATAGATGTCGTTGCCGGTGTCTGAAATTCATGATTCTGAAATCCGACGCGTGATATTTGTAGACACGTACTACAGCTTGACCATAAAAAAAAATCTGCATTGAGGGTGCTGCTGCTGCAATCTACTATAACCATAAGAACAGTTAATAATATACCTTTAATGACAATATTTCAAGTACAAAACTTAGTTCCATCCAATTATTTTTCTCAACATTGGCACAGTATGATAAAGTACCTACTAGCACACATGGGAGGTGCTTTATATTTTCTGGTCAGTATTTACCTAAGTTAATTTAATAATAAATTTTTTACGTAAATAACTTTTTCTTTCATTCAAATCAAACCTTTTGTTCACATTATAAGGAGACGTGTTTCAATAATAAGGTATAACAACTCAGAGCGCAATTACCTACAATTAAATGTAAAAAATACCAAATGTAAATGTGCCAAGATAGTGGCCACATAATTATAGAAACTTGTTTATGTAATCTATGTTCTGAAAATAATTTATTCATAAATTTTATGAGGTCCATAAAGGAGCATGAGCATACTCGGTTGACGGCGACCGACCCTTTCCGTACATCCCAACTAATATAATAATCTAAAACAGTACCTACTTTTCAGTTTGTTGGTACTATACTCTCGCATTTACGCCCAGTGCGCCATCATGGTATGCAAGTTTATACAGGTAGCTGGCAGATAGTCTGGAGACGGTCAAAAATCTAACAGATGCTTGGGTGTTCATCATCATCATCTCAGCCGATGGACGTCCAGTGCTGGACATGGGCCTCCCCCAAGGATCGCCATAATATCGGGCTCCCACCGCATTCACCAGGTCGTCGGTCCACCGTGTGGGGGAAGTCGATCCGCCTTCCCACGTTGCGCTTTCCGGTACGCGGTCGCCACTTCGAGAACTTTTCGGCCCCATCGGCTATCAGTTCTGCGAGCAATGTGCCCCGCCCACCTCCAAAGCCCGCCCGCCCGTCTTGGTTTTTGCATACACTTATTTATCCATGTTGTATCTAAGTATGAAAAGTCTAAACTAAATAATAGAATTTCGTAAATTCACGACATATTATAAATGTAAAAGTTTATTGTGCCACATTCGCGACAGCTTATCAATCAATTGCCATGACATTTTGTTTTGCAGATAGCCTATGGCGATGGCGTAGAGTTGGACAACGGATACTTTCATCCCAAAGACGAAACAAAATAGTAATTGGTTTTTGAAGTTAAGCATTTATAACGTTGTTACGATTATGGTTGAAACGCCATTAAATTGAATAAATACCGATTTTTATTATTCTAAATATAATTGGTTATACTTATAGTACTCTGTGTTAACATGTAGTACAGTCACCGTCATTAATGTTTTACTAAGCTGAACTTTTCAGTGTAACTTTTTAGGCAATATCGTAATAGAAATTTTCTAAAAACGCAATATTAAAAAATACACTTTTCATTAAAAAAGCAACAAAGATCCAACAATGTTAGTATAGCAATGAGAATTTCAACTGTCTAGCTATTATGGTTCAAAAGTTCCAGCAAGGTTAAAGCCCCAGTACGGAACCCTAAAAACGGAACTTGTAATTTGTGCCGTAGCAGTGTGGAAAGTAACCATACTTTCAGCAATGACCTTCAGATGCTAAATTCTAGACCATAATTTTAACAAACAAAGCGTAACATTTAATTACTCAGTTTTAACCAAAGCTTTTAATATAAATTATAGTTTAAACTTAGAATGGAGGTTACAGATACGGTAACATGTTTTTTATTATTATTTCGCAATTCTAAACCCAGTTCACATCAGTTTGCACCTCCATCGGCACCGGTCTAAATTCCTCCACCCTTAAATACGATTTGTAACAGGAAGTTCCGACGGGTTCGGCCGGAAACGGCTCGATCCTTCCTGGATGCTTTCGGAATCATTGCATAACACATGGAGCCGAGTCGGGTACCCGCTCATGGCGGAATATTGACCTGTGAGATACGGCTGGTACCTACTCCTTGTCGGTACAGTTGCACGCTACGATCTCCGAACGCAGGTAGCATTAGTTTAGTACCTACATTAGACCATTATAAATATTTTTTTAAATAGTGCCGGATCCTTGCGTCTAGTGCGGCAATTCTGCCAATTCTAATGTATTATTTTAATCTCATGTGTATTTTTATGGCAAAAACAAATTAGAGCTTTACAAAATGGCAGCCACGTGCAAGCAGGGGAGAGAAGAAAATATGCAACGCTCGCGACCCACCAGTGGCGGACTAAGGGAGGGACGGAGAGGACGGTCCTCCCCAAGCTCCCGGTCCTAGAGGGTCTCCTAATCTCTAAAAGAGAAGTTCTTTAATCAAATTCAAAACAAGGCCCATAATATGTTGAGTTAGTAAGAGACTGTTTGTAGTTGGAGTTGGAGAATAGATTAATGTTGGTTGGAGGCTATCTCGTGCTCGCTTCGTTCGCTATTGAGCTGTGTTGTGTATAGCTAAATTGAAAGAAAGGTAGTTTCACAGCACTACCAAAAGGCAGCGTTTTTTCGAGTAATTTCGAGCTCGCTTCGCTCGCTCTAAATATTTAAGCATGCTACATGAGCTGATGAACTCGTGTCACAACTGTTTATGAATCAATCGTATCCTTCGACCTGGAGAGGGGACAAGTATTTGTATGGTAAATACGAGTCCCATGTCATGTTGCATGTTTTTATCTACAAGGCGAAATTGATGTCATTAGTATCCTTTTAAACTAAGACTTTTATTGTGGGAGCAAACCGATCGGTGCTAAAAAAAATCTGCTGTTCCATACTCAACTGCAATGCCTATACTCGACTCAAATGTATGCAACAACAGATAGGTTTTTTTTGCACCGATCGGTTTGCTCCCATAGTAAAAGTTGTTCAGTTTGATGGGTAGTATCTTAGATTAAAAGGATGCTAATTATATAAACACCCTGTATAGTACACTTATTGTTTTCTTGTCATCATATTACAAATCTTGTTATGGTATTTACTTACTTGTTAGATTGGGACTAGACAATATGTGTGATGATGTTCAAGAAAATTATATTTATTTCTTTATTAAAACTGAACTGAAAAAGAAACACACCGAAATAATAAAACAATATACAATTTCCCATAATTTTATTTCTATCTGACTAGTTCTACCACTACGTTTTGTATTTCAATTATCAACTAACACCACAATAACGCAGTACCTATTATAATTTTTCATTTATTATGGTGGATGCTTTTTCACTAAACTAGAAAAAATAAATATATTTTTTCGTTGTCCTTAAAAAGATAATGCAGGTTGTTTGAATTTGATTGGTTTTCATTCCTTTTTGGATTATATTATTATGTAATATGTTCACGACTATATTCCCCGAGATATTCTGAAACCTCAGAACATTTTTCAGTGACAATTCATAAATATGTAAATACGCAATATTGAGTCCTCATGGATTGACATAAGATCAGAAATGTACTCTTACATATTTAATACCCTGAATACATCATGACATGGTTTGATATTGATGTCTTGACACGATGTATTTATTGCTATGACATACTAGGCATAATAAAATATTTACGTAACCTATGAGAAATAGGTACATGTTTTAATAATATGTGGAATGTAGGCAATGTACCCGTACCCGTAGACGTCCGTCAATTATTTCAGAAATTTAATAAACAGGGTGTTAGGGTAAACAGTTGCATTACATAAGGGGTGATTGTACCCATGATACTGAACAACTTTCCCTAAGAAACCTATAGGAAATTCACAAAAAAAAGTTTAAACTTCCCATACTAAATGCAATCAGCTGATCGAACGTTTGTATGAAAAGTCGTTTTTTTTTTTAATTTCCTGTAGTCTTCTGAGGAAAAGTTGTTCAGTATCATGGGTACAATCACTCCTTAAAGTAATGAGGACCCTAACACCCTGTATGGTATGTAAAACCGTAAAACTATTTTAATTACAGCACATTTTTTTGGTGAGTAAAACCTACTTCAAACCATCATACTGAACTATTACAATGAAGTTTCGACCAAATTTTAAATCGGTTGAAGCAATGAAAAACATAGACTGAATTTGCAAAAAAATCTGATCGAACCTAAATGTACCGACAGCCATCTCTGTCACAGTTCCGTAACTGTGTCGATACTTTGTGTAAAATTTTCCTGCTCTAATACCTAGCATAGAAGACGTTTGATAGTCTGCAGCAACATTTTATAATTGAAAACACTTATTAATGTAATTTGTGTCTGATGATAGTAAACTAGCAAAGTTTACTATCATCAACAATTTATGTTTTACTTAAGAGCATCTCTTTTGTCGGTGGAGCAATCCAGTCTTTTCTCTTCACAGTAAGTCAAGTCAAGACCTCCAGGTACGATACGACACAGATTTTTTCCCTAACTTGGCCTAAATAATGCTAAGTAGGTCTTCCAAGTCGAGATCTTTTACTACTGCAAGTACTATTATTTATTCTGTCATTTATGACTTCAATCTACCAGTATCAGTATGGAACTTGAACATTTTTTCAAATCCA
Source organism: Agonopterix alstromeriana (assembly GCA_963924505.1). Lineage (NCBI taxonomy): Eukaryota > Metazoa > Arthropoda > Insecta > Lepidoptera > Depressariidae > Agonopterix > Agonopterix alstromeriana. Next base: position 5,121,379 of record OZ004661.1, read on the forward strand.
CCTTAACGTTAAGATTTAGGTAACATAATAAAATCCGAATTCCAATTTATTTTCATGAACACGCTATGTAAAATATGCATTTTACTCTCAGATTTTACTATTTGCGTTAAAATTAATAACGAAATACTTCGAAGTGCTGAATTTATACTGCTGTCTCTCTTTGGTACAAGATAACCGCTAAAGATATAAAGATTGAAATTGATCGCGACATCTTGTGTTTACGTGCTATGCGTCTTGTGGCAGCTGAGCGGAAGAATTCACGGTATCAAATTGTTATACATAACAGTAATGTTACTTCTACAATATTGCTAGATATTATTTTATATGAACACTTTGTATCTCAGCACATTTTAATATTATTTCTAGTATTTAGTAGTAATATTATTGTTGTCTATCAAGCAGCCTATGTTAATCCCACAGCCCACTGCAGAGCTCCCTTCACAAAAAGTGAGCTCTAAGCATATTAATTAATTATTTATAACATAGGTAACTCTCTATGAGCGCATTATTGTTAATGTAACTAGATTTTGTTTATAATTTGCTAAAATTTTATATTATTAGCGAAAAAGAGGTATCTTGTCGATTTTTAACTGATGATAATGATAAGTGATGACAGATGACACTACACTGCTTGCATAATTTTACGTTGGAATTAGACCTTACATATCAGTGTCCAAATTCAGTTATAAATTCAATTCAGTGTAAGCACTTTTTTATTAGAAATGTATGCCATGAAATTTTAGGTTTCCTCACAATAATTTCCTTCGTGGAAAGTAAAGAAATATTGTGAGCATCGACAATAACTGCACATTTTTCAAAATATACCTATACTTAGTTAATTATATCTTGCTCATGTCTGGCTTTTAATTTTTCATACAACTTCTTTAATAACTAGTTTGGTATAGCTACAGGTATAATTGATTTTTAACAGGTGCAAGGAAGTCCGTTATACAGGATGTTAGTGTAGAATTTGCATTATTTCAAAGGATGATTGTACTCATCATACCTACTGAACAACTTTCTCCCAAAAACCATAAGAGAAATTCGCAAAAAACTTTTTCAATTTTAGATATCAACAAATGTTTGAGTAGCTAATTCGTAACGTTTTTTGTGGTAAGTATTTATTTTTATATTTTTTACGGATAATGGACATAATTTTAAGAAACTAATTTCAGTTTTTTTTGCAATTTGAATTTACATATATTAATAAATTATGTTGATGCGTAATCTCTAATTTCAAAATGGTCGCGAGTTAATCATTCGAAATCCTTGGAGAAAACGTTTGCATAAAGTTAAAATAAAAATCACCTGCGTTCTATTTCTAATTCTTCTATGCTGGAGACAGAAACGGCTACACCAAAATATCAAATTCTAACATTGTGAAAACCTGGCCAGTTGTTTTAAGTTTACCAAGCAGTTTACAGGTCGGCGGAGTGACGTCACTCGTTTTTACGAAAAACGATATTATTTTGTTAAAATATCTGTAATCCCTGGCTTCGTTTCAAAATCTCGAATATAGAAAATAATTACTGTTAGTAAACAACTAAGTATGTATCTCTAAATTAATTTCGATTCAGCGCTCCAAAAACAAAATTTACATAGGTACCGAATTGTGAAGTTCAAATTGTTTGTTTGCTAATTTCCTATAGGTTCCTTGGATAAAGTTGTTCAGTAACATGAATACTTTCAAATATCGTCCGTAATCACCTTTAAAGTAGTGCAACTAACTAGACTTACACCCTGTATAACAATTTTAACAATGCTTATCCTTATACTATTTAGGTACTAAATAATCGGAGAAAACTTACAGCCTAATCCTATTTGTAACGACCCACGTACACACGGCGACACATCAAGCTACACAAAACCAAAATAAGCTGGCCGCGCGTAGGTAGAGTAATGGATTACGTCGCACGGCCAGCTTATGTTTGTTTTGTGTACAAAGGTACCTTTTAGGGCTCGTTATGTGTAAATCGGAAAACGACTTTATCGTCTTACACCATAAGGTAACATTTTAGTGTAAATTTACATATTTTGATCACCCATTTTGATGTGGTTAAGTATTAACTTACCATCTACTTAGCTACTTATACAAACTTTACATACTTGGTAGGTACAATAGACTCCAATGATATTCTAAAAGTAAATGGTAGTCGTTTATCATAATGTGTGAAATAGTTTGAATTCCAAGGATAAAGCTAATTATCTAAAACTACTTAGTCATTATTTACTAATACATTATCATTTTATGTTCTAACGACATAAAGTGGACAGCACATCGGCATAGTGTAATAAAAACTAGAACTATTGGTGAAGCTCAGCGGTCGCGATAGATCATTCGAGGGGGTGTGTGGGGATCGTGTCACGGTATAAACTGGCCTGCACGCGGTACATACTTTGCGAATTCAATGCTGGTGCCCAAAGACCCGCTGCCACCGCTGAACTCTACCTCCGTGGTCTAATGGTTAAGATCATTGGACTCTTGACACGGAGGTTGTGGGTTTGATTCCCAGGGGGGACACCTAGTGAAATGTCACTTTGTGCGATTTTCTCTAGTTGGTTAGGACACTGCAGGCTGAATCACCTGATTGTCTGAAAAGAAAAATGATTCCGTGCTTCGGATGGCATGCTAAGCCATTGATCCCGGCAACTATATCACGTCAGAAGCCGTAAGGCGGTTTGAAAAAACTCTCATACCAAGACTTGCTGCCCACTTGATAAGAAGAAGACCGCTGAATTTCGCCACTAGTAGTTTTTATTGCACTACGACTTCGGGTTAAACATTCTGAACTTTGCCCCCTTGCCAACCCAAGGCGCTGCTCAGACGACGGATTTTTTGTCTGTATGACAGATATGACCGTTTGGGTTTATTGAAAGTTAGTAACAGGTTACAATTTAATTTTACTTTCATTTAAGCATACAATGGGGTTTTCTCTGAAAGCAAATTAAAAATGGTTTCTAATGACTCGATAGATGGGGTAGATAAGAGATGGATGTACAACCTTACATTTAATAAAATACACTTAGTTAAAGTATATGTCTAGATAGACAGTCGAAGCTGCGAACGCGTCCTTTCCCTTTCCCGCGCTTAGTGTCGGAGATAAGTTGTATGACGCGCTGCACGCAACACCAACATAAGAAAGTTGGCCTGTTTATTTTAGTACGGCAGAAGCGTGAGGCTCTATCTAGACATATACTTTATTTAAGAAAAACATTTTTTTTTAATATAAGAACGTAAAACATGAAAAGATACTTGTCTACGGATGCCTCAGACAGTGAAATGTATTTATTTGTTTTATTATTAATATCTGCGGAGCCGTGCCACATCAACGCAATCTACCTAGGCTTGTTTAAACTAGCTGTCAGAAAACTGTCCATTATTTTTACTGGCAAAGATGAATCTTCAAAAGGGGCCTATTAAAACGTAAGCTCTATAACAGTCTTTATAGACCAGCCTAGCTAATGGAAGTTAAGATGGCTTAAGAATCGTTGAACTGCATGGCGTCGCAACTCCTGCGCTTGCCGAGCTGGTGGCAGAGCTGCGGGGAGCCCACGATGTCCCCCAGAAACACGCTGAGTAGATAGTACTCCTTAGCCTGATCCGGTGACCGCTTGTACTGGCTGCAGACAAAACATATCGTTATTATCATCAATTACATATTAATTTAAAACAGTCAGTGCACATAATTAACAGACGCTATACGACCTGGGGGCTTACCCACTCTTCGCCCCCATCGACCATCGGTTCTGCGAGCAATGTCCCCCATCCCAATCTCCACCCATTGCCACTTTAGTTTAGCAATTCCTTGGGCTATGTTGGCTACTCTGGGTCTTCTGCTAATCTCTTAATTTCTGATTCAGTCTCGCAGGGAAACTCCGACCATAGCCCTCTCCAGTATCCAGTGTGTAAAATTAAATGCGTTACATATTGAACAGTTCTGATTTTTATTTCTTCCTTTATTGTAGTTATGTTAAGATCATGGTGAATTTGTTTTACGTATAGAGACAGACTTAAACAACATCCAAACCAAAAGGCTGTGGAATTAATGAAAAATCAAAAGACATTCACAAGATTAAAAAGAAAAACACCTCAAGATCATCTCAAGGATTAGAATATTGTGGTGATATATGAGGGTGGAACAGTACTTCCATTCCTTAAATGACATCTCAAAGAAAATAACACAAATTATTGCTGAATGTGCCATGTAGGACAGATTGCATTAGAAAGATGATAATAAAAGAAAAAAAAACATATTGAACAGGATTCTTCAGACTATCAAACTAATCAACTTTCACTATAGAGCTAACATCAAAATCGCGAAAAAACAATCGGCGGCTGTTCCATATAAAAAGTCAATAGCTACTCGACTTAGCTACTCGCGCCAAATGTCTGAAGAGCAGATTTTTTTTAGCGATTTCAACGATACCTCAGTAATTATTGTTCAATCTGATGGTCTGAATCACCCCATATAAAAAAAAGGATATTAATTTACCCCAATAACAAAATACCTACATAACAAATCGTTATTTTAATCATCATCTATCGTTTTACTTTTCTGGTCTATTTTAGCTTTGAAATATTTCTTCCCATAAAATATTATTCTAACAAAAGTTGTCATCTCGATCGCAATAACTAAAGTCTGTAAGATTGATGTCTCATACATTATCAAACCTAAGGATCATCTTTCATTTTGAGAAAGATCATTTTGTGTAAAAGAAATTAAAGGTTTCACAATGCACAGACAACATCTTCATTTGTCGTAGACCAAATAAAATTACAAAGAACTGGTACTTCAAATATAATAAGGAACTACATCTCAATAACAATCTTTGTGTAACATAAACCCACAAATGAGAGATAAAATTAGAATACCGGCATACAAACGATTATAAACTCTTAGAACACTAACATAAAGCTCAGAAATACTTGTCCTCATTATGTTGCAGTACAACTGCAGGCATGAGGCAAAAAATGTTATAAGAAACTGAATTCCTATGCAGTAAGAACTATTTTTGATCATCTCGTACAGAGGCGACAGAGCAGTGAAAGTAAGGTATTGCACAACACTGGTTCACCTCGGACGTCGAACGTAGTGCAATTATAAACTGCCAGACATAAATACGTTTAAATTAACCCGAAATATATGTCGTAATTTTACTACCATTGGACCTGATTCATGATCCAAAACGAATTGTACTCTTTTTTTATTAAACTAAAAACTAAGTCAATATTGGTGCATTGCAGAGATTTTCAAAACCAAAGCAGACAGAGAGGTTGCATTTTATAAGGTAGGTAAGTATAATAAGTAGGAACACAAACCCCAACAAGTCACGAATTCTAACTTTCTATATTTATTGTATGATTAATCGAACACTTTAGTTCAATTCATCGTTATAACAGAACGTGTTTCATCGTCATTCACTAATCCTAAATCGATATAAAATTATTTAGGCACAAGAACCTTCAGGAATGTGATTTCACTAAATTAATGATGATGGTAAGCAAGTACGTCAGTAAAATTCCACAAACAATCTACTTTGGGTTTTACAAGAATAAAGTAACCATAAAAACATCGCATTCACAAAAGTCTTTCGCAAAGCATTTTTACCTGTAGGTACAGTTAGGTAATCATACAAAAAGTCAGGATATTTTTAACAATATCTCAGTAAAGTGTCAGTGGATGGGTGTTTATTTTCACGGCGGCGATGACCCGCGCCGCGTGTTGCGTGACTATTACATCAATGTCCCACTTATAGGCCGGTGGACACAGTTTGCTGCGTTCTTCTGCGAACCATGCACAATTTTGTCGGGCGTTGACCTGAATACGGTACAATTGGAGGTGGCATTGAGACACCCCATTTGAATGACAACGTTTTGAAACACTCATAGAAATTCATAGCGTTGGATGGTCAGCGGTGCCAAGGTCATTTGTGTTTGGAAACTTGTAAATTAGCATAGCATCATTATGGTTTTACATTAGTGACGCAGGTTACTGGAGAGCAATCGCGCTATATAAATCTCAACTGAACCATGTTGGCCCGCGTGCGAACCACAACTTTTAACACATTCGGTATTGCGCTATTTATTTGACAGCCGTTTTAACAGATAAGGCTGTCAGTCACATATAGTTTAGCGCGATGCAGAATTCAGCAAAATTGAATAGTAATTGAATTGCAATGTGATTATAAATGAAATTGAATTAGGATTGAACTTGGATGTTTTAAATTAGCGCGATCGCCCTCCTGTTTACCAGTAATCGATTTTATAATTTCTTATTGCTGCGTATTTCGGAAGGCACGTCCAAGCACGTATCCAGGGAGGTGGATAGGTGAGATTTGATGATTGATGATGATATGATTTGGGCACGTCCATCAAGCCAAGTCAGAGGCTTGAGAGATGTTGACTTCCAAAACACACTGGGTCAGCGCAGTAGTGTATGGTCCACTCCCTCTTATCCCGCTTCGTGAGAGGTGACTTTTTCCCCTCGTAAGATCGTATCAAAACCAATATACATGTTTGTTTAACATACTTGTTTACTGCGGTACCTTACAATTAAAACATTACAACTTCACATCGGCAACAAATTTCTTTCGCACAGCAATGAACAATGCAAAACATTAAACATTTTTAACTAACCTGAAGACATCGGGCCAATCCAGCTGTGGTCGCGGATGGGCCTGAGCCCGCGCGGCGTAATGCGCGCACACCCTCTCGAACACGCATGCTCGTGCTCCGAACTCTCCCACTATGTACTTCTCCACTTCTTGCGCGTCGAATGGCTCGGCAGGCTCGACGCCGAATGTCAGCTCACGGCGGTTGCGCGAGCGATAGGTTGCTGAAAAAATTATATTGTAATCATTAAAAATAGGTCATCTTTGTTATCCTTAGGTACGTCTACGGAATATAAAATAAGAAGAGCTGAGAGGTAAGCGAGTATAGTGACTACAAGTAGCTGCAAGGACCTCCTTGAACTTAGAGAGGTGTTTACGGAAGTTGTAGTGTAGAGTCATTCATTACAGTATTATTAAATTGGTACTTTATTATTCTGGAAAATTGTAACCAATCAGAACAATATTTCGAAAGTGCGCATAAATCTGTAAACTTGGTTTGGGTGATTCAGTTCTGTATAACACCTGTCTTTTGTACTGTATGCTGTGTTTTGTGGGCACTGTTAAAAAACAAGCACTCAAATCGTCATTTCATCCTGAAATACAAAATTATTCAAAAACTGAGCTTTTGCCACAACTGCACGCTTAAAAGATTAGTGTTGTAGCTCAGGTTCTAACCACCCGGAAAGGGTCTGTGGTACGTGAGTTTATGGATTTATATATAACATATGTATTAACATTTTATTGCGACAGAATCGATGAATGCCACAAGGAATTTCTATTGAAACGAATTCCTGCCCTAGAGGACACTAGAGTACGAATCATCAAATTCGAGTTAAAACACGATGATTGTGTTATTCTGATAGAGTGGGTTCTGTTTTATTGATGCACTCGCGGTTAAAGTTTCAGAGAAGATTAACCCAAACTAAAACCTTATTTTGTTTATTTTGCTCAAACACAGACAATATCGTACGGATGTTTAGTTGGGTATGGGCGCGTCATCATCATCTCCACGCGGGCTCAGTCTGTATTGGTATCGGTGGAGACGAGATTGTAAACTTGTATTTTATTGTTTTAACTGTTTGTATACATACGTAGGTACTATACAAGCTCTATATTATACGTGTAATAGTAAAACTAATTTCACCCCGCCTGCCTATACCTGCTCACAAAACTAATTTGCTATCTAGCTCAGACTGTAACCTTCTGTTATTACTTTAAAGCTTTAGTTTTATCTTTTTAATTACCTCTCTAATTTGTCTCCGCCAGAAAAGCTTTGTATTATTTTCGTTCGTTTAATTTTTCTTTGATGGCATACCGTTGTAGGTAATTTGAGCAAGCAATGTCTACCTTTTGCTGTGTCTTTGGTTCTTTGTCCTCATTTTATGAATCCACCTCGCTATCGTGACTCTCTATGGGGCTAATTAAGCACCATTAAGAGATTTATTAATAGGATTTGGTAATTAAAGAGTTTACATCTTTACCATTTAAAATTTATGGTTTTACGAGACATAAAGGGACACAAAAGATTATTTATTATAATTAAGTTTATAATTTTTTTTTTTAAAGTTGACTGTCTATTTTCATGTTTATGTCTGACTACCCCTCGGGATATGGTCGTGAGCATTTGATTTGATGCTAAAAAGTTTAAAAAAGCAACTATATTTTTCAATGAATAATACATTCTACAGAATACGCTTATTTACTGGAATGTAAAACAAGTGAAAATTTAACAAAATGGTTTTGGTCGATTCGTACTGTAATTGCCCGGTGGGTTTTAGTAATAAACCGAAACAAAAACAAAACGAAACAAAGCTTATTTCTTTTGGCGAGTAATAGATAGGCAAGGATATGCAGAGCATGACTTCCAACCTCCAGGAATGGAGAGGAACCCGAAGAATAAGTGAAATCTGGATATTTTGAATATGGTATTGGAATATAAATAATATTTCAAACTCCCCCTCAGCTGGTAACTAGCTGTGATTCACTTATAACCTAAGTTACTATAAAATATTGCAAGTTAAATTAAAAGTAAATATGCATCACTTATAAGTAGCAAGACAGAATGCCGTGGAGAAATATGGAGGAGGGAATGTCCGAAAAAGGTTGATTAAGGGCTATGATAAGATAGAAGCAAGCACAGAAAATAATTGGTAGGCAAGGATATAAGTCGATTTTATTTTGAAGGAGCAACAAGCCTTAAGATATATCGACCAACAATTAAACACAGAATATCTACGAAGAGTGTTTTTAAAACCACCTGTAGTTCTGCAAAAGCTGTACTGTTAGATTCTATCCGATCGTTTATTTGATCATGAGGTCGTTTGTTAGTTAGAATAATCGATTTCCATTAAACAAATATTCAAAAAGCGTTGACACATGGTTCTCTGTGCTACATTTCGTTCGCAATATTTCACAATAAGTCTGCACCTAGTCTGAACGTATTGCGTGAAAATGCATTTGTAACACAGATTAAACTGCAGTTGTTTTGACTGCGGTGCAATAAATCTGATTGTCGAAGCGAAATTTGGAAAAATGTCTGTTCTGGTACGAAATATTACAATCATTTCAGCGTTACCCTGAAAATTTACTTAAATCCAAATGTTCCTTGAGAGTTCCTAAGTTATGGTTGAAATAGAAAAGAAAATGTCATCTCACTATATCTCAAAGTTTGGAGGTTTAGGTAATCGAATTTGGACGAAATTTGGCATGCAGATAGAATATGTTCTGTAATGCAGAACATATTCTATCAGCGTGCCAAATTTAGGGTACACATAGGATACTTTTTTAAAGTCGACGTAGACGGATTCGCGGACAACAGCAAGTATATAAATAATACAAACCTGGGCTAACAGCATACGAGAGTTTCTTTAGGAAGTTCGTCAGCCTTACACTCAAAACGATGACGGGGAACCCAACCAATTGCACTGGGAGCTCAAACGGTGTATCCTGACCTTTCACCTCATTACAATGCACCAACAATAATATTAGGACAGAACTACAATACAATATTTTATTCCACTCCATTTCGAACGAGGAGACAGAAAGACTAACGGTGTCTAGCGGCACGCAGGCATCAAATACTAGCTACTTGCGCAACAGTTCAAGATGCTCTATTGTTTTAGTTAACGTAATCGCCAGTAACCCGCTAATTATGTAATATTTATTAGTCACAAAATAAATAAAACCTTGACCCGTATTAACTTCAAAGCATAAACGAATCTATAAACAAAATCGAAATAACGTTTTTAGAGTTACGTATTCGCGATTCACGTAGACAGCAAAAATGTAGCTGGTACCGAACTAACTGGTTGAGCGGCAAAGATCGTACTGGAAAAAACGTATACGTGACAAGAAACGTAACACCTTCCCCGGCGACTGCTGGTTTATTGTTGGTCAATCGGACTGTTATGTCATCACTGTACAGTCCCAATCGTCAATTATTTCTACATCCCGACCACTTTACTTCTTTGCGATAAAGATTACATTGGAATAAACTCGGACCTAACAACGTAATGTTCGCTCAGTGCACAATTATCAGGTCCTATGGCACACTTTTGAGCTTTGAATGGAGCTGTGAGTTCGAGATGGAGTTGATAACTTCTGCACATACTAACTTTATGAAAGCTAACACAAAAGCTTTTAAGACTCCATTGAATTAAAAGTACGAGTAGTACGAGAAAGAGCTAGGAACGATATGTGAGTAAAGTTAAATGAAGTTGAGGACTTTTTGTAAACGTTTTCTCATGAAATTATTTTCTCTTTAAGGCGTATACTAATCGATGTGAACGAGCGCATGAATCCGGTCAGAATTTTGTGAGAATGAATTTTAATAAATTCTCTAAAAATAAAAATACCAAATCATTCTATGTTGTGTTGTGAAGTATATTGTAAATTTTCATTTTCTTCCGATCAACAATGTAAGAGTAAAATGGTTACAACTAAAAAAAAGGGGTGACTTTAGATTCTTTTTTCTTCAGTCTTATTAATTAAAATAGATTTCGAGATTTCGAGAATCTACAGGACATTAAAAATAAATCACTTCCCATGTCCTGTAGATTGTTCAGTTTTGTTTTCTGCTTAAAAAGTGACATAGTTAATGTATTTAAACTGGTTACAAAGTTACGCAATTTTACGGTAAAATCGGGCGATAGAGCCATAAAACAAAGCAATCCCAATGGCGTAAGTTAAGTACTGGCTGACGGGACTAGCACAATGCCGGAGACCCCATACTCTTTCGTATACTGTGCCCCGGGCCTAAAGGAGCCCCGAGAAACCAACCTTCAGGATTGGAAAACGAGCTTTTTTACACGAATAAGTATAGATGTTGCAAGGAGGTCAACCCTGATTTTTGACTGTTGTTGCAATGGCCTCGTCACATTGCAGTAAACTCATGAGCTCGCTTCGCTCGCTCCAGGATTTAGATCGCGTTACGTATTTGCAACAAGTTTATAATATTTTAATAGTAAGGATTGAGAATGTAGGATTTAGATTGTATTGCAGATTCGCGATATTTTTTTTTATACTTCTGCAAAGTCATTTAGCAGTAAAATCTTGAGCTCGCCGCGGTATGCTCGCTCCAGGTTTTACATGCACTTCAATTCATTTATAATAATCAGATAAGACTGAGGTCAACCAAGTCCATTTAAAATGTAGTAATATACTTACCGATATGTGTAGGTACCTAGTACATTGTGATACGTGATACCTATTCAAATCATACATCACATTTTACGAAAACGCAATTCGGAATAATCTATTCTCATTTGCATTCTCGTTTAGCAATGTTGCTTTTTATCGTCAGAATTATATTTTCTGAAGCATTCGCCTATCATTATATTTCATCGCAATCTAACGCATAAGGGACAAACATGCACTCATAAAGACTACAATTAAACAAGGTTGAATACACAAAGATTCACGATTGATATGTAAACAATTTTACCTGGACTAAGAGCATACGACAGCTTCTTGATAAAGTTTGTCAATCTGACAGCAACGATGATGAAGGGGAATCCGACCAGTTGGACCGGCAGCTCAAACGGTGTGTCCTGCCCCGACCCCTCCATCAAGCATTGGAACAACACTATCGACAATATCGCCCAAATATAAAACATTTTCAACAGTTCCATGGTTAAATTTTCCTAATTTCGCAACTAAAATCAACACTGCATTTGATATGGTAATGAACACAAGTTTTTTTTATTTTATAAGCGAAGGCAATGTAATTAAGGTTGATCCTAGTTTCTTATAATTGCATAACACAACGACCTTAGTTGGATATCCACGTATAACTGGCCATGTCCAACGGCTCGCATTCTACTTGTGCCCGGGGTTGTTTCGTAACCTAATAGTAATCATTTGAGTCAGACCTCATTAGTAAATCACCTGTGACGATTATGATTAACAACTTTACAATTTATACCATGGAACCAAAGTCATGACCATTACAAGCCAAACTGTTTCCAAAAAATGTTTCGCTCTAAATTTGTAATGTAAGGTCAACAAAATATAGACTTTTACAATCAGTTTCCAAGGCAAAGATCGAAAGTTGCAAGGCTCTGCGCGCACGCAACCTCAAGCGTTACTCCGCATGCGTCGCGATCGCTGCGACTCTGATTCAACTGACGGATAGATCTGCAAAACTATAACCCCACTATACCCTGCCTCTATGTGAAATAATACTCCATCGAATTCTTAGTTCCTAGAACTTGAGTAAATAGGCGTATAGCGTGATTATTATGTAAATTCTATGGTAACTGTTATAGTATCTGTTATGATATCAGTAAACAAATCTTAAGAACAGTTGGAAATTAAATTGCTGGTTAATGTTGTTATTCCCAAATTGTTTTGTGTAGTCATTTTATTATCAATGCAACTTTTCCCGCACTACTTCAATATTTATGCATTTTAAACGAAAGCTAAAAACATTTTTAAAAATCCAAAGATTACCTTTTTTAAGGAATTTGAAAAAGCCAAGTTCAGTACTCAACAAATGATAAAACGACTATTTGGACGCAATTCCTGCGGCGCCATTTTATCTTAGTCCGCACACATTCCCTGTTCGTACAATTCTCGATTTTTTTCGCAATTTGTTCCAATTTTCTTTTTATACGAATCCTCATCGATCCATCTAATGATTTCATACGTCAGAATTACAAAGTAAACTTGCATTTAAAAACATTTTTTTTTTTTTTGCACAGAAAGTGATAATTTTAAAAATAAAAAATATAAATCCTTGGTATATTTCCGGCAAAAGTGGTTTATTCAATAAAATAAAACAACGTACAAGCAATAAAACCGAGAATCCGGTTCATAATGCAATCTTTTGTTTTCAACTTGGAGTCAACACAACTTCCCCACAAATTGTCAAGTTACAAAGGAAGGCTCTAAGCACGCCATTACGACCAGAACCCGAGGACCTTGTTATTTTGGGATTACAAAATGTTTTACATAAAAAAAAATCAGAGCTAACTTTTTGTATCTCTTAAAACTCGACGAATCTTAACTGTTGTTTACAATAAAACGCGCCATCGTAATTCGTAAATCTCAAAAAGTATGTTTAATCTTTACTGAAATGAGAGAATGGCTTTTAACACATACTTATTGGCATTATTGTAGAAAAATTATGTGCATAAATTATAATACTTAGTTCTTATTTAAGGAACCTAATTAGCTTTCTAATTTATACCCCTACCTAAGTATACTTCGGGAATGGCAGGAATATAAATATCTACTGTAAAATCCATCTAAATAACATACTATCATAAATCAGACCCGATCGTCCGCTTTCGACAGAGAGCTATTTGGGTATCTCATGGGAAAGATAAAAGTAGGCGGACAACAGGACTGTCGAACTCCGCCCGCTATCCAACCAGCCCGTCATGTGTTAGTCAAATCGTTGAAATAATAAAAAGAGGAATCCTTGAAAGCAATATAACGTCAGTGCCTCTTAGAGACAGTGCTAGATTGTATCTCATTTGGGAGTGTAATCGTCGCATTTGGCTGGGTTTATTCCTCTAGCACACTGAGTACCTATTGCTTTAATAGTTGCAGAATAAAAACCTTGGAAATACCTTAAATGTCAATGAATGAATGTTATTGTGTTAATAGTATTTAAAGTATTAGCCAGCATCATCAGCCTATGTAGGCTATATGATGACTTATAAAGAAATAATTGTTCAAAATGGCTATAACTATAGCTATTAAAAAAAATAGATGGCATTTTTGATACAAGTTGGCTTTGCAACCAAACATTATGAAAAGATACTTCGTCATGACATGCTTCTTTTTTTACTTTTTAGCTTAAATTACCCTCTTCGGAGCCATGTCATTATGTCACGTCAACGCCATCTATAGAGGCATGTTGCACTAAGTTTAAACTAGTCAGAAAATCCCCCACAATATACGTACCCTAATTATTATATAAGGTGTAACAAAACACCCTAGTAATACTTAAGGGATTGGTTTAGACCATCAAACTGAACAACTTTTACTATGGAGCCAACATTAGGAAAAAAAATCTGCTGTCCCATACATCTTAGTCACCTGTATTAGTAGGATGAAGAGTGGAAAAAGTAATTAATCTTTCCTTTCGGTTCAATTTAAAACATAGAGCATTGTTTTTTAACGACAGCAAGTCAAATTGTATATTTTAAGATTTGTGTTGTAGAGTTTCTGGCCACACCTTCTCTTCCAACGCGGTGGTAGAGTCAAAAAATTATGGTGTCTACCAGGAACTTGGAATAGATAATGAAGTAATGTGATATTAATTTCAATACAAAATGTTGAGTTTGAACAGTAGGTAAACAAAATTGCAACTTTGTCTTGAAAATAACAAAAATGACGTAGTTTTACTGGTTTCACTTCTAATAAAGCGGCGTAATACATGAAATCCGCAGTCAGCCCTGAGGAATTACACTGGCGCAGCGTTATAGCCTCATTTTTATACTGATTACACCCGTCTGGGCGTGTTTTACACCCTCCCGCGAAATCATGGTCGTACTAATTCAGAATTTTGACTTCTATACTATATTTTTCAAGAATATACCAAATTGGTACTACTGCCACGGCACGTTTGATGTACGGTGGTTTAACAACCTTTCTCTCACCTGTTCACTCACTCAATAACAAAAAAAATAACAAGCATGAACACTACTACTTGATCGAACTACTTAAAAATTTAAACAAAAATGAACAATAACTTATATATGACTTAAAAATTAATGTATACCTTTAGCAAAAGAAAGCTTAACGCAGAACATCACAATGAAAACTGCAATAAAGCACTTAAAAATCATTTTTACGAACGTCACTGCTAAATATCACGCTCAGTTAGCAACGTGGTGTCTCGCTTACGAATGCCAAATTTTCACGGCGTATTCGAAGAAATAGAGTTAAAAACCATAAAATGGTGTTATGAAACATTTCCGGCTTCAATGGACCATAACATTGTTAATGCGAAATGACTGAAAGTAATTAATTCACTTTATCTTTTAATAAAACAATGATTACGTAATACAATTGAAAGACGAGCTTTGAGTTTTTCCAGAGAATTGTTTTTCCTGACTTATATATGTCAATTTATTTTCTAAACCTTTGAAAGATATTTTAAATAATAATGTTTACCCAGCCAAGGCCAAACAAACCAAAAGAAGGGGAATATTCGATATGTATTATTACCTATTATACATATTTAGATGGTTCAATAGAATGAATCATCCAAAAATAGCTAGCGCAATTTAATTCGTTCTATTAATAACGACACAAAATAAACAGAAAAAGCATTTTTTATATGGTTGTTTTAGCCTTTTCGTTTTTAGGGTTCCGGGCCCAAAGGATGTAAACGGGACCTATTATAAGCCTACGCAGTCCATCCGTTCGTCTGTCCTACCTATTTATAGCTGTAACTTTTGAACAGTAATAGCTAGACAGTTGAAATTTTCACCAAATTTCGCTATTAATTCGCTATTTCGATTTGCTACCAAATAATAAAAATGTCAAAAAGTAAAACATTAATGGGACCCTCAAACAAGAAACTAGTTTTTATCAACGATTTTCCTCCTCGCTCTATCGTGAAAACGGTTATTACGTACAAGGGTCAAATAACAACAAAAAAACCGGTCAAGTATGAGTTGGTTTCGCGTCGAAGGTCCCGGAGAAAACGATACTTTTTTTAAGTTAATATGTAATAAATAATAAAAAAAAAAAATAACTTTATTGGCATCTTAAAGTACAATTTGAGAAACGGTGCCTAGCTCCCAAACTAGGATTCCCTGTCCTATGGGTAGCTAGGTCTTTCATCCTTAGGTACTACAAACAATGCTAACTAATTATTACATCTATTTGTGTGTTTGATAGATAATAGGTACATTAATTTCACTAAGATACGGTAGGTGCGTGATTCAGGAATAACGAGAAAGGGTTTAGTTTAATAACTACATTTTCAAAAAGGAGAAATTAAAATTAAATACAAGAACAACAGAAAAAAAAAGAAGGAAAAAAAAAAAGAAAGTCGTAGTGTAAGTGTTCAAAAAATTTGTATCACTTACCTAGCTACATGCAAAGCAGATGCTTTCATGTGATTGTTTTTTATGGCTCACAATTACTTAGCACTTGAAATACAACATTCGAACACTTAAATTCACTTTTGCGTTTGTGGTATCAGACAGTTCGGAAATAATAATAATAATACATTTACATCCCCATTAAAAAAAAAAAAATTTACACTCATCTAAAGTCTTATTCGTAGACACATATATTATACTCTAGTACACTATAGCACGGAATAGGTAATATTATATACTTAGTTCTGTAGGTTAAGTAGGTACACTAGTCAGGTTCGGTGGCGTGTGGGTATCTAAGTTGCCGCACCGGCCAGCCCGACGACGAGTTAGTTACATTGTGGGTACTCAGATCTATTCAATGTTGAAGTAAACAAGTAGTATACGTACGAATTTGAGATAAAACATTTTCTGTTATTTTGTCATTTTAGTGTTTTGTTGTGTTTTGTGGAATATTGTGGATATGTGTTGATATGTATGTACATAATATGAGCGAATGAACGATGGGTATGTAAGTATGTATGTGCATGAGTGTACGTATGAAGGTATGTGAGTTTGTCCAATTACAATTTATTGTTATATGTCTAGACTCTTATAACTGTAACTGAAGTGTGTCTGTAGGTACATTGAAGATAGTCAAAGGAAAAAGATCACGACAATGGTATTAACTAGGTAGGTATCAGACTCCAAATCAACAATTTTTAGAATGTTTTTCTGTCTGTTTGTTTGTTTTGGTCGGGCATCACGCAAAAACCACGGACCCGATCTTGATGAGATATAATTATCTGAAAGCCCATGATTTGACTCAAAATATTAAAACTTAATTTGTGCGGACAAAGTCGCAAGCAAAAACTAGTACCATATAGGTTTTCCTATGATGACTACAGAGACAAAAACATACATAGTAAAAAACGTCCTCGAATCTGCTCGGACCTTCATAGGTCCGGGATATTTAAGAATGACTCTGTGGCCATATAAGTTTTGGCAATAAGCCAACGAAACAAAATTTTTTTGGTTTGGAATGCAGATTTGGTTAGAATTTGTAATTCGTTGTTGATATTTGTGTACATGAAGGGACCCATGTGCTGGTAAAACCTGCGTGCAAAGGCAGTTTTGGTACGAGGAATCGTCCACGGGCGTTCTCTCGAGGGTATAGAACGGAGATTCTTAGCGGTTTGGCTTGGGCGCATGCACCCAAGAGCTTGCTTATGAAAGCGTAGAGTAGCTTTTTGTATATACAATTGCCTCACGGTTAGGAGTCTGTTTTCACTATACAAGTCAAAGGTAGGGTAGCGAAATTTTTTATTGAAGGCCACCTTTAAGGCCGATCTCTGGGCACGCTCGAGTTTTAACAAGATAGTCTTTCCCGCACAGCCCCAGACAACAATGCAGTAGGTGAGTATCGATTGACATAATGAGAAATACACTGTTTTTATTAGGCTTCCTTTGGTCACGTTTCGTAGTTTCTTAAAGATGTGAAGCAGTTTTCTAGTTTTAGAGACGAGACTGTCTATGTGAGGCTTCCAGTTTAGCTTGTCGTCGAGTATTATCCCAAGGTACTTAATCTGACTACATCTATCAATGGATTGGCACCCACAATGGGGAAGGAGATTCCGGCAGTGAGGGGAATGAATTTTTAAGTTACACAGGTCATCAGGAGGACATGTTCTTTGAGTTATGTGGAAACATAGATATTTGGTTTTCGAGGTGTTGAGAGTTAGTAGGTTATTTTCGAGCCAGCATGCTACTTGTGTCATTCCTAACTCTGCGAATGATTTAACCTCCGCCCAAGTTTTGCCTCTGAATATAATCACCGTGTCATCCGCGAAGGTAACAACCCGGGCCGACGCTATTCCCATCCTACATAAGTCATTTATATAGACGAGAAACAGCGTCGGCCCCAAGACACTTCCCTGGGGCACTCCAAAGATAACTTTTCCCATCTCCCCACTACAGTTATCCATCCTGACAAATTGTTTACGTCCAGTAAGGTAGCTTTCAAACCAAGACAGGGCCACCCCTCTGAAACCCATAACCTCGAGTTTGCGAAGCAGTAGCGGAATCGAGACTGTGTCAAACGCCTTTTTTAGATCTAAGAATACTCCAATACATTTGTCACCAGAATCAAGGCTTTGGGTCACAGTTTCAGTTACTTCGACAACAGCATCTTCTGTACTTTTCTTTGCCCGAAAGCCAAACTGGTTAGGGGCAAGTAAGACGTTGCTCTCTAAAAACGATAACAATCTTTTATTGACTACCTTTTCCAAGAGTTTGGCTGTAAGTGTTAAAAGAGATATAGGGCGGTAGTTATTGACGTCTTTTCTATCTCCTGACTTGAAGATAGGGCAAACTTGGGCAATCTTTAGATTCTCTGGTACACTACCAGATGCAATACTCAAATTTATGACGTGGGCAAGCGGTTCAGCAATTAAGTGTCGGACTTCCTTCAGATCTTTTGGTTTTAGTCCATCCCATCCAGGCGCACCATCAGTTTTAAAAGATTGGATTAGTCTGGATACCTCTGCAGGATCAGTGGGGTGGAGATAAAAAGTTGAACTATTTTTATACGAAAGATTGTTAATTTTGCTTATCAGATCGGGCTCAGTTGTATTTGTTGATTCTAAGATTTTTCTTGCTAAGTTGGAACCAATTGATGTGAAAAAATTGTTAACGATTGTGGATGACTCCTCAACAGTTTTCGCCAGGCCCTTAAGATCATGGGACGATGCTTTTGGAGTGTCAATATTGCATATGGTTACTCCATGTTTTTTTTGGGTCTCTTAAATTTTGTTCGAGACGCATAGTGTTGTACTGGTTTCGAAGATTTTGTAGTATGAAATTGCAAGTGTTTCTGTATTTAAGGTAGACAGTCTTTAAATTTTCATCATTTATATTCTTTTTGTGTGCTCGATGAAGACGATCCCTCTTCCGGATGCAGCGTATCAGACCTGGTGTTGTCCATCCCTTCAGACAGTGTCTGTTGTGAGTAGTATATGAGTTTGAACTGTCATTTATCATTGTTTTGAATGAATTTGTAAATATGTCATTGGCTACAGAGGGGTCATCAATTTTATACAAGCTTGTCCAATCGTGATCAGTTAGTTTTTGAGACAAAAGGTGGAAGTTGGTTTTGAGAGCTTTCCTAGGTTTTGGATTTGATCTAGCCGTAGTGGTGTTGAAAGACGCCAAGATGGTGTAGTGGTCTGTAATTGTGGATTCATAGACAATCGAATGAACTAAACAAGTGGTTTTAATTGACATGTGATCTAGGCAAGTCTGCCCATGTGTAGGCTCGGAGAAAGCGGGAGAGTAACCATGAAAGGCTAGAAGATTAAGATATTTTTCACTGTGCTTATCCTTACTGCCTTCAGTTATGTCGATGTTAAAATCACCTGTGCATACGCATGTTTTAGCATTTTGCTCCGTCAGGACATTATCAAGCGAGTTAAAAAAAAGTTCAATTTGGTCTTTGGTTTTGAAGTTTGGTGAACGATAGACAGCAACGATCGAGATCTCGCTTCCAATCGTAAGTACTAGACAGTTGCCATGAAGGAAATTTGGTTCAACAACAGATACATTCACATTTGTCTTGGAATATATTACTATGCCATCGTTTTGGTTCAAGTAGTTTTTGGAAGAATGATAGTTATAGTTAGGTAGTTCAAAATTTGTGTATTTCTCATGAAGCCAGCACTCCGTAAGGACAATGATGTCCGGTTCAAAGTTCAATCTAGAAAGGTAAGCCTCAAAATCTCCTAGGTTTTTATTAATGCTCCGGATATTCTGAGTTACCACGGTCAACCCTGCATTAGTAAAATTGAGTTTCGCTTTACAATCTTCCGCAGAGTACACGCGTGAATGGTGAAACAGAGTCATTCGTTCAACATCCTCGATTAGATCATTAAGGGTAGCCATTGATTACTATATAATATATCAGCACTATGCTAAGGATATTAACGTGGCGAGAGATACCTAAATTTTGGCAAGGTATGTAGAGTATGTGTGTTATGGAAAGTGAGTTGAGTGTCAGAGTTAGTAATATAATTGGGTTTGGGCTGTAGTACATAGTAATTGCTAACTTAGTTTCTAGATTCTTAATAATAGGTTTAGTACATAGTATGGGCTTACATAGTATCTTGGCTAGTCAGTTCTTGGCTTTGAGTTCCTCGATTTGGGCTTCGTTTTTCAGAAGGATGGATGGGGAGTCATCGCTTCTTTTCAGATATATCTTGCCGAGGTGAGTCCAGCAGTATTTAAAGTTATATTGACGCTTGAGATCTCTTGCTAAATAGTAGAGCCTAGAGGCAAGCGGTGTGAGGTAGTCCGCGGCGTAGATAGGCACATTATTACCAGAATATCCAAGATTCTTCGTGCCCAGGGGATTGTTGTTGTTTGCTTTGTTATATGTTTTGACTCCTCCCAAGAGTTCCGTCTTGGACTGAATGGTATTCATCTCAATGATAAGAGGCTTGTTTTCTCTATCTTTGGTAAAAACTCTATGAATGTCGGTTACCTTAGCTTTGTCAAAATTGAGGGAGAGACTCTTATAAATGGAGTGTACGATTTCCATCTTATCCTCATCTTTGCTAAATGGAATATTCTTTACTTCCACTGACTTTTCACGCAGCCTACGATTCAAGTCTTCTAGTTTGGTTTGTAGCTCATAAATATGCCCTGAGTGTTCTGACTGGGTTGCCTTCAGCTTGGTATTGTCTTTCATCTTTTCTTCCAGGTTCCCAATTTTGGTGCTCATATCTTCATATTGTGCTGAGACAAAGTGAATTGCTTGTTCTAGATCGTTCTGCGTCTTTTGTATTTTGGCATTTTGAGATTTTATGTCATTTAGTTCGGATGTAATAGTCTTGAGTTGATGGTCTTGTTTTGATTGGATGTCGGTGAGAACGCTTAAAACAGTTTCCTGAAAATCTTTTTTGTTAGTTCCTTTCAGGCGTTGTCTATAGGTTAAGGGTTTTTCGGGAGATTCCTTTCCTCCTTCAGATATTGGGGGTGAGTAAAAACCCTCTCTTGGAAACGTATCGTTGTGCGACATGTTTTATCTGACTTCTTGGGGTGTACTGCAATTTGCTACGAGAACCGATAAAACGTCTACCTCGTATGACGACTCGGACGAAAGAGGATGTATGTGGCGTGTTATTGTGGTACAGAACCCTCGGTGCGCGAGTAGCCCGACTCGCACTTGACCGGTTTATGGTCATTAGACGCAGTAGAGTAATCAAATGGGGCACCAGTCTGTAAAATATCGCGGTTATCATTATCATGGACAATTTAATAATCAAAATTATAAATCGTAATCAAACGGCTCCTCGTTGTGGAAGAAGTCGAGATTTGAAGTTTTGTTTATTCCTAATTCAAAACCTAAACTTTAAGCAATGCTTTTTATAATTTTTATCGTTTAGGTTAATTCAAATTTAATTGTTAATGACAACATTGCTCAGGACAGCTGCTTATTACTGCAGATTATTGAACGGGGACCACAAAGGGTCTACCGAGCTAGTGAATGAACCGACCTAGGGGCACCCAGAATGGGAACGGTCCTCGGCATAGGACGAGGAACACCTTCCCAAGCGGTGAAAGGGTCAAAAATGACGTCAGAAACCTATTACTTTAAAAAAAAATTATTTTGAGTTTGAGACGTTTATGGTGCTACGCGGCGGATATCGAAGCGAGAATTCTCGAGAAATCTGGCCTTAGTCGAGACGAGAAAAAATGTATCAACAATTCGAGAACTCGAGAAATCAATTCAAAGAACACTAACTAAAGAAACGTGCGTGTCACGTTTGTTTTTTGTTTAATATAGGGCAGATTTTTCAATAGAGAGATAACTTCTATGAATATAAATTATATTTGTTAAAACAAATCCAACAAATCCAGGAAAATTGCTGGTAAAATGGTAAATCGTTGTTTTTAATATCTTAATTCAGGTTGGAAATAAAAATTGGCACCAAAGAGATTCTATTGGGATTATTTGGGATTTCGGTATACAAACTTTTTATTGATTCTTAATGTTTTTTATGTGAACTGGCAAGATGTCTTGGAAACAAAATATCAAAAGCCATAAAAACTAAAAAGGAAGAAATCTTTTCTCTTTTTAATTGAAGTATTTGGCTTAATGCCACTTTTTTCTGACAGATAGCTGCCAGATCTGTATTTCTTAGATGTAATGAAAACTTTTTGATTGTATGAAAAATATGTAGAAGAGAAATAACAAATTTTGGATTCCCACAATTTGTTTGACTACCTGATTTATCAATCCCGATCAAGTATGATGTAGTGTTCGTAGTGTTTAGTAAAACCACAGGTCTGACACTTCAAACAATGTTTTGGATTTGACATGGTGGCGTTGGCAACTTCGCACATGCGCACTTTGCGCAAATTGTGGATGACATATGTGTAGGGTTGACTTACCACGAATAGTATTGATCATCATCTGCCATACATTTCTTTACTTTTTATAGTTCATTCTGTTATTATAAACAGTATTTAAGCTAAAGTAAACGTTTATTTTTACTGAGGGGATAAAAATAAAATATAGGTATTTTATGCAGTCAAATACTACGGGGCCTGACTGCTTTCCCTTTCTCGGCGCTCCTAAAGTTTCCCCAGAAAGTGTGAGGTGAGGTGGGGTATCTGGAGTCAGAGAGGGGAAGTGGCCGTTCTGTATACTATAAAACTATATAATATACCTTTTCTGTGGTAAAACAGAAAATATTATTTAGGTAGGAACAAAATAATGTCTTTGCTCGTATTTCGAATGTTTTCATATGATTTTTTAAAACCATCCTATTATTTATTTTATGAAATCAATAATAATAATAAATTTCATCTGATGATTTGAAAAATCACCCCTAAAACACTGTTTTATTACTATAGTACGGTACCTGGCCAATCAAACTTTGCTCGGCGTCTTCCGAGTTAATCAAAATAGGTTGCATCTAAAAAAAAACAGTTCACACACAAAAATATCAGTTTAATTATCAAAATACAAAATAATATTCATCCAAATCCACTAAACGATTTCCGATTTTATTTTATCTATGTTAATCATTGTCTATCATTACTTCATTTGAAACTATTTACAAGTTATATGTAGTAATAACAGTACTATGTGGTTCTATGTTTTAAATAAAATGATTTCTTTTGTTTGAAAGAATAACTATTGTTTTGTTTTATTAATTTGTAGAAACACTGTTTTAGTAATAATTATTACAAAACGAGTTTATAGTTTTGATATAGACGAGCCAGGCATTGTTTAAGTTTAAATTAATATTTGATTGGTTGACATCTAACGTCACCTACGTGTAATTTATTTACAATAAAACTTATATATTGGGCTGCCTTGCATCCTGTCTCTATCTGTCCGTCTCCAAAATTGTATCTTTTTTTAGCTAAGTCCACCGGGTTCAAATATTTATGACAATATATTTGCGTCCCTTGCACTTTGACTATTTATATGTGGACTGGTTACCCGTGTAATTCTACTAACAAACATTTCTGCCCCTTTTTGCGGGGGAGCGAGGTAACATGAAATCCGCAACTTTGGATTTTATTCCCCATAACTTTAGATTCTAATTTTAAATGTTAAAAATCATGATAAGTAGTCTCGTGTGAACCCCTAACGTTCTAAGTTCGAAGTTATTATTTCGCAATTATAGGCTGTCTCGTTTAGTGATAAGGTGTAAAATTTAATGTAAATGCACAAGATCAATTGTGCTTATACCATGGCAGAGGGGAAATGCTACCGCAAGGCTAGTCCTTATAATAATTAGTCAAAGCCCTTGCAGGATTCGAAAACGGAATGATAAAGGGATTCCATCGAAACAGGGACATTCCTGTATGACAGAACTACCAACCAGACTTATTTAGGGTACTAAATGAATATCGTGCAGTTTTGAATGAATTTGATGCGGGTATAACAAAAAAACTAACTATACACATTTAATACCTAATCATACACAGTTTTCCAAAGGATTCACTCAATTGCCCTGCCGATGCCGCTTCCCCCACTCTTAAGTAGATTATAGACAATTAAAGTACTGTGAGAATCGTAACATATTTTAATGAATTAATTCTCTACCGTGCAGCACTAGGCAGTAATCAATATAAGTCACATACCGCAACTTTTTAGAACGTTCGTAAATGATTGATTGTTCTAGTTTTTTATTTCCTCAATAGATTCGTAACTATAGCTAAGTAAAGTCAGCTTGTACAGTCAAACTTGTACAGTTTCAGAAAAAGTTTTAGGGAAAACGTGTAGAGAACATGACCAATGTCAAATTCAAATATTTAATTTGTAAGTTACGAACCAGCCATATAAAAATTTATTTATTTATGTTTTTTACAACGCAATTTATTTTATCCTTTAAGTGGGTATTTTGATAAATGTGGATATGTTACCTGCTAAACATACAATACAAATGATAAAAGTATATAACTGGTCCTAGAACCTACCTTACTACACCTACTACTAAATTAATATATCGATCCAAGATTCGAAGCACTATCTGTGTGCATTTACTATTTAAAACCTATTTTAACAAGCACTTTATAAGCGAGAGCTTCGGTGGGCACAGGACCGGGAAGGGTGAAATAATAGGACAACTTGTATATGCCTGCACGGTGTAAGGCAAGACGACGAAAATAATAGGCGAGGGTTGAAATGGCATTCAAGTGTTCGTAGTCGTACGAAGCGTGGCTGTGACTATTTTCCGAGCGTGTACGCAGGCAGGTATTACGTGAATTACGTGAGTTTACGTAACGTATCATCGTACGTAGGTAATTCTATGCATAAAATTTAGGTCGCACGCTAAGGTTCGTGATTTTTTATATCAGAGTGCACTTCTTTACGTAAGCTATGTTATTTATTGCACACAAATGCATTGTTATTAGTAGTAATTATAGTATTCTGTGGTTATTATGTGTTCCTATGTTGTACCTACCCTTTGTTTTTCTCCGTTATTTTTTTTAAACTGCTATTTAACTGCTAATTCTACTATTGTGAATATCTTTTTTATTTCGAAAATAATATTTATTTTGTTATAGAAAGTCGTGTAAATCCTCGCAAAACACTGCATTGAATGTCATCAAGTTCTGTCATCAAGCAAAACTTTGTTGTTCCGCTGGCCCCTTTTCATTTTTTATTGCCTCCAACTTTTCTTTTTGATCTAGATCTAAAACGGGATATTATTAAAAAGTTTCGGATCACGGCAGGTTCTTATTATCCTCCCTTCACTTCCTAACATTTTTACGTATCATATAAAACACATACATACATGCATAAGCTCACGCCATTGTCCCATGGGGGTAAGCAGAGACCACGGACCGCCACTCGCTACGACTCTGAAACACCTCTTTAGCCTCATTCACATTCATACATCTTTCATGCACTTCCGTCGATTGAGGGTGCTACGCACTTGTCCTTTTCGGAAAAGATCATTGATATGATCATGGTATGTTTTCCTCGGACGGCCTCTCCTAATACTTCCGCTCACCTTTGCTTAGTATATTTCATTCGTAAGTCTTCTTTCATTCCTTCGTATCATATAAAATCTATTATATAATATTTTACCTACTTGCCTATGTTACGACTAAGATTCAAAAGTTACATTACGCGTTGGTGGGAAATATTAAACCAAAAAGGCCAATTAAGAGGATGTAATTAATGTCAATGATTTTTTTAAACACGATCTAATAACTAATCACAGTGTCTGTGTTTTATCAGATTTACGTTATAATATAGTTTCAATGCTAGGATTAATTTATGATTTGTATAAAATCTTTGAGGCACGGTAACTTTGAAACTATACAACGTGCTAATGAATAAGCGCAAACCCTCATACACCCCAACTGATTTATAACAAAATAATTAGAATAAAACAATAATTTCATTATTTTTACAATAAAAATTTCAAGTTATTCGCATTTTAAGTTTTGAGACAAAAATTATTTGTTATCATTTCAGCAATAAATGAAAGCGCTGACGTGCTCATGGATACATTTTAATATTCTTGTTTTGGTAATAAGTAGGGTGAGTGTACCCACACGATGGGTTGAGATCGAGAACAGTAAATATTAAAATTTACAAACAAATTATTTAAAATGATAATTCGATTCTGCTCTCGATTCTCAACAAACTACTTTCTAGTTTTGCGTTTATTCATTAACACGTTGTATATAATTTCAACGGAAATCTGAACAGTGAGAGATTAGTTTATAGACCGTGTTTAAAAATATATATTGGCTTAATTGGTTAGTATTGAAAATAGGACGTATCTTTTGTTTGTATCTCTTAATAAAAAGTGAATGCTTATTTCAACACTTAAAAACGTAACTGGTATCGAGTATTGGCAAGCTTCCACCCCTGCCCGACGCCACTGATTAACCGATTTCAAAAAAGGAGGAGGTTCTATGTTCGGCTGTACGTGTGTTCACCGATATTTTCCTCAATTATGGACCAATAGAAAACCATTATATTTGTCTGAATCCCGAGGTGGTCCCATTAAAATTTTGGAATATCTGATGACGCACTTCGGAGCTACACAATAACTTCCAAAAAAGTTGACAGCAAATCATCGGCGATTGAAACATTTACTGTACCCTTTGCGTGTGTAACTGATGTCTGAGCCGAACTAATAGATTTCACCACTGAAAATGATGAAAAAAAATACAAAAAATTAAAACCGACTTCAAAACTAAAAACGAAATTAGCCAAGCCTAGCTAGGAATTAACCTTTGAGGGCTACAGGGCCGAGAAAGTAACGGCATTGCAAAAATTATGAAATTTGTATGGCGACCCTCTTCAAAGTGGAAGATAAAAGAAAAAGATTTCGTATTCTTAATCAGCGACCCCTAAAACCCTTGGATACAAATTTTCAGTAGAATCGGTGAACCTTTAAAAGCTGCTTTGGCGTTTAAAATTTCGATGGGAGCCATCTTAGATTTCGAAATTTTTGATTTTTTATTGAACTCGTTCCTAACATAATTACGTAGGCACGTACCTAGTAGGTAAGGTTAGTAAATAGAGTCTAATTAGCTACATTTGCAACTCACCAACTCCTAAGACATATCTCAGCCGTTTCACGAACCTCACCAACCGTACACTGAGAGTTAGCAGCGGGAACCCAACCAACTGCAGGGGTAGATCAACACCGGACTGCGATGAAACTTCAGTAGAACTCAACACAAACAAAACTAGGAACAGACAAAACAACACTCCACCTGTTTTCATTTCTAATGCTTCTATTTAATTTACAAAAGATAATTTTATTTGATAAAATTAGTTGTGAAAAATTTTTTTGGCTTTAATAAATCGTCACGGTGCACCGGTTCGGCAGGAGCGAACGCGACTAGCTCAATATTGTAGCTCTCAATGTCAGAAGCTAAACGTAATGTTATATCGATTGGCTCAACGTGCATTGTTAATTGAATGGGTGAAATCTAAACGCAATTAAGAATCCCGACCGCGTTCGAGTCTGCTTTAGTAAGTGATTAGGCTACGAAGGATGACGTTTTCGATGCGGTAATAAGGTGCAATGAGAGAATGAACTCAGACTATTTTGCATTTTCAAAGAACGGGATGGAAACAACTGCTTTAAAGAACAGCGGCGTTTGATCCAGTCTTTATAATGATTTTTAATGAGATATTCCAAGGAAAAATCCACCTGTCTAATAGTTGGGATCAAAAACAAAAAAAAACTAGTAAATTGACCCAATCAGCTGAAAAGCAAATACACAACCATGAGAGCTATTTTCATCAAATATGATTGCTTATGTATTTTTTGTTCGTATTGATTGAACTGATAGTGTCACTCATTTCGTTTTCTCCAAATATCACAAAAAAAATTACGATTATCATGAATTTTCTTAAAACTAAAAACCATAAATAAAATAGATCATTGAGTGGAATATCTGAGGAATAAAATCTCAGAGGTTCACATACATTTGAATCGAAAGGTATCTTTCCTCCAACTTTATATAAGTTAAGGAGAAACACCTTTCCTCCAACTTTGACAGGTTACCAAGCAACTTTTCGTTAATCTTTTTTCAGACGTTTTTCACACTAAGTTTCATTTATGTACCTACGATACCTCGAAGACTGAGACCGAATAACACGAACATACGCCACTCTTCTATAAATTTATATCAGAGTCAAACACGTTTTACGGATATTTACATCACGTCATCAGTCATCCCTTCGATTCGACTTCAGAATCACCGGTCCCGCCCTGAAAATATAGTAGGTACCTCTACCTACAACGGTAAAGACTTTTCGTTACCACCGCTCCCTCTAGGAAGCATAAATATCTCTTTGTCCGAATCCCCCTATCATAGCCGATTGGTACAACGACGGAAAACCGCTTAGCAAGCTTTATCGGATGCACATATTTCTCGAACTTAATTGGTTTAGTCATTTACAGACAAAATAAATCCACCCTTATATTTTCTGAAGTTTTATCACTGTTTTTCGGATTGGAGATGACGTTCTTTGGATTTTCATTAGAGTCAGGTACTCGATGATCGATGATTAGATGAAAATGTTACATCTTATGGGTTTTTATGGCCAGTAGTACGGTTTTTTAACGTGACATTATCCTAATTCATACTCGAAAGTGACACAAATTTTACAGAGTTTGAGTTTGGCATCATTAGGATGTGTGACATTCAAAATATAAATCCTGAAATAGAAAGATTTATTTCGTTTTCGTTTCGTTCAACACATGCAACTTATAATAATTATGTATACTATATATCAAATAAAGACGAAAAAAGAAGATCACAGAAGCAGGACAACGAAACCTTTTCAGACCGTGATCATTTTATAAAATTCTAGACACTAATGTCAGTGTTTGATGACAGAATGATTTTAAAGACGAACCACATGTGCACACCACTGCTTCTTTTGGTCTTTCAACATCGCCATTTTATTGTTTGATACAATATTCGTATTCCTTTAAAGTGTGTACTATAAAAAACCCTTTTACCTTCTTTTCACCCCTATTTGGAATGGAGTATAGGTAGAATGCATTCTCATCGTGCTTTCAGATCAGGACATTTCCATAAAGTAAATTCCCCAAAATAATTAATTCAATTTTGATCCGAGATTTAGAGACCTGTTTTGAGCTTGAGCTTGTTCTAAGTATTTTAACATATAATCTGGACAATCTAATAAAAGTAAATATGATTCTAATGCATTTGCTACATTGTGATAAAATAACAATTTAAAAAAAGCTATTATAGAATTGGAACTTCAAAATAGTACAATCTGAGTTTCAGAAAGATTGTTAATAATTAAATGTGAAAAACCACAGCTGCACAAATTAGTATAATACTATTATTCAGAATCCAAGTTTCCAACCTGACACATAAAAACTTGTAAAATTTACGCGAGTTGAAATTCTGGTTCCATAAAAACATTCATTTAACTAGTCTACTTTTCCTGAAAGCATAAACGTACATACTACCTACTCTAGTATGTACAATTATATTCTTGAATTTCTTTTATAATTCTAATAATATGCTTGATCTACTAACTTTTAATAATACTACTATGCACTCGGTCGGATAACTTATTTTCGAGACGAGCAGTGATATGAGTTGAACGCTATAAGTACCTACAGCAACTTACTACCAATGTCTTGACGTAATTTTCCTGTGAAGCTACTTCAGGCTGAAATTGATATCATTAGCATCCTTTTAAACTAAGAGTCTACCCATCAGTATTTAAAACTTCCAAACTTAAAATACTTTGTTTATGTTAATTATGCATTACCTTACATTGACTGTTATTGCAATTGTTTAGCATAAATAGTACTTAAGAGGATATAATTCGAAGCGCGCTCCATACAAACGTACTATGGTGATATTTTCAATACTAACCAATTAAACTCAATGAAATTTTTCAGAATCAATCTAAAAACAAATTTGTATGCTTTTATAGAGTCAGATTTTCGTTAAAATGTATAGTTTTAAAGTTACAGTGCTTCAAAGATTTCCATACAAATCTTAAATTAATCCTAGCATTGAAACTGTATATTTTAACGAAAATCTGACTCCATACAAGCATAGATATTTGTTTCAAGATTGTTTCAGCAAAATTTCATTGGGTTTAATTGGTTAGTATTGAAAATATCACCATAGTACGTTTGTATGGAGCGCGCTCCGAATTATATCCCCTTAAGGATGGAAAATTTTTTGGGAGTCAGGGTTTTAACTCGAACCTGTAACAATGTTTTTTGCTAAATAAAATTTGGTTTATGTTTATCAACCAGAACAACTTTTACTATGGGAGCAAATTAATTTGGAGCAAAAAAAACATACTAAACTGCAACGCCTACTCGACTGAAATGTATGCAACAGCAGATTTTTTGCACCTTTCGGTAAAAGTTGTTCAGTTTGATAGGGTAGACTCCTTAGACAATTTAAATAATAGACTCTTAGTTTAAAAGGATGCTAATGATTGAATATACAGATATTCAATTTTAAATGTTGACTGCCCGTCCTAACGCAAAATATTGTGTATACCTAAATAAAGTTCTTTCTTTCTGGACAAAAGCAAAAGGAAGTCAAACATGGTGCCGACCGGTAACGGTGAAGAAGAGGGTCCCTAATCTTAACGCATACATTCAGTTAATTTAAACTACAAGAGATTAATTCAACAAGCGATACACGAAGCAGAGCCCGCTCTACTGACTGAACTGAACTGAGCAGCGAGGATGTAGTCCGGCCCCTCGCCACGGCCGGTCTTTGCGGCACCATCGGACTCCCCGACGAAACCCAACGACACCTCTCTTTTATACAACCGACACAGAAAACTTTGATACCGTGATTCAGGCCCAGCCATCTCATTGGCTGCTCTAAAGAATTTGGTTTCATGCCGTTCCAGTCAACGTACCTTGCCGCAAAAAATATTGAGCAGCGCCCACGGCGGAGCAAAAAAATTTGCGTGTATGCGTGTTGAATACTATTAAACATGCTCTGACGGTCACACTATTTATCGCTCTTGAAAATGTAATCAAGAAATGGAAAACTAACTTGTTCGTTGAATGTTACATATAAAATCAACTCATCTATATGCATGTTTATCACCTCTGTAGCAAATAATGGAAGGCTGTCAAACGCTGCCTTCAGCCCGTGCTCTATAAACACGACCTTACACATGATTGCCTCTTGGAAGCGGTTAAGTATAAAGCTACCTCAATTATCTTCAGAGTTAATGTATTCTCTAACATTCGGTATTATTTTAGAATATTGTCTGTTATATTGCGATGAATACATTTAGGAGAGTTCCTGTTTTGAAATAATAGATATATGTATGTAGGTATATGTTAGAACTCAGCATAACATTTTTCAGCTACCGTCCCTAGTACGAGGTTAAATAGCCTTAGGCGTCATGTTGTTAGGTATAACTAAGTTTTAATAACAATATCAAAGTTTTAGTAGGTATCCAGCGGCTAACTAAACTCAAATGTTTATTACTTTATTATTGATCAAAATTCATATAACTACTAATGTAATTAGATGTCAGTAAACTAACGTCCTTATTATTCTTACAATGTCTAGTAAAATAAGAATAATATTTAAATAAGTATAAATATCAAGCCTACGCTATCAAGCCAAAGGCAGTAAGTAACGCGGTATCATCATCTTACGTAAAACGAGCTACACTATTCGTATTTGTTTTTTCATTTCGATGTAGGTAGGTACCTACTATAAGAAATAGTAAAAGATTCGTCTTTTATTTACCTGCTTATACATAACTTAGAACATATTTAGGATAAACCTACATACAATATAATAATATATACTTTAGTAGATTCTATTCTTACGTCTAAAACGCAAATCGTCGTTACTGCCTCCGCCATCCGCCGCTCTGGAGAAAACAAACCAGTGCGTTTGAATTAATCATGAGACGCGTATCACAAATGATGAGACAATTCACCTTGATCGTCTCAAATGAAGCGAGGGAAACGCTAAAATATATTGACATTTACCTTGGCTCCGTAGTATGCTCTCTTACGTCACATATATCTTGCTCGCTGTAGCGACTCGGGCTGCCAGGTCAATGGAAATCCTTAGAATAATAAATTATATATCGGTCTACGCGACTTCGTCCGCGTATAATTTAATAGCTATGGACCATCGCATCGTCTCGACCAAACAAACTATATTGTTCTAGTATAGTGTGCCCCGCATGCGCTTTTTTTGTCAGAATTATTTTTGTCAAAACCACCAAATTTTTTTGCATCAACAATTATAATATATATGTGATAAAGATGAGAACGCCTGTAACCTGAAAACGGCTTCGCCAGAACCAATACTTTTGGTTTCTCATACAAATTCAACACGTTGTTTTTCCAGGAAAAGTCTAATTTATTTTTATTGCTCCTTTTAAACTGATACATAGCTACATATAGAAATATGTCGGTTTTGTACAAAAGGTTTTAAAACGTTGTTTTTATTTTGTATAACGCCTGCTCTGAGATAATATTTTAACGTAAGCGTGTAAACAGTAAGCGTGCTATACATACAGCGAGAGGTAGGTAGGTACATGGCAGAAATTACTCTACATTCACAAGAAAAGTATACCTTGTCACACTTGGTGCTTACTGCAGGTTCGCCACTCTTCTGTGAGGCTATAAATCTTGTAAAATGTAACTCTACACCAGTTTAAACAAGGATTGAAACAAAAAGTTAAGTTTCATTCCATTACACATAGAAGAAGGCTTATGGAAAGTATCTACTCACTGCTTGTCAACTTTTTAGTCTTGGATGTAAAATTATTATTATTAACTACATACGGCTGAATTACTAAAAACGAAACCAAGCCCGATCAGGTTTTTGTAAAACCATAATCATAAAGAAATGCTCTCACTATAAATAAATAATAAATAGCGCTCACAGGCTCACACATTGTAATAATCCAAAATAAGCTACTAGGCCTTTCTATTACGGAAACTATAAAAAAACGGCACAAACATATATAACATCCATGACCGAACCGAGATTTGAACCCAGGACTCTGGATTGGCAGTCTGACGTGGTTTGTTTTGGTACCTGCTTTTTAAATAAACAGGTGCAACAAACACCCTAGTAATACTTAAGGGGGTGTTTCAGACCATCAAACTGAACAACTTTCACTATGGAGCCAAAATCGAATTCACGAAAAAAACGTTCCTTAATACAAAACTGCAGTACTTACCGTCTCGACTCAAGTGTATGGGACAGCAAGTTTTTTAAATTTTTTTCTTGACGTTGGCTCCATAGTGAAAGTTGTCCAGTTTGATGGTCTGAAGCACCCCCTTACGAATTACTAGGATGTTTTATTACAATCTGTATATGAAAACTACAAAATGTGTCTCATTAAAAATGTTGACACATTTACTAACAATTTTCTTCTTATATTGTCTAGTTATCTTTACGTGAAATTGAGATAACAAACTCTTCCGGAAATGCATCTGCACTCTCATCCTAGAACGCGGATGCATTTCCGAAACTTTTATCAGATGATACCATTAGAAAAAAACAGACTTCATTTGTTGAAAGCGTAATGCAAAGCGCCTGATGTGATTTGATTAGCTCCACATGCTCTGACAAGCGCCTGACTCTATTTCGATGTTCGATGTTCACCGACAGAAACCTTACGCCTCGGCAATAAGTATGAAAATATCTTGATCCGTGCATTTTCATACGTTAAACCACCACCTACCTACATCCTACTTTATTTGGCAGGAGTGGAACTCCGAGAACATAAGGCTACATTGAAAAATTGTAAGACAAGAGGAACGAAAACCAACGACGTTTTTAGTAAAAATGTTTTGCCTTACAACGTTTTTGTTGCGATGGAAGTAGACTCTGGAATTGTGAGTTGCTAAAAACGGTTTCAAGTCAAAACAGACATTAAATGTTTCAACAATTAGGTGTTGAACCTCTGTCTAACGTTGCGTTGGAGTCCATCAGTTCCCTGTAAACTACCTTTTAAGGTTTCATTTAAATCCTAAGCGAAAGGCACCCCAATGCCTTACGTCAAAGACGACCCAAAAGGGGTTAACATCAAAAATCCAGTGCTACCCGCGGTCTTAGTATGGCAGCGTGATATAGTGCTATCGCGTCTTGGCTCCCTTTCTATTTGCGCGCGAACGAACGAGATAAAAGGCGGGATATAGCCTTATCGCACATCATACTACGGCCGCTGACTAGAGCAACAATGCTGGTAAGTGATAACGTTTTCAGTTGGAATTAAATTATTTTGGTACAAATAAGTTTTTAGGGTTCCGTACCCAAAGAGTGGCAACGGGGGTCCCTTCATAAGCCTACGCTGCGCTGTCCGTCCAAAAAGACGGACGTCTCTCTGTCTGTCCTACCTGTTAAGGGCTGTACTATATTCTGAACCGTAATAGCTAGCTAGACCGTTAAAATATTGACAGAATGTACCTTATCAGATTTGCTAACAAAAAACACAAAAACAAATAAAAGAAACATATTTTTAGGGTTCCGTACCCAAAGGGTGGAAACGGGCAATTCGTAACCCTACGCTGTCCATCCGTCTGTCCTACCTATTTAGGGCTGTAACTTTTGAACCGTAATAGCTAGACAGTTGTAATTTTCACAGAATGTGCCTTTTTATAGCAGATTTACTAACAAATGGCAAAAAGTAAAAAATTAACAAGAAACTAGTTTTTATCAATGTTTTTTTTTTCTTCTCGCTCTGTCGTAAAAACGGTAATATATTACAATAAGCGTCAAACTTGGTGTGATTATGGAGCAAACTCTACACTATAACAACAAACAATAAAAATCGACCAAGTGTGAGTCGGTCTCGTGCTATAGGTCCCGGAGAAAACTAAACTTTTTGTAAGTTTTGTGTAATATGTTGTGTAGCGGTGTGGTCGGGCTACTCGGTGCGCGAGTAGACTGACTCGCACTTGACCGGTTTTTTAACGGTTTTTGTTCATCTATCGTAAAAACAGAAATACATTTAAACTTGGTGTGATTATAATGCAGATATGCACTATAATCACATCAAGGTAAAACAACCAATAATAAACCTGACCTTACCTTAAACCTTACCTGTCAAGCGTATGTCGGGCTCGCGCTAAGGATCCCGAAGAAAACAACATTTTTTGGTAACATTGTCTGGTGGTACGGAACCAGTCCGACTCGCAATTGGCCGGTTTTTTATTCAAATACCGCACAATCAACAGATTAAATTCGGAAGCAAAATGAAATGTCCTGCCTGTGACCAGCGGTCGTGTAATATTCATTGGGGTTAAAAGCTGGCGGATATCAGATCTGCAGATCTAAATTTCCATTTAAATTGAATCCACTCGGCAAATTAATAGGTTGAAAAGAGTTTTTGTAGATATTAATAGTAGAGGACTGAAAATGAAAACGCACGTGGTAACGAGATTACCGTTTTATTAATTTCAGTAATAGCATTTACTTAGCTGCAGGCTAGCTAGTGAGCAAATTAATCGGAGCTTACGACTATTTTACTATTTCCATTTATCTACGTAAGATCTACGTTGACGGAACAATTTTATAGAATTTAATCATATCACGATTGTTTTGAAAAGGGTATTGTAAAACTAAGGGCTTTATAAGTTAATACCTTCCATATGCTAAAAGTGAGCTTTATGTATGTATGGAAGACAAATCAAACTTTTATGTTCCAATAAGTCCATTAATCATCATCATCAGCCACAACAAGTCCTTCCTGGACATGACACTATTCACATACAGAGAGACGATTATTAGATTTCATTTCAAAGTATCTAACAGTTTTCAAAAAAATTTAAAATCGTTTCTTAAACATGTTCGTCACTGTCATAAATTTGAGCAGAACGAGAGACAGAGCGATCACTAAAAACGTTTAAGCCTAAGCCAATTTTTTGTACGAGCCACTTTTCTTTGTACGAAACGATTTGGTAACAAACTATTACAAAAACTGAAAATCAATAATAAAGGTAGGTACAATACAATATACACGGTGTTACAAAAATACCCCTAAAAAAAGGGTGTTAAAGCCCTTGCAAAGAGTCTATTGAGAATATGTGACAACTGTAGCATAATATTATTATTTACCGATTTCTTTTTTATCATAGTAAAATAATAAAATACTTTTTTTTTAATACTACCCTTCTGAAAAATATGTTTCAATATATTATATGTTATGTTATAATAAATTATAGTCTATGTTTCAAATGTCACTCTAGAGTTGGGATTTTTTAATAATTGGCTTCAATGAAGGATTTTTTTTTTTGGTTAATTATGTAACACGTTGTATATAAACTGCCTCCGTGGTTTAATGGTTAAGAGCATTGGGCTTGACACGGAGAGCGTGGGTTCGATTCCCGCGGGGGGCACCCAGTGAAATGTTACTTTGTGCGTTTTTCCCCAGTTGGTTAGAACATTGCAGGCTGAATCACCTGATTGTCTGAAAAGAAAGATGATTCCGTGCTTCAGATGGCTCGTTAAGCCGTTGATTTCGGCTACTATATCTGGTGGTAGTAGTTCCATTAATAAACCACGTCAGATGCCGTAAGGCGGTTCGAAAAATAGAGCTTGCTGCATACACGATAAGAAGAAGACAATTGAATAAAGCATGTATACTTGTGCCTGTTGCCTGTTGTACGCTGCAGAATATACTCCGAGAAGCCTACAGACCCAGCAGTACAAATTTAGTACCAATCCAGCTGTTTTACGTTTATGAGTAGGGCTGCCGGTCGTAACTCCAACCGACCTTGCGATGTCCAAACACAAGAACCGAAAGATAGGGTTACAAGTACTACCTATATTTATCTTTGCATAGGGACAGGTAAGGGCTTTCTCATCACACGGTACACATGGAAAAAAACTGGCCAGAAAGCAGGTTACCATCGTCTCAATCATGTAAACGGTGTTCAGAATACTTGATAATAAAGAATGTCCCTATAATACCTTTTAAATTTCGAAGGTCATTCAAGTCCGGCAAGCCGTGTAGTTCCTGCTTAGAATGGAACACCCCATTTCTTCTCATCGGTAAAGTACGAGGCGACTAAGGGATAAGGGTATCATGCATTGTATTTGGGGGGTGAAAGGCTAGCCACCAATCACCAATAACACCTCTTCTATCTTGAAACTTCAAAATGCAAAAAATAGGGAGTTTTGCTGTAGCAAAGCTATAGCAGCCGTAGCTTACTTAGTTAACTATTGAATAATCTGCGCCGTAGCTACCTGCAAGGCAGTTGGTAGTTGTGTTTATGTCTCTGACCACGCTGAAGGGGATTGTAGTCGTAAGTGTATGTGCGTATTTAAGTTGGGCAAGACCTGTTTTAATATTTTACCAAGCTCATAAACAATGTGAGTAAAATAAATAACAAAGGACAAAACCGCCAGCTATTTTAATTTTATGTAGGTACTACAGGTACTACAAAGTCTTTTTATTGATATCCTAAGACAACATAAATTAAAATGTTCAGTAATAAACTTTATATCTGTGGTAAACGTAAAATAAGCATATTATTTTACAGAGGGGATAGTCAGAGATATTCTGAAAACTCAGAACAACCACGTTTCACTAGTAACGAAACTCTGTCCAGTGTGACGGGGAGTGGACAGTGGGTACAATACATTCCTCGAAATTGAAGCATGCAGGTTTCATATAGCACCCTTATACAGGGTGTAAAAAAACCCTGTTGGAGCCTTCAGACCATCAAACTGAACAAATTTCACTATGTGACCAATAACGAAATCGCGAAAGAAAAAACGGATGTTCCATACTAAACTACAAATCTACTTGATGGAGATTAGAATCAACTACAGTGGTGAATTAATAAAAATGAATTCTCATTGATAGCCGTTAGGTTAGGTTATGTTTTACGCAGTATATTACTGTAATAGATAATTATCTATCAAACCAGATTCTAGAATATAAAAGATTTTTTACTTTCCAGACAAAGATAATGTTTTTTTTAACCCGCCTCAAATATTTTTAACCATTCATAAACAATCTTCATGATTCATTCATTCATATTCATGATCGAGCCCTAAAAGATTGTAGTATGACGTCAATGTGTAGATACAACAAGAGAAAAACTAAAACATTAGATTTTAGGTGTGGCTGTGATTTGTGTCATGACTATCTCTAATAAGGTACACAAATTCGTCGCCTAAAGCAGGAAGGGTTTTTTCTTTTTGCAATTCTCGTTCGTATTTATGCATGCATACATTTGAGTGATATATAACTGAACTATTTTTTGCAGACAATAAGTTGTTACACGACAAAACATGTTATTGCTGATTTAACACGCTCCAAGAAAGTAGATCTTCTCGCTTTGCATACTTTGTTTATCTGTTCGGGATTAACCTGGAAACAAACTATGATTTCAGGCTGATATAATGTAAAAAAATACTTTAGTATAGACTCAAACAATACACTCATGTTCTTATTATCTCGGCTCATAAAATTATGTCTTCCCAAAAATGAAGCCACAACGAATCGTTCACAAAATAATGGTTCATTAAAACTTTACAAAGTTTATCATCGGAAGGAGTTCTGCCCCTAGAAGAGTTAAAAACTCTCCTCTGAATGAGGAACAAACATCCTGGTATTTGATAACAATACTCCAGCATAAATCCTTAATCCCAAAACCCCTAATAACCGCAAATCCGCTTACAGGCATAAGAGCGAACAGAAAACACAACGTTTCAGTTTTCACTAACACGAAAGCCTCCACAGTGTAGTAAGAAACGCCGCGATGGCAGGGCGTGTGCCCCGATCGTTCGCCTCGGACACTCCGCAACTTTACTATAAACAATATAAATCTTTTTCAGAAATCTAAAATTACACTAAAGTGTATTTTCTTTACTAATTTGTAAAAAAAAAAACATTTTTAATTCAGAATTTTATAATTACAATGGTTTGCATAGATAGTTATCGTTGATTTCATAAAGTTTTCTCATTCAGTATATTTCATTGATCGTGTAACTGGGGGCCGTACTATTTTTACCGCGTGCCACCGAGGAATAAGCCCAATTTAAAGTTGCCAGGTAAGTTACAGTAGTTGTAACCTCCATTTAAGTTAGTCGAGCTACGATGACAGTAAAATATAATATTATTAAAGTTAGCAGGACCTATTGCTTTTAAAACTGTACTTTGCTTAACTTTGTGCTTTTTTTGTTTTATGTTCAATTTCTTTTTACAGTCCGCGTCTACTGTTTTTCAGTCATTAGTAGAAGGGTAATAAAATTAGCGAATGCGGCTTTTTTTGTTGCTACAGCGAAGAAATGCAAATGCGAATTCTAAATATTAATTTCCCTAAACATATTTTGCTGACCGGACTACATTGCATAAAACATTCTTCCTGTCCCTAACGACAACAAACGAAAGTATCGTTTCGTTTCTATCCCCTCTTTTTTAAGTGGCTGTTTGGAACTAATGACATGAAAAAATAAGTGACTTAAAAGGGTCAAAAGCTGATAAGAAAAGGTCATTGCCCTAGATAAAGTGTTGTGGAATTATCTAACTTTACTATTGTTGTTACAAATTAAGGGGAGAGAAAGTAAACCTTTAACGGATACTTTATGACATCACTGACATATTTCAAGAATATAATTATGTCAGTTATATGATGAATGTAAGTATATAGATTATAAATCGAAATCGAGGTGAAAAGTAAAGGCTCCATATAACATGAAGGCCAGACGTTAACATATGGAGATACTCACCTATTCCATAGAATACTTAATAGTATCTACGTACAGAACTTGCACTTTACAAAAACAACGATTTTCCACCACTCGCGCTGCGGTGTATGTAGCGCACAGTGGGTATTACGTCACGGAGAGAATGCTTAATAGTAGCTACGTCCTATCTATACTATAGTGGGATTGCCAGGTTTTAAAACCGAATAGCCAGACAGACCAGCCATTTAGCCGGACATTTGGGTAAAAAGGCCGACCACTCTTAATTATTGAGAATTTATTGTATTATTAGTATACAAAAAATTTATAATGTAAAATTTTTTTTTTTAGCTTAAAGTATTTAATTCTAATGAAATATGAATAAAATTTAATGAATCACCGTCAGTTGCAGAAACGTTCATTAAAGTTAACCCTCCATTAAATTTCTTGTTGTCACTTTTGTGTTGATGTAGTAAAGCTAGCAAGAGATTTAATGGAGGATTAACTCTAATAAGCGTTTCTGCAACTGAGTGTCAGTGTCCTTTATTATTAATTATTCATTACTTAGGTACCTACTTAATGTATTGGGTCCTTCTTAATATGCTGACACTTTTTAAGGGGATAATGATCAGACCGACAGACCATCCAACTGAAAAACTTTATCTATGGGACCAACGTTGAAATCGAGATTTTTTTCGCGATTTCGATGTTGGTGCCATAAAGAAAGTTGTTCAGTTTGACAGTCTGATCATCCCCTTAAAAAAGTGTCAGCATTAAGATGAGCTGTGTATGTATTGTTTGCAATGGAAAAGAAAATCAAACAAAACAAAACTTATTCACTACCTTATGCCGGACAGGCCGGACAGGCCGGACACCGTCTAATTTGCCCGGACACACATCCAAAAAGCGTAACTATGTCCGGCTTTATCCGGACGCCTGGCAGCGCAATACTATAGCATACACTCTCATTAAAATATGGAAACCTTATTTACCATAACAATTATTTATTAATAAAATAGACTATGTATCATTGTATACATGACCGTAGCTTAAGAATTTATATTGCAATAGTTATTAAGTCGTGTTATGTTGTAGACTTTCTGGTCACATCTTCTCTACAGCGACAAGACGTTTCGACGCGATGGTAGCGTCAAAAAAACCGACCAAGTGCATGTCGGGCCACGCGCAGGGTAGGGTTCCGTATTAGTTGCCCGTCACAATATATGGACTTAAAAGGGGGCTTTTTGTTTTATACTACGGTTTAACGGCTAATAAAGTCTAAAAAGTACATTTTACAAGTTGGTCGACCATTACTCGTTAACTTGTATAGCCTACTTATCGGTGATAGTTGTCCTTTTAAATTTGTTATATATACACTACTGCCGTGAATTTTTTCAGATATCCAGAAACAACTATTTAGCTGGCAGAGCCGGGGGGGGGGGGGGGGGGCACTTGGCTCTATCAACAAAATTTCACTTTAAAGCTTAAAGCCTATCCAACAATACCCCATACCGTGGAATAGACGAGAAAAAAAAATGCATCCCCACATTTCGTGTAGGACAGGTACAATAAAAAATAAATTTTTCAACATTTTATTTAACAACTTTGTAAATATATATGTATACCCATGTCAAATTACAGGTTTCTAGTAATAAGCGTCTCTGAGCTAAGCCGCGGACAGACGGACGGACATGGTTAAATTATAAGGGTTCCTTGTTATTGACTACGCAACCCAAAATAGATTTGTCGTTCAAGCTCCTATATTGAATAAATTATGTTGACTTTTCCTTTGAAATTATATAATTAAATCGAAGATTTGTAGAAATTACACCTTTATGAAATTTTACTCTCCTGAATTTTCCACTTCGTATTAATTAAGCCACACTCATTGTCCTCTTATAACAAAACGCCAATGGCCACACTGGAGTAATTTTAATGCAATCATCGCATTGTTTTAATATATAAGATATTTTAAATTGTTGGTTTATTACTAGTCTGACCGTAATGACCACAAACGCTAATATTGAATAACTCAGACAGAAAATTTACCACTGCCGCAACACGAAACGGGCTGGAGCGCCGCACCGCCCGCCCGCCACCGCATCGGCATGTAGTAGTACGACCTCTTCCCTATTCACCTTCATTAGTGGAAGGAAACGTGCACCTTAATGCATTCTACAAAATAACTTAATTGTTGGTATCTATAGTGTAGGTATTGCACCTTAGACCATTTAACTATGGACGAGTTCCGCGCGTAATTCTACTAACAAACTTTTCTGTCATTTTAATCACTTACTGACTCTAGATTCTAATTTTGATTGTTAGAAACCGAGTGCCCACACGAGACTTGTCTGAAGCTATTGTTCCACGATAGGGATGACGACAAATTATTTTTTTAATTACTGTATGACATCTTAAACACTAAAGTGAAATAATTGTTTAATATTATATAAAATTTACAAAATATAATATAAAATTTACGGTTAGAGCGAGAAGCAGATATGAAAGAAGTGACGTCATAACCTCGTACATTAATACAAATAATAACGAAGTGCCATACAAACATCTGTTTGCATGAAAGAGATAGAAGACGATAAAAAACGTATTTCAATCGCTTATAACTTTTTGTTTTCTATTCGATTGTAATTTCTATTTTTTTTTTTTTTAAATAAATTTAGCTTTTTTTGGGATAAGTTGTAAGATATGAACTTCAAGTTACCTATAGGCTGTCTCGTTTAGTGATAAGGTATACATTTTTATGTAAATATAAAAAGTGGATCTTGTACACACTGCGACACATCAAGCTATGCAAAACATAAGGTGGCTTCGCGGCGTTATACATGACTTTACATACGCGAGCTCAGCTTATTTTGGTTTTAATTTGGCAGAGGGGAATGCTAACGCTATCGCTAGGCTGGTTGGCAAAAACGTGTAATGCTGGCACATATCGATCTTATATAGATCGATGATCAGCACAGTTACACAATAGCAATAGCCCAGCATCATTGACGTAGAATATAAATCAACGAAAAACATTGAAAATGCTGAAATTCTTTTCCGTCCCACTCCCCCATCAGGCCAGGGCGCGCGCCGCGCGCCCATGCTTGCGCGTAGTCGGCCGATTTAACGAAGACTGTTGCGTAATACGTTCTCTTTTTTACGTTTTCGTTCTCTTTTTATTTGGACACTTTTGAGCGCGGACCCTCCGTCCATTAGTGGTAAGTCAATGCCCAGCACTTATGATTATCTAGACTTGGAGAAATCCCTTCAGTAAACCGACCGTACTCCTATTACTTCCCCCGAACCGGTATTGATGCTAAACTTTGTAGTCCATGGATTATTAACAGACACCAAATTGTCTTAGCCGTACACTCAGTAGAATGTTGATGTGGATACTACGTAGCCAGTAGGTAGCTACTAGGTAATACTATGAACGATCTCGTCTAATTAATCTTCAGACCCAAACAGAGCCTTACCATTGATTCTATATCTATTCGAACTCCTAACAATAGAAATTGGTCAACATTAATTTGGGAAGTAGCTTGAATAGGCAAGTTATGTGTTACATAAAGACGCTTCCTATTCTTGTACAAACTAGTCCGTGTTCACCAGTTTTTGCTTTGTTAACATTTGAGGATAATCCATTACGCGGTCGCAGATATAATATTAGGGTGCATCCACATATTATGGCGAATGCACGTCGAATGTACAGCTGGCGCTGGCGAGCCGCTCGCGAGCTGTGCACACGCTGTACGCGTGTCGTTACTGCAATTGTTTGGTGCGCCTCTTTAGCGCAACTCTTGTATAGTGAGCGCGATCTGCGCGCGTCCGGTTCGTGCGCTTACCGTTCCGTTATTGACATACAAAATAATGGACGCCGGGTCTAGTACAAAACCCGACTGCATGAAAAAATTAGTAACTGAAAAGAGAAAAACGAGGTCAAGGTCAAAAAATTGGATGTCCCATACTAAACTACAAATGTACTCAAGCTAAATGTATGGGACAGCGATTTTTATTTCGCGATTTCGATTTGGGTCCCATAGTAAAAGTTGTTCAGTTCGATGGTCTAAACAACTTCTTTAAAAGTTTTAAATATTTATTTTTACTTTTGTAACACCTTGTATAAGGACGTCTCACGCTTGATCGAAAATTTCCTATGCCATAATTGTGTTCACAAAAAAAAACCTAAGGGTTCCTAAGACAGTTTCCCTGTATCTCCAATGGTTTTGGATTTCCCCATACTGTCCTTGTTAAAAACACTATTATTGTTTGGTGGTACGGAACCCCCGGAATAATAAAGAGCGACAGAAAAAAATGGGTAAACATTTTCGTATATAATGTAACTAACATAATCCAGAAGGTTTCAAAAATGTTTACTTAAAGTAATTGCGTTCAAAGGTCGGTAATTTGACTCCACTCTTCTTCTTCCTGCCCTTATCCCATTATTTGGGGTCGGCGTAATATGTCGTCTTCCTCCATTCATCTCTTTTAGCCGTCATTTCAGCGCACACACCTGTTTTATACATGTCATAAAACCAGGATATAAGACCAGGCATAAAAAAAAATTCACTCCTCTATTTCAAACAAAATGTTTTTCTGGTTTTGAGTTCATCAACTGAACTCTGAACTTGCAGGGCCTACCATGACTTTTGACTGTACTTTACTACTGTAGTAACGTCACCAATTTTGTATTGAATTTCGTACAGCGCTCCTAGTGCTTACGTCGAGAACTAAATTCTGCCATACGAAATTGGCGACGTAACTACAATAGTTAATTACTGTGAAAACTCATAGTAGGCCTACAGAACAGATAATTAACCTAGGTATAGTATTATACA
Organism: Agonopterix alstromeriana; assembly: GCA_963924505.1. Lineage (NCBI taxonomy): Eukaryota > Metazoa > Arthropoda > Insecta > Lepidoptera > Depressariidae > Agonopterix > Agonopterix alstromeriana. Next base: position 5,166,065 of record OZ004661.1, read on the forward strand.
ATCTAAGCTTCTTGATAGGTACCGGTGTATATTCGTATTTCGACTGTCTGCTACTATTTAACACTTTCAACCCCACATTACATTCCCATAGTCAATCGGTATAATGCTGATACTTCACGTAGTCACAGTTTCCAAGTTCCCGGTCAAGTGTTACCTATGCTCTTTACCGTTAGTTCAGTAGTTATAAACGTATTGCATTATTGATAGGTTAGCAAAAGCTCTGAAGCCGCCCACTGCTAGCATCGGAATGTAATCAATCGATTTGCCACTCGAGAGCACACAATCTGGCTCTCGTTCATTATTTATTAACTGCTGACGCCAACTGTAATTTCGGTGATAGAATGCGTAGAGTTTGTGCAATTCTCTACCAACATTTTTACTATACCTAATGTAGGTCCTACCTGCCTACATCATGGATGTCCACTGCTAGATATAGGCCTCCCCCAAGCATCGCCACAACGACCGGTCTTGCGCTGTCCTCATCCAATATATCTATCAAAAACTAAAAATACACAAATATATATTTCAATGAGCACTTTCACTTAGGTACATTTAGTTCATATAAAACATAGAACAGGTATTGCACATTGACATCACAGTATAACCGAATTAAAATATTAACTGACGTAACGTAATTTATCTACTTATGATACAACAAAACTTACAGTTAAATAGAATAAAATCAAATTCTTTGCTAGAGTATACATTCAGACAAAAATCATATTCACAAAATTTTAATGACAATATCGATATTTTTCACGTTTTCAGTCTGGAGTCGAAATAGAAGGCCAGCACTATAAAACGCTATTGGTCACGAATAGTTTTTAGGGTTTCGTACCAAAGGGTGCCATGAGAAACCAATTCATAAGCCTACGTCTGTCCGTCTCTCAAAAGGGCTGTTTCTTTTGAATAGGTAGCAAGTTGACATTTTAACAGAATTTGTTACTATTTTGGATTTTCTTCATTTCAATATAATACAATAAAAACAAAGTAAAAAACCGGTCAAATGCGAGTCGGGCTATTAGCGCACCGAGGGTTCTGTCCAGTGGGTCAGAGGGGTCAAGTCCATAACACATATTATTAACTTAGGAAACAGGTATTTTTTTCCGGGACCTTTAGCGCGAGACCGACACACACTTTGACGATTTTTATTATTTGTTATTATACTGAAGAGTTTGCTCTTTAATTTTGACGCTTATATGTATTTACCGTTTTTACGATAGAGCGAGGAGAAAAAACCTTGATAAAACTTGTTTCTTGTAGTAAGTTCCCCCCTTAATTTTTTACTTTTTGTCATTTTTATGATTTGTTAGAAAATCCGCCGTAATAACGCATATTCCGTGAAAATGTCATATGTCTAGCTATTACGGTTCAGAAGTTACAGCCTTAAATAGCTAGGACGGACGGAAAGCGTAGGCTTATGAATAGGGTCCCGTTTTTACCCTTTGGGTACGGAATCCTAAAAATTAAGCGCTATATATCGGTTTTCAATGCGTATTCTGAAAATTCTGGTTTCTAATAGGTATACTTACAATATTTATGACGTCTATGACTATATAGTCTTAGGGCTCAGCCCTGTTACAAAAGCGATATTTGGGCGTAAGTGACGTCGGCACTATAATTTAATACCTTTGTATAGTTTGTATATATTATTTCGTAGTGTGTTCGCAGCGACAATCGTACAAACAAAAGCTAGTCGCGGCGAGACATCGTCAGACATCACATCGCCAATGTGGTAAGGGCTCTTAACTCAGCCCCAAAACTTAAAACCTAATTTGTTCCGTCCCGTAACAAAGCATCGTTACATTTTGCTATAAACCTTTAAGTATTTGTGGCTCTGCAGTAACAGCCCCTTACCACCCTAATTACATTCCTGCACGCAAACTGTGTTTGATCACCGGCTAACCAGAAACGTGGTTGAAATCTTAATCAATGTAGACATATTCTCCTCAAGCCTCTTTGGGTCCATTGGACCATTTAATTTTGTAGACAATACGAGTAGTATCGGCATAGGGCAGTTTAAAGTAAACTAGGCCTAGGCAATAGTAGGTATGCCTAATTCCCATTTGTATTTTATTATACTCTTGTGAATAAGCAAACATTTAATGTTTGAAATGCTCCAGGAACAAATAGTGCCCATCGTACATCCACATTCAAACGGTTCCGTCTCACACCAGTGTCTAAGAAAGAGTATCTAGTACTACATACAGTACGGACACTCCCTGCCCCTCACCAATTTTAACCTCACCCCCGCTTGGTGGTAACCGTGGCAGAAAATGTATGCAGTGGCGTATTCCTGACTCGCTCGCACTCACTCAGTTTCGTACATGGTTACCTCTTCTTGTAAATTATTCCCATTTGGATGAAATGACAGCTAAGTATCCAAGGTGTGAAGGTCGGGATGTTTTTTTCCTAACCTGGACACTGTGTTAAGGATGCATTAATTCACTTTTCTGGTCTCGATTTGGGTTATAGAATGTGGAATATTGCAAAATATATTGATAATACACTGAGTCATCAAATCATTCCAAAAAAATACTGTTTTATTAAATCCGTCCTCACTTTAAAAAAAACAGGATGTCAATTATTTTACACCCCGCGAGGTAAAAATAAATGAAGCCCTGACGCATAAAGAGGGGTGTTATAGTTTGACAGGTCTGGGTATTTGTGTGTGCGTGTGGGTGACTCTAAAAAGTAATACCTGCAAAGTCTCCGTTTAAGTGTTTCGTGGATGCTATCTTCAACAAAATCCGGTATTGAACACATTATAAACGAAATTTCGTTTTAGCAGAAACAGCTCGTTTTCAGTTTCCATAGCTATATCTTTATTTCTAAAAGACAAATAACTTGTATTATAGCGTTTTGAAATCGGCATTAAATAGGTAACTTTTAGGAAGTTGGCCCACCCATGGTCTCCATACATTTTTAGACCACACCTGCTCGAACTTTGATGAAAATTCAAAGAAAAGTTTAATATTGACTCTAAGATTCTTTTTTAATACAACGACTAGCTACACTAACTTTCTCATATAAACTCTTACGGTCAGTTGCACGTACGTTCATTAAAGTTAATCCTCCATTAAATTTCTTGCAATCTTTTACTACGCCAACAAGACAAAAAGTGACAGCAAGAGATTTAATGGACGATTAACTTTAATTAAAGTACGTTAAAGTACGCAGTCAGAGAATATTATGCAATAAGCTGACTGTATAAATCTTTTCATGACGGTCAAAAGAGTTACAAAGGTACCAATTCAAGAAAAGTTTAAAAGTCAAAATATCTCGAAAACCGTGGCACTTTTACTGGACATGAAAATCCGTTTTCTGAACGGGTTTAAGGTCCTCTACCGGTAGGTACAGGGTTATCCCTTACTTACTGAACACCCTGTATATGCTAAATAGGCAATGTAGTTGCATACATTAACTATAAATGCGGTAGGTGGCATATCGATTCCTTGTTTTATAAATCAGAAGTGTTACCTCGAGTATCGACTATACCACAACCACATACGAAATAGAAACTGTACTTGAATTTGATTAGTTAGCAGCTAAAATAAGCATATGCTCACGACTATATTCCCCGAGGGGGTAGTCAGAGATATTCTGAAAACTTATAACATCCACGTTTCACCAGTAGTACCGAATCTCTGTCCAGTGTGATGGGGAGTGAGCCCGTTGCCACTTTAAATGGACAGTGGGTACAATACATACCTGGATATTGAAGCATGCAGGTTTACTCACGATGTTTTCCTTCACCGAAAAGCCAGTGGTGCTACAAATCGTACATAAATTCCGAAGAACTGATTGGTATGAGTCGGCCTGGACGGGGATCGAACCATCGCCTCCTGCACGGCAGGCAAGATTACTCGCCACTGGACCACCACGGCTTTTAATACGGCTAATAAGGTAGAGATTCAGAGACCTGTTTTGAGTTTGAGTTCGAACTAGGGAGTTTCGTCCCTATACAGACTCAACCCACGCTCAAACAACGTATCTGAATCTCGACCCTTAGGGCCAAGTCCGATAAAGAATAATGACAGACTGCCTGTTTTTTTGGTCTCCGTCTTAGAGGGACCGTTCATAAATAAATCTTAGTAATACAGGGTGAAATTGATATCAAAAGCATACTTATAAACGAAGAGTATATAGAACTATATATTACCTATTCTGTGATAAGAGTCTACCCATCAAACTGAACAACTTTTTCTACGGAAGCAAACCATTGATAATTCAAAGAGCAAACCGATCGGAGCAAAAAAATCTGCTGTTCCATACTAAACTGCAATGCCTATACTCAACTCAAATGTATATACAACAGCAGATTTTTTTGTTCCGATCGGTTTGCTCCCATTGTAAAAGTTGTTCAGTTTGATGGGTAGCCCCAAGTCCTCTTAGTTTAAAAGGATGCTAATGATATCAATTTCACCCTGTATAGTGAAACCAAACCGGCCAAGTGCGAGTCGGACTCGCGCACGAAGGGTTATTATTGTATATGTTAATTCCTCTACCCTAAGGTTGACTGAAGGAAATCGCTATTTAGCTATAAGACCGCATTATTTGTACATACTTGTAAGTCTTTATCTTTATTCGGTTGTGCAATAAAGTATAATTGATTGATTGATTGGTTCATGTTACCGGCCAAACCCGATTTCAGGCCAAACTAGTTTGTCCTAGGCTAGTCCTAGGCCAGTCCTAGGACTAGCTGTCGAGTCAACCGCATAATTATTATTCAATTTGACTTGCGCCTTCGTATCGTAATAAAGATATTTGTCAATCAGCATTATGCCCTTTTCACAAACACACGGTTTCCGTGTAAACGGAACCGTGACAGTTCAGTTGTACGCAAGCTTTCACATCTAACCGCAACCATGCCGTCAAGTCGACACGGAAACGGTTACGCCACAATATAAGAAGGAGTATCTAGTACTACCTATTCTGGGTGTTACAAAAGTAATAATAAAATTTAAAACTTTTGTTTAGACCATCAAACTGAACAACTTTCACTATTGGACCAACATCGAAACCGTGAAAAAAATAATCATCTGTCCCATACATTTAGCTCGAGTAGATTTGTAGCTTAGTATGGAACATCAGATTCTTTAATGTTTATTTTTACTTTAGTAACACCTTGTATACAGTAGGTTTGGACACTCCCTGCCCCTCACCAATTTTAACCTCACCCCCAATTGGTAGGAAGCCTGGCGTAAAATGTAAGCAATCGCGTATTTCTGTCTCGCTCGCAATCACTCAGTATTACGAATTATTGAACCATCCACACACACGATTTCGGTACGGCACGGTCGTCGGTACATTTCCCGCGCTATCTTTTTACTAATTCTATTGTACGTGTGAATGCTTTACAGCCGTGTGAACGGTCGCCGTATAAACTGAAACCGTGAAATGGTGAAAAAGGGCTTAGAGTCTTGCTAATTTCCTAGGGTGCGTCCGACTCTTGTTTATTCACATTTACAATTAGGAGTTTTCTGACAGCTAGTAAAACGTAGTTCCAACAAACAGCGATAGATGGCGTTGATGCGAGAGGGAGCCGAAACTGAAATTTTGGCTTAAAATTTAGCAAAAAAATGCATGCAAATGTATTTGTTCACATTTTTCTGCTTACTTTAAAAACTAAACTTTTTACTATTTGTTTTTTATTATCTTCATAGTCGCTCATCTCATCCCTGTTGCGTTAACGCCATCTATCGAGCCATTTGGAAATACTTTTTCTTTTTTAATGGTTTTTGGAAACTCCCTCATTAGGTAGTTACAATGCAACGAAAATTTTTTGTCAGTTTGAAATCTCATAAATAGCCTCCCCTGATAGGCAGTGTTATCGATTGTTTCTACATTAAACATACAGATTATCGCCGAAATTAGTCGTTATTTATCTGAACTGCTGAAGTATTAATAAAATAACATGTACAAACAAAAGGTGGGATTTCATTTCGGCACAAGAATCGTGATTGTAATAGAATTTATTCCACACACAAAGCCTCCTGACCTAAATTATATGCCATCATAATACGTGTGAAAATAGCTTGACTCGTGAGACATCATAGGCTATATCGACCGGTGCTACTCGGTCACAAGCCACAGCCCCAACGACCTGACAATCGATTTTACTAGCAACGTTTTTATTACAGTCGGTTTTGGCAACTAAATGTATTTTGTAGTAAGTACAAAAAAAAGATTTATTTGCTTGACGTGAGATGATTGATAATTTTTATTAAATAGTAGTAGTAAATATTTGAAACTGTGACCCCTACGGTCACGCGTCGTCTCATCTTATTGTCGGTGGTTAGGGATGCAACATATAAATTAAATTAAAATCTTGGACATTGTCAGATAAATTATCTAGTCACATAAGTATCAGAATCCTATCCTATCTTGGACTTGTATTATAATAGACAACGATATACCATAAACTACATTGGGTGTCCTAAAAAAGCGTATTTCTCCCAACTTCAAGATTATTGTAGCTTTTTCCACGTTCTGCCCTGCATGCTTTTAAAAATCCGACAGTGGTCAGAAAAAGAAAGAGACTGTCGGTTCTTTAATCTCCATAATAGGTATTCCCGATCCATTCAACGTAATGTTTGAAACAGAATGAAATTATATCTTTCTGATTTATTATCTAGTTGGCTGCCTCTTTTAGCAGATTGTGAAGAACTTATCAAATAAGTCACGTAGAAAAAGTTTGAATAATTTTTACCTCCTTCTCCATAAGTACAGTCTGCAAAGAAAAGAAAGTATGTAGATGAAACTCAAAGATAAGGCGAGGTTCTTTACGACATTGTCAAACTCGTACTACCTCGTACCTATTTTCAATTTTCTCACATATGGGAGGGACGTAAGTACTCGGGGCGTATTATATTTCACAATAACACGGTACGGGCTGCGATATACTTAGACTTTCTACCATCAAATACAGTAGAAGTGATACTTATGTAATTTTTATGTATTTTGCTTAGCGCAGTTTATCCCATCACCCTAAATTTCCCAAAAACACGACGTTTAACTACCGGTACATTTACTTAGTTAATTTTACCTAAAAATAAATAAACAAATAGCCACCTTTAAGCAGAACACGCGATTCATCATTTAGGGACAGCGGCAACAATGGACTTGATTTATACTATATAGGTAAGAACCAAAGAAAAATCTGTACAATCAGATGACTTATTTATCAAGCGGATTGTTATTACAATTTCGAACTAATTTATCTTACCTTACTTTCTTTACCATCTTTTTTTTTCGGGAAAAAAACCTCAAGCGGTTCCCTCGCCATCTTAAAACAAAAATGTTACTTATAAATTGTTTTACCCAATCTATGCATGTTTTAGCAACCCTAAGTGCCTATATATAAGTATAGTCTATTGTAAAAATATTCCAATGTAAAAATGTACAGCAGCATACTAGTACCTAAGTGAAGTAATGCCATGAGAAGTGTGAAATGCCTAATATGTAATATTATAGTGTTTAATATTATATGGCAGCCATCAACAGGACGAGAAATTGTAATATTACAGCCTTATTACAAGCATGACCTACTCCTGAAACAGAGACTATGGAGGTAAATAGCAACACCAGAAGAGTTAACGGAACAAACGAAAACATTGAAAACTGCCTTTGAAATTTTAAATAACCAGGTTCAAATCAATATAAGCTTTGTTGTTGAAAAGGGATCGTCATAAGTAATACAAAACAACAAATCGTTTCTACAGAATCGATAACTTTCAAAGTAGGTACCCAGTCAATTGATGCATTATTCGATGTGACGATAGCTAGAAAACTCATAATTTAAATAATTACCTATAGTGTAGAACGTATCGGAAAATATATACATACACACGTTTATAAGCTGTCATTAACCTATACTTCATTCCAAATAAAAACATCGTGAGGAAACCTATATGCTTCAATTTCGAGGCATGTATTGTAACCCACTGTTCATTATAAGTGGCGACGCGAAGGGCTCACTCCCCGTCACACTGGACAGAGTTTCGGTACTACTGGTGAAACGTGGATGTTCTGAGGTTTCAGAATATCTCTGACTGCCCACTTGGGGGAATATAGTCGTCAACATAATGATGCATGGTAGTGATTCCATTCTCTTTGGATGCATGCTCCTACTGCAGCATACTATACTTTTCACAACTTCTGCGAGACAATAAAAATAAACCTTTGACTATTTATATGTGGACTGGTTACGCGTGTGATTCTACTAACAAACATTTCTGCCACTTTTTGCGGGGGGTGAGGTAACATGAAATCCGCAACTTTGGATTTTATTCCCCATAACTTTAGATTCTAATTTTGAATGTTAAAATCATGAAAAGTAGTCTCGTGTGAACCCCAAACGTTCTAAGTTCGAAGTTATTATTTCGCAATTATAGGCTGTCTCGTTTAGTGATAAGGTGTAAAATTTAATGTAAATGCACAAGATCAATTGTGCTTATACCGTGGCAGAGGGGAAATGCTACCGCAAGGCTAGTCCTTATAATAATTAGTCAAAGAAATAAACGTATTGACAAATTCGCGTTTTTTTTGTATTTTATTCGAGGTGGCCAGTTCGATTTTCGAATTAGCATTCTTTTTGATGCAGGTCTCTATGATAAGTTGTGATACCTCAGAGGAAGGATCTCCATAGAGTCCGCATAAATTTACGATTGTAGTTAGTCTCTTTTGTCTTATGACGTACCTTTAATACTAGAAGGAGATGGAACTATAGATATTTGTTTATGCGGCTGTCCACTTTTTTAGCTAGTGTGTGTGAAAAGCGACCGTAAACATAAGGCCATATGTCACTTGGTCCTCTTTTGTCCATACTACTTGACACCACACACTCAAACCTAAACGTCAAAAAAGTGGATACTTTACAATTGGTATGGCTCACTCTATGCCTTTAGGTATAATCTCTTTGTGTGATACGAATTTTGAGTTTCGGACGTAACTATTAAATAGTCTGTGGATGTAGTTCCAAATTCAAACCATATTATTTACCAGATAATGAAATATTATTGCACGGCTAGACCGTAGGGCCCAAGACGATTAAATGCCTACATAAGTGGAGATTGCATTACAAATATTTTTTCATGCCCCCATCTCGGAAAGAGTATTTTTGCTCTTCGATATCTCAGTGCCAAAGCCATTTTTATCCACAAGAGAATAAAGTAAATTGAAATTAGGACATCGTGTGCACTAAGTTTGTGAATTCAAAACATTATTAAACCTAATTACTTGTCCCTCCATGGTGCCGAATTTATCATAGTTTTTTTTTTTTTCCATTTAGTCATTTCCTCGCTGAGGTGGGATGAAAAGTTACGTGTTGCACTCGAGGGCAAAGATTTTTCACCTCGTGCTCTTTCAAAAATGAAGTCGTCGTCATCAAAATTGAGCACGCGGTTGAAAAGCAACTTTGAACTCTTGTATAACAAATAACTACTGAAGCCAAAATCTATGACCATGATGACGTCACCGAGTTTTCCCATCTCATTTCCTCTTTACATGGAGTTGTCATTCTAAAGTCATGTCTTGACTCCACCTCTGTAGGTATTGCAAGCTTCTTGGTAGAGCCACAGATTATTTAATAGTCACTACTATAATTTGGGCTATAATAACTTGCTTTACAAAAAAATCTTGGTCAATGGATTTACATGACATATAATTGGGCATTTTCGAGCAGGAGGTCTGAAAAAAGTTTTTGATAAAAAGATAATCTACAGAATTAAGTTCAAAGTTCCCACAAGTTGTTTTAAAAGTTTTGAAACGTTTCTCAAGCCAGCTTTCTTACTTTCATGCAGTATCCGAAGACCGAAAAGCCCAGGCTTGCAAAAGTTTTATTAGTTACAAACAAAAAGAAAGTTAGCAAACTGATAAGTAGATAACATATCATTTTAACTTCACTCGCATTTTAAACAGAAAAAGGTTCGTAGGCAGTGCCAGACTACTCTACTGATTTGGAAACTTTTTCACCATGTTTGTTTTCTCCGGGTCGACAAATAACATAACGGAATAGTTGATTATGGGCCCGAAAGGAAAAAAACAGGTTGGTATCTGAGTATACTTAGAAATATAAGGACTTCTGGACTTACATATCTGTATACGTGTTCAAACTCAAACTGTTTTATTCAAAATAATATCCCATGGATAGCTTACTGACGTCATTTTTGACTCTACCACCGCGTCGGAAGGTGTTCCATTGTAGAGAAGATCCGGCCAGAAACTCTACAACACACATCTTTAAAAATATATATATATATATACAAAGTACACTTACAAAATACAATATTGAAATAAATAGTGTAACATTGTCAAGACCAGACATGCACCACAAAAGATTTACCTTTTACAGCGAATTACCTTATTTATAAAGTTAAAGCAAATGACGAAAATAAGGCGCGAAAGCACTATAAACGAACCCTTACGTTTCCCCCTTGAAGAAATAGCCATAATAGATCTAATAATAGGGTAGTAATATTCTAACTATAGGCACAGAAAAGATAATAGCACTAACCATGCTATAGGGTTATTCTTTTTTAATCATAGTCGGATCCATATATGGAGAAATTATACAAAATTTACAGTAAAACACTCATCCATGCCAAGTGGCACTCAAATTAGGTAGGCGACCCGGATACGAGCCTAAAATAAAGTTAGATATCAAGAGCTGACCCAGGTCAGGCACACGACCTTTACCGCTTCATTTTGTTCACGTTTTAATGATCAACATGGTTTGGATGTTTATGAGTTTTTATTTGCCGCTAACCACTCACACACGTTACCGACGCCATCCTACGATAGTCAAAGAATACTCAGCTACCCTTATTTTGGAGTTTCTCCTTTTCGTGTTAATAAATATTGAATTCCTTTATTTATAGTGGGAACTTGATGTTAGCATCTGACCATTCTTCTTCTATTCGTGTCAATTGTTTTTTTTTCTTACGCTAGTAGACGGAATGTCAGTGTAACCGCGTATGGGATATCGATAGTCATAAAATCCTATACAATTTATATGACGTGAAATTTTGGAGTCAGGTGGCCGTAGTACAAAAAAGTGCTTACGTCGATAAGGACAGCAATAAGGTAGCGATCTCCTTTTTTAACCAGAGCAAATTTGCTATGTGCATGTCTTATTGAGTGAACAGGATAAAACACGTTCCGACCTCTATGATATTCTATAGTCCGCGAATTTTCAACTAGTCAAATCAGCAAATCTTTATCGGACGTCAAAACGCGCGCTTTGTATCAACAATATTGCACTAAATAATCAATTACGACCGTGTCGTCGCCGTTTCGTTCGTTAAAAGAATTTAGTGGGTTAGTATCAAATATTTTTTAAACTGAGAATACAAAACTAACATTTATTATATTGACATGCAGTCAATTCGGTAAGTACAGTGACCTTAGACATATCATTGAGTATGTCAAGTTTTTTTTCTATATCAGAGATTTTAAAATGAAAGGATTACAGATATTTTTATCAAATAACGTCATCAAACTGAACAACTTTCACTATAGGACCACCATAGAAATCGCGACAAAAAAATTAGCTGCCCCATTCATTTGACTAAAGTAGGTTTGCAGTTTAGTATGGAGTAGTTGATTTTTTTTCGCTATTTCCATGTTGGTCCCGTAGAGAAAGTTGTTCAGTTTGATGGTCTGATCATTCCCTTAAAAAAGTGTCAGCGAAAGACTCTGTATATACCTACTCACAACGTCAGAATTTGACATTTGATGTTGCCGTTTCTGTTTCCAGCATAGAGGTAGAAAGAGAAGGCATGTGACTGGTATTTTTATTGAATTAAGCATAAGTTGTCCGAATTATTTTCTCGCGACCACTTTTGCCTTTAGAGACTAAAAATCAAATTAATGTAAAAATTAAATTTATATTGATAAACTCGATGAAACGCAACAAAACTGAAATTAGTTACTTAAAATAATACGATGACTATCCGTTAAAAATATAAAATCGATACCAAATAAAAAATGTACATACCGATTTATAAGAAGGATACATACTTTGACTATTTATATGTGGACTGGTTACGCGTGTAATTCTACTAACAAACATTTCTGCCATTTTTTGCGGGGGGCGAGGAAACATGAAATCCGCAACTTTGGATTTTATTCCCCATAACTTTAGATTCTAATTTTGAATGTTTAAAATCATGAAAAGTAGTCTCGTGTGAACCCCAAACGTTCTAAGTTCGAAGTTATTATTTCGCAATTATAGGCTGTCTCGTTTAGTGATGAGGTGTAAAATTGAATGTAAATGCACAACATCAATTGTGCTTATACCGTGGCAGAGGGGAAATGCTACCGCAAGGCTACTCCTTATAATAATCAGTCAAAGGATACATACGAGTAGGTATGTTTTTGTTTTCCAATACATAGCTACAAAGCTGCTACAAACAAAGAACACGGGACATCAAATGTACAAAGATGAAAGATGGAGACGAATGAAATATTCCTACGTAACACAAGTACGGCATCGTTACAGGTGTAGCGAGCCTGTCGCGAACCGATCAAGCCTGAAATTGTTTTCTACTTTGCGACATTCGTATATGCTTTCACATGGAAAAAAATCCAAAATACAAATCCAGGAATACATTATTATTGCGGCATGTGCGGCATAGACTTCTGCGCAGTTATAAAAAATATAAGTTTTAGCCTGTGAAATCTTACGCAGGACAAAAAATATTACTCACGAATAATAGCGAAAGTAAGTTAATATTCTACTGTTACCAGTTATTATAGGCCTCTAACTGGCTTAATAAATAGGTACAATATAGGATCTATCCGGGACCGCTTATCGTGCTTCCCGAAGCATGAAGGCGCTGGAGATGAATTGATCTGATAAAAAAGTATAGGAACTTTTAATAGACAAATGTAATTCATAAAAAATAATTAGGTGGTTGGTGGGTAAAAAACGTTTTTAAATTTTAATAAAAACCATGTTTTTTTTTCTCAAAAAAGTTTTCATTACACTCAGATTGTACAATACTAGCGACTTTTTTAGTAAAAAAATTGCATTGCCGCCATTTGCTTCAATTAAAAAGAAAACATATTTTTCTTCTTTTCTCGTTTTATGGCAGTTTTTCGTTTTTTTTTTCATTCCACGCTGTCAGTCTAAAATATATAAAATGGGACCATAGAGTATCTAATACCTACTTAGAGAATCCAGAATACCTACAAAGAGATATGATCACTATAAACATAAAACCTTTTTTTCTACTCCCTATCCCTACATTAAAAACTCAAAGAAAAAAAATTCTCGTTGATTATCGTTAGTTCCAAAAAGGTTAGTTCACGCTTTTGGAAACCAAAAAAGCTTCCCTACCTATTTAATCGTGGTTTAGGAAACATTTAAAAAGTTTAACAGTATTAAAAGCAAGAAATACATAGGTATTATAACGGTCAAAAAAATTCAAAAAGAATCTTAAATGCTTGGTTTTTAAAAATAGGTATCACTGAAAATTTTTGATTTAGCAATTTAGCTAATTCAGTTGAAAATTACTTTCTAAAATCTTTAGCATCAACCAAAAATCGAAAAGCCCTTTTCCCAGCAGGTTTATTAACTTCCTAGTTGTAGGCAAATAAAATACAATATCTTGGAAATTATTAACCACGTGCGCACTGTAAAACGTTCATAAAATACTATGGTGATAAAAGTTAACTACCTACAGAACGTTATTTAAGATAAGGTACTTACCTCAGATATTGTAATTCCTATCACTTTATAAGTTTTTGGTTCACTGGGAGAACGGTCTCGATTCGTTCAGTGATAAGAACTTATTCTATAGAGTAAAACACTTTTTAGACAGTCTTCATGATATCAGATTTTTCTTAATGACTGATGCTATCTACAGGTCGTAGCCAATACGAAAAGGTCTCAGTGATTTAGCTATTTAGATTATAGCTAATATCAAAGTTAGTTATACAAGGGCATAGGGTTAGGTGGTTTCTCTGTTTAGAAATAGACCACACTATTTTATACAACGTGTTAATGAATAAGCGCAAAACTAGAAAGTAGTTTGTTTAGAATCGAGAGCAGAATCGAATTATCATGGTTTCAACATAGGATTTTTACTTCAAAATATTAAATAAATCATTTGTAAAATTTTAAATTTACTGAACAAGATCTTAACCCACCGCACAGGTACACTCACCTTACTTACTCCCAAAATGAGATTCTTAAAATGTATCCATTAGCACGTTAGCGCTTTCATTCATTGCTGAAATGATAACAAATCATTTTTGCCTGAAAAATTAAAATGCGAATAACTGTAAATTTTAACTATCAAAATAATGAAATTAATGTTTCAATCTAATTATTTTGATATAAATCAGTTGGGGTGTATGAGGTTTTGCACTTATTCATTAACACGTTGTATTAAATAAATAAATATCTTGGACATTGTCACACAAATTATCTAGTTACATTTAAAGTACCAGAATCTAGCCTGAACTTGTATTATGATGACTAGACAACGTTATAGAATACATACAACGTGTTAATGAATTAACGCAAAAATAGAAAAAGTTTGGAATCGAGAGCAGAATCGAAATATCATGGTTTCAACATAGGTAATTTTTTTTTAAATATTAAATATTTTGTTTGTAAAATTTAAAATTCGATCTCGATCCACCGCTTGGGCACTCTCACCCTACTTACCACCAAAACAAGATTCTTAAAATGTATAATGAGCACGTTAGCGCTTTCATTCATTGCTGATATGATAACAAATCATTTTTGCCTCAAAACAGCACAGTTATTAGAGAACCTGCCTGTGTGCGAGGGTCGCTGGTTCAAATCCCGTATTGAAACAATAATTTCATTATTTTGATGGTAAAAATTTAAAGTTATTCGTATTTAAAATACGAATAACTTTAAATTTTTACCATAAATATTATTTTGTCATAAATCAGTTGGGGTGTATGAGGTTTTGCGCTTATTTATTAACACGTTGTATATAGATACAAACATCCATGACTCGGGTCATATTCATCATACAAATATTTGTCCCTTACGGGATTTGAACCAGCGACCCTCGCACACAGGCAGGTTCACTACCGACTGTGCTATCGGGCCGTCATTGTCGTTATCTTAGGAGGCAACTACTCGTAAATAATTTAACTTTGCTTGCAACGCCTCCTTTAAAATGGTTGTTGTTTGTTCGATTGTAATTGCAGCAAAGTTTCTGGCCACACCGAAAAATACGTACGTTAGTTTACATATGTACTTATAGGTATGATACAAAGTTTTTGAACGCGACTTCGTCCGTACCGGTTCTCGTCATCGTAACGATATTAAATAATAGAGTTAACCCGCGACTTCACACAAATTCTAAACAATTCGTCCGCACAAATTATATACCTGATTTTAAGTCATATCATAAGCTATCAAACAATAAAAGTTTCATCAAAATCGGTTTAGTAGTTTTCGCGTGATGCTCGCACAAACAAACACACAAACAGAGAAACAGACGGGTAAAAATTCCAAAAAAAGGGTAATTTGGAGTCAAGGACACTTACAAATCATATCGTCATCTTTTTTAAATAATCTAATGTTTTATAATAGTTAAGATACACCAGTTTTTGAGGCTTTGAACACAAAAACAAACGTTCATCAAAATCGGTCTAGTTTTTGTATGATGTTCGAAAAAACTGACAAAAATTCAACAATCGGTGATTTCGAGTTAAGGACCTAAACATAAACACCATAATCGGTAGTAATATCATTGTCATAATTTAAGGTAACCTTTTTAACCGACTTAAAAAAAAGAGGAGGTTCTAAATTCGACTGTATGTTTTTTTTTGTACGTTATAACTCCGGCATTTCTAAACCGATTTGGATGTTTCTTTTTGTATCGAGTTGGTCCCATTGTAATTTTGTGAAAGTTTTATGAAAACAGAACCGAACCCATTCATTAAAGACGCTATGGTTTTATTGGGGCGCCCTAATCAATTTGTGTAACCCCGCCTTGCGAACTTTCCTCTCATTTTAATTCAAAAAAGTTTAGATTAATGGCATCTATTGTAAAATTTCAAAGCGGATTCCGATGTTATTTCTGGTTTTGAAATTATAACGAGCTATTAGCATAAACCTACGATTTTCGCTTACACTAGGACATTAGTAGGTACCTATGGGCTTTACTTACCAAACTGTTCTGATTTATCGCCTTGACGCCTGCAAAGTCAGCAAGTATCTACGCTGCTGATTTGCCAATCTGTTGACCACGATGCTGGTATGCCATCGGTTCAACTAAACATTAAAAAATATCATGGTAGCTCGTCTTACCATTACCACAACCATGACATTTAAGCCTGTGTGCGTCTTACTTGAATAACGGAAATGATTACAAATTAGCTTTATTTATTGCAATACCATTTAGTTCACTGACATTATGTATAATCTTGAACGATTGTATATAAGGTTAAATCTAATTAGATGGCGAAACTTAACAAACGCATTTGATATCTGTTACTAAACTTCATTCCAAATAAGGACGACGAGATTTTCCGATTCCTATTTAGCTTTCTGGCCAATTCTGAGTACCAAATGTAATTAATTTATTGGATACATATAAGAAGAAGCTCTAAGCTGCTCTAAGAATAGGTGAGAGGAAGTGTTTCAAATCTCTGTTTCTGTAATGCAAAATAGCTTTAAAATTTCGTTGCTATTTTGAATGGAGTATAAGTCCATTTGCGTGATAATGACCAGCGGCCCCGTCATATGATTTACAGGTCAATGTCCGCCCGCGTCCCGCCCATTGCAGCTTTACGTACGATAGTAATAATTTTGTTAACCATCAATACCAATTATAAACATTGATAATGCAATCTGTTATCATTAACAAGTGCCCTGGTTCAGTTTCGCCAACTAATTTGAAATAACCTTATATTGTCAAATAGTAGCCACGATAGCAATACGTCCTCGTCCATGCATCACCATCACTACCATTTATTTCAGTTCTTGTTCTTTGAACTCGACACTATGCGATATTTTAGTACCGAATCACAAACTACGGGGTTGATGATGTCATTTGTTTTAGCTAACCGTAAACTTCTGTTTCTTAAGTCTCAAAAGCGAACCAGCAAACCGACAAGTCGTAGTTCGTAGAAATGCTCTTATTTCAAAACCGGTTTGCTGCACATCTTTCTCATTAACACACTTTTAGGGTTCTTTGAAAAATATGTACCCTCCTTAATGTCAAATCATCACAATGGTAACTCAGTCCTTAATAAATAACAAATAAGAATAACCTAAAATATTCGCCTGGTCATGCAAAGTGTAATTAAGGTAGCTTCTGTGGACCACAACCCCAACAATAACAAAAATTATCCGAGAGAAAAGAATAAGTATGAAACAAAATTTGTGTTTTTTTTTCTTTTGTTTTTCTTAATTAGTTTTGTTTATTATATCGTATGTTGTTATAAATACACCATGTCTAATTAAATAATTATTTGGATTACTCTGTATATTTGACTTTGAGCGCAGATATTTCGAGACAGAAAAATTATAACGATTTAGTTTCTAGACGATTTTTATTCCATTGGACAACACCTATCCAACGACACCTGGCTCGGTTTACGATTTATTAAAAAAAAAATATTTCCAACCCCTCTTTCGTTGTGTGGGAGGGAGGGGGTCGACAAAAATTTGTTTCCTGAAAAAAATCTGTTATCTGTCTTCATGCCAAATTTCGATTCGATAGGTGCAAAAATGAGCGAATTACAGCGTTGCCAATTTAGCCCTTTAGAGCTAGATCTAGCCCTTTTTATGCTTTTTCAGCCCTTAAAATAATTATTTAGCCCAATTTCTAGCCCCAAAATCGTGTTGGAAAACTCTATACTGGCACTAGCAGATAAGTCTCAACCTAGTACTCTCTGTTAAGTCTATGGCTCAACCTCAACCATCAACTTCGTTAGCACAAAGTGAGAGTGAAATCTTGTGTTGCGAAGAATCCTCTGATGAGTACTTGGACATTTAAAGCTGTTTTTATTGAGTTTGTTTTTAAAATTTTTGATTGTGTGAGTAAATCTATTTAATAAGTAAACAATTCGTTAGCAAAACTCACATCTTTTATATTTATTTTTATTAATAAAGCAATTTAGCCCTATTTTAAATTTATTGAGCAAATCTAGCCCTTTTTCAAACACTATTTAGCCCGAAAACCTAACACCGAGTTGACAACACTGGTGAGTTATGAGGCGGGGCATGCAAACGGACGAACGGACGAAAGTATAAGGGTTCCTTGTTTGACTACGGAACCCTAAAAACACGGAATTCAATTAGAAAGCTTTTCCACCATACGTCATGTTGAGAGTGGTTCATCCTAAGCTGGAACCAGACGCCCAACGGGCTCTAAATACTGCATATATACCTACCTAATTGGCCTGACATCATATCACTTCACTGATGGAAAACAAGCTAAGAAATTATTTGCATTTCCATAACGTTTTTGTTATTCAGGTATCTCTTTCCCCATCTTAAAAAGTTATAAAACTGTATTTTAAACGGCACTCATCATCTATCGTCATCTGCCTATATGTACATATGTATACGTCCCACTGCAGGGCACAGTAGGTCTACCCTCTGCCTCAGGGCACGTCCGTCTGACGGATGCCCATACACCATGGACTGACGGACTCCGTCAGTTCACCACTCGTACCAGATGCGGATTGTTAGACTTCGCATAAGCATCAGATTTTCTTCTTTAGCATGGTATGCAGGTTTGCCGGTAGATACGAAGTTTTCCTTCATCGTTTAAGAGCCGCGTATTGCGGTATTACCTACGTACCTAAATATACATAAGTTAGTAAAACTCATTGGTAAATTATTGTTTGGTTGGAAAAGGTACTAGCATGCGACTATCACATTAGTTCATACGGATAATTTCACGTTAACTTCGGCGCCATGTCAATGACCCTTTCTTAATAAAAGGCTAAAAGAATCATTACTCAAGAGATTTCACTGTCAAACTCGATTTAACCCTATAAAGCTGGCGGTAACGGCGTCATTTTTCGCCGCAAGCACACACTGCCTTCAAATCTTTTACTTTGCAATAACTTTTAGGGTTACGTTTCAAGCCGAATTCTAATGCTTATAGCAACTGAAATTAAGAAGACAAGGAGGCTGTGATAAAATAAATAGGTAGAGATAGGAATTTTCACATATATGTTTCAAACAATCACCAGGTGGAGGGAAACAAAATGCGTCCACTGTCCATTACAAGTGGCGACGGACTCACAACCTGTCACACTGGGCAGAATCTGGACACAGCTAGTTAAATGTGCAAATTATGAATCTCTAAATTGTCTTTCTTAATTTGATGCGGAAAAAAAATCTGCTGTTCCATACAAAACTGCAAACCTACTCGAGCCAAATGCATGGGACTGCTTTTTTTTTGGCGATTTCGATGTTGGTCCCATAGAGAAAGTTGTTCAGTTTGATAGTCTGGTCTTCCCCTTAAAAAACTGTCAGCATATTAAAAAGGACCCTGTATAAAAATTTGATATTAGTATGTCTGAAATTAATAGACTTCGACAACCGTTAAACCGATTACAACTTTGACGAAACGCATGCTGGGCACAGGTAGTATGGTATATTTAGAATATCTCTGGAATATAGTCGTGAATACACAAAATATTGAGCAAATAGAAGTTAGAGTTAATCATAAAATTTGTTGAAAAAAGGTAAGTTACTATTGGTTTTTTTGTCTAAAAAGGCACAATCCAGTTCCGTTCCAGACAAAAATCGCGTACCATCCCTGTTCTCAACAACGTAATTTCCGGAGAGGGGCCCAAACGACCTGCCTCAACTAGATACCGTTTTGATAATACCCTATCGTGCGTGCTCCAGAGGGTTATAAAGGATGTTATTGAGCAGTTTGCCCGTAATTATAGCTTCTCTGATGAATGTACTGCGGTAAAATGTCGCATTCACTAGGAAGTTAAATAAATGATATCTTTTTTGTTTATAAACATCCACTCCTTCCTATCTTATCTATCTATAGGATTTGAGCTACAGTATTTTATTTCGTTTATTAAGTACCTACACAACACCAACAATATTCTCAAAAAAATTCATAATGATTCAGGTATTATGAATACATAAATGTAATGTGTTGTTTTGTGTTTCTATTTATGTTTTGTCAGTTACATAATATCAAAAAATCTTTTACTGAATTTGAAGATTTTTTAAAAATCCGAATCATTTACAATTCCGCAATTTGACATCATACTGTCTACTTTCCTATAGTTACTGCTGTTTTCCTTTTTTTGACGTAAAGATCAAGGTCATTAACCGCATACCGTTTCCGACTCATGAAACTAGTTATGAAAATTCGGAATAATAAAACTTCGGAATTCGTAGGTTGAAAGTTCGGAAATTAACTTCGGAATTATCTTTTTTTTAATTCAAAATGGGCTTACGCTTGGCTTCAGCTCACCTGATGGAAAGTGTAGATGAATCCGAGGATGTAACGCGCTCACCCAGATAAAGCCTATCTCTTCTTTTAAACAATCCTGATTGTATTTGCTAGGAAACACAGACGCAAGGAGAGAGTTCCAAACGTTACCGGTTCTCATTATAAAAGAGGATGCTAACCTTTTTGTACGGAGATTTGGAATATATGCCACTTATGGATGCAGTCTCGCACTACGCCTTGTCGTGCGTTGGTGGAAGGGGGAATCTTTTAGGGAATTTCGTTTTTCGGAGTCTCAATAGATCGGATATAAGAATATTCGGTATTTTCAAATTCGGGGATCAATTAATTGGGATTTTACTGTGTTTCCGTTGTCCAGCATCTGACTATCAACTGGCTAACAAATTGTTATTTAGCTGTAACTTCTTCAAACAGAAAATAAATAAATAAAATATAGGTGGAGGTTGGTTTTTGGCACCTTAACTCTCGTACCTCAAATAAGATTGGTTTTTATTATAATGACATAAAACATAAAACATCGTGATTGAACAGCAAACACGAACATCTACATCTAGGTTACAGCGCAGGCGCTTTTCTGAACGCATTATTTAGGTGTCATATCAAGTCAATTATTTAGAAGGGAACAATCTAGTAATGGATCATCATCACAGCCTATATACGTCCCAATGCTGGGCACAGGCAGGGTGTATGAGTGTCCCCAATGCGTATTAGTTGACTTCACATACGCATCGGATTTTCGGAGGTATGCAGGTTTCCTTACGATGTTTTCGTACACCGTTTTAGAGCAGTCGGTATTACGTACATAAGTTAGAAAAACTTATTGGTACATGGCATGTCGTCCGTGCGGATTCGAACCTGGACCTCAAAATTGAATTTCCATAGGGGTCTATAACGCGCCACCGACGCCCTCTAGCTCCGTGATTTTAACATATCGTTTCAGATCGATTATTTTACTTTTTGAAAATGTTTGAGCCGTAAAACATTTAATTTTATGCTAAATATTAATCTTGTATACTTTTAGTATTTAATAACATATCGTTTAGTCGGCTCAAACAGCTTTAAAAAGTACTAAAATCTCTAAAACCTCCTGTCAAAATCACGGAGCTATCTTTGACGCACTAGAATAATCCTTATTCCTTAGTTTGTTTGTTTGTTTTACTCTTGCTCTCCTTATTTACCTTATTGATTTGATACACATATACAGTATACTACTAGTTAGGTATACCTACGTATACGATTAATACTATAGGTTCATACCTCATACGTACTATCTTACGGTAGTATATAGTACACTGTGTTACTATCGTATTACGTTCTTTAGCCATTTTTGATCAAAGTATAATATTATTGTCTAGTTTAAAATGTAAATGATATGTTACTGTCTGTCGCAATAATACACTTATAGATCGCAACGAAGCGGCTTTCAGTCAACATATTATCAAACGTTATACCGCAGTACAAAGTAAATTGTTTCAAAGTGTAATTTGCATTATTTTGTCGGGTATCGATAACTCTTTATCCTTTTACCTGACCTATAAACATTTTCCCGAAGAAGGTTCTCGTTCCTCTACATTTATTATTATTGCTTGCCATTACTCAGTAGTGGCCGCGAGGGTCAGTGGGGCCGACAGTGGGCCAGCCGGGCCGTTCCCACGTGCACGATTACTATGCACAGGCCGAGTGCTCACGCACGACCCCTTTATGTCCACTTTTGCAATTTCCAATGCATTGTTATGGTTACTTTGCATACTGAAGCAGGCCTCCTTCCCTCGGCCGTAGGTACCGAACAAGTACGGCGCATCGTAAGCGATGCGCTTGCTAGATTTCTGCCAATCTCAATGGCAAAGTTCGGTTGAATACGTCGCGCGCAGCTACGAAGTAATAACGCTGAGTCAAGCTTATATACATTTTTGCGTGTACCCGTCTGGCAGTAGGCAATTAAAGCAAGGGAATTTAACGTTTTCTAAGGAAGTGTCTAAGGAGTGTATCTGTTACGTAGTAACTAGTAATGAGTGACTGAAAGCACAAAGTAGCTTAGCTACAGATTAAGTTACTGGTTTGCATGGAGCCTATTTATAGGTACTTACCCTAATACATCGCTTACTAAACTCCAACTGTATAGCAAATGCGACAGTTTCGGAATTTGCAATGGAGTGTAGGTACAGTTAAATTAACCTGCCAGTTTACCGAAGTGGATATTTTCCTGAACTCGTAGACTAATTGACACTTTCGTGAATTCAACAGTGTTGGAACAACAGTTGACTCCCAACTCCAATACAATATGAAAATTGTAACAGGTCAGTAAATGGAATTATGAAAGTTTTCACGTAATCTGTCATTTTCCAATCAATCATTCATACGTTGCTCATGCAGATACGTTGACATAAGTAAGTGAAAACGTACAAATACCCACTAGCTATACTAACGTCAGCGACCATAGCATAGCAGTGTGATATAGCGCTCTCGCGCCTTAGCTCTCTTTTTATTTGCGCGCAAATGAACGAGATAAAAGGCGTGATATAGCCTTATCGCTCGCATCATGCTACAGCTGCTCGTGACAAAACCTAATGATGCCAAACAACCAGTGGAAGGAAATATCGATTATAGATACCTTAGCTTAGTCTGTGTGAGATATATATTTAAAAATTCAGCTCACGAATGTTTTGGGCTATCGAAAAAATGTTTGCTCCAATCAAACGGAAACTAGCGGAATACGAGCGTGAAATACAAATGAATGTTTTTTTCGTTGTATATTGTATGTTCTATCTGACATAAACTATTGTTGTACTGTACCTACACGAATATTTTGAGAGGCTTTCCTAACAGTATTCGAACTTTAGCAACTTACTTATTTCATTTGCCTTTAGACCCGCCCTTAGTCTCGGATAACACCGATCTATAGCGGTTTTTATTTAACTATCTTCCAGTAAAATGTTACAGCAGCATAAAAATTACGAATTTACCCGAAAGTAAACCATTAACTATTGCCTCTATGAATACGAACTCCCTCTTACGTTCTGTAGGCTATTACAGGGTGTTAGGGTAAACAGTTGCATTACTTTAACGTGTATTACTATGATTTTCTATCCAAAATATGTTATACTAATGATACTTAACAACTTTCCCTATGAAACATAAAGAAAACGCGCAAAAAAATTGTTGGGCTTTCCGTACTAAAACGTTTGCATGAATAGTCCAAACAGATTTTTGCTAATTTCGCTTATTTTCGTTTGGGAAAGTTGTTCAATACCATAAGCACAATCTCACACTAAAAGTAATGCAACTGTATTCCCTTCAGCCTTATTATAAGGGTTTTTAACGAATTTCAACTATCTTACTAATAGACAGAGAACACTGCATGAATTCAATTATCTACGGCACCTTTGCGTTAAAGCCTAAATAAAAGAAAAACAAAATGAATACTGTAAGATCTTCCTCATATTCCAACCCTGACAAGAGAAACGAAGGGTGTAAAAGGGCAAAATGCCAACAGATCTCGCAGAAATAGGTACTATAGCCCCTGCCATTTTTTATTACGTAACTTGATCGCCTTGGGGACGAAAAAACTCAGCTCCTCGATCCCTCATAGACCGTGATAGACAATCGACTCAACATTTTGTTCAAGTAACTTATTTCCCGCTAAGCCGACAGCTTTCATAACTTTCTTTTGTGCGCCATACAAAGTTAATATCTAATGTTAATGGAGGTTCCAAGTGTTATAATGAGTGTCCTAATTTGCGAGGGACGGAATGAACTGTTTTGCCTACAGCTGTGTTTTCGCGCCAACTATATGTAGATTAGAATTACAGAGTTAAGCTTACACGAGCCACTCTAGTCTGCAGGGAAATTTGTTCAGTATGACGGTGTTCCATAGAGGCGAATGCTCGAATCTACATGCATATTTATTATATTGTTATGAAAAATTTACGAATGAATTTTCTCTATGATTGCAACATCTATAAAATATTTTTGATCCGTATTTCTAACCAGTCAGTGTTATGTATCCGCAGGACAGGAAGCTGGCATCGGTATTGTCTACCATGCCGCAGGATTACGCAGCGTCATAAAAGGATAAGGACTTTCATTTAAAACAATGTCGCCGCTGAAAATATGTGACCGCGGTTTCTACGAAGACCGTAATTGCTACGCGTACTACGGCGTAGCATTTTCGTAGCCAAAATAATATCCCGCATTCCTCGCCTGTATTTTACGAAGACAGCAGTAAATAGGCTTTTATGCATGTTTTCCATTATGATCAACACTGAATGCCAAGCAGTGCCAAAGAATTCTGTCACTTTATTAGGCAGGCGAGGCGCTGTCGCCATTTAGAATTTGGCATCTTTGTCGTGTACATATTTCGCGCGTCGAGCCTAATGAGACCACATTACCCACACTTGCGCGAAGATTTAACTCCGATGTTATTAACCTTTCAGAATATTATACTTGTGAATTTAGCCAACTCGCTCTCGATTACCCTATTTATTAAAAAATATTATTTGCCTTTGTCCTGCAGTAGGATGCCCCATACATTAACATTTTGTTTGCTTCTTTAATTATGTAAAATCAGGAAATTTCATAATCACCTTAATTACCTGCACTAGCGATGTGACTCACTTGCATCAATAAATTATGCCATGTGTGCATAAAATATAAAAAAGAATGGTCCAGCAGTTGATTGATTACATAATTTATTTACCAAGCGCTATTTTCTGACATCTGACGCACCGTGTTTACTCGACTGGGACGCGTGGAGGGTTATAGCCCATGATCCGCCCGTAAATTTATGCACTTATTTGTTTGGTGAACGAAACATGATTTGAGTGAAAGTTTATACAGGGGTTCAATACAACGCTGCCGGGTTGCCTAGCAAAATCTTGCCGCAAGTACCTTTACCATGATGATTTATAGTACCATTTTTTCCACCGATCTGTTTGGGAAGTAAAGTAAATGAGATGTCATCTGAAGGAGACCGATGTAAAGACCTGGAAAAACTAGGGTTGCCACCTCTCAATCTGCCCCTACGCCCGCAACTCTAAGGTTAAAAATGCCTTCTTTCAACCTGGCAACCCTAGAGTTGCGGCAGACTGAGAGCAACCCTAGTTTTTCCAGTTCTTTACATCGATCTCCTTCAGATGGCACCTCAGTTACTTCCCAAACAGATCGGTGGAAAAAATGGTACCATAAATCATCATGGTAAAGGTACTTGCGGCAAGTTTTTTGTAGGCAACCCGGCACCGTTGTATAAACCACTGTATAAACTTTCACTTAAATAACATTTGGTTCACCAAACAAATAGGTGCATAATTTTGCGGTCGGATCTTGGTATATTAACATTTACAGTGTGGTTATGCTGTACGTGTTTGTGTTGAACTGTTCTCATTACTGACCTCACTGATTATTTATACAAGGTGTAACAAAACACCCTAGAAATATTCAAATGGAGTTTAATTAGACCATCAAACTGAACAATAGAGACATGTTAAAAAAAAACAAAAATCTGCTGTCCATACATTTGAGTCGAATGGGTACTGCAGTTTTGTATAAAACGGTAGATTTTTTTTCGCCATTTCGGTTTTGGCTCCATCGTGAAAGTTGTTCAGTTTTTATGGTCTAAACCACCCCTTTACAGTATATTTCTAGGGTATATTGTTACTTGGAATATTTTCATAAGCTTATTATCAAATACTATATTCCCTTATGTTGCTTTACGCTTTTTTCTCCCCCTGAGCATAAAATACCTATCCGTTTTTATACGTCCGCAGAAATTGGGTAGTATAATATTTATAGATGTCAAGTGACCTAATCTAACATTTCTTTATTTTTCATTTATCTTCTGTTCTATTCTATTCTATACAGAAAAAGTCTTATTGATTACTATTTTGCTTTTGTCGCCCTTAAAATTTGAATTGAATGTCGATTCAAAAACTTGAATCATATTAAATGAATATTATCTTGCCAAAAGCTCGATTTCCACAAGTCGAGATTAAACAAACAATCGAATTTATGAAAACGTGATTTCATTCGCAGAAAAGTGAGCCGAATAGCTGTTTTCATTTACACTCCTTTACAGCCTTTTGTTCAGAGTTACACGGCTGCCTACGTAAATGAACTTTTGAAATGTAATGTAAGGCAGACGTATTTTCGCGTACCAGATATCAGAATATTTTTGGTGAGTTTCCATAGGCACAATTTTAGTACTAGATAAGCAAAAGCAAAAAAGCATAATTAAACAAAAATTTCAGAATAACATCATCATCTTCATCACCATCTTATAAACGTCCACTGTCGAAGATAATGTTTTATAGGTACCCAATTTAAAATTATAATAAACCTAGCATGTAAACTTTAAATTTCATGTACGTATATGCGGATTTATTATTAACTGTTCTTTAATTATTAGAATTAATAAACGGTTTTGCAAACAGGCACTTGCCTAACCTACCTATTATTGCGCGTTTTTTAGTTTTTGTTACAATTCTGTTATGCAACTTAAAGCAATGAGTTAAGCTTTATAAGAATCAGTTTCACCATTTTGTGTGCGAGAGAAGGGGGGGGGGGGGGGGCAGTATTGGTACTGGACACGCTCCCCCCGGCTCCCGCTCACCGCGCAAGATTGGCCTGTCCCGACCGCCGAGCGCCACCATGTCCTGCGGCGACGCTATGGAATGTGTGTACTATTTGTAATTTTTAGGGTTCCGTACCCAAAGGGTCAAAACGGGACCCCATTCATAAGCCTACGTTGTTCGTCCGTCCGTCTGTACTACCAATTTAGGGCTGTAACTTTTGAACGGTAACAGCAAGACAGTTGACATTTACACAAAATGTATTATTATAGCGGATTTGCTAACAAATAAAAAAAATATCATTAATTTTAAAATTAAGGGTCCTCATACAAGAAACTAGTTTTTTCTTCTCGCTCTATATATTTTTTTTTTATTATTATAAATTCGAGTCTTCTACAGACTAGTATCACTTCGACCTTATGTAGATCTTTTGTACCGCCACAATAGTTACAGTTCACTGCTCTATAGTATAAACGGTAATACATACAAGCGTCAAACTCGGTGTGATTATAGAACAAACTCAACAGTATAACAAAAAATTATAAAAACCGGCCAAGTGCGAGTCACTCTTGCACTAAAGGTAACGGAGAAAACAATTTTTTTTTGTAAGTGAATAATATTTTGGTGACGTGGTCCGGAACCTTCGGTGCAAGAGTAGCCCGACTCGCACTTGACCGGTTTTATTGTGTTTAGATTGTTTAGTGCGGTTATAACCAAGAAAACTAAATAAAAACCTATCTTAGCCAGCAAATAGTTTACCGCCCAATGTTAATGCACGTGCAAATATTAGTGAACATTTGTATGCCGGCAATGTTGCCTCCCGGCGCACAGAGCATTAGATAAAATTTGGTGATAGTCTGGGAACGTGTCGCGTGTCGTAAGCAGCACGGTAAGGACAATAAGCATAAATGCTGAATGAGCGCACGGGTCAAGCGTCGACCTACATCTGCTTAGGGCTGCGGCCACAGCCGCGGCGCGGCGGACCGCTGCTGCGATCTGTTAGTCAAGTCATAGGCAGCACCGATATTTTCCCGGTTTACTAAACTAGATTAAAGGATCATTGACTTGAAATGTAAGCAATCTTATGATTTAATTTTTAGTACCTACAAAACATATTTCCCAAAGGTTAGTTATCGCTTTTTAGCGATGAAAATGCCTTATTTGTATTACAGGTGCTTGTATTCAAGTGCATTTTGTTTTTGGTGTGGTATAAAATATATATAGGTAAGGTAAAATAATTCAATTAATTAATTCTTTAAATTATAAAATCCATTGCGGAGCTCCGGCTTTGATGATGTTACTAATGTCTTTAGCAGCGATTACATTACCTACATGCAGGGCCTGATTTGGCATAGGTGCATTGCCTGCCGTGATCGCAACACTTTAAAATAGAGAGAACAAATTAGGCAACGTATTCCGAAATCGGACTTAAATCGCTTCTTTTAGCTCTAATTGAACCTATCCCCACGCAGCACTTGCAGTGTAACTTTAACAACGTAGCGCTTTATATTTCCGTACTTGTCCATTCTCATCGCTTCCTCGAACTCTGCCTCGACTCGACTCAGTCAAAAAATCCTTCAATCATCCTGGAAACCTGCATTCTGAGTCATAATATCGAAGTTTCTTCACTGAAGTTGAGTCAAGCAATTAGCCAAATAGCAAGCCTAGCTAGCCAAGCAAAACCTAATAATGGTGGAATTTGAAGTAGGTAAATACCACAAAACAAAGGTAAACCTTTGTTTTGTGGTGTTTAGAATAACCAAAGACACTTCTCATTTATATATTATTTTACTCAAAAATATTATAATGCATCAGCGAAGTTTACGTATCTCATGGTTGAATGCGAGCTACCTTGAGTTTGAAGTTTCTTTCCACCACTCTTCCTCGATTGGACGGAGAGGAAAATTCTCGATTCGAGGACGTTTTGGACATTTTTGACATACAGTTGAACAGAGTTGAGGTCAACTCTAGTGAAGGAAATCTCGGGGCAGGATCTGAGAATATAGGGTGTAATTAAAACACTCAAAACCTAAGAGGAAGGATATTTCTTTATACCTCTTTAAACCTTTCTAGCGTGAAGTTTAATGTAACATACGAAAGCGCTGCGTAGGAAAAGGTTCCTTTATATGTATTCTAAAAGTAAGTTAAATTCTTTACTTTAATTAGAAATTCAGTCTGAAATATACAAACAAGGTAGGTGGTGCTGCGATTAACTTTTTATATGCACTAACGTACATTTATAAATACGTACGTTGTTAGAATAAATAGCCATAACATGTGATGATACCATTATTTTAAAAATACGCTTGAACCGAAAAGCGCTTATTATATAGATCTTACAAATACAGCATTGCTCAAAGGAGCAGCTACGGCTTATCACTGGGCGCTATGGGCAATGATATTTAGTATCAGTAGTGGATACGTGAAAGCGAATTTAGTTGAAGCTTACGAAGTATCCCACCTAGTACACTTGGGCTCAGTCGGTCTGGGAACGTGTTAGAAGTCTAACCTACCACAATATTTAATACTCTGTGACCGTGAAAGAACCGGCCTAAGATCTTAAAACACTATTTAAGAACTGGCCGGTTCTTTCACATAGTGATTATCCAAACTAGCAAAAGTTTGTCATATAATTGTCGTGGTAACGCAACTTATTCAGCATTTTGGATCAATTCAATTATCCTTTATGGTTGGCTCCCGACAGAAGTCACCGAAGCGAAATGAGAATGTTTATATAACGTGATTTGGGCCCATTTTATTCAGCGTTTCAGTCATATGAAAGTCATTTAAGCGTCACAAAAGTTGCTAATTAGTCACATAACTATCACCGACGTGATGACTGATTTGCGCTATACTTGCAGCTGATATGACTTTTATATGACATATTTGTGATATAATAGCGACAAAGGATACAAAAAACTGAAGAAATTTTAAGTAATTAGAATTATGCCTTATGAACTGCCTCCGTAGTCTAATGGTTAAGAGCATTGGGCTCTTGACACGGAGGTCGTGGGTTCCATTCCCACGGGGGACACCTAGTGATATGTCACTTAGTGCGTTTTTCCCCAGTTGGTTAGGACATTGCAGGCCGAATCACCTGATTGTCTGAAAAGAACGATGATTCCGTGCTTCGGATGGCACATAAAGCCGTCGGTCCCGGCTACTATCTCTCGTGGTAGTAGTCGTTACATAAAAACCACGTCCGAGGCCGTAAGGCGGTCTGAAAAAGATGAAATTTAGTGGTTCGGTGAAAGTATCGCTGCGATAATATCGCTGGTTAACCTTTCGTACAGAAAACCACCTAGTAATTTTATTAAATGTAGCTTAAATAGTTATTTACCTTGAGATATGAACCTGAGGGAATAGCCTTGAAATTGATATTTAATAAAAACAGAAAATCAAAACTTTTGATTACCTACTTTTATTACATAGCTCGATTTCAGAGAAAGTATACCTGAAAAAAAATGAAAAGGAAGGTTGGTATAATAAATTATGGGGGAGATAACATTTGGGGCTTATACACATTGTATGGCAAAAGGCATATTCCCTGCGGAAGGCCGTGTCCTAGAAAGAGCGATAGCTTTCCCTGACGTTAGGACACGTTGTGGATACAGTCTTATGTATTTACTCGACCAACATAAAATATCCAAGTAATAAGATTATAACATGGAAAGAAATCCCATAAAATATAACAACTGGTCATTGAATCTGCATAAGGGGACAGGTGTCAACATTCATTGTTTCTTATAAAATTACTAGTGTTTACCCGCGACTTCGTCCGCACAAATTTTACACCAGATTGTAAGTCAAATCTTAAGCTATCAAACAAAAAAGTTTCATCACTATCGGTTCAGTAGTTTTTGTGTGATACTCGCACAAACAACAAACAAACAGACAGACAAAATTTCTCAAAAAGGTTGATTTGAAGTCAGGAACATCTAAAAACCATATCGTAATCTTTTTCTTGTAAATATCTTCAATGTACAAAAACACTTCTATTGTAGTTTTATAATAGTTTAGATAACATCGAAAGAAATCCCATAAAATATTATAACAACTGATCATTGTATCTGCCAAAGGGGACAAGTGTCAACATTCATTGTCTCTTATTTAAGATTTGAATTCGCAAAAGGGGACGGTCGCACCAACAAACATCTTACTAGTAATTAGATTATAATCTCCAAAGAAATCCCACAAAACATAACGATCGATCACTGAATCTGCGTCAACATTCGTTGTCTCCTATTGTAGACTTGAATTTGCATGGTTGCCAGGAATATATAAGATCTTCAAAGATTCCTTGACCTGCAATCCCTACTGTTTGATTAAGGTCATGCATACATACATATGTTAACGCCATTATCCCACCGGGATAGACAGAATACGGAGCGCCACCGTCTGTAAATTACTTACGAGTAAAGAAAATCATAATAATAATTAGGTAATTCTATCCGCGGGGTATTTACGTCAACTGGCTATACATTTTGTTCTATTGTCTCTTATTCAGCTGCGATGTCTAGTGCAGGTAGGTAATTATCGAAGAAATACGTAATTTTTCTCAGCCTACTCTCTCTTATTACAGTAAAAATTATAGCCATTTGACATAATTACCCCGCTGACGGAATTGCCCCGCTCATCCAGTACCTATATTGGAAACTTCTCGAGAACCGTATAGAAAGTTTTTCA
The DNA here is from genome assembly GCA_963924505.1 of Agonopterix alstromeriana. NCBI lineage: Eukaryota > Metazoa > Arthropoda > Insecta > Lepidoptera > Depressariidae > Agonopterix > Agonopterix alstromeriana. Next base: position 5,197,767 of record OZ004661.1, read on the forward strand.
TCGTACTTCAAGACTTGTAGTATCAATAACTTAAGAGGGCTCAAGTTTAAGTTACGAACTTTGACAAAGACGGTTTAACGATCGGTACCCTCGGGGTTTGATCAGCTTAAACAGAGGATACCGCGACCGCTCGATACAAATTATACTGGATCGTTATGTTATCGCTTATTAAGTCGTAATTCGCCTGTCATTTCCATTGAATAGTATCGCATCTCCAAGCATGTTTATCTTAAAATGAAAATTTAAACTAATTTATATAACAGTTTAAAAAACTGTTACAAAAAACGTTAAAATAATTTTAACAAAAAGAATTTATCTAAAGTTTTTCATTTACTGACAAGGGAAACCAGTGTCTAATCGATTTAAGTAATAGGTAAGATATCTGTTGGTGTTAAAAAATTAATAGGTAGACATACATAAAGCGGCCTTAAAATTTAAGTACTGTAGTTATTAGCTTAAAAATGTTTTGTTTAGCAAAAGCGTCATGAATGAGTTTCTAATTTACATATCTTTGCCGATGGACTCATCAATAAATAAACAATTATCAAAGTGAGAATATTCCTTCCATGCACAAAATATAGGAGCATCTCATTTTGTAGGCGTCCCTTGATCCCTGCGCAGTCGAGTTTCTCTGGCATTACGTCGGAACTATCTATAATTCAGTATTGTCTGGCGACACCGAGATATTATTTTTAATAAAACCCTAAACAGGGTTGAAAACTAAGTAAATTATTCCCTTTCCGCTCTATTGTTTCGCTATGACAGTTCATTTATTCTATGCATCAAAATCTGTGTTGTATCTGCAATGACATTGTATCTGTATCAATTCAGGATCAAACTTTTCATTGTATGTTTTAAAGCAGCGACAGAGTAAAAAAAACCTTTCTTGAAATTTTACAACTTGTACACTAACAATTGCGACACTGGCTCCTCAACTAATCATGTCTGGAAGTCCTGAGCCAGTTCCTACCCACTACAGTGACAGCAAATGTAAAAACAATATTGGTTCTTAATACTACAACAAACTCAACAAAAAAATTGTTGATGCGAACAACAGACTCAAATGTGTTCAAATCATATTTATGTGTGTTTATTAACTAATGATCACTAATGATCACTTGGATCTCCTCACATAAATATTTGCCAACAGTTGTTTGTTTGTCTTTGTAAAAAAGGCTTTATAGTTTAGCCTTGTATAACATTCGAACAAAATAATTAATGTGGTTGATTTGAGCACAATAGGGTACTGCACAAATCCTTCCCACTTGTAATTCTTGCCACAAACGCTTGGATATTTAATAAGCACAAATATAATTGGAAAATTACCTGGAAAATATATCCCCGATAATCCGGTTATTCCTGGTGACCTAAATATGGCAAAAGGTTCAATTTCCTACATCTCCCCTACAATCAACTTACAATTTTAATACAATAATCATTTTCGTAAACTTACTCGTACGAGTGTGATCGAAGTGACTAAATATAGATTGTGGCACATTATAATAATGAGTAGGTAAGGTAGTACGTACCTAACTCTTGGTTAGTTATTAAAGAAGTGAATTCGGAAAAACAATAATTAAAATGGTAAACTCTGGTCTTATATAAAACTGAACTAGATTCACAATCAACTTTCGAAAAATGGCAGAACCAAAAGAGCTCATAAGATCTCTTTTTTGAACTAGCTGACTGTAAACGTGCCAAATACGACTTTATAAATCAAATACAACATAATAGTGCCAACCAACAACAGCATGCATAGGTACTTAATTTGTGTGGGTTTTTGTGTCAATGCGGACAAAAATTTGCTAAGTTTTTATATGGGACTGGGGGTCTAGTATAAGAGGTCAATGAATACCGTTGAGAAAACTTATGGTATGTTCTAAGTCAAATTAGCTCAGTCAAATTATTCTAGAACTTTTCTAGCATTTCTTTTCTTACAGCAACGGTCCGACGATGACCACTCATGCAGTATGGAGATGAAGAAACAAGAGAAGCCCGGCAGCCTGTCACCAGTGAAACTGACACTTAAGAGGGACAGCGGGGACGAGGGCAGGGGGTCCAGGTCATCTAGTAGGTCAGACAAAGAACTGAGACTACCACCTGAGAAGTCACCTAGCGACGACGGCTCTGTAAAGAGAGAACGAAGATTTTCCAAGACTAGCGATAGTTCCAGGGATACTTTCGAAAGGTACCTACTTTCTCAGTTAATGATTGATATATTTAATTACATAACTTTTTTGTAACACACCTGTACCACAAAAGAGACACAAAGTGCGGCTCCACCCAACGAGCGAAGCAGGCGCACGCGCACGTACGGACAGACACGAAATGAATACACATAGGCAGTACTGGCATTTGACAGAATTTTTTTACTTACGAGCGACTTCGTCCGTACAAATTATATAAGTACCTACCAGATTTTAAGTCGAATCATAAGCTTTCAAACAAAAAAGGACGTCTTGCTCCTTTTTGATCATCTTTCTTCGTTCACCATTTCCTCTACCCTAAGGTTGTTTGGAAGAAATCGCTTCTTAGCAATAAGACCGCCTTATTTTGTGCCTCTTGTGTTTTTTTCTCTCTGTATTTTACTGTTTATATTTTGTTGTAAAATAAAGTATATTTGATTTGATTTGAAAAGTCTCATAAAAATCGGTTCATTAGTTTTTGCGTTATGCTCGAATAATCAAACAAACAAACAGTAAAAATCCAACAATTGGTGATTTGGAGTCAGGGACACCTATCGTAATCTTTTTCTTGTAAATATCCTCAATGTACAGACAGACACACTTCTTTTACAGTTTAATAATAGTTACGATTTATTTTTATTTTTTACACTTTTATGTGTGCGTGCGCCCGTAACGCTCGTTTGTATGAAGCTGCCCTTCTGTACCTATCTCTTTTGTGTCTACTTTGTATTCGGTGTTCTAAGTTCTAGTTCTTAGATCGTCACGGTGCCTAAATATGAAAGTCTGTCTAACGTGATTTGTGACGTGTTTAGGCTACTACTGTAATTAATGTTTGCCTCTGTTTGTAAACTTTTTTTTTTGTATATAACTTTTTCGTGACAAAATTTTTCTGTAAATAATTCATTTGCAGACAGCACATAGCTGCATGCCTATACGAACGAAGTCACTGACAGCCAAAGTAGTAAAAATAGATGCAACATTTGCAATACGAATAGAGAAAAGACAATTTCAGTAGCAATATGTAAGAGAAGCTTGTAATTTTATTCAAAGTTGGATCTCTGTACGTGCAGAGTGGTGCAGTGGATAGAGTTATGAGCCACTATTGTTAAGTTCACAACTTTTCAGCGAATGTCCCCTTGAGCATCGCCTAGTCGGTAAGTAGACTTTAGCCAGACATTTAATGCTTATAGAAGTAAAGACTTTATAGTACAAGAGCTAAACATATAAAACTTAACTTCGAACGATTGTTTCTTATCAATTATTATTCTACTTTTTCACATTTATTATAAACTTGATTTGTTGTGCGAAAAAGCTGTCGATATTGTTCCGTTAAATAGAAATTGAATGACTCAATCTTTGGTTAATGTCGGTATAATATATTAAATGTTCTTTTTAATCCGTTGACATCACATACTACTTCAAGAGAAAAAAACATTTTCACAACAACCTCTGCTGTGTTAATAGTTAAACAAAAGACCCTAGAATATTTTTAATGGGACGGTTTAGTTAGATAATCAAACTGAACAACTTTCACTAAGGAGCTATCATCAAATTAAAAAGAAAAATCTACTGTTCCATACACTAGGGTCGATTCGGTACAAGGTTTTGTATGAAACAGCAGATTTTTATTATTTTACTTCATACTGGCTTTACTATGTTGGCTTCATACTGAAAATTTATCAGTTTTATGTTCTAAACCATTAAATATTACTAGGATCTCTTGTTACAGCCTGCATAAGAGAAGCTTGTAATATTATTCAAAGTTGGATTTGTAGAGAGTGCAGTGGGATAGAAATATGAGCCGCTATTGTTGACATCACAACTTTTCAAACTGTTATGAATACAGTGTTTGGCGCAGTTGTCTCCTAGCCTATATTCATCAGTCTAAATATCAACTTTGCCTACTGTTATAACCACACCGGTCGCTTCTTACGTCTATTTTAAAGTTTTGGGCTGTTTTCCATTATTTCGGTAGTCTTATTATTTATTTCTCTTAATAAGCTTTTTGTTCTATCTTATGGCTTTCTTACTTCTTGTCGCGAGGATTCTATAATATGTAGTAATTAACATATGTACACACGGCGACACATCAAGCTACGCAAAACCAATATAAGCTGGCCGTGCGACGTTATACATAACTCTACTTACGCGCGGCCAGCTTATTTTGGTTTTGCGTAGCTTAATGTGTCGCCGTGTGTACATAAACCAGTATCCCAATATTATGTGGTGACAGAAAAGTAATTTTATAATAATATGCATAGCGCGTGGAATCTACATTAATCCAGTACTAATGCCAGCTTCGAGTTCCAATCATGATTGATGGGACAGCCGTTCACTACAATACGAGAGCGCTGACCAATCAAATCGTAAGGAAACATGACCGATTCTAATTGTATTGTCCCATTGAACATGAACGACAGTTAATTAACACTAAGATTACTTAATCTACGTCAAACACAACCCGTATTTGCTATAAAAACAAGACATTTGTCTTCGCATTCGAATTCAAGTTAGCTATACAGGGTGTAAGTGAAGCCTAGCAAATACTGAACAACTTTCACTATGAAGCCTACCTCAGGAAACGCGAAAAAAAATCAGTTTTCCCATACATTTGAGTCAGGTAGGTATAGCAGTTTTGTATGGGACAGCAGATTTTTCGCGTTTCCTGACGTAGGCTCTTTAGTGAAAGTTGTTCAGTTTGATAGTCTGAGTTCAACGTTAAAATATTTGCTAGGCTTTCACTTACACCCTGTATAAGGTCTAACAAAATTAGCTGAAACTATTTTAAGGGGAGACCATCAAACTGAACAACTTTCTCTATGGGACCAATATCAAAATCGCGAAAAAAAAATCAGCTGTCCCATACATTCGGGTTGAGTTAGTTTGGCAGTTTGGACAGCTGATTTATTTTTCGCGATTCCGATGTTGGTTCCATAGAGAAAGTTGTTTAGTTTGATGGTCTGATACCCCCTTAAAATAGTTTCAGCTAATTTTGTTAGACCTAACAGGGCATTAGGGTCAGTGAGCTTAGCATTAATATCATCGAGTTAGTTAGTTTTTGTTTATTGCGTCAATCTGTTTACGAACGGGTTCTTCTTTTTAAACTTTAAACTTTTATTTTCTCTGAACACTCAAGAGTTACTTCGGACGTTTTCTTCTTAGGTCTTCATAAAGATGATTATTTTATAGATGAATGATTTACGTAGTATTAATCTTTAGTATTATGGAAATACCTGTGAAGAAATATATACAGGGACGGTATAGTCATGCGACCCAATGTTCATGTTAAGAACGAGTACTTGTAGTATGGAACGTGCTCCGCAGTCACGCAAGCCGATTACTGCTATGTCGGTAAAGCAGAAAAGCCTTATTACTTCCCTCGCCCTTATTAATACATACCAGCTGAAGCTCTACTGGATGAATTATTGCCAAAGTTGCAACTAACTACTGTTAGAAAAGAATGCGTAGATTTTAACCACTGTGTTCATTGTGGGATACTGGTTTAAAGCTGCTAAGATTTATGCTAGTTTCGTCTTATAGTCGCATTGGACCCTCTAGCTTTCATGTTCCTAATAAAATTCGATTCATGTCATAGTGCTTTCTGTCGGGGCGGTGTAGTGTAGAATACAGGGTGTTAGGGCAAACAGTTTCATCACTTTAAGGGGTGATTATACCTATGATACTGAACAACCTACCTATCCCTAAGAAACCAATAGGAAACTAACAAAAAATCTTTTTTGTTGTTGCGAATTTCCCTTTGAAAAAATTATTCAGTATTATGAGTACACTCACTCATTAAAGTAATGCAACTGTCTACTCTATCACCCTGTAGTTGCCTCACAGATGGCGGCGATTTGATCATACATTTACCAATAAGTTATTCGACACTCATTACTGTTTTGAAGATTTAAAACACCACTAGCTTTTTGGTGAAGGAAATCATCGTCAGGAAACCTAGGAACGTACTTTAAAGTTGAGGGGTGTATTTTTTCCACTACTGTTCATTAAAATGCAACGGGCTCTCTACCTGTCACATAGGAATGAGCTTAGGTACTGCTAGTGAAATGTTGGATATTCTGAATATGTTTCATTTAGAATATCTCCGAAAACCCGCTATGAGAATAACATTTTAATATGCATTCGCTAGAATAAGCCAGCACTAGGTCATCAAGTCCTCTTCTATACCTACATGCTCTGTCTGAAACTTTACTGGAAATCATAATTAGGCGACCAGTATTTTACTAACTAATGACTAGACTAGACTAGCTAACTAGTTGTGAATAATATATTCTATTTGATAACTTATACAGTATACAAAAGTAAAAATAAACATTTTAAATTTTTTAGGGGATTGTTTAGACCATCAAACTGAACAACTTTCACTATGTGACCAACATCGAAATCGCAAAAAAAAAAATCACCTGTCCCATACATTTAGCTCGAATAGATTTGTAGTTTAGTATGGAACATCAGATTTTTTTTTCGCGATTTCGATGTTGGTCCCATAGTGAAAGTTGTTCAGTTTGATGGTCTAAACCACCCCCTTAAATGTTTATTTGTATTTTTGTAACACCTTGTATATACTTATATTTCTATGGACTAGATTAGTTCGCAAAGTGACGATTCCACCTGCCAAAGTTGGTCGTCTAAATTACGATATACAGGGTGTTTGGTAATTAGAGACGTTTCTTTTAAGATGATAATCAAACCATCAAACTGAATAACTTTCTCTAGGAGACTAATAGAAAACACGAAAAAAAATCTGATATCCCATACAAAACTGCAAAACTACTCGATCGAAATGTATGGGACAGCAGTTTTTTATTTCGCGATTTTGATGTTGGTTACATAAAGTTGTTCAGTTTGATGGTCTGATCATCGTCTTAAAAATCCGTCTACATATTAAGAAAGACCCATTACATTAGAAAACTATTTAATATACAGGGTCCTTCTTAATATATGCTGACACTTTTTTAAGGGGATCATCAGACCATCCAACTGAACAATTTTCTCTATGGAACCAACATCCAAATCACGAAAAAAAAAACTCTTCCATACAAAACTGCTAACCTACTTGAGCCAAATGTATGGGACAGCTGATGTTTTTTCGCGATTTCGATGTTGGTCCCATAGAGAAAGTTTTTCAGTTTGACGGTCTGATCATCCCCTTAAAAAAGTGTCAGCATATTAAGTTGGACCCCATATAATTATTATTATGGAAGTAGAAGTGAACTAGTACTATAAAACACAACCTTTTTTATTATGTTGTTTTTTGCAAAGTTCGACTTACAAGCTATTAGTTAGCGGTTCATGAACATTTTTGTGTTTGCTGCAATGATTATCTAGGTATCTAGATTTTACGTTAATAGCTAGAAAACCTACTTTGGAACTTTGTATGTATAGCTGAGTTATATCATTTATACTTAGGCACCTTTGTACTTATGTCTAATTGACATCTTGTCCCCACCAGGCAAGACTCAAAATCAACATCAATCACAAGCCCCAAAGTGTCACGGAAGTACTTCACAAACTGGCGACAAGCATGTGATAAGACGAAGGACAAGACCAAGGAGCTGTTGAAAAGGTGGAGGACGCTGCCGGAGGCCGAGGCGGCCGAGAGCCCGATGCAGGCCCCGGGCAGCAGTGAAGATGAGAAGAATCACGGGTGGAGCGTCCATGTTTGGAGTAAGTATCTATTATCTAAACACTGTTAACTCGACGAAGGATTAGACCAAGAAAGTTCTCAAGAGAAACAGGATGCTGCTAGAGGCAGAGAGTCAATTCCTGGATTCCAATGAGAGCAGAAAAACACAATGGATGAATGCGTGAAACTTACTGATCAAAAAGCTACATCTGCTTCATTTGGAAATTCAGTTGCGTGCTTGAATATTAGAGAAATCGTACAGCGAGTAAAAAAAATTAATTTTGTAGTGTGGACATGATATCATCATCATCAAACATCTCGAACGATAGACGTCCATTGCTGGACATAGGCCTCCCCCAAGAATCGCTACAACGACCGTTCCTGCGCTGCCCTCATCCAACAGGTTCCCGCCGCCTTCACCACGTCGTCCTTGTTGGGGGCCTACCACTGCCACACGAGAATTCTTCGGCCCCATCGGACATCGGTTGATCAATGGACATAATACACACCGAATTATTACAAAAGCCGTGATGTTCAAGTGGCGAGTAACTTTGCCTGCCGTGCAGGAGGCGATGGTTCGATCCCCGTCCAGGCCGACTCGTACCAATGAGTTTTTCGGAATTTATGTACGATTTGTAACACAACAGGCTTTTCGGTGAAGGAAAACATCGTTAGGAAACCTACATGCTTCAATTTCGAGGCATGTATTGTATCCACTGTCCATTGTAAGTGGCGACGGGCTCACTCCCCGTCACACTGGACAGAGTTTCGGTACTACTAGTGAAACGTGGATGTTCTGAAGTTTCAGAATATCTCTGACTACCCCCACGGGGAATGTTGTCGTGAGCATATACTTATGCTTATGCTTATTATTGCAATACCTACTGAATAATACAAAAAATTTGATGCTACTGTATATAGGGTAGGTAATAGGGTAGGTTTTGGTCATAGTGCGCGGGCATCGCATAGGCCTAGGCTAACAATAGAATACAGTTTCACATTTATGAGAGGCACATTAATGAACTTGAGCTGCCAGCGACCGGGAAACGCTAATTACTGTAGCTTGATATCAATATCATCGTCCAAATTTGGTATCGCTATGTTCAGGGAAATACCTACTACAGTTCTGCCCAAGACCGCAACCAGTAGATAGCTATCAGAGACTGTTTATTTTAAATTGATAGTGTTTTGCTTTTGTCTAGAACTGCATTTCTGCCAACGTCAAGTAGTTTTTGGGAGTATCTACCCCAACCTCAAGGATTGTTTTTTGATCAAAAACACATTTGAGAAGAGATGGCGGAGCCTCGTGGTCGTGAAGCTCAAACCCGAACCGCGCGAACACAGTGCGAATGACACAACATATCCTGACCAAACTTGTATCTTCTAAGCTAGATATTATATAATAGCTATTTATGTCTATGCGAGCCTTAAAACAAACAAAAAAATATTACTCTGGGAAATACCTAGGTTTGACTTTTTAAGCTGACCAGCCCGTATTTTAAAAACTATTTCGATGTTTGAAATTAGTCTGAAAACAACCCGGGGCAACTATCTGAAACTGCTCTGATATTTTTTCGGTCTCTCATCACCCCTCAGCTATTCCATTTCCGTCCCAAATATGACATGGTTCAATATTCTCGGCTCCCTTACCATAGTGTGTTCATGCGGTTACATTGTGAGTAAAAAAATAAGCTTCGTATAGTGAAATGTGTTAGATTGGTTGAATTGTAAAAACCTAGTTAGTTAATTAATATTTACATTGAAACTAAATCTACTATGTTTTATCCTACAAATTCACTTTACAATAAAAAGGGAAGGAATGGGTTATGTCATGAAATACCCTCTAAAAGCTGCGATCACCGCGCATTATACGGCTGCAACGGATTTCAGTAAACGTGGTAGAAATTTATTTCACCCTGCTAAATGCAGAGCTTTCTGTGTTGTGTAATGGAATTTATTCACAAACTTGAGTCGTGAGTACCTACCATTACCAATTTAGGGTTGCTTGCACCAAAAGAAATGTATGTTAAATATGATGATGTCACTCTCATTTGTATGAGCAGTGTAAGAGACCTAAATACTTGTTGGTGCAAGCCAGGCTTAATGTGAGTAATAATAGTAAGTAATCCATTTTTAGGGTTCCGTACACAAAGGGTGCCAGCGGACCCCAAAAGCCTATGCTGTCCGTCCGTCCATCCTACCTTTAAAGGGTTTATATCTTTTGAAACGTATCTTCTATAGCTAGACGATTGAAATTTTCACGACTATGCGTTATTCTGGCGGATTTCCTAACAAGTAAATAAAAACAAAAAATGTTAGTTTATGTGGTGTCCCCACAAGAAACGTGGTTTGTTTCAACGTTCTTTGTTCGTTTTTGCACTAAAATCAAAAAGGAAATACATACAAGCGTCAAACTGGGTGTGATTATAGTGCATACTCTAAAATGAAACAACAAATAATAAAATGCCATGTGTGTCGGGCTCACGCTAAGGATTCCATTGCATCCCAACAATTTTTTTATAATATAGTATGGTGGTACGGAACCCTCATGCGCGAGTCTGACTCGCTCTTGGTCAGTTTTTTAAATAGTCAGCAGCTTGTGGGTCCGGGTTCGAATACGCGCGGACGACATGCCATGTACCATTAACTAACCTATGTACGTATACCGACTGCTCTCAAACGGCGACGGAAAAACCTCGTGAGGAAACCAACACACGCTGAAAAAGAAATTCTGATGCGTATGTGTTTGTGTAGTCCACCAATACGCATTCTGCACGCGTGGTGGACTGATGCCTTGCCTGTGCACTCTCCCTGAGGGTAGGCCAGTACCCTGCAGTAACACGTATATAGACTGACTGATGATGATGATGATTCATAAGTGCTTTACAGAAGCGTAAGCCGACTGGCCTAGTAATACCCAAGTTATACCTAATATAATATGGATGCCTGACTACCATCATCTAAATTATTATAAAACTGTAACAGAAATGTGTCTGTAGGTACATTGAAGATATTTACAAGAAAAATATTATGATAAAGTTTTTGGTATCCCCGACTCCAAATCAAACTTTTTATAATTTTTGTCTGTCTGTTGGTTTGTATCTTTGAAACAGCATCTTGCAAAAACTACTGAACCAATTTAGATGAAACTTTTTTCGTTTGATATCTGGAATATAATTTGTGCGGACGAAGTCGTGGGTAAACTCTAGTAATGCATATAACTACGCATATTGTTTCCAAACAAATTTACATACCTACAATATCATTACCATATTTCAGCTGTAGATTACTGAATCCTCCATACCAGCTTAATATGTCATGTAAATATGACAGTCAGATCATAATTACGATAATTGGGTATCTACGTAAATAGAAATGCATAAATTATAAATCCATATTTTGTCGAGGATTATATTTTTAAACAGTTCTGAATAAAGCTGAGTAACCTTGTCTGCATGCTGCTGCTTGCGTGCAGGAGGCGATGATGGTTCGATCCCCGTCCAAGACGACTCGTACCAATGAGTTTTTCGGAATTTATTTAAAACTAGCTGTTGCCCGCGACTCCGTCTGCGTAGACCTTAAAAAAGTATCATATGTGTTAATCCAGATCATATTCTATCTGTGTGTCAAGTTTCATCAGAATCCGTTCAGTAGTTTTTGCGTGAAAGAGTAACAAACATACATCCATCCATGCAAACTATCGCATTTATAATATTAGTAGGATTTGTAACACCACTGGCAACAAAACATCGTGAGGAAACCTGCATGCTTCTATCAATTTCGAGGCATGTATGGTATCCACTGTCCATTACAAGTGGCGGCGGGCTCACTCCCCGTCACACTGGACAGAGTTTTGGTACAAGTGAAACGTTGACTCTGACTATCCCCTCTGTGCTATGCTAGTTCTGAATAAATAATCACTACCAGCGTATAATCGCAGCGCTGCAGGGCACAGGCCTAACCTCAAGGAAGGTGTATGGGCGTTAGTCAACCACGCGTGCCCGATGCGGATTGGTAGACGTCACATCGCCATCAGCATTTCTTCCATGCAGGTTCCTCACGATGTTTTCCTTCACGTTTTAGAACAGTATTACGGTACATACAGGGTCCTTCTTAATATGCTGACACTTTTTAAGGGGATGAGCAGAACATCAAACTGAACAACTTTGTATATAGGACCAACATCAAAATCCCGAAAAAAATATCAGTTGTCCCATACATGTGGCTCGAGTAGGATTGTAGTTTTTTTAGGGCAGCTGATTTTTTTCCCCTATTTCGATGTTGGTCCCATTCAGAAAGTTGTTCAGTTTGATGGTCTGGTCATCCCCTTAAAAAACTGTCAGCATATTAAGTTGGACCCTGTATATTAGAAAAACTCATCTGTACATGGTTTGTCGTCCGTGCGGATTCGAACCCGGACCTCCATGATTGAGTGTCCATACCTCTCCGCAACGTGCCACCGACGCTCTGTATAAATCTAATAAAACTGTAACAGACTATATTTTATGTCAAGATAGAGCCTCGCGTTTCTAAAGTACTAAAACAAAACGGGCCAACTTTCTTAGGTTGGTGTGCGTGAGGCGTCGTACAACTGACAGACAGGGTTTATCAGCCTAGACTGGGTGATATTTTCATCGAAGCGTTCGAAGCTTTGACTGTCTTACTTGAAATATAACTTATCAAAGCTCAGACTATTATAGGCAATCAAACCAATATTCAAATAAAAGTTAACTCAAAGTATTTTATGCTAAGGTGACGGGTTCACGGCAGCATCGATTTCCCTATTTCTAGCGCAGACTAATGGTGACCCTGTTTCTTAATTTGTTTGAGTGTACCAGTGAGCTTACGGTAGTAACATATAATATTATTTTAGTGTATCCAGTGTTATAATGGAGACATTTTGTTTGTGGGTTTGTTTGTCGACACGCACCTCGAATACTAGGTTGAAACCTTGATAATTCGATTCTGCTCTCGATTCTAAAAAAACTACTTTCTAGTTTTGCGTTAATTCATTAACATGTTGCATAATAATGTAACAAAACCGGTATTAAATAATCTGTGACAAAACATCCTAGTACCTAATATTTAAAGGGGTAGTTTAGACGTATGAAAAACCTTAAATATGGAGACAAAGACGAAAAAAATATTGAAAAAATCTGTTGTCCTCATTTGCCTTTCCATCTATAAAAGACCAATGAGGACAAAAGATTGTTTCAATGTTTTGGTAAGACAATGGTTCTCCCATCATAAATTTTGTATGAAACAGCCTTAGACGAAGTATATGTCTAGATGGACAGTCGAAGCTGCGAACGCATCGTGCCAGAGATAAGTTGTATGACGCTGTCAGAAAGAAAGTTTGCCACTTTACCGTACTAAAATATAGGCGTGAGGCTCAATCTAGACATTAACTATACTTTATCCAAGGAAACATCAGATCTTTTTATTTTTTATCGATTTTGGTTCCATAGTGAAGTGAAAATTGGTTAGTTTGATCAAAGATCAAAGAGTGTGATGGTCTAAACCCCTTTTTAAATAATACTAGGATGTTTTATACATTCGTTCAGGGCGCCATAGGTTTGGGTGTGAAATTGGTGACATTCACCCGAGACACTGCTTTTCATTTCGATTACGAGGAAACTAAACAATATACTAAATCCAATTTCTGAATCAATCGTTTAATTCAATTTAGACTACTTTTCAAAACGTTTGAAAATTTTTGAAATCACTCGTCGTGCCAATGCGAAAGAGAAAAAGCATACGAAGACATATGTAGGTATGCTAGAATGAGACAGATAGACTTCCCTAGTGAATTTTACAACAACATCCCTGGAATTTTACGAAAAATTTGCAAGATCTCGCTTTCCCGTCCTTTTTTCTTTAACTTAATGGCTTTTGTTTTTTATAAACCAGCCAATTCTTTTTTGAAGCGATTATGAGGCGGCTGGATTGAACTCACAGACCAAAAATTATTCGCCTTCTCTTTCTACGGTTATTCTTCATTTTGACGTATTTGCAAAGACAACAATACCCTTTTGCCAAGCTGTACCAACAAGGTACCAACATCAATAGAACATTATGTCTGTACATTGAACATATTTACAAAAAAAAGATTACGATATGGTTTTTAGATGTCCCTTACTCCAAATCCGAGCCAGGCTCTTGGCTGAGTATCTCTGACTACCCCTTTGGGAATATAGTCGTGAGCATATGCTATGCTATGCTGACTCTCAATCTTTTTTAGAATTTTTATCAGTATGTTTTTGCGAGCATCACGCAAAAACTACTGAACCGATTTTAATGAAACTTTTTTTGTTTGATAGCTATGATCTGACTTAAAATCTGGTATATAATTTGTGCGGACAATCTCGCGGGTTAACTCCAGTACAATATTATACTTGTTGTACACTATTTTGTACCCTTAATCTCGATTGAGCCTCACGCTTCTACCGTATAAAGCAAAAGTGGCCATCTTTCTTAGGTTGGTGTGCGTGAGGCGTCATACAATTTATCGGTTTGTGCGTATATAGCGACACGGCGAAAAAAATATCACCCCCCTTGAACTTTTTTTCGACGTGCTCGTAGCTTTGACTGTCTATCTAGACATATAACTTACCGAAGTTTGTACCTATAAATGAGTAGAACTAAATAGTTTTGTAATAGGAACATTTTCAAGTATTTTGAAAAACACTGAAGCTGAGTTACTATAGGAAACATGAAACTGTTTAAAGTTTCCGCCTCACAAACGAGGAGCGCTGCGATATATAGAATTTCCAAGTTTCTCCTTCCCCGAGTTCAGTATCCAGCCTCACGCCACGTGATATTATCGATACGTTAACGTATAGCTACTATACAGGGTGCAACAAAACACCCTAGTAATATTTAAAGAGGTGGTTTAGACTATCAAAATCAACAAATCTCACTAACTATGGAGTCAACATGAAATTAAATTTAAAAAATCTAATTTAATTAAATTTATCTTTATTGGTTATCAAACAGCAAATTGCGTAAAAAATCGATGTCTCGTAAAATACAGAGGAACTATTTATTTGACATAGGCACTAGCTATTTAGGCACTTTTTATTGGCACTCTTCCTATCCTAATCCCTCTCATGTCGTACGCTCGAAATACGGATACGAAATATTGGTTCCATATTTTTGGTGGTCCAATGGCGAGAAACCTTGCCTGCCGTGCAGGAGGCGATGGTTCGATCCTCGTACCAAGTTTTTCTGAGTTTATGTACGATTTGTAACACAACTGGCTTTTCGGTGAAGGAAAAAATCGTGAGGAAACCTTCACGCTTCAATTTCGAGGCAAGTATTGTACCCACTGTCCATTACAAGAAGGCGATGGGCTCACTCCCCGTCACAATGGACATAGTTTCGGTACTACTAGAGAAACGCGGATGGTTTCAGAATATCTCTGACTACCCCCTCGGGGAATATATTGGTGAGCATAAGCTATGCTTGATGGTCTAAACAACTCCATTCAATATTACTAGGATACTAGGATTGTTTTGTTTTACTCTGTATTTTTGTTGATTAACACAGATATTTCTTTGAATACATTTTATCTCATAATATTATACAGAGACAAAGTTTGCATTTACAACGCCTGAATCGAAATCCGAATCCGCAATCCAGATTATGTCTAAACGATAGGAAACATTAAAATCGTATGTAGTCTCGTAGCTCCGTAGCACTGTAGCCCGTAGCGTTCTGCTTCTATGCGATATTATCTAGGTATATGTATGCATTTTGTTGGCAGTTGTAAATAAATAGTAGAAAAAGGCCTTCCGGGACATGGCTGTTCACATGTCTGAACGTCCAAAGGGTTTGATAAAAGGTACCATCGACCCTTATTGAGCCTACGCTACGGCGCTTTTTCGTCAATACACCGCTCTGTTGTTTATACACCTTCATGCCCACATTTCATAGCTAAATTTTTAAAAATTAATTTTCCAATTGACTCCAAAGAGGTGAACTCATGCACGACAAACATGACGAACACTTAATTTGTTAGTATTTGTTCAGTTAATAATTGACACAAATAGCGATAAATATTTTAAACAAATATAATGTATGATCCTATTACCAAGAAAACATTCAATCGTATCACTTTGTCGCTTGGCTGCATGGTTGTGATTTAACTTGTATAATAAAAAAAGAAAGATGCTTGGAGCCTGTGATGTAGGACAACTAAAAAAAGAGGTTAACAGGAACTTTGTTTTATTACTTCGATAGATTGCCATTCACTTTACTGGAATGATTTTATCAGCAATCCAGATGGTAAATCTTTAATGTATCTGTGGGTAAACATTGATAGTTCAGCAGATATGTGCATTTCGAATGAAATTGCAGATTGAACCGTCAGAATAAATATGGGAGGAGGGTGCGACCTACTTTCTAATTCAAGTAAATGTTTCAAACGGACCAAAACATCTGCTCCAAAAACGAAGCCACTGCAACATAAAAATAAATAAAACCTAAAACCGCCGACGTATTATTTATAGGACATATTTTTTTCTCAAAAAAGTGGGTACGGCGGGTACGGTTCAGTTTGATGTACCTAGTTATTTACCTTGAGGTAATTTAATCTTATTAGACTCTGTTTTCATTTGTATTAATTCTAGTCCCAATAACCGAATCTTGAAACTGTATTTTATTATTGTCGGGTAGTAAGTATCGCCATTGAGGTACTTGGAATTTTTTTTTGGTACCGTGTCAGGTACTGACTAAGCTTTTACTTTAGATGTACTAAAAATCTGTTAAACCTGCATGCAACCTGCTTTACTTCCCTCGTAAAAGGTTTTATATACGTTTTAAATAGAAAAATGAAAACGCAGTCAATTAGATATAAAAAAACATTATAAAATCCACGTCTCACGTCAATGTTGTATAGACTGACACTGACGTCCACGGCAAGTCCTCGGAGAATCATGTAGGCTTTAATATAATCGATAATTTGAATTTCCGATGATTTCATGATTTCCTAGCTGATCGATCACATTAGGGAAATTATTTCATCGTAGAATATAGTAACATTAGATAGATACATAATGAGTAAGGAAACGAGAGCAAAAGACAAAGGAAATCCGAAACAAAGCCAACCAGACGAAGCCAAGTCAAAGAAGAATACGGAATCAATAGCGAAGATGCAGAATACCAAGCGTATTACCAGAACAAGTAACGTTAAGGAGGAAGGATTCTATAAATTTCAATCTATGATGACAAGAAATGTTAACTCCCAAATAGAGGTGAGCCCAGAGAAGGTAACAAAGCGAGCTAAAAAGCGTGTGAAAAGCAAGAGGCCCCTGTAGTGATATCTGTCCTTCAAGCCAAAGGTATCTACGCTAGAGGATGTGTCTACAGCGATCCCTTTTCAGTTATCGTATAGTGCACTTGTAATTGTATGTTACCTTATTTAAATAAATGCGTTTCTGTTTCTCGGTCATCTTCATACCTAGTGAATATAATTTCTGGATTCTGTGTCGGTTTCATTTTGATTTTTCCCGTATTTTTCCACTAGTAGGTACTATATTTCTTTTCAGATGAAATTCCTATTCGTTTCCTGAAACACGGGAATGTCACGAAAGGAACAAAGAGCTACAAAAAAATCAAAATCCATCCGTATGTTGTTTTTTTTTCAATATTCGTATTGCGGTTCCATAATAGGATACAGTTTCTTTCGGCCCTAACCTTTTATTTCACAGGTAAACATTTATAAGTCAATTAACCCTTTCCATCACAGTTAAGCCCTTGATTAATTTTGATCAAACGTTCAAACGTTACAGCAAATCTTATCTTAGCAATTATAAAACTAACAGAAGTGTGTCTGTACCTTGAAGATATTTCCAAAAAAAAGATGACGATATATGGTTTTTAGGCGTCCCTGACTCCAAATCAACTTTTTTAGAATTTTTGTCTAACTGTTTGTCTGTTTGTGTGTTTGTTTATGCGAGCATCACGCGAAAACTACAAAACCGATTTTGATGCCACTTTTTTTGTTTGATAGCTTATGATCTGGTATATAATTTGTGCGGCCGAAATCGCGGGTTAACTCTAGTATTCAAATAAAAGTGGAGCATTTACTAAAATATGACGCGAACAGATAAGAGGCTTGCCGAAGCTTCGAATGAAAGACGAGCTCCATCCATGCTTTATTTTTTTTATTCTTTGTACCTTCCACTTCCACAGAGAGAATAACGGAATATTTGAGCTCAAACTAACGGTTGATTTGTTTGTGTTCCATTCATGAAATATTAATACAGCTACAACAACCTGTGCTTTCTTTCATTTCTAATTCATCAAATATATTTTTGTCAAAACGTTTTCTCTTTCGGGTAGTCAGAAACTTTATTACAATTTATTACCAACTATACGAGTATTTACCATAGTAAAACCGTATTTAACTGTAAGGCCTTTTGCAACAAAAACAAGTTAAAACACAGCTATTACAGAATATTATTTCATAATGTATAGTACCTAGGTTAACTTATTTTGTAACCATACCTGTTACAATAACTCCTAAATAGTGATTCTAGGTAGTAACTACGTAGCATATGTACCTACCTACTTACGTAAAAAATGTAAAAGTTTACGACACATATTGCGAAGTAAATATTCTCATTCTTTACGGTGTACCTACTCACTTTGCCGGGAAACGTTCCCAGAGAAACTTCTTGCAAAGTTTTCACGTTTGTATCAAAAACGTAGGTATTTTGAATTATGAAGATTCATACATCAAGCATGTCAAGTACACACACACGTTATGGAAGCACTACGCGGGAAGTTTATTGAAAACCCCTGTCCGAATGGTTGAATTTACGAGAACGTACAGTTTACGGCTCTCAAACAATACAACTAACTAACTAACTGCAAACTTAACTATTCGGATGATATTCGGAAAATACTGGTGGACAAAAATTTCCTATAAACGATATTATTACTAGACTACTCACTTACGTAACCTTTGGGCTTTCTCAATAGAGGGAAATTGATAGAAGAGAAAATGTATTACTATACCCTTATCGTTTGATGCTATTTTCCCCAGGACTCAATGTAATTAAAACTCGGCCAACTGGCAAAAATTTCAAACTACCGGCAGCACGCAATCCGACCATAGTCATAAACTGTTCGCTTACCTATGTGTAGTAGGTATTCCAAAAAACATAAATCTGTATTATCATAAGTATGAAAGTATTTTTATTATACCTAATTTTCTTCTGTGCCGTGTGGTTCCGGCTTAGAATGGACCACCCCAATTCTTCCGGTGGGTCTCGTACGAGGCGACTAAGGGTTGAAAGGTTTCTAATGCAGTGTTTTGTGTGCGAAAGGCTAACCACCTCTCACCACTTGACACGTCATTCCGTCCTATAACTAAAAATGGCTAAATCTGAGTATTGCTACAACTTTATTCCTCAACAATCTGCGTATTGAACATTCTACGTACTGAACATTCTACGTATTAAACATTCTGATGTCCTAAATTAAAGAAAAACGCACGTTTTGCGTTTTGAACGTTTTACGTAATAAACATTCATAAAACATATACGTGTTTCTGATCTCCTCAAAAGGGATTACGGTCGAGAGTTTATGTACTTCATGTATATATGTATGTCTTCTGAAGCAAAGCTTAATGTTAAGCATAATCGGACGTTTGCTTAAATAGATAAGTACTTACTTTACATTTTTCATGTTTGATTTTTGTGTTAAAACTTTTAGTTTCTGTACATCCAACAACAAGGGTTTAACACATAAACAAGGGTTCTGTTCTACACCTAAAGGTTATAGCAGTCCAATTGCGGATTTAGACAAAGCACAATGGGGTACCGCAGTGTGACGCAGTAATCCGGTCGCCCTACCGAGCCCTGCGAAGCCACTACTTGTTTAATAAGTCATTTACACGCCCCTTCCACGTTGCGATCTTGCTAGAGTGAAATTCATCGTCAAAATCACTGAAATCTAAACTGTTTCAGTATTTCGGTGTCAAGTCGAATTTGGTAGGAACGTTTGTTCTTTTTGCTCTATCTTAAAAACTAGAATACATACAAGCGACAAACTTAGTGTGATTATAGTGCATACTCTAACGTAAAAAAGCAAATAATAAAAACCGGTCAAGGGTGTGTCTTGTGCTAAGGTTTCCGAAAACCATTTTTGTTGGTTATGTTGCATGATGAAACGGAACAATATCCGCCATTATAAAACATATTCTGTGAAAATTTCAACCGTCTAGCTATTTTGATTCAAAAGATACAGCTCATACAGCCTTTAATAGGTAGGACAGACATTACGAGGGGGTAGTCAAACATATTCTGAAACCTCAGAACATCCACGTTTCACTAGTACTACTGAAACTCTGTCCAGTGTGTCGGGGAGTGAGCCCGTCGCCACTTATAATAGACGGTGACAATATTTACATGCCTCGAAATTGAAGCATGCAGGTTTCCTCACGATGTTTTCCTTCACCGAAAAGCCAGTGGTGTTACAAATCGTAAATAAATTCCGAAAAACTCGTTGGTACGAGTCGGCCTGGATGGGGGTCGACCCATCGCCTCCTGCACGGCAGGCAAGGTTACTCGCCACGGTTACTTGGCTGGACTAGTTTCTAAAAAGCAAGAATCAGAAACATTTATTCGTGGTTATATTTGTTCAAGGTGAACTAAACACGTTGGTACTCGACTCGAGTACCCATCGATAGCAGTTTTAGAACCCGGCGGTATCTCACATCCTCTAAGTTCACTCTAAAAGCCTTTGTAAGAGTATTGAAAGGGGATAATACTGGCTTCGTCATGCATGCAACATCTTATCGCTCTTTACACCTCACTTTACAGCCTACTCGCAAACAACTTAGATTAACTTGTCTTATGACTTCGTAAGGAGCTGCTTGTTGCAGCTGTGCTCAACTCTTTGATTAAATTTAAATAGAGCAAGATAGGTGACGTTCTTGCATTACGTACTTGAACAATGGATCTGTTTTTCATGTACTTACTACGAGTGAAAAGTAATGCCGTGTGAATTTTTGAATGATTTTAAAACGAGTAAAAGCAAACGAAGGCATTGTGTTACCCTTATTCCGCCTAAAATCAAAAAGGTTTCTTAATCACGCAATGCCGCTCGGATTGCGACTAAGTCAATTAGGTGACGAGGGCTCAATTTATGCGGTCCATGCGCTATAGACAATCACATATCTTCCGCTTTTTAATTTAATCTAAAAGGCTCAACTGCAAATATTTTTAAGTACCTACTTTGTAGCATTAGGTAGTTTAATGATATTAATTTGCTGTTTCGTGGAAAACTTTCAAATTTTGTACATCTACACTATTATAAAAATCTACTGTCCCATAGTTACTTACTTTTAAGTCGAGTACTGCAGTTTTTTATGAAACAGCATGTTTTTTATTTTCTCGATGTTGGCTCCATAGTGAATGTTGTGGATTGTGATGGTCTAAACCACCCCATTAAATATAACTATTCTCCATTCAAAAAACATGCAACGAAATTTTAAGGCTATTTTGCATTACAGAAATAGAGATTTGAAACACTTCCTCTCAAACAAGATATGTCGGATAATATACATATATAATAAGGGAGAAGAGATTTTCCGATTCCTATTTAGCTTTCTGGCTAATTCTGATTACCAAATGTAATAATTATTTGGTAATCAGAATTAGCCAGAAAGCTAAATAGGAATCGGAAAATCTCGTTGTCCTTATTTGGAATGAAGTATAGAGTTCTTCGTTACACCTTGCATAACGTATCGAATAAAAGATCAGTTTTTTTTTAAATAGCAACTTGGGTGAACCGATGCAGCGAAGACCTGGAATGTCTGGAGTTGGAGGACGAGCAGCCGCTGGCGCAGCTGAGCACGGTCCAGTCCGACAAGATGACCCTATTCTTCACCGAACTGCTGGATCACGACAGAGACGACGTCATCAGCGATCAGGACTTTGATAACTTTTTTGAAGTAAGAGCACGATAAACAAGCCTTGATAATTTAGTGATTTTATTATTATGTAGTTAGGTTCACACTATTTAAAACTTAGATCGATTGTAGTTTTTTTTTTTATTTATTTATTTATAAAGGGTGGAAAGTTAAGATGGGGCACAAAGGGCAGCTCCAGAAGAATTATAGCTAAAAGAAAACGTTCTTAGGAGACTAACCCTAACTTTTTTGCAAAAAAAAATCGACTGTCCCATACTCAACTGCAATGCCTACTAGACACACAATGTATCAAACAGCTGTTTTTTTTTTCTACGATTTCAGTTTTGCTCACATAGTAAAAGTTGTTCAGTTTCATGGTCTGAACTACCCCTAAAAATTCGGAAAGTGTTTAACAACTAAATGTATGGGAATTTAATTTTGCGTTTTCTGAGAGTTCGGATATCTCGACCTCGGTTGACCCCATAGAGACTTATGTTCCTTATCAGTAAGATAATCGAATGGGATGAAAAAAAAGTTTTGTGAAATTACGGTTTTTCTCGATGAGTAATTTTTTTCAAAATCTGCGAATGCAGAGGTAAAATACTCCAGAAGTTAGGGTTAGTCTCCTAAAAGCGTATTCTTGTAGATGTAATGCTTTTGGTAGCTGCCTTTTGTGCCCCATCTTAACTTTCCACCCTGTGTAGGGGCCTTTTAGCCCTGAGTTTATATCTGCCCCATCGAGCCTTAACCCAGATCCAGATTCAGATGTGACTCATAAATTCATAATTATAACGTACGAACAAATGTAATCAGTTCCATTATTATCCTGACACTTCAGTGATTGATAGTCTACACTACTAACTACGATATTCCGATTATAAAGGCATTGTTTCAATAGTGATTTCTATTCCCTTTTTTCAATTTAGTAAAACTTGCAGTAAATAGCTAAAAACAAGTCCCTGATTTATTTTTACTTAAAAACAATTGAAACGAAGGCTATTAAAGCGAACTTTGCTACCAACCATCTTTATGGCCTCTCTCTAAGTCACTATAAGGCGATGATGATGAATGAATTACACAATTGGCCCTTAATTCAACGTAACACCCCTTTTACACAGAGGCAAGTTGCCGACATAATGAAAGAGAATAATTAAATTTGTTTCATGTCGTAATTCACAGAAGCTGGCGCACTTTGCCGACTGGTCGACCAACTCGTCCGAGTTTCACATACTATTGGAGGTGAAGAGCGAGTTCCTGGAGCACTTCATCAACCCGTTGCCACCCAAGTGAGTCGACATATCGACTCGCATAACAAATGGGTCGCGATAAAGTTCATCATTATTAATCAAGATTTAATATTAAGAGTCAGAAAATAAGGGAGCATTCGATATTAGATTGATTCTTTTAGAATTAGGAACGACAACAATAATTGTTTCTTTCAGTCATAGAGCAGTACCTAAGTACCCTCACAAGCGTTCGTGCTGATTCTTGGGCCATACAATATTAATAATAGGTACTAGTAACAAAGGAATTTCATTTCCAACGGAGATGTTAACAAAAAGACAACAATTGCACTCACTGCAACACAAAAACTTGTTTCTGGTTCAATGGCCCGGTCTCTATTACAACATTTCACAAGAACTTTGCTATTATCCGAAGCCAGCGAAACTCCCGAGAGCAATTCATATTTTCTTACTTTATGGACCTATTACTAACCAGATGGGGCGAGCTGCCGTACTATAAAAGAGTCTGCGGCCCCGATGCTGACGGGATCGGTATACAAAACAGGACAACGCTGGAAAGCTGGCTAGCGCGCTGGGCGCTCCACCTGAGCGAAATGCGCCGATTCTCCGACTTGCCTTTGTACTTGCAGTACCTTTGCAAGATACTGTTTCACGTCGTCGATAGGACTAGTAAGTATAATACAATCGTAGCAACATAATCTAATGGAGGTCGACCAGGAATAAATAGCTGGTCGGTGTCACCATTTCACCGTCATCGTCTTAAAACGTGCCCTACAGTTTGATGTTCTGATCGTAATCAACTCCTGAAACATCATCCTATTTATAAGTCACTCTAATTTGGTAAGTAGTACATTCGCCAGACTGCTATGCAACCTTGCCTGGAATGACATGACATCAATAACTTTCTCGTTCCCTTATTTTGCTGTAATTTTATAATTATCCTGGAGAACAAGATAATGTTATGTATGGTTCCTTTACAAGAAATAGGTAAGTTGTCGAGAAAGTCGGATTGATGGACGGGTTTAATTTGTGGCAGGCAAGTAGCTCGACAGGCAGCTTCCTGATGCCCGTGAAGCCGTGAATCAAGGTAATTGTTCCACATATTACGTTTTTCGCGCAATTTCCCCCATCTCGTCTCTGGAGAGATATCCGACGTTAGAATAAAAATACCTTGTGTAAATTCGATGTCTGGGGCATATTTTACCAATAATTTAGTGCGCGCAGGTAAGTTGGAACTGTGAAAACGTACCCTAATAAATCGTTTGTTGAAGTTATTCATATGCATTAATAGCGGTTAAGACCGTGCACGAAGGTTTCAACTAGCTCGCTTACTTTTCAGATATATAGTATACTTAACATATACTTAATATATTATATCTCAGAGTCATAAAAGAATATAGCTTTTAGGTATGTAGGTAGGTACTTAATCCTTTTTCTAGTCTACTTTATATATGTATCTACTAGGTAAATATATCTATTGTATCTATTTCTATATCTGTGTCTCTAACCCTGAAAATTAAACCCTATAGGTATAGGAATAGGTAGGTTAAAAACCCTTATTTTGCTTGACTGTCTGGACTTACATTGATAATTTATTCGAGCATAACACGCAAACTGAGGCTTTCATCATTCGAAAGCACCCAGAATAGGTAAGTAATTTGAGAGAGAATGAAGAAGAAAAGAGAGAAGAAAAAGAGAAAAGTACCTTTAGAGTTTTGAATTTGTAGTAGGTTTCGGCCATTTTTAGACTCGGTCGTTTCGTTTCGACCAATTTAAAAATGACATACTTTTAATCCAGAAATTATTACGATCGATTTCAGGCAGGCAATGTCGCGGGTATTGAGAGTGAAACCATAATGTATGGGGCCAACTTGACTTTGCGAATACAAATTAATCAAAGTTAAATTAATTAATCTTTAACGATTAACGCCTGTTAGGTACCTAGATAGATAGGTAAGGTAGATACTTACATAAATATACAACGTGTTAATGGAATAATCGAAACTGAGCAAATAGTTTAATGAGAATTTCAGCCCTTTTTGATAGGGGTCTTTTTTTTAAATATTTTTTTAAATTTTTAAATTTGGTTCCTTTAGATGTTTAGTCTGTACCTACGCGCAGGGATCATGACCATGAGGATGACAATATCAATACCTAAGTCACAGTCATTAGCGTCACGTTTAGCGATGACGAGTAGTGAGTAAGCGGGGCGCGGTGGCGAAGGACGGGTGTTAGCGGTTGTTAAATAGGTAGGAATATTTCAAAGGATTTTTGTTTTTACTCAACTGCATCAGAAGAAGGGTTATTTTAAATACGTTTCAACAGAATTCTATTTAGGTACCTAATTCTATAATTATTTTTTTTGGGTGTATGAGGGTTTCGGTTATTCCGTGAACACGTATAATTCATGAGGATAAATTAATGTTTCTATGTAATATTTAAGAACTATATTCTCTAAAATATCTTTAAGATGTCTACAAGTATACCGGGTGTAAGTGACAGCCTAGCACATACTGAAACGGTGAACTCAGACCATCAAACTGAACAACTTTTACTATGGAGCCTACATCAGGAAACGCGAAAAAAAATCAGCTGTCCCATACAAAACTGCTGTCCCTACCCGACTCAAATGTATGGGAAAGCTGATTTTTTTTCGCGTTTCCTGAGGTAGGCTTAAATGTAGGATTTAAATGATCAAAATGCTTGGGTCACTAGCTTATAGTTTATTTACTTTACTGTATAGTATTAATTATTTTATTAAATAGACTATGTATTATTGTATACATAACTTTAGCTTAAGAATTTATATTGTAATAGTTATTAAGTCGTGTTATGTTGTAGAGTTTCTGGCCGCATCTTCTCTACAGCGACAACACGTTCCGACGCGGTGGTAGCTTTAAAGAAGATTTGACGTTTGATAAGTGTGCTGTAAGCTCCTATATTGAATAAATTATATTGCCTTTGACTTTGACTTTGGCTCCATAGTGAAAGTTGTTCAGTTTGATGGTCTGAGTTTACCGTTTCAATATTTGCTCGGCTGTCACTTACATCTTGTATTTTTTTTTTGGTATAGAGATTTTTATTAGGCCAAGTAATTTCTTTTATATATTGATAATTACGTAAGTACAAAATATTCTTAACGACTCAAAGATTCCTTATTTGATTTGCCTACTTATATTTATTTATTACACTTTTCAAAAGTACGGTATCTAGGTACTTACGAGTTTTGGTCACTTTCCAATGGATTTAAGAGTTGGCAGTTCGCACAAAATTTGCAGCCAAAACCTCTTGCGATTGCACTGTCGCAGCAGGCAACTCCTTCCTGTTTTGTGCATGCCTTCACGTACTATCTATTGTTATACTTCTTACCCGTTTTGCAGATTTTTGTAGCCGTATATTACCACATACCAAATTTTTTATGCATAATGTTACTTACCCAGTCGTAAAATAAGCTAAGATCAATTTTTAAATGAACCTAAATACCTACCTACTACAAGTTTGGCGTTACGCGGCTCATACTTGCTGAAAGCGAAGTCACAGCCAAAGCCAACTTGATTTTGATGAATCTGCAACCGTAGCATATGGCAGCGTGATAGCGTATTATACACTATTGCGCCATAGCTCTCTCTTTCTATTTGCGAACGAGATAAAAGCCTTATTGCGCATATCATACTACGGCCGCTGGTCTTTTTAAATGAGCCGAGTAGTTATTTTAGGGGTTTCATCGTATGAATTTGTTTTTAATTTACAGGTTCGGGAGAGATAACAAAACAAGCCCTGGCTGCGTTCTACCGGTCTGTCATCGGGCTCACGGCGGCGAGGGTCGACGAGATCATTGACACTGCTTATGATCGAATGACTAGCGTGAGTAACTAACCTTATTGCCTTACTTTAGTTTCATTTACATTATCATTATTAAACTAAGTAGCAGGGTACCTAAGCCAAATATAAAACTTTGGCTGTGCCACAGAGTACTATAATTACTACGGTAAGCTATGCGTAGCTTTTTTTAAATGCATATTTTCAACTTACAATAAAACTTGTATAATGGCAATACTGATCCAATAGAAAAACCCAATGTATTTTCATTTGTTTAAACTTACTTCGTAAATTGATCACAGAACGGCTACCTGATCCTGGACTACGGGACGTATGTCCACTGCTTCACCAACTGGCTAATGGGTAAGAACCCCAACGGACCAGGCCAATGGGTTCTCGTGCCTCCGAAGGACTCCCTGCCACAGCCACCGTTCCCCGTCGACTACAGTGCCCTGAACACAGAACCGGCTAAGCTAGAACCCTATGCTCCCGATAAGAAGACCAATAGACACTCTGTTATAGTATGATAGGCTATATAGATAATTTTCATTTTAATTTTGATAGCTTTAAATCTCAATGTAGGTATGTTAGGTTACGTTAAGTATATTTATATCCCCCACACCAATTAAATAAGAATACTTCATAATGCGAGTTTCCTCTTTACACTCACTGCCCAGTTTGACTGTCGAAATCTAAGTCACAATTTTAATGAACTTATACCAACATTATCCTAAATAGGTAGGATACCTACTTATTAGTAAATTATACCTACCTACATCCAATGTTTGCTACCTACTTTTGGACTTGAAATAACGTTGCTTGCATGCATTTTGAAATGAAACGCTTTACCAATCTTGTAAAATTCCTTGAACTCGACCAATTGTCTCTACATTCTAAGAATACGTAACCATAAGATATTGTAAATAGTGGAAATAAATAGTGCACCACACGGTAAGCAAGAACTGCCTTAAGTAAGCGTAGGTACCTATTCACATTTAACAACATAGCCTTATTTTGTACCTTAGTATTAAATAGGTAATGTAACGCATAATGTAGAGTAAACAAAATTCACTTGAATTCACTCAAATAAACCAATTCGAAAAATATCGTCTTTTAATTTGTGTACGCTGTGGTGATCTAGAAATCAGCATAATCCTTGAAAACCCCTTACGTCAAGGGGTGTTAGTAACTAACTCAGTCAGGTTTTCATATTTTCTACCTAACAGGATTCCCTTGCTCTAATCGAATCACTTCGGTATGTTGATAAACTTAGGTTGGTTGGTACCTTACCTACTACCTCGATGTGAAAAAAACACCTCTTTAACAAAAGAAATAAAAAAATATGTTTTTCACAAATCAAACGCTTCCAATACCTAAGTACGAAATTCTTTAATTCACTTTGGAATGTTCTTCCTAACAGATACGATATTTAATAAGGTAACTCGTAGGATGTCTTTCCTTCAGTATTCGTTTTATGATAATCCTACTAGAATTGGATATAAGATAACTACTTCTGTTACAACTTTATAGAGCAAGAGCCCGTGAACCCCAGACCTTCGTTATTTTATAAAAGCTGAAAGTTTGTCAGCGCATGCTCCCAACACATGTAAGAACGATGGACTATTATGAAGTTTGGGTTACCGTGGCTTTGGCAGGTAAACGGTACTAAAAGTGTGTGAAATACCGATCTAAATTCATCAAATAATAAAGTGTGATTTTTTGGTATTACCTTCAGAATATTATTAAAAATCACGTTATTGATTGCCAGACACTTAACATCGTGGCAACCCCTTGCCAGACACCCCTAATGTTCATGAAATTATAATTCTACTTATGTTATAGTATAAAAGCTGATTTTTATATATAATACTTAGGTAATAATTAGATGATGTTTCCTCATCAGCCAGACATTTTTGATAGTTCCAACCCCTTGCCAGACAATGATGTAGGGTCGCTGTAAGAGCGAGCGTGAGACAGTATATGTATGGTGGGTGCGAGTGAGATGGCGAGATAGGTCTATCGCGATCTCTCAATAACAGATTATAAAAAAAAACAAATAAATAATACTCAAAAATTTAATTAAAAATATATTAATAACATTACAAGTTATTATAAAGCATAAAAAATAGATTGATGACATTACAGATTATTATTAAAGTGTACTAAAGAAAATATTATTTTATTCATTATCATCATTATAATCAATGTTATCATTTTCTTCGTCACTGTTACTCCATTCCATATAGTCGTCTTCTTCTTCTTCGGCAGTGATTTGCAGATAACGGCTGATGAAATTGAACATATACTCCCTAATAATTTACAATTGTATACGGAAATTGATAATATCTGGATTATTAGTCATGCACTAGAATTACCTGATATTCCAATGTGGGTTGGTTTTAACTGTAAGATTCATGATATTGAAACTTGCAAACAACACATATCTTATTTGACTCCGATAAATGCCTCACCAACAAGTAATTCTGTAGTATTAGAAACCATGCAACAAAGTAAGAAAATTGCTGAAGAGTTAAATCAATCATCCATTCAAGTAACATATGACTTGGCTATAGCCAAAGTCGCTCTACAAATTCAAGCAACGGAAAAACCTACATATGTCAATTTATTTATACATTTAGGACCGTTTCACATCATGATGGCTTATTTCAAGGCAGTCGGTAAGGTGATCAGTGACTGTGGACTAACAAATATAATGGTGGAAAGTGAATGGATTTCTTGACGGCAAGCATTTCAATCGCTGCAAAAGACTGCACCCTTTGGTGACATTAGGATTAGAAATATTACATTATAAATCTTTTCTGGAAATGAGTAACACGTCCGTAACAGATGATATGATTGAAGAACTTCACCGACTACAAAACTGTAAAATATCATCATTTAACATAGAACATGAAGAGCTGAAAGAATTGATCAATAATTACTGTGTTTATAAACAACGAAGTCTCAATGGCGAGTATGGAAAGACTCAACAATTTTATGTTATTTATATTAATCTCATCAATCATTACCTACAACTATCACGAAGCATACGTGTTGGAGACTTCTAACTTTTCAAGTCAGTTTTACCTAAAATAACAAATTTATTTTTTATCTGTAATCAACAGAATTATGCTCGATGGACCGTGAAATATGTTGATAACTTGATAAAAGTAGCAGATACCCATCCTGATTTATTTGAAGGATTTCAACAGGGTTACTTCGGCATTAAAAGGACAACTAAGCCATTTTCAAGGCAACCCATTGATCTGGTTTTGGAGCAGACTATCAATGCAGATGCTGCAAGATATGTGTTGTTTGCAAGTTTCAATATCATGAATCTTACAGTTAAAACCAACCCACATTGGAATATCAGGTAATTCTAGTGCATGACTAATAATCCAGATATTATCAATTTCCGTATACAATTGTAAATTATTAGGGAGTATATGTTCAATTTCATCAGCCGTTATCTGCAAATCACTGCCGAAGAAGAAGAAGACGACTATATGGAATGGAGTAACAGTGACGAAGAAAATGATAACATTGATTATAATGATGATAATGAATAAAATAATATTTTCTTTAGTACACTTTAATAATAATCTGTAATGTCATCAATCTATTTTTTATGCTTTATAATAACTTGTAATGTTATTAATATATTTTTAATTAAATTTTTGAGTATTATTTTTTTTTTTTTTTTTATAATATGTTATTGAGAGATCGCGATAGACCTATCTCGCCATCTCACTCGCACCCACCATACATATACTGTCTCACGCTCGCTCTTACAGCGACCCTACATCATTGTCTGGCAAGGGGTTGGAACTATCAAAAATGTCTGGCTGATGAGGAAACATCATCTAATTATTACCTAAGTATTATATATAAAAATCAACTTTTATACTATAACATAAGTAGAATTATAATTTCATGAACATTAGGGGTGTCTGGCAAGGGGTTGCCACGATGTTAAGTGTCTGGCAATCAATAACGTGATTTTTAATAATATTCTGAAGGTAATACCAAAAAATCACACTTTATTATTTGATGAATTTAGATCGGTATTTCACACACTTTTAGTACCGTTTACCTGCCAAAGCCACGGTAACCCAAACTTCATAATAGTCCATCGTTCTTACCTGTGTTGGGAGCATGCGCTGACAAACTTTCAGCTTTTATAAAATAACGAAGGTCTGGGGTTCACGGGCTCTTAGACCATTACTGTAGGTACACTGTACCGGAGGGAGTGCAACCCTGCTGCTTCTTATGAAAACAATTGATTTTTTAACACCTCTGAATCCTATGTACACACGGCGACACATCAAGCTCGTAGGTCGAGTTACGTATAACAACGCGCGACCAGCTTATATTGGTTTTGTATAGCTCGATGTGTCGCCGTGTATACATACGTATGAAGTCGTGATGAAAATACAGCTTTTGCACTTAAATTCCGTGAAAACAAAACACGAAATTTAATTAATGAAACAACTCTTTCGATTCCGCCAATCTGAATAACTAACGAAGTGAATTTAAATTCACTTCTCTCTATCTTTTGTGTAAAACGTTATTTTGTAAACGTTTCAGGAACAGGGCTGCAATCGCGGTAAATATTCGGTGATTGAACCGTTATTGGACTACGTACGAACCATAATTTTTGACACATTTGGTATAGCGCTAATCGCGGTACTGCTCTTGATAGCCGTTAGAGCCGTTTTGACAGATCGCTCAGACGTTAAAGGCTGTCAGTTACATAGTTTTGCGCGATGCGGAATTCGGTACAGTTGAATAGTAATTGGATTGTAATGTGATTAGAAATTGGATAGAACTTCGATGTTTTAAATTAGGGCAATCGGACTCCAGGACCAGGGTTGGTTTTAAAAGGCTTGTCTTGTAAGATTGATGGGCGGTTAAAAGATCGGTGTCGCAGCCCGTGACCGAGTGATTCGTCGCATTTCGTTTGGACAAATACCATCAATCATCCAACAGTCAAAAGACAAATTGTATTCGTTTCAAAAGCAATTTTCGTTTTACGATTCAGAATACAACTCTTACAGAGATTAGGCTCATTTCAAAAATTTACGTTCTTTAAGAATCAAACAAAAAGTTAGGTAGTTAGGTATTCATGGTGGAAGCCTAAATGCTTTACTTACCTACTATATATGCTTTCGGGGGTGCTTCAGACCACCAAACTGGGCCCCGTTTAGGTATTTTCAAAATATAAATCTATGGAACAACCAATTTCTTTTTCCCCGATTTCTATAGTGGTCCCACACAGTGGATCTTTTTCAGTTTTATGGTCTGAAGCATAAATATAGCAGTAACATTATTATAATATGGTAACGCATTAAATTTTACACCCTTTGTTTAAATTAAATTTAACTAAAATAAAATTCTTTATGGAAGCCAAAATTAGGTTACAATAAGTTATAACTTAATAAATATCTTAGGTAGCAATTACTCTTAATAAAGACAGGTCTATGCAATAATGGAGTCGTTTAGCTGGCGTCCCGGTATTGTTTCCCCCAGTTTCGTAATAGCATCATTAAACAGGCGTAGGCCGGCATTTTTCCTCGGGAATATGCCGCCATGATAAATGGACCATGGGGTACAATATTTATCGATGTTTTTCAGGAAACAGCTTGTGACCTTTTTGTGTTACGTAGGTACAGCAAGTATAATAACTAAGTAAGTACTTATTAAATGTTTCTGTGCCAAATTAGAACATTTCTAGCATACTACCTATTCTAAAATTACCTATAGGTACGACAAAACAACAAAATCTACCGTAAAGCTAATTCTACAGGGTCCTTCTTAGTATGCTGACTCTTTTTTAAGGGGATGATCAGACCATCAAACTGAACAACTTTCTCTATTGGACCAACATCGAAATTGCGATAAAAAATCTTCTGTCCCATACATTTGGCTCGAGTAAGTTTGCAGTTTTGTATGGAAGAGCAGATTTTTTTTGTGATTTCGACATAAAGTGGTACAGTTTGACGGTCTGATAATGCCCTTAAAAGTGTCAGCATATTAAGAAGGAACCTATATAGGTACTATTAGTATGTAACCTACCTACTTTTTAGTTCATTCAGATACGAGTAGATCTATCTCAAGAACAAGAAAGTTATTTTGAATAGTAAGATAAAAGATGTTTTAGGTTCAACAAAAATACTCGTTCCTTTCACCTAACTAGCATCTCACACATGAACAACTTACTTTTATTCTGTTTTTTTTTTTCAGTTTACTGCACTATCAATGGTATGGATGTCCCCCTCTGCCTTCTCCCTTTTTCTCCGTCTAGTCCTGTACGTTGCGTCTATATTCTGCATTGCGTACTTTACACTATTCTACGTTTATACCTATTAATCCTAGTAGCATTTCGTTTCATCCCTTGGCTTTGGCTTCCATTGGCCCACAGTGGGGGATCCGGAGTGCAATGGCCCCAATCAAATGCTAACATAAATGCTATTTGGGAAGTTGAGTTATACAACGTGTTAATGAATTAACGCAAAACTAGAAAGTAGTTTGCTTAGAATCGAAAGCAAAATTAAACCATAATGGTTTGAACGTAGGTATTTTTTGTTTCAAAATATTAAATAAATTGTTTCTGTATTTTAAAATTTACTGAACTCGATCTCAGCCCACCGCTCGGGCACTCTCATCCTACTTACTACTAAAACAAGATTCCTAAAATGTATCCATGAGCACGTTAGCGCTTTCATTCATTGCTGAAATGATAACAAATAATTTTTGCCTCAAAACTTAAAATACGAATAACTTTAAATTTTAACTATAAAAATAATGAAATTATTGTTTCAATCTATTTATTTCGTTATAAATCAGTTGTGGTGTATGAGGTTTTGCGCTTATTCATTAACACGTTGTATAAATAAGTACGTAGGTATTTAATAGGTACCATAGTAAAGGTGTAAAACTGAGTTTGAAAAAAAATTTACATCTTATAAACCACGTTGACATAGAGATGATCTACTACACAGAAGAGAGTACTAATCTTCTACGATAACATAATAATAATTATGAGCCAGCCGAAGAATCAGTTATTCCTCTCCCTCGAGTCTGGCCACCTGAATGAATGAAAATCAATCAATGGAGTCTCCATGGTGGACGCCACACATTCATAATGTGTATATAATTGATCATAATTAACTTCTCTCCCCACATAACTCTTTAAGTATTGATCTCGGTGAAAAAATGTAAAGTACTTTTTTGTAGTGAATTTTTACTTAAGTCTTAGAAAATTTTTTGCTATAGGCCTCCGGTTCCGAGTTATTAACAAAAAACTGAAAACAGGTACATTTACCCCCTCCCCCACCCCTTAGCTCCACCCCCACCCATCACTACTTTTAGTATGTTGTATAAGACACCTTTCCCTACACCTATGCCAAAATTAGCTTTTACACGAATTCGGCCTTTTTTGGTCTTCGTCGAGTGTACTATTAAGGTTTCAGGATGGAATGATGTGTCAAGTGGTGACAGGGGGCCAGCCTTCGGCTTCACCCTTAGAAACCCTACATAAGAAATTGTATCCCTTACTCCAAAGCCGTGAGCTTATGTTAAGAGAACATGGAACTCTACAACCGTATAGGATTATAGATATGCGATGGGAATGGGACGTTGGGAACTTGAAAAATCATAATAAAATTAAGAAGCAACAATAACAAACTTTTATTCAGACCACACTTGTTAAAACTAGGTACAGTCGCCATCAGATATATCATAGCAAACAAGGTGGTCAAGTATTTTTAAGCAGTTCTTATTTTCAATAATTCCTTTACACATAACCAATCCAAAATATCTGAACGCCTAGAACTTCAAATTATATCTACGCTGTCAGGGTGATCATAAACATCTGAGCAGTTTAGGAAAAAAAAATCAAACTTTATTCCCTTATACATTAAAACTCTGCATAAAAATTTTAAAGAAATTATTGAAAATTTGCTGTTTAGATATTTATGACACAATACACGTTAAGATATAATTGGTAACATTAACTGTAAAGAATTTATTGAAAATTAGGACTGCTCAGAAATATTGGACCACCTTGTAAGCTATGATATAATATATCCAATGGCGACTACCACTTTCGTTGAACATTTATCTAATATTGCTATAATAATTAAAAATATACCTAATTATTATTATAGTGCCTCTGAAGGTATTTTACGGGCTGCAGCCCGGATCTTTGAGGTGTAGACATAGAGGCCTTGTTGAGAAAATTTTTCTAAATTAATATTATTATTGTTTCTAAAAACATACAACCATTCCCGATGACAATAGATAAATGTCTCTTAAAACAAAACATGACTTTTTAATTAAGTACCTACCTATACAAAGGCCAACCGATATTTTTAAATGGTATCTGGCATACTCTGGCTTAGTAACTTTCCTGGCGTAATTATTTCATGAATTTGCGGCCACCATCGAAACCAGACATGAAAACAAACCTAAAATGTAATTTGGTAAAATTTCGTATAACGTTAACCCGAGATATAGTAGAGATAGTCAAAATAAAGAACAAAGTCCTTTGGTATAACATTCTACATTATCTAAGAACCAGGATAATCAATCTCGACAGTACAGTATATTACTTTGACCATGAATATCTCTGGTTGGTTGGAAAGTTTTTAGGAGATTTTACCTGCCATATTAGGTTTGTTTTCATTCCTTCTATCGATTATTTTATGTTTGGACAGAGATCGCAAAATAACAACAAAATTGGCCAAAAGTTACCCACTATGCCATTTCTATCCTACGGCCTAACATCAAATACTACAAAATAACTCTTTCGAGATAATATAACAATTAGCTATTAAATCTTATTGTAATAAAATGCATAGGCACTAATTATTCTGTATATTTTCATGATTTATTGTTGAAAGATTAAATATGCACAATCTTTTCCGTTTCAATTACATATGTACAAACATTCTCATAGATCATTTTTCTCATAACTGAACATGATAAATGAATAAGATATAATATTCAGAGTGAAATTGATATCATTAGCATCCTTTTAAACTAAGAGTCTACCCATCAAGCTGAATAACTTTTAAAATGGGAGCTAACCGATTGGATAAAAAAAAATCTGCTATTGCTATATGAGTCGAGTAGACATTGCAGTTTAGTATGGAACCGCAGATTTTTTTTTATCCGATCGTTTTGCTCCCATGGTAAGTTGTTCAGTTTAATGGGTAGACTCTTAGTTTAAAAGGAAGCTAATGAGATCATTTTCACGCTGTAGAATAAGACATAATGTAGCGACTTTTATTTTCATAAACATATTATTTTCGATAAGTAGAAACTTACAAACCTTGTTGTATATAGGATTTTGTAGACATTAAGACATCGAATGGAAATCAATAATAAATTCTAGTACACTACCCGGCAAACAACTTGACCAATGGGGCGGGGGTGGGGTGTGCGCAGTAACGCTTTCGCCTACAAAGTATTTTTTGCGCAGTCAAGATTTTTGCCAAGTTGTTTGCCGTCTTTTATAAACTACTTAGTTCTTACACGTACACACGACGATACATCAAGCTACGCAAAACCAAAATATGCTGGCCGCACGACTTTATACGTTATGCAAAGTCCGCGCGGCCAGCTTATGTTGATTTTGTGAAGCTTGGTGTGACGCCGTGTTTACACCGTGGAATTGGTATCGTTTTGAAGCCGGAACAGCTTCAGACCATAAAACTAAACAACTTTTACTATGGGACCAACTTTGAAATCGCAAAAAAATAATCTGCTGTTTCATACAATTTTGTGGAGAAGGCTATTGAAATTTTTATGGAACAACAGTTTATATTTTTTCTCTTTCATCTCTTTGGATTTCTTTATCTATGAAGCATTATGTAGACAGACATACAGGCACATACTGGAAAAATTCTACTAATAGTGTTATTTACATCTCTTCAAAATTTCATAACTCAACTCGAATCTACATATTAGGACAAAAATAAAAAGTACATAGAGATATAATTATGCCTATTACTACCTAAGAGCTGATAATATTCTTAATTTTCTGTACAATGCTGCCATCAGTCACATAAACATGTCCACTATCGTTGACACCCATCGCCAAATCCTTCTTTAAATTAATCGTATTCTCCACTGTTGTCAAATTAGTATCACTGGCATCACACACACTTACACCGACCATCAAGTCATTTTCAGTTCTTGGCAGCGGCAATATTCGTTTGCACGAACTGTGAACTATTTTGCATCCCATGTCAACGAAAATCTTCACATTATCTGGATTGATCCCGGCACCAGGCATGATCTCTATTTTATCACCACACCAGTCTATTAATAACTTTATTAATTCTATAGCTTCATCATGGGCTGCTGACGCTTTCTGGCCGCTTGTCAGAACTCGTTTGAACCCTAATTGAATGATTTCGTCCAGGGCTAAAAGTGGTTCCCGACACAAATCAAATGCCCTGTGAAATGTGACTGGTATGGGATAAGCCTGAGCTAAAACTTTGATACACTGAATGTCATCCACTTGCTGTGCATCAGTGAGACTTCCGAACACGAATCTATCTACTCCCATGCGCTTGTAAATGTCTATATCATCTAGCATTGTGTCTGTTTCGAGATCAGTGTAACAAAAGTCTGATCCTGCACGACATCTGATCATCACATTTACTTTGGGTTTCTGAAAAATTCAAATTTCATTACTTATTTTACCACCATGCACTATCATTTTTATTATTCCACAACAACACCCCCGATTCTATATTATACCACGAAGGTAAATCTTTCAGGGCACAGCGAGAGTGGTATTATTTAGGAATTACCTAGGTTTGAAATATACCAAGCAGAGAATGCTTTTGAGAATTCGGGAATCAGCATACGTAACTCGCGACACGAGTTAAGCCATTAGAATTTCGTTATCAAAAATGCACTGTCAGTTTTACTTGAGATTTACGTGACGTTTGAAAAAATAGAGAAATGGACTACAATAAATCTAACTCTAGACCTTTTTACTACAGACCATACTCAAATAATTTAAATTAGTCAACAACCATTCAATATTATTTTTAATAGAAAGTAGGTGTAATATGCATCAACATAACATCAAATACCTTCCAGAAACTTTTTGATTACCACTCTTACCCCCAGGTTATCTGGAAATCGCGTTTTAGGGATAAGACCGCCTTTTTTGTACCATTATCATTTTTGTTTGTTTTTTTATGCTGTATCAGTGTTTTGGTGTAAATAAAAGGTATAAAAAATACTTAGTTATTTATATTCATATAAAATTAATAATACATACCTTCACGCAATTACCCTTGCTTTGAATATACCGATCTATCTGTAAATAATAATTTTGCAATTTAGTAATCAGAAATATAAGAATATACATAACACACAAGTTGCTACTTTATATTATCCTGTAAACTGGAGCCGATTTGAAAAACATTGCTTTCATTAGTTTGCAATAGAGGCTTAGAGGGAATAGATGATGTAAGCCATCCACAGATCACCGGATCTGTGGCTACATTGATATCAACACCTAACTTTCCTCTCTGCTAATCTAATAGGATCCCAGCTGGATCCTTGGAAGTCATCATTATAAAACAGAATAATGCTTATACAAGTATAATACTTAATTTCTTTTTTTTTTTATTTAATGTTTATTTTATCTCAAGAATTGTTTTAACGAAAACACATTAGAGCTATACAAAATGGCGGAGCCACGTGCAAGCCTCACAAAGGCCAATACGCACGCGTTCGCCCTCCGCCAGACTTGCAGCGCGACTAAGTATAATACTAAAAGTAGAATTAATGATGATGTACTCTGAATGAAGAAATTTTCAATAAAAAAAAAATCTTTTGACAGTGTGACACAAATTATCTTGTTTTTCGTCTATTAGTAATAATAATAAGAGGTTATAAACTTAAGGTACTTCACTGACGCAAGTCTTTAAATGGAAGTTCATCTCGTCTGTGAATATACCAATATGTAAGTATACCTACCAAATTCAATTATAAGAATAAAACCTAAATATGTGTCTATCCCTGTTGATTATGTATCTCCAAAGGTATTCAGTTTTTTTAGTAAAAGTATTCTGAGAATTCGTTCTAATTGGCCATCGCTCGCGCGATCATGCGACGATGACATAGCACCGATCGAGTGAACCAGCAATAACCCGCATATTAAATCGATGCGATCGGTGATGCCAAAGGTGCAATGAGATCGTCGCAATATCGCGCGAGCGATTATCAATTAAGACTATGCCTGAAAATGCTTTTAAATTATATGTATGTTTTTGTCTTTTCAGTTTTTCGAGACACATGTTCCTCTGTTTATCCACTGAAGCAGCGCGAGGCTGAGGAGCGGAGAAATGAAGAAATATCAACCAATAGGATTGCATAAAATCTCCCATTGGCCAAAATTCCCTTGTTTCTCTGCTCCGCAGCCTCGCTCTGCATCAGCGGACAGTCAGCCTAAGAGAGGCTTTCACCAACTTTTGGACCTAAACTTATTTAAATAAAAGATTCTAGTAACTACTAGTTAATCTGTCTTGATGCAGTCACTGTCATCAATATGAGCAGTTTGGAATACAGAGCATTCATTAAATGTGTTTAAGCTTAAATACCTAGGTACACTTTAAAAATCTGTGTACTAACCACATGCAAAACTTGTTTGACAAGCCCGGGCGATGGAGTGAGCCCGCCTTCGGGCAAGGAACTACATACTTCCAGCTCATCAGCACCATTGTACACTGCATTGATGGCTGATTCCAGGCTATCAATACATACTTCCAGCATTTTCTGAAATGGACAAAATAATTGTTGTATAAAGACTTATAAGATACCAAGGGTCAATGTTAGAACGTTCCACTCAATTTTGCCATCACTGGAGTCGAAGGCTGCAAGGAGCTCGTTCACCTTTGTAAACTCATCAGTGTCTCAAAAAGTGTTAAGTTGTATAAATTCATAAACAGGGTGTCCCAAAATTCAAAGTCAAGCCAAAAACAGGAGATAGGAGAGTTTATAACTGTTCAGGGAAAAATAAAAAAAAAAACAAATTTGATAGTTTTCGAGATTTTGTCTTTTTACCATCCTGCGCTTAAGAGAAGTTTATTCCGAATGCGGAAATGCACGCTGCATACAAAAGAAGTCTGGTGATATTTTCAATACTAACCGATTAAACTCAATGAAATTTTGCAGATATAATCTGGAAACAAATCTCTATGCTTGTATTGTGTCAGATTTTCGTTAAAATATACAGTTTCAATGCTAGGATTAATTTAAGATTTGTATGGAAATCTTTCAGGCACTGTAACTTTAAAACTGTACATTTTAAGGAAAATCTGACACAATACAAGCATAGAGATTTGTTTCTAGATTGTTTCTGCAAAATTTCATTGAGTTTAATTGGTTAGTATTGAAAATTTCACAAGACTACGTTTGTATGGAGCGCGCCAACAGTAATTAAAGTAATTTTTAATGAAAATACTAGTTACTCAATCCAGAATAAAAGGGTATGATGGGACTAACATGTACTATAGGTACCAAAGTCCCTAAATAAAATTAGAATAAAAAAATGCAATTGTATGAGATAGACCACATTATGCAGCACCGGAACCACGCGACGAGACTTGGCACGGTTCATTGTTCAAACGAAACCGACTAGTGACGATACCGTCTAGTGTGGGACCTTGTGTACCTTTCTACTGCACTAATATGTGAGCAAAGTATTTACTGCAGTTCGAAGTTGCATAGAGAGCTATCTTATTAAGGTAATGCCTCAGATTACAAGAATATAATGTGAATTTCGTTCAACTGACTGAGGAACAAGAAAACATAGGGCTTTATCAAGCATTTTGTGCGTTTTTTAAGACACAATGGTAAAGTAGATGAACGCCTTGAATACTTTGAAGTATGCGTCTTTTATTTTTACTTTTCGATAGAAATTAAGTTCCTTTTAAAAATTTAATTGAATTAGAGAAACCTTAGAGAATTAAAGTTCAAAATACCTTTTGTATAATGTACTGTCTTCCTTCAGATATTTGACTTGTGATTATTTTGTGTGTGAAAATAGCGACCAAGACAACAAAACCAAGCCAAGCTTCATGAGCGAAGCCAACACAGCACAATAGTAGGTATTTCCTTGCAGCAGACGGAACACAAAACACACAATGCTGAATAGAGAAATGTATTTTAGAGATTTTGTTTAGTGATTATGAAATAAAGAATATAATCCTCCTGAAATCAGCTGAAATCCTGATTAAGAACAAATCAACAATTTTTTTTTTTAAATGTCTTTTAAGGCTCTGGATACTAGTAAGTAATAGTAGTAGTAGTAGTAGGTAATTTTTTTTTCTTTACAGTCTTTATTTTGATGACGGGATGATAGATGACATGAATCTGTGGTCGATTTTGTAAGCTCGCACATTGCCGCCAAAATTACCATGTACGAGTTAATTTGAACCATAACTTATGTTCCGTTTTCGTATTTATATAAGATTCCTGTAACGTGGGTCGCTTTACGCAACTGTTCGGGACACAATCCGCACGAAATTATGTCACAAATATCACTAAAATCATTTTTTTACGAATTTGAAATAAGACGAAACACAGCAAGAGCAATGGCGCCAAGCAAACTCGTAGCTATTATCTTCTCTTTCTACGTCAGTCTGACAAGCATAGGTAACATGGCACCGTGAGACAGCGATGTCACACCTTCGCTCTCTTTCTATTTGCGCACGAACAAACGAGATAAAAGACGTGATACAGCTGTATCACGTGTAACATGCTACGGCTTCAGCATGCGTAGCATGCTACACGTGATACGGCTGCATCACGTCTTTTATCTCGTTCGCTAGACTATATTTGGCTGCATGGGCTTTGTACCCTTTGCATTTCCGGAAGGAAAAATGAAACAACACACGAACTAGAGAAACATTTTTTCTCTTACACCAAACCAAATTGGCACTCGGGAGTTCTACTCTTGCATTTTCTTAATCATAGTTACCGTCGATTGTGGAAAAAAAAGTGGATGTAAATTTGTCGGGTCTTGAGCTGGTTTCAAAGTCACGTTGACCGCCAGCGCGGGTTACTGTGTCTCGTCTGCGCAGGTAACTCGCAGTAACTCGCCACGCTCTCAAGTAAACTCGCTGGCTGGTATTCTAGTGGAAGTGTAAATCGAGCATTAGCATTTTCTAGCCCTTTTCAGGTAGCTTCCCAGTAGCTGTATTCCAAGATCTTGTGTTCTTTGGAAGCCTCTATTCGAAAAGTAAGTTGGCAACACAGATTTTGAGTCCTTTTGACATTACGAGGTAAAAGGACACGCGAACGAAGGCATAGTTTCGCCAGCGTTCGTTTGCTTTTATCAGGTATCTACCTGATTCTTAGTTCATGTATAACATTTCGTAGAGCCTACAGACATAGCAAGTAACTTAATTTAATTTATACTTTAGTTTACACCATTATTCTTATTTTATAAAATATTGAGGTTATGTTTAATGATTGTGCCACATAACTATTGAAAGTTTATCATCTTTATATGTAAAGTTGTTTGTAATAGTCTTTTTCTTATTCGGCAGTGATGTCTCGACATAGACACCAGGAGGAGACGGATAAACTTACGCGTATCGCTATAGTGAACGCTGATCGTTGCAAGCCGAAGAGATGCAGGCAGGAATGCAAGAAGAGCTGCCCCGTGGTTCGGATGGGCAAGCTCTGCATCGAGGTGACGCCCAATGACAAGATCGCCACCATCTCTGAGGAGCTCTGCATCGGTTGTGGTATCTGTGTCAAGGTAAGCAACCAGTCTCCAACTCTGTTATATTATTGTGTTCTCGTTAAGCATTATTATTCTGCTTGGTCTATAAGCAACCCATGATTTGGGGATCATAAAATAGCAATACCCACAACAAATGAATCCATTTCAAGATAATTGTATGTCAATAATTATCTCCATAACTTGACACTTTTATAACAAATTGTTAAATGTAATTTTTTGTTATTCTACACCTTGGATATAAACCAATGGATAAGAATCCTCCTTACAAGCTATGAATCACTAAAATTGACCATGGCAGTCAGTAAAGTTTGTCCATCTTTCGTGTGTTAGTCATCGATGTTTCCGACTTAACACTTGTCCCTTTCCATAAATTGTTGTCATATTAGAATGGGATAAAGTTGACGTCGGAAACATTACCGACCGCCAAGGAGTATTTTCATGTTCCACCGCTTGTAAGGTAGTCTGCTCTCCAGCCTAGCTACCTTCCTGGTCTACGCATTATTACATTGTGCGTAGTGATTTTGTAAAATAAGTTGGGACTATGCCAGCCCCCATATACAAATTTACAAACCCCTAAGTTTCAATACTAATAGCATAACTCTCAAAAACTAAAATTACCATTTGTCTGATCAATAATCACCAGAGGACCGAATCTGCCTGTCATTCCAGGTCCTCATTTAAGTGTTATGATTGGGGCCGTCTTTTTATTTATCATTTATCTTTATTTTGAAAGAAGTTATAATATGTCATAATAATGAATTCCTTGTTATTTTTAGATTCTAAACAAAGCCAATCCATAGTAGCCTGCCACCACTGTCACAGTATAATTTAAAAAGTGGAACTCATTCATATCACTTAAATGCGGGCCTGGAATGACCGGCATATTCCGACCTCTGATGATCACATACCTGCTGTGCTTTAAAGTGTTTGATACAAAATATATTATACCTAGTTCTAGCCAGCTATAACTAAAACCTAACCTAACAAACCAGCTGTGCCAAGTTGTAGCCAGTTAAAACTAGGTATAATCACAGTATAGTTTTTAGACATTACATATCAATAAAAGTTGTATTTAGCTAAATCTTTATTGCTTTAATAGCTTCAGTCTGAGTTTCAGTTTTATGGATATGTGATATGTGTTATTTATAATGTAGGGTAGTTGCAGAAGCTTTAGCATTTTCATAGTAGCAAAGCAAGCAATGTTCATGCTAAGTTTCATTAAAGAAATTACTATTGATTCATGATTGCATGAAAATTCTTCCTCCTACGAAAATATTAAAGGCATATTTAGCTCACAGAGGTATTCTACATAATTTATTAATTTATATAATAGTAGTTAATTATACAATACTAGCTTTTGCCTGCGACTTCGTCCACATGCACACCATTAGATTTTCGAAAAATCCGTTGATAGTGCAACCGTACGTCTTCAGCAGAATATGTATTCCAAATTGCATGTTTCTACACTTCAGTGGATTAGGCCGTTTAGGCTGTGTGTTGTGTGTGTTTACTAGACTAGAAGATAGATAATAAACCACATTTACCTAGGTATGCCCATAGCTAGTGAAAATGAAGGGTTTTTCTGAATCTCAGGCATATTTCCCATTAAAAAAAAAGGGTCAAATTTTGTGTCTGTAAAAGTGAATATTATTTTTGTTGTACCCAAATACCCATTATAGGAAATTGCGAAAATCAATAGGTGTTTTTTCACTGCTCTGCGAAAGTTAGTAATGAAAGCGAAATTTTATTGGGTAGAAATCTATAAAAATGTATTGTGCACTATTGTCTCCCTCTGAGGCATTATTATCATTAGTGTAGGGCTAGCATACCACGCACAAAAAACGAAAACAAGAGCACATATGCAAAGACACAAAGACAGGCTCGTCTCGATTTTGCTGCGGCGATGCTACCCCCCTAAATGCGGCCATGGAAGCGATTTGTTATTTTACGTATGCCAAAAAGAGCGCGCATGAATCAGACCACCAGACTGAACAACTT
Source organism: Agonopterix alstromeriana (assembly GCA_963924505.1). Taxonomy (NCBI): domain Eukaryota; kingdom Metazoa; phylum Arthropoda; class Insecta; order Lepidoptera; family Depressariidae; genus Agonopterix; species Agonopterix alstromeriana. Next base: position 5,242,360 of record OZ004661.1, read on the forward strand.
TCTCTATGGGACCAATGTCGAAAAAGCGAAAAAAAACCGTTGTTTCATAAAAACTGCAATCTTAGTCGACCCATTCATCAGATCAGAGGTCTGATTCAGTCAGCATGTTAAGTTGGACACTGTATACCACAAAATATTTCGATTAGCTTTATTTACCTGCGCCCACCTTTCCACTTTAGTGATTCCCTATTTAAAGTCTTCAAACAACTCCACAGAAATGTCCCTTTGACGCCATAACCATCATCAACATCCCGTCTAACTTGGAGAAGCATACGACACATCGTTACTCCAAGAACTCGTTCAAGCTCCATCGTCTTCCGATTCCGCGGCCGGGTGAGGTCCTCGGGCTCGTCGGTCAGAACGGTATCGGCAAGTCTACTGCACTCAAGATCCTCGCCGGGAAGCAGAAGCCCAACCTGGGACGCTTTGCTGTAAGATATCTTACCTTCCTGTTAGTCCTGAAGTTAAATGCAACAATTACCAGTGGTTCATTAGATGCCGCAATCATCCAATGAAGCAAGGATCAAACTGCAATCATGATATATCAGCCCACTGTTGGACATTGGCCTTCAGTCAAATATTGCAATATATCAATTCAATGGTGATCTTTAAATGTTTTCTAGAAATCTTTTCAGCTGTCGAGACAGATAAAGGTAACACTTTATGGTGTTATAGAAAATGTTTTACTTTGATTGTTTCTTTAGGATCCACCTGATTGGCAAGAGATTCTGTCGCACTTCCGTGGTTCTGAGCTGCAGAACTATTTCACTAAAATCCTGGAGGATGATCTGAAGGCCCTGATCAAACCTCAGTATGTCGATCAGATCCCCAAGGCTGTTAAAGGAACTGTTGGAGCTCTGCTTGACAAGAAAGATGAAATGAAGAACCAGACTCAAATATGTAAAATGCTTGGTAAGTGTTCACATAGTTCATGTTTCATAGGAATTTCATAAATACATTGCGGAACTGATGGTTTTTGATTTACTAACTTTTTATAGAGATGAAACATTTAAATTTCAAGTCTACATTTTACCTGTTTTAAAGTTGTAAAGTTTTTTTCAATACCACTTAACATAGGTAGCAGCTTTAAACAAAACAAATCTCATCTTAATATTCTTTACAGACTTGAAGTCTATCTACTCTTATTCAACTTTTGCTTCCCACAATGTAACCATGACATTTGACCTTTAGAGTATAATAGTCTTCTGATCTGACTATTTTACTGCTAGCACGTGACACTTATTAGCATATCTAATATCTATCTGTTTTTATGTTTATTTATTTCCTGTGCAGATCTCTCGCACATCCGCGACCGTGAGATCGCAGCGCTATCTGGCGGAGAGCTGCAGCGCTTCGCTTGTGCCATGGTGTGCATCCAGGACGGAGACATATTCATGTTTGATGAGCCGTCCTCCTATTTGGACGTTAAGCAGCGTTTGAATGCTGCCCGCACAATTCGCTCCCTAATACATCCCGACAAGTGAGATTTAAGGACCATAATTTGATTTTTAGTGATGCACTGTTCACAGATTATTGTATTTGATTTATCTTTGTTCAGGTTCATTATTGTTGTTGAGCACGACTTGTCGGTGTTGGACTATCTGTCCGATTTCATCTGCTGCCTTTATGGCGTACCTGGTGCTTATGGTGTTGTGACTATGCCTTTCTCTGTTCGGGAAGGTATGTATCAAATTATAGCAGGTAGTTGCTTGTTCACATTAGTACTATTTTATAAATTATCTTGTATCTTTTCATAGGTATCAACATTTTCCTGGATGGTTTTGTTCCTACTGAGAATATGAGATTCAGGACTGAATCGTTAGTCTTCAAGGTTGCTGAATCTGCTACTGAGGAAGAAGTACGTCTTGAATTTTATTTAAAAATTATATTGTATTTGAATATTTCCCGGCGATGACAGCACGCACAAACACTACTTATATCATAATTGCTGTCACTGTAAATTATTTGATGATTGAACACAGATAAAAAGGATGAATCACTATGAGTACCCTGAGATGACGAAGATGATGGGTGACTTCGGACTGCGCGTGATGCCCGGTGAATTCTCTGACTCTGAGATCTTGGTGTTGCTTGGAGAAAATGGAACTGGCAAGACGACGTTCATCCGAATGTTGGCTGGCAACCTGGAACCTGATGAAGGTATGTTCAATGTTTAATAATTCGGTATGTCACGTTTTTTTTGTCTTCATTTTATATTTTTTTCGGATAGAAGACATAAGTTTAAGAAACTTATTTAGTTTTTATTGCTATTCGATAAATCGCAAATAAAAAGTCGTTTATCAACATAAATTTAATTTTAAAATTACTTTGATCTGTAATCTCTAAACGTAAAAATGGTGGAGAGAAAATAATTCGAAAAAGTACGGCTTTATTAAGAAAAAATCCTGCCTACTCTTTCTACCTCTATGCTGGAAACAGAAACGGGAACATCAAATCATCAACATTCTGTCATTGTGAATGTATTTTTTTTCTTAATGCCCATTTATTTTAAGTTGATTTTAACTACCAAGGAGTTCACAGGTTTTCCAGTGACGTCACTGAACGGACCGAAAAACGAAGTAATTTTATTAAAAATATCTATAATCCTTTCATTTTAAAATCTCTGACATAGAAAATATTATTACTGAGACAATTATCTCGTAATGATTTTCGATTCAGCCCTCCAAACAAAAAACTTGGCATACTGAATTTCATATTTCAACATTTTTACGTCTAATGATCTTATTAATAAACCGATCTGAAGAAGTTACTCGCTCTCTCTTAAGCTTACTCAATGCGTCGGAGCCTAAACAATGCCGTTCCCGGCCTAAGTGCACAATATGCTCGCAATTTGGTCAACTTTAACCTTTAATAGCGACACAAAATACGGTAACAACGCGACATAACGCGTCCGAACTTCAGCCCTGATAAATCTGCGTCAAACTTTCGTCAGGGTGTGTTGCAGGTAATTTAAAAGGATTAATTAAGAAATTCAGTTCTAATTCTTATCCGTATCTTATCGGTAAAATCTGTCCGAGCTGCAGTTGTCACTTTCGCACTGGTAGCTCGGTTGCTTGGGAACAGCGCGACAGCAAATAGATATATTAAAAACCTATTCTTCAAGTTTCTTGTAGACTGCCTTTCTTCTTTTTTAACGTGTTCTTTATTCCATATAAGGATGACAAGATAATTCCGATTCCTAGCTTTCTGGCTAATTCTAATTAGCAAATATAATTTATTTATTTGAAAGATATACTATCCATCATAAATTGAACATTACTAATACTAATGCAGTTTCAAGAATAAGTGAGAGTAAGTGTTTCAAATCTCTGTTTCAGTAATTCAAAATAAACTTAACTTTTCGATGCTATTTTGAATTCAGTTAAATTGGTTTCTCGTTAACATCTTTAACAATTTGGATGAAATATGGTATTTACCCGTAGTACTACCCGTACCAATAGGTGCAAAAATGAGCGAGAATGTGGGAAATCGAGGTGGGACATGCATACAAAATGGACGAAAGTATAAAGCGCCTTCTACCCTGTGCTTCTACCAGATGCGGTCTAAGCCAGTCGGAAACCCGGGGCTGCAATACTAAATGAGGCCTCCCGGCCCTTCCAGAAATTGATATCTACGATTTTTTCGAGCTGTGGCAAAAACTTGACATTGGCGCCCCTTCTCTCCACGATTTAAAATATAGAGCGAGGGAACGAGCTAGATAATTTACTACAATATTAGGTATTAGGGCTTCTGAGATACAATAATAACCAGCATGGGTAGCATGGCAACGTGATATGGTGCTATCACACCTTCGCTCTCTTTCTATTTGCCCGCGAACGAACGAGATAAAAGACGTGATACAGCCGTGTCACGTGTAACATGCTACGGCTTCTGGAGCCGGCGAAGCGAGCTCCAGTTTTTACTGCAATACGATTAGGTCGATAACCCGGAGCACAGAGTACTATAACTATAACCCGGAGCGAGCGTATCAAGATCGAGATTTTACTAAAATGAGACTAGGTCGTTACGAGGAGCGAGCAAAGTAGGTTCAGGAATTTTCTGGAATTTAATACTAAGTATTAACATGACTAGGCAGCTCATGCTGAAATAGTCTTGATTTGTGTCTGAAACAAAAACTGGAGCGAGCAAGCTTAGTTTCAGAGCGCAGAAGTAAAACGACAAAAGATTGAGCGTGCTCGTAAATCCGCAGTATTTTTGACTTTATTTCTGACTGTGTGAGGCCTCCAACTCCAAACTGCAGTCCCAAGACTTTAGGCCCGGGCGGGCCCCCAACTCCAAACTGCCTCTTGGATTTGATTAAAAAGGACTTCTCTTCGCGAGTTCGGTCGATTCATTCTAATCGATTCCGAGCATGGTGTATCCGAACGCGACCACAGATTATAAGATTACACATAGGCTAAATTGCTTTATAGCAGAGCCCAAAACTTTAAAAAAAAGTCGTGACCTTAATTGCTTATGGCAACACTGAATGCGAAATGTCAGATTTTGGAAAGTTGTCAAAAAATTGATCTTTCGGTTTTTGTTGAAAAATAATTTTTATCGTCGTTTTAATGATAGTATCCACGTTATTGTTAAAGTATTTATGTCAGTGTTCTACGACTCATTAAATTTAGCATAATTTATATAGTTTGAGAATGTAGATGCGTGCTATTATTGAGGTTATAGATTTATTGTAATCTAAGAATATTTCGATGTATTTAGTGAATTTTTAAGTTATTGTCATGGCTAGGACAGAATTGTTTGATCTGTTTTTCCATCCAGTATTTCAAAAATGTCTGAAAAACGCCGAAGCTTCGATGTCCATTGAAGGTACTGATTCATAGCAGTCTACATCTGTTATTATTACTATTATGTGTACTTTCTGATGATGTTGTCTCATGTATTGTTGTCAGTTTGCATCGTTATTGTTTTTACTCGTAGTATAAACAACCACGAATCATTTAATATCAATACAATATATTTTACAAACTTACTACAACTACATCCACTCAATTTTGGTTGTAAAATGTTAAGTTTTAAGCATTGTAAGTGATGCAGTATTGTAAAGCTATACAAGATAAACCATTTAGTTAACATATGGAAAGGGACTCTCAATAATATGATCATTTATAGAACTTGTTATCTTTGCGGTTAATTTAAAGAAAACTGAATCAATTATCATAAATTTATACTTATAGGTCAAGTTGTTTAGGTTTCGATGTTGAATCAGTCAGTAAATCTTTTTGAAGCAATTGATTGTTGTGGGTTGGCCCCTTTTTGATACAAACATTTTCTATATCCATCCATCGCAGCCCTTGATCAGTCCGTCTTCGGTCATTCCTCCGTATTTCTCAATGACATTCTGTCCCTTGCCCTCTGCATTGGGACACAAAGTCTCACAAACAACATCATTATATTATAGTGCATTTCAATTAAAACAACACGCTCCTCAGGACGAAAATACTCTTCAATGTGCACATCGAGATACAAAAAGTTACATCTGTCTTATGTCTAACATGGTGCAATGGTCCATTGATATAAAATATGGTTTAAAGGGACAATTATGTTTTATATGTAATGTATAGGAGAAATAAATTAAAAAAGAAACACTTATTTGAATCGATTCCGAGCATGGTTTATCTGTGTGGGACCACAGAATATTATTTATTAAATTTCTTCATAGCAGAACACAAAAACAGTCCACGGCACCTCTCTTCGTCGCTCGTTAGCGCGTATGTGTAATCAGTTGCTAAATTTATATTTTTTAAATAATAACCTGACAACAATATTTCAAGCATATTGCCTAAAGGCTGAGTTTTGTGTCGTGCACGTTTGTTTTTATTCAGTCTTTGTGAAGGTCATATTAATTGGCCTATGAGTTGAGTCTTGCTCAATAAACAAAACCAAATTTTACTCTTATAAAAATAGTTACATGACTTTACAGAACACTTATTGATGCCACTGTAAATTGATAGAATTGTTTCCACTTAAAGGGTGGTTTGAAATTTGGTATTATATGACAAGACTTGATGTGCTTTGTTCAGTAGGTAGATATTTTCAGATAGTGAAGGTAGAATGTAGGATCCCTTTGCGGGGCAAAGAGCAATTAAAAAAAAAAGGATGAAAGAGTGTTAGTTTCAGTATGTTATGTAAATGGGTATTTTGTAACGTTTTGTAATAAACTATTATAAAACTGCAGAAGTGTGTCTGTACAATGAAGATATATACAAAAAAAAGATAATGATATGGTTTTTAGGTGTCCCTGACTCCAAATCATGAACTTGAAAACGTTCAAAAAGTTGTTAGGCAATGTCAGGACTCAGGACATTCACTTTACTTACAACTAATTCATGCCATTAAACCATTTTGATTTGTCTTGGCAAGACAACACTCATTTCTTTATAATAATGTAATTAGGTATGGTATCCTTTAATATTTTATTCTTATTTATAATTGTTTAACATTCCGTTTTTCAGTTCCTCTAATATACCCTACTTTTCTTTAGAGTAATTAAGTATGTTAAGGTTTATTCTGATTTGAAATAATACTGTTTCAATTTATTTTTACAATGTTGACTATTCATTGATTGTTTTAAATCCAGCAGTGTTTATGAATTTAGGGATTATGTGAGCTATTACCTTATTCATGGGAGGAGGCCTTTGCCCTGCAATGGGATCCTACAGGCATTAAATTAATTTTTTAAACAGACATTAACTCTGAAAGTAACTGTATAGGCACTTAAATAAAAAGCGACTACATGCATCTACACATAGAGTACCCATCTTCAGTCACATCTCACTTAGGCGTATACATAATATAATTCTACAGTATTATGATTTTTAAGTTAGACAGATTCAAACAAGTCATGTTTTTGTCTGTGCCCTCTTCATTTCAAAATGTAATGTTTATCAATGGTTTTATTTATTGTATAGTATTAATAATACACAGTCACATTTGTGTATATACAAACTTGAATCCTAAGGATTGAAAGTTTGAATCTCCACCAAGTTTGTCTACACATGGTGTAGGTGGATTTATTGATGTCATGCAATAATTGTTACGTTTCCCTACAGGTTCGGGCCAGTTGCCACAACTTCATATTAGCTATAAGCCACAGAAGATATCACCGAAATCGCAGGGGCTTGTCCGCAGCCTGCTTCATGACAAAATAAGAGATGCCTATGTACATCCTCAGGTAACTCGCGTTGTTTCCTAATTATTTATGTAGATTTATGATTACCTTCAATTCTGAGATTTTCAGTATTAGGGTAGAGTGATCTGGTGAAGGTCGGTGCTACTTTTTGTTAAAAGTGATATTAGGCGCTTCTAAGGATAATGCGCTTTCTTAGGGTCTAAGGATGTATCTTTAAAATTTGTTTAAGATTGACGGCCGTACCTTCTGCCACTGAAATACCAAACTGCAACTGTCTTCATTAAAATCTTTTTCAGTACTACTGAGAAGACTTTCTAAACAATATTATTAAAATAACAGTTTCTATAAATATGCTTTTATTATAAGTCTGAAACTGAAAGTAGTGTCTGTGATAGAATAGCTGTGATGTAATCGCGTATTGTAGCATGGCCATATGATAGAGAATTGAGTGTCAAATATACAAGGGTAGTTTTAAGTAATAATGAATGTTGATATTGCTGCGTAAGTGAGATTATAATTTTTTCGCCTTCCGCCAATAATGGGATGAGAGTGGGTTGATGATGAAGTTTCTATAAACCATTTATTGACCATTCTTAATTTTCTTGCACAGTTTATAACAGATGTTATGAAACCGATGAAGATAGAAGAAATAATGGACCAAGAGGTTCAAAACCTGTCCGGAGGTGAATTGCAGCGTGTCGCCTTGGTGCTCTGCCTCGGCAAGCCGGCCGACGTCTACCTCATTGACGAACCCTCGGCCTACCTTGATTCAGAGCAACGTTTGGTTGCTGCTAAAGTTATAAAACGGTAAGATAATCTTTCTGAAACTCTTGATACACCTAATAGCGGCAAGTTTCTGCAAGCGTATAAAGCAGACACGACTTGCATTATTAAATTAAGGATAAGTAACAGTCCTCTTGCACTGTATTAAAAACCTATCCTATAAAGGTGAGCTTATCAAATTTTATTTAGTAAGGTAAATAAGGGATTCCACTGTTAGAATACTAACGTGTATTGTGTACTGATTTGCTTTTTTTTCGACTACATTACATAATTCGGAATCAAAGTTAACGAAACAATCATAATGCGTATACTACCTATTTGATCTAATATAATTATTTTTATAATCAGGTTCATTCTGCACGCGAAGAGGACGGGATTCGTAGTAGAGCACGATTTCATAATGGCCACGTATTTGGCCGACCGCGTCATAGTATTCGAGGGCACCCCCTCATCGAATGCGACTGCGCACGCGCCGCAATCTCTCCTCAATGGCATGAACCGCTTCCTCGAGCTGCTTGGCATCACCTTCCGGCGGGATCCTAACAACTTCCGGCCGAGGATCAATAAACATTCTTCTGTAAAGGTAAGACCTGATTATGGCTAAAATTTTAGTGTAGATGTTCTTATCGTGTGGGAAGCATGCCCTGGCATCAGCATGCAATGCCTCTGACGTGGTTTTTCTATGTAACGACTGCTACCACCAGAGATAGTAGCCGGGACCAACGGCTTAACGTGCCATCCGAAGCACGGAATCATCTTTTTTTCAGATAATCAGGTAATTCAGCCTGCAATGTCTTAACCAACTGGGGAAAAACGCACAAAGTGAACCCACGACCTCCACGTCAAGAGCCTAATGCTCTTAACCATTAGACCACGGAGGTAGAATAATGATAAAAAAAATGTGCTGTAAAAAACTGAAGCAACATTTGTAGCTGGTGTGGTTCGTTTGGCCATGTATAAATAATGTCTACTGCTAGAGAATCATACAAGCGTCTTGAGTCCAACGTAAAGCGGGGCACGCTAGCTAGCCAGTCAGTCAACATCCTCAGCCAATAAACGTTGCAGGTACAGGCCTGCAAGGCAAATGCCTACTCTCGGAGAGTGTATGGGCATTAGTCCACCACGCGTCGTTAGTCTGCCATGTGTAATTAATATATAATATTTCTTTTTTTACAGGACATAGAACAAAAACGAGCAGGTCAGTACTTCTTCCTCGAAGACTAGTGGAACCGATAGTTAAATACATAACATTGTATATTTATATATATGTCATGAATTGTTATCTTATCTGTCACAATACGATTGATCGCCTAAGAGCCGTATTATATTCATGTGTATAACAGTAATAAATCAGTTTTATACTATACAATAACGTGTTCTCAATTATTCGTCTACAATTATTGTAGCTCTCAAATATTGGCAAGTTCCATAAAATTCCATTCCTTTTCTCTTTTAATTTGTAAAATGCATATTAAATATTGGATTCTGTAATATTGTTACATTATATGCAATCATCGCGCATCTTTTGATTAAAGCTAAAGCAAAATTGCATGTTTTATTTCTATGGCCCACCCCTTCCCTCCTCTCCCCCCCCCCCCCCCTCCTCTGAAAGTTTTTGGTCCCTTTGCCCCCATAGATGCAGAAAATAAAAAGATTTCTATATATATCCCTAGAGTATTTTTATATCTAAGATCTATCCTAACTGGATGGTATTATAACAATGGATATCATTAATAATGATGTAGTAAAATAACACTGCCAAGTTTTTTTTTATATTGTACATACAAAGAAAGTTCAATTAGAGTTTAATTGCTCTTGCACTTTATGTAGTCTATAATAGTAAGTGTAGTGCTTTTCATATATATCATTGTACAACAAGTAACAACGCAGACGTACACTTTTAACGCTTAAAACCGTATAAATAAAAAAATAAAAATCATTTATATCTTATCCTACTTAATATGCTCCAGCCGTGGTGGTCCAGTGGCGAGTAACCTTGCCTACCGTGCAGGAGGCGATGGTTCGATCCCCTTCCAGACGGACTCGTACCATTGAGTTTTTCGGAATTTATGTACGATTTGTAACACCACTGGCATTTCGGTGAAGGAAAACATCGTGAGGAAACCTGCATGCTTCAATTTCGAGGCATGTATTTTTAAGTTAAATTACAAGTGAATATACATCTCTAGGCAAGCACCAGGCCTATGCCCAACAGAGGACGTCCATCGGCTGAAATGATGATGATATATCTGGGACCTATTTCATAATCATGACCATTTTAATTAATTTATAATGACTACAATTCTGAGATTGAGAATTTTAGGACAATGTACCCTGAATTGTCATTGTAACTTACAATTTTCTTTGTTGACCCCAGAAAGAAGTTGCTGCAAAATTTTAAAGACTAGAAAATGTATAACACCACAATTTTTAGCCAGATGCACCCCACTTTTTTCGGACAGAGTTTTCTGGCGCGCCTTGGGAGAGGCCTATGTTCAGCAGTGGACGATGATAGGCTGATGATCATGATGACCCCCACCTAAAAAAAAAGGTTGCCTATACCTAGCTATAATTCTATTAGGGCTTCGACCATTTTGGTCTACGTATTGGAGTTATCTTACCACTGATCTAGGTACATAAGTACAGCAAGTTACTAATTAATTAGTGCTTCATTTATGACTAGTTTACAACAACAGAATCACGAAGAGTCATGGAATGTCTTGTAATTTAGCGGATACGTAGAAAATATGAATCATCAACGTTATACACTACTACTTGATGATCTAACCGCTTTGATCGTGAATAAGATCAATGACGAAAGAATACTTTATTCTATGACGCGGCGGCCGGCGTCAGAAATTCAGAGTTAATTTTAGATGATGATGTATGGACTTTTTTGAAGACTAAATGTTTATCATTGTCGAAGTTTTTCGATTTAATACTCGAAGGTGCATTTATGATGCCTGATTTTTATTATCTCTATTTCTATAAAGTGTAGCGAAAGATGATCTATCGGGCACCTTAACCAATAACTATTATAGGTACAAGTTTGTTATTACCGTGTCTTTTAAGCTCTATCCCTTACTTGTTCCAAAGGTACATTTCAGGTAAAGTTGTACCCTAGTTATAGCTAGATGGTGGTCCAGTGTCGAGTAACCTTGCCTGCCGTAAAGAAGGCGTTGGTTGATGATTGGTGCAGAAGGATGGTAACACCACTGGCTTTTCGGTGAAGGAAAACGTCGTGAGGAAACCTGCATGCTTCAATTTCTAGGCATGTTTCTGAGGTTTCAGAATATCTCTAGAATTACAGAACATATGAATATTATAATTATAAAGATGTACCTCTATAGGCAATACATCCGCGGATTGGGTACAAATCATTCCATTACAAATATTTGTAGTTACCTATTTAACTATTCACAAAGGCTACGAGTGGTCTCCGTTAAAATTTAATTACCGGGTTATAACAAATATCATAAATTCGAAGTCTCTGTTAGTTTAACCATGCATTAATTAATAATGGGCTATTAAACCTGTTTAGCCTAAACACCAGGAGGACTATTGTGTATGTTTCCGATTATATCGTTTACATGATCGGTAACGTATTATGACTGTAGGTACTAGGACATTTTAAGTATTTGTTTGCAATTAATTAAGTCTAAGAGGTAGACAGAATCGCCAAGAACTGCCAAAAAACAAGATGTCGCTTTGATACAGATTGAATCGGTTGTAAGAGACCTAACAAAGCTACGCTAGCTATAGGTAGGACATGAATTTTCATGATCATGCACTGGGACCTGACATTCACTAGGGCTAGAAGGTATCGTGTTACCTTATTCATGTAATTGGTTCCATCTATTTTATAATATGTCCAAAACATCAAATTAAGGGAATATAATTCGGAGCGCGCACCATACAAACGAAGTCTGGTGATATTTTCAATACTAACCAATTAAAGTCAATGAAATTTTTCAGAAATAATCTAGAAACTAATCTCTATGTTTGTATTAAGTCAAATTTTCGTTAAAATGTATAGTTTTAATGTTACAATGCCAAATTAATCCTAGCACTGTATATTTTAACGAAAATCTGACTTCATACAGAGATTAGTTTCTAGATTGTGTCTGAAAAATTTCATTGAGTTTGGGTTAGTATTGAAAATATCACCAGACTTCGTTTGTATGCAGCGCGTTTACGCATTCGGAATGGCAAAAAATCTGTCTTCTTCCATTTTAATGCTTATAAACCTATTTATTGTAGGTGTTATCGATGAATGAGATGAGTCGAGAACCCCAACCGGATTGTTAGCCTCGCTCGCCGTGGCGTGGAGGTGGCGGGTGCCCCGGCAGCCGCGGCCGGGGCGGGGGGCGGCACGGCAGCGGCAGCGCGGCGGCGGCGTTCGTCGTCCGATGACATCACCCTGGCTGGTGGCGAGATTACGTGGACCAGGGGTACAGAACATTTGCAGTGCATAAGCATGAATCGTTTTTGACTTCTGAAATTGAAAAAAGTAATTACTTAGGTACCTAGCTTAGCTATAATGTAAAGTTCAGTGGTTCCACCTGAATGTAAAACTTTCAGACGTAAATAGCTAAATAGGTATTTTAAAGGGTTTTAAGGGGATGCTTGATTAGATCATTAAACTAATTCCTTTATGGGACTAACATCGAAATCGTGAAAACTCATAAATCAATCAATAGGTATTAAAAAATATATATTGCAGGTATGAAATAGTTATATAAAATACTAACATAAATTTCTATGTTAGGCCATAGAAAAAGTAATAAGTAGTATGATGATCTTATCATGATCCTTGTAGTTTGAGCGAAAATCTAACTATGTATTTCAATACATATGACACGTCATTCAAGCCTGAAATATTAACCTAATTTGATAAAAGTGACTTGCTACAACTATGTACCTATTTACACGCTAGCTGCATAACTGCATAGCACGCTATAACTGATACACAATCGGACCAATCTTAATACAAGCCTCTAATGAATTAGCCTAACGATTCAATTACTACCTAACAAATTTACCGCACGCCTACAACACCTATTTCTTGGTTCACTACTTCTGAAATAGTTCTTGATAGCTCAATAGGTATGACAGATTGTGTGACAAATCTTTCATATTAAATGTCAAATGATTTGTCCGATAAGATGTTAAGAGCTTATCCAAAAGTGGTGAAACAGGCCCTAACCCTACCTAGATAAATAAATCAATCAATTATAGTATTTAATACTAAAAACGTAGTAGTAAGGCACCTTTAAAAAATAATGTAAAGTCCTATATGTGTTGTTTTTTTTTCTGCACACAACACTTAATAACTACGGAACCGATTTGGATGGGGTTTTCAAAAAAGCATAGAGCTTAGTTTTGATTAGCTGTTATGTTTTATTTCATCGCAATCAATCTATTCAATTTAAAGTTATGAGTATTTAAAGTCCAGTGGTCTGCGCTACGAAGTCGCGGGTGCCGCCGCTAGTTAAAAATAAAGTTTTGCTTAATCAATGTCGTGCTGTCGAAGTGTAACATGAATGGGTTCATAATGTCAAAAAACACTTGTCTAACACTGCAAAACTTTGCCTAACAGTGCAAATGATCTAGATAAAAATTAAAAACTATAAAACTTACCAAATGTTGAGCACAGCAGATGAGCGAGAGGGCGAACAAAAAGTAACTCCGTCGACCGAGCGGCCGACCTCACTCACCGTGTTTCATTCGTGGCATCGTGTTTATTTCGGAATTTGCCGCATTGTGGTTTGGTTGGGTGTGTCTCTTGCTAAATAACAAAAAGTAAGTCTTCTAAACTTTTTATCACATCAATATGTACCTAAGTCAGTGTGTATTATCATAACTACTTAGCCAATCAACGTTAAGGCTAATAATTTCTAATTGGAATGTGAAAATGCCGGTAGGTGAGTCCCGGTGTTTGCTAATCTCAGTATTACTCCGCTAGCCGGTTGTTATGAGAGTTCTTATTTTTAGCGTAAACACGGGAGGACTGTGTTTAACATCACTTTGCGCATACTAAACGCTGGCTTTTCTTGTTTTAGGAAAATCTCAAGATGAGCGGACAACAGTACTACCCGTACAAGGTAAGCCTCCTACATAAAGTGGTCTATAGCTACCTACAATGGCCTGCATGTCTATTGATTCTCACGGGATGATGTCATCTTTTCGGGGCAAGGTTGTCGTTAAAACAACCGGCTTTAGGAACCTGCTGGGAAGCAAAAGTACTTTATAATTCACAATTGTTGTAATGTTTAATAGTTTAAAATATTTGTATGGAAGTTGTGTACCTCCAGCTTCATAATTAAGCAAGAGACTTTAATTGATCGTTAACTTCAGAAAGGTTAAAATTAAGTGTAGCACAATTAATCAAATAAGTACCTACCTAGTTACCTTACCTAAGTAGTTATACTTAGTTTCAGAATGTAATAAAATACCAATTAGGTTTTGAATAATTATATATAACATAATTATGTACCTATCTGATTTGGGAACCCGTTGGATGAGGTCAGCGCAGGATCGCTCGTTGTGGTGATCCTTGGGGAGGCCTATGTCCAGCAGTGGACGTCCATCGGCTGAGATGATGATGATGATTATATGTATCTATCTCAATACTATTTGGTACTTAATTAATGACTTATGCACTTAATTCGTGACTAATCTGAGTAAAGAGAGGATAATACTTACTTAACTTTACCTGTTCACCTGCAACTAGTTGTTTAAGAAACTTATTATCTGTCTTTACGGATGTATAGGTTATCTTATTTCTGACACTAAAAACCGGAATGTAAAGATAAAGTGAAAAACATGATTGATTCACAATGAGAATCAATCATTTCACATGTAGGTAGCTAGTAGGTAGGTATACAGAACACAGATAACAATTTGATAATATGTAAATACATTTGTCGACGATATCGAAGAGGTGATTCAGAGCATCTCGACTCATCTTTTAGAAGAATTTATTTCATTCATATTTTTGTATTGAAATCACAAGAAGAATTAAACCATTCATGGCATTTAAGTAATTGTTAACTTATTTCGTTTTATTGGGAACCTTCGGTAGGTAGATAGGTACCTACCTACGTAATATATAGTCATGTTACAATAAGATACCTATACTACATAGGTACTCCTATAGCGGTAAGGTTGAAACCACCTTTCCACTTACAGTGCACCCCTACAGTCTACCCCGCGGAACCCTTCGACCCCGTGGGCGACGCTGAGACCCTCCGTAAGGCCATGAAAGGCTTCGGAACCGATGAGAAGGCCATCATCGACGTGCTCTGCCGCCGCGGCATCGTGCAGCGCCTCGAGATCGCAGAGACATTCAAGACTCAGTATGGAAAGGTTAGTTACTACACGAATATACAACTAGGGTACCTGGTCACCATTAATTAGCCTCAGCTACTAAGTAGGATGTTATGTTACGTACTTGACAAAAGTAACTACTAAATAGGTATGCCTGACAAATTGGAATTCTCAATCTGCTACCTTTATAGGTATCTAAAGAAACTTGCAATTACACTTTTAATGTATTTGATTTACATGATTTTTGACTTATTTATTAACATAAAAAATCCTAGAAACTCATAGGTAGGTAAAGTTCTATGTAATATATCTATGGAAGGAACGGAAATTTGAACTTATACAGGGCGTAAGTGTAGCAATTGCTTACTTATAAGGGTGATTGTAACTAATGATACTGATCAACTTTCTCCAAGAGAACATATTTACAAAAAATGTGTTTCTACTTTTCATACAAACGAACGTTCGATCAGCTGACCTAGTATGGCAAGTACAAATATAAAACACATTACCCTCCTTTGCGTCGCGCAGTCGGGTAAAAATAGGTTCCTTAGAGAAACTTGTTCATGTCATGCGTGAGTACAATCACTGCCTACACATAGGAATGTAGAATTATATACCTACTATTACCTATTCCATGTCATAGGTACTGCCTGAATAATAATTTTATCCGACGTATTTCGGTCGTGATGTAATGATAATTGCCGTCATTACGAGACTACTATAAGAGCTGTGCGAACGTAGCATTTTTTCACTGCCGAAATCTTGTAGGTAAAATTTTTTTAAACTACTTATCATTCGAGTTGTTTAGAACCGGAGGTGTTTTCTGACAACATCATAGAACAGGTCAGATGGTGGCCTTGCCGGTAACCTTACTACTTTAGTCATCCATCGCTGAGTCACTGCTCCTGTTCTCTGTTGAACTTCGATGAGGAAATAAGTGGCGTACCTACCTATTTTAATTAATACTTAGTTCAATCCTTCTTTACGGAAGTTACGAACCAACTATTTAGACGTTTTTACGGTCACGCACGATTGTAATTTTTGCCTAAAAAACAGTTGAGATTCCCTAACAATTTGCAGACTGAATCAACTTTTTGGAACTCATTATCTTGAATTAACTGTGTCCTCCCACATAGGAAACATTTGCTATGCGATGTCTTTGGAGTTCCTATGACTCATGTCTACACTGTTACACGTAATAGGAAAATGTGCAAAATGGACTAATCTCCGCTTGTACTGTACCTATTGTACTTCGATATGAGTATGAGGTTGGTACATAATTATATAGTAGTTATCATATTTTATGATTCGTACCTAACCTTTCATGCAGCGTGTTATCTATTGAAACTGTTTACATTTTATTAAGATAGGTATGCCTTCAACAAGGTGATAATTTTGCAGTGTTTACCGAAAACTCCAGTATAATTAATGTTTACTTGAACAGATAGGCAGATTTAAATCGGCTAAACTTGAATTGGCATGTTTGACACCGAAAATTTGATAACGTACCCATTTACCTAATAATGTTCCCACTAAATTATGAAATGAAATATTTTACTCCTACTTATTTATACTTATAATAATACTTGACCTGATGGTTACTACCCCGAAGGCGTATGTATCAGCGCCGCTGTAATACTGACATACATTCCTCATGTAAATATAATATAGTTACCTAATTAAAAATACCCAGTAATATACGGAAAACTTCGGTGAAATAAACTGCTTATCTACGACAGAATGACAAACAAAAACGGGGAAAAGTTTTTTTTTCGAGTACATTGGAAACTAAATAATAAAGCCTGACCAGAAATATAAAAAACCCGGTTTGTCGACGCTGCAATCGATTATACCATTTAGTCAGTGTTCCAAGTAGGTACTAAAATTAGATCAAATGATTTTCCGCAAAATGGCGAGGTTATTCTTTATTTTTCTGGTCGGGCTTTATACAACGTGTTAATGAATTAACGCAAAACTAGAAAGTAGTTTGTTTAGAATCGAGAGCAGAATCGAATTATCATGTGTTCAACATAGGTAATTTTTTAGAGTTACGCGGTTTTTAATTAAGCAAAAGTCACGGGTTCTTACCGCGTTTTTATTGTATATCGGCAACTCCAAAAACAATAAAACGCGGTAAGAACCCGTTAAAATGATTGACTTTTGCTTAATTAATAACCGCGAACCCTAAAAAATTATCTATGTTGAACACATGATAATTCGATTCTGCTCTCGATTTATTTATGATAATAATATCAAATTATTATGGTTTATTTAGAACTATAATGAAATCAGTTAAATACCTACTTAATTAATAGGTTATTTTTAATTAAACTTAATGAGTAAAGTTTGACTTAAATGAGGAAAAATATGTAATTTTTAAACGATTAACAATCACTTAACTGTCACGTGTACACAACATATTTTTCGGAATTCAATGTAATTAGGTAGTTTAATTTTATAAAATACGTACCTACCTATACAGGGTGTCCGAATTAGCACCAAGGCGGTTTTTTAAGGAGTTGACCAGACCATAACACTGAACAACTTTCTCTATGGGATTGAAGTCGAAATTACGAAAAAATAATCAGCTGTCCCATACATTTTGATCGAGTAGGATTGCAGTTTTGTATGAAACAGCTGATTTCTTTTGTCGCGATTTCAATGTCTCAGAAAGTTGTTCAGTTCAATGGTTTGATGACTGATTGACCTTACATACTATACAGGGTGTAAGTGACAGCCTAGCAAAAACTGAAACGGAGACCTTAGACCATCAAACTGAACAACTTTCACTATGGAGCCTACCTCAGGAAACACGAAAAAAAATCAACTGTCCCATACTTTTGAGTCGGGTAGGTACAGCAGTTTTGTATAGGACAGCAGATTTTTTTTTCGCGTTTCCTGAGGTAGGATCCATAGTAAAAGTTGTTCAGTTTGATGGTCTGAGTTCACCGTTTCAGTATTTGCTAGGCTGTTACTTACACCCATAGTTGACGATGGGGCGGAAAACATTCCTTCAGTTCGCCTTGGGTTTTACCAACTGTTGTTAAATGAGTTAGTATTAGTTCACATTATTAGATGCCTACTCATTAGGTCATTCGTTAAGAACCCATGCTAGTTATGTGTCACGCACGTCCAAAATGTAGGTTAATTGCAACAAACATTTGAAAGATGTTTAGATGGCTTGCCACTCTTACTGAATATTTTCTTTCCCTTTGTATTTATAACTAGGTAGATAAGTATACAACGTGTTAATGAATTAATGCAAAACTAGAAAGTAGTTCGTTTAGAATCGAGAGCAGAATCCAATTATCATGTTTTCAACATAGGTCGTTTTTTTTAAATATTAAATAATTTGTTTGTAAAATTCAAAATTTACTAAACCCGATCTCAACTCACCGCTCGAGCACTTTCATCCTACTTACTAATAAATCAAGATTCTTAAAATGTATCCATGAGCACGCTAGCGCTTTCGTTTATTGCTGAAATGATAACAAATAATTTTTGCCTGAAAACTTAAAATGCGAACTTTAAAATTTAACTATCAATATAATGAAATTATCGTTTCAATCTAATTATTTTATTATAAATCAGTTGGGGTGTATGAGGTTTTGCGCTTATTCATTAACACGTTGTATATAACCTACATAAGCTAAAGAAGAAATTCCATTGTGTTTGTGAAGTCTACCAATCCGCATTCGGGACGCGTGGTGGATTAACGCCCACAGGAAGGCCTACCCTCAGGAAGGGTGTCCTTTGCCCTGCAGTGGGACGTGTATTGGCTGATGATGATGATGATATATAAACTATGTGATTTATCGATGCTACTATGCT
Organism: Agonopterix alstromeriana; assembly: GCA_963924505.1. Lineage (NCBI taxonomy): Eukaryota > Metazoa > Arthropoda > Insecta > Lepidoptera > Depressariidae > Agonopterix > Agonopterix alstromeriana. The sequence continues at coordinate 5,261,456 of OZ004661.1, forward strand.
ATGCACCTACTGACACATGCTTTGCGAATGTTGAAATGATGAATCATTATGATACTTATGTTTGAATTTACAACTAATTGCTATTTTTGTCATGATTAATATTATAAGTACCTCGAAAGACATCCTCAATAGATTTATATGGTATCTATATGAATAAAATAGTATCAAATTCCGCTCAGTAGCGGAAACATGTTGAGTTTTATGACACTGTAAGCCTTTTGAATATACCTACCTACTTCAGTAGGTACCTAAGTTAAGCTTTGATAAAATTAAAATAGCGGAAGATGGGTGACGTTCTTTCATTACGTACTCGAACGATGAATCTGTTTTTCATGTACTTACGAGTGAAAAGTGAACGATTTGTATATCGAGTAAAGTCACACGAAGGCATTGTGGTACCTTTATTCCTCCTAAAACCTAAAAAGTATCTCAATCACGCAATGCCGCTCGTATGGCGACTAAGTAGATTAGGCGACGGGGGCTCAATTTATGCGGTCCATGCGCTATAGACTAGTCACCTATCTTTCGCTATTTTAATTTAATCAAAGAAGTTAAGTAATGCATTAGCCAACCCACTTCGCAAAAGCGGGTGGGCCACGAACATAATTTATTAAAGTTAAGGTAGGGCCACAATCGTTTAAAGATAACGTTCCTAATACATTAGGCTGTGTGGTTGTGGCGTAAAATGGTTATTTACATCGTAAATCCGTTCCGTGGTAATCTAACTAATACCCAAACTCTAAATGAATTAATCTAAGTAACTCCCAAATTTTTTAAAACCTTTACTGGTGAATTATGTCATGAAGCTAATTTTAGAAGTCTCGTGCATTAAGCTTATGCGAAATTTGTATAAAAATTCAATTTTGTGTATCTGTTTGTCAATCACATAATTATGATGAAGCACTATTGACCTAGCTTATACAGTAAGAGATGTAACAAAACTTGTTGGCATCATTATCATAACTTTCAAAAAGATAAAAATTAAAGTAATCAATTATTCAATAGGACTTGATGAGCGAACTGAAGAGCGAGTTAGGCGGAAACTTGGAGAATGTGATCCTGGCGATCATGACGCCCCTGCCCCACTTCTACGCCAAGGAGTTGCACGACGCCGTCGCCGGGATCGGGACCGACGAGGAGGCTATCATCGAAATTCTGTGCACTCTCTCCAACTACGGCATCAGGACCATTTCTGCATTCTACGAGCAATGTAAGTCAAACCTTTGTGTATGTGTGCTGTTACTAGCAAAAGCCACTAAACAGTTTTAGTTTGTAAAGCCTAACCTGAAAAAAAAAAATAACTCGCCATGTTGCGGAAAATCATTGGAACTCATTTTTGTACTTGAAACATTGTCATGAATGATTATAATTCATCGTAGCACCTCCAAAGCAGGATTTTTTATTTTTCTAGTAAGGCTTTAACCTTTTTTTAATAGCCTGTTTTGTGACCTAGACCTGAAAGTTGTGGAATATTTTTGTGTCCCAATATTATGGGAGGTATGTTGCTGACTGTGCAACAATGGGGAACTTGCACCAACATTATAAAACTGTGCAAGCTCCCCATTCAAAACTTTTGTTAAACGTTATCTATTAAAACAAGATCTAAAAATTCATGATCAGTATGGCTAGAAAGTTTAATTTACTTTTCTTTAGGTGACGTAAATGTTTTAAAGATACTTTTAGAATTTCGAGTATCATAGGTAATATTAGTTACTTAGCTTAGCTTATTTAGACATTATTGGCATCTCCAACGATAAATAAAACATCGATGTGCACTGCAATGATGACGTTTGGGCATGAGTAATTATTAATTAGGTCACGCCAAGGATAAAGGTTATTTGCATAAACATTACGTCAGTTTTCATGGTTCCTTCGCCTACAAACAATACCATTACCTAGCTAGGTACCTATCTATAAGTACAAGAGGTTTTCATATCTATCATTTTCTTACAATCGTGGTTATTTGTATCCAGAGGATATTGTTTTTTCTGCAGTATTATCATGTTATGTGGACGAAAGACAAAGTGTTGGATCCCAAAAGCGATATGGTAGATTTTTATGTAGTTATGCATTATAGTTAATAAAACTTTTTCCCGCATTGAATTCGTTTTGTTTCCGATAAAAAAACCTCTGCCAAATATAGAAATCGGTGCTCTTCATTACGCTGCCTCATTCATATCATCATCATATCTCATGCATCATTCATGGGGTGATATCGGTAAACAGCTAGATTCTCTTTCACCCGCCCGCGCTCGTACTACCCGAATATGGCACATGACGTTTTTTTGTCGCGTTGCCCGTCAACGTTAGGCAGTGCGTTTTGTACAAAAATGTAATGTGAATATCTGTTGTACAGTGTACGGCAAGAGCCTAGAATCCGATCTGAAAGGTGACACGTCCGGGCACTTCAAGAGACTCTGCGTGTCCCTGTGCATGGCCAACCGCGACGAGAACCAGGGCGTGGACGAGGCAGCCGCCAAGGCCGATGCTGAGGCCCTGGCTGCGGCCGGCGAGGGACAGTGGGGGACCGATGAGTCCGTCTTCAACTCCATCCTTATTACACGCTCCTACCAACAGCTGAGACAGGTGAGATGAATATAGTCAGACAGGGCTTACTTTTTAGGGTTCCGTACCCAGAGGGTGAAAACGGGACCCTATTTACAAACCTACGCTGTCCGTGCTGTGAAATTATATTGACCAATCAGTATGTGCCACCTTCAATATCTTGCCGCCATTGGCTAATTGTTTTCGCTCCCTTTTCGTTGCTATCCGACTTTGCACCCTTTCATTACTAAATTACTTCGGGTTTTGACGGGGACTCGGGTCTGCTCTGCGCAAACGAAGATTGCCGAGCGGAATTATTTTCCTGGTCGTACTGTACCTATTTTGTTCAACTGTATGTTTTTGGTGTGCAAGAATATTTAAATTTTTAACACCCTGTTGTTACGGACACGTATAAATTCTCGAATCGCGTATGTCAGTTATTAACATAGCCACGGCTAGTAGCGTTTCACTTAGTAACTACGAGTTCGAATAATAATTTTAGTTTTAGGAGCTTTCAAGAGTACTTATAAATTCGCATCGACCAGACGCCTTCTAAAAGCTGGCGAGTAAATGTTGCCTACCTACAGTCAGATCTAGTAAATCAAAGCAATTTCACATTTAAGACTTTGAGCATAGAGGTGTACCATAGTACTTGCTTCGTGGAACGGAGTTTATTATGTACTGACCTAATGTAGGTTATGTATGGACTGCGGTAGTCCAGTACATGTTTCGTGTGCCATTACATTAGTCATGCACAACCACCTTTGTATGCTCACTGAGCTGCCAATTTAAGCGTATCCGATAGTTAAATGACTAAATTATGATATGAGTCCATGATTCATTGTGTTGGAATGAACTTTTTATCGATCAGTCACTTATAGTTACCAAAGATAACAAAATACAACATAATACTTACTTCGATGCACACTAAACTCTCACTTAATTAACTAACTATACAGAGTGTAAGGAAAAGTATCATTAACCTTTAAACTACATACTCTACCCAAACTGAATAACTTTGACTACGGGAGCTAACATGTCAGCGCAAAAAAAATCTGCTGTTCCATACTAAACTGCACTGCCTAACTACTCGACTAAAATGTATGAGACAACAGATTTTTTTTGTTGCGACAGATTTGCTCTTATAGTAAAAGATGTTCAGTTTGATGGGTAGAGTCTTAGTTTAAAAGGATGCTAATGATATTATCAATTTCAGTATAGATTCGATCTATAGACGTAATTCTAAATTTATTCAGCCCAGTATTTTGCCACACGCATAGCTTATTATCGCTGAAAAGTAATTTAACACATATATGTTTTAGGAATTCGCATAATAGATAAGTAGGTAGGGTAGGTAGTTAGTTACTTATACTTTTTAACCGTTCTGTGCTTATTCCCAGCTTCTACCTACCGTTTTATTAGTTTAAAATAAAACACTCCGTAAATTTTAATTTGTCCTCATCGTCCTTTTTTTTATTAACCTCTTTTGTCCCACTGCTGGGCAAGGGTCTCTCCTAAAATCTTCCACATCTCTCTGTTTGGTACATTAAGCTATTATACCCGTTCGGTGCTACATCCCGCCACTCATTGCAGTAGGAATCCGGCTCGTCTCACCACCACCTTTTCCGGGGAATGCTTCTCGTTGTTTATATCAATTAATAATGATTTCTAAACAGAATTGATTGTACGATATAAAAATTTCTGCGAATTATATTGAACGCAGCGAACAATCTCATTCAATTGGATAAAAGGAAATATAATAAGCGTCGGCTCATTTCAATTCAAACAACAATTCCATGTGGTGTGTTACCTACCCATCAATTTATCATACTAAAGAATGCATCTGCAATTCTGCATTTGTTTCCCTATTCTAACATAGACATATTATTCTTGTAAAATGCAGGTTTGACATGAAAATTAAAATGTGATTGTTTCAGATCTTCTCGGAGTTTGAGGCGCTGACCGGCAAGGACATCGAGGACTCCATCAAGAAAGAATTCTCTGGCAGTGTAGAGAAGGGCATGCTAGCTATTGGTAAGTTAACTTGTACAGGGTCCAACTTTATATGCTTACGGCTTTTTAAAAGGATGATAAGATAATCAAACTGAACCACTTTCTCTATGGGACCAACATAGAAATCGCGAAAAAAAAATCAGCTGTCCCATACATTTTGGTCGAGTACGATACATGGAACATTCGATTTTTTTTCACTTTCGACCTTGGTCCCATAGACAAAGTTGTTCAGTTTGATGGTCTGATCATCCCCTTAAAAACCGTCAGGACATTGAGAAGGACCCTATACCTATATTATAATAGGTGCCTAACTAAACATACACCTACCTACGAATGCATGAGTGAGTGCACGAGAAACTTACAAGGTTTCCCTCAGAATAGAGGTGTTTGTTTGATGTTTGTATGCAGTTTGACGTGTAGATTAATCTAGAACTGTCAGGACAGAGACAACTGTGTTAGAACAGTACAAGGTCGTGACTATGTATAACTAACAGGAAACAAGCAGGTGACCTCGCGCTTAGTCATACTACTTACTTTTTTTAACCAACGAAATTGCATTAGCGTCATAATTTTATGTGTTAAATGGTAAATATTTAAAAAAAAACGTTGAGAAAACGCCTAGTCTTTTTGTTGAGTTGCTCTTAGCTATATATACCTATGTTTGGTTACAAGCTTAGATCTTTATTTGCTATCTCAATTTCGAGGGATTGAGTTTCTTTGTAAGTAGGTAGGTAGATACTCAAATTATTCGTTAAATATTCTTATTGTGACGTACCTAAGGTATATCTAGGGGTTGAACCTCATCTGGCCGCACGGAATCGCATTTTTTCACGCTCTGTCCCTCCACCTATCGTTGATAGTCAAGATCCTTAATTTCAACAATTATTTTCTAGTTAAATGCGTTAAGAGCAAAGTTGGTTTCTTCGCGGAGCGCCTCTACTACTCGATGAAGGGTCTCGGCACTAACGACAAAACCCTCATCCGGATCGTGGTCAGCCGCTCTGAGATCGACCTCGGCGACATCAAGCAGGCATTCCTCGACCAATACGGAAAATCTCTTGACAGCTGGATTTCGGTGAGTTTATCTCTCTTTTTAACATTTGTATCTGTTTATGTTAATTGAGTTTTCGCTGTTTTGAGTTAACATCCTTTTTTAAAAGAAGTAGAAAAATTAGGACGCGGATTTTTGGCAAACCTTTGGCTATATTCAAATGCCTTTGTTAATTATTTATAATAATTAAATAATTTGCCAAATTGCATCTTGTCCTCATTCCAATCGGTTGACATGTGCTCCGGGTCAAGAGACCTTTTATACAGAGCTAACAACAAAAGAACAAGCCGGTACTTTTACTTACTTAGTCCACCGTCAACCGGGTTTAGAAATTAACGCCTGCCACACACATCCAGAATTGCGAGTCAGAATTAGGGCAAATCCATACGAAATCGTAATTCCACCCGGAATAATTCTGCATGCATCGGGCGGGCCTAAGTCCGGGTTAAATCAATAACCACCAACCACCAACTTAACCTGGAGTTTATTGCCAGAGTGTAATTAATTTTTTGTAATGTGAAAGGACAACTTAACAGTTGGCAGATCTTTTAAAAATGTGATGTTAATGTTTGCTAGCATTTGCCGATCCCAGAACAATATTTGAAATATCTTTATTATTTGTATTGCACTTTCATTTATATCCATTGTACATGTTATGTATATGTCTCCCATGTCAATGGCTATGTAACATCCTAACAATCATCCTGTATCCACGGCACGTATTATTTATAGATACTAAATATTGTGCAGTCACTATAGATATTGTATAAATTACTTATCCATATTTGCATCATGCGTGTCCGTTTGATTTGTTTAGTGTAGAGAAATATCTAAGTAATTAACTAACAGCATGGAAACACATTTACCTACTTAACTAAGTACCAAAAATTTCAGTGAAGCTGACCCAACATTTCTTTGATTGTCTGAGAAATATTAAAGTAGTCTTGCGTAAATCTAAATAGATTATAATAATGCATGCATGAGAAATACTAACTAAAAGAGACAAATACGTTCATATTTATCTTTCTCTTCATTTCTTCACTGCGTTATTTTCAAACAACCATAAATAATGTTTTAATGTATACAGATCTATTTATTTATTGCATAGAAATAGTATCAAGCAAGACTTTCTACCTATTATTCGGAGATAAATTAAAATCGGCTTAGAAAATTGTTAACAAAATGTGATAACTATGATGTGTTCGTTTTCTACGTCGGAAGAGTTTTGTTTTATCTAACAAACGTTATGTTTTGTAACAACTGGGTAAAACTTTATTTTATAAGGAGCCTAATTATGAACCTACTGGCGTTTGGAATAGTGATGCGTTTTGATTGCAGGACGACACTTCCGGGGATTACAGGAAGGCTCTATTGACCCTTATCGAATAAATTTTGGGATCCGAAGTGGTCGCTGGTCGGGACGGCAACGATTGCGATAACCACCTAGATGTTATATTTAAGTTGTTTTTTGTGTCAATTGTTAGGTTGATAAGTGACTGCTAGGTAGGTACACTGACGACAGAACAATCCTAGTCGGTCAGACAAGGTGAGACAGTTTTGGCTTCAGTGTGCGGATATTCTAAAAGATTCCATGTCGGGTGTAAATTTCATTCACAAAGATCTGTATATTTTGCTTCTTGTACTCATTCATGTAACTTTCTTTGCACAATAGCTAACTGTTCTTGTGTCTTGTGCATGATGGGTAGTGGCTTACACCACTCTAATTTAGACGTAGTTTTTACAAGTAGTTATTGGCATTTTTTCAGGACGAAATTGGAGGGTCGCTGGGCCATCTCCTTTCTTCGATGGCTTACTAGAACGACTACAGTGCTAATTATAATCTAAATCTCAGTATTACGAGTAGCCATTTTTGGTGTATATTAATTAACAGTGCTGTGTATTTCATGCGTTTATTGTAATCAAGTACACTTACTGTTGCATTTTAAATTTAAAGACATTTATTTTTTTATTTAATCTATTCTTCTATGTAAGTAATCTCATGCGTTGAAATCTCCTATACAATTTTGCATGTTATGTGATCGAATAAAACAATCTCAAAAGAAATGATGGGCCAGTTTCTTTATAAATTTTTAACGTTATAGCATTGGTTTTTTTAACGTTTACAGGAAGATCTAACTGGTGACTTCAGGGATACGCTAGTCACACTTTGTGCTTAATCCTGCAAAATAAAATTAATTCTAGTGATTTGTTTGTTTTTAAATTATTTTGTGGAGCCTTGCATGCAGTACTGAATTGTTTCAAAATTTCTAGTAACTAGTTACAAGTACAATGGTATATTTTGCAGGATGATACGAAAGGGGACTACAGACGCGTGTTGCTCACTCTCGTTTCGTAAGAAAGCATAATACATTTAAGTAAGACTAATTGTTCGCCTTACGCTCGCGATGTTCCCATAAACTGCCTTTACATGTATTGTATAACTGTTGAGAAGTGGTTTAAATAAAAGCTTGATATTTTTGTGAAAATGATATATTTATTGGTGCTGTAGTTTTGTTTACAATATACATATTTACATTTATTATTAATTAAATTATGTATGTTCATGGTGTGTTTTAATCTAGATCCCTTATCCCTTCTTGCGTTATCTGAAAAAGTAATGTTTTGTGTCGCATTATAAAGTAATAATGCTGAGACACTTTTTTATATACATCAGTGATTAATTAATTGGTAGGAACATCAAATGTTTTTGACCTGCCTAAAGACATGACGGGCTTCTGGCAAGATATCAACAATTTCACCATTCACCATTACTAGGAAAGCCGTATTTATTTTGGCCGGCATCCAATTCAATCATCGATCCATCACTTTTCACGATCAAGTCATTGGCGTCTTTATATCGTGTAGGTGGGTATTGAAAATATTTTGCACCGATTTCATGATTATATAAAATAATAAACAAATGCGTCGATCCCATACTGATATATAACTCTGTTAATTAGTTGATCATGAGCTTATAGCTCAGGTGCTCTTAGCACTAGCACATGCTTTTAAATATACAATCCTTAATGGCACTTATGTTGCTACAATTAGGTTTACAGTCTTCATCATCATCATCACAGCCTATATACGTCCCATTGCAGGGCACAGGCCTACCCCCCGGAGGGTGTATGGGAGTTAGTCCACCACGCGTGCCCAATGCGAATTGGTAAATTTACAAAAACGCATCAGAACTTCTTCTACAGCGTATGCAGGTTTCCTCACGATGTTTTTCTTCACCGTTTGAGATCAGTCGGTATTACGTACATAAATTAGAAAAATTCATTGGTACGTAGCATGTCGTCCGTGCGGATTCGAAGCTGGACATCAAGATTGAGTTTCCGCAGCTCTCCGCAACTCGCCACCGACGCTTTACAGTCTTGAAATTTAAAACTTTAAAATTATTTTATCTGGTAAGCATGTGTATAATTGGCTACTGTAGATTTTTGTTTCCCGCAACCTCAACCATCCAACTCAACGAACAACATAGAAAGTCAAACAATACGTTACTCGAATCACAAAAAGTATGCACCATACCATACGCGTTGCTTCATAGATTATACATCCCATTCAGCCCCTCTAGTATGATTTCTCTACTTGCGCGCAACTCGTTTTTTTTTCCACACTACTTACAGCGGAGAGCGCGACGTGGTGCATTGGCTAGTAACCTTGCCTGCCGTGCAGGAGGCGATGGTTCGGTCTCCGTCCAGACCGACTCGTACCAATGAGTTTTTCGGAATTTATTTATGTACGATTTGTAACACCACTGGCTTATTGGTGAAGGAAAACATCGTGAGGAAACCTGCATGCTTCAATTTCGAGGCATTTATTGTACCCACTGTCCATTACAAGTGACGACGGGCTCACTTCCCTTCACACTGGACAGAGTATCGGTACTAGTGAAATGAGGATGTTCTGAGGTTTTAGAATATCTCTGACTACCCCCTTGGGGAATATAGTAGTGAGCATTATACTATGCAAACGAGCCACCGGCCACAGCCACCGGTGGCTATCGTGGTTGTGGACACTGCTGTAGCGAATGCTGGTCAACGGCCATACTTGTGCGCCGAGTCCATACAAAAGATATAAAAAAGTGTTTCGCTGGCCACCGGTGGCTCGTTTGCTCCGAGCTTTAAATGTGAAAGGAAGAGGGCATAGTACAGAAATCATAGCAAACCATCATCATCATCTTATTTAAGAGCTGCGCTCTTTATCAGTGGAGTATTCGCCAATGTAAAGCATGACCAGGAAAATTAAACACCTGCCCTAGGCGCTGCAATTTACATGTAAACGTGAACTCACGACGATAGTCCAATTCGACGTAGTCAGAAACTTTACTACAAATGCCATAAGCGTGCAGTTTTCAGGATGGAATCACGTTCGCGCGCATGGTGACAAGTGGCTAGCCTTTCGCGCTCTCAAACACTGCATAACAAACCTCAACCCTTAGTTGCCTCATAAAATACCCACAGGAAGAAATAGGGTGGTCCATTCTAAGTCCGAACACACGTACATTTGAAATATTAAGGCTATATTATCGTTCGTAACGTCATCACTTGACATAAAATGGAAAATTTCAGAAACAAGTAAATATTGCAGTTGTGATGATTGTGATAGGATGTCAATTTCACCATTTTGTATGGTAATCAGGCTGTTTCATTCTTACTAAAATGTTTGCAAAAATATTGTTTCCTACTCGTATTTCAAAAAGTCGATTCGTTTTTTCTGTAACATTTATATAAACTTTCTTTTTACGTAAACTGTAAATTCAACCGTGTAACGTAACCTTCTAAAAATGTTCATAAAATACCCCATAGCACTATTTCGGCATTGTCCGGATTTTACGCGATTACTAAAATAACAACTAACAACATATGAAACATACAAAAAAAATGATGCGTTGAAATTTTAAGTACAGGCAGGTTTTTTATAATAGATATAATACACTGGATATGCAATGTTCCGGAAAGTTGGGGTTTTTGAAAATATACCCTTAAATGTTAGGTAAAATAAATGAGATCCTATGATTTTCCCCAATATGGCGGTGTTTTATTTTTCTGGTCAGGTTTTAAAACTAAAGCACACTTTAGACTATTCTGAATGAAGAGCTTCCCGAATGGCTTAAATTAATTACATTAAAAAAATACAGAAAGTAAATCAGGTAATGGATGCCGTATTGTGTGTGCTTTACAATATTTTCGAGCAGCCGTACTAGATAAACTTACTTGGAACCTAGCAACGACATCCGCAGTGTCGTTCCCTTTGAGAAGCAGAGCGAGCCTGTCGCCGGCTGGTCGTGTCTCATCCGCAGAGAGGAGCAGACGGGTGTTGCAGCGGTGGGCCCACGCGTCTCCCAGGGCGCCGGTCGCTGGCCCACTCGTCAGCCCCAGCCGGGTGCTCATTTCATTTGTTACTACTACCTACAAAAAGAGTAATGTCAGATTAGATCAGTAATAAATAATACGTTTTATTAAGGGCAACAAAGATCCATTAGTGTTAGTAGCTTAGACAGTATAAATAGGGACCAGCCTTGCAGTAGCGTTTCCCCTCTGCCACGTTACAAGATCAATTGATCATGCATTTGCATACAATTTAATACCTTATCACTAAATGAGACAGCCTATAATTTCTGAACAATAACTTCAAACTAGTCGCGTTTGGAGTTCACACGAGACTATTTTTAACAATCATAATTAGAATCTGAAGTAATGGAATCAAACCCAATGCTGCGGATTTCATGCTACCTCGTCCCCCGCAAAGGTGGTAGAAAAGTTTTTAGTAGAATTACACGCGTAAATCGTCCATAGCCAATCGTCCATGGCCAACTTTCATAGGTTGGTTTGCGTGAGGCGTCATATAACTAATCTCTGTGTGCGTGTATATAGATAGGGTTTAGCGGCCTTACCTGGCAATTATTTTCGACGCGTTCCTAGCTTCGACTGCCTATCTAGACAAATAAATTATTTTTGCGAATTTAGGTTTCTATAGGTAGGGAAAGTTGTTCAGTATCACGGGTAGGTACAATCACCCCTTAAAGTAATGCAACTGTTTACCCTAACATCCTGTAGACTAATAGATTTCGAAGAGTAGTCAGTTTCCATGTCATAAATTGGATACCAGTCGACCTTCATTACTTACAGCAATCTGTTTCTCCACAGCCAATCTCTGTAGTACCGCCATTTGTCTAAACAACAAGCCTGTCCTTTGTTTCGTTGATATACCCTCTTTGAACGGAAACGTTATTGAATCTATAACTATCAGCTTTATCTGAAAACAATAATAATTTATTATGTATTGTATTTGTTACACATTTGTTTAATACCTAATGATACGCTAACAAATCTATTGACGTAAGAATCATCAAAATCGGCCCACGCGTTTGATCTCTAGTGTACCACAAAGAAAAAAACGTACATACACATATATATACATAGGATGATAAACACATTACCCTCCTTTGCGTCGCGCAGTCGGGTAAAAAGAGCGTCGGTGGCGCGTTGCGGAGAGGTATATGGAAAGTCAATCATGATCATGATTCGTTTCGAATCATGTACAGTGCATGTACATACCAATAAGTTTTTCTAACTTATGTACGTAATACCGACTGCTCTCAAACGGTGAAGGAAAATATCGTGAGGAAACCTGCATTCGCTGAAGAAGAAATTCTTAAACATATTACGAAGTTTACCAATCCGCATAGGGCACGATTGGTGCGATTCCTTGACGGTAAGCGTATGCCCTGCATTGGGACGTGTGAAGACTGGTGATGATGATAATACGCTAAAGATTTGCAGGAGAAAAGAAGACCCTTGGGTGTAGAATAGGTGACTATGGGTTTACCAAGGAGTGAGAAGCAGATTTTTTTACTACTACTACTCGTACCTTATTCCAACTGCGATCAACATCATTATCGCATTTGTTATGTATTGGTTATCACTTACCAGTGGGCCTAGCATGACACCTCCGAGAAAACGACAAAAATCTAGATTCTATGTTACCCTCGCCAAATATGAAGTGACATTTCGTCAGTGGCCGTAATACAAAAATATGGTTACGTCGATAAGGACAGCAATAAGGTAGCTATCACCTCTTTTAACTAGAGCGAATTTGCTATATATCTTGAGTGATTGGGACAAAACACGCCTCTGACGCGTCCCTTAAAAAACATGATAATGTTGAAAAATGTGTGCCTCTGACGTAATGGTTCGGTAGCTTAGTTGACGATAGCACAGCTACGAGTAACTTATTATTAACCTGTTGATTTGGGGCAGTTGGGTTTGTAAATGTTAATTTGTGTGACCATTGCACTTTAGTAGATGAATTAACTAGGTATATGAACTAATAAAGGTGAAGGAAAGTTTGATCATCTTTCAAGTCTCACCCTTTCATCCAATCATCATGAAGTATGGTAGTGTATCCTAGCCCTTCTTCAGCAAACGAAGCTTATAAATACTACGCACATGATTATGCATAACTGCCTCCGTCGTCTAATGATTAAGAGCACTGGGCTCTTGACACGGAGGTCGTGGGTTCGATTCCCCTGGGGGGCACCTAGTGAAATGTTACTTTGTGTGTTTTTTCCCAGTTAGTTAGAACATTGCAGGCTGAATACCTGATTGTCAGAAAAGAAAGATGGTTCCGTGCTTCGGATGGCACGTTAAGCCGTTGGTTCCGGCTACTATCTCTGGTGGTAGTAGTTGTTACATAAAAACCATGTCAGATGCCGTAAGGCGGTTTGAAAAAAATTTGACACCAGGGCTTGCTGCCCACACTATAAGAAGAAGATTATGCATAAGCTAGTTACTTAATAAAAGCATATTATTACATTACATTTGGATGATCATCTAAGAATCTTGGTAACCCGACCATGAAAGCACAGAATTTTTCTAGTCCAAAGGCATTCACATAATGTAACCTCTTCAAAGCATCTTCCTCTTTTATCTGCAATGATATATCTAGCAGCTGCTGACATCTCAATAGACTGGCTGCAAGGATTTCTACAACACAAATTAAACACAAAATTTTTGCAAAAACATATTGTACGTTTATGATTAGCCCAGGATAATTTGATAAAAATCAGGAGAAATAATTCCCAAGTCCTGCACGTCTAGTATGATTTCTCTACACGCGCGCGTCGCGCCTTCGCTGCATAGAAAATAACCTGTTCCCGCGATTGTCGGAGAGCGAAAGTCGCGACTTGTAGTATAGGAAAAAGCAGAGTCGCGCGCAAGTAGAGAAATCTTGCTAGACGTGCTGGTGAGGGGATGGGGTGGTAGAATTAATCTTTAGGTCCAGGTTCGAATCAGCACGGATGACAGGCCATGTACACATTGCGACACATCGACCTATACAAAACCAATGTGAGCTGGCCGCGCGTAAGTTGCACAACGTATAACGTCGCGCGGCCAGCTTATTTTGGTTTTGTATAGGTTGATATGTCGCCGTGTTTTGTGTACCAATAAACTTTTCTAACTTCAGTACGTAAGACTGCTCTCAGACCGTAAAGGAAAACAGTGAGGAAACCTGCATAAACTGAAGAAAAAATTTCAATGCGTACCTATGTGATGTCTAGTAATAATAATTGTTTGCTTTTTGTGTATTTTTTATTCAATTTATTTATGTTTTTTTGGCAATATCAGAGTCTACCAATCCGTATTGGGCATGCGTGATGGACTAATGCCCATACCTGTACCCTGCAGTGGGACGTATATAGGCTGTGATGATGATGATAATCTTAATTGAATCTTGTGAACATCAGAGGTGCTATTGTGTTACTACCTGATTCACTCTGTATCAAATCAACATTGTTTTTAACGTTTTGGTTATTCAGCTTCTTCATATTTAGTTAATCAATTTATACAGTGGAGACGAATTGCCCAGAACAGTCATAAAGCTTAAACAAACAACCAATAACATCAACAACTCGGTCAAATGCAATGACATTCCAATGACTCGACAAAAGAAGAAAGACTATCATAAATATGTATGGATTTTAAATTGATCTATGATTGAATACATACACAAAATATACCTTGTTGATATTTGTCAGTAATGTTTCCAAGAGTCTATTTATGTATGTTTATCTATACTTATAAAAGAGTACTATAACTGACGATAGAAACATGAAATTTGGAATATATAGATTCTACAGAGCATGAAGAGGTGCACTATGAGAAAGGATATTTTTATATTCAATTTTCACGCGGACGAAGTCACGGGCATAACGTAATGTATTTTAAAAGTTATTATTCCCATTTTGTCTGGACACAAGTGTCGGTGAAGGGTGCCGGTGTTTAATGCCCTATACATCATTCCAAATAAGGATGATGAGATATTCTGATTCCTATTTAGCTTTCTGGCTAATTCTGATTACCAAACGTAATTAATTCAGGACAGTCTCGGTACTACTGGTAAAACGTGGATGTTCTGAGGTTTCAGAATATCTCTGACTACCCCCTTTGGGAATATAGTCGTGAGCATATGCTATGCAAACATAATTAATTTATTGGATACATATACTATCCAACATATCTTGGATGCTACTAAAGCTGTTCTAAGAATAAGTGAGAGGAAGTGTTTCATATCTCCGTTTCTGTAATGCAATATATTGAATGGAGTATAGGTTACAAGCCATTTGAAGCATCAGCAGCTGAAATCCATCCAAACATCATCACAAACTCTTACAATCAGCTCTAAGCTGCTAATGTATCATAAATAATAATAATAATCAGCAGGATTTATTTCCTTACCTTTAAACCTGTGTACAGTAAAGTTAGTATTGGTGTCGATGTATAAAGCTTCAGCACTTAGGCCTCCGAGAGCTTTTGGTATCTGGACTGATGCGCAGAGCTGTAAACTGCAAAAAAAAATATTTATATCAAGCCATACAATACATGGCAGGGTAAAGTATAAACAAAGAAACTAATGGAAGATGTGGTCGCAATATTTCGATTCTTGTCAGAATAGAGAAAGTTATAGTTCGATATAAACTTAGCGTCAGCTCGGAAATTTTGTTTGAGCGCATTGTGGTTGAGCGACGAGTAGAAGACATTGGGATGAGAACAGGTGAAAAAGAGAGAGAGAGGGAGAGGGCTTACAATGAAAAACCATTTTGAACAGCTCACTATTTACAATATTATAGAAGAATTTTACGGTTTAAGGACGGATTGTCTTTGGTTTCCGTTTTAACAAAAAAAGCAGTAGGTTCACATCAACTGGCTCAAGCCTGCTCTACCAGTACAAGCAGCAGTCTATTTTGGGTTGTTAAGGTGAATGCACACAGGAGTCGCATCGCAGCGGATTGGATTTTGCAGGTGCCGCATTGGCGGATAATGTGTGGACGCACTTCCATAGAAATCCATACAAAGCAAGAAATCCCGTCCACTGCGATCCAACTCCAGTGTGCGTTCATCTTTTTTGTGAAACAATGTTAAGGCTGGGTTTTTGTGTTAGTGTGTTAGTTGCTGCCTGTTTGTTCGAGAATCACTCAAAAACTACTGAACAGATTTTGATGAAACTTTTTTGTTTGATAGCTTATAATTGGACTTAAAATTAGGTATAAAATTAGTGCGGACGAAGACGCGGGTAAGACTCGTAATAAATATAAAATGGTACCTACTTACCACAACTGTGTTTTCCCTGAGCCAGGTAACCCTAAAACTTCTGTAAACGCGCACAGCTTTAGCCCTTTATTACCTAAAATATTATCTAGACACTGGCTAAATGAAGGTAAAGTAGGCACACTGTTTTCTCTCTGCAACAAACATTTTACACAATTTTGGTCAGTTTTATCTTAGGGGTGGTTTTATTCACGATATTGAATAGCGCTTGGGTTGTTGCTGCATTAGGTGGGTACCTGCCATAACTCGGTAGCATTGTAAATTTTGAAAGCAAGGTTCATTTTAGTAATATCTATATCTGCTGGATGTTACTTTTTTTTGTAGTTCTTTACTTTTTGCAACACTTTCAAATGGGAGCGGGCAGCGGGAAATGTAAACCACAGATTACTGATATAAAAACAAAACAAAAATGTTTGACATTGACAGTAGAGAGTGTGTTCTTTGGTAGAGTTATTGTGAGTATATTATAAGTACTACGTATTCCTATATACTATGTTCTTGATTCCTTGCATAATGTCAACATATTATATATAAATTGTCATGACAACTTGTGACAGTAGCACCTAGCAGGTAAACAACGAAACCGTTTTAGTTTAGCGCCATCTATTAAACACTTTTACAACTTTCTAAATTTTGTACTGTTTTACCGAAAAACATGAAACCACCCACGTACGATATGCTATCCTTTAAAACACCAAGAGAAAGACAAGGAAAGTTGATCAACATGGCAGACAAAAATTTGTAAGTGAGGGGCTTCGTGAAGTACTAGGTTGATTTAGTTTCTAAAATTTACGCTAGATGCCGACTGCTGGTAGGAATTTTTAATAAATTCTTTAACGGCTCTGGATACTGATTCTTTTGAGCTTTCATTAATTTATTCTATATTCTTGATGAATGAGGCGAGCAAGTAGCAAGATTAATAAAACGAAAAATCTGTACTTAGATGGCAATATTAAAAGTTGAGAAAAAACCAGGAAGCTGCTGGCAAGAAGTTAGAATAGGTATTGTCTACGGAGAGTTTGCTTGGCGCCATTGCTCTTGTTGTGTTTCGTCGTATTTGAAATTCGTAAAAAATTGGTTTTAGTGATATTTGTGACATAATTTCGTGCGGATTGTGTACCAAACAGTTGCGTAAAACGACCGACGTAACAGGAATCTCAAATAAAACGGATAACAGAATATAAGTTTTGGTTCAAGTTAATTCGTCCATGGTCATTTTGGCGGCATCGCGCGAGCTTACGAAATCGACCACAGATTCATCGTCATCTATCATCCCATCATCCAAATAAAGAATATAAAGAAAAAAATAACGAATGGCTCAAAAGGACTAGTATCCAGAGCCGTTAAAGACATTATAAAAAAAAAAGGTATTGTCTACCTGGAGAATAGACTTACACCTGCCTGCCTGCTCTGCCTTGACTGATGAAGCAGGGGGCGGAAAATTCAGGAAAAATATAGACTGAGCTCTGTCCATCCGGTTATAAATCCATGATAGGTACCAATATCTATTCCAACTTCCTTGTAGGCTTCCTGTTACCAATGCGTAGAGAGAGAAGTAATGAAGAAATGTGATGAATGAAGAAGTAATGAGAAGGGGTCCAATTACCCCCACGTCGCATTTCAAAAGTTGGTTAAGAATAGAAGCATAGAAAAATATCACTAAAGATAACGGCTGTAAGGACTAGTTCCCATAGCCTTTCCGAAAATACATATCAGTAATCTGTGATCACTGATATGTATTTTCTTTAGATTATGAGAAAAAATCTTAGTTTTGCGCGGGAACCGATAAGAAAAGAGCGGACTTTGAATCTTATTTTTCTAAATTAGTTTTTCGTGGCTATTATTGTATAAATGTGGTGGAATTAGTTTTATAATGGTCTATTAATGGAGAACCAAATAGTAAAAGTTAGATATAAAGATAGGCGCTCCCATTTGATTCGGATTGATCCTCACGTAAAACCTTCCCATGAACATTGGAAAATGGGAACCACCCTCGCATTTCAAGAGATAGGTATAGGTTAGGTTAGGTTCAAAGAAAAATATAACTAAAGACAACGGCTGTAAGGGCTAGTTCCCATTGCCTTTCCGAAAAGATGAATTTAAAAAAAAAACGTGTCAATATGTCAAATCAAAACAAATATGTTGAAAAGTGGTTAAAAACTCGAAACTCTGCTCTGAACGAAAAAGAAAGTCCTATTGCGAGACCTCTTAAATTTGTATTTTCATTATTCTTATGAAGAAACAATGAATCAGATGAATATGCACGTTCCTACAAACCCTGCGGTGGGTGGTACTCCAAACGTAGGCATGCACATGCCCACGGGTGCCATCATGCAGCAGCCATCTCCTCAACAAATGCAACCGGGCCAGCCGATGCCCCAACAAGCGCAGCAGGATAAAATGGACAATATATCCAAAGTCAAAACTCTTATGGGTTCCCTGCGCGAAACAATACCGGTAAGGAGCTTCTATTCTATTCAAACTAGTTTGTCCATGATTATTTTATTTGGGATAACAACTGTGTTACATACAGTGGCGTAACTGTCAAGGGTCCATGTCGAGAACCTAACATTTAGCACCTATTTCAAAGACTAGCTTTTTACACGCATTTTCAATGGACGTAGCCAGGAGGTGGACCTGGCCCACCCTACGACACTAGTCCCTCCCTTCGATCATATAACTAGGGACCAGCCGTGCAGTAGCATTTCCTCTCTGCCACGTAACAAGTTCAATTTATCATGTGCATACAATTTAAACATTATAACTAAACGAAGCTGCCTATAATTGCAGAATAATAACTTCAAACCAGTCGCGTTTGGGGTTCACACAAGACTGTTTTTAAAAATCAAAATTATAATCTAAAGTAATGGAATATATCATCCCCAGCAAAGTGGCAGAAAAGTTTTTTATTACAATTACACAAGTAACTCATCCATAGTTATATTGTCTAAGGTCCCTCTTGATCTTCGACTATCTACAATGACCTAGTCACATTGCAGTAAAATCTTGAGCTAGCTTTGCTCGCTACAGGATTAGGTTGCAAATTTGCAATAACTTTTTAACATACTCAGGACCACAATACCTTTTGGGATGGTCAGAAACATCGCTACAACTACCAACTTACTAAGTTTCTAATATTGTAGTAATAAGGATTGAGGACATAGGATCCTCAGTCCTTATTTCTACAATGTTATATTTAGACTGATTTGCAATAACTTTTAATAATATCATAGTAAAATATCAAGCCTAATCGCTAATGTTTTAGTGTTTTTCAAACACTGTAACCATAATGCAATTGGATCTCCAGCTCGCTTTGCATGCTTCAGATATAGATATATTGCTATGAATAAATGTGGACCAGGCTCTTACCTCTCAGCGTCACTGGGAAAAAAATCATGACTATGCTTTTGGTACCAATTTAGCATATAATTTTGTTTTTACTTTGACACCTAAGGCTCCACTATCATGATTTTGCCAAGGGCCTCACACAGTGTAGTTGCGCCATTGGTTACTTAAGTAATATTTACCATAACAATTTATAATAAATAGAGGCTGATAGCAGCTATCTACTGTTATTACATCCTCCATCACCTGTTGGTTCACTTGTAACTTAGAAACTAGAGCTGTTCCCATTTAGAATTAATTTCTCAATATCACATACGTTATGTACTTTTTACATTAATGAGTTTTTGTCCTAATCTTTTTTTTTTTTATCTTGGACATTGTCACACAAATTATCTAGTCACATTTAAAGTACCAGAATCTAGCCTGAACTTGTGTTATGATGACTAGACAACGATATAGAATACATATATAGATACAAACATCCATGACCCGGGTACAAATAATCATATTCATCATATAAATATTTGTCCTTTACGGGATTCGAACCCGCGACCCTCGGCACAGCAGGCAGGTTCACTACAGACTGTGCTATCGGGCCGTCAATCTACACTTCAGATTATCTATTATTCGAATTTTGTCGTTATTGGTTCAGTGGTTTAAATGTAAAGATGTCACAAATACGTAAACAAATGCATACAGGTATTATATTAATGTATAACAACATGTTTATGTACAATTTGTAACACCATTGGCTTTTTGGTGAAGGAAAACATCATGAGGAAACCGGCATGCTTCAATTTCGAGGCATGTATTGTACCCACTGTCCATTATGTGGCGACAGGCTCACCCACTGGACAGAGATTCGCTACTAGTGGTGAAACATGGATGAATATCTCTAACTACCCCTTCGGGGAATATAGTCGTGAGCATATGCTTATGCTTCTGTATAACAACAAATCAAACCTTATACTTACTGTTCCACCCTGCTTTTGTTACAGTTGACACTAAAGTCTGCAGCTCAGGTTTTACACCTGAATCATAATGTGGATTCAAATTCACAGTAAGTTTTTCATGCTACTATTTCTAAACCAGTGATTGAGTCATGGGCAGTGAATTCAAAACCTTTGTTGAAAGTTTGTATACTTTGATGATCTGTTCATGTTTATCTCCTTCCCCTTACTATTCGATCATTTAGTACTGAAACTATTAATTAAATCTATAATATAATTTGTATGTTTTACTTCATTACTTGTTGGCGAAGCCTAGCATCAGTTTTGGTTTTGGTAATGATCACCGATGATTGCAAAGCCAGCTATTGCATGCATGCACACCTTTGGATGGTAGACCTTTTTGAGTGATATTTCAGGCCTATTTATTGAAGTACCTAGGTAGAAAATAAAAGGACCGCAAATTGCCCACTCTGTCCATGTGATTGTGATTGGGGCCGTCTCTCATGCTTATTCGTGAGAGGAGGCCAGTACCGTGTAGAGGGATGTGTACATAGTTTCATGTTAAAGTATATTTAAACTGCAAACTGCATTATGTGTGGCGTATGCCTACTTCTGTAACTCAAACTTTGATAGTGAAGTAGAAAATTATAACTATATTCTAGTAATACATAAATTGAAAGTAACAACATCAAACTCATGTCAGACATCTTATATTTTAAATAACTAATTTATGAAATCACCACTTCATTACTGGTACAATTACTCCATACTATGGTATGGTATACTTCTTCCATCAACTGGTTGTATGGAAGAAATCACTTTTATTGATAAGGCCGCCTTTTGTATCCTTCTTGTTCGTGTATATTGTTGTTGTTTTTTGTGTATTTTGGTGTACAAATAAAGAATATTTATCTTATCTAATTACTGTAATAATGTTTTCAGGAAGGGAATAGAAAATCCTGCACCGAGATTTGATAAGAATGTAGAAGAATTCTTTTCCTTATGTGATCAAATGGAGCTTCATTTGGTAAGTTGCTTTAAAATTTCAACATTTTGGTACCAAATTGAAAAATTTTTGAATCTATTTGTTATGAAAGTATTGTCTAAAATAAAAATAGCTTTTAGGCTTAGGTAGAAAGTTGGTGAAGCACTTTTTTTAATTTAATAGATTTCTTGATGCGAGCGCTTGATCTGATATTTCCTGGTGAGGGCGCCACTGAGCGACGTAAAGCCTCTTAATTAAATTTACAAATTATTTGCTATGCGATGGTTTTATTTGTAAACGAATGTGAATGATGCCCGTTAATGCATAACTAGTTTATTGAGATAATTTAATTTAAAAGAAAAATTATATATTTTAGATTAGCAATTTCATAAGCTTTCACTTGGTGCTTACCCGCCCGATACGATATTGTAAAAATGGTTTTTCCTTTTAACGCCTTCTGTCCCTTAAAACTACCCCCAAAATAGAAATTAAGTTTTCTGACTTTATTTATTTTTGTATTTGCGCCATCTATTGCCAAAGAGTCGGTGGCGCATTGCGGAGAGGTATGGACACTGAATCATGGGGGTCTGGGTTCCAATCCGCACGCAAGACATTCATACTTATACTACTGACTTGACTGCTGTCAAACGGTGAAGAAAAACATCGTGAGGAAACCAGCATACGGTGAAGAAGAAATTCTGATACGATTCCGCATTGGGCACGCGTGGTGGACTAACGCTCATACCCCCTCCTTGAGGGTAGGCTTAGGCTTGTGCTCTGCAATGGGACGTATACAAGGTGTTACAAAAATACAAATAAACATTTAAGGGGGTGGTTTAGACCATCAAACTGAACAACTTTCACTATGGGACCAATATCGAAATCGCGAAAAAAAAATCTGATGTTCCATACTAAACAACAAATCTGCTCGAGCTAAATGTATGGGACGGAAGATTTTTTTTTTCGCGATTTCGATTTTTGTCCTATAATGAAAGTTGTTCAGTTTGATGGTCTAAAGAAGCCCCTCAAAATTTTTAAGTATTTATTTTTACTTTTGTAACACCTTGTATAGGCTGATGATGATGATTGCAGATTTCAGTATGAAACACTAAAAACAAAAATGCCTGATTGCGGTTTAATCAATGTACAAAAAGCGATGCCGTTGCCAAAGTAAACGGTGTTGGAAAGAAATGCCGTGCGGTATTTTTCGTCCAGTTTAACCTAATTTTAACAAACTTGTGTCACTCATTTATTGCATCTTCAGTATTATATTCTCTATCTATAATATATGTGCGTAGTTTTACCGCGAAATTTGGCTACATTAGTCACATCGGGGCACATCAGCGTAGCCTATTATACCAGCAGCAGTCGCAATATATCATCATCATCATGTAATCTGGTATAGTGGATACTACCCCTTCAAGAATCTTATTTGTGAGCATTATGCGGCTATGCTTCATAGGATATGAAGTTCCTAGATGTTGATGTATTTAATTTCAATGTTGCTATCTAATTTCAAGTAAATATTTACATAATGTTTAATTATATATGCTGTGTATATAAGTCTAAGTGCTAACAATTAACTTATTGACCTGGCAACAATCTATAAACTACTCTAGTTGTAGGTTTGAGTTATCTCTGATGCCTTTACGTGACTCGTTATCAATGCTAAACAACAATTTGTTTTCAAATATTTGTATAATAAGGTTTAGACAAAACAAAACTATTATGTGCATATGCGATTTAAATATTAGTTAACGATGTTTTTATGATTTTATAATGATAACCAACCTAGGTGTGTATGTCCAGCCTTTTTGCGAAATACCTGTCATGTCATTGATATAGCCATTTATAACTAAATAGCTATTCGAAATGTGTAAAGCACTCGTTACTTGGAAGTATCCAATGTACGGGTGCTTCAAACGAAGTACAACAGAATTAAAAAATACTTTACAATATATTAGCTGCTCCCGCGACTTCTTAAAAAATTATCCTATGTGTTAATCCAGAACATATTATATCTGTGTGCCAAATTTCATCCAAATCCGTTCAGTCGTTTATGCGTGATTGAGCCACAAACATACAAACATCGTCACAAACGTTCACATTTATAATATTACAAGTTATTGCCCGCGACTCCGTCTGCATGGACCTTAAAATAGTATCCTATATGTTTACCTAGAACATATTCTATCTGCGTGCTAAATTCCATCCAAATCCGTTCAGCCATTTATGCGTGATTGCGCCACAAACATACAACCTTACAAACATCCAGACATCGTCACAAACTTTGACATTTAAAAGAGTGTTAAAAATTGGCCAGAAGTGCCATTTTTGAATCTCACAAATTGTATCGTATAAGTACGGAAATGTAAAAATTAGGTACATTGGAGTTTATGCATCATTCGTATAGATCAGTGGCCGTAGTATGGCAGCGAGATATAGCGCTGTCGCACCTTAGCTCTCTTTCTATTTTCGTGCGAATCACCGAGATATAAGGCTTGATATAGCCTTATCGCTCGCATCATACTACGGCCGCAGATGTTGCTCCTTTAAAGATTTTGAATTTCTTAGTTCTATTAGTTTCTGGTTAATTTGTATTACAAAGTATTCTGCTTGCATGGACAATAAAGAAATGATAGTGTATAAAATACAATAAAAATATCGTATACCATGGAAAATGAGTGTTTTAAAGTAATATATAAAAATGTAATAGTAATATGTCAGCCTCTCTGATGATCTATTTTGTATTCCATAGACAACACTTATTATTTCTTTTCAGAGAACAGCAATAACGTGCATTCAACAAGCACAATCTGCAACACACTATCTCCCACTGAATGTTATACCATCGAGACTGGACTCTGCTGGTACACAGGTCAGTAATTATAGTTAACTGGTTTGAACTCGATTTTCAATTATCTCGATAATCTCGCTTGTCAAGTTTCTGTACTTGTAGCAAAACTTCTGAAAACCCCTTAAGGGAATATGGTCAAAAGTTAATGTATATTAACTCATATTTGGCTTCTAATTCCTTCGGTAGACTTATGTATGTACATGGTCTTGAGTATAAGGTTCGCAACGCAATTCAGTGTCAAGTATTGTGAAGCAATGGAGAGTAAATAGGATTGTATGTGTCAGGAGACATCGCTGAGCTACCCGCAGTACCTGAACACGGTGCGGCTGCAGATCTCGTACGCGAAGGACATCCACGACACCCTGGTAGCCGCCGCTCAAAACATCTCCCCAACTGAATGACGCGAGGTCAAGCTGATCGAGTGCTAGTGTCTTCGGGACCTTGCTTTGTAGCAAATAAACTCTATTTTATTTTTAAATTCGAAATAAAAACATTTGAATGTTCAAGGACTTTGATAGACTTTAATACAAATTATAAAATTTACAAGTTTTAGTACCTAGATATAGTTATTCTTAATTAATTATACTTTTTGGTAAACCGTTAAGAAATATTAGTTGATGTAGACTAAATTAACATTTAACAAAACGCATACGAAATATTTTTCTTTTTAGATATACATATTTTGAGATCATACATTAATTTGTCACATTGTTATGATAATTCTTGTAACGTTTAAAGATAACCATTGCATTTCGATTTCTCAAATAATAGACGAAGTTCACAATTTTATGGTAACCAATTATAGCTACAAAGCTTACGGCTTTATCATAGGTAACTGTATCCTTAATAAGTTTTTATAGTTTGAACCAAAGCAAATATTGACCGCTCTGAAGTTAACATAGGAACCAACGTAACCGCAAACTTTACATATCGCTATCGGTTTAAATACCTACTACAATAATAAGCCATCATAAAATTTGGGCGTCCACGCAATAAGGATCCAGTTGTCGGCATTTTAACCCAGCTTTTTATTATTCCATATGATCATGTGACTGATCTAGATACCGAATTTAACCTTAACTCAAAACCCGACAACTGGACTCTTTCTGCATGGACGTCCAAAAATGTCTACTGTGTGGATACATAGTGCAAACGGACCAATCCTGTTGCAGGATCTATAAAAACTATATAAATATAGCGGTATAAAGAGCACTAGGTATGGAACTCGTTTAGCATAACAGATATCGTTTCATCATGAATAAATTATAATACATAGTTAAGAAGATTGGTCCACCGTTAATATTGTAGGTTAATCATAAAAATATATCAGTTATTTTTAAGGTCCTGCCTTGTACATTATGCTTCAATAAATAATCAGTTAGAACGCCTTGTAGACTTACGGATTTCCCACATTTATCAACAATAAATTATTCTTTAATCATTAAACCAAACAGAAATTTTATATGAGTCAATCCATTCGTAGGTCAATCCAAATCAAAAGAGACCTTAAAGCGGGCGTGACTTTCCATGCTTTCCAAGCTATTGTTTTAACAAACATTTTGAATAGGGACAGAGGCTTTTATAAAATGGCCTAAGTCACGCCCTTATGCCTCCTCATTTAGTTTGACACATCCTTATAGGGGGACCGGGTGCCCAGAAGGTTTGAACCCTGTCATATTCAGGGCGTAAATTGAATAGCTGAGGGGCTAGGGGCCATGAGAGATTACCGAAAAAGATTCTGAGAAGTTTGAGATAGGACAGTGCATAGAAAAACAAAAACCTGATGTCCAGTGCCTGTGATTTTCATGCCATCGTATGGGTCTTGATGCGTAATATACCAAAATCCAACCGCAAAATTATGCACATATTTGTTTGGTGAACAACGCCAACCGGGTTGCCTAGCAAAATCTTGCCGCAAGTACCTTTACCATGATGATTTATGGTACCATTTTTCCACCTATCTGTTTGGGAAGTAATTGAGGTGTCATCTGAAGGAGACCGATGTAAAGAACTGGTAAAACTACGGTTGCCGCCTCTCAGTCTGCCGCAACTCTAGGGTTGCCAGTTTCAAATAAGTCATTTTTAACCAGTTGCGAAGTTGTGGCACACTGAGAGGTGGCAACTTTTGTTTTTCCAGTTCTTTAAATTGGTCTCCTCCTGATGGCCAAACAGATCAGTGGAAAAAATGGTACCATAAATCATCATGGTAAAGGCACTTTCGGCAAGATTTTGCTATGCAATCCGGCGGCGTTGTGTGGATATCTGTATAAACATTCACTTAAATCACATTTCGTTCACCAAACAAATAAGTGCATAATTTTCGGATCTCGTACCATATTGACATATAAATGAGACCAAAAAATTGTCGACTTTCACTAATTCTGACGTGTACGAAAACTAAGATTTGGACCATTTTTGTTGGTCAAATTTGCATTTAAATGTCATTACGCGTCAAGCCTCATACGTTGGCATGAAAATCACTGGCGCTGGGCAACATATTTGTTTTAAAATTTTCGTATTATGAAATTTATCTGAAAACGCCCCTTGTGCACGGGGCTCCTATCTGAAACTTCTCAGATACTTTTTCGGTAATGTCTCATGACCCCCTAGCCCCGCAGCTATTCAATTTCCGCCCTGAATATGACAGCGTTAGAACCTTCTGGGCACCCGCTCCAAGGATGATTGTGGTCGGATGCAACGCTTCGGCTCTACCGAGACATTTGCTGACATTAATGTTCAATTTTCAACTTCTTTTAATGCATAGAAATTACTGATCGTCGTAACTCGATTCCGAGTTCATAAATGTGAAGAAACCGTTTAAAATTAAATCCTAAACTTAAAACTAGCACATTTGTAAAACCTATCAGTCTTTAAAATAATATGTAGATAACGTAGCAGAAAAAATAGCAGGAACAATGTTTATCACTTCTTACAATCACTAAAAGCAGCAAAAGCAATACCTGCAACAAAATAAATTACTATATTTATTTACGATTGTCATAATATTGTTGGTATGAAGCAATTGCAACATTGTAAACATACGTAAGTACATTAAAATACGTAAATAAGCAAGTAAAAGGAACGATCAAAACATCCCAGGTCACCTAGGGCAATTGCAACTATCATAAATATCATAATCATAAATTATAGGTATCTCTGATTTTTCTCGTACTGAACAGTTTCAGCATAATGATGATCATGAAATTAAACATGATATGTAAATTTCATTTGATCCCTAGTTGCAGTCAGCGGGTGCATGACTAGTTATACAAAAAACAGCTATTATCTAGACAATACTTGTCATAACTTAATGGGTGTTTCTGATGATCAAAGTTGATCAAACTGAACAACTTTGACAAGGGGAGGTAGGAATATCTAACAAACAGTAGAGTGCTGTTCCATCAAAATTTGGTTGCCATCATAAATGTCTCGTAGCCTCAGAGGCCATATTATTTAGACACACAAAAAACACATACACAACACAAAGACACAGTCTAGAGTTATCTAATGACTGTGTCTTTGTTTATTTACATAACATGACTCGAAATCTTCATGGTAATAACGCTCGTAACTTGTCAAAATATACATTTGTAATGTCTAAAGCATTAGTGGTTAGAGCTTTACTCGGCCTAACAACAGCCGCTGGGGGCTGGAGATAGTGCTCAAAAGAACATAAATCCTATTTATCAATAAGGAGAAATACAGTCCTCGCTCTTCTAGATTGATGTTTATGCTCCTGCCTGACCCTTGATAAACATATTATTGTGACATAAATAAGTACTTATATATAGCCAACCGGGTGTGTTGAACGGAGCGCGGGTGGAATATTACGGGCTACGGTTGCTTAGGGATGGCTATCAGTACGATATTACGAGTAAAAACAGTCGCTAGCAAAGACGCAAGCCCACTTGGGAAGACGAGTTTTTTTCAAATAACAATACAGGGTCCTTCTTAATATGCTGACACTTTTTTAAGAGGATGATCAGACCGTCAATCTGAACAACATTCTCTATGGGACTAACATCGAAATTGCGAAAAAAAACAGCTGTCCCATACACAACTGCAAACCTACTCGAGCCAAATTTATGGGACAGCTGTTTTTTTTCGTGTTTTCGATTATGGTCCCATAGAAAAAGTGGTTCAGTATGATGGGTCATACTCTTAAAAAAGTGTCAGCATATTAAGAAGGACCCTGTATAAGAGAGTTCCAACTGTAATTTAGTAAAATTTTTGAGGTATGCTAATACAGACCGTATACAGGGTCCAACTGAATAGGCGTACGGTTTATGAAGAGGATGAGCAGACTATCGAACTGAACAACTTTCTCTATGAGATCAACATCTAAATCGAGAGAAAATAATCTGCCGTTTTGGGTTCACCATTTGGGTCGAGTAGGATTGCAGTTTTGTATGAAACGACATAATTTTTATTTCGCGATTTCGATTTTGGTCCTGTAGAGAAAGATGTGCAGTTTAATCTTCTGATCATTCCCTTTAAAAACCGTCAGCATATTAAGGACCCTATATTTTTACAACCACGCATTGTAAAAACAACATTTGTTGTTAATTTACATATTTATAGGGTACCGCAAACCTCCGAGCACTTTTTAACGCTAGGGCCGGGCCATATTTTCCTGGTTTTTAGAAGCTATCATCTCGTTATTTGAAAGACATACAAATTAATGAAAAATATAGCAATGATCTTCAACATCTCGGCTTTATTTGCTATGAAGTATAATTCTTATTTTTCTATAAAATATATATGAAACCTGTGTTCAAAGGAAAGCCTAAATATTGGGAAAAATCTGTATTATGTGCATCTACCTTTTAAGAATAAACAATCGTGGAAAAACTATGTGTAGATGTATAAATAAGACTGCTGTTCTGTTTAAGTTAAAGAAGAACAAGGCTATTCGGAATATAAATTAAAATTAAAGATAAAAAAGTCCGTATCGGACTGTACTAGAATCCGCAACCTAAGAATCCGAGACTTGCTTTAGTCAAACAGCACAACCACATGGACATAAAATGTTAATAATCGATAAACAGAAATTTACCTATGTATCGTAGTGTGCAAAACATAGTAAGAAAACCTGCCTACCTACTATTTAATTATTAATCAAAATAGGGATAATAACTAATCCTGGAAATTCATATCTTATAATTATAAATAACGAATTACAAAATAGGTTAAATTTCATAACATGTTCAAACGAAACTAGGAATCGAATCGAATCGAAAGAAAAAAAAAGGTAAAAGCGATTGAAAAACGTGTTTCTTATCTTCTACAGGTAAGTATCTCTTTCATGCAAAACAGATGTTTGTATGACAAGTCTGATTTGTATGAAAATACTTAGTTACAATGTACAGGGTGTTATGCGTATAGCATACAGAAAAAGAGTCGAGGCAGCGTCGAGGCGCAGGTTCGCCTTAACGACCTTGACATACGGTCAATAATTGTTTACCAAGAATAAATCCGAGCGCCTCTACACTGGCTATGTGCGATGTGCCTAAGGGTAAACAGTTGCATTACTTTAAGGGATGAATGTAACCATGATACTTCCCTAGGAAACCTATCGGATATTCGAAAAAAAAATTGTGGACTTTCCATATTACATGCAATCAGCTAGGTTCGAAAGTTTGTATGAAAAGTCGAAATTTTATATTCCTATTTCCCTTACGTTCGTTTGGGAAAATTGTTCAGTATCATGAATTAAATTACTACTGTCTACCCTAACACCCTGTGTATGAAATGTTAAAGATATCAAACCGTTTGTTATTATCCCTATTACAATGAAATTAAGGGTGCAGTTTTAAGATTAACTGTTATTAGCGTGTTTTGGTCATGTGATGTCTTTTATAAATCTTACCTAAAATTGTTTGTATACTAAAATCAAAATAAAATGTGGCATGCCATCTCTTAGTACAGTAAATATTTATAAAGGGACCAACTTAATATGCTGACGGTTTTTTAAGAGGATAAACAGACCATCAAACTGTTTGATGGTCAAAACATCCCCTTAAAAACCGTTAGCATATAAAGAAGGACCCTATATAAACTGCAGAACTGAATCCGAGGCTACAGCAATTAATTCTACTATGTTTTTATCCATTTCATATCGTATGAACATTACTATTAACATTGTATAGTCTTGTATCAATATCAGGGCATAAAAAACTATATGCAAAAGTCTGTTATTATATATATTATATGCCTAGCAGTAATAAACACTTACGATGCCAATAATATTATCGTGTATGTTATTGATTAGTGGCTATTGCCTATCGCATCCTTAACTTAGGAAGCGGACCGTGGCCAATGGCCAGCCCTGAGGCGAAACAAACAAAGTGATAGGTTGGTACAATGCAGGGCCGTATACAGGGACGTGGGCCGGGGGCGACATTAGTTTCGAGGGGTGAAATCGAGCTTGTTTTGCTTCTTTCCACATTTTTAGATTGTTGCAATTACTAACGTAAGTCCTGGTAAAAGATGTTATCCTGAAAAAAGAATCGGCTGTGATCCATGGCCTGGATCACAGTCGATTCTTAGGGCTTTACACTTCAGCTTCGATTTAAATTATTTCGTTGTATTATTAAACCGATATAGTTCTAACCATAACCATGTCCTAGAACTGAGAAATTTAGAGCTCGCTCCATGTTTTGAATTAGTTGTTACAAGTAGTAATTAGCTGATACAATCCTGACTACTTACAGTTGAACCGAGTCGCGTACCTACTATAGATTTCCTTTCTCAAAAATACAAAAATACAAAATACAACATATTTATTGAAACAACGTGTGATACATTGAACTCCTCACCTGCTCTTGCCGAAGTTTTGCTAAAAAGTAATGTAAACGAGTGTACTTCCCCATTCAGTTTTGACCATGTTGACCCTCATACAATAGTCAAGGTCTTTAAAGCATTAAACCAAAAAAATACTGAAGATTTGTGGGGTATGTCAGTCAAACTCTTCAGCTCTGTAATTAAAACGTTAGCACCTTATTTAGCATCTTTGTTTAATTGCTGCATTGATTCAGGAACTTTCCCTGACTTAATGAAACATAGTAAAGTAATACCACTTTTCAAAACGGGCAATAAAAGCGACCCTAGTAACTTTCGACCTGTGTCAGTTCTACCCGTTCTCAGCAAAGTTTTTGAAAAGATTATACTCAGTCAAATGCTCTCCCACTTTAACTTCAAGAGGCTGCTGCATGAGCAACAGTTTGGATTCACCAAGGGTCGCTCAACAACCGACGCCGGAGTTAAGCTGGTTCAGCATATCTTCAGCGCTTGGGAGGAGCACCAAAATGCAATCGGAGTCTTTTGTGACTTATCCAAAGCATTTGACTGTGTTGATCATAAAACAATGTTGATCAAATTAAACCACTACGGTATTCAAGGCAGGGCATTGGATATGTTAGAATCTTACTTAGAAAAGAGAATTCAAAGGGTGTCTATCAATGGAACACATTCTTCTGGCTCACAAGTAAAAATGGGCGTTCCACAGGGTTCTATATTGGGTCCATTCCTCTTTCTGGTTTATATAAACGATTTACCCTACATGGTACAGAACTTGTCGAACATAGTGTTATTTGCTGATGATACTTCTCTTATTTTCAAAACAAGTAGAAAGGCACAAGATGTTGATGATATAAATGACAATGTAAATGATACTCTTCGACAAGTTCTGAACTGGTTCAGTGTTAATAATCTTGCATTAAATGCAAAGAAAACTAAATGTATTAAATTCACTCTACCAAATGTTATTAATACTGAAAATCAAATAACTTTAGATAATGATATATTACAGTTCACAAATAATACTGTATTTTTGGGGATAAAGATTGACTCGAAGCTGCAATGGGGTCCACATATAGAAACCCTAGCAGGTAGGCTGAGCTCGGCAGCCTATGCAGTTCGAAAAATTAGACAGCTTACCGATATAGCTACTGCGAGACTGGTGTACTTCAGCTACTTCCATAGTATCATGTCTTATGGTATTTTGCTGTGGGGCCGTGCTACAGATGTTGAGTCTGTCTTTATCCTTCAAAAGCGGGCAATTCGAGCCATTTATAATCTGCGTTGTCGAGATTCACTACGAGATCTTTTCAAAGAGATCAATATTCTGACTTTCTACAGTCAATATATTTACGAAAATATTTTATACGTTCGCAAAAATTTGTCTCTCTTTCCCAAAAACAGTGACGTTCATAATTACAATACAAGAAATAAAAATAAATTAGTATTCCCACATTTTCGACTTAGTAAGGTCAACACATCTTTCATGGGGCACTGTATACGTTATTATAATAAGATACCAGAGAATATTCTTAACTTGACGGACAAAAAGTTTAAGTCCCATGTTAAACAAGTCCTCTGTAAAAAAGGTTACTATAAACTCGATGATTATTTGAATGACCAAAATGTCTGGTCTTGACAATGTTACACTATGTAATTTAATATTGAATTTATGTAATTGTACTTTGTATATTTTGTTTTGTTTAAAAGAAGTGTGTTGTAGAGTTTCTGGCCGCATCTTCTCTACAACGGAACACCTTCCGACGCGGTGGTAGATTCAAAAACATGACGTCAAAAAGTTATCTATGTGATATTATTTTGAATAAACTATTTTGAATTTTGAATTTTGAATTTTACAGGTTTTCAGGACTCTTTATGATTAACAACCTTAGATTACCTATACCTAGCACATCGTATAGATAATACAATAAAAGTTTTAAGCTGTGATCCCTCACTAGACTCAGGGCCTGGTCGGAGAGGATCAGCATTGGTATTAACATTTAGATACAAAATGAGCGGCAGTTATTTATAATATATAGTCATGTCTTTACATCTAAGTAGTTTAAGTATGGCTTGGGTAATATATGGAATTGTTATAGCTTTGCTTTGTTATAGCCTTGCTTTCAAAAACGTTTCATACAGGTACTCTCAAAAACATCTCCGTTTCATCGTAAGACCAGGTAAATAGAGTGTTTTTAATTCTAGCTGTAGCTTCGCGAACATTTAAGTGTTTGATTTCACATTCTTTAACAATTTTATTATATATATATATGGGAAAATAAAGGATTTATAGCGCTGTGCAAAAGTAGTTGCCATAAGTGGTGTGTTCAATTTAAAAACTCGTTTTTGTAGCATGTGATGGTAATGTGGTGAGTTTATAACAGACTTGTGAGTGTGGACGGATACTTTGAGCAAGAAAAGCTTTCTCACACCTAAAACATGTGCTTCCTCGTAAACAGCGAGGGTAGGGTAACGAAAAGGTCTCTTCAGCATTACCTTCAGCACAGCTCTCTGTGCTCTCTCCAAACTAATAAGCACTGTTGTCGCTGCGCTTCCCCATACGAGGATGCAGTAAGTAAGGAGCGATTCACAGAGAGCTATACACCATTTAGTAGTTTCATATTTTTATTTGGTTATTTTTAACAGACATCTAAAAAAAAGGTAGTTCGCGGATTAACGTTTACGCTTATTACCTTTTATAAGATTCTATACCTCAAAAGGAATAAACGGAACCCTTTTGCATATGGAATCACTTTGTTGTCCCTCCGTCTGTCAAACCAATTTTTCTCAGAAATGGGTATCAATTCATAAGTATTAAGTTGATATTAATATCAGATATTAAGATCTACGCTACTGTCCCTTAGAGGGGTAAATAATTAAACCTGCTGAGCCAACGCAATCAAAAGATACGATAAAGATTCATCTACGTCATATAGAATGAAATTTGAACCTATTTTTTAAATATGAACCAATTCTAGAAACCAATTAAAGTAAAAATATATTTTTTAACACGAATAAGAAATGATTTGTGCCTGTGTTGTGTGTGTCAGATTTTCGTTAAAATATACTATAATGCTAGGATTAATTTATGATTTGTATAGAAATCTTTGAGCCACTTTAACTTTAAAACCATACATTTTATCGAAAATCTGACAAAACAAAGACACAGATTTTAATTTTTGATCATTTTAAAAAAATTGTATTGAATTAAATAATTAAACAAGCAAAATAAAAACTGTGTGCGCTATCAATCTTTTAGTTCCTTGTAAAGATGTGTCAATGCTTTTAACTATCAAGGTCCGACCTTATTATTAATATAATAGTCATCGACCCTAACAAATTACTTGTTATTGTTAAATTTAAATTAATAGGCATATTACACTTTTTATCAGCGTTTCATTAATGGACTGACGTACAATTGCCAATAAATCAATGTATATTTGCACAGATACCGATATACCTAATGTTTCGAACAATAATGTGTTTATTGTACTATATAGGGTCCTAAGCTGACCTTTTTGTGACTTAATAAGCGTGATAAAAAAACTGCTGTTCCGTACAAAAATGCAAAACTACTCGAACCAAATGTATGGTACAACTGCATTTTTTTTCGGGATTTCGATGATGGTCCCATAAAGAAAGTTGTTCAGTTTGATGGTCTGGCCATTCAGTAAAAAAACCGCCACCATAATTAAGGATGCAATTCCTATCTATGCATGTTCCATGTATAGATAGAAATTGCATATTAATGACCAAAAAATCTTGTATACTTAAGCTTAAAATAAGTAAATTATTTACGAAGGTAACCCAATAAATGTGCGCCACGTCCGTCCGTCAAAGGATATTGGCTTTGTGCAAAGTGGGTGATAGAAACTGCCAAATTGGCAAAAGCAATGAATATATTAATTTCTAAATCGTGTTTAAAACATTTCATTGACTTTAACTGGTTGTTGTTGAAAATAGGATCAAACTTCGTTTGCATGGAGCGCGCTCGCGGGTCCTTTTAATTAATATTTGTCATAAATTTTGTAAATACCTATTTACCTTTTATCTTAGATAATATAATTCATGTTTAATTAATAACATTTTTAGTTTTCATTTGTCATAAATCGTTACATAAAATCTGTCAATGCAAGATAGGATTTACATAAAATTTTGTATAGTGTAGACATAGTAAAGTACGTGACCGTACCAATAATCGTTACGTATGTTTTTCCATTTCTAAAATAAAAAAAAAATAGATTATTGTTAAAGGTGTATTGATGTAGGTTGGCCACGTTGAAATAAATAGACTTACTCATCCAAAGACTTGTTGGGCCGCATACGTGATGTGCAGGTAGCCGTCGTGCGATCTGAACTGCTGGTATGCCTGCTCCATCGTCATACTGTGGCTCGCTAGCACTTTGTCGTTCACTAGCAGATATAGAGCCTGCAATATACGTTATATCTATATATAGGTCTTTCGTAATATGCTGACTGTTTTTGAGAGGATGATCAGACCATCAAATTCAACATCTTTTTCTATGCTACCAACATCGAAAACGCGAAAAAAATCTGCTGTTCGCCTGTTCCATACATTTGGGTCGAGTAAGATCGCAGTTTTGTATGGAACAGCAGATTTTTTGTCAGATGAGGTTCAACCCTTAAAATGCCGACAACTGAACCGTATTTATGACCGTATTACGTTATGAGATTGTTTCCTCGCACACCGCCTCGCTCTCACTCCTCCGCCTCCGGTAGAGAGGCATCGTAACAGGATTGATAGCACATAGATGTCGATTCAGTTAACTCACCTGAGAATATATGTGGATTCAGTTAACTCACCTGAGAATAGATGTCGATTCAGTCAACTCACCTGAGAATAGATGTCGATTCAGTTAAGTCATCTGAGAATAAATGTCGATTCAGTTCACTTACCTGATAATATATGTGGATTCAGTTAACTCACCTGAGAAAAGATGTTGATTCAGTTAACTCACCTGAGAATAGATGTCGATTCAGTTACCTCATTTGAGAATAGATGTCGATTCCGTTAACTCACCTGAGAATCCCTTAATTTCATTTTAGTTCTTATAATGTAAAGAAACTGGGACATCGTAAGCTCCTGCGGGACCAGAAATTTGTTTCTCCCCAGCGCTGGTACTTCCCTCTCTCTGACATATCGTTCCACGTATAACTGAAATGATACAAAATTTATAGTTTCTCAAATTTATAACTAACAAAAAACAATGTTCAATACGTATGTTAAATGTTTACCTACAGGTACTTTATTTGGGAATCTGTGTCTAATCGCCTCCACTTCTTGAATCGATCCTGTCATATCTGTAACATCAAGAAGACTCAAACATTTAATGCATCGTTGTGTTCTTTCGTGCATAAGGATATAAAATATAGCGATGTGAAGTATATTCGTGTTTTAAATTTTCTTTTATACGTATGTGTGTTAAATAATAATAAGGCATACATTTCGGCTGCTCCAAAATAAAACACAGAATATGTCTTTTTTTACTAGTTGATGTTCATTGGTAAAATGTATCAGAATTGAAGATATTTTCTTAAACATCTGGGAAAAATAATAACAAATATCAAAAAAGATAAAACAAAATCTTGAAAGTGGCTCTGGTGTAAAATTTGTAAGTGGCGCGTATTCGGTGTTTTATTCTGGAGCACCCGATTTATGATTTTAAACTAAGTTACGTTTATGAAGTAGCATTTACCATCTTGGTAACCGAATATTTCTTGTGATGCATATGTAATGTAGAGGAAACCATCTTCGTCTCTATAGTGCTCATACGCCTGTGCCA
Organism: Agonopterix alstromeriana; assembly: GCA_963924505.1. Taxonomy (NCBI): domain Eukaryota; kingdom Metazoa; phylum Arthropoda; class Insecta; order Lepidoptera; family Depressariidae; genus Agonopterix; species Agonopterix alstromeriana. The sequence goes on from OZ004661.1 coordinate 5,298,419, forward strand.
TGGTCAGACTCATGCTTAGCATCGATCTGTTGTTGATTATCAAGTACAGAGCCTGTAGGAACGACACTTCGATAAGTTATATGTCAAAATGGTCAAAATAGACAGGCGAAGCTGGCAAGCACCCCGAACGCGTCGAAAAAAAATGCAACCAATACCCTATATAGGTATATACACGCACACAGAGATAATTTGTGTGACGGCTCACGCACACCAACCTCAGAAAGTTGGCCCGTTTTGTGTTTACGGTAGAAGCGTGAGGCTCAATCTATACATATAATATAATTATCTAAGGAACGACATTATTTACTAAGCAAGTCATTAAAAAGTCTAAATAAAGTCATTAACTCTCATAATGGAGTTAGCTGTAATGCGTGCCTATGTTTTTTCTTAATTTTCTGTGTTGGTTGTAAGTTAATAGTAATACAATTTCTATAGTTGGAAATTGATTTGTTATTACATTTTAATGTGACAAAAAACATTGCCACGCATCATTAACCAGTAAAGTTAAGTACAGTCGCCATCAGATATATCATTGCAAACAAGGTGGTCAAATATTTCTAAGCAGTTCTAATTTTCAATTATTTCGTTACACTTAACCAACCAAAAATATCTGAACGCCTAGAACAGCAAATATATCTACGCAGTCAGGGTGATCATAAACATCTGAGCAGTTTAGGAATAATACCTTAATCCGTTGTTATACATTTAAGTTTTTAAATTATTGAAAATTAGCTGTTCAGATATTTATTTTCAAAATACATGTTTAGATATAATTGGTAACGTTTACTGTAAAGAATTTATTGCAGATTAGCACTGCTCGTTAATATTTAAACACCTTGTATGCTACGATATATCTGATGGCGACTGTACCTATATGGTTAAATTTTAACTCGTAATGGTTTAAGTATATTTTATCCACATTAGACTGTTACAATTAAAAGTAGACAAATAAAAACCGGACAAGAGCGTGTCGGACACGCCCTTGACATGATTCCGTAGCCTTTTTATAGTGACGGTTATCATCATAATCATCTTAGCCAATGGATGTCCACTGCTGGACATAGGTGTGACGGTTATAAGACCGAGAAATCATTAAGTAAATCAATTTGTATGTGGATATAGGTGGAGTACTTACTTGATTTGGATTGATTTTAATCCGGTTTCGTATAATCACCAAAAATTGCGACATTGTTATATCTTCAGGTACTAAAAACTTAGTTTTTTCCAAGGCTGGTAACTGTTTTTCTTTTTTATACTTTTCTACTATTAACTGTAAATTAAGAATTGATCGTTTATTTGCAATTCACATTATAGTAAGGGCCTTATCAAGTTCGCATAATTATTTTTTGTGTAGAAAAATCATTAACCTATCAATAACAGAAGATAAGTTCATCGCAAAAGTTGGTTATTATACAGATCGCATTAATACAGTTGAAATAATAGGAAATAAAGATTGATAGTCCTGTAGATATAACTAGAAAAAATTTACATAAAAATTGCTTGTCCGTTCTCCGTTCGTAAATCGCTAGTGTGATGAGGCCCTAAAGTGGTGTTGTTTATTATAAACTTCTATAAGCTAAGCATTGCCATTAATTTAAGCCTAAGTATTTTGTTTGTAATTAACTTACCGGTATTTTGGTGGGAAATCTAGTTCGAATTGCCAATACTTCCTCTTTTCTGCTGACTGAAAAGAAGTAGGTAGGTTTTCGTTATGGTTATTTAAGAAAATGAAAATGGGTTAATGTCTTGGTAACTTGTATGGAAAACACGAATATCTTCAATTAAACATTTAGAAATCAATACCTGCGGTGTAAAGCTACAGGGTGTAAAAAGACATCTCCCGAAATGAAACGCGAAAGTACCCATCAATATGAACAACTTTTAATATGGGACCAACAATGAGAAATTAACAAAGTCAGTTTTTATACTAAAATTAACTACCTACCGTACCTACGGCGCAAAAGGTATGGAATAGCAGATATATTTTTTTTTAGTTTTCCTACCTAATTGGTCGGAGACGGTCGGTAAACGTTGTTTATATTGATGGGTTGGTACTTTCATCCCATTCAGTTTTCGAGAGATGTCTTTTTACACCTTGTATTAGTTACAGTCCTGTGGATCCCAGCTCAAGCTTTTGTTGCTTATCGACAATTTTAGCAAAACTATACCTACATGAGTTAAATACAGACGGTATTTAACGTAAAGGGTTTCAGACCATCTAACTGAGCAACTTTCACTATGAAGCCAACATAGAAAAACCGAAATAAAAATAGTTATTCCACAATAAACATCAATACAATAGCAACTTGGTCCGATAGTTTATTCTCAATTTTATGGTATGTAGCACCCCCTAAAGTACACACGGCGACACATCAAACTACGCAAAACCAAAATAAGCTGGCCGCGCTTAGGTAGAGTAATGTATAACGTCGCGCGGTCATCTTATGTTTCTTTTGCGTAGCTTGATGTGTCCCCGTGTGTACAGTAACGCATGTTAATTTACATCCTATATAAAAATTTTCGCAAGTACCTATTTCGGATAAATAGCTCTTGCAGGAATCTGCAAATACGTAACACGTAAACATGAAAGCTTCCGAAGCTTGAACTTCAGTGAACAATAGGTACGAGTATCTAGGACTTGGTACCTACTTACTTATAACGAAAGGGGAGGCTCAGCGTTACCTTTATACAGGCAATAGTTGTCACAACTCACAACACATTGTACCTAAAAACTGGAGAACATGTAAGCCGTCACGTATTCTTACTTAATTATTATAATAAATTAGACTATTAATTAGGTAATTTTATCTGTGTGTTGATAACAGCTCTATTGTAGCTAAGTACACCTACTTACTCAAAGAGTAACAAAATAATATACTTAACTAACAAAATTGTGGGTTCGAAGAACTATCTCCTACTTGACTCTATGAGGTAGGAAATAGAATAGTGAACATAGGCGTAGGACATAGGCACATCATAAATATATTTGACAAAGGTTTATAAATTTCGCAATTTCTTTCTAGATCTTCAATAGATGTAAAAATCGTGTTAGGTACATATTTAAATACTTACATACTAATTTAAGTTTTAGTAAGTGCATAAATAATTTTAACCGGGGCAGAGAAAAATCTGTAACCTAAGCTATATTTTGATATTAACCTTAGCTTCATGCTACATAATATTTTATTTCAGCATCATAATTTTTTATTTGAGTTTCATTTCGTTTAATTTTTCAAGATATTAAACTCAGACATAAAATAAACTGTTGAATACAAATAGGTAGGTACTCAACTACAGTACATCGATAAAATATTTACATAGGTAGTAATATTGAATCGACCTACTCTAAATTAAAATAAATTAAATTAAGAAGAAAAGTAATAATGTATTAAGTCGCACAGCTAGTAAATGCATAATTAGCAGAATTTTATCAACAGGTAGGTACGATTACGATATTTGGAAGTGTTAGATTTTTATGGCTGTCAATATTAATCACTTGACTGTGATAGGATCATTTTAAAGGCACAATGGAGAGTCCTTTACAGCTAAACTTTAGTTTCGCTTCAAGATATACTACATATTATACTTACTGAAAGTTTTCTTGGATTTAAAGCACTCTCTAATATTATGGTTTTCGTCGTGTTTTATCAACTTCGTTATAAAGTTCAGTTCCATTTTTAAAGCTCACTGTTGTATACGAGTTTAACCGACAGCTGTAATGAGATAGGAGCTGCACTCGCTATGCATTCACTGCACACTGTTTGAAGCCGGACTGAACTAAGGTAAACATACCAACAACTTTTATCAATAGGCGTAGGGTCGAGAGCTGCAAACAACATCCGATAATCAGTCCAGTTTTATTTTTACTCACAATGTGTCATTTCTAACATTGCATTAATTATTTTGCTAAAATTGCATGTTTTGCGGGTACTTTGGTGGTTTGTTAATTATACTTTAACTTTGACAGATATCTACAAAGAAGGGGCTTTTTGCCCTTGTCCTAAGTTTACTAAGTTTTGTCTATACATAGGTATATAATTAAATTGTAAACTTAGCGATGATGCACTTACATTCTTAGTTTAGTAAATGAATGCTCATAGGCGGGGTGTGGATGGAAAAGTCGAAAGCAGGAAGTTTGACTACGGAACTTTGTTTGGACTAGTTAGGGGACAAATATAATAAAAGTCCTCCACCCCTCTGAGGTAAGCCCGAGGATGATGTCAACGGCCCGTAGAAACTACGACGGATAGGGTTATGGACTTCGATCAAATGTCATAGAGGATCCTGGTCGAATTTGGTTGGCGGACAATACCTATTTCCAGCTTCCTGGTTTTTGGTAAAAAAAAAACAAAATAGCGAATTCCAAGATGGCTGCCATGGACCAAAGCAGCTTCAAAAGGTTCACCGAATCGACTGAAAATTTGTATCCGAGGGTTATCGGGGTCGCTGATTAGGAATACTCGTATGAAATTATTTTCTTTTTATCTTCAACTTTCATGAGGGTCGCCACACAAATTTCATAATTTATAAAATGCTGTTACTTTCATGTAACTATAACTTGTTTTGTAGGAAATGTGGTCAGGTTTAATTTGTACCTACAAAACTTTTCGACAAGACTTATAGACTTTCAAAACAGGGTTTTAGATTAGCCCAAACCACACTTTTCGATTTTTCGGTTTTTGCCATACATTTTCCCTAAACTCACTCGACATTGGCTGAAATGCAATGCTAGAACCTACTGCAAGTTCTCGCAAAACAGTTCAACATGGTGCTGCAACTAAGGGCGACTTGAAGTTGACGAAAGAAAGCCGTGGTCACGATCTTACTTAAGAATCAGTCTACTCTATCATGTCTTCAAACTATTGTGTCCGGGTTATAGATGTAAAAAACCCGGTTTAAAACGTTTTAAACCAAATTTTGCCGTTTTAAACCGGTTTTAAACTCGCCTACAAAAATAAACGAACTATGTTTTACACTTCATTGTGGGAGATTTTTGGTCACCTGACGTCATGTTTCGTTTGAATTAGTTTATAGAAAGTACCTACGTACATTACCTAATACACGAAAATTTATTACACGCGGCAGTTTATGTATGTGCATGTGTGTGTAGGGTAAGCGAGTTGGCAACGTTGCGTCGATTCATCAATGAGAGTGCGAAAGTGTGAGTTTGGTTTTAAACCAGTTTTAAACCGTTTAAAAAGATTTATTTGGAGTTTAAAACAGCGACATTTTATTTAAAAGTTTTAAATCGGTTGTTTCACATCTATATCATATCCCTATTGGTAAAATCAAGAAAATTTAGTTATAATTAAGAAAAACAGAGTCACCAACGGTTTAAACCGAAAAAATTTGTTTATTTCGGTTTTAAACCGTTTTTTTTTTCGTTTTAAACGAATTGGTTTTAAACCGGCCTTACATCTACAGTCCGGGTTCTGTGCAACGACCCGATTCTTTTGATACTCCTCGGCGATAGACCACATTCATGCAGTCAAGCTGCAAAGTTCAACTACGAACGCCTATTAACATCAATGATGCGTGCATGTAGGTATCGTATCTGCGTGTATGGTGGCAAACTTTTTGAAATCCGCAAAAGGCAGACTAGGGTAAACAATCAGTGTACCATATCCTGCCTAACTCAAAGTGTCGAAATATGGACGTTAAGAGGATATGTGAAAAAAATAGGATTCTTCAAAGCATCATATATCATGAAGTACTAACCGTAGGAGTATGATTTCAGGATATGTGTAAATTGAACATATTATTAAAATTTTGATTGCCGCCAAAACACGATTAAGACAAATTTTCTCGATAGAAAAAAAAACCAAAGTAGCCTCCGTCTTTATCTATAAACGCTTGGAACTGCTAAACGGTGAATAATAGAAACACGAAACTTGATTTAAAAAAAAGAGATTGATATTTTATAAATTTTGATTGCAGCAGAAATTAACTTACATAAATAGTAAAATCACAACTAAATAAAGTTTGTTTTGGCGCTTACGTCGTTTTATTTAGTCAGGCGCGCGCGCCGCCCCATCTCTTTCTCTCGCGTCAGGCAGTAATATAAGCTATCACAATCTATTAAAAAGCTCAGTCGGCTGTGGCCTTTGCCCGCGTCAGACCTGCGTTCGCATGCCCAATTTCCGAATTACGATTAATTATCCAGCTTACGTGTAAATATTATAGTGTAATATATTAAATACAATCTAAAATAAATTCGAGGCCATAGCAGCTTCACATTTAAGAGAATATAATTCGGAGCGCGCTCCATACAAACGAAGTCTGGTGATATTTTCAATAGTAACCAATTAAAGTCAATGAAATTTTTCAGAAAAAATGTAAAAACTAATCTCTATGCTTGTATGAAGTCAGATTTTCGTTAAAATGTATAGTTTTAAAGTTACAATACCTCAAAGATTTCCATACAAATCTTAAATTAATTCTAGCATTAAAACTGTATATTTTAACGAAAATCTGACTTCATACAAGCATAGAGATTAGTTTCTAGATTGTTTCTGCAAATTTTTCATTTACTGATTGGTTAGTATTGAAAATATCACCAGACTTCGTTTGTATGCAGCGCGCATTTACGCATTCGGAATAAACTTCTCTTAAGTATATTTCTCACTCAAATATGTATAGCAGTTTTTTTGGACTTCATAGACCAAGAGCTAGCTGTTAATCTTTAAGTCGTCGTAATTTTCGGTTTTACTATCTTGTTTTTCAATTTCTTCAAATAATTAAATTTATTTGTCATAATGGAATCTGGTTATAAACGTATTTATGAACCGTTGTCAGTATTTTTACCGAGTTGAAGGATTCTATTGCTCCGGAACATCTTGCCTGGTATGAGAGTTTGAAAACTCTGTGGCCCTTAATTGTATGGGTCGTCAGTATGGTGAGCCAGGCTGGAGGGCAGGGTAGGGAAGGCGAGTGGTCGCAGAGAGTTTCTTCTTCCAAGTTGTTTCTTTCTTGAGTGCTGGATCCGGAATGAATCTACGCCGATTTGGCGCCATTTTATATCATTTTCAAGCGACCACCCCTCCTTACCCCGCACTCTTGCCCTGAATTCAAATATCTTTATTTCTCATACAATCTTAATTTCTACGCTTACAAACCAATATAATTATATAGTTAAGATACTTATATTCTTATTCTAAAAATAGCATGTGCATCATCCGCCGGTGCATAACAGAGTGCAAAACGAAAAGGAAAGGTACAATATTTATATTACCCCGGCCCCCGCTTCCTCATAACACAGGTTCCGGACGCCGGGGCCCCCCTTGCTCGCCTGTATGCGCTGACAGAGATGGAGCGTTCTGTCTCTTTCTAACAATTATTTCTAATAGGATTCTACCCCTTCTAATGAGGTAGTGAAGCTTATTGGCGTAATTTCTAAGTTCTTCTAATTGGAATTTATAAGTTCTAACTCGATTCTAATTGTTTTATTTACTTGTGCTATGCGTTAATTTTAATAGGGAAGTGTACCTAATCTAATCTGGGGTAGAAAACACTAGAGAAATCAAATAAGAATCCTATTACAACTATTTACATAACTTATGTGATAAGCCCTAATTCTAATTAGAAATATTTATTTATTGAAATGAACACTTAACCTAAACTTATCCTACTAGTATAAAAGGGTATATAAAACGAAATAAACAAAGTAATGTAAAAAACGATGTACAAAGGTAGTCAATTCAGGTTCTGTCGTGCACATTTCTCCCGCCGTCGCAGCTCTGCGATCCAACCTGTAGCACGACGATCCTCTTGGTCGGTCTCCGGAGGACATGCCCGTTACTGGTTACGACGTCCACGATCCTCACCCTCGCCGTCTCGCCCTGGGTAGACCGCGACGATCCTTCCTGTCGGCCATGTGTTGCGGGGCAGGGTGGGGTCGCAGACGAGTACCAGGTCGCCGATAGCGTGCGCTGGTCGTGTGAGGCTCCCGCCGGTGTTGGAGTAGAGGCTGGTACTCTTTGACCTAGCGGCTCCAGAAGACGTCCGCCAGGCGTTGAGCGCGCTGCGCTTGCGCGTGGTGAGGTCGTTTGGGTCCCAACAGGATGTGGTTGGGTGTAAGCGCCTCCGGTTCTTCTGGGGTCACCGCCACGTGTGTGAGTGGGTGGGAGTTGACGGTGTTCTCCGCCTCGGCGAGCAGGGTGAGCAGTGTCTCGTCGCTAGGGTACTGCTCGTGGAGTTTGACGCGCAGTGCCTCCTTCACGGTGCGTACCATGCGCTCCCACGCGCTGTCCATGAAGGGGGAGGCCGGGGGTACGTAGCGGCAGGTGATGCGCCGCGCCGTCGCCTCCTCGCTGACCGCCGCCAGCGCGGCCTTGGCGAGCTCCTTCTCCGCAGCCTTGAAGCACGTCGCGTTGTCACTCCATAGCTTCTTAGGCAGTCCTCTTCGTGCCACGAACCTCCTCAGGTCGCTGGTCGCCGGAGAAGTAGGCTTCGCTCTTCGTATCTTGCATAGTTGACAGTGTTTGATGACGTTCACGCACCGTCGGTCGTATCTTCAGTACCCATAGTCGCTGCTGTAGCTCATTCACGACGGTTTCGATACCGCCATGTAGTCGCTCGTGTACGTGTTGTATGTACAGCCGCGTGAAGTAGTGTTTCCCGTCGAGTACGGTCGGGCTCGCAGTGTCTTCACCGATGTCAGGTGCTACGTGGATTCTTCCTTTGAGCCATCTTCGCCGACGACCACTGATAGGGCCGACAGCTTGTCTCCCGGCTGAGGCGCCGCGCCGCTCCTTACTCGACGTAAATCTTCGGAAAGACAATCTTCTTGTACAGGTTTCCACCATAGTTTCTCAGCGCGAATGAGATAGTGCGCTTCGATACCGATGGTGTTCCTATCTCATTTCTTCACGTAAGGTGTCTCGCTCTTGCGTGTTTTCTTATCAATCTTTCAATCAGAGTCGTTTTTATTATTTTCTTTCGTTCGTTTGCGCTTCGTAGCCAATACTGTTTCATTTTTCTTCTTTCGACATAAAATTTACGAAGTGTAGCATGCGCACCGTAGCTCGTAGCAAAAGTGGGAACGACGAAAATCGCTCGATTCGATGTAGGTGAGCGTGGTCAGGTCGCTGGTGGGTGACGTGACAAGTCCCCTCTCTTCTCCTGTCTTCGGTGCTTCTGTCTTCGTCTCTTGCGGCCATTCTCGTTCGTGGTTTCGTAGGAAGCTCGGACCGTTGTACTATCGGACCTCGCTCCCGCCGATAGAGACCGTGGCGCCGCCCGAGTTGGCGGAAAACTGCTGTACTACTGAATTTGTATTGGACACCCATCCGCATAGCTCGAAGCCGGCTTGCCGATGAATGTAGTCGACTGATTTCGATACTTCTTTGGCTTCTTTTTCGGTCGGAAAACTTGTTATGTAGTCGTCCATGTAGTGGTTCTTTTCAATGGCTCGCGCGGCTGCAGGATACTTTTCTTTGAAGTCTGAAGCATTTCTATTCTTCACGTATAGCGCGGTGCATGGTGATGACATCGCGCCGAAGATCACTGAAGTCATGCGGTACTCTCGCGGTCGCTGGTTCCCTCTCTCGTCGCCCCGCTATAGAAATCGTAGTGCCTCTCTGTCGTCCTCTTGAACTCATATTTGCATAAACATTAATTCCTTTATGTCAGCTGACACGGCGTGTTAGTGTTGACGAAATCGCATTACAACTCCCGGCAGAGATTGCAGCAAGTCTGGACCGCAGAGTAGCATATCGTTCAGGCTGCGTCCGGCTGTCTTTGCTGTGGCGTTGTGTACTACTCTTATCTTCGGTTTCGCGGGGTTAATGACCGCGAAGTGGGGTAGGTACCATGTTGTATTTGGTACCGGCGGTGTGGTAGCTTCCTCGGCGTAGTCCAAAGTGAAGAGGGTTTGCATTCTTTCTTCATATTTCTTTTTCAGGTCTTCATCTCGGTCTAGTTTCTTCTCTAGGTTGTGCAGCCGTTTGAGTGAGTTTTTGTAGTTGTTCGGAATCTTCATGTCGTCTTCTTTCCATATAAGTATTGTTTTGAAGCGTCTGTCGGGCAGGCGGTGACTGGTTTCATTCAATATCTTCAATGCGTGCTGCTCAGGGTCACTATTCTGTACTCGTTTTTCTATCCCGATTGATTCAAACTCGAAATAATTCTTCATCATCTTCTTTCGTGTGTATAATGTATGTGTGTAATGTTATTGAAATTATGTATTTTCATTAATAACGCCAAATAATATTATACAGGGTGTAAGGAAAAGTATCATTTTACTATGGGAGCAAACCGTTATGGGAGTTACAATTCTTTGCGTTCTACCTATCTATCTCAAGAACGGTTAACTATATTAAATATTATAAATGACCAAATTTGAAGAAAATTTAAAGTTCTACAATTTTTTTTAAAACTTCAAAGGTCATTTAGAGCATAGAAAAGAAGATTTTTCCTAAAGACCTGTTTTTTGACATTTTACCTTGAATCTTTTGACCTGCATAAACGAGATTTTATGTGACATTTGACCTAACGTATAGGATGTCATAACGATGATTTAAAGAAGTTTGTAGCTTATTATCTCTTAATCCGAGGTTGACCCTTTTTTTCACCTAATTTTCCTGGGGTACTAGGAGAAACAGTGATAATGAAAAACAAAACGGAACAAAACATTAAATTTGAAATGAAAAAAAATGAGAGAAAAGAAAAGGTAATAAGTTGTAAATAATTTTCCAGCACTCTGTGACCTAAACCTGCATATACGTTTAGCACCCTTGCTTGTGCTCGGGTGCTAACTTCACGCTGTGCAATAATGAACTACTTAAGTCACACTTATCGTAATGTACTAATGTAAATAAATGTTGATTTTAGGTCGTAAGATAAATATTATTAGTGATTTTGTAAATAAATGTTGATTTACCATTTTAAAATTCATTCATACCTGTTATAATATCCTGCATCATCCTCATCCTTCAATGCTATGCCATGCATCTGAGGGATGCGAGGTATTTTAGAATTACCTATGGATTTTCAAAATAGGTTTATGAGTGTTATACAACTTCTCAACCTGAAAGTTCTTGTGGTATCGAGAATAACTGAGATTATTGCAGTATTACGAAACTAATTTTTTCACGTTCTTCTTACATTTTTGTTGACGGCGTAAAATAACTTCCAGGTTTCATCTAGATAGTCGTTATGTTTTGACCATAGAATGTTTTGACTTGTATTATATCAATTACAAGTACAAAATAAGAAGTTGAATTGATTTGATTACGGGTCCTAATGACGTAAAGTTACCAACAGGTAGCTCTCGTACTATAAAGTAAAACAAAATCCTGTAATGATAGTTTTTTTCCTTCTAGATAGGTACAGTGATTTTCGGTATGATATTAATCAGTTTTAAGTTTATTAAGTGAAATCAATTAAAGGTATTGTTTCTATCTATAAATTGGTTGTCCGTAATTGATCCTGTAATAAATTAATAATTGATCAAGGAGGATAAATAGAACGATACTTAATTATGATATATTGTGTTTTTTCATACGACAAAAGGTACTAATAATATATTAACAGCGAAGCGTCTTCTACGCATTTTGAGTGATTTGATTTTCGCGGGCTAGTGCGCGACGATGTTCGGTAGCGGGGCGCGGGGCGCTTGTGCGACTAAGCCACGCCCATTTCGCTTCAATTATTTTTCGACATAGGCCCTTAAAAAGTCAAAACATGCGCAAAATAAAATAAGCACCAAGAGTTATAGAGCGTACCATACAAGGCATAAATCATCGGTGGACGTAGGTACGTGGAGTACCTACTACAATAATATATTTTATTATTGTAGATAGGGACTAATATATTTAGCCTATTATATTAGTCCCTGTCTTTTCCCTGTGTATGGACAGAAAACAAGTCCATTTCTGTATAAGCTCTAAAATCCAGTTATAATATAGCAAAATCTTGAGCTCGCTTCACTCGCTCCAGATTTTAGATCGTATCGCACAGAGTAAAATCGTGCCCTCGATTTTCTCACTACGTGTTAAGATCGCCGCTCTGTGTCAACAGGGTATAGAAATTGAGTCGATTTCGGCACAAGCTCCACAATCAAGTAATAATGTAGCAAAATATCGAGCTCGCTTCGCTCGCTCCTAGTTTTGCTCGTCGATCTTATAACACCCCTCTTTTTGTCTTCTTTCAAATAAAAAAAAATAAGTTAGGTATATTCGGAGTTTTAATTTAATTTTCGAGATTGGGAGGGCCCACGACCGTCTCTAAAATGCCCGGGCCGATTTCAGGTCCCAGTCCGGCTCTGGGCAGTGGAGACTGGATCTATCATTGATTCTTCTTCTGCTAAAATGGACTGCAGGTAAAAACCATAAGGAGGTAAAGACTAGAAAAAACAATTTTCAGCTTCCTGTGTCTTACGGACGGACGGACAAACACCGAGGTGATTCCATAAGCGTTGCGTTTTGCCAATTTTAAAAACAGTTTTCCCAAAGGTAGTGGTAGCTTTATCCGGATATTGGTTGAAGTACCTACATAGGTCTTTTAGGAACATTAGGTCAGCTGAACGACTTTCTCTTAGGGACCAACATCGAAATCGCGAAATAAAAACAATTACAGGGTGTAAGGAAAAGTATCAGTAACCTTTAAACAACATACTCTACACATCAAACTGAACAATTTTTCTATGGGAGCAAACATGCCAGAACAAAAAAATATCTGCTGTCCCATACGTTTGAATCGAATAGGTATTGCAGTTTAGTATGGGACAGCTGATATTTGTTTCGTTCTGACTTTAAAGGTTAATTATACTTTTCCTTAGTGTACACATTTGGATTGAGTAGGATTACAGATTTTTATGGAACAACTATTTTTATCGCGATTTCGATATTGGTCTCATAGAGAAAGTTTGTTCAGTTAGTCAGTAAAGATGGTCTGATCATCCTCTTAAAAACCATCATCATAATTATTAAGTTGGACCTACCTACGTAATTTGTAGACTAAGTAGGTATTATCTGACCAGCACTACATAGAACATAATCATCATCTCAGCCGATGGACGTCCACTGCTGGACATGTCCCCCAAGGATTGCCACAACGACCGGTCCTGCGCTGTCCTCATCCAACGGGTTCCCGCCGCTTTCACCAGGTACACAGGATTAGGTATAAAAACTTACAAGCGACGATAAAATCCCATCCATGGGGTGGTGGTGAGTTTGTGTATAAATTCATGTGGCCCTAGCACTATTATGAATAAGCGCGCGAATGCACTGTCGGGCGGGCCTTATTATCTCACTTCTTTGATTATATTATACTCAGATTAATTAATACAAAATATTATAGCACAAAGTCTTACATACCTACGACCTTATCTATATCGCGCTCCCAAACAGCACAAAATGTCTACAGAATATCTAATAAAAATCTTGTAAATATTTACTCAAATATCTAGTTTAAGTCTTGTGATATTTATAAGTACAAAAGATATCTAGAAGATGCCTCTATGTCCGCCTTCTAAATGTCCCCTAGTCATACATCGGCTAGACATCGACTAGAAATCTCTTCTAGATGTCTGATGCACGGAGTGTTCAGATCAGAGTCTTCAATGATACGATACTGCCGGACCGGCCGGAGTTTAAGTGTAGTAAAAAGGCATTCTCATCTCTTCCCGCCTGGTGTCCCAAATAGGGTGCACTGACTGATGCATATGCAAGAGGTTATGTGAGATCTCGTACTATAATACGAAGGTTTAGATTAGATCAGAAATACTCTTCCAGTATGGATGGAGAGGCAGAGGCAGGCAGGCCTCTGTCAGAGGCAGTTGGAAGCTAACTAAGTACAAATTAGCCAAACAGACAAACAATTTCTATGAACCTTTCGTTAGCGCGATGTAATTATGGAGATGTATATTAATATAAATTTCAATATCTCATGCAGACATATTGTTTTAAGATTAGCTGTAGACGTCTACTAAGATTCTACATCCATCTTATATTTATCTTTATCAGATAAGATTTCAAGATCAGCTGCAGATATCTGTTAGATATTATGTTTATGTCTTTGTATCGTAGATCTTGGTAGACCAATATTCAACATCTACTAGATATTATGTGCTGTGTGGGCTAGACTCACAATGTATCAAACAGCAGATTATTTTATGCGATTTCAGTTTTGCTCCCATAGTAAAAGTTGTTCAGTTTCATGGTCTGAACCACCCCTTAAAATTTGGAAAGTCTTTACAAAATCACAACTACCTAGATGCGTTTGTTATTTCCCTACTAAATGTATTGGAATTTATTATTGCGTTTTCTAAGAGTTCTGATACCTCGACCTCGGTTGACCCCATAGAGACTTATGTTCCTTATCAGTTAGAGGATCGAATGGGATGAAAAAGTTTTGTGAATTATTAATTCAAAATCTGTGAATGCAGAAGTAAGAGACTCCAGAAGTAAGTTGATTCTCCTAAAATCGTTTTCGTGTAGCTGTAACTACCTATACAGGGTCCAATTTAATATGCTGACAGTTTTTTAAGAGGATGATCAGACCGTCAAACTGAACAACTTTCTCTATGGCACCAACGTCGAAATCGCGAAAAAAATATCTGCCTTTCTATACAAAACTGCAAACCTACTCGAGCCAAATGTATAGGACAGCTGATTTCTTTTTCGCGATTTTGACGTTGGTCCCATAGAGAATGTTGTTCAGTTCGATGGTCTGATCATCCCCTTAAAAAAGTGTCAGGATGTATAGAAGGACCCTGTATAATGCTTCTGGTAGCTGCCCCTTGTGCCCCATTTTAACTTTCCACTCTGTATACTAACCTATTCTGTGCTATAGCCAAGACCTTGCCAACACTAGCCAAGATACTCTTTCTTCAGGAAGTTGGAATAGGTATTATTGTCTATCTCTTTCTTCTACTGTGCTTTGGCCTTAGCCATGGCCTGGCATGCCCCTCGGACAATGAACGCAGCTTTTAATTTAACGACCTTACGACGTCTTACTGAATGCAGCCATAATTTTTGACAGCTTTCGGACTGAATGATTCTTTCTACGCAACATAGATGGATTAAATTTTATTTTTCACTTGCGATTGTTGCCATTCGCAAATTGAATTAATTCATTTTTGCATTTTTTTAGCGATGAACGAATAAAAAATAAATCTAAATAATTTATGCGCTCTTCTACGGCTGTGGTTTCAACTGCACACAAATTATGGAATAAATCGAAAGTAACGAAACTACGTGTAATGGAATGTAGTATTTCGCGACCGAAGTCTCAAGTACAAATTATTGAATTTCTTTCTGCGAAGATTATTTTTCTTATTTAGCCCTTATAGAGTTTAATACAGTATTAAAACGAGTACTTTATAGTCGGCAAAAGTTTTATTCGCTATAATTTTGTTTAGGATTTTCATTAATCGTTTGTGCCAGTTATGAAGACGATGGACTTTAGAATCGATAACCCAATTTCGTAGTTAGCATGTATTGAATAATAACTGAAATAATTGTTACAAACTGAAAGGAAGGCGTGCGGTTTATCTCATAAACATGTTGTTCACACCTATATACATCGCTATGACTTTTATAAAGACTTGGCGAATTCGTTCGTTCCGTGCGCGTTTGCTTGAGTTCCTGAACGGGAATACGAGTGTCGCATTTTGTAAAGTGCCTGAAAATGCTGCCGGTAAGTGGGAATAACTTTTCTTTTTCTCTACAATAATACAATAGAGAGGAAAGATTTGTTTTTTTGTTTCATTGTTAGTATTGAATAGGCTCCGAAACTACTGGGCCGATCTGAATAATTCTTTCACCATCAGAATGCTAGGTCAGAGTCTCATCTTAGATGCTCCGTGGTCGTATGTACCCGTGATGAACATAAGCTATATTTTATATCAACCTGTGCGAAACCGAGGCGGGCCGCTAGTTTTAGATATTATCAATGAAGGAAAAAATTTATGTACCTTGTTATTTACTATTAAATTAATCAGATAACTATTTATTTCACTATCGTGTTTTATAGAAACTCCGACCTTAAGCTCGAAGTTGTGTACAAATCCAAAGAATGCATATCTTTGTGATCTTTTGGACTACACGAATGCAACGCGTATATGCAGCATGAAGCCAACACAGTGCATAGAGATCAGTGACTGGGTTTCGTGCAGCGGGGGCCTGCCGCTAGGCTCCAGCGAGCAGTCGCCCGTCACCGACCTCGATGTAGACATACTGTTTGAGTGTGAGATGGAACCTCATGAAGCCAGTTCTGATGTCATTAGTGTAAGATCATTTTGTGAATTTTTTCTATACTCCATTTTAAATGTCCAAGATAATTATGTCATATAGTATATCTGTCTGATAAATAAAGTATATTTGCAAATCAGAATTGGCCAGAAAGTTATATAGGAATCGGAAAATCTTTTCGTCCTTATTTGAAATAAAGTTCAGGAACCAGTCAGTATATGGTATAATTAAAAGAATTTAATTAACTCTTTTTCATAATTCTCTGGATTTATTGTTCCCACAACTACTTTAACTACCTAT
Source organism: Agonopterix alstromeriana (assembly GCA_963924505.1). Classification (NCBI taxonomy): domain Eukaryota; kingdom Metazoa; phylum Arthropoda; class Insecta; order Lepidoptera; family Depressariidae; genus Agonopterix; species Agonopterix alstromeriana. The sequence goes on from OZ004661.1 coordinate 5,314,912, forward strand.
ATTACTGGACTAGTCTATTTTTTTTTTCATGTTATGATTGGCTTTTGAAATGTTATTATATTTTAATCAAATTAAAATATCACCACTAATACATAGTTTCCTGAATAATTATGTATATATTTATATTTTTATTTCCCTATAAGGTCATTTCTATAATCAATATTAAATTTGCAGCTGGAATCAATGGGACAGCCAGTGGCATGGAAGGCAGGCACACACTTGGCGATTGTGCTAAAGACAAACATTGAAAACCTTAGTGTACTGGGTTTTAATTTTGTTGGAGGTGAATTTGTCATTGATCACAAGTTACCTGTTGTGAGAATACAAAGTAAGTAATGAAATAATATACTTAATGAAATATAATGTAATACAATCCTAAGAGCCTGTTTCACCGCTTGTGAATAAGTTCTTGTTAGCTTATCTGACAGCTCATTTGACATATTTTGTATGAAGAATATGTCAAATGAGCTGTCGGATAAGCTAACAAGAACTTATTCGGAAGTGGTGAAACAGGCTCTTAGGATTGTATTAAATTACTATCAAGTTAATCAGTATCAATCAATTCAATCAATTATCAATTTAATCAGTATTATTATCAATTTAATCATAAGGTTTAGCAAACAAACTAGTTAATGTATGAGTAAAAATCAGTGTTTCTAATGTTAAGCATAGTTAAGAATTTGATGGCAGTTAAGCACTGTTGGAAAAAATAGGACCCAAAACCAGAACTTTACAAAGATTGTCCAACTCAAGAGACAATCCACAAAAATTCTACCTATTTTTAATCGGGACTTTCTCCGACCTTATTAAAGCTACTTTTTCAACGCTGGTGACAATACTTGTTTGTTTCATAGCTGTCCAGCTGTCAGGTGAGCCTAATAAAGCCACAGACCCATCAATGAGAAGTCTTCGTAGTGACATCCAACAGGCCCTCAGAAATGCTCCTGGTGAATTCCAGTGGCCAGTCCATGCTGCTTTACTCAGAAAACTCTCTAAAGTTGTAGACATCAAAACTGAGTCTCGAAATGGTACTCTAGGGATGAACGGCACCAGCGAAAAGGTTTTAGAATCCACACCGGTTAGGAAAAATGTAACTTTAGCCGATGTAAGTGTCAACACGACCAGATCTTTGACAAATGAAGATGAGGAAAAATCTCCTGTCATGAAGAAGTCACCAGAAAAGTCACCCAAAAAGAAATATGAACAGCCAGAAGAGACACAATTAGTTCTTGAAAATGTAACTGTTGAAATTCAACATAATATAACACCAAAGAAATCTAGCTTAAAATTAGACCTGAAAAAGGGTACTAGTCAACTTTCGACTTCCTTACTTAACATATCTAGTCAAATTAAATCAGTGACAACTCATAAGAGAATAGTTAGTACAACTGGGCCTAAGAAATCACAACCTATAATAGATCCTTTTCCTCCACTGAAGGAGGATGGTCACAAAGGATGCTCATCATCGCAACTAGGAACACCAAAGTCTGCGAAAAGTTCCCGTCCATTAGTGAATACTAAATCACCAAATGTGTTAATATATTCTGATAGTGTAGTAGCTAGAGATAATTTGGAGGCATCTCTTAGGAAAGTTTTGGATTGTGATAGGTGAGTTTCTTTTAATATTTGTAACTTGTAAAATTGTACTGCGGCGGCGGCGAAGCGACTAAATTAGTTACTTCGCCGCCGCCACTCCCTCCGTCTTATACAAACAAGCCCAGACCAGAAAAACATTTTTTTCTGTGATCTATCTAACACCATTTTCACACCTTTATTTTTCGGCAAACATATGAAGCCAGGAAAAAGATATTTTAAAAGTAAAGTTACGATTTTAACGGGCATCACGCAAAAACTACTGAACCGATTTTGATGAAACTTTTTCTGTTTGATAGCTTATGATTTGACTTAAAATCTGGTACATCCTTTATCTCTACGATGACGGGAACCCATGCAGACGAAATCGCGGGTAAACTCTAGTCTAATCTAAACTATTATAAAACTGTTAAAGTAATGTGTCTGTGCTTTGAAGATATTTACAAGAAAAAGATTATGATAAGTTTTTTGGGTATCCTTGACTCCAAATAAAAAATTTTTGGACTCTTGCCTGTTTGTTAGTTTGTTCGAGCATCACGCAAAAACTACTGAGAACCGATTTTGATGAAAATTTTTAGTTTGAAAGCTTATTGTCAGGTACATACTCGTAATTTGTGCATACAAAGTGGTGGGTAGTTTATTTGAATAGTGTAAGTATAATAGTATGATACGTGCAGGTACACACTGTACAGCGTGTCGCGCGAGGCGCTGGAGGGGGGTGCGTGGCGCGGGCGAGCGGCCCTTGTGGCCGTGGCAGGCTGCGTGGGCCGGTGCGCCCCGCTGCTGCTCGCTCACCTGCTCGACGGCGGCCGTCTGCTCGCGCTCTGCTCCGACCTGCTCCACACTGTCTTGCCCTACTATAAGACTGCTGAGGTTAGTCATCTTCAAATATTTTAGGCGCAAAAGAAATAAGACATGCTTGTGCCGCGTCGTTGAGTATAATTCACGACTCGTTGATTTCATACTTAGACAATATAACTAGAGACAAGCCTTGCGGTAGCATTTCCCCTCTGCCACGTTACAAGATCAATTAATCATGTACATTTTTATACCTTATCACTAAACGAGACAGCCTATAATTGCGGAACAATAACTTCAAACTAGTCGCATTCGGGGTTCACACGAGAACGAAGAAACGTGGATGTTCTGAGGTTTCAGAATATCTCTGACTACCCCCTCGGGGAATATAGTCGTTAGCATATGCATTTTAACAATCGAAATTCGAATCTAAAGTAATGGAATAAAATCCAAAGTTGTGGACTTCATGCTACCTCATACCCTGCAAAAAAGTGGCAAAAAAGTTTGTTAGTAGAATTACACGCATAACTCGTCCATAGTTATATTGTCTAAGCTTTCGTACATTTCGTATGAAAAAGTTTTGAAGCGGCACCAGGAGGCACCGTGCTTGCGCCGTGCCTGTCCCGCGCAATCGCCTTACGCCTCTTCTGTATGTTATGCACCTTAAAGAGCGATGATAGTCCATACGGAAGAGAGCTAGCGACTCAATCATGAGGCTGCGGTTCGATTCCTGGCTCTAAGTTCTACGGAATTTATGTAAGGTTGTATTTATCATTATTATTAGATCGGCGGTGAAGGAAAAAATCGTGAGGAAACCTGCATACCCGAGAAATGAGAACGGAAAAAAAAAAATTAGGATGTACGTGTAAAATATGGGTGAGCTTGGTGCGAACATAATTATACAAGCAATGGTCGCAGTGTTACAAAACGAACCTTGCTTGCAATAGATCAGCCAACAATAATATCATTAGTCAGCTTTATATACTTATTATAAAAGAGTTCCGTGATTGACTGACAGACAACGCACAGCCTAAAACGCTGAATATGTAATTTGGAATATCGATTCTACGGAGGATGCACCACTGAGCAAGTTATAACAATGTTTTAGGATGCACTAAGAAACGATTTTCCGATATTCTAATTTCACGTGGATGAAGTCGCGGGCAAAAGCTAGTAGCTCATATATCTTGCCAGCAATTAAAATGATTACTAAAACAAAAGGTAAATAAAGAATATCATTTGAGCGTTATGCGGCGTGTAAGAAAGCAAATTCGACTAAAAAGGCCAGATTTGTGGAAAGAAAATTTTAGGATTTTGTACCACGATAATGCGCCTTCGCACAAGGCCATCATTGTGAACGAATTTTTGACCAAAAACTCAACAAATACCATCGAGCAACCACCTTATTCACCAGATATGGCTCCAGCCGACTTCTTTCTTTTTCCTAAACTCAAATTACCACTTTGTGGCACCCGTTTTCATTAGGTAAAAGACATAAAGGAGAATTCGCGGCGAAAACTGAACTCAATTCCGGAAAAAGGGTTTAAACATTTTTTTGATGATTGGATTATTCGTTGGCGTACAATGATATTATATGTTACTACCTGTTGGCGTAAGTGTATCGTTTCTGAAGGAGCATACTTTGAAGGTGATAAAATAAATTTGGATGAATAACGAACATTTTATGTATTATTGATCTTTTCCCGGTACTTTCTTGACAGAGTAGTATACGAAACGATTGATAATATAATCAACCGTATGCGTACTGATTATAAAGTGTAAAATTGATTTGAGTTTCGATCGTTATGTTTGATAGTACCTAATAGATTAGTAGTATCATCAGTGGTAGTACCTAAACTAAAATTCACCAACTTTGGCGTAACTTATGAATGAGTCCATTCATAGTTCATTCATAAGTTACGTCAAAGCTGATCGTCGAATCGAACAGACTTTTGTCATATTTAGCGTATACGAGTAGTTATTAGTAAGTAAGTACAGTGTCTTTCAATAGATTTTGAATTTCCACAGGTTCGTGAAAATGAAGTGGTGCAATTCACCTATGACAAATGGAAGTCGGTCAAGATGAAACACCATATATTCTGTTACCAGGCTTCACCTGCTAAGAAACAATTTTCTACTGAGAGTGACAGACAGTAAGAGCCATTTTGCAATATTTCGTGTATTGGAGCTTCATATTACTATATGCGTTGTCTCTTACATGCAGTAAATATTTTGGTACATTTTGCAGAGGAAGTCAGGATGCTAATATGTGTCGGTACGCAAATTATAACTTGAGTAATCCCTTCCCCAACGTTATTTTTTATCTATTTGTAAATATGATTAATTATCGTTCATGAGCTTTTAGTTCAATTTTATAAATAGGAATCGGACAATATTAAAAAAGGATTTATTTATTTTATTTGTATTTGTGGACACAAACAGTAAACAACTAGTTTACTCGTTCACACCACACTTTACTGTTTATTAAAACAGGTACCTATGTATACTGTAAACATTGCGCACGTTTTATAAAACAGATATCTCTAATACACAAAGTACATAACACTAAACTTGCAGGTCCCCATATCTGACCATAGATTTAGTTGTTTTAGATCGATATATCTAACCACGTTGTTTGGTTTGTCTTGTTGCATAAGTAATGAAGGAAGACTCTTTGTCTAATGTCTATCTAAAATACCATAAGTAGTAAAATTATACGACCCTTAGTCATAACTATTTTAAAAACAACTTGATAATTTGAGATTTTGTCTGATCCCTAATTATAAGTATATTCAATAAACTGATTTGTAATGTTTTCATGCCTAATTACTGCTGGCTGTTGTTTAAACAGAGTCATCTATACGGCGCGGCGTGGTAACAAATTAACGCAAAGACCGAAAATAATTACTGAATCTATAATTTAACTTTCAAACCAAGGGAAAAATCAACAACATTTGATCTGTTTTTTATTATTTTTGTAATGTTTTTTACTTTGTATACAATACAAACCCCAAACCTGATGCCACTCGATGTGTTTAAACAGATGAATTTTCATTTTACCAAAATGCTAATTTTTAAATCTTGTTTCCTCAGCACTGCAGATGCGTTTTTCAGATTTTGCGTTTATTTGTTACTCTTATATATTTATAATTAATAATATACAGGGTCCTTCTTAATATGCTGACACTTTTTTAATGGGAAGATCAGACCGTCAAACTGAACAACTTTCTCTATATGACCAACATCGAAATAGAGAAAAAAAAATCAACTGTTCTATACAAAACTGCAAACCTACTCGAGCCAAATGTATGAGACAGATGATTTTTTTTCGGGATTTCGATGTTGGTCCCATAGAGAAAGTTGTTCAGTTTGATAGTCTGATCATCCTCTTAAAAATTGTCAGCATATTAAGAAGGACCCTGTATAGAGTTCTTCTTAATATGCTGATGGTTTCTTAAGAGGATGATAAATAAAGGAATCAAACTTTGATGGTCTTATCATCATCTCATAAAACCGTCGGTATATCAAGAAGGGCCCTGTATTTACAAGCAATCTAATGATTTATATATTTCAATTCTATTAATAAATATGTATTGCTTAAATTAGTAAACGAACTGCTTGCTAAGCATATTAATTTTTTGCATGTTAATGCATGCGGGAACAATTCTGGTCTATCTTCATCTGCTGCAGACAAAGGTCTGATTTTCTTTTACTTATTAATTTTCATGAGCTACACACTTCATATTATACCTAATCAGTTTATTTTATCTGAGTTCTTTATTAAAGACAGTTTTAAATAAGACAAGCATGCGTTAGTCATAGAATGCGGTCACGCATTCTGGCCAATCGTAATTGTAACAAGCTTGTATTGCCACAAATTTGTGACAATTCGAAATATTATAATTATGTACTAAAGGTAGAGGTACTATTTGCAACAATGCACATTCTTAGACCAGTCTGGTCCTGGGTGCGTGCCCGCGGCTTTCAGTAGACCTTTCATGATCTTGTGTATGTCATAAACCTGGATAATGTGTTGTAGGCCATCAAAATACACGGGACACCCGGGTCACGAGCTGGACATCCAGGTATTGGCGTCGGAAGAGACGTGGCGCACCCCCTCCCTGCTGCAGGCCACTGATTTAAATAACAGCGGCATCGCTATATTCTCACAGGTAAATATTGTATGGCTTTGCTACTCCTGTATCTTTGTAATTTTTTTCAAATAATTGTAGTTTCTCTGAGTAAGATATAAGAACTCTGGAACGTTTTATGGATACCGTTCCAATACGGTTAATCGGCGGATAGAGAAATACTTACCATGTTGTAAATGTTTCATTCGACCATCTAGATTCATTTGGAAGCGGACCCGAGTGACTACCTGGGTGAAGAAGGAATAAAGAGCAACGAGGCTCGGATAGAAATACTCCACAAGATACTCGGTGAAATCCTCGGTCTCCATGTAAAAGATCCCCAGGAATTAGCTAGAGTCGACTACACTAGGGGATATTTCCTCGGAAACCATGTGGTAAGTTTGTGATTTAAGTTACACGATTTCTCGCATCTCCATTATAGTAGTGATTGCTGAATATAAGACGTTTATGTTTGTTTTTTGTTGTTGTAAATTTAATTAGCTTATTAGCTGGGTATAAAAACAAAAAATCATAATTATTGTTGCTTGTCAAAATCGTTAAATATAAACGTCTTAGCAAGTTAATGAATTAGTTAGGAATGAGTAATTTGTATTGTAACAATGCATACAGTTAGTTGTTATTGGTTTATTTAAAAGTGAACAGTGTGATCGATTATTTACTATGTTCTAATAATTATAAGCTTTTTAGAAAACACCGTCATTTGGTATCACTTACGTCATGAAATCCGTGAAGAGAAAAATGTCGTTCGACTATCAGGTTCATCTTTCATCACATATAATTCAATGGCACTATGCATTCTAGTGACACACACAATTTTAGTATTTGCTCGCAAACACGCTGTACACATGTAAAATCCGAAAAAAAATCTATTTTGAATTATTAACTATTAGTAGATATTCAAATGTATAACCAAAAAGATTTAACTAGTACCTATTTTAACAATAATTTATTAGTATAATTAACCTGTTGACTAATAAATTACCAGATATTTGACTATAAGTTTACCACATAAAACAGTTGTCAGTTATGCTTAGAGGAATGGTAGGCAATATCTACTAAAACACTACATTCTATCCTTGTTAGCTTATTATTGGTAGTGTCCCAGAAGGCATAGTGCATCATCCGATATTGACATGTTTAAATGTAAAGTGCCTAGAATGACGAGGGGTGTTGTCCGCTAGGCGGCGTGGCCGGCGGGCGCGGCCGCTGGCCCGGGCCCGGGCCACGTGACGGTGTGATGTACGGTGAGAGTGAGACGCACCTAGCTTCACACTCTGTGCTCCTTTGTTTACAAGCTTTTTATTTACACGCTGCCGCTGGAGATTCCACTATTTGATATTTGAGGTTACCTTTTTTATTTAAGAAAATTCTGGTGATGGTGAACGTTTAGTGGAGAACTGTGGGAAGCAAACTTCATTAATGATCTTCATTGTTATTTGGGACCGATGCAGATCTGGCGGAGAAATGTGGAGTTTACAGGGTGTAAACTTAAATAAGTTACATGCTTTATGGGGTGCATCAGACCATCAAACGTAACAACATTTACTAAGGGACCAATTTTGGAATCGCGAAAGAAAAACAGTTATATCATAAATTTTGGTCGAGTAGCTATTGACAAACTATGGAACACATGATTTATTTTTGACGATTTCGATGTTGGCTCTATAGTAAAAGTTGTTCAGTTTGATGGTCTGAAGCAACCTATTAAATAGATAGATAGATAACTCATTTATTTCATCTGAACAATACAGGAAAAACAGTGACAGACAAAGGTAGTAGATAAGTAACACTATGGAGTCCGTTTAAGGAGGTCCGATATGTAACGCATTTAATTTTACACCTTGTAGAGTAGAGAAGAGCGGTGATATCTATTGATTGGGCATGTTGTGTTCTCTCTACAATTCTCCAGTTCTGATGTGGCCCTCGGGACCGACAGTGTAAGCCCTGCATAACGCAAAACCTAAAACCCTTTGTACAGAATCGGCAAGTGAACGATATTATTTTAATAACAATGTGATATTTTACACAACATACAAAAATATGCATTTAAAAAGTGATATATAAATAAGAATATTACTTTGCTATTGGTTCTATAAAAAGGGTTATCATGTTTAATTAATTTTTAACTAAACCACCTTCTTTTTCTGATGTTATACAGGACCTGCGCTGGAGTCTATCCGAAATAAATAAATGTTCTATTCTCTTCATATAAACTTTAAGAACTAAAGTGATCTTGGAATCTCTGGTCATTTATGTGCGCTTTTGTACTTATGCCTCATACACAATAACAGTTTTTTTTCTAATACTTAACAATTTTGTACGCTATTTTATACAATGCACAGATAAATCAAATTAATGGATTAAATTTTCTTCTCACGAATAATGGTGATAGGGAGCGGGCCTTATTCGTGAGAGGAGACCTTTGCCCTGCAGTGAGATCCTACGGGCTATAACTTACTTAATTCTTTACTTTTCTTGGTTATACTCTTAATTAAATAACGTTTAACAGTAGGTGACATATAACGAGTTTAATAGTAAGTACTTGGAAAATATCGTAACGGCCTGGCCACGACCACGCCACGCCGCTATGAGCTGTAGCTTAGGGCGGCGCGGCGAGCGCTAAAAACATTCATTTAAATATTATGAACCATGCCACGAGTCACCGCGCACATCGGCAAGGCGAGCGGTTTCTGCAGAGCGATTCGCGGCAGTAGAGTTCTAGTAGTAGAGATGCCACGACGCAGAACGGATTAGATAGTGGCGTCAGAAGGTCGAGCGGTGGCTTACTTGTAGCGTTTTAGCAGTAAACACATGAATATGTACACAGAGGCATTTATAAGTGAAATTTTAAATAGACCGCCTTTGCTGATGCCCAGCCTAAATTAGAAAACGTTATTTAAAGGATGAAGGACGATATAAAAAATATACATTTGTGTCGCTTTTATTCAATTCGTGCTTTCCTTCCCTCGTATTCAAAATATCTGGTATAAAAATGAACTGCCTTGGAGATAATTAAGGGCTATTTTGAATAAAGCCATGACTTAATACGTCCACGTCCGTCGGTTTTTGCCGCTGACGCTCTCGAGCTGTACGTGGCTTGATCGCCGCTTGCCTCTCACCAAAAAACGCTAAGCCGAAAGTCGTGGCCAGGCTATAAATGCTAGATGATTTGTAAACTCGCGGTACAGAGCATATAGCGTGGCCATTTCTTTAACAAACTTTAACTTTTGTGAATTGCTTTGAGAAAATATTTAATTCCCTAGCCAAATTCCGACATGCGTATTGCAAATAATTTCGAAAATCTACATGTTGCATGTTTTTTTTCGGGTGGGAGTCATCCGTCACTAGTTTAATATAAATAAGCACTTATTTTTAATTAAATTTTAGATAATTTATTTCAGAATATGGTCTCATTTTAAAGTCATGTAATTCCATACTAAAAAATGCAAGGTGTAATTTTTGTAAACACAGTTAAATGTGATATTGTTTGGCTCTGCATGGTTAAGATGAAATATTATTCATCGAAGTCGTCCCAGTGCTGGGTAAAGGTCTTTTTAAACTACCCCACAGTACAGTCCTCTGGCTCACTATCCTGATTTTCCATCTCCCATTCTTCTTAGTAACCATCAGCTAGTTATAATTTGATTAGAATAGAAATGTTCAGAAACACCAGTCGCTTTCTAACAGGTTTTGAGTATTTACTGTTTTGACTTTACACCTTGTTCTGTAACAGCGCTATTTCATCCACTTATCAGTTAGACTGACGACTCCTACCAGATCACAATTTCAAGCCACAAATATTTAAAAATGATACGTATTCTCTAGCAAAAGCTGTCCCTAATCGAGGGTTGGTGCCCGGGCGATGGTCCGCGTCTCCAGAAAGTCGGTGACCTGACGCTGCAATGGTGCATGCGTGGCGAGCCGGCCGTCGAACCTCCCTCTCGCACCTTCTTACCGGTTCATGTGTACGAGTGCCCAGAACACTTCTCTACTGTCGAGTACTATGACGTAAGTAGATTCTTCGCTAAAGTTAAATGTATCAGGATGCTAACCAACTTTGTAAGTGAAATAAATAACATGACCGTGTCACTTTTCTATAGTGGTCTCTTTGTGCCATGCCGCATTTAGAGTTACCTTACTAAGCATCGTTAATTTAATTCAAGTCTGTACAAAACATCTGTGCGAATTATCAAGGCAACTAATGGTTAAGATTGCTTTGTTTACAACGTTATTTAAAATTGAAATGTATAACAACGGAATAAGGTCTTTTCTCCTAAACTGCTCAGATGTTTATGATCACCCGGACCGCGTAGATAGATACATTTGATGTTCTAGACGTTCAGTTATTTTTGATTGATTATGTGAAAAGAAATTATTGAAAATTATAACTGCTTCGAAATATTTGACCTCCATGTTGAACCTCCATGACTCCTATTCAAATATAGATGTGTTGTTGGGCAGAACCTGACGTCGAGTTCGTTGGGGCGGCTGGTAGTGTACAGCGACATGATGTCGTCGACGCAGGAGGTGACTCGTGGCGCGCTGGCGCATGGCGTGGGCGCGGTGGCGCGGCGCCAGGCGGCCGGCCGCGGCCGCGGCGAAAACCGTTGGCTCACCCCGCCCGGCCAGGCCGCCATGTCGCTGCAGGTAACTACTCCGCCATAACACACCTTGGACACTTACCTATAGTGTAAATAAAAACGGTGAAGTGCGAGTCGGGCTACTCGTGCACCAAGGGTTCCGTACCACACAACATATTAACTTACAAAAAAGTGTTGTTTTCTCCGGGACCTTTAGCGTGAGACTGACTCACACTAGGACGGTTTTTATTATGTTGTCATACTGTAGAGTTTGCTCTATAATCACACCAAGTTTGACGCCTGTATTGTATTACCGTTTTTACGATAGAGCGAAAAGAAAAAACGTTGATAAAAACTAGTGTCTTCTATGAGAACCCCCCTTAATTTATAACTTATTGACATTTTTATTATTTGTTAGCAAATCCGCACACAATAACACACATTCTGTGAAAATTTCAACTGTCTAGATATTACTGTTCAAAAGTTACAGCCCTAAATAGGTAGGACGGACGGACTAGGCTTAGTAATAGGGTCCTGTTTTCCTTTGGGTACGGAACCCTAAAAAACTAAAGTGATGCGGTGTCTATGCCCGCGCGGTGTGCGGGGTACGACGTCGGACGGGCGTACCCTAACTGAACACGCTGTTAGAGTACGCGCGCAGGCTGTCGTGGCATGTCGCGACCGTCGAGCGAATTTATTATACTACTAGCAGCCCGTCCCGGCTTCGCACGGGGTAGACAAATAAATTTTAAGACTCATTTTTCTACACCTTCGGTTACATTGTTCAAATTTTACCAAGGATCCCTAATTTTTTTCAAAATGAAATGTAGCCTATGTCAAATTGGAAGAATGTAGCATTCTATTGGTAAAAGAATTTTTTAAATCGGCCCAGTACTTTTTGAGCCTATTCATTACAAACATACAAACATACAAAAATAGGTACAAATCTTTCCTCTTTATAATATTAGTGTAGATGACTTATAGCTGTAATTTCATACAAATGGGAAAAATTTTCAAGAAGAGAGACAGGAATACGCCAGCGCACACATTTTTCGCCATGCTTCCTACCAAACGGGGGTGACGTCGTTGCCGATGGCTTGCTGTAATTTTTTGAGTTCTGTTGCATAGCACCGAAGCGCATGTGATTAAAAATGGAACCTACTCTAAAGTAACTCCTTCAGAACAGTAAAAGAATCATCCAAAGTTTGATCGGATAGATAGGTTTTTTTTTTCCAATTGTAAATTACAGCTTTGCTCAGGGAACAGCTACTGCTTAATACTGAGGGCTATTGGAGTGTCTACAGAGGCACATTCTGAACGCACCAGTTCAATTAAATCAATGTAAAGTTATAATTAAACGGATAGGTATTAGTTTAGCGCTTATTGTTGCAAGCTTGTGGTCGTACCTACTGAGTGAAGAGCATTGCTTCCCCGGCCGGCAGGTGTGGCAGAAGATATCTCCGGCGCTGCCGCTGGTGCAGCACGCGGCGGCACTTGCGGCCGTGCGCGCCATCCGCTCCCAGCCCGCCTACGAGCACCTCGACATCAGGTTATATCACTACTTACAATATACCACCACGTTACAGTACGACTACCTTTATTTATAGCTATACCAAAGCATAACTATACACCGTGCTCCTGAGTTTATGCATTAACTTTGGCCTGTTATTAAGACCATTAATTTGATAATATTTCACTACGAGACAAACATTGAAATAACGAAAAATATATATTTTTTTTGTTTTTAATTAGGTACTAACATAACTTTAAGTGTGTATTCGGACAATAAAACTAAACAACTTTCCCTGAGGAATATGTGTCGAAAAACGAGACTTTTTTTTGACCTTCCATACAAAAGTGCGGAATATCCGATCGATTTTCTACGCGAGGTTCAAATATTTTTTCGAATCACGTTCCTTAGGGAACGTTGTTTAGTTTCATTGTATGAATACACCTTTAAAGTTATGTACCTAAATAAAAATACTAATAACCATTTTTTTTTTCTCGATATCAATGTTTGTGCCATAGCATAGTGAAATATGATCAAATTAATGGTGTCAATAATAGGCCAAATTTAATGCATAACCTCAGGAACATGGTGTATAGTCCTTACAGTACGGCACCGCAGTACGCCTTGCAGGGAAGCGGGGGGCGGGGGTCGCATCCCAACAATCTGTATGAAAAAGTAGGTATTGCCTTGCATATCTGCGCATGACAGCGTAGGTACACGGGCGCGGCGCCGGGGGGCGGCCGGTCGCCATACTGTGAGGCTTATATTAATACTGTGGCTATACCTTTATTTTATATACGGGGTGTAAGTAACAGCCTAGCAAATACCGAAACGGTGAATTCAGACCACCAAAATGAGCAACTTTCTCTATGGAGCCACCCTCAGGAAATGCGAAAAAAAATCAGCTCGCATTCATTCATCGCATTTTGATCATTTAAATAATCATCGAGTTTATATGTTTTTTTACAGAGGTCTTTTTTGATCTGAGTTTTTCGGAAAGATTCTAAATGGTTTCGGGGATTTTATTATAACAACGTATCCAGTGAGTGACTCATGAAAGACGTGTTTATCCTACTAAGCCGAAAGTGTGGAGATATCAGTTATTCATGTCGTATATTATATTAGCTTAATTATGAAACCTTTAATATGTTAAAAGTAAAACTACTATGTTACAGACTTGAAGAGCTTCTGGCCCCATCATCTTTACAGCTATAGCGCCTGTATTTCATTTTTTACCCGACTGCGCCAGAAGGAGGGTTATGTTTTTCAAGCGTATGTATGTTTGTATGTCTATTTCTTTGGCACGGCCTACAGCCTAAACGGCTTGGTGGATTTTAACGTTTGAGGTGTCATTGGATTCGTAAAAATCGTGAGAGTGACATAGAGTATATTATTTCAAGATGGCGTCTACGAATTAAAAAATACAGGGGAATAAACAATTTTTTGTTGTTTAAAATTACAATATGGGTAACAAATGAAAGCTAGAAATCAGACGATTCCAAATATATAAATATTATAGTACTTTTATGTTACCGTTTCGACACAAGACTAAAAAGTATGAAATAAACTAAATTATTAAGATAAATTATTATTAAAATTAGGTAGGCATTGCAGGCGGGGACAAACCAATCAATAACCAACCAAAAAATTTCTTTGTCCCCGTTTGCGATACCTACCTAATAACAATCAAATTATATTTGCTCAAACAAAATTGTTATAGCTGATTAGTGATTATAGAGCTTGTTTTTCTCTTTTCAGTTAATAGGTTTTTTATGCAGTCGGGTTTTTATTTTCATCGTCACTTGTATCCTGCTTTCAGGATAAAGTGGCCGAACGACATCTACTACGGGCGTGATGTCAAAATAGGAGGCACCATATCCACCGCTGATTGCATTGCCGACGATGTTATTGTCAATATTGGTAAGCTATTTTCTATGTATACTATGCGAGATTATTTAATAAACAAAGAAAGGTTTGTATAACTATTTAGTACAAATTGAATTTCCCTATTTAAAAAAATACCAATTGCTGTCAACAATTCGGTGTATGTCATGTTTTTTTTGTGTTTATTTTATATTTTGTATCGGTTATCGGTAAATTTAATTTTTGACTGTTATCTCTAAATGGTAAAAGTGGTCGAGAGAAAACCATTAGAAGTCCATGGGGAAGAAGCTTTACTTATTTTAAAAAAACCTGCCTTCTCTTTCTAACACTATGCTGGAAACAGAAACGGCAACATTAAATGTCAAATTCTGACATTGTAAACATAGACTTAGCAACTACTCGACGTCGTGTGTAATATCTAAATGCAAAAAAGGTGATGAGAAAATAATTGAACTCCATGGAGAAAAACTATTGCTTTATTAAAAAAAACATTTCCTGCCTTCTCTGTCTAACTCTGTGCCGGAAACAGAAACGGAAAACATCAAATGTCAAATTCTGACATTGTGAATGTATATTTTTTCGTAATGGCCAGTTATTTTAAGTTGATTTTAAGTTTACCAAGGAGTTCACAGGTTTCCCAGTGACGTCACTGGACGGACCGTAAAACGACGTTATTTTATTAAAAATATCTGTAATCCTTTCATTTTAAAATCTCCGACATAGAAAATATTATTATTGAGACAGTTATCTCGAATTGGTTTTCGATTCAGCCTTCCAAAAAAAAACTTGACATGCCGAATTACGCTAATATGTCACATTTTAAATGAAGAAATGAGTTTAATCTTCAGTCATTTTTGCGTCACAACTTTTAAAAGGTAATAAGTACCTTGTCATAGTATTTTGGGTTTTACTGCACACAGTGTGATAAAGAATGTAATTAGAAAACTGGTAAACATTTAAAGACCGCGACCATACTTAGGTTTGTGTAGGTTAGTCTCGGACACTTTTTTCGAGGATTTTGTACTCGACCCGCCGCCCATTATTTTGTACGTCAATGATTGTGAATATACTTGTTTTCTTAGTGGCCAGTTATTTTAAGTTTAGCAAGAAGTTCTTCGAGTGACGTCACGACGTTCACTCGTCTGACAGAAAAACAATGTTATTAAAAATATCTGTAATCCTTTCATTTTAAAATCTCTGACATAGGAAATATTGTTATTGAGACATCTCGAAATAATTTTCGATTCAATTTCAATTGTAATACATTTATACAGGGTCCTACTTAATATGCTGACGGTTTTTAAGGGGACGATCAGACTATCAAACTAAACAACTTTCTCTATTGTTATACTACGTACTATAAGGTTTATATTGCTACTTAAATTATCCGCCACCGCCACGCGTCTCTTCTGTATAAACCGTGGCTTAGACGGACAGTTCTAACAGAATATCGCATTATTTTTTTCGGCCGGCACTTACACATTTTGGACCTAAATGGATGATTCTTTTTGTTTTTCAACAGGAACTGGCGTAAATATATCAAACAGTATACCGACGACGTGTGTGAACGACATCATAGCGAGTCACAACAAGGAGCACGGCACGGCGCTGGCGCCGATGTCCGTAGAGCGGTTTCTGGCGCGGTACTGCTCGCAGCTGGAACGCATCCTGGAGTACATGGGCTCGGACGGAGGTCTTGAGGCCTTCCTTGAACAGTATTACCAGTATTGGCTTCACGAGTAAGTACTTTTAAAATGTTTGAGGTGCGTTATGACCTTATATTTCAAATATAATCAAATACCCCAATTGCGTCAATCTGGGTAGCAAATAATTCTGGGTTAAATTGGTATCTCAGGTTTTAACTGTACTAAAAATCATTGATTACCAATTTAACTAGGAGTCAATTGCCAAACCAGGTTGACGCAAGTGGCTTATAACAATTTGTCTATTACCTCGTATCTGGAGGTTTTTCGCATTACCATACCCTATCACTCCATACAATGATCTCACGATTCTTCAATAGTACTACTACAGAAACAAGATAGCGTCTGCACACGCGCCGTCTTGCTCGCACACGCATGCCTGCTATTATGTGCTTCTTGCTCGATTTTTCTAAAATAACCTCTGAAGTGCGGGGTGAGATGCGGTATCTAAATTTAGTAAGCGTGAAGGGTGGGGGAGTGGCCATTCTGTATGTAGTACAGTCGCCATCAGATTATATCGTAGCATTCAACGTGTTCAAATATTACTGAGCAGTGTTAATTTTCAATAAATGCTTTACGGTAAATTATACCAATTATCTAAACATACATATTGTCTAATATCTGAACAGCAAATATTCAATAATTTCTTTACGATGTTGTTTAAAATAAGTTATCCAAAATTTTTTTGATAATAATAATTCGTTAATCAAGCACAAAACAAGCAGTCAGCACAAGCTTCGTCAATTATAATACAACAGCCGGTAATCAGCAACGTGCTTCGTCAAAACCTTAAATAAACAGTTGGAGATCCGCAGCACGCTTCGTCAACTTACGAAACTAAAATACACCTCACGCTTCGTCAGTAATAAAACAAGAACCAACTTAAATGCCCTCCGCACCACGGAACGCACCCGGCTCAAAGGGACTCATCACACTAACAGCATTCCCGCGTTGAATGCCTAGAGAAATCCTTTGGACCAGATACGAACCCGAGCGGGGATCGTTCCCGCTCTCAATAAGCCCAAACACCAGATGTTTCCACTGCTAACGGCACAAAGATGTAAGGGGACTCTAACTCAGAGTATCTGTCATGCTTGAGCGAAGCTGCCTTCACAACCGCTGACCCAGCCTCGCGCATTGTACCCGCTAAATGTGATGCCGCGTTAGTATTCACGCACGTAGCATCCCATAAAAGACAACGGTCTCTCTGCCACAGTATCAGAGAGAGCCGTCATCAGGCATTTTTCCGTCCGTTCCGTTTAAAATTGAAATGTATAACAACGGATTAAGGTTTTTCCTCATCAACTGCTCAGATTTTTATAATCACCCTGACTGCGTAGATATATTTGATGTTCTAGGCGTTCAGATATTTTTTAATTGGTTATCTGTACAGAAATGAATTAAAATTGGAACTGCTTAGAAATATTTGACCACCTTGTTTGCTATGGTATATCTAATGGCGACTATAGCTAGTTACCTACTACATAATATTCTGTATTCTGTGGCTTTAATTGTAGCCAAGCGAAATACTACATTCTCCTTCATACCCTGTATTAACTAAGCTAATTAGTACCTAATTAAGTAAAATATACATTTCTTTTAACCTTTATGTTAAATAAAGTTTCTGATTTATTATCTAAGTACACAAATGCAATGGCGAATTCGAAAATAACACCTTATCTGTAAGTAAGTTTTGCGTAGTGTCATCCTTCAGAACGAGTTCTTATTAATATTCGGACTATACATATCCATACTTAATATTATAAAATAAATACGAAAGTGTATTTGTCTTTTACGTTTTCAAGGCTGAATCGATTTTGATGATATTTTGTATAAAATAAAATATACTACTGTTGTTGCTTAGTTTATAGGTTTTGACGTTAGAGCGAAAACGAAGAAATCGGTTGGTGATAAACTGATGCTACTTCTGCGAATTACCGTTCACTTAGTGAACTCACTAATATTATCTATTCGGTGAATGTGAATTGTTCCTGCGAGAGCGACCTCATGAAAATACACACGGTGACAGTTCAACTTACCCATAATTGAACATCAATATAAGAAAGAGTATCTAGTACTACATAGAGTATGGGCATTCCCTATCCCACACCTATATGAACCTTACCCCCACTTGGTAGGAAGCGTGGTGAAAAATGGCAATATAGACATGCTTATACTTCTTGTAAATTTTCCCCATTTGTAGGTAATGAGTAATGACAGACAAGCGTCGAAGGTATGGTTGAACTCTATGTTTATAGAGTTGAACTATGGGTAGGTTGATGTACCTAATGAAAAAATATTAAACTTAGAGTTAATGATCATATAACGTATTTTTCAGCGGGGAGAAAATCCGAGTGCAAAGTAAAGATGCGTCGAGCCCGGTAGATGGGGTTATAAGCGGTGTGGACAGCGCTGGTTGGCTGCTGGTGAAGACTGCGCGAGGCGAAGTGCGCGTCGCACCCGACGGCAACACCTTCGACATGATGAGCGGCCTGGTCGCGCCCCGGCTGTAGTCATTGCTGTGAATCTCTATAGTTTTAACATAATTCTCGAGTAAACAAAAACCGTAAATCCCATGCCTTTTGTT
Source organism: Agonopterix alstromeriana (assembly GCA_963924505.1). NCBI lineage: Eukaryota > Metazoa > Arthropoda > Insecta > Lepidoptera > Depressariidae > Agonopterix > Agonopterix alstromeriana. The sequence goes on from OZ004661.1 coordinate 5,333,718, forward strand.
ATAGGTTTATAGTTAAATGATATTATGCCAAAGAGAAGCAGGTATGTTACTAACGCAAAGTGAAGTCTCGATAAAGACCCAATGGGGTATTCTTTCAATAGTACGCGTCATGCAATGCTACGAGCGAGACGGCTGTGGCGCGGCACAGTTAGACGCGCCATTTTCTACGAAAGTAACATAGCTTGTGTAAAATGCAATTGGTTACAGAAAATAATTTGTTAGAATACTATTTAATTACTTGAAAAGATTGCAGTTGGTGGTGATTTTATTGTTTTGTTTACGTCTAGTTATAATCTAACCATATGGGGCTAAGTTTACCACAGACAAGTTTAATAAGTAGTTAAAAAACCAGCCTAACATGGCTGGTATAATGATAAGAATGTATTGTCCAGTAGAGAGACGAAACAGGTTAATTAAAAATGGTAAGTATGGAGAAGATATGACTGATATGTCCAAAATGTGTCGATCAAGCCAAATTTAATTGTCAAAATATTTTGAGCAATCTATATAAAAACTTTTTTTTTAAACGAATTGTGGTTTAACACCCATTTATCCATAAATTAGGAAAACATTACTAAAGTTTAACAAATCTGCTGATGTTTCTGAAAAGAAAATAATTGGGGTGTTTTGGGAAAGTGAAATTACCTTTTTGCTGTGAGAATGCTATTTTTCATATTGGCTGTGTTTTTATTAGTGATTACTCATGATATTTCCGATTAGAATAAAAAGTAGCTGTTTAAAGACTTTCTGTACGACTGTACTTTGTTATAAACGTTCATTGACGAAAATTACTTCGCCATTAAGTCGCTAGTCTAAAAAGACAAGAGTACCATGTAAACTATTCATATTCCGAACCGCAGCAAGCAAATTATCTTACCAATTTTTTTTACTGCTATCCGTGATGAGATATCTGAAAGGGGTTTAAAGATATTAGTAAGGTGACCTATGACGATCCGTCAACTTAATATTTTTCCGAATTCGCTGTCGCACCTTGTCACCTTTATAAATCGCTATAGGATACGTAGATGACCATTTCAGAGTTATTTCATGTCATAGATTTATTTATCACAGTGTTGATCGCAAAAATAAATTATATCTTTATAACCAGCGATGTTACGACAAAATTACCTATTAAATTTTCATAAACTGGGTATCCTCTATCTGTCGATGTAAATACGTTTCAGACTGTGATTGATACCACCATTGTTAAAATTCAAGACGGCTCGTAGGACTTCTTAATATACCACTTATAAATACACTTAAATACAGTCCTGTATAACTTGTATGTAATCTGTAAATCCGTTTAAAAGTGAATGTTCGTCATCAAACATAACATTTAAAAAACAGCACGCACCTGCGGCCGTAGTATGGCAGCGTGATACAGCGCTATTATGCCTTAGCTCTTTCTATTTGCGCGTGAACGAAAATGATAAAAGGCGTGATATAGCTGTATCACGAGCAACATGTTACGGTTTCTGATTACTTAACTTATCTATATCTTATAAATATATATATATATATACAACGTGTTAATGAATTAACGCAAAACTAGAAAGCAGTTTGTTTAGAATCGAGAGCAGAATCGAATTATCATGGTTTCAACATAGGTAATTTTTTTCAAAATATTAAATAATATGTTTGTCAAATTTAAAATTTACTTAACTCAATCTCAACCCAGCGCTCGGGCACTCTCACCATACTTACTACCAAAACAAGATTCTTAAAATGGATACATGAGCACGTTAGCGCTTTCATTCATTGCTGAAATGATAACAAATGATTTTTGCCTCAAAACTTAAAATTCGAATAACTTAAAATATTAACTATCAAAATAACGAAATTAATGTTTCAATCTAATTATTTTGTTACAAATCAGTTGGGGTGTATGAGGTTTTGCGCTTATTCATTAACACGTTGTATATATATATATATATATATATATATATATATATATTATGTATTATAGCTAAACAATTTATAAATTAATAGCAATATGTGAATTCATACTTAATTACAATGTAGGAAAGTCGCAAATTGAGACCGACTTTTTTGTCCGAGTCCCGAGTCCCGCTATTTGTCGATTTAAGTCCTTATTATATTTTGAAAAACGAATCTAGCAATACTAGTCGCAATAGACATGACGCTTAAAAGCGGGATTTAGATGGGTCTATTTTCGACGTTCGGCTAAGTGTGATTTGAAGTAAACCGATTAGTTTGACATAAAGTTGAAGCATAACAAGCTCACGCAGCAATATACTTAAAATCGTATTTAGCCGCACGGCGAAAATCTACCCATGTAAATCTCGCTTGACTTAATTGATATCGACCAAAAGTATAACCTATATGAATTAAATTGCGATTTTTCCGGATTATAAAATCAAATGTAAATTTTAGAGCTTCTGTGTACCTATGTAAAACTTACATATTTTGTATTATAGGTAATAGGTATCTAACTGTTCTCGTTAACTGGTCTGTTGTTGTGTATCTCGCAGATATATTTACGATAACATACTGGAACGTCGTTCTTCTATACATTTTACTTAGCACCTTCCGTGGTAGGGGCTATATCTAAGTACGACATATAGGTACATATATTAAGAGTATAATATCACGTTGTAGTATCAAAGAGCCGAAACACTGCCAGTGCTTAATATCGTATCTATTTACTATGATACTGTAGTTCGTGTATTGTAGAACGATTGATTCCGTTCATTATCTTTGTGAAAAGTTATAGGGTAGGCTAGATGTAATGGTTGAATTTATTAGACACGTCAATTAGTTTAATAAATTAAGCACCTGTTAGGAGGAGGCAGAATCTCCTAATTCCAAATGTGTTAATTATTATCTCTTCGTAATCTCATGCTGTCAAAGACCGGTTCGACGCTTTTAACGCGCGACAATTTTTTCTGAGAATGCGTCTCGGTTTATTTGTCTCTGTCAGCTCACGTCTTTTAGTTCCGAACCACCAGATCAGAAAGAATTGTCGCTCATGTATTAATCACGTTGATTGATCGTTGAAAAAAAAATCTGTACGTTGTAACTTAATACTGTCCATCTTAAACGAATTTCGTTCGGTCTACCTCAAGAAATATTACTTCCAAAATCATCTAAGATCAATAGATATTGTAGACATTTTCCAAAACAAGTGTTTTTTTGTATTCTTTGTTCTATTGTATTAGAAATTATATAAGATGCAAAAAAAATTGAAAACATAAATTCTAAATAAAAAGAACTCCATTAAATACAGAATACAATATTCTTCTGTCTACTTAGATAGCTGGCTGGCACAATAACTTAAACAATTCGACTTAATAATTGATGTTTTATCTAAATATTAAGAGGGCCCTCCATAGTATTTATTAAATTTCTTAACAATTATGTAATATTTCTAAAAAACAAGAATGTCACATTGTAGTCATTGCTGATTTCCGATTTATCACAGTTATTGTATCCGTATTGCTAGCGTACACATGACTGTAATCAGAAGCACTATTTAAGAACATTGAATGGCACTAAAGTAATTCTAATTCCCGTCATGTATACTGTAATGTTTAATTTTTGTGGTTTTAAAGATTGTTACGAGCATTCAAAAAACAAACCAGAAATGTCCCGATAATTTGAAATCTTTTTTTTTTAAATTGCTAAGAAATAAAAAAAATACGATTAAGGGCATCACTGGAAGCTTTGTACCCTCTTTACACGATTATAAATAATCTTCAATGTATGTTAATATTTTATGTCATCTCTAATATAATAGAATATATTTTGTGTCAATCCAAATCAAGTGGGATCTTAAGCGGGTGTGATTTACGCTGTATCGACGCTCTGTATTACCATAACACACGACACATAACGCCCCGTTTGAATTTTATTGACAAAGATTTGTTTTTGCATTATGTATATTATAACAATACCAAAATATAAAATAATCAGTAGTATCGAATCCTAAAAGTAAAAAAAGATGTGGCTAAAAAATATATTATTCTACTATATTTATTTAGAATATTAATATTTGTTAAAACTTTCGTAGGTTACATTGAAATTCTTTTGTATCACTATTTTTTCTAAGGTCTTTGTTATAACTGTCTTTTTTTTATGATCATTAATGATGGATATTGTTTCCAAAATAGATGAATCATTGTTCGCGCTTTGTTCTATTTCGTAACTCGTTCATTATTGTTATTGGAAAATGTGCCTAAACTGTGTTGATGTAACACTTGAAATCTAAGAAAAACTAGGTATATAATTATTTAAGTACCTATTGGTCAGTTTTTAGAAACTATCATAACTTTAAAAATCTAATTTTGAACTAAATCCAAATATTAAAGTTGGAAAAATAAAATCGCATGGCGTAAATTTGCTGTTTCGATAATTCAAATTTTAATAAATAGATAATAGCGTACGTCAGTCGCAAAATGGTTGTCGTTGCATTATAAACACATAAATTCTAGTCACTTTCTAGCTGTTGTCACGTGATGTTATGTTGGTTACATGTTATTTATTATATTAACGAAGTTTAAAGTGTTATACATTTCTTGTTAAATTATTCTTGTTGTATGCATGTCATCTAATAAATTATTTCTGAACTTTTTGTCTTTTAAACACATCGGAGACAGTCGGCTGCAGATATAAGTATATACCTTGTATACAAAAAAAATTAAAACTTAAGGGCGTGGTTTAGACCATCAAACTGAACAATTTTCACTGTGGGACCAATATCGAAATCGCGAAAAAAAATCGGATGTTCCATACTGAACTACAAATCTACTCGAGCTAAATGTCTTTTTTCGCTATTTCGATGTTGGTCCTATAGTGAAAGTTGTTCAGTTTGATGGTATAAACCGACCCCCTTAAAAGTTTTAAATGTTTATTTTTTTATTTGTATTTTTGTAACACCTTGTATAGGCATTCGGAATGGTGGCCAAGAGAAGGAAGGAGGTCCGTGGGTAGACCACCGATGGGATGGTCAAACGACATTGTAAGGGTTGCGGGTCGTACATGGATCACATTGGCACAAGACCGTGAGCTGAGACCGGATAAAGCTGCAGCCGACCGTATCAATCCACGCGTAAAACATTGATTGATCAAATCTATCTAATGACTCATTACGAGATCTGTAATCAGGTCTAATAATCCTATAATTAAGTGTCGGGACACACCTGCTGAACTATGCTACGTACTATAAGGTTTATAATTGTGTTACTTTGACTATCCGCCAACGCCATACGTCTCTTCTGTATAAACCGCGCCTAAACAGCTTAATACTACCTCCACACTCTTCTGCGGGCTTAGGCGAGCCCGCCTTACAGAGTGATTGTTACTAGTTACTTTGTAGAAGCATCAATGTATATATAGCGTGCTCGCGCAAGCGCTTGGAAGAATTATAAGAGACCTATCAGATAAATTTGAGCGTAGGCGATGTTGCATTGCAATTGCACCGCAAAGACTTCGTGACTGCATCGCCACTAGGTCGCATCGCAACTGAATCTCGGCGATTTTACTGAGCGTTATCGCCGCTACGGTCGTGCTTTAGCCACAACATCGTCGCGCTTCCACCGCGACAATTCCATGACACTTTATTGATCTCAGAAATATCGCGGCGCTATATTTCCGTCAATTCTTACGCTCAATAATTGCTTGTGTGAAATTATGACCCTTAATGCCACCTCCCGTACCAGACGATATCGCAAAGAAACATGATCTCACGTATTCCACGTGAGATTATAGTACGCGCTATTTGTTCATTAGAGTTAATTATCAACCCGTAGCAATCCAGATAGCATGAGATATTACGTTAGCAACTAATCGGATCGCTTGCCTTTATGATCGACTAGCTTTTAGCCGCAACTTCGTCAGCGTGTAATAAGATTATTGAAAATCCATTCTTAGTGCACCCCTACATCGTCCGTAGAATCTATATTCCTTTCATGTTTCTACCTTCAGCGGTTTAGGCACTGCGTTGGCTGTCAGTCAGTCAGAACTCACGGAACTCTTAAAAGTATAGATCTTTGACTATTTATATGTGGACTGGTTACGCGTGTAATTCTACTAACAAACATTTCTGCCACTTTTTGCGGGGGGTGAGGTAACATGAAATCCGCAACTTTGGATTTTATTCCCCATAACTTTAGATTCTAATTTTGAATGTTAAAATCATGAAAAGTAGTCTCGTGTGAACCCCAAACGTTCTAAGTTCGAAGTTATTATTTCGCAATTATAGGCTATCTCGCTTAGGGATAAGGTGTAAAATTGAATGTAAATGCACAAGATCAATTGTGCTTATACCGCGGCAGAGGGAAATACTACTGCAAGGCTAGTCCTTATAAGAATTAGTCAAAGGTATAGATAGAAGATAGATAGATGTGTAAAAAAATGATATCAAGTCTTGTTTAGTCTGGCATTTATTTTGTTATAGATACACATTTTCGCACAGATAAATAAGTAATGCGCTCTAACAATATGATTATTTTTAAGATATATTAATAAGTAAAAACCCTAACAAAGCCAGATACAAACAAAAGTTTACAAAATTTGTTAATCTATACTACGTATATTTTAGTAAAATTTAGTTTATTAAAATATTTTAATAGGTATTTACTTACACCAACGAGACATTGGTTCACAAAAAGGTAAGAATAATTTAATAAAAAATTAGTCGATAAAAAGTAAAATGGACCGGCACATGTTTGCATGGTGCTCAGAGGACATTTGCCCAGCAATGGGATGACACAAAAAAATTACGTAACATCAGAGGTACCATCAATATCCTGTAAAAGGAGGTCAACCCTTGCGCAAATTATTGGAATGAATACTAAGCCACTTAGTATTAATTATTAAGACTGGCCGCACACGGGCTTCTCGCCACAACCACAACTTGCAGCTAGAAGTGGCTGCTAAGTGGATGAAGCGCGCTTCACTCACAGGCGGTCGGCGGTCGACGCAAATGGTCGGTGACCGCCACAATTTATAACTCGCCCTCTTATTAGCGGTTAACTCGTCAGTGGCGAGTATTATCATTTTATAGTCGGTGGCGGCCACTCGTGGCGTGTAGCGACCACTGGTGACAACCGTGTGCGGCGAGTTCATATAAAATGTATGAAAAATGCAGTCCGCAGCTCGTCGGCGGCGTTTTGTGGTGGATGCGTGGCGCGTGATTGTGGCCCGTGTGCGGCCAGGCCAATGTTAATGCTCTGCCCAGACTGGGGAGTTGACTCGCATTTAGACGCAAAACCTGAAAACCTGTTTTACGGAATATGAAATATGACCAATGAGATACATATTAATATTATGACATGTATACAATTTTTAATTTGGTACTAAACCAAGTATTGTTCTTTTTCTTTTAAAGACAGATCACGATTTAATTTTAATTTTATAATTTGTGAAATTCGCAAACATTTTCTCGACTTTTCATACGAAGTAAAATATTTCTTTTATGTAATCTGTATTCAGATTTTGCGCTCACAGGTAACATTGTTAAATTATAAAAATCGTTTTCTAATACGAGTCGGGGTCATCGAAATGGAACGCATAGGGCGGGACGCCGCGGCTGCCCAGGCCCTGGAAGGTGAAGATGGCGCCGGCGAGCGGCTCGGCCTGTTCGTCGAGCTGGTACCGCGACGTCGTCACGAACAACTCGTCCATGTTAGGCCCGCCCCACGTCAGCGACGTCACCCGCGACACTGGCAGCTTGTAACCGTTCAGCACCTGACGACGGTCCGGGTCTATGTGTAGTACCTAACAAGGAAATAATAAACACACTATTGAAAAGAAAAAACCGGCCAAGTGCGAGACGTACTTCTTTTTTCCGGGAACCTTAGCGTCATAACGTCTAAAACTTGACCAGTTTCTATTATTTGTTGTTATACTGTAGAGGTTTCACTATAATCACATCAAGTTTGTCGCTTATATGTATTACCGTTTTTACGATAGAGCGAGAAGAAGAAGGATCGTTGTCGTTGAAATCATCATTTCGTATTCTCCTTTTCCTCCTCCAAAACTAAACCGATTTTAATTCTGTCTGAGGGTCTGAGGTCACTAGCTTATAGTTTATTTACTTTACTGTATAGTATCATTATTTTATTAAATAGACTATGTATTATTGTATACATAACTTTAGCTTAAGAATTTATATTGTAATAGTTATTAAGTCGTGTTATGTTGTAGAGTTTCTGGCCGCATCTTCTCTACAGCGACAACACGTTCCGACGCGGTGGCAGCTTTAAAAAGATTTGACGTTTGATAAGTGTGCTGCAAGCTCCTATATTGAATAAATTATATTGACTTTGACTTTGAATTATTCTTTCAAGAATAATATGAGAAAGACTCTCGCTATGTCCGTATGTTTTGCTTTTTTTGTTTATATTCGTCAAATTTGTTTGCTGGATGTCTGAAAACTGAGGTAAAATTGGGCGATTTTCGAAGGTCCCTAGTTCTTACAGTAACTAATTTGTGCAAAAAAGTAAAACACGGACATAGCAGAGGTAACATAGATAGTATGGTAATCATTTTTTTGCTCTAGTGTCATTATCCAGGGCGGAGACAGGGGAATACGTTTGTATGGACAAAAGTACTAGTCTATCCTTTAAATTTTTACTTATTGTTGGTTTTTTATTTGCCATTAATTCCAGTGCAATGATACATATGCTGTGATCTTGAAATTTCAACTGGCCACCTATTACTTTTAAGAAGATACAGCACTCTGAAGCTAGGACGGACGCACGGACGGACAGCGTTGGCTTATGAATAGGGTCCCGTTTTCATCCTTTGGATGAACCTAAGTAGTGGTACAACGGTGCCGATGATTATCATAGTTAATCGACGAGGTTTGCCGATGATTGATGCCCATAATCAAATCAATAATCGTTGCATCACTAATCTGGTTTGTATATACAGAGTGTTAGGGTTGAGCCTCACCTAGCATCTAGCAAATGATGTTCCTGAGCGACAGAAAATGATGGGGCGTCAAAAAATGCGATTCCGTGCTACCAGATGAGGTTCAACCCTTAGGGTTAACAGTTTTCATTACTTTAAGGGGTGATTTGGTTAGCCTTTTTTTTGGATTTTCCATACTAAACGCGATCAGCTGATCGAACGTTTACAAGAACAGTAGAACATTATTTTGCTCATTTTTCTTTGTTCCTTTGGGAAAATTGTTCAGTATCATGTGTTCAATCACCCATTTAAGTAATACAAGTGTGTACCCTAACACCCTGTATTATTTATAAGAATTATATACTTAAGTATCGTTAATTATTCTATATCGTCTAGACATCATAATGCATGGTCTAGGCTAGATTCTGGCACTTTCTGTACTTGTCCAAAATATTTATTTTATCAATTTGCAGTTAGTTTTTAGAAGACAACTGTTGCCGTAGCATGTTACACGTGATAAGGCTGTATCACGTCTTTTATCTCGTTCGTTCGCGCGCAAATAGAAAGAGAACGAAGATGTGATAGCGCTTTATCACGGTGCCATGCTACCTATGCTGGAGTAAGATGTCTACATCTACAGCCTTCTGTGACTGGTATTATGCTTACTAGGTAATGCAATAATATGTAAACTCACGGTTCCACCAAACATAAGGGCGACCCAGAGATTTCCATCGCTGTCTATAGTTATGCCGTCTGGAATAGCATCCTCGTAGCCGTATGTCGAAACGTCTACTATTGTTCTTCGACCACCTGTAGAATTAAGTGTATTTTATTTCGACCTAATTCTATAAAATACTTATAAAATACCATTAGCATATTAAGAAGAACCCTGTATAAATGACCGACCGTGTAATGTGCAATTCAAAAAATTACTTACTCTAAAAACTACGATGATGAGATCCGACTGATAACCTAACGTATTGCAAGTGTTAGCAATCTTACCCTCTAACCCAATTACTAAAAAACTTACATTTGTAAGTTCTAATTATGTGGTTTCGGTTCGAATATTCAGTCCGAGAAGTAACTACTAACGTAATGACCCGATACATTAGATCAGCAATGATTACAATGTGACATTCTTGTATTTTGGAAATGTTGTATAATTGACGGCAGCACCACCGTAAGCTCGGTGCCCCCTAATCTATCAGCGCTGTCATTTGTATTTGATTACAAAACATTCTCAATCTCACGATTATCCTTTATATCTCTAACTACCCCCTAGGGGAAAATAGTCGTGAATAGCTTACCGAAGGAGTAGAAAATAAAGTTTAAAAAAAAATCTCACTTATTTGCCCCTTCTGTGCATCGAAGTCGAAAGCCTCGACCTTCTGCGTGGGCGAGTCCGTATAATAAAGAACGGAGTCGTTGAGGGCCCAAACGAGGCCATTGGAGATGGTCACGGGTCGGAGCTCGACTCGCGGCTGATTCAGGCATTCCTGCTCGACGCGGTACAGCGTAGCTCTGTCTGGGACAACATCGTCGCCTGTCTGCGGTCCTTTCGTTCCTGAAAGAGAACATCAATTGCAGGGAAATTGTTAAAGCTTCTTTGCGTTGAAAGTCCATCATTTTAATGAACCCATAAAAATATTTGCGTATTTGTCTCAAAAAGATATAAAAGTATCGTTATGTTTAGCTCTAAGTATGAACGGTTATTACGTTGGTCTTGCGTAAATTTAAACGGCCTGCGCAACACGAGGGATTTTTTGTCCGCGGCGACCATAATTTTGTCTAATAAATATAATGTTTTACCTCACGTTCGATACTAAAGCTATCTGCCAAGGCCATAACGTTGAAATATGTCCAGATAAAATGCATAGAATACCTCCTAGCTATGTACTGAATGGCAATAAACTGCACTTGATTTAGGTATAAGCGATATATTATTTTTGAACAAACAATGCGTCATTTGTTGAGTTTACTCAAACCTTGCTAATAATATATTGACTATTTTCTGTTCCAATATACCTACCATTTTAAATATAACCACAAATAACAAAAAAATAAGTAAGTATATAATTTTCTTTTACTTTTTATTAAGACGGGGAGGAACCAGTATGCTAGTATCACTATTAATGGCATTTCATTGTGGTTTTAAGTGTATCATAACTCCTTAAGTTTACCACCGAACAAGGAAACTCATTAAAAATAATCTGTAATAAATTGTATTGACGCCTTATAATAATTAAGAAATAACATAAGTACCTATATTATGTTTCGGTGCAAATCAGCCTTTTTATTATGTATCTAGTACGTTGTCCATTGACAAATAAGTAGGTAATAAAATAAGAAACACGATCGTAGGAAGCTAGCGTTTTGTACCACACGAGACTAATGCGGTAAATATGTGCCTATGTATCTCACCATATAGATATACATATATTGTCAATTATTTTTTTGAATAAAATTATCTAATCTGTACTAATAATATTACTTACATTTAAAATGTTACCTCTTTAGAATACAAGTTATTTACAATGTAAAGGTACACCCGCGGTTGTAAATCTACATTCCTTTTACCATTAACGGTTAGGTTGTTATGTTGTTAACCTATAGATAGAATATTATTTTAAAAAATTACCTATACACTAGGTATCTTAGGTACTTAGCACTCAGATCCACCTGATTGCGGACTTCGAATTATATTTAAGTACTTAACTATGTGCATTTATATTTTTTCTAACTACTTATTAAATACGGATGAAAACTATCGCAAGCAAATATCCTAGCTCCTTCTGAAATAGTGCACATATTTTAAGAGGATGATCAGACCATCAAACTAAACTAATACCCTATGGGACTAACATCAAAATGCAAAAAAATCCATGACTCTAATCCAATAATCTAAAATTCTGCAATATCTGTTTTGAGCAAAGCCTTCATTTCAACTGCATTTATTCTGCTTTCCTGCTTCTGCTGTCACGCCCACCCACCAGAGTGTCATTAACTAAGTGAGATAATGATAATGTCTCCAGCAATGACGTTGGCAGAAAAGATTCATCCGCCGCTTGCTGCTGGCTTGATTTGTAGAATATAAGTAGTGAATTTGCATTTGTATTACCTGCCCAATACCGTCCCATGGAGTCAGGCTTGCCTTCATTGATGACGTTGTCCGGCATGCCCAGGTCGACGGTGGTGAGGAGTCTAAGTGCCGCGTCTCCGGCCACTCCCCAGTCGAGAAGGTAGAGGGAAGAACGCACAGCTACCAGCAACCGGTGTGATCCCGCCACCAGCGATACTACATTCACTTGACCATATCCTGTTGTTTGATTGTCATTTAGTGAGATAATTATGTATGAAAACAGTACGGTGTTATTACATTATAAAGAGGAAAATACACATTTTAGAAATAAGTGTGGGAGCAAACCAGTCAGAACAAAAAATATATCAGGTGTTTCATACATTAGAGTCGTTTAGGCATTGCAGTTTAGTATGGAACAGCTGATATTTTTTTGCGCTGACAGGTTTGCTCCCATAGTAAAAGTTGTTCAGGTTGGTGGGTAGATTACATGATTTAAAGGTTTGCCTTTACTTAGTTTACATACTGTATGTATTTTCAATACTTACCGATTAAAGTCAATGAAATTTTTCAGAAACAATCTAGAAACTAATCTATGCTTGTATGTTGTCAGATTTTCGTTACAAAATATATAGTTTCAATGCTAGGATTAATTTAAGATTTGTATGAAAATCTTTGAGGAAATGTAACTTTAAAACTATAAATTTTAACGAAAATCTAACAAGGTACAAGCATAGATATTAATTTCTAGATTGTTTCTGAAAAGTTACATCAACTTTAATTGGTATTGAAAATATAACCAAACTTGGTTTGTATGGAGCGAGCAGCAAAAACTATCCTTTTAAGTACCTACGATTCTCTCGGAGCGGAGCGCGTCGGAGCGCAACGCATTTTACAATCGGTAAAGGAAATTAAAGTGTCTATACAGTAATTAAAGTTCAATGAATATGGAATATCAACATACAAGGGGCTGACATTCTCATATGGTTAAAATCCCCATAAAAAAAAGAACAAACTTAAATTAAAATCATTATTCCCAATATCCATCCAAGATAAAACAATTGCAAAATGATAGGTGGCCATCAGATATATCGTAGCCTACAAGGTGTTCAAATATTTCTGAGCAAGAATTTAATTGAAAATAAGTTTCAATTAAATTCTTTGCAGTAAAAGTTACCAATTATTATTATCATCTAAACATTTATTTTCTCATAAATATCTGAACAGCTAATTTTCAATACTTTCCATACAAGGTTATTTAAAATTGAAATGTATAACAACGGATTAAGGTCTTTTTTCCTAAACTTATTCTTCTTATCGTGTGGGCAGCAAGCCCTGGTGTCAGTTTTTTCAGACCGCCTTACGCCTTTTTATGTAACGACCACTCCCACCAGAGATAGTAGCCGGGACCAAAGGCTTAACGTGCCATCCGAAGCACGGAATCATCTTTCTTTTCAGACAATCAGGTGATTCAGCCTGCAATGTCCTAGCCAACTGGGGAAAAACACAAAGTGACATATCACTCGGTGTCCCCCGTGAGAATCGAACCCACAACCTCCGTGTCAAGAGCCCATGCTCTTAACAATTAGACCACGAAGGCAGTTCCTAAACTGGTCTATTGTTTATAATCACCCTGACTGCGTAGATATATTTGATGTTCTAGGCGTTCAGATATTTTAATTATTGAAAATTTGAATTGCTTAGACATACTTTACCATCTTGTTTGCTAAGATATATCTGATGGCGACAGTACAAGGTACTTTTTAACTGTCGAATCGACGTAATGGACCGGGTGCCCAGAAGGTTTAAACGCTGTTATATTCAGGGCGTAAATTGACGGCTAGAGGGTCATGAGAGATTACCGAAAAAGTATCTGAGAAGGTTCTGATAGGACCCGTGCACAGAGGGGCGATTTGGACCATTTTTGTTAGTCAAATTTGCATTTAAATGTAATTACGCGTCAAGCCTCATACGATGGCATGAAAATCACTGGCGCTGGACATCAGTTATTTGTTTTGAAAATTTTCGTAATATTAATCTCTCATGACCCCTAGGGGTCTAGCCCCTCAGCTATTCAATTTATGCCCTGAATATGACAGCGTTCAAACCTTCTGGGCATCCGGTCCATACAGCCCGACCAGAAAAAAAAACCTGCTTTAGGGGCGCTCCAATCGAATATAATCTTTAATTTGCGTTGCGAGTATACAAATTTGTTTCAATGATTTTCCGCAACATGGCGACCTTTTTTTATTCTGGTCAGGCTATTTAAATGTTTCATAGAAAGATCAAAGTTTTAACAAACCGATGTGCTTGGTATATATTTTTCCAGTCGCATAGTCGAGACGGTGGACGTTTTGCGCCATCACATCGACGAAGTAGAGGGCCTGACGCTGCGGGTCCCACACTGGGCTCTCACCGTGCGTGAACAGCGCTGGACGTCCCGATTTCACATCAGATGCTACCTACACACATAACCATCAACATTATTGTATAATCGCATCGTTATAAGGGGCCGAACGTCCCGGAATTTCCTGGGAAGGGGACCCTTTTTTTTCGTTTTTCTACAAGATTTATACAAGTTACCAAAACGAAAATAACCCGCCTGCGTAAAAAGTGAAATCAAATAAAAACTGAAAAGAAAAAAACAAGTCCAATAGTCTAGAATTATTTTAAGTAATATTGAAGCGATTTTCACAGTTGGGACCCATTATTGGGAAAATTTTATCCGGTCTAGAATTTTTAATGGGTTCGGACTGTTAAAGTCGCATCAATATTACTTAACAGAATTCTAGACTACTGAACTTGTTTTTTTCTTTCACGTTTTTATTTAAATTTCAATATAAATAAAAACTGAAAAGAAAAAAACAAGTCCCGTAGTCTAGAATTCTGTTAAGTAATATTGAAGCGACTTTCACAGTCGGGACCCATTATTGGGAAAATTTGATCCGGTCTAGAATTTTTAATGGGTTCTAAAGTTTCCATACAAAGCTAAAAGACCAGATAAAAAGTAAATTTTGATCGGTCTTATAGCTTTGACCAATTTTGATCGGTCTTATAGTTGTGATCTATAAGACTTAGGTTTTTATAGTAGTAATTTCGTACCTTACAACAATATCTAAATGGCAATCGGTAATCTTTTTGGCAATTAAAAATTCCCGGGGCAACAGTGATACTATACAATGGATACGGAACCATATCACGGGCGTGTACGACGCGCTCTTGGGCTTTTTTTTGTAGCGTTTTCCAGTTTAATCATATTATCAGATTATTCGCATTTAATCTGTTTCCTCTGTTGGCACACGATAATATTAATATCGTTTGCAGAATAGAGATAAAAGATTGCAGTGCACTCCTTAATAATTACTATAAATTATACCTGATAAATGCGGTGATATACCTACTGTAATACATATATTTGATACTTTGAGAGTGCACTAATTTTGTAGAATTGCAGAGTATTCGACTATTTTAAATGTTTAGTTTTGAAGCATATCATAGCATATGCTCACGAATATATTCCCCGAGGGGGTAGTCAGAGATATTCTGAAACCTCAGAAAATCCACGTTTCACTACCTACCTACATCTTCGTTTTGAACAAAGATTAAAATTAAGCTGATGATTTTTTTATGAATTCTTGAAACATTTAACTGCAAGACATGGTTTGACTGTAAACTTTCTGGAAGCACACTAGTGCTTCGTCAAGTTCAGAACTGCACTACTGGACGTTACAATCTTTACCCGATATTGGTCGATTTAGTTTTTGAGTTAGGTCCAAATGGCCAACAATGTTTAAGATAATTTAAAACAAACCGACCATGACACCATGACAATAAATTCAATTTGTCTCCCTGTATAATATAGACACGGAATAACTACAACTAAGCCCGAACCACAGGTATTAAGAACATCTGTCGGTAAGCGGTCAAAAATTAAACTTACCATTGAGATTTTATAGTTAGGTTCATTTCGATCGTACGCAAGACATGTTGAATAAACGAAAAACAAAAAAGTAATAATCCGGATCATTATGAAATAAAAATTATATTTTTTCCAGTTTAATATTTTACTTCGTAATTAATTAAATCAACGAGGGCACCGTAACTGGTATAGCTCGCGCGCTACTGACTACTTTTCAGCTTCAGGCGTCCGGCAAAACAACAAGCGTGCTCCTAAACATGAAAAGTTTGAAAAATGAAACATTATCGGTCGTTAATATAGTTGATAAGGGACGTGAGAACTACATAAGTATAAACTGAAACGACTGCTTCACTTCGACACCTTTTAATTCATAACCAGACTTCGTGAAAGAGAGGCCTGTCAAGTCACGCTGACGTCTTTTTTTACGATACACGCTTTTGAGAAGTTACATACATATTTCCATGCATAAACTCACGTTCATAATCACTCTCGGGATGGTCTGAAACACTAATACAACTACCAGCTGTGTGCATGCTGAGAGCTTGTTTTATTTAAAATCGGTATTTCATAGAATTTATTAAATAAACACTACTTTTATACTAGTAAATATCTGGTAATGAAAAATATATAACACAATTATAATTCAAAAAGCGCTTTAAATTCATTAAAAGATTTTTTTTGACTTACAATGAAATAAATCAGAAATTTTAGGTAGGTAACCTCTGTATTCTATGAAATTGAACTGAAAATGTGCATCGTTATATAGTAAACGTCACCGTGTTTTGACAAGCCATAAACGAGGTCTCTTATTATAAACACATGAGTTAATTAATGGGCTATAATTAGGTATAACCTTTAACTAGTTAAATTAATCAGATAAGTCAAGCATACATAAAAACAAAGACACATTTTATCATTGAAATAATTTTGCACGAAATGCATAAGATCTTGGACAAAATACATTCTTTTGGAAACTAGAAGTAAATCTACAGAAGTAAAATGTGCAAATCTCATAGAAGACGTTATTTTTGAGGCGGAAAATTCTAGACAAAAAATAGAATATTTTTTACTACGGCCCTTATAAGCGATATGGTATACAATAATCTATTTTCTACAAGTGCACAATTTTAATCCTTGATAGAGATTAGCACATTTTACTAATACATCCTTTAAATCAGTTAAACCTTAGTGCTAAATTTAAACTAATCTTATTGGAAAAGATTTAACACACAGACAATAAATGTGTAAAATTAAACTAATAATTAAATCGGACGCGATGAGCATAGTTCATTTAGGCCAATTTACATTCTAATTCGATAAGTAGCAGTTTAACTTGCAACTTAAGTGACCGAAGTGTAAATCAGCGTTTTCTAACAGAACGAGGTCAAATTTTTGCCCCTCCATATCAGATAATTTAGGCACACAAAAATGGGTATTTAATTCATTATTCTATTTACATTTGTTTTTCATAATGCGTTGTGAGGTTAAAGTAAGTTCATAGATATTCGCATCAGCTATCTTAATACGTTTTGTTTTTCCATCTGTTACAATATTTTAATATAGCATGCAGATGTTTGTTACATTTCATTGTGAATGTAAGGGCCGCATTACATAAACTATTTTTTGAGCGTAGGCGATGACGGAACGATCGATATTTCCCGAGATAAATCAGTGTCGCGGCGGAATAGCGGCGATCAGCCGATAATGTCTGTCAACGCCTGTGCGACGTCGCCTACACTCAAAAATAGTTTGTGTGATAGGTCTCTAAGGTCGTGGTATATAAATGTGTAATATTAGAGGTGTGTGTAGGTTGTGGGGTCCTAGACGTGCGCTTGCGCGGCCGGAGGTACCGCCTCGGCGGGAGGCTGCTCGGTGGCCGCCGCGACCGCGGTGGCTCCCCCGCTCTCAGCCTGCATCCTACGACCAACAAACATTACTATGTTAACATTCTGAGAACTACAAATCACCGCTTAGCCTAAAACAGTGCAATTTAATTAAAAACGGGGCTAACATTTAAACTGAAAATTAGATCATGTTATTTGGATAAGCGGCGTAATAACAGAATGACACTTGTTCAGAGAGTTTGAGAAGTTAATATCTAAAGTGTAACAAAGCACCCTAGTAATATTTAAAGAGGTGTCTTGATGTTCGCTCCATAGTTTTTTTACACCCTGTATAAACAGCTAAAAACTTATAAAAGATTCGAACCACAACATACTTTTATAGTGTGGTTGTATCGAATATTTGTAATTAGCTTACAGTTTATTTAAGGTTGTCTTTACTACGTAATCAATGATGTTAATCTTCCTAAGAATAATCAAATAAAATTAAAAATATTTATATAAAGTTGTAAATGTTAGTCTGAAAGTAGAATAAACAGAACAACTTTCAGACATCAATCGTTCAACCAATTTGCAGTTAACTTATTTATCTGCTATCACATAGAGAAATGTTCTCCTCGAAAAACAAACAAAGTCTACGCCGGCGAAGCTGCGGCTAAAAGTTAGTTTCCTATATCTTTGAGCCTAAAAGGTTTGATGCAAAAGTTACCTTTGGCCACAGAACATATAATACTACATACATAATGGCTGCTCCCAGCCCCTCACTAACTTCAGATACCGCACACCACCCCGCACTTCAGAAGCGATTTTAAAGGAGTCGAGCAAGAAGCACATACAACAGGCGCGCGGGTCGGAGCGAGATGGCGCGTGTGCCAACGCCATCTTGTTCCTGTACTATTCAAGTATCGTGTTAGCTAACCTCTGGTGCGCCTGGTGCCTCGCCCGGAACTCCGCCGCCTTCAGCTGCTCCAGGTGGAATTGCTGCCGCTCCTGGATCAACTGCTGCCGCTGGTACTCCAGCCCTGGGGACGTACTTTACGTTTAATATCGAATCACTTAACATTTCACACTGTTATAGGCATTATTGGATTTTAACGAAATAACAAACCAACGAAGATCTTTCTTTATATTTTCAATATATAACTTCTTCCCAAAAAATCACAATCTTCTAAAATACTTTAAATGCAGATTTTGAGTTTGAAACGACGACAGGTTACATTATAATAATAAATGTCTACTAATTTATTTGGTTGTAAAACATCATCATCATCAGATACGTCCCACTGCAGGGCAGGGTAGTCCACCATGCGGGCCCAATCCGGATTGGTTCCCATCACATACGCATCGGAATTTTAGACGAACCTTCTCTCTCGCGCTCCATGGTGGCCTCCAGCTCCTCGAAGTGCCGCAACTTGATCTCGAGCTTCTTCATCTGCGTCTCGACGAGCAGCGCGACCAGCGATTTGATCTTGCGCTCCTCCACGCCGGCAAGGTGCTTCGCCTTGACCGCCGCCGCAGCCAGCGCCGCCGCCGCCGCAGACTGCAGCTTCGCATCTACCGTCGTCGTCGCTGGATCCGCTATAATGTTCATTTCTTATTAATCTTTATCTTAACTATATAAAACTGTAACAGAAGTGTGTCTTTCCACACGGCGACCCATCAAGCTACGCAAAACAAACATAAGCTGGCCGCGCGACGTTATACATAACTTTACCGCGGCCAGCTTATTTTGCTTTTGCGTAGCTTGATGTGTCACCGTGTGTACAATGAAGATATTTCAATGAAAAATATTACGATATGGTTTTTAGGTATCCCTGACTAAAAATCAACCTTTTTTAGAATTTTTGTCTGTCTGTTTGTTTATGTTTGTTTTTTCGAACATCAAGCAAAAACAACTGAACCGATATTGATGAAATACTTTTTGTTTGATAGCTTATGATTGGACTTAAAATCTGGTATATGATTTGTGTAGACAAAGTCCGGTAAGCTCTAGTAAGGTATATAAAACAGTTATGACCTGGCGGAGGCGAGGCTTCCTCCTTGGCCTCCTTGCCGTCGTCGGCGAGGGGCGTGGCCGGCGCTGTGGGAGGCTCCACTTGCTCCTCCTTGGGCTTGAGCGGCGCCTCGCCCTCTTCTACTTCCATCGCTTCCGTCTTTACTTCTGCTCCACCTTCCTTCTTTTCGGCTGCTAAATAACAAAAATAAATATCGTTATAGCAAAGCTGACAACCCGCACAGACAAAAAATGGTCAGCCGAAATAGAAAATCGCTATTTGCTCACACTATTTAAAGAGTTAATTCTAGTAATAGGCGTATTATTTTATCTTGCCAGTCAATCCGATACTTAATTTCCGCGAGTTTTGCGTTGCTATTTAGGGAATGTAAATTAGCTTTAAAAAAAATTATAATGGAACTAAGATATAGTTATAGTTAATGATAAGTATAAAGGTAGATCAAATGATTTAAGTATTAAATAATAAAGGCTTTTTAATGTTTTTAGGGAACATCTATTGGTTGTTCCAGCCGACAAGCAGTGAGTCAGTGTACATTATTTTGATACTTAAGGCATAGGTATAAGAATCGGTAATAGGCACAGCCAGTATGGCCCTTCGTAGAATCAATATAACGTATATACATTATGATCACTCCTTGCTTCTCGCAAAATTGAATATGTTCGTATTAGCTTTCGAGTTTATTTTTCTGAAGTATCACAGAATTTTACGCGAGTGCCCAGGGTGGGCTTAAGGTTTAAGCACAGAACAGACGAAAATTCAAATAAACATTTGTTGGAGTTCGGAGACGTCCTATTACGCCATCATTCCGAATAGATAGTAAATGTGCACTATTACATAATAATGTAATACACTGTAACATAATCGTCTAATGTAGAACAATTGACATGAAAAGAATTGTGTCTATACATTGAAGATATTTCTTAGGCATACCTGCTTAGCATCCCTGACTCTAAATCACCGATTTTCGTTTTTTTTTGTGTCTGTTCATCGCGCAAAAACTACTGGACCGATTTCGATGACACTTTTTGTATTTAATGATTAGACTTAAATGGATTATATTTTTTTTTGCTATGATGAAGGGAAACTGGTGAGGACGAAGTCTTGGGTAAAAGGTCGTGGTAAATAAACAGTGAGTATAGTTACAAGAGGGCGACAGTTCGGGCGCAGTGCCGGCTATGCCGGTGGCGGCGAGAGCAGCAGCCGGCCCGTGCGCCCCGGCCGCCTTCACGTGCGCCTCCATCATAGCTGCAGGCACCTCGTCCTGCAGTCAACATACATTAATATTACTTATTTACACAACAATAACACATAAATAAAAAAATAAGATAAACAAAAGAGTTGTGCACGAGACATGGTTGTTTCTATCTGTACTTTATACCATTGCCTAATAAATATATTACAAGTCCAGGCTAGATTCTGGCACTTTAAATGTGACTAGATAATTTGTGTGGCAATGTCCAAGACAGTTTATTATTTTTATTTATAGATTAAAATTAAATGCTGTTCGTGATCACTTGAGAACGGCTGGACCGATTTAGAATTTATTTTTACATGTTTGTACCTAATAGCCCGAATTGGTCCGTATAAGGACACCATCTGTTGGGTAAGCTAGTAATCTACACTAATATTATAAAGAGGAAAGATTTGTACCTATTTTTGTATGTTTGTATGTTTGTAATGAATAGGCTCAAAAAGTACTGGGCCGATTTAAAAAATTCTTTCACCAATAGAATGCTACATTCTTCCAATTTGACATAGGCTACATTTCATTTTGAAAAAAATTAGGGATCCTTGGTAAAATTTGAACAATGTAACCGAAGGTGTAGAAAAATGAGCCTTTGTCTACCCCGTGCGAAGCCGGGACGGGCTGCTAGTAATATATATTGTATAATAAGATTTTGTAGATGAGGTCCTAAGCAGGTAATGTAAACGATGAACTTGCACGACATTTGTAATTTAGGTTCTAAATTTTGTGTCAATATAATTTGATGAAATGTATGTTGTTTTCACCCTTTGAGTGTGTTTCTGTTTACCTTGATAGCGGAGAACTCATCCATAGCAGCCTTAGAAGCCTTGGAGGCGATGCGGGGGTCGACGACCGACGCGAGGAACGCGACGGTGCTCATTACGGGGTTGCCGGTCTTGCTGAACGGGATCGGTTGGTACGCCAGCGGCCCGAGGACCCCACCTAATAATCGAAAAGATTTGTCATGTAGTCACATTCATATTATGTGGTCTGAACGTAGTGACAAGGGTTGGAAAAACAATGTTGAAGTGGTCTGGTCATGAGAAAAGGAAGACGGCCTGCTTCACCACTTTTGAATAAGTTCTTAATAGCTGGCAGATCATTTGAAATATGTTTCATACAAAATATGTCAAACGATCTGAACTTATCCAGAAATTATGAAACAGGTCCTGATTGTAGGTTTACGTATTTACAAAGCGAGGTGAGAGATAGTGGATAGGAACCGCCCTAGTATGCTAATAGTAGTAATGTACCCAAAATCATAAGGTTATTTGTGCTCCATAAATAGACTCAAAACACTAGAATTGAAAATTTGTCAATCGGAAGAATTCGTTCGATGGTAAAAAATTGTAAATATGTAATCTTGGCAAATAGCCAAACATAAATATCGGTTAAAAGATGGTAAGGTTATCAAACTTACCGGAAGGCGCGTCTTGCAGATATGGGTCCTCAATGGGCAGCCGCAGGAAGTGCAGGATGCACTCGTCGTGGGTCCTCGTGCCGACGTGGGCCGCGACGCGGTTCCAGTCGTCCCTGTGCAGTTCCAGAGCTTCGAGCAACAGCAGCGTCTCTTGCTCCGTCCATTCGCGGCCGCGAGCGCCGCCGCGGTACTGCCATGGACAATGTAAGGTTACTATTTATCAACATATGCTCTAGAATTAATTCTGAGTTTGAAGTTGTATGTGAATGTACTGGAACCCAATATAGCACGTGGACTTTCGAAGAGAGCCTTGCCAGCTTACGATCAAATGTATCTGCCTATCTTGCATAATGTGCGTGTTGTTTGTAGTTTTCGTTCAATTTCGTCCGTCAGAACATCACGAAATCGTGCCGATTTCGTGATGTTCTGGTATTTCTGTTGTTCTCTAACCAATATACAGATTACAGGAATAGTAGGGACACTGGTATTTCACTGGATCGGTGCGGGATTGAACGAAAACTAGCATTCAAAACAATAATATCTATCGGTATGAGTAGACGTAAGTAGGTATGTATAGTATAGGTTTAATAACTGATGATGAAACAGATGAAGCTAGCTAGCTTTCAATTTGACATAAGTTGTATGCATAATGTTGCCATGAGTGGGTTCTCTTTTCTAATATACTCTTTGGGTATACCTGATCCAACTTGAGGCCGGGCGCGCCGGCCAGGTCGACGGCGGGCTCGGTCTTGATCAGCGGTGAGGCGGCGGCGACGGCGGCGGCCGCTGCGGCTGCGGCGGCGGCCGGCACTCCCACCTCCGACCCGTTCGGCAGGCCCGCTTCTATCTTAGGCACCGCCGCGTTCTCCACTACACACAAACATATTTGTTATTTTGTACGGTACATCTAAAGCCTGGTTGAGTTGTTTACAGTAATTTACCAAGCAATTTTGCAATTAATGAGCTTGAATTTTAATTAGGGATCATCGATTGTTAAGACATTACAATTTTGTATAATTGAGGGTACAGGACGTACACCCTACTCGCTCCATGTTTAGTACACAATGTGTGTCCAATGGGGATTCGCGGCCAGCTAGTCTTCTTCTTCTTCTCTTCCTGTTACCCCTACGTGGAGTATAGGGCTCGGATAATACGGCAGCACTGTAGATATCCTCCCAGGTCATATTGAGGCTTTTAGCCTCTACTTCCACCGAGCGGCGCTGGGTTATTTTAGGGCGTGCGTGGGTGCCATTCTAAGACTGTTTTGGATGGGTGATCGTCAGGCCTCCTTAATACATGGCCTAGCTACTGCCACTTCCGAGTAAGGATCACTTTCTCTAGCGGCCAGCTAGTAGATAGTATAATATATAATAATGTGAGGAACAATGTTTACCAGGTCTCGGTTGAGTCGTACGCGCCTGCAGCGCCTGCAGGCCCGACGGTGTGTCCGAGAGCACGTGGAAGTGCGAGGTGGGCGGTGGACCCATGGCCGTGGGCCGAGAGTCCGCGTCCAGCTGCGGCAGACATAATGTTGCATTAATGGCTATGTCCGCAGTGGGTGATGGGAACTGTTAAATCGATCGCAGCATCCGGAGGGGCAGAAATTTGTACCCAATATCAGACAAGCTGTATGAAATATGCTTGAATCTATGCAAATCTACACACTAACTCAACACGAAATGTCCAAAACTAGAAATACTATTAATTTAAAATTTGGCATCGAAGTTTCTATTGGCATCTCACTAAAAAGGATGTTTAGAAATTCAACCCCCAATGGTGTGAAAACGGGGAAATAAGTTTGTACGGGAATTGGTGCTGCAAAGATTCCAGTCAATAGGTATTTTAATATCGATAATGTCGTTCACCTCTTCAGTTTTACATAATTTTATTATAAAATTTCCTGCCAATTGGTATTTTAATATCGATATTGTTACTCATTTCTTCAGTTTTAAAATATTATAAAATAAGAAACTTTTAACCCTCATTTAACTTCAAACTATTCACGGCGCGGTGCGGAACCGCTAGCGCTAGTATCGTGCACATAGCCAGTAAGTACCACTACAGCCCTCCTTGAGGGCAGTCTTACCCTCAAGGAGGGTAGAATACGTAGAAACAGAAAGGATGACGTAGTTAAAGTTGTCGGTAATGTAAGGACCTGGTAGTTGATGAGGCCCCACTGCTCGAGGAAGCCGTGTACGCGCATGATGGCGCAGACGTCGCCGGCCAGGTTGCGTCGGCAGGCGGTGCTCGTCAGGTACTCCGTCGGGTTCAGCCGGTACGTGTCGATCATGAAGTTCCTGTCATTCACATAAATACTGTACACTACAAGTCTTATATAAAATCTTTGCAAATTTTTGTCCGAACACAATAACCAACATAAATCAAATATGGATGCTGTTGGCACTAATACGTTGTATTTGAATAATAAACTTAAACTCAGTTGCAGAAACGCTCATTAAAGTTAATCTTTCATTAAATCTCTTGCTGTCACTTTTTATCATGTTGACGTAGTAAAAGCTAGCAAGAGATTCAATGGAGGATTAACTCTAATGAGCGTTTCTGTAACTGACTTAAACTCCATAAATGGCAATACGGTATACGCCATACACTGCCTCGGTTATAGACATTCCGATTCTCGGATACGAATTTGTTGAAGTTCTACAGCCTTATGGTCACAATCGTTGGTTGACTGGGCGGTGAAGGTACATTACACTCATAATAAATTTGTGCAGTCATTCAAGCCATTATACATTTAAATAAAAACCGACTCACACTTACCCACTTTTCATTATTTGTTGTTATACTGTAGAATTTGCTCTACAATCACACCAATTTTGACGCTTGTCTGTTTTACCGTTTTTACGATAGAGCGAAAAGAAAAAAATGTTGATAAAAACTAGTTTCTTGCATAGATTTTTAACTTTTTGCCATTTTTATTCTTTGTGCGAATTTGCTATCGCCATAATAAAAATTTTAACTGTCTAGCTGTAATAGCTAAGGTTAATAGCTAGGTTCAAAAGTTACAGCCCTAAATAGGTTGGAACGGACAACGGACGGACAACGTAGGCTTAGTAATAGGGTCCCGTTTTCACCCTTTGGGTACGGAACACTGAAAATGAATTTAAGAAAAGAAATCTAACTACGAACCTGTAAGCGAGGTATATCTCCGGGGTCTTGGACTTGTTCTTGCCGTTGAAGAACTCTGGCAAGGCGCGCTTCTCGATCATGTGTATGGAGTTGTAGTCGAACCACGCTGAGTACGACGGCACCACGATGTGGTGCGTCTGATCCGTCACGTTGTCTTCCATCTCCTCCTTTGTTAGCATCTCCTGCAGATAAGTTATCTATTAAAATGGGGACATCTTATTCAATAAGAGGAAGCCAGGGAGAGTACACAGACGGCCCGGTAGCTCAGTCTGTAGTGAACCTGCCTGCTGTGCCGAGGGTCGCTGGTTCGAATCCCGTAAGGGACAAATATTTGTATAATGAATATGAATATTATGAATATCGTTGTCTCGTCATCATAATACAAGTCCAGGCTAGATTCTGGTACTTTAAATGTGACTAGATAATTTGTGTGACAATGTCCAAGATATTTATATCAGGTCCGCCAAAAGTAAAGATCCATTTAGTTACTGCCTAGCTCTCCGGGAAAAAGGCAAGTTTATTCATGTATTATTACTTAGTGGTCAGACATTAATCCGAAAGATTCTAGTGTGATCTTTTGCGTTTACCCCTACGTCTTATAATCCCTTATAATTATAACCTATCAGAGAAAAACATACATTCTTATTTAGCTTTTCGATTGCCCCGACAAGTAGTAGCCTCAAACTTCTGGAATCTGACAGATTGATCCCAGAAGTGGCATTATTTTTTGATCACCGAATCGTGATATAAAACGAGACGATAATATTCTGTCACATTAACCTCTACCGCTAAATGTCTTTATAAATTATAGTAAACCTGTAGCTCACAGCAATTGTTTTATCGATGATAATAGTTATCACAAACTATAATCGTCAAAACTTCTTAAAATGTGATACCTTAGTTTTTACCAAACTATAGACTAGACAATGAACTTTTATGTTAAACATACGTTCGTTTTATTTTTCCGGCATAGGCCCATCACACATATTAGGCACGTCACAAATATAACCGATTTCGTACTGTATCGTACATCTGCTATATTTCACCCTCCCCACGTGTCCGAACCATAGCAGCATACGTTTTTGAATCTTTGATACACCTTTCAATTTGACATATCTCAAAATGATTCTTATAGCAGTATAATAGTCTACCTGAGTGTTGGAGTCGCTGTGCTTGCCCTGCGAGTCGTCGTGGGGCTCTGAAGGGGGCGCTGGCGTGGTTGGCGCCTCGCCCGCGGGCGCTGAACTAGGCGCCGGCTCAGAAGGCGCAGCCGCCGGTGCTACACACGAAAGACAACATATTATACCTCTCCAAAAAATACACTCGGTGTTAAAGAAAGAAAGCATAAATGCAATCTGACTGCTTTAGCTTTCGAGCTTGTATAAAAATTTGAAAACATGTTTGCGACCGTCAATAATGTTTTATAATAAATGACTCGGTAACACTGAAATGTCAAAAGACATTTATTTATAACTTGTAACAATAAATCCACGCAATATACTCCACGCAGTATAGTGTATAAAGCCGCCTTTTGTACCCTTCTTGTTCGTGTATATTTAATTTTTTTTGTTAATTTTGGTGCGCAAATAGAGAATATTTATCTTATCTTAGTCAATTTTAGACAGTTGTCATTAATATAACATTCAAAACCATGAATGTCATTTATAACTTTTGTTTGCTTATAGTATTGAAATCGTAAGCATGTATTGCTGGTTGTCAGGTGTAGGTAGTATCTATCATAGTATAGTACTATGTGTATGCACTTACTGTCAGAAGAGCGTTCGGCCTCAGGCGTAGGCGCAGCGTCTGTGTTGTCCCTTGAAGCTTGGTCATCTTCATCGTCTTCGTTTTCACGCCGTTTCGTTATACGACTGTTTACAATAATCAGTTTAATTACACATTTTGTACCGATGTAATGTAAAACATAATAGCAGTAGCAGTTATAATATAAGCTGATATACTGATAAATAGACTATGTTAAATGAGATACATCATACCTCTTCCTTTTGCCGTGTTTCTGAGGCGGTGGGGATGGTGAGCGTTTCCTCTTGCCCTTCTTGCCTTTACCAGAGGGCTCGGCGCCGGGGATCAGATCGTCCACGGATAGCCGCATCTTGTGAACCTACGACGTTATTTATTATTAAGAAAATTCGGATAAAAACACAGCAAACGGTTATGTGAACTGGAGTACTGAAATTTGGCGTCACTGTAATATGTTCCTAAAAATGTTGTCGAAGTATCCATAAGTCAGAATCAGGTAGTTGTGGAAAAGTATCGTTGTTGTTTGATGTGAAATACCTCAATATTGTTTTATAAAACATTTGAATTTGGTTGGGTGACCGTTTATGTTGCATTAAATCTCGCGCGCTTGTCTATCGTAAAGCAGTATGTTCCATGTGAACCAATAACTTGCCTATACCAAGCACAGCTTGGCGAAATAGTTTAGCACGCTCTTCTCTCATCATCATTTTTGATAGGCCTGTGCTCTGAAGAACGCATAATATGACTGGTTTATGTGTGCTCTAAAAAAATTTTACACTCGATCGTCCTTACCTTCCTGAATCTGATGGAACGAGAAACCGATACGATCAGAGATGGGGACGGATACAGTGGCTATTACCGGCAGCTGGTACCTATATATAAAATCATGGTATGTGAGGTATGTAGTCATTCGGTACCTTCTTCTTGCCGCTGGAGTCGACCTCGTAGTCCTCCTCGTTCATCCACTCGTTGTACTGCTGCAGGTCGAGCACCCAGGTCGCGG
The DNA here is from genome assembly GCA_963924505.1 of Agonopterix alstromeriana. Taxonomy (NCBI): domain Eukaryota; kingdom Metazoa; phylum Arthropoda; class Insecta; order Lepidoptera; family Depressariidae; genus Agonopterix; species Agonopterix alstromeriana. Next base: position 5,362,020 of record OZ004661.1, read on the forward strand.
ACACGCGCCACGGCTCCGACCGGCTGCACTCCCAGCTTACGCTCTCTGGCGCCTCAACCTGCCAAGTATACGCTACTTTAGTATACCCTCAATATACAACGAATAGTCTTTTAAATACAATGAATCGACCGTAGAAACTTTTTTACGAGATTCGATGAAGTAGCTCGTGCGACATAGAAAGCCATCTGTCACAACAGGTTGACGTCAAATCAAGTTGCTTAAATATAATTGTGCAACAATCTTTGGATACAAATAGGAACCAAACTTAGGCGAAAATAGCGGGTAAAACTGAACGAATGATAGAAATTTCAATCAAGACTTGCTTGTTATGATAAGCCGTGTGCTTAGAATGGACCACCCCATTTCTGTGTGTTTCGGGAGGCTTAAATATTGTAATCGGTATCGGCGAAGTAGCATTTGAATTGTAGCCACAAATGTAATATACCGTCGAGCCTAAAATATTAATGAGAATGTAGGTACAATAATAGGTGCGCCGGACTACGTTACTACTAACTAGGTAAGGCTGATTCAGTATTCATAGGGTGAAGAGTATCTCTGTGATGGGGATGGACTAGGTCTGCCTGCATGACTCCAGTCGGCTGTAACTCCTATACCGACTGGAGTTCAGCCTTGCAGGTGATGATAAGAAAAAGTACGTCTATCTTTTAAACTATGAGCGTGCAGGATGAGGTGGTAGCGTACCGGCAAGTCGACCTGCGCCCAGGTGTCGTGGCTGTCGGGCAGGTAGTACCAGTGCACCAGCACGTGGTTGCCGCGTCTGAACACCGGCCGCGCGTACTCCTCCTCAAGCGGGTCCACAGCTGGGTACACGATATGAGTCGCGTCCTCTTCGTCTTCTGCAAACATTGTACAAGCATTACAATTGAAAACAGTTTTAGTTGTACTTCATTTCGAAATACTGTGACAGGAAATTGGCCATAAAAATGACTTTAACCACAGTATAAGAAAGAGTATCTAGTACTACGTACAGTACGGACACTCCCTGCCCCCAACCGATTTTTAACTCACCCCCTCTGGTAGAATCGTGGTTACCTGAAGCCTAAATAAACACCACAATTGACACGCTAGTATGTTTTCGAAGCAAAGAGAATATGATCTCACGTCGAAGGATAAAAACTCTTTTTGAATAGAACAATGCGTTTTATTTACAAAAGTCAATAATACATGCAAAATTTTCCCTTCTACTGTCTAGGTATTTTGTAAAGATAACATTAGGTCCTAATGTACTGGGTGTTCTAATATATCAGTTGCATGCTGTCGAAAATTATTCATATAAATTTTTGGTAACTACAAAATGTCGTCACGCGCGCCATCTACCCTTCATAAATTGTACCACACGCAACCATAGTTCTTGCAGCCCTAGGCTCAGTTTTTCATGTGGATAAGTCGTCTTGTCATTTTCTGTCCTTTGTAGGCAGTGTCCAGGGTGTGCTCTATCCGCAGTGAGCCCGCGCAGAATATGTCCCGCTTGCTCTCACATTAATTAGTGAGACGAGGTCTGCGGATATTTGTTTTTCCTACTCCTACCATCTTTGATTAAATTCTTTGCGGGTTCCAAGACAGATTAGAGTCATCCCCCGGGCTCGCTGGACTTCATTGTCTAGCGTTGTGAATGGTCGCTGCTGTTGATCCTGGGTTTACAGCAGTTACAGCGTTGGGAATGTGTGGTGGGCCTATGACCGGAAAAACAAAGACGAGGTTTGCGTTTTTCAGCGGAACTTCTATAGGCTGATGATGATCAAGGCGAACATCATATAGATGGAGATGTAGACGTGATTTAGTAAACACTAAAGAAAATTAAATCCTAGAGAAAAGAAAAAAATATGATGAAGACTTAAAAGTTTTCCAAACGCTATGACTATGAATAATTCACTGCTATAGAGACAAATGTCACACTCTACTTAACACGCTAGGTGATGTAATGATAACTGCGATGTGAAACGTTAAATTACTGTTTACTAAATCACGACATTGCTGTGATACTATTCGGTTCAGAGCTATAACTTTAGGGAGGTGAATAATTGATTTCTTATCGTGCGTCAATAGTACTCATCAATATATGACTAGCGGCTCGTTCCGGCTTCGCAGTGGTAGATATAAAATATAGCTTATGTTCATCTCGGATAATGTAGCATTCTAATGGTGAAAGAATTATTCAGATCGGTAGTTTCTGAACCTATTCAATACAAACAAAAATCGAATCTTTCCTCTTTATAATATTAGTGTAAATGTAGATTGTTCAAAAGCTCTTACCACAAATCTCTCCCTGATGATTGACAACAATATCCTTGATCTTATTAGCAGTGGGCTTGTCGACATCGGGCCGTATGAACACGCAGGGAGAGCGGAGGACTTCCGCGCTTAGCAGCGAGGTCTCGATCTCCATCATCATCTGCACGTTCAGGTCCTTGCGGGAGGGGTTCTGTAACGGCAGGAGGGGGGAGGGAAGAGAGAAGGAGTAGATGTTTTAATTGTTGTCCACGTGGCGAACACAGCAAAAAGACTGTTTATAAAGATTGTGGGGATACCCACATGTACATTTACTCGGATGACCGACGACGAGCATGAACACAACATCATGTGTTTGCCTTTTCAGAGATATATGGTTCTCTTCTTGACGAAAAGTGAATCAATCGACAGCAAAAACAAACAATCTATCTACTGCTTTTGCCAGTTTATAATAGTATAGAAACAAAATTGGTTTACTAAATATCTGATTAGAGAAATTTATCTTGGTGTATTTTGTGATGTAAATAAATTCCTCTTTTTAGAGAAATATCACATTACATAATAATGACTGAATGTCTTACTCAGTTTCAAATAACTTAATTAGCTAATTAACGAAATTCATGCATATTATAATAAAAAGTGAGTTTCACAAGACCCATTCGGTATTAGTGACAAAACACAAACATAAATGGTTATTTTTATATACAAGGTACAAATAAAGGAAAACACCCCACTGTTTATTTACAAATAATATACACTAAGCCCATATTCAAATCCCAATAAGAATTCGGCGACAGAATGACCCTGGCATGAAATGGCAGTAGAATGGTAGATGTAAGGAAATCACGCCTTTGAAATGTAACCCAGATAGGAAAACCGGTGTTTGAAGAAACTAGAAGTGTTCAGACAAATGTTTCATTAAATCAGTAAACTATGTGCATGTTCAGATTGATTCTTGAAATTATTTGAATAAGTATGTGCATTAACGTGTACATTAGATATAAATTAAATGGTTAGAATCTCACATAGAAGGAGTGAGCTTTGTGAGAGAGCTGGGACAATAGCTACGTCGTGACAACTACAACAATCGGCGACTCTTACAATGTAACAGGTCTTTATTAATTTGTGTAGTTCGTGTGGCAAGTGTAATAATGTACCTTTTGTTAATAAATTCGTATCATACCCTTACGTGCGATTGAACTAACTACAACATGCGTGTGACGTTTTGCATTGACTATTCACATATTTGCTTTGAAATGTTATTAGAATGAGAGGAAAGTGGAAAATTATATTATTAATCTTATACAGCCTGTGGTTTTAAGATTAAAGTCAGGTAATTTATAGAAGAACGAAATATAACTGGTGAATCTGGCGTTGCTACAAATAAAGTCCTAGTATTTGTCTACAATATTTTATTAGTACTTCAAAATGTTTTTTTTTCTCTTTGGAGACAGGAAAGGAACTTGTAAAAATGAAGTTCCGTATGTATACAGAATTCTTATAAAGAAAACTTATAAGCTTTATAACTTTTCTTTACGCTGTCACAAACAACAAACTGATTTGAGACTCCATCAGACAAAAAAATGGAGAGCTCTTGTTGTAAGAGTCATAATTCTCAAAAGAAATACATAGCTCTGTATTGTTTGTCTACCATACAACATAATGAGTTATATCGACAAGCTGTATAAGAGTTCAATAATAATCACACGCATGTTGTTAGTGATGCATTGTTATAGAGCCGCGTGGTGCGGTGTCTGGCAGGGCTGCGGGGCTGCGGGGCTGGCGGTGAGCGAGGCGGCGTGCGGGCGCAGTGCATACCTTACCGACCTGGAAGTCGAACTTGCGCCACCGCTGCTCCGACTTGAAGCGGAACATGGTGGCCAACACGGTGCACAGGGACCCGCCCGGCTTCATGTCCATGAACACTTTCATCTGCAACAAATAAAACACGTTCATTGTCAATTTACATAGCTTGTATTCAGTATTTTGCTACCCCGTGTCTGACGCTGCATACAGACATGATTAACCAATTGTGTTAATTTTAAGAAGTTTAGCTATGTATAAGTAATAAACAGACTTTTTAATAACAAATATAAAAAAAGGTTTTTGTACGACGTTTTTTTCTTAATTGTCTTGTCCTTTGTTTACCCGCTTGAAATTAAGAAAATAAAATACTACAATATCCGTCTAAACGTCATCATGTGCACACAAAATTGTATTGGTGATTGTTCGAACTGTTGAGGCTTGTTTATAGAACAAAACAAATAATCGTAAGGATTCTTCATGATTTATGCTTCACTGGTCACACTGTCAAGGGCAAGAATCAATAACTGGCATAAACTTATACTTACGACGATTTGTGCCGAGGGGTTAGATATATTCTAAACATAGCATACATTCGTACTTTAATTATGAAATAAAGAGTTTTCAGGATGAAAAGACTGGATAAATCATAACAGACAATATTAACATTTCACTAACAGTGCAGCTGTGTTTGCCACTTTTGATGGCCCCGAAGTCATAAAACATTACAAGTTCAAGGTTGCATCAATCATAATAGAACCCGAAAGACACTCGCAGTGCCGACGCAAGCCTTGTTTAGACATCGTTATACCTTCCATACTCAGTTCAATAGATCATTTGGCAATGCGAAATACGAAATCAATACATAATTGCTCTATAATAATGCTTATGATGCGCCGTTGTATAAACAGAGATGACGAGTATGTTATATTACTCATTCATCCAAAACTTTTTTCTAAACAGGGCTTAAGTATAGCAGGAAACGCTTTGCATATGTAATTAACGACACACGTACCTACATACGGTGTAAGTTAAATCCTTGCACCCAACGACGAGGTCATAATATAGAAACCATGCAGGAACTTATTAGTATAATGAAACTATAGTCATACATAATTGTTATGTTATAAAAAGAAAGAAAATTGGCTTAAAGATAACACACCTATTTTCTAATTACCGACAATCCTAATCTGAAATGCTTCGATATTGTACTTAAATAAACAGATTTTGGAAGTTGATTCTGAAAACTAGTGACAATACCTAGTACTTATTTGAAAATATTTGGTCGATAATTAAACTCTATGGTCTATAAACGGCCAGTAAAGGTGCACAATGTTTAAATAAACTAAGTAGTTTGTTGTAAAACCATAATAAAATTATGGTTGGACCACGATACAGAGTGGAAACTAAATTGCGTTACATTCTTTAGGGCGTGCGTCAGACCATCAAACTGAACAACTTTCACTACGGGCCGACACTGAAATCGCGACACAAACATCTGCTGTTTCATACATATGGGTCCGTCCTCATTAACGACGCGGTGTTTCCTATGATAAAAGCTTTTTTTTCCCGCAATTTCTATGATGGTCCCATAGTGAAAGTTGTTCAGTTTGTTGGTTTGAAGCACACCCTTAAGTATGTAACGCTTTTCAGTTTACACTCTGTACACTTCAAATGTTATTAACTTGTGAATTAATTTACTGACTTATTTCCTAAATTATATTGACATTGTGTGGAACCGAATCATACACCGAATATCTATGAATACGACGGCTAAACTTGCTTTTTAAATTCTTTAAAACGTTGTTTATTTAGTCTTAAAGTAACAAATATCTACAAAACGAAACAACCTACAATTGGTTTCCAATGTTTCTTAAGATGGCGGTCGTATAATTAAAATCCTTGGCTGGAATCTGATTTCCGCGGCGTGGGAGCGACGATCCGTAAACAATCGGCGCCTTAATGTTTGCCACTTTTGCTAATTGCTGACCTCAGTAGAAATGTTCATTGAAAGTTCGTACAAAAAGTTGCAAGGTAGAATCTTTTATTTACTGGGCCATTTTGTATTTAAATAATATAAATTCAAATTTATTTTCTTAAAATGGTACTCGTTTTAATGGTAATTAAAAAAATAATCGGTATCGAAATCATCAATAACAATCGTTCAAGATAAATTTCCAGTTTATTGAATTGTATCGAAGCATATCGAATTTCTCGTAACAGTGGACCGGCTTACGTTAGGTCGCTTAAAATACAAAATCCATCTAGATAAGGATTTTATTCTAATCGACTAACAATTAAAATAATTACCATTGATAGTAGTTTGGGTCTTAGTAATTTAACAAAGCATCAAGAAATATTTAAAGTAGTTATATCGGATAACCATAAAATTTCAATTCTATGTTATATCACTTTTGATTACTTGAAGCCTATTTTTTGTCTCATAGTTATCTCAGTTTATCATCGGTTATACTTTCTTAGTCGGATAAGGGTTGAGACACATGTACCGACGGCGGCCGACGGCCGACCCATACAAAAATGTCATTTAGTATGGGAAGCCGTCCGTCGTCGTCGCCGTGTCGATGGCGGACGTTTTCCCATACCGGTCGGCCGTCGGCCGTCGGCCACCGTCAGTATATGTGAATCAACCCTAATATCATTTCCAATACCAAGGCGGTTAATAATATCTCTAGCTAAAACATAGTGGCGACGGGCTCACCCCCCGTCACACTGGACAGAGTTTCGGTACTACTGGTGAAACGTGGATGCTCTGAGGTTTCAGAACATCTCTGACTACCCCTTCGGGGAATATAGTCGTGAGCATATACATACATACATACATACTAAAACATAATTCTATGACAAATTTGTTTCTAGTAAGTAAAAATATGTAGTTACGATTAATATAAATTGATGTTCTAAAGTGCGTCAAGATCTGCCACGCATTCACTTTTAAGTTCTACTTGTTGTACCAGTGTATAATACTGTGACGAAATGAGGGAACGTATATATTTGATACAAATTCTAGTAACCACGATCACTTGCTCAATGCGCAGGCGCACAGAGTTGACCGGTTATTGTACGTCGAGATCAGAGCGTGAGAGGCCGCTAACGTTAATTCAAACGAAAAATTGTCTTTTCGCAATCGATCAATGAAATGGCTTTATTAATTCGAATATTAGTGGTGGCAGTAATAGTAGTGAATAGTTATGCCTCCAGGACGTTGATGCCTCTTATAAAGAATGTGAGTATATCATTTTTAATATGTAACTATATGGTATCTTTACCAATTGTAATTTCAAATAACTTTACAAAGTTCATTACTATCGCTAAATCATGCTAAGTCATTTGCACTACAGATTAAGACCAATTTACACATAGTATACTATCGATTAATCTTGAAAGTAAATTCAGAGTGTTTTTTCATAAAAACAGAATCGAGCCAATAATAAAGCTTTATTTCAGTCCTGTGTCCATAATGGTGTCAATAAAAATTAAGACCTATAACACAAACTCAAAATGTTTTATTCAAAATAATGTCACATGGATAGCTTTCTGACGTAATTTTTGACTCTACCACCGCGTCGGAAGGTATTCCGTTGTAAAGAAGATGCGGCCAGAAACTCAATGAATGATATTATTGACGTTAATTTATAAATCTCCAACCCTGTGTCCAGTGGAGATCCAATTCTGCAGATTAGACCTGTCGTTTTGTCTTAATGATTAAAATAATGTATTCTTTAGAGAAGCTTGAAAATTCTTTTTTTGAAGCTACTACCGTGTCGGAACGTGTTGTCGCTGTAGAGAAGATGCGGCCAGAAATTGTACAGCATAACACGACCTAATAACTAAGTATTACAATATAAATTCTTAAGCTAAGGTTATGTATACAGTATACATAGACCATTTAATTAAATAATTGATACTATACAGTAAACCTATATGTTATTGACACTCAGACGCTCATATCGATCGGTATTGCGAGAAACTAATATTAATGTTGGAGTCGCGCTGCAATTCTGGCGGAGTACGGTCGCTTGCGTATCGGCGCGTTGGGATTGCACGTGGCTCCACCATTTTGTGAACTCTTTTGTGTTTTAACCTTAAAACAATCACTTGAGATTATAACCTACTTACATTGGCAAAACTGCCACTCTAGACTTAATAAATACTACTGATCATTTTCCTTCATATACTATCCACATAACGAGACATTGGCTGAATTGTGATAACGCATCGGATGCCACTAAACAAAAAATTGAATTGAATTGAATTAATATTAATGTTGAAAAAGGCAATGACATATTTTTGTTACTTTTGTTTACACAACTGGATAGCAAGTAAAAATTGGCTGGAACTAGATAGCAAGTCGGTGACGTGTTACGGAGAGCTATGTCAACTCAGTCTTGAGATTCGAATACGCATGGATGACATACCATGTACCAATGAGTTTTTTTAACTTAAGTTGTTCCGAAACAGTGAAGGAGAACATCGTGGGGAATAATGCGTATGTTAAGTCTACCAATCCACATTGGGCACGCGTGGTGGACGCCTGTACCCTGCAGTGGGACGTATAAAGGCTGTGATGATGATGTAAATATCAAAAATACCTCTTTATTAAGAGATATCTAGTTAATAAATAAATATACATTTTTTACGGGATTTATTAATAATCTGTCAGTGGCAAAGTCCATTCAGCTTCTATTTATCTTAGCGCAAAGCGAAGTCACAATCTTAAGCGATCTTATAACGTTATAACGAACGATATAACAGAGAAAACAATCTATATCAATATTACATATCTATTTAAATAAAACCGGTCAAGTGCGAGTCGGGCTACACGCGCACTGAGGGTTCCGTAACACACCACCACACAACATATTAACTTACAAAAAAAATTCTTTCTCCTTTAGCGGGAGACCGACTCACCCATGGCCAGTTTTTATTGTTTCTTGTTATACTGTAGAGTTTGCTCTATAATCACATCAAGTTTGACGCTTGTATGTATTACCGTTTTTACGATAGAGCGAGAAGAAAAAACGTTAATAAAAACTAGTTCCTTGTATAGGACCCACCTTAATTTGTAACTTTTTGACATTTTATTATTTGTTAACAAATCCGCCGTACTAAAACTTCCAGCCCTAAATAGGTAGGAAAGACGGACGGACGGCCGAACAACGTTGGCTTAGTAATAGGGTCCTGTTTTTACCCTTTTGGTACGGTAACCTAATAAAAATCAATTACCGAATGTACCTATATGTACGCGCATCACTTCAGAACGTCTGAACATATTTGCAAAATCATTTTTTGTTGTGTTCGTAAATGCCAAGTGTGTGTCGGGAAATAAGGAGCATTGCAACGCATGCCGGTCACAGCTAGGAAACAAGATGTTGTACATTGAAGATATTTGCAAAAATATTAATTGGAGGCGGCGTTTAGGACACTTAATGGATTACATTGAGGGCATTTTTGGAATTTTTGTCTTTTTATCTGTTTATTTGTGCACGCATCACTTAAAAACGACTGAACCGGTTTGGATGCGGTTTTAACTAAAGCGTAGGGCTTAGTTTGGATTAACATTTAGTCTTTATTTCATCGCAATCATTCAATTAAATGTTGAGTATTTAAAGTCAGTGCTCTGCGCCTACGAAGTCGCGGGCCGCTAGTTAGTATTAAAATTCAAGGTGTTCCAGTTATAAAACGTATAAATGTATTATTCAAAGGTTGTTCTATACAGGGTGAAATTGATATCATTAGCATCCTTTTAAACTAAGAGTCTACCCATCAAACTGAACAACAACAAATAATCGGAGCAAAAAAAAAATCTGCTGTTCCATACTAAACTGCAGTGATAATTTGACTAAAATGTACGCAACAGCAGATTTTGTTGTTGCTCCTATCGGTTTGCTCCCATAGTAAAAGTTGTTCACTTTGATGGGTAGACTCCTAGTTTAAAAGGACGCTAATGATATCAATTTCACCCTGTAGATATACTTCATAGAGGCTTTGCCAAATGCCAAAAGATTCCAGAAAACATTATTTTGACTCAGATTCATTTCAGATACGTCGCGGTGGGGACCACTTCGAGGGACCGCATTGGTCATCAACTGAAAATGCACTTTACTGGGTCGACATAACGCTGCAGCGAGTGCACAGGCTAGATGCAGAGACCGGGAATGTTACCTCCAGGGAGATTGGTAAAACTATTAATAATAAGTGTTGGATCTGTGCCACATGCAAGCCATCCAAAGGTCTGATGCTCTGATGTGAAGTAGCTCAAGAATATGCCTTCTAAATCTAAAAGTCCTCCTAAATCTAAACAATTATAAAACATTAATAGAAGTGTGTCTGTACATTGAAGATATTTACAAGAAAAAGATTACTATATGGTTTTTAGGTGTACCTGACTCCAAATCAACCTTTTTTATATTTTTTTCCCGTCTTTTTGTTTGTTCGAGCATCACGCAGGAACTACTGAACCGATTTTAATGATACTTTTTTGGTTGATAGCTTATGATTTGAGTTAAAATCTAGTATATAGTTCGTCCGGAGTCAACCGCAAATCGCCTTCGTTGGTCTGGTTTGTACGTAGCATCACGTTACATTATACTTTAAACAAAATTCAAACATCTAATGCTTTTTAGTCTTAGGAGTGTTTACTCGATATCTTATCTTGAAACTGCATCTTTCGATAGATAAAATCATCTGCTGTCAAAGTATCTAACTTTATCTCTTTTGTGAATGGGCTTCTGAATACAAAATAAATACCTACACTACCTACGTTTAGTTTCATTAAATAAATGGGAATCACATTTTATACAAAAAATTAAAAGGTTTTGAAAAGTGTGTATAGGCAATTTCGTCCGGGGACTCTCTTCATAAAGTAAAAAACTATTTTACAAATATTTGTCACATAGCTGCTTGTAAGAACAGTAATGTATCGAATAAACATTGTACGTTACTACTCTAGTTGCGGCGCTAATTTTGTATGACTGAATTAGTTCTCAAGGTAACCACTAGGAGCGCTGTACGAAATTCAATACAAAAACTGTAGTAAACTGTAGTAAGCTACAATAGAACTACTGACAGTGTAAACTCATGGTTTATTGGAATATTTTATGAGTCTTATGACATATGAGCCACTAGGTCCGCCACATACATACTGAATGCCGAATCATGATTACGATTTCGTATAGATTTTCCCCTCCTCAATTCAGTTCGGTATCAAATCCTATACAAAATCACAAATCTGATTCGGAATTCCGTATGTGTGTGGCACGTCTTACTCTTATTGACCCCTCACGAAATAACAGGGTGAACTTGAAATTTGGCTATAGAAGGCAACCAAGGAAACATAATTTTTTTAAATATATTCTTTAGTACTATAGATATGAGCGAATAACCCTCCTTCTGGCCCAGTCGGGTAATGACAGTGGCACATTGTTTGGAAATTTACAAATAATGATCATAGTGAAGCACAATAAATGATATTCAATTAATTATTCACAGGCTATGGACCGGTATCCCTGGTAGTATCAGTGAAGGACAACCCAAAGTTACTATTGGTGACTGCGCGTACGGAGGTGTACTTATTGCCCTGGGACGCGTCGCCGGGAGACAGCGCCATGAGGCTGCTGAGCGTTGTGGATCTGGGACTGCCTGATAACAGGTGCAATGATGGGAAGGTCGATGCTAAAGGACGGCTCTGGTTTGGTTTGTATTTGTTTATAAACAGACATATTATATACAAATGTTTTTTAAAATATCCCGTTTAAAAAACTTGTGGTCTGATTTGTGATTATGTGTATAAAACTTTAAAGTAGTATAGCTAGAGTATAGCGTAGCATATCATACTCATAAAAAAAAATCTAAATTGTTTATCCCGGTTTGTGTGCTGTCAATTTTGAGTAAACATCACAGATTTAGAGCCAAGCCACTGGGTGTGCTGGGAAATTCATCAACACATGTATGGGTGACCGTATTATTGCGTCCGAAGAGACATTAACCGTATACGTGCCTCTAGACGGCGGTGTCATTAAAGGCAAATTACAGTGGCTTGAGAATACTCTGACATAACTTGCCTTCACCAAAAGTTTTAATATTTCTCTCTCATCCTTATTTGTGAGAGGCCTTTGCCCTTCAGTGAGGCTTTGAATTATGAATTTCAGGAACAATGGGCAACGAAGTTCAAGAAGTGGTAGACTCTGATCAGGCTACATTATACATGATGGATGAGTACAACTATCCCCACCCCGCTGAGAAGGTCCGTCCCGTCTCAGTCTCCAATGGAATGGCTTGGACGTCTGACAGCAAATACATGTTCTACATAGACACACCTACTAAGAACATTGATGTATTTGACTTCCATCTAGAGACTGGAACTATTCGTTAGTATCTTTTAAATCATCATTTTGAAAAATAATTATTGATGCACGAATCCCATGACTAATCTACATAATTATTAAAACTGTAGTTTAGTTGTCTGTACATTGAAGATCATTTATATGGTGTCCCTGACTCCAAACCATAGATTTTTATGTCTGTCTTCTGTTTGTTTGTTCGATCATCACGCAAAAATAACTGGACCGATTTTACACCTTGTAGGATTTTTATGTTATTCAAGAAGCATTTTCTATTTATTCATATTATTTATCATCCAATTTAAACAAACATGAACTTTACTCTAAGGCAACAGAAGAACATTATTTAGTTTCCAAGCAAACAATGTGACTGGCTACCCGGATGGAATGACAATAGATAGTGAGGGAAACCTTTGGGTGGCATGCTTCAACGGAGGAAAGGTAAAGTACTTTATCTAGCATACCCTTTTCATAACATAAAATACTTCAAATATGAAACCTTCCTTAAAACATCCTGAAGATAAAATGGGAATATTACATCAAATTATATTCAACAGTTCATGAGTACAGTACATACTGTACATGTAATACAAAAGAAGATTGAGTTTAATTATTAGATCCTTTTTTATAGCCGGTTAAAACTAGGTCTAATCACACTTGGGCTTATAGCCATAACATGTATTCTTAAAGTATTTGTGCAATGCAACAAGATCAATTATCATTCCCTTCATTTTAGATTCAGATAGAAAACCTAGTAGTATTTCAAAACTTTAATCACATTACAGGTAATAAAAGTAGATTCTCGGTCGGGGAAATTACTGGAGCAGCACAAATTGCCAGCTGACAAAGTGACATCAGTCATGTGGGGAGGCCACGACTTGTCTACATTGTATGTGACCACCAGCCGAAGGGGCTTGTCTCCAACACAAATCGCACAGCAACCTGAAGCGGGATCACTGTTCGCTATAGAGGGAACAGGGTCTAAGGGCCTGCCAGAAAATCAGTTTGTTTTTAAAGATGCTGCTAATTATTAAAAATAAAGTTATATTGTCATTTCTTTAACAAGTCTTTTATTTTTTCAAATTGAAAAGATTAAAGATAGCTCAACTATCAACAACTGTTCTATTGATGAGTAGATTAATTCTTGTGTCGTTGTCCAATCATAGAATTGGGCACCTCATGATATGCCACCATTTCATGATATGGCCGATTAATTCACCATATACCTAAAAGAAAGTGGGGCAGACCCGTGAGAGCAACCGCTTTTTCTGCCTTTGGGATCAAGGAACTCAATCATTTGTATACTGAACAAATAAAAAAAAGAAAGATTCTATCTAATTTCGTCGAAAAAGGGTCTATGGCAAAGTCGGTAGTGCGCGCGCAGTTAATGGCATGGTTGGGCAAATATGGCGATGGCCAGGCTCATAGCTCTATCTCGCTCTAGCAGTACAACATATTTACGTTCGCTTAAGCTATGCATGTAGGATGACTAAGGGTTGAGCCTATACAATATTACATGAATAACATTTAAAAATGACAGATGCACTTGTATCCAGACACAACAGCAGCTTTTCTTCGGCATTTTAGTTTCGTATCGCAATGTATAACAAACTATTGAGAAAAACAACAGAAAACAGTGAGAAAAATTTTCGTGTTTGTGAGCTTCTTTTTTCGCGAATCATGATCGGATACACATGGCTTGACATTGCAAGTGCAATCTTTTAGTTTCTCCAATAAAGTTTAAAATAATCAAGATAATTATCAACATATATTTATCAAGATAATTTTCAACGTATATTTATCAAGATAATTATCAACATAAATTTTACAAGATAATTATACTTTAAAACCCTGAAAATAAGCACTTACCGGAAGCCTCAAGAATGGTGGATCCGATGTATTCTTTCCCAGTTTGTTCTCCTGGTACTGTATCAGCTGGATGACGAGCTGCGCCAGGCCCTCCTTCGTCGGTGGGTCAGTCTGGACATACTGCAAGTGCAAAAAAATACGAATATTACAATCAATGCCAATCAAAAAGCAATGTTGTTTCTACAATGTACAGCTGTAATGCAAATTGGAATAAAGACGTAGTCCACAATTAGCATATAAATAGAAACAAATCTAACCTTTTTGCAATTTTTCTGCAACCAAACACGAATTTGATCAAATTGTGCAAGGGATTCCGGTGATTGGAAATACTCTACATTCGGGCCACCGTCCTTCTTAGGACCTATGGTAGTCATTTTTAAGTAAACAATATATATAACAGCTTTCAAAAGCACTTAAATAATTCAGAAATGAACGATAATTACTGAGAAAAGTTTACAAATTACAAAATCAGTAAAGCCTACTCGGCGTCTTTTTTGACAAATTGGCATTCGTTCGAAAATTTCAAAATTCCACCCGACTGGTTAATATAATTTTCACGGCACTGGAAGGTAGCCATTTTAAGCCATTCTTATAAGAAAATTCTTTATATCTCACTAGCTTGGAAAGATTTTGTCAGGAAGTTGGAATGAGGATCTTCAGAGGAGGAGGTTGGTAGTTTTTAAGCCGTGACTCCTGGTTATGTTTTTTAGCAAATATAATACAAAATGGCATCGTCTAAAACAAGATGGCGCAAGACACAAGCAGGAGACACAGCTTTATCGTACAAGTGCGGAGCAGAGAGTACTTCTTATCTCTATGGTGCGGAGTGCGGTAATGTTATTTTTTTCTATAGTTTGTTTCTGAGGCCGAGATTCAGAGACGATTTTTTTTAGTCTTAGCTCGAGCTAAGCGTGGCGAAAATGTATGGATTTTGACATACGGGAGTCCGAATATGACTTACAAATCGTCTCTGAATCTCGGCCTCAGAACAATTAATAGAGATAGGAAGTATGCTCTTTGATTGCCTCTTCGTCGACCTGCGCGCGCATAGGTATCTCAACAAAAGACACAAAACGCAAAAAAAAACGATTAAACGAAGATTTCTTAGATTTTTAAGATTGGCATTTTCCATATTTGTCTAAAATGGTTGTATTTTACGAAATTTTATTTTTTTTACTCGCAAGTATGTTGAAAAACGTCGTATGAAACGGGAGAGCGTTGGTCATTACAGCCTCGGCTAGCATAACAGCACTCGCCTGGCGGCTCGTGCTGCAATAATGCCTCGGCTGTTATGACCAACTTTGCTTATAAAACTTTGCTTCATCGAATATATTGCCTTACTAAAATTACATAAGAACGTCTCGTTCTTGCGTGCGAGTGAGAGGAAGCAATTAGCAACTTGCGTGCGTCAGAAGAGTACAACAACATATTAAAGCTGCCGTGTTTTGTGACCGTTATCCTTTGAAACTATAATAGGCACGTGGCTAGGGGCTGGTGAGCTTACAAGGGTCATGCAATGATCACAACATGCTACGGCTTCTGGTAACGGAGCGCATATTCCCCATTGTTTACTGCATTGGCGTGACCTGCAGATCCGATTTTCCGTAGCGCGTATCTTGTTTTATTTACCCTAGAGGTCAGCCCATACCTAGCGGAGAACTGTTCGAGCAGTTTTCGATAATCAATTGATAATTAACTCAACGCTATTTTCAACTCTTTTTAATTACCATAGAGTTCATTATCAATTGATTAATGAAAACTGCTCGAACAGTTCTCCGCTAGGTTTACGCTGTCCCTTATACAATTTAGATGGCCTAAGGTCAATCTAAATGGTCTAATCAAAGGGGTGGCCTAAGGCCTACCATGCCACCCCGCGAGAAAACGAATAACATCAAGACGTGCATGTCTTTGCTTCCAACGGTTTTCTCGTGTTGTCCTGCCTGGCAGCTGGCAGGCTACCCTTCAGGTAGGGAATTAAGTGATTAAAATAAAGGTAAGCGCATATTACGACGGCGCATATATTGCAACTCGCACTTGGCCGATTTTCTTTACACAACAGGAGGTACATTTTTGATTCAGCACATCAGTTTATTCCCATAACGCAGTATAAGAAAGAGTAGTTATCTAGCATGCGATAGTTCATATAAATTGTATAGGTACTTAATTCGATTTGGGCGGATTTTTACGTTGCTGTCCGACCCGGCCAGTCGTGATACGCGCTTACCTTAAAGGTTAAATAAAAATACAGTGTTACAGGAACAAGTTACTTTGTCTACTTAGTTTATTCAACATTTAAAATAACATTGATATTAGAAAGCGTCAGCGGGTATATGTTCTATTATATAGCAACAAGTTTCTCTGGCAAACAATAATGACAACATCGTAAGTATAAATAAAACGAACTAACGCCAGTAACGAACTAGACATTAACTATCACAAATTAAACGTTAGGTACAACCGCATAACTCGACAGCTTGCTCTAGAGTGCTACTTTTGAAAATCACGCATCCTTATTACTATATGAATACCTAATGCGTAAACTTCATAGGCTTTTTTTCAGCTTTTCGTTTAGGTTTAGGTATCTACGAATTAGAATGTGAGAAATTAAAAAATAGCACTAGTCTGAAAACTAAGGATAAAATGTCAGTACAGACGGACGGGGCGTGTTGCGAAAATTTAGAGTAAGGATCGATTCTATTCCGATTTACTTACCAATTTTAGTTGTAGGTATTATGTAGAAATTACTAAAATTGATATGTCACTTCGCCGTGACTTGTCCGTCTGCGCTTATCCTAACGTAACAATTTATTTATATAAGTATCACAATTAAATCCAAATGGGTTTGAAGATTTTAGTATGGAAGGTGGCCTACGGCCAGCCGTCAACATAATGTTTTTCCAAATTCAATTTTCAAACCGCTATAACAATTAATCCAAAAATAACATACAAACTTAACAATATTTAATACAAAAGAAGCGCGACGATTTAATTGACATTTTACATGGTTAGTAGGAAAGGCTGTTTTGGATTTTGGCGAACAACATTTTCACACTAGGTACTATAAACAAAAGCGCGTCGCGCGTGTCGGAAAAAGTAAGTTATTATACCTATGTAGGTGTTTAAGGCAAAGTAGTTTTAAATTTAAACAAAGAAAAAAACAAAGCACTATTTGAGAACCTTCGCCAATTACTGTCTACATAGATCCACATAAAAACAGACATTCATTACCTACTCATTTAATAACATTAAATCTGAATAAATATTGTCATTAATAATTAGGTTACCTACATAACGTGCCATACGTTTGTTGACACTCGACTGCGAAAAAAAGACGGGACAAATTCCATATAATGGAAATAGTTCTTCTTGGTATGTCTCTTCCCGTCTTCCGACCTGACCGTCTATCTCGGCACTTTACAGAGTGGTCACTTCCTTTAAAAGTCGGTGTGGTCAAGAAGAGTGAGAAATAAGAGTCTAAATGTATTGCAAAATTTATCTCTACGCTCGCTAGAAGCTCGCACTGCAATAACATCTCAAGCTCGCACAAGACTTTAGATTGTATAAATAAAACCATCAATTTCCGCACCCGGTGCCACACATGTTAGCTACGCCACTGCATATAACTATGATGGATAATTTTTAATTTTATGGAAATTCCTAATAATTTTATCAAAACAACAGTTTTCGACGTAGGCACTTAACCGAATGAGCGTAACATTTTCGTTACATAACATTCTTATTATAACATTCTTCAGCAATCCTCTATACCTAGAACTCAAACTTAGGTCAACGACCCTTTAATCTGTCTCTCCATCTATTCTTGGGTCTAGAGGATTTACTCTTTTTTGATCGAAGGTCTATAAGTAAGGCTAGCATGCCAAGCACGACAAAACGAGAAATTCTTCATGCTCGCTCATTTTGGCTCACGCAAAATAACAAAGATGGAGGCAAGTCTCAGTCTTTCTCGTTTTCTCGAGGGCGGCGTCATGCTAGGCTACGTAAAAATGGTTTATACAGGGTGAAATTGATATCATTAGCATCCCTTTACACAAAGAGTCTACCCATCAAACTAATCGACTTTTACTATGGGAACAAACCGATCGAAGCAACAAAAAAAAATCTGGTGTCCCATACTAAACTGCAATGCATACATTTGTTTGCTGTTGCATACATTTGTTTGCTGTTGCATACATTTGTTTGCTGTTGCATACAAAAGCAGATTTTTTGTTGCTCCTATCTGTTTGCTCCCATATTAAAAGTTGTTCAGTTTGATGGGTAAACTAAGAGAGTTTAAAAGGATGCTAATGATATAATTTCACCCTGTAGATTGGTTCGATAACTCAATATCTGGTAACAAGAAATTAATTACAGGATGCAGGAACATTTATTTTACAGGATGCAGTATTTGGATTGCACCTGCCCATTCTTCTCTTTTTCATTCAATAGGTATATTTTTGAACCATGCTTTGTTTTTGGTTACCATGAGTTGCAAGACATTTTGTGATTTTCTCTTGCACTATCCACGCTCAATCAGTTTAGTTAACGTGCGAACATTTTAACAATTGTTTTTATTATTCAGTAAAATACTTTCCGTCAACCTTGATTGCAAAAGTAGAGATTGCCAATGAACGTACATTAAAATTAGAAGTAATAGTGCAGATTCATAATTGTACTACGTGAATATTTTCATTCAAATATGAGACTGCGTTGTATTCTGTTGGTGAGTCTTTTAGGATGTAGAATTGACATTTATCGTAAACTACAACGAGAACAACATCGATTAAATGCTACGTATAATTCTTCACATCTTAATAGAAATACATAATTATTGTCATATACATAATTGAATAACATTTGTCCATCAAAAACATCACCTATATGGTCTTAAATACATATTTAGGACACTCATAATTTTAGTTCTCTCATAATTTTAGTTCTATAATAATATACAGGGTTCTTCTTAATAAATGCTGGTTTATTAAGGGAATGAGCAATCTGAAAAAACTTTTTTTATGGGACTAACGTGTAAATGGCGAAAAATAAATCAGATGTTCCATAGAAAACTGCAAACCTACTCAAGCAAAAACATAGGACAACAGATTTTTATTTCATGATCTCGATGTTAGTCTAAAGTTGTTTAGTTTTAATGGTCATGTAATGGTAATCATCTCCTTAAAAACCGTCAGCATAATAAGGGCCCTGTATAAATAAAGTAGTTATTCAGGGTGGTAAATTGTAAAGATAATTCGAATAAAATATCATTCTTTTTGTACTACAGTAACTACACTCGATTTCGAAAATAGATGGTAGTGATTGTGTTGACGAGCTTACTACCAGTCACACTGGGCAGTTTGGGCACTGGGGCCTAGCATGCCATCCCCGAGAAAACGACAAAAGTCGAGTAGTGTTCTGTTACTTTACGTATGCGAAAATGAGCGCGCATGACGATTTTCTCGTTTTGTCGTGCAAGCCCTGCTAGTGATTTCGCTAGCAGGTAGATATAATTAGCATATCACTGAACAACACACACGGGGAATATAGTCGCCAACATATGCTCAAAATTCACGTAAATGCATTACTGAATTATCCATAAAACGTATTTAATACGCGTCTTTATTCATTTTATTTTAATATAGGGTTCTTATTAATATGTTAACAGTTTTGTAAAGGGCTGATCAAACCATCAAATCAAACAACGTTCTCTATGGGACTAACGACGAATCACGAGAAAATTTTACAGCTGTCCCATACATTTCAGGTATAGTAGGTTTGCTTGCAGTTTGGTAAGGACCATCTGTTTATTTGCATTCTATGTTAGTTGCTTCAGAAATAAGATGCTTAGTTTGGTGTTTTAGTGATCCCCTTAAAAACTTCGCCAACATATTTAAAAAGACCCTGTATTTTGAAAAAAAGATCATAATGTCTGTCGACGAGTGTATTTTGATAGTTCATAATTAATTATGATTATATGATCAAAATAATTACTTAACTAACATTATTTACAAAAAAAACACATGTTTGTAATATGGCAACTAAATAAACAACACAATAATTTAATAATATCACTTCAAGTGTAAAAAAATTGACTATCTTATTGATTAATAAAAATAATTGAGCTATTCTGCATAAGTATTGGAAATGTCGTAAAATGATCACAATATTATGGTTAAATAGGTTGCCGCGTTCAGCGTAGTTTTTTCCCGAAATTTGGAATGAAAATAGCGTTAAAAATTGTTTGTAACTAAATTTTCTTCGGAAGTGTTCGATATAACATAAATGCATTCGAAGATAACAATAAGTATTCAGTTTTCAATTATTGTAATTAATTCATAAAATAATAACAAACAATATTAGGTAATTCCTACGTTTACATTACATGTGGTGATGTGTCGGCATCAAGTAGAAACTACGTTGTGAATAAGTTTTATCTGGTTGGTTAAATAAACTTGATTAAAAACATCACAATTAGCGAAAAATATTTATAATCTGGACATAATCTATATGCCAATATCGTAGAAATAAGCAACATGATAAATATCAAGATTTATTATCATGATATAAGTGTTGTTTATCCGTAATCCGTCGACATTGTTCTGACGAACCCTGGAAAGCCTGTTTCTATGTAGAATATTATATTGATAGGTAAGTAAGAATTGTCGTGCCCGATTATCTTAGTTCCTTTTAACTTCCAAATATTTTGAAACAATTGACGAGGATGGGACTTCGTGTCTGTGACATTGCAGCAAACTACAACAGACCAGCAGTCTACGCTGCCGCTGGTACGGTCACGTTTTACGAGATCTGGCAGGATGCGTGAGGACCAAATGTCTAGCCATGCATACTCCGTAAGCGTTTCTTATGTTTTCTGGAAGGCGTGGACGGCACAAGAAACCAGGCTTGATGTCATAAAGGAATATATGCGTGCCAATCACCTCAATGATATGGGTGTGAAGGAGAGCGCGAAGTAGAGAAAATGCAAGAAAGCGGACCCTGGGTTTCCATGTAAAACTTGGTACATATCCAGGAACACCGCATGAAATAATTGACAATGACTATAAGCCTTTTGATTGTGAAGAAAATAAATATGCAAGTACATAAAAGAGATGACAAAAAAATCAATTAACACACCACTATTTTTTATTACTAGAAACAATTTAAAGGGTGTATTCAGATAATTAAACTAAACAACTTTCCTTAAGGAACATGGGTCCAAAAACCAGGTTTTTTTTATCTCACATAGATATAACAATAAGGCTCGCCACAGCGACCGATCCTGCGCTGCCCTCATCCAACGAGTTGAGGCCATTCATTCGCTGCCTAGCCGAGTTGGGTCCCCGAGCCAGTTGAGTGATTACCAATATACACCCTGAAAAGTGTTCTAGTCATAAAAAAATAGATATTTATTACAAGAAAATTTGTCAAAAATTAATAAAATTAGAAAAAGAAACAATTTAGCTTTCCGTCGCTGCCTAGCCGAGTTGGGTTGCCGAGCCAGTTGAGTGATTATCAAAATAAACCCTAAAAATTGTTCCAGTCATTAAAAATTAGGGATGTAATATAAAATTTCTCGAAAATAATAGAATTACAAAAAAAATCTTTCCGTCGCTACCCAGCCGAGTTGGGATGCCGAGCTAGTTGGGAGATTATCAGACACCCTAAATTCATTAAAAAATAAAGATGTATAAATTAAATTTATCAAAAATTCATAAATTAAAAAAAAAGCTTTCCGTTCTTCTGAGTACCTGAATTCAAGATTATCTTTACGAATGTTCTTATAAAATCTTCAATTGATTAATACACAAAACATATTTCCATGCTAAAAACCAACGCTAATATGTGGAATTACCTTCGTTAAGACATTTTCTAACAAAGATCAGTTGAACGTAGACTGAGACCGGGATTTGCGCACTACATTTTTGGCTTCATCTTCGTTTTCCATAATATCGGATGAAACCTGACCATTCTATTTACTATAGCGTAAAACAACAATCTGATAGAGTACACTAAAATAGAACGTTCGTGTACATTTTGCAATACACAAGAATTAATTTTAAAAAAAAGGATTAGCTCAATCGTTACTATATACTCCACGTGGCATTTCGTCAGCAGGTTTACTTGATCCCAAGCAAGTTCTCCGCGATCCCGAGGTAGTAAACTGTCTGGGCGATGCCGAACAACGGCGCGATTACTATCACACGGCACATACCGCCCTTGAAGAACGCTGTTGGTCCTTCGTTCTTCATAGTTTTCCTGCAGATGAATATTTGTACACATGTAAAGGATGAAAAAACATTATCAGATTAGGTCCAAAATGTGAAAGCTCCGGCCAAAAAAAAAATCTACTGTTTCTGAGGGCTGAATCGAAAAATCTGTAATCATTTTAAAATCTATGACAGAACATATTGTTATCGATACATAATTTGTCTGTAACAATCTGGAACAATATGTTCTGTCATAGATTTTAAAATGATTACAGATATTTTATATAAACTAACGTCGTTTTTCGGTCCGACGAGTGACGTTAATCGCAGAACTGTAAACTCCTTGGTACACTTAATGTCGGAATTTGACATTTGATGTTGCCGTTTCTAATTCCAGAATAGAGTTAGAAAGAAAAGGCAGGTGATTTTTTTTTTAAATAAGCAACGTTTTTTCTCCATGGAGTTCGAATTATTTTCTCGCGACTACTTGTGAGTTTAGAGATTAGAGATCAAATTCATTTAAAAATTAAATTAAAACATAAATTAATTTCTTATAATGATATATTCTGTGCGTAAAATAGAAATATAAAGAAAAGAAAAAATATATATATACCGAATTGGCATCTATCTTCTCTACAGGGTGAAATTGATATCATTAGCATCCTTTTAAACTAATACCCACCCACTACCACCTTTGACTAATTATTATAAGGACTTGCCTTGCGGTAGCATTTCCCCTCTGCCACGGTATAAGCACAATTGATCTTGTGCATTTACATTCAATTTTACATCTTATCACTAAACGAGACAGCCTATAATTGCGAAATAATAACTTCGAACTTAGAACGTTTACCCCACACGAGATTACTTTTCATGATTTTAAACATTCAAAATTAGAATCTAAAGTTATGGGGAATAAAATCCAAAGTTGCAGATTTCATGTTACCTCGCCCCCCGCAATAAGTGGAAGAAATGTTTGTTAGTAGAATTACACGCGTAACCAGTCCACATATAAATAGTCAAAGACTACCACCCATCACACTGAACAACTTTACTATGGGAGCAAACCGATCGGAGCAAAAATCAGACATGGCGAAACTATAAGGGTTCCTTGTTGACTACGGAACCCTAAAAACTGGACAAGTGTGAGTTGCGCTAAGGAACCCGTAGGAAAAACAGGTTTTTTTTGGTATTAAATATATTATGTGGTAGACCGGAAACCTCGGTGCGCGAGTCCGACTCGCGCTTGGCTGGTTGTTCTATGCTCCATAAGGAGATTTAAAAAACTCACGTACTCTTCTGAGGATGTGCAAATGAAAGATGTATACTTACGTGATGCAGTCGAGGATGGAAGTATACTGTATTTCTCCGCTTCCCTTGGTTAGGGTCTGCATGCGAGTCTTGATTACATCCATGGGGTTGACGGCCAAAGCCGCCGTGCTGCCAGCTGCCAAACCCGACAAGAACGACCACCTGGACAAAAAACAGATTAGTGAGCGTCTGTATGTCTGGGCCACGCCGGTAATTCGATTTTTAAAGTTTTGCTCGATTTAGTATTATTTAGTACCTATCATCAAATATTTAGTACCTCGCTACAAACGGAGAAAAAAAACAGTGGCCATTCTAATATTTTAAGAGGAAAGATTGGATAAGAAAGAAGTTAAGAAAGAAAAAAGAAAAGAAAGAAAAGAAAAAAAGAAAAAGTAGAAAAGTTGGTAGTTGTAGCTATGTTTCTGATCACCCCGAAAGGGATTACGGTCGTGAGTTTATGTATGTATGTATGTGAAAGATTGGATTTTTTGTTTGTTCATATTGAATAGGCTCCGAAACTACTGGACAGATCTGAATTATTCTTTCAACATTAAGGTATAAATTGGTAGCCGACAGCATGCAGCAGCAGACGACTACGTGTCGTTACGTCACGTCGCTGCGGTCATGAATTCGAACCCGACCGGACGCAGCAGCAGCAGACCGCAGCTGCAGACAGTGTTGCTAACTTAGGGTATTTTTTGGGATAAAGTCACGGACGACCGTGCTCCCCTTTGGGGTAGTCAGAATCCTTGTTACAAACATCGGTGATCTTAGTAGCCTGGTTCATTGTCCATCCGTACAGAAAGGGTGAAAACGGGACCCTATTACTAAGCCAACGTTGTCCGTCCGTCCGTGTATCTGTCGTCTGTCCTACATATTTAGGGCTCTAAGGCTAGAAGGAAGATTATCGTTATTATCATCAGATTATCATAGATTTACCAGAAAGGAGGATTGCCGCTGGGCCCCTTGGTCCCCAAGTCGTTAAGCGTCGCGAACAACGGGAAGTAGATCATGCTGAAGGAGATGTCCCGCCCCGCAGTTGCCGATAGACCTTTGTACAGCCCGAAGATGCCTCGCTCGGCCAGCAGCTTGCGAGTTACCTCTAGCGCCGTGATGCGTGGCATTATTTTACCCTCTGCGTAATGTCACATACCAATATTAGCACTTAAATAATTCAACAGATTACAATAGTTCACTTAATCCTAATCGATAAGGGGTACTGTAGCAGTTTATGACTTCCTTATTTCTGTTTTTGGGTTACTGTTATGTGTCCTCATGCCAAATTTAGATTAAATATGTGCAAATGACGAAAGTATAAGGGACAATGGACGAAAGTATAAAGGTTCCTTGTTTGACTACGGAACCCTAAATTACAAAGACTATGTATTATTGTATACATAACTTTAGCTTAAGAATTTATATTGTAATAGTTATTAAGTCGTGTTTATGTTGTAGAGTTTCCGGCCGCATCTTCTCTACAGCGACAACACGTTCCGACGCGGTGGTAGCTTTAAAAAAGATTTGACGTTTGATAAGTGTGCTGCAAGCTCCTATATTGAATAAATTATATTGACTTTGACTTTAAAAATCGGCCAAGAGTGTGTCCGCTCACTGGATGGAGTAGCGTAAACATGTTGTATTCTACCACCATTTCGTTATATGGCAGGTCAAACAATGTTTTTCTTCTCTACTACCATATTTCTGTTTTTGGGTCACTATATTTTTTTCGACAGTTGCAAAACTGAGGGAGTAATTGAGACGGGGCATATAGTCAAACAGAATGGACGGAAGTATAAGGTTTTCTTGTTTGACTAGGGAACACTAAAAACGTATCTGATTCTCAGTCTTAAGGCCTGTTTCACCACTTCTGGATAAGTCATTGTTAGCTTATTTGACAGATCGTTTGACATATTTCGTATGAAAGATATGTCATTTTATCTGTCATATAAGCTAACAAGAACTTATCCCTAAAGTGGTGAAACAGGCCCTCGGACTCCTAGTAAAAATATTGTTAAATACACAGATCTGCTGCACCGGCACATCTACCACCCCTAGTAAATAGTACTTTGAACATACCAGCTTTGGCCTGTGCGGCCACTCGTCCGGCGTCTTGCATCTGGATCTTGAGGAGCTCCATTGGTGTAGTAATAACAATCTGACAGGCTCCTGCTAATCCACCAGCAATCATTTGACGGAATAAAGACAAAGTTCTGTAGACACAAAATTAGGTTTCATTTGAGTGTTTAATATACAGGGTGCTATGTAGAACGATGTTGATATGTTCTGAGCTGCCCTTAGCACCTTTATGAACCACACATAGTTTTATGACAAGTTTATTTTTGATTGATTAGTGAATTAGTTTGGTCTAGATAGAGCGAGCAATAACTTTTGGTTCCCTGTAATGACGACCCCCCCCCCCCCCTCCCCCCCTACCCTCTCCCCTTACTTGACTAACAGTCAGTTGCAGAAACGCTCATTAAAGTTAATCCTGCATTAAATCTCTTGTTGTTACTTTTTGTCTTGCTGACGTAGTAAAAAGCTAGCAAGAGATTTAATGGAGGATTAACTTTAATGAGCGTTTCTGGAACTGAGTGTTACTAAAATTCATGTTCACTCAGCTATTCACCACACAAATTACATAAAAAAATATTTGGCCATTGTGGAATTCGAAGCGGCTTTCGCACGCGGTTCGATCTTCGAAGAGGTACTTCTGGAACATTTCCAGTTTCAGGTCCTGGCTCAACGTCCTCACCAATTCGAGGTGCATTTGCAGTTGCCAGTTCGTCTTC
The DNA here is from genome assembly GCA_963924505.1 of Agonopterix alstromeriana. NCBI lineage: Eukaryota > Metazoa > Arthropoda > Insecta > Lepidoptera > Depressariidae > Agonopterix > Agonopterix alstromeriana. The sequence continues at coordinate 5,388,603 of OZ004661.1, forward strand.
GATCTCAATAGGTGGCGGTGTCACCAACTCTGGTTCGGCTTCATTCTCTCCTGTAGGTGGTGACGCCAAATTCTCACTGATGAATCTGACAACCCTTGGCTCAAGTGGGTTCACTATCGAGATTACTTATTTGTGATAACGTAAAATTGAGCAGTAAACAACAGGCTGTACTTACCCGTCTTTAAGAGTGAGATAATGTCGGAACATGTCGTTGGCAGTTAACTTGATAGCTTTTTCTGGTGTGATCAGAAGGATATTAACCGCTGAACCGCGGTACATACCGAAGTATCCCTCTGCAGCATAGGTCTTCCTGAAGCAGTCCAACCTAACAGAATAATTAATTCATTAAAACGTGTGATCACAACAAATCATAATTTACGAAAATTAATTTCCAACATTGCTTTAATTATATTCAGGCAAGCCACTTTGTTTGATCCGGCAACAATTAAACAATGTCTTCAGGACTATAGAGAGCTCAAATATGACGTTACTCTAACATCCACCACTGTGTGTAACATTTACTAGCATTGTCAAGTTTTCATAATTTGTTGCAAAATGTCCCAGCTCTGCTGCTGTTCTTTCTGCAACGACAGGTTCAAAAGAGTAGCGGTTCAAAAGGTTCGATCCCCGTCCAGGTCGACTCGTACCAATGAGTTTTTCGGAATTTATGTACGATTTGTAACACCACAGGCTTTTCGGTGAAGGAAAACATCGTGAGGAAACCTGCATGCTTCAATTTCGAGGCATGTATTGTACCCACTGTCCATTATAAGTGGCGACGGGCTCACCCCCCGTCACACTGGACAGAGTTTCGGTACTACTGGTGAAACGTGGATGTTCTGAAGTTTCAGAATATCTCGGACTACCCCCTCGGGGAATATAGTCGAGAGCATATGCCTTGTCTAAAGAAAATATTATAAGCTACAGAGGCGGATTAAAATGTACCCCTATCCGGAACCGACGAGCACGTATGAAGAGACTTATGGATGTTGAAAAGGCGAGAGATGTGTGATATTATTGTCTTTGCCTACCCCAGAGGAACATAGGCGTGAGCATATTAAGTATGTATGGAGAGTATGTGTTTTTTCCCTTCATTAAATAAAAATGCAATAAATAAATAGAGAAGTTGGACATAGTCACAGAAATTTTCTAGTCCCAATTAAAATACTAGAATGATAGCATATCAAAATCTAGTCAATATTTTTATACATACATGTTTTTATACTGTTTCTCGCCTTTAGGCCCAATAGTTTGGTTTTGTAGACGCGTCTTGACCAAATCCAATGGGAATACGATGGAAACGCCCACGATCCCTGCAATGCCTCCATTGATGATCTTTGGTACTATGCTGCAAAATAAAATATCATTATTTATATGTCTGACTTAATTCCAATAAGGTACCTATTTCACAAGTTAAGGGTTGCGTTGTGAGACACATTGGAGGTCCGTAGTCAAGCAAAATTCCCTTAGGCTGCTTTTCCACCAGAGATATGCGACGTAGCTAAGCGGTGAGCGAGGAAACAAAACCCCCAATAGTCACGGAAAATATAACAATAGCGCGCTCGTTCGATTAGTTACGTCCTTGGGAAATTGAAGCACTCTTATTGGACGATTTTTTCCTCGCTCACCGCCTCGCCACCTGGCACATCTCTGGTGGAAAATCAGCCCAACAATCCTTTCATGTCCCTACATGTAATCCTATTGTCGGGACACGGACGTATGGGGAGCTTGCTACTGATGGCATCACCCACAACAGTGCACCTATCGCCCTCGGGAACTTTCACCCTAAATACGTAACCCGTAACCTACTACAAGGTTCACAATCGAATGCATGTCATAAATCGCCCAAGAGAAATAATCAAAGATTTGATATACATATGGTCCTTCTTAATTTGCTGACAGTTTTGGAAGGGGATAACCAGACCATCACACTGAACAACTTTTTCTATGGGACCAACATCGAAATCGCGAAAAAAATATCAGCCGTTCCATAAATTTGCCTCGAGTAGTTTGCAGTTTTGTATGGAAAAGCATATTTTTTTTCGCGATTTTGATGTTGAAATCAGAAATTATTTATTTGCTTTGAACAGGGTACAATTTTGTAGGATATTCGCAACAATTATATAAGATCTCCTGATTCAGCCATGATACCGTATAAAAAGTTGTTCAGTTTGACAGTCTGATCATCCCCTTAAAAAAGTGTCGGCATAATTATTAAGAAGTACCCTACATAACGAGGTCCTTCCTAATAGGTATTCTGACGGTTTTTTAAGGAGATGATCAGACCATCAAACTGAACAACTTTGTCTATGGGACCAAGATGGAAAGAGCGAAAAAATTAGCATATTAAGAAGGAACCTATATACAAGGTCCAACTAAGAACTGTTTGACCACGCCCATGGCCGGCGGTCTCCATGCTTCGAACCTAGCCAAAATATAGACAATACATTTTAGAACAACGAGAATTACTCTCTTCGCTCCTTGGTATGTAAGTGGAAGGTCCAAAAATGTCTCGTTTTTCGACCCTTATGTTCATTAAGAAAAGTGGTTTAGTTTCAGCACTAAACCACTTTTTAAGCACTAAACACATAATTACTGCGTTTTAGTATAGAATTACATACTTATATTTTGTTAGTAACCACTAAAAAAGGGGTGTATAATTTACGGAAGACCCTAATATTTTGAACCTAACATTTAGACATGTCAATAGCCCAGTTTTTACTTAAAGATGCAATTTAGAAAATTAAATGAAATTCCGAGTAATTAGGGCAAGTGCCTGAACCTGGAATCTTATAACGAATTATAAATAAGGGATAAATTTAATAACAAACATATGTTCAAACGAAGATACAATCAAATAAAAAAAATCTATTGTCTTCTGTGTTTTTCTTGCAAAACAGATTACTATCATAATTATTATGTGTTCATGTGGTTTGTAGGACAAGACGTAGTTATGACATAACTTCTATAATATTTGCCTCTCCCTTTAATCGTTACTTTTAAACACTTATATTTCGGTTATTTTTAAAGATATTTGTAATTTGATTTCACTTTAGTGTTTAAGATACCAACAGTAACAAAGAAAATGTGTTTATCATCTCTATTATAATACCTAAACCATGGAACATTTTGTGTCACGAACTTCGATTACATTAATTTAATCAAAGGTAACGAACATCAAATCGACCGATTCCGCTTCTTAATATTTAGCTAATCAATTTCAGACTATGGATAATGCTATGGGCAAAAACCAATATTATTTAATAGTTCCTTAGAAGTCATAAATACATTAACGATCTATTATTCGATATAATCGGAAACTTACACAAAAGGTGTGTGTAAAATTTCCATTTTGTATCAGATATTAGCTCGGTTGTTGCTCTGACATTAGAGAATTGGTGTTAGTAGTTTTGTATCTACGAAAAAATAAGGTACCTACTCTAATATAAGTATTTAAAACTGGAAACTCAAAGCGCAATTTAAAGGTTGTGCTAGCGACAGCTATTGCTTACTTGACATTCAAACATAGATTCTTGTCAAACTGGAATAAATTAAACATTAAAACCCAAGGTCACACTCTTTGTATTCTGTTTCCATTAGTGCGCTCGTAAATAAGTTCGGGAATATAGTCGTGAGTATGTAATAAGTTTATGAGTATAAAAATAAAACTACTAGACCAAACATTCAAAGTACTCTTAATAGATTTAATTGTCATGTCAACTGCCTCACATGACTATACCTATATTGACTTAATACAAACGTCCGATCAGGTGATTGCATTTAGTATGGAATGTCCAAAACTGTTATTGCTAATTTCCTTTAAGTTTATTAAGGAAAATATCATGGGTACAGTCACCCCTTAAAGTAATGCAACTGTTTCCCCTAACATCCTGTATTATATGTACAAAAACAGCAATGTTTTAGATTAGATTTAGAGAAATAAGCAAAAAATATTGACATGGACATGACATGGATGTATCTGTAAATAAATTCACCTCTTATTATTTTAAGGTGGTTAAAATAAGTTTATAAATTCACAAAGTAAAATTTCTTAGAAAAGTTGACTTGTCTGGAAAAATAATCGATTCCGAAGGTACCTTCGAAAGATAATGCATGGGTTTTCAAAGTTTTAGAATTTGCGAGTTCCGCAACTTTTTGTAATAGGGTCAGTTTTCTGTAGGGCATTTTTCTTAAGCATGCTTTTGATTTTGTATTAATGGTCTCGATACGGAGGATACAGCTTTAAGAAACATAAAAATATAAGAAAAAGTTTCATAATTTTTTGAAATCATAGTTTTTGTAGTGACAAGTCGACTTTTACACAAAAAGTTGAGAAAATCAGTGTTACTTTTGAACCATTCATTTCCAGAACTATGTGTATGGGATCAACATTATCGGATATAGGCTTAACACGGGTTTTGTTTTTAAATGTAGCCTAAGTTCATCTCGGATAATGAAGCATTGTAATGGTGAAAGAATTATTCAGATCGGTAAAGTAGTTTCGGAGCCTATTCAAAACCAAAAAAATATATATTACTCTTTCTATTATTAGCGTAGGTTATCTCCACTAATCTTATATCGTCCATTTGGACCACCACCTCTGGGATACCTGTCTACATTTATATCCTAATGCATCTTTGGTAAAGTACTACGCTATTTATTTAAAAACCGGCCAAGAGCGTGTCGGACTCGCTCTTGACAGGGTATGGAACCTTACCACTGTTCACAATTTTATCCTTGCGCATATACTTAAATAATATAATTGCAAGGGCACAAATAATAATAGCTGTTACTAATAATGTTGTTTCATTTTAACTGTTTAATGGAAACATTAATAAACAGTTCATTTGAATAATGTTACTCTACTTCGCATGGATAGCACTAAGCTATAGTATGGTTTTAATTGCCCATATTAATTGCAATACAAACAAAATGTTTATGTAGCTAATTATAGTTGGTATTATGTATGGACTTTAGTGTGGATCATAAAGTCAAAGTCAATATAATTTATTCAATATAGGAGCTTGCAGCACACTTATCAAACGTCAAATCTTTTTTAAAGCTACCACCGCGTCGGAACGTGTTGTCGCTGTAGAGAAGATGCGGCCAGAAACTCTACAACATAACACGACTTAATAACTATTACAATATAAATTCTTAAGCTAAAGTTATGTATACAATAATACATAGTCTATTTAATAAAATAATTGATACTCTACAGTAAAGTAAATAAACTATAAGCTAGTGACCTCAGACCCAAGCATTTTGATCATTTAAATAATCATCCAGTTTATACATACAATCATTGTCCTAGCCTGACATAATAATTCATAGAAAGTACATCCAAAACTAAAAGACTCCTGATTGAGAAGATAAGAGATGAGAACTGCGCCCGCGGCATGGTACCTCGATAAACGTTTTATCGCGCCTGCTAACTCGTTCGTTCGCGCGCCAAAAGAAAGGGAGCTAGGGCGCGATAGCGCTTTATCGCACCATCATGCCGCGGGCGCTGGTATTAATATATATTTATTATCAAATAATAAACTTGTCTTTTTATAGGTAAAGATTTGTTGAGTTTTCATTGTACTACCTGTATCTATATCAAATTTATTAGGGATTCACATTGTAGGTCTTCTATTGGTGGTTGCATGTCGGTTGCCTACTCCCTGTACAACAAAGCTCCAATTGTACAGTGGCTCAAGACAGTGTTTTTCTTCCAAAAACAAACCTTGAAATCACCAAACCTATAACTTTTTAAACTTTTACGTTTACTTTGGCGATATCATCAACAGCAACACCGAGATAGATGCCACAATTTTAAAATTAGAAAAGTTTTAAAGGTACATACTAACACACTTACCTAAATTGTTTAGGAGGTGGCTGAGGTTCTTTGCTCATTATGGCAGGATGTAGGTGTCTTGCCTGTAGACCTAAATCAACAAACAAAAAGCAACTGTTACTACCACTTCATATTTACATCTCAAACTCAAACTCCGAGCATAGCCCTCTCCATTGCCCTTTAGGTGACTTTCTGTCTTTATACAAAGCCTTGAGTGAGCGACCATGTCTATGTTCCATATCGACGATGAAGTGGAATGACCTCCTATCTACATAAAAAAGGTAGATTTTAGAGGAAACGAAAAACTCGTTTATTACTTTTTTACACACATTAATGATATTTTAACACTGTAAATTTATCGTCATAGGAACCTTAATTTATGACACAGTTTGGTGGTCTTACTAGTACAATGCAAAATCGTATTTTAAATCCATTTACACAAGAGTCACAAAAAAAGACAAAATGTAGTTAGGAGGTCATTACACTTCATCGTCGATATGTCTTCATTGACAATACACACTTCATCTTGTGATTATTAAGATTATACAGGGTCCTTCTTAATATGTTGACAGTTTTTTAAGGGGTTGACCGGACCATCATACTGAACAACATTCTCAATGGGACCAACATTGAAATCGTGAAAAAAAACAGGTCCCATAGAGAAAGTTGTTCAGTTTGATGGTCTGATCATCCTCTTAAAAAACTGTTGGCATATTAAGTTGGACCCTGTATTATCAAGGGTCAATTCACATTGAAAGAGCAGCAGGCGGCAGCGTGCAGCATTTCACCTAGCTTATTGAATGTTATCTATTCCGAGATAAGATAAAATGTCAGTTGAGGTGACAAAACAAGTAGCCACACCACAACGGTTGAACTTTCATTCTATCCCGTCAATTGGAGTTTTAATTTACCTCACTGTAGAGAAAGTTCAATATGCTATGTAAAATGCCATGCACTGTCGGCAGCTGCTCGTTCAATATAAATTGACCCTAATAGTTGAACAGATGAAATCATTATGCCTGGGCCACACTAACTTATTAATTAATGTGTAGTCATTTCTTATAAGTACCTGAATAAAGGGTAAATTAACTCATTTATTAAAGGCATTGGGTTTTACTGAACCCCTGCTTTACTGAAACTATTATTTATATTAGATATAATGTACACCAATTGTCTATTATTATTGGTAAAGGTATGGGATATAATACTTCTTATTGAACATTTTTCTGGAAACACCGCCTGCCTCTTTTTTCGTTCACCATTTCCTATACCCTAAGGTTGTCTGGCAGAAATCGCTTCTTAGCGATAAGGCCGCCTTATTTTGTGCCTCTTTGATTTTTTCTCTGTATTTTACTGTTTATTTTTTTGGTTTAATATAAAGAATATTTGATTAATTGATTGATTGATATAAATCTGTTGTTACCACTTTGTCGTGTACCAAATTGTATAAGTTAACATGCCTTCCGGCCGGTTACGAAAATAAATCAATAAACCTCGCCCGATGCTCACACGAGTGGGGTTTCAACCACTACCTCGACAGCCGCGTATACCCTTCAATCCAGATATCATTTCTATCAACTCAACTATCAAAAAAATAGGTAATTAACAATGTGAAGTACCACTTTTTATTTTATGCTAAAACTGTTCATGCACCTGCTGAATTTTATGTAATCGTTAAACAAACCTTTAACTCAGCTCAGAAAGACCGGAACTCGAAAAAGAGTAAAAGTATCTACTTGAATTAAATAAATAAAAATCAAATGATGTTAAAAAAATGTTAAAATACGGTCAAAACCTAAAAAGTAAGGTAAAATATAAAGTATAACGAAGATATTCTGTCAGCAGAATGACAAAAACTGACACAAAGTATTTATCACTGACATAGGGTTGCCAGACGTAGTCAATCTTCCCTTGTATAAAAGTAAGAATAATCTCGTACTTTGGCTATTAACCTCGTAGTCGTAAGTCGTAAATACATCTCAAGTGTAAAAAAAACATAAGCATAATATAATAACAATTTTATTTATAATTTTTCATTTAGAAAAAAAATATGTCGTAACCATTAAGCCGTGTCTCCTGCTATAAAAACAATACAACTTCAATGTTTGTCTTCCGCCATTTTGTTTTGAGACAAAATTGTATGGGGCGACGCCATTTTGTATCCTTTTTTGGTGTAATAATATCTGCTATAAACAAGCGCTGGAGACACGCCTTCAAATACAATTATAATGTTGATTTTAATTTAAAGTTTAAAATGTTTATGGTTTAGTTTGTAGTTTGCCGCTAAGACCTACCAGCCTTGCTGTATCATTAACCCTCTGCCACATTACAAGATCAATTGATCATCTGCATTTGCATACAATTTTATACGATACAGACATAATTGCGGAACAATAACTTCAAACTACGAGACTATTTTTAACCATCAATCTAGCATAGCATAGCATAAGCATATGCTCACGACCATATTCCCCGAGGGGGTAGTCACACATATTCAGAAACCTCAGAACATCCACGTTTCACCGGTAGTACCGAAACTCTGTCCAGTGTGACAGGGGGTGAGCCCGTCGCCACATAATGGACAGTGGGTACAATACATGAATCGAAATTGAAGCATGCAGGTTTCCTCACGATGTTTTCTTTCACCGAAAAGCCAGTGGTGTTACAAATCGTACATAAATTCCGAAAAACTCGTTGGTACGAGTACGAGTCGGTCTGGACGGGGATCGAACCATCACCTAATGCACGGCAGGCAAGATTATTCGCCACTGGACCACCACGGCTATTGGAATCTAAAGTAATGGAATAAAATCCAAACTGTTGCTAATTTCATGCTACCTACCGCAAAAAGTAGCAGAAAAATTTGTTAGTAGAATTACACGCGTAACTCGTCCAAAGTTATAGTGTCTAAAGTTTCTTGTGGATTTTGCGGCAAACTAAAAACCATAAACATCTGATAGTCTTTGATGATTTCGATATTCATTTATTCTACAAAACGTCGACTGCACTGGAAAATCATGCAATAATTTCCCTAAAATTCAAAACCTCTTACATATTTGTACGATGCTGACATCATTCTCGTAGGTACCTCGTAAGGCCGAGATTCAGAGACGATTTGTAAGTCATAGTTGGTACTCCCGTCTGTCAAAATCCATACATTTTCGCCACGCTTAGCTCGAGCTAAGACCAAAAAAATCGTCTCTGAATCTCGGCCTCAGACCCCATGTCTCGTATTTTACGAGGAACCTCTTACGTCTGGCAGCCCTACACTGCCTTTACCTGTGTTTTTTTGTAATTTCTTTAACGGCTCTGGATACCAAGTCCTTTAAAGCCATTCGTAAATTTTTTTCTTCATATTCTTAATTTTGATTGCGGATGATAGATGACGATTATTCTGTGGTCGATTTTGTAAGCTCGCGCGTCGCCGCCAAAATCACCGTGCACAAGTAAACTTGCACCAAAACTTATGTTCTGTTTTCGTATATATTTGAGATTCCTGTTATACTGGTCGATTTACGCAACTTTTTGGGACACAATCCGCACGAAATTATGTCACAAATATCACTAAAAACTCATTCACTCGCTCTTTCATGAAAATAAAAAACAACAACGACTCAAGAGAATAATGGCGGCAAGCAAACTCAAAGAGAATGGAATCACAGCAAACTCAGCCAGTATCAGTTTTTTTATAATGTCTTTAACGGCTCTGGGTACTAGTCCTTTTGAGCCAATCGTTATTTTTTTTCGATATTTTCTTTTTTTTGATGATTGGATGATAGATGCATAGAGATAGGAAGTACTACGTACGATGAATCTCGGCCTCGAGAGACGATTTTTTTGGTCTTAGCTCGAGCTAAGCGTGGCGAAAATGTATGGATTTTGACATACGGGAGTCCGAACTATGACTTACAAATTGTCTCTGAATCTCGGCCTGAATCTCATAATCATGATCCCTAATCGAAAATCGAATGATGCATAATCTCTATTGTAATGTTGACAATGTGTGACATTCAAAAATCACACTCCTATGGTTATGTTCTTGTTGGTTATAGATAGGTAAAGCAGCGATTACATTACCCTAAATATAGAGCCAATTTCGGCATACATTGCTTGCTTTGATCACTACACTTTAAAAGAGAGAATACAATAAGGCAATGTATGCCGAAATCGGCCCTGCATGTATGGTATGGTACTTAATCGCTGTTATAGTCTCTTTGAATTTTAGTACATTGCATTATTATCGTTTAGCAGCGATTACATTACCCAACGTGCAGGGCCGATTACGGCATAGAATGCCTGATTTGTTCTCTCTATTTTAAAGTTTAGCGATGAAAGCAAGCAATGTATGCCGAAATCGGCCCTAAATGTAGGGTATTGTAATCGCTGCTTTACACTTATTACCACTAGACGGAGCCACATGCTTGAGAAATAACAAGAACATTGTATGGGGGTGAACAAGGGTGAATTGTAATTCGACATATTCCTTGAAAGAGGTCATAGTAGAGGTCATTTGCAATAAATTAAGCTCAGTTAACTGGTGGTTGGAAATGAGTGGTTACCGAGTTATGATGGTTTTAAAATTTTACAGAAATTTTCGGACTTAGTCCTGAAAAAATAGATAGTTAATCTTAAGGGCCTATGTCGAAAAATAATTGAAGCGAAATGGGCGTGTGATAGCTTATATTACTGCCCGATGCGAGAGAAAGAGATGGGACGGCGCGCGCGCCTGAAACGACGCAACCGTAAAACAAACTTTTTTTAATTGTGATTGTACTGTGTTTATGTAAGTTCATTTCTGCTCTAATCAAACTTTATAAAATATCAATCTCTTTTTTTAAAATCAAGTATCGTGTTTCTATTATTCACCGTTTAGCGGTTCCAAGCGTTTATCGATAAAGACGGAGGCTACTTTGGCTTATTTTTCTATCGAGAAAATGTCTCTTAATCGTGTTTTGGCTCTAATCAAAACTTCAATTATATATCAAAAAAATACACATATCCGCAAATCATACTCCTACTGTTAGTACTTCATGATATATGATGCTTTGAAGAATCCAATTTTTTTCACATATGGGGGCGTCCATTAATTACGTGAGGTGTTTAGGGGGAGGAGGGGGTCGTGCGAAATCTCACCCAATCTCACGTGGGGGAGAGGGGGGGTCTCGGTAAATATCACGTAATTTTTTTTCAGCAAGGTACAAAGTAAAATTGAGAGAAAAGTTTAATTAAGTAAAACATGTTTCTACACTGAACATTTTAAATTTTAACGCATTCAAACACAGATTAACGCATTTACTCTAAAAATACGTATTTTGAAAAATATCACGTGAGATTTGGAGGGGGCGGGGAGGGGGTCGAGCTAAATCTCACGAAATCTCACCAAGGGGGGAGGGGAGGTCGAAAAATCACAAAAATCATCTCACGTCATTAATGGACGCCCCCTATCCTCTTAATCTCTAAAACCGGTCAAGTGCGAGTTGGGCTACTCGCGCACCGAGGGTTCCGTACCACACTACCACACAACATTATTAACTTACAAAAGCGCTAGACCGACTCACACCACACTTGGCCGGTTTTTATTATTTGGTGTTAAATCACACCAAGTTTGACGCTTGTATGTACGACCGTTTTTACTAAAATAACGCGAAAAGTAAAAACGTTGATAAAAACTTGTTTACCTTACTAACAAATAGTAAACATGCCAAAAAGTTAAAATTAAGGGTTACATACATGCTCGAAAAACATAACCCTCCATCTGACGCAGTCGGGTAAAAATAAATCCTTATACAAGAAACTAGTTTTTTATCTACGTTTTTTCTTCTCGCTCTATCGTAAAAACGGTCGTACAATACATACAAGCGTCAAACTTGGTGTGATTATAGAGCAAACTGTACAGTATAACAACAAATCATGAAAACTGGCCAAGTGTAAGTCGGTCTCGCGCTAAAGGTCCCAGTGAAAAGAAAACGTTTTTTTTGTAAGTTAATATGTTGTGTGTGGTACGGAACCTCGGTACGCGAGTAGCCCGACTCTCTTTTTTTTGTTAGCAAATGCGCTGTAAAAACACACATTCAGTGAAAATATTAACTGCCTAGCTAGTTACAGCCCTAAATAGGTAGGAAAGACGGAAGGACAACGTAAGTTTAGTAATAGGGCCGTTTTCACCCTTTGGGTACGGAACCCTGAAAAGTTTTAAGTAATAACGAAAGATCAATCAATTTAACATTTTGAGTATGACAACAGATAGAGAGATATAGGTACGGACGGCGACAGATCAACCTACCCATAGTTGGACCTTATGTCTATGAACATAGAGTTCAACTATGGGTAGGTTGATCTGTCGCCGTGTGTACTCGTATCATCTGAATTAAGTTGAATCACGTTGAAATATCGTTTAAACTACGAGCATTCTTTCGTAAACCTTTCCCCTACCTACCTAATTACACTAGTAAGTAGGATTATAGTTAGCAGGATGTACCACGAAAGTTCTAAATACCTACCTACTAGGTATTGTCTTAACTATTATAAAACTGTAACAGACGTGTGTCTATACATTGAAGATAATTTACATGAAAAAGATTACGATATGGTTTTTAGGTATCCCGGACTCCAAATCAACCTTTTTTTAGAATTTATGTCTGTTTGTTTGTAATAGCATCACGCAAAAACTACTGAACCAATTTTGATGAAACATTTGACTTGACTTAAAATCTGGTATTCATATAATTTGTGCGGACGAAGCGGCGGGTAAACTCTAGTAAGATATAAGTAGGTACCAGATAATGCTTACCTTTAATTTATTGGATTTATAACTTCACAAACAAGTAATTAGTTGAATGAAACAATACCGTGCCCGTTACTGTGTACTCTGCAATACATCCTGTTGAAAGTGAGAGCATGTCAGTAGGTACCTATTTTAAGTGATAGTATCAACTATACGGCTTACAGTTTTTGTATCTGCAATTATTGCTATTGCCTATCAGGGCAATCCCTTTCTATCTATAATAATATTGTCTTGTATTGGAAAATCTTCCGTGTTCAGACATATAAAGTCCGAGATGTTCTACTACCTATCATCACACTATCAGTTGCAATCACCGAGTGAACAGCTCCTCTAACTTTTACACAAAATGGCTTTTAAACTTTTGGTAAGTAAAGTAATACGATATCTTTATCTAAGTGCATACTTATGTATGTACATTATGTCTGTAATATTTTTAATTTTGACAAGTTTCATAGTTCTGGACATAGGGTACAATTGCCACAAGATGATTCGATGATTCCCGTATCTCCTAGTTTAGTCTATACTGTTAACAAGACGCTAGTTAAATGAATAGGTCCTGGCCACATGCGTCTTCGCTGTCGCGACCACAGAGAGTCACCCGGAGAAACGCAGCGCGATCGGCTGGGACGCCAACCCGGCTCCCTGGCAAGCACCAGGAGGATGGCACTCTGGTGCTAGCGGTAAGAAAGAACAGATTCAAGTTGGTGCATTTATTTCTTAACTGTTTATTGACTATAGTCCTTTATGTTGTCGCGTAGGATCGAGTGTTCAGTGTCCCTTCAAAAAATGGGACATATTTTCTTTGCCTTTCCTTTTCCCTAGCAATCATAAAAAAAAACGGATAAAAGTATCAATGTTATCGTAAGATTTAAAAATCTGTAGGTTCCAAAATAATTAATATACAAGCAAAATTGAATAATAAAAACAATTCAATATGTGTTAGTAGGTACCTATATTTTTTTTCGATCAGTCAATCAATCAATAATACTCGGTTCCATCTCCTAACACACAGTCATAACATTCCTGCCGCCTTCGGCTATTCTTCAGACTCGAGTTCGGACGTGGCAGGGGCAGTGGCGGCGGCCAAGTCAGCTGCGAAGGCGGTGATGGCTGCCCAGGAACAGGTGGCCGCAGCCAAGCACGCCGCTCTTGAGCAGCAAAGCATCGCCAGCGCCAAGGAAGCTGCTGCTGCTTTTGCAGCGCACAAGAGGTAATACCAGCATTGACTTATGAATAAACCCTCATGCGAAATTATTTAGCATGCAACTTACCTAGTTATAGAGCAAAAATAAGCGAATTATATCTTATACCGCGAATGAGTTAATCAATTATGAATAAAATTCCGCACGCACTTGTGAATGTACTTTGTTTAGCTTTCTTTCGTCTATTCTTGCGTTTTCATACTGATCTTGGCAACGTATCAAAGATATTCGGATGGCACGCGATGCGGTACGCTAAACGCGTAACTGACTATAGTCACAGTTTGTCACAGTAATAAACCTATGTCTTCAAAACGACGTCATAGTTCTATATTATGACGTCTATTTTAACCTTTACTTGCGTCAGACCACCAGAATACTACATACTCGCCAGGCTTGGTCTAGGTTATTCTGATCGGTGCATGTATACGTTCTGGCTGATTCTAGCGAAGACCAGCATCGATCCAGACGCCATAACAAGTGACTGATCATTTCAGAGATCGTCAACATCTCTGAAATCGGCCCGACCCCTTCTTTGGTCGTAGCGGCTTCCGTTTCTTCCATCATGCATGCATGATATGCAGGAGCATATCACATGATTTATTACGTTGGTTTACAGTGAAGAAGCGGCCCGACACGCGCGCGCGCACGCCTTGGAGGCAGCGCAAGCAGCAGTGCATGCTCAAGCGCAGCTTGCCGGCGCTAAGGCGAGAGCTGCTGCTGCTCAAAGAGTAGCTGCTGCAAGAGAAGCCGCTGCTGCTAAAGCTATACAACGCGCTGCACATAACCAGGCTGCTAGGCTGCAGAATGCTGGTAAAATTGAAGTCTATACGGTTCATAAAATCCATATATAACCATGATAATATTATAATGCGAAACTGTCTCCGTCTGTTTGTCTGTTACTTTTAATGTTTTAACGGACGTCTGAGCAGATTTTGATGAATTTGTATATAGGGATAGCTTGAAACTTGAGTACGGTCATAGGCATTAAATACCAAACGTTATCGCTGTTAACAGTTAGTCTTTTTTATCTTATTTGGCTTTTAAACACACGAATACGAAAACGTCACACAAAGATTAATCCATATCGATAACATTTAAAAAAGACGGCACAGTATCAACCACTACGATAAACTAGGTCACACTAGGTACCTAATACCTACTTGTACATAAACCTACCTACCTCAAAAAAGAAGCGATCGATCTTTGGAAAAACGGAAACCGAATTTAGTTTAATTCGGTATTAAGAATGAAAGTTGTTGTAGGAACCTTACACACTTTGGATGAATCGCAATAGGTAACACCTGCTCACACCCCAAACAGGATAGCAAAATAATACTTACCTATTTTTTTAAATGTAGTATAGCAAACTAGGTATAATTAAGCTCATGCATAACTAAGTATCTAGTACCTACACTAAATTAATTAATCATAATTGGAGATCTGTTATGAATATAACTTGGCCTGTAGATGTTGAAGCGCTCAAGCTGTCAGTACTGCAAAGCTCAGGGGCAGCCGGGGCAGCAGGCGCCGCGCAGCACGCCGCCACTGCCGCTGCCGCTGCCCTAACCCCGCTGACCCCCGGATGGAACCCAGCCCCTTGGACTGCGCCAGCCTTCCCTGTCTGGAAACCCGCTGGCCCTTGGGCCTGGTCTTAAATTTGAGCATCACAAAACCTTCGTGTTGTTTTGTGATTTTGTATTTAAATTGTTATTTTATTAACTAAGGTTAAATATCTGCTTTTTAATTTGGTTTATAGAAAATCATAATTTTATTTTGCTTTTTGTAAAATTAGATAGATAAGGTTGTTTAGAAGTGTTTTTTTTTTGGATTAGGGATAAAATGTATGCATGTTCGATTTTAGAAACATGTGCAAATCAATAACGTCGTGTTGTTTGTTGTAGAGGTAGTTAAGTGCTTGGGATACCTAGGTTAGGTACCTGCTTAATCGAATAACATTTGAATAACTTTATTGTTTTGATATAATTAACTGCCTGGGTAGGTAACTAGGTACCTACAATACCACATTTATAAATTTACGGTACCTATATCTATTTAAATAGTAACCATATTTATAAAACTTTTGTGCTACCTATTATTATTACGAGCATATTACATATACAAATAATTTTTTTAAGTATAATAAAATACATAGAAATATATAATTGGTATTGTTTTATTATGACGAAAGTCGATCTAAACTTCTAAAGCCTCTGCCAATCCTTAAAAACTACCTATTAGAGCATAGGCTCTATCTAGAGGCTATTGATTTTTAACAAAAATAGTAGGCTTCTGTTACGTAAGAGATAAGTACATATAGAGATTGTTTCACTAACTATAGATCTATAGATGTTTTCATAATTGATTTCACGTAGGTACGCATGCGCGGTAACTATGACAACCTGAGAAGAGGCTCCATCTGATGTTGATTCTGAGCAGCATCCCTAATCTAAAAAAAACATGTAGAAATGAACTGCACTAATGCACTAAACAGTACATAGACAAACAAAATTATTATCAGTTTTAGCCAATGAAGCCCGGTTATAAGGTAAGAAATTCATAAAATAGCACAGTTTAATGCTATACTAGCTTTAAAAGTGACGATTTTAGACGATTAAGGGTGTGTCTGAAATATTAATTTGTAATCAAAAGTTGGGCTGCGGGCCTTCCATAAACACTGGCAGCTAATTGTTGAGATCATTAAGACTAGATTGTACGTTACCGTTTTAATAGTCAGTCCCTAGAGTATTTTTTAAAGCTTTGAACAAAACTGCTATATAAAAGGATACAGAGGTACGTAGAGTACGTACTCCTTGAAATTAGGGTTAAAATTAATTGTAAAAAACGGTTGATAGTGAGAATGTGGTGGTGCCACGCGATCGTGGTGGTGGTGTGGTGCAGCAGTCAGCTGGTGGTGGCGGAGATTGACCGCCGTAGATTCTCTAACCCCACATACTACAATGTGGGCGGGGTGCTCTCCAGCAACGAATCCGTTGCTTTCTTCAAGGACACTATCTCCGTAAGTCTCACTATAAAATCCCAATAATGTAGTTGTAGTAATGCTCACATTGAGCTATTTCGGTAATTGTTAGAAAACTACATTACAAAACCCTTGACACAAGGTGAAAATGTCTAAAGTAGCTGCATATTACATCTTCTGAAATTATACTACTTAATATACATTTTACAAACTACATCTCACCCATTGATAATGTTGGCTTCCAGAATCTTAACTTCAAAGATCAATACGTCCCTCGAGGAGTGACCTATCATGACTACTCCATCTTGATGGATCCGAACCCGATAAAGACGGCGTTAAATGTTTGCAAGGATCTCATTGCACACAGGGTTAGTAGAGCCACAGTACGTGGGTAACACTGAAAGTTTTTTGAAAATAAAAGTGGATCAAAGTAGGAGGTTGGGAATACTTTTTGTATTTTTAGAAGTAATTTCATTTTATGCATTGTAGCATTCGATGGAACCTCTGTGATAAGCAGTGGACCCCCTGAAATCGGTTAAATAGGGGGGTATCGATCTAGCACAAAGCTTCCCTACGCCTAAATATTCATGTAGGGTCGTTTGTACTCGACTCATAGCAATGAATCTGCTGGTAGGTCACTCTCTTATCAGCCTCTCTCATGGGCTGCACAGCATTGACGTATCACCGTTGAAGGACGTCTCCCACGCAGATTATCACTGAAATTGCTACGATATTACTTAAACTCATTTAACTAGTTGTAAACAAGTGTCAAGAGATGTGGCTTCATCATAAAATATCAATCGAAGTCTATCATTAACTTTGTTATCAACTAGGGCTACAAGGAAAATGTGGAGAAAACATTTTTCCTTGCTAAAATTAATCTTGCCTCGCGACATACACTTTGCCGCCAAATCGTTAAAACAAATGACAATCGAATAAAATTTTCAACTATAAGTTGCCAAAGAGTTGTTTAATAGAAATTTAAAATAAAATTCATTGGGGTTGTCAATAACTGGTCCGTTCCAAAAACTTTCCGTGTGCCCTACGTATCGTAGAGCACTTGTGTAGGTAGGTATTATACGCGTATTGCTATATGAATAGTTGTAGGATGATTTAGTACCTACTTAGGTAAGTATATAAATATAACATTGCACTTTTTTAGGTGTACGCGGTAGTCGTGTCACATCCCTTGACCGGAGATCTGTCACCAGCAGCAGTGTCCTACACTAGTGGCTTCTACCACATTCCCGTAATAGGCATATCGTCACGGGATTCTGCATTCTCCGATAAGAACATTCACGTATCATTTTTGCGTACCGTACCGCCTTATTCCCATCAAGCTGACGTCTGGGTGGATGTGCTGAAGCACTTTAATTATATGAAAGTTATCGTTATTCATAGTTCTGATACCGACGGCCGTGCTATCCTAGGAAGGTGAGTTTTTTCAAGTGTATAAACTGGATATACTTACAGTCAAAAAAAATGTTAGTTAAGTACCTACCTATTATTAAATGTGGATTTCATTTTGAGGTTCCAAACTACTTCTCAAAGCGTAGACGAAGATGTGGACCGCAAAGTGGTAGTCGAACAAGTGATCGAATTTGAGCCTGGATTAGACTCATTCAGTGACAAACTTATGGATGTTAGAAGCGCCCAAGCCCGTGTATTCCTAATGTACGCAAGGTAAGATAGCACAAATTCTTTATTATTTAAGTATTATCGAAACGTTATGGTTTATTTTTATCATTTTAGCAAGACAGATGCAGAGATAATATTCCGAGACGCAACGTTCCTTAACATGACGATTGCCGGCTATGTTTGGATGGTAACTGAACAGGCACTAGATGCAGCCAATGCACCTGAGGGTCTTCTAGGGCTGCGGCTTGTTAATGCCACCAACGAGCACGCCCATATTCAGGATTCAATGTGAGTCTTCGTAATGTTTCCTAACTATGCTACAGATTATAAATACTAATCATCATCATCGTCTCAGCCGATAGACGTACACTACTGGACATAGGCCTTCCCTAAGGATCGCTACAACGACCGGTCCTACGCTGCCATCATCCAACAGGATCCCGCCGTCTTCACCAGGTTGTCGGTCCATCCACGCGGCGCTATCTGGTACGCAGTCGCCACTCGGGAACTCTTCGGCCCCATCGGCCATTGGTTCTGTGAGCAATGTAGTAATGCAGCAGAAATAATACTAAAAGTCACCTGATAATTTCATATTTTCTGATGATTCACAATATTTTCACAGTTATGTCCTCGCATCCGCGATTCGAGATATGAATAACTCCGAAGAGATCCACGCCCCACCATCAGACTGCGACAATTCCGGTTCTATCTGGACTACTGGGCGACTTCTCTTCGACTACATCAGGAAGCAGAGGCTGGAAAGTGGAGCCACTGGTCACGTGGCATTCGATGACCACGGAGACCGAGTACATGCTGAATATGACATGGTTAACGTCAGGGCGCAAGGGGAACATGTTGCAGTTGGGAAATACTTTTATTCGAAGGTATTTCATCTGTGTTTCTTCATACGATTTTTTTAAATGTTTTCAAACTACACAAGCAATCACAAACAATTACTATGAAATCTACAGGAAACTCAAAAAATGAGGCTAGAACTCAAAGAACAGGAGATAATATGGATGGGACGCAGCCCTTCGAAACCTGAAGGATTTATGATACCGACCCATCTTAAGGTAGATTGAAGTTTTCAAAACAGTTAGCAGATGGAATGTAATTTTTAATTTATAGACCTTTATATTGACTTTTGAAGGTATTAACCATCGAAGAAAAACCATTTGTATACGCGCGCCGGATAGATGACGACAGTGATTGCACGACCGACGAGATACCTTGTCCACACTACGATGCAACCGATGAAACAGGTACCCTTATTCATTTAATATTGTTCTATGTTTTATTTGGTATCTAATTTCTTATCTTTCTTCAGGCAAAATGTATTGCTGCAAAGGATTCTGCATGGATCTGTTACGCTTTCTCTCCAAAGCGACGAATTTCACGTACTCATTAGCTCTTTCACCTGATGGACAGTTTGGGAACTACATCATTCGAAATCTGTCAGTGCCGGGTGCTAAGAAAGAATGGACAGGGCTCATAGGTATTTCTAAACCTGAGAATTTTACTAAAGACGGTGAATTTTAATATATTTGATATAATAACAACTTGAAAATCTATAGGTGAGTTGGTCTACGAGCGTGCAGACATGATTGTGGCTCCATTAACCATAAATCCTGAAAGAGCAGAGTTCATAGAATTCAGCAAACCTTTCAAATATCAAGGCATCACGATATTGGAGAAAAAGGTAACATAAATGTCTTAAAATTTCCTCCGATGATGGCTAGAACACGGCTTGGACCACGGCGAGATCTTTATATGGTAACATATCCTATTTTTTTCCAGCCGTCGCGGTCTTCAACCTTGGTATCTTTCTTGCAACCATTCTCAAACACGCTATGGATACTGGTCATGGTATCAGTGCATGTCGTGGCTCTGGTTCTCTACCTCCTAGACAGATTCTCGCCTTTCGGACGGTTCAAACTCGCTAACATCGACGGTACGGAGGAAGATGCATTGAATCTGTCAAGCGCCATTTGGTTCGCTTGGGGAGTATTGCTGAACAGTGGCATTGGTGAAGGTGAGTTTAACTTACATCACCTGAGAGGACTAATCGATATTAATGTAAAATTAAAAGAGGTTTAATAATACCTGTTAACCTACCTATGGCTCACGAAAAATTAATAATCCATTAATTCTACTTCATTATACAAAAAGCATAGTAGCAACTTATAAAGCATATTTATTGTTTGGTTTTAGGGGTTTAGGGTAAACAGTAGCATTACTTTAAGGGATTCTGGTACCCATGCCATGAGAATAAACAACTTTCCCTAAGAAATCTATAGAAAATTCGCAAAAATATTTTCGAGTTTTCATACAAATGTTTGGTCATTACATTACATTGTTTTTCGAATTTACTATAGGTTTCTAGGCATAGTCGTTCAGTAAAGTGCATGTGCCGTATTTTTAACAAAAGTACTTTTATATATTTTTTTTATGATTTCACTAGATAATGTGAGTATAAATACCAAAAATCGGAAACTATTATAAGTTCTTATAAAACGAGAAAAATGTTTAAAAATACATGAAAATACATCTTTGTGACGTTTTTCTATCGAGTGAAGTAATTCCAATCGTGTAATCAATTTATGATTTCACTAGAGAAACTATCCAAGAATACTGAGGTATGACTTTGGTTTCGGTAAATTGTATTAATCTAGTCGAAAAATGAAAAATAAAAGTAATGCAACTGTTTACTCTAAATCCTGTAGTTAGTAACCTTAGTAGGAGTAATGTATTTGGAAAGTATTTTTTGAAGGCAATAATTGGTTTAAAAGTCACTATATTTTATGAATGTCGTTACTCGTGTTAGGCACACCGCGCAGTTTTTCCGCCCGAGTGCTGGGCATGGTATGGGCAGGCTTTGCGATGATCATCGTCGCTTCTTACACTGCCAACTTGGCTGCTTTCCTCGTGCTCGAGCGCCCTAAGACCAAACTAACTGGCATTAACGACGCTAGGGTGAGTAAACAATACGTTTTTTAGGGTTCCGTACCAAAAGGGTGAAAACGGGACCCTATTACTAAGCATACGCTGTCCCGTCCGTCCGTCCGTCTGTGCTACCTATTTAGGGCTGTAACTTTTGAACCGTAATAGCTAGACAGTTGAAATTTTCACAGAATGTGCGTTATTGTTGTGGATTTGCTAACAATTAATATGTCAAAAAGTTAGAAATTAAGGGGGGAAGATCACAGAGAAACTATCCTGTGAATGTATGCTATATAAACCTCATAAAAGAAACTAGTTTTAATCTACGTTTTTTCTTCTCGCTCTATCGTAAAAACGGTCATACATAGAAGCGTCAAACTTGGTGTGATTATAGAGCAAACTCTACAGTATAACAACAAATAATAAAAACCGGCCAAGTGTGAGTCTGGTCTCGCACTAATGGTTCCGGAGAAATAAAAACGTTTTTGTAAGTTAATATTAGTAGCCCGACTCGCAATTGACCGGTTTTATTTAGATTAATAAATCCCTAAGTAAACGTATTTAAGGATTTTCGTTCTCCAGTTACGTAACACAATGGAGAATTTAACATGTGCAACGGTAAAGGGATCTGCAGTGGACATGTACTTCAGACGACAAGTGGAATTATCCAACATGTACAGGACCATGGAATCTAACAACTACGATAACGCAGAACAAGCCATCGAAGATGTCAAAAATGGGTATGATATAACTTTACTATCGTTGTCTATCTATAACATGTCTAAATTATTATAAAACTGTAACAGAAGTGTGTTTAACATTGAAGATATTTACAAGAAAAAGATTACGATATGGTTTTTAGGTATCAATGACTCCAAATCAAACCTTTTTAGAATTTTCTTGTTTGTTTGTATGTTGTATCACGCAAAAACTACTGAACCGATTTTGATTAAAATTTTTTGTGTTTGATAGCTTATGATCTGACTTAAAATCTGGTATATACCTACCTAATTTGTGCGGACGAATTCGCGGGTAAACTCTAGTAGGTAATTAAATTGTAAACGAGGCATAGATGTACATAAGATATTTTGCAAAAATATTAATTGGGAGCAAATTGGGGTCATTTAGGATACGTTATATTATTATTGAGACAAACATACTGCCGTGGTGGTCCAATGGCGAGTAACCTTGCTTGCCGTGCAGGAGGCGTTGGTTCGATCTCCGTCCAGACCGACTCGTACCAATGAGTTTTTCGGAATTTATGTACGATTTGTAACACCACTGGCTTTTCGGTGAAGGAAAACATCGAGAGGAAACCTGCATGCTTCAATTTCGAGGCATGTATTGTAACCACTGTCCATTATGTGGCGACGGGCTCACCAGAGTTTCGGTACTACTGGTGAATATCTCTGACTACCCCATCGGGGAATATAGTCGTGAGCATATGCTTACATACTAAAAATAAATGTTTTTCTGTTTGTTTGCCTAATACGTAGTTTATCTACTAATAAAATTATTCACTGAACAAATCAGAATATTATTACAAGCATCTAATATTTATCCCTACGTTACCATACCATACCAAACTGTTTTAAAACTGTCGTAGGAAGCTAATGGCATTTATCTGGGATTCGTCCCGGCTGGAGTTTGAGGCCGCCCAGGATTGCGAGCTGGTCACAGCAGGGGAGTTGTTCGGCCGTTCGGGTTACGGTGTAGGTCTACAGAAAGGATCACCTTGGGCTGACCTCGTCACGTTGGCTATTCTGGATTTCCATGAAAGTGAGTAGCCTAAAGTAGTGAAATGTGGATTTTCAGTTTTTTTTTGTTCTCTGACTACCCCCCGGGGAATATAGTCGTAAGCATATTCAAGTACCTACCTACCATAATACGAACTACCCCCCGGGGTCTAATGGTTCAGAGCATTGAGCTCTTGACACGGAGGTCATGGGTTAGATTCCCACGGTGGACACCTAGTGATATGTCACTTTGTGCATTGTCCCATAGTTGGTTAGGACATTGCAGGCTTATTCAACTGATTATCTGAAAAGAAAGATGATTCCGTGCTTCGGATGGCACGCTAAGCCGGTCCCGGCTACTATTTCTGGTGGTAGTTGTCGTTGCATAAAAAAAACCACTTCAGAGGCCGTAAGGCGGTCGTGAAAAAACTCTAAACCAGAGCTTGCTGCCCACACGATAAGATGACCTATGCCAATAATTAATACATTCTTTTTGAAATGGAAATTACTACAATCTAGATTAGCAGGCCTGAAGTTATAGTTTAGCCAGGTCAAGTCCAATTATCGACTGTCTGTTACTTTTGTCCTAATTAATTTCACATGCACAAAACTTGACCTTCTAGGCGGCATAATGGAATCCCTCGACAACCAATGGATACTTCGGAACAACTTGTTAAACTGCGAAGAGAATGAAAAGACGCCGAACACATTAGGTCTAAAGAACATGGCGGGTGTTTTCATACTGGTGCTCGCCGGCATCATCGGAGGGATAGTTCTGATCGTCATAGAAGTCGTGTACAAGCGGCACCAGATCAAGAAGCAGAAACGGATGGAAATCGCGCGCCACGCCGCCGACAGGTGGCGCGGCGCCGTAGAGGTAAACAGAGCAAAGCCAGAACTCATCGAGTACGACATCAAACACATATACATAGAGAGCAAAATCTAATGTAAACCCACCCACTGACGTAATCAAATGTATTGTTAACGACCAATATTTAAAAGTAGCGAAATAAATACGTTCATATTCATTTAGATTGTTGATTTCAATCATGTTAGTTGCCCCCGCTGCTTAAGGACGTCCACCGACCACTTGCTGGACGTGGTAATAGCTATCGCACTCGTAAGTAGACATTCGTGATGCCGTAGTACTTACAAGTTGCTACCACGAAAGTAAATAACGTAGTTTAGTTCATATTTTGAATGCTTTTAGCTTTTTCAGCAAACAGTAAAGCGGTAGCTAAGCTTATTTAAAAAATAAAGCTGTTAAAGTGGGTGTAGTTAGTGTTATTTGTATAATGTGATATTACAGCACTGAAAGGATGACACGCTGATTATAAATCGATTACCACCAGTGCCTAATATTCTAAAACATCTATATATCGGAGATAATAATTTTAAATAATGTGTTGGTATTATACTTCATACCATTTGGTCAAGATATTGAATAAATCGGCGTGATGTTGCACCTTTTATGGTGCAGAATACCTAGTGTCAAGTTGCCTATTTAGGGAGGTATCTAATACCGATACTTATATTTATTTCTACAAAATCCAACTTAGAGAACAGCCATTTGATCTATCAAACTTAATCACTGATCCAACCTTCCTCTTTAGCGCATCGGCCTAGCAAGTTTTTCATCGTATCATTAATGCATACTTCAATCATTGTAAATAAATAGGCACACTTACCTTCGTGGTAGTACTTGTGTTTTACAAACGGCAATTTTTGTAACAAATTAAATTTTGCAGAAACGCAAGACGTTGCGGGCATCGATATTGCCGTCGCAGAGACGCGCCAAGTCGAATGGAGTGAAGGAGGCGGGCAGCATCAGCTTGGCAGTGGAGCGCGGGGCCAGGCGGCGCGACGAGCCCCGGGTGCCTCGGTACCTTCCCGCCTATACACCTGACGTCTCACACCTTGTCGTTTAAAGGCTCTTCGTAACTCGTTAGTTTGTCAAATAGGATACCAGTCGAGACGAGCTGGAAGATTTTACGAATTAACTATACCCAGATTTAAGCCCACTTTTAAGGCTACGGCCAAACCTGTACGACCAAAGCGACTGCAAATCGGAAGCATCTGCCGCGCGGCGGACGCTGTTCACATTGTCTTATGGCGCACACCTGCGCGAACACGACGCGGGACGACAGCGTCAGTGTATAATGTTACGAGAGTATAAAAAACAGAATACAAAATTTAAATTTTAGTACATTTTGGAGTGCTGCTCAATGACTATTCACGCGCTGGTTTGGAGGTCTAGTTTCGCGTCGTAGACGCTCCCGCTTCGCGTTCCGCGTCCCGCGTCGCAGACGCCCAGGTTTGAGAGCAGCATTATGGATACCGTTGCATCCGAGCATTGGGGAACCGTAGGTAGGTATTTCTATATAGAGGGGTGTAGTTTGATGATTAAATGTATGTCGTAGGTTAAGTTAAATGCAAAATGCAATCAACTGGCGTGTTAAGAGTTATAATAATAACCTACAATAGATTCTAGAGACAGTTGATTGAAAATTGCTATGAATACGAAGCGGCGGTGGGAGTTTAATTTTAAAAAACGTTACTTGTGATGTTACAGTATCTCTACACAATCCAGATGTCCAACGTATAGGAAGTAATATCACAGTATAGAATAGTTACTGCCTGCCAACCTAGCCTCTATTTCTTACATGATACGAACTACTTTGGAAGGAATTTAGATAGTGATAAAATGATTTCTGATAAAACAGTTATCGGCCTACACAATAAACACTTGAACACCAAATAAAGTTGCTGTGACTAGTTAAAATAATAACTATAAATACTATAATAAACAAAACCTAGTTAAAACATGATTAGCCAATCAGCAAATCACTGCTTATTAGATAAATAATATAATATTTAGTCAGTTAAATACCTATTCTTTTCTTACTGTTATTCAGGTTTTATATAATAATATATTGATTTTATTTGAGAAAAAACTCGCAACTACAATAACGATTACAAACCATTCAAACATGCGTTGATTTTTTCAAAGTTATTTTTGATGTTGCAGTGTCATTACACAAATTTTATGGAAGAAATGATATTTTATAGATTTATTCTACGCAGAGCAATAAATGTTGGTGTCAATGTAGTCACAATTTTTCATTTTAAATCCCCCTCAATTTCAGCAAAAATGTAATAATATACCAAGAGGATGTTGCAGAACAACCTCAGATGTATCTCGCACTGTACAAAAGGAAAGGACTTATCAGATTAACGGATGTAATAGTGAAACACCGGTTTTAACACATCTATATATTTACATATGAATTTAACAGTGCTATAATGGAAATTACATACAGTATCTTATAGTAAGAGCTATGGTGCTACATAAAAGAATTCAAAGCGAGCCTAACTTTAGTTTGATTGCCAGGATAGCATGCAGTTCAGGAATGTATTGTTCAGATGTAAGATTTAAGTGTGACACCACACTATGTCCAGTCAAATCTGCTCCGATTTAAGTGAAAATAGCATGAGATGCTGCCGTCATACGAAAACCTTACAGCTTGCAATTATTCCTCACGATTGCTTTGATATAAATACAAATACCAAACATTAACAACAACATTCAGAATGGAAGAAGGGGTAGTGAACAATCTTACATGCAATTAACATTGATCTACTGTGGCAAAGCCCTCACTGTGTAGCGACTTGTGCTATCATAATACTGTAAGTCTGAGTCTATGTAACAGTTTAGATGTTGTACGATACTTGTATTACACAGTTAAATGATAAACATTATCTATATTCTATAAACTACTTTCTAAAATACATATAATAATATTATAATGTGCTATTTGAATGAATTGTAATAATAAAATACTTATTGATAGACATTAATGACATTTTAGCAGGCGAAACTAATGTCACAGTTAGACCACAGCGCTAGGTCCCAGAAATCAGCAACATACATGATCTAACATAAATGATATACATTTTCTGGCGACTTAGTGATTATTAATCGGTATATATTCTAAATAGCGCGAAAATTGTACGCATAATTACATTATAATTAATTAGGCAAAAGGAAACACTATAAATATTATTTTAGTTCTACAAATTACGAAACTTTAAATATATTGTTAGTAGTAACAAATGTGTATATTATGTGGCCGGCCAATATGTTTAGTCGGTGAATTTACGGTTAGGGTTGCGGCCGAAGAGCGCGGTACGAATCTCAGGCAGGAGCTGTTGGGCGATCAGCTCCAGGCGCGACTCCAGGGTGTTGGAGATCTGCAAAATGGAGCAACGCTCATTGTCACACCTGTCGCACTCCACAGAACCCGATCAGTGCCGCGGCCTGACTCAGGCTGACTGTCGCGACAAACTATTACAACCTCATTGTAACCATCTGACTCAGGTAAACTTTATTCAAGAACAAAATATGACTTCTTCTCCTATTGACATAGTACAAGTCGTACTGCCTCCGTGGTCTGATGGTTAAGAGCATTGGGCTCTTGACACAGTGGTCGTGGGTTCGATTCCCACGGGGGATACCTAGTGATAAATCACTTCGTGCATTTTTCTCCAGTTGGTTAGGACATTGCAGGCCAAATCACCTGATTGTCTATAAAAAGAAAGATGATTCCGTGCTTTGGATGGCACGTTAAGTCGTTACATAATATCCACGTCAGAGGCCGTAAGGCGGTCTGAAAAAACTCTGACGCCAGGGCTTACGGCAGACACGATAAGAAGTACAAGTCGTGGAAAAATAAATGAACACAAAAACCTGTAACAGCACATACCTTGATGCGACCCTTAGCTGCGATGAGATCAATTCCACCGCAGGTGTCGGGTGAGAGGTAGTTGTCAGCGTCCAACTTGAGGTTTACATCCTTCTTGATCTTCGCCTTGTAATCTTCCTGGACGTGACTGAGGATAGACTCCACTAGGCTCTTGTCTTCCTGTCGCACGCGGAGAGTCACTGATGGCTCCATCAGCTGAATGAAACATATAAAGGTTAGTTTATCAGTTTTATATCTATCAATCAACTTGAGTGACATTTCATGGGCATTCTGTGAATGGCGATGGTATAATTGAATCTCCAACAACTTTTTATTTATTAAGCTTGTTGACTGTGCTTTTATAATGAATAAAAACATTATTCAAAGATAGTTAATCAAGATAAGTCCAAACATTAAGTCCAGATTATAAAAATTCTTCCTATTTGCATACCACTTGTGTTGAAGTCTTAAAAATAGGTGCTGTAAATGTTAAAGACATTTAGTTTACCTGGAAGAGAGCTTGTACAATGAGTGTGACAAGCAGGTCGGTATAAAGTTTGGTGTCCTTGGGGACATCGGCCAGGCGCTTGCGGGCCTCGTCCAGTACGTTGCGTACATGGTCCTCACGTACTTTTAGTACCGTCAGACGAGCTTGGTTCAGCATGTTCGATGATTGACTGCCAGGGAGAGAACATCATTAGAAATGTGCTCATATTACAATTTAAAAGTTACACCCATTGACCTTAAATACTATAGACTCCAAATCTCGTATACAATCTTAGCATATTTTTGTTTGAATCTGACACATAACCCACAAAAATCATGTATGCTTGCTGTTGGGTGGTATGAATATGTTGTTTTTGAATCATAAACTTAGTCGCATTTGGTTTGATTACTGTCAGCTAGTACAAAAAACAGGTACATAGTAGCTCTTTTCAATATGCCAATTTTGGGGTGTTGATTGTGTATCTAGATCAGTTCATATAGTTACACCAAACAAATGCTGTAAGTCGATTGAGAATGTTGAAAAACACCCCAACAAAGGGTGTGGTTGAACTAATGGTAGAGTATACTGTCTATCACATGTTAATAAATCAATACTTCCGACATGTTATTCAAAATAAGCTCACTCTAACTACAAAATACGACAATGGTCACATCCCTCAGCCATGAGGTTACGACTAAGAAGAAGACACTACAAAATGCAATGAAAAGAAATAATGGCAAAAGGAGTGTTGGGTATCCCATCTTAAATATTACATAACATACGAAATACTGCAAAAATTTTATATAAAACATGTTTTGCAAATAATATCAACTCAATATGCTTGCATTACTGCATAATTTTTATCTCACGATCAAGAATTAAGTGATATTAGACAAATTTACATTTCAAATTGCATCTGTGTCCAGTATTAGGATTGTTGGCATGTACGGGAACATGTTTTCACCAAAAGCTAGTGAAACAAGGTCTTGCTTTACCACTCTGGCCAAAACCCACACTTTACAGGCATCTAAGTGTTGACATAGTTATGTCTCAAGTATATTAAGGTTAATGTAATGTAACATAATATTTAGCTGTTCAGATTATGTTCATTTGATTGTTACAAATAACTTATACAATTTTATGTACTAACTGTGCTACAAATGTAACTTTGTGCTAGGTAGGTAAAATGCTCTTTGAAATACAAGGAAGTGTAATTAAGGAGCCTCAGTTATGATTCAAGTTGATAAAACAGAAACAAATGACAGGTAAGTACTGTAAGATACATTACTAAATCCAATCCTGAATAGATGTTAGTGATAATTACTTAGCACATCCAAGTACTTTATCAATTCTTGGATACAGAAATCACATGACTTTTATGGCAGATAAATGTAAAGTTAATTCTTGCTGCTGTGATGTACATTACGGTGTAAAGAATGAAGAGGAAATGAAAAAATAATTACTATGAGTTCCTAGTGAGTGAAAGAATGACTAAACATGGAGTCATATGACTTTCATGTATCTATCTGCCTTTCATTACAGATAAGAAGCATATAATGCGACACAGTGATCAAAAGGGGAACCTACATCTTTTTCTGGAGTTCGACCTGTTTCTCTTTCTTTTCATAGTACTCCATGATCTTGAGGCGCTGCTGCTGCACGAGACGTCCCTTCTCGATGTTGAACTCCTCCTCGGCTTTGGCGTCGATCTCTTCGGCCTTTTCATTCGCCTCTTGTTCGATGAATGCCATCATGTGCTTGATCTGGTAACGGGAAATGGAGACATTTAAAAGGAAATTCGAGAAACGTAAATCCAAGATCACTCATGGTTATGGGTTTCTAAGATGGATGGCAAGTAGAATAATGGAAATGGTGCAAAGGTAGTAATCGGATCAATCATCATGACAATCTCCTGTACGTGTGGCATCGTCGATTTAGGTTTCTCTGTATACGTACCTGCTTTTGAACATCTGCATCGCTGAGCGCCATGGCTGTTAATTATTATTTATTCCACTAACACGTAAAACAACCGACAATGAGCCAGAAAATGAGAAACTGACTGAGAAATGTAAGTCGACGCCTATCAGAACTTCTTCATCGAACTCGTACAATCATATGATCCCGGTGTTGCCAAAATCGCATCGTCAAAGTCCCACCGTTTCGACCATAGACAATGTTCTTTAGCGAGTGGAGTTGTTTTATATCACTTTTATACATACGTTATTGAGATTACATAAAGTTTATAACAGTAACTGATAAATAGAGATTAGTTATAAATTTTTCTAGCCACGCATGACCTCTTGATTCGTATTTTCATCCTGAAACCTTATTTGGCTAAAAGTGAACATTGCATACAAAATGCACTCCTAAAAGATGATTGTTAGTTGTAGCAAATTTTCTATCGACTCCAAAATGAAAAACGGACATGAGTTTAATCATGAAGATATGTATTTATGATTAGATTGGGTAGGCTTTTGCTCATTTATAAAAGTCGAATAAATTAGAGTTCACCATTGAGTCAAATTAGTTGATAAGGTAATGCTTCTTTGTGAATTTTGTGTTTAGAAGAGTAATTGAAATTGACTTTATGTCTGAAAACTTTTATTCAAAAGTACTCAAAAATAATTTATTTTCCCCTAGTTATAGGACATTTTTATGGTAAGGTAATTTTAGTGCGTGATTAGGAGGTGGTCAAATTAGCGTGTCATTAAAAAGAAAAAAAAATGGAAATGGTATAAACTGTACCAAAACTATTATCTTATATATTTTTTCTTATAAAATATTTAAACACCGGGCTTGTAGCTAGAATTTGGTATGAAATATTTTTTTGAAATATTGAAAAACTCTGTGACTGACTATTATAGATTTCCGCTTTCAACAATATGGCCGCCAGTTGTTTAGGGTAATGTGGCGTTCGATCAAACTGAGTGAAATTGTTACAATATTTACTAGTAACGCAAAGATGTATAAAGTTTTCATCGTTTTATAGCAGTGTATTACGCAGAGACTGTAAAACGCATGTTTTAAGTTGGTGTTTAAAATTTCGAATGAACAAGTCGTCTTGAAAATTGAACAGTCAACAAACTTTTGTTTATTTCATTGCAGTGAATTTATTTGTTTCTACTCAGAATACTTGATTATGAACCATCCTTACGTTTCTTGAAATAGTGGCACAAGGACTGACGTCGACACATTTAGGTAAATGTTTACAATTTTTGAAGAAGTGAAATTATACATCATCCAGGGTCGCCATTGTTTGACAAGGGACCAATAAAACAATTTACCGTGCAAATTCATATTCCTTGAATTCACGAACTGTTTTTTAAAATATCATTATCATAAATGCACCTTTTAATGATTTACGATTCAGCTATGCCTATCAATAATTGTTGAATTGCCCCTGCTGTTTCAGTTATTCTCATTCAGCGCCCAGTTTATGTTGATCCCAATTATTTATTGTTAAGATTTTATGTTATAGGTAAAATACTTTTTAGTGATTTGACTATGAAAAAGTTAGCTGTCAGTTTTGTTCGGATTATTGATTTTCGAATAAGAAGATATAAAAGTATAAAAGGAAAAATGGCAAACTCGAGTGTTTTGTTACTACCACGTCTCGTAGAAGGAGCAAATTTTTCAAACTGGAAATTTCGTATTAAATTAATTCTAGAAGAAAAAGGATTGATCGCAGCCGTGAATAATGATATTAATAGCAAAGAAAAAGAAGAGTTAGAAATGGATAGTAAAGCAAGAAGTTTGATCGTGCAATGTATAAGCGATAAGTATATAGAAATAATAAAGAAATGTAAGACAGCAAAACAAATGATTTCTCATCTGGAGAAGATTTTTGAGAGAAAAAGTATATTCAACAAACTTTATTTAAAGAAACAGCTATTGACATTGAAGTGTAAAGCAAATGAAAATCTGCAAAATCATTTTCTCAATTTTGAAAACCTTGTTACACAACTTGAAGCGGCTGGTTGTATCCTAGACGAAAATGATAAAGTGTGCCACTTATTACTGACGTTACCCGAAGATTATGAAACAGTGGTTACTACAATTGAAACTATGAGTAGTGGGGATGATTTGACATTGGAGTCCGTGAAGGCAAAGCTACTTGATGCTGAAATAAAAATAAAAGGAAAAGAAGTACCTACACCAGCGTCGAGTTTCTTAATTACGTGTTTTAAGTGTGGCAGAAGTGGCCACAAGGCAAATAAATGTAACAATAATCAAAGCGAAAACAGATCTGGTTCTGGAAATACAGACAGAGGACGTTCACAATTTAGAAGAGGAAGAGGTACATTTCGCAATAGTAGAGGAAGATATTTTGGTCGTAATAATTACACAGAAGAAGATGAAAATAAGCAAAGAGATGAAGGGTTTGTAGCATTTAGTACGGAAATTGAAGATGATGATGAATTTGAGGAAAAATATATAAACTACATAGTAGATTCTGGTGCTTCGCATAATTTTACACAAGAAAAGTATGAAAAATACATGATTGACATACAACCTTTGAAGAAAAAGATACAAATAAATACTGCCAATGGAAATATTTTATGGGCAACAAAGAAAGGAACATTAAAATGTAAATATAGAAATGAAAACATAACAGTTGAAACGTTGATTGTGCCTGGAATAAGCCAAAACTTACTGTCTGTGACAAGATTAATGGAGAAAGGACTGGAAATTATTTTCAAGAACGGAACGTTAAAGATAAAAGGTAAAATTGATTATTATGGAGAAAGAAGAGGTAAACTATACATAATGCCATTAAAGATAAAACAAAAGAGACAAGAAGAAGAGCAATGTAACATAGGAGTGAAAGATGAAAATATTTGGCACAAAAGACTTGGACATTTAAACAGAAAAGGCCTGGCATATATGAAATTACCAATGAGCGAGGAGATTTGCGACGAATGCATGAAAAATAAAAGCACAAGATTACCATTTCAACCATTAAGGAAAAGACAATCAAGGTATGTAGGAGATTTGATACACTCTGATGTGTCAGGACCGATGAGTACAGTTGCAAAAGATGGATATAGATATTTTCAAACGATTATGGACGATTACTCACATTTCACGCAAACATACTTACTTACAAATAAATCAGAAGCAGCAGACAACTTGATAAAATATGTGAAAAGAATGAAGACAGAGAGAAATACACGAGTAAACAGAATAAGATGTGATAACGGAGGTGAATATTCGTCAAATTATTTCAAAAGATTTTGTTACGATAATGGTATAAAACTGGAATACACAGTACCCTACAGTCCACAAATGAATGGAAAGGCTGAGCGAATGAATCGCACTATTTATGACAAAGCGCGAACAATACTAAATGAATCGAGGCTTCCAAGACCCCTATGGGGTTGTGCTGTTTTAACTGCGACATATATGATAAACAGATGCCCGTCTTTCGCGATTGATTTTGATATTCCTGCTAGAATTTTTGGGCAAGAGATGTCATTAGAAAAAATGAGAGTCTTTGGTTCTCGTGCTTGGGCTATAAAATTACCTAAAAGAGACAAATGGGAAAGCAGAGCCATATGTGGAAGAATGGTTGGTTATTCTACAACTGGCTATAAGGTGGATGAAATAATATGGACACGAGATGCACGTTTTGATGAAACGAATTATAAATATGATGAAGAAGAAGAAAACGTCATAAAAAGAAAAGTAAATGAAGAGGAAAATGTGATACAAACAGAAGAAAATGAAAAGGAAAAAGAAGGGAAAGTAGTACCTGAAAAGGAAAAAGAAAGGGAAGTAGTACCTGAAGAGGAAAAAGAAGTAAATAATGAAGAAGGTATAAAAACAAGGAGTGGAAGAGTAATAAATAGACCACAATTTTTAAGCGATTATGAAGAAGATGTGAATTTTACCTATGGTTATTGTTATCATACATGTACAGATGATCCAAATAAGTACGAAGATGCAATTAAAAGCGACGAATGGAAAGAAGCTATTAATAAAGAATTAAAATCTCATGAAACTATGAAAACATGGACAGCAGTTGACAAGGAGAGTGATATGAAATTAATTGATTCAAAATGGATATTCAGAACTAAAGAAAATGGAATAAAGAAAGCTAGATTAGTGGCAAGAGGTTGTCAGATAAAGGAAGAAACAAATTTTGGAGAAAATTATACACCAGTAGCTAGAATATCAACGGTGAGAACAGCATTGGTACATGCGGTAAACAAATCATACTCTATTAAACAACTTGATGTGCCTACTGCGTATTTGAACGGAAATTTAGAAAAAGATGTGTATATGAAGCCACCAGATGGTGTGGAAATAGAAAAGAATAAAGTTTTGAAATTAAACCGAGGATTGTACGGATTAAGAGAAAGTGGTAAATGTTGGAACAAGAGATTTAATGACTTTTTGGAAGAAAAAGGTTTTGAAAGATCACGATACGATTTTTGTTTATACATGAATGAAGAAAAGAATCTATGGTTAGTTTTATATGTCGATGATATTTTATTAATTGGAACTGAAGAAAATATAGAGCTGGTCACAAAGGAGTTAAAAAATGAATTCAAAACAAAAGATTTGGGAGTTGTAAATTCATTTTTAGGCATGGAAATAGAGCGAGATGAAGACACATTGAAAATAAGACAGACCAAACAAATAGATAAAATGCTTGAAAAGTTTAATATGACAGAAAGTAATACGTGTAAAACACCGATGGCAAAAGGTTTTCAAGTTGAAGGAGAAGTGGTAACAAATGTTCCATATAGACAATTGATCGGTGGATTGATGTATATCGCTACAACAACAAGACCAGATATATCGTACACGACATCATTTTTGAGCCAATATCTAGAGAAACCTACGCATAATTTATGGGTGCAAGCAAAGCGAGTATTACGTTACTTGAAAGGGACGAAAACACATGGACTTGTATATCAGAAACATGACGGACCTGATACGATTGAAACTTACTCTGATGCAGATTGGGCCGGGAATAAGAAAGATAGAAAAAGCATATCTGGCTCAGTTACATTTTATAACAACAACATCGTATCATGGTTTTCTCGCAAGCAAAACTGTGTGGCGCTTTCGACGGCAGAAGCGGAGTACGTGGCCGCTGCTGTGAGTGCATGCGATTTACTAAATATAAAAGGACTATGCAAAGATTTTAATTTACGTGACAGTGCTGAAACGAAATGTGTGCTGTATATGGACAATAAAAGTGCTATTGAAATGACAAAGACATTTGAAAACAGTAAGAGAGCTAAGCATATAGATATCCGATTGCATTTTATAAAAGATTTAATTGAAAAGAAAGAATTTAAAATAGAATATGTATCATCTCAAAATAATTTAGCTGATATTTTTACAAAAAGCTTGTCGAAGGAAATATTTGTAAAGTTGGTTTTTAATTTGAATGTTACCTAAATTAATTTTTGTAAATAACTTATTGAACTTAAAAGTACAGTCAGGTGCATAATTTTGTTTGAATTTTATGAAATGTATAGTCAGCTAGAATAAAAAGGTGGTTAACACCACTAGGATTTCAACATTTATTACTTATACTAAAGCATAATCGTGACACTCGCTATGTGAATTCATGCCTCACGTCTAAATTTGAAAAGCAGTTTCAGTTATGCTAAGGCTCGGCGCAAACGCGCCACTGTCCACAGCCACTGGTGACCAGTGACAAGCAGTTCACACGCTTTTTCACACATTTTGTATTGACTCGCCGTACATGTGTGGCCGCCGCCACTCGCTACAGCATTGCCCTCATCGCGCTAGCCACCGTTGACTGTGGCCAGTGGCTTGTTTGCGCAAAGCCTAACTACAGAAACAATTTTTTTATCTGCTCATTTATTTGCGTTCAATGTTGTTCATAATATTTTTCACTTGTTGTTAAATATTAACCACATTGAGTACTAATCAAAATTGTACCAAGGCTATGAATAAAAATGTGTGGAAATCACTCGGGGGTGCAAAAGGAAAGAAGTGTATGACGTTATACAAATATGATTGAGATAGATTGACTAACCTAAGTGATTACCATACATTATGAAACATAGCCCAAATGATTGCATTGCTTGCCTGAATCCATTCCAAATTTGTAGGTAGATTATAAATTATAAGCGAAATGTTAAAATATGAAGTGTTTCTCTGTTACTTAAGGTTTTTAAATGGAAGTATCAATATTCCCTCAAAATAGAAAGTTAACAAATTGCATGAATCGAAGACAGCTGCAGTTTATATTTAATTTGGTGAAATGTTAGTACCTCAAACAACACTACACTAGATAATCATACAAACGTAAAACCAGTAGCAGCTGTATGA
Organism: Agonopterix alstromeriana; assembly: GCA_963924505.1. Classification (NCBI taxonomy): domain Eukaryota; kingdom Metazoa; phylum Arthropoda; class Insecta; order Lepidoptera; family Depressariidae; genus Agonopterix; species Agonopterix alstromeriana. Next base: position 5,425,264 of record OZ004661.1, read on the forward strand.
CAAATACTTTCATATTATTTTCATATTGTGTTAATTCTATAAATGTTAATTGAATTTCACTTAGTATTGTTTGACCCAAGTGGGACCAAGGGCACATCTTGGACACATAGCTGTCATTTCATACAAATGGGAAAAATGAGACTGCGAGCAAGATAGAAATATGCTATTGCCCATATTTTAAGCCACATTTCCTACCAGCGGGGGACGGTTAAAATTGCAGTGGGAGGCAGGGAGTGTCCATATTGTATGAAGTACTAGATAATCTTTCTTATACTGTGCTAAGGGTAAATGAAATGTCACCTAACATTTGCCTGCATTTTGAAACACCTCTGTGCTGTCGTGATTCCCTCGCTGCAAAATTTGATAGCTTGCTTGCTTGTTTGTTGAATTTCACCTGACTGGTTAACTGTCTGATAATATGGAGTTTTTGACAAACTTTTCAAACACTCTATTCACATGCTTTTCAAAACAAGATTTTCAAATAAGAGTGTTAAATCAGTCTCTTTCTCTCATGTGAATAAAATATCTCAACTTTCACATGTTATGAAACGGACCTATAGATAAGACAGTTGCTATCAGAGATCAAAATGCAATAAATCTTATTTGTTTACACTTAATTCCAATTAGATATGTAAACATGCATATAGTATATTAAGATCATGCTAATTTAGAAGTTGAGATTGTAGATTTTGTTGTTGCAAATATTATTAGTAATATGGTATCATGTATATTTATTAATAAACAGACTTAGGTCCTGTTTCACCACTTCTGGATAAGTTCACTATCTGACAAATAAGCTATTCAGAAGTAGTGAAACAGACTCAGTGAAATGTCCCATTTTTCTATCTCTATTTATTGTTGTAAAAGCTAATCTCGGAAACTATTGTAGGGATTTTGATTTAGTTTTCACTAATAGGTAGATGGATTCTGTATGGAGGTTTGTGTACCCGTGTGAAACCGGTGAGTTGCTAGTATAATACCTCGGCTGATGTTTGCTTGTGAGTTGTTCCAAATCTATGTAAGTTGTTACCCATGGATACGATACCCATGGAGCGAATTTTAAATTATCTATGATGTCCACTCAACAATTTGGCCAAATTCATTTTCACAGATTTTGCATCATGTGTGTTGATAGAATTTTAATTGAAATTTAACAACAACATGTAACTTCTGAATGGTTGTCTAATTGTATTATCAAAATCGTTTTGATAGTGTTGTCTGCCTGTTTGTTCTAATGTTAATTGTCATCAATCATACAACATTTTCGACTTATAAATTTCCATGTGAGGATTGAGAAGTGTCAGCTGGTAATTATTTAAAGCTACAACCCCACTAAACCCATTATTCGCCTAAAATTAATTGCTTCTTTCACATCGGCTCAGTAAAATCAGTTTATAGGTAGTTTTAATCGTGGAAAATGTAGGTATATAGTTAATAATCATGTTAAAAGCATTTGCGAATGAGAGTATTTTTTTATTTTATTTTTAAGGGCTTGTTAGACGGCGCCACGGTCTTCGTGAGTTACGGTCGAAATATTAAAAATGTTTCTTTAAAATAATAAAGAGGGAAAAGATGCTAAAGCTATCTTTATAATAATGTCAAATGAATATTCCCATATTCCTACACAAAATGAAAATGCTAAAATTTTTGTGGCGAATTTCAATGCAAATATGAATAGTTAGTGTAGATAAAATGTAAAAATACAAAATGTATATCACAATATCATTATCCTACACAGTTTCCTGTGTTTTATGAATTTATAAAACCTATATAAATTGAGAAAGTGACAATATTAAACATTTACATATTATTACATTGCAGGTTATGGCAAACTTGAATTTCCAGCAAGCCCCTAGAAGCCTAGCCAGCGGCGGTGTAGGCGGTCGCGTGGGCTCTGGGCTCGTAGGGGGAGTGTCGGGACATGTGACACCGACTTTCGGGGGTGCCTTGTCGCCGGGCCGGGGCTCCACGGCGATGCCCGGCGGCGCGCCACCCTCGATGGCATCGCGGGCGACTCTATTCGGGCAGCGCGCATTCGCCGACCGCAGGGTTCCTATACCAACACCTTTGTCACAGCATAACAATTCCATGGTGAGCCTTCACTTTTATTCCTAGGAGTTTGATTCAACTTTGCTAAGAAAGATCATAATTATAATAATTTATTGCATTTGTGGTTATATGAGATCTTGAGAATACAATTTTACAGCATACACAATTACAAATAAACCCTGTAAGGACGCAGCAACATCTTAAAAACAACATTAAAATCAATCAAATCCAATTTACTTTATTCTACAACAAAATATAAATAGTAAATGTCAGAGAAAAAAAAACTATCCAATTAATCTACAAAAACATTTTTTTTCTGAATCTTTTTTAAATTTAAACTATCCTATCCTTTAAATTCAAAGTATTCTTCTAAATCATAAAATTTTAGGTCTGTTTTAAACACTTAACAGGAATCATTAGCATAAGATTTCAAAGTTCAAACATTGTTGTCTAAGAATGATGATATAGAAATGTTCTCTAACAGTCTAGTATGAGCAACCTGTCTCGATTCAACGCGGGCAGCAACTACCACTCTGTGTTTGGTGAGGGCGGCGATACTTCGACGCCTCCGCTACTGGACCTGAGCGAGTTCCCCTCGCTGACGGCGCGTGGGGCCGGGGACCAAGCCCCTACAGCCGCGCCGCCACCGCCGGGCTCTAAACCTTACGGTGAGCCATCATTTCGATAATGCTGAATTGAAGGTGAACGCGCACCGGAGTCGCATCGCAGCGGACGCAGCTTACGGATTTGTTGCTTTGTATGGATTTCTATGGAAGTGCGTCCACTGCACTCGCATTATCCGTCAATGCGGGAGGGGCGTTGGTATTTTGTAGCAAGAAATGCTGACAACGTCATCCGCTGCGAACGCGCCGTTAGTGTTCCCATCTTAGGATATTTTCCTCTAATTTTATAGGGTATTTTTAGACATGATCTAGGATATTTTTTAGAGTATAAGGATGTATGTAATAATTAGGAAGGAATATTCTTTTTTGTAAAATTTTTATAGACAATAATAACATTAATAACAGAATAGAATAATATTATATTTAATTGATACAGAAAAAAGATACCTATGGGTATATTATATTCGACACTATCATAAAGTTACTTATTTTCTACCTATTAATCACTTTCATACATTTTTACTGATTGTCAAAATAAAAATAATTTGACATATCATAATCATCAGATCATTACTGTTATACATTTTTATATTGTTTACTTTCAACTGAATATGAATTTATTCCATCATAATCATAACATACATACATTTTACTTATTCTCAAAGGAAAACTAAATCAATAAAAAAATTACACTATGGCATCATTTTTTTCCCTAAATAAAAGAACCCAAATAAGCTTAGGGTAAAAATACCCTAAACTGACACCACACGGCAAAATATCGATACGGTGGACGCAGCCACCCGCAAAATCTGTATTGGTGACCACGTCCCTGCTGCGTCCGCTGCGATGCGGCTCCGGTGCGCGCGTACGTTTATTTCTGCAGTATGACTAAAGATTGATAGTAGTATTTGAACCAATATTGAAGAGCATTTACATATTTTTTTGAGAGCTTTTTTGATTCACAAAATATACTAATAAATTCATATTTGAAAATGGGAAATCCCATGTTATTCTGAAATGAATAATTGTATAATTTAAGTATGGATGGGAACGCTTGGTGGATTAACGCCCATACACCCTCCCTGAGAGTAGGCATGTGCCTTACAGTGGGACGTATATAGGCTGTGATGATGATGAAGTAAGTATCTTGACATGTAACTTGTAGGTGTATCATTCTTAGTAACAAGGTAAAATAGGTCAAATGTTACAAGGTCAATAACATGCGCGTGCTCTTAATCAAAATTTAATACAATCCAGTCGCCAAAGCTTTTCTTCAGTTCTAAACTCTCGAGTGTAATATAGAACAAAAATGTGTGCAGTTGGTATGGTGAAGCAGCCAACATCGGAGCAGTCGGAGTTCACGATGTCGTCGGAGGACTTCCCTGCGTTACCGGGCACGTCGAGCACTGGCGGGTCTGTGCCGGCACTGCCGCCCACCTCCGCGCCCTCTGCTGGCCATCCTGTGCCCGATTACGCCAACCACAGTGCTGAGAAGCCCAGAAAAGGCATACAGACCTCGCCTGAAGGTTAGATCTATACTCTGTCTGAAATGTGACTAGCTTGCATTTTTAGTTTAGTTTACTTGTATAAAGCAATCTCCAACACCGATGCCTAAATTCATTTACACTGTTTTTATCTCGTACCATCCCCCTGTCCTGTCACGAGTTAGAGACGATGTCGCAATCATGAATGTTCCTGCATGATAACTGGACCAAAGTAATTGAAAATGACTATCCGAAACGTAGTGTGAAACTATGAGTTGGGTGAACTTTTCGTGTCTGACAATAAATTATTTTCTCTCCCCAAAGTTGTCAATCAAGGAGCGCATACGGATTTATATGGTGTGTATTAGAGATTGATCGGGATGGTTATATGTTAAAGTGGCTCCCTCACCTCTAATATGGTAGATGCTAAATGTAATTTATGTTGTGATGTTGAGAATTGTAAAAGCGGCTTTAATGTATTAACCATGAAATAAAAGATTGATTATTTTTCCTGCAGTACATGAATGTTTAATATGTTACTATTTTAGGCAAAGTAACGAACATACCCGAGACAATGATGCCCAACCAGTTCGGTATCGTCGGCCTGTTAACGTTCATCCGCGCGGCCGAGTCAGACCCCAGCCTGGTCTCGCTGGCCCTGGGGCAGGACCTCACTGCGCTTGGACTGAATCTGAACTCACCAGATAACCTCTATTTAACATTTGCTGGACCTTGGGCCGACACGCCGTGCAGGTCAGTTCTAATTTCTGTTTTATTATAGATTAATAGTCTAATAATTTATATGCATATATAGTCCTTTAATTAACTGCCCTTTGCAGACCTCAAGATATGGACTATCACGTCCCTCCTGAATATCTGATAAACGGATCCATTAGAGAAAAGCTGGCGCCTCTTCGGCTAAGTCGATATAAAGAAGACCTACTCTTTTATCTGTTCTACTGCTTCGTTGGCGACGCCCTGCAGGTTGCAGCTGCAGCAGAACTGTAAGCTCATTCATTCACAATCATCTATGAGTTTCAGATTTACTACATTTTTATTCAATAGCAAAAGGGGTTGTGGAGTCACGTCACTTTTCTCTGCTGCTGTAAATTGAAAGCATTCTAATATTAACCTCATACTGCAGACTGGTAGCAGAGACGATTGTCTTGACCTTTAGGTCTAGTATGATTTCTCTAATCGCGAGCGACGCGCCTTCGCGGCATAGAAAATTACTCTGCCCGCGTTTTTCTGTCGCTCTCCGCGACGGGTAGTATGGAAAAAGGCCGAATCGCGAGTAAGTAGAGAAATCATGCTAGAGGGTCTGTACTGTGTAATACATCTCACTACAGTGCGTCCACCATAGCATTGAGATTATGACTGATCGTTTTATAGATGTGACACAACTTTTACTGATATAACTGCTAATACTAGTATGGTACTAGCTCCCAATGTAATAATGGGTAATGACTAGTGGCCGTGTTTGATAGGCTTATTTCCGTGTGTCCGGGAAAACAGTCTCCGTTTTATACATACCAAAGAATAAGTAAAATAAAACATCGGAAACAGAATTTCTAAGTCACTAATATAATAATAGTTAGGATTCCGTTAATTATGTCACAGACCTAGTGAAAATGCTGTCACCTCAACTTTTAACTAATATTTTAAAATTATTTCTGAAATTATTTGAGCAATCAAAACATTGTGTATGGATACAATTATAATGAATTTTAATTAATATTATATTCCTTTAATATTTGAAAAATAACGACATTATTTAGACGCCGTTTCAAAGTCACGTCCTCGGACCAAATCTCATCTGTCATAATCAAAAAGCTATGTTGAACAGAATATAACTAGTCAGTATACATAAGTCGTCATACAGCTTTGTAACATTCATAACTGTTTGAAGGTATAATCGTGAATGGAGATATCATATGGAGGAAAAGGTGTGGATCTCGCAGGCTCCCGGTATGCCCATGGTGGAGAAGACTTCTACCTACGAACGCGGCACATACTACTTCTTCGATGCCCACAACTGGCGCAAAGTACGTGATAATAACATTGACCTTTCGTACAGAACTTCAGGGTGAAATTGATATCATTAGAATCCTTTTAAACTAAGAGTCTACCCATCAAACTGAACAACTTTTACTATGGGAGCAAACCGATTGGAACTTACTCGACTTAATTGTATGCACCAGAAGATTTTTTTTTGCTCCTATCTGTTTGCTCCCACAGTAAAGGTTGTTCAGTTTGATGGGTAGACTCTTAGTTTAATAGGATGCTGATGATATCAATTTCATCCTGTAGATACACAATCAGCGGTCAGGTATACTTCAAAATGCGTACCGAGACTACCGAGATGACCGATCAAGTGTGCTACTTTGTATGAACCAAGTGTGCTACTTGTGTGCTCCAACTAAACGCGCTTTGGGCCTATCCATTATTTTCACTTTCATCTAAGCATATTAGTAGCCGGCAGCTAACCAGGTTATTTTCTTATTGTTATGTGCAGGTGCCGAAGGAATTTCACCTGGATTATAGCAAACTCGAGGGCCGACCACAACTGCCACCTCATGTGCTTACGTAGCGTCTCCCATCTCTGACATACCTATTGTAGTTTTGTTATATAAAAGTACAAGTTTAAAAAAATCTTACCGTTTTATTTTTTCCACGCATAATGGTGTTCTAACCTATATAGTCATTCTTCGATTTATGTATCTGTCGCAGTCATCTGCTTAAATCTGCCATTTGATTGAAAGGCTAGCCTGTTCGCGTTCATTGAATGGCGACACTCATTTGAATGACTAGTTTCAATCAAATGGCAGATTTAACCAGCACGTCTAGTATGATTTTGCGCGACGCGCCTTCGCCGCATACAAAATAACCTGTTCCTGCGCTTATCGGAGAGCGCAAGCCGCGCTTGCGGCGACTTGTAGTATGGAAAAAAAGCAGAGTCGCGCACGTGTAGAGAAAACATGCTAGACGTGCAGATGGCTACGACATATCTATACCTCAAAGATACCTGTATTTTTTTTTAACCAGCTGTCTATTGTAACTGCTACTCAGTAAGCTGGAAATAGGTATTGTCCTGCTACTAAACTATATTTTTCTTATGACCACATTCAAACTACCCCCTTTGAAAAAAAATGTTTACTGTCTTTTATTTCTTTTTAATTTATTTTATTTCGCCGTGGAATGTATTCTTACGTCCAACAAATAAATTAACTTAGTACTCCTCGGCTCCTTCGCCTTCACCCTCGGCAGAGTCCATGCCGACCTCTTCGTAGTCCTTCTCGAGGGCAGCCAGGTCCTCGCAGGCCTCTGAGAACTCTCCTTCCTCCATACCTTCACCTACGTACCAGCGCCCGAAGATGCGCTTGGAGTACATGAGGTCAAACTTGTGGTTTAGACGAGCCCAAGCCTCAGCGATGGCCGTGGTGTTTGACAACATGCGCACAGCACGCTGCACCTTAGCCAAGTCACAGTCGGGCACGACAGTCGAGGGGTGGTAGTTGATGCCGACCTTGAAACCAGTTGAACACCAGTCGACGAACTAAATCGTACGCTTGGTCTTGATGATGGCAATAGCCGCGTTGACATCCTAAGCACGACATCACCACGGTACAACATGCAGCAGGCCATGTATTTGGCGTGACGGGGGTTGCATTTGACCATCTGGTTGGCCGGCTCGAAGCACGCGTGGTGATCTCGGCTCGTGGTACGCCTTTTCCGTGGAGATGACGGGCGCGTACGTTACTAGGGGGTAGTTGGATACGAGGGTAGGGCAACAAGTTGGTCTGCAACTCGATAAGGTCGAGGTTGAGGGCGCTGTCGAATCGCAGGGAAGCCGCGATCGAGGAGACGATCTGACCGATCAGCCTGTTCAGGCTCAACACCTTGTATTATATTAAATATGCATTATGTTTCCGGCCAAACCCCATTTGGTGTTTAAAATAGCCCAGTATAAACTAGACTTCAATGTGATTTATCTGGCCCCTGATCCACCAGGTAGACTAAATTGGAGCTCCACGGGAAAGGCCTGTAATTAGGGTAACCAAAAACCTGAAGCAAACTTGAGATATTTGCAACGATCGAGTCCCGAGCTCTGCTGACCACAGAAAAACGCGCCGAGAGCTTAACATTGATGATATTATGCATAATTATTCTGGTACGTATTGTTTTTTCTCGCTGTGGACATCCCGTCGACTTGCAGATCTGATTTGGAGAATGGTTGCACTCTCTTAACCAGTAGGTACCGACGTAGCTTATACAGGGTGGTCCAAACGCAGATGTCCAACAAGGGGTATGCCCCAAGTCCAGGTCCACCAGGGTTCCAGTCAATACGGCCAGCCCAAACCGTAACCGATTGACAGACACATGCGTGGAGCTACTCATACCATACTCACGGAATCGCATTTTTTCATGCTCTATCCTTTTCTGTCGCTCAGGAACGTCATTTGCTAGAGCGAGATATACAGGGGTCCAACTTAATATGCTGACACTTTTTAAGGGGATGATCAGACTATCAATCTGAACAACTTTCTCTATGGGACCAACATCGAAATCGCGAAAAAAAAATCTACTGCTCCATACAAAACTGCAAACTTACTTTAGCCAAGTGTATGGGACAACAGATTTTTTTTTCGCTATTTCGATGTTGGTCCTATAGTGAAAGTTGTTCAGTGTGATGGTATGATCATCCCCTTAAAAAGTGTCAGCATATTAAGTTGGACCCTGTATAGCGTGAGTGACATCGCGCTCGGCAGCACGGCCAAAATGCGATTGCCGGCCGGGTAGCGATGAAGAGCTGACACGTGCTACCGCGCGCGATTGCATGCTATCGTATCTAGCGATCGAGCGCGAATCGCTATCGTATTCGACAGTACGCATACGGGACCGTATGCGATAGTACGCGGAAGCACGCGATAGCATGCCGCAGCACCTAGGGCATAAACGCGATTCCGCGCTGCAAGATGTGGGTCAACCAAGAACCCTAAAGGGAGGTGTGAAAAGGAGGACCCGTGACATTCCAATACTTTATTTTTAAATTCCTGACATTCAGTTCCTATGAGTATGGCTTGATTTTCAGACCTGTGGGCCGCCCGCCATTAATATTTGATTTAAAATGACGTCACTTAGCTAACCATGCATTGTCCAACTAAACGGTTGAGGATAACTGCTTGTAAAAATGATACAAATCTTAGTTTTCGGTGTCATCAGATTTAGCGAAAGTTCGTCAGATTTGAATTAGGAAAAAATATAATTTAGGAATCAGGAACTAAATCCTCACATAGAAATAAAAAAACTCAAGAGGCCTACAACTAGGTCAGAAAAATGGTCCAGACATCCTAACGCGTCAGAATGTCTGGACCACTGTTTTTATTATTTTTCTCCGGAGTGCAGTGAGGTACTAAATATATGACGGTAGCTACGATATAGTACCTAAAACGTATTAAAACCTAGTATTGTTTAAAGTTAAAATATCTCTCATGGCCTTGATTTTCAGATGCTACATTTTTGTGTGCTTCAAAGGAATCTGGAGAAAATATATGTTTTAGGTGAAAAAAAAATGGTCCTGACAACCTGACCGTCAGAATGACTAGACCACAATTTTCCTTTTTTTCTCCGTTTGTAGCGAGATTTGATGATACGCACCAAATAGTAATAAATAAGTACTAAATAAGGTCAGACATCCTGACGCTAGCGTCTGTTTGTTTGTTTGTTCGAGCATCACGCAAAAACTACTTAACCGATTTGGATGAAACTTTGTTTTTGATACTTTATGAATATGTACTAAATCATGCATAGCTTAAAAATCGAATTGCCGGCTTGGTCAGACATCCTGACGTTCATGTCTGTTTGTTTGTTTGTTCGAGCATCACGTAAAAACTACTGAACCGATTATGATGAAACTTTTTTTGATAGCTTATGATTTGACTTAAAATCTGGTATATAATTTGTCCGTACGAAATCGCGGGTAAGCTCTAGTTTGTCTTTATTTTAACATTTAAATTAGAGATTGAAAAAAAAAAAAAATTTTTACTGACTAAATATTTATTAAAAAAAAAAGGAGTACGATACAATTTCCATCCGGTGTTTCTAATGATGATTTCACTAAGAATTCTTTGTTAATTTTAGGTCAGATTTAACAAAAAATTCTGTTATGTAAATTAAAAGTACGAAATAATAAAATCTTATCCTACATTCTTACAATTGATGCCAACATTCTGTCGACAGACAGTGGTTACGATTCGATATAACCTAATCATAGTTTTTTAAATTTTACTCCTAGTAAATAATACAATGATCCATCTGTATCAGTAAATGCAGTTTGTAGCAATAATTTCAATCGACATCAATAGTACTCGGTGATGTGGTCGGAGCCACATCAGGGGTAGCAGATGCACCGGCATTCTCCTTCATTGTGGCTTCTTCATCATTCATGCCGGGCACCCATAACCCTGAATCTACACACCTCTTCATGTAGTAAATGGCTTCTTGCTCAGGCATCTTGGCAATTGTAGCTTGGAGCATGGGTACATCTTGGGCGTCAAAACATTTCTTCAGTTCCTGAAATGTAAAACAAATTCCTGCTATGTTCTTAAACGATGCCTAGTTAGAAGCTGGTGATAAATACAGGGTAAAATTTATGTCATTAGCATCCTTTTAAACTAAGAGTCTACCCATAAAATAAACAACCCTCTGAAAGGCCTAGGAAAAGTGCACAACGAGGTGCGTGGAAATACCTAGCCAGACAGAAGTAATAGCTAGACTAAAGTCAGGCCGCTATAAGAATGCCGAATTGACATAATGTCAATCTCATACCTGCAGTAAATTAACTTTGTTTAATGGAGTTGTCAAATCGGCATTCTTTGACTCTATTATTGGGTAAGATTGCATGTTATAGAATTTCTATCTCCATGAGGTACCCTAATATAATTAAGACATTTTTGTTTGCACCAGAGGCGTACGTTTGGGAACCCCTGTGCCGCAGAATCAAACGACTTACGTCAGGTAATTCTTCGTAGACCTCCACAGGATCCAGACCACCCGGGCCCAGCCGTGCTTTCTTCTCTTCTTCCTCCTGTTCTCGAAGTGCCTCCTGGATCTTTTCGGCGGCGCGCTTTTTGATCCTCTTTTTGAATTGTTCCAGCTCATCATCAAATGAGTCTTTGTATGTCTTCTCAGCCATCTGAATCCTGTTTTGGTAGAAATTACATATGTAGAATGTTACAAACAGTTTTATCATCCGAAACACCAGTGTTCCAAGATGAGTCTTGGCATATAGGTATTAATTTGAACTATATCAGCTATTTTATCTGATGTAATCAGAAAATTATGGTGGAACATATAATACACTGCTATAATGCACAGGATAGGAATAAAACAGATAATTTATTCAAGTCCAAGAAAGGTGCAATACAAAGATTCCTTCGATAGTTAATAGAAATAAAACAAAACTTTACCTGGAGTAAAATGCACTGATGCAGGCTCTGGGATCTACATTCATTTGTTTGGACAGTTCTAGAATATATTGCATACAAATGGTCTGGTGGGCCACGTGTTCCATTAGATCATGTTTCTGAAACCAATAAGAATTATTGAAGTGTTTTAACTATGACAAGGATTTCCCTAAGCCAACTGTTTCAAGGGTAAGCAGGATGTTGTGAATTGGTTTAAGAACAATAAACATATATAATTTTGTAAACTGCTAGGCATAAGATTTTCAGTGACTCGCACAGTAAGTTATGGCACAGCCGAAATGCAATAGAACTGATTTCATATGTGGGTTATTCCATGTGCGGCCCATTTGTCGCTAACCTATGACATAGGTCATCAGCAGCGAAAGTGTTAAGGAAATAATAGAGATTAAGTTACCTCCTCCATTTCCAAGTTGATGCACCAGATGACGAGGTAGTTAGCGGTCAACTCGCACGTCAGTTGCGGGTGCTCCTGCAGGAACTGCCGGGAGTCGTCGTAGCGCCGCAACATACCAAACTTTTTCAACAGGGTCTCATTCTCTTTGATGAACTTCTTCATTTTCTCCTCCTTTTCTTCCTCGGTCAAGTTCACTTCATTCTGTCGCTGTTGTTTCGTGTTTATGACAGTTTTCGTGAAGCCCGGCACGCTGATCGTGTCAACATTCCAAGGGGTCTTCTTTTCTTTCTTCTTTAGCTCCTCTTCCTTTTGCAGGATATCTTGCTCTTCCTTCTCGAGCTCGGCTATTTCTTTTTTCAGGGCTTCACATTCGGGACTGTCGGGGCCAGCGGCAGCCAACATTTGCTTTTTGTAGGACAGTTTGCGGATGACAAAATTCTTAGTTTGTTCATGATTTTCTTTCTCGCGACGACGCTCCTCCATGCGCTCGACGCGCGCCTGGTGGCGCCAACGGAATAGCGATGGCGTATCGATGTTTGGGTGGGTTTCGTCCTCATCATCGGAAATCTACAACAAACGATGATGTTCATTATGGTAGCTAGCAGTACTGTAACTTAATTAGACAGCGTAACAAAGTACCTACTTCTGTGAAATATTAGTATCAATTTACTACTGGTTTTAACACTAATCAATTTGTTACCAACCTCAATATCTTTCCATTTGCTGTAGTCCACCATTCTTGCTAAATATAACTGTCTTTATATCAGAAAGCACTGAAAACTGTGCGATACAAGTAAATCACAGCGATGATAAATTAAGTTATATAGCTAATGTGCCACCGTTATAATGCTGCAGGTGAAAACGAAGCTATCAGGCAGGAATTCCGGAATATTCTTTTCTTTCTACAGCAGTAAACTGGAGCTTGTCATTTTGCTTGCAGAAATTGAATGAATGATTTGTTAAAATGAATGAATTGAACGGTGCCATTTTGACATTACTAAGCAGGAACAAAGAACGAATAACGCTGCGTCCCGAATTACGCCGACAGCGCTGATAGCGTTCTACCAATTCGGAACGCTAGATATCGCGCTCACACCGTTCACACCACAACATTCAAATATTCACATTATTTTCTTCATCGCTAATCGTTATTAAACTTTTATTCGTCTTTTTTAGAACATAATCAAACCCAGTACTACTAAAGAAACCTAAATCGAGACCTAAACAAACCAAAAATATAGGACAGCAAAACTGTCAAGCGTCACTTTTGAAAATTCGCTCAAAAATTTACTAGAACAAAACTATCAAACGTCACTTTTGACAACTCGCTCACAGTGCTAACGCCACGAACCGTGAGCACTGTTATTGCAAGATGGCGTCGGTAGTGACGTCATGAATGACGTCACGTTTTCGATTGTAGACGCGCTCACGTCAAATCGGAACGACATTTATCGCGCTCACAGCGCTGTCGGCGTAATTCGGGACGCAGCGCATAACTAACCATAACCTAGTGCGCTACGCAGACGATGGACAACTCGGTACAAAATCAATCAAGATTTTTTTTTCTGAATCGAAATCGAATTTACCAAAAATGTTTTTAATAAATAATGTCGTTTTCATGTGACAGTGTGACGTCACTCAGTGCTTTGTAAACTCCATGGTTAACTTAAAATACCTAACTGGCCATTTTAATAAAAATGGGTTCAATTTTAAATTAAACGCATGAAATTGTATAGACACACGCTCGTACATATTCCTTTCACGCATTCCACGCACACACATGTGATCGTCTATTTCTCGTTTGTTTTGTAAGTAGAAAGACCTCGCTTCGATAAGCCCTTTTCCACCAGAGCTGAGCTGAGCGAGGCTAGGAAAATGAAGTGACTCTATTGGTGGATTTTTTCTTCGCGCACCGCTTAGCTTCCTCGCACATATCTGGTGGAAAAGCAGCAGTTGGTACCTCATAACCGTCTTACAACATTCTTGATTAAAAGAGAAGACTGGCCAAGCCATAACTTTATTTGACCGAGATGAACTCAGGACTTGGCTTAAAATGAGATCTCATAACTTTTTCAGTGAAAAGTTGCCAAGACTCACACTCAACCCGAGTGTGAGTCTTGGCAACTTTTTTACATGATGGGATCTCAATTCTTTTTGTAGATTGCTCTTGCTTTTTAATTACCTATTTATAATAAGCAGTTCCCCAAGTCTTACAAGGATTAAGAATCCCTGCAGCTCCAGGACTGAAGAGTGAGGACCCGGTGACAAAGTCTTTGCTTGATATCCACAATAGGTACTAAGTAATTTAATATCAGCAGATCTTTAAACTACACTGTTTAAGTGGGCAGTACCGATGCAGCATCAGGACTGTTGACTGAGAACAACGTAAATTAAAAATCAGCAGATTCTCACGTATCACGGTATATATAGGCAGTATCTCTGCAGCATCCGGAATGAAAAGTTGGGACCTGAAATTTAATGACGTAGTTTCTGCTTGATACCAACAATACTAATTCAAAATCAGCAGATTCTCAAATAGGTATCACTGTTTAGGTAGGCATTAGTCAGTACCCTGCAGCATCAGGATTTTAGGATCGAAGGCTGAAATTGAAAGTTGGTTACCCTACCTACCTACCTGAATACTTATACAAAGTTTTAAGCAAATCGATTTAGTAAAACTAGTAGGTTATCCTACTAGAACCCACTGTTCCAGATCCTTATTACATATACATATTTGCACCCCCCAGTTTAAGGGGTTGGAGGGGAGAAATTACAATTTTTTTAGTTTTCTATTTAATTACAGTTTGAATACCAAATTTCAGCTTTCTAGGACTTCGGGAAGTAGGTACATTTTATTAACGTGACATGCTGTCCTGAAAATTTGAGCTCACTGGCCGCGATTCAGAGACGATATTTTTAGTCTTAGCTCGAGCTAAGCAAGGCGAAAATGTATGGATTTTGACATACGGGAGTTCGAACTATGACTTAAAAATCGTCTCAGAATCTCGGCCACAAGTACTAACTAGTCTAGATAATCTAAACCAAAGTTATGAACGCTCGAAAATACGCCGAATCGCTTCGGCAGTGCACCGCTTATTTGGCTCGTCTCGGCGGGCGGTGGACTTTTTTATTTACTTTTCCTAGCAGAGTTTTAGTGCTGAGAAATTTCCGAGCTCGCTCGTGCTTCTAAGGGTGCGTCCACATCTGGCGAATGCGCAGCTCGCGAGCCGCTCGCGAGCGGACCGCGAGCTGCACGCGTTACTTAAGTTGTTTTTAGCACTGCGCCTTTTTAGCGAAATTCATAAAAGGCTAGTATAGCGAGCGGTTCTCGCGCTTACAGTTCTGTTTTCTTTCATACTGTGAGCCTTAGTTGTTAGGGAAGTCAGTGCAGCACGCGGGCCGTGAGCGCGCGGCTCTTGCGCCGCTCGCCTTTCTGCTCGAGATTTCTCGAAGCGAGAATTCTCAAGAAATCTGGCCTTAGTCAAGACGAGAAAAAATTTCCCAACAACTCGAGAATTCCTGAAATCAATTCAAAGATCACTAAACTAAATAAAAAAGAGTGCGGGTCACGTTTGTTTTTTGTTTAATTTAGGACAGATTTTTCAACTGTCAGATAATTCATATTATGGACATCATTTAACATACTCGTACACCAGCGATCCAGGAAAATTGCTGGTACCTATTGTACCTTTAATTTATATTAATTCAGTTTGGAAAATAGGCACCAAAGAGATATTATTGGGATTATTTAGGACTTCGTAACAAAAACTTTTACTGATAAAACTTTTTTTTATGTAAACTGGCAAGATGTCTTGGAAACAAAATACCAAAAGCCATAAAAACTAAAAAGAACAAACCTGTTTTCTTTTTAATTAAAGTATTTGGCTTAACGGAATTTTTTCTGACAGATAGCTGCCGGATCTGAATTTCATGATGTAATGAAAACTCTTTGGTTGTTTGAAAAATATGAAGACGACTTGAAGACGAGAAATAAAAACTTTAAGTATTCCCAATTTTTTTGTTCAATATTCGTAACGCAAATATATTAGGTAGATCTTTGTTTATATTTCTAATGTTTTCGTATGATATCGGGGATTTTTGAAAAACATCTTATAATTTATTTTATTGCAAATCTATAAACAATATACTTTCAAAACCCATACGTAATAGTGAGACTGTCTGAAGTTGCCGTACGAAATTTCAAGACTAGATGAAAAAGTCAAAAAACGCCCATTTTAATCAGTCTTAAAATTTTTTACGGTTAATTCTACTATCACCTATCACGTATGGGTATTGAACTAAGGTCAAGAACATACAAATATGTAAATTTGTTTTGGTTTTTGCTTTGTTACGGCAGGATGTGATCTTGATCGGTTGTGACATGGTTGTGACTTGGGTTTTTATATTGGTAATGTCGTACCATGGTCGTACCTAACGACCTAACTGCAATCGGTAACCTTTTTAATAATTAAAAAACCCAGGGCTATAGTACTATAAGGTAAACTTTTTACAAAGACGGGATAAAGCTTAACCCTGTCGATGCTCTACTACTTTTGCCGATTTGAAATACATATAGCCTCATAAAGTGAAAATCTACTTTTTGTCTGCTTGTCCGTTTGTTTGTGCACGCAACCCGTACCCAGTACGTGCACGAAAGTATTCTAAAAAATAATTTTGCACTTTCCATACTAAATGCAATCAGCTGATCAAACGATCAAACTGAATTTCCTATATTATGTTTCTTAGGGAAATTTGATCGGTATCATGGGTAAAATCAACCCTTAAAGTAATGCAACTGTTCAGCCTAACACCATGTACATAAGGGATGCGGATTTTTATAAACCTTTATTCTATAATAGTTATATCATAACACTTTTAATTTTATGCTTTAATGTTTTTTCTTCTTAGCAAGTGTTGTAAGAATGGTGGTCATAGCGGTAGTGACTGTAGTTTCTGTGTTCAGGGTTGTCAGGTTGTCGAATGGCACTATTTCTCCGCCCATCATGCCTTGGTTCTCATCGGGAATGCTTATCTGGAACTGCAGCAGTACTACGAGGTACGTCACCATTGTAGCCAATAACTGCAACAAAGGTTCATAATGTAGGCACCTACCTCATCATCATGACAACCTATACGTCCCACTGCAGGGCACAGGCTTACCCTCCCAATGCGGATTGGTAAACTTCACATACGCATCGGAATTTCTTCTTCAGGATTTACAGGTTTCCTCACGATGTTTACCTTCACCGTTTGAGAGCAGTCGGTAAAAACTCATTGGTACATGGCATCCGTATGGATTCGAACCTGGCTTTCTGTTTGTTATTTGAGCTGTTTGTCACTCAGGTCCAACTTAATTTGCAGACGGTCTTTTAAGGGGATGATTAGACCATTAAACTGAACTAAGTTCACTATGGGACGAATATTTGGGACGAACAGGATTGCAGTTTTGTATGGAACAGAAGATTTTTTTTTGCGATTTTTATGTTTCTCCCAATGAGAAAGCTTTTCAGTTTTATGGGCTGATCATCCCTTTAAAAACCGTCATCATATAAAAAAGGACCCTGTACGTAAAAATTCAGCTTCCGTATGTTTGTGTCGGCAAAACTCGTAAATGGCTCGACCGATTGCGATGAAACTTTATTGGTAGTGCACACGTCGGGGAAGGTTTATGAAAAAAAACGGCCAAGCGTGTATCGGAAAAAAGGCAAATTGCAACGCATCTGTATGTTCGTGTCTACAAAACTAGAAAATGGCTCGACCGATTGCAATGAAGCTTTCGTGTGTTGTTGTGAAAACTCCCGGGAAGGTTTAAAAAAAATAGGCCAAGTGTGTGTCGGGATAAAAGGTACATTGCAACGCATGCCGGGCACAGATAGTTTATTTGAAAAAAACATAAATAGCAGCTGAGAAGCATAGCAAAACTCGCTGTGCAAACATATATACATATTATTCAGGAGAAAAATCGCTGTTAGCTGACAGACGAGTAAGAATTTCTTGTTTTTATTATTAATGTAACGCACGCTCACAACTCGATATTTACCTTAAGCTTTGCCAAATAACAATATGGTGTTATGACTATATGACCGACCTACCTAAAATACAAATATGCTCAAGATCAATTATTCGTTTTAGAAGATCTTCTATTTTACCCAGGCCGCAAAATCGTCGTCCAAATCACGTCACATGAAGATAGTAGGTACCCCAAATTGAACTTAGGATGACAAAAATAACAGAAACAATAATAACAAAATTATAATCATGTTCAGAATATCCACATTCCACTAGCAGTTCCCAAACTCTTAAATTATGACGATGACTTACAGATTTAAATAGATTCCTGTTGACGTCGAAGAACCCGCCGAGGCTGATGTGGGACGGGTTCATCTCCGTGGCTCGTAGGAACATGTTCACCTCAGTCTGGGCATCCGTGTTCATCCAGGACAGCTCCACCATTAGCAATTTCTTTTGAAATTGTGTGCGTACCTTTTCGTAAAATGAATTAAACCGATTAGAATCTTCGAAAGGACTTAAACCAAACATGTTCGTTGCCCTGCAACATTATTACCTAAGCAGAGGTCGTAGGTAAATAATGTAATAAACTTTATGTAATAAATCGATTGTAAAAAATGAAATCCAGTTGTACAAACAGTTGTAAATCCATATCTACCGCTAGACATGGGACAATCTATCAGTTGATCATCATCATCATCATTATATCAGCCGATAGACGACCACTGCTGGACATAGGCCTCCATCAAGGATCGCCACAACGAACAGTCCAGCGCTGCTCTAATCCAACGGGTTCTTTTAGCAATGGATAAAAAAGCGAAGGTTAACATTTTTTGCGATTGAAGGTTTTGCGGCTTTGTTTCAGAGAGAACATATTTGGAGATCCATGAACTTATGATCGTACACTATACATGGTGTTACAACAGTAAAAATAAACATTTAAAACTTTTAAGGGGGTTGTTAAGACCATCAAACTGAACCACTTTCACTAAAGGACTAATATCGAAATCGTGAAAAAAAATGGACTGTTCCATACTAAACTACAAATCTACTCGAGCTAAATGTATGCGGCAGCTCTTTTTTTTTTGCGATTTCAATTTTGGTCCCATAGTGAAAGTTGTTCAGTTTGATGGTCTAAACAATACCCTTAAAAGTTTAACACCTTGTACAGTAGGTATCTACATTACTATATTTACACGTAAGGATTTCCATATCGCCACGAGGTAGGTAGGTACACTAAAATTCAACTCTTTGATCGATTACGCAAATTATACAGCAAAAATAAATGTTAGTACATATCTGTTCATTTTCTATTTTAACGCATGTAAATACTATGATAAACTGATGAGAAATATTACAATCACAAGCCAAAATAATACTAACATTATGTGAAGCGTAATGAGCTTCGTCACAAATAAAGAATAGTAAGAATATGCTGCAGCAAGCAGTGAGAGCAAGACCGATGTCCTTAATGCCGAAACCTTCAGAGATCTGGCTGAGCAGTCCGTAGATAGAAAGCGTGATGATGAGGAACAGGTAGAGGCTGACAAAGGTGAAGGTGTAGCAGTTGGCGATGCCGGTGTCACGGGCTAGCTTGCTCAGGCGCAGCCAAAGGGCTCTAAATCCTGCTACATTTCCCGCTGGCCCGACGTGACGGAGAGCCTACAATAGATACATAAACAATTTATTTGCAAATGTAACACACAATATTACATACCTACACAATAAGTTTACAAAACAAGAATACGCAACACCAACATGTCTTTAATTGAAAATTAAAGAATAGAAAAGGGAACGTAATGCCATTAAAACCAGCTCAGGGGCAAGCACTCCAGCTCATCAGCAAAAATAAGTTAAACCTCTGTTTGTTTGTTTGTTTTTCCGTGACAGTACAGAACCACCTTCTGCAACCCATAACCATGACCGTAGTTCATCCAGCAGCCGAGTCCCGGAAATACCTGATTGCGATTGAAACAGGGCCGAAAAGGATGGCTTGATGACAGAATGAAAGTACCTAAATCTTTTGTGTTGAAAGGGTTTAACCACCGGGATTACCAGCCATTCACGCGCCAGTTTTTTTATGGATTAAAACGTGTGGTTGACGTTGTAACAAAATTACCTCTTGAAAATCCTCAGCTAGTACCATTGCTGACATGCTTAGCGTTTCACAGAGCAGATACCAGTACCCACCGAGTATGTACGTCAGAACTTCCAAGAATACATAGGGTATGATTTGCGTTAGTTTGAAGTGCACCATAGTAAGGTGGGTGATAACCACCGACGTGGTGGAAAGGATGGGGATTATTATAGCCATGGCGAGCGCTTTATTGTAGTGCGACAGAGGGAGCACGCGACCCGATAGCTGTTTGTATGCAATCTGTGAAGAAAAATAATATAATTTTTAGGGTCTAGTCTAGAGTCTAGCAGTCTTGTTGAGGATCCAATCAAATCAATCGATCCAATATACTTTATCACATTTACTTCCCACCCCTTCCCTCTTTTCTTTCCTTATTCTGTTGTTGTTGAGGGAGGGACGGTGGACGGAACCCAGAAAAGTATGATAATTTTTTCTTGGATTTTTTCTATGTAGATTATTAGGTTTTATGCACATTTTGCGCTACTTGCAACTTACCTCGAAATCAACCCAACCATTAAGGACATCTGCTATTTTCCGTGTTTCATACCAAAGTATGGGCACCACCATCATCGGGAAAAGGTAAACAGTAAACAAATATTCGATAACTGCTTCTTCGAACTTCCCTTCTGCTGATCGCAATATTTGAACTTTGTGCAGAGAAAGGTAAAGTATATAGCTGATCAATGAAAAGTAAATTATCGCTGAGTACATCATAGCGGGAGATGCAAGGTGAAATTGATTCACTCCAGGGCCATTTTTAGTTAGTGGAAGTACACCCATCACCCGCAAAATAAGAAACACTGGTTTGAGGTTCTCGTAGACAATGTCTTTATAGATAGGAGACGAAATGAGGTTATTTTTCAGAGGCACTATTGCATTTGGAGAAGGTTGCTTCAAGTATGGTGTGCGAGCAGGTGCTACGTCGATGAAGATGATCTTGGGTCTCTTATCTTCCATTTTGCTTGGATACCCATTCGCCAAAGGTAGGTGACGGTTGCGAAAATAGAAGGACATTTTAAAAATGTGATAGACTCGTACAAAATATCTTATCGCACGTCCTAACTGTTTCGCTTCTCCAGCACAATGTACGAGTCTTTATAAACCGAAATTGGAAACCTTTTGGAATGGTTAGCTTAATGACTAAGGACAAACATAACAATTTACGTGTTAGGTTATATTATGCGAACGGGGGGGTAGCTCAACAACATATTTCATAGCTGACATGTAAATTATAGCCACATAAGCCTTCCACCAACGTCGCCTTAAACTTTAAATGCTTTTTTCACCTTGGGCGTAACCTTGAAAGGGCTTGTAACTCAAATTTTGCTAACCTTAATTTTCTACTTATTAATAAAGCTGCAGTAGGAACTTGTTTTGGTGCTTCTTTCCTGCTTTACTTGTGGTAGGTAGGTATATTGTTTTAATTATACCTAGGTACGTTTATCGATTAATTGTAAAAAAATCCAGCATCAATTAAGTACATACCTCAAGTCTTTATGTATTATATACCACTAGTTTTTAATTAGTAACAAAATTTAAAGGGATCCTGGGTCGAAAAACGGAAAAAGTTTTTTGGACCCTCAACAGAAAATCGACTGACCCACACTTTTGTATAGGAGGACCACATTTTTTTTTCGTTTTTCGACCCACGTTCCTTAGAGAAAATTGTTTAGCTTTACTGTCTGAATACACCCTTAATATATTGTTACTAATTAAAAAATAGCGGTGTATAAACTTCAAAAAAATGTGACTCCTGTTGTCCTGAAGATCCCTGAAGTGCTTCCACACATCTGCTTTCATCTGCATCTCTCTCTCTCCCCATTTTATTTGTAAAATTAGCAAGAAGGTACCTACACTTAGGTATTAGGTGTAGAGGAGACCAGCCTGGGCTGAGGTCACTAGCTTATAGTTTATTTACTTTATAGTTTATTTACTTTACTGTGTAGTATCAATTATTTTATTAAATAGACTATGTATTATTGTATACATAACTTAAGCTTAAGAATGTATATTGTAATAGTTATTAAGTCGTGTTATGTTGTAGAGTTTCTGGCCGCATCTTCTCTACAGCGACAACACGTTCCGACGCGGTGGTAGCTTTAAAAAAGATTTGACGTTTGATAAGTGTGTTGCAAGCTCCTATATTGAATAAATTATATTGACTTTGACTTTGATCCCAAAACGGGTAGGCTAAGGGAGATGTTGATTTAAACAGACTTAGAAACGTTAATGCAACTTACGTTTGTATTTATAAAGATGTTTATATAATAAAGTTGCGAAAATCAAAAACAAAAATAGTAATTTTCTTCCGTATTTAAAGAACAACAAAAATTACAAACCCCTTCCAAATACCCGCTTTGCCCGTCTGGGGTGCCTAAGACGGGTAGAAACTAAATTATTTAATTAATCAATCAAAACAACATTTCTAAATATTTTGTACTTGTTCACTATCAAAAAACATTTGATTGTTATATAGGGTAAAATCTGATTTAAGATTAATAAGTCTGCATAACAATCAAAAATTTCTAAATTTAAAACGTAAATCTTTTTTTTTAAATTTAATGTCATCTATTAAACTTATCAACGATAAAATTAAAATCCGTTAATTTTATAAAGATCGAAACGTATTCCTGACAAGCATCAACTAACTAAGAGCCTCGACCAGAATATGTACTTCGGGAGGTCACCCGTTTCGCCCCTACCTGTTTTTCCCAAAAGCACATTTAAGTTTTCAACCGACATAACTAAGAATGGAAAAGCAGTGAGCCCATAAGTTTTCGGAGACAAGAAGAACATTACTTTGCACGAAACTTAGGAGGACATATTTTACCGCATATTCGAGTAGTCAAAACTAATAGAGTCCTATTTTTTTTACTGAAAACAGCAAAAAATTGATTTTTTTCTTACCTTGAAAACGTTTGCGTCCCAGTGGCGAGCCGACTGCCTGTGAATGGTTGGCGGTAGGGTCACCAGTCTGCACTCAGACATTCTGTCTAATACTTGTAATATACATATTAACAGACCTACCTGTTTAAGGCGGGCTACCCGTTTTAGGCTGGTCTCCCCTACATATCAGGTAAACCAATGTATTTTAATTCACCTTCATGTCAAACATGTTAGAATTGTAACCTGTCCTTGATCACTGGAAGTTGAGTAACCGACGACACAGCCCACTCTTATCAATAGGATGACAAAAATCGCAAAAGTTAATAAAAAGTTTATCGCGCCGCCGCCGCCGAGGAAATAAAATATGTCATTTATAGGGCACCTGCTCAACAATACATAAACTAGGGCATTAGATACTTGTCCCAACAAATGAACGCTGGGAAATGCCTTTTTATGGTCCATAAAGCTTAAGGTGAGTAATAAATAAAACACAAGAGTGTTCTCTATAGTGGACAAGATGAATTTAGGCCGTTAACGGTAGAAAGACTGTAAAATTCCTTATTGGATGAGGTGCAATAGTTTGAGTGGCAGGCTACTATGACTTTACGACATTGTTTTATGTAATGTAGGAGTAGGACCAAACAAAGTAAACACACTGTAGGTTTTAACTAAACAGGGTTTTACAAAAAACCCTAGTAGGTAATATTTAAAAGGGTGGTTTAGACCATCAAAATGAACAACTTTTGACCATGGAAACTCGAAAAAAAAAAATCTGTTTTCCCATACATTGGAGTCAAGTCGGTGCTGCAGTTTTGTATAAAACAGTAGATTTTTTTGCGCGATTTCGATTGGCTCCATAGTCCAAAAGTTGTTCACTTAAATGAGCAAAATATCCACCCCTTTAAATATTACTAATTTACTAGGGTGTGTTGCCCAAACCCTATAGTTAAATGTTTTAATGAGACCAACACTCTTGTTGGCACTATATGTTAGCTGTAAGTAGATATAGATACTAGTTTTAAAGATATTGTTTGCTTTTTTTGGAGTTTTTTTCTAGCTCGACAATTTAAATAATGATGTCATCCTCCCGCCTCTCTCTGTGCCTGTGCTTGATCGATGCTTTCCATTCCACGATATTGCCTTGTCCTCAGCTAGGGCTGTAGGAAAGATTTACTAATGAATTTCGTAACACACTTTTTTATTTAAATATTTTTATCACGGAGAGAGAGATATAGATGGAAAGAGAGACCGAGAGAGAGAGAATTCTACATTATAAAACTTGATCATTGATGTTTGATCATATTTATTTGAAGAGAAACTAAAGTACAGGGTGGTAAGGTTCATAAACTTAAATGCGTTACAAACTTAAAAGGAAGATTTAGACCATCAAAGTGAACAACTTTTACTACGGGACCTACATCGAAATCGCGAAAAAAAACAGCTGTCCCATACATTTTGCTCGAGTAGATTTGTAGTTTAGTATAGACATGTTATAGACGTTTTTTTTTCGCGATTTCTATGTAGGTCCCATAGTGGAAGTTGTTCACTTTGATGGTCGAAACAACCCCCAACAACTAACCAACTTAAATGTTTATTTGTGTTTTTGTAACACCTTGTGTAACGACAAAAATACATAATGCTGCACTCATCACACCTATAACTTAATTACTTCATAAAAAAAAACTTTTATATAGAGAAAAAGGTTAAAACGATGATTTATTTTTGAAGCTGTGGATGCTGTGATAATTATGAATTATTACGTATTTGTAACACGATTAAGTAAGATCAAACAAAAAAGTGTCATCAAAATCGGTTCAGTAGTTTTCGCGTGATGCTTGCACAAAACAAACAGACGGCCAATAATTCTAAATAAGGTTGATTTGGAGTCAGGGACACCTAAAAACCATATCGTCATTTGTGAATATCTTCAATGTACAGACACATTCTGTTACAGTTTTATAATAGTTAAGACTAGCGACCCGCCCCGGCTTCGCACGGGTGCAATGCTGATACTAAATACACTACAGAAAATCTGTGAACGTTGTATATAAAAACATAGCGGCCCGCTCCGGCTTCGCAAGGGTATAAAATATATAGCCTATGTGATTAAAATCGATTCAGTAGTTTTGATTTATTCATTACTGCCCGTGGCCCGCACGCGTTAAATTTGGAGTAAAACAATCCCCCTTTCCCTATACCATGAAGATTTCCTGCTATCTTTGGAATATCTAAATTCATACACTACATTTTTACTTATTTACTTTTTACAATTTTAACTATTTATTTTATTTTATATAGTGCAGTAGAATTAAATTATCAATTTGCATAAATTGTGGTACTAATGATAATTTCCCCATCAACAGAGTTATGTATGGATATGATTACCTTAAATTTGCAACCGATTTGGAATTACGGAAAATGGTGAAAATTGGGAAAAACCTTAATTATTTAATAACTCCAAAACAAAAATTGTGGTACTAGTTGCGATTATACCATTTATTTAGAGAACCAGTACCTACCTTCTCAGGAAATTTGGAGCGGTTGCGACATACGGAACCTACCTAAACTTGTAAAACAGATTTTTCGTCTTTAACTCCTAGGCATAATTTGTGGTACTAGTTGCGAACTCTTTGACAACTTGTATTAGCCTTCGACATTTAGTTTTAAGTTCGCAACCGGTTGCGACCTACGGAACCCTAAAAAAATACTTTTTTCGAAATTCTACTTCGGGCAAAATTCGCGTAGTCTGGATTATTGCTTCTATCATATTTATAAGTCGAATTCTATCTACCTTGTAATCGCAACTTAAGAAAACATTACGGAACATTGTCTATTTCATAAATAAAAACCGCGGGTGATGCGAGGGGAATGCGTTGCGGCGCGCGGGGGCGGGTTGCAGCTTGTGCGTGGACGCGGGTGTTTCTACTGATTTTCGTTCGATTTCTAACAAAAATTTCTCGATTCGAGCGCTCGACGCAATTGGCCAACTTTTAAAATAACTTGCCAGGTTAGGACGATACATTTTGATACAGGGTGTAAACTCAAAGTTGACATAGAAAACAAAATGCACCGCAGAGGTCTGATGGAAAACGGTGTTTTCTGTAAAAAGTATGGAACTAATTCTTTATTTTTGAATTGTCGACTGTAAAGTTTATTCAGAATTGACAATATAAATTTTTTTAACCACTTAATTTTAATAAAAAATATAAAATAGGTTAAAAAATAAGAGATACGTATTTTTCTGATTTTATTTTTGACCGATATTTCTATTTTTAATTTACTTTTGAATTTTATGAAAAACGTAGGAATTATGCCTAAGACACCTTGGCCGCAATAACATTAAAAATAAAAACTGTCAAATACAATAGAAAAGCCCAGCAGGCAAAGGAATAAAATCTCATTCAACCTCTAAAATAATTAAGTAAAATAATGGATAGAAAAATCTGATAATTTTGATACAAGCTTTGAATCACTTAATCTCCAAACGGTTTCCTTATTTTGATACCTTTCTTAAAATGAAATGTTGTCGTTAAAATGAAATGCGTAACAAGTATTTTCATGAAAAAATTTACAAATTTGTAGTAACTACATCTAAAAGTTGAGCGCGGGGTGGCGAAATTTTCAAATGTAAAAAATTATTCAAAATCTCGAAAACTATTAAACTTTGATTTTTTTATTGTATTTTTCCCTGAACAGTTATAAACTCACCTATCTTCTGTATTCGGCTTGACGTTGAATTTTGGGACACCATGTATACATTATGTACGTATAAACACAATGTAATTAATTAATTATGTATACGTACGCGTCTGTTATTATGTATGTATGTGTGTATATACATTTTGTACGTGCGCACTTTTTCAACGTGTTAATGAATAAGCGCAAAACCTCATACACCCCATCTGATTAATAACAAAATAATTAGAATGAAGCAATAATTTCATTATTTTGATACTTAACATTTAAAGTTATTCGCATTTTAAGTTTTGAGGCAAAAACGATTTATTATCATTTCAGCAATGAATGAAAGCGTGCTCATAGATACATTTTAAGAATCTTGTTTTGGTAGTAAGTCGGGTGAGGGTAGAGGTGGGCGCCGCGCCGGGTTACCCGTGCCGCCGCCGCCGCCTCCGCCGAGTTAAGGTACTGCCGGCGTTAGTTGCCGGGCTAAACTGTACTTTACATGGGCTCTCCGCTGACGGCGCCAGTCGCTCATTTGGTTGCCGGCGCTGGTTGCCAAGCTAGCTGCCGGCGCTGGTTGCCAAGCTTGCTGCCGGCAGCCAGGTTGGGTGTCGGTGCTAGTTACTGTCATAATGTTAAATGAGGTTTTATGTTTTTAAAATGAATAAAGGTCTTCTGGAACTGGACTTCAAACATGTCAATGGCGTTTTAATAATTATCTCCAATTTAAATCATATAACAGTTACATGCCTAAACTGGGCTGCAATCGCAGGAAATATTCGGTGATTGAACCGTGACTGGACAACGTACGAATCATAACTTTTGACACATTTGGTATTGCGCTAATCGCGGTACATCTCATCATCTCAGCTCATGGCAGCCGTTATAGCCTTTTTGACAGATCGCTCAGACGTTAAAGGCTGTCAGTTACATAGAGTTTAGCACGATGCGAAATTCAGCACAGTTGAATAGTAATTGGATTGCAATGTGATTAGAACTGAAATTGGATAAGAATAGAACTTCGATGTTTTAACTTAGCGCAATCGGGCTCCAGTACTTTACATGGGCTACTCCACATGCGAAAACTTATCATTTAAAATTGAAATTGTGAAACTTTAATTGTTGTATGTTTCTTCGCCCCATATCACGAGAACCGGGACGAGTTGGGATTTAGTTCTTATTGTGATAGATTCTGGAAAAGTCCGTCTATAAACTACTTTAAGAGAGAGGCGTCCCAAATGAATCAGTTTTTCTGAAATGTAATAAATAGTTCACGTTTAATACAAAAAAATCCTATAAGTTATAATATCTTTGAAACTGTAGCTTTTTTGAAAAGTGTGTTATACAAACGTTGTAGGAAATGATAAATTGCATAGGATGCCAGCCAAAAAAAGGTTCAAAATCCCTAAGTCCACTTTTTATCCATTTGAAAACAGTGTGCGGCGCTGGTTATCCATATAGCTAGCTTGCCAAGCTAGCTGGCGGCAGCGCCCCGGTTGCCAAGTTAGGTGCCGGCGGCGCCGGTTGCCGAGATACCTGCCGGCGCCAACAGCCAAGTTCGTTACAGGCCTAAACTACTTTACAAGGGCTACTCCTTCGCTGACGGCGCGAGTCACTCATTTTCTTGCCGACGCTGGTTATCCATATCAGTGCCGGTGCTGCTTGCCAAGCTAGCTGCCGGCAGCACCCTGGTTGCCGAGTTAGGTGCAGGAGTCGCTGGTTGCCGAGATTACTGCTAGCGCCGACAGCCAAGTTGGCTGCTTACAGGGCCACTCTCCGCTGACAGCGCTAGTCGCTCATTTGGTTGCCGACGCTGGTTTTCCATATCAGTGCCGGCGCTGCTTGCCAAGCTAAATGCTGGTAGCGCCCCGGTTGCCGAGTTAAGTGCCGGCGGCGCGGGTTGCCGAGCTGGCTGCCAGCGCTGACAGCCAAGCCAAGCCAGCGCTTATTACCGGTTTAAACTGTAGAGCGGGGTTTCTACACATACCGGGATTAGTCTAGCGATTCCTGCTAATACGAACCCCGTTATTTTTTTTACAGTCAGATTGGTTTTTTTGAATGCTGAGAGATCGCGTTTGTAGTTGTAATAACATGAGCACGTTTTTTTCTTTTTGTTCTCGTTATATTTCTGGCTCCTGGAGCTTCTAGATAAACATTTAACACCTATAGTGTGAATTTTCAACAAAAAAAAATATTGTCGCCACGGCGTAGAGCCGCCGCGCCGCCGCCGGCAAATTTCAGGTCGGCGCCCACCTCTGGGTGAGAGTGCCCGAGCGGTGGGTTTTTTTTTTTTTTTTTTTTTTTTATTGTTGTAAAGCGGCTATTTGAGTCTTCTGCAGACTAGTATCACTTCGACCTTATTTAGATCTTTTGTGATCGCCACAATAGTTACAGTTCACTGCTAATACCCACTTCCTTTAGGAATTGTAGGATTTCTTTAGCAGTGAAAGATTTTACTTCACTCGGATGAACAAAGTGTTTACCCAAGTGTGCATATCGTTTGTGCATTAGTGGGCCACATTCACAAAGGATGTGAATGGGGGGTTCGTCCTCCTCCAGACATAATCTGCAGAGTTTCGTGTCCCTGATGCCTAGGATTGTAAGGTGTTTGTTCAGCCTACAGTGCCCCGTCAGCGCCCTCACTATAATGCGCAAGTTTGTCGTGCTGAGCGCGATTCTCTCCTTTGCCATTTTGCAGTCGTATGCCGCAATTAGTGCCTTGGAATGGTTTAGTCCTGGCGTATCCATCCAGTGATCAGTCGATTTTTTAAGACATAAGTTCCTAAGCGTTAAATTGAATAGGCTTTTAGGGACCCCACAGAACGGCTCTGGTCCATACTGCGTGCCACCAGCACCATCTCTCGCTAGCTCTTCGGCCCTTTCATTGCCTACGATACCCGAGTGCCCAGGAACCCATCTTAAAATTACCTTGTTCAATGCACCCACAAGGTATTGAGGAGAGTCAAGCAGTTTTCCACTAGCTTCGAACTTATTGTGTCGGAAGCCAGCGCTTATAGAGCTGCTTGACTATCGGAGTTTATGTAGATAATATGGTTGACGTAGCGCTTTTGCAGATTTGCCTCCGCACATTCTAGGATGGCATATACCTCTGCCTGGAATATTGAGGCGTACTTTCCGAGATTTGTTCTTTTCATAAACCTCGGACGCTCTCCATATACTCCACAGCCTACGTCATTTCTAGACTTGGAGCCATCAGTGAACCATATAAGACTGCCGGCTTTCCAGTGCACATTGTCACTTAGCCAGTCAGTTCTGGATGGTAGCTCCACAGTAAAGCGTTATATACATACGTTCTTAGGCTGCATAACATCTGTTATCATGCCTAGAATAGGAATTGCCATGACTGAGTCTTTAAAAGATCTCAATCCTTCGGAAAGCCAGTTCGCTGTGGTCTGAGAGGCGATTCTGTGCATACTGGCCATTGCCACTCTTTGCACGTGTAAATGCAAGGGCGGCAGCCCCAACAGTGCATTTAGCGCCTCCCCAGGCGAGGTGGACATGGCTCTGGTTGCTATTAAGCAGGCGGTTCTTTGTAGACTGCTTAGCTGGGTGATTGCAGTCCGCTGTTTGGTCTTCCTCCACCATACCACAGAGGCGTATGTTACTACCGGCCTCACAATGGCGGTGTACAGCCACAAGGTTGTTCTGGGTCTTAGTCCCTAGTTCAGCCCTGCCATACGACTGCATGTGCCCAAGGCAATTTTGGCCTTCTGCAGTACATTTTCTAAGTGAGGGTTCCAGGTAAGCTTCTGGTCAAAGGTTACGCCCAGATATTTAACTTCCGTGGAAAATTGTATTTGATTGCCATTCAGTGTAGGCTGCACAAGCCTGTCAAGCTTTCACTTGTTCGTAAACGGCACTATAACAGTTTTACCAGGATTAACCGATAATTCGTTTTCTCTACACCATGCACTTATGGTATTGAGAAGCTCTTTGTATAATGGTTGATATCATGTATTGGCTATTGCCCCTGACTGTGATCACTAAGTCATCAGCGTAGCCTTGAGTGTCAATTCTGAGGTCAGCCATCTTATGCAACAGCTGGTCCACAGCAAGGGTCCATAATAGGGGCGATAACACCCCACCTTGCGGACAGCCCCTTGTCGTGGCCACTTCCACCGTGGTAGAATGAAGAGTAAGTTTTACTCTTCGGTTTGAGAGCATTGACTTAACCCATCTGATCGTGATCGGGTCTACCTGTTTCACTTCGAGTCCCCTGACCAGTGTTCTGATCGGTGTATTGTCAAAAGCTCCCTCAATATCTAGGAATGCACACAGTGCAATTTGTTTGTCCTCCAGTGCCCTTTCTATTCTGTCGGTCAGGTCGAGCAGAGCAGATTCCGTAGATTTACCTCTGCAGTGGGCATGTTGGTTGGGGTGGATGGGTCTGCTAATTAGGACCCCATCTCTGATGTGTCTGTCCAGTACCTTTTCCATTGTTTTCAAAAGAAAAGAGGAGAGGCTTATTGGTCTAAATGACTTCGGCAATGAGAAGTCTTTTTTTCCAGCCTTAGGTATGAATATAACCTTACTCCACTGTTCCGGTATGTGACCGCAGGCATAGCTTGCTCTGAAGATCTTGAGCGGTGGGTTGAGATCGAGTTCAGTAAATTTTAAATTTTACAAACATATTATTTAATATTTTGATAAAATTGAAAAGTTAAAAACATGATATTTCGATTCTGCTCTCGATTCTAAACAAACTACTTTCGTTCTGCGTTAATTCATTAACACGTTGTATAATGTGACTATGTATACGTTTTCTGTAACTGACTATACGTTCGAACGATGTGTGCTGGCTGTGTACAATAACGGTTTTAATCCGTCCATGTGTAGTATAAGGTAAGTCTAGTAAAGTCACAGAATAGGTGATAACGAGTAGTAGTAACGAGCCGTGAACCCCCGCGACATCCCGCGCGTCTCACAACACCCGCGTACACGCACAAGCTGCGACCCGCCCTCGCGCGCCGCAACGCATTCCCCTCGCATCACCCGCGCTTTTTATTTATGAAATAGACAATGTTCCGTAATGTTTTCTTAAGTTGCGATTACAAGGTAGATAGAATTCGACTTATAAATATGATAGAAGCAATAATCCAGACTACGCGAATTTTGCCCGAAGTAGAATTTCGAAAAAAGTATTTTTTTAGGGTTCCGTAGGTCGCAACCGGTTGCGAACTTAAAACTAAATGTCGAAGGCTAATACAAGTTGTCAAAGAGTTCGCAACTAGTACCACAAATTTTGCCTAGGAGTTAAAGACGAAAAATCTGTTTTACAAGTTTAGGTAGGTTCCGTATGTCGCAACCGCTCCAAATTTCCTGAGAAGGTAGGTACTGGTTCTCTAAATAAATGGTATAATCGCAACTAGTACCACAATTTTTGTTTTGGAGTTATTAAATAATTAAGGTTTTTCCCAATTTTCACCATTTTCCGTAATTCCAAATCGGTTGCAAATTTAAGGTAATCATATCCATACATAACTCTGTTGATGGGGAAATTATCATTAGTACCACAATTAATGTGAAATGATGCTTTATTTAGTGCTAATTCTACTGCACTAATAGCGAAAACCGCGGCCTCAGACGCGCTATTTATAGGCAGGCTCTTGCCGCACCGGGCGGCCGGCCGGTACCGCCGCAAACGCTACGTCCCGCAATTTTTAAATCTGTAATATCTTCGAAAATATTCACTTAAATCATACGGTGTAAAGGGCCATATAGATCTATATTAAATGAACAATGTATTCAAGGTATTTAATTGGTTAAGGATTAATGCTGTATTGGTTAAAATCGCTTCGAAAATTAGCCATTATTTGTCGTAAAAAGTAAATGACAAAAAAAAGTTATTGTGGGTTATCCATAAGAGATAGACATATACCATCACGGACTTTTCTGTAGACCTTTTCAATGTGTACAATACTTAGTACATTATTTTGATAAAACTCGTAGGGTTCAGCCTGTGTTTGCAATGTAAGCGGAAAAAATGTAATTATTTACGACATCACATTAGAAACCTCAAAAATAACAGTACTTCTCCACTATTTAATGGATGTTATTATACATATAAACCTTCCTCTTGAATCACTCTATCTATTAAAAAAAACAGCATCAAAATCCGTTGCGTAGTTTCAAAGATTTAAGCATACAAAGGGACATAGGGACAGAGAAAGCGACTTTGTTTTATACTATGTAGTGATAAGATAATATGGCATGCTCTACCTTGGATGCCGTAATGAGTACCTAGGTACCTAACCGAACATTAGAGTAATATAATGTCATTCGATCTTATCACGTTGGTTCATTTAAATAAAAATTACGTAGTAGGTATTAACATTTCAAATACTAAGGTACAACATTTCATAAAACAGCTACGCCTATGCCTACGTCATGCTTGTCGATTTCAGGTAATCGTTTATTTGGCTCGTATTAAGTAAACCCTCCTTATAGTCTGTATAGTTAGGTCGTTCTAGCTAGAGAGAAACTTTTCAATTTAACACCATAATAATTATATTATACCCCAAATCTGTTCGAGACCCCCCCAAACTCAGGTACTGGGTCTGCCCCTGGTCCGGCCCAATTTAACTCTCGATTAACCTCGTCGCGATGCAGCCAAATTTAATTTGTGGGTGGTTTATGAAGACCCCGCGGCTAACCTTTCTTCGTGATTACCCATATTTATTACAAAGAGTTCTACCAAAGACTTTGAAGCCGTAACACGCCTCGATGATAATTAGAAGTATTTAGATCATGGAATTAAAAGTAGGGAGGGGGCGATTGGAAATTTGTATTTTATTACTGCGTCAAAATGCAGGTAAAACAGTTAGTAGATAATAATGAATGTCAAATTGGCCTACAGTGCAGTCGGTTTGATTTGCTTGAAATTAACCTTGAATACCAATACCTACTTCTAATACCTTAACATGTAATTTAAGTCAATGATACGCGATTTCTTCGGTATAATCAGACCCCGGTGGAGCAGAGATCTCGAGAGGGGTTCGTGTCATTCACACTCGCCCTCATCTCGATCCGATCATCTTCACATCGCCAATAAACAGCAATTTACTTCTCTGCACTAAAGTGAAATAACATTTGACGCACGTTTGAAAAAAGTTTGTAAAAAATACGATATTGATTCGTAGATGCGGAAATGAGTAAGTAGGTAGGTACATTATTTATTGAAGTAAATGACTTCTAAAACTTAACTTCAATTAGGTGGCACTATATATTTTTTTTAGGGTTTATCCTTCAATTATCTTTAAGGAGGCCCTCACAAATATTCATCTTTTAACAGTTTTTATCGTGAATTTCTTTAGATTAACATCTGTACGACGATTAATAATATGGATGCGACGTAATTTGTATACCAGTGGACAGAGGGCAGATAACTACCTTTACACAAACGACTTTAATTTTCATTTAATTACAGCCCACACACGTTCGCTTTTGAAATGTCTAAAATCTGCAACGAATAGTCCAACAAGGAAGTTTTTTTGAAGTGTGTAGGTCGGTAAGAATAGAATATCGGTCATCTAAGCCAGTCACCTAAGCAATTTCTAAACTTTTTCGTTAAGTACAGTATAGCTCATTTTGCCATTAATCTGACCGATTTAGTGTTATAGCCCAGTCGTTTCACGGAGTTTTGTTAGGAGGGGTGGGGAGTATAATTATGAATGGTACTTTTAAACTCTAACCATTTAGTGACAAAAAGACTATCTGAAAACATATAAAAATAGCTACGCAACATATAAATTAACATTGTATCTCACAGAAGGCTTTTAACTTAATATAAATAACTTGTGAGCAATAAAATAGCCATTGAAATTGAAATAAATTATTCATTAGATCAAAAATGTATTTTTCAAAGCTTTCTAAGTAGACAAAAATAATTTCTCCCAGTATGAGGTGTGTATAACGGTAGAGCCTTAAAAATTTACAAAAAAATGTACTCAGGTTTTTTGGACGACATAAATGCGTTATTTGGGTCTGTTGCTGTCGTTTTTTTTCTTTTGGCATATTTCTAGCATCAAATTGGCTCTTAAATGAAATACCGAAAGAAATGCAATTTTAATTAGTCCCGGGTCGAACCGTAAAATGTCTGGGCTATTAATGGGCGCACTCAATCTGCTCGATGGAAACTCGCACTTTATTTATCATTCATCAATTGTCTTTTATATCGATCAACATTGTAATTAGTTCACTGTAGCCAGGAGAATCATTCAGGCAAGACTTACTGATGATTGATTAATCTGATCAATAAGGGTGGAATATAATTTCATAATAAAGGTTGAGGCCACGTTATACAGGCAGGTACGGTGCTTAGTTAGTCTTTGCGTTTTGTTTTTCTTTCTGATAGTAAGTTTATTCCATTTTTAGTGTTCCGTACCAAAATTTTCTAAACCGGACACTTATGGAAACACCTCGGTGTTTGTCCGTTCCGTTCCGTTCCGTTCCTTAGTCATCAAGGAACCCTTATTGTTTCGCCATGTCCGTCCGTCTGTCTGCCCGTCACGCTTTGTAGTATCGTAAACTAAAGAGTTTTTCCGTGTAAAGAGTTAAGTAAGAGAAAATTCTTGGTTAGTGTATGGTACCTACCTAGCTTATTGTGAGCATTATATCTATCACAGGTTGTTTGCAGCAGCGTGCTTGCAGTTTCAATCCTTATTCCATGGAAAAATAAACAGAATAGATAAGTACCTACTTACTTTAAGGGGATATAATTCGGAGCGCGCTCCATACAAACGTACTATGGTAATATTTTCAATACTAACCAATTAAAGTCAATGAAATTTTATTGAAACAGTCTTGAAACAAATATCTATGCTTGTATCAGATTTTCGTTAAAAATATACAGTTTCAATGCTAGGATTAATTTAAGATTTGTATGGAAATCTTTGAGGCACTGTATCTTTAAAACTATACATTTTAACGAAAATCTGATTGAGCATAGAAATATCGAGCAGTTTTCTCTATACGAGTGAATGAAAAAAAAAGTAAAATGTCCCATTAATTAATGTTTTTAGATTGATTCTGAAAAATTTCATTTAGTTTAATTGGTTAGTATTGAAAATATCACCATAGTACGTTTGTATGGAGCGCGCTCCGAATTATATCCCCTTAAAACATTAATTAATGGGACATTTTACTTTTTTTTTCATTCTTAAGTAATATTACTTTTTGTATAATTAATACCTACTTATACGTAACTTTTGCGATTTTTGAAATAATAAGATAAAAATAAAAAAAATGGAATAATAAATTGAAATAAATCTGCTTTTAAGTTTGTCACTCAATCACTGTCTTGATAATGTTATCAATCACGTAATCGATCAATGAATTTCTGTTCTTTATCTTATAAGTATAACACCACCGTTGTAACAAGGTGTGCAGAAGTAGTAGATATACAACGTGTTTATGAATTAACGCAAAACTAGAGAGTAGTTTGTTTAGAATCGAGAGCAGAATCGAATTATCATGTTTTCAACATAAGTAATTTTTGTCAAAATATTAAATAATTTGTTTGTAAAATTTTAAATTTACTGAACTCGATCTCAACCCACCACTCGGGCACTCTCACCCTACTTACTACCAAAACAAGATTCTTAAAATGTATCCATGAGCACGTTAGCGCTTTCATTCATTGTTGAAATGATAACAAATCATTTTTGCCTCAAAACTTTAAAAGTGAATAACTTAAATTTTAACTATAATAAATGAAATTATTGTTACAATCTAATTATTTTGTTATAAATCAGTTGGGGTGTATGAGGTTTTGCGCTGTGTAGGGTCCAACTTAATATGATGACACTTTTTTAAGGTGATGATCAGACCATCAAACTAAACAACTTTCTCTATGGCAACAACAATGAAATCGTGAAAAAAAAATCAGATGTCCCATACATTTGGTTCAAGTAGGTTTGCAGTTTTGTATGGAAGAGCCGATTTTTTTTAAAAATGATTTCGATGTTGGTGCCATAGAGAAAGTGGTTCAGATTGACGGTCTGATCATCCCCGGCAGCATATTAAGAATTACTCTGTATACTTCATTTCAAATAAGGACGAAAAGTTTTTCCGATTCCTATATAGCTTTCTTGCCAATTCTGATTTGCAAAAAAAATTTATTTATCAGAAAGATATACTATCCGACATATCCGTGTGTGGCGTTTTGCGCTTTTTGTAGGCCTGGCAGCCCATTTTCCGCTGAAAAGAGTTGTCAGGCCTGCAATGGCCTGAAATCGGTTCGTTATGCTCATAAACCTGCCTACCTCAGGCCAGAATCTAATTACTTTGGCTAGAATTGCTCTTAACTTAGTAGTGTCGTAGCCTAGATTGGCGTATTTACCCTGCACCTTGTACCTAAGGACAGCAAAAAAACATGAAAATTAATTAAAATGATTTTCCATGTTTCTTCTGTTTTTAATTAAACAAACTTCGCGCTCTGTATGGTAAAACTTATCAAAGCAAGGTAAGTCCTCAAAAAAAAAATGTCGAAAATAATACCTATATTTTCTAGTTCTTTTTCACTCGCTCATCACAACCTAAGTAGGTATACCTTGAGTACCTACCTACATATCCAAGACTGTAAGCCATTAAACATTCTCATAGTTTGGCAGAGCCTATTGTACAATTTTGTCTAATAATTATGGAATAAACTTTAACAAATGAAATAGATTTCAAAAGAACATAAATTATTACCTTTAGTAACTTATGTATGTAATGACGACTGCTCTCAAACAAAACAGTGAAGGAAAACATCGTGAGGAATCCTGCATAGGTACGCTAAAGAACTCAAACTGAAAATGTTTTATTCAAATATATCACATGGATAGCTTTCTGACGTCATTTATTCTATTAGTAACAAATTCCGGTGCGTATTGTGAAGTCTACAAATCCACAATGTATGGGTGTTAGTCCACCACGCGTGAGGCCTGTACCCTGCAGTGGGAGATAGGCTGATGATGAATATTTTATTTATGGGTACAGAATGTATTACCGAATGTATAACAGACCAACATTTGTTATAATTTGAATTTCTACTAACTTCAACAACTGCGTCATGATGAGCTGTTGGCCATCCAGTGCAGGGTATTAAATCCATAATGTCACTCTTCCCGGTCTATGCATTGGTCCCATGCCGGTCGCATTCAAGTCTTACCAGCTATCTTCGCAATGTCATTACTCCACCTGGCTGCTTGAGGACCCAAGAACTTACAGTAGCATGCATGGATGCATGCATGCTACTGTAAGTTCTTGGGAAGTTCTTAAGAACTTACAGTAAATGTTGGTAATTTACAATTAAAATGATTTTTTTTATTATAATACAATACTGCTAACGGTACAATGAATTCTTGCGGTGAGATAGAACGGGGAGTAATTTCTGAGACGTTTACTGATAAATAGTTCATTCATTCGGAAAATTGAACTCATGGCTGTTGAGTCTCGGTTCATGTCTCGCTATCTATGCTTATCATTACCACACTGATCCCGTTTTATTGCTCCTTCTCTTAGCCTTGACATTTACTTCGGATAGGGTTACAATCCCGT
This sequence comes from Agonopterix alstromeriana, assembly GCA_963924505.1. Classification (NCBI taxonomy): domain Eukaryota; kingdom Metazoa; phylum Arthropoda; class Insecta; order Lepidoptera; family Depressariidae; genus Agonopterix; species Agonopterix alstromeriana. Next base: position 5,463,576 of record OZ004661.1, read on the forward strand.
TCAAAGATAAAAATCGTTGACTCATCAAACAAACAGAATATACACAGAGAAAAAAAATGCTACGTATACGTAGCCCGTCGCAGCTTATACGTAGCCCGTCGCAGCTTATACGTAGCCCGTCGCAGCTTATACGTAGCCCGTCGCAGCTTATACGTAGCTCGTCGCAGCTTATACGTAGCCCTTCGTAGCTTACGTACCACGTAGCTTATACTTCATAATAAAGCTTAATTATGAAGTACGAGACAACTTAATCAGTATCGCGCCGTAAGGTACGTGGTACGTAAGCTGCATCGGGCTACGTATAAGTATCATTTTGTTTCTCAGTGTAGTTTTTGTTATGGAAAGATTTTTTTACCTGTGGGCCTGCATGTCACCCCCGAGAAAACGACAAAAATCCAGAAGTGCCTCTTCGTTTGTTACTTTGCGTACCATGCGAAAGCGAGCGCTCGTTTTGTCACTTTGTCGTGGCATGCTAACCCTACTATTTCTAAATGTTAGACAGGTAATTATGTTATGAGTTCATCATCATCAGCTTATAAACGTCCCACTGCAGGGCACAGTCCTACCCTCAAGGAGGGTGTATGGGCGTAAGTCCACCACGCGTGCCCAATGCGTATTGGTAACTTCACATTCGCGTCAGAATTTCTTCTCCAGCGTAAATGCAGGTTTCCTCACGATGTTTTCCGTTTGAGATAGAGAAACTCATTGGTACATGTCATGTTGTCAGTGCGGATTTGAACCCGGACCACCATAATTGGGTGTCCATACCTCTCCACAACGCGCCAGAAACAAAATACATGTAGCTACGGTAACCTACCTTCTCTTTGCGGAATCTGCGTATTGCAGAAGTTATCTTATCTAGTGACCTAGTAGAATAAGTTGTATAGGGAAATCCTCATTGCACTTGCAATTATGCATTTCCATTTCCCTATTTCTTTGTAATTTCCTTTCAGGATAAGGATATATCTAACTATAGGTGGAAACTTAGGTATGAACGTACTTAAAGTAGTTCGTTGGTTGTGAAATAAAGCAGTATTACCTATTTACGCGAATTAGTAGGTAATCTAAGGTGATAAAGGTATTTCTAAACCATTAAGGTTTTTTAAAGATTATTAGAATAATTAGACGTGTGAAGGTATCTCGTTTCAGTAAATTTTTACCCGACTGCCCCGTGTATGTATGTTTGTATGTGTGTATGTCAATTTCTTTGATACGTTCTGCAGCCTAAACGGCTTGACGGATTTTAGCTTACCTACGAGGTGTCATTAGATTCATAAAAACCACGAGAGTGTCATAGGCTATATTATTTCAATATGGCGTCGGGGAATCAAAAAAGAGAGGGGGAATAAACATATTTTTTTGTTAAGAATTACAATATGGGTATCAAATTAATTCTAGTGAACAGACGATTCCAAATACATAAATATTATAGTGCTTTTGCAATACCTACCTAATAACATTCCAATCGTATTTGCTCAAACAAAGTTAGAGTGCTTGTACACGGTGCAAGTAGCTTGTGCATGTTGAGGCACTTGCGCAGGTTATATACGTCGTGAAAACCACACCGTGCAAAAACGAACATGTGCCGGTCTAGCGACTCGAGCATTGTACCAGAGCGAGCCACCCGCGCAAGTAATCGCGCTGGTCACTCGCGCATGTTACTTGAGCAGGTTCAGACGTGGGCAAGTGTGACGCGACAGACTTACAAATGCATGCACTGTAGCTCTTGACCATGAGCAAGTAACTTGTGCGTACAGCTTGCGCAAGTAGCCCGTGTCTTTAATTGCTCCAGTTATTTGCGCCATGTACAAAGTACAAGCGAATAACTTGTACAAGTGGCTTGTGCATACTACTCACGCGTGTAACCCGCATCTTTACTTGCTCCGGCTATTTGCACCGTGTGCAAGCATCCTTAATATAACTGATTAAAGGTGAACGCATATTTATCCGCAGCGAACGAGCCGAAGGAGGCGAACGAATCGAATTTTAGAATTCTTTATATGAAATTCTATGTTAACTCGCACACTTGTCCGTGGCGAATCGGACGAATCGACGGAAGAATTCGTTTCGTTCGCCTCCTTCACCGCGGATTGATATGCGTCCGTACCCTGAAAGAGCTTGTTTTTCTCATTTCAGTGAATATTTTTTATGCAGTCGGGTTTTTAAATTGACATAGTAGGTATGTCGCGTTGTGGTATTCCGGCTCCAAAATGCTCTGCATTAGCAGATGGCACATTTAGAGGGTTAAGGCATCTCTCTCTGTCTTTCTGTCTCTCTCTGTAATCAGAGAAAATCTAATAAACATCTTTTCTTACACGAATGCGCTTACTGGATGTCCACTTCCATGAAGAGAGAGAGAGAGAAAAGATGTTCTCATCTTTTCTTACACGTAAGCGCTTTCGTGTAAGAAAAGATGTTTCTTTGAGGTTGTATGAGAATGTAACAGATGAGGCATGGCATGGTAAGCGTGGCACAACAATGTGGGGGCTGTATAGTGGGGGCGCCGGGAGACCGGGTGCGGCGGGAGCGGGTGTGATGTGGTTAGTATTCACCCCGTGAAGTTTGCTCGATCTCGGCGACCTCCGTTACGGTCTAGGTCTCCGACGTGAGGCGATTTCCGTCCGGCGACGATTCCTGCTCCAGGAAATAGACAACATAAAAATAAATTTCACTTTTAGGTAAGGGTTTCTTTTATCGTGCGAACGACATTTCGTGGAATCTATAACTAGCGGACTACTAATGGCAGTTTATATCATAAAGTGGTTCATAATGGCGTCGTAAATTAGATTCAATGCGTGAATGAATACTTGTAACTATTGACCAAAATGGTCATCACAACAGATATCAAATCTGTCAGAACAATGATTTGCATAACTCACCTACCCTACCTAACGTTATACAGGTAGCACAGAGTAGGTACTATAACTATTGCAGGTAGCACATATTATTTCAGGTAGTAACTTAGATCAAAGTAAAATTAAAACTTATTATTAATCTGTGGTTAGGGTAGAATTAGGAAGGTAGGTAGAGTAGACAGTTGCATTATATTTTAATGGGTGATTGCACTCATGACACTGAACAACTTTCCCGAAGAAATCTATATGGAATTCGCAAACAAACTGGACTTTCCATACTAAAATGCAATCAGCTGATCGTACGTTTGTATGAAAAGTATTTTTTTTCTTATGTTCCTTTTGGAAAACTGTATATACAACCTGTTAATGAATAAGCGCAAAACGTCATACACCTTAACTGATTTACAATAAAATAATTAGATTGAAACAATAATTACATTATTTGATAGTTAAAATTTAAAGTTATTCACATTTTAAGTTTTGAGGAAATAATGATTTGCTATCATTTCAGCAATGAATGAAAGCGCTAACGTGCTCATGGATACATTTTAAGAATCTTGTTTTGGCAGTAAGTAAGTGTGCCCTTGCGGTGGGTTGAGATCGTGTTCAGTAAATTTAAAATTTGACAAACAAATTAATTATATTTTGAAAAAAATTACCTATGTTCAAACAAACATGATAATTCGATTCTGATATCGATTCTAAACAAAATACTTTCTAGTTTTGCGTTAATTCATTAACACATTGTATAGCCGCAACGCCAGCTCCGTGTTTCATTCAAAATACTTATTTATATCTCCGTTCCCTGAATATCTATACTCATGAGATTTTGCATGCCCTAGGGCGCTATTTGAGCACTATTTTTTTGAGTGTAAAATCGTTGCTGTAATAGTAAGCCATTACGCCACAAAAAATGTGTACGTTACATTGACGTCAAGCTAGCGTACCAGGTAAAAAATCTATATCTCGTAAAGTACAGAGACACTATTTATTTGACCTAAAATTAGGCACTATTTATTGGCACTTATCCTATCCTGATCCCTTTCATGTGTATGGCTATGTGCGAAGTGGTGATGGGAACTGACAAATCGATCGCAGCGCCCGGGATGGCAGAAATGTGCACTTTTGTTGGTCAAGCTGTGTAAAATATGCTTGAAGCTATGCAGATCCACACACTAATTCATCAAAAATCTCCAAAACTGTAAAGACTACAATCTTAAAATTTGCCATGGAAGTTTCTATTGGCATCTAGGTGCTCACTAAAAAGGGTTTTAGAAATTTTATCTCCAAAGGTGTGAAAACCGGGATAAAAGTATGTACCGAAATTTGCACTGCAAATATCGTGGATTCTAGCAAATAAGTATTTAAAATTTTTTATAATGTTGCAAATTTTTTTAGTTTTTACATTATTTTATTATAAAAATATCAAACTTTTAACTAACAAGTTACTTGAAATAATTCACGGCGGTCCGACACCGCTAGGGGCGCTAGTGTCGTGCACATAGCCATTATCCCAACACCTGTAAATGTGTTTGCGGAGGCCAGGGTTCGCGCTGCATACCTATACAATACTGCGCTATCTAACAAGCCGTCGAAGTCAATTTAAGCCAGTTAACCTCCAATCGAGAAATTTAAAATGGAAGGGGGCACTAAATTGGTTCTTTTTGTACCGTCGTAAGCTCGGAGCCCGTGCCCACTTCACTGACTGCGCTCGCTACCGTCAACGGAGCTGGAGTATAGGTAGGGTTGCCTCCCGTACTATATTATACAGGGTCCTTCTTAATGAAAGACACTCTTTTAAGATGTTGATCAGACCGTCAAACTGAACAACTTTCTCTAAGGGACCAACATCGAAATCGCGAAAAATAAAATCAGCTGTCCCTTAATTTGGCTCGGTTTGCAGTTTTTTATGGAAGAGCAAATTTTTTTTTGCGTTTTCGTTAATGGTGCCATTGAGAAAGTTGTTCAGTTTTACGGCCTGATCATCTGCTTAGCATAGTATTAGCATTTTAAGAAGGACCCTGTATAATAATTTGTTGTACCTACTATACAGGGTGGAAAGTTGAGATGGGGCACAAAGGGCAGCTACCAGAGGCATTATAGCTACAAGAAAACGTTATTAGGAGACTAACCATAACTTTTGGAGCATTTTACTTCTGCATTCACAGATTTTGAAAAAAATTACAGTCATCGAGAAAAACTTTTTTTTCATCTCATTCGATCCTCTTACTGATAACGAACATAATTTTAAGTATCTATGGGGTCAGCCGAGGTACTAGAACTCTTACAAAACGCAAAATTAAAGTCCCATACATGTTAGTAGGTAGGTAACAATCACCCAGTGATGATTTTGTAAACACTTAAAATTTTCAGGGGTGGTTCAGACTATCAAACTGAACAACTTTTACTACGGGAGCAAATTCGAAATCGCAAAAAAAACTGTTGTTTGATACATTTGAGTCTACCTACCTAGCTAGACCTTGCAGTTAAGTATACCTAGAACAGATTCGTTTGGAGAAGGATGATATGTTTACCGTCCTAAACCTATTTAGTGTTTAGACACTTAATTAATTCAGATTAATAAAATCATAGTTACTATAAGACCAAAAATAATGTAGAAAACGTTTGGAAGCAATTTATGGAAAAAATACAATAATTATATTCTCCCAAAAAAGGTGGCAACCCTAGGTATAGGTATAAATAATACGCTAATAGAAATTGTTCTAAGTAAGTATACTAACTGCTCTTAACTGGTTTATTATTTAATGATCGTGGGCTTTATGTAACAAATCGCAGCGCAACAGTTCTTTACCGATTTGAAAAGTTGTAGAAAGAAAGAAAGAAAAATTATTCAAGACGCCCCCCATAGGTCGGGTCATATTTTACTGGTTTTTAGAAGCTACTTTCTCGTTATTTGAAAGACATAAAAATTAATGAAAAATATAGCAATGATCTTCAACATCTCGGCTTAATTTGCTATGAAGTATATTTCTTATTTTTCTATAGAACACATATAAAAAGTGTATTCAAAGGAAGATGAAGTCACTTTTACTTGCGAGACACACCATTGTGTAGACAATATTAAGATCTAAAAATGCGATGAATTAATTTTTAAGACCAATTTTTAATGAGTTAATTAGATAATTGTATTTGGTGCGAATTCTTATGATTTTCTAATTTGATTCGAATTCGGATCAGAAGGCACCACAGTTAGTGGCGGATTTACCAGCAGGCTGAGTAGGCTCAAGCCTAGGGCGGCAGATTTTGGGGGCGGCATATTTGGGGACCGAATTTTTTTTTTACCTCATAGTAATCAAAAAGATTTTTCCAGGGCGGTTTTCTGATGTCTTACAGATAGAAGCCTGCAACAAATTTTGCCGATGACTTTTTCTCTCACTTGTCATTGCACATTCCGAGAGTAGCAAACTTCCATATTCTAGAGTAAAGCAGCTAGTTCACCGCCCCTCAACCAGTAATCAGCCTCTCGCCTCTGTGCCCTTTGCCCACACTTTTTATGAGTGAAAAGAGCGAAATTGTAGAAAATATATTCCCGTCATCCAACAACCCATACAACAAAATTTTTTTTCCGAGAGGCAAGGGCGGCAAAAATTATTCAGCCTATACCGTGAAAATTTGTAAATCCGCCACTGACCACAGTGAAACAAGCCAGTCAAAAATACCTACTAAAATGACGTGGTTTAGTAGAGCTGAAGGCGGCTCTGAAAGGGTCAAGGTCGTTCGGTCAGGGAAACCTCTTAAATATTTGGATCTCCGACACACATTACAATCTTTTACATTACCACAGATACCTACATTTTTGCCCACAACACACATTTACTCACAACACAACTGATAAACGAAGATGTTTGGGGTACCTTCGTAGTAGTGGGTTATCAATTGTATGTCTAAGCTGTTACTACACTCTGGTCAATAAACACAAAGGATAGACAGGTCTACAATTTCCTATATACACAGTGTTGTGTTTACGAATGTTGCGTCCCTGGGCAAATTTGGCCGCCTCCATAGATGCAGCTTGCCGGCGAGTCCGTAGCCCTCATTTATGCCAGCATATTCGTATGAAATGAAATACAATCTTTGATATTCTGATAACACTAAATCATTGATGTTTTTGATTCTACCAACGCTTCGGAAATTCCGCTGTAGAGAAGATGCGGCCAGAAACTTTACAGTTATCACATTGATATACTTATATACATACATACATAAACTCACGCCTTTTTCCCAGAGGTGTAGGCAGAAACTATAGATCTCCACTTTGGGCGGTTCTGACACACCTCTCTTGCTTCCTCTAAGTCCGTACATCTTTTCATACATTCCCTTCGATTTCGGCTACTTTTAACCTGGCATACTTACGTATAATAAAACGTTATACAAAACTGCTGTACCTACGGTAGGTACAGTAGATGGTTCACCGTTTCAGTTTGCGGAGGGCTGTCCCTTACACCCGTACCTATACCAGAATTTAAGTCAGATCATAAGCTATCAAACAAAAATGAGTTTCATCAAAATAGGTTCAGTAGTTTTCGCGTGATGCTCGCACAAACAGACAGACAGACAAAAATTCTAAAAAAGGCAGATTTGGAGTCAGGGACACTTAAAACCATATCGTCATCTTTTTTTGTAAATATCTTCAATGTACAGACACTCTTCTGTTACAGTTTTATAATAGTTAAGATTAAGATGCATACTTGAGCAAATATGTTAACAATAGGGGTCGGATTACAAGAATTCAAGTTGTGGTGCAGCAAACTACCTATACGCTAAAAATGTAACATATTCCTTATTTGCTTTATAGCCAATTATTACAGTAGTTAGGTATACAATATTTGCGTAGGTAGGTAAAATTAATACACCTACTTTCCTACCTACTTTAGGAACCACTTATAATTAGTTCACTGAAACGTTTCCAAATGCAAATTATACCGATCATTGATGGATAAAAACCTTAACGACCATTGAATAAATTGGATCCAGAAATGTATCTGTCCCGTGCCCTAGGGCGAGATGGAAGTAAAATAAATCCGGATACAAATTACCCCAATAAAGGGCAGGCTTATTCGTAGAACCAGGCAAACGAACAAAATGAACTCGGCATTTTCGGAGGATCATTCTTCCTATTATACATTTAGGTTGAGCTATTTTTGAACCACATGAATGACGACTTCAAGTAAGCGTAACCTGTATAGGAAAACTGTATTATATAATAGGTAGTTATAGAATACCGAAGTTTCTATAAGACAAAAGATCGTTAACTGCCACTAGCATAATTTCTCTGTTTGCGCGCGACGCGTCTATTTGCTGCATAGAAAATGGGGAACTTGCACAGTTTTATATTTTTAGTGTATCGTAAAGATTTTGGCTTACAAGAAAAAACCAAAAACAAAAATGGTAAAATATGCACAAATAATTTAAGTATTGCAAATCAAAACATGACTTTTCTAATTCCGCGCAAAAAAGGCTCACTGCCATGACGTGACGTCACTCCTTTTCATGACGCGTGAAGCTCATCACAAATCATACGCTATAATCTGTTGCCGTAGTCTTCTAACGCACGCAAGTTGCTACTCTCTTTGTCACTTTGCGCTGATTGGTGTTTGAAATTACGTTACGATCCACTATATTTGAAATATTTCGTAAAAAATTAAAACGTAAAAAAAGATGAGTCGCGCGCTAGTAGAGAGATCTATACTAGACGGGCAAATCATAATAATCGATAACGCATCCCGTAATGTATTGGACTCATCTGGATGGAGTTTTCAGTAAAACAAAGGGTTGAGCCCTTTTCGAATTAGTTTTATATTGGGCGGATATATTATCGGTTCATACTTCATACTTATTTTGCGTAGGTATACGTAGGTATTTTGTGTACCTATTTATATGTCATTTCGCGTATTATGTGATGATGCGAAACTATGTGTCAATATGCGTAGAGTCGTAATCGTTCTAAGAGATCAATGGTCGTAAATCGTAATACTTACATAAATATTAGAGGCTTAATTCTATGGGAAAGCAGATTTTATTTTATTGGACGTTGTTTCAATAATAAGTAAGTTAAAGCTTAGAACAAAGTAAAATTATTGGATAGTCCTAATGCGCGTGAAGAGGATATAATTCGGAGCGCGATCCATACAAACGTACTATGGTAATATTTTCAATACTAACCAATTAAAGTCAATGAAAAAATATCTATGCTTGTATGGAGTCCGATTTTCGTTAAAATATACAGTTTCAATGCTAGGATTAATTTAAGATTTGTATGGAAATCTTTGAGGCACTGTAACTTTAAAACGATACATTTCAACGAAATTCTGATCGAGCATAGAAAACTTTACAGTAGAAATATCATCGTAATATCGAGCAGATTTCTCTATACGAGCATAGAAATTTGTTTATAGATTGATTCTGGAAATTTTCATTGAGTTTAATTGGTTAGTATTGAAAATATCACCATAGTACGTCTGTATGGAGCGCGGTTCAAGCACACAAATAGTGCAATTGGTCCATACAAACTAAAACAATTGTCTGTCATCTTGGTACAAATTTGAAGTAGGTATGTATACCATTCATTGGTTTTGCCTTATTTTTCTGCTTTGAAATGTTCGCGTAAGGCCTATCCATTAATTTACCTTTGATCTAAGAGTTAAAGTTGTTCTACTAAACTGAAATCGGGAACGCATGTTAAACAATTCCGACGGAAAGGGAATTTGAAACCATGACGTGAATTTCGTCTTTTATGTTCTTTCATTACAGTCCCAAGTACTAAGTTGGTGTAGGAATGGCCTAAACCTCGTTATTGTCGCACCCCATTACGCGAACAATTTTCTACTACATGTACCTACCTAGTTCAGTTCGCCATAAAAACTGTCTCGCCATGTGCGAGTCGTACGTTACCCACCTAATACTTGTCTGGAAATGTTCGCCAGGTGTTCCTGAGATTTAGATTAGATGCAATTTTATTAATATCTAGTTACGTAAGTAGGTCCCTATATCATGAATTCATGAACCTAGTTAGAACACTAATAGAATATTATGATTTTGACTTTTATGTAGCCCTTTTATTAAGACTTTAGGTAGGTACTTACCACATACCTAGGTATTACAATGTACTTATATACTTACCTGATTTTAGGAACAAAACGGGACCATAGTACTAGATACTCTTTCTTATACCTACCTACTGTGACTTGTGATCACACCTTCACTTTCAGGTAGCTTGGTACCTAATTAATTACTAATAAATTCAAAATATAGAAAGTGGGTACCAGTAGGTAAGACTTTATTATTACTTAGTATAATATACCTACACCTATAAAGGTAGTCAGCCGAGAAACAATCATCCAATTTTGCAATCTTCGCCTTCCACGTCCTTATTTTCCATTTGGGAAAGATGACGGGTCTCGTTTGGGACGGAAAGAGGCGGGAAATCAGTAGGTAGGTAGAATATTTTCACTTTGCATAATAGGTAATATTATTTTAATCTTTTAACGGGTTAACCCTCTATCTGTACCTGCCTAACCCTATATAGGCAGGTACCGCTTAAAGATTACCTAAATAAAGTGTTCCGGAGATTCAAAGGCAAACGCTTTTCTAGTCTGGCCGGTTTAGATGGATACCGTGGCTGGATCTAGCCAAAGAGAATGGAATCTGGATCTAGCTAGTGCCGTACCAGTCCAGCGCTGGCACGCCACTAAATCCAATTAAACAGTTTTAAATCCAGGAGAGTAATCGCGCTAATAAATTGAAAGAGAACCATGATTGGACTGCGAGCAAACCCCAAACTGTTAACACATTTGGCATTGCGCTATTCATTTGGCAGCCGTTAGAGCTGTTTTGACAGATCGCTCAGGCGTAAGAAGAGGCTGTCAGTCCCATAGTAAATAAGTCAAGTTTAACGCGATAATGAATTCCGAACAGTTAGATTAAAACTGAAATTGGATTAGGATTGAACTTGGATGTTTTAAATTAGCGCTCCTCTCCAGCGTCCAGCCAGGCATTTCGGTATTTCAAGATTTTTTGTTGGTCTTCATTTTTTTTTTTTTTCATTTAAAACTTTCATCATAGGTCACCTTATGGCATCAAAAAAATGTTTGTAATGCAATTTTCACATGATTATTTTCTAGATGTCAGTGACTGAAGTCAACGGCTGCAAAGGCTAGATTCCATTGCCTTTCCGAAAGCTCCAAAAGGAAGAACCAATTAAAAAAACAAATGCTTATCACAGTGATGCCAGCTTAGTAACTTTATTGCAAGATCTATCAATTTTCTGATATCTGGCAGGTACAAATCCGTAAAACCTGTAGCTATACTTTTTAGCTACTTTTTCAAGCAACTATTGGGATTGAGAGTTTTTAAGCCAGCGCCATAAAAAAATAACGAAAGTGGAGCGATAAATAAGGTTAAAGTATGAAAATTGCTAAATTTTTATTTTATTTTACTTTCACTCTCTTTTCAAAGTCAAAATTGTTTATTCAAAATAATATCACATAGATAACTTTCTGACGTCATGTTTTTGAATCTACCACCGTGTCGGAAGGTGTTCCGTTGTAGAGAAGATGCAGCCAGAAACTCTACAACACACTTTTTTTAAACAAAACAAAATTTATAAAGTACAATGAGGCGTTTTCCAAGACTAGTAAATCGAAAAATCACTAGATGGCAATGTTAAAATTACTCATAAACCTGTCACATTGACAGTAAAAAGTGCTGTTTGTCTATGGTTTGCATCAAGTCTGACAGGGGGTTTTGCAGGGCTGGGCCCGAACACTTGTCTTTCGCGTGGTGTTCGCGCGGTTCGTGTTTCAGCCTGCCACGAGGCTCCGCAATCCTTCTCAGTTGTGTTCTTGCTCAAAAACAATCCTCGAGATTGGGTAGATACTCCCTTAAACCACTTGACATTGACACTGGCAGAAATGCGAGAACAAACAAGAAGTCCATTAATAATAAAAAAAATGGTTCACTACTGTGGGGACTTGCCACAGATGTCAACACTCACAAGCTATAACAACGATGCTAACAGATGGCGCCTACGGTCGCACTCGCAAATGTGTACGTAAGAACTTGCGACGTCACATTAGTAACCCGTTAGACGCTACACATAAGGTTCACAATCGTATACAAGACATGAATCGCGCAAGAGAAATAATCACAGAGAATCGATATTTATATACAAGGTCCGACTAAGATCTGTTGGACCACGGCCGGTCCCCAGGCTTCACACCTAGCCTGGCGGAAGATCTCCCCTTTTCACCGGAGGAACCTTTCACAGTAGTTCCTCCACACTACACTACACGCAATAGCAACAAAAATGTTAGTTTGTTTTATGTAAAATGAACATTAACTGCACAAAAAGTCGATTAATTCAAAGTATCAAAACGTCTTTCACATTATAACCTTCATAATCATATTAACGAATTTACACAACAGAAAAACCCACAGAGCAACATGGCCTCAGGCCACCCCTAAGATGACACTCTGACCTAAAATTCGTTTATACGTGCGATTTTTCAATCTTTAATTGAAATTGCCTGTTGCAACCTTTGACTATTTATATGTGGACTGGTTACGCGTGTAATTCTACTAACAAACATTTCTGCCACTTTTTGCGGGGGGCGAGGTAACATGAAATCCGCAACTTTGGATTTTATTCCCCATAACTTTAGATTCTAATTTTGAATGTTAAAAATCAAGAGAAGTAGTCTCGTGTGAACCCCAAACGCTCTAAGTTCGAAGTTATTATTTCGCAATTATAGGCTGTCTCGTTTAGTGAAGGTGTAAAATTGAATGTAAATGTACAAGATCAATTGTGCTTATACCGTGGCAAAGGGGAAATGCTACCGCAAGGCTAGTCCTTATAATTATTAGTCAAAGATTGCAACGAATGGAGGGATACCGCATTCTCAAATTATTTGCGTTGACTTAATCGATTTTGATGTTTAGCTACTTCTAGCAACTGTTATGGGAAAGAAAGTACTTAGCTACAGCCCTAACCTAAGGTAGCAGTTGGCAACACTGCCTTGTCGAATTTTAGGATGGAGTTTGCTTGGCGCCATTGTTCTTGGTGTGTTTCGTCGTATTTAAAATTCGTAAAAAAATGGTTTTAGTTACATTTGTGACATAATTTCGTAAAGTGACCGACGTAACAGGAATCTCAAATAAATACGATAACAGAACATAAGTTTTGGTTCAAGTTTACATGGTCATTTTGGCGGCAACGCGCGAAATCATCAAAATCGACCATTGATTCATCGTCATCTATCATCCCATCATCAAAATAAAGAATAGAACGAAAAAAAAACGAATAGCTCAAAAGGACTAGTATCCAGAGCCGTAAGACATAATAAAAAAAAAATGGATGATTTTAGGTTATTATTTTGTTTAGAAATTTAAAATTTCGTATTTATTTGTAAAAAATGAATTCGATTTCTGAAGAACACGTCAGTGCTATCATCACTAAAGTGGCTTCAGTTTGCAATCTTACAGAATGGCAGTACACGAACCAAAAGTTTCAAAGTATTGCACAAAACTATTTCGGTGTTCTCATCCCGGTTTTATTGTCTGGAACTACTAATGGGAAACAGGTGAATATTCCGATAGTGCTAAAGTTTGCGCCTACGGACGAGAGATACCGAGTCAGCGGAGCGGTCACCACAATGTTCTTAAGAGAGATATTTGTTTACTCTAAAATACTTGAGAAGTATAGAGAGCAACAATGGAACATGCCTCTGCCGCAGTACACCGTGCCTCGGTGCTATTACACGAGTAAGGAATACTGTAGAGAAGTGATTGTGATGCAGGATATGTGCAGCGAGGGCTACAAGCCATACACGGAGACCATGTTCCTAGACTTCAATCACATTACCGTTTCCTTAAAATCTCTCGCCAAATTCCACGCTTTATCTTTTATCATGAGAGAATTGGATAAAAAACTGTATGAAGAAGTAGTACAAGTCTGTTTACCATTAACAGAAAAAACAAATAAACGATACATAGATATTATGATAGACAGATTGATAAAAGCTATTAAAGTGTTTGAACATACTAAACATGTACCATTGTTGGAGACATTAAAGGAGAGATGTGTTCAATTTATAGAAGCGGCAACTGACTCTGTAGAAGAACTATGCATTTGCCACGGAGATATTTGGAAGGAAAATATCCTTTACAAGTATGAGGTAAGAAAAGAATATACGCGTAAATAATAATATAGTGTGCGCGCTCGAAGGTCGTGACAGGCCAATCATGCGGGGAAAGGAGTGCAGGAGGAACGTGCCCCGGCCCCCTCTGCCTGCGTGCGGGTCCGACTCCTTTATTCGAATCTGAAATCCGAATATTAAATGATTCTGAAATATAAAATTCATATTTATTATCTTCAACTTAATGTGACAACCCGTAACATGACAGCCATCTTGCCGCATCGTCAGCGCATCTCGCGGTTTTCAGAAGCGCGCCTATTATTATCTTAAATATACTTTAACCATGTTGCTCAGTGTCTAGGCAGTTTAATAGAATAACAACTAATTAGAATATAATCTGTTTTGTTTTGTTTCAGGGAACTGAGCCTGTGTCAGCGTGTTTGATAGATTACCAAACTACTCGCATGTGTAGCCCTGCATTTGATGTGCTTTACCTCATCACAAGCAGTACTCAGTCAGAACTAAAACATGAACATTATTATCAACTACTGGATACATACTACAAAATGTTTGAGCAAACATTGAAAAGTGCAGGATTTGAATCTCAGAAACTGTATAGTAGAAATGCATTTGACAATGATTTAAAAGTGGTTGCACCAGCATGCTTTATTGTCAATAATACAGCGATGTGGCTGTCTAGTGGCCTACAGCAAGAAGGACATGTCAGAAGTAAACATGTTTTGAAGACTGATGAAGAGCTATCTACTGCTGTGAACACTTTTAGAGAAATAATTGAGTCAATTATTGTTGACTACCATTTGTATGGGTACTTAAGTGAATGTAGGTGATATAATTATATTGAATTAGTATCTTTTCATATGTTCCGTGTAGCCTATTAATAGCTTTTACATTAAATACACTGGCGCAATTTATCAGACAGACCCAAACACTCCCTATGTGATACCCTGACCAGAATGTGTGAAAAGCTATTGAGGTACTACATAAAATAATAACTATAATATTCGTCAAAATAATAAACTAGTTAAAATTTACTTTATTTTTTGTCTTTATTTGCTACTGTCTTGGATTTTAATGTAAAATTTATGGCGATTGAATGAAATAGCCAATAGCAATCCAGATTTGCCAATGTGTGAAAGGACGAATGGTACGAGATCCGACCGTAAAATTATTCAACTATTTGTTTGATTAACGAAATGTAATTTAAGTGAAAGTTTACACCGGTGTTCATACAACTCCGCCGGGTTGATTAGTAAAATCTTGCCGCAAGTACCTTTGCCATTATGATTTTTGGTAAAAAAATTTCCACCTACCTGTTTGGCAAGTAAATAAGGTGCCACCGGAAGGAGTCCGATCTATAGAACTGGAAAAACTAGGGTTGCCACCTCTCAGTCTACCGCAACTCGAGGGTTGCCAGGTTTAAAGAAGTAATTGTTGAACCTGGCATCCGTCGAGTTGCAGCAAGATTTTGCTAGACAACCCGGCGGCGTTCTATGAACCCCTGTCTAACATTAACTTAAATCACATTTCGTTCACCAAATGAATAGGTGCATAATTTTTCGGTCGGATCTCGTACGAAGCCGCGGCTTAGCTACTTAATCTGTATTCCAAAACATTGCCATAATGTCTTCCTGATTGAATGCTAATTGATTGCTTCTTATTTGACTGAATTTCATAGAATAACCAGTGAAATTATTCTCGACTTTTCTTACAAACGTAGAAACTCTACAGCAGTTACTTTTAGTCTTCTTTTGAAATCGAAAGATCGATATCTACTTAAATGGAAGTTAAGACTCCATTGGTATTGCATTATACATAGGTCTATTTCAAAGAAATTAATTATTGAGGTAGTTACTTGTGAATAGGACCTATTTACCTACTTATTACTCTGCAAAAGCGTTTATTTTGTTATATCTTTTTTTAGTGATTGCATTGCACTGCATTGCGAATGAAAAATTTTCATTCGTTTATTAAACCTGCCAAGTGCGAGTCGGACTCGCGTACCGAAGATTCCGTAGGTATAGTTAGGGAGCCGGCTGCAAGTTGGTCACCTAATCGGGTTGCCGGATAAGATCAATTTTTTATATTTGGTCTTTGGATTTGAAACATAAGTACCTATGTACCTGCTAGGCACTTATTTACCTTACTTACTACCGGTAACCTACCTACCAACGAATGGTTAACTTATAACAAACTTTTTTGCGAAAGCTTATTTCGAATTATACAGGGTGTTAGGATAAACAGTTGCATTACTTTAAGGGGTGATTGTACCCATGATTCTAAACAAGTTTCCCTAAGAAACCAATAAGAAATTAGCAAAAAAATGTTTGAACTTTCCATACTAAAAGCAATCAGCTGATCGAAAGTTTGTGTGAAAATTCAACAAAATTTTGTGTGTTTCCTATCGATTTCTTAGGGAAAGTTGTTCAGTATCATAGGTACAATCACCCCTTAAAGTAATGCAACTGTTTAGCCTAACACTCTGTATAATAGGTACAAAATTTCGCATTTAGATTTAAAGCAGATTTCTGCTTTTTGTCCCGCTGTTTTATATCGGGAGTAGCTAAGAAAAGTTCCGTCGTTGTCCGCAATAAATTTCATGTAAACAAGCAAAGGTAAGCTTTGTTATCTCATAACTGCGTAACTAAACCCATTAAAATAATAAAAGCGTCAAACTAAACTAACAGTTTCCTTCCGTTGCGGGGTTAATGTTATTTTGAAGTTACAAATAGTAATTAATTCCCGTAATACCTACCATACCACTGATACCACGTCCATCGGACTCGGTAACATAACAAGGATTCATAGTTACTACGTAGAGGGACGTACGTACGGTAGAGGTCTTCTTAAGAGGATATAATTCGGGGCGCGCTCCTTACAAACGTACTATGGTGATATTTTCAATACTAACCAATTAAAGTCAATGAAATTTTTCAGAATCAATCTAAAAACAAATTTCTATGCTTGTATAGAGTCAGATTTTCGATAAAAGTATATTTTTAAAGTTACAGTGCCTCAAAAATTTCCATACAAATCTTAAATTAATCCTAGCATTGAAACTGTATATTTTAACGAAAATCGGACTCCATACAAGCATAGATATTTGTTTCAAGATTGTTTCAGCAAAATTTCATTGATTTTAATTCGTTAGCATTGAAAATATCATCATAGTACGTTTGTATGGAGCGCGCTCCGAATTATATCCCCTTAAGCCGTGTAGGTGTATACAGGGTGTAAGACGACCTCTCCCGAAAACTCAGGGGAGGTAACCATCAATATGAACAACTTTTACTATGAGACTAACTATAAGAACTCAACATCTGTTCCCTACATTTTACGCGGTATGAAAGTAGGTATTTAATTAGTACGAAACCGTTGATTGTATTTTTGATTTCTCATAGTTTAGTCTTATTAAAAGTTGTTTATATTAATGAGCGCTGTCTGTCACCCCTTTGAATTTTCGAGACAGGTCTTCTTACACCCTGTGGTTTAGCAAAGAATGATTTTAGGTTAGTCGATCATCATCAGCCTATATTACGTCCCAATGGCCCAGGCCTACCCTCACGGAGGTGTATGGGTTAGTCCACCACGCGCGCAAAATGCTTTTGATAAGTGTTCCGGAATGGCGTAGGTAACCTAGCCCTTGGTAAGTACCCAGGTACATTTATTTATTGGTCAACAAATTCACTCTGTTGTACCTACTTATAGGTATCTTCATAGGAAACAACTTTCTGCGTACAAAGTTTACCTTTCATCCATCAAATAAGTTGTTTTCGAGATACCGAATAATTACAATACGATATACCTAAGTGTACCTACCTGTTTTCGCCAATTATGGTAAATAAATGAAACGAAATAAGATGTAGTAGGTAGATAAATAGGTACCTATGGCTTTCCAAAAATAAGTAGTTTATTCTGAGTAACAAATTCGCTTGTGGTCCCGTCCGTCCACATGCAGAGAATTGACACGCACGGCTCCGTCTCGTGTCAGCTTGTCAGTGGAGCTTTAAAAAAAGGTTTTATCAAAATCGGTTCGGTAGTTTTTGCGTGATGCTCGAAACCACCCCTAAGGGGCGAATCAAAATTCAGTACGGGCCAAATCATTCTAGCTTATGAGGATATAATTCGGAGCGCGCTCCATACAAACGAAGTCTGATTAGTTCTATTTTCATTATGTACTAACCAAGTAAAGTCAATGATTTTTTTTATAAACAATCTAAAAGCTAATATCTATCTATCTATCTGTTGTCAGATTTTCGTTAAAATGTATCATTTTAAAGTAACAATGCCTCAAAGATTTCCATACAAATCTTAAATTAATCCTAGCATTGAAACTGTATATTTTAACGAAAATTTGACAACATACAAGCAATTCTAGATTGTTTCTGAATAATTTCATTGGCTTTTAGTATTGAAAATATAATATAACCAGACTTCGTTTGTATAGAGCGCGCTCCAAATTTCCTCTAAAATATCCGATGTACCGCTAGTATTATCAGAGCTTCGCTATTCCCCTATTTACCTATATCACTTTTTCCCTAGGATCAGCTTTACACTTTGCGCAAAAAATCTGCTGTCCCATACATTTGGCTCGAGTAGGTTTGCAGTTTTGTATGGAACAGCTGATTTCATTTTCGCGATTTCGATGTTGGTGCCATAGAGAAAGTTGTTTAGTTTGACGGTCCGATCATCCCCTTAAAAATGTGTCAGCATATAAAGACGTCTTTCAACGTTTTTCAACACACTTGCTTGCGACGAAAAAGTAATAATAGTTCAGTGGCAAAAAGTGAAAAATTGTCGTGGTCGACGCGGCGACGACGGCGCGGACGGCTTCCCGTACTAAATGTCATTTTTGTATGGGCCGGCCGTCGGTCGCCGTCGGGTAATGTGTCTCTACCCTCAGTCGACATTCAACCAACGACATTTTGTTGCAAACAACCTAATTTTGCAAAAATATAAGAAATTGAATATATATGTATTTTTATAATTAGAATTGTTTGATGAAATGAAACGTTTATTTATCATATTTTAATTAACACAGGATTGATTTACAAAAACGTTTGAAATTTTTGGACAAAAAAATCTAAGAAAAAGCGGTTATGTTACATTACCGCACGCGTGTTTAATAAGCTGCATTATGTACCTAAAAGCGGTGCAATAACAGCCACTATACGAGCAAGTGCCTATGTTGAAAACATTATATTATATTGGATGCTTACATCATACGATTTATTCTGATACAATATCGGTAACAGTAGGTATACGAGTATCTAATACAAGGTTAGGAATTCATATTCAAGTCTTACGCCAGGTTGGCAACTTCAGAGGTCGCCTTCATATCAATAAATCCCCCACATTCTGTATCTCATAAGGTATTTTATGGTTCCGCAGACAGATGGCTAAACAATGGAGCATTATGTACACATCACAGTGTCTGTCCGTCGGCTACTTCAATTATTTTAGAAACTTTTGGAGACTGGAATCTAAAATCCCTAATCACGTCACGTCACGATAATAAACTATTAGAATGGATTGTATTTACACTTCACTCTACTCATAGGTACTGCACTGCAGTTTGGCCAAACTAATGAAATATACAGTCATTTGGGTAAGCAACGAAAACCGGCCAAGAGCGTGTCGGACTCGCCCATGATAGGGTTCCGTAGCCATATAAGTAGAATAAGAAAATAGTAGTAATGTCGATTCTCTTACCTAAAAGAAAATTTTGAACCTAACGATGACGAATATGTTTTTCCGGTACCTACGGAACTCTTAAAAGTCAAGTTTCGACCGTGGCCGATTTTTTATGAGGGTACGACAAATCCGGACGAGGCACGTGTCTCCGTCCCAACTCCCGACTCCCGGCAAATGCCGCAACGTGTTTTATTTTGTATGAGCAAGACGTGTTGACCTGTCTTTTATTTGGCACCTGCCCTACGCTGTTTTACTTGCTAAAATACCTACCTTAACAAAAATCCTTGTTTCGAATTGGTATGTACCTAGGTAATTTTAAGTGGGTAATTAGTTGTGTTTAGTCATGTCTATACTTACCTACAGGGTGTTACTGTAGACAAGGGTATATTTTCGTTCATGACGTCATCACTTGACGTAGGTACAATGGAAAAAATCTGAAACCAGTAGAGTTTTCGATTTGTCAGAGGATGTCAAGAGATTGAATTTGTTCGCCATTTTGTATGGTAATCCAGACTGTTAGATTTTTACTAAAATGTTTTCGGGAATATTGTGCGTTTCCTACTCATATTTCCAAAAGTCGATTCACTGTTTTTTTACATTTATATAAACTTTATTTTACGTAAACTGTATTTTCAACCGTGTAACGTAACCCTTCTAAAAATGTTCCTAAAGTAACTCCATTTTTAGAAATTTTTCGACAGTGTCTAGATTTTACGCGATTGCTAAAATAAATGATATGATACATACAAAAAAACTGTATCTGTACTGATTGTAATCATGATACTGAACCGGAACCACTTTCCCAAAAGAAGAAAGAAAATTCGCTAAAAATAAATTACGACTTTTCATAGAAACGTTCGATCAGCTAATTCCAAAATTGTTTTTACTACTTTTCTAATATTCTTGGAGGAAGTGGTTTGGTAATGCAACTGTTTTTAGAAGGCAAGAATTAGAGTCTAAAACAAGAAGATATAAAAGACTTTTGGAAGTAAAGACTGAAATACCTTATTTTATATTAGGAAAATGACGTATTAGGCGACATACTAACCTTTCTACAGCTATCGGCCCGAGTGACATGAGTAAATAATAGTAAGAAAGGTACCTAACGCTCACTGGCCTTGTATCATGGCTCTCTAAAAATAGTTTCTAGGTCCCGAGTTTCAATTTAAATTCAATCAATCAAGTAATGGCTGGCAGGTTTATACCTATATCGTGAGATGACTGTGAAAACAGAAAGATTAATAAAAAATATTTATTTCAGATTATTCATCCATAAAGGGCTTAATGGATTTAACATATGAGGTGTCCTTAGATTCGTAAAACTCGCGAGTGTGACATAGGCCATATTATTTCAATATGGCGTTTTGCGAATAAAAAAAAAGGGGGGAACATAATCTTTTTTTTACAGTACAACATTGGTATCAAACGAAAGCTAGTGAACAGAAAATCCCAAATATATAAATATTATAGTACTTTTAAACCATTTCGACACAAGACTAAAAGTGCTGATTAGTGATTATAGAGCTTGTTTTTCTTAATAATTTAGTTTATTTCATACTTTTTAGTCTTGTGTCGCAATGGTAGCATAAAAGAACTATAATATTTATATATTTGGAATTATCTGTTCACTAGCTGTCATTTGATACCCATACTGTAAATAAAAAGAATATATATATATATAAGGTCTAACAAAATTAGGTGAAAGTATTTTAAGGAGATGATCAGACCATCAAACTTAACAACTTTCTCTATGCGAAATCGCGAAAAATAAATTTGCGATCCCATACATTTAGGTCGAGTAGGTTTGTATGGAGCAGCTGATTTTTTTTTTGCGATTTCGATGTTGGTCCAGTAGAGAAAGTTGTTCAGTTTGATGGTCTGATCATCCCATTAAAAAAGTGTCAGCATATTAAGAAGGACCCTGTATATATAATTTTGTTTCTTTGCTGCGATCGGTTTGTTCCTAGTAAAATTTGTTCAGTTAGATGGGTAGACTCTTAGTTTAAAAGGATGCCAATGATATCAATTTCACCCTGTATAAGTGAAAATCTGTAATTACGCTGTAGATTTTCCAAATAAATACGAGTGCAAATACTTCCCTGTTCTGACTGTAATTAAATCTGTATGTATTCATGTCCATTTAAAAAAAACGATTTTAACGTTGGTTTGTTTTATTCAATGGGAATAGATCTTATCAGAGAGGACTAACTATAAACATGGTGTCACAATACTCAATGTCAGGAGCTTGAAGCGTTTGTAGACTTCTTTGTAGACAGTTATTCATACAAATTCGAATACGAAAAATAATATTCCCACAAACCTCTTACAATACTTAAGATTTATCCAGTAGGTAATCAATTACATGCAAGTTTGATAATAATTTTTCTTTAACCACGATTACTTTGAACGGTGTTTCAGCCTGTATGTTTGTAAACCCGCTCGAAGCAACTTTGTTAAAAACCACCTGCTTTGCTTTGGTGCTTTGTTTCGAAAGCTGTTTATTAAAATAATTGTTTACGTGCTAAGAATACTGTAACTAATACAATTTTCTACGCCGTACGGGAAACGTAGCGGCCATGCCTCAAGATGCGCGCTTCAGAAAGACGTGCAACGGAAACATTGACCCATCTGAAACACCCGTATTTATAGTTACTTCCTCGAGATTTCCTCCACTCGAATCGACTTCCACTTAGTCATATAACTCTTTTTTTGGTATGTTTAGCGCCGTATCTGAGAATTTAGCGCCGGGGAAATCTAGCACTTTCTTAACTTTTAATCTAGCAACAGTATTCGTGTTTGAATATCCTGTAATTTGTATTTTGTGATTGAAATATAATAAATATCCATAGTCAAAACATGTCCAAATAATTTGTTTTATATGTCATAGTTATACAGTTTGCTCACGGACCAGTTACTGCTTGTTACTGCGGACTATGGGGGGACCACACCAGTGACGGCGAAGCGCCCTGGTAGGTCTACCGAACCAGTGAATGATCTTAAGGGTATATTACTGTTGGCGCGCTCCATACAAACGAAGTCTGGCGATATTTTCAATACTAACCGATTAAGCTCAATTATATTTTGCAGAAACAACCTAGAAACAAATCTCTATGCTTGTATCTTGTCAGATTTTCCTTAAAATGTACAGTTTTAAAGTTACAGTGCCTCAAAGAATTCCATACAAATCTTAAATTAATCTTAGCATTGAAACTGTATATTTTAACGAAAATCGGACACGATACAAGCATAGATATTTGTTCCTAGATTGTTTCTGCAAAATTTCATTGAGTTTAATTGGTTAGAATTAAAAATATCACCAGACTACGTTTGTATGCAGCGCGCGTTTACGCATTCGGAATAAACTTCTCTTAAGCAACCTGCACAAGGAGCACCCATAATGGGTACTGACCTCGGCAATAGGCGTTGCTGGGGCTACGCGACGGATTGGGTAGCGGGGGATCGGTGAGGTCCATAGAGAATGCAGTGTATTTCATTTGATGGCCCCCCAAACGGCCGCTCGCAAGGAGCGACAAGTCTGCAGGTCCTGGCGTTATGACATTTTACACTTCCAACCTGGAGCATAGGTTCCGCTTTTGCAACTCCACTCCTGGCCGGCTATGACAAGACAGAAGGTGAGGTCCAAATCAATCCGAGCCCTCTGGAGAATCGGGTCCGTGGTGTCGCCACCAACCAACCGCTCGCCACAAGCTACTGCGAGGTATTATTATTTCTCGGTAAAGTTAACATATAAAGTAAACAATGAAAATTCTTAGTGGCGTTCGCCAGTATTCATTCACAAAATTTAAATGCTATTAGCGAAATCCGTGTAATAAATAAACGTATGATGCTGGCGATTCGCTGAAAAAGTTTCCTTAAAGCCATTTTCAAATTTACATATTGGACCGTCTTATCTTCACACTCTATTGGCTTAGAGGTCTTTATTCGGGAATAGGCTTTTGTGGACATTGGTATCCTTTTTATACGAGATATAATGTACTACCTACACCTACGTATGTACATTTCCGCCCACAAATACCAAGCCATCCGTGACATTTCGCCTCTAGAAATGAAACGTTAACATTTTCTGAAATTAATGTTGATATTACGAAAAACTTTTATTTTTAAATGAGATCTTAAACAGCAATAAAAACCTCGTAACTTCTCAGCATCTTGGACTCCATCCGGTTTTTAGGGTTCCGTAGTCAACAAGGAACCCTTGTAGTTTCGCCATGTCCTGTCCTTGTAGTTTCGTCTGTCCGTCTGTCCGTCTGTCCGTCTGTCCGAACGAGCACCGATCAGGATTCGATTTTTTTTCTATTCTATCCCATGCTTAGACTACTTACTTAGTATATGAGGACAAGTTACGCGTGTAATTCTGCTAACACACTTTTCTACCACTTTTTGCGGGGGGCGAGGTAGCACGAGATACGCAACTTTGAATTTTATTCCATTAGTTTAGATTCTAATTTTGAATGTTAAAAATAATGAAAAACAGTGTCGTGTGAACCCCAAACGTCATAAGTTCGAAACTTTGACTAATTATTATAAGGACTAGCCTTGCGGTCGCATTTCCCCTCTGCCACGGTATAAGCACAATTGATCTTGTGCATTTACACTCAATTTTACACCTTATCACTAAACGAGACAGGCTATAATTGCGAAATAATAACTTCGAACTTAGAACGTTTGGGGTTCACACGAGACTACTTTTCATGATTTTTAACATTCAAAATTAGAATCTAAAGTTATGGGGAATAAAATCCAATGTTGCGGATTTCAAGTTACCTCGCCCCCCGCAAAAAGTGGCAGAAATGTTTGTTAGGAGAATTACACGCGTAACCAGTCCACATATAAATAGTCAA
This sequence comes from Agonopterix alstromeriana, assembly GCA_963924505.1. Lineage (NCBI taxonomy): Eukaryota > Metazoa > Arthropoda > Insecta > Lepidoptera > Depressariidae > Agonopterix > Agonopterix alstromeriana. Next base: position 5,488,158 of record OZ004661.1, read on the forward strand.
AGGTTCGAAATTATTGTTCCGCAATTATAGGCTGTCGCGTTTAGTGATAAGGTATAAAATTGTATGTAAATGCGTAAGATCTTTTGATCTTGCACGTTGGCAGAGGGGAAATGCTAAGGCGAGGCGGGTCCGTACACAATTCGTCTAAGATCCCATGGTGTGGGGTATCGTTGGATAGGTCTATCAAAAACGTTGTGGGGGTAGGATAACCATTTTTCGATTTAGGGCCGATAGAACCGATTTTGATTTTGAAACTTTTTTTGTTTGATAGCTTATGATCTAACTTAAAATCTGGTATATTATTTGTGCGGACGAAGTAGCGGGTTAACTCTAGTAGTCAATAAAGATCTTGTTATATTGTAGTACCTCTATAATTTCTGCAATCCTTACTATAGGAAATATCTAGCTAGCTAGGTCAGCCCTTCTTCAAAGGGATATTTTTATATAACGAGGTCCTCTGGCCACCCCGACACGAGGGCACTTTGTTACAAACTACGCAAGCAAAATTAAAAAGAATTTCAGCAGTTTCAATGTTTATAATACTACACACGTACTTAGGTTTGTGTAGTTTAGGCTCGGACTCTTTTTTTGAGAATTTTGTACTAGACCCGGCGTCTATTATTTTTTTTGTCAATGCGAAAAGCTACTGAACTTCAAAGAGAGGCAGAATCTAAAAAAAATGATAACAAGAAAAAACGACCGGAAGTATTAATTAAAAAAGAACAAGACCGGCAACAAACATTAGAATATTTATTCAGGAACACCTTGTAGGTGTTACAAAAATACAAATAAACATTTAAGGGGATGGTTTAGACAATCAAACTGAACAACTCTCACTATGGGACCAATATCGAAATCGCGAAAGCCTTACTACAGCCCTCTAAGCCTTACAGTATAACTAATCTGTAGTTATTTCCACACTTAGATCCACATTGGATACAGGGTGTAAGGAACTGTATCAATAACTTTTACACCACATACTCTACCCATCAAACTGAACAACTTTTACTATGGCAGTAAACCTGTCAGAACAACAAAAATATCAGCTGTTCCAGACTTAACTGCAATACGTACTCTATTCAGACGTATGAGACAGCTGACATTTTTTTAATTGTTTTTAGCTTGATGGGTAGAGTATGTGGTTTAAAGGTTAACGATACTTTTCCTTACGCACTGTATATACTAAATGTTTCGATAAAATATACATTATAATTATCATTATCTCTCACTTAAATTATTTATTACCTACTCAAATCGGACGGTTAGGATTAGAAACTAATCCTATTGCTCCTAAGTTAAATTAGCTGCCTGTTATAACTTTACGTATTTTTACGTAGTTAACGTGAAACTTTGATAAGCTGTAACTTTAAAACGGCTAAAAATTTAACCATAGTTCCATGGAGCCGAATTTATAGAATGTAAAATTTTTGGGAAAGTCTCTCATCCAGTGCCACCTTAGTGCCACCAAGTATATGTCGAAACGTAAACTCTGAAAGTGTATCCCTTCGGCTTCGTCTAGAATTTGCAGTCAATTTATTCCGTTTGCGAATGAATACGTTTATTTGGATGGGCGATACGGGATAATCCTGGGGGACCGCTGGGATCGGGAACCAACTGCCAGCAAGACCGAACCCCACCTACCTACATAGGTATCTATACTGCCTTGGTGTCTGCCCCACCTTCGCTTCGTTTGGCACGTTCTGAGTTCTTGCAAATGCAATCAATGAAGTAGGTATATTCGTATTATAGAAGTTAGGTTTTATTACTTATTTAAATACTTAGCCAGACACTACTTCGAAAAACTCTACTTTGATTATGGACGAAACTTCGGCAACTTTTCGACTAACAAATATACTATAAAAATGCTTTTAAAAAACCCGCCTAGTGCGATTCCGTAAAAAAACTTAAAATTAGGAAAAACAAAAAATAAAATTACAAAAAAACACGTTTTCAAGGCGACTCCCCTTTATTTTTTACTTCATTGTATTACTAATTTAATTTTTAGTCAAACAAAAATAATAAAACACAAAATTTCAATTCGATATTGCGGTTCAAAAAATACAGCCCTATAGAGTTAGGGCGGACAGACGGACGGACGCGCAAACGGACGGACAGCGTAGCCGTAGTAACAAGGTGCCGTTGACACCATTTGGTTACGAAACCACAAAAAAGTTCTTTATAAGTATGCTGCAGATTTCAGAAAATACAGAAATGCGGCATTTACCTATTTCCATTAATCCCACTATTTTGAAGAACGTTGAGTTATACAGGTTGTAAGGAAAAGTATCATTAACCTTTTAACCACATACTCTACCCCAGCACGGCTAGCATGCCACCCACGACAAAGCGTTTAAACGAGAAAAACGTCATGCGCTCTCTTTCTGCCATACGTAAAATAATAAAGATGGAGACACATCTCGATTTTTATCGTTTTCTCGGGGGTGGCATGCGAGGCCTACAGGTCCATGCTCTACCCATCAAACTGAACAACTTTTTGTATGGGAGCAAACCTGTCAGAACAAAAAAAAAACAGCTGTTCCATACGTTTGAGTCGAGATATATGGAATGACGGTTTTTTTTTTGTTTTGACCGGTTTGCTCCCATACTAAAAGTTGTTCAATTTGATGGGTAGAGTATGTGGTGTAAAGGTTAATGATACTTTTCCTTACACCTTGTATACCTACAAGCACTTTAGTAGCTCAAAATACTTTGTAAGATGTTCTCAAAAAGGCTTAACAGAGCAAATATAGACTGCTGTCAGCAGGTCTCTAGCAATCTCTGCAAAGCACGGATCTCGCAGTTTGCTCGCATTGCACATGCGACTTACTCAAGTACACACTGGATGCTGGTATGAGGATTTAAGTATCGCTTCGGGATATATTTTTCAACCATTTCTGAAACTGTAGAGGCAACCGTATGAAACAAATATCCAGGAGAACTTCGTAACAACTTTACTAAGAAGCTATGATCTTGTTGATATTCTTCGGGTAGTACGACTTTTCTTCGGATGTATTTATATAAACCACTGGCTTTTCGGTGAAGGAAAACATCGTGAGGAAACCTGCATGCTTCAATTTCGAGGCATGTATTGTACCCACTATCCATTATGTGGCGACGGGCTCACCCCCCGTCACACTGGACAGAGTTTCGGTACTACCTACTGGTGAAACGTGGATGTTCTAAGGTTCCAGAATATCTCTGACTACCCCCTCGGGGAATATAGTCGTGAGCATATGCTATGCTATTTCTATGGAACGAGAAATACAAGTACCTACATACCTACATAAAATCACAATAAAGGCTTTTCTAAAAAGAAATTAAAAGAAAAATAATTCCCAATTATTTGATAAATGGCGTTAATGAGAGACGGACAATTATGCAATCTTGTTGTTATTAAAACGCAAATAAAATAGTAATAATTCTAAATCTTTTTAATCACAAAAAGGGAAAAACGAAAAGACACTTAAATAAGGGATGCTTCAGACTCAGGGACATGCATGTTTTTAATTCTTTTAGCCTAAATTGGAAACTTTCATTATTTGCACATTGTGAACCTCCTCACTTATTTATTTGGAGTAGGCATATTTGTTAATAAGAGAAATAATATTTCCTTTTCTTGGCTTTCCTCAAAAAGTGGTTCTGGATAGTCATTATGGACAATATATCTATCGAAAATGAAAGTGTTTCCATAAAATATTTTATCAAATAGATTTTCTATAATTTGATTCATAATAGCAAAAATAAATATTTGAGACAAAAAGCAATCACAATAAAATAGTACGTATAGTAGACACAAATGAAAGGTAATATCGAAAACAAACATAAACAAGTCATATTCATAAAAGTCCATGCTCTTTATATTTTATTACACATAAAAGTAATAAATCGGCAACATTACAAATTAGAAATAAGTGAGATAACAGTGAAATACTAGTAGCCATTTCTCTGGACTAGAGCACGCATCGTTAACTAGCCGCCCAGCGCCCCGCCTAGGGTTGCCACCCGTACTATTTAAATTTAATACTGAAACGGTCAACTCAGACCATCAAACTGAACAACTTTCGCTATGGAGCCTACCTCAGGAAACGCGATAAAAAATCTGCTGTACCTACCCGACCCAAATGTCAGCTGATTTTTTTTCGCGTTTCCTGAGGCTCCTTAGTGAAAGTTGTTCAGTTTGATGGTCCGAGTTCACCGTTTCAGTATTTGCTATTACTATATAGTACTCTGTGTTATTAAAAGATTACGTATGCTAGAGTGAGATAGATAGACTTAGACAGAACGAACGAAAAAACATTTAATCAATTCTTCCTAATTCGAATTTGATGTGCACTCTTGGGCCTAAATCCGACATCTTCCTTTACACGGACAGACAATTTATTGATATTGTGATTAATTCTCAACGAAGCCTCGATAACACTGAAACAAATGCAATGCAAAAAACAGATTCCTGATTTCCCCATCAAGTTCCATACGAAGCAAACTGCCGCGTAGGTTAGACAGGCTTAGCCACAGGCCATTAATTGTTGTGCGGGCTTACCTACTTGGGTTGAGTACAGATTAATTTGGGACGAGATATCGCAATGTGACATGGGCTGACGGTTCCTACGAATAAGTAGGTATATACATCTGAGTTTAAGTTTGGGTTCGAACTCCCTTATGTCAAAATTCATAGATTTTCTACCGTAGTATTCCGATCCTAGAGACCGCGACCGGCAACCGCGACCGACTGCTCTGTATGAATTTCTATGAAGCACTCACAAGCATTGACGGATGCAAGCGACAGTGTGGAGCGATCGGACGGTCGCTCCACACTGTCCGTCAGTTCAGTGCTTGTGAGTGCTTCATAGGCATAATACTCGTACTTACTGAGCGTCCAGTGTTTTTTATTTCATATTTCTGAAAACAAGATTGTCACCTCAAGCGATACAATATCTGTTGTATCCCTTGAGGTGACATTCTTGTTTTCGGAAATGTGAAATAAAAAACACTGGAGGCTCAGCGTCCTTTAAGCAGGTAGGTATATGCCTGCATTCGTAATGTAATTGTCCATTAAATCACCGACTATCCCAAACAGCTATTCATCACATCACTTTTAAAACCTACTATGTAGGGAAATATTTTAAAAAGATTTTAAAAATGTATCTTAACACCTACATTGTACGGCGTATGTGTACACACGGCGACACATCAAGCTACACAAAACCAACATAAGCTGGCCGCGCGGATTTTGCATAACGTATAACTTCGCGCGGTCAATATTATGAGAATTGATGAAAATGAAATCACACACACTATCAGCTCAACCAAGCCAAATACGTTCCGTAACGACCAAAACATATAGCAAGCTACACAAAACCAAAATAAGCTGACCGCGCGACGTTATGCAACGTTATGCAACATCCACGCGGCCAGCTTTGTGTAGCTTGATGTGTCGCCGTGTGTAACTCAGTGATAATATTCCTGTAATATTCGAACAAAATAGATGTCACGGTTTGCTTCTGCTTTTTGGATGATTTGTCCATTTTACTAGTAATTTTTAACTTTAGAATCATCTCGATTCAAGACAATATTCTTACTCAGTACCTAAAGAGAAACAGAACCAGCAGCATTTAATAATAAATATATATTTATTGTCTTCGAATGTGATTGTGGCATCATAAAGCAAGCGCTGATATTGACGTGACGTAGCAATAAAATATACAAATAAATCCCGCTTGTCCGTAACTAGAATAACAAAAAACAGCAATAACTTGGTATTTTCTTGCTTTGACATCGTAACAAGAGCCCTTGTGATAAACACTAGTGAAATAGCCGGCGTGTTTTTTATTGTCTGCTTAAACAAATGTTTTTAGGACCTTTTCAGGGCAAAAAGTGTGTGATCAAAACGTATTTTAAACCCCTAATTCTGCTATTTGGAACATAATTTGTGAAATTTTTAACTAAGAATGCAGATGTATTTATATCCCCATAGATTAAAGAGATATTTAAAAAATGCTTAAAAGGAATCAACAATGATTCGATGATACTTCGGTATTTATAACAAAAAGAAAACATTTGAATATCTGTTTGTGTCATAAAAACAGTGATCGGATTTTTTCGGCATTTTTTCCCCACGAAAACAAAATAAAATAACTATGCCTTTATGATATTTGCTTTTTCACTAACACGAGTAACGTATCAAATTTCAAAAATAATTAAATTGGTAGCAAAGTTAAAATCTATCAAGTGAACAATATAATGAGTATTGCCTCTTGACCTCATTCAAAGGCTGCTTAAGGGCCAATCTCTCAAATGGCCTGCGATCCTTTGATCCCATGACTCCGAGAATATATAAGCACTACATCTCTTTTTACAGCTAATGTGCGCGTGCTAAATCCTTAAGTGTTCTTAATGGCTAAATGGGTGGACTGGAAAAATACGTGACACAAACACAACATAACTTATTTGTTTTTAATCAAAAACTACAACCTTATAATACTAGTACTACTTAGATAAACTTTGAAACCTTGGTTATTAGTTTTCTGTCTTTCCACGAGCCGAGACGCCACCACAGATTAATAATAAGTTACTAGCGACATTACTAGGATTTCTATAAAATTAATTTTCTTTCACAATGCACACAAAGCTTTTCATTATTACATTATTAGGTGTCTCCACCAATCTTGGATAGAATAGGTATTTAAAAAGTCCTTGGGTGTAGCATACAGTATAACATAACAGTAAAATCTACTAATTTTATTCCAAAAGCTTTTTAGAAGAAACTAGTATTTTAATCTAGAAAAAAAAAATCTAACATGTTTTTATGTACTTCCCGCTGAAATTCGTGATCTCTATTTTACCTCTAATAACCTCTTTAACAACAGTTAAATTATTCGTATTATGCCGGCAAACACATGGTTTATGGTAATTTCTCGTAAAAGAGTTCTTATACAACGTGTTAATGAATTAACGCAAAACTAGAGAGTAGTTTGTTTAGAATAGAGAGCAGAATCGAATTATAATGTTTTCAACATAGGTAATTTTTTTCAAAATATTAAAAAAATATGCTTATAAAATTTAAAAACTCCAAATTTTAACATGTCAACCCACCGCACAGGCACACTCACCCTACTTACTACCAAAACAAGATTCTTAAAATGTATCCACGAGCACGCACTAGCGCTTTCATTCATTGCTGAAATGATAACAAATCATTTTTGTCTGAAAACTTAAAATTTGAATTATCAAAATAATGAATTTATTATTTCAATCTAATTAGTTTGTTATAAATCAGTTGGGGTGTATCAGGTTTTGCGCTTATTCATTAACACGTTGTAAATTTTGGGCTTAAAATCTAAAATAAGCACACTGAAAAAAAATTAAAAGATGTAAGAAGAATCGCAGTTACGTTTGTTTTTTTGTTTTCGTTTGGGTCACAGAGAAATTACACGCTCTGAGTCCAAATGCGCCACCCTTCTTTAGACGAATTATGGGGACTACAGGGTGTTAGGGTAAACGGTTGCATTTCTTTAGGGAGATAAAAAGTTTGTGATCACAACGGATTTTAAACCCCCAATTCTGCTATTTGTAAACAATTTAATGCATTACTTTAAGGAGTGAAAACTGTTTTTTTAATATTAAGAGCTGGGTTTGGGTATTATACAGAATGTAAGGAAATGTATCATTAACCTTTAAACCACATACTCTACCTATCAAACTGAACAACTTTTAGTATGGGAGCAAACAAGTCAGAACAAAAAAGTAGGTATTGCAGTTTAGTATGGGTCAGCTAATTTTTTTTGTTCCGACAGCTTTGCTCCCATCGTAAAAGTTGTTCAGTTTGATGGGTAGAGTATGTGGTTTAAAGGTTAATGATACTTTTCCTTACACAATTTATAGTTCGGTAGTCAGTACCTATAGTTCGGTTACATTTAACTTTCAGTGTAATTTTACAGTTACTCGTAATAAGGTATTGCGTAAATTTTTTATATGTTATTGCATAAAATAGAAAAAACCCTCAAAAAAGATTAGAAATGTTCAGTGAATGAACAAGCATGATGGTATACAATACATGTAAGGTAGTTTATAATATGGGAGGAGCAGCGTAGGTTTATGGGCAGTACGTACTCGTACGTAACGAAGTCACTCAACTGGTTCGTCGCAGCACTGTGTAGGTGTGCATGCTCCAGTTACACGTGTATACAGAGAATAATACCAAATTTGCATACTATCATATACACGGTGTTATAAAATTAAAGATAAACATTTAAAATTTTTAAGGGGGTTGTTTACACCTTCAAATTGAACAACTTTCACTATGGGACCAACATAGAAATCGCGAAAAAAATAGTCTGCAGTCTTATACATTCAGCTCGAGTAGATTCGTAGTTTAGTATGAAACATCAGATTTTTTTTAGCGATTTCTATATTGGTTCTATAGTGAAAGTAGTTCAGTTTGATGGTCTAAACCACCCCCTTAAATGTTTATTTGTATTTTTGTAACACCTTGTACAGGGTGTAAGTGACAGCCTACCAAATACTGAAATGATGAACTCAGAACATCAAACTGAACAACTTTCACTATGGAGCCCTCAGGAAACGCGAAAAAAATCAGCTGTCCCATACATTTGAGTCTGGTGGGTACAGCAGTTTTGTATGGGGCAGCTGATTTTTCGCGTTGACTGAGGTAGGCTCCATAGTGAAAGTTGTTCAGTTTTATGGTCTGAGTTCTTCGTTTCAGTATTTGCTAGGATGTCACTTACACCCTGTATATGATCGGGATACAACACTTCAGTTGAAATTGAGCTGCAACGCCGAAAGTTTTCTTGCCTGCTGCAATTTGCTTTCTATTGTTCACTTTATACCACCAAATTAATATGTTTCCGAACTATGTTTGGAATAATCTGTGTATTTTGTTGTCCTCGTAGGTATTGTGCCTCTAATTAAATTCTGTACTAGGTACAGTCGCCATCAGATATATCATAGCAAACTAGGTGATCAAATATTTCTAAGCAATTCTAATTTTCAATAATTTCTTTACAAATAACCAATCAAAAATATCTGAACGTCGTATGACGACATTAATTTTTTGTATGGGATTAACATTTTTTTGTTCTGAATCCTTTCGTGTGGGGTATCAAATGAAAGGGCTTCTATTAATTATACTACACTTACCTTTTTTACCATTACCATTACCTTTTGAGTAAAATTTTGTAAAGCACACGCCAAATGTCTCGTAATATCCTCATATCTAACGTCAATAAAGCAATTTCAAAAATATTTATGCGTAAACTCATAGCACCTAAAACAAACAAACAAAAATTAAATTTGACACTATAAATAATAAATGTACATTTTAGTACTAAAGACTAAAAATACGAAATTTAGTTGGATTCGTTAATAAAGTATCTTAATATCATTTACATAAACGAACTAGCAAAACAAATTGCTTATTATAAATTATTTCCTTCCGACCCGTATTTTTACTGGGCTAGTAATGCGAATTGAGCTTTATTAAGTATGCATAAGCATATGCTCACGACTATATTCCCTGAGTGGGTAGTCAGAGATATTCTACTATATCCACGTTTCACTAGTAGCGAAACTCTGTCCAGTGTGACGGGGAGTGAGCCCATCGCCACTTGTAATGGACAGTGGGTACACAATACATGCCTTTCATCACTTTGCATAAGCATATGCATATGCTCACGACTATATTCCCTGAGGGGGTAGTCAGAGATATTCTACCATATCCACGTTTCACTAGTAGCGAAACTCTGTCCAGTGTGACGGGGAGTGAGCCCATCGCCACTTGTAATGGACAGTGGGTACACAATACATGCCTCGTAATTTAAACATGAATGGTTCCTCGCGATGTTTTCCTTCACCAATAAGCTAGTGGTGTTACAAATCGTACATAAATACCGAAAAACTCATTGGTTACGAGTCGACCAGTAGAGCGATTTTTGAAACTCACACGTTCAAATCAGCAGTAGAAAATGTCATAATTACTATGGAGATTATGCATCATTCGACCACGATATTGAACGTGTGACTTTAAAAAATCGCACTCCTATACAGGAACGAAACCATCACCTTCTGCACGGTAGGCAAGGATACTGGACTGAACCACCACGGCCGTTGGCTTTTAAATATTTATAAACTAGCTGCTACTCCGTCTGCGTAGACCTTAAAAAAGTATCCTATATGTTAATCCAGATCATATTCTATATGTGTGCCTAATTTCATTAAAATCGATTCAGTAGTTCTTACGTGAAAGAGTAACAAACATCCATACATACTTACAAACTTTCGCGTTTATAATATTAGTAGGATAATAGGTGCCTTTTTAGAGCACGGAAGAATGACGAAAATATTATATCTTAGGTCATTGAGGTATACAACGTGTTAATAAATAAAAGCAAAACTCCAAAATAGTTTGTTAAGAATCAAGAGTAAAATCGAATTATCAAGGTTTCAACCTTAGAAAAAGTACATGTCTAGAATGAGCCTAACACTTCTACTGTATAAAACAAAACAGGCCAACTTTCTTAGGTTGGTGTGCGTGAGGCGTCATACAAATTATGTCTGTGTGCGTGTATATGGATAGGGTTTAGAGGCCAGTACTGGATGCAATTTTTTTCGACGCTTTCTTAGCTTCGACTGTCTACCTTGACCTTTGACTATTTATATGTGAACTGGTTACGCGTGTAATTCTACTAACAAACATTTCTGCCACTTTTTGCGGGGGGCGAGGTAACATGAAATCCGCAACTTTGGATTTTATTCCCCATAACTTTAGATTCTAATTTTGGATGTTAAAAATCATGAAAAGTTGTCTCCTGTGAACCTCAAACGTTCTAAGTTATTATTTCGCAATTATAGGCGGTCTCGTTTAGTGATAAGGTGTAAAATTGAATGTAAATGCACAAGATCCATTGTGCTTATACCGTGGCAGAGGGGAAATGCTACCGCAAGGCTAGTCCTTATAATAATTAGTCAAAGATCTTGACATATAACTTACGGTTACATTTTTAAAAACATTAAATAATCCTTTTTGGGTGGTCAGAAACATTGCTAACTTTTAGAGATAACAGTTAAAACCTAAATTTATATTGAAAAACTCGATAAAACGTAACAAAATAAAATTAGTTTTTTAAAATTATGTTTTATCCGTAAAAATATTAAATAAAGAAAGAAAACTAGACAATTGGAAAAAAACTTCGTTATCGGAAGAAATATTCAGTAGGTAGGTAACTACCTAAATAATAATATTACAGCCTAGGGACAAAGGACACCAAGATGATTAGGTAAAATTGACGTGAGGATATCATACGTAATAATTAAAATTTAATTAGCAAGTCTCTTTCACAAGAATTCCACGTGAAATTAAATCAGAAGTTTTACCGCAGCTACCGCGATACGTAGTCCCATAATAATTATTTGAAATTACTTTGCTTGTGAAGTTGACTTTCGTTTGAATAAACCAGCGTCTCTATAAAGGGAAACGTTTTCGGGGAATTTTGAGGTGAATTCGCGATATAATCTTATTTGTGGTCGTTCGCTCGGGTAACCAGCCCCACCGCGTGTGTCTCTGTCTTTTGTTATGTAACCTAATAAATGCCGCAGGAGATACCTAGTATTTTTGTCATTTAGTTTTTTTGTATGATCTAGTGTTGTAGATCAGATTAAGCCAGTGTTTCAGTAGTGTTAGTTTCTATAATACTTACTACTACTAGTTACAACTTACTACTAGTTCTGTGTATGACTACGAAAAAAACAACTAGCTTTTCGGAAAAAGAAATCGTCGTGAGGAATTGCATGCTTTAAACAGGCAATTTTATAATTTTATACTTACTAATTTTTGACAAAGAACCAAAAGTCAGACCTCAAGGTTTGCCAAAGGGCTATGGAGCGCAGCATCCTTGGCTTAAAACTGATCAACCGGGTCAGAAATGAGATCATTCGCGCCAGAACCCAAGTGACGGATGCTGCCAATCGAAAGTGGGATTGGGCTGGACATGTCTGCCGCATACCAAATGACCTGTGAACCAAAACTACTACGACCTGGTCCCCAGTAAAACAAAATCGGCGCCGAGGCAGACCTAGAAGAAGGTGGCGGGATTATATCGATGGCTTCCTGAAGAACTGGCCTAACGAAGTGCAAAACCGGGACGCATGGAGAGAACGGAGCGAGGCCTTTGCCCAATAATGGGAAGGCTGATATATATATACTTACTAAGATACTATCTTTCTTATACCTATTTCCAGCTTCCTAGGTATTACCAATTTCGCTTTCGAACCGTACAAGCCTTTTTTAAAGACTGTACTTGGCAAACCTTGTTGCGCGCTGTTTTCTTACTCCTTACCGAAATATGCACGAGTGAACAATAAGATTATTATGCAAATATTTCAATAAGAAACTAAATAAAACAGTAAATAATCATGTTCAAAGTACATTCTTTTTTAAACATTTTCTTTAAAAGAAAATCCGTACGTGGGTTTACCTGTGCCCGCCTTAATCACAGCAAAGAATGCCCTCGGGCTCACTTCATATATTCAGCTACAAATTGCTATATCTATGTAGGTTTACATATATTTTTACTAAACACAGCCTTCTATTTTAATAAAGACATGAGATTTTTATTTCAATACTTAGGCAAGACATACAAATTATTTAAAAGAAAAAATTGTTTAAACGAGAGCGAGCGCTAGGTATGACTGCTTATTTTTAAATTTATAGAAACTGAGGTAACAGAGCCGTATTTTCCGCTTACTTTAATTATGTATAGTATATAAAAGAAAGTCGTTATTACTGTCTGTCTGCATGTTTTTACGCTTAGTTAAAAATTTTGATTTACTATAATTTTATATTATATCAATAGATCCCACGTGAGCGAAACCGGGGCGGCCGCGAGGCAAGTAGCTATTAGTATTATAACTGAATAGATAATATTATTTTATTTCACGGGCCGTAGCCCGGACCTTTGGAAGGCTTGCGTGGGGACACAGGTCCAACGTAGAGGCCCCTTCTATCCTTTTATCTAAATGCGATGGGATGCACTAGCCGTGGTCTATCTCTGAATGCATTATACAAATGCACCATAAGACATGCCACGTTTATGTGCAGAGATTATTGTAGAGGACACAATTAATGTGGGGTGAACTGGGTGGGCCGGGAAATCTGGGTTATTGCGGAAAGACTCGGGACGTCTGCCCGGAATGATAGACTGTATGGATTTGACATTAGCGATCGGCAAAATGTTTCGATCGCTAATGTCAAATCCATACATTCTGTCATTTTGTACTAGCGTCAACGCTCAGAGGAATAGAGTCCGCATAAATTTACGATTGTAGTTAGTCTCTTTTGTCTTATGACGTACCTTTAATAGTAGAAGGAGATGGAACTATAGATATTTGTTTATGCGGCTGTCCACTTTTTTTTGAGCTAGTGTGTGTGAAAAGTGACCGTAAACATAAGGTCATATGTCACTTGGTGCCTTTTGTCCATACTACTTGACACCACACACTCAAACCTAAACGTCAAAAAAAGTGTACACTTTACAATTGGTATGGCTCACTCTATTAGCGTTAACGCTAATAGAATGTCACTTTGTCTAGGGGGGCTGAGTGCAAAAGCCTTTTTCTTCCGCTACAGGATAAAGTAAATTGAATTTAGAACATCGTGTGCACTAAGTTTGTGAATTCAAAACACCATTGAACCTATTTACTTCTCCCTCCATGGTGGTGCCGAATTTATCATACAATCTTTTTATTGTTTTTATTCATTTTATTATTTTTTGCATTTAGTCATTTCCTCGCTGAGGTGGGATGAAAAGTCACACATCAAAGCGCACAACAGATATCGAAGAGCAAATAAATACTCTTTCCGAGATGGGGGGGAGGGGATGAAAATAAAATTTAACCATAGTTGAATAGTTTTAAGGGGCCATAGGTTCAGACAAATATTTTCTATGAGAAATGCGATTGCCCAGCCCTCCGAAAAGAGTGTGCGTGTGCCGTATTTTCGATTAAAAATAATTAACAAAAGTACTGTTATAGATTTTTTTTATGATTTCACTAGATAAACTAATGAATATGAATATGTGAGTATAAATACCAAAAATCTGAAACTATTTTAAATTCTTCTGAAACGAGAAAAATGTTTAAAAATACATGAAAATACATCACCTTTGTGACGATTTTTATCGAGTGAAGTAATTCCAATCGTGTACTTAATTTATGATTTCACTAGATAAACTATCCAAGAATACTGATTGAGTAAATGATGACTTTGGATTCGGTAAATTGTATAAATCTAGTCGAAAAATGAAAAATAATAGATGCCCCCAAGGTATTTCGTCCTACTATCATTATGTCCGTAAACGTAGTAGGTAATGTGCACGTATAATATAATACAGCCATACATACTCGAATCTGAGAGAAACATTGTACTTTTGTGATTAGGTTTCGGAATGGACTTCGACTTTAATGTAGGCCATACTATGCAGGAAAGTCAAGAATTCATATCAGCAAAGCCATAAAACATCTATGCGCAAAACGGACTGCTTCCGAATAAAATAGTAGACGATGTATTTATGTGTGTCCATTTGTAGTGGGCAACTGGCCAAAACGATAAATTTGGGGATAGTTACTAGGTAAACAGGATTTATCACAGCTCTAACAATTAATGTTTATCTTAAGACTTAAGTGTTGTTTAAGCCACATTAAAAGGACAATTTCGGCGAGTGTTTAAGTACCTTCCTATGTGTATTAGGAGTCGAAATAAGTGTAGGTATTTATTTTAGTAATTTTATTTATTAGTAAATTGTAATTTTATTGTTCTTTGTGTTTAATGCTTCTTAATGTATATACAGAAGAAGTGTCGACAAAAAATGATCACAAAATACCCTGACTGTACTTAGGTAGTAGGTACAATGTACTCCCACGTGAAGGAAGGTGTATAGTCATTTCCTCGCTGAGGTGGGATGAAAAGTTACCGGTTGCACTCGAGTGCAAAGATTTTTACTTCGTGCTCTTTTGATTCCCTCGCTAACGCTCAGGATTCTAATTTTAGAATTCGCTTGCTCTGTCATCAGAATTGAGCGCGCGGTTAAAAAGCAACTTTGCACTCTTGTATTACAAATAACTATTTCATCTCTCACACTCTGAAAGTAGGTCATTGTTTATCTAAGAAGCGGGTGGAAAGTGGTTCATTTCCTCCCGAGGGCGGAAAAGTAAGTTTTAAAAAAATCTACGTTTATACTGATCAAAGGCAGAAACCTATACAGCCACACTTCGATAAAATTATATTAATTCTTATGTTTTATAATTATTATTATCAATATCAGAACAGAATCATACAGGAAAAAGTGATTCCGATTAAAACCTCCTCGAAACCGAGTCAAAAAATGGGCTGGCTGGCTAAAAATATAAAAGCCATATAAATATAGTAGTGCGAAAATGAAAAAATTGAGATGTTGCTAATTTTTCGTAAGACTTGCTTCGCTTGAAAGCAACTACGATAAAAAAAATTAAAGAGATTTCCGATAAAAAAAAATCTTATAGATGTTAACGTAAAAACTCATCGGCTACAAAAAATATTTTTTACTTTTGTAGTTTTTAAGTCGGTTTAAATTTTTTGTTAAAACTTTTTCCTTCACTGAAATGCTATGGTGTACATAAATACAAATCGTACATAAATGCTGAAAGACTCATTGGTATTGGTACGAGTCGGTCTGTAAGGAAGTATCCCCATCGAACCATCGCCTCCTGCACCACCTCGGCTTTTTAAATAATAATGTCATATTTAATGAGTTATTTATTTTTAACTTTTTTTATTTAATAAGTACCAAATCCTAACAAATTGGTGAACTTTTTAACGTTTTATTTCCGTACAGACATTTCAGGAAGCCATAACCTAAAGAAAAACCAAAACAAATCTAGTTTGAAGACAAATTTTGTAAAAGTCATGTTCTAACTACAAAGTTTTCCGGAAGATTACCTATAGGAACTCGAACGCCAGCCAATTTCGGTTGGCTCATGCACCCCTGAATAAACTCTAATGAAATTTTCCGAGACGGAAGCAATGTTGAATCGAATTTGGTGGAATTCACATTGCAATTATCGTGTTTTATCTTGACATGAGCGCTGCCTACAAGGTTTATACTCGTATTTGGGTATTAAACCTGTACAGGGTCCAACTTAACATCCTGACGTCTTTCAAATGGTATGATCATCCCCTGATAAAACCGTCAGAACTTATGTAGGACCTGTAACACAGGATTTTCGCTGAAGGATAACATTGTGAGGAAGCCAACTTCGAGGGACCTCGCTTAAAACCAGCACACCAACGAGCAACTGTAGAATATGGAGGAGCATGAACCCCTAATGTTCCTTGCAATTCTTGCTCTTATTTACCTCTCATTTACCTGCTCGGTAGCACAGAATAGGTAATAGTATCGTCCGTAGTAAAATTTTTGAAGCGCGTGTTTTTTTTTAATTACTGCGTGAATTTCAATTTTCTTCATTTTTGAGAACACCACATTTATGTATAACTACCATTATAAAAAACACATGAAAATCTTAAACCTTAAAAACCTAACCTAACCTTGAAAACTTTTTAATTATTATTATTACAAACGTCTAATTTTGCCCGCCAGTATCAATTTTTTTTCTTACCAAGGAGTATCTATTCATTCTCACGTTTTATGGAACACCTCTCGTAAGTCCAAAAGTTGCCCATAAGTTGTCCAATAGTTTTCCAAAAGTTGTCCAGAAGTTGTCTAATAGTTGTCCAAAAGTAAAATTTAATTTAATTTATTTAGAGGTTTGCTAACGATACATTCACAATCCTACATATTTTTAAGAAACAGTGGTTTTTAAGTAGATGAATACGTCATCACTTATAAGCAAACACAACATTCGCTGTAAAATAAAATAAGACAAAGCAAAGTAGGACAAAAACAAAAATAAAAACAATATCTAAAAAAAAAAACATACAATGTCATTTACAAAAAAGTTGGAAAGGTAGCAGCCGTCAACCATGGGTTGGTTTTCTTAAGAAGTTAAGAAAACCAATCATATTTTTATGTTAAGAAAACCAACCCATGGTTGACGGCTGCTACCTTTCCAACTTTTTTTTACTCGGTAAAAACCGAGTCTGCGAATATATCATTACTATGGTTCTGCGAATGCACATTTGTTATAATAAATTATCATTCTATTTATGGGACATGTCAATCGCAAATTTGTGCGGAATGTAGTTAAATGGAATAGTATACGTCTTTTTGAGCACCTAACATGCTGAGTTAAGTTTATTGTTTGTGAGTTGTGCTGAGAGTGAAAGTTGTCCAAAAGTGTGAGGAGCTCTGACTCTTACATAAGTAAGAGGAGCTTACACATAAGTGTAAGTCCAATAATAGACCAAAAGTTGTCCAATAGTTGCCCAATAACAGTTGTCCAAAAGTGTGAGTGAGTGTTTATTTGAAATGCGATTGAAGAAGTGCAATTAGCATTCCTCGTTACCCTTCCTGTTGCAAAATACGGCAGTAAAACACAAGAATAGTCACTTTCATTCGAAAAATCCTAAAAAGTGAAGTCTGACGAAGAGTTGAGCAGATAATTCGAATATTAATATAGCGCTCTCCTCACAGGCACATAATTATATTATAGGTATAATGATTTCAAACGTAAGCAACTAGGCTTTTTACGAGTATTATGGAAATCAAATAACAATGGCACAAATATAATACAACATTCATGACCGAGCTAGGATTCGAACCCAGGAACCAGGCTTAGCAGTCCGGCGTAGTAACCATTACAACAACAGGGTTCGTCATACACCAATCGCGTCGTCATTTTGTAATGCGTATTGGAGCTAATTCATCACTAAGCTAACAAAATGCGATGATTTATAAAAAAAAAATTACTGTCTAATTTAAAATTCCTAAAATCATACATATAATTTAGCCATATTACATTGTGACACTAAATACTTGATGGCGATCCCATAGTCACTAGGGCATTCTCCTTTAAGGTTTTTTAGTTCAAATCTGTTCAAATAATATATTTTAATTTCAAAAACAAAGTCGTTGGCCAATAGAGCGGACCCATGCGAGACCGACCTGCCCACCGGGCATTTGCCAGGTATACCCATATGGCCAGTCCGGGCCTGAGCACTCTTGTGGGTTCACTTGTCAAGTTAGGAGACCCTCAGGGCGGGTTACAAAGCAAGATCGATGCCTTTTAGCAGTGATTGCATTTTGTTCAGAGCAACAGAGACTCGATGGACGTTACCGACTACTACGAAAACTAGATCAATTTTGCTACGATATTTTTCAGACAAAAGGGATAAGAGTCTTTGGAGACTTAATATAACCGTTCATGCTACTATAATATTCTGGCTGGACTTTGTAAAACTACTTTACAAAATGGTATTTTTATGTATCTACTAACTATTTTCACAATTCAGTACGTCAAATTTTTTGTTGACCTTATTTTTTATTTTTTTACAGATACATTTTTAACTTCCATCTCTAACGCCCAGAAGTAGACGCGGCGAACCGCTCGCTGTAGCGAAACGCGTTCCGCACGAAGAAACGAAATATTTGCGATATCGAAGGAAACTGAAAGGCGGTACTACGGCGTCCGTGTGAAACGAGGATCGCGAATAACAGCGATACTATACGGACAGAGATGTAACTATAGCAAATCACAGACAGATAGAGCGAATGCAACAAACGCAATATAAATTCATAGTGTAGGACGAATTTACCGGAGTTTCGCTAACGCGGTTCGTCGCGTGTCGGTGTGCTAACAGGGTAAATGGTAAAAGTGGTCGCGAGAAAATCATTCTAACTCCATGAGATGATGATGATATAAAATAAAATTTGATCACTATCATGACTACAATTATTGTCATGATCTGACCAAAGTTCCTAATGAGTATAAAGGAAATTCGAATCAGCTGACTGTAGTTAGTACGGAAAGTCCAAAATTGTATTTGCTCATTTCCTATCGGTTTCTTAGGGAATGTTGTTCAGTATGACGAGTAAAATGCAACTGTCTACCTTAATACCCTGTATATCCAAACACCAGTTTTAGGTATACCTTATTGAAAGTTTTTTGGTCAGCGCAAGGTAAAACGGCACGTATCGGGCGCCCCTAACAATAGCCGACAACAAAGTTGTTATCAGTTCGGTTTCATTAACGCCACAATGCCACTTTTAGCCTTGATTGTCTTGCTTTTCCTTTTCGTCTTCCGCATTCACTTAGGGTTGCCACCTTTTTTTTTGGAGGAGACATAGTATTTTCTCGATAAATTGCTAATAAGTACATTCTGGAAAATCGGCAGAACAAAAATTTATTTATTTTTCTTTTTATTAATTTTTCCAATCGTATTTTACGTTTTTTCACATATTCACTATATGTGAAAATAGGTTTTATTATGTTTTAATTATTTATGTGTCCAAACATGTTTGGAAATATAATCAATTGATAGAAATTTTTAAAACTTGTTTTTGTTTACGTACCTAGGCTATTTTTATAGTGTGGTCCGACCGCACTATAAAAATGGCTTCTAAATTTCCCGCCATGACACGATCTATAGTCATTGGTTTCATTATAATTTTTTATCAAATCATAGGAGATAAGTAGAGGTTTTTCGTTCATACAACCTAAAAGTCAAAATATAATGTATTTGGCTTTATTAAGTTTTTATTTCTTTTAAGTAATTTTCTTTGTTCTAATTATGTTGGTGAGGACGAACATAATTATACACTATCATCTAGTGATATAGTTGAGATAATAATTCGCGTGCGCGATAGTATTTTCAGACCGGTCTTAGTAGCACTTGAAAAACGAAACTTAACGAAAATATTTAAATATGTCGACGGCTTTTTATGTGTAGGATCAGACCATTAAAATTAACAACTTTGTCTATGGGACCAAGGTCGAAATAGCGAAAAAATCTGCTGTTTCATACATTTTGGCCGAGTAACTATTTTTTTACTTGCCCCTTTCATCCCACTGCTGGGCAAAGGCCTCCCGATTCGATTAACTTATGGAACAGCAAATTTATTTCGCGCTTTCGATGTTGGCTCCATAGTGAAAGTTGTTCCGTTTGATGGTCTGGAGCACTCTGTTCGATATGCAATGCATTTAATTTTACATCCTGTAGTTGAATCCCAAAGATGCCTAAAATTTTCCCAAATTCTAAGGGAGATGGAATTTTGCTGGTAACCCATACACTCACACACTGAAATTCGTAGTACGCATCTGTCACGCACACATCTGTCAAAAAATGGGACGCTTTTGGTTTTACATTTGTAAGGCGACTTTCTATCTAAATAATCGAAGAGCTACCAAGTATTTCGCTAATGATTATAATTTCGAAATATTCTTATCAGACATACAGGTCCGTGTCACACATTTACACAATGCCTTTGTCTCACTGGCCTCACTGCACGCATAATGAAAAGTTTCTATATCTCTATCATGCACGGACGCAGTGACAGGAAAAACGCATTTGTGTGTGTCTGTGAACGCGCCAGCTAGTTAACCAACCAAAAAAATAGCTGCACGTACCTAATTTCTTCAAGCTCGACAATATTTAAACGCAATTTGAACTCTGAGAGAATTGTACAAATCAAACATTGTTCCAACGGTTTGTTCCATGTAAAGCGGATTTACGACCCAAAGTTCGTTTCACATAACATGCCCTCTCACAGGTCTCTTATGCTTAAGTAAATAAGTATCAAAATAGATTGATTCATGGCACATCGCATGTGGAAGCACTGCAAGACGTTGATCGCACTGTGAGCCGTTCCACTTTTACGTCCTAATAATATTGTACGTGTCCAATCCTTTGTTAAGTCAAAAACTCAATTCTACTTTATACCTACAAAACTCTGCTTAGTATTTGAACTGAAATTAAAATATTAAAAAGTCAGTGACCTACGGCGACGATTATATAAAGAAACCCCATAGACTTCAATGAAATGCCTTTTAACAATATGAAAATGTATCGTCGATTATACACTAAGCCCCACTTGCGGCAACCTGGGTTAGAAAATAATTCCAGGTTAAGAGAAGTTTATTCCGAATGCGTAAATGCGCGCTGCATACAAACGAAGTCTGGTGATATTTTTAATACTAACCAATTAAACTCAATGAAATTTTGCAGAAACAATCTAGGAACAAATCTCTATGCTTGTATCGTGTCCGATTTTCGTTAAAATATACAGTTTCAATGCTAGGATTAATTTAAGATTTGTATGGAAATCTTTGAGGCACTGTAACTTTAAAACTGTACATTTTAAGGAAAATCTGACACGATACAAGCATAGAGATTTGTTTCTTTATTGTTTCTGCATAATTTCATTGAGTTTAATAGGTTAGTATTGAAAATATCACCAGACTTCGTTTGTATGGAGCGCGCCAACAGTAGTATACCCTTAAGTTTGTAAACTATGATTTTTAGTGTAGCAGAAAATCCGAGTTAGCTATTTAACCCATAGTTAATTGCTAACCCAGGTTGGCGCAAGTGGGCCTTACTGGACAATTGACCTTTAAGTTACGTTTAGCACTAGTCTACATCATTGTCCAGTAAGTGTGTCATCCACGATACATTTTCATATTTTTAAAAGGAAAGAAACACACATACATACATACATAAATACGCTCGAAAAAGATAACCCACCCTCCTTCTGGCGCAGACGGGTAAAACTACAAATTGCCTGTTATGATTTGAGTCTATAGATCTTAGTTGCTTACAAACAATATTTGATTATGAGAATAAATGGCGTAGAGAAAATACTACACAATTGTAATCCTTATTTTACACTGGATTAGGCGGAATCCCTGCGTGAACAAAGACGCCGTCCGATCCAGCATACTGCCTTTCCTCAATTAACTATACTTATAAGTACATTAGCGTACCTAATATTAGGTATAGCCCCTGCGAGTATTACCTCCCACACTAGACGTTAGTCCACCGCATCGCCACTAGCCACTACAGACAAGTTTCGACCACCCTCTGGTTCGAAAACCACATCACAGAATCGTACTCACCTTTGAGTGTTTGATTTCAAATAAAATTATTTACGTTTCGTTTAAAATAGTTAAAATAACTGCCTACTCCAACACTGGAAAGTTTCATGAAACCACAATACGAGAACCTATGAACTTTTCATAAACATTAAACCTAATCATGCGAAATTCTTGGAAAACTAAACAATGTAGGCTCGAAATCTTCTTAAAAAACATAACCCTCCTTCTAGCGCAGTCGGGTACAAAAGCTATCGTCACTGGGCGGTGTGGCGTAATATTTCGCTATGTGTTAGTAAAGGTAAACGCACACCTATCTGCGCCGCATGAACCGCTCACTTAGTATGACATCGCAGATGTGGCGGCAGCGTCCGCATCTGTCATTTTGATCATTTCATACAAATTTTGTGTGCGACGTGAATAGGTGTGCGTTCACCCTAAGCATATGTCCCACCTATCCCCACTTAATACCCAATCCGCCGCCAACAACACCCTATGCAAAGCTTTTCCTCTTTGTCCGAAGTACGCGCCAGTCTGTAGCGTCTGCTAATTTGGAAGCTATTTCTTATTAGCTATTAACTTCCAGGCGTCTGGCCCCACGGGTCCAACCCACTCTACCCAAGATCTTTTTATTCACGCCTTTTGTGATTTTCAGCAGCAACAGCCGCTGCACCCGCGCCCGTGGTTGTTCTGTGGAAATAGGACGGAACCAACGTTTCGATTCAGGTTGCATTCGTTACATCCCAAAACAGAAACCTTCCACGGCACCAGGGAACGAGTGCCATGCCATTAGTTACGTGAAATACGTACCAGGCGTGGAACCTGTGGATGCCATCATTACTACTGGCAGAGTAAAAGACAAGAAGGGTGCTATACTCCATCCATACTAAATGGCGTACGTCGGAAAAGGCTTTTAAGCCCGTCTCCCCGACTCCTTGCTCGCGAGTAGATGAATTGCAGTCGGGTAAAAAGAGTAGTAGATTAGAAATTGTTTTTGTCAAAACTCGCGGGCAAGGAGTCAGCTCCATCTATAAATCGGGATTTTGAGCTATTTCCGACCTACGCCACTTAGTGTGGAGTGCACTCTTCTTGTCTTAATTACTCTATGCTACTGGTAACGAAAAGTACTTACGAAAATGACCACTAAGTTGCACTTACTTCGCTCAATGAGAATCTGGCCTGAATTGGAATAAGTAGGTACGTCACAGGCAACCTTACAATTAAAATTTCAACTACAAGAAAATGTTTCAAGTTTGTTTTAATTCATTGTGAAAGTTCTTTCGTGTGGGCAGACATGGAATAATTGGCTGCCTCGTGTACCAAGAACTCCGCGTAACCAATTTAAATTTATTTTTTTCAGTCTCTAAGTTTCCTGTTCAATGCTGAGAAAAGCTAATAAATATTAAATTAAAAAGAATTTTTACGAGCATGAAAATGCTGCGTAGTTTTTTGCAAAAAGGTAGGAAATAAACAATTTTTATATATAAATCCTGTCGCTCTGCCTCTTCCTAGCAAACTGAATCTGTTCGATTGAGTTTAAAAATAAATTTAGAGATAAACTGAAGTTGCAAATATTGAAAACGGTGGCGTAACGGAAATGAGAACACTGGTCAAGAGCGAGATTCATTCGCATCTAGGGTTCCGTAAATCCGTAACGCTATTTTATTATAAACATTAATAATATTTGTTATGTTTATAATTATTAATTGTATTGTCGTACTTGTTCTAAGTTTATAGTTATTTGCTAATCACCTACACATAACAGATAATTCGCTTATGGCTGTCAACTAAAATGTGCCCCTTGCGTCCTGGATTAATTTTAGATAAATAAATCAAAAATCTTCCCTAACGTTTGTAGTAAAAATTTAATCCGCAGTTTCACATTAAAATATACATCGGAACATAAAGTCACGACGATAATCCCATTTGTTGTGGTCAGAGTCTTTGCCGCTACTACCATCTCACCAAACTACAAAAACCAAGTTGTAACTTTTATTTAAAATTCAGGTAGTTTCTGTGATGTCAGGAAGGAACCCTAAACATCGGATTTAGTCGGTTAAAGTCGAGAAAACTGCATTACACTATAAGACTTTAGCGATAAAATGGTTTCATAGACGAATAAATTGCACTATATAAAGGTTCAATCGTGCAATTTATTTACCTCAAAATGAAAGCTAACTGTTATAAATCATACATTTTATTCACCTAAATTTATTCACTTTTTAAGTTTTGAGGCAAAAATGATTTTTTATCAATTCAGCAACCAATGAAAGCGCTAGCGTGCTCGTAGATACATTTTAAGAATCTTGTTTTGGTAGTAAGTAGGGTGAGTGTCCCCTTGCGGTGGGTTGAGATCGAATTCAGTAAATTTTAGATTTTACAAACAAATTATTTAATTTTTTGAAAAAAATTACGACCTCTCTCGTACCTATGTTGAAAACATGTTAATTTGATTCTGCTCTCGATTCTAAACAAACTACTTTCTAGTTTTGCGTTAATTCATTAACACGTTGTAGATAGGTATACTACTTTTTAAGTCTAATCATAAATCTTTCAAACCCAAAAAATGTCATTAACATTAGTAGTTTTTGCGTGATGCTCGAACAACAATGTTGAGAAGCAGGGAAGCTCGCTTCGCTCGATCCATTGTTTTTACTAACAAATTGCACAAAACCATTATTTTCCCCATTGCAGTACAGAATTATTCAATGGTTGTACCGACAGAAATCTGGCTACAATCAATTCGTACTGTGGACAAAAGTAGAGCCCACTGCCCTCGTACAGATTCAGTCTTTACATGGATAAACCAGGAGGGTTCTGTCTGTGACCACAACTCGATTAGTTGTAAAAAAATCAAAATCGCTTTATAATTTTTTATGAAGAGGGAAAGGGCGGTTATGTATCTCTGTACAGGGGGAAGGGGCGGTAAATTCGGTCTGAACTGTTTGCGACAGAAACCCACGCTCCGCCATATCGCCACTAGCACTGACGTAAAATAAATATATGATCGATGAAAAAAAATGCTAAGAAAATTCTCTGTCTAGTTTAGAGATGAGCGCCTGTTGCACTAAAGATCAACTCGTCGTCCTTACTTTAGACAATAAATAGGCGTAGAAAATCTACTAACAAAATAATCTGCCACTTTTTGTTAGGAACGAGGTAGCACGAAATGCGCAACTTTGGGTTTTATTCCATTCCTTTAGATTCAAATTTTGATTGTTAAAATTGTCTCGTGACGTGTGAACCTCAAACGCGATTTGTTTGAAGTTATTGTTTCCGCTGTCTCGTTTAGTCATAAGGTATAAAATTGTATGCACATGATTAATTGATCTTATGGCAGAGGGAAATCCTACCGCAAGGCTGCGCCGTAGTTATTTGGTCTACGGTCCTTAACATCAAAAACAAGGACGTAATGTAAACATCATAATAAAATTTTAATAAAGCCCAAAGACCCTAATTTGTATGCAGATTTCAGAATAAAAAAGGCTTTACGACTTTGAAACGACAAAAGTAAATGTACTTATCACTGTGAGTGTGAAATCAGTTTCGATTTTGTGAAAAGGCATATTATCTAAAGCACAGCCTATACCCTACTGCACGACACAAAGGAAGGGTAATGTGTTTATCAGCCTATGTATGCATGTATGTAAGTTTGTTCCTTTGTGGCACACTAGAGACCAAACGCGTGGGCCGATTTTGATGATTCTTATGTCAATCGATTTGTCTTAATCTTGCGAGTGTCACTAAAGACTCGACAGAAAACTTAATTCAATATGGCGCCATATTGAGAAAAAGAAAAAAAAATGAAAGTAAAACGACCTATGTTGAGTGGGGTATCATTGAATAAGTATTTAAAAATTAT
This sequence comes from Agonopterix alstromeriana, assembly GCA_963924505.1. Classification (NCBI taxonomy): domain Eukaryota; kingdom Metazoa; phylum Arthropoda; class Insecta; order Lepidoptera; family Depressariidae; genus Agonopterix; species Agonopterix alstromeriana. Next base: position 5,514,049 of record OZ004661.1, read on the forward strand.
CTTTAGGTTTCTCTTCTCATTTTTCATTTCTAATTACCATTTAGGATCTATAACGATTTAAAGTTGAAAAAACTAATAAGTGAAAAATCTCTTCATATATGAAATCTCAGTTAAGCTATAACAATACATAGTATGCATCTAATTACGACTAAGTTAAATTATTAATTTCCAATAACCATCTGATAAACAACGTTTTATATAAAATAATTAAAGGGATCGTAACTGACCCTGACATCTATGTAACGATACTGACAACCTAAGGTTTAGTTCTCACTGGCCATTACCTACCTATAGGTAGGTAATTTTGTAATAAAATAGCTTATATACTTATTTACCACATGATCTCTCGTAGTACAAATTATCTATCCTATGCTTATATACTGAACACGGTTCTACCACATTTCATCTAAAACCGGCCAGTAGACAGACCATGTTTTGGTAATAAACATGAAGTTGTTACTTTTTACTACAGGAAAATGTAATTACCACGGAAAACGCCACAGAGCTGAAGCTATATTACAAAAAAAAACAGATAAACACGAATTTAAAAAAATACATGATACCTAAATTACACAAAAAATAAAACACATTAAACTCTATTAAAATCAACGTTGTTTTTGGTCGGTTAAATAGAGCTAACACGTGAAAATTCTTTTATTTTCTAGTGTTTCGTTCAATGTGACTTTAACTTTATGTTGTCAGGTTCGCTACGTTACTTGTCAGGCCATACGTTACAGTGCAAAACATAACAATCCTGACGTAACTAAGTGGGGCCTCGAAGACACAAAATACTATATTTATTTCAAAAATTACTTTACTTACGATTTACTTTAATTAATATATTCTAAAGAATATAATAGTTTACTTCATAGTACCGGCAGGAACGTCAAACCCTATACCTATATTATATTTGCATAACTAAATGGACAATAAAAAGGGATAAACTCAAATTCAGCCGGCTGCGTTCTTCACGTGTCACATTGTGAAAAGTATGTTGTCTATGATCAAAATATTGCCATTTTCATTGAAAATTTACCATATACGGTTAAAACACAATTTAATAGAAAATACTTTAACTATATGACCATGTTAGGATTGAACGTAAGTCCAGGACAAACTTTAAAAATCTTCCATAAAGAATATGTTTAGTTTGATGGGTAGACTCTTAGTTTAAAATGATGCTAATGATTTCAATTTCACCCTGTATAACTACGCATTTTGTTTGCATTTATTTAATATTATCATACCTAGATCTTTACCGAAATTGTCAATCAAACTCATCACAGATCAAGTTGTACAAGAAAAATGATAAATAACTTAAAGGAAGACATTGTGTAAAATTTTAGGGACAGTATGGGGAGGAAATGTAATTTTTTGAGTAAATTTAATTAATTAATTAGCAACATAGTAATTTATTTCATGATTAACCGGGGTTGCCTAGTGTATAAAAATATTCTAAAACTGACTTTTTAAGGAAATTGCAGCTAAGTTTCTAAAAAATATGTTGTGCTAGGGACATACAAAAAACCAATGTGCAACTTTTGATAGAACTGCCCATTAGCAAACCAATATGCCTTATAATATGAATAGGGATCGCATTTTCGAAACAGTAATCGTGGAAGAAAAGGTTCTGAAGGCCGCTATATCGAGGTATTTCCGACACATTGCGCCCGAAGCGGCCATCGGAAGGGCCTACCCGTTGACCCGACTACTTTCCTGTAGCTTTACTGCGTTGCGTATGCGTTAAGGTTATCTAAACCCCCATAATGGTTTTAAAGAGAGAGGGGAAATAAACATTTCTTTTTGTATAAAATTACAATATGGATATCAAACGAAAGCTAGTAAAGAGAAAATTAAAAATATAATTATTTTATAGTAATTGTATGCTACCATTTTGACAAAAGATTAAAAAGTATGAAATAATCTAAATTATAAAGAAAAATGAAAATTAAACTCGATGTAATAATACCGAAAAAGTGGAATATGTGGAAAAAAAGAGAGTCCATAAACAATTCTTTTTTGTATAAAATAAAAATATGGATATAAAACGAAAGCTAGTAAAGAGCAGATTATAATTATTTAATTATTATCGTAATTTTATGCTACTATTTTGGCACATGACTAAAAAGAATGAAATTATGTAAATATTTAAGAAAAAAGAAAACCAAGCTCTACAGGGTGTAAGAAAAAGTATCATTAACCTTTAAACCTGTAAGAACAAAAAAAATATCAGCTGTCCCATACTAAACTGCAATACATACTCGATTCAAACGTATGGGACGGCTGATTTTTTTTTGTTCTGACAGGCTTGCTCCCATAGTAAAAGTTGTTCATATTGATGGGTAGAGTATGTTGTTTAAAGGTTAATGATACTTTGCCTTACACCCTGTTTAATCATTAATCTGCTACAGGTACCAACTTTGTTTGAGCAAATATAATTTGAATGTTATTAGGTAGGTATCGCAAACGGGGATAACGAAAATTATATAACATACTTATTTGTAGGTTATTATATTTAGAATCTTCTCTTCACGAGGTTTCGTTTGATACCCATGTAACGACACCTCACACTTCAGAATCCATCAAGTCAAATGTCCATTCGCGCTAATGTCCCGTTCGCTCAAACGTCCATTCGCGCTAATGTTCCGTTCGCGCTAATTTCCAGTCACGCTGATGTCCCGTTCGCGCTAATGTCTATTCGCGCTAATGCCCCATACGCGCTAATCATGTCCATTCGTCAAAAAGTTTTGTTTTCTCCGGGACCTTTAGCGCGAGACCGACTCACACTTGGCCGGTTTTTATTATTTGTTGTTATACTGTAAAGTTTTTTCTATAATCACACCAAGTTTGACGCTTATATGTAATACCGTTTTTACGATAAAGTGAGAAGAAAAAAACGTTGATAAAAACTAGTTTGTTGTATGAGACCCCCTTAATTTTTAACTTTTTGAAATTTTTATTATTTGTTAACAAATCCGCCATAATAACGCATATTCTGTAAAAATTCAACTGTCTAGCTATTACGGTTCAAAAGTTACACCAATAATAGGGTCCGGTTTTCATCCTTTAGGTACGAAACCCTAAAAAAAGAACATTTTATTACAGCAGCGCTGGGCATTGAAGCAATTTATTTAATCACGACTATTAAAATAGTCCGACCCGTCCCACTGCACCGATCATCGAGTGAGAGGTCATAGTTACAGAGTAGGTAAAATAAATACAATGTATTTTTATTTCACTTTGTAATTACTCGTTTTAATTTGGACCTCGCTGCATTCCTTATTGTTATTTATTTTAACTACGTGGGTACGTTACTCGGAAATAAAAAATTTATTTAACATGTGTTGCCATGTAATATCTCCAGAATTATTTTAGCAGTATAATAATTACATTTACCAACGAATTTTTATAGCAATGCCCAAAATGAATAGTTTTCACATGGGTGTATTCCAAAATTATGATAGAAACGACTAGATTTTTCTCTCCGTCTACATAATTATGGAAAGCTGTTACTCTTTATCTATATATAGATCTAGGTAAATGGGGCTAGCCCGATTTAGAGTACCTACCTACCTGACTCTAGCCCGGACTTATATTACGATGACTAGGCAAGGATATACAGGGACCTAGTGAATATGCTGACACTTTTTTAAGGGGAGGGTCAGACCATCAAACTAAACAACTTTCTCTATAGGACCAAACATCGAGATCGCGAAAAAAATCAGCTGTCCCATACATTTGGCTCGAGTAGGTTTGCAGTTTTGTATGGAACAGCAGATTTTTTTTCGCGATTTCTTTTTTGGTGCCATAGAGAAAATTGTTCAGTTTGACGGTCTGATCATCCCCTTAAAAAAGTGTCAGCATATTAAGAGGGACCTTTTAGAATACACATATTAACATTAACTTTACGAATATTTACCCTTTTACGGGATTCGAAACCGCGACCCTCGGATTAGCACCTGCTGATCCGCTCTGATGGCCCGATAGATCAGTTGGTAGTGTACCTTCACAACCAGCTGAGCTATTAAGCCATTAGGTTAAAATGTGAAAGCAATAGATATTGGTTTCATATCGCTGTGCTATGAATACCAGCTATTACTGTCACATCTGTAGCAAATTGATGAAGCTGCTCTGAACCCATTGTCTCCAAAATTGCTTCGGATATTGGAGATATTCGGTATGCGTTAATAGATGACAAGCTTGATCTAACCGGTGCTCTGGAGGACAATGGTGTATTAGACCGGTGGCCGACAACAACCGACCCTACCTTACAAGTTTATTAAACAAATCCATTTTGTAGCTAAGTAGACTAAAAATAACTTATTAAAATCTTAGTCGGCTGCGAAACAGCTTGGCACGTTTTCCGGAATGATTGAAGAAGTGGACCCTAAAAATACGCCATTTTACCCCATCGCTTTAAAGAACAAAACTGTCTGTAGGTCTAGAGACCGATTAGTAAAGCCTAAATCAAAATCTAAAAAAAAATCTGGTCGTCCTCACCCTATCCTGGCACGTGCATGGGTGCGACCGAATTTATCATGCTACTGGGAAGGTAGATTTTATGAATGAAAACCATGCCTATGTATAGTCCTATCAACGCTGTTTACATATGCTTTGGTCGGCCTAGGCTCAGCCTGACAGGTTCTCGGGTCAGTCTGATTTTACTTTAAACAAAATTATTTGTTTGTATTTAGAAATCGATACAACTCGATGGATTCTGCAGAAAAATTTGCAAATACAAGCTTGTTTAAGTGATTTAAGATATAACAAAACACATTGAAGATCAAATTACTAAAGTTTGCTTGTTCCCGCTACCATAGCATGTAAGGTTTATGAAAATTTTAGTTATGTAACTACATTTTCTACGTCTTCATTTTGTAAAATTTAACAAGTGCATTACTTTAAAATAAGTTAAGATCTAGCTTAGCTTGTGTAGTTAAGTTAAAATTATTTTTTTAGCTTCCTTTATTGGGCTCCCAGTATGTTTGTAAGCAAGTTAAAAAGGATAAGTTGCAAATTCATGTTTGTTTAAGCCTTTGACTATTTATATGTGGACTAGTTACGCGTGTAATTCTACTAACAAACATTTCTGCCACTTTTTGCGGGGGGCGAGGTAACATGAAATCCGCAACTTTGGATTTTATTCCCCATAACTTTAGATTCTAATTTTGAATGTCAAAAATCATGAAAAGTAGTCTCGTGTGAACCCCAAACGTTCTAAGTTCGAAGTTATTATTTCGCAATTATAGGCTGTCTCGTTTAGTGATAAGGTGTAAAATTGAATGTAAATGCACAAGATCAATTGTGCTTATACCGTGGCAGAGGGGAAATGCTACCGCAAGGCTAGTCCTTATAATAATTAGTCAAAGGTTTAAGCCCATGTACTTAAAATTTCTGTTGCCTCTTCTGGGCCCCCAGTATGTTTGCACCATAAAAGTGTATTTTTGTATATGGTATTCGAGTCAGTACCCGAGTATTACTGACTCGGCACATGACTAGCTGCGGCCAGGTGCCGCTGCATCTTCGCTAGTACTAGTATTTATTCTGTGGCGGTGCCGTCGTTTCATACAAAATCCGCCGCTGCTGTGGAGTCACAACGCATGTAGCTTGACACTATTTGATTAAGTTTATTACAACATCTTTTAAAGCTATGTACAGGGTGAAATTGATATCATTAGCATCCTTTGAATTTATGAGTCTACCCATCAAACTGAACAACTTTTGCTATAGGAGCAAACAGAACGGAGCAAAAAAAAATCTGCTACTGCATATATTTGCGTCAACTAGGCATTGCAGTTTAGTATGGAAAAGTTGTTTTTTTTTGCTTTGATCGATTTGCTTCCATAAGTTGTTTAGTTTGATGGGTAGATTCTTAGTTTAAAAGGATGCTAATGATATCAATTTCACTCTGTATTATTGTCACTAATCTGCATGTACCAGATCTCTGAAGATAAAATTGATATTTCCTACATACACAATAGAAGAGGAACATAGGTATTCATTAAAAGTTTTGGGGATTTGTGGAAAAAATCCTTTGCCGGTGTAAACAGCGAAAGTTTTGTAAAGACTTTTGGGATTATCTCAAAGTTTAAGGTGACTTTTCAGGGACCGAAATTCAGAAGGGAAATATGGAACTAAGTCGGTACTTATATGATGTTTTGCTAGGTATTGCTTTTTGTTTCTATTTTTTTTAATAGTTTTTGTATTGGGACAACAGGAAACGTAAACTTTCGCGCCGGTTGACTCACTTTCCCTTTTACAAATTTTTCTCAATTTTCTAGTTAGACCACATTTTGTCGTCAATACAGGGTGAAATTGATATCATACTGCAATGCCCACTCGACTCAATTGTATGCAACATCCGATTTTTTTCTGCTCCGATCGGTTTGCTCCCATAGTAAAAGTTGTTCAGTTTGATGGGTACTCATAGTTTAAAAGGATGCTAATGTAATCAATTTCACCCTGTAGAATAGTATTTAAGGTCAATGATTGGGACACATAAGAAAACAAAATATTATAATCTCAATGAAACATACGGGGAACGATATGGAAAAACTTGCTCAGCGCAGAAACTTCTATACAACGTTTTATTGAATAAGCGCAAAACTAGAAAGTAGTTTGTTTAGAATCGAGAGCAGAATCGAATTATCATGGTTTCAACATAGGTAATTTTTTTCTAAATATAAAATATTAATTTGTTTGTAAAATTTAAAATTTATTGAACGCGATCTTAACCCACCGCACGCGCATACTCACCCTACTTACTACCAAAACAAGATTCTTAAAATGTATCCATGAGCACGTTAGCGCTTTCATTCATTGCTGAAATGATAACAAATCTTTTTTGCCTGAATACTTTAAAAAATGTGAATAACTTTAAATGTTAACTATCAAAATAATGAAATTATTATTTCAATCGAATTATTTTGTTATTAATCAGTTGGGGTGTATGAGGTTTTGCGCTTATTCATTAACACGTTGTATAACACTTTGTGTAGTAGGTGAGGGTTTGTCGAAATACATCTTCCAATAATGGGGCCAGGCTGGCGGGAAGTCTAGTGCTCGCAGAGTCTTCTTTCTTTTTGTTTTTTCAAACTGACTCAAATCAAAATTTTTCTCAAATAATCTTACATGCTTCATAATAGAAACAATATAATTATATATTGTTTTGCTACTTATTTTCTTAATCGAATCATACCATGTTCATCATCTGCCGGCGCATAGTTGAATAGAAAATCAGCGGAAAAGATTTCTTATTTATACTCGTATGACCCCATTCCCCGCTTCCTCATAACTCATACCGCAGGTCTCGGGAGCCGGGGCCCCCTCGCTCGCATGTCTGAGCCGACAGAGATGGCATGCTCTGTCCCTTTCTACTACAGGGTTTCACTAGGATTCTACCCCTTCTAGTGAGATACTGAACTTAAAGAGTGTAAATTCTAATTGTGTTTCTGTACTTTAATCGTGTTAATTACTTGCATATCTTCTCAAACGATGTGCTAATTTTAATAGGGAAGTGTGTACCTATCTCGGGTAGGAAAATCAAATAAGAACCCTGTTAGAACCTATTTACAAAACTTACATGCTAAGCCCTATTCCTATTAGAAAAATATACTTTATTTAATGGAAAACTGATATGTATGCGCTGATTGTAATGCCAGTAATAAACGAGCTCTCGGTCCGAACGGTTGTTTCATTGGTATACCTACATCTACAGGGTGATTCCTTGAAAGAGGTCACCCTAGAGATTATTTGCAATAAATTAAGCCCAGTTAACTAATGGTAGAAAATGAGTTATGATGGTTTTAAGATTTTTCAGAAATTTTCGGACTTGGTTCCGAAAAAAGACAATTTAAAAAAAAACTCTATCCTGGTCTGTCTATTGATACTTTTCTGAAAGCTGATAAATCAATGATTATTTCGAAAATAAAACGCTCATTTAAAATATCCGTAATCTCCGAAATAATAGGTCTTAAGTGGCAAAGATTATATATTTTTAAACTCTGTCATAAAACAATTTTTTTCGTGCAATACAGGATTGTATTGCACGGAAAAAATGGAAAGCACTTGGCATACAAATTAAGGGAATTACTTCTCTGATTCATAAGCTTTCTAAAAAGGTAAAATTGATATGAGTTTTTGTAAGCGGTTATGGAAAAAATAATTAAAAAACGCGAAAGTGCGATGTTTCCCACTACGAAAAGTAAATGACTTAAGTATTTTGAACGTTGTTTTCTTTTATTTCCAGAATAATTTTTGTTAATACAATACGGGGTTTTGTTTCTTAATACAGAGAGAAGAAAATTTACAGGTCTTGTATGAATTTCCTGTCCCAATTTTGTACGCAGACACACAGTCTTCTGCGAACTTTACTAATCGTTACCCGTGCTGTAAGTGTCTGTGTGCAAAATCGGGCCAGGAAATTCATACAAGACCTGTAAATTTGGTTAAGAAACAGAACCCCGTATTGTATTCACAAACTTTAATATTATAGCTAGAGTCTGTATCCTCATCATCATCAGACATTTAGGTAGGTAGGTGGCAGGTGGCGGCAACCCGTTGTATGTAGGTACGTTCGTTGTGGCGATCCTTGGTGGAGGCCTATGTCCAGCAGTGGGCGTCCAACTGAGATGATGATGGGCTGGTAATCTAAAGACTAGTCGCAATAGTCAATTAAACAAATTTGTATTGATTTTTATCAAATATATTTTATATAAATTTATATACGACAACCTTAGACCATATAACTTAGGGACCAGCCTTGCGTTTAACATTTCCCCTCTGCCACGTTACAAGATCAATTAATCATTTGCATTTACATACAATTTTATACCTTATCTCATCTTATCTCCAGAGGTTAGATTCTGCCGGTCATTCCAGGGCCGCTTTGAAATTTTAATATGGACCTTCTTATATAAATTATAATGTGACAAAGAATAAAAGACAGGAAACTGATATCCTTGGCATCAAGTCTCTATAAAACTTCACACGAGACTATTACTAACAATCAAAATTATAAGTAATTTAATAAAAATCAAAAGTTGCAGATTTCATGCTAACTCGTCCCGCGCAAAAAGCGGTAGAATTTTGTTTAGTAGAATTACACGCGTATTATAACTCGTCCATAGTTTTTATATGGTCTAAGACGACAATCCTTTCCATAATAACATAGATTTTTAATACACAATGTTATAATTTCTATCTACGTCAAGAAGTATACATTAACCATATAACATCTATTTAATTTGATATCAATATTCAATACGTATTATTTTAGTGTTTTAATACAATGCTGTTACTGCATAAAAATTTAGTTTAGTTAGGTAAGTACGTAGTAAGTAGATAGGCACACTGGTGTTGAGAAATACGAGTAAGTTTGAATTAAACATTTTTCCATTTACCGATTTATACTTTTCCCCATGCCCAAGTTAGTTCTACAGCTTCGATTACTTATTTTATTTGCAACTTTAAATTTTTATACTGCGGGCGGCAAAAGATTATTAGTGTTCCGTACCAAAATTAGAAAAACGGAACACTTGTGGAATCACATCGGTGTCTGCCCGTCCGTCCGTCCATCCCGAAGAAATTGAATATTACTTTAGGTTCAATGTCTTTGGTCCATCCTGTCACAGACATTAATCTCAAAGATAGGACGTAGGAAACTGAAATATATTCATTTATTGGGGGGCAATTTTGGGAGGTAGAAAAGGTAAGAAAAACATTTTTTTCTGCAATATCGTATGGGGTATCAATTAAAAGCTTATGAAAATGCGAGTCTAAAAATATTATATAACAACTTGTTATTAAAACTTTGTTCAATAAATTTTTAATTAACTCTGAAAACTGCTGTCCCCTTCACATTTGAGCGAAAGACACTTGCGCGAAGGACAGCTGGAAAGACATTTACGCGAAGAGACATTTGAGCGAAAGACTTTTGCGCAAATGGAAATTAGCGCGAACGATACATTAGCGCGTATGAACATTTGAGCGAATGGGTCAATGTCCATTTCTTTGGCACGTCCTACAGCCTAAACGGCTTGATGGATTTTGACGTGTGAGGTGTCGTTAGATTCGTAAAAATTATGAAAATGACACAGGGTATATTATTTTAATATGGCATTTGCGAATCAAAAAAGAGAGGTTTTTTATTTGTATAAAATTACAATATGGATGTCAAACGAAATTAGCTTTCGTTTGACATCCATATTGTAATTTTATAATTCCATTCGCGGTAATGTCCCGTTCGCTCAAATGTCCATTCGCGCTAATGTCCCGTTCGCGCTAATTTCCATTCGCGCTAATGTCCATTCGTGCAAGTGTAGTTCGCTCAATTTTAGTAGAAAAGTCTTTACGCTCAAATTTTTTTCGCTGAAATGTCCTTCGCGCAAAGGGATTCGCTCAAATTTCCTGATATCGAACCCAACTCTATTACGAAAAATATGGCCATATAAAATATGAAAAAAGTTATGAACATTAGAAATTGCTTGTAGATGGCGGGAAAATTATCAGGCTGGCACTAACTTGGATAGTTTTTTTCTATACCCAACCCAATAAGCTACCACCAGTGTAAAATGATCCTCAGTTCTACTATGTAGCACATACCTACTTATTAAGTGTTAGTTTATAGTGGTTGTTATGTACGGAACACCAATTGCCCGAGTCCCGACTCGCACTTGGCCGGTTTTGTATTTCAAAAACATGCGTAATACTGACCCAATATATGAAACTGTAAACATTATGAAAGCGGACTAATGGAAGAGAAAGAGTTTGAACGACATGTGTAAAATATTAAGTAAATGGAATTACTATATCACAAACTCTCGCTCTGTACCTAACTAGCCACATACCATCAGAAACAAAATCTAAGGTGGAAAATAAAATACTATTACATACCGTATAGTATTTTAATTGACAATTCATTCAAAAGTTTGTATCATTTATTGTACAGTTACGTTTATAAACAAACACATTTTTATATCCCACATTCTCCGGTAAAAATGGCTCCGCTCCGCATATAAAGCCTCATATTCAGTTTAACGTGATGCGTATAGGTACAGCAACAATAGTATATATTCCAAAAATGTTAAGGGGGCACCGAGGCTCCGAGGCAGACCTGGACTGCCCTCGATTGTTATTTAGATTTTCGTACCAAATAAAAAATAAAAAATAAAATTTCTTCGAAACATTACGACCTATTTATATTATATATTTGTAGTTACTGTCTTTGAGAGGATAGATTTCGGAGCGCGCTCTATACAAACGAGTCTGGTTATATTGTCAATACTTAACCAATTAAATTCTATGAATATTTTTAGAAACAATATAGAAACTAATCTCTATGCTTGTATGGTGTTGTTAAAATGTATAGTTTTAAAGTTAAAGTGCCTCAAAGATTTTAATATACAACGTGTTAATGAATTAACGCAAAACTAGAAAGCAGTTTGTTTAGAATCGAGAGCAGAATCGAATTATCATGTTTTCAACATAGGTAATTTTTTTTCAAAATATTAAATAATTTGTTTGTAAAATTTAAAATTTACTGAACTCGATCTCAACCCACCGCACGGGCGTACTCACCCTACTTACTATCAGAACAAGATTCATAAAATGTATCCATGAGCACGTTAGCGCTTTCATTCATTGCTGAAATGATAACAAATCATATTTGCCCCAAAACTTAAAATGCGAATAACTTTAAATTAAACTATAAAAATAATGAAATTATTATTTAAATCTAATTATTTTGTTACAAATCAGTTGGGGTGTATGAGGTTATGCGCTTATTCATTAACACGTTGTAGATCTTAAATTAATCCTATAGCATTGAAACTATATATTTTAACGAAAATTTGACAACATACAAGCATAGAGATTAGTTTCTAGATTGTTTCTGAAAAATATTGATATAATTGATTACTTTAATTGCTTAGTAATGTTAGTACATTGAAAATATAACCAGACTTCGTGTGTATAGAGTGCGCTCTGAATTATATCCCCTGAAAACGTCCAAAAGTGATGGCCGCTTTCGACGGCTATAAAGATAGTAGTTACCTAACGACAAACATTCGAAAAAAATAAAATAATGAACCGATATTTATTCTCTCTAAAATGATTACATTGTTACATTCTCGTTTTTAGGGTTCCGTAGACAAACAAGGAACCCTTATACTTTCGTCCATTCTGTCTGTATGTATGCCCTGCCTCAATAACTCACTGATTTTTGCACCTATTGAATCGAAATTTGGCATGAAGACAGATAATAGTAACCCAAAAACGGATATTTAGTTATGAAGAAAACATTTTTTTTCGACACATTCAACGATAGAGAGATTGGAAAAAAATAGTTTTTTTTTTAAAAATCGATTGAGGTGTCTTTGGATAGGTATTGTCTAATGGAACAAAACTCCGATAATAATTAAATCGATATAATGCTTCTGTCTCGAGATATCTGCGCTCAAAGTCAAAACTAGGCATAATTTTAAGAAACCAATTTAATTTTATTGCGTTTCATCGAGTTTATCAATATAAATTTAATTTTTAAATTACTTTGAACTGTAATCTCTAAATGCAAAAATGGTGGAAAAAATTATAATTCGAACTCCATGAAGAAAAACTACTTACTTCTTTATTAAAAAATAAATTCCTGCCTTCTCTTAACTCTATGCTGGAAACAAAAACGGCAACATCAAATGTCAAATTTTGACGTTGTGAAAGTTTTTTTTTCATAATGGCCAGTTATTTTAAGTTTACCAAGGAGTTCACAGGTTTTTTCAGTGACGTCACTGGACGGATCGAAAAACGACGTTATTTTATTAAAATATCTGTAATCCTTTCATTTTAAAATCTCTATCATAGAAAATACTATTATTGAGCGCTGTATCATGTCTGCTAAAGAGATTTGCACTTTCATTCTATATCGTATTTATCAGTTACAAAAAAGTGTGAAGCAAATACAGGGTGTACAGGTACACACGGCGACAAATCAAGCTATACAAAACCAACATAAGCTGCCCGCGCGAAGTTATGCGTTACGCGGCCAACGCGCGGCCAGCTTATTTTAGTTTTGTATGGTTTGATGTGTCGCCGTGTGTACGTAAAAACTTCTAACGTTTTCGGGATGAATAGACAGGTAAACAGCCAGTTGCATGTACGTTTATTAAAGTTAATCCTCCATTAAATCTCTTGCTGTCACTTTTTGTCTTGTCGACGTAGTAAAACCAAGCAAAAGATATAATGGAGGATTAACTTTAATGAACGTACGTGCAACTGAGCGAAAGTTTTTTTATATTTATCTATTTTTGAAGCAGCGTGACTGCAGCTGTACTATCCGGAATCCGTCGTATTTCTTTTTTTTTGACGTTTTGACCTTTATTCCAACCTCGGTTCTAGTTATGATTTTTTTACCAAACTAAATCACAATGGTTTTGCTACTGACTGTACGTCAGTTATACAAAGCAAGGTGGTGAATACATGCTTTGTGTAAAGTTTACAATGGAATGAACTAGGAGCTTTAATGTGGAAAATATTACAGGTATAAAAATACGACTGTGTGGGCTTATTTTATGTCATGCTCTGGGGCAGAGCCACCATCATAGAAATAAATTAATTATGTCATAAAATGATGTACGTAAGACGAACATAATGTACATATACCGATATCGATGTACGTGCAACAGATAATGTTAAAATATACATTGATAGTGACTCTGCTGCAGAGCATACTCTCTAGCAGAGCCACCAAGTACATGTACTCAGAAAAGATAAACGCCACTTATTTTGGATGAAAACTGATGTACGTGTAGTGTTTATTGCGTACGTGTTGAAAAATACCACTATAAGACAGTGGTTTAATTTATATTAACTTTACTAAAATGCTCGCAGAAAGCGCCTGATTATATTTTGTCAGCAAAATTTTCTGTTATATACATATTATATGATCCAGGAAAATAATCATTTTATTTATTAATACCTGTTACTAGAGTATCTTACGTTTTGTATATGCGTATAAATAAATTAAAAAAAATCGACACATAGTTTACTTAGATTTTTTTTTCCATTTCTTATAGACCGCTGAGAGGGTAGTTCTAGAAAAGATGTGAAGTTTTTCGATACGTTCATACCGATGCAATTTCATTATCGACATTATTGTGATCAGTGAGAAATGTTATGTTTTATTGTATTATTTACATTTAATTACACATAAAATATATAACAATGAAGCGCGCCAAGTGTGTGTCAGTGTGCTTAGAAGAACAAAAGGCAGCATTTAAGGATTTCAAACACTTATTCACAAATGTGAAAAAGTTGCCATCAAGTGAGAGTAGTGTTTTTAAGAACATAAGTAAGAATTTATCATTTCGAATGACACCGAAAGCCCTATATCTGTCTGCAAAGAGACACTTTATTGAATTTTTCGGCGATGAAAACCTGCAAGATGATGCAGATTCCAACAGCGCAAAATCTGTGAACGTTGAGGATGATGTAAGTTCTAGTAGCGATAGCATTACTAATAACGTTGACGTAGAGTCTTTCAAAGTAGACCACGATTCGTGGCACAACGTAAAGCCCACAGTAGTAATTGGTAAAAGAAATGATATCATAAAACCTGGAATAACACATAAAAGAAGAAAAAGGATGCCTAAATCAAAGTGGACTAACATTTTTTGTGAATGGATTTGGCGTTACACAACTAATCGTTGTGTATGGACTTTTAAAAATAGTTCTGTGACTGATGATTACCACATGAAGTGTACAGGCAGATGTAAAGAATGCAATGGTAAAATTAATATCACAACCAACGGAAATAGTGAAAGCGTTATGTTGACATGTTCGTTTCAAAATGTCGATAAAAATATGATTCATACATCAAAAATAAAGTTGTCTTCTCATAAAACTAAACAACTAGCTTCACAAATGCAAAACCAGTATCCTATAGTCATGCGAAACAAAATGATTAATTCTTCTATGCAAGATGATGAAACACGTGAACCACCTTTTATGCCAAACCTGAAATCATTGCAAAATGTAAGAAACAGACACGATGCTGAAAAACGTTTCCATAAATTAGTTGTTTTGGCCTTATGGATTATGTCGTTTACAGAACCATGGGTGAACGTCATCAGAACTGTTTCCCTGCAACCTTTTTTCATACATTACTGGACCCAACTTCAGTTGAACTTTTATAAAAGGGCTTCTAAGGCCGTTCTAAGTATTGACGCAACGGGTTCAATCTTTAAGAAAATTAGTCCCCCATATCCTACAAATGATTATGATAGTAAACATTTGTTTTTGTACGTCGTGATGTTAAAGATCAAAGATACCTCTGTGCCACTTTCTCAAATGATTTCAGCTGTGCAAACTATGGACAATATATTTCAGTGGTTAAAGAAATGGATCGGTGGAATGAAAGTGCCCAACGAAGTCGTTTGCGATGACTCGGCTGCAATTATTGGAGCTGTTGTGAACGCGTTTACAAGATTTACAACAACCCGGGAATATTTATCACACTGCTTCAAAGTTTTATGCCATGCAGAATGTTGTCTAATTACTTGTCTTATCAGATTGGATACTTCACATTTCTTGAAGTCTTTGTACCGTCTACAATGTTTCAAGTTCATTGATATACGTGTCAAGTCTTTCTATATTAGGTATTTGTTGGCACTAAAAAGCTGCACGAATTTTGAGGTAGCGAAAACTATAATTGAAAATTTAATTATCGTTGCTTTGCAGAAATATGATAGATGTTTAATGGATGGTAGCAAAAGCAAATGTGATAAAGCTCGAGAGTTATTAAAATCGTTTGAACTGTCAAGTGAAGGTTCCATGGTTATTGACCAGAGTGATGCTCAAAGTGATAGAGATGAGTCTGATACCCATGAATATAATGACAATTTTGATAACTCTTTTATTGCTTGGTTTAATGCAATTGTTGAGTCTGAAACAGTTCAATCTGACTTAAGTGATGAAACGGATTATGAAAATATATATTATTTGCCAAATTTTGTAACAAGTTTTCGCAAACTTTTGCGACGATTACCCCTCTGGTCCAATGTTATGTTTCCCTACATTACAAACGCTGACGCATCAGATGTTGCTTCTAGCAGTAACGTAGAAAGCTACTTTAAAAATATTAAAACTTTACTTTTGCATAGTAGAAGTGGACTGATGAGAGTTGACGATTTTGTAATGAAACATACAGAATATTTATCGGGAGAATTGAAAGCAGCAAATTATACCAATTTTCCAAAAAAAGAATGCGTAGACGAAAATTTAAAACAAAGTGAGAATGAAGAAATTAATTCAGATAATGATGACTTTAATCAAGAATCGGTTTTTAAAAGTAACCCAAAACTGGAAGAAAATTGGCGCAATAAAACAAATAATCAAAATACCACACGGTTAATAGAAAAAATAAAACCCAAAACAAAAGAAATAGAAATTCTACCTAATGGAAATATTTGTACATCAGGTATAAAAAATGTAGTTACAACGAATACATGTGCCTTTGATGCCATACTTAACGCTTTGTTAGTTATTTGTGTTGATCACATAAATATTTCCATATTTATTACTTCTATGAATTCGGCGTTTTCAAGACTGGTTTCTGCTTTGGTACATAAAGATGTTGATGTAAATTGTTTAAAAAGTCGAACAGAAATCTTAAAATTACATTATAAATCTACGGCAAAAGGACATGTTAAACTAATTGATTGCAATTGTAACGTTACTTTTGTATTAGAAAAAATTTTGGTCAATGATATTTTTAGTGCAACTGTTTCTAAATTTTGTTCAGATTGTAAAATGCGTATCACAAGAAAACTTCCAATTCTTCCTTTAAATATATTAATGATATCAGATAATGGAGTGGCCTCATTAAACGAATCAGCATCATCTATGCTGGCAAGTGAAGTCTCTGATTGCAAAAATAATGATTGTACTGGAAAAACTAACACAGAATACTTAATTTCCGAGAATTTAATTTTTTTTGAATTAGATTTAACCATACGTTTATGTGACATTCCAAAGGAACTACTGATCTGTGACAAAATATTTGAATTAGCATCTGTAGTTGAATTTGTGGTAGGTGTTAATCATTATAAAACTAACTGTCTACGGCGGAATTCTGAATGGGAGTGCTACGACGATCTGGTCCGTAAGGCTGTTTCAGTCAAACATGATATTACAGTTAATTCCCATCTGCTGATATATAGACGCTGGAAAGCATAGTTTGGTAAAAAATCATAACAGACATGGAAAATGTTTATCCTCACTTATGTTAATCAATAAATAATTATGTTTCGCTGTGAATCGTTTTTATTAATTTAATTAAAACATTAACCGCCTTATTAATAAACGTGGCGTAAATTTTATGCCGAGGTTACACCGTGGGAGACAGGGACACAAATATTATTTTCTATTGTAAAACATATCTCCGTCTCCCACAGCGTAACCTCGGCATAAAATTTACACCAAGTTTATTAATAAGGCCCTAAGACAATCTGTGTCTAGAAAAACCTTTGCTGACATAAAATAATCAGGCTCTTTCTGCGAGGATTTTAGTAAAGTTAATATAAATTAAACCACTGTCTTATAGTGGTATTTTTCAACACGTACGCAAGAAACACTACACGTACATCAGTTTTCATCCAAAATAAGTGGCGTTTATCTTTTCTGAGTACATTTACTTGGTGGCTCTGCTAGAGAGTATGCTCTGCAGCAGAGCCACTATCAATGTATATTTTAACATTATCTGTTGCACGTACATCGATATCGGTATATGTACATTATGTTCGTCTTACGTACATCATTTTACGACATAATTAATTTATTTCTATGATGGTGGCTCTGCCCCAGAGCATGACATCTTATTTTAAATAGAAACTCGTACTAGTGCGGCGATGAAGTTACGCATTAGTAATCTACAAAGTTTAATGCAAAACAAGAAAGCTATGACGCGAAGGCTTTGTTCCCTTTTTACCAGATTCCCAAAATACCAGATGACCAGCATACCAGATTCCTAATTATCGTATCTTCGAAGGTTGCTTTACTTTGCTACATAATCTGTATCTATTCTTCGAAACGCAGGTTTGCTCGCAAGTTTATAAAATATTAATAAGACACGACGACAGCTAACAACGCATTGTATCTTGTATTTGACTGTACAAATTCTGGTATTGTAGGAATCTGATAAATTAGGAATATGGTATGCTGGTCATCTGGTATTTTGGGAATCTGGTATAGAATCGGGAAAAGGGAACAAAGCATGCGAAGTGGCTAATGTGATAAAAGTACACTGGGGAAGTATCTGGATGGCGCTACCTTACAAGGGTTACAATCTAATGATAACTTCAGAAACAGATCGGCAATGCTTATTTTCAATAAGAAGTTAGAATGTTTTGAGATGCCCATAATTTTCGTATCACAAAACCGTTCTGTCTTAACCGTCCGAGCGCGCTGCATACAAACGAAGTTAGGTCATATTTGCAATACTAACCGATTAAAGTCAATGCAATTTTTTAAACACGATCAAGAAACTAATATCTTTGCATGTGGTTTGTCAGATTTCCGTTAAAATATACAGTTTAAATGCATTATTTAATTTAAGATTTGTATTGAAATCTTTCAGCCATTGTAACTTTGAAACTATACATTTTTAACGAAAGTCTGACAAACCACAGGCAGAGAGATTAGTTTCTAGATCGTGTTTAAAGATGATTGACTTTAGTTGGATAAATGAGTTGGAAAAAAAAGATTCATAATATAATGAAAATTCGTTTGTAAGGAGCGAGCTAAAGGTCATATCTTAACTACTGATATTCGAAATACTTTAAGTACGAGTACGCCATCTTTATAAAATTAGTGGTGTCAAAAGAGGCTATTGTAAGAGAGGAAAATTTAACTCACTATGTATATCATTGTTGTTCTTTCTGAATGTTTACCTACTACACACTTCCGAATGTTCTTGCTGGTTGTTCATACAAGTCCTACAGCATATTATTGTTCTCACAATGTTAAGATGGTAATAATGCGCGGTAGTCATCAAAGGTTTTCTGTTTGAGCCTTACTTATGTTTTATTTATAGATATCATAATTATACCTATGTTTAAAACATAGTCATTAAACATTTCTTATAATTTGACTCTATATTTAAATACCCCTGTGATACCCTAAACGTTTAAAACTTTTTTCTTTAATTTTCTAGTCCCTAGCTCCCTTCATCAAAAGTAGAAATAGATTTTGTAGAAAATTTTAAATTGTGTGTCTATCATCTTATTACACCAGTGTTTTCGTAAGCCTAATACATTGATTTAATATCCATAGTACACGTGTTATTATGACGAACATCAACCAACTAAACAATTAATTCGACACAGTTTACATTTTATATTGTAACGACAACAATGTACGAATACTTACAATATTAATAAATATAATTGACAACATTTCAGTGTGTGACTAAATTATTTGTAATATCAAGAAAGGTGGAGTCTTGTAATTGCAACTGTCTGGTAATTGCAAATATATGGAGCAATTGCTCTTTTAAGAATCATCTTCTAGATGACTAGACATGTGTCTATTGAGAGAAGATCTGAATCGTGATTCATATAAGTGCAATTGCTCCATAGTTGCAATTTCAAGACTCCACCTAATATCAATATAGTAAAAAAACAATTATAACTCTTTCCGGCGCACTGTGCTGGTTAGCGTCACTAACCACCAATTTTTTTTAAATATCCACGCTATTTATAACGGTTTGGATTGGATTATTATGAACGTACACACTCTCGTTAACATATCTACTAGTGCCAACGCACGGATTTTATTTTATTTTATGTCATTTTAAAAGTACAACAAACATTTTTTTATCGATTTATTGGTCTTAAATAATGCATAAACAGCAAAAAATTTATTATGTTACTATTAATGTTAAAAGTGTGCCAGAAAGAGATAAATCAATTCAGCGGAAACTGCAGTACCGCTGACGAGGACCAATAAATAATACACCGTAGAATTGGAGTCGTTTTGAAGCAGGTACAGGGTGCTTCACAGACTTCACAGTTCACACCTTCAAACTGAACAACTTTTACTACGAGACCAACTTTGAAATATACAAAAAATCTGCTGTCTCCAACTTTTTTGTCTTGAAGCTATTGATATTTTCTATGAAATAGCAGATATTTTTTCCCGGCTTCGATGTTGCCTCAATAGTGACAGTTGTTCAGTTTGATGGTCTGAAGGACCTGTATCGGCTTCAAAACGACCCTGATTCCACGATGTATTAAATGATTTTTGATCATTTTGTAATCGAACATGGTTCCTTATACTTATATGCGAAGTAGACGTTTGATTTGAGTCGTTTTCTAATGTCAATATCAAACATGCTGTCTAGACGGTAGATATGTTGTCAATTATATGGGTATCATTTTACATTCGGTTAAATAAAATAATTTGAATACGAAGAATCAACCACACGGCTGCATGCAGCATCTCACCATAATTCTCCAAGTGAAAGGAGGCCTGTGCTTGCTGAGTAATGTATGGGGCTGATGATGAGGACGTTACAATTTAATTGACATTGAAAAGAGTGCAGCTTTTTTTAATCGGCTTGGTCATATACGAGTTTACCTCGTTACCACACGAAACAACTAATAGCCTGCTCCAATGTAAAGATTAAATAAATAGCCCAGTCATTACTGTCTGCGCGTCGGGTAAAAATTAACAGCCTATTAAATACTTAAGCCTGAAATTAATTGAAAAAAAAATTTACATCTTAATGATTAACATTAAATTTAGGGTTTATAAACTTATAAGGTAACATCTTAGGTACTTAACTATTAATGACTAGACTATATTACTGCTGTGTCTATTGTTTCGATAGTGCAGTATAGATGCCTATACAAACACGTATGTAGAACATAATTATTATAATGTATTACAAGATTAATTGAGGTTATAACATGTAATTAGGTACGATTAAATGGTTATACTGGAACAACAAGGTTACGAAATCGATGTTACAATTCTACTTCAGGGCTGGGGATTTTTTATTACGGTAGGTAGCCATTTAAAATCTGGTACGATTGTCACAACTACATATAAAACATTTCAGTAAAATCAAATGGCTAATGTATAATCATCTACTTACAAACTTATTTACAACGTGATGAAGCGCATCCTTCCCTTCTTTCCCTTCCAAAGTAAAAAATATAAGAAGGATAAATACAGGACATCATACAATACGTCATGTCATACATAGACTTTACTTATATACGCAGCTAATCAGTAAATCACAGCTCCCGATTGAAAATCTTTTTCGCAATCTTAATCTCACGCCTAGAAAATAATTACATATTTAGTAACACTAATGACTATCGCCTTCACTAATAAAGTTTTAGTAGGTAAGCGCTTCACAGAAACTTCACTTTGCGTTTGTGTGTTGGCGAAGTTTGTTGCCGATTATTATAAAGAATAGTGTGATTCTGGTTTGAAGAACTTTACTGATTCGAACTTTTTGTAAAGGAGTTGTTTTAATCAGGGCCAAGATTTGGTGCGGTATCTAGAAAAATCTAAAAAATAATCATAAAATGTAGTTTGACGATGCAAGACGGTACAAATATAATTTTTAACCGACTTCGAAATTGGAGTAAGTTCTATGTTCGTATGTATTCATGAGCTTTAATCTAAGTAACCAGCGTTTGGCAAAATGATGTTTGACTGACGCCATATAAAAATGTGGGAATATTTGATATTCGATTATTGTTGTATACCTGTAAAACTGTAAATAGCTTGAAACTGTTAGGAATGTAAAGGTGAAATATTGTTAAAATAGTATTTTATGCCCTCTGATAAGCTGTACAAAGTTATGGCCCAGGCACCATATATTTTTTGAAAAATCACATTTAGGTACTATACTACAGTACTCTGTGGTACTATTAATTTTCTTTGTAGTCACTCCTAAATAAAATGGATTAGCGAAAACCTAAGACTATGATAAAACACCGACATTACTGCTCATACCGATATTTAGTTCAAGTTTACCTCAGCTTTAACTTGATAAGTCACTTTCTTCTTATTACGGTTCAGGGAGTGATGCCGCGTTTCGTCCTCTATGCTTATTTCACTGAGGGATTGTGAGTCCGGGCAGTATGGTACGTCGGGGCACCGGTGGCGCTCCATGCACTGGATCGGGTCTTCCGGGGGGAGGTCGAGGGTCCGCATACGGAAGGACTCGGGGATCCTGTCGCAGTCGCGCCCATGGCAGCGCAGTGAGCGCCGTGCCTGGCATCAGGAGTAGCGGGCGCGCGGGGGCCGCGTGCCGGCGCCGGCGCCGGCGCGGGCCTGATGTCACAGCCGGCACATCTCCTGCTGCGAGACCGACGAGTACATCATCGTCGACACCGGGTACTGCAACACAAATCATACCTCACCAAACTCTCCCCATATACAAGGTCCAACTTAATTTGCCGACGGTTTTTTAAGGGGATGATTAGACTATCAAACTGAACAACTTTCTCTATGGGATTAACATCGAAATCGGGAAAAAATCTTCTGTCCCATACATTTAGGTCGAGTACGATACGATTGCTGTTTTGTATGAAATAGCAGATTTCTACTTCGCGATTTCGACGTTCGTCCTATAGCGAAGGAAGTTCAGTTTGATGGTCTGATCAACCCCTAAAAAATCGTCAATGCTGACGATTAATATGTATTAAGAAGGACCCTACATAAACATTACTCGGCCGGTAGGCTGTAGTGTATTCTTATTGAATCATAAAAAGCTAATTTGAACGGGGTCACATAAATATGGTTACAGTCATTGACTTACCAACTACTGGACGTCGGGTCCGTGCTCAAAAGTGTCCGAACCAAAAGAACACCAAAACGTATAAAGAGAACCAATTACGCGATGATTGATCGACCGTCTACGCGCACATATATAATGCCGTGTCGCGATGGTGTAAAATGAAAAAGAATTTCACAGCATTTTCAATATTTTTAGTTACTCGTTATTAGGTTTGTGTAGGCTCGGACACCTTTTTCGAGAATTTTGTACTAGACCCGGCATCCATTATTTAGTTTGTCAATGGTTACAGTAGTTAAATGAATGGAAGACTTTATGGAAGACCTAATTATGCTGCTATAACGTTATTAATTCTCTTTTATTGATCGGGAGTCGGACAAAAACATTTTTTAACGTATCAAAAGTTGATCATCATCACCATCATCCACAGCCTAAATCAACTCACTGCTGGGTATAAGCCTCCATTTGTTTGTGCCACCCTCTTCTACCCTAAGCTTTTCGCATCCACGAAGCGCCCGCGACTCAATCCAAAGAGAAATTAATTCGTAGTTAGGTGTGAATTAAATTTATCCAGAATAAAAATTGCTACCTACACCGTCCATAACCAAAACCCAGATGAAATCATGCAGAAGGTCGAAATACTCTCGGAATAGCACAACATTTTAGGAAAACTCGGACCCATTTAAAATTTTATATCTAACCGGTTTACAGGTGTGGTTAGCGTGATAAATGCATGCACGTAGCGGAACAAAGGGAGCTGCTCGATATTGCAGTAAGGGTTGAAGGCACAGATGATACAATTCTGTTAGTGCGCACAAGGGGTGGACAGTAAGAAGTCTGTCGAAAAGAGTGCAACATGTGAGATGACGAACGTAACACATATTCAGTAGGTACCTAATTTACATACCATTCATGTCTCTGATGAAGACATTTCAGTGTTTCTGTTTCTTATCAAATGACCGTTACATATTAGTCATTGATTTATATTGTGAGATGTATTAAAGGTTCATACAGTACAGAACTCAGAAAAGTTTGGATAAATAAATCGAATTAACCGACTGTTACAGTTTGGATGATAGTTTGAGAAGAATGGATCGAAAAAGTAGGTTACCCAACATAGTCCTTAGTCGTAAACTTTGAAAAAAGTTAATAAGTAGGAAATATTGATCAAATTATAATGTGAGACCTACACTTCAAGTGGGGCAATAAAAATCAAATTATGTAAGTAAAGAACGGAGTAATATAATGAAACCACGCATGGTAAACCGAAAAAAAACTGACGGAAGTTATTTGCTGAGGTACTTGAGAAAAGGGGATCCTACTAATATATATAAGTATATACAAAGGCAGAGAGATTATATGTAAGTCTGTTCGCAGGAGTTTTGTCTGAGCTGCTGTATGCCTGTGAGTTCGCTCGATGAGTAATAGCGTCGGGTCGTGCGGAACTGAAAGTAAAAGAACAAATTCATGACGAACCAACTAAGAATCAGCTCCACTTTAAGCTTCAAATGATAAAAGGCTGTGTTATTGTCGCATCCATTCATCTTTATTTTATTATCTAGCATCGATACGTTGGCCACATACATTATGCTGGATATTTTTAAACATCTAAATCATGGCCAGCTCAGCAGACAAATTACATTTTAGCTGTTTCATATCAATCAATGTTGAAGATTGACTAGACACACAAGTGACCGAAATTAAGTACCACGAATACATTCTCTTATTTCAAATTATTTCATGTTGCTTTAGAAAGGCATTCATCCAAAGTGACATGCGTAACCGTGTGGCACATTAAGATGGGTCAGAATGGGACCTCCGAAACTATAAGATATTGAAAAATTATTATGTTCTTAAGAATTAGCATGTCGTCGATTTTACAGATAAGAAAAACTGCATTCATAGATTTTCAAAAAATCTCATATAACTACAACAGGGTGTTAGGGTAAACAGTTGCATTACTTTAAGGGGTTATTATACCCATGATACTGAACAATATTCCCAAAGAAACCTATAGGGAAATCACAAAAAATTGACGAACTTTCATACAAACCTGAATGAATTTAGAATGAAAACTCCAATTTTTTTTTTGTGAATTTCCTATATGTTTTTTAGGGAAAGTTTTTCAGTATCATGTGCACCCTTTAAAGTAATGCAACTATTTACCCTAACACCCTGTATAACTACAAAGTCATATACTACACGAGAATTGAAACCAGCCATTTGAAAAAAATATGTTTTTTTTATTACGATTTTGATTGTGTAGGTTATAAGGGGTGAAAAGTATGCGTTGTATTTAATTTACTCCTTACAACCTACACAATCAATATAACGTACCTGTAAGTTTTTTTTTCAAAATGACCAGGAGTGCGATTGTTGAAACTCACAAAGAAAATGTCAAAATTACTATGGAGATATGCATATTTCTACTGCTGATTTGACTTTCAAAAATTACAATCCAGGAGTGCGACTTTTGAAAGTCAAATCAGCAGTAGAAAGATGCATGTCTCCATAGTAATTTTGACATTTTCAACTGCTGAGTTCAATGTATGTGTTTCAAAAATCACACTCCGGGTTCGATTCCCAGGTAGAGTTTTTAAAACAAAATAACGAAAACACATGTCTAAAATTGATGTCATGGTTCCTTAGAACTACCTATAATTTTTCTACCTCTCATAGTGACGGAGGTCACCATACTAACCCATTTCGGCGTGCCAACCTGTATATTTGTATCTGGACACCTAAAATAAATGTGACTGTTCACATAAAAGCTTTCCGTTACACCCACGTTACACTTTCAGCAGAGAGTCATAGAGTATTAAATTTGTCTATGCCAGTGGGCCTAGCATGCCACGCCCGTGAAAACAACAAAAGTCTAGGCGAAACTCTCTGTTTGTTACTTTGCGTTTGCGAATGCGAGCGCCTGTGACAGTTTTGTCGTTTTGTGGCTTTGTCGTGCATGCTAGCCATACAGATGCCAGCTAATGTGTTCACACATTAGCTCCTAGACCATAAGCACACTTACTTGAGACTGTTTAAAGCGCAGTTGAGGCTGGTACTTCCTACGCAACTTTCTTGGGCAGCAAACGCACAGAATCCTCAGAAAAGCCCTGAAACAATAAACAATTATGCGTTCAATTTATAATTTCACTGTTTATAAAGTCAAAAGGCTAACTTTTCGTTGGATTAGAGTCGAGCGTAGCGATTAAATTTAGACGGGGTGCTAAATGGCTTGTGGATTCAGCGGTCGATTTGATGAACTCGATTTCAAGATAATTAAACCGAGACGAAACATTCCAATTAATTGCGTCTCGATAAATTTATTGACGCTCAACCGAATGCGTTGCATGCTGCCAACACTGCGTTGCACAATGAGGCATTTCTCAAGACTAGTAACACGATTAATAAGTCACAAGATTCTTTTCCTACAATATTTTTTTTCTTCATAATAGTTACGACGCAACCGGAAAATAATGTAAAATAACCTACATTAAATATTCCTAATATACCTTCAGAACATTACAACTGAACAACTTTCTGTATGGGACCAAAATCTAAATCGCGTAAATAATTTTTGTTGTTCCACCAAACCACTTTTGTAATACTATTGAATCACCTCGGTGTCTGGTCGTCCGTCCGTCCGTCTACCACAGGCATTTTTCTCAGAGACCAAAACATAGGAAGCTGAAACGGCATAGTTATTATAGCATTTAATAGCGCAATCATTGATATGATTGGTGATGAAAATGAGTCAGAGAAGCATTTCCACCCGCTCGAAAATGGCCAATTATAAATGTCATGTACGAGTATATCTAACCTATATCAAGTCATTATAGTAGACCCTGTGGTCTATCCGGGCAATGATATTGTACTGAATTCATACTGAATTTCATGATAACCGGCTGGTCAATAATGAGATTTGAATTTGAACCGCATCCACAGATTATTTAACAGTTACTACGGCCACACCTTAAAATTCATCATTCATCAATGAAAACTTATCATAGAGACCAAGAGTGTGATTTTTGAAAGTCACACGTTCAAATCAGCAGTAGAAAGATGCATAATCTCCATAGTAATATTGACATTTTCTACTGCTGATTTCAAAAATATCACTCCTGCA
The DNA here is from genome assembly GCA_963924505.1 of Agonopterix alstromeriana. Taxonomy (NCBI): domain Eukaryota; kingdom Metazoa; phylum Arthropoda; class Insecta; order Lepidoptera; family Depressariidae; genus Agonopterix; species Agonopterix alstromeriana. Next base: position 5,540,973 of record OZ004661.1, read on the forward strand.
CTGAAAAGAACTTATTCGAAAATCGTACTGGCCACCACTTCTAAAAAAGAAAAAAAAGAACACGCGCGAGCCGCGAAAATACGTTTCTTTTTAACCCAGGAATTTTAGTATTTAGACCATAATTTATTTTAGACTTAAAATCCTTCATAACCAACTAAAAATGTTCATACTTTAATGTCTAAAATAATGTACAAAAACTCCCCGCCCCTCCGCCACTTGCGCCTCGAGATATGACGTCATCTTTTTTTGTATGGGGTTTAAAAATAGTTTTTCTGAAACCTATCGTGTGGGGTATCAAATTAAAGGGCTTTATGAGCTGATTTGTCTGAAAAAAAAAACGTAATCTCATACAAACAATATGATGACGTCATATCTCGAGACGCAAGGGGCGGAGTCGCCCTTTTTTTCGATCAAGGACCAAATTTTTTTTTTTGGACTTTGGACACATAGTTCAAGAATCTAAAGTTATAAAGACATTTCACTTGCCACATATAGGTAATAAACAATAGGTTTAACTTCAACAACTGACAAGGTTCGGCATGGATATATTCACACCGCACATTGCTTTCAAAACAGTGGCGTAGAATTGGTTTCTACTTTCTATCGAAAACAATTGGCAATTCTTTCATATGTGCTGGTAGGCAGAATCCTCCCTTGGACCACTCCCGAGGCTCGCACGGACCACCTTTGGTCCGCGGACCACCGGTCGGGAACCACTGATCTAGTATAATCTATAATTATAGCTCTTATCATTGTGTAGTACACATTATGTCTACCTCCAATGACATTCTATACAAAAGGACTCACCACGTCATACAATAACAAAACCAAAAAATGATACGTCTCTAATGTCACCTAAGTACGTTTAACGCATGTTGGTAGGAGCGTTGTAGGCCGACAGGATTGGGGAGTCCCGGAGAGGCGAATAATGCAATGTAGTTAAGTAGAAAGGAAGGTCTTTATTAGAGACAGTGCAGTTTATATCGTGTTAGCTACGTGCTATAACTACCGGAGTCATTACTCATTAAGCTACGTGAGAGACGTGCGAGACGTGACTATGTAAAACTGCACTCCTTGCTTAAATATCCCTTAAAGTATGCCTCAGTAATGCCCGGCTGTCATACATTTCTGTTGACATTCCAGTCTTTTCAAATATCCTCTGTCAGAAAGCAGTATGTTAAACAATTAAGCACAATTTAGCGGTCCCGTTGATAGCGCACTGATGCGAAGTCCTTGTTTCTAGAATGTCATTGGTCTGCCTCACACTTTAGAACTGTATCTTTTACGGGTCTGCCACTACCACCTACGTTGTTTTATCGTACTGAAACAATTTAAAACATGCATTTATATGCTCACGGTCATAGGCCCCGAGGGAGTCAGAGATATTCTGATAACTCAGAACATCCAAATTTCACTAGAAGTACAGAAACTCTGTCCAGTGTGACGGGGAGTGAGCCCGTCATCGCCACTTATAACACATGCATCGAAATTAAAGCATAATCCGAATATTTGTATGGAACATAGTTTATCATCACTAGGCCAAGACGGCTTTTTTAGATTTATAACGGTTTAAGTAAACTTTGATTAAGGAAATAGAAGTCAGGTCGTAAAACAAAAAACTCCATTAGGATTGTAATTCGTTTTCCCCCTTCAATAGGCTTCAGGAATTTCAATCAAGCTTTAATTAAGTGGCGGTTAGAGATTCCAATAATAAGGGGAGACAGCTTATAGAGCGTTTTATATTTCTTTTCCTAGTACCTTAGGCCGAATTAGGTCAACTTGTAATCAGATAAAGCAATTCCAAGCGCATAATTATGATAACACGTTTGAGGATGGATTATTCGTACCTATACCTAACATATTTATAGCACAACTCTACAAGTGAAGGCATTTTCATTAATTGCCAACCGGCTACGGAACATAGAACATGGAACTGACGGAAATACTGTTCCGTGGTGGAAGTTCCGTCGCTGAAATAACTTTATTTTCCAACTAGCTGTTGCCCGCGACTCCGTCTGCGTGTACCTTAAAAAGTATCATATGTGTTAAACCAGAACATATTATATCTGCGTGCCAAATTTTATCCAAATCCGTTCAGCCATTTATGCGTGATTGCGCCACAAACATACAACCTTACAAACTTAAAAACATCCAAACATCGTCACGAACTTTGACAGTTATAATAATTAGTAAGATTGATAGGCTGCCTGGAACCTTTTCTAGATCCGTCCTTGACTTATACAACGTGTTAATGAATAAGCGCAAAACCTCATACAACCCAACAAATTTTTAACGAAATAATTGGATTGAAACAATAATTTAATTATTTTATTAATTAAAATTTAAACTTATTCACATTTTAAGTTTTCATGCAAAAACGATTTGTTATTATTTCAGCAATGAATAAAAGCGCTAGTAAGTAGGGTGAGTGTACCTACCTGTGCGGTGGGTTGACATCGAGTTCAGTAAATTTTAAGTTATACAAACAAATGATTTAATATTTCGAAAAAATGTAACCTATGTTGAAACCTTGATAATTCGATTCTGCTCTCGATTCTAAACAAACTAGTTTCTAATTTTGCGTTTATTCATTAACACGTTGTATAAACTGATAATGCTTTCATCGTTATCGCTAGCGCTAGGATCGCCACAACGCGTTGCCCTAACCCAACTGAACAACTTTTACTAAGATGGGGCCTACATTGAAATCTCGATAAGAAACATCAGCGTTCCCATAGAAAATGTCAGTAGCTACTCAACCAAAATGAAACAAGCAGAATTTTTTCGCGATTTCAAATTAGGTCCCATATAGTAAAAGTTGTTCAGTTTGATAATGATAATTGAAGCACTAAGTTTACACCCTGTATAGCGATTAGAGTTAAAAGTATATAATTTGTAAATTAAATCAGTAGCCCGATTGCGCTAAGTTAAAACATCGAACTTCTATTCTTATCCAATTTCAGTTCTAATCACATTGAAATCCAATTACTATTCAACTGAGCTGAATTCCGTATCGCGCTAAACTCTATGTAACTGACAGCGATCTGTAAAAACGGCTCTAACGGCTGTCAAGAGCAGTACTGCGATTAGCGCAATACCTAATGTGTCAAAAGTTATGGTTCGTACGTAGTCCAATCACCGAATATTTGCCGCGATTGCAGCCCAGGACGGAAGAGACAATAAGCAGAAATTCCCATATCATGCAGGTAACGTGGCAGGTAACAAGGCTCGCGGAGCAATTAATCTATCTTTTGTTATAACTGTCTATCTGCGAGAGACGACCTGCACGTTGTTGATAAAGAGATTTTTAAGGCAGGTTTTCATTAGAAGCATTCGTTAGTTTTATATCAGAGAAAATATAAAATGTGATGTTTCGATTTCGCTGTTTTAGTGACAATCATGTAGTCCAGTAAAAATACGGGTTCAAAGGAAATAATTATAATAGTCAATTTTTTGTGCCAGATAGTTTAAACAAATAATATTAAGATAGGAAAATTATTAACTAATCCAACTAAATTTCTTATTATTTGGTTTTAGTACTAAAATGGATGTTTGAGGGTTCCGTACCCAAAGAGTGAAAACGGGATCCTATCACTAAGCCTACGTTGTCCATCCGTCCGCCCGTGTCTGTCTGTCTATCCTACCTATTAAGGGCTGTAACTTTCGAACCGTAATAGCTACACAATTTCACAGAATATGCGTTATTATAGCGGATTTGCCAACAAATAATAAAAATGTCAAAAACTTAAAATTTAAGGGGAGTCCTCATACAAGAAACTAATTTTTTATCAACGTTTTTTCTTCTCGCTCTGTCGTAAAAAGTAAGTAAAGTAAAGTACATACAAGCGTCAAACTTGGTGTGATATTAGAACGAAATCTACAGTATAACAAAAAATAATAAAAACAGGCGAAGTGTGATTCGGTCTTGCGCTAAAGGTCCCGGAGAAAACAAAACATTTTTGTAATTGATTTGTGTTAATTATGTTGTGGTGTGGTACGGAACCCACGGTGCGCGAGTAGCCCGACTCGCACTTGACCGGTTTTTATTTCCAAAGTCTGCTATTTGTAAAACACAATAAGTACCTACTGCAAAGAGGCCGTGTACTTGTGTGGTTGTTGTTTTAGACAGGACAGGCTACGGGGCGTGATACAAACGCTCGGCACTTTAATCACACCGTTTTGTCATGTAAAGTAGGAAGTGATAAACATCGTCTACCTCCACAATACCTACACGCATCAAATACCCAACATGATGTAAGTGTTTAATGTTTTAATGGCACTTAGGATAGGGACATGGAAAGTAATTTCAATGCAATGTGTGTACGCCTAAATCGCTGCCGTGTTAAAAATCAACGAGCAAGCAAATAATAAAAACCGGCCAAGTGTGAGTCGTACTCGTGTTAAAGCTCCAGGACAAAAAAATAGTTATTATGTTGTGTGGTGGTGTGGTGCGCGGGTAGCCCGACACGCACTTGACCGGTTTTATTATCTTAAATAAAATACTTAGCTTAGATTTATGAACTTATCAAACTAAAAGTATGGTTGACAGTGAAAGCGCTGGCTCTGTGCCAAGAGGTGAAGGTTCAAGGGCATTAGAAACAAACATTAGACTACTGAATAACATCAAACCCAAGGCGGAGAAGATAAAGTTTATATGAGACACTAGTGGAGTAGGTATTTGGTGCTTCGGCTGACGTTGTAAACGACCTTCGAAGTTAAGTAACATCTACCGTGGTGTGTCTGATTTGGATGGCTGACTGCTCTAGCGACTTTTATCTCGAGTGCATTGATCCCGATAAGCGACCAGAAGGAATTAACCTCGTCACACCCAAATGCTTTTAAAAAGGACTTTAGCTTTAGCTAGCAATTTCATGCAGTAGACGCCCAACCACCTTTTAAAAGGCACTAGATTTGAATGTGTCATAAGATTTTTAATAGTGTGCTATATGATATGCGCATTAAGACACATTTTCGAGAATCTGACTCTCTGGGTCGGTACTATGTGAACCTATATAAAGACATACGGGCAGTAAGCTAATGGCTTGTCGAAAAAGCCTGGGCGTTACGAGGTTTAATTATGAACGTACCTACGTAAATATAGTTATAGTTAATTACAGCTATTAATGTTTGTGGAATAAAGTAAAGTACCTACTCCAGCTCTTTAGTTACTAGGTGTTAAGAGGATATAATTCGGAGCACGCTCCATACAAACGTACTATGGTGATATTTTCAATACTAACCAATTAAACACAATGAAATTTTTCAGAATCAATGTAAAAACAAATTTCTATGCTTGTATAGAGTCAGATTTTCGTTAAAATGTATAGTTTTAAAGTTATAGTGCCTCAAAGATTTCCATACAAATCTTAAATTAATCCCAGCATTGAAACTGTATATTTAACGAAAATCGAACTCCATACAAGCATAGATATTTGTTTCAAGATTGTTTCAGCAAAATTTCATTGACTTTAATTGGTTAGTATTGAAAATATCACCATAGTACGTTTGTATGAAGCGCGCTCCGAATTATATACCCTTAATGACAACTAATAATGTTAGTAGTTATTTAGATTTGCATTGTCGAAATAAGAAGTGTTCGTAAGCTACTATGGGCGGTCATCCAGTCGAATGAAAAAATAAGGGATTCCCTCGTCGCTGCATGCAAACGGCTAATTTGTAACGTCATTAATTAAATCGTCCCGTGAAATAGATGCCGGCACGAATGTGTGGCTAGGCCGTGTGATTAATTGTGGCATTTTAGCGACATTTGCCTTTTTCATTGTTCAGCGAGCTCATGTTACAGGTACCTGGTAATAGTCGCATTTAGATATTGACAAACGAGTGTAAATTATTGTATATTTTTATAACGGACTTCCTTGATTGAGATAATAGATTTTGTTTGAATGGAATGACTTTTTAATTTGACGTGGTTAGGTTATTCATTTAAACTTACAAATTGTGTAAATCTATCTAAACTATTATAAAACTGTAATAGAAGTATGTCTGTACATTGAAGATATTTACATGAAAAATATTACGATATGGTTTTTAGGTACCCGGGACTCCAAATCAACCTTTTTTTGAATTTTCGTCTGTCTATTTGTTTGTTAGTTTGTATGTTTGTAACAGTATCACGCATAAACTACTGAACCGATTATGATGAATCTTTTTTGTTTGATAGCTTATGATCTGACTTAAAATCTGGTATATAATTTATGCGGACGAAGTCACGGGTAAACTCTAGTACTATTATAAAACTGTAAATGTTTGTTTGTTTGTAACAGCACTATGCAAAAACTACTGAACAGATTTCGGTAAATCTTTTTTGTTTGATAGTTATGATTTCACTTAAAATCTGGTATTGAACTTACGCGGACGAAGTCGCGGGTAAACTCTAGAAATTAATAAAAGCAGTAATCGCTACAGTTTAGTCCGTGCCCAAGCGCGCTGCATACAAACGAAGTTTGATTATATTTTTTAAATCGTAGGCGTCGAAGTTATAAAAACAAATTCAATTTATATTTTAAACGTTACTCCTTTATGTAAGTGTGAGTTTTCTGAATACATATTGATCTCATTTTTGATTTAGCAATTTGGCAGATAAGAAATACTTTCGGCACAGAAAGAGAGACAGAGTATTGTATAGTTTTTTATCTTGTAAATTTAATCTTAACGTTTTGGAGGACACTCAAAGTTTATGGATATGATAAGAACAAAACTTGAGTTTCGTTTAGTAACGCCCTGTTAGCCGCAACAACAATACATTTTAAAAGAATATCTACATTATGTGATACGGCGTATTCAATGTGCTTAAAAATCTGCATATATTATTATTGAGCAGGAGGAAACCTGCATGCTTAAATTTCGAGGCATGTATTGTACCCACTGTCCATTATAAGTGGCGACGGGCTCACCCCCCGTCACACTGGACAGAGTTTCGGTACTACTGGTGAAACGTGAATGTTCTGAGGTTTCAGAATATCTCTGACTACCCCCTCGGGGAATATTATTATTATCTATACTTATAAAATAGTTCTGGACAGAGTCTCGGTACTACAAGTAAAACGTGGATGTTCTTAGGTTTCAGAATATCACTGACTACCCCCTCGGGGAATAAAGCCGTGAGCATTATGCTGTCAATGACTGACAAACAACGCACAGCCTAAACCGCTGAAGATAGAAACGTGAATCGATACTTCGCTGGGTGAATACAACAACGGCACAAGTCAAAAAAGTTTATTTTGAGATTAATGACATTAAAGTTGGCGCGAGAGAGTGCGCGTGTACAAATTCGTCTGTAGTTACTACACAGCAAGGGTTAGATTCAGTGAAATAACGAGTTAGGTATATATTGCACAAGATAAAGCATGCTCTGTAGAACCAGAATACGTGCTAACTCAAATTTGCAAATTTTTGAGTTGTGCCGTTTTTGTATTCACCCAGCGACTTATAAAATGGTTCCGTCTGACTTGCTGAGCTTCAACCGCCGAAGTTTAAATTGAAATAAATCTTTTCCATAGGACGTAGAGGTGCATTAAGGGAATATAATTCGGAGCGCGCTTTATACAAACGAAGTCTGGTGATATTTTCGATACTAACCAATTAAAGTCAATGAAGATTTTCAGAAACAATCTAGAAACAAATATCTATGCTTGGGACCAACATTGAAATCGCGAATAACATAAACAACTGTCCTATACATATGGCTCGAGTAGGTTTGCAGTTTTGTATGCAACAGCCGATTTTTGTTTTGAGATTTCGACGTTGGTGCCATAGAGAAAGTTGTTCAGTTTGACGGTCTGATCATCCCCTTAAAAAAGTGTCAGCATATTAAGAAGGACCCTATATTAACTTTGCTTTGCTCTTTAGTACGGAAAACTAACGTTAACGTTGCCGGTTTATTTTATTTTTATTCATGCATTATACAATAACTCATAGATGTAAATCGTGGTGTGTATTATACTTATTCGAACAGTTAATAACTAACAACCACTTCGAAGAAACTCGTTAATTACCTATGCAAAGAAGTCGTTTACCTTTAGAAATCACTGCTCTATGAAGTAAACTTACTAAAATTTTTGTGTTTTTACAAAAGGTGATCAATCGATTACGCGAATAAACATTTTGAAGATAGAGACTATTCAGCTTTTGTAAAATCACAACAATTTCATGGTGTAAGTAAATCTACCTATATGAAACATTAAATCTCCATAATTTTTAAACTGCTGTATTCACACAAGGTATCTCTGTTTCCTATAATTTTGATTCATAGTGCAAATATATATAATATCTTATATCTTACATGACATTAAAGATTGAAAAAGCGAGCGGCGGGCGGCGAGCGGGATTCGAAACCACGACCTGCCTATCCTATATTAAACTAACATGGCATACATGTAGAATCAATAAATTCGATTGGAATAAGGTGTGATCTATATCGCATGAATTCGAATTGTAACATTAGACTTGTGAGTCAGTAGTTTGCATAAAAACTGGTAGATGGCGCTGACGTCCCTTAAAGACGACGATATAGATTGAAAATGTCGTAGTGGCCTGCGGGGCGCCGACAGCTCTGTTGGAGTGGAGCATGCCACGGATAGGCAGGTCGTGGGTTCGAATCCCGCTCGCCGCCCGACTTTTTCAATCTTTAATTTGATTAAACTAACATGTCATACATGTAGAATCAATAAACTCGATTACATGACATTGTTACACAAATTATCTAGTCACATTTAAAGTACCAGAGTCTAGCCTGGAATTGTGTTATAATGACTAGACAACGGTATAGAATACATATATAGATACAAACATCCATGACTCGGACACAAATATTAATATTCATCATACAAATATTTGTCCCTTACGGGATTCAAACCCGCGACTCTCGGCACAGCAGGCACGTTCACTACCGACTGAGCTACCGGGCAATCAAATCAAGACGAAGTAGTAGTAGCTCGAGAGAAATATGCCTACAATCCCTAATTGAACCCTTGAATAATAAAAAATGGGCTTGTGTGAGTGCGGGTCAGCTTGTTTAATAGTGTGCATACTATAATAAAACACGACCATCACAACCATGCGTTGTTTCAAAATGTAACAAGTCGAGCGCAATTTAGTAACTTTTATGACAATGTAGTGTTAGTTGGAACTGCACGAACTAGTCTGTTGTGCGCCGGAACCGGATACTTGTCACCTATGTGGCTGTAGCATGTAGCCACACGAGCTTCACGTAGTTACCTACTAAGTGTACACGTTTAGCGCATTTGTTGTTAAGGCTTCAGTAAATCTGGAAGAGGTTTTTAATAGCCTAACGCACCACTGAAGCTCGCGATGGCTAGTACACTCCTATATGCTGCTAGCTTGTAGCTAGGCTGTTTTCTGGTAGAATATCAATGCTGTGCCTGTGCGTTTCTCTGTGCCTACTCCGCGACACTCCTATGGACTATTTGGTAATGAGAATAGCATACACTTATACAACAGCACTTATATAGCATACAGTTCGGTTTTGAGGCGGCCAGAAATTTTAAATTTGTAAGTGTGGCAAGATTCATATTCAGAATTTTCAAGGTTTCTGGAAATTATTTACTGCAAATAATCAGTAGCTGCCTCTTGCGGTCTCGCCCTCTGAAACCTTATCCATTAGTCGCCTCGTAGGACACCCAGTGAAGCTCGTGGGAGGGAAAAACGCCCATGTCACTAAAAGAAACCGAAAACAAAGCCGCGTGTCTCCTTCGACGTGGATGAGCTATTCGTACTTTGTCTATTTTAATCGATTCTGGTGGCTATTATATTTTAATGAATGAACGCTGTTTGATCGTTGACCTTTCTTTTAATGTCCACGTTCAGTATTCAGTACTAATATAAAATTGGATATGTACCTTCTTGGTCTGTAAATTGTAATAATTTGCAAAAATATTTATGGGGCTATAAAGAATAAAATAAGTTACGATATTATTAAGATTTTTGTAATTTTTGTCTGCTTATCTGTTTGTTTTATGCACGCATCATCTTATCAGGATGAAGGTTTTAGATAGGGCGTTTGGAGAAACATTTAAATTTAATTTCATCGCAATCGATACGTATTTCGAAGGTCTGCACTTGCTACTAGTATTCTCTGAGTAAATTAATTTTACTGGTCGCATCTTCTTTACAGCTATAATCCGCGGTAGTAGCGGTTGAAAATGACGTCCAAAAGTAAATCGTACATTCCCTACTTTGAACACATTATTTTGAGAGTTCTGATATAAGAGATGATTGATTCAATTTGTATTCTTTTTGTTGTGCTTGTTTTCATCTTATCGCGTATTGTAGGCTTAAGAGGATATAAATCGTACGGCGCTTTATGCAAAACGAAGTTCCGTCCTAGTCGTCTAGAAACCAATATATATGCTTTACATTTGTCAGGTCTGGTGAAACGTGTATGTTCTGAGGATTCAGAATATCTCTGAATATCCCCTCGGGGAATATAGTCATGAGCATATGCTATGCTATGCTACTTTGGTCAGTTTTCCGTTAAAATATATAGTTCCAAAGTTATCTGAGTCAACGTTTTCCATACAAATCATAAAATAATCAGAACATAAAAGTATCAATTTTAACGGCAATCAGACAAATGTAAAACACATATATTAGTTTCTAGCTCGTGTTTAAAAATATCGTCGACTTTAATTGGTTAATATTGAAAATAGGACTGAAGTTCGTTTATATGCAGCGCGCTCGGGAGCTTTCGGAATAAACTTCTCTTAAATGTGGATTCCATGAATATCACACATCTCGGCTCCGAGGCGTCGATCAATCATGTCATTGAAGCAGCTAGTTACGATGCATTGCATTAACATACGAACGACGCCACTAAATTCACGAGGCATGGAACAAGGCCCTAATATGTACTGAATTTGCTCTGTTGAACCGCTAACCACAGAATGAGAACAGTTGAAGTGGTCTATAATACTATTTTCCATCTAATATTAAGTCTGTGGCCGCCGCATTATCATACTTTATACCTTTACTAGCTGACCCGGTGAACTTTGTATCGTCTCAGAATCCTCTCAAATATCAATAAAAGTTGTGTTAACTTATCCTCTTTTAAGTGAGAGATTCTCTCGCTTATGTTAACGAGAGCTCCTCGTTACTTATGAGAGAGTTTCCCGTCACTCATGTTAGAACTCTCCTCATTTTTAAGTGAGTATCATAACTTTTATATGAGACTATCACTTTGCATAATGATATTCATACAAAAGGTACCAGAACCATTTTCGAGATTTCATAAAAAAATTATGAGTAAATGAAAATTCTAAAAAAAAAATCCCATATTTTAATAGTTATTCTGCTATTCTGGGCGGCAACAAATCCAACAAATCAAAGATGATAAAAATCGGTCCCGCCATTCTTGAGTTATAAATGATATAAATAACAACTAACCCAACTTTATTTTATACAGGGTCCTTCTTAATATGCTGACACTTTTTAAAGGGATGATCAGACCGTCAATCTGAACAACTTTCTCTATGGGACCAACATCGAAATCGAGAAAAAAAATCCAATGTTCTATACAAAACTGCAAATCTACTCGAGCTAAATGTATGTGACAGCAGATTTTTTTTCGCAATTTCGATATTATTCCCGTAGAGAAAGTAGTGCAGTTTGATGGTCTGATCAGCCCCTTAAAAAAGAGTCAGCACGTTAAAAACCCTGTATAAGTATATACAGAAATCGTGATCAGAGATCCCGAAAAATCTGCTGCCCCATACATTTGGCTCGAGTAGGTTTGCAGTTTTGTATGGAACAGCTGATTATTTTTTCGCGATTTCGATGTTGGTGCCGTAGATCCCCCTTTATAAAGTATGAGCATATAAAAAAGGGCTCTATATAAGAAGATAATGTACCTTGCCGGGGGTTATAAAGGTTAAAGCAGATTATTGGATAATAGTAATATATACCGACATGTAATAAAACAGTAACTTTTCCCGTTTATTTCAGTCGCATGCCCACACCACAATACTGAACAGAATTAGATCGGGTTTCCTCTTTTAAAATATACATTTTGCAGTCTGTTAGTTAGTTTTTGTAGTTAGAGTAATTAATTTGGAGTAACTTCTCTTGGAGAACATTCGTGACTTAGCTTAGTTAACAAGTTTAACTAAAAACTACTAGATGTTGCCCTCGACTTCGTCTGCGTAGACCTTAACAAATTATCATATGTGTAAATCCAGAACATATTCTATCTGCATGCAAAATTTCATCCAAATCCGCTCAGCTGTTTATGCATATCAAGATCATAACCCAGTAAATATTATTTTGAAATTTCGAGCCAGCTTCGCTCACTATAAATTTCTCTTTTAGTAATAGATTTTCATTCAACTTAAACTGACACAGTTAAAACTACAACCAAGTGAAATTAGTATCGTTGAAAATTTTACAGCTAGCTTCGCTGGCTCTACTTATTTTATCTTCAGGTATTTACTTATTTTATTTAGCTGTCTTCCTGTACAATAGTTAAAGGTCTGGCCACAGCACAGCCGAGAAACTGGTACTGAATAATTTCGAGCTAGTTTCGGTCACTCCAGGTATCGATTTCAATTAGGTATATCTTCCTGTACAATACCCAATTGTTCGAAATACAGCCAAAAAATCGGATACTTACATGAAAGAAAATCATAATGTCGCGGACATATACAACATTCTATGTGCAACAACAAAATACCGCACTCTACCGATTTCACGCGCTTTTTTCGAAAATTTCGTATTCTCGCAGCTCTGAAACGTGGCGTACAGGTCAGTTTTACTGCCAAGGCGCGCCAATAGATGTTTAACATCAAAAAGTCTTGATCATTGTGCAAAGAACTTTTTAGTCTTGACGTTGCTTTTAAAGCAGAATTCAAATAAACATTGAAGCTTAAAGAGAAGTAAATTAAAGGGACTCGGGAGAGCTTCGAATACAGTGCTGTCGGCGAGACACCCACGCAAAAATAAACATCCTTCGCTTTAAAACTCAACAACTATAGCTATCTGTTGTGGGAGTTTTCTATTGGTTCACTCAAAGGCTTTTGAGATAGATTAAATTATCCTGCAAGACTCACAGTTCGAGAAATAGGTATTTTTAAGTTTTCTTTCATCTACACTTATAATATTATAAATAGGAAAGATTTGATTTTTTGTTTGTTTGTTTGTATTGAATAGGCTCCGAAACTACTGTGCCGATCCGAATATTCTTTCACCATTAAAATACTACATTATCCATGATCAACATCTACCTGTGCAAGTTATTAAATAAAATAACATGAAGTGCGAGAAAAAAGTATGTGTCCTTATGTATGCACGTAAAAAGTTAACATTTTTTGGGGTAAATTAAAAAAATCTCTTATCAATAAATAACTTTATGGTGTGTTAGGTACATAGGCACGAGCAACTTTTGTCACATTCTGAAATACTCCTATAATTTAAAAAAACCGGCCCCAAGTGGGAGTCGGACTCGAGCACAGAAGGTTCCGTACCACTGTACAATATAACAAAAAATTGGTTTTCTCCAGGATCCGTAAAACAAGCCCGGCGCACATTTGCTTCTTAATATGCTGACACTTTTTAAGAGCATGATCAGACCATCAAACTGAACAACTGTCTCTATTATATCTATGGGATTTTCGCGATTACGACATTGGTCCCATAGAGAAAGTTGTTCAGTTTGATGGTCTCATCTCATCATCCTCTTAGAAAACTGGCAGCATATAAGGTGGGACCCTGTATATTGTTTTACGACAGCATCGCCTTACAAAATAGGGTACGGTTGGCACCCTTAAGGAACTCTAAAAATCCAGAAAGTAAAATTCATTCATTGTAATGCCTACGAAAATTTGCTAAGGACTACGCCGTAGCCGTAGCCGTAGCGTGTTGATGTGAACACGTTTGCTTATTTTGCTCATATCCATATTATGGCGGTATTAAATTAAAAAGTTTGTCGTATAAAGTTACTTGATTTGAATGTTAACTACGTTTTTGTAGGTTTACGATTCATTTTACTGTTTTCAATTCATAACTTTTCAATTTCTTAAACTTATCATTATCAATTGAAAACCGTAAAAAGAATCGAACCGTGGTTTACTTAAATCATCAGCTTATATTTTTAGTATGTCAGTAAAATCACGAATAATATCATTCATTATGTATCATTTTCTTCAAGACAGTAGGTATACAAGGTGTTACAAAAGTAAAAATAAATATTTAAAACTTTTAAGGGAATTGTTTAGACCATCAAACTGAACAACTTTCACTATGGGACCAACATCGAAATCGCGAAAACAAAAATCTGCTGTCCCATACGTCCCCTAGAGTATCCCCTAGAGTTGATTTGTAGTTTAGTATGGAACATCACTTTTTTTTTGCGAGATATTTTTTAAGAAACAAAAATTAATGGAATAAAATCTAAAGTTGCGGATTTCATGCAGTCCTCCGCAAAAAGTGTCAGAAAAGTTTGTTAGTAGAATTACACCCGTAACTCGTCCATAGTTATATGGTCTAAGCTCCTTGTATAATTACGTAATACAAAGTAAAAATTAACCATCTAAATGGGTCAACCCTTTTTGGTTAATGACTATTTTTAGAATGAACTCGAAGGAAATAATAGAAACCGTAGTGAACTTGGATTGCGTCGGCGAAATAGTACCCAGGGGAGGCGAGGGAGGGAGTCAACTAAAACAATAGGTCGAATGGACATGGCCCGTGGGCGGAACCACTCGGTACAATCGTTGTAGAACGCCTTCTCTTTAAACATTTAATTCAAAGCATACAAGCATACATACATACGTTTTATTTTAATATTAAAATATTAGAAAGATCACAAAAGTTTTGAAAAAAATCGACTGCCAAAAACCATCAAAGGTTTATCCGGAAGTGCAACAAAAACAGTGCGAATTGATAGTTTGTAAAAACAGCAGTAGATGGCGATGGCTCGGTAGCTTAATATTGGGCGAAAGCGAAGCCCCGCGTTTGGAAAGTTGCGGGTTCAAATCCCGTACGTTGTTGGGTGTATGAGGAACCCTCATACAAGAAACTAGTTTTTATCAATGTTTTTTCTTCTCGCTCTATGGTTAAAACGGTAAAACATACAAGCGTCAAACTTGGTGTGATTATAGAGAAAACTTTATAGTAAAAGAAAAAATAATAAAAACTGGCCAAGTGTGAGTCGATCTCGCGCTAAAGATCCCGGATGAAAAAAAAAATCATTGTAAGTTAATATGTTGTGTGGTGGTGTGGTACGGAACCCTAGGTGCGCGAGTAGCCCGACTTATTTAAATTAATTAGAGTTTGCTTGGTGTAACTTTTAGTGTTATTTTATCGCAATCAGCTCTCTCTATCAGTAGATATGTGAATTTCTAGTTTATATGGTACCTACTAGGTACAGTACGGAAACTCCCTGCCCGTCACCGATTTCAACCTCACTCCCCGTCGATTCCCGCGACGTTACCGACTGTGCATGGTAATGTAGTTCTCTCGCAGTCTGAGGAACGCATGTGCTTACGTATGCTTATGCTCACGACTATATTCCCCGAGAGGGTAGTCAGAGATATTCTGAAACCTCAGAACATCCACGTTTCACCAGTCGTACCGAAACTCGGTTCAGTGTGACGGGGGGTGAGCCCGTCGCCACTTATAATGGACAATGGGTACAATACATGCCTCGAAAATGAAGCATGCAGGTTTCCTAACGATGTTTTCCTTCACCGAAAAGCCAGTGGTGCTAAAAATCGTATATAAATTCCGAAAAACTCATTGGTACGAGTCGGCCTGGGCGGAGATCGAACCATCACCTCCTGCACGGCAGGCAAGGTTACTCGCCACTGGACCATCACGGCTTTTTAAAGATTTAGAATAATGTGCTTACGTATTCTTGTCAATACGAGCCTGGTTGTATGAAGTGTTCAGGGTGTGCTTTAGTTGTGAAAATTAACTTGGTACTCCGCACCATCGTTCAATTCTATGTTCATTAATAAGACTTCTCAGTGAACAACAGGACAAATTTCTAACTATAATAATTTATGTTCAAATACTCGGAAAGTATAGAAGTCTAACAATATTACATTTCCCCGGATTCAGTTTAATTACAGTACCGTCGAATTTGATTGCAGTGCTGTACAAATATTTGAATGGGTGCAACAAGAATAACCTAGTTCTGACTGTGGGTGTTGCGTTCCGCTTTATTGAATTCGAGTTCATTACGTTTGGGTTTGACCTTCGTAACTAAGCTGACTTTAGAATACAGTGTTGCCACCTTAACTCCGGAACAAGTAGCTAAGCCGTACCCAAAAAGTGGCTAAATAAAGAAAATTTCACTGACGCTGACGTCATGGCTAAAATGGATAAACCAAGTAAAGTAAAGAAAGACATCTATAAGATGGATTTTCAGTAATTGTTTGCCATATTGCTCTTTTATAATTTTTATGGAAAAAGTATGGAATTTAGAACGATGTATTTTAACCCATTCCGTTTCTATGTTTATGTTTTACAATGCTCATTGTAGAAAATAACCTCTCGACTACTACGTTTGGGTGGGAAAATGCCATAAATAAATAAACGAAATAAACACTAGAAAAAATAGCTAAAATATTTAGCCACCGGATTTTTTTTAGCTAACGAGTTCGAAAATGTTGCTAGACCTATCCAAAAAGTGGCTAAAGTGGCAGCACTGTTAGAATAAATTCGAAATTTTGCATGCTACGAGTACATGATCATAATCTACAATACTATACTCGTATGTAGACAAATATACAGGGTCCTCTTAATATGCTGTCACTTTTTTAAAGGGATGATCAGACCGTCAAACCGAACAACTTTATGGTACCAACATCGTAATCGCGAAAAAAAAATCAGCTGTGCCATACAAAACTGCTAACCTACTCGAGCCAAATGTATTGGACAGCTGATTTTTTTTCGCGATTTCGATGTTGGTCGCATAGAGAAAGTTGTTCAATTTGACGGTCTGATCATCACCTTGAAAAAGTGTCAGCATATTAAGAATGCCCCTGTATAGATGTGCACCGCCGTAGCATTTGTTTCTGTAAATAGTTATTACATCTAATGATTGTCTGGAAGAAATCCATTTTAGTGATTAGAAAGCCCTTTGTACCCTTTTCATTCTTGTTTTATATTGTATTTATCTTCGTGTCCAATTAAAGAATATTTATCTTATCTTATCATTATCTCTGTGAAGCGATCAAAGGTTTTGCTACAATTAAAAAAGGTATATTCAGATAATGAAACTAAACAACTTTCCCTAAGGAACATGGGTCGAAAAACGAGAAAATTGTTGGACACCCATATAAAACCGATCGGCTGATACGCACTTTTGTATGGCGGGTCTTAGAATGTAAGTCAATAGGTATGTCCAAATTTTTTTCTCTTTTTTCTACTTATGTTTTTAATGGACTTTAATTATCTGAATTCACTCAATATGCAATTGTGAAAGTTATGGATTAGAAACCGTATAGTAAAATCTGTGATGCTAAAATAGGGTTTTAGGGTAAACAGTTGAATTACTTTAAGGGGTGATTGTACCCATGATACTGAACAACTTTCCAAAAGCAACAAAGGGAAATTTGCAAAAAAAATTCTTCGTTTCTTACAAACGTTCGATCAGCTGATTGGATTTAGTATGTATACATTTTTTTTTAGGTATTTTTTCAGTATCTTGATTACAATCACTCCTTAATGTAATGCAACTGTTTACTGTAACACCCTGTATAGCGTTACGAGCGTTTTGTCTCACTTCATTTCGTTTCCCCTAACACAGACACATGGTTTCACTCACATAAATGGCTCCTAAGAGGGTTCTGTCCATCGTGTAGCCCCTAAGTACTTAACATTATTCTGGTTTTACTGATATCGGTATTTAATAACAGTAGCAAGTCAACGGGACACTGAAGAATAAAATAAATTATAACTATATTCAAAGTATATATATTATTACATGATATATATATCTATGATATTTCAATGAAATATATATTATAGATAGAAGCCGTGGTGGTCCAGTGGCGAGTAACCTTGCCTGCCGTGCAAGAGGCGATGGTTAGATCCCCGTCCAGACCGACTCGTACCAATGAGTTTTTCGGAATTTCTGTACGATTTGTAACACCACTGGCTTTTCGGTGAAGGAAAACTTGTGAGGAAACCTGCATGCTTCAATTTCGAGGCATGTATTGTACCCACTGTCCATTATGTGTGTGCCCATTACTCACCCCCCGTCACACTGGACAGAGTTTCGGTACTACTGGTGAAACGTGGATGTTCTCAGGTTTTAGAATATCTCTGACTACCCCCTCGGGGAATATAGGCGTGAGCATATATATGCATGCAATGCATGATATTTCAATGAAAGCTGGCGCCAAACACTTTGACCGCTGTGAAGTTGGCGTTCTGCACTTCGACATCACTTCAAAATTCGATCGCGAACTGACAAAGATAATTTTATTATTAACATGACCAAAATAATTGTTTTAATTTATTGAGATTATCATGGGTTAGACCACCACAATTATTCTCATGATTTGGATTTTTGTTCAAATGCTACAGATACTTTGCATTTATATTATGATATGAAAATCATGAACATCGGTGAACAAGCATAAACCCGTCTATCCCCGTGCATCCTGTTTGTGGTTCTTCGAGAATATGGACGACTATAGCAGGTATTTGGCGCCTTCGCTTCTTAACTGACCTTCATACCATTCATACTTAAACCTGTGACGCAAATACTTTAAATATAGTTCCAGTTCCAAGTATTGCAGTTAGTTTCGATTACACGTTGAACTTTAAAGGTTTTCACAGAGTGATGATTATGTCGTCGTGAATTATCAATGTCTAGTAAGATTGTTTTGTTTTTGTTGAGTTTTATTAGGCTAGATCTATATGTAGGCAGATAAGTAGGGTACAGAACACCCCACAATTTGTGGTATTGTCGGTTGACAAAAAGCCGTCATTTGTCCCGACTCCATTTGCCGGGGCCGACCCAGCTAAATCTTGAGACGTTTTTATTTCCTGCATTACGGCGCTAGTAAAATTCAAAGTGATTTTGTTGTTTTCCCTCTGGGGGAAATACATCCTACATTTGAGGAGTCGCATCATTTTTATTTCATAAAAATTTTTGAAAATCCTATGGTTGCGAAATGTAATTCTTTAGAAAATAAAGTTTCTCATACAACTAGTAATGAAAGTAGGACTGAATAGAACTTTAGACTTTAATAAGGTAAATTTGTACATTATACGTTAACTTCATGTAGATTAAATTGAAAGAGAGTAGGTAAGTACGTTAATTTTATGCATGAACAATTTGGAAATAATACGGATAACGCGAGTAAAATAGTTGTTGAATAAAGATAACATTTCAATTTAACAATGTTAATTTTGTTTTAGGTATGTATTATTTATTTGCGCACCAATAATACATAAAAGAAATTTTATTAACTATATAGGGTCCTTCTTAATATGCTGACACTTTTTTAAGGTGATGATCAGCCCATCAAACTGAAGAACTTTCTCTATAGGACAAATGCCAAAATCGCGAAAAAAAATCAGCTGTTCCATACTAAACTGAAATCTTGCTCGACCCAATTCTATGGGACAACATATTTTTTTCAATATTCTCTATGGGAGAGAAAGTTGTTCAGTTTGATCGTCTGATCATCCTCTTAAAAAAACTATCAGCATATAAAGTTGGACCCTGTAAAAACTATAAGCGAAATTTTTTTGTTGATATGGAGAATATTCAGATTTTCATACATGTGGATGGCTGTACAGCAAACTGGCACTCTCGTCAAAAGAACGCTCGCAACTTTTGAAATACAATAGCCTAGTGCTTGTCAAACAAAAGGCAAGCAACTTGTATGGCTTGTCAGCTCCCGTGGAAGCTTATGGAGGTATTTTTTCACCGTAACTATGGAAATTTTTCATAGATCAAACCCGTGGACAAAATTATCGGTAGTCATTTTTCAAATTCGTGCATTTTTCTGATCAAGGCTAGAAAGAAACTTTTTACCTTGGTTTTCTTACAGATATCAAAGTATCTATAACGTGTTAATGAATAAACGCAAAACTAGAAAGTAGTTTGTTTAGAATCGACAGCAGAATCGAATTGTAATTTTTTTTTCAAAATATTAAATAATTTGTTCGTAAAATTTAAAATTTTCGGAATTCGATGTCAAACCACCGCAAGGGCACACTTACTCTACTTACTACCAAAACAAGATTCTTAAAATGTATTCACGAGCACGTTAACGCTTTCATTCATTGCTAAAATGACAACAATATTTTTTGCCTGAAAACTTAAAATGTGAAAAACTATAAATTTTAACCATCAAATAATGAAACTAATGTTTCAATCTATTTATTTTGTTATAAATGAGTTGGGTTGTATGAGGTTTTGCGCTTATTCATTAACACGTTGTATATCCATATAGGTTGTAAATGAAATGAATTTTATTTTGTTTTGTTTATGGTAATTGTAATGCATGGATTACCTATTTCCAGCTTCTTGGTGTAATGAATTAAACTCTTATGTTACTTTTTCACCATAATACCTATAAATAACTTAGATCTTTCCGACAACATGTTTAAAACTCAGATCAAAAAAGTAGTCTGTAAAAAAGCATATTATAAACTGGATGAATAATCATCATCATATTACATAATTAAATGATTAAAATGCTTGGGTCTGTGGTCACTAACTTATAGTTTATTTACTTTACTGTATAGTATCAATTATTTTCATAAATAGACTATGTATTAGCCTTAGCTTAAGAATTTACATTGTAATAGTTATTAAGTCGTGTTATGTTGTAGAGTTTCTGGCCGCATCTTCTCTACAGCGACAACACGTTCCGACGCGATGGTAGCATAAAAAAAAATTAGCTGCCCCCCATTTGAGTCTAGTGGGTACTGCAGTTTTGATGGAACACCGGAATTTTTAGTTTTTCTGTGTTGGCTCCATAGTGAAAGTTTTTCAGTAGATCGTCTATATAAATCACCCGCTTAAATATTACTGGGGTTCTGTTACACCCATATTGTCTTATGGGCTTAAGTTTTGTAATATTCTTCAATAATGAGACTTCAATGGCTTTTAAATAAATGTAAAGCTACTACGAATTTGAAGCAGGCTACTATCCTGGCCTCGTGAATTGTGTTTTACAATTTCTGAATATAAAAAAATAATATTTTTGAAATGAGCATAATTTTCAATTTCCTAAAAGCCACTTTCAAGATACTGATAATTTTTCGCGTCACTTACCTCGGTAATTGCTAGCCTTCGTTTCTAGCCAGATGTAGTCGATACAACAGTTTTAACATTACTTTTTTAAGCCTGATTAAAAAAGCAAAGCCGTGGAGAGTTCTATTTATTCTGTGGGCTGATTATTATTAAGTAGGGTTGTAACGAATATTCACTTGCGTTCGAAAGCGGGATTGTCGCACAGTTTATATTTCCGCTCTGGCTTATAAAGTAGCAATGCAAATAAATGTTTTACCCGGTATATGCAGAAGTGATGAGTGCTGGAAAATGATCAATCGTAAGGCTTGTCTGTTGGCCACTGTGCTCGTGTCGTGAGCCCTACGTAGATTCTCCTTAATCTTCATGTCATGTCTGTGCTGCACTGTGTATTCTATAATTGAATATGTAGGCAGGTGATTGCTTTTTTTCACTTTATCAAACAATAAAATAAACATACATTTTATTAGCATATCAAGGTAAACAAAAATTTTTAAAACATGAGCCTTGGATCCACACCTAGGTAATCCTGAGTTGAGAGATCCAATTAAATTCGCATTTGCAATACAGGTCGCTACAACCCTATTGAACAAGCAAAATGAGTTTTTTTTCTTTTGACGATGCGGATAGATGATACTTGTAAGGGCTGGGCTTATGAACACCATGTTTTATACTAGCAGACATAAACTATTGTGGCATTTGTATCGGCAAAAGCGCCGTATAAAGATCCAAAAAGCAGATTGTTATACTATTTTTTCCATGGTGTTACGGTAAACAGACAAATTTTCCTAAAAAACATATAGGAAATTCGCAAAAAAAATGTTAGTCTTTCCATACTAAAATCAGCTGATCAAACGTTTGTATGAAAAACCGATTTTTTTAGCGAGTTTCTTGTATGTTTCTTAAAGTAATGCAACTGTTTACCCTAACACCCTGTCTGTTATAAAACTTTTAGTTCAGCGCCTCAGTTAAAACTAGAAGTTACTGATAATGATAACAATAAATGAATGTCAGTTAAAACGCGTATTCGCTAGTAAAAAATATCGTGTTAGAAGTGTGTCCGTATTGCGTTTTATGCACGTTTTTATCGCTGAAAACGTGGTTAAACTTTCGGAAGTGTACAAAGGTTTACTGGCTGCGACTGAATCTCGTTAGAAGCGCGTTAACACGCGTCGTTTGCGCGTCGTCTGCTCGTATAAAAACGTGGTGTACATGGTTCTTGTGTTTCTGAATATTTTCCCCAAATTGTTGCTATTATTTATCTTTTAAATCTTAAAACTGTTCAGACTCCCGCGGTTTAGCTCTTAAATTTGACCTCTGTAACAGTAAAGAAAAGTAGGAGATAAAACGAAATTATGTACAATTTCTTAACATCGTAATCATTACACTCAAATGGGAGATAATAATGCAATCTTAAATACTGTGAACACAAAATAGATTAAAGAAACAACGACGTTCGCGTTGGCATTCGCTCGCTCTCGCTGCGCATACAATTTTCTATCGCTTTAGTTGTTTTTCATTAAACGAATTTAAAATTTATTTCGTTACAACCCTAAATGAGATTAAAAGTTTATAGATTATATAAAGGATTTACTTAGAGGTACATACTACACCTACTACTAAAGCTATTAAGAATTGCCAATCTATTATCGACTACTAATTGGACCGCGTGGTAGTGAAAAATTTACCAAATAAATCCGACCGAATCGAATCGAAACTTAAAGCACAGAGATTCAAATATGTCCCCGACACAATATTTGAGATACTGAAAATAACTCATACTGATCCCTATTTATCGCCCTAAAGAGCTCGGGCGCGCGGTTACAAAGCGCCAATATCCGCTCTCTTGTATGCTATTAACCCTTAAATGCTGGGGGACATTAAATATTTTACTTAGAACGTTTTTTGCCAATCCCATAAGTTGCGTTGCCGCGCATATTCCAATCGACGAGATGAGCTTCGTCCGACCAACTTTAAATGGATTAATGGAGGCGTCGGAAATCGCTCGGGGCCTCCGCCGCTTTCCGACGAGATTATGATTAATAGAATTTGCCTGTTAAATTAATCAAGAAAATATTGTTGCCTTCATCATCGTCGGTTTAACAGTTATGCCGCCTACATTGTGACTAAGGATTACAATTTTGACCGGAGCTTGATTAATCGAGTAGGTATCCTATTTTAATGTACTAACTTTTTTGTTAACATGAAGAGGTGTGAGGGGTGCCAGCCTCGCTTAGCACAAAAGTAGGTATGTTTAAGTCTAATTTTCTGCAAAATGTATGAACAGATTTTGCGATTTCTGACATTTCGAGTACTTTAATCTCAGTTGGTCATACCTCGTCCAAAAAATCCACCCAAATATCTCGGCTCCGATATTACTTAGAGCAAAGTTTATTAGTAGATGTTTGTTTGTGGTAATGTTACAAAACAATAATAAATTATCGGTGGCCGCAACATAAAATTGTACGCCATTGGTCCATATAAATTTACACAAATTGTGAATATGGAAAACTGTTTTAATTAAATAAAAATAATATGTTAGCCTAATTATGAAGTGAAAAACATAATGGTTTACAGTTTGTTTGGTTATTAATGGAAATTTGGTGAAACTAATTAACTGTACAGCCTAATGGAGAATTAAATCCTTCCTGTTCATTTTACCGATTTACGTTCGGGAGAGGTTTAAATTATTTTCAGTACAAGGGTTGAGGGTGGCCGCATAAATGATTATACTCAGTATGATTGTTGTATGGTTGGGTGGCTACATTTGGGGGAAGGGGTTCTTTTTTGGCAACTATATTTCGATGTAAGTACATGTGCTCGGAATACTTTCGGTTTTTCATATTTTGTTATTGCAAGTAGTGAGATCATTGTTTTCATTAACTTTATTTTTAAAATGTCTTAAGCTACCTCCTAAAGGGGCATTGATTAACTATTTATGAAACATAATAATAATTGTAGAGAACCCATAATACCTACTAGACAACGTTTATTTGTGCTAATTTCTCGAGAACTCTCACTGTACCTACTTATTAGAGGCGTAATATTAAGAATTGTCTTAAAAATACGAAATTTCTCACAACATTAATTTATTGCCTAACTATTGTACTATCATTACATACGAATAACTTAGTTTTTCTTGGCATATACAGTCTTGAATTTGTTTTCTGTACAGCCAATATAGAGTTTCATAAAATATTAGCTATAACTTAGACTCAGAGCCGAGTACAGACAGAAGAAGTTTGTCAAAATGTACCTAATGAAATGCGCTCGCTATAATTGTATTTACGCCTGCTGGTAATGTAATATTACGAAGAAGCGGCATACGGCTCCCGTGACCCTGACGTAATGTAATCAAAGCAATCTTGTTATCATGTTTGTTATCCACGGCTTTTTTCACAAGCCTCTTTATGGAAATATGGGATCTACGTTAAGTGTTACGTCAAAGTGTTCCACATTGAGCACGTATTTTAAGAGCTCCCCGATAAGCATCGTAATTGCCAATCAATCGTTGTATCGTATTATTTTGGATTGTAGTTGTGATTGTAAGTAACCTATAAAGGGTGTTAGGGTAAACAGTTGCATTACTTTAATGAGTTATTGTACCTATGATAGTGAACGGACTTTCCCTAAGAAACCTTTAGGAAATTCGCAAAAAATAATTTCGACTTTTCATACAAACGTAAACGTTCGATCAGCTGATTGCATTTAGTATGGAAAGTTCACAATTTTTTTGCGAATTTTCTATATGTTTCTTGGGGAAAGTCGTTCAGTATCATGGGTACAATAACCCCTTAAAGTAATGCAAATGTTTACCCTAACACCCTGTAGTATATGTATTAATACATTAATACCCGTACCATATTTCCGTATTCCTAACTCGGACAAATAATGAATACAGATAATAAAATATACCATAAATACCAGTACAATATCTACATATGAAATATGTTCGGGTAAGGAGCGCCGACTAAGGAATGTGCGGATAAACCTTTTATAAGTAAGTACTTAGTTTTCGGGAAACGAGTCGAAAAACGAAACGAAAGATCGAATTCATGATAGAAAAAGAATTTTATGAATAACTAACATTTTTAATACGATAATAAAAGAAACTATGACGTGATCGTTCTTTATCATCATATCATTTGCCAATGATAAATGCAAAAGGAAAGAGAGACAGTTACCTATAATTATGTATCTAATAAATATCGTTCGGTAATAAGTTATAATCAAATAAAACCAGTAAATTGCGAGTTGGGCTACTCGCGCACTGATGGTTCAGTACCGCACCACCATTTTTACTTCTGGACTTTAAGTGGAAGACCATTTTGTTCTATAATTACACAAAGTTTGATGTTTGTATGTATTACCGACGTTAGAGCGTGAAGAAAAAACTTTAATAAAAACTAGTTTCTTGTATGAGACCCCCTTAATTTGTAACTTTATGACATTTTTATTATTTGTTAGCAAATGCGCCATAATAACGCACATCTGTGTTAATTACCTACGCTAGATGACATCGATTACTCATTTCGTATACCTAACTAAGGGTGTCTTTCCACTAGAGCTGTGCGAGGAAGCTACTTAGCAGAGAGAGGTTTTTTACATACAATGCGAGCTGAAGAATATGCGAGGGATGCGAAAGCGACAACGCGACGGATGCGTGCAAAGTACGCGTGTGGCCAAGTTAAAGCCAGATTAAAAGCATTATTTAAAACATTACCTATCCCTCAGTCGCCTCATTTCTACCGACTAATGGCATGGTGTTCAAAATATTAACGGGAACATAGATGGAATTACAC
Organism: Agonopterix alstromeriana; assembly: GCA_963924505.1. Taxonomy (NCBI): domain Eukaryota; kingdom Metazoa; phylum Arthropoda; class Insecta; order Lepidoptera; family Depressariidae; genus Agonopterix; species Agonopterix alstromeriana. Next base: position 5,567,025 of record OZ004661.1, read on the forward strand.
TATAAGTACCTAACGCATAATAATACTGAATTAATGTTAAGTAGGTATTAGTCAGAAAGATATCCATAATGACTTAGTGCGAAGCCCCGAACACTCGCAGTGATACGAAATGTACCAAAATATAATTAGGTATGTGAATTAAGTAATGCCATTAAATGCGAGCACACGCAACGCGGCGGCTGAGCGTGGCGTGGGACGATAACGATACATCAAACAGTCCCACCTAGCGCCACTTACTTCATCAACATTTATAAACAAGCCTTAAGCTACGTATAACACTGTCTTTCAGCCCATCCTTGAACGGAGCCCATCTCAGCGCCCTTACTCCAATGACATAAATACTAAAATGGCTTATTTCGCTTCCCTTCATACGTGATAAAATAATTTTCCGGATGAAAATAGCCTCCTGTTTAATTAAGTATCAAAATAATGTGGTCCAGCATACAGTGGAGCTTCATATCACATAAATTATCAATTAGAGGGCCACACCGCATTTTTCCGTCGTTCTGTCTGTCTGAAATTTAGCAAATATTTATAGTATTCTCAGATTCGTTGACAATTCATAACTATACTTCATTTTAAATAAAGACGAAAGGATTTTCTGATTCCTATATAGCTTTCTGGCCATTTATCAGAAAGATATACTATCCGACATATCTTGTACGTTACTAAAGCGGTTCTAAGAATAAGTGAGAGGAAGTGTTTCAAATCTCTGTTTCTGTAATTCAAAATAGCCTTGAAATTGCGTTGCTATATGAAATGGAGTTTACTCAGTTTCATTTTATAAAAAATTTAGTTAAGTTTACAAATATTGTGAATGACAAACTATGGTACTGAGCATGAGCATGAGATTTATCAAAGAACAAAGTAGTCCTACAAAACTTTAAAATTAGAACCTTTTTCACTTGCTTTATGTAATCGCTTGCTTTGTGTAATCTCTTACGTACATTACCTGTCCCTGGTGTAAAATTCTGATATCTAATCCGATGAATGTTGTAATCCAACACCGTCTATTCCGATGGAGCTTAAATGTTGTAAATTAAACTTGCCTGCGGCGAACAATTCTCTGCAAATTGGTTTTGAAAATGAAGAAATGGTTAAACTTTAATGTTACGGATTTAGCTGATGTGCCTACATAAAAATAAAGACGAAATATATTGGTTTCGTCCGTCCACGAATAAATAGGATTTTCGGCCATGATCAGTGTAATATGATTTACGGTGACATCCCAACCCCGGTCACGATTCGATACATACTGCGTAGTTCGCACGGATTTACTCTAATTGACGGGATTTCTGTATTACTTTTACCGAGCCTTTGCCTATAACTTATAAATTTATATCTGTCGTTCGTTTGTTTACCTCCGGACCTTTTTCTTTTAGGTAATTATTTTAATGTAAGGACAGCGTTAATATTTATCATAATTGAGTTTTAATTCGATATTCGAGTCCGGTAGGAGTTATTATGTCCTATTTCAACGTTAAGTCGTATTTCACATAGGTATTAGGTAAGAGGTAGGTACTCAATTTGTTTGAAAAACTAGGAATAAGGAATAATAGGTGTTGTATTTGTACCTAACTAAATATTTATATACGAAATTAATGTTTCACTACTTAATTCCTACATAAATTTCACGGTACGAAAAATACTCACAAACAACACGAATGATTGGTGTATCTAGGTCAAAAAGTAATATTTTCCGTTGCCCGTACTGGATCACTACTACACGTTTCTACAATTGTTTCTCTGAAGTAGAGTGCTCATGTTATTTATTTATAAGTACATTACCTACTATGCCTTAACAATGGAATTACATTTCATGAAATTCAATTATATAGAATTGCACTGCGCAATTCTTTACAAGTGAATGGGAAAAAAGACACTCATCATTAGTTTTGATGCATTTTGCAATTTGTCAAAAATGCTTGTATACTAATTTTCGGTCGCAAAGCAAAGACATGCATATAGTTAAGATATACACACCTCCTGAAATCTCTGCTCCAGCAGGCGTAGATGACGGGGTTCATGGAGGAGTTAACCCAGCCGAGCCAGGTCACCACCACGTTCACGATCTCCTCGTGCGCGATGCAGGCCGAGCAGATGCCAGACAGCAGGTTCACCACAAAGAACGGCAGCCAGCACACTATAAATACGCCCATCACAATCCCGAGAGTCTTCGCTGCTTTTTTCTCCTTTGCAAACTTGGCAAGCTTGCGTGATAATGAAAAGTTTTTAGGCAAATGTTTTCCGTGGGCCACATTGCTGAGGCGTGTCGTGGATCGTGAGAGTCCGTTGTTCTGCAAAGCAGTGAGGGGTTCCTGGTCGGGGTCGTCGGGCGTGCAGACGCCGTGGCAGGCATCGCTGCGCTGGCGCACAGTTCCGCCGCGGTGGATGCGCAGCGTCAACTCCAGCTCCCCACTCGGCCTCATCACTTGCTTTGTGCCGATCTTTAATGAACGAGTCTGAATTGTTGCCGCACGGTATATCCGGTAATATGTAAACACCATTACGAACAGTGGCAAATAAAACGATATCGTGGAGGAGAATATGATGTACTCAAGATTTTCCGTAAACGGACACTTATAATCGGGCACTTCCTCAACTCGCACTGCACGCCACCATACGATTGCAGGAAAGGATATGGCACCGGAACACACCCATACAGCCGCAATAAGGATAGCCGCTTTCCGTCCGCTCATCCGCATTGGATAAGTTATAGGATCCGTGATGGCCCAGTAGCGGTCTAACGAGATCACGCACAGGTTCAGGATGGAGGCGGTGCTGAACAGTACGTCGAGCGACCGCCATACGTCGCACCAGTCCACACCGAAGAACCATGTATGTTCTAGGACTTCATATAGTGCAGAAAATGGCATAACTACTAGTCCGACTAAACAATCCGCCACGGCCAGAGACGTTACGAAGTAATTAGTCGAAGTATGAAGGTAGCGCTCTCTTATGACGGCCAATATGACTAGCATATTGCCGAATACTGTCGTCAGGGAAAATAGTAGAAGAAAACTGACGAGCAAGGCTCGGTCCTGCAGTAGCTTGATATAGTCATTCCAATGCTCCAACGATTCATCTGTGCTATTTAAGAGTGAGGTGTTGAGTCCGGAAGAGTTGAACTCCAGCACGATATTAAAGGTCTTGTTGAAGATTTCCAGCGCAAACTGAGGTCCCTTGGATGTGGTATTCAGTTGGCCTCTTGCCACTGGTATTTCTGGTTCGGTAGCGTTCATATTTTCTAGAGCTTACTCGTTCAGTAGCACCATGGTGTATGTTTATGTTTTCCTTGTTTCACCCGCAGCCATTTCGATATTACGTTCTTGGCAGGCATTGCATTCGTAAACTCCAATTTCTGGCACATTTTGTGTTGGCATTTTTTTTGTCGCCTGCAGATGTGCTTAGCCCCGTTCTGAAACAATACAAATAGAAAAGTAAGTTTTTAAATACACTCTAGGAGATACTTAAGGTATAGGATCTTAGGAAAATGGTGAGATTTGTGATAGGGGTGGGTGCTTAATATTGTTACTGTCACATTTGTCGTCATCACCGGTTGTTGTCCTTGGTGTGGCGGGACATAAATAGCGCTTAGCGAGGGCGCCGAGATCAAACAAATTGTGTTCTATGGGCCGTAAGCAGCCCGTCCACATGACGGCGCCTGAACCAATCCCCCCGCAACCCCTCAACTCCACGACCAAACTTTACAACACTCGAAGCTTTTGAGTTGTTCTAGTACTTATCCATTTGTATTGAGAAACCTGCGTGAAAGGTCGAAAGTTTAAGATTGAAACACTAATGATATTAATGGATTACCACAAAATCGCATATCGTTGTTATCGAAAGGAAGCGACTGCTTCTGTCACTGATATCCGCGCATTAATTTAGTACTAAATAATCCTAAATAATCAATACCTTCATTTAATCTTATTAATTAACAAGAATATTAACTTTAAATAGGCAGCAAGATACTTGGCAGTGTGTTATCTAACAAACCACAACTCATCGAACAAAGTTTAGATACCTAATAAGTGGTGACACCCAAGCCGCGCCGCTCCGGGCTTCACTTTATAGGAAAAAATTACGAGAACGTCGTCAAAACTTGTAATTGACAATTTACGAGTTAGATCGTTCTTCGGGAATGTTCAAACTTTATTAAATCCGAACCCAATATTTTTTAAACTTGACTAGCGCCTCGATGTCTCTCGTTAATTACATGATATTTCTTCACAAACTTTACTTCTTTAAGTATTGATAATTTGATTCGTTAAAATAAAATGGTGTCATAAAATCAGCACAGGCACAACTTGTGTAAAATTAAGAGAAGTTTTTTCCGTATTCGTAAATGCGCACCGCATACACACGAACTCTGGTGATATTTTCAATACTAACTAATTAAAGTCAATGAAATTTTGCAGAAACAGTCTAGAAAAAAATCTTTTGTCAAATTTTCGTTAAAATGTACAGTTTCAATTCTAGGATTAATTTAAGATTTGTATGTAAATCTTTGAGATCACTGTAACTTTAAAACTATACCTACATTTTAACGAAAATCTGACAAGATACAAGCATAGAGATTACATTCTAGATTGTTTCTAAAAATTTCACTGATTTTAATTGATTAGTATTGAAAATATTATGTTATTGGGTACATCAGACCATCAAACGGAATAACTTTCAATATGGAACCAAGATGAAAAGAGCGAATAAAAAATCTGCTAAGTACTCCATACAAATGTATGGACCCAATGGGTCTTTCTATGGAAAAGAGCTGTAAATTTTTTCGCGATTTTGAAATTGGCTCCATAGTGAAAGTTTTTCAGTTTGATGGATGGGAACATATTTAATTTTACACCAGTATAAGAAAAAAAAACCGGCCAAGTACGAGTCGGTCTCGCGCACGGAGGGCTCCGCGGATTTTATTATTTTGTTTTTTTGTCTTAGGAGTGAGTCACTTTTAATGAACAGTGGGTACAATACATGCCTCGAAATAGAAAAGTCCCGAAATAATACCATAACGACGAAAAAAAATGGTGTGACCTATCCTATCACCGGTATACCTATTTTATTTGAAGAAAAATCATTGTAGAGAATGTAGTAAAACCATTTAATTTTCATAAATATAATAAATTATTAACATGTCAGAAATTGACAAGCGAGTCTATTCAACGATTATTATTATCCTCTATGGTCAGACATCTAAAATAACCATACGTGGCTTCGACTGCGTAATTGTTTTACATTACTACTTAGTGACTAAGGACGTTTGAAAGGACTGGAGTATCAGCGGCAATGTCAAGCAATGTCGAGATAGACAAGAGAAGTTGAAATGCTTAATGTAGTGAAATTAGAGACATGTGCCATGTTTGGGCTTTGTTATTGTATGACGTGATGAGTCCATGGTTATAGAACGTCATTGGTTGTCTCAATTTGAACAGGGAGTTTTATCGATCAGAGTTGAGTCGCAGCTGATAAACGGTCAGGATCCCTCCGGGTCTAGTCCGTGTCCCATGTTAAGGGGAACCACCTGAATATTTAATTTCCTGGCGCTTAAATTATTCCTGATTATCTCAGCTCTGCAGGTGTTTCAGCGATTATTTAAATTGGTTTATATTTGTATAATTGTATCATCCTTTTATATTGAATTGATCCTTCAACATTTTATAAGTATTAACCTATTAAGGGTATATTACCGTTGACGCGCTCCATACAAACGAATTCTGGTTATATTTTCAATACTAACAAATTAAAGTCAATGAAATTTCACTAATAATTACCTATGTCCAGCGTTGAACACTCGAGAAAGAAGGTACGAGAAAGGGATGACAAAAAGAATAAACTTAGAAAAAACCAAGCTAGCAAGTACACAAAAATTCTCGTATCTCGTAAACTCTTGCAGTATTCTTTATCAGTCTCTGGTTCTATTAAAACCGAGCGTTTAATAATATACTTGGAAATGCAGTTGGTCGTGAGTTATTAGAGCCAATTCTTTAACAAAGAAGACAAGTTTTATCCGAGCCTTTTCATTTACTTCTGGCGACAGTGACAAATCTGTCAGTTTCGGCGCGAGGGGGGAGGGGGGCTCTGTCAGTGATTTATACAATCCAGTACGATAGGGTTCGCTCTTATTATCGTCCGTATCGACCGAAGAATATTTTGTTTTTCTGCACTTTCTTACTGTACTGGCTATGTAAAAAGCAAGCGTATGACTATATTCCACAAGAACAGTTGGTGGTTATGTAACAATGCATACTTATTCAGATTATGCACATTTCACTAATACATAGCTAATGCCCAAACTATTTTCCGGTTCAGTGCGATGCGTCGACAGCCCGTCGGCATTTGTAATGGATAGAGCAGACAATACGTAATTGTATTGTATTTTTAGAAAATAATTGTTATTATTGTTGGTAATCTCTTATCACGAGTGTTCCGGACCTTTGGAAAGCGTGCGTGGAGCCGAAGCAAACACGTAGACCTTATAGTCAATTTGTTCTAAATGGTAATGTGACACTAATAGGCAACTATCCCAGTATACACTACAGTAGTGCATCCAAAACAGCCCTCGGTCAGTGAAGGACAATTGTAAGGAGTGGAAAGAAAGATGGTCGGACTATTAGGTTCGGGTGCTAATGGTCTAGGTTCAAAGGATTATGAAAGGAACTATGGCGCCTGCCTAACCAATGTATAAACACGGAAAAAATGGCAGACGGTAACTCGCCAACTCAAAACGAATGGGCCCTCGAAAACGGCCGCTCGCACGGAGCGATAAGGGGTGAGGATAGACTGGAGAGGTGATTTAAAACTTTAAACGACCATCATTTCCGTCTCCAGCGGCTAATCAGGTGCCCACTCGCCACTTACGCCACACTATCTACTCAATATTACACTATCTACACAATCTACTCTTGGAGCATATAGCTCTTACGACTCCAACCTAAGACCGGCCAATTAAGGCAAGCACAGAGGTGGGGGATCGGATCATCTTGGGGTCCACTCCGACCGGCTAGTAAAGGCAAGTCGGAGACGAGGATTAAGGACTTCTCCCGAGATTGTTTTCAAATCAAACATTTTTTGCATGTGTGTGTTCGAGCAACACGCAAAAACTACTGAACCGATTTTTGTTTGAAAGCTTATAATTTGACATAAAATAAAAAAATCAGTCAATCTTATAATTTGTGTGGACGAAATCGCGAGTAAAAGCTCGTTATTAACAAAGTGATCTTATTTCATCGGGCACGCGTCATCGAATAAAGCTCAATTCACCCAAAGCAGCAGATGGCAACGCAGTTTCAATGGTCCATATTTGAAACTTTATCAAAATAGCTATAAGACAGTATTGAGAGGGCTCGAAAAAATTGTGCACCAGCGCGCCGGCGCTACCCGCGACCGACAGAACCACACGAGGCCGCCCGGGGCGCCGCGAGCCATATATCTCTATCCAGACACATAATAAAATTGTTAACTTGGCATGGATGTACATTGAAGATATTTGCATTTAACGTATCCTACGTTATGGAATGCATTGAGACCATTTCTAGAATTTTTGTCTCTACGTCTGTGTGTCTGTTTGTTTATGAACCCATCATTTAAAATCTACTGAACCGATTTGGATGGGTTTTTCACAAAGGCTTAGTTTGGATTAACATTTAGGCTTTATTTCATCCCAATCGGTTCATTTAACCAAAAGTAATAATTGAGTATTTCAAGTCAGTACTCTGCGCGTACGAAGTCGCGGGCGAAACTAAAGTTGTTAATTTATTAATGGATCCATTAATAATTACGACAAAGTTATTCATAACTAAGTTACGTCAAAATTGGTCGCGGTATAATGAATCCGAGTTTAGCTACCATACATTTGACGTTTATAAAGTGTCAAAGCTCGCGCTGGCAGCGGCCGGCAGGCAGTCGCTGCCTGTCGTGAATTCGGGATGTCAAGTTTTGTTTTGGAGGGCTGAATCGAAAACTATTTCGAGATAATTCTCTCATTAATAATATTTCTATGTCAGAGATTTTAAAATGAAAGGATTACAGATATTTTTAATAAAATAACGTTGTTTTTCGATCCGTCCAGTGACGTCACTGGAAAACCTGTGACGTGTAAATTTAAAATCAACTTAAAATAACTGGCCATTAAGAAAAAAAATACATTCAGAATGTCAGAATTTTACATTTGATGTTGCCGTTTCTGTTTCCAGCATAGAGTTAGAAAGAGGAAGCAGGAAATTTTAATAAAGCTGTAATTTTTCTCCATGGAGTTCGAATTAATTTCTTTCCACTAGATACTTTTTTGCATTTAGAGATTACAGATCAAAGTGATTTAAAAATTTAATCTAAATTGATAAACTCGATGAATCGCAATAAAAATTAAATAGGTTTCTAAAAATTTAGTTTTCTATCCGTACAAAATATAAAAGGATCACCAAAAAAAACTTGTCATACCGAATTGAGCCAAATGCCCGTACGTCGGGGCCTATGCTCCAACATGGGGTCGTATAGAGGCTGATGATGATAAATTGATAATTAAAAACAACAATAGTGAAATCCATTATTCTATCATTACGTACTTAGTTTGTTTATTTCATACATACTTTAATAAAATCCGTTAGGAAAACGGCAGATTAAATAGTTACATACAATAATGTTATTCCTAACAAAAGATAAGACATGACAACAAGGCCTTCACTCGACAACAACAAATAGTTTTGTGAAAGGCATTGTGTTTCGCTGTTGCTCTTATGAATTGAAACTTAGTCCTGTGACAAGAAAACGTTCACACTCAACCGCTCTACGAAAAATTGGTTTTGGCGCTACGATTTCTCGTAGCCCAAATGGGAATAAATAAGGGCTCGTTTAGACCAGAAACCAATTGCAACGGATTTTAGAGTAGAATAGATTTTATATAAAATGGAATTTAAAACTATATTATTTGTTTTTCGATATCGAACCTATCATGTATTGTGCTATTATCATGATTAGGTTGATCATCATCAGCTTATTATGTGTGTGTTGAGTTTAGACAGGATTCCCAATAGGCAATAGATAGGTTATTTATTATGATACCAATCGAAAAATGTATCTAAATTAAAATACTGAAGCATGTATTGTGTTAGAATATTCGAGTTTATTTAAAAAAGTCGAATATTCTAACACACGCTTCAAAAGTTAGTTGTTGGTAGTAGCAACGTTTCTCACCACTCCAGTAGGGATTATGGCAGTCAGTTTATGAATGTATGCCAACTATTTCAACACTTCTATGGTCAGTAATTAACAACCTCAAAATAATTACTAAATTACATTTTTCTATTAAAATTTAATCGACAAATTTATGTAAATTAAAATACTAAAGCATGTATTGTGTTAGAATATTCGAGTTTATTTAATAAAGTCGAATATTCTAACACATGCTTCAAAAGATTGTTGTTTGTAGTAGTATCAACGTTTCTCACCCTTTGACTAATTATTATAAGGACTAGCCTTGCGGTAGCATTTCCCCTCTGCCACGGTATAAGCACAATTGATCTTGTGCATTTACATTCAATTTTACACCTTATCACTAAACGAGACGGCCTATAATTGCGAAATAATAACTTCGAACTTAGAACGTTTGGGGTTCACACGAGACTACTTTTCATAATTTTTAACATTCAAAATTAGAATCTAAAGTTATGGGGAATAAAATCCAAAGTTGCGGATTTCATGTTACCTCGCCCCCCGCAAAAAGTGGCAGAAATGTCTGTTAGTAGAATTACACGCGTAACCAGTCCACATATAAATAGTCAAAGTTCTCACCACTCCAGTAGGGTAGTAAGTTTTTGAATGAATTTATGTATGCCAATTATTTCAACACTTCTATGGTCAGTAATTAACAACCTCAAAATAATTACTAAATTACATTAGTAATATGACCAACTTAATAACAAAGGAAAACTAAATTAAGTTGATTGCAATGGTAGAGTCTCGGAATGAGATCACTAAATATTGCGGTGGCGTTCTCTCGACTGCCAGCAAATTAATAAAATGCTACGTTTGTAATGTAGCTGGCATGCCTGTCATGAATATTAGGTTAAAATTTGGGCCCTTTTTGACGGAAAGAAATTTGCTCCGAGAGCCAGATGAGACTGCAGTATAAATTCACTGGTATTTTGAGTGAACTCTTCTATATTTGTAAATATCATTTTAGGGGTCCGTAGTCAACAGACCGTAGTACGCGGCTTAGCTCAGATACGCTTAGTACTTGAAAGCTGTAATTTGGCATCGGTATACATATTTATCACGCCGACAAAGTGGTAAAATAAAATCTTGAAAAATATTTTTTTAGGGTCAAGTGCCAAGTGTACTTTTTAGACTTTATTAGCCGTTAAACCGTAGTATAAAACAAAAAGCCTTCTTCTAAGTCCGTATATTGTGACGGGCAACTACGGAACCCTACCCTGCGCGTAGCACGACACGCACTTGGCCGGTTTTTATTAATATCATGTCCAAGTCAGCAGAGCCGATCAGATATAATATGAAATCAATATTAAACCTTGTTTATCAGTGGGACGGGATTTTATAAATAAAAGCACGCGGTAATAAAATAACAACTTTTTTGATTCGAGTAGTCATTGCAGTTTAGTACGGAACAGCAAATTTTTTTTGCGCTGACAGATTTGCTCCCATAGATAAAGTTGTTCAGTTTGATGGGTAGAGTATGTGGTAATAGGTTAATGATACTTCTCCTACACCCTATATATAGGGTTCTTCTTAATATGCTGACACTTTTTAAGGGGATGATCAGACCGTCAAACTGAATAACGGTCAGAACTGAATTCAGTTTTATGGTCTGATCATCCCCTTAAAAAGTGTCAGCATATTAAGAAGGACCCTGTATATGGAAATACTATGTATATACTCACACTTTCGTTCCAATAGGGTAGCTAAGGACAACTGATCGCCAATTGATTGCTAGGCTAAATTTGTCAATTTAAAATTCATTCATTTAGTACAAGTTACTTACAGGTAGAGTGAAATGCGACAGTAGACCTAGTTAGGAGAGAGGGGAGCAAACATTATGCAAAGTACAAAATCCCATTTACCACGTGTTATCGCGTAGCGCTCGCCAATGTAATAGAGTTGTTTATCGGCAGGAAGTAGATTCACGCCCCGCTCATGCAATGATTTTCCTTTTACAAGACTCTTTTTTCCGTAAAAATACAAAACTTATTGATAACAGAGTTTTAGATACGCGACAAAGTAACTTTGTTTCATTAGGACGTCTTCACGTAGGATAGATATAGAATAATCATCAACATATACAGGGTGTAAAATGAAATGCGTTACATACTTAAAGGGGTGCTTCAGACAAACTGAACAACTTTTAAGAGAAGTTTATTCCGAATGCGTAAATGCGCGCTGCATACAAACGAAGTCTGGTGATATTTTTAATACTAACCAATTAAAGTCTATGAAATGTTGCAGAAACAATCTAGAAACAAATCTCTATGCTTGTATCTTGTCCGATTTTCGTTAAAATATACAGTTTAAATGCTAGGATTAATTTAAGATTTGTATGGAAATCTTTGAGGCACTGTAACTTTAAAACTACACATTTTAACGAAAAACTGAAAAGATACAACCACAGAGATTACTTTCTAGATTGTTTCTGAAAAATTGCACCGACTTTAATTGGTTAATATTGAAAATATAACCATACTTCGTTTGTACGGAGCGCGCCTCGCGCGCTTTGAATGGCTATATCTCCTAAACCGACTGGAGTTATGCAGACAGATCTGGCCCATCCCCATCACAAAGATGCTCTTCACCATATGAATACTAAATCAGCCTTGCAGCTGATGATAACAAAAAGTACGTCTATCTCTTAAACTAGTACGCACCAGAATTTCTTCTTCAGCATATATGCAGTTTTCCTCGGGATGTTTTCCTTCACCGTTCACGTGTATCGTGGTGTTATAGTAAAACAGCTTGACAGACTTGTTCCACAATTCATTATTTAATTAATTGAAACTTCCAGGCAGCGGCAGACATTGTTGGACGCGAACCCGAGAGAGAGTATCCGGGCAAAGATAATAGATAGGTGTTCCTACATTATATATCCCGTAACAACGTTATAGAAGAAAATATATTAAATTCATAAAAGCGTTTGGTAGCTGTTTAATAATTAAGTCATGCGAGATTTCGGGAGCTCTATTCTATTCAATCTATCAAACATATAATACTTTGGCTACTTGCCCACTAGAGAATTTTCGTATAAATGCATTATGTACCTACTTCCAAAGTACCCATCAGTTTTGGCCTTGCCATGGGGAAATAATAAAACCCGTCAAGTGCGAGTTGGACTCGCGCATCGAGGGTTTGTAGGGTTAAAAAATCACAGCCCTTTAGAGATTTGATGGACGGATAGCGAAGGCTTAGTAATAGGGTTCTGTTTGCTCCCTTTTGGGTACGGAATCCTAAAAACCCAGATCTAGCTACTAATATGATCAGTTTTGTAAAATAAAACGTTCCAAACTATAATTTTATAACCTATGCAAGCTAAAATCTTCCCGCAGTTCTGTAAGATTATATATGAGATAGTTAAAAGTCGTAACCGGTCAAAACCACTTTTAACTGCAAATCTGTCAAAAGTGGTTTTGATCGGTTATGAGTTTTTAGACCCCAGACCTAACTCAGTCGCTTAGGTTAGCGAGGAGCGAAGCGACGAGCATATTTTTTTTTTGTTGCGACCATAGTCGACCAGAACCGAATTGTTACTGTTTACCTAGTCCACTCGAAAATATAATTTTGACTAAGGTTATGAGTTTTGACTGTAACACATACAAGTTTTTCCTTTATTAAGCATTCTCACTTCATAGCAGCAGCTGGCGTATTTTCATTGAAATCTTTTATTAAGACGCGAATTTGGAAAGGTACGGAAAGTACGTTATGTGAATTTCTAAGAAAAATTCGGGGCTTGTTTCCATGAGAGGCCGTTAGTATGGTAGGTTTTCTATTCAAATTTATCTGGAAATGGAGAAGTTCGTTTTTGGTGATTGCTATATGTTTTCTTCTGACCTGAAGTTTCATAGGTACTTACCTATTTTCAACTTTGCTATTTAATTTAATTTTTTATTAACTAATTTTGCATGTCAGATATCATTTTCATTCACATTCACGAATATAAAATTAAGTGCGTTAAATCTCCAGATCATCAAACTGAACAACTTTCACTATGGAGCCAATATCGAAAACGCGAAAAGAAATCGTGTCGTTTCATGAAAAACGTCAAAGGCTAAGTGGACCCAAATTTTTCACGTTTTCGCTATTGGTCTCGAGGTAAAAGTTGTTCAGTTTGATGGTCTGAACCACCCCTTAAGTATCTAACGCATTTAAGTTTACCGCCGGTATAATACATAAACTCACGATCATAATCCGTCTCGTGGTGGTCAGAAGCATTGCCACAAGTGCCTACCTATCCATACTATTACTTATTAACTTTTCTTTATTTCCCTATGGTATCATGTGAAATTGAAGACGCCTATTCTGTCACACGGCTATGTCACGACTCACGAGTAACAAACATAGCGATGACGTCTTATCGCATGACCAAATAAATTGCTTTGAGACTTGTTTGTGACTACGTTTTTATGTTTTGATATAAGCTAAAGATGTCAGAGGTGGCTTCTGCAGTAATTTATCTTGTGTTAGTAAAATTCAGTCATTTTAATTTTCGAAGGTATACCCTCTTTTGGCGCGTTATGAAAAACAGGTCAGATTGTATTTTCAGTATGTGAGAAAAGTTGCGCGCGCCGCGTCACACACCATGAAGTTAGTTTTTAGGGTTCCGTACCCAAAGGGTGATTCATAAGCCTACGCTGTCCATCCGTCCGTTCTACCTATTTAGGGCTGTAACTTTTGAACCGTAATAGCTAGATAGTTTTTACAGAATGTACGTTATTACGGCGGATTTGCTAACAAATAACAAAAATGTCACAAAGTAAAAATTTTGGGAGGTCTTCATACAAGCAACTAGTTTTAATCAAAGTTTTTTCTTCTCGCTGTATCGTAAAAACGGACGTATGTATGTACATACAAGCATCAAACTTGATGTGATTATAGAGCAAACTCTGCAGTATAACAAAAAATAATAAAAACCGGCCACGTATGAGTAGGTCTCGTACTACAAGTACGGGAGGAAAACAAAATTTTGTAAGTTAATAATGTTTGTGTGGTGTTGCGGTACGAAACCCTTGGTGTGTGAGTAGCGCGACTCGCACTCGACCGGTTTTTAGTGTTAAAAGAATATAGGTTCGAATATATTGTATGCAAAAGAGAATTTATATTCTTATTTACATTTATATTTTTATGATTATTCATAGATAGTTTATATTTGACTCAGTTCAATCTTGTTACGTGTCTGCTGCGTATATAACTAAGAATAAGAACCTATTCTTGTTCTTAGGTACATATGCAGGTGCACAAACGCAAGGCAGGTTTAGACTTTAGACGGTGACAATTTTGCGGCGCCAATTTTCCGCGCCAGCGCTATCACGAAAAAAGCACGACACCCGGTCGTTTTACGATGCTTGTTTTCAGCGCCCGCCTTTCGCGCAGTCGTAAGGTTTTGCTTTTGAAAACCGTACCAGCGACTGGCCGACGACGTGTTTAAACACGAGACCAACAATTGGCGGAGTTCACTAGCTTATAGATTATTTACTTTACTGTATAGTATCAATTATTTGATTAAATAGACTATGTATTATTGTATACATAACTTTAGCTTAAGAATTTATATTGTAATAGTTATTAAGTCGTGTTATGTTGTAGAGTTTCTGGCCGCATCTTCTCTACAGCGACAACACGTTCCGACGCGGTGGTAGCTTTAAAAAGATTTGACGTTTGATAAGTGTGCTGCAAGCTCCTATATTGAATAAATTATATTGACTTTGACTTTGACTTTGTCACTTGCACCAAAAAATAGACGCGTGTTCTATTCCCTAACGCTCGCGCATGAAAATTGGAGCCGCAAAATTGTCATCGTCTAAACCTGCCTAAATTCGTGCGAGGGAGACAGGTTAAACGACCAGCGGTACGTGTAATATTAATCTGCACGTCAAGTATGATTTCTCTACACGCGCGCGACGCGACTTTGCTTCATCAATAACCTGTTCCCGCGCTTTTTGGAGTGCGAAAACTGTGCTTGTCGCGACAAGGAGTACGGAATAAAGCCGAGTCGCGCGCAAGAAGAGAAATCATACTAGTACTAGACGTGCTGTGACCAGCAGCCGTGGTATGGCAGCATGATAAAGCGCTTTCACGCCTGCGCTCTCTTTCTATTTGCGCGCGATAAAAGACGAGATATAGTCTTATTATGCGCATCACTGCTGTCTTCAACACACTGTTTTATTAAAATAAGATATTGCGAACACAGTCGCACTCACACATGCAACTAACCTACACAACACGTGTAATACGTTCGGAAAACGATTAAATCGATGAGTTTTCAAAATTAAAGGCTAAGTTATTTAGTACCGTATTCGACGCCTCGACCCCCATAAAACAATGTTTTATGTGAAAACTTTTTAATGCTCGAACGCTCGGCTTTGGCGAGAAAACGAAGCGATGAAACGATAAACTTAGATCCGATACTGTTTTGATTTTTCATTCAGATATGCGGGTTAAGTTTGGAACCTAAAGCTCATCACTAACGGCCACTATAATATGTACTCTTCTAACGCACGCAAGTTGCTAATCGCTTCCTCTCACTCACACGCAGGAAAGAGAAGTGCTTATGTAATTTTGCGTGCGTAAGAAGAGTACAGCAACATGACTGTTATGCCAAGGAGAGCCCGGTTGTCTACCTAGATCAGTGCGATGTAGACCAGGAAAAGTCAGTAGGTACATATATTATTATTTAAATTTCTAATAAACATATTACCCTCCTTTGCGTCGCGCAGTCGGGTAAAAAGGCATACCTACAATTGTTTTACACACAGGGTCGTAATGCTGACACTTTTTTAAGGGGATGATCAGACCGTCAAACTGAATAAGTTTCTTTATCGGACCAACATCGAAATCGCGAAAAAAAATCAATCAATCAATCAATCAATTATACTTTATTTTACACCAAAAAACATAGTATACAGAGAGTTAATAAACAGGAAATACAGACGGTACAAAAATAGGCGGTCTTATCGCTAAAAAGCGATTTCTTCCAGACAACCTTAGGGTAGAGGAAAAGGTAAAAGAAGATTGGTAGGCGGTGTAGATAACAATAACAGTATAGGTACATAACATACACAAATAAAGTTACACAAATACAAACATACCGTAATTTAAAATATATACTTTAAAAAGTATATATAACATAAATTACAAATACATATCCATACCTACATATACAAATAGGACATACATAAATGAGTACTAAACAACAATACAAAGAAAGGAAAACATGAACCCGTGGTGACCATCAAGTAGTCAATGATCGAGGAAATGAGCTTTGACCTTCGACTTAAAAACATTCAAGGAGGGTGCACGTCTGATCGGCTCCGGCAACAACTTCCAAAGCCGAACGGCATGAACGGAGAAGGAATGGGTGTAGAAGTTAGTGGAGTGAGTGGGCATAAGGAGGGAACGGTTTTCAGAGGAACGCAATTTACGACCAGTGGTGGAGGAACAGAAAGTCAGGCGTTCCTTAAGGTACTGAGGAGTCAAAGGATCGAAGAGAATGGAATAGAGAAGGGAAAGGATGTGAGCTTCCCGACGTTTGACCGGGAGCCACTTAAGGCGAGCGCGGTATTCCGACACATGGTCGAAAATCTGCTGCTCCATACAAAAATAGAAACCTACTCGATCCAAATATATGGGACAGCTGTTTTTTTTTTCGTGATTTCGATGCTGGCCCCATAGAGAAAGTTGTTCAGTTTGATGATCTGATCATCCACTTAAAAAAGTGTCAGCATATTAAGAAGGACCCTGTATACAGGGTTCAAGGAAAAGTATCATTAACCTTTAAACCAAATACTCTACACTCTACAGATACCCTACCTCACCACACACTTGAGGGGAAATTTGAGGGGAGCCGAGCAAGGGAATACAGTCAGTTAAAATAAACGTTGGAAAATAACGCTAAATTCACATTTTTTGTGATTCTTTAGCTTAAATACTATTTTTAATAACGGAATGAACTATTAAAAGTAACGAAATGTATAATGATGTTCATACGATGCGTGGTAAGTCAACCCTACACATATGTCATGCACAATTTGCGCAAAGTGCGCATGTGAGAACGTCATCATGTCAAATCTAAAACACACATCAGTTTACTACTATGTGTCGTTTTTCTATGAGTGCTTATTTAAGTAGCTTGTAATATAGCGACTGTCATAGCACAATGTTTTGTATTACACGATATTTAAGAGGATGTTTGTCTCCGTATGCATATGAACAAATACCCCACAGAGAATAATGCGTCGTACATTCACAATAGGTAATACAAGACGCTGTGGTGTGTGCGTACCCATTCACCCGCGAGTTCACCCAAACTCACCTCTTGAGGACAAAACTGGTTCGCTTGATGACAATAAGGAGCGCGTCACGTGATTATTTTGTGCGCACCTTAAAAGCTTAATCTCTGTGGGTTATTTACTCATGTGATTGAACATTGTTGTACAAACTGAAATATAATCCAAGACTGCGTCTGTTGCATCGCACCCTTTAATACCCAACGTAACGAGAATAGCACGGAACATGAAATCTCTATTTCAGGTACCCGGTCTCTCCGCCCGGTAGCAAGCGAATCAGGGATATTTTAAGGTAATTAGAGTTCCGTACGTACACTTACACTACGTTGTCCGTCCGTCCGTCCGTCCATCCTACCTATTTAGGGCTGTAACTTGTAAACCGTAACAGAACGTGCGTAATTATGACAGATTTGCTAACAAATAATAAAAATGTCAATAAAAATAGGGGGGGTACAATAAAAACCTGATACAAGAAACTACCTACAGTTTTTATCAACGTTTTTTCGTCTCGGTCTATCGTAAAAACGGTAATACATACAAGCCTCAAACTTTTTGTGATTATAGAGCAAACTCTACAGAATAACAACAAACAGTAAAAACCGGCCAAGTGTGACTCGGTCTCGCACTAAAGGTCCCGGAAAAAAAACTTGTAAGTTAATTTATGGTATGGTGGTGTGGTACGAAACCCTTGATGCGAGAGCAGGCGCGAGTGGCACTTGACCAGTTTTATTTTTTAATTCCCAAACATGCGGATCGCATAAATTACCGATTAATTCAAAAACCGGCCGTGGCTCTTCAAGGCTGCAATCGCGGTAAATATTCGGTGATTGAACCGTGATTGGAATACGTACGAACCATAACTTTTGGTATTTCGCTAATCGCGTACTGATCTTGACAGCCGTTAGAGCCGTTTTCACAGATCGCTCAGACGTTAAAGGCTGTCAGTTACATAGAGTTTAGCGCGATGCGGAATTCAGCACAGTTGAATAGTAATTGGATTGCAATGTGATTATAACTGAAATTGGATAAGAATAGAACTTCGATGTTTTAAGTAGCACAATCGGACTCCAGGCCACCTAAATAAATAAGTATAATAAAAGGAACGGTTAATATTGGCGAGACGATTTTTCTACAAAATATGTGTGTCAAATTGAAATATGGGGAAGGCCGAACCAGTTATGAACGACGCAAAGTTGAAATGAAATCTTATTTAAGTTTGAGCGAGAAACGTGCCGATTTCCTTATGGGTGCGACTAGGAAGATATCACATTTAAACTTTGACTATTTATATATGGACTAGTTACGCGTGTAATTCTACTAATAAACATTTCTGTCACTTTTTGCGGGGGGCAAGTACCATCCTGTTTATCCAAAAACAATATAAAATTTTGAATGATGGCAACAAATGACAAGAATTTAGCAGCAGGATTCTAAGTAGGCTTTTCTTTATTGCAAATCGATTCGATAATAAAACCTACTATAGCTACAGTATAGCTTTGTTGTTTCTATGTTTTTCAAGATAATTGACAGTCCGATTGGAATTGGAAAGTAGAAATACGCCGTTTGGCGCATAAATTACGAGTTTTAATTGTTTGTGCCGTTTGTGGAACACAGTCGTTTAGATGAGTGAACTTTCAGAACCGAAAAATGTTCTACTTTAGTGAGATTATTAAATAATATATTTGTTACTATAATAAGCCGTATGGTTCCGTCTGAGAAACAGCGACCTCAATTCGGTATGTCAACAATTTTTTGGAGGGCTGAATGAATACCCATTTCGAGATAATTGTCTCAATAACAATATTTTCTATGTCTATTTTAAAATTAAAATATTACAGATATTTTAAATAAAATAACATCGTTTTTCGAGTTTAATGACGACACTCGTCGGACCTGTAAACTCCTTGGTTACCTTAAAATAAACGGCCATTAAGAACAAGAATACCTAGGGATGTGACTTTGAGTACGAAAAATAAATTTTTAAAATAATCGATTTCACGATACCTCATAATAATCGATTTATGGAAAATCGAATATTTTACTTTAAAAAATCGATTTCATGCAAAAAATCGATCGTTCGATCAGCTGATTGCATTTAGCATGGAAAGTCAAAAAAATTGTCTGGCTAATTTCCTATTTTTTCTTAGGGGAAGTTGTTAAGTATCTATACTTCATTCCGAATAAGGACGACGAGATTTTCCGATTCCTATTTAGCAAAGTCAAAGTCAAAGTCTCTGGCCAATTCTGATGAGCAAATATAATTTAATTATCAGAAAGATGTACTATCCGACATATCTAGGACGTTACTAAAGCTGTTCTAAGAATTAGATAAGTGTTTCAAATCTCTGTTTCTGTAATTCAAAATAACCTTAAATTTTCGTTGCTATTTTGAATGGAGTGTAGGGTACAAACACCCCTTAGAGTAATGCAACTGTTTACCCAAGCACCCTGTACAAGCTCCTGTGAAATAATAATTTGACAACTTAACACAATATAAATAGATAACAGCGACGCTGTTGTTTGTATAGTTTTGTATAAATAGGTTGGAGCACGTAGCAGGATTTGCATCCCGCGGGACGCCGGCTTTGTATTTCTTAATAAGCCCACCGTTATTCGGTAAAGCCGTCATAAAATTATCAAGAATTTATACGTCGCATAATATTAACAAACTTTTTATTTCCTAAAATAATAAATTATGAAACTGTATAAGTATGATTTAATTTTTTTTAAATACCCTGTAGAATCCCATTGCAGGGCAAAGGCCATCTCTTACGAATAAGGGTGAGAGAAAGTGGGCCATACTCCACCACATGGGCCCAGTACGTGTTGGTGGAGTCAAGTTAGTGGTCAACTTGCTGTCAGAAAATTTTCAAGCCGCCTTAATAGGCCTCTGACCTAGCTTAACGAATAGTTACAACGCCATCTGACGGAACTCGGTTAGTTCCGACCAACTGCTTAACATGCCTTTCGAAGCACGGAAACGCTCAAGATGAAATACCACTAAACGGTGACCCCTCTAAAGGCTGACCGGACCTGACGTTGCTTAACTTCGGTGATCGTTTCCAATACCGAAGCTCCACTACGCCAACGAGCGCTTCTTGAATATTGCTATCTGAATTTGAAAAAAAAAATTAATAACAAGGTAATTGATAATTATTATAAATAAATAAAACTGTCGGAGGCTACTGCGAAGTGGGAGTCATTGTGTAGTTGCGAAGTCCTTGCATCTCTGCACTTACAGAGGCTGTGGGACGCACCGCTATGTAAGACGACACAGCAAGGTCTGCTGAACGCCTGCACATCCTCTGCTGAACGCACCCGTTTCCTTGCCTGTTTTTGAGAGGGAGTGAAGCTAAATGCTCTCCCATCGTCCAATATCGGCACACATGTGGTTGCGGTGCAGACGTCAACGAGTTTGGCCACCGTGGTCTGTCTTGCCGCAAAAACGCCGGCCGCAACCCTCGTCATTCGGCCCTAAACGATGTCGTTCGTCAGGCTCTTGTTTCAGTGACCGTTCCGGTACAATTGGAGCCAAACGGAATCGTTCGTACTGATGGCAGGAGACCCGACGGAGTGACACTCATCGTCATCCCTTGCCAACAGGGTAGGTGCCTGGTGTGGGATATGACCAGCGTAGACACACTAGCCCCATCTCATATCCGAGCTACATGCGCGCGTGCGGGTGCCACGCCCAAGGGCGCTGAGATTGACAAGGTGCGGAAGTTTGAAGGAATATCAGGATGCTTCATGTTTGCACTTGCGATTGTCTTCGAAACGCTGGGTTTTTGGGCCCAGAAGCCAAAAAATGTATTAAAGAGCTATCGATGCTTCTTCACAAGACCACCGGTGACCGTAGAGCAGGCAGCTTCCTTGGTCAAAGAATTAGCTTGACTATCCAAAGGAGGAACGCTGCCAGCATTCTTGAGACCATATCCCGCGGAGATGCACCTGATGAATTTTAGTTATCTTTAAATCTATTTCTATACTCTTTTGTTGTTTTCATTTCTACCTATGTTATGATTAATTATGTTGAAATAAAAAGTCTTTTGTATGGAATTAATAAAGCTTATTGAATTGAATTGAACTTTTAATTTAAGCCTGGCTGTTGTTTAACCAACTCTAATTCAGAGGCTATGAGTTCCTTGTCTACGTAAAAACGTTTTTTGTCAAAAGTAATTAAGATGTAAATTTTAAGCAGGACTGCGACCGAATACGAGAAGCTATAACTATGTTAATGAAATACGGAGAAATTAGGTGAACAAACAAGCATAAATTTTGAGATATTTGAGAAACACCCGATGTTTCTGATAAGTTTGAAGCGTTGTACACTAGACGTTTTCATTGTTCTTGTGTGCCCACGCAAGTTGTCCAAAGGTTCAGGCTACGGCCCGTGAAATACCTTAAGGGATACAATAGCAGCTTATGGCGAGCTGTTGGTGACTGGCGACACCACGGACCTGGTTCTCTAGAGGGCCCTTCATTTGGCCCTCAACTCTTTTTTTCTTATCTTAACCGGCCGGCCAGGAGTGAAGTTGCAAGAGCGGAACCTATGCTTCTGGTTGGAAGTGTAAAATGTCATAACTCCGGGGACCTGCTGACTGGACTGCTGCGCTTCGCACCGGGAACTGGCGCCCGCAGACTCGTCATCTCTCTTCAATCTTAGCGCTCACTAGATGTTAGCGTCTTGTCGCTCCTTGCGAGCGGCCGTTTTGAGGGGCCCATCAAATGAGTTAGTGAGTCACCGTCTATCATTTTTGACATTTGTTACGGCAGGCGTCCCCGAGTCTCTCCGCAATAACCCAGATTTCCCGGCCTACCCGGTTCACCCCCATAACCCGAGTTGTTTTTTCTCCTCTCTATAGTCTCGGTGCCGAACGTGGTATGTCTTCTGAGGCATTTGCATAATGCATTCAGAGATAGACCACGGTTGGTGCATCCCATTGCATTTAGATAAGAGTGTCTCAAAGGGGCCTCTTCGTGTTGGATCTGTGTCCACACGCAAGCATTCCAAAGGTCCGGGCTACGGCCCGCGAAATACCTTAAGAGAAACAATAATAATAATACTAGCGTTGAAATTTAATCGTGGAAGCCTTCGTAGAGTTCGATGCTTAGTTTTTATTACGACGAACAATTTTTCATTGCATGAAATGTTTTATATACGATAGTTTAAATGTCATGAAATAAATCCAAATATTTTACCATTTTGAAACCGTTAAATACAGTATGTAAACTAACTAAAATGTAATTCAGGTTGATGGGTAGAGTACGTGGTTTAAAGGTTTACCTGTAATTAGTTTACATACTGTATTTAATGAAATGAATGCAATCGAAAATCTTATAATAATAAACAAAACATACGACTGTTTATCTTTTTCATAGTTCTATGAAAATCTAAATAAAGTGAGAACATGACATTTCAGTATAATAATATGTATCGGAGCTTTGTTATGCCCAAGGAATATACTACTTGGTGTGGCCTTTAGACTTAAAACGAGTAAGTACCTAAATTAATGCTACCTTTCCTCCATGTTCAAAAATTGGAATTACTACGTAACGACTGTCAACTAACCGTTTCTCAAGTTTGTGGTCAAAGGATGATTAATGATTATTAACTGGAGCGATACGCAGCGAGAGGCTTGACGAAATTAAATGACATTCTATGGCAACAATGGATGGTGTGACAGCAAAATTGATGTTTGTATTTCCCACTCAAATGGATTATTTGTCATTGTAGGTATTAAAGGGGAAGTATAAAATGTAAAACTAGGTATTGAAAAGTTCAAAAGTTACAAATTTATTATCAGTACAGAAATATCCGCTATTTTAAACAAAGAAACGGAAAAAGGAAGAAGAGAAACAAATTTAAATTGATAAAATTACTCGGGTTAGTGGAACACTGCAATGTAAAAATGGACGGCAGAATGAATTCAGATTCTATTATTGCGTATTTGAAAGTGTCAATTTAACATCAACGAAGTAAAAAGGTCGCTCATAACTTCATCGCCCCGCCATTGATATCTTATACAACGTGTTAATAAATAAGCGCAAAACCTCATACACCCCAACTGATTTATAACAAAATAATTAGATTGAAACAATAATTTCATTATTTTGATGGTTAACATTTAAAGTTATTCGTATTTTAAGTTTTCAGGGAAAAATGATTTGTTATCATTTCAGCAATGAATGAAAGCGCTAACGTGCTTGTGGATACATTTTAAGAACCTTGTTTTGGTAGTAAGTAGGGTGAGTGTGCCTGTGCAGTGAGTTGAGATCGAGTTCAGTAAATTTTAAATTTTACAAACAAATTATTTAATATTAAAAAAAAAAATTACCTATGTTGAAAACATGATAATTCGATTCTGCTCTCGATTCTAAACAAACTACTTTCTAGTTTTGCGTTAATTCATTAACACGTTGTATACAGGGTCCTTCTTAATATGCTGACACTTTTTTAAGGAGATGATCAGACCGTCAAACTGAACAACTTTCTCGATTCCAAACAAACTACTTTCTAGTTTTGCGCTAATTCATTAGCACGTTGTATTTCAGATAATTACCGATAAAAAACAAGCTCTCGATATCGAAAATCTTGCGGCCCATTAAGTGGTCTGAATTTAAACTATTATAAAACTTAAAGAGGTGGGTCTGTACATTGAAGATATAGGTATGCATCAAAAAAAGATTACGATATGGCTTTTAGGTGTCCTGACTCCAAATAAACCGTTTGCTTGTGTGTTTGTTTGTTGGTACGCAAAAACTACAGAACCGATTTAAATGAAACTTTTTTTGTTTGTTACCTTATGATCTGACTTAAAATCTGGTATATTATAATTTTTGCGGACGAAGTCGCGGGTTAACTCTAGTATTAACAAAGTGCGAAAAAGCGTTTCTTGAAAATATACACGAAAACAATGATTCAGCAGAAAATGATCAATGCTCGTTAGTAATTACGCTTCACATAGAATCTCAAACCGTCTTAGGATCACCTGCATCGTCACGATGAATGTTTAGGTACGTCCTAGACACACAGAGACTGTAGACAATTACACAATACTTGTGAAAATTCCTAATATAATCAGGTTGCATTTCTGAATTAAAAATGTATACTGTTATTATACAAGATGTTACAAAACGTGGATGTTCTGAGATTTCAGAATATCTCTGACTACCCTCTCGGGGAATATAGTTGTGAGCATATGTGTGTGTGTGTTACAAAAATACAAATAAACATTTAAAGGGGTGGTTTAGAGAATCAAACTGAACATTCACTTTGGGAACAATATCGAAATCGCGAAAAAAAAATCGATGTTCCATACTAAACTACAAAGCTACTCGAGCTAAATGTATGGGACAGCTGTTTTTTTTCGCGTTTTCGATGTTGGTCCCATTGTGAAAGTTGTTCAGTTTGATGGTCTAAACAACCCCCTTAAAAGTTTTAAATATTTATTTTTACTTTCGTAACACCTTTTATAAAAGTTCAAGTACCTACCTATTTAAAATTTTACGGTCTTAGAAATCAAGTAGGTGCAAATATGTGAGAACGCAGCACATAGGCAAAATTTTTACGTTTACTGAATACTCAAATATCTATTGGAAATGAAATTAATGAGTAATGAATCATTCAATTACTGAATTACTTGTAGTCCAAAACACCACTACAAGTTTTCTACCCCCATAATATTAAGGCAATGATACATATTCCAGTGGAAACGCCATCGTTTAAGAGTCCTATAAAACATGATTTCCACACTAAAGCCTATCGCAAGTTTCAGAGTGGTAATCCTGGGAGCTGGATGCAAACATTTTGTTCCTGTTAATTTTATATAGGGTACTTCTTAATATGCTGACACTTTTTTTTGGGGATAATCAGACCATGAAACTGAACAACTGTCTCTATGGGACCAACATCTAAACCGCGGAAAAAAAATCAGCTGTTCCATACAAAACTGCAAACCTACTTTAACCAAATGTATGGGACAGCAGATTTTTTTTCGCTATTTCGATATTGGTCCCATAGAAAAAGTTGTTCAGTTTGACAGTCTGATCACCCCCTTAAAAAGTGTTAGCGTATTAAGAAGGAGTTATATACCTTCATTTTGTTTAGGCAATACATTTTATTTACATAATAATGTTTCTCTCAATGTGTGCTTTTTATTTCACTGTTATTAAAGGCAATAAATTGTATACCAATTTGAAGCTAAATTTATCACCTACATGAAGAAATAAGATTGCCTGCATAAAGATGGTCGCAACATACGGTTGGCACATTATTTGCGTTCGTACAAATGGGGAAGATAAACTGTTAGACTGATTTTTATGAATAACTTTGAAACCGTAAATTTTTTGATCATTCTATATCCAAAAAGTTGAAAGTGATGTCCCCCTACCCCAGATTTTCCTTTGGATATCTTAACTCGACCACCCTGTAAAATAAAATAGTACTTACAACTGGAACAATAGTTTAGAGTTGCCGCTCTACAGCTTGTCGTAATTGGCTTAATTTTTTTGGATCCTTAAAGGACGTTATTTTCACTTTCATACGTTCATCGCTTAAGCCACGAGGGTTCAGACAACTTGCAGCGGGATCTTAGTCTATATTACCAATATCGTCGTAAAGTTGTGTCACTTAGTTCATCTAAATCAAATTAAACATAACAATTTTATTATGATGAGTTAATAATGGGTTTTCTCATGTTAATGCATAGTTATCGATCGTATAATAGCATTATGCGGTTATCGATAATATTGAGGTTAGTGGTAGATGTTCCTATTTAATTAGTTTCTAGTTTATTTACAAAATAACCGTTATCTCATACGCCCCAATTCTAAATATTTCCCCCTATAATTCCATAATAAATACTATTAGTAATATTATTACTTTACGTACAAATCTTAGGCTCAGATTTAAAAAAAAATCTTAGCGTTCGTTTAAGTTAGAAGACACACGAAGTTGGATCCTCTTTTTAACATGTTTAGATTGAGCCTCACGCTTCTACCGTATAAAACAAAAGTGGCAAACTTTCTTAGGTTGGTGTGCGTGAGGCGTCATACAACTTATCTCTGTGTGTGTGTATAGCGACACGGTTTATCACCGAGAGCTCGGTGATATTTTTTCAACGCTTTTGTAGCTCCGACTAGACATTTAATTTATCAAAGCACTAACCAATTAAAGTCAATGAAATATATATGGCTTTTTCTTTGACTAATTATTATAAGGACTAGCTTTGCGTTAGCATTTCCCCTCTGCCACGGTATAAGCACAATTGATCTTGTGCATTTACATTCAATTTTACACCTTATCAATAAACGAGACCGCCTATAATTGCGAAATAATAACTTCGAACTTAGAACTTTTGGGGTTCACACGAGACTACTTTTCATGATTTTTTACATTCAAAATTAGAATCTAAAGTTATGAGGAATAAAATCCAAAGTTGCGGATTTCATGTTACCTCGCCCCCCGCAAAAAGTGGCAGAAATGTTTGTTAGTAGAATTACACGCGTAACCAGTCCACACATAAATAGTCAAAGGTTATTTTAAATTAGTTAGCGAAAATAAACCAGGGCACTTGTTAATGATAACAGATTGCATTATCAATGTTTTTAATTGGTATTGATGATTAATATAGTTATTATTTCGTATGTAAGCTAGAACGTTTAATACGTACGCGGCGCGCGGTCGGACATTGACCTGTAAATCATTAATTAAATTTAACCTTATATAAATACGACCTACAAACTATGTGCCTGTGGTTTGTCAGATTTCCGTTAAAATATACAGTTTCAATGCTAGGATTAATTTAAGATTTGTATGGAATTTTTTGAGCGACTGAAACTTGGAAACTATACGCATTTTGACGAAAATCTGTCAAACCACAGGCATAGAGATTAGTTTCTAGATCGTGTTTAATTCATTCACTTTAATTGGTTATTATCCTAAATATAATTAAACTTCGTTTGTATGGAGCGAGCTAACGATTCTATTCCCTTAACAAAATGCCACGAATATTAATTAGTTCTTTTGATAATTCTTTTCATAATTATTATCTGAAGTCCTGTGAATCAAGCCATTGTATACTTAAGATGCTGCCGCTGGTATACAAGGTGTTACCAAAGTAAAAGTAAATATTTAAAACTTTTAAGGGGGTTTTTTAGACCATCAAACTGAACAACTTTCACTATGGGACCAACAACGAAATTGCTAAAAACAAAATCTTCTGTCCTATACATTTAGCTCGATTACATTTGTAGTTTAGTATGGAAGATAGTGTCCCATAGTGAAAGTTGTTCCGTTTGATAACCACCCCGGTAAATATTTATTTGTATTTTTGTAACACTTGTATAAGTTACGTAAAGGGATTTGCCTGCAACACAGCTAGGTCATTAAGAATGTATGGCCGAACCACATTGACATTCGCTGTTTCCATTTTAAGACATGCTTTTCCAAGAAGCGTACAAGGGTACTAAATAAACTATGTAGGTACGAATCACATACGATGTCATAAACTATGCAGCCGATAATTTTATTAAGGGTATGTTACTGTTGGCGCGCTCCATACAAACGAAGTCTGGTGATATTTTCAATACTTACCAATTAAACTCAATTAAATTTTGCAGAAACAATCTAGTAACAAATCTCTATGCTTGTATCGTGTCAGATTTTCCTTAAAATGTACAGTTTTAAAGTAACAATGCCTTAAAGATTTCCATACAAATCTTAATTTAATCCTAGCATTGAAACGGTATATTTGAACGAAAATCAGATACGATACAAGCATACAGATTTGTTCCTAGATTATTTCTGCAAAATTTCATTGAGTTTAATTGGTTAGTATTGAAAATATCACCAGACTTCGTTTGTATGCAGCGTGCATTTACGAATTCAGAATAAACTTCTCTTAAGTACTTTTTCACAAGCTATTAACAGTAAGATTTCGGTTAAAGAATTGCTCGGTTCAGTTTGGCTCAGCTCAAACCAAGTGATTTAAAATCAGTGAGAAAAAAATTGTTATGTAAATATAAACGTATTTATTTCATGTAACAAAGACTCATAGTTATTTAAGAACAATAATAATATAACTTAAACGGATAGAAAAAACGAAACAAAAAAGCACTTAAGGAATCAGCAAACAAACATTTTTTAGGTACAAAGAAGTACTCGTTGATAAAGTCTACTCTTAACAGTCATCTCGTCTTATTTCACCTTTATGTATTTCACCTCAAATACAGTAGTTATTAAAACCGGAAGCTTTGGAGAATTCTCCCTGCATTCGTCTCTCTGTCAAAGTTGTAACTTCAAGTTGAGCTCGCAAAATATGTAGTTTTGTTTCCATCGCAATGATTAAAAGGATAGAATATGTAGTACCGTTTGGTCCATAAAAACGTATTTCCCTGTTTCCTCCCTGGATAATGACTCAAACGCAAACATTTGTTTACAGTATAATCTATGTTATCTCTGCTATGCTCGCTGTTCCCTATGTTTTGCTTTTTTGCATAAATTAATTACTGTAAGAACTAGAGACCTTCGGAAATTGCCCAATTTTACCTCCGTTTTCAGACGTCTAACAAACAAATTTGACGAAATAAACAATAGAAAACAAATCACACCGACCGATATAGCCAAAGTCTTTCACATATAATATCAGAATGAATTTTAAAATCGGGTTATTTTTGGAGGAGGAAACACGGGAATATGGAATTTTGATTTCGTCCATTTTGTGTAGATAAAATCAGTCCGAGCTTCTGTTGTCTCTTTCGCAGTCTAATCGGCGGGATATGTGGGAGGGGTGGATTGGACAAATAAACAGTCGAAAAAGTGACCTATTCTCCAAATTTCTTCAGAGTCGCGAACATGGACAAACAAAATTAGGGGTAGAATTCGTGGAAAGATGATGATAATGATAATCGATATGTTCATTACTTCCGTATCTTCATTGTATGATCGTAGGTCAATATAAACCCTCACACATACTGGCAAACGAGGTATACTTTACCTACCTCATTAGTATGAAATAATGCCATTTCCTAGCTTAGCTTGTTTTTCGTAATTGCGGTGGGTCGGGGCAAGTTCGATTGTAAAGAAATAAGAATAAAACAATGGTGAATTATTTTTATGTACTCTCTGTGTCTTTTCTTCTTTTTCTACTTATACGATGGCTACGGAACCCTATCATTGGCGATTCCGACACGTTCTTGGCCGGTTTTTTCTTTTGAGTTCTCATAGTTGGTCCCATAGTAAAAGTTGTTCATATTGATGGGTACTTTCACCTCTTTAAGTTTTCGGGAGCGTTGCCCTTACACCCTTTTTATACATAATTATAGTTGCCTGAGTATAGCAGAAGCTTTGATCGATGTTCGTCAACGGATTCGCTAGTTGTGAAGAAACCGAAGCAAGTGTTATGTAATACGTAGAGGCTCACCTCACCTCGCACGCGCTTGATAGATTAGGTACCGGAAATCGCGGTCGTTCCCTGTTTCCTTTCTGTTCGAACTTTGTAGCCAAAAACTAGATGGTTGAAGCTAATATAGGTATAGGTGATCCGTTTTGTGTAACGAGAAAAACGGTGTTTTTTTTTAGTTTTCTTGGAAAATCTTTTCTGTTTACAGTAAAGGGTGTAATAAAATGTGCTAAGTTGTATTTAAAGGGGTGGTTTAGACTATCAAACTGAACGACTTAAATATGATGATGAGTAGGTCAACGAAATAGAAAACATATTACAAACATCCAAGACTTGGGTGCAAACTATACATATTTACCATGCAGATGTTTGATCAATGCGGGATTCTAACCTAGCGGGTAAGAACTAGCAGGCAGGCTAACTAGCAAATGAGCTATCGGGCTGTGTAAATATAAGTCAACAGAAAAATAATATGTTAAAAGTTTTGAAAAAAAAAGACGGCCAAGAGCGTGTTGGAGTCGCCCATGATAGGGAATGTAACTATAAGTAGATAAAGAAGAACAGTTTAATCTGTTTATCTTACCTACAAGACCAATCCAACGACACATCACTCGATTTAAAAAAAACTAAATTTTTTTGTTTTAATGTTGGCTCCATAGTGAAAGTTGTTCAGTTTGATGTCCTAAAGTTTAAACTCTAAACCACCTCATTTAGGTATACACGGCGACACATCAAGCTATACAAAACCATCATAAGCTGGCCGCTCGCAGAATGGACGAAAGCATATCTAAGGGTTCCTTGTTTGACTACGGAACCCTAAAAACTGCCTCAGAAACATATACTCGTAGCTTTTTTGTCAGTAGCATGCATAGCATATGCTCATGACTATATTCCCCGAGGGGGTTGTCAAAGATATTCTGAAACCTCAGAACATCCACGTTTCACCAGAAGCACCGAAACTCTGTACAGTGTGACGGGGGGTGAGCCCGTCGCCACTTATAATGGACAGTGGGTACAATACATGCCTCGAAATTGAAGTATGCAGGTTTCCTCACGATGTTTTCCTTCACAGAAAAGCCTGTGGTGTTACAAATCGTACATAAATTCCGAAAAACTCATCGGTACGAGTCGCCCTGGACGGGGATCAAACCATCGCCTCCTGACGGCTGGCAAGGTTACTCGCCACTGGACCACCACGGTGTCAGTAGCGACAAAGAAAATTAAGATTACAAGTAATGACCACAGCACCACAGATTATTTAATAGTTACACAGCACAGAGTATACTATAATACTGAGTAAGTAGCGATGATTATCTACAGCTCACAAGTTTAGTTGAATTATTCAATTTAATATAAAATGAAACAATACCGGCAGATGGAAGATGGATGTCAGAAACTGGTTGCAAATTAATAAGCAAAGTACACGGGTGTCGAACCTAAACTAACAACTGCCTGAATTCCAGTTGCAAAATTCTCATTAGCCGCGCGGTCCCTTTAGTAGAAGCTCTGGGCGAAATAATAAAGGTGCCGTGGCATGGCACCTTTAAGTTTTTGATGTAAATTGTGCTTTTGTACCATCACGGGTAAACCTGTGTGTTGTACCATGGTTATGCCTGTTTTCGGGGTACAACGAAGTTCGTTAAATTCTTTTTTGTTTTGTTTTGTGTGTTTAGGTTAAGGCACTGTGGGGCTGACAAGACCATGGCCAAGTGACAGTTCTATCGTGGGCGGGGTGCGGGGCGCGGGAGGAGCGCGTCTCGATCCGCTCTGTCTGCGGGCAGTACTCTAAGTCAACAGAGACTTGGGGTACGCGCCGGCAGCAGCGTCAAAATTTATACTTGCGAACACGCACGTACCACAATGGTTCGAACTGGTTGTATTGTGTACGGATGTGATTCCACATCGAATCAAAATAAAGATTTGTTGGAAATAAATTGGTTTGAAACATTTTTAACGTGATTTGAAACTTTGTTGTTTTTACTGGAGATACCGTTTGAAACTGCAGGTAATACTATAAATAGGTAAGCTACGATGCTACATAATTGTTTGTGTACATAATAGTAGTATTATCATAATAATAGGAGCTAGTCTAGTGTCTACTCAAGCCGCCAAATAAACATGTTTTTGTGCTAATTCTCAGTCGCTGTAGTCAGAATCGACTATACAGCGTATAAGGAAAAGTATAATTAATCTTTAAACCACTTCTACTAAGGGTGCAAACCTGTCAGAACAAAACAAATTTTTTACCTTGAATCTTAATAATTTCGCTAACGGATCCCTAAATCGAAAAATGGCTTTCCCACACCCACAATATTTTCAAAAGATCTATCCAACCCATGAGATAGACGAGAAATAAAATTGCATCCCCACTTTTCGTGTAGGTATTTTATTTTACCACTTTGTCTGTGTGATTAATATATATACCCATGTCAAATTACAGCTTTCTAGTTCTAAGCGTCTCTGAGCTAAGCCGCGGACAGACGGACAGACGGACAGACGGATGGACATGGCGGTAGTATGGAACAGCTGATTTTTTTTGTGCTGACAGGTTTGCTCTCAAAGTAAATTGTGTTCAGTTTGATGGTTAGAGTATGTGGTTTAAAGGTTCATGATACTTTTCTTTACACCCTGCATGAGCGTAATAAATTAGGAAGTTTTTTTGTTACGAACACAATTGTGAATCTAGTTCGAAATATAGACAATTAACTGTTATATGCGAGTTTATCTCCATTGCCAAAGTTAATATAATAAGAAAGTAGTTATTTCTAATTTGAACTCTTAACATCTTATTCTGAGGAAATCCATCTTATTTACACCAAATAGAAAATTAAGAGATTCTACCAAAGAAAATTGCTACAAATATTTATAATGTTGTACGTAAAGTAATTATACCTACATTTTAGGTAAACTTGCTCTGATTATTTATTGTTTACTATAAACGTATTATAACTGTACTAAGTAATTTTAAGTAATCTTGTATTTCTCTGATCATCATTTATTTATTGTCTGACATTAAATAATATTAATAAGCAGAATCGCTAAGAACTGCCAAAAATATACATGTCGATTCGATACCGATTGAATCGAGTAGTTACACAACAAGACGTAGCCCGAAAACGAAAGAAATTTGAACTATAACCAATTTTATAAACAATTTTGTTTTAGACATAAAATTGAATTGTATCATAATATGACCTCATCATACCTACATTCAACTTTCAAGGTCTAATAAAATTAGCTGTAACTATTTTAAGGGACCAATAATGAAATCGAGAAAATAATCTGCTGTCCCATACAAAACTCGACTGAAATGTATAGAACAGCTAATTTTTTTTCGAGATTTTGATACTGGTCCCATAAAGAAAGTTGTTCAGTTTGATGGTCTGATTATCCCCTTAAAACAGTTTCAGCTAATTTTGATAGACCTTATAAAACGTGTTAATAAATAAGCGCAAAACCTCATACACCCACACTGATTTAAAACGAAATAATGACATTGTGACAATAATTTCAATATTGTAATAATTAAAATTGTAATTTATTCACATTTAAAATTTTCATTAAAAAATGATTTGTTATTATATCAGCAGTAAATGAAAGCTCTAGTGTGCTCATGGATACATTTCAGAATCTTATTTTGGTAGTAAGTAGGGTGAGTTGGCCTGTGCGGTGGGTTGGCATCGAGTTCAGAAAATTTTAAATTATACGAACAAATTATTTAATATTTTGAAAAATGTAACCTATGTTGAAACCTTGATAATTCGATTCTGCTGTCGATTCTAAACAAACTACTTTCTAGTTTTGCGTTAATTCATTAACACGTTGTATAACATCAATCGTCATAAAAATATGAATAGAATAAAATACTATTTCACCTTTTGTTTACAATCTATGACAGATCTCCAATACCCATTTTGTCTTTCGAACACTTATTTCTTTCAAATATTTTATCAAATGCCTACAAATAATGTGTATATTGTGTTTGAAATGTGAATATTGTTTAAGGGGATAAAATTCCGAGCGCGCTCCATACAAACGTACTATGGTGATATTTTCAATACTAACCAATTAAGCTCAAGGAAATTTTGTTGAATCAATCTCGTCAAAAAGTTATCAATGTGATATTATTTTGAATAAACAATTTTGTATTTTTTTTTTTTTTTTGAAACAAATACCTATGATTTTCGTTAAAATACACAGTTTCAATGCTACGATTACTTTAAGATTTGTATGGAAATCTTTGAGGCACTGTAACTTTAAAACTATACATTTTAACGAAAATCTGACTCTATACAAGCATAGAAATTTGTTTTAAGATTGATTCTGAAAAGTTTCATTGAGTTTAATTGGTTAGTATTGAAAATATCACCATAGTACGTTTGTATGGAGCGCGGTCCGAATTATATCCTCTTAACAAACAAAATGAGATCATACATATGCGTGTATGGTATTTGTTAGACCCGAGCGTCGCGTTGGAGGGATTACCAAATAAAGTAAGCATCAATCATGAGTTCGGAATGTTATATCAGCAGATAACGTTCTTGCTTAGTCACTTAAATGTAGTAAAATTGCCAAAATATTAAGCATCATTCCTTCCCTCATTTTGGTACCAGGCTTTCTCAAGTAACCTTGGGAAATATTAAATCTAAGCCCGTATAATTTGTTGCAGTCGCTATATTATACTCGTATTTTATTTGTTGTAATAAAATTCCCATCATGTTTTCCCATTCCCTTAATTTCAGCCACATTATTCTAATTGTCTCAGAGTAAAAATGGAGTGACACACTTACAAGCGAACCGACATATGGATATAATGAAGATATTATAGTATGGATTCCTTGACTGCGGAACCCTAAAGAGAAGTGGGACTATTGTGGTGAGGTTGACGGTGGTGTTGACCTTACAGGTTTACGAAAACATCATCTGTTTCATATCGAATTAAATAAACATTTATTTTCCCCCATGAGAAAATAATTCGTTTTTAGGGTTCCGTACCCAAAGGGTGCCAACGGGATCCTATACTAAACCTACACTGTCCGTCCAAATTTTTTGTTTTTGCTCTATCCTAAAAACGGCATCACATACACACGTCACTTGGTGTGATTAAAATGCATAGTTTAAGGTAAAACAAATAATAAAAAGTCAAGTGAGTGTCATGCTCAGGATCTGGGAGAAAACAATTTCTTTTGGTAACATTGTATCGTACGGAACTCTCCGTGCGCGAGTCTGACTCGCACTTAGTCGGTTTTTTAAAAGTCATCAACTATCCGCGGGCCTCACTAAGGATCAATTCACACCAAAATAGCAGGGGCCAGATGCGGCTGGTTGCGGCTGGCGCAGTTTGATTATTTAATTATTTTAGTTTGAATGCATTTCTTAGACAATCGAATAATTAGTCTTCAGTTCTATCTCAATTCCAACGAACTATTCGTGGTAGGGTAAGATACCCATCTCTACCCGTAATCCTTCGCAAAACTGCTTACTTTGCCGTCACAAGCGATCGATAGCTAGATGGTAGATAAGTGAGAAAAGTTTGGTTTCTGTTTGCCCCCACAAGATTAGTAGCCCTAAAGATAGGCGCATATACCTAATCATATAGAGTAGGTATCATACACACTTTACTATTTTAGGTTAGATTTCGTCCCGTTGGTTTTGTACAGGCAACTACTACAGGTACTATAGGTAGAGTGTTTTATTTCACCCTGTATTTAAGAATGATATTGATAGCGTAAGATAACATAAACATTAATTATTTGCACACCAAAAAACATCAATTGAATGATGTGAAAAAGTAAAGTGCTCGGGTTATGATGGATATCTAGTATTTGCAAACAAATGTATATAATTAATAAATAAATAAATAGTAAAGTAATTAAACTTAAGGTGGTTGTAGAGTTGTCAATTTCATACAAAAGTTCGACGCGTAATACGCGTTGACGGTACAATTAAAAGTAATATTTTATACATGGATAAATAGTTTAGAAAATCTAGATGCGCGTATCAAATAAAATTTGAATTTATAATATAATTACGAAGATATAAAGCTTTGAACTTATCCATAGAACATTTCAAAGCTTTATATCTACCCAAATATACACCGTGTTAATAAATAAGCGCAAAACCTCATACACCCCAACTGATTTATAACAAAATAATTAGACTGAAACAATAATTTCATTATTTTGATACTTAAAATTTAAAGTTATTCGCATTTTAAGTTTTCAGGCAAAAATGATTTGTTATCATTTCAGCAATTAATGAAAGTGCTAACGCGGTCACGGATACATTTTAAGAATCTTGTTTTGGCAGTAAGTAGGGTGAGAGTGCCAGAGCGGTGGATTGAGATCGAGTTCAGTAAATTTAAAATTTTACAAAAAATTATTTAAAAATTTTGAAAAAAAATCCTATTTTGAAAACATGATAATTCGATTCTGCTCTCGATTCTAAACAAACTACTTTCTAGTTTTGCGTTAATTCATTAACACGTTGTATAGATATAAAGCTATGAAATTTTCTGTGGATAAGTTCAAAGCTTTATATCATACGATATTTATATCGGATGAAACAGGGTTCAAAATTTCAAAGCTTTATATCTACCTATATATAGATATAAAGCTTTCAAATTTTCTATGGATAAGTTCAAAGCTTTATATCTTTGTAATTATATTATAAATTGCAAATGTTATTTGATACGCGGCATCTAGATTTTCTAAACTATTTTTCCATATATAAAATATTACTTTTAATTGTACCGTCAACGCGTATTACGCGTCGAACTTTTGTATGAAACTGACAACTCTGCAACCACCTTAAATAAGTAAATTTAATATTATGTTTGTAATCAAGTTTGAGTCTGCGGGTGGTTGGAGGCTGAATAGACATCGACAAAAGAAAGTTGCTCTTTCAGGAAGAACATCGTAAGCGCTGAATTGTAATTTTAAATCACAAGATTTATTTTCATTGTAAATAATAGAAAATTATTTTTAAAGATAATCCTACTCGACGTTAGAGTAGCACACATTTTGGCGCAAGCTATCCAAACTATGACGTAAGAAACTTGTGAGAAATACATAAATAAATACACAATACGCAATTAATACACTTAGCAATTTAAAGGCGGATCGTGACATCTTTGCCGCAACCTTTAAAAGCGTGCTATTGTATCAACAATTTTCATTACACAAAAGACAAAGATCAAAGGGGATGGTTTTCCCCAATGGTTTTCCTATTTTTTCGCAAAACCTGAAAACAATCAATCGAGTCTTTTCTTTTTGAAATAGCAAATAATATTATGTTGTGCTTATTATTGTATGTTAAAAATTCTAAATAAATTCCAAAAAGATCTATCATAAACTAATTTTATTTACGAATTAAAAATAAGCAAAATTTGAATAAAGGCAGAAGTTTTGAACAATATGTTTATTGCCTTAACTGTTGATTTATGCAAATATACAGTTTGCTTATCCCGTCCGCTTAAGTAGCTAAATACAAATACATGTATACATAGGTACATGGACCGATTAACACAACTATGGGAAATAATTTGCATTTAGTAATATTAATCTCAACGGAGTATACCTATTGAAGCTGAACATAGGATGAAAATCAAATTTGGCATGTTTATATTTACCCTACGAAGTTTCGTTTGAATATGAAAACAATTTCATATTTCATGCTTCATGCATGTTTTCCGATAAACAATTTACATGGTACTTTGCACGAATTGCGTCGGTTTACTGATCGAAATGCGACGTGTGCCTATGTCAGACCTAAATCAGGTGAGTTTGAACGTTTTGTTAATTGAAATGTTAATCGGATCGTCATTGCATAAACGCAGTTTGAATACGTAGGTACCTCCAGTACAACTAATATAGGGTTCAAAATACAACGCTCAGATACACTACACTTCTAGACAACTTTGATGCATTTAGAAGTACGGGGTTCATACTTATGGATACTTTGTCTAACTAATAAAGTTTGGCAATGCCTTACAGTTGATTGATTTTCAGAATAAAATTGACTCAGGAAACATCAAACTCTTGTGTCTGACTGGCATTATGTTGGACATACGCACTTCGAAGTCAATCACAGTATTTGATTGTATTGCAGTACTACTGGAATCGAACCATATTGCTTACCAACGTGAAACCATCGTTTTATTTTTCACCATCGTATTATACATATTATATCTTCAAATCGCTTACAAGCGTAATAACATATACGCAAAATGTTATTTAAAAGGGGAGTTGACTCCATAGAATAGGTAAAATTATTTGAGTTTTAACTTCTCAGTAAAAAAAAACCTTTAAAAATAATGCTAGGCTCGCATTTTCAAATTATTCCCGGCACGCCGCTTTCCCCTTACGCCTTTTCAGTAACTCTTTAGCTTTAATTTTATTTATAATAACAGGTTAAACTAACTAAAAGTAACAAAATGACGACAAAAACATAGTCGTCACTATTCATTATTTAGTACAATTTTTCGTACAAAAGCGCACGTTTTGACGTCCGATAAAGAGTTGCTGATTGGAATAGTGCAGTTAGAAACTCACGGATTCTAATATTTTTGTTTATAAATGATAGACACGCAACATGCCAGAAACGCAATCCGACGTGCGACTTAAGACGCTCCCACTAGGTTATAAGCAGGGCCGGGCCATATTTTGCTGGTTTTTAGAAGCAATCTTCTCGTTATTTGAAAGACACACAAATTAATCAAAATTATAGCAGTGATCTTCAACATCTCTGCTTTATTTGCTATGATGTACCTATATTTCTTATTTTTCTAGAAAGGTATATGAAGCCTGTGTTCCAAGGAAGGCCCAAAACATTGGAAAAAACACACACCATTGTATAGACAATTATTATATTCTAAAAATGTTTTTTTTCTTTTAAGACCAATTTTTCATGAGTTAACTGATTTTCGAAGTTTATATCCTTGGCTTATAAGGCACCATAGTGAAATAATAAAGGACAAGCCAGTCAAAAATATGTATGCCTACTAAAATGACGTAGTTTAGTAGAGGTGAGGTGGTTCTGAAAGGGTCAAGGTCGTTCAGTGGGGGACACGTCTTAACGCCGTCATTCCGATTCCGGTGGCTAAATATTTTCATAACGTTTAATAATAATAAGAAAATGTAAAATATTTTATAACATTTATTTGCAAGCTATATGTAATATCAGAAGTATTCGATTAATTGTTTAAAATCAATTTAATGTTTTATAAATGTAAATTTAATGCCCAATAATTGTGTTTTTCGACCAAAAGCGCATGGCAGTTAATTTCCTCGGGGAGATTGTTATAGCAGTACCGTTACGGTTAACTGGTTTGGTGTTAACGGACGTCATAACCGAGACCTGCAATCTGCGACCTGTGAGCGGGGCAGGGCCATGTGCTGGCAAATGTCAAGGCCATGTGAGGCTATATTTACTATTAGAATAGACCATAAATGATGCAGGCAATTTTTCACGCTACGGACTCTAAATAACACTTCAAAGTTGGTTTTGATAATAAACTGAAGTCTTATTCATCCTACAGTCTTATTTATTTTGTGGTCACCAGTTGTATCGCCAATGCAATGTAGTCAGTAGTCACTAAATATGATGATGAATGATGAGAAAGTTCAAACTACGGACGTGTTTAGGGAATTATAATAAACTAGCTTAATTTTGCCCGCGACTTTGTCCGCGTGTATTTCGAAAAACTTCAAAACCCCGTTGTTGTAGTTTTATGGTCTGAACCACCCCTGAAAGTTTCGAATGGTAAAAATAATCATCCGGTATATTCCAAATTTCATCTTTCTATCGCCAGCCTCACGGTTGAGACTGTGCGTTGTCTGTCAGTCACGGAACTGTTTTATAAGTATAGATAATCATTTCAAAATTATTCACGTAGCTGCATCAATCAGTTACCTACATAGATAATAGATTAACGCGATCCATCATAGATATTAAGTACTACGCGGCTACGGCTACAACAACTCGTAGCAAACTGCTACGAGTATAGTGTAGCGGCACTTTGTTACCGAGCCGCCAAAATGCTCCCGAGTGGTCGGCTAACCGTTTGAAATACACCTATTTTACTGTTAATAGGCACAGTTCAAGACGTAAGTCTCTCTTGTTTATTTATCCAGACCAAGTTACTAGGTATTGTTGCGAGTCTACTCTTATTTCATTTAACACAATAGAGAGTCCTTCTTAATATACTCACAATTTTTTAAGGAGATGATCAGACCATCAAACTGAACTACTTTCTCTACGGGACTAATATCGAAATCGCGAAAAAAAAATCTGCTGTTTAATACAAAACTGCAAACCTACATAAGCCAAATGTATGGGACAGCCGATATTTTTTTCGCGTTTCCTGAGTTAGGCTATAGTCTAGGAAAAATAAGGTTTGAGATTGCATTAAAGACACTTTAGTAAATTGTGTTTGAAATAATATTACTGTTAATTTATAACACTTTTGTCGAGATTTTGTGGTTATATTGGCTCAGGAACCTGAGAAATACCTTAAAATCGATATAAATGTACAAAGTGCAAGCTTATTTCGAAAGATATTTCTTCCAGCATACTAGCAAAAGAGACAGTTAATTATCATAAAGCAAATTTAATGTGTAGAAACAAACAGTAAATAATTTAGTTTTGAGGTTATGATTTTTGATGACTTACAAAATATTAAATATCTACTCAAATTTACGGTATTAACCAGGGATTATTATTGTTATAAGTAAACCGTATTGAATGGAGCCATCCTGTACAAAATCACCAGTTTTCCATTTTTTGTTCATACCTAAATTTAATGTTTTGTAAATGTCTTAATTATTCAATAATACACAATAAAAAATCGGGGATTATTGAGAATTTATGCTTTTCAGGTATTTATCTACTGTATTCCAAATTATCACCAAAAGTGCAATTAATGTAACCTTCTCCATACAAAAATCCGTAGATTTCCCCGACTACTATATGGAGCCTGTTATTGTTTATGTGAAAGTTGGTCAGGTTGATGGTCTGAGTTCATCGTTTCAGTATTTGCTAGGCTGTCACTTACACCCTGTATATAATAATATTGATAATTATACTTAATAGGTTAATGGATGTTTCTTGTAGGTTTATTTTAGACTGTGACATCTATGACGCTTAATCCAAGAATATCTCAAGTCGTGCTGAATAGCTGAATATATATCAATTAGAATCGATAGTGGAACACTGTAAAGCCATTAATAGTTACTTTGTTTCTTATAGATTCTTGGGTATACAGGGTATAACAAAACACCCAAGTAAAACATATTTAAAGGGGTTTAGATTAGATCATCAAAATGAATATCTTTCACTATATAGCCATATAGAGAAAAAAATAAAAAAAATATAATAGTCATTAAAAACTTATGTTACCTACAGAAGTTTTGAACGACTATTAGAATTTTTTTACCTACGCGACTCAGATGTATACGACAGTTTTTTTGACCTTTTTTCGGTCAAATGAAAGTTGGTCATGGTGAAAGTTGTTCAATTTGTTGGTCTAAACCACCTCTTCAAATTAATATTACTATGGTGTTTTTTCAACATTGTATCTTTATTAGAAACCACTACAGGGTGTTAGGGTTAACAGTTAAATTACTTTAAGGGGTGATTATACCCATGACACTGAGCAACTTTCCCTTATAGGTAAAGATTAGCAAAAAAAATTTCCTTAGGAACAATTGTTCAGTATCATGAGTACCATCACCCATTAAAGTAATGCAACTGTTTACCTTAACACCCTGTATAATGCGCTAAGTGTATTTGCGAACTGTTGATAAATTTAACGACTGTCTATTTGTGTGAACTGTGATATCTTTTATCGCTCGAAAGCGCAATATGTTACGCTTTATTTACTGCTGACGATAAATTTTCTTTTATGACTGTCTTTTTTACAAGGAAAGGTGAAAGCACCTTCCAGTGGTAGCACCGGAACTTTCCTTTTATTCGTAACATTCGTGTGTCTATAAACATTTTATTGATGTTTTGCAATGGACTCCGTAGTAACAACTTTGCCTCTCGAGCCTAGGATTGGCCCGACAATACCTCTTCCAGCTTACTGGTCCCAACAGTGAAGACAACGATGAATGTACTGCACAGTAAGCGTTTTTTGCTAACTAAATCGGGAAATGTTGACGTAATTATGAATCTATCTATCAGTGAACTTAAATATCAGTGAACTTAAATACCATGAGTTTTCACGCTATCCATACGTTAACATTTATCGTCGAATTTTGTTTCATGATTAAGTTATCATTAATTTGTCTTTTACATTAAGCAATTTTTGTTTGTTTCATGATTAAGTAATCATTAATTTTCTTCGTCTCCTCCTCCTTTCATGTTAAGCTCTATGCTATTATTTTTGTATTGCTTTTGTTCTTCTGACGTCTGTCGCCCTTTACCATATTTTACGTTTTCTTTAATTATAAATTATATTATTCCAAAGCCGGCCTATCTTTCCACCACCTTTTACAATCATCTACAGTCCGCTATTTTCATTTAGATGTCCTAGAACCGTTATGTAAGCCGATATAAAGCGTCTTAGTACAAGTAGGTAGGTACCTGGTTTCGATAAAGGTTCTATTGAACTTTAGGAATGCAAAAATATTAAAGTTTCTGCAGTCAAAACCAAAATTGAGACAAAATCTGTATATTATGTAATAGGTCCTTAAATCTACAAATAAATCCCCAACGATGTAAAACAGTGCAAAGTAAATTGTACCTTTGAACGTAAATTAAAAACATGGCTTATGAAATGTGCTGTTTACGAAATTGATGAATTTTAATAACTTTGCACAAAATAATGTTATTGAAATGTAACTGGATTGTAATACAAATAATATTAATTATAAATAAGTAGTGCATTTGACATGTAAAATTATTTTATATAGTAAAATGAATATATGAATATTGAAATTAATTTGTTACGTTCAATTTATTAAAAAAGCTGTTTGAAAAAAGCGCTAAAAGCCTTGCTGAATTTTTCCCTTTCCATCCATCAGACCAGCGAGTTTTATGCACAACACGATATTTAAATAAAAACGAATGAAATCTGAGCCTCGCTAAAATAGTTCATAGATAAAAACAAAACCGGTCCCAACAGCTTCACAAATGATTTTAGGTAACACTATACAGGGTGTAAGGAAAAGTGTCACTATTCTTTGACTCGACCAATAAATTCAAAAATAAAATACGAAAGCATCTCACCCACTGACTTCAGTTCCGAAATTCTAAATTATTATTATTATTATAAATGTTGTCGTCTTCCAAATTGTTCTTTTCTAATTCAAGAGTTAATCATGATTCCAATACCATGTGATTTTTGAATGTTGTGTATACTTTTAATTGGCCTATGTATTAGCGACTAGATTTATATGTAAATTTTATTTGAAATGCGAAATACATTATGCTGTTGGTATACCTATTAAATAAATAAATTAAATAAATTATCCTTTAAACTACATACTCTACCATCAATCTGAACAACTTTTACTATGGGAACAAACCTGTCAGAACAAAAAAATCGGCTGTCTCGTACATTTGAGTCGTGTAGGTATTGAAGTTGTATGTATTGTAGGTATTAGTGACTGCGGTGAGGTTTGACGGCCCGATAGCACAGTCTGTAGTGAACCTGCCTGCTGTGCCGAGGGTCGCGGGTTCGAATCCCGTAAGGGACAAATATTTGTATGATGAATATGAATATTTGTACCCGAGTCATGGATGTTTGTATCTATATATGTATTCTATATCGTTGTCTAGTCATCATAACACAAGTCCAGGCTAGATTCTGGTACTTTAAATGTGACTAGATAATTTGTGTGACAATGTCCAAGATATTTATTATTTATTATTATTATTATTATTAGTATGGAACAGCTGATTTTGTTTTTGCTCTGACAGGTTAGCTCCTATATAGCCAAAGTTGTTCATTTTGATGGATAGAGTATGTAGTTAATGGTTAATCATACTTTTAAACCCTGTATATCCAGGTTAAAAGCCTCCCGAGCCATGCTCTTTTTTTATTAAGCCTATAAATACATTCATGCCTTTGTGTTTCCAGTCTAGAATGGACCTCATCTCTTTCCCTGGGTGTCGTGTGAGGCGACTAAGGGATAAGGCTTTCTTATTCCGTGTATTTGTGGGCGAAAGGCTTGCCACCTATCTCCACTTTACACATAAGTTCATCTTGAAACCTTAAATTACGCTTAGTGAGCCTTTTTTTTATTCTTCATTTTTATATGTTAATTTTCTGATTTTATTGCAATACTGCACTTTTACAAAACTCTTCAGAGATTTTTGAGAGCTTAATGTTCCGGTTCAAAAAGGAATCTTATATTTAAGTCTTAGTGAAATCCGTTACGCCAAAGGTACAAGACTTTGCCCGCAAGGCAAGGCTGCGAAAACACTGAAAACATGAATTTGCATTTTATTGAAATATACCCGAATTTACATTACAAAAGAAATTGATCACAAACCTTTGATATTAAACAAGCTAAATGAAATCATCAAGGCGATGACTAGCTTAATTTTGTTGGATTACATTTAAGAGGATACAATCGTTAGTTCACTCCATTAAAACGAAGTTTAATTATATTTTGGATACTAATCAATTAAAGTCAATTAACTTTTGTAAACAGCGTCAGGTAGTGATAGATGGCTAGCCTTTCGCCCAAAGAGACACT
The DNA here is from genome assembly GCA_963924505.1 of Agonopterix alstromeriana. Taxonomy (NCBI): domain Eukaryota; kingdom Metazoa; phylum Arthropoda; class Insecta; order Lepidoptera; family Depressariidae; genus Agonopterix; species Agonopterix alstromeriana. Next base: position 5,611,638 of record OZ004661.1, read on the forward strand.
GCACAAGAAACCTTATTATAAGATAACCTTAGTCGCCTCGTACGACACCGACTGGAAGATAAAGGGGTGGTCCATTCCAAACCGGCACCACACGGCCTCTAAGCCAGAACCATACGGCTAAACGCCATAAAATATGTACACATAAACAAATCTAGAAATTGATGGAAGCTTTTATTTATTTTACTCAAAATAGAAACAGTTTTATAAGCATGACAATATCACAGTATTACTATTAGGCTTACAGTACGGCGACGCTCTTGATAGTGGGCGACGCCGCGCGCTGGTGGACGTCATGCGCAGTCAATCCCAACTTCTTCATACAAAGCTCGGGATGATCCGCGCCGCCCGCTTCCTCGCCCCCTCCGTTGCTCTGCGCAAGTACACACGGCGACACATCAAGTTACGCAAAACCATAATAAGCTGGCCGCGCGTAAATAGAGTAATGTATAACGTCGCGCGGCCATCTTATGTTGGTTTTGCGTAGCTTGATGTATCGCCGTGTGTACATCCGTTGCCGTATTGTAAGGACTATAATTATAGTTATGCTGTAACAATATTTAACCACCGCACTGTAATCTTGATAACTCTCCTTTAAGACATCAGTTTGAAGCTTTCTATGGTATGAAAGACTCTTTATTTTTATCGTGTTGTGAATTTATTTACAAATGAAATGGAAACAGCTGTGGTCGCCGCACTCAGAACAAAATGTGGTAAGAATTTAATTTAAAAACAAATTGTTATTAAACTTATTTTCTTTGGATGATTATAACTTAAAGTATAATATTTCCTGACAATGTCATACATAGCATAAAGTCGGTAATTTCTTGTCTAGTTGTTTGTGTTTAACTTTGGTAAAGATTAAATTAAAGAAAAATACAAGACATGCAGGGCCATTCAACTTTAAGCATAATCAATACATTACTCTGACTCAAGTAGTATGTTTTATGATCATTCGCAACCGTGACTTTTCGAGCAGATGCATTTAGAGACTTTGAGTTTCGAATCCATAAGGTTACCTTCGATCATTCGACTACAGCGACTATTTATGTCTCAAAATACTTAGGTACAGGTTCCCATAAAAAATATGGTATCAACCCGACTTTATTGCTGTTCGGTCAAACTGTAAATGAAGTTATGTTCAACTTCATTTACGGTTTGACCGAACAGGGAACTGTGTAACAATCAAAGTTATCAAATCAAAGATTGAAAAATTAAGTCTCGGGTGGGACCCGAACCAGTTGTAATGCTGGACTTGCGAATTGTTTAGTTTGTAATAACTTCCAGTAGATGGCGCTCACGTCCCCTTAAGACGCAGTAGATTGAAGATTTCGTTCTCTGGGTGATTTACTCGGTGGCGAGACTGGATAGCGCAATTCCGCGATTTCGAGGAATGCGGGTTCGGGTACCGCCCGAGACATAATTTATCAATCTTTGATTTGATTCTAAATGGCTGTAACATGTTTATAATAAATAATATTTGAAATTAAAGTTATTATGCTAAAAGCGTAAATACGAACATTCCTTATATTATAAGCAGACCTGTGCTACGCGAAGCAGTCGAATTAATAATGCGTACCTAGTAATTAGTAAAAGTCAAACACTATCAGGAGATACAATCACAACTGGTCAATTAACTAAATGTAAGCCTGCGCACACTATTACTTAGGATAATCACCCTATTTAATACTGTCACAATCTCTACGTCCCCTAATACTGATTAAGACAACGACGTGCACTTTCATTATCATCATCATCTCAGCCGATAGACGTCCATTGCTGGACATAAGCCTCCCCCAAGGATTGCCACAGCGACGGCAGTCCTGCGCTGCCCTCATCCAACTGGTTCCCGCCGCATTCACCAGGTCGTCGGTCGACCTTGTAGGAGACCAACGCTGTGCTTTTCGGTACGTGGTCGCCACATGAGAACTCGGTCCCTTCGGACGTCGGTTCTGCGTGCAATTTGTCCCCCGGCCATTGCCAGATTTCTCTATTTCGGCTACTATGTGTCTTCTGCGAATCTCTACATTTCTGATTCGATCTCGCCGGGATACTTCGAGCATAGCACTCTCCAATCTCTCCATTGCCCTTCGGGTGAATATCAGCCTTTTTAGGAGCCCTGAGTAAGCGACCATGTCTCAGTTCCGTATGAACTTTCGTCTTGAGACACTGCAGCATTTGACACGTACTCGAATACTTCTTCGACAATAGTAGTTGCTTTATTTAAAAGATGTGTGTTGTAGAGTTTCTGGTCGCATCTTCTTTACCACGGAACCTTCCGACGCGGTGATAGAGTCAAACACATTACGTCACAAAGCTATGTGATATTATTTGAGTTTGAATACCACGAAATAAAATGAAAAAAGGAAGAAGACGAAAGCGTAGGTACTGAAATACCATTTATTGAATTAATTTGGATGAATTCGGATCTTGATCGAAATCTTATCCAAACCTTTTCTGCGATTTAATTGAATTTAGATAGTTAGCAGCAATTGAAACGGCTTAATGCGGTTGCAAACTGGATTATTTAACAATAACTGGCGCCAAAACTAAAATTACCCAAAATATTAATTACACAGCAATATCAAATTCAGAGTAAACTAATAAGTGGTAATTACTATTTGTCTGTAATCCACAATTACTGCAATTAACGCGGATCTCTGTAATCATGATTTATTTTGAAGGGTCGTTCACATTCACAAGATTCTGGATAAAAGACGATTAAACGTTACAGCCGGTTGATTAGGTAACCATCGACAAAAAACGATTATGAAAGATACGATTAGGTAGTTCTATAGGAAAACAAACAATTTTACATTATATGTTTACTGGAAGTAGTAGTGTAGACTGGACAACTTTTTCTATATAGGTATAGAGACAACAAATTCGAAAAGAATACAAATCAAATGCGTTACATATTGAACGAGGTGCTTCAGGTGATAGTTTTTGCTGTACAAACGAAGTCTGGTTATATTTTCAATACTAACTGATTAATGACAATGATTTTTTTTAGACACGATCTAGAAACCAATATCAGTGCTTTAAATTTAGCAGATTCCGTTAAAATATATAGAAATTGGCAATTATATAATAAACTAGAGTTGACCAGCGACTTCGTCCACACAAATTATATATCAGATTTTAAGTCAGATCATAAGCTATCAAACAAAAAAAGTTTCATCAAAATTGATTCGGTAGTTTGACACTTGACTCTAACAAAACTTTTCACTTTAAAGTTTAATATTTCTCTAACGGATAGATAAATCAAAAAATGGATTTCACACACCTACAATATTTTTAAAAGACCTATCCAACGATACCCCACACCATGGGATAGACAAGAAAAAAAAATTCATCCCCACTTTTCGTGTACCCTAAAAGAATATATTTTTCAAGATTTTATTTTACCACTTTGTCGGCGTGATTAATATGTTTTATTAATCACGCCGACAAAGCCAAATTAGAGCGTTCGAAACTATAAGGGTTCCTTGTTGACTACGGAACCCTAAAAAATGGTGATAGTGTTTGTGGTACTTTTATACCGGAGTTCTCCCGGTGTTTGACATATATACATCGGGTACCTATGTGGACGAAGTAGCGTGTTAAAAGATATTCGATGCATGCAAGATGCATGTCTGTATAAATTGATGTTTAAGCCACATTGCGTGACTAACTTTTTAGATCCCGATACAGATAGTCACTACTTTAAAACTCCAAACTATAAAACGGGATCGAAACCACAAGGTCACTTGTGTTGGTTATCCGATTCAGATTTATATATACGAGTAAGTACCAATAGTAGCAAATTATATTGTAAAACGTGGTAAAACTTTGCAGTACTATTATACTTCTAGATCATTATCAGTTTTTAGAGTTCCGTAGTCAACAATAGTTTCGCCATGTCTGCCCGTCTGTCCGTCTGTCCGCGGCTCAGAGACGCTTAGTACTAGAAAGCTGTAATTTGACATGGGTATACATATTTATCACGCCGACAAAGTGGTAAAATTAAATCTTGAATAAATGTTTTTTAGGGTACCTCCTCTATACGAATAGTGGGGTTGCAATTTCGATTTAATAAGCTTTAAATTGAAAATGTTTGTTAAGTGAGTCATGTGTATATATTGCCATATTTCAAACTTAGAAAATTTGCAAGCTGAAGTGGCGACGGGCTGGTCACAAACTGCCGAAGACCTGACAACCGAATCGGTGTCAGAGTTCTAGAGTGGAGACCATAAACTGGCAGGCGTGGTGTGGGACGCCCCCTGCGGTCCTCTGGACAGACGACTATCGGACCGCAAAAATCGGACAACATACAACTTTAGAGATAAGTTTCTAGAATTTTTCTGATAAAATGAATTGGTTAGTATTGAAAATATAATCAGACTTCGTTTGTATGGAGTGCGCTCCGAATTATATCCTCTTAAGAAGGACCCTATCCAAATTCTTTGCAATTCTGTCGGATTAGCGTAGCTGGAATTTTTGTAGGCAGAATGTAACAGATAGCGTAGTTGGATGGAGGTCAGTGCAGACTAAGAATAACGAGTCCCTCGGCGGCGCATCGCTCCGGATTCGTTCAGCTGCGCAAATTGTGCGACCTTAACTAACTGCCCGACTGGGACCTATTTCATAATGAATCTTTAGGATTATTACATTTATTACACACTTTTCGTAGTTGTATTTTAAATTGGAGCTTATTTTGGACAGTGGGTTTGAGCGTAGCAATAAGTACAACAGTTTAAAATTGGACGATGAAAAAATTCGATACGATGAAAATATTAATATTATACACTTGACTCAAACAAAAATTTTCAATTTAAATCTTAATATTTCGCTAACGCATCCCTAAATCGAAAAATGTTTTTCCTACGCCCACAATATTTTTAAAAGACCTATACAACGATACCCCACACCATGGGATAGACGAGAAAAAAAATTGCATGCCCACTTTTCGTGTACCCTAAAAAAAAAAAATTCTAGCCTTTATTTTACCACTTTGTCGGCGTGATTAATATGTATACCCATGTCAAATTACAGCGTTCTAGTACTAAGCGTCTCTGAGCTAAGCCGTGGACAGACGGACAGACGGACAGACAGACGGACAAGGCGAAACTATAAGTGTGTTGACTACGGAACCCTAAAAAGCGGTTATGAAAGCGTTATAGAATGAGCTATTTTCATTATTAGGCTTATTGTCTATTTGTTGGTGCAGTGATGACATGAGTGATGACGTTTCCACAAAAAAATGTTTAGTTTGGATTAACATATTACTTTTTATTTCATCGCAATCAAATCTACTGACTCGATTAAAAATTGTAAAATCGTTTAAAGTTTTTAAGTTCATTGCACTCGCGGATGCCACTAGTGTCCATCATCATCGGCGTCCCCTCCAATCGGAACACGATATCCTTTTTCCGAAAATACTAGTTCCCAAAACATACGATTCAAATAAAAGTATTTCAGTACACCCGTGACCCAAATCATCCGTATCAATCAATAAACCGATGCATGTGAAACGCGTACCTATTATATTATATCAGATTTTTATTAAATTTTGCTGAAATAGTTTTAGAACTAAGCAGGGAATATATTTATAAATATTCATGAATAAAACACACTGGTAAATGTTGATATTTACAGAAATAAACATATCGTTTTACACATCACGAGCTAAGTGTGATGACATACTCGTATCTGCCGAATTTACGCGACGTAATTTACGCGTCTATAGGAAAATTGGCGCGTAATAGTGTATCATAGGACGCGAATTACTTCTGAAATTCAAGTCACGCGTATTTTCGGCTGCGTAAATTCGGCAGGTATGTCATCACACTTAGTAACCGAAGTCAAGATGTATCAAATTGGAACCAGGGAATATGAAGTGAAGTGGAGGTGTGTAGCCATTAATATTTAAACACATTAAATACAGGGTGTTTAATTAAATGCGTTACATACTCAACAGGGTGCTTCATACCATAAAACTGTACTACTTTTTATGGTATGAAGCAACAATGGGACCAATATGAAAATCACAAAAAAAATTAACTGTTTCATACATTTTAGCCGAGTAGCTTAACCATTGACATTTTCTATGGAACTGCTGATTTTTTTTCGCAATTTCGATGTTGACTCCATAGTGAAAGTTGTTCAGTTTGATGGTCTGAACAACCCTGTTCAATATGTAACGCATTAAATTGTACATACTGTATATCTGGCTCGAAATATAAGCTCCTCATTTGCCATGCACAGAGATGTTAATGACCCTATTTATAGTTCCATTTTCCATGTTGAAAGAAAATTCATGCGGGTAGCCTGCGTAAATTATACAAAATGTATTTCCTTTGTAAGTTTTGTATGCCAAGGTTCTGAGAGAAATTATTAAAGTATTTGTCATGCGCTGCGGGGGCGCCACGAGCAGGTAAACACAGGGCAACCTTCACGGATGAGAATTTTTACGATGTCTCATGTCGTGCATTGTTGCCTGCAGGGAGTAACGACAAAATACTCTAGTAATATTTAGATCAAACTCATTGACTTACCAACTAATGGACGCCGGGTCTTATACCAAATTTTATTTAGCAAAATCATTGTTACAAGTTCCAGTTCGAACCCTGACTCCAAAAAAAAATATATGTCAGGAGTCAGTGCCTTTTCCATCCTTAAGTACTTTTACGCTAAACAATTGCAATAACGGACAATACATATATGAGGGTATGTATAAATCTTTATCTATCATCCATATCCTATAATTATAATTGTATAAACCAACGTGTGTGTGTGTAAACCGTTTATCATTCTGAGGCAACCCTCCAACATATCATCATCTATATCGAGAACAATTGCAGGGACCTTAGCTTTTACTTTGTAGGGACTTAGATCCTAAAGTTGTAGTTTGGAATTCAATGTGTTATAGGAATAATGGCGGGCCCAATAAGTCGAAGTTCCGGTGTGTCAAAGGTGCTTCTCACTACTGGTACAGGACATAGAAATATTATTTAGTTGCTTATTGGCAAATTATGGCAGTTCATCAAACAGAAAGAAATGAATGAAAATTAGGACCACTGCTGTTAATTGCCTTAATTGGTTTATATGTATAATTGTATAATGAACATCATTTTATATTGAATTGATCTTTCATACTTTTATAAGCAAGTGCGCTCCAAACAACGCCCACTATAAAGTGAAGCGGCGTAAGGGGAAAGCGGCATTCCGGGAATAATTCGATCAAACGATGTCCGGTTATTTTTTCCATACTAACCAATTAAAGACAATGACATTTTGCAGAAACAATCTAGAATCAAATCTCTACGCTTGTATCTTGTTCGGTTTCGTTTGTATGGAGCGCGCGAACGGTAATATACCCTTAATGAGAAACCAGTTCTTGGTGAGGTTTAATCCAGACGACAAAGCGCTCCAGACTTATTCTGGGCCTTGCGGCTGCGGCTCCGGCTCCGACCAACTGAATAAATACTTCTTGCGTCTCGTCTTGCCTGCTCATTTGCTAATGTTTAATTGCAATGGTTTGTTTTGTATAAACCGTTATAAACACTATCGGGCTCTCAGCTCTGTATGTCTCGAAACTATATTTTATTTTATACTTTTTAAACATTTATTCAGTTTTCAACAGACCTGAGACTGCGTAAGTTCCGATGTACCTGTTTTGGCGCTACAGTCACATTTTTCCTACATGAGACCCCATAATGAACTTACAACCGCAGTAGCGACATGTCGTGTTGTTGCGTCAGAATAATTCTTCTCCGTTGTTTGATATAATAATATCGATTATTAGTTCGTTCCTTGTTCAAAGATCCTTTTTTTGCCAGAATTGGCATTACTATTGTTACTGTGTACATACCAATTACAAAAATTTCTATACAAATTAGATTGACAACAGCAACGCCAAAACGGGTAGGTACGTTGGAACTAGCTAAAATTTTAATGTAGGTATTTTAAGCATCTTGCATTCATATGTGTGATTTTGTCATCAAACAAACATCTGCTTGTTAGCCTTTTGACGTGAATACATGAACGTTTTCATTTTCAGAAAGGGGGTGCACGCCTGAAATTCGAGTAACAAAAAAATTGGGTACAAAGACACGGCGATGTCTCGACACCTATAATTGATAGCCAAAAGGTGAACTCAACATCGTAAAGTTCGTTTAAATAGTATGGGTCCGAAAACTGACTAAAAATCTGCGACACGCAAAGTTAGTTTGACCTCCTAATGCAAAGCGGTGTTGTCGATATAGATTGAATATGAAATTGTACAACGGAAATATCATCAGACAAAATGTAATTGGGCAAGATTCAGGCGAAGCGAGTGAATCAAGTATTCCCGCCTACCGGCAATTTATTTTGCCTTCAGCTCTATAGTCTTTCTTTACTCATTAGGTACCTTTAGACCACACCACGATTACCAATGCATCAATATCTTCTCCTCAACATAACCTACCTATTTCATTTAAAAAGCGTAGGAATATAATATTAAAGGAAAATTGGCTCAACTCGCGTTTTAGTGACGAGCGATCTCCTCGCCGGATATTATTCTATATTGCAAAAGCTCCGAACGTCTATTAGCTACAAATCGAGGCAAGTTAACCGGGCAAATTCACGTTAGCTAGATTTTCATCGCTCGTTCGTTATGTTGTTGCGAAAAACAATTTGATGTTCTACAACGGGACGGTATGAAAGAAGTTATGTCATTTTGTCGTATTATAGATAACACAGAAGAGAGAACGGCCCTATTTAAGAGTCCTTTTAGCGTTCAGTGGCGCCCTCGTCACAATATTAAAGATTTATCAACAACGAGAACCTAAATTAAAAGAAAATAAAAATGTATAAATTATAATGTTTCAATTATTACTCGAAATCCATAAGATCAAAACTTAAGAGTTTATGATAATTATGATTAAATTATATAATTTGAAAATACATAAAGATTTTATAGAATATATCTTGCATTTGCGCGAATATCTTTTCCGAGTTTAAAGAACTTGTGATGGTGTTGATGTCATCATTTCGTCATTTCAAAAATGTATAAACATGGAAGAGGGAGTAGTTTTAAGGATCTAAAGAGAGGTCTGCATGAGACATCTGGAGCAACACCACACAGTTATGTTATAGCCCGTATACATGTTTGTTGTGCAAGAAATGCCTTTTTTACATTAGTATTATTGTCCCATATTATAAGTCCGTATATAAGGACATAGACTACATAGGCGTGGTAAGCCACAATTGTTGTGCTTCTAGACGCTACCCTTGTCGATTTATAAAGTCCAAAAAACCTATTTACTTTGTTACACATCTTATCTGCTTGTTCTTTCCATTCCAAATTAACATCAATAACTAAGCCAATTAATGTTACACTAGCGCTCCTATTAGAGCTTGTAAATAATATTATTATAATTATTAAAATGTGTAAATTATTACTAAACGACCATTTCATTATAACGTTTATTGTATCGCATATGTCCGATTCATGCTGAAATAATGTAATTTTCTTGTATTAAATGATATAATTACTGGGATGTCATCTGCGAACAGTTTACTTTATAGTTACTTCTGGTACGTCGTTGATGAAAATTACAAACAATAAGGGACCAAGAACACTACCCTGGGGCGTTCCAAACGTATTATCTTTTAATTCTGACCTGTATGATACAGTAGTAGATTTATTATCTAGTAAAAGTTGTTCAGTTTGATGGTCTGGACCACCCCTGAAAATTTCGAAACGGTATAAAAATCAGTATGTCGATCTAACGTAAAACAAAAAAGTTCCTCAAATAAAACTGTCAAACCTACTTTGCCACTTTTTTGAGAACTAGCCTAATAAAGAGAGTCTTCGTGTTTGTTTTGTTCAATTTTACATTATTACATCAATTACATCTTTAAATAATTTGTGAAACAGACATTTAAATGTTTTTTTTGACCTTGTATATTTTAAAAATGTTCTAACAGTGAGGCGTTTTTATTTCTGTCGGACGGAACCGTAGTACTTCCTATCTCTATGAGTATCGCACATCTTTACAATTTTTCCATTTTGTATGAAATGACAGCTATTAGCTGACAGTGTCCAAGGTGTGAAGGAATATCGTTGTTCCCCTCTCTTTTTTGAATCGCAGAGACGCTATATTTAAAACCCAAATCCCACAAATTATTCTAACACCACATACGTTAAAATGGTCAAGCTGTTTAGACTATAAGGCGGACTTGCCTCAGAACTTGCCAAAAAATTAGATACCTACATACGTACAGACACACATCCATACGAACACTCGGAAAACATTACACTCCTTCTAGTGCAGTCGGTAAATACAGGTACTGGTATACAACGTGTTAATGAATAAGCGCAAAACCTCATACACCCCAATTGATTTACAACAAAATAATTAGATTGAAACAATAATTTCTTTATATTGATGGTTAAAATTTAAAGTTATTCACATTTTCAGTTTTCAGGCAAAAATGATTTGTTTTGTCATTTCAGCAATGAATGAAAGCACTAGCGTGCTCGTGGATACATTTTAAGAATCTTGTTTTGGTATTAAGTAGAGTGAGTGTGCCCGTGCGGTGGGTTGAGATCGTGTTCAGTAAATTTTAAATTTTCCAAACAAATTATTTAATATTTTGAAAAAATTACCTATGTTGAAAACATGATAATTCGATTCTGCTCTCGATTCTAAACAAACTACTTTCTAGTTTTGCGTTAATTCATTAACACGTTGTATATCTCGCTACGATGACGGGGGTTGGAGCAATGACCAACGTCAGGGGCAAAATCTAGTAACTATTACAGGGTGTATCTATCGCAGTAGTTCCATCAGTTTATCGAAACACATATATGGAACTAGTGCGAAAAAAAATCGCAGCAGTACTATGATGGAACAAATGCGAACGAACGAGGAAACGTGAATAAAAATCAGCTGTTTCATAAATTTGTGTCGAACAGGTACAGCTGTTTGTGTGGAGCAGCAGATTTTTTTTTGATATTTCTGAGGGTGGCTCCATAGTGAAAATTTTATAATTTGATGGTCTAAATTTAACGTTTCAGTACTTTCCAGGCTGTTATTTACACCCAGTATAAATAAAACCATTATAATAAGACATAAGTCAGGCTTCATTTAATAAGGAAAATAAATATTTATAGAAATTAGTACCATGACTTTAATTACGCTTAATATCAGTGCGTGTAGGTGTTAGAAGACTAATTTTAGTTAGATAGTCAAAAAACAGTTTATCATTACCTATACTAAAATTAATTCAAAATATTTCCGCTGAAAAATGCGTCGCAAAATACATGCGCTGGTATTCGAAAACCTATTTGACTGAATGTTAGTAATATTAACCTTGTTAGTTAAATGTAAAACTAGCCGTAACCCAATCTTAGAAATTATACAAGCACTAGAGTTAACCCGCGACTGATATATACCAGATTCCGCACAAATTTTATACCAGATTTTAACTCAGATCATAAGCTACCAAACAAAAAATTTTCATCAAAATCGGTTCAGCAGTTTTCGCGTGATGCTCGCACAAACAAACAGACAAACAGACAGACAATAATTCTAAAAAAGGTTGATTTGGAGTCAGGCACACCTAAAAACTATATCGTCATGCTTTTTTGGAATTTTCTTCAATTTACAGACAACTTCTGTTACAGTTTTATAACAGTTTAGAAGAAACTGAGCCAGTCATAAAATTATTATACTCGTAATTAGATAAAATCCGTATTTGACACATTTTACAAGTATTTACAATTTTGAATATGAATATTTAGCTTTTGCCAGCAAATTTTTGATGTTGTAGCATAAGCATTTGCTCACGACTATATTCCCCGAGGGGGTAAGTCAGAGATATTCTGAAATCTCAGAACATCCAGGTTTCACTAGTAGTACCGAAACTCTGTCCAGTGTGACGGGGAGTGAGCCCGTCGCCACTTATATTATAATGGACACATCAAGCTACACATAACCATGATAAGCAGATGAGCGTGACGTCGCGCGGCCAGCTTGTTGGTTTTGTATATCTTGATGTGTCACCGTGTGTACATGTCATGTCGTCCTACGGAGTCGAACCCGGACCCTCTTGATTGTGTGTGCATATCTCTTCACAACGCGGCACTGTAACGCTATTTGGTGACCCATATTCCTTAATTATTTCTTTCATTAAAACCATTCAATAGATTTAATTCACATCTTAGCTTTTGCTGAAACAACGAGCATTGACGTTTTACGACTTAAGTTAACATTTTCGCCACTCGTTTTTACATTTACTGGCTTTGCTACACTTTGAACCGAAGGTCTTTTTATCAGTAATACAACAATACCACTTAGAGCAATAAATGTCCCAGAAAAGAAAAATGCTACATCATAACCAAAATTCTGCTGAATAACGCCGGCCAAGGGTGTGCTTAACAAATTCCCGAATCCCAAAAATAAACAGAACATTCCAGTGCAATTTGTCAACTTTTCTAAACCAAATAACTGTACTATCAAAATACTTCTTAATGAACTTATAGCAGATGTACAAAACCCAAAAAATACACTGTATATATATTGAAAAACTGTAGTATAAGATAGACTAGATAAAGCAGTGGTAAGTCCCGCCATGAAACCAGCAGTTCCATAAATAAGGAAAGGACTAATTCTCTTTGCTAAATAGCCGCAAATAAATCTTCCAAGTGCATTGGAAACTCCTATTGCACTCACAAAATAATTACAATGCTTAGGGTCAACCCCTGCTTTTTCATTTCGGTCCCGCAAATAAACATAAGGTACTAAAATACCCATATAAGTTAAAAATCCACTCAAACACATCATCCGAAATGAGCTATGTTTCAAAAGCGTAGGATCTATCATCGTCGCAAGTACTCTTCTAGTTGCCGTCGTACAAACTCCGCGACGGTCTTGCAAATCATTCACAGTCACCGCCCGTGATACGGCTAGCTGATATTCTATACCAATTTTCTTAGTATCAACCATCATACTCTTTTGATAGGCTGGCAGATTTTCCAGTTTTCCTTCATAGAAGGCATCATCCCGATACATAGGACGAGATTGTGGTACCTCTGACTCCCACTGGCAAAGTCGGTCGCAAAAGCCGCGTTTCTTAGGCGTTTCTTTTGGAATATCAAACTCTATGTTCACTTTCGTCTCATCTTGAACGTTAGGTCTAGAAATAAGAGATTGCACTTGTTTCAATTGTCTTCGACTTATTCCACCTTGAGGGCCGTTGGCGGTCAATTTTAGTCTAGAAACAGCTCCTGTGGATGGACCAGCTTCTCCGGTTTTAACTAATCCACCTTCTTCGATTACTGCAGCCGCAGTTGGAAAGTTGGCATTGGACACTGCTTGAAAAAGACGTTCAGTGGTTTTTGGTGCGAGCCCTTCTGATTTAGATTTAGAAGCATTGTCCCCAGTAGCTGCCAAGTTTGGTAGAAAGGTTACAGTGCGAGTAGGATTCTCGTTTTCTTCTTCATATCTGTTAACCGTCAAAGAAAGCAGTGGTATGTAAGTCATGCCTAGGAAAAATATTATTCCAATCATACCAGACTGCAATAAAATTCCAGTTCTCCAACCAGCTACCTTAACTATATGAGAGTTTAAAGGTGAAAAAATCGTGACACCTAAACTTGTGCCGCATGTTGCTATGGATAAAGCTAACGAGCGACGTTTTTCAAAGTAGAATCCCACAATTAAAGCAGCTGACATATTAATGAGTGATGCTCCAAACCCATTGAATCCACTATAAAATACGAAGAAATATTCAAAACGAGTCGATAAATATGTAATAAATAATGATAAGCTGCAAATCACTGAGCCAGTCATTATGGTGGGCCGAAAACCAAATCTATTAATTAGTGCAGATGCTATTGGGCTTGATAAAAAATATACTGAAACCGCCACCGAGTTTGATAGTGCGGCTAAAGATGCTGAAATTTTGAAATCATTTCGAATATCAGGAAGAAAACTTCCAAAGGTAAGAAGCGCTCCGTCTAATAGGCAGATACTAGAAAATGACCCAAATAGAACAACCCAGCCCCAACCACCATCTGGAGGTAATGATATCTGGGCTGCTATCTCGGTTTCTTCTCCGACTCCGGGGTCTTGGGTCGGTCGTGATACCAAAATACTTTTTCTACGGTCACTCGGTTGTGATGGCGGCGGTTCTTGCTGTGGTTTAGTATCTTTTGATTCCATATTTTATAGTTTCATTAATAAAACAAACCGATTAACTTTCAAATTTTAAAGTATTTTCAACAAGAATATTGGGCATGCTGACAATCATAAATGACACCATAATTGCACCATAATCTGTGACAAGGAATATACTACTCTTTGGCCGAGATTCAGAGACGATTTGTAAGTCATAGTTCGGACTCCCGTATGTCAAAATCCATACATTTTCGCCACGCTTAGCTCGAGCTAAGACTAAAAAAATCGACTCTGAATCTCGGCCTTTGATCTGTGATGACAGTAGTAGTAGTCACAGAGTACTTTTTTATTTATATCACAGATCACTATATAGTTTATATTCATCCATATTGGATAGGCACAGGAACAAAACCATACAGCCTGATCTTTTATCGACAACTGTTTTTTTTAATCCAGTGATACGCCAGTAAACGCCGTTAGCACACCGACGCGGCGAACCGCGATAGCGAATCTCCGGTAAATTTGTTCTACACTATGAATTTATATTGCGTATGTTGCATCTCGCTCTATCTGTCTGTGATTTTCTATAGAGGATCGCGAATAACAGCGATACTATACAGACAGAGAAGCAAGTATAGAAAATCACAGAAAGATAGAGCGAGATGCAACATACACAATATTAAATTCATAGTGTAGGACTTTACCGGAGTTTCGCTACCGCGGTTCGCCACGTCGTCGGTGTACTAACGGCGTAACATCAAATTTTTATGTACTAACCTATATCACCGACCAGTTGAAACAAACAACTCGTGCGTGTAGTCTGCGTAGTTTGGTTTGTTAATTAGGTGGATACAAAACTAACCGAAATGCTGAGATAATCGTTTGAAAAGTTAGGTAGCAGTTGGACGGCGGCTACAAAAAGGCTACAAATTACTTTTACCTACTATTTCATGACTTTTGCATGAGTGCAAAAGTCATGAAATAAGGGGAAAAAATGGAAAAGGACTGAAACAATTAATAAAACCTTTATAAATCACGAGGGTACCTATCTCACGGACCCAGCCATTTCGGAAAAATGACTACACAAAAAGGTGTTTTATAACTGTCCCAATTTTTTAAACATTAGGTAGACGCGTCTGCCTCTCGCATATCGACAAGCTACTTTTGCAAAATTTGTCAAGTTCAAATTTTGCGAAGTTCAAATCTAATTTTTCTCAATATATTATTCACAAGTTTAAAACTAATTATTTATCGAAGATTTTAACAAAGAGCGAGCTTATCTCTTGAGTTGAGTTTGAGAAAGTTGACACAGGGGTTCATACAACGCCGCCCCGGGTTGCCGTAAAATCTTGCCGTAGGTACCGTTACCACTTTTTTTTTACTAAAAAATGCACCTATCTGTTTGGGAAGTAAATGCAATCCAATTTTTTTTTGTAGAGTCTTTAACGGCTCTGGATACTAGTCCTTTTGAGCCATTCGTTATTTTTTTCTTTATATATTCTTTATTTGATGATGGGATGATAGATGACGATGAATCTGTGGTCGATTTCGTAAGCTCGCGTGTTGCCGCCAAAATGACCATGTACGAGTTAACTTGAACCAAAACGTATGTTCTGTTATCGTATTTATTTGAGATTCCTGTTACGTCGGTCGCTTTACGCAACTGTTTGGTACACAATCCGCACGAAATTATGTCACAAATATCACTAAAACCAACTTTTTACGAATTTCAAATAACACGAAACACAGCAAGAGCAATGGCGCCAAGCAAACTCCGACCAATCCAAATAACTTGAAAGGTTGTTACCTCTCAATCTGCCACAACTCTAGGGTTAAAAATGACTTCTTTGAACCTGGCAACCCTAGTTTTTCCAATTCTTTAGATCGGTCTGTTTCCAATGGCACCTCATTTACTTTCCAAACAGATAGGTGGAAAAAGTTGTGCCAAAAATCATAATGGTAAAGGTACTTGCGGCATGATTTTGCTAGGCAACCCGACAGCGCCGTTGTATGAACCTCTGTGTAACCTTTCACTTAAATCATATTTCGTTCACCAAACAAATAGGTGTATAATTTTACGGTCGGGTTTTAGTAAGTATATTATTTTCATCATTCTCATTTATATTACCAGTTGGACTGTGGGCTCATAAAATAATTGTAGCTATGCAATGCTTATGCTATGCTTATGCTTATGCTACTCGTAGAAACTATTCAAGATTAAGGGTATATTACTGTTGGCGCGCTCCATACAAACGAATTCTGGTGATACTTTCAATACTAACCGATTAAACTCAATGAAATTATGCAGAAACAATCAAGAAACAAATCTCTATGCTTGTATCTTGTCAGATTTTCCTTAAAATGTACAGTTTTAAAGTTACAGTGCCTCAAAGATTTCCATACAAATCTTAAATTAATCCTAGCATTGAAACTGTATATTTTAACGAAAATCGGACACGATACAAGCATAGAGATTTGTTCCTAGATTGTTTCTGCAAAATTTCATTGAGTTTAATTGGTTAGTATTAAAAATATCACCAGACTTCGTATATATGCAGCGTGCCTTTACGCATTCGGAATAAACTTCTCTTAAGGTTGTATTAACTTCCCAATGGCCAATCAAATACGAAATTATAAAAATGTACCTACATATAACGCTGATATAATGTAAAGAAACGTTATTTCGGTATTATTATGCTTCAGTAATTCGGGAGATGTTTGAATTTATCTAACCGACCCTTTTCTTTGCTCACGATTGTTCTATCATGGTTCAAGAGAATATTTTCTATTTGTCGCTACATTATTGTAGCAGTTGCTTAGCGATATCGGAATAAAACAGTTTATTTCATTGACTTAGACTCTAAGGATATACAAGAACCTACGCTCATAGAAACGACATGTCACACAAAACAACACAAAATAATAATATAAATAAATATCTTGGACATTGTCACACAAATAATCTAGACACATTTAAAGTACCAGAATCTAGCCTGGACTTGTATTGTGATGACTAGACAACGATATATAATACATATGTACATACAAATATCGGTACATACAAAACTCGTATACAAATATTAATATTCATCATACAAATATTTGAACCATTACGGGATTCGAGCCCGCTACCCTCGGCACAGCAGGCAGGTTCACTACCGACTGAGCTACTGGGACGTCAAATGACTCATTGCGGTCTGTCATTGCCATACAAACGAAGTGAACTTGGAATGCGGTTTCGAACCGTATTCCAGTGTAACATGCAGTTCCTACTGATCGCCTTATCTAGTACTGGTAGTCTGGTACATTAATATCGTTGGTTTATTTGAAAGAAAATGTGGATTATGGTGTAGACAATAGGTACCTATGCCACCTTCCTGGTACCAAACGTTAATAACAGTCAGGAAGGTGGCATAGGTATTATACAGGAAGGTGGCTTATGTGGTATCGTATAGTATACCAGATATACCTAAGAAATACAGATACAATGTTCTTGTATAACAGTTAAAGAAAGTAAAAAGTAAACATGCATTTTCAGCTAATTTAATCTTTTTGATTTTCTGAGATATTTTCTCAAGCCAAAATTGCTTACTTTTGGCAGAGATTGTTTTCGCCTTTAGCACACAGAGATGTGAAAGCGGAGCGGCAATGGAACGGAATGTTCGGTTCGCTTTCGTTTCGCTTTCGCGTAGTAAACATGTCTGAACGGTGCACCGGATGCGGACCGAATCCATGCCAGTTTGGTGCAAAGAACAGGTTTGGTGTCGAAAAACAGGTTAGGCTGTAGTTTTGTGACGAGAAACAGAATTATGAAATAAATATCATGTCCTACTAATCCTACTTCATTAATGTTCAAGCCACTGTCTTTTTATTTAAAAATTTTTTTATAGGAAGACAATTTGTTTAAGTTTTATAAAAAACGGTCTTTCTCTCACTGCTTCAATTAAATTTTCCATTATTTAACACTTAGTTCAATTGTCAATTAGCCATACTAGGTTCCAAAACGCGCCGGACCGCCGCGCGCCGGAAATCTGTCGACACGGACGAAACTGTCGCGAACCCAAGGCGAAATGGTTTGGTTTCACGTTCGGTCCGCTAGCTGTGAAGCACCATTCAAAATCATACAAGACAGCGTTTCGCCGTTTCGCTTCGTTTCGCTTCTGTGTCGCATTCGTGTCAGTGTGCTAAAGGCGTTAGTTTAGAAATGACAAAAAAAGGTGTCGATATAAAACCTTTTTTGAGTGAAATTTAGGCCGTGTAAGCGCAAGGCTTAGATAGGTTAGCAAGCTATGGTGTAAGCTAGCAACCTGCCAGCTAGCAGGTAGATACTATGAATATCTATTTTGTGCTCTGGCTCCAAGCTCCGTGTAAACATAAATAACTTCATTTTGAAGCTAGTAAGCTAAAGAGTAAGCTAGTAAGCTAGAGATCAAGCCAGTAAGCTAACAACTCACGCCAGGATAGTTTAATAGACTGGGGTTAAATTTTTTGAAGCTAGTACCTAGAAAATCAATCAATTAATGAATCATTTATTTTATTTCAAGTAACAATGACTCTTAGTAGTGACAACACAGAGTTTACTACCCTGCCTTTGTAAATAATTAATTAAAACTAGCCTCGTATGGCCCGGCCTGTGAGATAAACTTCTACGCAGCTTATACATGACATGAAATAAAATATCGTACATGGTGTAACAAAACACCCTAGTAAGTACTTAAGGGGGTACTTCAGACCATCAAACTGTACAATTTTCACTAAAGCATCAACACTGAAATGGCGAAAATGAAATCAGCTGTTCCATAGAAAACGATAATGGTGACTCTACCGAAATATATGGAACAGCTGGTAATTTTTCCGTGATTTCTATGTTGTTCGTATAGTAAAAGTTGTTCAGTTTGATGCTGTGAAGCACCCCATTAAGTATGTAACGCATTTAAGTTAACACCCTGTACACAGTAAACAGTTGCATTACTTAAGGGGTGATTGTACCCATGAACATCCTTCCCTAAGAAACCTATAGGATATTCGGAAAAAAGAACTCTCCACACTAAACGCAATCAGCTAATATGAATAGTAGATTTTTTTCTCGAATATATCACTTATTTTGGGAAACTTGTTCAGTATCATGAGTACAATCACCCAATGTAACTGTCTTCCCTAACACCCTGTATACTTACCCTACTCTAACACGTTCGAATATTAATTTAAACTATTTTTCAAGTTTCCGTGTAGGCAGGTACAAAGGTACAAATTAGAATGTGTGATATTCAAAAATAGCGCTCCAGGTCCAAGCTAATTTGATATAAACTTTCTGACTTTCGATTTATAATTTTTATAAAAGTACTTACCTTTAATGCTTGCTGCCAGGAATTCCGTGACGATATTAAATGTATTTAAATTCATGTCACAAAATTGGGTTTGCACTGGAATTTAATTTTGTAAATTCTCTATCAGCATTAAATCTCTTTTCAAGGTGAAATACTTTCCATTTACCTAACATAATTTATAGGTATGGCACTCAGTTGCTCAAGCACGAGTTTACTAACTACATCAATACCAACATTAATAAATATAATCAAATTGTTTAATACTAACTTCGACACGCAAAGATAGACTTTTTAGGTACGACCTTTTTCTTAACTCAATGAAAATACTAATATCTAATCCGACTGAAATTGTAGGAATCTATTTAATTTAAACAGACTTGAGAGACATTTCTTAAAATAAAATTTTGAATTGATTTCAATCTCGGCTTAGATTGACAATGTCGGTTTATTTATGACCCTTAAATTTGTTTCCGGGTCGGCACACCGCCCGCCGCCGCCGTCGCGCTGCCTCCACCACTTTATACAAACATAGATTTGATCACCGATATCGATTTTATTGCCAATAATACCCTGATTGAAATGTTTACTTTTAAAATGCTTTTAAGTTTAAAATTATCTTAATACCTATTTCTGTCACTGGACAGAGTTTCGGTAGTAGTAAAACGTGGATGTTCTGTGGTTTCAGAATATCTCTTACGGGTAGTAAGATCGACTATATTCCTCGTGGAATATAGTCGTGAGTATATGCTTATGCTGCCTATGTCTGTCCTAGTAGGTATGTTTAGTCACATTTCTTTGTTCCCCACATTCTTTTGCGAGAAGCCAACACGTGTTCAAAAACTAAGACCAAGCTCGTTTAGCAGTGCATAACGGGCACTTTAGACATATTAGTCCCGTCGTATCAATAACGTACCTAGGCAAGTACATCATTAAGGAAGTTAATCATGGGTATGGCAGAAAACACGCGTTATGCGTTCATTAAGAAGTAAGTGTGGTGTAACTGTGATCTACGAGTAAGAATACTATCAGATGCACAAGTTGAAAAATAGTGTGTTTAGAGAAAGTTTTGGTCTGAAAGAGGATTTAATGTTTTGTTCTTATGGAAAGAATGGATGAGAACATTTTGACAAGTGGGATAAAAGGTGGACGCATATTTATCCGCGGCAAACGAGCCGAAGGAGGCGAAAGAATCGAAATTTAGAATACTTAATATGATATTCTATAAAACCTCACACCCTTATCCGCGGCGAATCGGACGAATTGTCAGAAGAATTAAAAGTAATTTCGTTTCGACCGCCTCCTTCGGCTCTTTCGCCGCGGATAGATATGCGTCCATCCTTATAAAGCAAGCGTGAGTGGCAATGTCGAAAGGGAAGGATCTAGACGTACGTACACGGATCACATTTGCGAAGGGCTTAAGGGAATATAATTCGGAGCGTGCTCCATACAAACGAAGTCTGGTGATATTTTCAATACTAACCAATTAAAGTCAATAATTTTTTACTGAAACAATTAAAAAACAAATATCTATGCTTGTATGAAGTCAGATTTTCGTTAAAATGTATAGTTTTAAAGTTACAGTGCCTCAAAGATTTCCATACAAATCTTAAATTAATCCTAGCATTAAAACTGTATATTTTAACGAAAATCTGACTTCATACAAGCATAGAGATTAGTTACTAGATTGTTTCTGAAAAATGACATTGATTTTAACTGGTTAGTATTGAAAATATCACCAGACTTCGTTTGTATGCAGCGCGCATTCGGAATAAACTTCTCTTAAAAGGGTCAGGCCAATATGTACTTAAACCTTTGACTAATTATTATAAGGACTAGCCTTGCGGTAGCATTTCCCCTCTGCCACGGTATAAGCACAATTGATCTTGTGCATTTACATTCAATTTTATACCTTATCACTAAACGAGACAGCCCTATAATTGCGAAACAATAACTTCGAACTTAGAACGTTTGGGGTTCACACAAGACTACTTTTCATGATTTTTAACATTCAAAATTAGAATGTTATGTTATGGGGAATAAAATCCAAAGTTGCGGATTTCATGTTACCTCGCCCCCCGCAAAAAGTGGCAGAAATGTTTGTTAGTAGAATTACACGCGTAACCAGTCCACATGTAAATAGTCAAAGACCTAAACCAATGAGCAGGCATGAAAAGACTGCATGATGATTATCGAGGAAACGAGAAAAGTTTGTCAGGATCTTAGAAAGTGGCGTTCTATTGTCTCTACCTGCCCCAGTGGGAGACAGCTGAGAATATGTACGTATGAACCTCACTACCTAGTTAAACAAGGGCCACCGCAAATATGAATTCGTCCATTTGTTGTGTGATAAAGAAGATTGAAACAAAATACAATATACTGCGTTATAACACGGTAGTGTTTTCATTCGATACCCGTCCGACCCTCTTTTTATTTATAACCTGAAGTAACAAAATAAAGTAAACAGATTAACAGTAGGCGAATTCAAATCGACGGGTATTCAGTAGAGCTGTTACAAAATTAAAGTAAATACGAAGATAAGTAGCAGAGCCCACTTTAGGCGGGTCTCATTATATATACTCCTACTTTTCAATTATATGTTTGGGATTGTTTACTGTAATCTACGGAGTTGGCTATTTTAGTATTCATCGAGGGCTCCTGAGAATCAGTTTAACACGAGCTCGCCTTGAGACCTGCACATTTATCAACTTAACTCTACTGGAAATATCCACTTAAAAAGATTAGCGTTGTATTTTACTTTTATAACCATTTTAATTTGTTGGATCAGCGTTGTTGAAAAATCATTTAAATTGTGTTTAATTAATAATGATATTGAGCTAGCGTATAATATAAATCTTCTACCCGACTGTGCCATAAGGAGGGTTAATTACCATTAAATAAAATTAATTTAATGGTAAATTTTAACACGCAAAATAGTATGTAAAAGGTGGCAATCAAAACGAACGTTAATTTTCATATTTATCCATAAAAGGGTTAATGTAAACAATAATTACTTAAAAGGTGTGTGTTGTTTCTGGCCGCATCTATCTTCTCAACAACGGAAAACCTGGGAACACCTTCCGGCGCGGTGGTAGAGTCAAAAATGATGTCGGAAAGCTGTCCATGTGATATAATTTTTCATAAAACATTTTGATTTGATTTGATTAACAACTTATTGACTGGCAACTGATAAGTCTGTGAATTTATTTATTTATTTTTCAATTTTTTTTTTATATTGTCCTGGATTGTTAATAATTCGTCCTGCAACATATTGCAGATATAATGTGACTTGTTGTTATTCCGTACCCAAAGGGTGAAAACGGTCCTATTACTAAGCCTACGTTTTCCGTCCGTCCGTCCTACCTATTTAGGGCTGTAACTTTTGAACCGTAATAGTTAGACAGTTAAAATTTTCACGTAACGTGCGTTAATATGTCGGATTTGTTAACAAATAATATAAATGACAAAAAATCAAAATTAAGGTCATTCATAGGAAAAGTTTTTATCAACGTTTTTTTTTCTCGCTCTATCATAAAAACGGTAATACAAACAAGCGTCGAACTTGGCGCGATTATAGAACAAACTTTACAGTATAACAAAAAATAATAAAAACCCGGAAAGTGTGAGTCGCTCTCGCGCTAACAGTCCCGGAGAAAACAAAATTTGTTTCTAAGTTAATATGTTGTGTGGTCATGTGTCACGGTGCGCGAGTAGCCCGACTCGCACTTGACCGGTTTTATTTAGAGAAGGCCTTTACCCTGTCGTAGCAACAAATTATTTCAACTACGAAAATCAAAATCGAAATTAATTTATTGACATGAAAAAGTAAGATAACAGCGTAACATTTATTACAAGTATGAAGCAATTTTATGTGCCTCTTTAATAATCCTTCTACGTCGATCAATATTAATAGAAATCACTGAAGACGTTAGGGTTTACATCCCTTTACAGAAACTGTTAGTTTAACTTGGAAACTTACGTAGATAACAAATACGAAGCTGTATCTAAATAGGTCAATCGGTCATTAGCGTATACCTATCTAAGATGGCGTCACCTATCAAAACTTTGATGAGAGAATCAGGAGACTCCCCCGGCACCGGCTAAGACCGTGTACCCGGACTTTCGACACAGAATAGGTAATAGTATACTTTCGATATATCGCAGCCGTTTTGGTCCGAACTTCAGGGTATATTACTGTTGGCGCGCTCCATACAAACGAAGTCTGGTCATATTTACAATACTAACCTATTAAACTCAATGAAATTTTGCGAAAACAATCTAGAATCAAATCTCTATGGTTGTATCTTGTCAGATTTTCCTTAAAATGTACAGTTTTAAAGTTACAGTGTCTAAAAGATTTCCATACAAATATTAAATTAATCCTAGCATTGAAACTGTTTATTTTAACGAAAATCGGACACGATACAAGCATAGAGATTGGTTCCTAGATTGTTTCAGCATAATTTCATTGAGTTTAATTGGTTAGTATTGAAAATATCACCAGACTACGTTTGTATGCAGCGCGCATTTACGAATTCGGAATAAACGTCTCTTCATTGTAATAGAGTTAAAATTGGAACGAAAACGTTCACTCAAACGCAATTGCGAAGTTCGAATATCCGGGTAGACCCACTGGTTATAATCAATGATACGTTATACTTAAGTCAAAATTCTAAGTACAAAGATGCCTAAAAATATTTGTCTCTTATCTATCTATCAAGACATACAGGGTGTAACAACACAGCTTAAGGGTGTTAGAACAAACCACTCAAGGGGGTGATTCAGACTATCAAACTGGACAATTTTCATTCGATAATTTGATGGTCTGAAGCTCCCCTTAAGTATTACCAGGGTGTTTTGTTACATCCTGTTTAATAAAATTGAAAAAGCAGGGATGTACATTAGATATATTTGCAAAAAAAATCACAGGGGGTGTTTAGAATACGTAATGGAATGCATTAATACCTACTATTTTTAGAATATCCGACTGTCTGTCTGTCTGTTTGTTTGTGCACGCATCACTTTAAAACTACCAAACCGATTTGGATGAGGTTTTCACAGAAGCATAGGGCTTAATTTTTATTAACATTAAGGCTTTGTTGTGTCGCAATATATGCACTCAATCAAAAGTTATGAGTATTTAAAAGTCAGTAGTTCGCGCGTTCCGAGTCGCGGGCGCCGCTAGTGGGTACTATATTGAGACGCGTTCGTTCAATTAATTTGTTTTATTACCAGCAGTAGAGTTATTTACTTCCTAACCCCTTGGTAATCATAATCTCACCCCACACAATAGTCGTACAAAATTAACCCGCTTGCATTATGTAGGGCAACTAAGGAAACAATGGCTCGGATTAATCAACCGAAGCTCGATCTGAGGATAAAGATTATAAGCGAACAGCTTCATTAGAACTAGACGAGGGAAGTAAATGTACGTACACATCATGAAATAATTGAAACACCGCACATTCATTTTAGATATAATAGTATAAGATATAGACGTACTTTTTGTTATCATCAGCTGCATGTGATGGGGACGGATCAGGTCTGCTTGTATAACTCGGCTTAGGAGTTACAGTCGTTCAAAGGTCGGACCCTATGAATACTGAATCAGCCTTGCAGCTGATGATAACAAAAAGTACGTCTATCTCTTATACTATAATATTAGATTCTGATAATATTGTGGAATAATGGGAATTTAATTCTTTTTCTTGGTAAGTTTTTGATACCAATTCAATTTGATTACATAATGTTCAGTGTTATCTAGGTGAAATCTACGGTTTGTAAGCTTGCGATATGTTCTCGTTTACTTTTATACGAAAACAAGGGACGAGACGAGATCCCGATTTTTCCAATGTGAAGGTCAACTGGAAGTGATGGAGGCTATTTCTTATCTTCAAAATGATCGCCCCCCAACTAGACAATCCATCTGATTCTGCGGGAGTCACGTACTTACCTAAAAAGTAACAGAAAACATTTATTGGAGTCGAGTGGATTATCTTCATTCTGACAGTTATTTCATTAGACCGATCAACGTTATGACAGGACAATAATATAGATATTGTTTCCTCAAAACAAATGTCACTGTCACAAAGTACCTATTTGTAGGTGCTTAGAATACTTTGCAGATATTTCTATTACAAAGGAATATAAATTACACTGTATCGTTTTGCATCTTTTTTGTTCATTGACCCTTATTGTTTCGTTATGTCCGTCCGTCTATCCGTCTGTCCGCGGCTTAGCTCAGAGACGCTTAGTACTAGAAAGCTGTAATTTGTCATAGGTATACATATTAATCACACCGACAAAGTGGTAAAATAAAATCTTGAAAAATAATTTTTAGGGTACCTCCCCTACACGAAAAGTGGGGATGCAATTTTTTTCTCGTCTATCCCATGGTGTGGGGTATCGTTGAATAGGTCTTTTTCGATATAGAGATCCGATAGCGAAATATTAAGCTTTAAAGAGAAAATTTTTGTTAGAGTCAAGTGTGTCCCCCCTCCGTGCCAGCTAAACGGTTGTTTCTGGATACGCGAAAAATTTCACGGAAGTAGAAGGAAGTTAAAAGGAAAACTATCACCGCTAAGTAGGCTTTACAAGTTAACGAGTAATAGTCGACCAACTTGTAAAATGTACTTTTTAGACTTTAATAGCCGTTAAACCGTGGTATAAAACAAAAAGCCCTCTTCTAAGTCCGTGTAGTGGGTACTATAATGAGACGCGTTTGCTCAATTAATATGTTTTAGTACCAGCAGTAGATTTATTTACTTCCTAACCTTAAAATGAAAGCTATCACCGCTAAGTAGGCTTTACAAGTTAACGAGTAGGTAATAGTCGACCAACTTGTAAAATGTACTTTTTAGACTTTATTAGCCGTTAAACCGTGGTCAAAAAGCAACAAAAAGCCCTCTTCTAAGTCCGTATATTGTCACGGGCAACTACGAAACCCTACCCTGCGCGTGGCCCGACACGCACTAGGCCAGTTTTTGAAGAAACTTATCGAATATTCCCATGCCATCTTTGCAACAACTTGTAAACAACAATAATTTACCCAATGTTATTAAGCAAAAATAATGAATAACCTTAGGTTAGCCATTATTTTTTGCAGATAAGTCGAGAAGTTTGACCTTTTGTTGATTTGTGGGTATTCACGAACATACGAGTACAAACAAGTTCAGGCTACTTACCTACAACGCGGCGAAAATGGACCTATTATAACACAGGTCCGGCACTTCAAACAACTTTTTGGATTTGACATGATGGCGTTCGCAAATGCGCACTTGGTGCAAATTGTCTTTGACATATGTGGGTTGACTTACCACGCATCATATGAACATCATCAACATTTCGTTACTTTTATTGTTTGTTCCGTTATTAGAAATAGTATTTGAGCTAAAGAATTACTGAAAATGTGAATTTACTGTTATTTTTCAATGTTTTTTATGCACTAAAAAGACTCAATTTTATGTAATCAAATCCAACGGGTGCGCGCGCCTGCCTGCATTCCCTTGCTCGGCTTCCTCAATTTTCCCAGAAAGTTGTGAGGGGTGGGGTATCTGAAGTAAGAGGGGGGCGGGGAGTGGCCGTTCTGTATGTAGAACTACCTATATATACTATTACCTATTCTGTGCCTATGATGTACATTCTGACTATGAGAGCATTAATATGCTGACATGTCCTTCTTAATATGCTGACACTTTTTTAAGGGGATGATCATCAGGCCATCAAACTGAACCAAGCCAAAGTATGGGAAAGATTTTTAGGCCAAATGTATGGGACAGCAGATTTTTTTTTCCGCGATTTCGATGTTGGTGTAATAGACAAAGTTTTTCAGTTGGACGGTCTGATCATCCCCTTAAAAAGAGTCAGCATATTGGGAAGGACCCTATAGATATAATCACACAAGTCGGTCATCCACATTTTTAGAAAAATGTTCCTAATGGTAATAATTACACTACATATTAATATTCACTCCCTTTAAGATTCATTAAGATAACTGAGATCTATGGGCATTCTATTCCGTAAGATTAATTGTAGGTACGTAGATCGAGTAAAAAACAATCTTACGGAATAAGAGGCGGTAAAATGGTGCCGCATCTAAGCGCAATCAGACGTGTCAGAAATAATTTTCACTATTATGTTGTTATAGCCACGTACTCTGCTCAACAGCGATCATAACTTTAACAGTGCAAGTGTTCAAAACGTTGAAAACTCTTACATTAGACTTTTTCATGTTTCTGAAAACTTCTGAAACAATTTTCATCCAACTTTGACTATAAATCTGACCAGATAACTTGACCTAAAAGTTGCGAACTACCCAGAAATCGGATTATGGCTTTTAGCGCATCTGTACTTAGAATTAAAAATATACAGTGAAGGAGAAAAAATTTGAAAATAAAGTGGCATGAAGTACTCTCAAAATAAATTAAGGCACTAATTAAATATACCTTAATTACGTACTTATTTATTATAATTAACGTAGGTACCATAGAATCAATTTGGAAACGTCGCATTTTGTAACTCGATAGACATCCAATATCGAAGCAATAATGACTTTAGCGATGAAAAACACATTTCAAACTTCCGTAAATTTAGCTTCCCAAATTCCATTCTTAAGAGAAGTTTATTCCGAATGCGTAAATTCGCGCTGCTTACAAACGAAGTCTGGTGATATTTTCAATACTAACCAATTAAAATCAATAAATTTTGCAGAAACAATCTAGAAACAAATCTCTATGCTTGTATCTTGTCCGATTTTCGTTAAAATATATAGTTTCAATGCTAGGATGAATTTTAGAATTTTTGTCTGTCTGTTTGTAACAGCATCACACAAAAACTACTGAACCGATTTTGATGAAACTTTTTTTGTTTGATAGCTTATGATCTGACTTAAAATCTGCTATATAATTTGTGCGGACGAAGTCGCGGGTAAACTCTAGTTTTTTTTTTTTTTTTTTAATTTAATTAAAAGTTTTGGAGGCAGGTGGCCGTAGTACAAAAAATTTGTTGCGTCGATAAAGACACCAATAAGATAGCGACCCCCTTTTTTAACTAGAGCGAGTTTACAATTTTGGTGTAATTATGAGAGAAAGATAGAAAAACCATTTAGGTATTTGAATCTCCAATACACAAGCAAATGAATGAATCCATTCATAAGTTACGAATCATGAATTTTAGTTTAGAACTAATAAACAGTCTGAACGCTAGCGAGAATGTTTACTAACGAACTCGATCATTATCAACTTTATGAATGAAATATACTTTTATTTACAACAAAAACACAGATATACAGCATTAAACAAAAACAAAAAAAATAGTACAAATAAAGCGATCTTACCGCTAAAAAGCGATTTCCTCCAGACAGCCTTAGGGAAAGTAAATTGAAACAAACAAAACGGGTCGGTGCTATATACAATAAATAGTAAATAACAAAAATAGAGGAGAAACCAAAAAACTAATACGTTTCATAAGTATAGACACATAGTACATATTCTGCCGTGATACGGTAAAAGGCGGCTAAGTAATATAGAGTATCATGTAACTTAGCCGCCTTTTACCGTATCAAGGTAGTATTATTATACTTACACATATAAATATAGATGCTACAATATATAAAATATATATATATGTATAAATTTGTAACTATTACAAAAAACCTACAACTACCAGGAGTGACTTGCACATTATTATATTATAAGAGCTTGAATTGCAATGTCTGACTCAGAAAAATAATTTATCGCTATTCCATAATTTTCGCATCAGCTTCGTTCCGGTTATTGAATTTTTTATAACGCCGAATTAAAATTCTTCAAGCTTTGCGAAATTCAAAATTAAATGCATTCACAGAGATTGATATTAAATATAGCACTGGCCGATATTACACAAAATAATCGTATGAATGGGTGCATAAAATCTATTTTTTATTCGTTTGGTAGAGAACTAGGAAATATTTCAGAAGTTGGATATTACACGAACTAAGTAAGTATTCTTTGTACCAAATGGATTTGCACAAATGTTCTGCGAATATTGCATTTTATTTACGACAAAGCATTCTTTTCGTCCCTATACAATTATTGTTCCTATTCAGCGGACCAGTCGAAAATATTTCATGCAATATTCAGTCTGCCTCACTCCATTAGGATTTTACCGGTTTTCATTGTTTGCATTTAGGCACTTCCCGTCCATTGTAACTGTTCAATTTATTTTAGTTATCTAGCTAACTCAATAGTTACATTAGTTTTATTTTTCGTGATTGTTAATTTTATTAGAACAAAATCCAGAAATTTTCTAGTTTTCAACAGCTAAGACTGTGGAAAACGCTTGTTTTTATGATTACTGTTGTGATTATGTTTGCGCAGTTGAGCAGTGAAATCTTTTAATTAGTACTTTTTTCATGTTATCATTATACAACATGTCAATGAAATAACGCAAAACTAGAAAGTAGTTTGTTTAGAATCGAATTATCATGTCTTCAACATAGGTAATTTTTTTTCAAAATATTAAATAATTTGTTAGTAAAATTTAAAATTTACTGAACTCGATCTCAACCCACCGCACGGGCACACTCACCCTGCTTACTACCAAAACAAGATTCTTAAAATGTATCAACGAGCACGCTAGAGCTTTCATTCATTGCTGAAATGATAACAAACCATTTTTGCCTGAAAACTTAAACTGCGAATAACGTTAAATTTTAAGTATCAATATAATTAAATTATTGTTTCAAACTAATTATTTTGTTATAAATCAGTTGCAGTGTATGAGGTTTGTCAGATTTTCCTTAAAACATACAGTTTCAATGCTAGAAATTAATTAGGCTTTAATTTAAGATTTGTTTGGAAAACTTTGAGGCACTGTAACTTTAAAACTATACATCTTAACAAAAATCTGACACAATACAAGCATAGAGATTAGTTTCTAGATTGTTTCTGAATAATTTCATTGATTTTAATTTTTTAGTATTGTAAATATAACCAGGCTTCGTTTGTTTGGAGCGTGCCAAAGGTTTACTTAATATGACATGGCGAATACTTCTTCGAAATCTCATTATGATTACGTGCTTAATTAATAAGTAGATAATTATACAAGGTGTAACAAAAATCCTAGCAATATTTTAAGGGCTGGTTTAGAACATCAAACTGAACAATTTTCAAAAGGAGAAATAATAGAAAAAAAATCTGCTGTACTACAGTTTTGTATGAAACTGCAGATTCTTTTTATTTTATCGATGTTGGCTTCATAGTAAAAGTTGATCAGTTTGATGGTCTACCACCCCTTTAAATATTACTAGGGAGTTTTGTTCAATCACACATTAGGGCGCGTTCCGACGACACGCACCTGCTCCGCACCAGCACGACTAGCATGATTTCTCTACTTGCGCGCGACTCGGCTTTTTCCCATACTAAAAGTCGCGGCAAGCGCGGCTTTCGCTCTCCGAAAAGCGCGGGAACAGGTTATTTTCTATGCAGCGAAGGCGCGTCGCGTGCGTGTAGAGAAATCATACTAGACATGCTGGTCTTGTCTTGTTGTGTGGGCACCACCCGCGTCTTACCCGCATGGGAAAATACATTGCTTATGATTGAAGTCTTATGACTATGACTATGGCGTACGCGGAGCGCGTGCGGGTCGTCTGATCGCACCCTAACACTGTATAAGACACCATTTCAAAATTATTAACAAAGTCACACATACAGCTACAACACGACGTCACTCAAAACCTAATATTATTAGTTGTTAACACACCTCTCATGATATTATTTCGGTTTTCTGAACATTAAACTGAGAAAAAGCTGCCTGTCTCTTGAATGAAATTTCATTTCTATTGTGTCGGATCGTTTCGTCAGACATTAACCGAAATTTACGGTTCGGGCCAATTTTAGACAGGATTTAACTACTGCCCTTAATGTTCCGCTTTCAGAATTTCTGTTCAAAGTGACTCTAACAAAATGTTAATAGTAGTTTGCATTGAAATTTATTATAAAACTAACGTACTGGAATAAATAACAAAATTTATAAGAGGATTAATAAATCCAATGAGATAAATGTTAACGCTTCTAGACTCGGGAGTTACGCTCTGTTTTTGACTTTGAGCGCATATATCTCGAGATACAAGCATTGTAAAAACTTAATTTGCATAGGTTATAAGTTGCAAGAGATATCCAATGACACTTTTTTTTGCCGACCCCCTTTTCGTTGTATCTGCGCTCAAAAAAATGTGTTTCTTCTTAATTACAATTTTTCTGTTTTTGGGTTACTATCTATCTTTTTACGAAATTTTACGAATCTAAAGACACCTCATACATTAAAATCCATCAAGCCATTCAGGCTGTAGGGCGTGCCAAAGAAATAGACACACATACATACTTAAATATATGCATACGCTCGAAAAACATAACCCCCCTTCTGGCGCAGCCGGGTGAAAATTAGGGAGTAATTAAGCCGGGGCACACAGACAGACAAACGGACTGATGGGCAGAATGGACGAAAGTAAAAGGGTTCCTTGTTTGACTACGGAACCCAAAAAAGCACGTAAATTACCCGCCCTGTACCCGGACTTTAGATTTTCGATATAAGCGACCGTTTCGGTCTGGACTTCATTGTAATAGAGTTGACATTTGAACGAAACCATTCACGCAATTGTGAAGTTCGAATGTCTGGGTAGAGGCCCTGAAACTCGACTCGAATCGATCGACAGACGTGCATTTTCTTTGATGTTTTAAGACGAAAGTCAACGCTCATTTCCTGGACCACCGATTTTTCTTTTTTTCTCCTTGAGTCACTGCATATTATATTGCATATTTTTGTTTAACAAGGTGGGCCATAAAGTTGTGCGGACTTTAAAATTTAATTAAAAAGAACTAAAAATAGTACACAATCAGATGGGTAGTTAAGTTATAACCTATAGAATCCTACTGCAGGGCAAAGGACTCCTCTCACGAATAAGGGTGAGAGGGAGAAGGCCATACTCCACCAGGCGGGCACGGTGCGGAGTTGGAGGAGGCAAGTTAGTAGTCAACTTAGGCATCTGACCTGGCTTAACGAATAGTTACAACGCCATCTGACGGAGCTATCCGAGACCAACTGCTTAACGTGCCTTCCGAAGCACGGAAACGCTCTAGATGAAATACCACTAAACATCACCCATTCAAAGACTGACCAGACCTGACTTTGCTTTACTTCGGTGATCGTTTCCAATACCGAAGCTCCACTACGCCAACGAGCGCTTCAGCTAGGCAAGCGTGGCTGAATTATCGCAGTTACTTTTCATGTATCCTCACAGAAAAAAGGTCTAGTGGAGTCATATCTGGACTCCTGTACGGCCATGGAATATTCCTTCGGCCCGATATGAGTCAGTTTTTAACAGTTTGTCTTTGCAGCCTAATGGTCCACCATCTAGGTGATGTTATTTTTATGAAATAAATTTGCCAGATTTCTATTTTAATTTAAATACGCAATTTAGATTGTGTACTATTTTGAGTTTTTTTCACCAGTTTTGAGGTGTGGTGTGTGGTGGTGTTGCAGTTTTGTTTTTTTGTGTTGTGTGTTTTGTATGTTTTGTTTGTTTTTTATTTGTGTGTATCTCACAAAATAAATCTATGTTAATTTTCGTTTGTACGGGACTCGCCACTGCTTGTCCGCTTTTTTATTTTCATTGTTGCTCCCCTTGTATTATTGTAGGTATGAAATCTGATTAGCGTATGCTGACGGCTATATTCTCCGTGCCACAGTTATTCTATGTATACAGGATGTTAGGGTAAACTTTTGCATTACTTTAAGGGATGATTGTACACACACATGATGATACTGAACGACGTTCCAAAAGAAACCAGTAGAAAATTCGTAAACAAATTTGGAATGTTGATACTAAATGCAATCAGCTGATCGAATACGTTTGTTCGAAAACTCTAAATTTGTTTTAAATACAAGGTACTATAGCTGTCTAACCTTAGGTCAGTTTATACAGAAGAGACGTGTGGCAGTGGCGGATAGTCAAAGTAACACAATTATAAACCTTATAGTACGTAGCATAGCGTCGTTCGGAGAATTATCTAGAGGCGCGGGCGCGGATCTCCTTTACGACAAAAACGACGCTATGCTACTTACTATAGGGTTTATATTGTGTTACTTAGATTATCCGCCACCAAATGTCTCTTCTGTATAAACTTTGTATATGTCCCATATATTTTACTAACATTACCAGGGCATACAAAGTTTAAATATAGTATTTCAGGAACGTTATGACAGTTATTAAAGTTTACATTCCAGAATTATGCTGTAAACGGAGCACACACGATTTTCCAAATGATATAAAAGCTAGACTCAGGAAAGATAAGATTCTATAGAATCCAGCAAATGGGAAATTATATCAATTCCTTCATCTCGCTTTGTTATTGTTATTAAACCTTCTTGGGCTTTCACCCAGTTCTGCATATCGTTATAAAACGTAGCGATTTAGAAACAGAGTAGCAATTTTTTTTTCTATGCAGAGGGAAATATCATTCCTAGGTCCCATACATTACTATTGACGAATCCCTTAGTACTTCTGTCTTAGCATTTTCCAGTGCATGCAATTTGAATTTCTAACACTCAGTTGTAGAAAGGCTCATTAGAGTTAATCATCCATTAAACCTCTTGCTAGCTTTTACTACGTCGACAAGACAAAAAGTGACAACAAGAGATTTAATGGAGGATTAACTTTAATGAGCGTTTCTGAAACTGAGTGTAAGTCAACTCGTAGTTATGCATCTTAGCTAAGTCAATTAATATTTTGAATTATTTGTTTTTCTTATAAACATTGATTTAGTCGATTCGTCAATAAGTTAAAATGCCGAGTCACGTTGCAGGTTCTGACACGAGGTTTTCCTCGCGTGATGTTGGCGCGGTTAGCGTTTTTGCCTGCCACGAGGCTCCACAATCCGCAATCTCTTCTGGTTCTTGATCAAAAACAATCCCTGAGATTGGGATAGATACTCCCACAAACTACTTGAAACACGGAAATGCAGTGCTAACGCGCAAGCAAAAGTCCATTAATTAAAAAAAAGTTAAAATGTCAGGCTTTTATAGTAATCATCTGCATAGGATTAAACGTAAATCTACAATTCCATTAAATAGGAAATAGGTTTAAACTCTGCTAGTGACAATTGGAATGGGCTGCGTCACTTTATTGGCAATTTATGCCATCCTCCGGCATAGGAAAAACACGTTCGTCTGTCATCGGACAAACGAAATCTGATAAGTGGCAATGTGTGGCCATTTCAACCGGATTTGCGTCACAAAAAAGATATATATCCGGCCATTTTTGACATGTGTACTGTTGGGTGGTTTACGGCCTTCGTTTGCACCAAGAGGTATCCTCCACTGAACGACCTTGTCTACGTCATTTTAGTAGGTTTTTTACTTGCATACTAAAAAATAAAAGCGCTGTCTAGCGCCGCCCTATTCATGAATAGACCAATGAATGAATAGTTTCTAAACAATAAATTATGCGCGAATTTTTTTTTTTTTTGGTCAGGCGGTGATGTCCGCGATAGTGCCTGTGCGGTGGGTTGAGATCGAGTTCAGTAAATTTTTACAAATAAAGTATTTAATATATTGAAATAAATTACCTATTGAACCCATGATAATTTGATTCTAATCAAACTACTTTCTAGTTTTGCGTTTATTCATTAACACGTTGTATATTGTTATCTTATTATTGAACAAGAAGCAAACTTCGTTAGTCACTATAGGAAGTCCATAAACTCGTTGAAGCATTACAAGTTGGTGAAAGTATAAGCATTAACAGCGCAGCGATGACTTGAGGATTTTGATACACTACATGAATAATGGAAGACCTGAAGTTTGCAAGTGCTTCACCTCATTCTAGAATTAATCACAGCACTCTTACTCCTTCGACATAAGTAAGAAAGTTATTTGATAAACAACAACAAACAACAACGACAACAAATACCGAGGCGTCAATGGCGAAATTGTTAATAGGTACATTTTTCTCTTAATTTGTAAAACTCACAAAAACCTAGTTTTTATTTTTTGTAATAGTAGTACCTACGTATACACTTTTAAAGAGGAATATTCATAGTCGTTATGGAGATATTTCAATGAAAAGCTGCATTTTGTGATGGAAGCAAGCCGCTTTGCACAATGATAGTAGGGACCAAAATAAGTGATTCGACCCGCAGCAGCCAACTTTCATCCCTTAGAAACAAAGATAACGCCACGTCTTTAAAAAACTTCTCTAAATTCAACACCTATACCTGTTTCTATAGTTAATTAATGTTTCAATCGAAAGTAAACTAAAAAAAAACGCCAGACCCAGTTGTATTAAAGAAAACTATCTATTTTCATTGGTATTTTTTTGGTCGTAACCTTACTCTATGATCGTAACGCATCTTTGATTTGAATGACGAAAGTGTTATCATTTCCTTTTCTTCACTTCTCATAAATTATACGGCAATAGTGAATCGTGAATAAATAGGAGATTGAATGGACTATCTACGGCTACAGGGTGAAATTGAAATCATTGGTATCCTTTTAAACTAATAGATAGTAAATACTCTGTGCTAATAGTACCTACTGTAGCCCCGGGACATTTTAATTACCAAAAAGCCGTTTTGATATTGTTGTAAGGGAGAAATGACTAACATAAAACCAAAGCCGCCGTAACAAAAAAAAAAAAAAAATTGTCTTAAATTTTTAAATGTCGAGGTTACCTTTTTTCGGGTTCCATAGTCAACAAGGAACCCTTATAGTTCGCCATGTCCGTCTGTCCGCGGCTTAGCACAGGGACGGAAAGTGAAAATTTTTGTTAGAGTCAAGTGTCCACTCCCACTTTTTAGACATTAGTAGCCGTTAAACCGTAGTATAAAACAAAAAACCCCCTTCTAAGTCCATATATCGTAACGGGCAACTACGGAACCTTACCCTGCGCGTGGCCCGACACGCACATAACCGTTTTTTTTTAAATTAACTTATTCAAGGTAAACTGGTTTTCGATTACCATTCCAGAGTCAATCTGTCGAGGAATGAAGGCGA
Source organism: Agonopterix alstromeriana (assembly GCA_963924505.1). NCBI lineage: Eukaryota > Metazoa > Arthropoda > Insecta > Lepidoptera > Depressariidae > Agonopterix > Agonopterix alstromeriana. The sequence continues at coordinate 5,648,137 of OZ004661.1, forward strand.
TGAAAATTAAAGTTCGTTTGATCTCGATTCTCGATGCGGAGATAATTTTGTTGCGGAGACATGTTTTATCGTACTGATTTATGTATACATAAAAGCTTGTAAGCTTTCAAAGATAAAAGCAACAAATAGATTTGTAGCCGTGCAATTCAAAATGGGTACGAAGGGGCGGGCGTGACTTGCACGACGTGTATCGGCTCTAGCTCTGTAGGTATAGCTTCGGCACGGATCTTGAACCTATTTATAAGTTGCACTGAACGTGTGCTGCTTATGCTGTATTGTACATTGTTGTTTAGTCATCATTATACAGGGTGTAAGGAAAAGTATAATAATAATAATAAAGCTTATTATCTCCACAAAGTTAGGAATACAAAGGTTTGTCTTAAAATTAGTGTACAGATTTTTTGTGACGACTGGAGTCTGTTTAAAAAACCTAGAATCTAGGAATTGTGCAACAAACCCCAGGCCTCCACCACTGTACATGATTACGTTCTGAGTAGAAATAGAAAGAAAACATGAATCGATAAATGCAAACCAAGTTATCCAGAAAAGACTGTGTGATTTCATAAAAGAAGTGAAACAAAATTAAAAGTAAAAAAAATAAAATAATAATAAAATAGTAACAAGACATGTTAGTTGTGTATGTGTGTGAGTGAGTGTGATTGCTGGTGTGAGTATAATTAACCTTTAAACCAAATACTGTACCCACCAAACTGAACGACTATTACTATAGGAGCAAACCGATCAGAACCGGTTTGCTCCCATGGTAAAAGTTATTCAGTTTGATGGGTAGAGTAGGTATGTGGTTTAAATGTTAATGATACTTTTCCTTACACCCTGTATAAGTCCGGACTAGCTTCTGGTAATTTCAATGGGACTAGATTATCTGTATGACAATGTCCAAGATATTTATATTAATTTATAATTCTTTATTATTTTTAAATTTCGTACGGCACTAGACAGTATTTTCGTTTGAATGCCGAGTCAAGATCCGTACCGCGCACTAGAGAGTGAAGATGATTTGTTATTACAAATTTTTCAATTCCCATAAGTTCTTTGGATAAAGTTTCCAATATTACAAAGGCATTCGCCCTTTAAAGTAATGCAAATGCGTCTATGCTTACACTCTGTATATATAGTCCATGTTAAGATATAATTCTTATGCAAATTAATGCGATCATGCAGCCCTAGTATGATTTCTCTACTCGCGCGCGACGCGCCTTCGCTGCATAGAAAAATACCACTTCGCGCGCTTTTCAGTCGCGCTTGCTGACACGGGTAGCAGAGAAGTAGGGTCATAGAATAGAATATATTTATTTGCCTTAAAAAATAAACACATTACAAAAACAATATAGTACACGGTTAGTACGTATAAATCATGCCAGAGGTACAGAAAATATTATTAAAACAAAATAAAATTTTCTCTGCATATGCCAGATGAAAAGTTGTACCGTAGTAGCTTCATAATCCAAGCTGAAGTCGTAGTAAGCTTGGAACCAAAGTACTTACAATGTGATGCCGTGGATTAAACCCGCAATATTATGTTCGCCCGACTTTCATTATTGACTTTGATAGCAACAGAAATTGTAGGTATTTGTCAACCAAATCAACCGTTTATTCAAATTACCGTGTACTTTCTCAAAGCATGTTTGTGATTCTACCAACAAGTTATTGTAGAGAAGATGCGGAAAAGAAACTCTAACAACGTCATATTTTTAAAATATTATAGGTATCCAGAATTAGGAAACAAAATGTACAAGGTGGTGAGTTTTTCGAAATTTATGTACGATTTCTAACACCACTGGCTTTTCGGTGAAGGAAAAACATCGGATGAAACCTGCATCCTTCAATTTCAAGGCATGTATTATACCCACTGTCCATTATAAGTGGCGACGGGCTCACCCCCCGGCACACTGGACAGAGTTTCGGTACTACTGGTGAAACGTGGATGTTCTGAGGTTTCAGAATATCTCTGACTACCTCCTCTGGGAATATAGTCGTGAGCATATGCTTATATACAAGGTGTTACAAAAGTAAAAACAAACATTTTTAACTATAAGGGGTTGTTTAGACCATCAGACTTTCACTATGGGACCATCATCGAAATCGCGAAATAAAAATCTGTTTTCCCATACATTCAGCTCGAATGGATTTGTAGTTTAGTATGGAACATCAGATTTTTTTTTCGCGATTTCGATATTGTTGCCATAATGATAGTTGTTCAGTTTGATGGTCTAAACTACCCCCTTAAATGTTTACTTGTATTTTTATAAAGTGTACAAAGCGTTATAATTGTATAATAATGTACACACGGCGACACATCAAGCTACGCAAAACTAAAACAAGCTGGCCGCACGGTGGTAGAGTAGTGTCTAACGCCGCGCGGCCAGCTTATGTTTGTTTTGCGTAGCTTGATGTGTCGCCGTGTGGCCGTGTGTACATTATTTGACAATTGACCACATTTCATTTTAAGAAAGGTACCAAAATAAGAAAACCATTTGGAGATTATGTGATTCAAAGCTTATATCAAAATTATCAGATTTTTCTATCCATTATTTCTCGAGTTATTTGAAAAATACTGAAAAATATTATAGAGGTTGAATGAGATTCTATTCCTTTGCCAGCTTGGCTTTTCTATTGTATTCTTTGTATTTGACAGTTTTTATTTTTAATGTTATTGCGGCCAAGGTATCTTAGCCATAAATCCTACGTTTTTCAGAAAATTCAAAAGTTTATTAAAAATATAAATATCGGTTAAAAATAAAATCGGAAAAATACGTATCTCTTATTTTTTAGCCTATTTTTATATTTTTAACCATTAAATAATTATCAAAAAGCGCGACATTTACTCGGCCCTGGTGCAAAATTACAATTTTATTGTTATTTCTTTATTTAATTTTATATCTATATATATAAAAGAAAGTCGTGTTTGTTACAACACTTATAACTCGAGAACGGCTGGACCGATTGCCATGGTTTTTGATTTGTTGGATTTGTTTCCGTCCCGAATAGCAGAATACATCTTAAAAACAATGAAAACTCGATTTGAAGTAACACGACATTCATTGACTGTTAGGCGGTACGAAGTTCGCCGGGTCAGCTAGTTTTTAATAAAAACAGGTGGTTAAAAAATGTAATGTTGTCAATTATAACGTTGACGTTATATTGCGCTGCAACATTGATCACAAAAGTCAATAACAGTTGATTCCCAATGGTATAAAATATTGATAGAGCGGGGAGTGCAAAAGTAACGGGTCACGTCTTAGATAACACTTAAAAGGGGAAGATGTGACATGTTCAAACAATATTCATATTTAAAAATCCGGCCAATTGCGTGTCGGGCCACGCGCAGCCCGTCGGGCAGGTTCCGTAGTTGCTCGTCACAATCTACGGACTTAGAAGGGGGCTTTTTGTTTTATACTACTGTTTAATTAAAATGTCCCATTTACATGTTACATGTACAGTCAGGTAATAAATTAATACAGTGTTACACCACAGAAAGTCCGTTGCCCCTTCAGAAAAATCGAAAGAATTGAAGAAAAAACTAAATAATTATAGGTATTTATGTATTTTTTTGGGTTTTCATTATTTTTATCTTAAGAAAAACGTATGCTACTCATTCTACATGCAAAACATTAAAAAAAAATCTCACTGTAGAACTAATGCCTGTAGGTAGGTGAATTGAAATTATTTAAGGGCAGAGATGGGCTCGTGTAGTGCAGACCAGCAAAGGCGGCATGCAAGTGCAAGTGACCCTTTGTTCTGCACGAATGTGATGTGACTAAACAATTGCAAAGTCGACTGGACAGTTAGACACACGCGTGGTTAGTGGGTGCGGCATCTTCCCGTTTTATTTTCATCTAGGGGTCACGTAATGGTTTTGCCGTTTGCCATTCTCCTTAGGGACAGCTTTTCTTACTCCACTGTAATATGATACATATACAAGGTGTAACAATTCGTGTAACTAAATACCCTAGTAATATTTAAAAGAGTGCTTTAGACCATCAAACTGAACAACTGCCACTAAGGAGCTAACATCAAGAAAAATAAAAAAATATGCTGTTTTATACAAAAATACAGTACCTATTCAACTCGAATGTACGGGACATCAGGATTTTTACGTTTCTTTTATAGTGAAATTTATTCAGTTTGATGGTCTAAACAACCCTTTTAATTTTTACTGAGGTGTTTTGTTACATCCTGTATAGAATAATCTATGAATCCACGTATATGACTATCACGTCCAAACAATATAAAGTTATCTGATTACACCACTGTTTCATTACGTCGAAAGGACGTCTTTCTTTTGTTATTATTCTTTTTTCTATCGTTTAATTAACTTATCTAAGGGCCTGTTTCACCACTTCCGAAAAAGTTCTTGTTAGATTATTTCATTTGTATGAGGAATATGTCAAATGAGCTGTCGGATAAGCTAACAAGAACTTATCCAAAAGTGGTGAAACTATAGGAGGTGTGTACTATAGGAGGGCTTAAAGTATAAAAAGCTGTAATTGAAATATTCCACCATGTGTTAATTAATGGTATATTACAAATAGGTCCAAAGAAAAGCTTACAAGAGTGTAATCTAAACTATAAAAGTAAAAGTAATAGAAGTTTGTATGTATAGAGAAGACGTACCGTAGTCCAAATTACAGATTTTTTAATATATTGTCCGTTTGTTTGTTTTTTGTTTGTTCGAGCATCACGCAAAAACTACTTGACCATTTTGATAACACTTCTTGTGTCGAAAAGCTTATGATCAGACTTAAAAACGGTTGGATATTTTATCTTGCTACAATGACGGGAACCGCTGTAAAAACTAGTAATATATAAAGTAACAGTAGTCCTTAAGCTTTCTCCTAAACTGAGCATACATTTAAATCCACGAACTATTTTTCCTTACATTGCACTTATTTATAAAACATAATACGAAATCTGGGAATATGTTGGGTCTAAGTACGACAATACTGCTATCATCTGTGGCTTACATTCAGCTGGGTCGCCTTTCTTGATCCAATTTATTGTGAGTATTTCTGAGGGACTATTGGCAGGCGAATCTTTTGGTCGAAGGCTTGCTCGGTGCTCGGAGTTTCAAGTAGTTTCGCTTTCGTTAATGGGAGGATCGTTTGTGGTATCTACATTCAATTCGACCCTGATAAGCTACGTTTGTAAGCACAAATAGATTACTTAAGGAATTCATTTCATTTGTCTATACAACGTGTTAATGAATAAGCGCAAAAACACCCCAACTATTTTACAACAAAATAATTAGATTGAAACCATAATTTCATTAGTTTGATCTTTAAAATTTAAAGTTGACGCATTTTAAGTTTTGAGGCAAAAATTATTTGTTATCATTTCAGCAATGAATGAAAGCGCTAACGTGCTCATGAATACATTTTAAGAATCTTGTTTTGGTAGTAAGTAGGGTGAGAGTTCCCAAGCGGGTGAGTATGCCTGTGCGGTGGGTTGAGATCGAGTTCAGTAAATTTTAAATTTTACAAACAAATTATTTAATATTTTGAAAAAAATTACCTGTGTTGAAACCATGGTAATTAGATTCTGCTCTCGATTCTAAAAAAACTAGTTTCTAGTTTTGCGTTAATTCATTAACATGTTGTATAAGGTGTTACAAAAGTAAAAATAAATATTTAAAAATTTTAAGGGGTTGTTTAGACCATCAAACTGAACAACTTTCATTATGGGACCAAGTACGAAATCGCGAAAAAAAAAATCTGCTGTCCCATACGTTTAACTCGAGTAGATTTGTAGTTTAGTATGGAACATCAGATTTTTTTATCACAATTTCGATATTGGTCCTATAGTGAAAGTTGTTCGGTTTGATGGTCTTAACCGGGGGTGGTTTAGTTTAAATGTTTATTTGTATTTTTGTAACACTTTGTATAAATTTAATGGTTTTCTTTGGTAAGCTTCTTGCGAACGGCGGAACAGATTTGGCAAAAATTTTTTTAATGTCCATTCTCGTCCGAATAAGATTTTTAGGGAAAGAAAAAACCAAGTGTGTATCAGGTAAAAGAAAGGGGCATTGCAACGATGCCGGGCACAGCTAGAATCAAATCTTTATAACAATTACTAGATTTTGTCCGCACTGGCTTATCTCAGCGGTTATCGTACTGAGATAAAATATTTACCAGTTTAAGCGGAAAGAAGTCAGAAGCTGTTAAACAAAAATTGTAATCAACATCGGTTCATTAGTTTTTGTGTGATGCTCGAACAAACATACAGACAGATAAAAATTAAAAATTCGGTGTTTCGAAGTCAGGGACACCTAAACATTATTATGTTTATACTTTTATACAGAGTAGATGAAAAAAAACAGGAATTAAACCCAAACACAATTTTATTTTTCATCGCTACTTTAATTCAATACAAAAAGCTCCCGGTATTTACCTAATCATAGGGTTCGAGATAGGCTTTTTGCCACTAGAAGAATTTTTTTATGAAACAAGTTGAGACGGCGTAAAAACTTCTTAACGGCGTTGGGACTAAGTGCCTCGGGGCATCAGCAGGGTGCGACATCTTAACCCCAGGCAGCACTCTCCCTCTTTTACACAAAAATACGTACCTCCACTTTTGTTAATTTCAAGCCTTAACTCCATAAGGCTCCAAATAATTTTGTCCTTTGACGCCGAAGTTATATGTTAGACCTAACTTAGATTAAAATGTGAACTTTAATTAATTTCTCGTACATGCAAAAGTTTTATTGTATACACAGTGTACGATTCCAATTTGATGAACAAAGTCGTGTAAAATTTTAAAGAACGGCCATAAATTGAACTAGAACCATTTTTGAAATAACTTCAGTAAAGTTGAACTCATTGCAATACCTATTCCAACTTCCTGGTTGAACTCAACAAAACAAGAAACTCATAAAAAGATTAATTGAGTTAACAGCGATAATTCTTGGTCAATGGTTTTTACTTTCATTAAATTCTTCTCCATACCTACTTTTTTTTTAATGGATACTATAACCAGCATTATTTTCTCTCTACTCTTGTCTTCCATATTTATGAATTGAGAAAAATGAAGAATAATCTCTCAATCACAATGTAATTGTAAAAACTTGGGATAACACTAGTAAAAATTACTGACGGACGAATTACTGCCAAAACAAAAGGAATTCTTATACTTACCGAAATAATTTCAATCGCAAAGTGCTAAGTGTACCCCCATTTCTTAACCCACCTTATTTTTCAAATTGATTTCAGGCACCGACTTCCCTACCTTGTCAGGTACACCTACACGTATATTACGTAAAAGGATCATAAACGTTTGCGTCTAAAAAATGTTGTAAATTTGGGAAGGCCAATTTGGCAAAATATTTGAAGCAACGGCTGGTAGACGTCTGATGTTATGAACTTCCCGGAGGAAATTACAGTAACCATTTCGAAAGAAAAATTTTAAGAGAAAAGGTTTTCCTGATAATCCTCGGGGACAATACAAATCGGAATCTTAAGATGGAGTCGTAAAAGTGTCGAATAAGTGAATTGGACTGCGTATTGCGGTCAGATTTCGTCTAGTTCCGCTGACAAACACGGCCTACTCAACAATATTGAGGTTCACATTTACGATTTTTTTCGAACAATACCTGAAATACTAGGTAAGCGACAACTCTCAATTGCTGAGACTAAGAACATAATACCCGGTGCCCTGTTTAACAATATAATGAATATTATTTTTCTTGAACATACGTATCTACTTCACACTGTTTGTTCAGGATCAATGTTTGAATAACCTAATTTTAATCGCTGTCCCGAGCTTAATCAAGTCGTTGACTAAGATCGAAAGTTTGGTGTTTGTTGAACTGACTGAACTTAGATTAATTCATAAATAATTATTTTCATGGTCATGTTTCTGTGACTGTTTTGTCCCCGGAGATAATCTACCGTTACCTAATTGCATTCAATTTATCCGTTCAGACGTTCAGATAGAGACATTCTATATACAAAGTTACTGTTAGTACTTTATCTGTGATTTTAAGTGGAATGCAAATATTTTCTTGAACTGCGTCCAAAGCATTCCATGAATAATAGGAATTATCTGCAGTTGAAGCAGGTTGCATAATATACTTTAGTTGATTATACGAGTATCTTCAAAACAAGTATTTCATTAATTTGGGTAGACAGACAGATTAGAACATGCATACTTAAATCTGGGCACGATATTCACTTTACACCCATGTGAATATAGCGAAATGGCCAAGCCACATATTTTGACTACGGTGTAGAGTTTGTGAACTTAGGGATTGTAGAGTTAGGGCGTGTAGAGTTGGCTGTACATAACATCTGATAACTTTTTGACAGTGCGAGCCATTTGGTCTCATCTTGGCAACATTTTACATGAAAATGTTTTTGGTGGGATACTACTTACTTTAGTGCAGTTTTAAATCTGGACGCAATTGTCACAAGCTAGATAAATTGCCGTTACATTTTATGTAGTCATTCGTTACCGCACTGTAGAAAGGACATAAAATCATTTTATGCCCACTTGAGGGCGACTGTTGGAGGGTTATTGTTTTCAAGAACATGAAAAACACAAAGATTCAGAAGTCCTGAAACTGTTTTATAGCACGTTGTAATTCAGAAACGTGGTACTTATGAAACAGTCCTACGATTGTAGGTACTTATGACAATAGCTTATCAAATAAAATAGATGTAAACAAAAATAACGCTTGTGTCAGATCTCTTTTCATTGTTTCGTAAATTTTATGCTCGTCTGTTTCGTTTTTTTACCATTTTCTTCGTTCCTTATACAGGGTGTTAGGGTGAACAGTTGCATTGCTTCAAGGGATGATTGTACACATGATACTGAAAAACTTTCCCATAGAAAAATATAGGAAAATCGCATTTCGCATTCTACTTTTCATAGAAATGTTCGAACAGCTTATTGAATTTAGTATGGAAAGTAAAAACAAATTTTTGGGAATTTCCTTCAGGTTTCTTAGGGAAAGTTGTTCAGTATCATGGGTACAATTACCCCTTAAAGTAATGCAACTGTTTACCATAACGCCCTGTATGATATGCCTACCTAGTCCCTACTTTTGTTTGAAAGTAGATTATTTGATGGAACGTTGATTTTTAGGGTTCCGTAGTAAACAAGGACCCCTTATAGTTTCGCCATGTCCGTCCGTCTGTTCGTCTGTCCGCGACTTAGCTCAGAGACGCTTAGTACTAGAAAGCTGTAATTTGATATAGGTATCCATATTTATCACGCCGACAAAGTGGTAGAATAACATCTTGAAAAATATATTTTTTAGGATACCTCCCCTACACGAGAAGTGGGGATGACATTTTTTTTCTCATCTATCCCATAGAATGGGGTATCGTTGGATCGGTCTTTTAAAAATATTGTCGGTGTGGGAAAATCATTTTTCTATTTATGAATCCGTTTGCGAAATATTAAGCTTTAAAGTGAAAATTTTTGTTAGACTCAAGTGTCCCCCCCTCCCCTTGCCAGCTAAACGGTTGTTTCTGGATACGTGAAAAAATTTACGGCAGTAGTGTATAAAAGGTGTTACAAAAATACAAATAAACATTTAAGGGGGTGGTTTAGACCATCAAACCGAACAACTTTCACTATGGGACCAACATCGAAATCGCGAAAAAACATCTGATGTTCCATACTAAACTACAAATCTACTCGAGCTAAATGTATGTATGGTGATTTTTTTTTCGCGATTTCGATGTTGGTCCCTCAGTGAAAGTTGTTCAGTTTGATGGTCTAAACAATTTTTATTTTTACTTTTGTAACACCCAGTATAACGAATTTAAAAGGAAAACTATCACCGCTAAGTAGACTTTACAGTTAACGAGTAACAGTCGAATAACTTTAAAATGTACTTTTTAGACTTTATTAGCCGTTAAACCGTAGTATAAAACATAAAGCCCCCTTCTAAGTCCGTATATTGTGACGAGCAACTACGGAAGCCTACACGCACTTGGCCGGTTTTTTATTTAATCTTTAAGACACATGTTGATGACTCGGGCTTTTATTTTGTTACCACTTTCAAGTCGGAAGTAAAGAGCTTTAGCTTCCGAACTGAAACTTTGATCATTTACAACTTATACTAGCCCTGTCCCTGACTCCCAGTCGCTTTGCCCGCCCGATCCAACCATTCAATAAGTCTAGCGCCATCTTGTTTCAATGCTTGCTAGATGAAAGGGGACGATATAACTTATCCCAAAGGTTGGGATCGTGCGACAGTTCGATAATTTAATCAAATCTCATGGTTGGTTTGTCTGGCAAATACACTTGAGATGTAATTAATCTCTATAGTATCGCTATTTGTTTCAATCATTTAAGATTAAATAAGATTGAGTAAGACAGTTTATGAAGTAAGTAATTGATTGATCAATGTCAAGCTAATATACGATTCTAGGATGACTTGAATACCTTCATAGAAAATCGATCGGCTGATCCGCACTTTTGTATAGAATCTCCAAAAAATGTTCTCGTTTTTCGACCCATGTTCCTTAGGGAAACTTGTCTATTTCATTATCTCAATACACCCTTAAATGTTGGTTATTATAAAATAGGGGTGTTATAGTTAACGCTCTGTCTTTCCCTCGGATCATACTAATGACAGTGACAGCAAAACGTATTTTTCCTATACTACGCAAACTAATACAACGACACTACTACAAAGAAACGACTACTATAAAGAATATTTATCTTTGTCTTATCTTACGCACAGCATCATATTTAAGCGTGTTCAAAATGTGTTCAAAGGTAGGTACGACTCCGAAGCCGACTGCCGACTGCAACTGCAGGCTGCAGCAAGTGCAGTAGACAGTACAATATTTAAAATATTTCTATAGATATTGTACTGAAAACTGCACTTAAAGCCTGTAGTTGCAGTCTACTATTATTAAAAATATTTGTATAGCAATCGGCTTCAGAATATAGCCAAGTCATTTTACGGTTTGAATTAAGTGTAATTTTTTGTTCATTTGATTAAAGAACCAATTTAAGCCTAGAAAAACAAAAAAACAAAAAAAACACGTCTGCAACAGCCCCTATTTAAATATTAGCATTTATCTCGTTCTACAAAACCAGACGGTATTTTTTTCACATTAATTGACTATATTTTTGCCTACTTAAAAAACTTTGATAAATACATTTGTATTTTCTAATGAATAACTCATTTTTAAAATTTCTATGGCTATTTTATTGCTCAAAAGTCATTTATATTGTAAAATCTAATTAAAATGAGTGCATTTGTATTAAAATTATTAAGTTAAATTACCTTCTGGGAGATACATTTTTTCACATAGTATTTTTGTGACTAAATGGTGCCGGTTACAATTTAAAAATCCCATTCATAATTACTTGCCACCCATCCTAAAAAAACTCAGTAAAATGACTGGGCTAATAGTACCTAAAGCCATACGTTTTGGTGCAAGCCACCCATTACATAAATGTTTTATTCTATCTCTACTTGGAATAAAGTAAAAGCAGCATAAAATAGGGTAGCCACTAGACAAACGACCTACTTTATTTGAAAACGGGTTCACGGTGCGCCATCGCCAATTTGGATCTTGATAGTTGACTTTAAATCACAACTTTATTGGACAGCCGTTTCTCTTTATCTCGCTATCTTATTGTTCATAAATCGACATGACAGTGTTTACTTTCATAATTGTTTATTTACAACAATATATGGTCATTCTTGATATGCTGACACTTTTTAAAGGGGATTTCTCTGTGGCACCAAAAAAAAATCGCTAAACAATTCTGCCGTTCCATACAAAACTGCAAACCTACTCGATCCAAATGTATGGGACAACAGATTTTTTTCGCGATTTTAGCTCATAGAGCAAGTTTTTCAGTCTGGTCATCCCCTTAAAAGACTGAAAGCATACAAAGAAGGACCCTGTACACTAATATGTAAAATTTTTAAAATGATGATTTAACGATTTTAGAAACTTTTTTTTTGTTTCAGGAATTGAATTGACTTAAAATTTTCAAATTACTTTTGTTGTTGACTGAATAAGAAGAATTATTGAGTGATAAGTCATTGAATTGAAATGTTATCTGTAGATCCATATTTGTTTGTTTGTCTCTTATCCTATACAATAGGTCCGATTGCGATGAAACAATCGCGGCTTACTGTGCGCATACCCGCGATAATTTCTTGCTTAAAAAGATCCCGAGGTATGCCGAGCACAACTTCTACGAGTACAGGGTGTAAACTTAAATGCTTTATATACTTTATGAGGTGCTTAACACCATCAATCTGAAAAAATTCCACGATGGAGCCAACATCTAAATCGGGAAAAAACCTGTTGTTCCATACATTTAGGTTGAGTAGCCATTGACATTTCCTATGGAACAACCAATTTTTTATGCAATTTCTGTATTTTCATCCTACGAGTACGATGTTTCTGATTTTACTTTTGACCCTTTCTATCAATTTTTGTCGTTGAATTAGAAAGGGACAAAGTTGACGTCAGAAACAACGACGGGAATTTACGAAAGAAGGATTAACATTACCGCCAGTTTGCTCTCCAGGTATATATATCCTGGGTGGGACCCAACCATACCCCTGCAGTAGTGATGTGACTTATTGTCATAAGACCTCTAAGTGGAATAAAGGTTCATATAAAAACCTATGAGTTGCTTATCAGTTTTTATTTTCCGGTTAAACTTACATCCGAACCATCACCGTTTTTGTCATTGTTCCGTGTCCGGCACTTCAAACAACGCTTTAGATTTGACATTATGACATTCGAACATGCGCACTTTGCACAAATTGTGCATGACGTATGTGTCTTACCACGCATCGTATGAACATCAATATACCTACATTTCGTTAATTTTACCAGTTCATTCTGTTATTAAAAATAGTATTTAAGCTAAAGAATCACAGAAAATTTGAACTTAGCGTTATTTTCCAACTTTTATATTTACTGAGAGGATAAAATAAAATACATTTTATGTAGGTAAATCCAACGGGTGCACGCGCCTCACTGCATTCCCTTGCTCGGCTCCCCTCTAGTTTCCCCAGAAAGTGTGAGGTAAGGTGGGGTATCTGAAGTCAGAGGGGGGCGTTCTGTATGTAGAACTATATTTATACTATCACCTATTCTGTGCCGTTACACAAAAAGTAACTAATGATAGCAGTGAAGCTGGGATGATGCGAAGATTATTATCTCGGTGCACGCTCCATTATAACATTTAATTAAAAAGTGTCAAGACGCCGAAGCTCACTTTAGACACAGAGTTCTATGTATAGTGTTGCAAGAATTTTTCCACTATTTAGTCGGGGAAATATACGGAGTTTTGTACGGAGAAGATTGGATTAATTGTACTTTAGGTGATAATTTGGAATATACAACGTGTTAATGAATAAGCACAAAACCTCATACACCCCAAGTGATTTACAACAAAATAATTAGATAGAAACAATAATTTCATTATTTGGATTGTTAAAATTTTAAGTTATTCGCATTTTAATTTTTGAGGCAAAAATGATTTGTTATCATTTCAGCAATGAATGAGAGTGCTAACGTGCTCATGGACACATTTTAAGAATCTTGTTTTGGTAGTAAGTAGGGAGAGAGTGCCCGAGGGGTGGGTTGAGATCGAGTTCAGTAAATTATAAATTTTATTAAACAAATTATTTAATATTTTGAAAAAAATTACCTATGTTGAAACCATGATAATGCAATTCTGCTCTCGATTCTAAACAAACTGCTTTCTAGTTTTGCGTTAATTCATTAATACGTTATAGTAGATACCTGAAAAACATAAATTCTCAATAATCCCCGATTATGATTGTATATGCGCAAAGCAGAGGGGATATGAGTTTTAAAATTTAGCGTTTCGTTTTAGGTAAATATGTTAATTTTCCCATAACATATTCCGACCCACTTCACATGTCTCCATTTTGAAGAACGCTGGACGTTATATCTTGTTTTGTAATTACGGATTTGATATTGAACTTATTTTGCGAATTAAGACGATGATCTTTATCAAAATATTGGGAGTCGCTATAAAACAAAGCAAAGTTACTAGTTAGATGCATGAATAAAGTCCGCAGTGATATGACAGAGTGGAATGTCTCTGAAGATGAGGACAGCAATAGGGCCAAGTGGAGAGAACAGCAGCGGAAGGCTGACTCCACCGCTAGAAGGGAATAAAGAGAGAAACACCCGTATTCTTAGTTGTTTCCTTCCCACTCGACTTGACTCACTTAAATTTGTTGTCAAAAATGACACTTAGCTATTCAGGCTATTCTAAAAAGCATCGTGAAAAAAAGGAACAATGGACCTAAAATTTCACCGTTATTGCAAATTACTCGACCTCACTGTTACCTCGGAAAACATTATCTTTGAGTGCGGTTGAGTCGAGGAAGCTTTTGAGGAAGTGACTTTAGAATATTGCAAGTCAATGGACTAAAGTTATAAACATTTTCCCACAATCATGGTACAAATTGACAGACAGATCAATTATACTCCGTCTGACTTGCCCACGGCGCCGGGTTATCTTATTGGTGCAGGTTTCACGTTGTTCTATTTCAACTAACCTGAGATCACCGTTCAACCTAACTATTGGAAAGTTCAAAGGTCCAATGGCATGAGAAAAGTTAATACCGGAAATATATCACTGCGGATAAGTTCAGCAGGTATTCTACTCATCAAACTGAAAAACTTTCACTATGGAGCCAACTTCGAAATCACGAAAAAAAAACAGCTGTCCCATACAAAACTGTAGGTAGTACGTACTCGACTCAAATGTATAGGACAGCTGTTTTTTATCCGCGATTTCGATGTTGGCCCTATAGTAAAAGTTGTTCAGTTTGATGAGTAGAATACCTGCTGAAGTTATCCGCAGTGATATAAAATTTACCCTGTATAATTAGCAGCTTGATATCTAAATTATCATAATATAATCTTCCACCCCACCCGTTTTTACACATTTAAAGGTTATATTTAGAAAAATCATTCGAGAACTTGGAAGCCAGAGAAACAAAATCCTGAATTACAACATTTTAATGCTTCAGTCAAGTGATAAAATTATGGGTTTTATATAGAAAGATTTCGGCGCGTCATGTTCTCGAATCATCACAATCTGGATTTACACAGGACACCCTCATTAAGTATGTCAGTGTATTCCGAATTTTAATTTGTTTACATACAAATAAAAGAATGTTAATCTGAACCTAACAAAACGCTTTTAAAGTTGCGGTTACACGACAGCTAACACATAAAAGCCACATTTTACGAAAGCGCGCATTTAACTAAACAAATGTGTATTAACGATGGTAGGTCGCCTGAGCCACAGAAAAGAGATATACAGTAAAGCAACTCCATGCAAGCGCTCGAATCGACGCACGCACACAGACGGACGTCACGTACAAGGTCCGCTTAGGTACTTCACCACGTCTAGTATGATCTCTTTACACGCACGTGACGCGCCTTAGCTGCATGGAAAATAACCTGTTCTAACGCTTTTCGGAAAGCGAAAGCCGCGCTTGCCGCAACATATATTATGGAAATACGGAACCCTAAAAAGGCGTGTCGCGCGCGTGTTGAGAATCATACTAGACAAGAGGTGCTATACTATTACGCACCGAAGTACATTAGCAGGCCGTGTACGTGGCGCTCGTTTGTGTGCGTGCGTCGAGTCGAGCGCTTGCATGGAGTTGCTTTACTGTATATCTCTTTTCTGTGGCTCAGGCGAGCTACCATCGTTAATACACATTTGTTTAGTTAAATGCGCGCTTTCGTAAAATGTGGCTTTTATGTGTTAGTTTAAGATTGAAATTTGCTTGAATTTGCTTAAAAATTTGACAATTGCTTAACTGATATTGGCCGGTCTTTAGTTGATTACTTAATTCTACCCACCGTAATCCACCTTTTATACCCATAAAATGTTATTCGTAAAAGGTAGCTAGTACCTATAAGCGGCCGCTTGTATGAAGCTTCCGGTCTGTAGGGATATTTAATCACGACTCAACTTTCCTTTGCCTACGAGAACGTTTGACAACTTTTAACCGTTACTCATTGGAACTCGGCGCTCGAAGCTCGAGCCTGTGTACTTGCTATTTGATTTGCAAACGGAACTCGGGTTCACGGTTCAGTGGAGGTTAGTCCTATTGAATCATAATGATCTATCTATCATATCAAATCTTTTAAAGTAGCTTTAGGCATTTTTCATCGTTTTTTTACGGTTCCGTACCCAAACGGTGCTAATGGGACCCCATTACCACAGAGTACTATAATTACTACCATTAATAAGGCGATGCCGTCCGCTGGTCCGTGAGTTTCAACTATATGTATATAAAATTAAGGGGGGGTCCTCATACAATAAAAACTTAAGCTTTGGCCAAATATGGTCATCAGCAAATCTTGACGCGGGATGCGAAGCGGGAGCGTCTACAAGGCGAAACTAAAACCGCTAACTTATTTTCCTTACAAAATTCCGCTAGAAGTGGCTAGACTGATTTTGTAAATTTTTCGATATTAACTCTGACGTGGATCTATTTAGGTACTAACTCATGAGGTTCTATGAGCAAGATTCAGAGATATTTTTAAGGTTAAGATATCACGCCCCGTATGTCACAATCCATACATTTTCGGAACACAAACTCATGCTTAAAGACGTTTCTGGCCTACGTTTTTTGGACCGAATCTTTTTAGTAACACTTTATCTTTAGGGGAACCTTTAATAATCTGAAAATAAGCTAAAAATCCGCAAGACCAAGTCAAAAAGTGGCTAAAATGGCAACACTTTTATTCGTCGCGTAGGGTAGGTGTGCTTGGCGCCATAGGATAACATTGGCAGCGTCCGCCGCGTGCATGACGCCCCCGCTTCGCAGTAGACACTCCCTGCCTCTCACCAACTTTTTACCTCACCCCCTCTGGTTACTTCGTGGTTACCTCTTAAGGAAATGCGTATTCCTGTCTCGCTCGCACTCCTCAGTATCGCACATGCTTAACTCTCCTTTCAAATTTTTCCTATTTGCATGAAATAAAAGCTACCAGCTTACAGTGTCAAAGGTGAGGCGCAGGTTTGGCCAAAGCTTTAACATGCCGAAGGGCGCTTTGGGAATAGACCGAGCACCGCAAATATCAAACAGTTCCATGCGAAAAGTGCCGAGCGGTTTAGTCTTCGAATTAGCTGCTGTTAGTGCTTTGGCAAAGTTGCAACAGTAGTTTGGGAGTTCCTCATCTGAGTGAATCTGAATATCAAGTATACCCATGGCGTGGTACTTTCTCTTTCTTACACTGTGGCCATGCTCGTGCTCTGCAATGCACGACGATCGATATTCAGGTAGTTGACCGTTTTAGTTGTGTTTAAAAGATCCTCGCCTCAAATGATACTCTTCTAGCTTTTCCCCAATATTTTACCTTGTTTTTCGTACTGCATTGTTAACTTTCTCATATCACTACATTTGCGATTTACTGAAAACTTTGTAAAGTTTGGTAGATTATAAAGTTTATGAAATGGTTCAAGAAACCCTGAGTGTATTAATCCGTGTTTGTGAAGTTGTTCGACCAGGAAGAGCCAAACACAAGATCTTAATTCACGTAAATGTAATGTTAAGATATCTTACATTAATTAATACATATCTAATTCATATCTTACTGCGTTTGGCTCATCTTTTTTTGCTAATTCATAAAAACGAATGAAAACACAATTAGGCTTTTCCCCCTAATATTGAAACTCTTCCTATTAGTAACGCAAGCTGAAATACTATTACTTCATTTAGAACATATAAATGTAATAACAACTGTAATTTTAACTAAAAGCATCTCATCAATCTATCATTTTACTATCACCAATTTTCTTTTTAAAGTGTCAAATTAAACACATCTTACACTCACACCGTTTAAATTTACTCAAGGTTAACCCTAGTTCGTACACGACTATTGTATATAAGTTGATATCATTGGCATCCTTTTAAACCAAGAGTCTACCCATCAAACTGAATAACTTTTACTATGGGAGCAAACCGATCGTAGAAATAAAAAATCTGCTGTTCCATACTGACCTGCTATGCCCACTCGACACAAATGTCAAGCTACTGATATCAATTTCACCTAGTACTCTTTCCTATATTTTGTTATTATTCTTTACAAAAGGAAACGTATAATTTTACGAGAAGAGACGTATTGTTGGTGTAGCAATCAGCAATTCTCTTCACAATTATTTGAATGATCCTTTAGAAGATCATCACACTGAACACCTTTTACTATGAAAGTGAAAGAACGAACTCGACGGAGAGATCCTTGGCGTAGATTTAATTCCTCTGAGGCGTAGATTAAAAAAAAATCACCGGCCTTCTCTCTATTGTCTTTACTATAGAAACAACCAGGAAGCTGGCATAGGTATTATTGGTTATCAATTCATGGATACGGCATACCTACCTAAGTCTGTGGGAACGGCGAACATCAATTAATGTAAAATTCAGACTTTGTGAATATATTTTTTCCTTTATATCCAGTTATTTGAACATGGAGTTAATAGGTTATTTTAACAAAAAACTACATTATTTTATTTAAAACTAGCTTTTTTCTTCTTATCGTGTGGGCAGCAAGCCCTGGTGTTTTTTCAGTCCGCCTACGGCCTCTAACGTGTTTTTTATGTAATGACTACACCAGAGTCAGTAGACGGGACTAACGGCTTTACGTGCCGTCCGAATCACGGAATCATGTTTCTTTTCAGACAATCAGGTGATTTAGCCAGCAATGTCCTAACCAACTGTGGGAAAAACAATCACTAGGTGTCCCCCGTGGGAATCGAACGCACGACCTCCGTGTCAAGAGCCAAAATGCTCTAAACCATTAGACCACGGAGGCAGTTACTAGCTAACAGGAGGTAAAACTAGCTGTTGCCCGCGACTTTGTCTAAAAGGTCTTGCTTCGTCCAAAAGGTCATGAACTTATACAGAGAGAAATAAAATCAACATCAGTAATTACCTATGTAAGTAGGTACCAGAAAATTTTATTTTACTGATCCATGACTTTTTCACAACGGTTTATCATTTATTCCCAAGATTTTATTTGATCTTCGCTGCGCTCCTCGAAAACCAAATAAAATCTTTGGTTTATTCGTTTAAAAAAATATCTGTAATATTTTTCTTTTAAATGGTTTTCGATTCAGACCTCCAAAGAAAAACTTTACAACCCGAATTGGAACAAAAAGTATCCAGCTAATCCCGTCTACATTGTAGAGCTTAAAATTAGTATTATTCGGTAAATGGCTAAATAGTATTAACAACGAAAAAGATATAAATACGCATCAGGCATAGTACTTTACTATTTACAAGCGTACCTACTTCAGTTCTAAATGTCGACTATACTTAGTAGCTGTAAATGCTTAGTTAACATTTATTTTATAAGTCAAGCAAAAAATGTTTAGCCTTTAGGCTTAGCAAATAGAATTATGAATCTAGTTTATGATTGTTCTTGCAAATCGGTTGACTAATAAATCGTCTGGGATGTCAGAATTTATTTTTGTTTGAATACTTCGTATGACAAGGGTGGTTTATGTTGTCTTTTGTCATCAGGATTCCACTGGACAGTTAAATTGGGAATGTATTCCACACAATTTGATCGCTGCTCATGAAAACAATATAATCTTTATGAATTTCATATTTCGGAAGGAACAAGGAGCGGTTGATAGTTGCAAATAAAATTTGAAACTTGACCCCGCCTCAATCAATTTTTTTGATAATATCTTCAACGTACATCCACGCCAACTTTACAGTTTAAGGTTTTTGCTCTTTGTATGTATGTTAAGAATGTTAGAAGAAAAGGCGCCTTTTGACTCTAACACGGCGATTATACAAGAATATACTCACAACTATATTCCCCAAGAGAGTAGTGAGATATATTCTAAACACTCAGAACATCCACGTTTCACTAGTAGTACTGAAAACGTTGTCCAGTGTGACGATTAGTGAGCCCGTCTAGCGTTTACCTATAATTTATATTGGGTACAATAGATGTAACGAAATGAAAGCATGCCGGTTTCCTCACAATGTAAAAGCCAGTGGTATTACAAATCGTACAGAAATTCCGATAAACTTGTACAGTCAGGCGTCGTTACTCGCCATTCGACCACCACGGCTTCTTTATTATATTTCTCTAATATACAGAGTCAACAAAACACCCTAGAAATATTTCAATTGGTGGTTCAGACTATCAAACTAAACTAACTATTCAATATGAAGTCAAGTACGTAATTGCGAAAATTAAATCTTCTGTTTGATACAAAACTGCAGTCCCTACCTACTCGACTCAATGTGTGTGACAGCGATTGACTTACCAATTACTGGACGTAGGGTCCGTGCTCAAAAGTATCTGTACCAAAAGAGCACCAAAACGTAAAAAGAGAACCAATTACGCTACAGTCTTCGTTTGATCTGCCGACAAAGCGCAGGGGCGGGTGCGCGGCGCGCGCCGTGTCCCTATGGGGGAGTGGGATGGAATGGTGGGTTTTTAGTTGGTTCATATTACTAAACGTACCTACTTCGGTTTGGGTAGCTTAGTCTCGGACACTTTTTTCGAGAATTTTTTACTACCCGGTGTCCATATTATTCTACGTCAACGCTGACATTTAATTTTTTTTCGACGTTGTCTCTGTAGTGAAAACTGTTTAGTTTGATGGGCTAAACCACCCATTTAAATATTACTAGGGTTTTTTGTTACTCCCTTTATATTATACACGAAAGTGTATAAATGTACGACGACCATCAATTGCATAATATTGAATCATACTTTTTGAACTATACCATAATAAACAAGTTTGCAAATTCATACAATCTCTTCAGGTAGTCGTAGCATATCGTAGCAGCTCGTAGCCTCTCGTAGCGCTACGCCGCCGCCGCGCGTATTTTGATATCGGCTCGAAACTCATTTGAAGTATTTCTATAGGTGTTTCAAACTATGCATATAACGAGAACGCTGCTGCTAAAATTCCATCTACATGATTTAGTGGATAAAGATAAAATTAATTAATAGTAAAAAAAGATTAAAAAGCGTTAAACTTCATACACTTGCAGAATTTCCAAAAAATATTGGATATATATATCTATTCGTTCGAAAATTCGCTCAGTAAAAATGGAGGCAAGAAACGGGGAAAAAGCTTTACAGAAGGTCTTCGAGCGGATGTGTAATAGGCTGAAAAGCATGAAAAAACAAGGGTCAATGTAAATTATAGCTCGTATGGTCCGACTGCCGGACTACGGCCTCCACTCACTAAAGAGAGAGTGGTTCACGCTACCCCAGTTTATAAGGACAAGTAAGTGGTCAACATGCCACCAGAGAATTTTCAAGCCGCCACTTCAGACCTCAGTCTTAGCTTAATGGATAGAGGTGCCGCCACCTAACGGCACTATCAGAGACTAACTGCTTCACGTGCCCTCCGAAGCATTGAGGCGCTCAGAAACATAATTCAAATAATAATGGTGTAAGTATTTGTTTATTTCAGGTGTTTTCCCGTAGAAAAAGTTGTTCAGTTTGATGGTCTGAACAAGGTCTGAACCACCTCTGCAAAGTCAGCTCATTTCAATGTTGGAATTTTAGGAATTACAAATCGCTCGCTACACTGCAAGTCGAAAACGTTGTTCAGTAAAAATAAAATTTACTTATTTTCCCTTCATCGTGTTAATTAAATCTGTAGAAGAGTATAAAGGGGAGTGCCAGATTTAGGCCCAGAGGAGTGTACAACCAATTAGATTTAGTAAGAATTGATAAAATATTAATTCAATGTTTCACATACTATTTATTAATTACTAGAACTCCGTAATTAATTTAGTATCGAAGATAAAGACATTGTGTTTGTGTGATTTCTTTCTTTCTCTAAGTATAAAAAGCCTCCCAACCGATCCCGGGATCATTATAAAATTGCAAACTACTTAATATTTATTATATTACGGATCCTAAAAACAGATAAAACTACAAATAAAATAATTATAGATAATTTCGCAGAGTAGAATTGCAAACCACTATAAGCCTGATTTTCCTTTGCCATTATAATAATTAGCATTACGCACTATTATTTCCATATAGTTTCATATGTGTACAGTGGTTAACTAAGTTTCTTTGGAAACCTGGCATCGTCTTTTCTGTTTGTTTCGATACTCAAAAATATTCCGAGGAGCTATCGCCCTTACTCAAGTGACAAGCAAGAAGGTTAGGAAAGATTGAAAAGTAGATGGGGACCCTTATCCTGCAGTCAACTGATTGAATAAGATTGATCTATTCTGCTTGTATAAACATCTATTAGACGATAATGTCATTGTCGTCATCAATTAATAGCAATAACAGTGACTGACAATGTATAGTTATTCTTTGACCAAATAATACTCTTGCTTTAAGAGGATAGTCCTTGTGACGCGCCCGAGCGCGCTGCATGCAAACGAAGTTAAACCCTATGTTAAATACTAACAAATTATAGTTAATGATTTTTTTTAAAACGATGTAAGTACTAATCGAAAAGAATAAACTTGGCGTGGAGGTGGAGGAGGTACATTGAAAATATTGGCAAAAATATTAATTGGGGGCGTTTGGCTCCAGCGCTTTTCGACGCATAAAGAGAAATTTCATTCGTCTATGCAGACTGTGTGTGAGAATGAGGGGTAGAAACTGAACCTGAAACACCTGCTGGAATTTCCGTCATTACCCGACTGCGCCAGAAGGAGTGTTATGTTTTTTAAATATTTGTTATTTCATTTTAGATTGATTTTACTTGGGGGGAGGGGGGGGGGGGGCTCGGATAACCGATTATTAATCAAGGGTTAAAAGAAAATTGTTTTTAAGCCAAAGTAAAATAAAGTAATAACAATTTTGCAAATCGAAAAAACACTACCTTTTTATGTTCATAACTTTTAAATGAATACGAATATAATAACCAAATTTTTCAATTTTGAAATAATTTGTATGGAATAGGCAACTTTTTGTTATAGGTGGTCAACTTTTGTAGTACGTCTTGTTCCCGTGAGAATCATTTGAAAACCGAATAAAATTTTTGTTAGGCCAAAACCATGGTACTAAATCTGTTTTATTGTTTGTCCCATGCGTGCTAGCTGAACAAGTACCAAATCTTTCATACACCTCCTAATAAAAAAAAATTAAGCCGATAACCTTCATAATTTTTTGTTTAATTATTTACCTTTTGCTTCAGCACAAAACAAAAAGTTATCATAACTTTTGAGCCGTTGAGAATAGAACCATAATTTTTGGTGCTAAAAGTTTAGAAATGACCTTCACCAGAAATGACGAACGACCATCTGTTTGAATTGACTTGGAATTGACCCACACTTTCAGGGACACACTGTATATAGATAGTTAGGTAGCAACTGGTAGCAAGCAATTGTTTCCCACGCATTATTTTGTTCGAAATGTCACATACGAAGTCAAACAATAGTATTTAAGAGGATAGTCCTTGCAGCGCGCTCCATACAAACGAAGTTTCATCCTATTCTAGTTAAATTCGATTACATTTTTAAACACCATCTACTAATCTCTGTGTCTACATTTTGTCAGTTTTCCGTTAAAATATAAAATAAATTGAAAGTTTTAATTTAATCCTAGCATTGAAACTATAGGGTGAAAGGAAAAGTATAATTAACCTTAAACCACATATTCTACCCATCAAACTGAAAAACTTGTATTATGAGAGCAAATCTGTCAGAACAAAAAGAAAATCAGCTGTTCCATGCGTTCGAGTCGAGTAAGTATTGCAGTTTAGTATGGAACAACAGATTTTTTTTGTTCTGACAGGTTTGCTCCTATAGTAAAAGTTTTTCAGTTTGATGGGTAGAATATGTGGTTTAAAGGTTAATTATACTTTTCCTTACGCCCTGATTATTTTAACGGAAATCTGACCAAATACAGACACACAGAGATTAGTCTGTAGATCGTGTTTAATAAATTGCATTTACTTTAATTGGTTAATATTGAAACTTCATTTGTATACAGTGCGTTCAGGCACCCTGACTGGTATATCCTTTCCTAGGTCAATGCAAAAATTTGCTGTCTGCTTCACTCCCGCCCCAGAATCTGTTTAAACAATTCTTTTTAGAATTCTTAGTAAATATTACACACATGGTACGTATGTAAACATTTTAGTTGTTTCAGAGCAGCTAGGATTAGAGAATTCTTCAAAAAGAACCGAGTTATTACTCAACATAAATCTCACGCTGCGCTGCGAATGAGTGAGAGATTTTAATTTTGAAAAATAATAGACAGTAGGTACTAGCACACGCCCGGTTCCGTAACAGATGACTTTTTTTATTGTTCCGTTCTATTTATGGAGAGGGGACTTTTTTGTTATTTGCATTTATTGTAATTATTATTTTATTACTATTATTATAAATCTGTTTTCCTAGCATACTGATAGTTTGCAAATTGCGTGCTGCAAAATAGGAAGCCAAAAATGACTATGACGATGTTGTTTAAATGTTTAGCAGTAAAAAACGATTAAGGCCAGCACTGAAGGCTCGGTACCCTCTTAACACCGAGGTATTTTATCATGTTAGTATTTAAGAGGTATCCACGACCGAACGACCTAGACCCTTTCGCCACCTCTACTAAACTACATCATTTTAGTAGGTATACCTATTATTGACTGGTTTGTCCTTCATTATGTCACTGTGGTGCCTTCTAATCCAAGGAAATCAAATTCAAAAATCAGAAGAATTCGCACATTTTTAAATTTTCTAATTAGCTCATTAAATATATGTCTTAAAAACTTTTACTTCATACATTTTTATTATTAAATCTTAAGGGCCTATGTCGAAAAATAATTGAAGCGAAATGGGCGTGTGATAGCTTATATTATTACTCATAATACAGATTTTTTTCCAATATTTAAGCCTTCCTTTGAACACAGGTTTCGTATATATTTTGTAGATAAATAAGAAATATACTTCATAGTAAATAAAGCCGAGATGTTAAAGATCATTGCTATATTTTTCATCAATTTGTATATCTTTCATATAACGAGAAGATGGCTTCTAATAAAAACCAGCAAAATATGGTCCGGCCCTTCGTTATGGGGAGCGGTTTCCCCTTCAACGTATAAACCCTAGAGGTTTCTGTTTGATAGGAACTATGCTAATACTCCATGTTATTTCTTCTTAATGTTTTGTACAACAAAATAAAAAATAAAAAACTTAAGTGGCGGGGGCAAGAACAAGAATTATGCGATGCTGGGCATGAACGAGCAGAAATGTAACGTATAAGTTTTTTTCACTTGAATTACCTTCTATTTGTTTTTGGTTCAACCCTAATTAATAAACGTATCCGCAGCACTATTATAGCGTTAGATTAGAGGGGGCTTAAGAACGTGAAAGCGCTTGCATTTATTAATACGGGCCTTAAATTCTGAAATGGCCTCTTACCTCGGCACTAGTGCTCCATGTTCCAACACTTTTGCAAAATGAGCATTATTTATAAACTCGCTATTACGTTACAAAATATTCTGCTGTTCATACACGCCTCAATGACCATAATGCCCTGAAAAAGTAATCTAGATCAAGTGGATAAACTTTACCGTCAATAATCTTGTCAATATAGACGCAGACAATATTGTTATTAGTACGATTTTCCCATCCCAAACCTGTACCCAAGATACGACACGCATTTCTACAACCAATTTCTCAATTTGACAATATCTTTTTAAATTGTATTGGTCGACAACGAAACAAATAAAGCAAATAAGATGAAAATCAAAAGAATGATCAATTTATTTAATATAATTTAATAGAACGTGGTTATAAAATATTTATGTTTTAATAGTCTACAATCAAATCTTTACTTATTATGTTTAAAAGAACATAAACCAACTTTTTTGCGTAAAATCTGAATACTTAGTTCTCGAACTTAACTATTTAAAATGAAATCATTCATAAAAGGTCAAAGCGATACGATGGTATTTCAAAATACTTCAAATCTTCTTTAAAATCAAATATCAATTGGAAAACCACAGACCGCCCGATAGCAAAGTAGCGGAAAGCGATTCTCAGAATTTCCATTAGTATTGCAGGCGCCTGCCGGGTTCCTATCGATTTTATCATTTCCACGGTTCGTTTTAATCTCTTTTATAATACTTTTTAGTATAATTTTGTTATACCGCATTCCTTTCATTTAAAATTATGAACAAGTATTTTAAAAGTTTACGCCTCTTGGAATAGAAGCACTTGAAAAATATCAGTTTTTTCAAATTTAATCAGTTTTACGGCAATGGTACCGAATCTAACTGTGTAAATAAAATAGTTTCGAATTACACACTTGATTCCCTACTAAATCAATATTGTTGAAAATGAATGGGCACCCCTTCAAGTGGCAGACTGAAGTTCTACAGAGTTGGGCTCTAGCCAAACAAAGCGAACAACTTTATCAACAGTGTTAACATATTATGACATTAAAATACTCCATAACTCTCAGACGGGACAAATAGTTTCTTATAACATATTACATGTCATAAGTACATATGTTGTAGCGGCCGGGCCGACGACACAACACAACTCGTAAGCGATGATGACTTGAACAACATTGCTATGAAATCGACAACATGTAGGCTTTGCACGCTGTGCCAAAACGTTACCACATTTATACGACTTTGTTTCGCGACTAAACTTATTTATTGGATTAGGAATGATCCCCGACATCTGTTTTTAAGCATTTTAATCAATGTATGCGGTGAATCCTCATTTCAGAACAGCGTTGCAAAAGCTACTGATTTGTCGGTAGATCTACCGATTTCGGGTACTGTCTGCTGATATACCGATTTTAGACTGTGATCTACCGATTTATTAACAGCAGATTTTTTTAGCTCAATATTGAAGTATATTGCCTTTATGTGTGGCAGATGCTAAGAAATTAGGCTTCGTTATGAATCTTACAGAAATTTGGGATACATACATTTTTATACCTTATTAGAAATTTGGGACTTTCCCTTGAAAGTTATGGAATACAGTTCATGTTTTTTATACCCCTGTTGAAAAATTCTCAAGAACTAATATTTTTCGATACGATAAAATGAAACAAAAGTCTTTCTTTTTACATAAGTTTCAAGTTTTGGTCAATACGCAATTGGCACGGGAACAAAATTATAAAGTGTCAGCATGTCTTATAATTCAGAATTCGATGGCGAATGAGAGCTGTTGGAAATAAAGACCTAAAAACAGAACTTTACAAACAATGCTTAACTTTAAGACAATCTACAGATTCCTACCGATTTTTCGTCGAGAATTTTACCGATTTTTTTTTGGGTTTACGTTTGATTATTAATTCTGAGTAAACTAATAAATCTTATAAGTCCGAAACTGCGCGGTTTCACAGTGCGTTGTTTTGATCATTACTTATTTACAGAATAGAACGCGAAGAACGTTATCTATTCAAAGCCCAACGTCTAAACAGAAATAATGTAATATGTTACTGAAAGTTGTAACAACTTATAAACTTTTACAATTTGTTTTTATGTGTTTAACTTAAAAATATACAATAAAAAATATCATTCGCAATAGCAAACGCATTCGCATAGGCAAATATTTGTCGTGTCGCTTACGTTGTCCGAATCAGTACCATCACACGGTATGGTAATACGTTTGGTAAAATTTTATTTAATGGTTTAATAGACCGATTTTATTAATTTGTTATTAATAATGTTGAATTGATTCCATTATAAATTTGTAAAACATAAGAAAATAATATTTTTAAATAAATCGTATTGAAAATTATAAATTTATCAAAGTTTTAAATGATTTATTTATTCGTAGCTTAAATGAATATTCATTGATTTATTTTAAAAGTGCCCTCAAAATATTCAGATCCTGAAAAATTCGTAAACAAACATTAAAAAAAAATTGCGCCATATATTTTGAATTTAATATTGTTTTATTTTCGTAGCCTACCTTACCTATCGTAGCATATGTACCTACTTAGATAAATTTTAAAAGTTAAATAAAAGAAGAAATAACAATTATCCATTAGGTAGGTACTTTTTTACAAGTAAGATTTATACTTTCTAAAATCAGAGCCAATTTTAATGATAGTTACGAATTATATCATTTAAGCATCGGCAGGCTATCTACCAGTAATAGCTCTCTTTACGTACCTTTAATGTATCTGGGACGCCCCTGTTGAGGCAGCAATAACCGACGCCCTGGTCGGCCCTGAAATGGAAACCTTATTTAAAATACAATAGAGTTATTTTTCCAAAAATGATCTAGTGGCGCTTATATTATCTAAGTCTGGAACCTTTAAACAAGGCTCTTTTGGAATTATATCAATTTGGCAATGAGCAAGATGAGGCGGCGGATAATAAGACGCGACCGGCCGAACTATCTTCTTCGAGAAATGACACTTTAAAATCAACCAAATGTTCCAGAACTCCAGGAAGTTTGAAGTACCTACCTAAGTCACGTCACGATCACGTAATGACGTATGACGTAATCAAAAAATACTCCTTGGCAGGTAATGTTCGTCCTTCTTTCGTAAATTCCCGTCTTTGTCCCATTCTAATCCAACGACAACAATTTATAGAAAGCTCAGAGGAAGGATCTCCATAGAGTCCGCATAAATTTACGATTGTAGTTAGTCTCTTTTGTCTTATGACGTACCTTTAATAGTAGAAGGAGATGGAACTATAGATATTTGTTTATGCGGCTGTCCACCTTTTTTTTAACTAGTGTGTGTGAAAAGTGACCGTAAACATAAGGCCATATGACACTTGGTGCCTTTTGTCCATACTACTTGAGACCACACACTCAAACCTAAACGTCAAAAAAAATGGACACTGTACAATTGCTATGGCTCACTCTATTAGGTATAATCTCTTTGATAGAAAGCGACAAACGTAAAATCAGAAACATCGATGACGGACACGTACGAAAGAAATACGAGATAAGGACGAACATTACCGAACGCCATAGTCATGTTTCGTGTTTCCATGCTTGTAAGGAGGTTATGGATCCATTGATTATAAATCCATGGTACCACCCAAATCCTATCCGGCCCGAATTTTTTCAAATAGTTTTCGTATAGACACGTTTTTCATATACGGTATGTAAAATATACTTTATTTACGAGCGGTATCTATAGGTACGTACATAAATAATAACATTGCGCTACCCCATTGCTACTCCGTCGGCAACTCGAACTATGTCGGGAGCGTCCTGCGGTTTCTGACTATCCCAATTTATTCTGAAAACTTCCAACTCCCATACTTTACCTATTTATTAGTAAGAGGAATGTTAATACTCTAATAAGTTAATTTACTAAGAACGAAAATCTTTAGTTTTTTTTTCTCGTTTGGTTATCGGTTCGGTAGTAAAAGTTTAAGGAAATATAATTTGATGATTTTACATAATGTCTTTTTAAGTCCCCAAGATCAAGTATACAAATTATAATTTACATAAAATGCAGGAAACACCGTAACAGTTAATTTAAATATTGTGCAAATTTTTTAATTCTTTCCTGTTAAATTAAAAGATTAAACATTTTATCATTGCCGCCACGGCACGTCCCATCCACATTATTTTTATTCAGTGTAGGTATGTATGTATGTACTTCTACCGTAAAGTTACGCACAGTTTACCCGCGTACTAAAAGTATTTAAAGGGCTCTCTCCTTTATGTTTTTCCGGATACACTGCAACATACATTACAGAAATGCCACATAAGCCCGTGCCTTGCGGTAAACATTTACTCGTAAAAAACCTTTGACATTCTTTTTGTTTTGGTAACACAGAGTAGAAGTTGTAACAGATAATCAATAACTTATACATTGTATACAAAACGATCGTATCATTGATATACAAACAAATAAAGGACTGGCCTTCGACTGGATTTATTTCCCAGTCAGATCCTCGCAAAATTCGGCAAAAAATATTTTGGGTCGGTGCCAAGTGGAATGCTCACGCACGCCTATAATATTGGCGATTGTATAAATCTTGGGACTCGCTCGATTTTACGTAGCGTAGGCCGAGAACGAGCCATAAAGCTATGTTACCCTATGTACACAAAATGTCGATAAGATTAGCTAACACTGAAACCTTACAACTGTCATTACCATAGCGTTAATATCAACGTAATTTGAAACATCGTCAGCGAGCAGCTAAGGCGAGCAACGATGCAATAATGTCATTTCTATTCTAATATTAAAATTGTGGCGTAATGTCGATGATTTTGCCAATGTCTAGTTTAAACCAATGATTGTTTGGCTTCTCCTTCAGTAGTACCGAAATTCTGTCTGGTGAGACGGGGTAGTATGTTATCTATAATATATTTTTCACCTCACAAGCTCGGAAAGATTCTATTTATCATGCGAAATCTGTGTGAAATTCTATTAAATATTGAATACTTTTCTATATACGGCCAGTCCACTGTGTCATTTTGCACCAACCTCATTTTTAGAATAATCGCACTGGCCAGCACGGCGATAGCATGAAAAAAAAAGTTCAAAAATGTTGTTCTCTTTATTCCACAGACTTATTGTAATACCTAAGTCTTACCTAAGTCTATGCTTTATTCAATTCACGTGCAATTCACTTTTTTCCTCGCTGCCTTGAGGTGAAAAGTTGTGTTTCGCTCGGCAGCAAAGTTATTCTGCGTCTCGTACCTTTAAAACCCTCGCTACGCTCAGGATTCTATAATTAGACCACTCGCTTCGCTCGTGGTTCAATCCTAGAGTCCTTCGCTTGCTCAGGTTTCAATACAAGTAATCGCGCCAAAAAATTACTTTGCAGCCTTGTATAGCAAATAACTATTATTTATTTGTTATCCTGATTAAATTTATCAGCATGTTTCCCTATTACAAGTAGAATGTGGTCTTATTTTGAGTCTTCGAATTACTTCGTCCTACGTCTTTTGACATTCATCATCATCATCATATTTAGAGCTACGCTCTTATCGGTGGGGTAGTCTCCAATCCAGTTAACATTAACATATTTTATTACCGAGGCCCACCATAAATTAAAAATATTTTAAAGTAAAAATGGCAAGTTTTTTGATCATTAGGTACCTTGTTTATCCTTGATTATGTTGATTACCCTTTAAATAGATGCTGTCTACACTTGTACCATGTAATCCTATAACAATTAAGCTATATGACAGCCTTATTTTGCACCTCATGAATTTCTTTTCCTGTTGTATGGCCGTAACAAAAAAGACGTCCATATACAGCTACAGCTTATGTTTTTGTGAAATAGAAATATAAATATTATTTGTTTATCAATAGCTAGTCAATAGTCGTTTTTACAATAGATACTAAAATTTCAAATATTATTTTTGTATAAAATAAAGTGTAGGCATTATTTTAAATTGATTGGTTGATTAAACTTTTTGAAGTACCTAAATTATCGGCTAATTGTTAATTACAAACAACAGTTATTATACTGATTGAAGACTATCACATTTTCATACAAAAATAATACCTATTGATTTTGCAAAGCAGATTTAATGAAGCGCTGTAAATGTTTTGTTGAATTACTTAAAGTATACCGTCCTTCTTTTGTTCAGTTGCTCTAGTCTAGCTCTAGCATACGAGGTTTTTAGCGCTTTGTCAATTCGTCCTCGAATCGGACGTTGTTCCACTTAAAATGAGTTCTAGTAGGTATTACAACGACTATAATAATAAATAGCAATTAAAGTTGACGTGTGGTGCAGCTCCAATACCTACTTACCGAATGTTTGTTTAGCCGACGGCAAATAATTTCCTTTTTCTCGTTTTATAATATTCAAGATTATCATTTTCATAAGTCAACAGAAACAGTCACGACGTCACGACATTTCGATTCATATTAAAAAATTCTTTGATATCGTACCTTTTGTATCCGACCGACAAAAGTGCACCAACATAACATAAGAAGGAAATTCGCCGTGGAGAAAAGCGACAAGATCATACGATTATTTATTATGTTCTTTGTGTGGAATAGTAGGATACGGCATATTTTAATTACTTATTTAATTATTTTATCGAGTCTTTTCGTTTTGTTTATTTTCTTTTCTCCCATGTAATCCTTTTGTCGAGGGAATTTCTCCAATATAATTCAACGCATATATGTATGTGTAAAGACAATATTATAATTTTATTTCAAATACCAAATAATAAATAAACAAAAAATTATGTTGAACAGAATGTACTCAAACAATACTTTGATTATGCATTTTTTAACCGCAAAGCTAGACAATTGGAAACTATTGCTGGAAAATTAAAATGCGCAGATGACTTACCTTTTCACAGGCACCTAAATAATAATTAAATTTGCTAAGCTTTAATGTTCATCTAAAAAACCAAGAGTTATTTCCACAACAGCCTCATTGACTAATTTTAATAAACTTTCCAACTGCGTTCATCCTTTCAAACGTCGGCAATTTTATAGAATACAATGTTCCACAGTTCCACTCACATAAGCGTTTTTAAAAATTCTCATTCAATGTGGTTTTAAGTTAAAATTCGAATAATTCGTTATAAGTTTTGCGCGGGAAAGCAGAGCGGGGGCGGCACGGCAGAGCTTTTCGTCTGACGCGGCGACCTTGCTTCTCTCGGGGTGACTAGAGTGAAAATTCCCTCGGCTCGCTCGCCCTCGCCGCCTACTTGCGCGCTTCTGCCCTTCAATGCGCAAGTCCGCTTCGCACGCTACAACTTTATTGGTAGGCACTTATATTTCTTTTTTTAAAACAATAACGATTGCAATTTTAAATTCTCCTTATTACTATTAGTGCTTGTTATTGTTAAAATCGAATTCGAAACGATATTCATGTTAAGCGGATATATACCGGAGCGCGCTGCATACAAACTAACTAAACTACTACTACCAAACTAACTATCCAAATAAAGTCAATACGTGTTTTCAGAAACAATTTAGAAACTAATCTCTATGCTTGTAATGTGTCAGATTTTCGTTAAAATGTATAGTTTTAAAGTTACAGTGCCTCAAATATTTCCATACAAATCTTAAATTAATCCTAGCATTGACACTGTATATTTCAACGAAAATCTGACACTTTACAAGCATAGAAAGTTAAGTTAGTTTCAAAATTATTTCTGAAAAATGTCATTGCCTTTAATAGGTTAGTAATGAAAATATGACGAGACTTCGTTTGTATCGTTCTCCGAATTATATCCTCTTAATATAGTCAAGGGAAATGAACCTTTTCCCACGCTTTCCTCGTCGCCTCGGCTCAAAACCTTTCCCTCATGCCGTTTTACGCGCATAAAGCGTCACTTGGGAAAAGATTTCGTACAATTAGTATGGAAATTAAGGCAAAACGCCGACTCGACGCTGAAAGCTACACGTGGGAATAGGTTCATATTCATACATTTGAATTCGAGTGATTCGAGCGAGCACAACATTCAAGATAACACTTTTGGATATACAACGTGTTAATAAATAAGCGCATAACCTCATACACCCCAACTGATTTATAATAAAATAATTAGATTGAAATAATAATTTCATTATTTTGATAGTTAAAATTTAAAGTTATTCGCATTTTAAGTTTTCAGGCAAAAATATTTTTTTATCATTTCAGCAATGAATAAAAGCGCTAGCGTGCTCATGAATACATTTTAAGAATCTTGTTTTGGTAGTAAGTAGGGTGAGTGTGCCCGTGCGGTTGGTTGAGATCGAGTTCAGTAAATTTAAAATTTTACTAACAAATTATTTAATATTTTGAAAAAAATTACCTATGTTGGAAACATGACAATTCGATTCTGCTCTCGATTCTAAACAAACTACGTTCTAGTTTTGCATTAATTCATTAACACGTTGTATAGGACCTACTTAACATATCTAATGGTGTGACTTTTGGGTTAAAAATATTAGGTACTTACAACTTAAATCGATTGCATCACTCTATCGTTTTTCCATAGCATCTAACTAAGAGAGTCAGTTGGAGACCTGATTTAACTGTTGGCAACACTGATCAGTTCTAGTACATAATAGTTCAATGTAATAGTCCTTATAAAATTAATCGTTTACCTAAACATACAAAATGTACATAGTCTAAATGTAATTTAAATAAAATATACAGCCAAATTAGTTACTTTAATCAAGTTTATTTATGCTTCTTTCTTATAAACAAATACCATGTCTAAATATACGAGCCGGCAGCGTAGGCTGTGAAACAATAAGTAGGATAAATAAAAACCGGTCAAGTGCGTGTCGAGCCACGCGCAGGGTAAGGTTCCGTAGTTGTCCGTCACAATATACTGACTTAAAAGGAGTCTTTTTGTTTTATAAGTACGGTTTAACGGCTAATAAAGTCTAAAAGTACATGTTACATTTTTTTAGTTGGTCGTTCTATTACTCGTTAACTTGTAAAGCTTACTTAGCGGCGATAGTTTTCCTTTTAAATTCGTTATATACACTACTGCTGTGAATTTTTTCACTTATCAGACGGACAGACGGACAGACGGACAGACGGACAGACGGACAGACGGACAGACGGACAGACGGACAGACGGACAGACGGACAGACGGACAGACGGACAGACGGACAGACGGACAGACGGACAGACGGACAGACGGACAGACGGACAGACGGACAGACGGACAGACGGACAGACGGACAGACGGACAGACGGACAGACGGACGGACATTGCGAAACTATAAGGGTTCCTTGTTGACTACGGAACCCTAAAAAAACATACCTAAGTATATAAAATTAAAACACACTCTTATATTTTTATCATTGCCATGTTCGTATAAAAATGCCCTCCAGCTAATAGCACAAAGCCAAGATGTTATTGTGTTTGCTGTCTAACCATACCCAGAATGAATGAAATTCATAAGGAGACGGTTACAATAATATTAAAGTGGGTAATAATCCAACGCGAACCCAACACGCGTCTTGAAATGGTTTGTTTCCATTGAATTATAATTCTCGACGGGCTCTGTTATATCTCTACATAGGTACGTGCGATGCTTTCCGATGTCGTGAAAACAATACTTGCCAACTGCCTAACTCTCAAATCTCTGAATGAATTTGATGGTTTGGGTACTATTTTATGTTCTCTTTTTTATACCTACTCATTTTGTTTGGAGCAGGAAGTTGGAATAGGTATTGTCTATAGGTACCACCTGGAGAGCAGACTGCCTTACAAGCGGTAAAACATGAAAATTCTCCTTGGCGGGCGGTAATTTTCGTCCTTTTTTTCGTAAATTCCCGTCGTTGTTTCTGACGTCAACTTTTTTCCTTTCTAATCCAACGATACTAATGAACTTTTTGAAATAAAATAAAAAAATGACGATGGACACGTACTTAAGAAGTACATTAACGACCGCAATGGTCAATTTTCGTGTTTTCATGCTTGTAAGGAGTTTATGTGTCCATTGGTTATAATTCCATGGTTTGGATTTACTACTAGAACCCAACCGAAGAATTATTATCTGTATTCTTAACTATAAAGTAGTGGCCACAGAAGGTAATTTGAGCTCTTGCTTAATGGGAAAGTATACGTAAAGATACATGTAGGTACATCACATAATTGTCTGTGGGAACACATTACTTCGGACAAGCGCTGAAACTGCGAAAGCTATTGGATAGCGTCCAGTCGTCACCGCACCGCCGCCCATGTAATACGCCTAACCTTTTTGTAACTATTTACCTAATCTTGATCCGGAAATATAACAGTGATAAATTAACTTGCATTTCAGAACTTTTATAACTACTATTTGGAGTCAGACTTTAGTAGTGCAAATAGCTAAACAATACATACCTACATATACATATAAATCACCCCCACAGTGATGACCCGAGACTATGAACAATATAGTGCAGTGAAATTTACGGAAAGACTCGAAGTGTAATAAACTTAAGAGGCGCGTGCGGCCGCGGCGCGTGGCGACTCCTCGCCAGTTGCTTGCGGCAAGTAGGAATGCACTCTTTAATATCCTGTGAAGATGGCAGAATCTGAAAAACCACATAATCAGGACTTGGCAGCCATTACTGTCACCAGTAAACTTTCCGATTTTTGGCGGGAACTCCCGCGCATGTGCATAAAAACTGTTAAAAACACTCAAACCAAAAAATCCCTTAATTACTCTAGAAATAGTATAAATAAATAAATATTGCACAACTTTATAGATGGTACATACATACATACATACACTCACGACCGTAACTCCCTTACGGTGTTTTCCCTTTCACTTTAGATACGTACATAATATACTTGTCTAATCCCTAACTAGAATGTTATCCTGTACTATCAGAATAGGACAAGGACAGGACATTTACAGAATAATAACATTAAACCAGAACCAAGTTGTACAAAATCTACAAAAAAATAAATTCACTGATTCACATTTTCCGTAACTATAAAAGGGCATTGACAGTGTCTCTAGATCGTATGCGTTAATAAACAGAGATCGAATTTGGTTAAAAGCTGAATAGGTAGGGTGGGATAGGGTAGTGACCCCCCATGGTGACAACCCCGACGATATTATTTAAAATTCGATTTTTTCAAAAGTAAAGCGGAGTAGGAGAAAACTGCTTTGGGAACTTTGATGCTAACATCTTGTGGCATGTATCTGTTAAGGACACAGCTGCTAACTTTCAACTGCAAACTTTCAAAAAACAAGGTAACTTCGCTTCTATGTGACATTTAGCGAAGTTGAAAACAGGATTATGTGTTGTCATTATAGCCTAATCAAATAGTAATCAGAGATTTCCGTAAAATCAAAATTGTTGATATTTTTTCTGGTTGGGGGGTCAAATAGAAAAAACATTATTTCTCAAAAACTACTTAGAATTGACGCGTGGAAGTTAGACACATAGATTTAGAATTAAAAGCTTTGTCGAACTATGCAATAAAACTTGGGTGTTACTTTATGAGGCCAAAAAATCAAAAAATATACTGTGCGCCTGTCTCACTCCACAGTTCAGGTACGTTTGGCGGCCGATCCCCACCGAGGGGAGAATGGTCGGTTATTGACATAAGGCGCTATTAAATAATCTTTGGTATCACTATTAATCTCAGTACATGTGCTTTCGGTCAGAAAAAAGATAGAATATTTCAAACCGAACTAAAAAAATTGTTTCATAATTCCAAGAAAAAGGACAAAACTAAGATCCAGTGGACACCAGAGGCCGACGAAGATTTCACGAAGTGTAGATCTAGCTTATCAAGCGCTGTTACACTATCTCACCCCATTTTAAATGTACCTTTAGCCCTGATGTATCCAACTCATGCGCAGGCGCAGTCCTACAGCAGAAAATAGGTAACGTACGGAAACCTCTAGGATATTTTAAAAAAAATTTACTAACTCTCAGATGAAACGAAGTACCTAGGATAAAGAGTTTTTAGCGATCTATTTGGCCGTTGTCCATTTTCGTCATCAAATAGAAGGTAGGCAACTCATAATATACACTGATCATAAGCCATTAAATCATGTTTTCACAAAGGCTGGTACGGATCGCGAAACATCCCAACGTGCCCGTGAGCTATTGAATATCATCGAATTCTTATAACACCCCTCTTTTTGCGTCGGGGGTTAAAAACTAAAGAGAGATCAATGTTGTGATAAAAGTACCTACTAGGTACTGAAATAAAACTAGTTATTAATTATCATCTTAGTCCACTTTATTCAGTTACAATCAAAATTATAAATAGGTACTTATATATAAATCAAAATTTTTCTGTTCCGGTTCACGAAAGCGAATGCAGTAAATCGAATAAATTCCCAGATTGCCTAGACGTCTGCTTGCATAAAATTGGAATATTCTGAACTGAGTTTGCAATACTTTTATTATCACATTCGAATAGAGTTAACTTAAAAATTTACCTCAAATAAATTAATTCCGTGCTGTTGCACGATCTAAGCTGAGAAGTGTTTTAAACGGAAACCTTGTTTAGATCTAGCACCTATCGTAGGTGCGACGCACCCATAACTTAGCCATAAGTGCAGTAACTCTAGCATGCCGCCACCGACAAAGCGAGAAAAATCGTGATGTGCCTGTGACTTTGTTGCTTTACGTATGACAAAATGACCGCGCATGACGACTTTCTCGTTGTGTCGCTTGGCATGCTAGCCCTACTGTATTAGATAAAAAAGAAAAGTATGTTCTTAATCAAACTTTTAACTTTGTATATCATGTAAATTTTAGGACATAGGTAGGTACTATACATTATAATTGTGATTTTGCCACTTAAATAAATTTAAAAAATAAACTAGCTTGTAACTCCAGACTGACCGACAACGTTGGTAAAAATTTTATTTGTATGTTTATTCATACACAAAGATAGTTTCTGTTACAATTATTTGAATGGTGCCATTCTCAAGTTTCAATAGCAGTAGGTATGTTTGTACAAAATTTTCCAAACGGTTTGATTACATATCTAGGACTGTCTT
This sequence comes from Agonopterix alstromeriana, assembly GCA_963924505.1. Classification (NCBI taxonomy): domain Eukaryota; kingdom Metazoa; phylum Arthropoda; class Insecta; order Lepidoptera; family Depressariidae; genus Agonopterix; species Agonopterix alstromeriana. The sequence continues at coordinate 5,686,469 of OZ004661.1, forward strand.
GGGTCAACCTGGGCTAACAATTAGGTCCAGGTTAAGTTGATAATCCATGATTTTATGAATAGAAAAAAAACGGAAATAGCTTTCTAACTCAGAGTAGTTGCAAACCCAGGTCGACGTAAGTGGTGGTAAAACCACTAACGAGTATTTACACTAAAATAACTTAAATCACATAGAGATACCGTTCACATATAACATTAGCGTATTACGTTACTTTATTAACAAAATACGATAATATTGTTCAATGTCTTAATATAAATATCCAACACAAAGTCTGTGGTCGACGTTGTTCGAATACATGTCTTAATTAGCTATTTAATTGAGATATTGATACAAAGCCTCAGCTTTGTGATTGTGTGAGCAAAGACTATATACCATATACTCAAAATATTAAAGTTTCGACGCGATAATTGAACCATATAATAACAAGTCACCGACGAACTACATAACTAAAAAAGAAAACGAAGATATAAAGGGCCGATAACGTTTATCGGGGCCAGTTATATGTTCTGAATTAAACGATTTTCTCCCCTTGCATTGCGAGTGTAGGATAGATAGTCTTCGGGTGTCTCACAGAAGTTCAACTGGAGTTCTCGGGATTGCAGTCGTTTCGGTTGGCGTTGTCAGGCCAGTCGCAAACATTCAGCTTGACATTGAAAACAGTCCCAGGTTGGCACGTGAACTGCACGCCTTCGCCGTTGACACATCTCCAGTACTGTACAACAATTTATTATAGTCAGTTTATACAAGGTGTAACAAAACACCCAGTGCGGTACAGTACGACCAGGAAAATAATTCCGCTCGTCAAGACCCGAGCCCACGTCAAAACCCGAAGACATTTGGTAATTTAAAGGGTGCAAAGTCGGATAGCAGCAAAAAGAGCGCGAAAACAACTAGCCAATTGCGGCAAGGTATTAAAGGTGGCACCTCCTGATTGGTTAACATAATTCCGCGCGCTATTAAAATTTGTCAACTGCGCAGGTGCATCGGTAAGACTTATATACCTGGTACTACTGTACCTACTCGACTCAAAATGTGTGGTGTATGGGGACAGACGATACTTTTTTAAACTTTGGCTTTTAAGTTATAGATCTTTTAGAGCTTATTCTAAAAGTTGGTTCTGCGTTGAATTTAAAAAGAATCTAGGTATCCTATATGTGATAATCCAGAGAAATTGTAACAAACATCAAAATCCGCTCAATATCTGTGATGGAGTCACAAACCTTCACATTTATAATTAAATGACATAGATGGCCCTAGCAGCTTTAGGCGCAATTCAGTCCTCGATGTCTGTCCCTTACTTGCCTAGTAGATTTTTTTTCTGTTAGCCTTCTTCATCCAACTGCCTTTATTCTCCAACCATCTCTTTCCTGGCCACGTATCATCGAAAACGTCCAGATCGTCCCGCCACCTCTAGGACGACCTGAACACCGACGACCGATTTCCAGAAGAGAAATTCTTGCCTACATTTCCTAGTGCATTCGGCAGACAAGACCGGCCCGATACCACTTTTGTTGTTTGGTTGCTTGGAACTATTTTAATCTCGTATTATAGCTCATTTGTATGAAACACTAACCTTGTCGCACTTCTTCTTGTCGGGAACGTAGTCGTCATCAGACTTACAAACGTCGTGATTGTCGACTTCATTGTTCTGTAACAGAGTAGGTATAGTTGAGTATTTAGATAGTATTAATTAAATTTTCATCATAATAATACTATAAATATGTATTTAGTTTTATCAATTTTGGATGTATCTATACTTCATTTCAAATCAGGACGAGCAGACCCTTTCGATGCTTTTATAGCTTCTTCGCACCCCATGCTCCAGGTTTGGTCTATTTACCGTCGTCAACAGATTGACTGGAACTTCATGGCACTAGGGTTCTGTTTTTGGAGTTGTAGTTCATCATTGGAGGGGTTTTGGACATTTAACCCACCACGCTCGTCCATACTTATTATGGAAATTGGCCCACTACGTGTTTAATCATAAAAAAACCTTAGAAATACAATAATTTTATTAGTGTAATCTTGGAATGGTACCAATATCTTTTTCATATCATTTTCGTTTTGAAATTTGTTGTGTCACTTCGCCGCAAACAATTTTGTATAAAGAGGGAAACCTGTCATTGGTTTTCCTTTTTTTTATATAGCAATAGGTACGTACCGTAGGTGGTTCCTCAATGTCAGGTATTTCTTGATCTGGCTCATTCACATCTTCAGGTGCAGGCTGTGGTTCTTTTGTAGTGGTGGATGTAGTGGTGTCTGGTGGGTTCGTGGCCGGCTTGGATGTTGTGGTTGGTTTTGTGGTCGTGGTTGGCTTGGCGGTGGTCGTGGTCGTGGTCGTGGTCGCAATAGGCTCGCCCTCTGCCGGGTCGGATGGTGTGGACGGCGGACGCGCCCACTCCGGCTGCGTAATTATATCACAACTAGAGTTAACCCGCGACTTCGTCCGCACAAGTTATATACCAGATTTTAAGTCAGATCATAAGCTAGCAAAAATTAAAGTTTCGTCAAAATCGGTTCAGTAGTTTTCGCGTGATGCTCGCACAAACAAACAGACAGTTCTTAAAAAAGGTTGATTTTTTGTAAATATCTTCAATGTACAGACACACTTCTATTACAGTTTTATAATAGTAATTAAGATAATTACGAGACAGTATTTTTTCTAACGCTATATTTATGACCCCTGTCGAAAAGACAAAAATCGAGACGTGAGAAGTCTTTGTTACATTGCATTCGAGAAAGCAAGCGAGCGTGACGGTTTTCTCCTTTTGTCGCTTTGTCGTGCGTGGCATGCTAGCCCTGATGCTCTTATTTTACTTATATGGGTATCTTTTGTCTATAAGTGGCGTAATTTTCTAGGGAACGATTTTTCATTCGTATTATTTTTAAAACATTAATAATAAACCCTACAGTGAGTCCATGATTGGTTTTTGGTTACAACGTTACGGACCTTAAATTTTGTATGAAAGGAAACATTGTGGCATACTAAGGGTATCTTTAAACTCAACATAAGCATAGCATATGCTCACGACTATATTCCCCGAGGGGGTAGCCAGAGATATTCTGAAACCTCAGAACATCCACGTTTCACTCAGTAGTACCGAAACTCTGTCCAGTGTGACGGGGGGTGAGCCATGCCTCGAAATTGAAGTATGCAGGTAAACTCAACATCAAGCCAAAAAAAGAAGATAGGTCAGTATAAATGACTGTTCAGGGAAAAATACAAAAACATTTGATCGTTTTCGAGAATTCGATTTTTTTGTAACATTGTGAAATCACTAACTTGGCAAGTCATTTCAAAAGTTGTCCCTTTTAATCAAGTTTTCAAAATGGTATCAAACTTGTCACTTCTTTTTAAAAAGTAGCATTACATTTTCATTTTTTTTGTTGTAAAATACACCGATTTCAATATTGATAATTCCATACTAAAATTTAATCATCGTCCAGCACCTGAACTACGAGTAAGGCGGGTTAATTCAAAGAAATTTTTCTCTGAAACTGACCCGTAGGTCAGTTCAATTAATCAACGTCAAGCCGAAAACAGGAGATATCCTGTTTTCGGCTTGACGTTGATTCTTGGGTCTCCTTGTAATATCCTTCTTAATATGCTGACTGTTTTTAAGGGGATGATCAGACCATCAAACTGAACAACTTTCTATACGGGACTAATATCGAAATTGCGAAAAAAATCTTCTGTTTCATACAAAATTGCAATCCTACTTGACCCAAACGTATGGGATAGCAGAATTTTTTATCGTGATTTTGATATTGGTCCCCGTGAAGAGAGTTGTGAAGTTTGATGGTCTGTTCATCCCTTTAATTACCATTTTAAATTGGACCCTGTATACGTACTTACGTTTAACTTTCGCAATGTTGTTCTGTACAAACAATCATCTAAATTGTCCTAAAACTTTTTTTTTCTTTTATGAATGAGTGTTGAAATAAATTCATTCATGTTTACTTACAGTTGGGGTTGTTTCAGTCTTCCGTGGGAGAACAGTGTATGAGCTCATGTGTTTATGTAGAATATTCATGAGTGGGTTCTTGGAGCCACACAGGCCTTGGAAGTCATCCATGTCGACGGCCCAGGTCATTGCGCCGAGGTAGCCCTTCTCCTTGATCCAGTTCATCTTGATCTCCACACTCTTAGGGTCCTCGTAGCCGACCCACTGGGTACCCTTGTAGGCGTAAGGGCACATGCCATGCGAGTCCCACTTCTTCGTCCATCCCGATTCCTCTTTGTCAACTTCTGTGCAGATCTGTAAAATGATTGTTGTACTTTGGAATATCCTGTATTTTTACATGTCAACTATTTTTCTTTTCTTTTATTAATCATCATCATCATCATCATCAGCCTATACCCGACCCACTGCAGGCAAAAGCTCATCAATAAGCGAGATAGTTTCCTCTTTACTTCTTATTATGTATAAAACAAATTTTAACCTCTTTTGTAATAAAATATGACTTTTGTAGGATTGTCTTAGATCTAACTGTATTTAGGTTGGCTTTTAAACTCCCCCGACGCATTTTAACGCGGGTTTCCCTGTTGCTTAGTGTACAAATTCAGAGAAAGAATGGCTGCTGATGTTAGTTACAGCACAAAGTGTTGTAACAATGCACTAATCAGTTGCATAAAAAGGACTATTCAAAAGTACGCGCTACTCATTTTAATGTTCACAACCCTCGTACGATAAAATGACTTTTTCGTACATTTTAAGTAATTATAATTATTACTTTATACTTAAAATAAACGTTGATACACAAAATACCTCATAATAAGCCCAGAATCCGGTAGCATTAGTGTAGGGGGCAGGGTCGCCGCCGCCTGCCTCCTTGTTGATATAAGTACCGAGCCCGTAGTTAGTGTTACCAGCTGACAGAGTGAAAGAACGGCCGTAGAACGGAATGCCAACCACCAACTTGTTACTCGGACAACCCTTCTCTTCCCATAGTTGGAGTCCATCGTTCTGGAAAGATCAGATTAAAGTAGCTAGATGAGTACTATAATTGGCATCGCAGTGGTAAATATGAAATTGATTGTTATAGGTAGTAGCTCTATTTCTCTTATACAGGGATTCTTAAAGTGGGGCACATATACCCTTAGGAGGACATCCGGTGGTCAGCATACGTGTTTTCGTTATAAAATTGCTCCTAAAATTAACACAATTTGCGATAATAAACTATAACCCGTCCATCCCTTAAATATTAAATAAACATTTTCTTGTTGTCTTCACTGTACCTACCTATTATTCTTATTATAGTTTTATAAACGGGTACGCAGTCTTCTGGGTTTGGTAGAGGTAGGTCAAAAGTTTGAGAAACCCTGCTTCTAGTAGAATGAAATAGTACCTACCTAATATGTGCTAGTACTATGTAGTGATATAAATATATCGCTAGCACGATTTACTTGAAACCACTAAGTCTAGATATGGGAATTCTCATAATTATATTGCCCGTTCAAAGTCAGCACTGTCCTCTGCTCTGCAAAGCAACGCAATGCAAATATATTTAGTTAATGTAGTTAAGAGGCTTACCACATTCAGTTTCTCGTACGCCCATTGGTCGTGAGGGCGCTTGTATAGAGGAGAGTGTACATCAGCGAATCCGGCCCAGTTTCCTCTCAAATCATATGACATTACGTGTATGGCGTCCAGTTCTCTGTTTAAATAAAACATATTTTTGAAGCATTAACATTTTTGGTGCCAAAACAAATTTCCTAAGTTTGAGTCAAATATCCTTTCGATCTTGACATTTCATATTTACTTTGTCTTTATGAGAATAAACACTCGAAACTTTGTATTTACTCACAAAAGGGTACCTACTACTTTCATTTCGGCTTTATTCTTTCTAAACACTTGACCACAGGAATCGGGTATTATCTACATACATCCTTAAAGCTTATCGACCAAAATAACTTTTGGCCTTTTGTTAACTACGTAATGAGCAACAGATAAACTTTTTGGTATGGTATACTTACTGGCAGAGTTCAGGTACGTGGTACCCTTCCATCAACCTGAAGTTGGCCAGTGGTACCGCAGCGGTGAGCTCCCATCCCTTGCCAGCCCTGATGAAAGCCCTCTTGAGCTCCTGGACAAAGTACAAGAACCTATCCTTGTCGGAGAAAGAGCCACCACGATCAGCCGCTCCAGGGTACTCCCAGTCCAGATCCAAGCCGTCAAAGTTATACTTGTTGAGGAAATCTATGGACAAAATTCATTTAAATTACAACACAGGGCAAACAAAATGTTTTGTGTATATATCTTGGGACTTTGTACCTAAATCTTCATCATGTTCTTTGTTTTCGTAACTTTCTGGCAGATACGATACATTTTGATTTAAACATTGGTATCGCATTCGCATTATCCGAATCAAAACTCACAGGCACATAAAATGGAAACCAGACAACGCAACGACACTAACATAATGAAATTAAACATCCATGACCGGACATCTGGTTTCGCAGTCCGGCACGGCGGCGTGGGAACCATTTACACTTTACTGGTTGGTTACACCCTCTAGTATAATTTCTCTAAACGCACGCGACGCGTCTTCGCTGCATAGACTTCACGACAGCGCGACAAGTAGATAGGTACTATGGAAAAAAAATTCTGAGACGCGCGTAAGTAGAGAAACATTCTAGACGGGCAGGTAGTCTAAAATAATTATTATGAGTCTTGCTTAATACTCTGCAGTAATGAACAAATCTACGCTATTATTACATTATAATTATAACAAAACCGGCCAAGAGCGTGTCGGGCCACGCACAGGGTAGGCTTCCGCAGTTGCCCGTGGCAATATACAGACTTAGAATGGAGCTTTTTGTTTTATACTACAGTTTAACGGCTAATAAAGTCTAAAAAGTACATTTTACAAGTTGGTCGACTATTACTCGTTAAATTGTAAAGCTTACTTAGCGGTGATAGTTTTCCTTTTAAATTCGTTATATACACTCCTGCTCCTGCTGTGGTTCCTTGTTGACTACGGAACCCTAACAAGCACAGAATAGATATTAGTACCTTACTAACTGTATGTCTACACCCCTAGTTTTTAATTACTTATACAATTTAAAGGCCGCCGTATTCAGATAATGGAACTAAACATCTTTCCCTAAGGAACGTGGGTCGAAAAACGAAAAAAAACTGTGGACCTCCCATAGACAATCGATCGGCCGATCCGCACTTTTTTATGAGAGACCCAAAAAAATCTCGTTTTGCGACCCATGTTCCTCGGGGAAAGTTGTTTGGTTTCATTTTCTTAATACACCCTTAAAATTTTGCTAGTAATTAAAAACGAGTTGTGTATTAAACATAAAACATTGAAGATGTCCCCGACACCAAATCACCGATATTTAATTTTTTTTCGTTTGTCCGTTTGTTTCTTTGTTCGAGCAACACGCAAACTACTATTGACTGATTTTAATGAAACTTTTTATGTTGAAAAGTATCCTGATAATATGACGGGGCAGACGAAATCCCCTACAATATCTTAATAACTTATATCGCTTGCTACGAGTAGTTTGATCGGTGACAATTGTAGATCAAAGGAGGTAGGTCAAAGCCAGTATTGTTTCTTGTATTGCCACAGATTAATGTTACCAGTACCTATTGCCTTGCATAAGTATAAGAAAGAGCATGGTATTCATATGGTACTACAAACCTTAATTGTAAATATGTCAAATGTCGAATACACTCATCCCGTTCGAATAGACAATAGACTATCATGTTCACATACACGTAGTACACAGAACTAGTTGGTATCAAGTCTCTCTAGCACACGCTGTTATTGTGCCATCTCATCACAGATTCCATCTCGAAACGGCAGAAAGTAATTAGGACGACATCTCTGTCCGCGTGTAGACAAGGATTTATTTTCAGACATAATGATGTTATATTCTCCAGAAAAAGTGTCATTTTTTTTTCAGATTCAAACTGAATAGAGTTTCACTACGTCTCAGTATAACGGTGCGGTAGAGTCACGTCACAACGCAAAGCCTATATTTTAATCGCATAACTCATTCTTTGCTCAGTCATATTGTTTAGTTCCCGGTAAATTAGACAAACCATTTACATAGTACCTACATTTGACACTAGATGTAGAGTAATCGCCGTGACCCTACAGCAGACGCAAACTCGTTTTCTTTATGCCGCTCGCTCTTAAAGTCTTGCTGGCTAATAAATATTCATACTTTATTTCCAGCGCTAAGAAAGGATTCCGCAAAACGACCTTTTACTTTGGTTAAATTATTTTTAAAAGAGAAAATGTAAAGTACCGGTGTAGCTTTATAATAGTTGTATCTAGATTCTAGCTCTACTTTGTTCTCGTCTCTCTTCCTCATTACGATCTTCAAGCGCGAAATAGGTATGAGTGTTTCCTCTTAGTAATGCTCAAGTGCCGTACCTAACTCGTCTCTTCCGGCAAGAAAAGCTATTTCCTTCTGTCTTCATATTGCAACCGGCACGCTAACTCTAACAAAATATCACAATTGTCACAGCACATACTTGTAAGTATTTCAATTCAATACAAATAACGTGTCTTGAATATAAACGAGGATAGTTCCATTTTGTTCATCAACATTAACTGTAAGATGTAACTGAGATATCTAGTCTTTGTTTTTAGATACTAATTAATGAAGGCTGTAGGTATACATACACCAATAGTTTTTAATTACTAACATAACTTTAAGGCACTTTTGGATGAAAGGTCCAAAAAAATCTCGTTTTTCGACCCATATTCCATGAGGAAAATTTTCGTGTCATTGTCTGAATACACCCTTAAAGTTATGTTAGTACCTAAGTTAAAACTAGTGGTGTATAAAAATTCTTTGGTCCATATAATATTGTATATTTACATATGCTCTCGACTATATTCCTAGAAGGATATAGTCCGAGATATTCCAAATAACGCATATTCAGAATATCCACATTTCACTATTGCACGATAAAAGGCACTCTTGCGTCTATGGGGGGCGACATGAATGTGTTCCAAGGGGGTTGAGAAAACTTATAAATTCGAGTGCACTAGGTAAACAGTAGCAATCCGGTTCTGGCATTCGCCGACCGCTGCCGCGGCACGCTCGTTACGCTCGCTCGACTCTTGCGCTGTGTGGTCGCAAGAAACCTAACACGCTCGTCGCTACGCTCCTCGCTAGCCTAACGAACTGAGTACGATCTAGGGCCTAAAAACAAGTTTTTTAACGTTTTTAAAATTATAGATTTTCATTTTTATGTCAAATTATACTATAAATTTCATATTAAAAATATTCGGAATTTATTTTAATTGCTCAATGAATTAACGTTATGTCATGTCTGTTATGTAAGGTCGTCTGGAAGAAATCGCTTTTTAGCGATAAGGCCGCCTGTTTTTGTACCTTTTGTATTTCCTGTTTGTTTTCACTCTGTATAGGTACCTACTATGTTTCTTCGGTGTAAAATAAAGTATAATTGATTGATTGGTCTGTTATGGATTTTTAAAATAGGATTATTTATGTTATGCAACTTAATGGGCCAGAGGTTCAATCGAATATTTTCAATGAGAAACGCGATTGCCCAGCCCTCCGAAAAGTGTGTGCGTGTGCCGTATTTCAAATGCAAAAAATTAAGAAAAGTACTTTATGTAGATTTTTTTTTATTATTTCACTAGATAAACTAATGGTGAATATGCGAGTTTAAGAACCAAAACTCTGAAACTATTTTAAGTTCTTCTAAAACGAGAAAAATGTTTAAAAATACATGAAAATACGCCATCTTTGTGACAACCCTTTGTAACTATCCAAGAATACTGAGGTATGACTTTGGTTTCGTTAAATTGTATAAATCTAGTCGAAAAATGAAAAATAATAGATGCCTCCAAGGTATTTCATCCTTCTATTACACCGTAAGAGACACCACCCGTATAATAGGTATACTCTACAATACAATACTTTGTTTTGTCATGTCATGTGGAAAATAAAAACAGATGATCTCTAGAATAGAAGCTTCGTTTTACTTTAAGTCTGTGCCAGCTTAGGCTATAAGCATATGCTCACGACTATATTCCCCGAGATTAGATTCTGTTTCACTAGTACCGAAACTCTGTTCAGTATGACAGGGAGTGAGCCCTTCGCTCCTTGTAATGGACACTGGGTACGTACACTGTATTGTAGGTGCCCCCCGAAATTGAAGCGTGCAGCACGTCTAGCATGATTTCTCTACTTGCTTGCGACTCGGCTTCTTCCTATAATACAAGCGCGGTAAGCGCGGCATTCGCTCTCCAAAAAGCGCGGGAATAGGTTATCGTCTCCTGCATGACAGGCAAGGTTACTCGCCACCACGGCATTAAACATGAACTAACATATACTATAAATAAATACACTAACTAGCACTAAGTACTATACTAAAATCGCTTACCAACAAGGCTTCTCACGAAGGTCATCCTGGAGCTCTTCTGGGCGACCATTTGCGAGTACTTGGAGCCCCCCTCTGCCCAACCCCCTACGGCCACCATGAACTTGACGTTGGGGTGAGAGGCACGCAGGGCCGTGAAATTACGGAAGCCCTCCTTGTCTACGTCTAGCTGCGGGGTGTAAGGTTAGTTATTTATCTAGCAATCTGTTTTGACATTCACAAATAAAATACGCTACTCGTCTCTGGCATATTACGAGTTTTTAATTAATAAGCGCTACAATTAGCAGTGTCCTGATTGTTTATTGATTTTGGTAACAATGAAATAATTCATTTGTTTGGCAAAGTAGAATGTATTAAATTATGTTTTAATTTCTTCATCACTTCTTGCCAGTAATTTTTACAATATTGTTTCCAACTAATTGGTATAATAATATTTATAGTCGATTGAAATCAATCAGATGCGAAGAACACGTGGCACTTAAAAACAGAATGCACTAATTATAGTTAACGTACAGTGCATTAATAACCATTATGAATAAAAGATCGTGACGCATGTCGTCTCATGACAGGAAGACCACAAAAGCACGACCGACTGCGCGTGACCCTAAACAACAGTAGAATTTAAGTCTATTTTAGGCTTAGACTACTTATATGCGGACCCGTCTCGCCTTAGCATTTCCCCTCTGCCAATGTGCAAGATCAAAAAATCTAACGCATTTACATTCAATTTTATACCTTATCACTAAACGCCACAGCCTATAATTGCGGAACAATCATTTCGAACTTATGACGTTTGGGGTTCACACGACACTGTATTTCATGATTTTTAACATTCAAAATTAGAATCTATAATATAATAAAAATAGAAATAAAATTCAAAAAGTGGCAGAAAATTGTGATATTAGAATTACACGCGTAACTAGTCCTCATATAAGTAGTCTACGATTTTAGGCATTAACCTCATCAAGTTTGTAAGAAAAAAAGACAACCAACCCATCCCTAAATAAAAACACATGCTGATATGCAATTAGTAAAAGGCCTTACCTCAGGATCAATGACCAGGACTTCGTGACTTTTCTCAGTGATACCGATGAAGGAGTAGATGATATGAGTGCACATGTCGACGGGGATGTCCTCGATGCCGTACCTGCCGACACCGGGCCGGTACACCGCCCAGTTGCTGAAGTAGCATACTATGCGCGCTCTGCCTTCCGCTGTTTAATTACGATAGGTCAATCATTTAAAACATTAAATAGATTTCAAGCATGAAGTGCACTTCCATCATTCAGAGAATTTATACTAAACTAACTGAGAGGCAGACGTTGCATTGCGATATTTTTAATAGTTTTTTATTTGTCGTGAACCGCGGTATCCTCCCGGTACGCGGTCGCCACTCGAGAACCATCAACCATTGAAATCTATTAATCTAGCATAGTAAACATCAATTTTAGGTATATATTTATAAGAAAGTTGTGTATCTATGAAGATACTTCGCATAGGCATCTTAAGGAAGGTATCCTTTCTTTAAGTTTTTTGGTGATTTGCTGCAATCTAAACATCTAAACAAGTGATGCGGAAAATAATTTATAGGAATTACAGTCTTCTTGAATCTAGTCGTCGTTGGTAACATTTTAGTAGCAAATCAAACAAAGGGATTTTTGTATTGAAGCAAAAACACCGCTAGCTGGTTTCTATAATTAGAGTAAATATTTTAGTCTCACATGAAACAACTCACATATCTGTGATTCTACTGTTTCCGATTTTTACTTCAATAATAATATATAATCTGTTAACGGTCGCGGTCGTTCAGTTAACATCGAAACAGATTTTAAGCTTAAAAGGCAGAGTACATTTTGGCAGCCACAATTAATGCAGCCAATTCAACGTAATTACCTTTTGCGACGCGTTTCGCCGACATGTAACAATTATTTTTGATATTGATGTTCTCGTTTTTTTCATACTTTTGTTTGAGTCTCATACATATGTTGGCAAATGCAGGTTGTAAAGTTATCATACTGTTCAAACTATAACAGATCAAGGGCTGTTATTAACAAGATTTTAACTTACGTTCAGCAGCAGTCTGGGTGACCACCAGGACGGCCAACGTCGCTAGTATCGCGCGCATTTTATACCTGCAATGAATAATAAACTAGTACATGTACAAAGATCGGAAAAAAAATACATTTCTTTAATATGGAAATAAAAGCTGCGAGCGTGAGTTGATTTCTTTTAATTTTATTCAAAACAAGAAGTAATAGACCTATTTCTGAGTATTTTATAGGCGTAATGAAAGCTTAACAGTTAAGTAAATAAATATTCATCAACATCTCTGAAGATCAAACAATTTTCCAGCATCTTAATGAGTCGAATAAATTTCCCAAATTACAAGTTTAATTGACAACTCTGTCCAAAACTTAAATTACTTTATTTGCAAAGAATTAAATCAGTGCCATCGCAAATACAAAATAACTCGTAGATAGATACCTAGATTGATATTTTCTTTTGTTAATTTTCGATGGCCCATCGTTTAATATTAAATAGGTAGGCTATATATATTTAGGTCTAGATATTTACGATTTTGACGTTCTTTTTAATTAACTTTTCGTTAGTTTTAATTGTTTTTATTTTTATTTTGGTGTGAAAATGCATGAAAAAGTTCACCGTCTTAATTTGTTTTTAGCTATTCAGTAGTGACCTTTAGTAATAAAACAATTAAGGTATGTTAAAACGACCATTTCCACCCTTATTGTTCGGTTCATTTTTATTTTTTTAATGTTTTTAGTGTGTTAATAATTCGTCTTAATTCGAACTTACTGAATCTAGGGAACCTATCTATTATCGATAAAGTTCGTCTCCAACTGTGATTGGAAGTAAATACTAGATATTACAGTACCTATAGCAATCACTACAGCTGTTGAAGTTTATATAAATGTCAATGACAACTGCCAGAACTAATACTCATATTGGTACCTAGCATACTTAATATTATAGATTATCATAAGAATTTGAAGTTTTATCTAATTATGTCACGTCAAATATCCATCAACATGCACATAAATAGAAAGACGAGTAAACAGTTTAATAATATGTATCTGTAACCGGATCGTCAACATTGTTCAACGATGACAAGCTGCTCATAGGTCTATGCGACACTAACGGCACTAATCTCAAGTTAACGGTTCATACGATCTAGTTGTGTCACTCTACTCGCCTACTAACCCGGTGTCCGCTAGTTGTTACACAAGGTATACCTACTTTAGTTTAGAGTATTGTGGTATACTCCACAGACCACTAGGACTGGTCTGTGGGTATACTCATACGCCTAATAAATACCAGTACAATATACGGGATCACGACTTCTCACTGAAAGACATCTTATCGACACCGTCGCCTTGTTATCGATCGGCCAATTAATTGGTAACCCATTTGTTCGAAATGTGTGTGGTATTACTTTGGTTGATCGAATCAACAACAGTGTGATAAGGGATTGGTGTAAGTTGAAGGATGATATAGTAACAAGGATTGAGAGGGTTATGCTTAGATGGTTCGGTCACGTAGAGAGAATGAATGAAAGAAGACTTACGAATGAAATATATCAAGCAAAGGTGAGCGGAAGTGTTGGGAGAGGCCGTCCGAGGAAAACATACCATGATCAAATCAATGATCTTTTCCGAAAAGGACAAGTGCGTAGCACTCTCAATCGACGGAAGTGCAAGAAAAGATGTATAAATGTGAATGAGGCTAAAGAAGTGTGTTAGAGTCGTAGCTTGTGGCGGTCCGTGGTCTCTGCCTACCCCCATGGGACAATGGCGTTAGCTTATGTATGTATGTATTTGTTCGAAAAGCTATTTCGTCGATGGGCTAGTTCATTGAAAGCCGAGTGGCCGATGTTCCGTTTAAGCGATGCGCCATTTGTTCGAAAGGCCATAATTTTATTATTTATTTTATTTATGAAGACAAAGAAATGAATAAAATATGAATAGATAAATACCCCATAATCGGAGTAATATTCTGGCCTTTCTGCAATAGTCTCTATGAAGCATTTAGAGATAGACCGTGATTGGTGCATACCGTTTCATTTAAATAAAAGTGTCTTAAAGGGGGCATTTTCGTGTTGGATCAGTGTCCCCCCCACGCAAGACACTTCCAAAGGTCCGGGTTACGGCCCGTTAAATGCCTTCCAAAATAATAAATATTTAGGTAATTGTCACACAAATCATCTCGTTTCATTTAAAGTACCGGAATCTCCAGACTTGTATCATGATGACCAGACCAAAAATACAAACATCCATGACTTGAGTTCAAGTAGGTATACCCTCCGCACAGCAGGAAGGTTCACTACCGACTGAGCTATCGGACTGTTACTAGCTATAGTTCCCATTTCATCATCTTCACAGCCTACATATGTTCCACTGCAAGGCACAGGCCTTGCCTCAGGGAGGGTATATGAGTGTTAGTCCACCACGCCTGCCCAATGCGGGTTGGTAGACTTCACAAACGCATCGGAATTTCGTATGCAGGTTTCCTCACGATGTTTTCCTTCACCGTTTGAGAGCAGCCCCCATCTACTCTATTATATTAAAACTGAATTTTTTCACGTGGGAATCTTGCAAAACGAAGAGATATTCTTTGTCTTGTTCTTTTTCAGAGTGAAAAAGAGTGTACTCGTAGCATACACTCGACCTCCCAGATTAAATATAAATCACATTAATGTTATAATTCTTTAACTAGCTTAAAGCCCGAGATTTCGGCCGCGTGGATTACCCCTTTAACGGTAGATTTTCGAAAAATCCTTTCTCCTCTGTAGAAAAAATATTCCAAATATCATGTTTCTATCTTCAGCGGTTTAGGATGTGCGTTGTCTGTCAGCCAGTCAGTCACGTAACTCTTTTATAAGTATAGATAAGTTTACAATGCGATTTTTCTAGGATCGCAAAATTATAGGTACTGACCATCCCGAGAAAAAAACACTGTCGTGAATTTATGTCCCTACGTAGATTCATAATTATAATTTTACAAAACCACGTCTAATGTTTTTTTGTTATTTTAAAACGTTTGAATAAAAAGTTACAGATAAATAGAAAAAGCTAGTGACCGTCGAACGATCGTCTTCGTAGGTAGGACATATACTATTATTATTACATAAAATAAACTACTTCTATTTCCTAGATTAGACAGACAAATTATTTAGACTGCAGACATGTTTTATAGATACCTACGAGTACTTAATATAGATTAGTGTACCTATATATTCGCTTTAACCACTCCGTAAGTAACAAAAGCATAAACATTGCGAACGAGCCGAAAGAGGTGAAAGAATCTTATTTAGAATTCTTTGTATGAAATTCTATGACATCTCGCACACTTATCCGCGGCGAATCGGATGAATCGTCAGAATCAGAAGAATAAATTCGTTTCATTCGCCTCCTTCGGCTCCTTCGCCGCGGATAGATATACGTCCACCTTTATTTGGTAATTTCCAGAAAAGTGTATGTGTTGATACCACACTGTTTGTATTCAAATAATTCTAATTAAGTACATAAATTGGAGGAGAAACGTACGTTAGTTAAATAATTAACAAATTTATTAAACATTACCGCGTAGTTTATTTTATATTGTTCACCGCATTATAAATTTGTACGCTTAAAAGGGTAAACTAATTAAGTACACCAGCAAACCAATAATTGCAAATAGCAAATAGCCTGAAGCCTGATTGAAAAGGTATTCGCCAATACCATTAAACATTTTCTTGAACTCGGACCGGAATTGAAAACCTTCAAAGATGAAAGAGACTCATCACCCAATAACTCGAATTGAATGAATATAGAGGTTAAATGTTCAAGAAAAGTTTATGAGTATAATTAAGCTCAAACAGTTAGACGTAAAAACATATTTTTAGTTCGATTTCACGACACAGATTGCTTTTGTTCTGGAAAACAATAACAAAGAACCGGCCCCGGTGACAACAATCACCAATGTAAATGTATTCGTGAATCAAACTTAAACTCATTGTTACCACAAACTTTTTGATGAGACAAAGCTTTGCATTTTTGGTAGGTTATATTTGCAAAGCCGGTAAAGCATACTAACGTTCAGTTTTCTACTATTTATCGTTCTATTTGTGACGTCACGGTCTAGGAATCTCCACATTAATTTGTATTCTGCAGAAGCATAGGGCTCAATTACTCAGGAGCCATAAACTGGCAAAGACTTGAGAACGCGTAAATGCCTCTAGAGTACCAGTAGGAAAACCATAAAATACAGCTCCAGTGTTTTATGAAATATCATTAAAGCTGGTTTAAGCATATGAAAAGACCTTGAAAGCTCTAAAATACAAGGCACTCTTAATTCATCCGTGAATGAGAATGCATCGTTGAACGACCATTATTTTCTTTTAATTGTTTTAACTGAAATATTAAAAAAAGATGTATCAGTTATTATTTTGTTAGGTGTATTTTTGTATCGGTACTACGTAGGTTGGTAACAGGAAGCTGGAAATAGGTATTGTCTGGTATCTAATATTCGTTTAACGGGTGTCATGAAATTATTATAATCATTTATGTAGGTAGTCAAGTGTATTTCTGCCGAAGAATTTCATTGCATTGCAAAATAATGTTTATTTGATAATGTCAATAACATCACGACGTAATTCCTTGTGGGACGGCGCACGCGGCGCCTACCAATGAGTGTCGCGCCTTCTCAGTCCATCGCATCGTACCTATGGGCACGTCAGGAGAATACTGAGCACCCCTGATGAGTTCACCACATCCAGGTGTCGTTAGCCTTGTACAACAAAGGTCAGCGGCCGAAAGTGAAACCTCATCGTTTAACTTTATCTGATTATTTATTTTTATCTAATGATTTCATGTAATAGGAATGTTATAATCAAATTATCAAGTATCTAGCTGATCCTACTTTTAAAGTTTAACAATATTAAATCCAAACACTGAATAGATACATATATATTGCATTATAAACATAAAGGGTCGATATTCCTGCGACACCGCACCCCAGAGCGTTGCATATCAACTGAAGATTGATCCTTTGTTTTCTATATTGACCAATTCATTTCTTTTTTCAACACGACCTAGAATCTAATATCCTTGCCTGTATTTTGTGAGATTTCCGTTAAATTTGTATGGACATCTTCAACAATGTAACTTTGAAACTATATTTTTACCGAAATCTGTCAAACCACAAACAGATCTTAGTTTCCAGGTTGGGTTTTAAAAGTTCCATTGAATATAATTGGTTAGTAATTAACGTAGACTTATAGAATCAATCTTTGTTAGTATGGAGCACGGTCCCGGGAATATCCTCTTAAGGCCTGACATTGTTTATACAACGTGTTTATGAATTAACGCAAAACTAGAAAGTAGTTGTAGTCGATGTTGTTAATACTGATGTTTCTGCATTGGGACAAACCTGCTATCGGGTTTCTCTATGTTTTAGTAGTTCATAAGATGTTTGTTTATGTATTTGATAAATAAATTTAAAAAAAAAAGTTGTATTGGAATCGAATTATCATAGTTTTAAAATAGGTAATATGATTGTAAAATTTAAAATATAATGAACTCGATCTCATCCCACCACTCGGGCACTCTCACCCTGCTTACTACAAAAAGAGATTACTGAAAATGTATCCAGGAGCACGTTAGCGCTTTCATTAATTCCTGAAAAGATACCAAGTCATTTTTGCCTGAGAACTTAAAATGCGAATAACTTTAAATTTTAACTATCAAAATAATGACAATATTATAGTTTCAATCTAATTATTTTGTTATAAATAATTTGGGGTGTATGAGGTTTTGCGCTTATTCATTAACACGTTGTAAGTATGTCTTAAAAAAGCAAGCACTAAGCTAGGAATTGTAATTAAGTTCGTGAGCTGAGCTAAGAACTGAAACTTGTCTTCTAACTGCACAAGTTTGTACTATACGTTAAATTAATATTCGTAACATAATCTCGACTGTAGTTCTGTAAGAACAGCTAAGACTCTACAGTGAAAGTTGTTCGGTTTTATGGTCTAAACCACCCCTTTAAATATCACTATTACCGTGTGTTACACCCTGAATACCTATTAACAAAGCACTTTACGACCAAAATTAACGAAAAACAGTGCTCAAAGCATACAGTACAAAATCCAGTGAAAGTGTGTTAACAGTTTACCTCAAAATAATTTCACATGTTAATGGCTTGGAATTAATTTAAGTGTAAAGCTGAAGATGGATATACCACAGATACAGAGCTAAAATCAATATAATTTTATATGGAAGAGAAAACATAAAGAAACAAAAACAATAACATATAAGTAGGTACTTAATTCGCGGTTAGCGGTCAATCAACAGAGAACACGCATTGTGCACTTTACACAGTCATCGCTCCAGCAATAATAAGATACGCGTGGTTGGTCTAAAGGAAAAAACAGTTGTCACTTGCGTGCGTTTTGTGCGTGTCTCCATTCTGTTATGTTATGATACGATACGGTGGTATTTTTTATATAGACATCCACTAACACATGTGTCACATTGATTTATTTACCTACTTGTTCCTTATGTTGGGTACTAAAAGGATTTTGTTTTTTCTCTACATATTTCTTTTAAAACCCTAAAATAAATATTAGAGACAACTAGTTACAGTATATTTTGAATTTTAGTAATTTTATAAGGTGCCTTAAATTTTTCAGACATCATTCATTAGCTAGTTAATTGGGGTAATCACTTAATATTCCTCGGACGGATTGTCTGACCTTTGATAGTCTGATACACATTTTAATTCTATTCACACATCAATGAAGTTAAAGCACTCTTTGATTTAATATTGAAACCACTTTCCTATCATTTCAATGTTATTGTAAATAGCCAATCGAAAGCTAATAAAATTACAATAATTCAGACTTTCACTGAATCGCGAAATAGCAAAAAGGAAACTGGTTGTTAAGTATCTATATTGATTTGCACAAATAGTCCATTAAATCTTAAAAATACAAACATGAAATCGAACCGGTTTTTTGACAAAGAAGGAGTACCTATAGTGACCCAAAGTCTAATCAGTGATAGCTTGTAGAAGTCAATTATTTAGTGACAAAAAGAAAATATTGTTTAAAACATTAGAAAGGATTTACAAACGAACTAGTGGATGAAATGTAGTTTTGTGTTTTTTTTCCTAATGATTCATTATGATAAGAAAAATAGAACAAATATCCAATACACAAAGAACAGTTACTTAAATTGTCTCAATAAAATAAGATAATTTTAATCCCTTTTTTCTTGTTTTAAAATATTTTAAGATTTTTTTTATTTTATTTTGGACTGTAACTAAAACTGCTTATGTTTGTATGCGTGTGCTGTACTCACGGTTGCGGTGATGCGGCGTGCGTGCGGTTGTGTGCCGACTGCTCCCAGCATCGTGGTTTTTATGCGCCGGCGCACCGCTCTGTCGATGACATTGTAGAGGGTGTGCCAAAACTTATCTTAAACCTACCTATTTTTATCCTGATTCAATTAACATTCAACATAAGGAAGAATAATTTAATCCGCACTGTGACCGAGGGTCAATCAAATTGTTGTCACGTCGCCATCAAATACCTCTGCCGTCAACATGTGAAAGGCCTCCATCAATATCAAATGATCCTGTTAAAATTTGTTCTGTTAGAAATTCTATGCGTTTCCCCGAGCATACTAATCGAATCTGGTCGTCCTTTGTGTGAGAATTGGAGCCAACTTAATCCACGCTGCCATTTTGATCCACTTGTGCCCCTTGACAACTTTTTGACACCCCCGCACAATAAGGAACCAATTTCAGGGTAAATTTGAAATATTCCATGCTCGGGACCCTTTATGTCATTATGTTGTATTCCTTTCATTGAGAACATTATTTTCTTTTCATCAAAGATTGCGGATAAAAGCAATTTAATTTATTTCAGAATAATTGTTAGGATTCCACTTCATCGTTTACTCCAAAATTTTGATTTCTCTCAAAAAGCAAGTTCAGTGCCATCCTTATAACCATCATCAAACTTTAGACAGGGTCTTTTGTTACATCCCGTATATAATTAGCCAAAACAATTTTTTGGGTACCGTACCCAAAGGGTAAAACGGGACCCTATTACTAAGCCTAAGTTGTCCGTCTGTCTTTTTGTCTGTCCTACCAATTTAGGGCTGTAACTTTTGAACCGTAATAGCTAGACAGTTAAAATTTCCACAGAATGTGCGTTATTGTGGCGGATTTGGTAACAAATAATAAATTAACGGGGGTTCTCATACGAGACACTAGTTTTTATCAACGTTTTTTCTTCTCGCTCTATCGTAAAAACGGTCATGTATTGTATGTAAACAAGCGTCAAACTTGGTGTGAATATAGAGCAAACTCTACATTATAACAACAAAATAATAAAAACCTGCCAAGTGTTAGTCGGTCTCGCGCTAATGGTCCGGGGAAAACAAAACTTTTTTGTAAGTTAATATGTCGTGTGTACGGGGTGTGGTACGGAGCCCTCGGCGCGCGAGTAGCCCGACTCGCGCTTGACCGGTTTTTATTTTTTTGTAATTTTTGATATTCTAACACTATTTTCAATATCATACAAACTCATGATCACGATCATAATCTCTCGCGGTGGTCAGACAGTTAGGTTACAGTTAACAAAGCTTTTAAGCAATACAATTTTAAGGTTTCATGGTGTGTCAAATGGTGATAGGTCAAGTATCTACCAGTTCACTATGTTGTAATATCAAATAAACAATTACTGCTCGTATAGGTTACCTATTTTATATTTTTACAGCCGTTCCAGCTACTCGGTTCCTTTTATCGTACCGCAATCATTAATCTTTGCGAGAAATCGCCAAAGGGGTAATAAATATCGACTCGTCCATTCTCGAGTTACAAGTGGACAGGACGATAATGATGAAACTACACCATTTATTTATATAGGTGAAGTGTCATGTGTTGCCATTGAATAATTACGTAGAACAGGCAACGCGAACAAAATCTGTGCACCACGATCATAGTACGGGGTGCGCACTGGGAGCGTCACGCTGCGGTGAGCGCCTGGCACAGGCTAAGTAAGCATATGCCATTTGGCCTGTATGAATGTTACAAACAATTCAGTCTGGGTGTCGCCGAAGAAGCTGGAAATAGGTATTGGTGTCGCCTCTAGTACCTCAATGTGTGTTACCAATGCACAAAGCTCTGAGGTCTATTCAGGGTTACACCACAGAGTAACTATAGTTACCGTTTACACAAACTTATGGCGACACACCCCTAATTAAATTTCCCAGAAGACTTGTTCCTACCTTTCCCATTTATGAAACGAAAATAAGAATTTTCAATTACAAGAAAATAAGGCTTTTTATTTTAATAGTACAGTGCAGACAAAAAGAAATAATGTTTTTAATTTTTTAAGTGGGATTTTTTACTCTTGCAAATTGTGTTCATTTAAGGAGAAATTCGTAGGTAAATCTTGCCACGTACCCTCTACGATTAACTGACGTACCTACCCCCTTAGATGAAAGTAAAATCCTACTCCTATGGGTACGCGACCCCGCTATTGCGGATTCGATTTTATTTTTCTTTTAATATCATTTAAAGGGTGCTGTAGCTGTAGTAAGGCTTTCATTTTACATAGTTTCAGTATAGAAATATAACGTATCCAAGGGGCCGATCGCTGTAATTTAAAACATTGACGTTCGGTGCAGAATCAGTTAAGTTTCCGTTTTGGTTGTGGTCCAGGGTCGATTCAGCTGTGCGGAATTTGGTTTCGCGCTAAACTTAACTTATTTTCTATGTGGTTGACACCAGTGACGATCGAGCTACAACTCAAATTGCTGTATGATTAGCGCGATACCGAATGTACAAAAAGATGCGATTCGCTAGCTGTTCGGTGACGATTCAGTGGACATTTATTTAGTGCGATTGGCTCCCAGTAGTGGCCAGCCTTTCAAGCAGAAAAACATGTTTCAAGTTTATCTCTAAGTCGTCTCGTTCGAAACCCAAGAATTTGTCACTATTTAAACATGATTAAAATAATAAAACTGTGTCAATTAATCAATCAATAAAGCAGCAAGAATTAGGTACAGAGAGCAAAAAAACCGTTTTGTCGATAGATATGTTACTGATTAATGTGGATGGTATAGGTGTAGTACGAGTAACAGCCTGTACATCTGATGATCGACGACGCCAACGGTCGGCGCACACGACAATCCCCAAAAGTGCAATGTATCAAACAATGCGATCAATGCTACGGGTCAACCAACGGTTCGGAAACCTGTATCATCCGGAGTAAGGCTCTAAATTCCCGCCTTATGCGACCACCTTATTATACTTTAATTTATGCCAGCGTTAAAAATGTCCCGTTCAGAAAACACTTAGGTACCCGGTGTTAATCGCTCCCTATCGGATTTACCTGGCGGTCTGTTAATGAAATCTAATTAAAAACATCAAAGTGGTGTTAGAATTTCCTCTTTTTCGATAAAAGGTCTGATTTGAATCAATTTAACCTAGAATTTTGCGATGCTGAGCACCTAACCCGATTCCGTACGGCACTTTCATCCTCCGCTTTCCTAAGTCACGAAACTAAGTCAATCAGCTTATTGAGGGATCGGCGAAAGTTGTTCATGATGAGCAGCTCACGGAGACATTTGTTTCTTGAATCCAGTGAATTCACTGTACTCTCTCTCTACTTATCTACCCCACGGGTGCTATTTGGAAAATCATATGCTGCCAAGTTATGACATTTATTCCCTATAGCCCCGCGGGAGATCTATTGAGACTTTTTTTCTTACTAGTTCCGTCGATTGGTTTATTTAGGTATACCGCTACACTTGCGTTAGCCTTAGGTATCTCTGATTAATTTGAGGTCCAGTCACTGTGTATACGAGCTTAATACAGGGTCCTTCTTAATATGCTGACACTTTTATAAGAGGATGATCAGACCGTCAAACTGAACAACTTTTTCTATTGCACCTACATCCAAATCGCGAAAAAAAATTCTGATGTTTCATACAAAACTGTGAACCTACTCGAGCCAAATGTATGGGTCAGCAGATTTTTTTTTTCGCGCTTTGATGTTGATCCCATAGAGAAAGTTGTTCAGTGTGACGGTCTAATCATCCCCTTAGAAAAGTGTCAGCATATTAGGTAGGACCCTGTATATAGGTAGTTACCTTATAGATAATGATAAAATTTACTAGATCACAGAAAGCTTCAAAAATGTGTTCAAAGAAAGCTAATTTTTAATTATGTAATTTATTAACTTTTATCTATATCACGGCATTATCGTAAGGCTTCTGGCGACCATAAAGTGGAATTAGTACATTCATTATTAAAAATTATCTACTCGCGTACCGGTTAACGTCATTGTAAATGAATATTAAAATTTAACCCTAACATAAAATGTTACCAGTAATCGAAAATACTAAGTAAATATCTTTTGTGTAGAATTTACTTGTTTACAGTTATTCTTAATTGGTTTACGGTCCCATAGTGGATGTTGTTCAGTTTGATGATCTGAATCACACCTCTAAGTATGTTACGCAATTAATTTAACAGTTTTACACCCTGTAACCTATTAATAAATAATATCGTATAAGTAGTTCATTTTTGCCATTTTTCAACCGATCAACCAATCGTCAGGAAAGGCTACCTGCATAGGTAGCATGGCACCGTGATACAGCTCTATCACACCTTCGCTCTCTTTCTATTTACGCGCGAACGAACGAGATAAAAGACTTGATAAAGCCGTATCACGTGTAGCATGCTACGCACGCTGGTAGTGTATTTATCACCATCTACTGACGGTGAAAACTAATGGAATCTTTATTTATTTCAGTAACATAATCAAGGGTACTTATAATGTTGCGGACAATTGTTGTTGTTTAAATACATATCATTGTTTTAGTTTTCCTTTTTAGTCTATTGTAACTTAAGTCTCCTTTTTTGTTCTATTGTAGTTCATAGTAGACCTTTCAGCCCTCTTGTCTGACCTGTCTCCCGCATATCATCTCAGGGAGAAGGTGGTGGCTGAAAAACAGCGCTGCCTGAGCCCGCGGTTTCGGAACAGCACAGCTGACGTCACTCGCCTTTTGCCTTTGGTCTCAAAGCATTTTCTTTTCTTTTTTAATACAAATTTTGTTTGCTTGTTTGTTTATGTACTGCCGTGAATTTTTTAGCTGCCGTGAAGCTTTCTAGTACTAAGCGTCTCTGAGCTAAGCCGCGGACAGACGGACAGACGGACAGACGGACAGACGGACAGACGGACAGACGGACAGACGGACAGACGGACAGACGGACAGACGGACAGACGGACAGACGGACAGACGGACAGACGGACAGACGGACAGACGGACAGACGGACAGACGGACAGACGGACAGACGGACAGACATGGCGAAACGATAAAGGTTCCTTGTTGACTACGGAACCCTAAAAATGAGAACAAAAGGTACGCGCCCTTTGTTCTCATTAATTTTATTAGATGCTTTCGTTGATGTCTTTTGTACTGTAGTTAATTAAATTGTCTACGACGTATGCGTTAATATTTATTATTTTAAATTCTAATGCATAGCATGACCTAAGAATGAGGCACGCTTCGTTCATAGTGTTATTAATATTAAATAAATACATCGGTAATTTCTAAAATACGGAAATAATTAAATTTGAAAAAAAAAAAAACTAATCATCGAAACCACAGAGTATTCTAATTACTACCGAACTGAAGCCGGCTAGTAGAAAAACCACAGAACATTATTATAAGAGGGGTTAGAAGTGCAAAGTAGGCGTGGAACGTGTCGCCACAGGTTATGCAATGATTTGCATAACACCATAAGACGCGCGACGTGGTGCAAGCGAGAGGGCATGAGGAAGACAAGTGGCGAAAGCCGTCTCCGAAGCAAAAGCGCTACTTTGCATTTCTCACCCCTATTATAATGTTCTGTGACAAAAACCCACAGAGCGACATGGCCCATTTAATTTTATGGCCTGAAGAATCCCACTGCAGGGCAAAGGCCTCCTCTCACGAATAAGGGTGAGAGGGAGTGAGCCATACTCTACCACACGGGCCCAGTGCGTGTTGGTGGAGTCAAGTTAGTGGTCAACTTTCTGTCAGAGAATTTTCAAGCCTCCTTAATAGGCCTCTGACGTGACGAATAGTTATAACGCTATCTGACGGAACTAACCGAGGCCAACTGCTTAACGTGCCTTCCGAAGCACGGAAACGCTCGAGATGAAATACCACTAAATGGTCATCCATCCAAAGACTGACCGGACCAGCTGCTTAACTTCGGTGATCGTTTCCAATACCGAAGCTCCACTACGCCAACGAGCGCTTAGTAGTAAGGAAAACAAGAAAAATCTATAAACTGTGTTTTATTGTATATAGTTCTTTAGGAAAACTAAAGTAAGAGAAAAACATTTTTTTTCCGTTTTCAATACCAAAGCTTCACTACGCCAACGATAAATTTTTTTTTAAATAAGTGATCTAGCTAAATTTTAAAGACGATTTAGATAGATAACACAAATAAAAAGAACGTAGGTCTTTCCCAAAAAAGTAGATGCCAAATAACATTGGTATTGCATTGATACAAACAAATTAACCTAAACTTTAATCAGAATTGAGATTAATTATTTTATTGACCGAATTCCATAAATCGTTTATCGATTAACAAATGTAGGTTACTTAAATAATATCATCAAAGGTCTACAAGCATCTCAAAGAAAATAAACAACAATTAAATTGACGATCTTAAAATTTCTTTTCATTCTTATAAGTCAATTAATTTCCTGTTTGATCCACCATTTATTAAACACAAAAACGCAAAAATAAAACAGTGTAAGGAAAAACTTACATACATATTATAGATAAAAGACTTATTACCCATTGGTATACCTCTTTGTTTCTTTCGATTAGCTTTCGATAAGTTCAGTTCAATCCTTGCTTCAATCCCTTCGTCACTTTTGTTTTTTTGCAGCTATTATTATAATTATGTCGGCTGCAATCAAGCTGCAATACAAATTAAAGTATTTGATTTTGTAGCTATTTTGTTTTAAATTAGATATCAGAACTACTTTTACCTAATTCTACACATCACTTTAGTTAAGGTAGTTACTTCTCCTGTCACTAATATTACATCGGCATCGACATCGGCCGGCGCTGCAAAAGATATACCAAGTCATCACCATTTAGTCCAAGAACCTTTAGTGCAAGCATAGACTTACCTAGAACTTGCTGCTTGTACAAACTCGTATGACAAATATAACGGAAGGAAAAGCGCACGGCACTGAGCTGCATCCACGTAGCGCGGCGTACGCGCATGGCATCTTAATTATCCATCACAATGGACATAACTTCTAGGGAAGACACAAGTAATATTGAATGACTTGTGCAACATCCGATTTTTTTTTCTCACAGTTTGAAGCTATTTATCACTATTCATCATTATCAGCCAATGTACCTATTAAGTTTTACCTTTACGAAAGACAAACACGTAGTTCAAACAACTCACAGAGTTCTCTCGGTACTCTACTCGAGACCAGTTACGATTGTGCAGAGATATCTAAGTATGTAGGTAGGTAGCCATCAATATACCTCCCTGAAGACTGCCATATAACCCTATAAGCTGTCTAAGCTGTTATTTTTGCGTAAAACCTCAGAGGAAGATAATTGCGTCATTTGATAGAAAGGGACAAAGTTGAAAAGTTGGAAACATCGACAGAAACGTATACGAAATAAGAATGAACATTACCGACCGCAATGGTTTATTTTCGCGTTTCGATGCTTTTAAGCAGGAATTGCATCCATTGGTTTAATAATATCCATGGTACCTACCTACTATAAGAGAAAGATAACTTTTTCGACGCGGCTAGGGTTGCCAGATTCCCAGGAAAGTCCCGGAATTTTGCGTCTGGTCCCGTGTCTAGTAATTCGACGTAACTGTCTCGGAATTCCCGAATACTAGGAGCCCGTTATCCAGGGAAATAGAGAGCTCTTTTTGCTCGTTCCAGCCTTGGTTTTATATAAGATTTCGGCATAACTTTGGAAATCGAGTTATTATGTGGTAAAATCACGAGCTCGTTTCTCGATTTTAAATGCATTGCAACGATCTAGTCTCATTGCAGTAAAATCTCGAGCTCGCTCCTGGCTTTAGTCTCAGTTCTTTGTGTTGTAATGAAATCTCGAGCTCGCTTTACTCGCTCCAGGTTATAGACCGCATTGCGCAACGACTTCAAAATTTTAATCAAATTTTAACAATGTTATTTGTAATTTAATGTTGGATTTTTGTAATCGTACTTTGTATATTTTGTTTTGTTTAAAAGAAGTGTGTTGTAGAGTTTCTGGCCGCATCTTCTCTACAACGGAACACCTTCCGACGCGATGGTAGATTCAAAAACATGACGTCAGAAAGTTATCTATGTGATATATTTTGAATAAACAATGTTGACTTGAGTATGGCTTTGAGCTCCCTTCGCTCGCTTCTGGATTTAGACCGTAGGTACCTAGGTACTGCGATGAACTCATCACATTGCAGTAAAATCTCGTACTCGCTTCGCTCGCTCCAATTTTAAATCATATTTGGACAGCATAATTTTGTAGTTAAAGGGTTCAGGTCAATGCAAGTAAGTTTAATTTTTTTTTGCATCGACCTGTTGCAAATCTGCTACGCCTATGGGGAGCCGTAGCATTGGTGCCATCCTCAGGGCGGGAGTAAGAATCCTCCACAATGCCTTGTTAAGGCAACGTGACTTTTGAGAATTTTTTCTATCGAGCTAAATTGTTCCCATTGTGTACCGAATAACCTTCCTGCCTAGGAAATATCCCCAACTGTGACATATATCCCATTCAAATAAAAATTATTACATTTTGAATGGAAAAAATTTCATCAAAAAACAAAATTTTTACGAGTCCCAAAGCTTACCGCCTAACGCCTTAAGTTAGTACCTTAGAACGCGGTAAGTAAGTACCTAAATGCCCGTAAGAGCTGTAATTGTAAATTGTAATTCCAAATCACAAATTTTTGGATTTTTTTGTCCTTCTGTTTGTCGTTTGTTAGAGCATCACGCAAAAACTACTGAACCGATTTTGATGAAACTTATTTGTTTGATAGCTAAAATTTACCCTTAAAATCTTATATAATTTGTGCGTACGAAGTCGCGGTTAAACTCTAGTTGTAAATAAAACTTTGATAAATTTCGATTCTGCGCTGCGTGCGTTCTAGCGCTAATACTACTTCTAGGTCACCTAAATATGCCTTGGTAATCAATAATAAGCCTATCTTACTCTAATATTGGAGAGACCTACTGTGTTTACCTTTTACTATACTTGATTAAAAATAAGGACGAAAAGATTTTCCGATTCCTATATACCGTTCTGGCCAATTCTGATTTGCAACTATAATTTATTTACCAGAAAGATATACTATCCGACATATCTTCAACGTTACTAAAGCTGTCCTGAGAATAAGTGAGAGGAAGTGTTTCAAATCTCTGTTTCTGTAATTCAAAATAGCCTTAAAAATTGTTTGCTTTTAAAATGGAGTATAGATAAATGGATAAACCTATGTATATTTTTGTCCCAAACATTTTTATGAAGTTGATATTTAATAAACTTCTCTTTTTGAAGTCGGTTAATAAAGAAATCTTCTCTATATTGAGTTAGGTACATATACATACACTCTTAAGAAGAATACGAGGGTTTTTTTTTTTGTTATTCAATATGGATGCCAGCCTTTTTATTCGTGATATCAGATGAAATATGTTGTATTTGCTCACAAACAAAATATTTGTAGATAGACTTCTGGAAGCTTCAAAGTCTAATTCTAGGTGGTGCGTCTTCACAATACGAAACTAGTTATCGATTCATTCACACCCAAACGGAAACAACGTGCAACCTTTAGTGCTAGTATGTATCCAATTCTCCAAACCCAAAATATTTAGTAACAAAGGGATACAATATATATATCCAATAAGGTTACGTGCCATTACAATAGTTCATTTATATCCGTAATCCCAAAAATCAAGCCAATTTCATACTTATTACGAATGCTTAAGATTAACGTTTGAGGACCTATTACATGCTAAGCATGATCTTGTAACTCGTGACGATGTACCGGATAACGTACATTCGGCTACTAAATCTAAATCACCATATCAGTATTCAACCTTAGAGATATTGTTATAGAGTCTAATGTAGCGAATTTATTTCCTTTTCTTAGGTAGGCAAAAGAGTTCAGATCACATGACGAAATTCAAACCAATGCCCTTAGAATAATCTGAGTCAATACCGAGCTAAAAATACCTAAATACCTAATAGAAGTCAGCCGTTGTAAACTTTGAAAATAAACGTCTAAATAGGAATGTTTACTTTAATCTACAATTCCAATAAAAATTCGATTGATTAATGTTCCAAAGACAAAACTTATTTGATCCTATATAATATAATGGTCCGAGATCCGACCGCAAAATTATGCACCTATTTGTTTGGTGAACGAAATGTGATTTAAGTGAATGTTTATACAGAGGTTCATACAACGCCGCCAGGTTGCCTAGCAAAATCTTACCGCAAGTGCCTTTACCATGATGATTTATGGTTGAATTTTTTCCACCGATCTGTTTGGGAAGTAAATGAGGTGCCATTTGAAGGAGACAGATGAAAAAAACTGGCAAAACTAGGGTTGCCACCTCTCAGTCTGCCGCAACTCTAGGGTTGCCAGGTTCAAAGAAGTCATTTTTAACCCTTTAAGTTGCGAAGTTGTGGCAGGCTGAGAAGTGGCAACCCTAATTTTTCCAGTTCTTTAGATTAATCTCCTTCAGATGGCACCTCATTTACTTCCCAAACAGATAGGTGGAAAAAATGGGACCATAAATCATCATGGTAAAGGCACTTGCGGCAAGATTTTGCTAGGCAACCCGGCGGCGTTGTATGAACCTCTGTAAAACATTCACTTAAATCACATCTCGTACACCAAAGAAATAGGTGCATAATTTTGCGGTCGGATCTCGTACCATAAAGTAAAACGAATTCAAACCATTTGTTTTGCCTAACTTGGAGCATCAAACTTCGAATAGAAATGCTCATGCTATTTATGATTGATATACCAAATTTTAACTAAAACAAACTTTTATCATTCTAGTCCTAATATCTTACTAAGCGACAAACATTAAAAAAAGAAAAGAAAAGCAGAATGCGGTTCGATCGTGAATTCGCAATCAATCAAGTAAGCCTAGCATTCAATATGGGGCGAGACGTCGATTTAACGGCCATTAGCGGGTCGTAGGGCGGGCGAGGCGGAGGCGGCGGCGCCGTGATAATCTGATCTACCTATAGAAAAAATAAAAAATCTTACAGATATAAAACGGAAAAACTTCACTACATACATCGTAAACATAGACTGTTACTATACTTGATAAAATAATATACAGAGTGTTACAAAACACCCTAGTAATACTTAAGGGGGTGATTCAGACCATCAAACAAAACAACTTTCACTACGGAGCCAACATAGAAAGCGCGAAAAAAAAATCCGCTCTTTCATACAAAACTGCAATTCTGTCTCGACTCAAATGTATGGGACAGGTGATTTTTTTTATTTTTTCTCGATGTTGGCTCCATTGTTCAGTTTGATGGTCTGAACATAACTGAACAACTTTCACTATGGGACCAAAATGGAATACGCGAAACAAAATCAGCTGTTCCATACAAAACTGCAAGCCTACTTGAGGCAAATGTATATGGAACTACTAATTTTAATTTTTGCGATATTTATGTTCCCATAGAGAAAGCTGTTCAATTTGATTGTCTGATCATCCCCTTAAAAAATAAAAGCATAACAAGAAGGGCCCTGGGTGTATACAGGGTGTAACTAATTTTGCATATACAAGGTGTTCCAAAAATACAAATCAACATTTAAGGGGGTGGTTTAGACTATGGCACGGACCAGGAGAGGGTAGCGAAGATAAACTGACAACGCGATAAGAGAATCAATTTATATTTTTACAATCCATACAAGCTCAACGAAAAAAAAAAACAATACACAAATTTTCTTGACCGACATTACTGACAGACGTCGAATTATTTCGTCCCGCGGACCACGAAGGTGGCGAGTCTCCTTGCACGCCACAAGACCATCAAACTGAACCACTTTAACTATGGGATAAATATCGATATCGCGAAAAAAATCTGATGTTCCATACTAAACTACAAATCGACTCGAGCTAAATGTATGGGACAACAGATTTTTTTTCGCGATTTCCATGATGGTTCCATAGTGAAAGTTGTTCAGTTTGATGGTCTAAACCACCGCCTTGAAGTTTTAAATATTTATTTTTTACTTTTGTAACACCTTGTATGTTAGTGCTTATAAGTGTGGAAGACGCAATGTTGTTTCGATACTTTGACTCGAATTATGTTAACATACATTTTACTAACCCTTCTAGTATGTACGATTTCTCTACACGCCTTTACTGTATAGAAAATAACCTCTTCTCGCTTAGAGCGAACGTCGCGCTTGCTGCGACAAGTACCTAGTATGGAAAAAAACGGATTCAAGTAGGGAAATCATAATAGACGGGTTGGTCACAGTATAAGAAAGTATACCACCACCATTCACCAGTTTATTAAATAAAACCATAAATTTAATATTATAGCAGCATATTTATTTATCGTCAGATGGGACCAACATACGCGCTACAATTACATTGATCTATAAGTAGACAAGTATAAAGGATAGAATAAATAATATCAAACAATATGCACAAATCCCTGTAGGTATTTTACACAACTCATTTAAAGTTCATTCGGAATTATGAAGTCCCCTCACAGAACCACTATGCCTACGATATAAATATCAAAATGCATTGGTTAGCGGGACTCCTCCTTTGGAAAGAGTGTAAGGCATAAAGTCTACATAGAGTAATACTCAATATAAGCACAGAATTAATACTAGTACTACCGATATAAGTTTGGTTGTTATTTTACGATATATGTATGTAGAAGGTGTGAATGCAGGAAAGTCTTTTTTTACGATGAGGAAGTTAATTCACTGATCATACTACTACATACTGTGACCGTGAAATAAGTATGGCTAAATTGCATGTTTTGATTTGTACACCTAAGTACAATCCAAAACTATAATCATATGGACTTGAATCTTGTTACAATGAGAGTGAACGAATGGAGTTGAAGATCTCTACTAATTATGGTTGTGTTGGTTTTTAAGATAAACATATTTTACCACAGGGGAAAATTCGAATAGATGATTGTGATTGCACAACAGGTATACCACAGAGTACTATAATTACTAAGTATACTAATTGAGAATTCAACCAACGCACAACCAAAATAATACAGGGATAAATTCATATTTTAGGGTCTCCATAAGTCTATCGATACGGTCATAAGCCGGTAAATTCTTTTATTTCAATGGTAAAAGGATCTCAATAGGATGTCCAATGTTAATAAACGTCAATCGACGTTTTTATCTGATGTTGATGTTCTAATATAAGAATGAACTGTTTAGTGCGCGATTAGGTACGTGTCGATAGATTCGTGTAGACCCATAATTTTTATTACCATGGAAGTTATAAATGTTATTTGAATTTTAAATGACCAAAGTACACATGGTAACGATCAATGTGGGATATAGATATTCAGGAATATGGGGCGATGAACCTTAGACGAAAATTGTACAAGAAAGTTACACCTACTAGAACGGTCTTTATTATTTTATAATATATTTTTAAAAAGTAGATATGAGTAGATAGGTATATTGGGACATTTAAGTACATAATTGACAATACAACTAATAATTCATATGGGCAGTTATAACCCTTTGATGGCAGACATTTAAGGCAAAAACAAGTCTGTTTTCTAAAATATATACAGACACCTAAAGTCTAATTAAGATTGTACTAGTGCCCTTAATATGGGCGGTGGGGACAATTAGTAAACATTTGTATACATTTTCCTATAAGGTATATTAGTAAATTGGTTGTAGTACTGATTAAGCGAGACATTTGCCTACTTTCGCTTCTACGTTGGAAATAGGACGCCGCGAGTAAATTAAAGACAACAATAATAATTGCTATTTAAAATTATCTCTACAAAAATGTGGGTGTTCAAATTGTAGGTCAATAATTTAACCTCGATGTCATTCCAACACGCAGGCTAACAACGTTCAGTTGCATTTAGAACATAGTAATATATATTTAAAGCTTTTATAGGCATTACCAACTTTATGTTCTACCATAGTACATGTGCTATGACAAATTGAGAGATTCTTCTTAATTTACAAGTTGTATCTAATCAGTATTATGAAAGTTTATAACATATACTTTTTTATATTACAAATAATTATCTACTAGTTCGTTGCTTCGCCTGCCTATAACAGTAGGTGAGTGAAGCATCGGGTTGTGGTTATGTCTATCAAGTAGTATTCATAAGAAACGCTTAGTAGGCAGGTACATTCCTATTCAAAATTGACGAACTACATAGGTAGTATGTAAACTTAAGGCCTCCCTCTACTCTACCCTATGAAATACTTCATAACAACATCGTTTCAAAGGTAAAGCGAACAACAGTAGGTACATTCATTAAACACATTTATAAAAGTGCGATATAGTAATTTACATGATTGTAATTTATTAATATTCTTCAAATAAAACATTTATGATCAGGAATACATGTAACATATTTAAAAAATAACTTAAAAGTAAGGTATGAGTAAGTACTTACAATTGTACCAGCAGAAGATGTTCCAACTTCTTTTGTTGAAAATAATATAAAACACTACAAAACAATGCCTACACTTAAACGAAATAATACTAAAACGCATTTTGATTCGTTTTCCATAACTAAATACAAAAACATAATAAAGACTTTAGATACATTACATTAATACCTATTTATTTAAATATGTGCTTTGCTACAGACTAAAATTTAATTGATTAACATGGCATCGTCTTAAATTATTTCTTAATACATTTCACTATAACTACTAGGTACTATCGTATATCTAAAATAACAATTCAAGGCCCTTTATATAGAAGACTTCATATCCAGTAGGTACGAAAAATCAACTGGCCATAAGAACAAGTCAAAGTCGCTCTTCGTACAAAAAGTGTCGTAACATCTAGGAACTATTACTACTATTGAGGGAATGTTGTCAAAATTGAGCAAACTCTAAGAAAATGAATCATAAACTCTTATTGATTAGCATAAAAAACGTACCTACCTATAGATATGATACAGATATGTGCTAAAGCAAATAGCGCGTTTTAGAATGAACATCATAGTAAATAATTTAGAATAGTAATATAGGTGTACGTTTAATAATATTCTGGGTATTTCAACCTGAGCTGATAACGTGCTTTAATGCTGGTTGCCAAACAATGCTGGTACCTACCTTTAAACATATATGTACTGATAGCAAAGCGTGTAGATACTTGTGTGTACAAAATGTTGAACAAAGTACGATGACATTATTCGCACCCTGTTTTTTCGATAAAACGTGGACTGTCGAGGTCGCACCAAAATTAATTGACAATAACTTACAAACAGCTTAGAGACTTTTGAATTTACTGCTAAAGCACATTTAGTAAGTACACATTAGTTCATAATGTATTTCAATATTCAACAAAGATAACACTCTCAAGATTAGCCACTAAATATTATCTTTAATCGAACAAATTTTAATTGAAGTTACCCCAATTTAATTTATTAGAGTAACAGATCGTTTTATATTAAAAACTTCATACATAAGGAATTATTTAAAACCTAATATTGAAATTTTATTGACTAAGCGCTGTGCATTAAGACGTCGTCATTAAATAGGTATAAAAATCGTGTAAAGCGAATGTTTAGTTATTTAGGTGAAGAAGTTGTCTCTTTGTTGGTAGATAGGTAGCTCAACGTCAGGCGATCGGTCGTCCAAGTCATCCGTGTCGCCTTGAGGCGGCAGTTCTTCTAACGCTTTCACTATTAAATTCAAAACAAATACATATTACTACAACAGTCTCGATATGGTACAGTTTATAGTGTCAAAATGCAAAAAAACAAATCAAAAGAACATAAGGGACTACTCACAACAAAATGCATAAAACGAAACCATGCCGCATCACACTCGGTAGTTGAAATCTTCCAAAAGACCGCCCGTGTATTAGCCAATCTACTTACAACGTTTTGCCAACTGTTTAACTGTCTCAACATTGTTTTTGTTAAATGTTTACTTTGTGATTTGATCATGTAGCAAGTAAAGTTAATATTAAATTTAAAAGTATGAAAGTAATTTTATGAAGTTTTGAACAAAATGTGTGTCTGTGATATGTGTTTGTAAGTGAATGGCCAATTAATTGTTTGCAGAGGACGGTCCTTGCTCTGTGTTGGTTCCTGCACAAAACGGTACAAACAACATCAAGCATACTGTTGTTACATGCGTGACACACGTGCCTGTTAGTCACACAACACAACACAAATCATACTCCGTATCAGAATTGCTAGAGTATGGAGACAAAGGAAAACAAGTCCGGAATAAAAACAATCACAAATATGTCGGCTATCAAGAATAGAAGTTTAAGGAGTCACTAGCAATTCTAATAAACAATGCGAAATAAAAAAAACAAATAGAACTAGTTAGGTTATCTAAATGATAGGTAGTTAATAAAGTTACTATAGAGTCAAAAATGCTGATATTAAGTGAAGTTACTTTGAGCAAAACTTCCATTCAAGGTGTAATAATAAACATAGAAAATCACGTGACAACATCGAAATTAGCGGAACTAAACGAGGCGGTTCTTACCAGCGATGATTTTGCTCATCTCGGTGACTTGCTTGGCGAGAATCTGGTTCATCTGAAGTAAGTGCTCGCGTTGTCTCTTCTGCTCGCCGTCCGGGCTCTAACGGTGATCATAACAAGCACACATATGTAGGAATGTGCTGGTTTACTTATTTACAGCCAACATTCGAAGCTGCTATTCAAGCCGTGTTTGTAAACACAATTTTTGTAAACAATATTGTATTCCGTTGTAGAAAAATAGTTGGTCACTTTACTGTGTAATAAAATATAAATTGCGTTTGCAAACACCACTAATCTTAACTTAACAATATCTATAAAATAAAATTACTGATGAGTAAACAAATAGTGATCATGCAGATGGTCATTCAAAACGACAATAAAAGCAGAGCGATGCATAATGCATGTTTTTTCGAAAATGCAGTACGATTACAATTTTTTTTATTTATGCTCTTTATGGTGATACATGACGATAATAGGGTATTTGCCTACATGAAATAAGTACATTTTATTTTTATCTTCTCACTAAAAAACGTTTGGAAATAACTTTAGTAATTTTTAACTTGAATACTTTTTTTCACTGGATAAAGAATAAAAAGTAATGAAATGTAGAGACGTCGTCCGATAAAGAGTTGTTGATTTGACAAGTTGGCAAATAGCCTATTTTATGTTATGAATTTGCTTGTATGATAAAAGCGATTCGCAGATAACAGTTTATCTAGATAGTTTGTCTAACTCTAAAAAACTTTATATGTACCCATATTTGAATAAGATACAAATCCTAAAAATGCCTTATTGGCATGATAAATACCTTACTATGACATGATATCTAATGATGACTGTTTAATGGCAAGAATGGAATACTTTTGTGATAAAGGGAAAGAGGAAGTCCTAGAAGGAATTATTTACCCCAATGAAAAAATCTATCGCACCATATAAGGAGGTACGAAGGTGACAACTAGTATAAGAGATAGACTTACTTTTTGTTATCCTCAGCTGCAAGGCTGATTCAGTATTCAAAGGGTGTAGAGCATCTCTGTGATGGGGATGGACCAGGTCTGCCTGCATTACTCCAGTCGGTTTAGGAGTTACTGCCGTTCAAAGGTCAGTAAAAAATGAACGATCAGCTGCAAGGCTGATTATAGGATATTATTGTAAAATGCACTATAGCTATGCGAACAGTGCAAAAACTGGCATGGTCTGTCCGTCGGTTTAGGAGATACAGCCGTTCAAAGGTCCGGCCTTTCAACGGCTGTATCTCCTAAACCGACTGGCAGACCATGTCAGTTTTTGTACTGATCGCATAGCTACAGTGCATATTACGATAGTATCTGCATATTCATGCATATTCATTTTTTGCAACCATAACTGACCTTTGAACGGCTATAACTCCTAAACTGACTGGAGTAATGCAGGCAGACCTAGTCCATTCCCATCACAGAGATGCCTATGAATACTGAATCAGCCTTCTTGTTGTGGGGACTGGCAAGCCAGCAACACTTCGACCCAGTGGGATCTTTTGTGTCTTTTGTGTGTGAATCAGCCTTGCAGCTGATGATAACAAAAAGTACGTCTATCTCTTAAACTAAACAGACAGCAGTATAATAGAGGGTCCAACTTTGCTCACGGTTTTTAAAGGAATGATCAGACCATCAAACTGAACAATGAACAATTCTCAATGGGACCAACATCGAAATCGCGAAAAGAAAATCAGCTGTCCATACATTTGGGACTTGGGTCGAGTAGCATTAGTTTTGTATGGAACAGCACGGCTAGCATGCCATCCACGATAAAGCGAAGATACGAGAAAACCGTCATGAGCGCTCTTTTTGGAAAACTCAAAGAAACGAAGATGGAGGCACATGATAGGCCTACAGCTGATATTTTTAGCGACATCGACGTCGTTGGTTCCATAGATAAAGTTGTTCAGTTTGATAATCTGAAAATCCCCTTAAAAACCGTCAGCATATAAGGACCCTATATGTATACATATAGCGCGATATCGTATAGTTGTATTTTTCTAACGCGTGCAAGATGCTAATAGTTTCCTCTCACTTACACGGAATGATACAAGCTAAGAGAAAGTTTCACCACTTCTGAATAAGGTCATTTAGCGTACCTACGTTTTTTTTCAGAACTAGTACATTTTAGAACTATTACAATACAGTTTTATTACATAATTTATCTGCCAAACTGCAGAGCAGTTTGTTGGCAGTCTAATTCAGTTCTTACTTGGGTACGATAAAATATAAATATTTACTTATTATGTTTATTTAATTTAATTAACACACACAATGAAATTAACATTATTACAAGTTTCAGTTCTTTACAAGTTTTCATCGAAAAATTCAAGCATAATTTTGTATAGTTTTTCCTTGTCTGATGGCTATGCCTAATTTTGGCTTTTTGTATTCGTCATTTCTAAATTGTTCACTTGCTATAAGAAATTTCACCTTTTCATGGACTGGCAGTACTTTGCATACGGCATACGCTAAAGAGTTTTTCATAGTTATAACAATGTTTTATTTTTGTTTGTTTATTATTAAGTGATTTTATGAATCTAATTTGTACCTGTTTTATCTAAACATGTTGGAAATGTACACCTGTAGCTGCGTTAGAAGAGTACAAACTCACTTTAAAATATCGCACTATACTTATCTGCTGTCATGTTATGAGCTTGAGAGATGATTGGCGTTAGCCCCCGCCGACAAAAGCGTGACTTACAAGGTCATCAGTCAGATTATTATGGTTCTGATGATAAGAATGGGATTTCAAAACCAACTTCTGTTTATTAAATTTTCCAGATCAATGACTCACCTTATTTGGATCGGCTGAGGAGCTCGACAGCATCTTTTTGATAGATTCCACTTTCTCCTGCCTCCTTTGTTGTTCCTCTGGAGATAGTTCTGGGGGCTATATATCAAAGCATTGAATATACAAGGTGTCACAAAAGTAAAATAAACATTTAAAACTTTTAAGGTGATTGTTTAGACCATCAAACATCGAAATTCTCAGCAGGTATGAGCAGTGCTTTACCTTCTCCGGGATGTACCGCTCGGGTATAAGAATCTTCTGCGGCGCGGCGAGCAGCTGGTCGATGGA
Organism: Agonopterix alstromeriana; assembly: GCA_963924505.1. NCBI lineage: Eukaryota > Metazoa > Arthropoda > Insecta > Lepidoptera > Depressariidae > Agonopterix > Agonopterix alstromeriana. The sequence continues at coordinate 5,725,727 of OZ004661.1, forward strand.
GTCCGCGTAGCGCGTGGGAAGCGCGGAGCGGACCACGTCGGGGGCTGGGGCGGAGCGCAGGGCCCGCTCCATGTCCGCGTCGTCCAGCGAACGTCCCAGCTTCTGCCGAGTTAAACAACTCTCTTAATAAAAAGCTGCTCATAAATCGTTTGTAAATACGCTGAAAGTATTTTAAAATTATACCTACACCCAATATTAACGCATCCATGAATTTTCATTGACGATGCTTTAAAATATCAATAGAGTTACTTTAAAATCCTTAGAATTATTAAATGATTTCTAGAATGTTTTCTACTGTTCTTTAAATAATCTTGGGCCCCTGTTAACGAAACGGTTTTGTGACAAGACTACAGATGGCTGCAAACCGGGCTTACATCCGATTGTCTGTAATGTATACAGACTGACATAACTGTAAAGCGGGGTCTCCTGCGCCAAAAACATCATGCGGGTAATTTTATCCATCCGCGTCGAAAAACATTTAAATCTTAAATGTTCCATTTCACAAAACCACGTAGCAGGAGACCCGGCTTAAGACTGTGGAAGTGTGTTCACGAATCGGCGCCAAAGCGAACCATAAAACCATCTCGTTAACGAGGTGCCTTAATTCATCTAGTTGTGTCACTTATGCACACCTGCATAGCACTTCACAAGTGGACATGTTTTCTGAAAATACTTACGTCCTGATTGTACCCATCCTTCGGCATTTCATTTAACGTCTTCGCACTTAAATGGTGCGGTGCAGTGTAATGCCTCCTCTTTTCCTTCGGCACTTGTCTCCTGTGCAATGATCCGTTCTTGGGTGTGTCCCCTGACATTTCAGTTATAATCTGCTTGGCTGCTTCGCTCTTAAATATAGGAGACAACTCCATATGGGACCTCGTTAGACTCACAACACTACTGGTCTTAGATAGCTGATCGTTTGTGAGAGTCTTAGCGCTGTCTGTCGGACTGTTTAAATACTGGTTTGAAAGCGACGTGGTCCTGTCGTATGTAGATTTGTCGTAGCTCTTGTGGTAGCTACTGCTAAGAGAGGATATGTCCCGGGAGTAGTCGTAATTGGAAAGCGAGGGACTCGATGGGTATTTAGGACTCAACTCCATGTTTTTATTATCGTTCAGTCGAAGGTAGTTCGGTGGTTCAGGAGCCTGCGGTTTGGAGTAGTACTCCTCAAATTTGCTGAAATCCGTTCGTGGTAACGACGAAGCTCTGTTGTAATTGGGAGGTTGAACAAGTTCTTCTTCGAGGAACTGGTCTAGATTCGCTGTGAGATTATTTGAAGGCCAATCAGACATTGGCTGTAATGAGCGTTCCCTATCCCTTTGGCGTCTTTCACTTTCTCGCTTGACTATTCTGACTGTTTTGATTTCTTGTTTTTCCACGTTCGACAGGTTGCCTGGACAAAAATTGAGACAATTTAGAAAACACAAGACCTAGTTACCTAGCTCAGATTTTATTTCTTTCTACTCCTTACAATAGTCCTACACTGACTGGGGGCTGTTTTGGATGCACTTCTATAGTGTATACTGGGATAGTTGCCGGTTGGTGTCACATTACCATTTAGATCAAATTGTCTGACGTTCCTCTACGTGTTGGCTTCGGCCCCCCCGCACGACTCTTAAAGGTCACTACACTTATGCCCAGTGAAAATGAAAATAAATACAATAATAGTACCAATGCATTCATCTTAATTAGATTTAACAATATAAACGAGTTTTGAGCAATAAAATAGCCATTGAAATTATAAAAATGAGTTATTCATTAGAAGATTCTAATGTATATTTCAAAGCTATCTACGTAGACAACAATTTGTAGTCCGTGTTTGAATTGTGTATAATGGTATAGCCTTAAAATGTAAAAATAAATGGTACCAACAGGTCCAGATAAAGGTTAGATCCAGATAAAATGCAAATATTGTAATGCTGTTGCCGACTTGATTTTCTATTAATTTTTTATATTTCTAGGCTCAAATTGGCTCTTAAATGATATATCTAAAAAAATATATATTCTTAATTAGTTCCGGGTCAAACCGTAAAATGACTGGGCAACTTGCGATGCAACTAATAATAAAACTCTTTCGAACATGGGAATTAAAAGAGTGTTGGTTTAGACACGTACCGAATCCAGAATGTTGCATATCTTCGCTTGTAAGCGGCGAAGTGACGTCAGCACCCGGAGCTCTGGTATCTACGTACAAAGGAGCCTCAACGTTGCTCGGGGGGTAGTGTCCAGGTGGCAGCACTTGACCCATCATCTCGTAATCGTAGTCCGAGTGACCGTGGTCGATGGTGTGACCCGTGTCTAAGTTTGTTTCTTGCCATGACGATAGCGGCCGTTGTTTGCCTGAGGGTTCAACATTGACGAAAAGCCTTAGTTAAAAAAGCGTTAGGTATGTGGTTAAGACATAAACTATCATGGGTGAAGCTTTTTAACACATCAGTAATAGAAATTAATGTTGTACTATTCAGATATGAATATAGTCTGCTGTCCATTTTTTATTTTAGCCAGAGCATAGCTGTTGTAGGTAGTCTTAGAATAATTAATAAACAGTTGTCATCCGGTATTCGTGTGTTTCACTTCATAACATGGTGGCAGCGGTGGTATCTTAAAGAATCCTTGATATTTACGGGCGTAAATACTAAAAAAGTGATTAAATCAACGGTACGAGACCCATATTACTGGAGTACATTGTGATTTTTGTGAAATAAGTTAGCGATGGAGCACGCGAGACCCCCGCCAGAGTTGGCTATGGATGGCAGCCCCGTCAGCCGGGCTGACGCATGGAAACGGTGGAAGACACAATTCCAACTGTTCCTTAAGGCATCGGGGGTGAATAAGGAAGAAGCGGGTGTACAAGCGAGTTTACTGATAAATCTGATAGGGCCAGATGGTTTTGATGTGTATCAAACGTTTTCATACCAGACTGATGAGTCATCAGATGATGTAAAAATTGTAATGAAAAAATTTGATGAGTACTTTGGAACCAAACCGAATATAACCCTATCAAGATACAATTTTTTCACTCGTAACCAGGAGCCGGGAGAATCAGTAAATCAGTATGTTACAGCGCTAAAGCTACTGAGTAAGAATTGTGAATTTTCTACGCTAGTAGATGGCTTGATTAGAGATCGAGTCGTATGTGGGATAAGAAATGCGGTCGTGAGGGACCGCATGCTCAGAACAGATGACTTAACACTGGAGAAGGCGATTAGAATATGTACCGCCGACGAGGTGTCTTCAGATGGAAGTCGTCAACTGGAGCGAGGAGCGGGCCAGGGGTCAACTCACGTCGATGCTATAGCAGCCAGGGGTGGGCGCGGCGCGACGTCGACGTCGCGGCGCCCATGGCACGGCCGAGGACGCGGCCGACCTGCCGATAGCCAGGCGCGCGGCGCCTATGGCGGTCCAAGTTCGGGGAACTTTGATCATTCGGTGCAGGGGTTAAAAGTGTGCGTGAAGTGTGGTTCGTCACAGTGTCAGCCGGGGGCATGTGCGGCTTCCGCAGTGAAATGTTTTGAATGTCAAAAAACGGGACATTTCGCAAGAATGTGTAAGTTGAATAGTGTGACAAGAAAAATATATGATGTGGAATATCACGAAGGTGAGGTCAAGGACACGGACAGTGAGGACGAAAACAGTGAGTTATTTTATATTTCTACTATATTGTCGCAATCGCAATGCAAACAGAAATCAGAAGAATGGTTTGAAACCTTGTATTGTAAAGGTGGCTTGGAAAAATTTAAACTCGATACTGGGGCAGATATCAATGTGTTGTCTTATGAGAAATTTCTAATTTTGGGTTTCAACCCTGCTCAGATTAACAAGGCAAATATTAAATTAGAATCGTACAGTGGTGACTTTATACCTATCAAAGGAATCCGCTCACTTAATTGGAATTATAAAAACCAATTATACTCATTGAACTTTGCTATTGCGAATATGAAATGTCAAAGTATATTAGGTCGAAAGTCATGTCAAGAATTAGGTGTAATAAAGCGAGTAAATACCGTTAATCTGATAGAATATAATGATTTGTTTCAAGGTCTAGGTTGTTTACCTGGCATTTATCACATTGATGTTGACCCAACTGTCAAACCGATAGTATGCGCACCGCGTAAGGTTCCGTTTTCTTTGCGAGATCGCCTGCACGCAGAATTGAATAAAATGATTGACTTAGGAGTCATACGTAAAGTGAGTCATCCTACCTCTTGGGTTAATGCGTTGGTTATTGCAGCTAAAAAAGATAATGGTATTAGAATTTGTTTAGATCCGCGTCCACTGAATCAAGCGATACGACGTGCTCACTTTCAATTACCAACGATCACCGACTTAGCTACACGTCTACAAGGATGCTGTTTTTTTAGTGTCTTAGATGCCCATGCAGGTTTTTGGATGCAAAGAATTGATGATGATAGTGCCGACTTATGCACGTTCGCCACCCCGTTTGGCAGATATCAATTTTTAAGATTACCATATGGAATTAATTGCGCCTCGGAGGTGTTTCATGGTAGAATGCGTCAGTTATTAGAAGATTTAGAGGGAGTAGACTCGTTCGTAGACGATATAATCGTTTTTGGCAAGACCAGGGAGGAGCACGATAACAGATTACTCGCACTGTTAAATCGCGCTAGACAGATTAATTTAAAATTTAATAAAGAGAAATGTAAGCTAGGTGTTAAGGAAGTTACCTACCTAGGTCATGTCTTCGATAAGAACGGAATGCGTGCCGATAACAATAAAATAAGAGCAATCACAGAAATGAAGCCTCCCACTGATAAAAAAGCCTTGCAGAGATTTTTGGGAGCGGTAAATTTTTTGGCAAAGTTTATTCAAAATTATTCGAACCATGCGATTCCATTGAATAATTTATTAAAGAAAGACGTATCGTGGTGTTGGGAGGACGAGCATCAGCGTAGTTTTGATGTACTTCGCACGCTGGTAAGCCGCGCGCCGGTGCTGGCCCTGTACGACCCGACGCTGCCGGTGGTGGTGTCGGTGGACGCGAGCGCCGCGGCGCTGGGCGCCGTACTGCTGCAGGACGGCCGCGTGCTAGAGTACGCCTCCCGTACTCTTACCGATACACAAACGAGGTACGCTCAGATTGAAAAAGAATTGCTTGCGATTGTATTTGCCTGTGAAAAGTTTCACCAATATTTATTTGGAAAATCAAAGGTTTTGGTTGAAAGTGATCATAAACCGCTTGAAAGTATTTTCAAAAAACCATTGATGTCTGTCCCGGTACGATTACAAAGGATGATGTTGAAAGTGCAAGGTTACGATTTAATTGTATCGTACAAACCCGGCAGACTAATGTACGTACCGGACACACTATCTCGAGCCGCCCTACCAGAATTATATAACAGTGATATTAATGAAAATGTATTGATGCAAGTCCATTTATTAGTGAACAACTTAAATATATCAACAAACAAACTAACTTTAATAAAAACGGAAAGTAGAAAAGATCAAACATTATGTACTTTAATAAATGTTATAAAAAACGGTTGGCCAAAGTATAAATGTGACTTACCTGGTAATGTGTACGACTACTGGTCTTATAAAGAGGAATTGTTTGTTATAGATGACGTAGTGTTTAAAGGAGATTTGGTAGTTATTCCAATGTCCATGAGGAAAGATATGCTTAAATGTATCCATGAGGGTCACTTAGGCATTGATAGATGTAAAAGGCGGGCTCGAGATGTAATATTTTGGCCGGGGATATCAAATGATGTAGAAAATTTTGTACAAAGATGCAGAGTTTGTCAGGAGAATGCAAATGCACCTTGTCGTGAAACGCTACTACCTATAGAGGTTCCGTCACTACCGTGGTACAAATTAGGTTCAGATATTTTTGAATATGGAAAAAAATTTTATTTAATCTTGGTTGATTATTATTCAAACTATATAGAAGTGAGTGCCCTAAACAACATATGCTCTCAAACTATTATTAATAGCATGAAGGAGATGTTCGCTCGCCATGGGATACCGGAAATTTTAATAACTGATAATGGGACACAGTATAGTAGCTATGAATTTAAAAAATTTACGGACGAGTGGGGATTTAAACACCTCACTTCATCCCCACATTATCCCCAGGCAAATGGAAAGAGCGAAAGGGCCGTCCAGACTGTAAAAAGACTATTGATAAAATCTCTTCAAAGTAACACTGACTTTCAATTAAGTTTGCTTAATTTTAGAAATACACCACGCGATGGTTTGGATTCTCCTGGCCAATTACTTATGAGTCGAAGACTCAATTGTAAACTACCGGTCAAACCGGAATTATTAAAACCAAAAGTAAGTGATACAGAAAAACAATACAAAACAATGTTACAAAAACAAAATAAGTGTAAACAAAATTATGATGCTAAAAGTAAAAATCAGCATCCCTTGAACGTGGGTGACGACGTTGTGTTAATTCAGGGACAAACTAGAAGTCGCGGAACAGTAATAGCTCATTCCAACATGCCAAGATCTTATATTGTGCAAAACAAAATGGGAGCACAATATCGGCGTAATAGACGCCATCTCATTAAATGTATACCGCCAGGGCCCGAGCCAGATAAACACAACGACGACGCCTACTGCTGGCGCGACGCCGAGGACAGTGCCTCGCCGGCGCCGGCGCCACGCGCGCGCGAGCCCGCTGACGAGCCAGCTAGCGGCCAGGGGACATGTCCAGCTTCTACCTCACTAACTGGGTATTCGCCACCGCTAACTCGCTCTAAAGCGAAGAAACTAGGCAATAATTAGACATATAGTGTATTTTTAATTTTGCATACTTAACAATAATAACGCAAGAAACAGTACTTTATTTATTTTTTCATGAAAAAGAGATATAAGTATATAGCAGTTTATTATTATTATGTATAATACTATACAGTAGTTTACCTAATACCTATTATAGCCTACCAATGTTACTTATTTACAATAACTTAGGCTTAAGTAATTTTTCAAATTGTTAAGTTACTATAAGTTAAACCTTTTGTAAATTAACGGGGAAGATGTTGTAGGTAGTCTTAGAATAATTAATAAACAGTTGTCATCCGGTATTCGTGTGTTTCACTTCATAACAATAGCGAAATAAAATATATTGGGGCAGCTCAGCGGTCTTGACCGGTCGATCGAGCGCGGTGTGCGCGGGACGGGGGAAGCTCATCCCGGCCACCTGCGTGCGGTACCGACAAAGCAAATTGAAAGTCGGTACCCCTGTCCCCCGCGCTCGATTGCCCCACTATATTATTGTATCGCTATGGTCCTATATTATTATTGAGCTTTTTAGTCTCAAACGTCAAAGTGCATATTTTAAGTCTATAGAGCAGTTTGCAGTTTTGGATGGTAAAATAGTAAGTACTGACCTGGCATGGAGTTATGGGTGGTCTGCAAGGCGTGTGACTGCTGCGTCAGATGCCTGACGGCGCGACTCAGCTCCTGCCGCTGCCTCTGCAGGGCCAGCACCAGCTGCTGCACTCGCGTCACTTCTGTAACGTCATTACGTTAGTTATAGCCGGTAAGGTCCCAGAACAATGCAACCTATCACACGTAACTCACGTATAATGAGAGAAGAATAGTGAGAGAGTGTAGGCTACGTGCGATTTGGTAGAGGTCGGTAAGTTAATATAATTATTATACAGTGTAATAAATCACAATATGGTCTAAAACCCTATAAATATTACTAGGGTGCTGTTGTTCTACTTTGTATTATACAATACTTCATTCCAAATAAGGATAACGAGTTTTTCGGATTCCTATTTAGGTTTCTGGCTAATTCTGATTATCAAATGTAATTAATTTATTGGATACATATACTATCCGGCATTATCTTGGATGCTACTAAAGCTGTTCTAAGAATAAGTGAGAGGTAGTGTTTCAAGTCTCTGTTTCTAAAATAGCCTTAAAATTTCGTTGCTATTTTGAATGGAGTATGGGTGATTTTTAAAACTCTTTCCTTTTCAGGGGTGGTTCAAACCATCAAATCGCAAAAACCTTTTTACGATTTCAGGTTTACTCCCGAAGTAAAAGTCGTTCAGTTTGATGGTCTGAACATCCCCTTAAAATGAACGCAATACAGGGTCCAAATTAATATGCTGACTATTTATAAGAGGATGATCAGACACTCAAACTGAACAACTTTCTCTATGGGATTTACATCGAAATTGTGAAAAAAACCGCTATCGCATATATTTATTTAGGTCAGGTAGGATTGTAGTTTTATATGGAATGTTTTTCGCGATTTCGATTTTGTTCCCATAGAGAATGTTGTTCAACTGAACAACTGATGGTCTGATCAACCTATTAAAAAACCGCCAGCATATTAAGTTGGACCCTGTATACTCACTACGACGACGCGAACCGATGCGGCCGAAGTCTCGAGCAAAAGCTCATTACTAAGATCGGACAGGCAAGAGGTAAAGGTGTAGAGAACGTACCATCCTCGAGCATGGCAGTAGGGTGCGAGGCGTGCGGCGGGTGCGAGGCGGCGGCGCGGCGGGCCTGCAGCGCGCGCCTTAGCTGCTGCAGCTCCCGCTCCAGCCTGGCGTTGTCGGCCACCGTCTGCTCCAGTTTCTGTTATCAAACCATTTTACGCGTTAGAGTACAAAATGTTTAAACAATAAGCACAAATTTGTTCTTTATATTATTTATATGAGATATAATTATTGATCTTTTCGTATATTTTTCCCTTTAAATATTTTTCCTTGTCCTAATTTCGTGGATCATCCAACAACATCATTAAGTAGGTAAATTGTTTTACCATCATTCAGACTGTCCCGCGCCCGCGGTCCTATTAAGTAAACTCATTTTATGTCATGTCTAAAACAATTGTCAGAGATTTTGTACGTTCAACCCTTGTGCTCCATTTCGTAGTTGTGCTCCCATACCAACATTGCCCGCTGTAGATACAAACATGCTTCATGCAAAGTCTATCATCAACAAAAATATCCTTTCAGTGCTTATAAAATTAAATAAAAAGTAAAATAAGTGCATGGTATAGATGAAAACCTTATAAACCTTAGAATTGTGCGCCAGCATGGCGTGCACTCTGGTCAGCTCAGCTTCTAAGCCACCGCCGGAGCCCATGCTGGCCATACTGCCCATGCTGCCCATGGAACTCACTGGACCCATGTTACCGCCCAGAAGCTCGCCTCTAGGCACGCTATCTAGCTTTCCACGGACACCTAGAACGATAGTTGATAAATTATGAATTGATGTAGGTACCTACTTAGTTAAATTGGACTGTGAACGTTAATAAAATTCTACATTAGGTATATAATTTATGAAACTACAGAAAATTGTACCGGAAATCACAACGAACTTGAAGTTCGGACGGAAAGGAAAATTTAGAGGTTGTAACGAATAATCGCTTTGGCATTAGGACATTAAAATTCGTTCTGTTAGGTTGGAACTTCACTGCAGGGCAAAATGAATGTTTTATCGTGAATCGCAATATTTTTATCGCTCACACTTCGATCAATAATAAAAAACTTGTGTTATAATCTCCAGTAAAATCTAAATTGTTGTCCGAATCTTAACCGTCAGCGAGAAATAATCAAACGAATATCTCTACGACATTATGATCTACTATTGCGCCAATAGTAGACCATATTATGTCGTAGAGATATTCGTTTGATTGCAATTTTGAGTCTGCCATTTTTGGATCGTTGATTTTATATGTCTAGTTTCTATTAGTGATCGAACGATGAGCTCACGCAACTTGTAGTTAAATCGCAAAAGCTAAATCGCAAAATCGTTTATTGGTAATCACATAATTGGGACACTAACCCACACAAATCAAGTAGAATGCATGCTGTTAGGGGGCACTAATACGTTTGATTAATAAACTTTGTGCTTAGTGCGTGAAAATGCTTGGTTCTGAGTGTCACTAACTTATAGTACTGTGTAGTATAAATTATTTCATTAAACATACTATGTATTATTTTATACATAACCTTAGCTTAAGAATTTATATTGTAACTAGAGTTAACACATTTTAAGTTAGATCATAAGCTATCAAACAAAAAATCCAAATCGGTTCAGTAGTTTTCACGTGATGCTCACACAAACATAAACAGACAGACAAAATTCTAAAAAAGGTTGATTTGGAATCAGGGACGTTTAGAAACAATATGGTAATCCTTTTTTTGAAAATATCTTCAATGTATAGACACACTTCTGTTACAGTTTTATAATAGTTTAGATAAAATAAACACTCATCATATAATAAGTCGCTGGGCAGTCTTCAAAAGAAGTATTAATTCTTGAAGTATATATATTTTTAATTTTACTCTTGATCAACATAAAATCATTCTAATTCGCAATAAACAGCCTCAATCTAAAAAAATCACATGAGCAAAATCATTATTTTCGCATCGCATTACAACGATACGTTGACATATTCAAAAAGCCTATCTGCATTTTATTCATTCCAAAACAGATTATTCGTTACATCGGTGGGCATAGGACAGGACAGGATTAGGTGAATCAGTAAATTATTATAAAATAACATTTCAAATCATGTGGTGATAAATCCGCATGATTTAAGCCCGGCATCCACTAAAGCGAAGTGGAGCGGAAATGTGTAAAATAAACCAGTAAAATAGCTTGATTCTGACGATGAGGAAAATTTTTCAATTAGAATGGTTGATTTTACACAGCTCCGCTCTGCTCCCCTTTGGTAGATACCGGACCTTAAACTGTTCAAGAATTATTATTTACTCTAAACAATTTGTAAAGGCTATGAAAGGTAAATTGTATAAGCACCAGTTAGTAAAGACTCGATAGCATCCTTGTCAGACTTGAGCCCGTGCAGTATGGACGCCTCATCAGCCAGTTCCTGCTCCAACGCCCACAGTTCTGCTACCCTGGCCCTCGCCGCTTCTGTCTCTAAAGGCTTGCCTGCAGCTGCACTTTCTAACCACCTAGACAAATTACAATATTTTAATATTTGATATAATTCGTTATATTCTAATTAGGAAAGGCCTATGTCCAGCAGTGGACGTCCATCAGCTGAGATAATGATTATAATCGATTGAATAATTCATTAATTATATCAATCAATTTCCGACCAACACCTTGATAACAATCATACCGATTGTGGGTCACGGGGAACCACACACTTAATTAGAGATCTACATCGATGCCTGCTTCTCCTAATAGTATGGAAATGCTGACTTTCTTAACGACGATGGTTTCTAACACGGGAACATTTAAGTAACCAAATATTCGAACCATTTAAAATATATGCCCGGAAGAGAAATTAAAGAAATCGCGGAATCCACGAAGCAAAACTCTTAGCTTTTATCCGTACCTCTGTTGTTCTAAAGCGTGTTCGGCAAGAACCTTATTCCTCAACCTCCGGTTTCTTTCAATACGCTCTACAGTCGAGCCAGGCCTATTGTACAAAGACCCCAGTTTAACCATGTTGTCCACTAATTGTACAAGGGGCTTGCTCTTCTCGTACTGGTGCTCCAGGTCCATCAGCTGCATCTTTAGCTGTTCCAGACGTTGGAGACTCTCATCTCGCTCCATTGCTTTTAGGGAGCTGAGGCAGTCCTGTAGAGTGAAAGAAGTAAACAGCTGAGTTTGGATACAAGGCTTCGCTAGGCTTTTATTTTAACAATCTCGTATCCATTTAGGTAGAATATTCACTATCTTATTTTTATGGACATTGGGCACCCTGATTTCATCAAATATTAAAACGTTGATTATTTGTTGGTGGTTATTTGGCGAGTTACACATTAAGGAAAAAACACTATCTTGGCAGGACAGATGCGGTGCTCAATTAAAGTTATAAAAACATACAAAAAACGGTGTTGTACAAAACATTTGTAAGACACTGGAAATAAAAATTTAAACCATAAGAAAAAAGGAAAAAAAATGAATCACAAAATAAGCACCTCAATACTATGAATTTGAATGCAGCACTGTTCAATAGCCCGATGTGTAGCTGCGTGCCGCCGCCTCAACTGTATGAGCAGCAACACTAGCTCTTCATGAGTTCGACCCAGGAGTTCTCCAGCTGTGGGCACCTCACCCAACTGACCTCCTTGACCTGACTGCTGATCTCTTTGCTGACGTTGCAACAGAACGAACGCAAAAAAATGATAAAGCTACATAAAAGCAAGACAAATAATAACAAAATGGAACAAATAATAACAAAATGGAACAAATTATAACAAAATGGAACAAATTATAACAAAATGGAACAAATTATAACAAAATGTCACAAAAACAGTGTTTAATGATTGATGAAACATCATACCAAATCATCGTTTTCATTACTCCTTCGGACTCTAGGACTGACAGCTCTGATTGGCTGTTGAGCTCTCGATGGAGACCTGGCTGTCGCCCATGAATCCTCCGTCGTAGACAATATGTGCAACTGTAGGTAAAACAAAATTTTATGGGGTGTGATAGTAAAAACCGTAGAAAGATTATGACTAGAAAGGTCATTGAAAAAATAATCGAATACCTTACAGGCTTTTACGCTAATTACATGATATAATATGCATTGAGGTGAGCAACAGAAAATCTATGTTGTTTATCCTTTTCTGCGTATGTGGTATTTTTTGTGACTCAGTTAAATTGCTTACAAAATCTTGCAACTTAGACAGGCAAAAGCACGATTTTTCATGCATTTTTGTCATAATTATCTCCATCTCTTTCAAGTATACGCGCTCAGCGTATCTATAATATTCTCAATCAACGGTAAAATGGATTACAAATTACTAATCAGAGCTAACCACGCTAGAATAGAAAGGCAAGACGCCCTTGACCCCGTCTCCGTAGAGAAGATACTATGGAACTGAAGATAGTTATTATAACATCTAGGTGATGTCGCTTACATTTTGCTGAGAAGTAGACATCTGTTGTGACCCGTAGTGATCATTTCGTGGTTTTTCTTCCACCCATCTCACCCTTGGGCTCACTGCTCGTACCGGTATATTTGCATCCCTGTTGTTCCTTCCAATAGACGTGTTACTTCCGAGAAAAGCTTTCTTTGACAATGCTTGTTGATTTGATGAGTTATTTGTTCCTAATTCTACATTTGCGCCTGACATTGTCATTGAAGCTGAAAAGAACAAATCTACGATTCATAAATCATTTAACATATAAAACGATCTCATTCATTGTTTACTTATCAGCTGATTGAGTTAATAAAATGTGATCAACATCTTTATGCATTGTTAAACTGATAGGTTCTAATAACGTAAAACGTAAAATTGGTCAAAACATGATAAAGTGTGTAAACGCGAACCTATAAGTGCATTGTTATTACTAGTACCTATGTACAAATAATACATAATCCATGTTATTCTTTCGCATGCTTTAACGATTTTCTATACACCTTATCTTGTTTATACCCTTTATCCTCGCATTGTAAACCACAAAAATATGCCTATTTACATTGAATTAATAAAATCATGACTTTGCTTTGCAGATAATTGTAATAGAAATGGAACTTACATATTGTACCGAGACCATAGAATGTTAGAGGATACCTTCATTGCTTGCACTTGCAGTGTCACCGGTGTCCGTGCTACAGAGAGCGTCGCCCGTGCCCACACCCGCGCCACAACCCCGCACGCGGCCCACCCCGCCCTTCAAAAGGCCACTCGACATTAGATCCCACTGCCGAAGCTTTTCCCTATCTATCTCAAACCGTCTTCTGTTTCTTTCCTGAATATTATTACTATCTACATTCTGTATAGACTGTAATGAATTTTCCGATGATCCAACCGTCAGTTGTTCATAAACACCTTCATCTGTGTGTTCTAAAGACATAGCCACATTTTCGGCAAGGCTCACGTAAACATCGTTATCATCCACCTTATCATCTTCTTCGTCTTCTTCAGGGCAACTACTTTGGAAACTAGCACTATTTTCTCTTCTTCTCATGATTTGATTTTGAATGTCAGTGTTAACGTAAGTAACGTTCCTACTTATTTTGTTCGTAATGTTTTTCTTCACCCTTTTTATGCTATTCATTCCGCACACGTCAACACTCGTTCGACCGGACAGTGGTGTTTCTGTAGGTACAGTATCCAAATCATCCATAGATCGTGCATGTCTATGCGAAACCCTTCTCAAATTGTCCCTCCACAAAGAATCTTCATCCCAGTGTTTTTCTCCTTGACACATAACATTTTCATAAGCACTAGCTTCTGCCTCAGCGTCATAGTAAACAGTATTAGAAGAGTTCCCACTGCAGTGTGACGACATACTTGCATTAGACATCTTGATAGACGTGCTCACATTCAGACTACTTCGATGCGCAATAATGGACTCTGGTGACGAATTGTCAATATGACTATTATTACCAGAATTTCTTTTGCATCCAAGACCCGAAATCAAACTCATTGATTCTGGTATTTTTGAATTTCGTCCGCCAGACGATTCATAAATATTTTTGATGTCAATTTCCGGATCCTTATCAGCTGCACTTAAAAATTCGACCGAAACACTTCTAGCTGAAGTAGCTAACTCAAAAGAACGGTCTGTCATCAATATTTGGTTGTTTTTAATAGGATTATGAATATGTGATATTTCGTTCTTTTTATGAAGAGGACCTCTACGTCGTTGATTATTCAATTTTCGGTGAAGGTTAGTATTTTTCAAGTAATGGGAAGTGGGTAGCAAGTTAATGTGCTCTTGAGAAGAAAGATCTGAGTAGTAATAGGGTGCACTGTGCTCGGTTGAACTTTCCCTGCTATGAAAACTAGTGGTAGTGGAAGAAGCATTTGTATCATTTCCTGTTTTAAGAGCTAATTTCTCAATTTCGAATTCTTTGATTTTATCGGCCATCACATCATTGTTCAAGTTTTTACTAAGTAATTTTTCTTCGTCATAATTCTTGCAATAATAAGATATAGGTGATTTAGGTATTCCCACCGAGCTACTAGAGCTTTGTAATCTAATATATCCAGAAGCAAGGTCACTTGTATTATTGTACTGTGACCCAAGGTTGTTTCTATCTTCAGAACTGTTTAACTTATTTGTATGCGATACTGGAGTACTGGAACAACGCATGTGACCAGGATATGGTAAATGAACCGCTCTGACAACATTATCTTTGCCAACTGAAATTTCACCTAGTGAAACATTTGATTGAGAATCACCACCAATAGTATTATAGCTATTACTTGTACTTGGTTGCAAATTGTCTAAATATCTGTCTAGATCAACATTAGCCGTTACTTCATTTAGAATAGGAGTTTCTTCAGCTGATAATTCAAAATAGGAGTCGTCTGAAAGAGGTCGTCTTTTAATCATCATTTCTAAATCTCTAAAGCCCCCTGAATATCTCAGATCAACCGCTGATTCACTTTCATTCAAGCTAGTAACTTCAGATGATAGGTTTGATGGAGCTATTTCAAATTTACTACTTATGTCAGACTCTAACGATAGTCGAGACGATCCTCTGTCAGCATTATAACTTCTCAGTGAATCCGTTTCTATGCTACTGGAAGTATAATGCTCGAGAATTGAATTACTTAGTAAGTTAGATGGAGTTTCATTATTTTTCCTGTCATTCGTCAAACTTGCCCTACTGTTCCGAATCTTTTCTCCACGAGACAGAGTATCATGAATAGAAGTTCGACTTCCATAAATCATCAATGATGTAGTTTTCCTTTTAATGGTATTCGAGTTCTGATTTTCGCTCGTCAACATCTTTAATATGGAGTTATCCTGGGATAGATCTGACTTATCCAGTTTATCTAAAATATACTTAGATAGAGCTTCGTCTGAAAGTTCGTCACATGGAGGGGATGAGCTTGGTATAGGAGGAGGAGGAAAAATTTCACTGTCAGAACTATCCTGTATGTCTGGAATATTTCTGCTTCCTAAATAATATGACGCCGGTCTAAACGTATCCGAGATACTGAAACGATTAAAAGGAGTATCTAATGACATATCTTTTGATGCTTCATCATCAGCATCAGAACAATCAGACCTATCTTTTGACATTTTGTCATTTTTAGAAACCCTTTTTAATGTGAGATCTTTAGTGTCCGCAAAATTGGATGCTGTGTCTAACAAACATTTAGTTTTTGACGCAGTGTCTTCGAATTCACTATCTTTAGAAGAGACATGATTAAGTTCCATGTAAACAGGTTCAACTTTACCGTTATTAACACAAACAATTTCATATGTTTGCATATCTTCCTCGTCATTACCCAAATTCATTTCTACATACGGATTGTCTTCATATCCTTGGGGCATAGAATGATCAAATACACTCAAATTTTGTAGTATTGTTTTATGAGCTGGTTCTATAGTTGATATTTTACGGGGGCTCATGGGCAAATAATGATCTTCAGCTTGAGCGTGTGCTGGTGGGGTTTCGGGTTTCTTCTCATCATTATTTTCTATTTCATCACTTATATCACAATCGTCGTTAATTATTTCCGACTGAGGGCACTTATTTTCTGTATCTTCTGTATCTGATTCCAGTAATACCTCGTCTAAATCGTTATCTGTATACTCCATTTGTGTTTCTGATTCAGCTTCACTTTCATGAGTCTCGTAGCCATCTTGTTCAATTTCAGTCTTTATATTTTCTACGGACTCTTCATGTTTTGAGCTAGTATCTTCGTAATCATTTTCATCGTGCTCGTATTTTAATTTCGATACGGGAGTTGCAGACCGAAAAACGTTTTCATAAGTGTTTTCTGTAGCTTTCATGTTTTTATCGTCTAGTTGCTCTGGTGAAGGCGCGTGCGGGGTTATAGGTCGCATAATGATAGGACTTGTTAGATTCACTCTATGGGACCTTCCTGCCTGCATATTTCTCGGTTTTTGCAGATCAGTGTCCGTTGTTTCCTCTGAGGTGCAAAAGTGAAACCGATAATTGTATTACTATTACTCAACGTAACTATTCAAGACAAGTTAATTAGCATTTTGTTTCCTCCTGATGGTCACCATTTTGTTAGTAAGTATGTAAGTTTGGATTTGACTTCAAATGTTAGAAAGTGATACAATCTCTATATTACATAACAGCAGGACAAATATTTTTAACCCACCACCAATACTAAACCAATATGATATTATGTTAGTGGCAGAATGTCCCCGCAGGCAGGAAGGTACCTTTCCGCAAAGCGAAGTCATCATAATGCTATGGCAAAATGTTCAATGTATATGATAATAAAATAGTAAACATACAAATACGTGTAGGTATAATAAGTAATTTTAATAACACTATTTCGGCATTTTTATAATTTATAAATACGAGGGTTGCAGAAGTAAACTTTATAATAGGACTGGTTAAACCAAATTAGGTAGATTGTTTTATTAATAGGAAAATGATAATTGAGAATATATGGAACATTGCAAAAGACTTATATGTATAAATAATATCATTTCATTATTTTAAAGGGTATGGTATAATAATTTTAATTAGATATTATTGATGTTAATAATTTGATAGGTAGGTACTTAAACTAAACAAAAAACTAGCAAAACCTGTAACTGGAAATTAAACAACATTGGTCAATTTAGATTTTGTTTCATGCATCTTCCGTCCTTAATAATACTACATTGGTAACAGCATGCTTAACACGTTTACCGAAACACAATCGATATAATTTTCATGTTTAATAAAATTTTGCGATACATAAACTTTTCGTTAATAACTCATTTTACATGCTACATAATTCTACTCGATGATGCTATGACACTGTATCGGGGGGACGACACAAATTACATTAAATAATACATACCTTCGTCGTCGGAAGAGTAGCTGTTGTAAGACGCATTCGTGTATGTCTTAGGTTTGTACTGGTCAGACCTTAGAGACTGCCGACTTTGGTTAAGAGATCTTGCTAAAGAAATTGTGGCAGGTGTACTCTTTCTAGTCAGAGGCGATTGTAGCATCCTTTGCTTCCATTCTAACAAACGTTTCATTGACTCTTCCCGCTAAAAAACGTGATTATCGAATTATTTCACATTATAATTATTACTAGAGTTTACCCGCAACTTCGTTCGCACAAATTATACACCAGATTTTAAGTCAGATCATAAGCTATCAAACAAAAAAAGTTTCATCGAAATCGGTTCAGTAGTTTTTGCGCGATGCTGTTACAAAGATACAAACAAACAGACCGACAAAAATTCCAACAATGGTTGATTTGGAGTCCGGGAAACCTAAAAACATCTTCAATGTACAGACACACTTTTGTTACAGTTTTATAATAGTTAAGATAAGATTAGGTAATAGGTTATTTTACCTACTGCATAAAACATATTTCATTATCATCTTCTCAATAAAAAAATCGTTTGAAAATAATGCTGCTACACTAAAATTTTCAGATATTCCTTAGCTCGAATGTTTGCTATATATTTTTAATGAAAAGTTAAGAAATGTAGATATGACGTCATAAATGCAGTATTTAGTACAATATGTTCCTACAAAGCGTGCATTTTGACGTCCGACACAGGGTTACTGATTTGACTAGTTGTAAAATAGCCTGTTTCGCGATTATTTGACTCTCATTGAACAAAGGTATATAAGAAAGAGTATCTAGTGTATAGGTACGAATAATTTACCTACCTCTTCAAATCTACGTAAATTAAGAACACGATTACTTATCTGTAATTAATAGGTACCATCAACGTTATGCAAGATACACCACTAAAGAATGTCGAATGTTACAATCAGCGTCAAAAGTTCACAAACACTAAAGATGAGAAATGTTCATTAACCTTTGATGCTCACCGTACCTCTCATTATTATATCATCACTCAAACTTGTTTGGATGGAAATTATTCGCATTAACTGAACTATACTTTACCTGTTGAACTTTCTTTTCGCCTTCTCTTTCAGTGTTGGTTGCAGTTGAAGCTAACCTCGCGCTTGCAGATCTCATAAATCCATCAGAAGAAGGATCAAGTCTGGTCATTTCTTTAACAAAAGCACTAACGTTAGAACCATCACTCATGACGCTCCCGCTTCGGTTCAAATACTCCTTTTGATTCTCTTTCTCTTTTAACGTCCAATTAGAATTTAATCCTTCAAGATCGCTATATTTTGAATTGTAACTGACATTGTCACGACTCGGTCTAGTCGTACCAAATTCTGTTTCATAATTATTATTTGTGAATTGAGAATAGGGAGAATTCAATTGTTTTTCAGCTAGTCCACTGGCGTATTTAGCTAATGGTACTTGAATATTACGAGGCGCCATACCCTGTTGCAAGTATTGAGCAGACTGGCGCATTTTTTCGGCATAGCTCTCTTCGGAATAGTATCGATCCGAGCTGGGATCATAGTACGAATTGATGTCTAGACTGGATTTCGGCCGCTGCGGTTGTTTGGGTGGATCGCAAACTGTTCGATTTGGCATTGTTTTGTTCATCATCTCATTCCTCGATTCGTACTCCAGGAAATCTGCACTATGAGGTCTAGGCATAGGAGGTTGAGTGCCGCTCGACTGCATTTTTTTCCTTCTTAACACAGATGGACCGTTAAACGTTTTCTCTTGAGTCTGAAATTTGAATAATACATTTATTATTGTAACTAAAAGGTGTGTTAAATTTCTATGTTATCGCTAAAATAATTAACTTACGTAATTCCCGGTAAAATCTTGCGGTTGCTGTTGACTAGAGATGCTAATAGCATCCCGTGACTGAGATGGATTAGGGGACTTCGCATAAGTTTTGCCATACTCATTTTCAGTGGCATACGACCCGTACACGTCTTCATAGTCTCCAACCTTTCCTTTGTTATAAGCAGACATAGTCGTGGATCTACCGTACGCGTCAGGTGTGCGTCTCTCAATCAAACGCTCATTAATTGAAACCGCCCTGTTAGGTCTCGGATTTAATTCTCCGTACAGATTTCTACTGTAAGTATTAGGATCAACATTTGATTTATTATTTGGTCTTGATTCTGGATATGCATCATTATAAATATCCTTAGCTCTATCTTGTTCCGAAGTAGTATGACAATTCTTATTCTGCGGATCGTTATCTTGAGGTGTGTCTTGCGGAGTAACGTCTTGCAGGAAAGGATTGCGGTGCGACTGCCTCTCGTATATTTGTTCAGACTTATTCTCTTGTATCAATTGCTGTTGTTGTTGCTGATGAGGTCTGCTCCTATTATCAAAATAAGGCGACTGAGGGTTAGACCTATACATGGAAGACGTACTCGGTTGATTCATCTCTAGTCTGTCGGTGACGGTGTTAGTCAATGGCAGGGAGAGATGTTGGGTGTCGTAAGGTCGTTTTGTCTGGTACTGGGGCTGCTGCTGTGGCGGAGGAGACTGCGGGCTGGGGGTGTAAGTGGCCTCCTGGTTGATATTGGTTGAGTAGGTGGTGTGGTCCTGATAGCGAATGTGACTAGTGCCGTGACTGTAGTGTGATGCTGGCTTTTTGAGTAAGTCGTAGTTTGGGTCGTACCTGTAATGTTTGGTTTGATTTTCTTTTCATTATATTGGACAGTAATTAATAACACTACAAAATAGGTGTACAAAAACATTGATGGATTCTTACATGTCGGGACTCGGTGAACTGTATCCTTCGTTCGATCGCCTCGGCTTGGGTGGTGCATTAGCGTAGGTCGGTCCCGGTATTTCATCGCCATCCTATAGTAAATAAAAATTGAAATTAAACAAGTCCCATGCTCAAACACCGAAGTAATAATCATGTATGTTTAACGGATTCTTATACATAATTAATAGAGCTGTTTATGACATTATAATTTTGCGGTGGCACGGATGTCATTATTTGCAGTTATAGCGGCGATATAATCGCTGTCCTTGGTTCCGCTCTGTCAACCTAATTGTCGATCACCTGCACCGGTACAAGTCCGTGCACAATATAATACGCACCTCAGTTTTAGCAGCTGCCCGCTCGCTCTGCTTTTGTAGTTGCTCACTGAAAATAGAAACAGACGATCTAAAATTACCTTACGGACTCAACGAAACAACCGTTACGGTAGCCTTGAAGTTGAAGTTCACTCTTTATAAATAAACGTTGCACTTTACCTATCACTACAAAGCCATTACTCATTATTGAGGCGTGTTTATCTATGCGATGATCAGATCGTATCTTACCTGGGGCTTTGCATGAGTGCCGCCATGGTCAGCGCCTTCACCCACTTCAACATGGCCTCCTGATCCGGCGCGGCGAGCACATACGTCCTCATATTCGCGTGCTCCAGCTTGAAAGCGAACTTCCTCAACACTCTGTCTTCAGCTGTACATGCCGATACCTTATAAGAAGGTAAAAGCACAGATCCCAACAGCTTCTCTTCATCCTGACCTAAAAAAACATGTGAAAATATGTATTATATTATAGTGCCCAACCATCCTTAAATATCATGAATAATTATGTCATTGAATTCCATACTCACTTTTGTAGTAAAACAAGCAGTACTCTGATAGCACGAACCATCTCTTCCTCCATACTTTCAGGCCATCTGACCCTTGTTTGTACAGTATACCTGCAACAGTGACTGGCGCAGACGGTATTCGCTGAGCTATAGGAGAGCGTAGAGCTTGATTTCCACCGCTACTCCTTCTGCTGTCGGACGATGGAGACTTGACGCTGGGGCTGCTTGACTCACTTGACTTCATCGGTGACACGACACCAACATTATTTTTTTGCACCTGATTGTTAAAATCAGAGAGAGGTGATTGGTTCAGTCCTTTATCACCTTCTGTCTGTTTTCTATATCGTTCTGTTTCCCTGAAGTCTGACGATTGGTTCGACTGCCATTGGGATTCTTGATACTGCCTATTTTGCTTTTCAACTTCCTTATATTCGTTGTTTTTAGCGTACATATCGACATCTTTTTGTATATCTGTACTACTGTATTCTTTGAAATCATTTTTACTACTATATCGATCCAAGTCTCTGTAGGAGCCGTCTGAGTAAATACTGTTTTGTAAATTAGGTGGCGGTTGAACGCCATGAATTTGTTGAAGTAGTAGTTGCCGTTCTGCAAATTTCTGTTGTTGGTGCATTTGCGCCTGATTTTGGTAGTGCATCTGCTGTTGTAATTTCATTTGTTGGATTTCATTATACTGTCTTCTTAGTAGCTCTGTGTTACTCTGCGGTCCTATCCTATTTGAGTATGGTAGATATGGCTTGGAACCGTATTGATTCATATTAGGCCTATACATAGGTTGATGATTTTGGTATATTTGGTTGGTATCTTTCGGTGGGTTGCGTTTTAAGTAGTCCTGGTAGACTTCCGCGTTGTATCCTTTGGGCATGTTATGGAGTAGTTCGTGATTGACATTATGGTCCGTGTGCAAGTCTGTCCTTTCGACTCTCGTTGGTGATTGAGGGTAGTTGTAGTTGTCATTGGCTCCGTAGTGCCTCGCATAGTCATGGTTGTGCCCAGTGCCGTACAGTTCGTGCCTGTTCTCGAGAAGTGGAGAGCGTGCATTCATATTAGATTGGTACTGACTCTGCAGCAGCTGATGCATGACGCCGTTGGGCTGGATCGGACCTGTCTGGGTTGACGCTAGGTGGGTGGTAATCGTGGGTTGCTGGGAGTAGATCTGGTCAGGGTGGACATGGTGAGCCATGAGATGCTGTTGCGTGTGGGGTTGATGTGTAGCCGGCGTCGGTTTCTTGTTCTCCATTTGGAATTGTGTTTGCGGTACCGGAGGGTCAAGCCTGAAACAAAAACAGTATTGTTGTTAACAACTGGAGCCAGAATAGGTCAACGACCATCGACCTTGGAGGCTACATTATAGAAGAGTATAGTGATTGCGTGTTGAAGAGCACGTAGTCCTAAACATTTCAATTTGAGTTGCTTAATAGAAACAGTCTTATCGTGGACGTTTGATAAGGTGTTTGTTAGAAAAGTGAAAAGTAGACGCATTGCGTGTTATCAAGAAACGTAAGTGCAATGAAGTGGCCGCGGAGCGCAACGCCTAACTTAGGTCCATAAATTGACATAAACAGCATCATTACTTGAACTGTCTAATATAAGCATTACATACTTAAAGGAGAACTTTAGACTATCAAACTGAACAACTTTGACTTCAACGGGGCAGCATTGAAATTCCAAAAAAAAACGGATTTTTATACATTTTGGTCGACTAGCTATTGACGTTTTCTATGAAACTGCTGATTTTCTTGTCTTGTCTTTGCGATAACGATTTTAAATCCATAATGAAAGTTGTTCAGTTTGATGGTCTGAAGCACCCCTTATAGTACGTAAGTAACACCTGTATAAATAAAATAAAAGAATAAACATAATTGAGCTAATAGGTAGAGTCATATATAATAGTAGACATACCCAATATTAACGGAACGTAACAAATGAATAGAGGGTAGAATAGATTATTTGAAAAATAAATAATTACTAATAATTCTGATTTTAGGTTTTCAGGATTTCATATAAAATGGAAATAAAAGATTTAACTTTATCAGAAAAAAGTTTTTTAAATGGTTTCCTCTAGAAATTTGCAAACCGTAAAAATGTTTCCCCTCAAACAAAATAGCGACAGCGCTGCGACCCCAAATGTAATGATGGTATGCATTACAGAGCCTCCATATTTTTTTATCATTGATACAACGTGGTGGTTACGCGGCACGCGAAATGCACGCTTCGCCGACATTCCCACGTATATCGAAAGACGGTACAGTTAGCGACATAAGCCAATGCTGACAATTATTTCAACACAAAAATTTTAGAGCATTTTAATATTACGGTCAACATTTTTACAAGCTTTTTAATAATACCTCTCATCGAGCTAGTTGCGTAGACTTGTAAGATCAGAAAATAGCTAAGTAGGTATACAAAAACGTTTATCTTTTAAATACTTTTAGAATAGACTTGTTTTAATTATTCAAGATAAAAATAACGTCGGTTTAAATTAGTTTCCGGGAACTTACAGGTGTGGGCGTGTATGTTATTGTTGTTCCCGTTATTTAGGCTGCGTTATTACCAGCATGATCAAGGCCATGTATGCTACTTGAGGGGATAGTGTGGTAACTGGTAAGGTTAAATGACATTAAATAACTAAATAGTACAATTTACACAAATTAATAGAACTGTACTATACTCTAGAGTTAACCCGCAACTTCGTCCGCACAAATTATATGCCAGATTTTATGTCCTTTAGGACTTAAATCTATCTGCTTCTTAGCTTATGTTATCAAACAAGAAAAGTTTCATTAAAATCGGTTCAGTAGTTTTTTCGTGATGCTCGCACAAACAAAACTTACAAATAGACATACAAAAATTCAAAATAAAGTTGATTTGGAGTCAGGGACTAACAATATCATCCTATTTCGTTTTTGTAAATTTTCGTACAGACACACTTTTCTGGTACAGTTTTATAATAGTTAAGATTTAGAATAAAATGTATAAATTCGAATCAAGATGTTATCAAACTTGTATACGTTAAACAGTGTTTATTTCCCGGCAATAAAGTGAAAATTAAAAGAAACCAAAGACCTACATAAAACGGTGAAATTCCCAAAATTAAAAACTAAGCGATCTACTCACTATCAATGAAAACATTCGGAATTCATGATTTATAATAACAAAAAAGGATATTATCATAGTTTATTTGATATTTCAATGTTATCATCAATCCATCAACTTTTGACGTTGACTGTACAACTAGAGAGGATGCCGCCGTGTGAAATTGCCTATGGCTACGTAATACATATTATTACTTCATTAGCAGACAACTTTTTTGTCTAAACAGCTAGACTGGAACGCTTCGAGCTGAATATAAATAATATTTGTAATTAATTCCTTTGTTTATAAACAACGTGAATTATAATGATATGCCATAATTAAAATTGTTACTCGTAAACAACGTGTTAATGAATAAAAGCAAAACCTCATACACCCCAACTGATTTCCAACAAAATAATTAGATTGAAACGATAATTACATTATTTTGATGTTAAAATTTAAAGTTATTCGCATTTTAAGTTTTCAGGCAAAAACGATTTGTTATCATTTTGGCAATGAATGAAAGCGCTAACGTGCTCTTGCATACATTTTAAGAATCTTGTTTTGGTAGTAAGTAGGGTGAGACTGCCTGTGCGGTGGGTTGAGATCGAGTTCAGAAAATTTTAAACTTTACAAACAAATTATTTAATAATTTGTAAAAAATTACTTATGTTGAAAACATAATAATTCGATTCTGCTCTCGATTCTAAACAAAGTACTTTCTAGTTTTGCGTTATTTCATTAATACGTTGTATACAGAGTCTTAATATGCTGACGGTTTTTAAAGGTAAGATCAGACCATAAATCTGAAGAATTCAAGATTCGTTGTGGGAAACATGGCACTTCTGCGTTTTTTATTATTTTTTCTACAACACTTACAAAATAACGTTAATACTTTATTAGAAAGCTTATGAAACAAGGAAGTAATTCCGTAATTTGTACATCAAGTTGCAATAAATTTTTTTCACATTTATGAGAAAGTTTCAAAAAAGTTATTACCATTGGCACTTTAAGACCTATTATTTCTGAGATTACGGATATTTTAGGTTAGAGTTTTATTTTCAAAATAATCATTGATTCATCAGCTTTTAGAAAAGTATCAATGGACTGACCAGGGTTTACCACTTTTTATAATGATCTTTTTTCGGGACCAAGTCCGAAAATTTCTGAAAAATCCTAAAACCATCATAACAACATTTTTATTGCAAATGACCTTCTTCAAGGAATAGGTCAAATTAAAAATCATATATAGGGTAATCTGTGTATAGGGTCCTTCTTAATATGCTGACACTTTTTTAAGGGGATGATCGGACCGTCAAACTGAACAACTTTCTCTATGGTACCAACGTCGAATTCGCGAAAAAAAAATCAGCTGTTGCATAGAAACTGCAAACCGACTCGAGCCATATGTATGGGACAGCTGTTTTTTTTTTTCGCGAGTTCGATGTTGGTCCCATAGAGAAAGTTGTTCACTTTGATGGTCTGATCATCCTCTTAAAAAACTGTCAGAATATTAAGTTGGACCCTGTATAGTCATCAAGTTTTATCAATCATTGGAGGAATAACGGGCATTTGTGTTTTATCATTTTGTATGACGTAAACCGTGTCATCGACCTAATTAAGACACTTATTTTATTCGTTGTAAGTGTGATAAAGTTTCTACATGTTAATAATTTAAGAAACGCTTTGGTAGAGAAAATAATATAAGTACTAAAGTATCTACTCATGACTGTGTTATATTACACGTAAACTGCGCAGCCACTATAATTTATTATTTAAGGTGGTTGCAGAGTTGTCAATTTCATACAAAAGTTTGACGCATAATACGCGTAGACGGTATTAATAACAGTAATGTTATAATATAATTTTGAAGATATAAAGCGTATCTTCGTAATTATATTATAAATTGCAAATGTTATTTGATACGCGGCATCTAGATTTTTAGACTATTTCCGATATATACAATATTACTGTTATTAAAATTGACAACTCTGCAACCACTTTAAACATACTGTGATTGCGTTGAAAGCCTCATCCAATTACCTACATACCTACATTTTTAAGTGATATCTTTCCAGAAAGTGTTTGATATGATCACGATTCACGAGTAGTCGAGTAATATCATATTCATTATTGTCATGGTAATATGTGGTATGCTATATTCACAAAATGGTGACAATTGATAGTCAGATGATGACATCAAGTTTCCAAATACAGGGCCCTTCTTAATATGCTGTCACTTTTTTAAGAAGATGATCAAACCGTCAAACTGAACAATTTTCACCATCAAAATCGAAAAGAAATCAAAGAAATCGCAAAACAAAATCAGCTGTTCCATACAAAACTGCAAACCTACTCGCGCCAACTGTATGGGACAGCTGATTTTTTATCGTGATTTCGATGTTGTTGGTCCTATAGAGAAAGTAGTCAGTTTGACGGTTTGATCATCCCCTTAAAAAAGTGTCAGCATATTAAGAACGTCCCTTTAAATTTTTTTGACACCACATTCTCTAAGAAGTTATAACACACCTGTTGAAATCAGTTTAGCTTAGATCTTCATCTAAAAACGTTTACTTTAATCAACACGTATTACATTACTGATCAGCTAAACATCCGGTGTCGTGAGAGTAAGTAATTGGCTGGCCTAATGACCGGAAGCCGCACGGTAAACATCTAGCGTTGTCACTCCCGCGTCCGTCCGTCCGTCCGCTTCCTCACCATGGTAATGACTCATGTCAATCATTAGCAGAACCTATACTTATTAAAAGGAAGCATTATGCTAATGAGCCTGTAATATTTAAGTTAGAAGTTCTCAGAAGGCAAGTGAGAGCTACAGCGTTTAAAAGGAACAAATCTTGCAATTACTTCCGAGTCAAAAATACAAACATCGTGAGGAAACCTGCATGCTTCATTTTCGAGACATACTCGTTATAAGTCGCGACGGACTCACTCCCCGTCACACTGGACAGAGTTTCGGTACTACTACTGGAACGTGGATATTCTGAGTTTACAGAATACCTCTGACTACCCCCTCAGGGAACATAGTCGGGAGCATATGCTTGATGCTGCTATGCTAAAAATAAGTTTCACTGTAGTCTGAAGGATATTGTCATAAATAAAATCGTCATTAACACCGCAGTTGTTTAGTCTGGGTCGTTAAAAATATAATTCAATAACATATACATTGCGAGCACTCGAGCTGAAAACTGTGGTCTACTTGGAAGGGTGCCAATGTTGAGCCCTGTTTACGGTTAACGCATATAGACCGCGAGACGAGGAGTCGGCTGATTGATCCGTCTTTCAATGTCAATCTGCCTGACCGACATCGGTGATAAACGGCAGTGACCTGATTGCATTCACCACGGATTAAAATGGGTGACATCCTCACGGCGCAATTGTTAAACTTATATCGTCGTCTTAGTAATATATCCATAAGAATAGCAATGGTTGACTAATTTATGTACACTATTATGACACTACCAATAAATATCTCAAATGTATAGCATAAGCAATAAAAAAAAAACTACTTCAAAAACGTACCTATATCCAAAGAATGACGTATTTATTCCAAGAGGGACGGTTTTTCGTACATATGCCAAAATATTGACGTGGTTCTAATAAATCATTCCCGTGACGTATGCACCTCTACCGTCGTAAAACTAAAATAAATTTCAACCCAATGTGCGCTAAAATCACCGCGAGTTCTTTACAAATTCTCCGCCGCAAACTCATTACCGGTGGTGACACAAATTCCAACAATTCTGTTCTATGTTTTCTATAGTATTATAATATGATTAGTCTATTCATTTGCAACCAGAAGGTAGGTAAGTATATTTATAAAAGACTAAGCAGTTATATTTACCATGAAGCAAATACTTGCTTCATAATATTTACATGGGAAGACTAAATATTGCATTTAGCCGTCATATAACAAACAATAGGTACAATAAATGCCATCTGTCGTAGCACTCAACTCAACAAGTGAAGTGTCCAGTCTCCGCTTATGTAAGGGACAGCTGAGTTTACTTGGTGATTGGTTATAGAACTATTACAATGATGCAATCATAAATTATGTAACGTTAAATCTTGAATCTGTCCGTTGGAAAGTTGTGGTGACAAGTTTTAATCAAATATTGATTACCTACTTATTTAATATGAGTGTCCAAAGATATATATACCACTTTTGAATGTAAATTGTAACGAATGGTCCATATAATTTAGAAGTGGACCTACAACTACATTAACGGCGTCGATAAATTTATATATTGTACTATATTATACATGTGTTTAACCCACATCAAAGTAATTATTCTAGGTATCCACCTGCAACTACATACCTACATAAAATTACTTACAAGAGAAGCCTACATTACCTTGAGCATAGTCCACAAACGGCTCATAAATAACGAATAACTGAGTACAAATGCAATGCAGATGCACGTTCTTGCAAATGCTCAATAGCGATGTGGAATTGTAGGAACGCTATCCGTAAATTATTCGATTTTGAACTACACTAGCTCAACAATGGCAATAATACACTGAACTAGAAATGCAATAATATTTAATTTGATTACTGCAAAAGATAACTCTTTCTTCGTGAAAGCACATCACATCGTGATATAATATTTACAAAAAGAAATGTCTTTGTGTATGCAAAATAATATAACAAGATAGACTAACGTTTACAACCCAGGTCGGCTCTTATGTTTAAACATTAAACAAATTCGCAACTGCTTCGTCTGTACCTATGCTCCATCCAATGTTCAATTAATCTACCTACTCTCAGACCGCAATTATTACTGGTTTGCATGACTTTACAATGAACTTGATCTAGGTACTGTATCTATAAAAGAATTTACAATTAAGAACTAGTCAGTGACAAGTAAGTCCGGTAACGCTACGGCTAACAATGGAACAAAACGACCACATCCTCTCATCTCGACCACTTGCTGGCTGGCTTTACAACTGACGTGAGCGTCGCAGTTATCTTCTTTACAAAGTTTATAAAAGTAATTAGACGCCGGTTAAAGATCCGGTGTTGCGGTATTTATTGACATAGCGATATCGAAGGCTTCTAACAATAACAGACCTAACAAAATTAATCACAATTCGTCGAATATGCTTGCTATATTCATAATACTGTCTAGTCTAGTAGTTCTGTTATTAAATACGAATATCAGATGACATACCTATTATACCAGTCAATTTAGTGTAGATAATGCTAATAAGCTTCCAGATGATCGCACTGGCAGTTTACACTTCACTTCCAGAATGATCGATATCTAACTAAAATAAAATTTGTTAATTAACCAGTAATAAAAACTTATGATCGCTTAAAGAGGTACCAGGAAGCTGGAAAAGGTTGGGAGGTACCTACTGCGTTGACGAAAGCGACAAACTGAGAAAGAGCCGCAGGTAATGTCGAAGCAATTTTTTTTTTGTATTCCTAAGCTAACCGTGAATCGGCAGATATATCGAATCACGCACATTCGATGATTCGATTCGAGTGAATCTGAATAGGCAGGCTGAGTGGCTGATACAAGCGGTCCCCGCCATGTTCCCGCGCATTCTTGTGCCGGAGGTGAACAACCCGCGCGCACGTCGTCGTCCTTGGAGCGAGGAGCGCGAGCGAGCAACGTGCTCCTTTCTACAGCCTCCACTCAACGGCTGGACCAGCGGACCAGCGGCTTAACTTACATTATTTACACGTACGCGGTAAAACGTAACTTAAGCCGTGCCTTGCCGACATACCACACGATATCCTAGCGTGCTGCAAACATACGCTTTTCAGTACACTAGGATCTACGTCATCTTTTTACGAACTACGTAGGACTCTAAAAATTTGGCAACCTAATCCAATAAAGTAAGGTAAAACTATTGTCTGCTTATGGAATGCTTTCAAAAATTTCAAGATTATGGTAGGTACAGTTTAGACTCTACCATATTTAAATAAAGAAACTTCAAAGCAAGCAGCCGTTAAATACGTACAGCAATTTAACACAAAATTGTTGTACTTTAACTTAGCAAATTGAGGAAAATGCGTTAATGTTGTTAAATGTTCGTAAACTCTGTGACAGCCGGCGGACCATGAACTATAATAAGTGTTCACAAAGAGTGTGGAACTTGTGTTTTTGTTGAAGACCCACTTGTTGTCCAGCGCCAGCAGGATGGATTCTATTACTGCGTGGATAACTGAAATGTTACCTGAGCTCACTTGTCAAAAAAACATAGAAAACTAACATTGGTCATTGGTATGTTTCATAAATGTTTCATTGAGCCATTGATCATTTGTAATCCTATCCAGGGAACGATTTTGTAAGTTGTTGGTCATCGATCGACAGAACGCATTTATAGGCGATTCTTACGTGGTTTTGTATTTGATAGATTACACTCAACATCACATGAAATTAAAATTGCCAGGACCTGTCTAAAAGATATCGATCAATCATTATTAGAGTAGGTTAAGTAAAGTTACAATGAACTTTTTCCCATCCCAGTGTAAATAACCTTTCTTTTTGGATAGGGGCTAATTGAAAAGCTGAAAAGGGATAGACAGCGCTTTATAGCCAGTAGAAAAGCGAGCTATAAAGTACTTAAAAATATCATTGATTTAAATCCGCTTTTAATGTTTGTGGAAATTACATCAAAGAGGAGGCGCAAATGCACGGGATAAATAAGTAGATCTAACTGCTCTATGGAAAATTGACACATGGAAAAACCTAAAACACTTCAAGCGCTATTCTTGCTGATGACGCAGCGATGACCAACACAGCAGAGTGACCTTTATTTGCATCATGAAACAGATATCTTTCTAAACTTCTAGCGATAATGTTATTGCCAAATATAAAAACACGTCCGTAGATTTAAGTGAATATTAATATCTGATAATAAATTAGAGATGCCGTTCTATCGCCGTCAAATGTTGAATAAATAAATGACCGCCAAAAAACGTAAAAAAATGACCGGTCTATAATTCACACTCGTTTCACACTATACCTTTATAGCTCGAAGCTTCGTATCTTATCATTACCAATTAAATTGTCATTATAGGTACCACTATATACTTTAATTAATAGCAAATTCACAGTGAATCTATGTCAATGCGCACAAAACTTTTTATGCTGCTTGTGTTGCATAAGTACCTACTTGATAGCTTTTCTAAATAATTAAACATTAATACTCCTTATGCAAGTGATGCAATCAATGACTATATTATGATATGATGGATTACTTAATTTCTACTATAGATAAGAATGGCGGCGTGCTTAAAAAAGGCCAGGTCTAATCTACCCGAAACCGACGAGCATGCATGAAAGGACTAATGAATGTGGAGGAAGCTAGAGAGGTTTGTCAGGATCGTAGCAGGTGGCGTTCCGTTGTATCTACCTACCCCAGTGGGAGACAGGCGTGAGAATATGTATGTAAAATACCTAGACATTTTCAAGAAGGACGATCAACAATTTCGTGGAATCAAGAGTACTCTTTCAGTTACACACTTCTACCTAATCTTATCTACTCACTAGCTAGAGTAAGAACTTAATATACCTACAGGTTGTAAACTTAAATGCGTTACATATTAAACGGATGATTTAGACTGAAAATCCCTCACTATGGGGCTTCAGACACATTAATACAATTTCCGCATTCGTACAATTCCGCATTCGTACAATTGCACATTCGTACAATTCCACATTTTTACAACAAAAAACACTTAGTCAATCTAACAATTTACAAGTTTTTTTTTTTTAAGATTCGAAGAAAACGTATGACGATAGTTTTAAAGATTTCATGGTCAAGGACCGGGTATGCATTTTGTTGAATCGGTGTCTACTTTTGGTTCGTCTCGGTCTCTATCAATGTAGAAAAAAGGGGGACAAACGTGGAATTGTACGAATGCGGAATTGTACGAGTGCGGAAATTGTACGATTGTGTCTGGAGCCCACTATGGAGCCAATATCAAAATCGCGAAAAAATTCAACTGTCACATACATTTGATTCGAGGAACCATTGACCTTTTCTATGGAACAGCAGACTTTCTTTTGAATTTCTATGTTGGCTCCTTAATGAAAGTTGTTCAATTTGATAATCTAAAGCAACCCCTTTGATATGTAACGCGTTCAATTTTACACCCTGTATAGGTATGTTAGGATCAAGTGGCTACGTTACAAATTAACTGTGGCGTGTACATTTTGCGTGGGAGCGAACCGCGCTATTGTGCACACCATGTGCATTCCCGCCAAGCCTGCATGACGTCATACCCCATCGTGATGATTGCTGCATGCCTGTGACAGTACCATACTACTACCAAGCCGCACCGTACAATATCGGAAATTATTTTTTTCTATTCCATTTCAACAATTTTTGCTGTTACAAGGATTATTTTAAGTCTCTGGCGCCAGATTTTACCGTAAAATTTGATAACTTTGCAACCATTTTATAAATTAACTAAGATTAAGATTTAGTTTTTATTTCATCAAACTGAAGAAAAATGAATCTAAAGTCAGCCCTTTTTTTCCAGTAGTAACCATATTAGTCTTACATTGTTGATCGGAAGAAAATGAAAATTTACAATATACTTCACAATACAAAAAGAATAATGTGGTTTTGTTATTTTTTGAAAATTCATTAAAATTCATCTTATTATTCAAAGAAAACGGCTAAATTCTGACTTTGGCCACGCGCTCGATCACAAAC
The DNA here is from genome assembly GCA_963924505.1 of Agonopterix alstromeriana. NCBI lineage: Eukaryota > Metazoa > Arthropoda > Insecta > Lepidoptera > Depressariidae > Agonopterix > Agonopterix alstromeriana. The sequence continues at coordinate 5,758,842 of OZ004661.1, forward strand.
ATTAGTATGGAGAGTCGTGTTCGAGGGCGGATACGCCTTAAGTAATCTCGTAAAGAAGTTGTTTACTAAAACTACGTGAAAATACAAGGAAAATATTAGTATATCCGTTTATTTAATCATTTTTACGAGCAATTACGTACGAGCAGGTATAATCAATTACTTTACCATCAATAAAAAAAAATTATCGTCATCAATAACTGAAAAAGAAGCTAGCTACCATTAAAATGGATTTGGAAGTTAAATGATTCTGAAATTAGAAAACTGATAAAAGGTACTTTTGCAATGTGCGTTTCAATACCGTAACGTAACTGGGTATTAGTATCTAACCTACCTATTACTAATCTAGAAAACACAGTAGATATTCCGAGGAAAACACACTTACCTATTTCATTATATTATAAGGTAACTACTATAGAAAATATTCTGCAAACACTTTATTAAAAAAAGATTAGTCACGTATCCTATGTACAACATACATATTTCGTGATACCTTATAATACCTATTATACTAAAATGTATAAACCAAATAGTTTACTTATTGGTAATACTACAAATGGTGTAATTGGTTCCGAAATATGAAAAGCAGCAGGCACTTAATGAATACACAAAACGTACGTAAAGATGGTAACGAAGTCTACAGGGTCCTTCTTAATATGCTGACACTTTTTTAAGGAGATGATCGGACCGTCAAACTGAACAACTTTCTCTATGGCACCAACATAGAAATCGTAAAAAAAATCAGCTGTTCCCTACAAAACTGCAAACCTACTTAAGCAAATGTACGAGACAGCTGATTTTATTTTCGCTATTTTGATGTTGGTCACATAGAGAAAGTTGTTCAGTTTGATGGGCTGAACATCTCCTTAAAAAGTGTCAGCATATTAAGAATGACCCTGTATAGGTACTAGGATGTAACAAAACACCCTAGTAAATACTTAAGGAGGTGATTCAAACCATCGATCTGAACAACTTTCACTATGGAGCCAAAGTCGAGAAAAAATATAAAAAATCTGATGTCTCATACAAAACTGAAGTAGGTGATTTTTTTTTTCTCGGTATTGGCACCTCCTTAAATATTACTAGGGTGTTTCGTTACACCCTGTAGTAGGTAGGTATTCTATAATATCCATCAAACGTTAGCGCCGTGTAAGGCCTCCACTAATCACCGAACGTTGCAAACATTCGTGACGAGACGAACAACACGTGCGCCAACCACCTATTATATTCTTGAGTACTTTTATTGTACTTGAAAATCACATATTAGTAACCTACGCTTCCGCAGATAAGATCGAACAGTAGGCCCGTGAGACGCGAAACTACGTGGTCGTGAGAGAAGAAAGTCATTGTATCAACTAAGTATATGTTTTAGTAGGTGATGGTGACACTGGGCGATAGGTAGGTAGCAACGCGCGTGCCATTTGAGAAAACAAGATCTCAAAGACAGATAATTTCCACTATTAGACATATGTGACACAGTTGCTCAGTGTCCGATGATCAGATGATCTAACGAAGATATTTTCTTACTTTGTGTTCGCACGAAAGTACTATTTGTACTTCCCCTGTAAACTGAAGTTCGGTGATCCATTTCACAACGAAAGTCCATGAAGAACGTCCAGTTTATCGTGACCAGACTGGTGGTTCAGGAGTGCGATTTTTAAACTCATACGTTGAACACAGCAGTTGATAATCTCAAAATTACTATGGAGATATGCATCTTTCTACTGCTGATTTGACTTTCGAAAATCGCACTCCTGGATTGTGATTTTTGAAAGTCACATCAGTAGAAAGATGCATATATCCATAGTAATTTTGACAATTTCTACTTCTGATTTGAACGTGTTTCAAAAATCGCACTCCTTATTCGAATTTTCAGATGACATAAATAGATGAAAATTATTAAACAAAATAGTTAGAGAAGTGAGTGAGAGAAACTGCACAGAAATTGAGGACAGCTAATGCCGATGTTTTTTGGATTAATTCAATTTCATATCTTACCTTTTTAGGTTATTGCTCGATAAAGTGGTAATGCGGCGTGATAATTAATTATCTAATTATAACCGGTATGGATAACCTAAATATCTCGAGTCTAATTTCGTTACGAAACTATAGATTTGTGCCGTAAATCGGATTTAATGACAAGCGTCAATAAATATTTTATTTCATTATTTGGGCAACATAAAAAACGAAGAGAAGACTTGCATTGGTTAAATAACAAAAAAAGCAATAGCATTAGCATTCTCTGGTCTGATATATTCGCTGGTAAATGTAAATCGCATAGCTTAATTCGCATTCGCGTTCCGGAAACACACGCTATAGTATTTCGCAATGGCAGAATAGTACTTACTTACTTCAAAATTAAGTTACACAAATCATAAAAGTGATAAATAAAATACACTTATTACTATTGACTGTTACTATGTTGAATTATACAGCGTGTAAGTGACAGCCTAGCAAATACCGAAACGGTGAATTCAAGACCATCAAACTAAACAAATTTCACTATGGAGCCTACCTCAGGATACGCGAAAAAAAAACTGTTGTTTCATACATTTGACTGTTTCAGTATTTGCTAGGCTGTCAGTTACACCCTGTATGTTAAAGTTAAGACATCATTTAAATTAATCAAAAATAATAACCAACCAATAATAGAATAGAAGTCCATTCTTCAAAGATCGATAAAACGTGCCCCCGTGCCAGATTGGCCAATTTACTATCCAAAACCTTAACTATTTTAAAGTGTATAGTAAAAATTATCTTTATTTTTATAATTTAACAAAGAGTTAACTTTATCAGCACGTACTATGCTAATAATTGTAGATGCATTTGATAAGACGTGGCTCGAGTGTCCGTTTACATGGAAGTCTTGATATCACGAATAAGCCATCTCAAATATACACAGGCTTCAAACTAGCACTTTATTATTATAAGAAACATGACCCTTAGCCGCTCCTTCCACGAAATTCTATACTGTTGAATCACTAAGTGGCTTTGGCTAACTGACCGCGATTGTCCTTCGTGGATTATATTCTGTTAGCCTAAATGTTTTGGCCCCGTTCGTTTCAAAGAACTAATCCGAATATTCAAATGTTAGGCATTCAACCTACACTAGTGTCACCATCTCGAGAGCTTTCCTTATCTTCCCTTTCCACATGTATCTTAATCTCAGGGAACCTAGTTCCAATGTTTGTCCGTAAACAACGTTGGCTCTGTGAGGAGTAAAGGCAAACTGAGTAACTGTAGTTTTGAGATAAAAGCTTTTAGAGCATTTAGAGGTGCAGGTGTTACGCAAGCGACTGCGGCAGCTTGCAGCCTGCAACCTGCATCTATCGACCGGTCAGCTAACTAGGTACATAACTTCCCATCTACTGCACAAGTGCTTTTCTAACTTTATTGCTAGCTACTACAATGTTTAAATAGAGACGTTACGGAGATTTGCATAAGAATTTTTCACATTTTCATAGCATCCATCCGGTACGGTTGATGTGCTGGTACAATTTCAAAGGCAGATAAGCTAGTTGAGGCAATACAGGGACGTCCGCCGCATTCCAATGTTCCTTTCACGCTTCGCAATATTCTCGCATTGCAATGTGAACGGTTAAATGTCGAAGAACAGATTGCCTCTGGCATGCGTTGGTTCTTTTAATGATTATACCTACTATTTGCTGTATATGTAAACAACTCCGATTGAATTTACCCACAAAGGGGTGGGTAGCTTTTTTTATTTGTTTACTTACTCACAAATTTATTGGTACCACATCGTATGCGGATCAGGTGGTAGGGCTTTGAAAGCCAGAACAAATAGATTTTTTCAAGTTTGATTCTCTTTCGATGGTACTTTCCAGAAACCTAGGTTTTTAGGTAAATATGTATTTTTAGGAAGAATACCCAGCAGTCGGCCAAAGAAGTGGTCTACCACTAGGCTAGGAAGATTTGTAAAAATTTATTCTTTATACTTTTTTTTCGACTGTACCTACTTATCTCACACGTAGTTAATTACATTCGTTTTGTTCTCTTGATCTTAAAAAAAAATACAAAACACCGAATAATTATAAGGAACCTACACACACATACCTACTCACACATTACAAAAGATTTAGTAAGTAAGTATAATTATAATCTATAATATTAGCAAAACTTATAATGTCTTTGATTAGCAGACAGTAAATTAAACAGACAAATACCTATCTACCTACCTACTTTACAAAAACTGAAAAAGGGTACAAGCACGATTCGATACAACTCATCTTATAGCATCATATTCGCGGATATAGAAAGTAAGGTTTAGGTCCGGGCGTCCACTCACCCTGCTGCGGAATGCTGTGCGAGAGGGGATGGGACGTCATTTCATTTACCATACTCCAGTTCAGAACACACTCTACACTCCAGTTATACCAATAGCTTTTACTCCAGGATCCTACGTAACGAAAACGTTCTATAAAATATATGATATACCAATTCCCAGGTGATATTTACTACGGAACCGACAACAAAACTACTAACAATAAAATTTTAATAATTTCTCATCACCATTGAATTGGATTGATAACTGAAATGAACAAAAGACAAGAGCAACAAGTGATTGATTCACATACAAACCCTCGCGGCTGACGGTCGAGCTCGAGCGTCGCACGTCCCCGCCATTCAACTTCCCCACCATGCCACAAAGGTCTAGGGACAAAAAAATCGTTGCTCGCGAAAGGTCCCCGTTCAACTACCTGCATGAAAGACAGGTCGCTTGTATATTGTTGATCGAAGCGCAAAAGGCCTCAACGAGTTAGATATCCGCGACACCTCGATGTCGATGACACATCGCCCCCGCAATGTTTCGTTTCAGGTGCCTAAAATTCCTGAGTTTGTTACTTATTTTTAGCAGCTGATCCGTCATATGGAGGTGACGCATAACTAAACAAGTAAAAGAAACGGCATCGGCATCGCGATAGTGCAAACAAAGCCTCTCGTGAAGCCTTAGGTACGCCGTGTATTAATTAATCTTTTATCCTCTTTTATTTCTGATCGGCTTTCCGTAAAGTATTCATTTTCATTCTCTTTAGCCCCATTTATAAAGATATGTTAATTACTAAATAAACTTGTTCGCTATTGTTGGATTCGGATCGAATAGCTTGGTTGTTTATATTAAACAATACAGATTAGTTAGATGATAACTCTAAAATATTAAAAAGTAGTTATCTCATAGACGCAGTGAAGGTAAGCAATTAAAAAAGAACGTTAAAGTTGAACTAAGTCCACCTGTTGACGCCCGCCTCGGCCACACCTGGCACCGGCGCGGCACACATTAGGGGCAGATCTGTGGACCAATGTTTATCCTAACAACAAATATTTAAACTTTGCGTGACCGTGGCTCTGATGCATCCTAATTTAACGCTTCGGGGAAATTCTATTCGTTCGGACTTCGGAGCAGAACAAAAAGCCGATTATCCTTTTTGTAAAGGCTTAGATATAACTATAATTATAGGCGATAAGACTTAAGACTAGTCGAGCGACTGTCTAGTAAAATATCCGGTTTACCGTACCTTATTCGCTGGCGGCATCAAATCCTCTTCTATTACGGATGTTATCTCGCGTCGTTTAACATTTGTCTTCGGACTTGTATCTTCTACAGCACTTTGAAGTCGTTCAACCACATTTGTCAACACTGTACACGAAACTCTAAACTTTTTTGGGTTTCCAATGCGATTAAAACTATCTTTGTTTCTATCTAATATCATTTACATAATTAATATTAATATGATTGTTGCGTTCCTAATTATTTCTCCAAGTTTTATGTCAGGAATAATGATAGTTCCTGTTTATATCGTCGACGAATAGGATTTTTTTATAGGACCGCTTTTATGAGGCTAGAAGGAACGCAAACAGCATCGGCAGTCCGCCGTCGACCGACTGGTATAGTAGTAACGTACTAGCGCGTCGAGCCAACTACCAGCATCGAGTCGAGTGGGAGGAGGAACACGCGACGCTAATATAATAACGCACAAGCGAGAGCGAGACGGCCTTAGACTTCTTCACGGGTACATCTATAAAGCAACTAATGAAAACTGTCCACAAGACCAATAAATCCTCACACAAGTCCGAATATTTACAATTTAACAGCATAATACTGGTTTTACCTGTACGGTCTGAACCCAACCGCGCGCCGATAAGGTAATTTGAATTCCTGCAGAGTGAAAAAGACAGAGGTTCTGTCAGACTATGCGTGCATACCTCCCTACACGTAAAGGCCTATACTTGTATAATATAGGAAAGAAAATGTTGATTTTAATGTGAATACGTTAACGGTCACTTCACTACAATTCATTCTGGTCAAACAAGATTTCCTTACAATATTGATATATTGTTGCTAAGAATGTGAACCATAAATATCTAGGCCAGCATATTATAGTGGCGTGGGATTTTTCGATTAAAATAGTAAATATTGTAAAACATAAATAAGCTTTACAGCTGAAGAACAGAGGAATACATGTCACGTACCAGGCCATTCTTCACATAATAACTATGTAGATTTCTACTTGAAGCAATGCTAATAAAATGAAACAAAAGAGAATCACCCGCAATCTGTTAATTTAATAAGCAAGCGCAGGCTATGCTAATAATGGCGATTCATTGAGCAACCCTAGTAACGGCCATTGCCGCAGAATACACAGCGAACTTTCGTATAGTATAGTAGGTAGTGATTCAGAAGTGGAGAACGCGGCTACTCTTCTATTTGCCTTTCTTATTGGCGGTGGACAAAGGCTTCACTTTTACCAATTAGCTGGGCAACGCACGAACGACCACCGACAGATTAAACGTTGGCTTTGTTTCCAAAAACAAGTGAAAATCTATTCGATATCGACATACTTCCACTTGCTACTTGTTTCCAATGCTAAACGTTTCTTGCTTACTTCATAAACTACTAGAAAGAGTTCATAAAATGAATAAATTAAAGGCCGGGCTTAAAAATACCGTTGTTAAAAAACTAGATCGTGATCAAATTGCACTGATTGGTTTTTCAGTCAAAGTAAAGAAATTGCTTTAAACTTTACTGTAAATGTAAACCTAATTAGGTATTGGAAAGTTGGAATCATCTGGAATTAACAGGTATATACTATGTCCATTGAGAGGCTTTTAAATATCACTATTTACAATTTCATATCTACAAGCTATTACTGTTACACGCCGTAAATTACTTCAAAGTCAACGCTTAGCTTCGATTTTCCTCTGTAAAGCGTATAGAACGGTCAGCACTGAAGCACTCAAGCGTTCTAGCGGAGGTGGTTCCCGTAGACTTGGAAACGCCGCGCGGCCAATTACTATCGTTCAAGAAAAATTTTTCATAAGTCATTACTTCCCATTTATTCGTAGTAACTTCATAAGACCGCGCGACCAAACTAGAATTAGTAAATTACTTATTTAACTTTGATTGCAACATCTTTGACGAACTTTTATCAGACTGGGAACTACGGTGGCTATGGCAAGGGTCTACAAAGGGTCGGCATCTATACAATTGTTTACGTCTGTTCGCGATTTAGAACCGTCTTGACAAAATGTGGCTTGGAATAGATCACTGCGTAGCCCAATTTCTGACTGGACATATTTTAAGGGAAAGCTATTTTATTTTAAATTGGTTGCGTCACCTTTATGTGAATGTTCTGTTGACGGTAACGAGTTCGAACAAACCGCTCATCATATTCTTTGGGAGTGTGAGCTCTGGTACGCCGAGCGCCAGACCATGCTTGACTTAACTAAAATCGTTTTCTGGTGTCCCTTATTACATGGATCTTGTTGCAAATAGGGATAACTTCCGTGCGTTCAGAGGTTTTTGCCATACTTATTACTGGAATCAAAATAAGTCATAGTTTCAGTAAAGTGTTAGGTTCCTCTTTTGTTTTTGGTATCTTATATTTTGGTGCCTTTGCGGTAGGGTCTTCAACTCTGCCGTAAATGCTCTGGAATTGGCTCTCTAATAGCATTGCTTTTTCTTATTACAGTCTCCCGTTTGCAATGGAGGGAAGGCGGATATTTGATTTCCCTGCTCCTCCTTTCCTCTTTGATTAAATTAATTGCGGGTTCCAAGACAGAATAGAGTCATCCCCCTGGCTCGCTGGAGTTCATTGTCTTGTGTTGTGAATGATCGCCGCTGTTGATCCTGGATTACAGGAGTTACACCAGCAGCGGTGGGAATATGTGGTGGGCACATGCCATGCCCCACTAAAAAAAGCTATTACTGTTGCAGATATTATTATTAAACTGTTAGGTACCTACCGTTAAATACTTCTTTATTTGGCGATAAACATTAAACGAATTGAATGCCTATTTAAAAGAATTGGTATTATTATACATAATATTATATTATGTATATGCATATACAGGGAGATTAGTAATTCGACCTATTCCTTGAAAGAGGTGATACTAAAGGTCATTTGCAATCAAGCTCAGTTAACTTGAAAATGAGCGGTTACCGAGTTATGAAGGTTTTACGATTTTTCACAAATTTTCTAACTTGGTACCGAAAAAAGATATTTGAAAGAAACTACTCAATCCTGATCTGTCCAATAATACTTTTGAGAAAGCTGATAAATCAATGATTATATTGAAAATAAAACGCTCCCCTAAAATATCCGTAATTTCCGAAATAATAGGTCTTATGGCAAAGATATATATTTTTTAAACTCTGTCATAAAAGCACCCTGTATTGTTTGAAAAAAAAATGTATGGCACTTGGCGTACAAATTACGGGAATTACTTATAAGCTTTCATTTCTCTATCTATCAGAAAAACACTGGCACTGGACATCAGTTATTAGTTTTGAAAATTTTAGAAGTATGAAATTTACCTGTAAACGCCCCTCTGTGCACAGGGCTCCTAACTGAAACTTCTCAGATACTTCTTCAGTTTCTGAGCACCCGGTCCAATACCATTAATTACATTTAAATGTTGTTATTATCTTATCTCAATTTAATGCATTTACTAATAGCATCAAGAAATGACTCTGTGGTTTTACTTAGTAGGGTTGAATTTGAAAGAAGGTGGTCGATATTACACTAATTACTAATTATTGCACCGTCGTCAAATATACTTAAATCAGCTTTTACACCAGCTAACACATAAAAAAACACCCTAGTGATATTTAAAGGCGTAGTTTAGACCATCGAACTGTCATAAAAAAAAACTCTATCTATAAAGGCAAAATACGGAGAGAAAATGTATCTGCTGTTCCATACATTTGAGTCGAGTCTGTAGGTCCTGCTACTGCTGTTTGTAGTTTTGTTTGTATATTTTATACGATTTCGAATTTTGTGCTATAGCGAAAGTTGTTCAGTTCAGGAACTAGAGGGTGAAATTGATATCATTAGCATCCTTTTAAGAAACTAAGAGTCTACCCATCAAACTGAACAACTATTACTATGGGAGCAAACCAATCGTAGCAAAAAAAAATCTGCTCTTCCATTATAAACTGCAACGCATACCCGACTCAAATGTATGCAACAGCAAGATTTTTTTGGTGCTCAGATCGGTTTCAAGTTGTTCAGTTTGATGGGTAGACTCTTATTTTAAAAGGATGCCATTATATCAATTTCACCCTCCCTGTGTGAAATTTCAATTCAATCGGTATCAAATCGACATGGCGTTTTGTTCGGATTTTGCTTCTATTTAATAAATACTTAAATAAATTTCAGACACTGTAGTGATCTGATGATCATATAAACAAAATTTAAATATAAATTCCTAATACGTTATCGATATCGTTTGGTAATCAGTAACTTACACAATTGTCCTACTTAATGAAAAAATCACAATCACGAGATCTACATGGAGTAAGATTTACGAACACTACTCTTGTAAAAAAAACTATATTTGCCGACTCTACCTAAAAAGAGAGGTGACAGCAACCCAGCAAAATTTCCCTCAGATGTCACCGCGTGCCTCGAATTGTATAGCAGTATACAAGCACTTGAGTCATTGGAAATCGAACCATCGACAACTGACCCCTTTATACGATGAATAGTAATGACCCTACTTGGATTGTGTTCACGAACTCGACGCAAAACACCTTCAATTATACATCCATCATGATACTAGGTCGTTGGCAGTTTATGAATTCGTATACCATAAATGTCATTCAATATTTCATCGAGTATTGACAGATTGGAACATTTTAGTATGGAAGATCAAAATAAATAATGATGAACTTTCGGTTAAAGTTTCTATAGTAGGTACACTACATAATTACCTTAGTAGTTACTTTTAAAGCAAAATAATATAGGTACAGAGTCCAACTTAATATGATGACGGTTTTTAAGAGGATAATCAGACCATCAAACCGAACAACTTTCTCTATGGGGCCGATGTAGAAATCGCGTAAAAAAATATCAGCAGTCCCATACATATGGGTCGAGAAGATTACAGATTTGTACAGAACAGCTGTTTTTTTTTCGCGATTTCGACAATGGTCCCTTAGAGAATGTTGTTCAGTTTGATGGTCTAATCATCGACTTAAAAACAGACAGCAATTAAGAATGACCCGATACAGGGTGAAATTATTATCATTAGCATCCTTTTAAACTAAGTCTGAACTAACCTTTAAACATACTTCACGCTTTACAACGCGGCATCGATTCACGGTTATTATCAAAGAAAACCTGTAAATCTCCACCGTATAAATAAATGTTTTTGTTGCCTAAGTTTTCGCTTATAACTTTTTTTTCTATATCGGAACTAATCCAAGCGAGTAACAAGAAACTTTATTCAGTATTATGTAGATACTTCTGTTGAAATTTTTCAGTTCATTATAAAATACTTTGGATATACGACGTGTTAATGAATTAACGCAAAACTAGAAAGTAGTTTGTTTAGAATCGAGAGCAGAATCAAATTATCATGTTTTCAACACAGGTAATTTTTTTCAAAATATTAAATAATTTTTTTGTAAAATTAATAATTTACTGAACTCGATCTCAACCTGCCGCACAGGCACACTCACCCTACTTATTACGAAAACAAGATTCTTAAAATGTATCCACGAGCACGTTAGCGCTTTCATTAATTGCTGAAATGATAACAAATCATTGCCAGAAAACTTAAAATGCGAATAACTTTAAATTTTAACTATTAAAATAATGAAATTATTGTTTCAATCGAATTATTTTGTTCTAAATCAGTTGGGGTGTATGAGGTTTTGCGCTTATTCATTATATATTATAATCATGTATATTATATTCATGTATACCTACGATCTCACGGCCATCAGTAAGAGAACTCAAACTTAAAACCCAGCACCCTCTGCAGCAATTGACCTTAAAAACGAGCAGCGTTACTCAAGCACGCTTTTATATTGAACTAGCCTTAGCCCGCTACTTCATCCGAGTGGATTTCTTTCTACTTCTACATCCCGCTGCACCTCTCGAGGGGTTGATTTTCGAAAAAAAAAATCCTAGTACACCCCTAATCTGTAAGATACCTACGTATTCCAAACATATTTCAATCTTCAGTGGTTATTATAGTCAGTCATGGTGCTGTTCTATATCTTTTTGAACGGAACAGAACAGAACAGACCGGTCGGTAAACGTTCGCAATTGGATGGTCTAAGTTAACATACACCAAAATCTATGGTGTAAGTCCGAAATATTTCATCATCATCATCTCAGCAGATAGACGTCCACTGCTGGACATAGGCATATCCTAAGCAGTCCTCATCCAACGAGTTCCCGTCGCCTTCACCAGGTCGTCGGTTCACCTTGTTGGAGGCCTACCCACGCTGGTCGCGAGAAAATCATTCCAACTCCATGGAGAAAAACAATTGCTTAATTTAAAAAAAATGAAAATCACCTGCCTTCTCTTTCTAACTCTATGCTGGAAAATGAAACGGCAACATCAAATGTCAAATTCTGACATTGTACATTTATATTTTTTCTTAATGGCCAGTTTTTTTTCTAACTTCATTTTATTAAAATATCTGTAATCCTTTCATTTTAAAATCTCTGACTTAGAAAATATTGTTATCTCGAAATGGTTTTCGTCTCCGCCCTCCAAAAAATGTTTGTCGAAACAATGGTTCATAGGTATTCATTGATCAGAGGTTCATTGCAAAAAATAAAAACGGTCAAGTGTGAGTCAGGCTACTCGCACGCGAGGGTTCCGTACCACACAACATATTAACTTACAAATTGCTTAGATTTGTTTGGCACGCTGCTCTCTTGGAGATAAAAGTCTCTGAAATCTAAGTTTAGATATAAAGTGAAGCCAAAAATCTATCCCACTTTTATCCGCTAACTCCCCGATCGTTGTCGCAGCATAGAAATGAGTAGGAATACTCATACACATACACATCTTCGTAATCTACATTCATTTAACCACATATTACTACAGTTGTTCATGTGATGCCGAACTTTTTTAACACAACATAAGTAAGGTACATAACACTATTTCAAGCAAGTAAGTACACAGAAGCCAATTTTATCCGAGTGTGCTATTGTCATCATTAAATGTATACCTACTTTGCAATTAGTGGAACTGATAGGTTTTGTTTACGATGCAACACCTGCTCCTAGTTAATATGATGCGAGTGTAAAGAAAGTCGAACACAGCAAATACCATCACTTTTAAGTAAGGCAGTACGTGAATCCTAAAGGATTTCTATTTAAAAAAAAACAAGTCAATTTTCTTTTCTAACCCTGCAGTAATATAGAAGTAATTGGTTTCCTTTACGTCATATACCTGAGCAAATCAGGTTATATAGTAAATGTAAAGAAAATTTATGAAAGCAACAAATACAATCGTTTCAAAGGATATAATGCAGTTGTTGCAGTCATCGATTTCTATTTATCTAGAAAATATGCATATGGTAGGTGAAAACAACGTGGAAATAAATAACGTAGCTTTTCTCTTAGCAGAGTATACGACAATGTATACAGTCTAGACGTTTCATTAGGCTCCGTCGACGCTACTATTGTCAAACTAGGCCCATTGTACAAACCTTTTATAGACAGACACCATGAGACGGCTCTGAATAGAAAACGGTAGACAGAACGGGTATTCAGTACAAAAGAAACATTGAATATTGCAAAAGGGCTGAAAACTTCACTTGCACGCTTGCAACAGTATTACAACCGTACAAGTGAAGTTGCACTAAAGTACCACGTGGCGTGCTTTTAAATAACTCGAAAAAAATGTGGAGCGTTAGAGTACCTTAGGTACGAGTAGTTACTGTACCTACCTACCTATTAGTGCGTCAAGAAATGTAGTGGCCGAAATTCACCTTCAGAAATAGACAATACCTACTTCAAATTAATTGTTTATCAATCATAACAATCTCTGTGTGAAAGTAGTCTGTTTAGAATCAAGAGCAGAATCGAATTATCATGTTTTTAATCTAGGTATTTTATTTTAAAATATTAAATAATTTGTTTGTAAAATTTAAAATTTACTGAACTCGATCTCAACCCACCGCTCGGGCACTCTCACCCTACTTACTACCAAAACAAGATTATTAAAATGTATCCATTAGCACGCTAGCACGTTCATTCATTGCTGAAATGATATAACAATTCATTTTTGCCTGAAAACTTAAAATGTGAATAACTTTAAATTTTAACTATCATAAAAATGAAATTACTATTTCAATCTAATTATTTTGTTATAAATCATTTGGGGTGTATGAGGTTTTGCACTTATTCATTAACACGTTGTATATTGAAAAGTTCGACAGTTGTATAGTGTACTACTAGGTAAATGTATAGCTGCTTAGAAGTTTCGCTTACGCTAGTAGACAGATCATACATGCATACTGATGCTATCTTCCTGGAAATACCTCTCATTGAATATTTAGGGCCTGTTTCACCACTTTTGGATAAGTTCTTGTTAGCTTACCCGACAGCTCATTTGACATATTCTTCAAACAAAATATGTCAAATAACCTGTCGGATAAGCTAACAAGAACTTATCCAAAAGTGGTGAAACAGGCCCTTAATAATGTAAATAAAAGAGCAATCGATAGGTAGGTACACCACCTACTGTATCGAATCGATATTATTATAGATGCAATGTAGGTACAGAATGTAATAACGTAAATTGGAGCGGTGTGATACTAGGCAGCTGACACTAATTGAATTCTCCATTCTAGACTACCGACTAACGTGTTACCTATTGGTTTAAACTCCAATTTCCGACAGCTCCTCTAATTACACCCTGTGAATAGCTATGCAGGGTGTTCCAGACCACACGGATATAAAATTGTATAAGTATAGAGTCAAGTTGCGCCTTGCATGCTAGCCCGGCTTACACTCAGTTACAGAGACGCTCATTGAAGTAATCCTCCATTAAATATCTTGCTAGCTTTTACTACGTCAACAAGGCAAGAAGTGACAGCAATAGATTTAATGGAGGATTAACTTTTAATGAGCGTTTTTGCAATTGAGTGTTACAGTCCAGAAATAGTTAACCATTTTTAATGAAGTTTTAATTTACATGGATGACGTAGTTACTAAGATTTTTGACAAATCTTAACTATTTTTTCTGGCATACTGACAAACCAAGAATTTTAAACCTATTAATTTTATTTGAAGCTTCTTGTGACATATCATTTTTTGTGGCAATTAAAAGAACATAAAATGCTACAGTTTAAAAAAAACACGAGTGTGGTAAACCTCTTTTTTACATTTTTAATGGAATTTTAAAATGTTCTGTGGAATTTGGACTAAATCTATTTTTTGAATTAACTAAAATTTGTCGTCCCCAAGACAACTATCTAAAAAAACATTGTATGTCCATGTGGTCTGGATCACCCTGTATAACATCCAACATAGATTTACGATGCAATGCAATGAAGATCAAATATATCCCATACTTGACATTTTGTTGTGTATTTTTAAGGATTCTGTACCCGAAGCATTGAAATAGAACGCCTTGAACTTGATTTTAGAATAGAATAGAACACATTTATTTGCCAAAGTAAGGTGGGAAACTCGTCAGTGTATTGATATTGAAAATTTTGTATTTGCTTAGTTGAAAGAGAGGCTGTCTGCACGTGTTACTGATTTGAAATACTTATAAGTACATACCTACTAAGAGAAGTTTATTCCGAATGTGAAAATGCGCGCTGCATACAAACGAAGTCTGGTGATATTTTCAATACTAACCAAGTCAATGAATTTTTTCAGAAACAATCTAGACTTCATACAAAAATAGAGATTAGTTTCTAGATTGTTTCTGAAAAATATCATTGACTTTAATTTATTCGTATTGAAAATATCACCAGATTTCGTTTGTATGAAGCGCGCTCCGAATTATATTCCCTTAATACAATTGTTGACTTGCGAGTAGTTAATAATTTTAACGGGTTCTTACCGCGTTTTTGATTGTTTTTGGATCGCGTAACTCAAAAAAAAAAAAGAGAACCTAACTATATGAGTTTAACTTTCATAAAATTTTCAAACGTAATCTAGACCTACAGAAACATAAAGCGTTCCGACGTCGTTTTCACCGGCCGTAATGGCGATTTCCCACATTTACTCACGGATGTTATGTGTTAACGACTACATGGATGTATTATATTCGTACTCTTTATACTCGTATCACAACTACGAACGCACAAAAATTAAATTATAAACGTATAAATATAGTGCCTTTATTTTCCACGGTACCTACACGTACCTACCTACCTTGTTTACCACAAATCTCCTCTTTACTTCCATATCGATAAGTTTTGTTCGACATGACCGTCCCGTAGAATCTTGCTGCTAAATAAATTATCAAAGACTAGGAATAATAGACAGCAGGTGTACAGTCTTGCATTCCACAGAAAGAAGGTAACCGGTAACCGGAAGGTAAAGGTAAATAAAATAGAGATGGTTATTGATTGGTAAGACAAAACTGTGTAACGTTACGATACGAAAAGAAAAATTTGCAGCATAACTCCGAAGAGCGCATAACAAAACAATCGTTAAAGTACTCACCACTCCCAAAGATGGACGAGGCAGTCAAACATGACGCAACCATGCTCGGTGTTCAAACAGGAGGCAGCCGCTGGAGTCGCCGTCGCCATTTTTTCTCACTCCAGACTCCAAATCATCCAATATAATTTCACTTTACACCAAGACCTCCACACTTGGCTCTATCGTAATAATCGGTATCCGAATAACGCCTAAGCAATTTTGCGAAGGTAATCTCTGGAAAGAGAAAAGTGCCAATTAGTCTTAATGGAGTGAACAGTGGGTGAAATGAGATGAAAGTGAAATTATAGATGTTGCTATTGTGGCGACAATACTGTTATCCGTAGGTATCAAGCTTATCAAGATACATCGTTACGGTATGCGATTTTGTCAATGATGAACATGCGATTGTACATTTTGATTTACTCATCATCACGCATGGGCAGAAACGATTGTGTAACACGGTTATTGGATCAAAAATAACTTCCATGAGAAAACATGTTCTATTTAATACCTATGGTATTGGTTGAGCGGGCTCATTTTCCGCAACTCGACGTCTTAGGCGCCTATTTTGCGTTTTAATACCTAATAGTTACTATTTAAAAATTCGGAAAATCGTTTGAACTTAACAGAACATTAGCTTTATTCGACAGGACAGTAGTTATGATAACAGTATTTTGTTTCTGATTTGAAGATACTAGATTCTTAGAATACCTGAGGGTAAATATTATATTACCTCTACCGTGAAATTGGTTTAGAGTGAACAGAATTTGTGGTCAAAGACAACGGCTCTGTTAATAGCAGTTTTGTGCTTTTGAGGTTAAAATAAAACGGAATGTTTGTGGCATTATTGAGTAGTTAGGTGTTAACTATTAGGTACCTAGTAAATCAAATTAAAATAATCATCATCTCTACTTGTTACATTACATTAAATAAATAAATAGCTTGGACATTGTCACATAAATTACGCTGAAATGGCGGCTAAAAGAGATGAATAGAGGAACACTACAAATTGCGCCACGCAGCTGTTGTGCCTGTGCAAAAAATACCGATCTAGTATGGAAATAGCAATAAACTGCCGGTCTAAAATGTGACTAGGTATTAAATTGGATTGGAGCATTATGCTTCCTCTAGAAATGATCTTAAACAACCTAGATATGAGAATAACAACTTGTCTATACTCGTAACATAGATATTGAGACGTGCTTGTGCTAAGTTTCTTGTCCGCTTAGATATAGCTTTGTTGACGCGCAAGAAAGTCAATTGTAAGACAATAACACAATGGATTCGTGTTGTGTCAGTTGTCACTGCAATGAGCGTTTTGCTCCATTTCTTCCGATGGTCTACCATAGCCCACGATCAACCTGGACCCACTGAGATATTATTTTAGTTACTTACCTACCCATTAAATAGGTAAGTATTGAAAACAATTTGACAAGTTTATTATTGTTACCGGGTTGAAATTAAATATTTTCGGTTATGATAACGTCAAAGAAGAAAATAATGAGTACTTAATAAATTAATTGGATAGAAAAACCATTACACGTTTGCGACGGAAAATGGCATAAATAAACTAAAGGAATTTTCCCTGGCGGCTTTGTCGTAGGTACCTAATATAAATTTAATGTTTGCAAGAAAATTGTGTATCTGGCTTCTCCTTTGTTTATATTAAACAAAGTCTGTAGATTCCCAACTTGAAATGAACAATTATACTTAAACTAACTTATGTTTTTTACAAGCTCGTAAGATTGGTACAAACAAATCTTGAAACAGTTCCCGTAATCAGAATTTGCTGAAAGGTGCATTTATTTATAAACCCGATGACGATATGATTTACGGTGTCAAGAAGCTAGTCTGATGATGGAGTAGTGACTGGGTCTGATCTGATTTCAAAAGTTAGTTATCAAACATTTTCTAACTTATACTCCATTCAAAATAGCAACGATTTTAAGGCTATTTTTAATTACAGAAACAGAGATTTGAAACACTTACTCTCACTTATTCTTAAAACAGCTTTAGTAACGTCCAAGATATGATAGATAGTACATCTTTCTGATAAATAAATTATATGTGCTTATTAGAATTGGCCAGAAAGCTATTTTAGCGGAAGTAGGAATCGGAAAATCTCGTCGTCCTTATTTGGAATGAAGTATAAGTATAGGTGGGTACAATATAAATACGTTATTTATGTATTGTTTAGGTAACTATCTTTTAATATATTATTTATATTCATTCATCCATAACATCCCAAATTCGTAAATAACAATCTATGTACTTGAGAGAACAGTTATCAGATGATCAGGGCGTGTGCCGCGACCAGACGAACACAGTGAAAGTGTCCCTAACCAGCAGTTAGCGGTACTTCAGGTAACTCACTAAAGACACCATGCTTTTGTTCCGTTCGAGGGACTACTTAAATTGTGGAAGAAGTCTACATCCTACTAACATTATGAACGCGAAAGTTTGTAAGTATGGATGGATGTTTGTTACTCTTTCACGTAAAAACTACTGAATGGATTTTAATGAAATTTGGCACACAGATAGAATATGATCTGGATTAACACATAGGATACTTTTTTAAAGTCTACGCAGACGGAGTCGCGGTCAACAGCTAGTAATATTATAAACGCGAAAGTTTGTAAGTATAGATGGATGTTTGTTACTCTTTCACGTAAAAACTACTGAATGGATTTTAATGAAATTTGGCACACAGATAGAATATGATCTGGATTAACACTTAGGATACTTTTTAAGGTCTACGCAGACGGAGTCGCGGGCAACAGCTAGTAATGAATAAACTAATAGGTATGGATATTGTTGACCAACTATTCCATCAACTAGGTATTCTGAGATAAACATACCTAACAGTTCATACATTAGTTAGTGCGCTTCATGCAAACAAAGTTTTTTTTTTTTTATATTAACCAACATAATTCTTTTTTTTAAACTCGGTCTATAAACTTGCATCTATGTGTCTGTGGTTTGTCAGATTTCCGTTACCTATTTATAGTTTCAATGCTAGGATTAATTTAAAATTTGTATGGAACTCTCTGACCAACTGTATCTTTAAAACTGTACATTTTAACGAAAATCTGACAAATCACAGACACAGAGATACGAGTTTCTATTCCGAGTTTAAAAAAAAGAATTATGTTGGTTAATATTCAAAATCGAATTTAACTTTGTTTGCATGAAGCGCACTGACTAGACTCTTTTAACTAATATTATAAATTATAAAGGTTGAAGGTAGTAATTATATTAATCTGTGTAAAGGTGAAACTGAAATCGATTGGTCCACGTTCATACCTCAACCACAGAGTACTATAATTTACCCTCAACTATTGAATCAATCGTCATGAAATTTGGTTTACAGATAGCCTATGGCGTGGAGGCGGTGGAAAGGATAGGTGCCTACCTACACTTTATCTCCGACGAAACGAATTCATCGAAGCCAGACGCAAAACCTAGTATCACATAACTTAGCTCGATAGTTGATAGCTTGGTAGTCACCATAACGAAAGCTTTTCTCTCATAGTCGTCACACCACTTGATGTACTACCGACCGCTGACGTTGGTAAACAGCTTTCCACGGCAAAGGCTTAATACACATACGCGAATTGCGACTGCTGGATGGGACATGACACTAACCACGGTTCACTATTATGTTTACACGTATGTCTTATTGTCTGGCATTGTTACCAAATATTCAAATTATCATCTAAATAATTATTTCCAACAAGTTGTGCCCGGCTACTTTCCTAAATTGGCCAAATCAATCCAGCCGTTCTCGAGTTTTAGCAAGACTAACGGACAGCTGTATATTTTATACAGGGTCCTTCTTAATATGCTGACACTTTTTGAAGGGGACGATCAGACCGTCAAACTGAACAACTTTCTCTACAGCATCATCGAACATCGCAACAACGAAACCGCGAAAAAAAAAATCTGCTATCCCATACAAAAGTGCAAACCTACTCGAGCCAAATGTATGGGACAATAGATTTTTTTTTTTCGCGATTTCGATGTTGATCCAATAGTGAAAGTTGTTCAGTTTGATGGTCTGATTATCCCCTTAAAAAGTGTGAGGATATTAAGTTGGACCCTGTACAAAAGAGAAGGAGATAGGTAGGTAGGTACCCAACTATTCATGGTGAAATTGATACGAGTATCATTAGCATCCTTTTAAACTAAAACCTATCAAACTGAACAACTTTTATTATGGGAGCAAAACAATCGGTGCAAAAAAAAATCTGCTGTTGCATACATTTGAGTCGGGTATGCGATGCAGTTTAGTATGGAACAGCTGATATTTTTTTGCTCCGATCGGTTCGCTCCCATAGTAAAAGTTGTACAGTTTAATGGGTAGAATCTTAGTTTAAATGGATGCTAATGATATCAATTTCTCCCTGTATTTATTTATTGTGGCATAATAGAGGAAATTCGACAATGTTAGATCGTTAAAAACGTATTAAGCTATAGGCAAATGTGGAAAGTGTCAAATAATTACATTATTTATTTATGTTGAATAGCTGTACTCCATTTCACATAACAAAGACATTTTAAGGCTATTTTAAATTACAGAAACAGATTTGAAACACTTCCTCTCATTTATTCTTAGAACAGCTTTAGTAACGTCCAAGCAATATGTCGGATAGTAGGTAGCAATATGTTGCAAATCAGAATTGGTCAGAAACCTATATAGGAATAGGAACATATTTTCGTCCTTATTTGAAATGAACTAGGTACAGTAACTTCTAAAGTAATGTACTTATGATATAATATATTATTGTACCTAACTACATGGGCAACTATAATCATTACAATAACTTGATTCGGAATTAACTATAGATACACTTTGCACATACATATCCGTTTATGATATTCGAAAGGTGAATTTAATTATTACCATGCTAAAAGTAGCTACTCTTATCGAATCATTGGTCTGTTAACATTTTTAAACTAAATAAAACCAACCTGCCTTCCACTAACTACTTATATGGGTAGAAAGATTTATATTTGAGATGTTTCTTTAATATGATAATACAGTTGTGGTTATAAACGCGATCAATAAAATCAGTTTAAATTCATAGCCTGTATTTTCTCCCAAAGATAATAGTTGCCTCCGGCGCATGGCGCCGCCGGAAGGACCCCAGACGATGGATTTGGCACGCGTCGAGTTAAGATAAGAGGGTGGCAAGGCATGCCACACTCACGGTCAATGCCCAAATTAATTCCGCATTTAGATATTCCTCACATTCAAAACTGCAGCATTATCACTACAATTTAGAGGCAAAATTTTCTTAAATTATTAATGTATTTGCACTATGCGAGTAGATTCACTTCGACCAGTCAATGATAACTACTAAATAATATTTACTTAATTATCTAAAAAAAACACGAGTTTATGTTTACCTGGATTAGGTTTTACGGGTTGCTATTTTTAGATTTGAATATTACTTGGATCAGCACTTTTCTTTTCTCAGATACAACGGCTGCTGTGCTCAAACTATCATGTTACTGTACTTACCTTTACATATAGTGCACCATATAAGCTCATTATTATGTTTTCCCAATAGCGGTAGCGGTAACTGGGTCATCAGACCGTGCTAATAATTACTACACTTACCGACTCCTTCCTAAAAACGATTCTGCGTCGCACTCGTTTGTGTTGGTGTCAGCTCCATACATTTTTTTTCTTCACTACAATTTACGAGGTAAACGAAAAAGACGTTGAAGGATAATGGAGAAGCATACTTTAGTACTAATGAGGGTTAAAAAATTATTTGAGATATGCAAAAGCAGTGTTGTATCGATTGGGCGGCGCGCCGCCGCGCGTTCTATGACGGAATGAGCGTCACCGCCACGCCACCCCCTGTTCACCGGCCGCGGGACGATTGCGCGCGTTTTCCACGTTTTCCCGCCACCGAGAGCGTTGGGGGTGGTTCTAAAACTCGGACGAATCACGTTGCGCAGCACATATCACATTCTGTTTGAAGTAGAGCTGTGTCAACCCGGCGAGGCCCGCTCTCAGTATCAGATTAAGAGTCAAACCTTTCCAGTTTCCATCCTATCCTTACCTGAATGTTCGTTAGCTGTGTATACGCTATATATTACTTACGCCGAGTAAACCACCGACTAAATATCAACGTGTATTTTGTTTTCATTACGTGCATACGGAATTTGTTTTCATCACGACTCTATCTACACCTCCGTACTACAAATACTAGTAATTCTATATTATTATATTAGTTACATTGAAATATTTAAAAATGGCATATCAACAATACTTGCTTAATACCTATTTGAAATAAATAGGTACCTGAATTATTTTAGGAACTAATAAAATAATGTATTTTAGCAACATATTTTTAGCAAGGTCTATCATCAAAATGTCATAGTTGTCGTTGTCACATTAATAGCTGTTGCTTGCGACTTAGTCTGCGTTAACATAAAAAAGTATCCTATAAATTAATCCAGACCATGTTCTATCTGTATGCCAAATTTCATCCAAATCCGTTTAGCCATTTATACGTGATTGAGTTACAAACATCCAAACACGTAAACATCGTCACAAACTTTCACATTTATAATATTAGTGAGATGAGATAACAACTGTGGTCGTATCAAGGCATTTAGACAAAGTTGTAGACAAATATAAGTACTTTTAATATTAATTCAAAGTTGGAATACTTATTTACGTAGAACATAAACATAGGGTTATAGTCCCACAGGGTTGGGGTTGGTTAGGGAGCGCGCCCCTCTCCCCACGTACGTACCGGGAGGGGAGCGTGTTTCCAGCGAGTTTTCACAACAAGTTGTAGGTGCACTAACACTGAACGAAGTACGTCCTTATACTCGTCAAGTTGAGCACCATAATTACAGCCAGGAGCCTGACAAGTCTGCTGCATTTTTTAAAGTAAATTGAAGCAGTATAGCTTAGCAAGTTTAGAATGTTTCTTTTAGTATGCGTTAGTAAACAAAATGTTTTGGACCTATCACGATACCTACACGATTTGCTTTCGGAAAATAGTTAAATAATAAACGGCAACGTCAGCTCACAACTGGATAGTTAAAGATTCAAATCAGAAGAAGCCAATCTACAGGGTATAACAAAACACGCTTGTAATATTGAAAGGGGTGGTTAAGACCATCAAACTGAAACACTTTCAATATGAAGCCATCATCAAGCAACATTTAAAAAGAATCTGATGTTTTCATACAGAACTGCACTAACTACTCTGTATGGGACTGATGTTGATTTGGCACTTTTTGGAGTGATGAACATGCCGTCTGTTGAGTTATTTAAGAAGTAGTATTTAAAAAACCAGCCAAGTGCGATTCAGACTCCGACAGTCTTGACCGGGATTGAGTCTTTTATTTTGTTGTTTTACCTTAGGCCGAGATTCAGAGACGATCTTTAAGTCATAGTTCGAACTCCCGTATGTCGAAATCCATACATTTTCGCCCTGCTTAGCTCGAGCTAAGACTAAAAAAATCGTCTCTGAATCTCGGCCTCAGAGTATGCACTACAATCACACCAAGTTGGACGCACGTATGTATTGCCGGGTTTAAGGTCTCGTTTGGAAATGGGGTGTCAAGTGACCAAACCTACCTAAGCGAAGGAAAAATCTTCGACCATGAACTTATCGCTCTCTAAAATAGGTACAGTTTCTTAATTTGTCCCGTCCACGTCCCGTCGAATTTTTCTGTGAAGATACTGTAATTTATGCCCTTTTGGCGCTTCAATGTTTTGCTTAAATTTTCTCCATGTTGTAATGTCCAAATATACTTAATACTTACAGGGTTAATATGAACTAACCAAAAAAAATTTAAGGGTTTGTCCAGATGATGAAACAGGTCGAAATAGGAAAAAAAATGTTTTATATCTCTAATTGTAAATCGGCACCTTTGTATGATAGGCCGAATTTTTATTTTTGAATCAATATTGACAAGTTTTGTTTTTCGTTTTCTTTGACTCGAGGAAAATCATCGAAATTGATTCAATGTAAACTGCCTATTGTGGTTTTAAAATATGTATTATATAGGTTATACAGCATACATTTTTAGTCAGTTTCAAAATGAACAACTTTCACCATTGGGCCAAATTCAGAATCACAAAAAAAACTGCTGTTCCATACAAAAAATGCATGGTTACAGTTTCAGCACTGACTAAAAATTTATCCTGTATTTAGATTTTAAAGACAAGTCAACAAATATTTTTAAAACTGTATAAAATTTATTTTAAACTGTATCAACATAAACAATTTACTTACAAAAGTTATTTAGGTAGTTAAGAATATATGTATATATATACTATATATATATTTTAAAATAAATGTACTGAATGATGGTGATAATACATATGTACCTACCATGCAATTTATATCTACAGAAATATTCATTATTCAGTTGACTATGTGTAATATAACGGTATACATACGAGTAGGCCTATATTATACAAAAGTGCCAGACACTTCTACATTAATTATAAGGGTGATGATGATTTTATACATTTTGTATTTTATGGCTTTGTATTGTAGATAGGATCATATGTTTGGTACATTCGCTAAAGCTTAATCTACATATAAACAGAGCATAGTAAGTAACTGATGTATCAGATCTGAAGTATAATACTTTCATATTGATATCAAATTGATTATGCAGTGATGGGGAACTTGGTACGAAATACAAGAACATTATAAACTGTACCCAAACTGTTTGATCCATTTTAACCCATCCTTGCTGCTTCCAGCAGGTTTGTACTCCAAGCCAATCCAGTCATTGTATCCGTTACTTTCCAAATGACGCAGTATGTACTCATAGTTGATTTCCCCAGCTGTGTCTGGTTCATTACGGTGTGGTACTTGAGCAATCTGCAAAGTTATAAACGTAAAATGTATAGAAAGCTCAAGATTTTTAATGATAATTTAGGAAAACAAAATTCATGATACCCACGTAGTATCTTGAGTTATCGTGAATTGTAATAACTGTAAAATATTATGATAATTGAATAAAACGAAATGTGTATTACTCAGTTCTGAGGAATATACAAATCTAAGCCACAAACTAATTAGGGATTCTACCGCTCCGAGCTCAATTCCTCTTGTTTATGGGATCTATGATCAGTTCAACCTAGGAAGCTGGAAATGAATGAATGAATGAATAAGCCCTTTATTCAGACAATTTACATCGTTGACTTAAAAATAATGTACAGAATAAGGTGCCAATAATATTTTACAATAAATTATTAATTGATTATACATTGAAATTATTCTTCTGGAAGCTGGAAATAGGTATTGCTAAATCCATGGTTCAACCAAAACCAAAGATGTTCTATAACAACCAAAAAATACCTAAGTGATCAGCATACTCGATCAAAATAGCAGACATATTTGTGTTTTGCTACTGTATTTTCGCTGATTTGTTTAATCCGCTAGTAATTTCTTCTTTTAAATCCCAGCTTTTAGAGACGTAAATTTTTTTTCCTAAATTCCAACATTTTGCACTTTAAAATATGTATAACGCGATACCAGTACGGCTTCTAGTTTTCGTAATAGAACTGGGTTCAGATTTGCCACCCTTCATTATAAATCCAAAGATATTTTTTCAGTTAAAACAGGATTTTAGATAAAAATTAGTATAGTTAATAAAAATCAAAAATGTGATTTGAACAAAGATTCAATAAGAACTCGAGTTTTGGAACAATCTCCATCTAAGATGAATGGCGCAATGCAAGCTCAATATTATCACAGCACTATAACTTGAAAATAGGTCATCAAGTTCATATTATTTTCATTACACTTAGTGCTCATTTTAAATCTGTGTAGATTTTAGCATCTTTATACAACATGTTAATTAATTAACGCAAAACTAGAAAGTAGTTTGTTTAGTATCGAGAGGAGAATCGAATTATCATGGTTTTAACATAGGTAATTTTTTTCATAGTATTAAATAATTTGTTTGTAAAATTTAAAATTTATTGAACACGATGTCAACCCACCGCACGGGCACACTCACCCTACTTACTACCAAAACAAGATTCTTAAAATGTATCCATGAGCACGCTAGCACTTTCATTCATTGTTGAAATGATAACAAATCATTTTTGCCTGAAAACTTAAAATGCGAATAACTTTAAATTTTAATTATAAAAATAATGAAATTGTTGTTTCAATCTAATTATTTTGTCATAAATCAGTTGGGGTGTATGAGGTTTTGCGCTTATTTGTTAACACGTTGTATAATAAGGGACTACTTTAATATGTTTACGAGACATGCTATAACGAATATGACACTCCACATGAAATGAAATGACAACCAGACAACTTAAAAGCTAATTTGTCGTTGACACTTCAATTAGTCACATGTCGGACAGAGAAAATTTTTCAGGAAGAATGTAAAACATTGTATCCACATATTTAGCTATAAACATACCTGTACATGTCCCACATATGGCATCAGGTTCTTTATATTGTGTGACAGATCACCACAAATTTGTTGCAAGTGGAATATATCAAGCATCAACTTTAGATGGGGGCTGTCTACACGCTTTATTATGTCAACCGCTGAAATATTATAAAGTTAACATAAACAGACATCAGCAAACCAGCCCAGCCAGCTCATACGTTTGATCAAATGCTTTGCAAGCAACATACTCACGACTGTATTCCCCGAGGGAGCAGTCATAGGTATTCATATAGCTTTCTGATCGGCTGACAGTTAGGACTATAGGACTAACATCGAAATCACGAAAAAGAAATCTGATGTTCAATACAAAACTGTTTTTTTTTTTATGTTTGCCCTACAGAGAAAGTTGTACAGTTTGATGGTCTTTTCATCCCCTTATAAAACTGTCAGCATATTAAGACAGATCCTATTTATACCACATTCACATTTCAAGAACAGTGCCCAATCTCTATCCAGTGCCAATGGTAGTGAGACCATCATCATTTTATATGGACAGTGGAAACCAACCTTACATCGGAATTGTAGCATGCCGGTTTCCTTACAATGTTTCCCTTCAATGAAAACCCAGTGGTGTTAAAAATCAAACACAAGTCCCTAAAAACTCATTAGTACAAGCGACCAGCCCCTCTAGTATGATTTTTCTAAATGCGCACAACGCGATTTCACTGCATAGAGAATTACCTCTGAACTGAACAACATTCGGTAGGGAGAGGACATAAAAAAAAATCACATGTTCCATACATTTGAGTTGGTTTTTTCTCAATATTGGCTCCATAGTGAATGTTGTTTAGTTTGATGTTCTAAACCACCCCTTTAAATATTAGTACAAGGACAATAAAAAAATTAATAATTTGTATATACCCACTTACCCTTTACATAATCACTCAAAAAGTATTTAGGTACGGAATGCTGATTGATTGGCTCTATGACCCCTACAAGGTTTTCCACTTTCAATGCATCTGCTGCGTACCTAAGATTGTTTTCATAAGTCTCCCAGTTAGATGGTGTGACATTATCCAGTTTTCCTGCCATAATATGTATTTTCTTTGCATTAACGGCCTTCGCATAGTCAATTGTAACTCTCAAGTTGTCTTTGAACACATCTTCTTTGCCGGGTACTGCCGTCACACCTAAATCTGCATCTGTAAAGTTAAATAAGTACAGAAAAAAATTATGTGTGGCTAGAAATAATGAGATTTATAAAAACCGGCAAAGTGTGAATCGGACTCACGCACCAGATTCCGATAAGTTCCATACCAACATTTTAAAATATTAATTAATTAAAAAATGTTTTTTTCTGTGATCCTTACGACCCGACACACACTTAGCTGGTTTGTTATTTTAATTAAAGTATGCTCTGTTATCAAACTTAGCCCCTTTTGTGTCAAACTAGGATAGCAAAAACTCCAGGTTAAGTTAGTAAATTTTACCTGGCTATTTTACCAGGAAATTGCTAACCTTCTGCTAACCCAGGTTGACGCAAGTGGGGCTTAGTGTTAAGCTTTTATACAAAGTGTTACAAAAATACAAATAAACATTTAAGGAGGTGGTTTAGACCATCAAACTGAACAACTTTCACGATGGGACCAATATCAAAATCGCGAAATAAAAATTTGATGTTTCATACTAAACTAAAAATCTACTCGAGCTAAATGTATGGGACAGCAGATTTTTTTTTTCGCGATTTCGATGTTGGTCCCATAGTGAAAGTTGTTCAGATTGATGGTCTAAACAACCCCCGTAAAAGTTTTAAATGTTTATTTTAACAAAAAACCTTGAATAGAAATGATTCTTGTATGGGAAACCCACTATAATTTTTAACTTTCTGTATCTTTTAATTATTTATTAGCAAATCCAAAATAATAACACATATTCTGTGAAAATTTCAACTCATTACCTATTACTGTCCAAAACAGCCAGCTCTTTAGTGTTAGGACGGACAGACGAACAGTGTAGGCTTAGTTATAGGGTCACATTAGCACCCTTTTGGTTACTTTCGGAACCCTATAAATGTAAAATCAAGTGTACTATACCTGTCTTCAGATTCATTAACACCTGTTCAATGCCAGCACTCTCCTTGGCCCTTTTCACTTGTTCCAATGTATGCCCAATAGGGAACGCAGTTTCAACTGCTTTGAAGCCGGCATCCTTCGCCAGGGCATACCGTTCTAATATTGTGGGAGCTTCCGCAGTAAACATAAAACTTAGATTCGAGCAAAACTTCATCATTGATGACTATTATCGACTTGGCACTATCAAATCGAATGATATTTAATTTTACGCTACTGTATTTAAATAAGTTAAAGTGCGAACAAACATTACGATAACAAATTCTTATCTCACTTGCACCTTATCAGACCGCAACTAAAAATACGACACACCGCAGTTTACTATCAATGAAAATGTTTATTCAATTTATTACTTCGATATTATTTGAAAATTGAAATAAATAACCTCTTTTGCTGTTGTCACCTGTCACCAGACCTATGACAGCTGTAGTTCCTATCTAGCCATTTTGGCGCTGAAGTCGCATTTTCCCTCGTGAAACGTCATCGTTGGACGATGATAGGACGCCATATTGAACTTACAGCAACAGCAGCGTTATGCCGTGTTGTTGCGTCAGAAGCTTATTATCTTGTGTTTTTCCTGGTATTTTCGCTTGAGTTGAGAATCATTAAGAAGTACTAATTCTTCTCAGTTGTATGACATAATAATATCGTTGGTTACTTTGTTCCTTGGTCATATTTAACTATTTTTGTATTCCGGAATAACTGTATACATACCTATAGCTACAAGTTCTATACAAACTAGCTTGACGACAGCAGCTCCAAAACGGAAATGTTGGAACTATGTGCAAATTTCACTTTCGCATGTAGCTTGTTACATTGTATTAATTGATCTGAGTTGCTACATATCAGTAATCTGTGCCTGTCACCAAAAAAGTAAAGTACGCAGGGCTGCGTTCAGAACCTTCGGGTGCGGTTGTTTGGTTGTTTTTCACTCTAAGGTACGGAACGAACAGTTGTTTTTCAACTCGCCAAAAGGTACGGAACGATCCCGGTTGTTTTATAACCTCAAATTTTGACATTCCAGGGCTTCCATCATTTCCAAATACAATAAAAACTCATCTTCCATGCTAAAGAATCAAAGAGTGAATAAAAATAAATTGAAAAAAACGAACTTTTATTCAAAATGAGCAAAAAGTCAAGTAACCACAGATAATCAAAACGTCAGAGTGTTTTTTAACCATCTAATTTGATGGTTAAAAGTTGCAACCCGTCAGAGGTACGGAACGGTTGAGTTGTGACAACCGAGTTGCAAAGGGCGTTCACCGAGGCTCTGAACGGCGTTAGTGCGAAAAGTTGCACCCAGATGCACTCTGGGCGTAGGCTCTGAACGCGCCCCTGTAGGTTTGTATTAATTGATCTGAGCTGTAAGTACTCTGTGGTTGTCACCACAGATTCTTGATATGGAACAAGCTACAGATGATGGGACAGAGAAATTTTCACTTAGTTCCAACAGGTCCGTTACTGCGCTGCTGTCGTCAAACTATTTTCGTTATTATTATTTTTTGATTCCTTTTTTAAATGTATTTATCAAATACCTAAACACTGATAAACCCATAGATAGTAAATTAATATTTCTATGGATAAACCCGATATCAGGTTTGTTCCAATGCAGAAGCATCAGTCATAACAACATCGAAAGCAACAATATAACTACGGTACATCGTACCGGCCAACCACAAGTTCTTATAGTACTATAGCCCCAGGTCTTTTTAATTACTAAAAAGATTACCGATTGCCGTTTAGGAATTGTTGTAAGGTACGAAATTACTAATATGAAAACCTTACTCTTACAGATAACAAACCGCCGCGCCGTAAGAAAAAATAATGTATTTTTTCTTACGGCGCGGCGAGTTGTGATTTGTAAGACTCAAGACGAAAAAAACCCGGAGCTACAGGAGCCCGATTGCGCTAATTTAAAACATCGAAGCTCTATTCTTATCCAATTTCAGTTTTAATCACATTGCAATCCAATTACTATTCAATTGTGCTCAATTTCGTATCGCGCTAAACTCTATGTAACTGACAGCCTTAAACGTCTGAGCGGTCGGTCAAAACAGCTCTAACGGCTGTCAAAAGTTATGGTTCGTACGTAGTCCAATCACAGTTAAATCACCGAATATTTGCCGCGATTGCAGCCGAGTACTATTATCGCGTATTTGTATAGAAAAAACTGCATAGGCAGTTCTTTGTCAGTCGTCCGGCGCGTGATCAAAAGGGAGATTATACAGGTTGCTTCACATCTACGTTAAGTCTACTGATATAAGTTACCTACTTATTTGTATGTTCATAATCATAGTTACTGTGCATAAAACTGCTAATTTGAATAAAACTTGTAGTTATATGTATGTATAGTGATTCCAGAATGCAAAATTAGGGATATTTGACCAAGGAACAAACCAATCAACGATATTATTCTATCAGACAACAGAGAAGAATTAGACCTTCTCAAGGATTCTCAACTCAAGCGAAAATACCAGGAAAAACTCTGACGCAACAACACGGCGGCATGACGCTGCTGCTGCTGTAAGTTTAATATGGCATAATTCAGAGAGAGACTGGAAAAATGTGACTGCAGCGCCACAACGGACTTAATGGAACTAAAGCCGTCATAGGCCTTTGTTGTTAGTGATGTTGTTCGATTTAGATTTTTCCTTAACATGGAATGGCGAAGGGTACAAAGCCCATATGGTTTAGCGATAAAAAAAACATATAGTTCTTTTTATTATTAATCTTCTTCATTTCACAGACAGCGGCAATGTTGAACTAGCCGGTATAGACAACAGGTCATATTTCTAGCTTCCTGAACTACCCCTTACAGCCGTAGCCGTTGTCTTCAGAATGGTAGTAAGTACACACGGCGACACATCAAGCTACGCAAAACCAAAATAAGCTGGCCTCGCGTAGATAGAGTAAAGTATAACGTCGCGCGTCCAGCTTATGTTTGTTTTGCGTAGCTTGATGTGTCGCCGTTTATACCTACAGTACGACCTGCACGTCTAGCATGATATCTTTGCACGCTCGTGACTCGGCTTTTTTTCCATACTACAAGTCGCGGTAAGCGCGGGAACAGGTTATTTTGTATGCAGCAAAGGGCGGGTCGCGCGCGTGTAGAGAAATCATACTAGACATAACAGGTACATTGCTGTGTAGGTATGATGACGCTGAAACATGCAGTAGGTAGCATGTGTCCTAACTCTCTCAGCAATGTACCCTGAATATGAGTTTTCTGACAGACAGCCAAAACCTATATAGTTAATTTAGTTTCGCTTACCGCTTGACGACCCCGTCCAAACTGCAATTTGCCGCTCATAAACTACATTAAGTAACTATAGTATATTTATTATATATATATTATTATTATATAGGTAACTAGTCTAAAAATAAAAACTTGCATTACACATCAAAACTGTTTTATTGTATTGACGATGATACAAAACTTTTAGATATTGTTAAAGTAGGTAAGTAATAAAGTATGTTTATTTATTTTTAGCCATATGTAAAACACAATTTGTTTGTAAGTAACTGTAACACGAATACACATTAGGTAAGATCAAGAAATGGCCGCATTCCTCTGAGGGCCGCATCTAACGTGTTTTGTTTTAAGGAACATCGAAATTGCAAAAAGAAACTAACGATTATTTTGTAAAAGGAAAAATTAAAAATGGAATGTTTTTTTCTCAAGTCTATGTTTTAAGAGTCCTTTTACCATTCAGTGGCGCCCACATCACAATATTAAAGATTTCTCAGTAATGAAAACCCAAAACGAAAAAGTTCTAACTACTCGAACGTACTATAAAATAGTAATTCCTATTAAATTTTTGAGAGTTACGCGGTTATTAATTAAGCTAAAGTTAATCATTTTAAAAATCATTTGAAATATCGGAAACTCCAAAAACAATTAAAACGCGGTAAGAACCCGTTAAAATGATTAACTTTCGTTTAGTAAATCCTATTGTGTTACAAAACCCTATAAGCAATTTTTAGATATCCATAGACTTCGTATTCTAAGTCAATGGATATAGACTACTTTATTAAAGACTAGCAGCCCGTCCCGGCTTCGCACGAGGTAGACAATTGTCTATTTTACCAAGGATCCCTAATTTTTTTCAAAATGAAATGTAGCCTATGTCAAATTGGAAGAATGTAGCATTCTATTGGTGAAAGAATTTTTTAAATCGGCCCAGTACTTTTTGAGCCTATTCATTACAAACAAACAAACATACAAAAATAGGTACAAATCTTTCCTCTTTATAATATTAGTGTAGACTTTATCATACTTACTTAAGTTCTAAATATTCGAAATCCTTGTTCGATTTCAATAGGACCTATGCCAGCTTCCTTTTCTAAGATAATGTAGCTAAAAGTGGCAGTTTTTTTTTTCAAATTTACGGCGATACCTATAAAAGTATTGTTTATATATAGCTTGAAGACTTTTGTAGTAAGTTGGAGTAGAACTTTTTAATTTGGGCTTTCTTGATTGAGAAATCATAAATATTAATATTGTAATAAGGGCGCCACTGAGCGTTAAAAGGAGAAGTAAAATACATTAGAATAGATAACAAGGCAATCGGCTAACTACCTACTGCTTATAAACTAAGCGGACTTTGTTTTCAGTGCCGATTGTCTTTAAATATAGTGATGAAACGATTACGATTTCGATTAATCGTAATCGACGATTATCGGCATTTAGCGATTAATCGAAATTGTAGATTATCATTGCGATTATTTAACGATAAGTTAATTAAATATACCTAATGTTATCCGAATTTAAGTTAATGTAACGAACTTCATAAACGTGTAAAAAATTTCTCACGCCTCAGAGAGACCGTTTTCTACTGCCAGTATATAGAGTCCTTCTTAATATGCTGACACTTTTTAAGGGGATGATTAGACCGTCAAACTGAACAACTTTCCCTATGGCAACAACATCTAAATCGCGAAAAAAATCTGCTGTTCCATACAAAACTGAAAATCTTCTGGAGCCAAATGTATGGGACAGCTGAAATTTTTTTCGCGATTTCGATGTTGGTCCAATAGAGAAAGTTGTTCAGTTTGACGGTCTGATCACGATATTATTGTTTTTAAACAATATCAGCATGTTTTCGGTAATTGTTAATTGAAATACATACCTAGATACATCATAAATACAACATAACTTTAAAACTGTACTTTAAAAGAATCTAGTGTAGGTTTGAAATAATAGTAATCGGCGATTAGGTATTTAGAGAATTAATCGAAATCGTAATCGCTAAATGCTAATCGTTTCATCACTATTTAAATCCTTACCAACCATTGAAATAAAAACTAGATGCGTCAGTAACACTGACTAATTATATTGGCAGCTGCAGTCTTTTATAACAAGAGGTATTAACGGTTTACAATATTTATATATATAAATATGCTTTTTGATAATAACACAGCCATATTTTACAAACTAATTCTAGTTCAGCTATAATCGTTTTACTTACGTAAGTGTTATAAAAATACATAGGTACCTAATATAGTTTACATAGTTTGTGAACAGTCCCATGTGCAATACAGACTATGACAATACCCTGTATAGTGTATATCACACCCTTCTTCGGAGCAGTGCCATCAACTGGCTGACTATTCACACCCAATCAGTCTATCGTAGCAATTATTATACTAAGTAGGTATAGCTCATTTCTCATGCTCCACCTGCTACTTATAAAATCATTCCTTTGGTCTTCCTTTGACCACAGAACACTAAACGCTACTTACTATGTGGTCATAGCGCAATCATTTTTTAGAAAAAATCTACTTCAGCGTATATCCATAACACCGCATTAAAACTTGTTCTGGTCTTACGTTACTGTACCAGACATAAGTATAATAGACTAAGATCCCGTTACAAGTTTTCTACACCCATTAAGATGTTAATACCCCATTTTGTAGTTTAGTCCGTAAGTTTTTCTAAATTTATGATTAAAATTACTTAGGGATAAAAAAAAGGTTGGCAGCCGATTGCAAAAATGTTTTTTTGGTTCACTAATGTTTGTCCAAAAACTTTTTGGCAAATTATTACTTAACAAGCAACGTTTCATGTAATATTCATTTTACAAACACCTTGTTCCGCAAATTGATCATTTTACAAATAATCGCTTAACAAAAATATTTTTTGCAAAGGCTTGTCTTTACAAATGTACCTAATGTATTTTTTTCTTTTATGTATTTTTCATGTAATATTGTTACTATTTTACAAAATCACGTATTAACAAAAAAAATAGCTTATAGAATATGGAACAGAAAATAACATTGATTTCAAACCAAAAGTCTGCATATTAGACTTCAGCTAGAAAGCAGCTATCTTAAGCTTGCGATCAAATTTTGAAAACACAGTCCTGCACGGTTGCAATTTCCATTTGGGCCAAATAATTTACAGGTAAGTAAGTACTAAAGTTTTTTTTTTTCTAAAAACAAAAATGGTTTCTGGCATCATTGTTGTCGCAAGTCAAACCTAACCTAACCTACTCATTTTACTTTGGATAGCCTAGTGGAGTCGGCTAAACTAGTTTAACATGAGCGATTCGGTTCTGGCACTCGCCGGCCGCTGCCGCGGCACGCTCGCTTCGCTCGCTCGGCTCGTGCGGCGTGGTCGCAAGTCAAACCGAACCTAACCGACTTAATATATTTTACTTTGGATAGCCTAGTGGAGTCGGATAAACTATTTTAACACGAGCGATTCGGTTCTGGCACTCGCCGGCCGCTGCCGCGGCACGCTCGCTTCGCTCGCTCGGCTCGTGCGGCGTGGTCGCAAGTCAAACCTAACCTAACCGACTTCATATATTTTACTTTGGATAGCCTAGTGGAGTCGGCTAAACTAGTTTAACACGAGCGATTCGGTTCTGGCACTCGCCGGCCGCTGCCGCGGCACGCTCGCTCCGCTCGCTCGGCTCGTGCGGCGTGGTCGCAAGTCAAACCTAACCTAACCGACTTAATATATTTTACTTTGGATTGGAAAACTATTAAGATCGTTAGCAATCCATTTGAAATTAAAATAGGCTGTTGTTAATTTTTACTTTTGTTGATTTATTAAAATTACGAATGATAATGATGTTTTTTTTTATTAATTATTTTGGTTGACATTAGTAAAATGTGTGCCTAATAATAACGCAACATGTCAAATAATGCAATACACCAAGTGTTGTTTGTTTAAATAACATGAATGATAAATGAATCGTTTGTCAAATGATATATCGCAAAATGAAAATAAGTCAGGTGATTAGTTTAATACTTGAATAATTTGTAAAATCAGTAATTGTGTAAAGATGATATAACGATTCATTTTTTTGCCAGTAGTTGGTTGTCAAGTAAAAATTTGCAAATTGACTGTCGGTGAAATGACAGGACACCTGTTTTTTTCTGTTTTGCTAGTGTGTTCAAACCTTCACAGTCCCAGAAAAGAGGAGATTCCATAATAGGTAGATATTTGGTAAAGAATCATCAAAATCAATAAAGTAGTTTTCGAGTAGGTATCTAGGTCCTCCCTAAATCTTCCATATTCGCAAGACCGAAAAGAACGTGGCGAACTTTGCGACCATTTTTATGAAAGTCCTCTTTTTTCGTGGATCTGATAAGTTTAGCTACAATTTGGTATGCCTCAATGTATTCCCTACACAAATGAGCGTATGTAATAATTAGATATTCAAGGGGACCAATATTTGTAGGTACTTCCACTACGACCAACTAGCTAGGTAGTTATGCAGAATGTTACTCGATGAAGGCACTTCTCCAATCAAACCAACTGGTTGATTGGATGTTGTAGATAGGTACTTGGAGGTATTTGGGTCATTATTTTATTCAAGGTACAATTTAGATACAATTTTATTTTCTTTTATTGTATAAATTCTATGCAGCGATGTTTTCTTGCTACTTCTTACATTTATTGATGTTTATTCAACAAAACAACCACTGCGTTACTGTCTCTCAAAATAATATTGCGTTGCTTAAAAAAAACAACTGAGTTACCGTAATTTCCAAACAAGCATAGTATTTTACTTTAATTCTTATATTTTTCTAAGACAGGTTTCTTATTCTGTAGCTACCGATAACAGTTTTATTTTGGAATTTACCTATTTTTTTACTAACAATATCGCCTTTGTTCCGTTTTGTAGGGGACAGGAGTATAGTACCCTAAATAAAATAATGGCCCATTTATTTATCGAAACCCTACGAATCGAAACCGGTTAAAACTACACTAGCTAGAGGGTGGCAACCATAATTTTTTATTAGCATCCTTAAACTGGAATATATGGGTGAAGAAACACTAGTAACAGGTTCTTGGTATCATAGGTTGCTTTTATAAGTAGGTCCTACTTATAAACCTCGTCTTTATATGATTATCAAGACGAAAAAGTTCTCAACCGTTCCCTTGTAATAGGAACTGTATTGTCTTCTTATTGTCGTTGTAGCTGTATTTTCCGATATAATAATAACAATAATATCACTACTTATCATTCCTTATAGGTACTTTATATATTTTTACTGTAATAATTACCTACGGGTTCGTGGAACTACAATTATACTTAAATGATAATTTATCGTGGTGATGAGAAAAGTGGATAAAGCCATCAGGAACTAAATGGATGGAACTAGTTACCACTCCGATAATCGCAAAGATACAGGAGACTTAGGTGACAGCAGGAAGTCGAACTGAATATCCAACTCTCCATCGAAGTCCACTCGCCATCTCTGCAATATCTGTTAAATAGATGTCTAGATTTAGAACCTATACTATGTAATCGTGGATGATCTGAGGTTTCAGAATATCTCTGGCTACCCCCTCGGGGAATATAGTCGTGATCATATGCTACTATGTACTCGTAGTACTAACTAGATCCTCTTTCTTATACTGTGCCTATACCAGAAAGCCATAAAGCTAGAATAATGAAATCGATGACCTACACATTGAAATTGCATTTACCCACAGAGTACTTTTTTATACCGGAAACATTTACCCGACTGATCCACTGCATATCATTAGAACTTTCTATACTTATAAACCATACAACTTAGGGCGCTGCCAGGAACGCTACATGACTTTCGTACCTGCGTGCAGCCTCCTCAGAGCCTCACTGATATACGGACTGTCATACCTCCTCTTTAATACTGTGACTGTACCTACCTTCGCAAGCAGTAAGTGCAACTGTAGCTCGACGAATCGTTTCCCGGGACACATGCGCCGGCCACGACCGAACGGCGCGACGAGGGATGAGGCGTGAGGTTCTCGTACTTCCAGCCATCTCTCAGGGAGGTACTCCTTAGGGCGCCAGAAGTTCTCCTCTCGCCGGCACGCGGCCATCGTGTGCGTTAGCACAAACGTCTGATGATATAAATTGGTGAGGTTTAGAACATTCGAGTGTGTCCACATCTGGCGAATGCGCAGCATGTCGCGCGCACAATGTCCTGGTTATTGTAGCAGGACTTCTTTGGTGGCGCGGACTCCTAAATTGATGTGACTGATATGACTGTCAGTGGCAGCGCAAGGCGCCTTCACAAATTATCATATATGTACTAGGTACCGTCATATATGTAATAGGGGCCGTCTGTGTCAGCGACAGCCGATAGTCATGCGTTCAGGATGACCTCGCAAGCAAATCTCCAATAGGGTATTACACCGTTTTATGAAAACTGTTTTAGAGTAGTCCTGAGATCGTAATGAACCAGTAGAATTTTTATTTTATAAAGCCGAAAAATGCCTTAAAATCTATTATTTATTTATGATTTTGAAATTTCGCACGGAAACGCTAACCCCGCCATGCTGTTTCTGCTTGTGACGTCACTCCATTAGTAAACAATAATACGACTGCGAAAGACCGAGTAACAGAAATAACACAGATATGTTACTTGGTCTTTCGCAGTCGTATTGTATGACAATAATCTAGATTGTGTACTGTCGGAGTGACGTCACGTCGGAATCCAACATGGTGAATGGCGTTTTAGACATTTGAAAACAGGATTTTTAAAATTTTAAAATGTACACTGCATTATTATGAAGAATTATCAACGTTTCTCGTTTACTTTTTTCGAAATCAATCACAAAAATGTTTTTTAGATTTTTCCTACAAGCTAATGTAACGCCTATGTTTGACTGTAAAATTCTAGAATAATGAACTCAATGCAGGCTACGAACCCCGGCAGGCAGCTTGTATCCGGCAACATTCATCGGCGCGTCAAGCAGCCTGGCTAGAAACGGGGCAGTGGGCAACAGTCTAAACGCTTCAATGGTTGCAGCGCGAACTGAAGGCGCGGAGGCGATGGTCTCTGCGTCCAGTAGCCCGCAAGCTGGGAGCTCTGATCGAATCTTCTGTTGCCAATCCGGGCGACTGCTCAGCATGTATAGCAGGAACACTAAACTATTCGCTAACTGTGGACAAACATTTTTCATTAGAATTCACTGGGCTTTGCGTACTAGAAGGTACTTAGGTGAAATAATAATAAAGTTCCTTGCTTACCGTTTCAATCCCAGCTGTAATGAAGTCTATGATAGCAGCTTTCTTGTCACGCACATCGAGTTCAGGGTTAGCGAGGATCTTGAGAAAGATCTCTTGCATGCCATCGTCTTGAGCTATTCCACTCTTCCGACTTCTGGCCTCCTCCATCAGCTCTGACACTATCCTGTAGATAATATTAAATAATGCAGTAGGTATCATTTGTCTTTAAAATTACCATATCAACTAAAGAGACTTACTGGATGAATTTAAGCAAGTACCTATAATTTAAATCATCATCATCTCAGCCGATGGACATCCACTGCTGGACATAAACCTCCCCCAAAGATCTACACAACGAGGCCCTGCGATGTCCTCATCCAACGGGTTCCCGCCGCGTTCACCAGGTCGGCGGTCCACCTTGTGGGCGGAGGCCTACCCACACCCACGCTGCGCTTTCCGGTTCGCGGTCGCCACTCGAGAACTCTTCGGCCCAATCGGCCATCGGTTCTGCGAGCAATGTGTCCCGACCACTGCCACTTTAGTTTAGCAATTCTTTTGGCTACGTCAGCTACTCTGGTTCTCTACGTCTTAATTTCTGAATCGATCTCACTCGTTTTTTACCCGACTGGGCCTGAAGGAGGGTTATATTTTTCGAGCGTATGTATGTATGTATGTGCCTAAATGGCTTGATGGATTTGAATTTAACGTATGAGGTGTCGTTAGATTCGAAAAAATTGTGAGTGACATATACAACGTGTTAATGAATAAGCGCAAAACCTCATACATCCCAACTGATTTATAACTAAATAATTATATTGAAACAATAATGTCATTATTTTCATAGTTAATATTTAAAGTTATTCGCATTTTAAGTTTTGAGGCAAAAATTATTTGTTATCATTTCAGCAATGAATAAAAGCGCTAACGTGCTCATGGATACATTTTAAAAATCTTGCTTTAGTAGAAAGCAGTGTGAGAGTGCCCTAGCGGTGGGTTGAGATCGAGTTCAATAAATTTTAAAATTTTAAACAAATAATTTAATATTTTAAAAAAAATTACCTGTGTTGAAACTATGATAATTCGATTCTGCTCTCGATTCTAAACAAACTAATTTCTAGTTTTGCGTTAATTCATTAACAGGGTATACAGGGTTCTTCTATTAAGAAGGATATTAATGCTGACACTTTTTTAAGGGGACGATCAGACCATCAAACTGAAAAACTTTCTATAAGCAACATCGAAATCGCGAAAAAAAAATCGGCTGTCCCATACATTTGGATCAAGTAGAATTGCAATTTTGTATAGAACAGCTGATATTATTTTTCGTTATTTCGATGTTGGTGCCATAGAGAAAGTTGTTCAGTTTGATAGTCTGATCATCCCCTTAAAGAAGTGTCAGCATATTAAGAAGGACCCTATATGGGTGGGTGGGTCTATTATTTCAAGATGGCGTCTCGAATTAAAAAAACCGGCCAAGTGTGAGTCGGGACTCGGGCAATTAGTGTTCCGTACTATCAGTTGTTTAAAATGGGTCTTTGAAGACCACCACTATAAATTGACACTTGCTTAGTTTATGGTCACATAGTAGATCATTTTACACTGGTGGCAGTTTTTTGGGCATAGAAAAAAAACAATTTCAAGTTAGTGCCAGGCTAATAATTTTCCCGCCATCTACACCTTATTTGTGCGTGATTTTTTAAGATTTTACGTGGCTCTAGTTTTTCAAATATCGGTGGGGACAGCAGTTTTTCTGGATTCGTTTTTCTCTTTTCAGTTCATTTAGAATTTTTGTCTGTCTGTTTGTGTGTTTGTTGTTAATAATTTTTTTATGTAGTCGGGTTTTTTTGGTTTTGGCGTTCCGTACCAAAATTTGCAAAACGGTACATTTATGGAATCACCTCGGTGTCTGTCCGTCCGTCCGTCAGTCCGTCTGTCACAGACATTTTTCTCGGAGACCGTAAGACACAGGAAGCTGAAACTTGGCACAGTTTTTAGAATAGGTGAGTATACAGACTTATTATCGAGACTAAGGAATGTACTTAACTAAATGTTGACAAGCTTTGGCCTGCTAGTAGGTATCTTATATCCTATTACGGAAGGTCATACAGTTACAATACGGTTAGAGATTATTCACATTTGTTCACTTAAAGGCCAATAATTTCAAGGACAATTTTAGAACGTGACTTACGTGTGAATGGTTTCCTCACTCTTCACAAACTTCCTGTACAACGTAGTCGGTGCAAACTTCCACAAGGGTGCTCCGTAGTAGGAGTCGCGCTGGGCACGGAAATGTGTCTTGACGGCAGAGGCGAGTGCGGCCGCGCGGTCCGACATCCGGCGCTCGAGGAATCCCAGACGGGTACCCAACATCAAGCCGCATACAGCTGAAAATTTTAACAAACGATATTATTAGGTACCACCTATTATAAATAGTGTTGCTGTCCACAGCAGACTTTTTTAACGAATTCGACGCATTTCTGAACCATAAGCATAATAAGTAGGTACCTGCAAACGAGACTAACGGTCAGTTGCACGTACGTTCATTAAAGTTAATCCTCCATTAAATCTCTTGCTAGCCTTTACTACGTCAACAAGACAAAAAGTGAGAGCAAGAGAGTTAATGGAGGATTAACTTTAATGAACGTACGTGCAACTGGCACTCAGATCATCAAACTGAAAAACTTTCACTATGGAGCTTACCTCAGGAAGCGCGAAAAAAAAATCAGGGTTTTTTTAGCTATATAGTTTTTTCACCCATACTTAAAGTTGTTCAGTTTGATGGTCTACGGGCCTTTTTGATACGTTCTTTTTAGCTTATATGATAGATAAATTGACATCTCTTTCATACAAAATATGTCAAACGATCAAATAAGCTGACAATGACTTATCCAGAAGTGGTGAAAGAGGCCCTAAGTCTTGTATAAGTTCTATACAGGATGT
Organism: Agonopterix alstromeriana; assembly: GCA_963924505.1. Classification (NCBI taxonomy): domain Eukaryota; kingdom Metazoa; phylum Arthropoda; class Insecta; order Lepidoptera; family Depressariidae; genus Agonopterix; species Agonopterix alstromeriana. The sequence goes on from OZ004661.1 coordinate 5,800,695, forward strand.
AAGTGACAGCCTAGCAAATACTGTAACGGTGAACTCAGACTATCAAACTGAACAACTTTCACTATGGAGCCTACCTCAGGAAACGCGAAAAAAATCAGCTGTCCCATACATTTGAGTCGGGTAGGTACAGCAGCTTTGTATGGGACAGCTGATTATTTTTGGCGTTTCCTGCATGCGTAGCATGCTACACGTGATACGGCTGTATCACGTCTTTTATCTCGTTCGTTCGCGCGCAAATAGAAAGAGAGCAAAGGTGTGATAGCGCTGTATCACGGTCGCATGCTACCCATGCTGAGGTAGGCTCTGAGTTCATCGTTTCAGCATAGGTAGCATACTACACGTGAAATGGCTGTATCACGTCTTTTATCTCGTTTGTTCGTACGCAAATAGAAAGAGAGCGAAGGTGTGATAGCGCTATATCACGGTGCCAGCTACCTATGCAGTATTTGCTAGGCTGTTACTTACACCCTGTATAAAATTAGCTTGACGTCAGCAGCGACACGACGGATCTGTTGGAACTATGTGAAAATTTCACGGTCGCATCTGTAGCTTGCTACATATCAGTAATCTGTGGTTACGGTCACTTTTCGTAACTATGCAATAACTATTTCCAGCTTTCTGACTCCCCCACATCGAGTGTATAGACACGGAATAGATTCCATGTCAAAAACTGTATTTGGGAATGTACACACGGCGACACATCAAGCTATACAAAACCAACATAAGCTGGCCGCGCGTTAAGTCGAGTAATGACGTCGCGTACCTACTTATGTATTGGGCTGTGAATGGAATCACTAGCGTCTTCTGTAAAATAAATTCAAAATAGTACATATAGGTATAATATTATGGTTAGGTAGGTTATTCGTTTGAAAATGTTTACCTACCGTATCTGAAGGTAACACGCGTTCTTTTTCGCAATACACTTTTTATCATTTATACAACCTTGATAACAAAATAAAGTTGAGACGGGGTTGATGTACCTACCTACCGTTTATTTAAGCCTTAACAGTTATTTTGTTTCTTATTAGGTACCTACTTATTTATTTTAAAATCAAGTACCTACTAGGTAGTTACGTCAAAAGCACGATTATCGCACTTGCAAAATTATTACCTAAGCATTAAAACAATGTTAAAAGCACAGCGGAAACCGAACACCAGGTTGCATGCAAAAACATGCGGTTATTAATGCGTAGGTAACTATACCTCTCCGTCCCCGCTCCCCCATTAGTCGATAAGTTCGTTTCATAATGCATTTCTAATGTTGCATTCCTCCAGCAATGCGGGTATCTAGGCCGATGCTATTTCTACGATATGACTGACCCACTTCGCGTCCTTTATCTCGCATAAAACGTCATGATCTTGTCATTGCATCGCATGCTTCAATTAACTTATTTTATGTTTGATCTTGCCACATGAACATCCGCTTAGTTTCTCTGAAGAATTTAAAGTATTCTTTAAAACCTGAGACAAACACATCGCATACTATCACACCATAGTAATAATAATTTCCAACCTTTAACTTTAAAATGAACTTATCGTGGATAAATGAAAGTATCGTGGTATCCAAAAACATTTTATCTTAATAGCTTAACGAATCATGTTTACGACTTTGTTATAAGTACCTACGATCAGTTGAAATATGTAAACATGTTAGGACGTCTGGCTGGGGCCACGTATCTCTCTTGGTGAAATGTAAACTATACTACTTCGTGTGGATGTTCACAAGAGATTCCGGATTCAGCAGGCATGGACGCCGGTATGATTATTTCTAGGGGAGTGCATCTGGCTAGATTCATACATAAAGCAAAGTCGGATCCAGGATTTTGCAATTCAAAACAGGAACCAGGAGCAAGGAAGCGATGCGGGATTTGAAATTTTTCAATTTGATTTCTTGGCTGTGTCCAGAACACTTAATTATTTTTACAGGAAGATACCTGGTTGAAATAGATACCTGGAGTGACCGAAGCAAGCTCGACATTTTGCAGTACAATTTCTCGGCTATGGTCAAACCATTTAGCTATTGCACAGAAAGATATCTGGAGTGATCGGAGCGAGCTCTAAACTTTCAACACTGCGAAGTTCTTAGCACTACAACTTTATTGTAGTCTTAACTCTGTCGGTTGAAGTTATCAAAGTCAATTACTAAAAGAGACAGAGCAAACGAAACCAGCTCGAGATTTGGAAATAATATTAAATATTATACTGATGGGCTATGGTCTGATATCTATAAGTTTACATGTCTAAATAAATATCTTTCTGTGTATTTTCTTCCAAGCCAGAGCAAACAGATGATAATTATGTGTAATAGGCTAATAAGACTATTAAAATCAAGTCCCATGTAAATAGATACTAAACTACCTAATTTAGAAAAAGATCAATATTTTTATGTTGCTCTACGAAGACAAGCTCACTTACACTCAAGTCCCATCCTATTAGTGAGCTGGTCAAAACCGGCTACGGAGCCGTCGTCGCGTCGGCAAGACTGCAGCAAATCTAGGAAGTCATCACAGATGCTGTTGAGTTCGGGCACGAAGTTGTGCATGGTCTGCGGGCTGGTCAGCTCGGCCGTCAAGTGGCGCCGCAGATGATGCCATTGTTCGCCTTGTCTGCAAATTACATTAATGCCCATGAAAATGTGCAGTCAGTTGGTATTTATTTAGACACTGGCATGCATACCTATCAAGTACATGGAATCGTTAGCATTACATTCATTTTGACGTTCCTGAATTACACAAAGCTACCTTTATTCGATGAGGAAATAATGTTTGTTCTCACTATAGTAGATAACAATTCCATGCATTTGAAACCAACAGGAAATTGCAAATTCGCTGTTATAAAAAGGTGTCTAGTCAATGTTAACTGCGCAGTTCTTGTCTAAAATCTACGTGACTGGCAAACATAAAGGCTAGCTAAAAATATTTGTACCTACGTCTATGATATTTCATTTACCTTAAAGTTCGAGGCCAAGGTGATGAAATCTGTTAAATAGACGGGTCGGATAGATCACATCCTGTTTTTAAAATACTTACTTCGTCAAAGAATAATAATTTGTACCTATCCCTTACAATAAAGATATGTACTTTTGCTCATTTGTCAGAGAAACTACGCCTGAATAATATGGCAGATAGTATTAAAATATATAATAATAATACCGACTGCTCTCAAACGGTGAAGGAACGTCGTGAGGAAACCTACATACGCTGAAGAAGAAATTGTGATGCGTATGTCTAGTGACTCTAGTCAACCAATCCACATTGGGCACGTGTAGCGGACTGATGTTCATCCATGAGGGTAGGCCTGTGTCCTGCAGTGAAACGTATATAGGCTGATGATGATTAGGCTAATATAAAAAGATATAAAAGGAATAATTAGGGGCTTAATGCCGTGTATTTATGGGCTAAAGACTAGCCACCAGTCACAAATTTAAACGTCAATCCATCTTAGAACATTCAATATGCTATAAGTAAGCCTTGCTACAACTGCCTCCAAGACAGCGGTATTAGTAGCAATGTTTCTGACCACTCTGAAAGGTAGTAGAGTCAACCCAAGTAAGTCAACTGAGGACGACGGCAGTCAGATCACGTATTGAGAACCAGTACAAATATGCGGAATGATTGATTCCGCCCCAAATAGAGTAGATTCAATCATCTAAGAGACGTGCCCGTTCAGAATGAAACCCAAGTTTCAAGAATATATAATTATGCCATATAATTTAGTTCAAAGGCATTGGCTTTTCAGAGTGCTCTTTTTGTGAATGGTACGAGTACTACTCGTAGTTGTAGGTTATATTCTCAGAACTACCTTTTATGTTTAAAAAGAACGTCAGGTGCTTACTCGTTAACAAGCCCAGTGGAAGCATATCTGTCGGGTCTGCTCTGACGGTAGACCTGCACGATCTCGGTGGGCGGGCGGTAGGGGCGCCTTGCCGGGGTCCGCAGCACCGCGTCCAGGGCCTCGCGGTCTGCGATGGAGACTACAGCGACGCCCCCAGGAGTTATCTCCGCGAACACCGGCCCGTACCGCCTGAACATGTCTGCGTGCGATATCTCTCATAGTGACAGCGAGGAAAACTATTCGCATTATGCAGTTCTAAACTAATAGAGATTTTTTACTATTCAAATGACATGGGAATATCACAGATAGGTAAGTAAGTAATAGATGGAAAATGATTCCGAGAAATAAAAGGAAAGGTAATCTTATATTACGTTATACAATGGAGATTAACATCGTCTAGAAAATAAATGTGGCAGGTTTGGAGCAAGTGAGCAGTGCAGTGTTCTATCGTCTACGGACAGGCGTTACGTATCATACAGTTTCAGATATCACACTTAGCAATGAAGAATCTTACACCTTACACTTTACACCATCTAAACTATTCATAAAGTAGTACGAGTACCTAAACCTAAAATTCTAGATCGCAGCGCAAAGCGAAGCTGAAGTATTTTAATTTGAATTGGCGTTTTGCTTTTAATTTTTATACCTCCAGTTTTATTGAAAAAATACTTGAGAAACTAGGTACTTAGAAGTGGAATATTATAAATATGATTATTTTCTATAGATACCGAATGTGATATATCGGTTTTTCACAATGGACAAATCCTTCTGCATGTGTATTTCCGGAACACCAATAGTTTACTTACATATTTATGTTTAGGACTGGACTGGACCGATCAGATTTTGCCGTACTCTTTATAAAATATAGATGTAGTAACAAGAAAAAAAAACTTGGTCTAGCCGCAATATGCAACAGAGCGTACAGAAACTGGTTTTGATTCTCACCTTCATAAGCCTCGTGCAACTTATTCATCCTGTATCGGCTCCAAAAGAGCCACCTCGTTCCAAGGAATGGGAGGCCTGTAGGTCCAGGGAGTTGTGAGGGCCGCTTGTTGTCCGTGGTGCGGGACAGCAGCACTGTCACCGCCATCACCACCGCCGTCATCACCAGCACCAGGGTCGGTACTCCCGACCAGTCCAACAGAGGAGGTGATGTACTCTGTCAACCAAAGTTATACAACCAAAGTTATACAGCCTGCGAGATTCCGCTCACAAAGCATAGGCAACTCTCACTAAATAAGGATGCATAAGAGATCGAGCATTCAGGCCCATTCGTGAAAGTACCAGGTCCCAATACCTTATTAAGTATTAAACTTTTAGAGAGCATTAAATTATTTATTATAAAGGGGTGAAAGTTTTGTTTGTCAAGGATTATCAGACCGATTCAGCTGCTTACAAAAACGGTTCGATCACGCGACTAAATTAATGATTACATACTCAACGAAAACACAGAATAATTATATACAACGAATTATCTCCATAAATTGTGATTTCTGTAGATTTTAGGAGCGGGTGGATAAGGATGAAAGTGAAAAAATTCTGTCAGGAGATATTCTCATTACTCTGATGATAATACATCACGATATAACAATATATAGTTCAAAGTCAAAGCACTACTATACTCCATTCAAAATAGCAACGAAATTTTAAGGCTATTTAGCATTACAGTAACAGAGATATGAAACACTTCCTCTCACTTATTCTTAGAACAGCTTTACTAACGTCCATGATATGTCGGATAGTGTAATATGTATCCAATAAACTAATGACATTTGGTAATAAGAATTGGCCAGAAATATAATAGGAATCAAAAAATCTTGTCGTCCTTATTTGGAATGAAGTATAGTCAAGGCCTAGGAATCAGTATACCTACACCTAAGCTTACAATACCTAGGTAAGAACCTAATTGTTCCAGCGAACTGTTAGCTGAAACTGTACCTAAGTAGGTCAGGTATGTATAGGTATGTACATGAAATATATACAATGTTCTTGGTGCATGGTAATATTGATAGAACTAATTCAAAAGAAATGTTGCTCAATTTTTATAATTATGTTAATTTATGTTATCTAAACGGACGTGCTTAATGGAGTCTTGTTTTGCTACAAATAATGTGATTGGTGATCAAGTTCAATCACATTAGATACTTTTGCGTCGTATTTTTAATTAGGCTATATAGGGTACGAGTATGTTATCTATACTTATAAAAGAGTTCCGTAACTGTCAGACAGACAACGCACATTCTAAACCGCTGAAGATAGAAACACGAAATTTTGAATATACAGGGTCCAACTTAATATGCTGACAGTTTTTTAGGAGGATGATCAGACTATCAAACTGAACAACTTTCTCTAAGGGACCAACATAGAAATAGCGAAAAAAAAATCTGCTGTCCCATACATTTGGCTCGAGTATGTTTGCAGTTTTGTATGGAACCGTTGATTTTTTTTTCGCGGTTTCTATATTGGTGCCATAGAGAAAGTTGTTCAGTTTGACGGTCTGATCATCCCATTAAAAAAGTTTCAGCATATTAGGAAGGACCCTATACAACGTGTTAATGAATAAGCGCAAAACCTCATACACCCCAACTGATTTATAATATACAAAATAATAAGATTGAAACAATAATTTCATTAATTTGATAGTTAAAATCTAAAGTTATTCGCATTTTAAGTTTTCATGCAAAAATTATTTGTTATCATTTCAGCAATGAATGAAAGGTTTTACATGCTCATGGATACATTTTAATAATCTTGTTTTGGTAGTAAGTAGGGTGAGAGTGCCCGAGCGGTGGGTTGAGATCGAGTTCAATAAGTTTTAAATTTTAAAAACAAATTATATAATATTTTGAAAAAAAATTCCTATGTTGAAAACAAGATAATTTGATTCTGCCCTCGATTCTAAACAAACTACTTTCTAGTTTTGCGATAATTCATTAACACGTTATTCATTCATTATTCTACAGAGGATGTAGGGGTGCGCTAAGAAAGGGTTTTTCAAAAAACGACCCCTAAAGAGATCATCCACGCGGACGAAGTCGCAGGTCAAAAGCTCGTTCTTTGAAATAGCCAAATCTGATCGTGTTCGGGTCTTGGTTGGGTTAAAAGTTTGGTATCGCGTTCGTCGACCTCGAGTGCGCCGACGCCGGTCGCCCCTCCAGCGCTCTTGACATTGACTTTGCGTAACCGTCCCTCCGTATGTTACGTAACGTAACGTAGTTATGATGGCGCATGCTGAGAAACACGCAACGCAAGAGCCGTCAATTGCTGTCTTTGCTGCTGCACTGCATAAAATCAATGCATTTTGTTAAGAGTAATTTATAGGTACGGTAAGGTAGGTAGTTCGTGGGAGCTATTATTTCTCATCGCGTTCTTTTTGGAAATTTTGGAGTTTTAAACATTTTGGTATACTACTTTGTTTTTTAAGTGGCACAAAGCATGGAGCTTAAGAGAAGTTTATTCCGAATGCGTTAATGCGCGCTGCATACAAACGAAGTCAGGTGATATTTTCAATACTAACCAATTACAGTTAAAGACATTTTTCAGAAACAATCTAGAAACTAATCTCTATGCTTGTATGAAGTCAGATTTTCGTTAAAATTTACAGTTTTAATGCTAGGATTAATTTAAGATTTGGACGGAAATCTTTGAGGCACAATAACTTTAAACCTTTACATTTTAACGAATATCTGACTTCATACAAGCATAGAGGTTAGTTTCTAGATTGTTTCAGAAAAATTTCATTTACTTTAATTAGTTAGTATTGAAAATATCACCAGACTTCGTTTGTATGGTCAATCATTATAACTGAATCGTAGACGACATTTAGTAAGGTAAACATAAGAATTAACTACACTTGTGTGTAGGCATCTATCATGTACTTAAGTAGGTAACTAGACTACAGAGAGATATGACACGACCAACAAACGTCATGCACCACATGCGGGTAGAATAAACGCGGGAGGGTGAAAGAGATTCTAGCGATTCACTGAGGGAGGTGCAGCGACGTAGCTGGAACGATTTACACGAAAATACCTACCTATATATACGAACAATCTCTAAAAATGAGCATTTGATTCCAAAAAACTGCATCGATCTCCGGTCAACCCCGATTCGCCAAGGTAGACACACAGACCGACGACCGTCTAACTTATAAAACTCATCTTTTTGCGTCGGGATTTCATATTTTTATGAAACGATTTTCAAAGATCAAGTACCTAATAGAACATTTACTTTCTCATTTATTTATTATCAAAAGTAATTAAATCCAATTTAATGCGCCTATTTATTAACAACAAGGTTTCTTAAGTTCATGGATAGCGATGATAAAACAAGATACTTTTGTTACTTTATACACTGAGCTTTTCATAACGAAATTATTTCTAAATATGTAGATACCTATCAATACATGTAACGTTTCCATCCTGTAAGATATACAGGGTGTTACAAAAGTAAAAATAAAAATTTAAGTTTGTTGGTCTAAACCACCCCCTAAATGTTTATTTGTATTTTTGTAACACCTTGTATATTACAACTAAGTATGAAGGGAACCTTACAATACAATCGGTATTCAAACCTCTTTAAAAGGTTTGGTCTTGATAGATGTTGCGGTGTTTGTAAGCAATAATTTTTATTTATAATGCGGATTAAAACTAAGAATTAAATATAACACTCTGTGATACAACTAATAGCTACTAAATTTACAGGGTGTGAGGAAAAGTATCATTAACCTTTAAACCACATAATTGATTACCCATCAAAATGAACAACGTTTAATATAGGACTAAACCAGTCAGAACACTCAACGAATCAACTGTTTCGTAGGCATTGCAGTTTAGTATGGAAGTGTTGTTTTTTTTTTGGCGCTGAATGGGTTTTGTCCCGCATAGTATACCTAAGTTCTAGATATTGGTTCATTCTAGACATATCCTTTTTCTAAGGTGTAGTATATTATACTG